>OX451739.1:1601477793-1604474252 GCA_948472305.1 Vicia faba
AGTCACATTTTTCATGCTGTCAATTTTCTTATTGACGTTTCGCAGTATTATTTCTTCAACCATTACATGTAGAAGTATGAATTTGTTGACCCTTATTCTCCAATCTTCATTTTCAATAATTTAGTTTTTAAGTAAATATTATTTAATGTTATATCTGCAATACAATAACATCATATAATTATTTTTATTACAGGTCCTAGTTGTGCAACATTCTCTGATTCTGATGTTTAGGTATAGCAACTTAATCTTTTTTGTTCAACATATAATTAATATATAAATTTTTTTTACTTACCCTTCTTGGATTCTAACTTATTAGGTGTAGTATATTTATTTGTCGATTTTTGATTTCCAAATTTCTTAGATCTATGTCTAAATTAATTTAAATTAAAGAGTTTCAAATTAAAATATGTGCAAATTGTATATTTAGTACATGTAAACTTATTTGTTTTTCTTTTAATTTCAAAACATACTACAATCCCATTATGAATCTACAATCCCATTATGAATTTGCTACTTTCATGGATAAAAAATTAAGGCTTTCCGCATAAATTTAATTCTGATTAAAGAAATATGATTATTATCTTGATTAATTTATTTATAAAGTAGAGTTACATGTAATTTTTTTTGGTCAGCAGATTGAGAAAATTTCACAAGAAGCTGTGCCTGACAACAAATTAGATGTGTCAAATACTTTGTCCTCAGGGAGGTTTCCTAGTAAGATTGAATCACATGCTCCAACTTGCATAAACAGTTGTCAAAAACATGCACTCCATGCACACCAGTCCTCGTGCCAGGTCCCCCTCCAGAATCAGAAGTGTGGAAGTGGAAATGCAAGGATAAGTTATACAATCCAATTGGTTAATGTTTATTAGTCTTTATGTTTCATGTAATTTTATCAATTTACGATCAATAATTGAGATCATCCTATGATATTTGGATTTTGTCTTTCGATTATACTTATGGGGTCTCCGATGCTTATGAATGTTTGGGTTATTGGTTCTAATTTAATTTTATTCATTATACTTTTCACTTTTTTTGTTCAAAAGAGTTGAATAAATTTTATAAAATAAATTATGTATTGAGTTTAAATATTTAATATTTTAGAGTATACTTTTTTTTAAATTATAATACTGAATATATTTAATGAATAATGAATTTGTTAATCATAAAAACATACAAAAGTTACAAGTAGTATCAAATTAACTTCAAACCACAAAAAGAAGACATTGTTTTGGAATTTAATAATATATATGAAACTTAGATACAATAATTTCCTCCTTTTTCAACGAATACGTTATTTAATTTGTATCTAAAGTTTTTTTTCAAATTAAATATTAATTCACATTTAAATAAAACATTATTTCAGGTAAAAAAATAAAAGCTCATATCAAAGTTTAACTCACAAAGAGAAAAACTTTAAAATTTAAAAATATCATTTAATTAAAATATAATATAGGTTTTACAAATAACTTATTATATTAAAATAAATTTTAACTAATCAAAAAAGTGTATGTTAAAAATTTTATTAAAAACTGTAATAGATTTATGATCTCATGAAAGAACATAAATTAATACAAAAAAAATCTCCTTACTAAAAACATATTTCACAAATTTACGATATCTCTAATGTTTTCGTTGAGATTAAATATGCACATCCTTCTTACAAAAAGTTATTTTGGTTTTAATCTCCGTAAAATTAGTATTTTAGTTTTTGTCCTTAGAAATATTTTGTTAATTATATCTTTGTCCTTTTTCTTTCTTTTTAATCCTGGAAAATTTTGTCTATTTTAGATTTAATCCTACTAACATGTAAAATAGATGATTTTAGTCCATCCAATATTAACATCATAACCACTAAAATCTGTATTCTACAATTTACAAGGGCCAACTAAAATTTAAAATCAAGATTACATAGACTACAAAGGAACATTGACAATAACTAAAAGAAATAACTTTCGCTTGGACATGAAAAATAAATTAAAAATTTTTTTTTTATAAAAAACTATATTTAAAAATAGAAAATTACGGATTTTAATTTTTTATTTTTAAATAAATATTTAGTATCTTAGTGAAAATTTATATTTATCCAAGAAAATAAAGTTTAAATTAACGTTTATTTCACGAGAGTAAAGACATTTATTTTGAAATATCTTCCTTTGTAAAATTATTTCCACAATTTTGTTAAAGGCAAGTCTGTGTTTGGTTTTATTTATATGGTGGCCTAACATTGGACTGTAGGTCACAATATGGTATCCTTTTCATTCTATTGTATATTATAACTTCATTACTTGTTAAATCTTTAAAATGGTCGTAGAATTTTTTATCAGTGTCTTGGTTTGCAAATAATTTACATTTTAATAAAGTTCATTTTAAATAATTATTTAAAACATTGTATATTTTTTCAATATAGGGTATAAAATATTATACTCACCTTTTATTAAAATCTTGTCATTGTTTAAATTGTAATAAATTGTGAAAATTGTGTTACGGGCACAACACGGTCCGAGTTTGCCAACCCAGATATACTAAGTTGTCCTTAAATTTTAGAATGGATGTATTGTCCCTGATTCAACACAACTCGTGTGGGAAAGCACGACAAGACCGTGTTGGCCTCAAAAAATTTCTTGGCATGCCATGTTCAATAATAATGGAAGCCTAAAATGAAGCTTGTATGTTTTAATTTCTATAGTATGATTGAAACTACAAGTAAATTGTATTAACATGGTTGGGTATGATTGGAATTTTCTTGTATATGATGCAGAGTAGACAACACTAGTAATTATGTGAAGAATCTTAATAAATTGTATTATGGTTAAATAAAACAAGTTAACTAAAATCAAGATGTATAAGGAACTTTTGAATTAACTAAGGGTGTGATAATTGTGGTAAATACGTTTGATACAATGTTGTATTCTAGAAAGTAAGAAATACTTGAAAGTGTAATCACACTTTGTTTTTCAGTAAATACCGATAAAGTGATTATGTAAGGAACCTGAAGAAATGAATATAGGGAATGGCTTCGCTTCTAGGGCTAGTTATATACTTAGTTCGACACTAGGATTAATTCCACAGAATTAAGGTAGGTTGTATTGTAAATCTATATTTGGAGAAAAATGTTTCCACACAATGGAGGTATGTCATAACGTAAAGCCATATTTGATGGAAAGGACTTCCGTGCAATGGAGGTGAGTGGTAACTTATAGTCATATTTGGTGTAAAGTGTTTCAATGCAATTGAGTAGGCCGTACCATAAACCTTGTTTGATGGAAGGCTTTAGTAGTTGAACCTTTATTCCGTAAAATAGTCTCAAAAATAGGGAGTTATAGTAGGTTCTACGCATTCATTATAATAATCGTCTCCTATGTTTGACAAACTTTGTGAGGCTAGTGTATTAACATTCACAAAATGTATGTAGCAAAATGAGCTAGTGAAGATTTCATTATCTAATTCAAATGTTTCCACTATGTTTTTCTATTTAGCATTTTTATATTGACATCAATTTTATGTATGCACTAAGTTTTTCACCTATTGTCATAGTTGAGTAGATGTAATTTAGACACGTTTGAGATAGTCAGTACCAGATATAACAGGTTGAGCAATATCACTCTAGAAGTGTATTATTCAGAGTGCTATAATTCATAGTAAGATCAAAACTTAGAATCAAAATCTTGGAAAAAATACCATATGATTTACCAATTATTTAAAAAAAACTAGAAACTATCCTATATTTAGGGAATGAAAAATCATTCAAAATATAAAAACTATAATTAACATTTTTTTTAAAATTTACATTTTTAAAGTTACCAAAATCTAATAAAAAGTATTATACCAAAACAAATGACTACTTAAAAGTAAGAAACAAAAAAAAACGATATATAATAGTTTTTAAATGAAAAAAATTGACTAATTTAAAATAAGAAACCATAGAATATCAAAAATACCATAAAATACTTATATATATATATATATATATATATATATATATATATATATATATATATATATATATACTATATATATATATATATATATATATATAGAGGTAGTGATTAGTTCTTATCAACAACAAAAAAATAAGCTACTTTTTTTTGTTATGGAAAGCAAAAAAGAATTTCAATTATGTTTGTGAGAAAAACAAATCTTTGTAATGTCACATTTTTCATGTTGCCAATCTTCTTATTGACTTTTCGCAGTACTATTTCTTCAACCATCACATGTAGAAGTATGAATTTGTTGATCCTTTTTCATATCATCCACATCTTTTTATAGGGGAGCACCATTGGACTCCGCTACAGCTTTCTTATTATCAGCATTCTCCATAACTTTCTTACCAGCATTATCATTTTCCCGAACAACCGGTGCAAATACACGACCATTACGGGTCACTCTACTGGCCTCAGTAATATTCTTGACATTAGACAAAGGCTGGATGGGAACCTCCACACCATCCTCTAGAAATGTATCATTGTATTTGTACGGTACAACTTTGTCTGATTTGTAAGGGACATGCCATGGAAAGCAAATCACCATTGGGAAAACATTTTACTTGCTACAGTATTTAATCTCAACGGGGGCAGGATCATTAAAAAAAGGCATAATTATGTTCACACCTTCATTAGAAAATTTGGGTATCAAAGAATCATCGCTGGAGAACATATCCTCATTTGAGGAAAAGAATAAGAATTCATACTCCGAAACATATTCATCATTTGATCCATCCTCAGCCAAGCAAACCACAATATTGTTAACCTCATGGTAATCATCTCTAAGGCCTGAAACCTTGATAGTACCATTATCCAATAAGAACTGAATACCTCTTTTCACAATGGAACAACCACGAGAATCTCTATAGTAAATCCGGCAAGATCCATAATGGTGTTCTACTTGGCCATCCAGGCGGCAGAATGTAGCGTGCAATTGCACCAAATTATCATTCATATGGTCCACATCAAAGATCCAGAACTCTCCAGGACATCAAAAGACCATGTTAACTTCCTCCTCATATTCTTCCCTAGGTCTGATTATATGGATGAGTTCCTCATCCATCATCTCCTGCAAATCAGCCTTTATCTTATCGCAACCTTGTATATCAATACTACAGATACTACAACCAGCATGGTCATGAGTATAGTAACTAAACTCGCAAAGGTCTGCATGCATCTTTACCAAGTCTCCTCTGACCAAGTTAATATCATAAATGTGGAAGTCCCCTAGACAACCAGAAACCATGTTAACAACATTTGTTCCACCGTGCTTTGGAAAAGGATTATCTTTGACATTAGGACTGATATCTTTGAAGAACAAAAGGCCAGATCTCACCATTTTCTGTACCTCGGACTTCAGAGGATAACAGTTTTCCATATTATGCCCTGGTGTAACCTTATGGAAAGTGAACGTCTGATCTGCCTTGTAGTACCAAGGCAATAGTGATGGTATAGTCGGGGTGGCCTAGTCTAGAACAACTTTTTTTGGATCAATTCCGGGATTAACTCTGCATAGCTCATAGGGATAGAGTCAAAAGGCTCTCTCCTTTGATTATGCCCTTGATTTTCTTGAGGGGCTGGTCTTTGATAAGCGGCTGTATTCGGAGCTATACTAACAACTGGAATAACTGAGGAAACTTGTTGATGGCGCTGATGATTTCTTCTAGGAGGATTAACCCTTCTTTCTTGAATAACAAACCCGTATGATGGTTTCTTCATACTACCAGAATTTTCACTTCTTGTCAAACGACATTCTCTTACAGCTTCTTCCAAATGAATGCCCATTCCCACCATCTCAATAAAATCACTAGGTGCACTCGCCACCATTCTTTCATAATAGAATGCACCCAAAGTCTTTAGAAAATTTTTGTCATCTCTTTTTCTTCCATTGGAGGAATCACCTGGGCGGCTACTTCACGCCATCTCTGTGAATATTCCTTAAATGACCCCTTGTCCTTTTGGACCATGAACCTGAGTTGATCACAGCCGGGAACCATGTCCATATTGTATTTGTACAGTCTGATAAACGCTTCACCCAAGTCATTAAAATTATGAATGTTGGCACTGTTCAGGATCATGTACCATTTAAATGCTGCACCGATCAAACTGTCTTGAAAGAAATGAATTAGCAGGCGTTGATCATTTGTATGAGTAGACAATATCCTCACATACATCACTAAGTGAGCAAGAGTGAAATTGTTTCCCTTGTACTTTTTGAACTCTGGTACTTTGAACTTTGCAAGTAGTGTCACATTTGGAACCAAACCCAAGTCATTTACATTCTACCCAAATAGTTCTTTTCCTCTGAGGGCCTTTAACTCTTTTTGCATCCTATCAAACTGATCCTGAAAATCATCTATTCGATCATAGACACCCAAGATTTCACTTGGTGGAGGAATAGGGTGATACACTTTATCATTATCAAATGATACCATATTCACCGAGGGAGGTGCAGCATAGTGAATCTCAATTCTAGCAGCAGGAGTAATATGCACCACAGGAGGTGCAGAAGCAGTAGCAGCCAAAGCAAGTGGAGCAGCTTGAGCATCCTGATTACAACCTTTGAGTATAGAGTTCTCTGGCATTCCACAAGGATAACCTTGAGGCTAACGATTATGAACAACAGCAGTTAGAGTAGCAGAAACGAGAACAATTGGAGCTTCGGTAGTAACTATTGTCTGTTGAGGTTGAGCAATTGGTGGCTGATTTTGAGCAGCCACCGAAGATTCCATTAGAGAAGTGAGATTGGGCATACGGGACTTCAGAGCAGAAACTTCTTCTCGTAGCTCGCGATTCTCTTGTAATAGATTGTCCATCTTTCTTTTGAAATTAGATCTTGTATTGTACTAATGAGACAACTTGTTGAATGAAGTAAAGAAGCTCAGTAAGACACCTGATTATGATATAAAAAATGCAATAAGTATGTACAATATGATGCATGATATGCAATGCATATGTATTATTAATATTGATATTTCAAGGAACTCAAAGATTTATAGACAATTTTACAAACATCAAAGTACTAACACATTTGAAATACTGAAAATCTCATTATAATAACTTCAAAACGGATTACACTTTTTAGTACAAGTTTCAATAATCCCAAGTACAAGATAAAGATAAAGTCTAAAAAAGACCCTAAGAAAGCAAATCTGATGGAGATCACTCTACACGCTGACGCTTCCCTGTGAGTCTTGCAATCCGAGCCTTCAACCTATGGTTCTCTTTCGCATACCTGTTGGCGACCTCTTTCCAATCATCAAAGTCGGGAAGTGAGCAACTAAGGTCTGGATGAGGCTTAGAGGAAAATAAATCCTCTTGCCTCTCCATCGTCTCTATAGCACGACTCTTAAGAATCTCGATCAAATCGTCTTTCTCCTTTAGGTCTGCTCGGTAGAATACCTCTAGAGTCAAGCACTTATTCTTCCAAGCTTCCTTTTCCTGCTGCATCCTAAATAAGGAAAGCTAATGTTCTTCCACATCGTCTAAAAAGGAGGAGTGGTTTTCACAAACATGTCAGGCATGGGTGCTTCCTGGTAATACGACATCTTCAATTGAATGGCTCTTGTTTGTACCCACTGCAGATAAGGCTCCAAAGAAACATCCCCTCTCGGTCCCAAGTCCGTCCAACTTTTCCTATGAATATGACGCCAAGCCTTCACAATCTCCTATTTATCTCCCTCATCGGATATCCATGTTGTCGTCGTGCAAGAACAGGGTTGTAGTTAACTCCTCCCTTTGTACCAAGGAGAGGTACATTGGGAAAACTACCACAATTGTCAATAATCTCTATATCATGGTAAGCCTGATGATACCAAATAATATCTGAATGAGTAAGGGCCATAATCTTTGGAGCCAAATGAGGTTCCTTCCTGACATCCCACAAAACATCAGATCGAGGTAAGTGCGAAATAAACCACTGATATAACAAAGGTGTGCAGCAAATGATCATCCCTCCATGATAATAATCCTGAATATGAATAGAGTAATAGGCATCACCTGATAATGTAGGGACTGGGTTCCCAATCATAAAGATCTTGATGGCATTTATATCCACATATTTTTCGACATTAGGAAATAAGAACAACCCATAAACAAGTAGAGCAAAGATGGCCTCAAAAACAATTATACTCTTCATTCTGGCAAAATAGCGAGCTTTCTCCAATAAGAACTGAGCTGGTAATCCTCTAATCCCTCCTTTGGTATTCATGTGTGCTTCAACCTTAGACTTCCCCAAATGGATCAAAGCAGCAATCTCATGAGATTTTCTATCCCCCTCCAAACCAGTAAAAGGAACATGATTGGTAATAGGTAAGCCCAGCAAATAAAAATACTCCTCTAATATAGGTATCAACTAATAATCAGGGAAAGTAAAGCATCAATACATCGGATCATAGAACTGCACCAAAGTCGAGAGAATTCCCTCCTTCATCCTGAGCTTCATAAGAGAAATGATGGACCCATACTTCCTCCAAAAATCTATAGAACTCTCGATCTCGGGTATCAGACTCATCAACTAATCTATCTTGGAATCTTTGAAAATGTACTTCTTAGTCTTTCTTTTTCCAAAATCCATAGTAAAAAAGTGCATGAGATATTCACAAAGACACAACTTTAAGTCCCTTGAAACAAGATGTTTTAAAAGATGCTTATGGGTGCATGAATGCATGATGAAACAATCACACACAAGATCACAAACATAGGGTTCATAGGTTCTAAGTCACAAGCATGAGGTCGAAGGTACTACCCACAAGGTATGGTCTAAAAGTTTATCACCTTCCTTCAGATATTACCAACTTTTTGATTGACTCGGTAATTAGAAATATTATCAAGAAAAACTCATCCGAGCGCAGTATCGTGTGACAACTATTTTCGGATTACTCCGTCATAGCTTCCGCACTACACCTAAAAGGCCAAGATGGGTTAAAGGTTCTACGGTTCTCAGTTTTAGCAGGCTCCCAGGTCGAAAGCCTCACGTCTTCCCGATTACTCGGTAAACGACACTACAGTCAAAGGGGCCTCCATGAGTGGGGGATCTAATTCCTCCTTTTTTTGGATTACTCCCTCAAAGTTAACATGACTATACCGCCCATCCTATCTGAAGTTTGACCAAGTCCGTGTATAGGACTTATGAGAAATCACCAAGCACCCTGAAAACCATGAAAATCCAGACAAACATATATACAACATATAAGATACAACACGTAATCACACATATTCAGATAAACAAATATAGGCTTAACCAACTTAAGGATGGACAAACAAGTAGTCAATATTTCCCCATTGAAGTCGCCATTTTTTTTGTAGCGGTAGAAATGTTGAGACTAAGCCATTGGATTGACTTGACTCGCATAAATCAAAATAAAAATTGCCACTGCGCTTTATTGTTTCCAAAGGAATGGGAAAAGAGCGAATAACCCAAAAAGAGGGGAAGAGAATCTAAGTTTGGGGGTTGGTTATACAAAGGGAAGGTATTAGTAACCTAAACATCTACGGTACTCTGTAGGAACCTCTTTGTAAATCCGTGTATTTTGGCTATAAATGTTGTATAAAATAATAGATTGTGTAGATGAGAAAAGAAGTATTTTTTATAATTTTTGCACCCGTCGCGGTTGCGAACCTTTAGTGCCTACGTACCACCTTCTATGCAATAGGGGATCAGGGTACTCATAGTTCACCTTTAAAAAAATTTAAAACACAAGTGTGTTGGTTATTTTTAAGAGACGGGACATCATCATCTTATCCGATTGGAAGAACATACTTACTATCCACAATTTTGAGAAAGGAGAATTTGCGTCTGTAAAATCAAGCTTCTCAAATGCACTTTTGTTTTGATGAAGACAAACCATTTTGACAAAAAGGAAAATATTAATTATCAAGCTAAAAGCATCTCTGGATAAAGTCTTTGGTTCAAGAACTTAACAAATTTCAAGGTATAATGATAATACTTACTTTGAACTTAAGACATAGATGCTCAATGGTCAAAAGAAATATTTTATCTTGTCCAAACTTTTTCTCAAGTTTTTAAAGCAAAAATTCAATTTTCACTTGGGTGAAATCGATTTGCATGTTGATGCAATCGATTGCATGCTTCACGTTTTCAAATTATTAGCTATTGTTTCTAAGTGAACTCGATTTGCATGTTTGTGCAATCGATTTCTCTCAATCAATTTTTGCTACTGACTTCAAGTGAAATTGATTTACACACTTGTGCAATCGATTGCTCGCTCAAAATATTTGAAATTTTTAGCTGTTGAAACCCCATGCAATTTATTTACACAAGGGTGCAAACGATTGCATGCTGAACGATTTTGAAAAATAGCAGCTTTACTCATGCCTGTTCATAACACCATTTCATGGAAACCTTTCACTTAATATTGGCAATTGTTCATGATTCATTTGCAGAATTATATGTTGTTTCAAAAGGGTGCTATGAACATATAAATACTCATTTTCAAAATGATTTTAAGCTCCTCTTCCAATCATATTTTCTGAATTTTCAAAAATCAAACTCAAGCTTTTATACACTTTCATACATAAGTTTTCTGCACACTTTCACATATTCTCAACTAGAAAACTTTGAGCATTATATATCTTGAGTCAGTGTATACGATTTTTATTGGAAGATAAGATCAATTCATTGATAAAATCACTCAAAGTGATCATTGCTACACAAACTCACTCAAATCAAATATTTCTATACTTGCTTATTTTTCAGGATTGTTGAAAATAAGTTCAAGTGATTTTGAAATCTTATTTTTCAAGGATTGTTGGATACAAGTAAAGTCACTTTTAGAGGATTGTTCTCATTGTTGACATAGTGAAAAATCCAAGAGGATTAATCTTGGTTTTGGTAGTTCTTGTTTAAGTTTTCCACTATAAGGAAATCTCTTTCATGTTGAGGGGACTGGAGTACTCTCAGACTGTGAGGGGAACCAGGATATATCGCTTGTGTCTCCTTATTTATCTGCACTTTACTCTTTCATAAACTCACCATAAACCATAAAAATAATATCCATCATCACTAAAACCAGAAAAATTTTAAAGTACCTAATTCACCCTCCTCCCCCCCCCCCTCTTAGGCGCACTTCGTACTTACAATTGGTATTAGAGCAGGTTATAGGTAACTTGTTCCTAAAAGATCCAGAATGGCTTCCATAAATCAAAATGTCGTTTTCAGAGATGGTGGTAGTAATAAAAAGCCTCCTCTATTTTGTAGTGAATATTTTGACTTCTGGAAAATATGCATGAAGGCACATCTAGAAGCACAAGGAGAAGAAATATGGGATGCCGTCGAGAATGGTCCATTTATTCCTATAACGATGATCAATGGTGTTGGCTCATCAAATCCTAAAGCTGCATGGGATGAAGATGATAAGAAAAAGGTCCTATATAATAAAAAGGCAATCAATATTCTTCAAGGTGTACTTAGAATGGATGAATTCTTTCGTGTCTCGGCATGCAAAACGGAAAAAGAAATATGGGATACCTTGGTACAAACTCATGAAGGAACTGTTGAAGTTAAAAGATCAAGACTAAATACTTTGAGTCAAGAATACGAGTTATTTCAAATGCAGCCTGAAGAAACTATCCTTGACTTGCAAAAGAGATTTTTGCACTTGAAAAATCATCTAAGTGCTCTTGGTAAGACTTTGACGAATGATGAACTAAATCTGAAAGTACTTAGATCCTTAACTAGGGAATGGAAACCAAAGGTAACATCAATTTCAGAAAAGAAAATTCTTTCTTCAATGACTTCCGCAATGTTGTTTGGAAAACTTCAAGAATATGAAACGGAACTCGGAAGACTTGAAAAGCATGAAAATCAAGAGAAGAAATCCAAGAATATTTCCTTAAAGATTGATTCCAAGGAAGTTAAAAAGGAAGACAATCCGTAACAAGATGAAAATTTCATGCTTCTTGTTAAAAGGCTTGGTAAGTTCTTTGGTAGAAATGACAAATCATTTTCTCATGCAAAAAGGAAGAAACAATTTAAGAAAATGGAAGCTTCCACATCAAAACATGAAGTCACATGTTATAAATGTGGTAAGAAAAGTCATATAAAGCCGGATTGTCCTAAACTCTCCAAGAAAGGTGGCTACAAAGGCAAAAAGGAACTCAAGAACCAAAAGGCCTATGTTGCATGTGAGGATAATGAAATAAGTTCTTCATTTGATTCCGATAGTGATGAAAGTGCAAATCTAGCATTGATGGCCTCACATCATTCCGATAATGAAGATGATGAGATATGCTTGAAGACCACGTGCAATCTTTGGTATCTTGACAGTGGTTGTTCAAAGCATATGAGGGGAGACATAAACCAATTTTCAAATCTTGTTCTAAAGGCCAAGGGTTTTGTCATTTATGGAGACAATAATAAGGGAAGAATTATTGGCAAAGACAAAGTTGGTGCTCCACCTTTCACATCCATTGAAGATTTTCTTTATATTTAAGGACTAAATCACAATCTTCTTAGTATTAGCCAACTTTGTGACAAGGGCTTCAAGATCAAGTTTACCGAAGATGAATGCTTGATAGAAGATGAAGTCACACATGAGGTTATACTTAAAGGTAAAAGAATTAATAATATATTTATGATTTCCCTTGATGATCCATCTTTGAAGGTAAAATGTCTCATGGCGAACAACGATGATTAATGGATTTGACACAAAAGAATTGCTCATATTCACATGGAAAACTTGAATAAACTAATTGTTGTACCCCAATTTTTGCCCCTAAGATCCCTTCATCATACCATATTGTTTCAATCACCACAAAATCACATTAGGGCTTTTGGTTCCTCTCCCTATCTTTAACCTTGATCTTTGAGGAGTCACCAAGCACCTTGACTTTTTTTCTTTTGTGATCATGGATATTTTGCTTTGATTTTCTCTTTAATTAACAAATACAATATTGGTTTGTCTTACTTGTTAATAATGTAGGTGAAGGTAATGAGGTTTAGCAAGTTGCATCATGGGTTCATGAGTTTATTTCCATGCCCTAGTCAAAAGCTTGAGAGATCCAAAGCTCACCATTGAAGTTGTTTTGAAGTTGGTATGGAAGTAGTTCTGGTGGCCATGACTCCTCATCATCATCCTCAACAAATCCTATTCACAAAGGAAGAATATTGGCACAAAAATTTTGTTCAAACTTGACAAAGTTCCACCAAGCATTCTCTTGATCTAGAAGCTAGGGTTTTGGACTTCAGAGGGGCATATCTTGCTCATCTTTTGGTATTTTTCAGTGATTCCAAAAACATTCTTCTCTTCAAAGATTTACCAACAAATCACTTTAAGAGTTTCAAGAATTTTTCATGTGGAAGAAACTTGGTGAAGAGGAAAGATTACAAGTCATCCAGATGAATCCCCAATTTTCCATATGTGACTTCAAATGGTCATAACTTGGTCAATTTTTATTACCTTGGGCCCATTATTTTTTCATGATGATCCTAAAGATGTGTACTTCATTCCTTCTTTTATGTGCAAAGTGAGAAAATGGATGGAAGTTTCCTTAAGGATGCAAGAGATTATAGGTCATTCCATGATTTTTGGCCAACTTCAACAAGTCATAACTTGCTAATTTTTTGGAGATTTTGAGTGGTTCAAATTTCAAAGTGTCATTCAAGAGGAAAGTATGGAAAGTCAACTCTTTTTCTAAGTATGGAAAGTCAACTCTTTTTATTCAACTTTGACTCCATGTAACTTTCAGCTCAAGCATCCATTTGATTCCATTCTTTTTCCATTTCAAAGCTTGCAGCCTCATCTTTCCAAAGCATCAAGAATTATGCCCTAAGGCCCCTTGAGGTGGAAATGCAATAGATTTGAATTTGGTAGTTTGAAACTGAATTTTGCACAAAGTCAGAATTTTGAAATCCATAATGTGACTTCTAAACACAAGATTTATGGGCGTTTTTGATTTAAACTTGATTAGCAAACTTGTCAGAAGTGATTAGCACCCCAAAACGCAAGGTTTTGCTGAGTTTTGATGGAAATGAAGTCACACTTCACTCGTGCTCGACCCTTGCTCAATTTCCCTCTAAACTTCCTTGTTTCTTCAAATTTTCATTCCCATTCACTTCCCTATAAACAGAGGGTCACCCCCCATTCAATTTACCAAGCTTAGAGAGCCAAGAACACCCTGCCAAAACTTCACACGAACCCACTTTTGTTGAATTCAGTTTTTGAAATTTAAGCTTCCTTTTCCAAAATCCTTTGCGTATTCATCATCCTTGAACTTCATACAAACTCTCCAGCACTTAAACCAATTAAAACGACCTATAATCAAGCTACAGAAGTCCAGTTTCAGAGCTTCTTACTTGAACTTTGACATGGTAGAATTTCCACCAATTGGATCCAAATCAAGCACTAATCTGTTCTACTCCTTTGTCTGATTCTAATGATGCTTACAATTTTTAAATCCATTGAGAATTGAGAGAGAAATTTCAAATTGAAGGTGCTCGCTATTTTTCTATGTTTTGATTCATATCTCTCTCCATACTTTACATAAATTTGGCGCGATGGTTGTGTTAGAATCGTCTTGAAGAGACGAGTTCAATGATGCTAGCCAGGGATCCTAATTTTTCCATTTGAAGTATCTCACAAAATCCCCATTGCATGGTGTCTGTAGGTTGAAGACGATGACATGTCTCGTCTCAGCCAATGATAGTGTGCCAAGCATTTTAATTTCATTGGTTGCCCTTTTTCTGATTACATGTGTGTTTCACTAAGGTCCATATCAAGCACAACGCGTCTGGTCCATTAGATTAGCTTACCAACGCGTTTTGACTTTGATCTGATGGTCCACATCTTTTTGGCTTTATTTTATTTTCTGATTTTATATTTTATTTGATTAAATTTTCAAAAATTCATAACTCTTTTATTTTTTATCCAAACATCATGAAAAATTCACAAAAAATACTTTGAATTATTTCTGATCTCATGAATATATTTTTTCATTTTTATTTTAACATTTGGTATTTTTTATATTTTTTGTATTATTTTCTTTCTTTTAATTACTTAAAAAATACTTTCTAACATTTTTTAATTCTGAAAAAATTCATAAATATTATTTTGCATATTTTTGACTTTCTGGAAATTTGATGGAATTTTATATTGAGGTTTAGTATTTTTGATTTATTTTATGTTTGTTTTAGCAATTTTAAATGGTTAAAAAATAGTTTCTGACTTTTAAAAATTACTAAAATTTTTATAAAAATATTTGGACCCATTTCTGATTTTTCTATATTTGGAGAAAAGGTGCTTCGGCGCACAAAAAGTTTGAATTTGTTTTGTATTTTTAAATGAACGATATTAATTTCTCCGTCTGCCGCAACTCGATCTTTGGAGACTTACGCATCATCACAGAAGTGAATTAACTTGTTCTTTTGAAAATAATTTGAAAGAAACGCCCATAGGCAAAAGGAGTTTGCGTTGGTGGGTGTTTTTGCTTGTAGACAACAGCTAGTTGACCTCAAGAGAGAGATTTTTGCCATTTCTCTACTTATTCATGAAATGAGTCTTTGAGACTTGAACCATACCAAAGCTTAGAATGGAAAAATGATAAGATCGAAAAGAGACCCGCTTATCATCTCCCATGTTTAACAAAGGCACGATTCTCGTTAGTAAATTTTTAAGTATTTTGAAGTTTGTAGAAAAGAAGTTTTTGTTTTAAATGCATATGCAAAAGGAGAAAGAAAAGTCAAATGGAGACTAGCCTATTTATAAGCCTAATGTTGTTATGCATCATGGACTTAAAATTGGAATTTAAAGGGAATTCTACCTAATATTAGCATGTATAGCTTGCCGTGAAGCCCTACTTCCCATGGTTTCTAGAAAGCGTTAACAAAATGCAATAAAGTGCAAAAGAAGTACAAGGGTAGTAGCGGAGGCTACCAAAGTGAGTAAGTCGTCAAGAACAGACGAAAGCACTGAAAAAGCAGAGGGTACGCATCGAGCAAGCTTCACCAAGAAACAAACAGAGTCAGAAACAATATCCAACTAAGATAAAGGAAAACGCGTGTTGCGAATGCAATGCATAATCAAAAGTTCCTCGCACAATCAACAAACACGTCAAAAATAACATGGAGAAGCTGTATGAAAATAAGGATGAAAACAAAAAGAAAAAGTATTTTTTAACTAGATTTTTATGTGAAGAGAATTATATAAAAAAAAACTAAATAATTAATTCCTAAGAAATTTATAATATATTCTACTAAATTTTTTTATAAATGTTTTATATTGTTTTTATCAAGTTTATGCAACTTCTTATGAACATAATTAACCAAAAGCATCTACAAAAACAAAATCAAGATCACCTATTTTTATGTCACAATTTGTCATCAAGAAGAGTAAAATTCATATAGAATCACAAAGAAAATTCCCAGCAAAAATTGTATTAAAACTATGATAAAAAATAAAACAAGAGAAAAATATGAAGCTCATTGGGGGGATATTGCCTGAGGTAGTGGTGTAAAATATACTGCGAGACATATGGGCTTATGGTGCAGTGGCCTGATCAATATTCAGAAACCAAAAATTGCAAAAAATTGTAAAAATGATGTGTGCATGGATACAGGGGGTGTGGCAAGGAATTCGTCAGGCTTTTGATCACAGTGGCCCAAAGCAACTAGCAACAAATTCAGCCCTTAACTAACAAAGAAAAAGCAGCGAAATTTAAAAGAAAATATAGTAAGACTAAAATGGCGCCATCTCGACATTCTGAGAGATCTAACCTAGCATCCTTTCTCTCCTTCTTCAACGTTTCTTTTTCTTCATTCTCTCAACATTCGTATGCGGCTTCCGGTGGTGTCGCCACTGCCGAACCCTTCTAATCACCAAAACATGAACCTGAACCCTACCTCAAACTAACTCTTGATCACAAATCTTGCAATCGAATTCGCTAACTTCTCGTCAATCTACACCATCAACTCTTTCTTCTAGAAACCATAGGGATTATAAGCTTGAAATTTGTGGCAGTGATGATGAAGTAACGGTGGCAACAACCGAGACCCTCCTTTACAAGCTACAAGCTACCGTCATATGTAAAGAAAATGATGAGGAGATGAATGATTCAAAGGATTCTGAAGCTTACCGGTCAGAGTATAATCTGAGGAAGGTGATTATCAACGAAATTCTTTGACTTCGGGTATGTACTTCTGATTACTCCAGATGTGCGAATCATTCCTCCACTCTTCTTCTTCTTTCTGTGTGATTTTCTAAACTATTGCGATTGACGTAGTGATTATGACGAAGATTCAAAGAAGCTGCAGAAGTTGTTGTTGATTAAAGAAAGTCGAAGATTGATGAGCATTACTGGTGTAGAGAGGATAAAGATTTGTGGTGTTGATGATGAAGTGATCTTGAAGAGATGAAGTGAAAGAAGGTTGATGGAGGTGAAATAAGGTTCGGAGAGATTTCTGAGATTTCAAAGAGAGTGCTTTTTGGTGAGTTTCTGATAGCTCCTCTTTATGGATGAATCCTGGAATATGGAGGGTTTTGAAACTGAATATATAGATGTTGAAACTTGAAGGTAGTTAGATTGAGGAGCATTGAGAGCCCTTGGATCTGAAGGAGTTTGTTATGAGATGAAGGGTGTAGATGGATTCAGTTTTAGCAGGTGGTTGTGATTCTGTTAGTTTGTTAAATGAATTCTTTCCTGGTTTTTGAATGAAAACTTGATTACATAGTGGGTTGAGTTTGAGAAGTTGGTTAGAAGTTGGTGTAGAGTTGGTTAGAAATATTAGCTTTTGTTTAAGTTTAAAATAGTTTGGATTTAGTCAGAAGTTTAGTTACAGTTTTTTTCTCTTTTTCTAAAATTTTGTTTTTTGTTGGCTGTTGCATTGCCCTAGGAGTAGGTTTCGACAATGGAGCTGCAGATCTAAGGCCAACAGGATGGTCAAAAGGAGTGCTAGCAGCAACAGGTTTTCCAGATGAAAAACCATGCTCCTGTTCATCAGCGATCTGAGTAGTTTGCTTCTCATTCTTTATTTTCTGGTATCCTTTCAGGTTCCTGAACAACAAATGACTTATTATAATTTCCTTAATTTCATTCATTCGAAATTTTTGACAGGTAAACTTTTGTATTCCCTTCTTCTGGATCAGCTACATCAGCCTGAATAGTTAGCATCTTATTAACAAAATACTTTTCTGGTGAAGGCGAGCTTCCAACTATTTCAGTCAATGTTCATCCATCCAGGTCCGAAGAAGATCCTCTTGTTTCAGCTGCAGTAACCTGAACAGTCGCCATTTCATTAGCAGAAGAATTTTCTGATGGAAATGAGCTTCTATCCAAAGCTGGAGAAGATCCACCTGTTTCAATCACTTTGCTTCTTTCAGCAACAGATAAGTTTTCATAATTTCTTTCATTTTCTTCATTAGAAATCTGAGACCGGTAAACATTTGCAATGCCTTCCCAACTGTAATGGCCCTTTGCTTTTTCTTCTTATATAACTAACTAACTCCTCATGCATGTTTCTCTTTACATTGTACATATTCCAGTTATTACTCTGATTTTGTTGTTGCCTTTTCTCTCAATCTACTTCTTCACCAGTCAAACCTAAACCCACCAGAAGGAATGATACTCCCTGGAATAAAGTAGAGGTGAATTTCTTGAGCTGAAAGAAGACTTCTTGCTGAAGCTGTTAAGAGTAAACAAGCCAAAGCAAGTTCCTTCATATACATTTTATTATATTTTTCTTCTTTCTCTTTGTCATGTTTTCTTCTTGTTTCCTAATTTCTTATTTCATTTCCTCAAGATCAGGGGCGGATGACCCTCTTCGTCCAATGGTAGGTTCCCATTATGCCTATCCTTCACCTGTAGAAAGTAGCACACAAGGGAATATCCAGCCATACTCTCAACAAAGTTCCTATGGGTAAGTTTAAAACTTGGAGAGTTTTCTTGATATTTAGCGTCGAAGAATTCACGTAGACTACAGTTGTTGGGATATCTACTTTTGCTTGAGTGTAGAGAAGCCGTATCTGGAATTGTTTCAATGAGAGCTGTATAAGAAGAAGTACACAAAACTTCATAAGGGCGCAACCAAAGCGGTAGACCAGCTTCTTGAAAAATATCATAGAAGTGAGAAATGACTTGAACAGCCAGATGCTCCTTCCTGCAATCATCTCCACTCTTCACAATAACCGATCGTAAGTCCCAACTAGGTAAATTCCCATATATGGAAGCCTTGCGTACTCTATCTTTCTTTGCCTCCCAAAGTTCACCAGACAATGCATCACTAGCTTTGGGGGTAATTCCATTGGCCCTCGGTTGTGCATCTGATGAGTTTTGGCCAACACGGCCTCAAGCATGTATTGCAGGTCATGGATGAAACTGAATTGGCTCAAGCATGACTAAGATTTAGAAGTCTTGTAGCATAGCATAGAATCTTATGCATTGGACTTTAAGAACTTAAATTTAAGACTTTTTTTTAATTGTTTTCTTTGCGGATTCTTAATGTGATGCGATGAATAACAGCAATTATAATGAACTTGGATGAATGTTACTACTTATGTATTTTAACTTTTTCCTTGATGTAACATTCTTGTGATATGAACTTAAAAATGGTACTTGAATCCTAATGACTTCCAAATGATGAATATTGGATGATGAATGATTCTTATGCCTAATACTTGAACTCCAAACAAACTACACACTCGTGCGTCAAAGAAAATTGATTCAACCAATGTAACCACTTGAATGGATTTTGAATGGGTCTTACTTTCCCCTTAGTACTTAAATTCCGAGAGTTCCTTGACTTATCATATAAAACGAACCATGATATAAGATGAATGAATTGAACTTGTGTTGAGTACTTGAAAAATCCTGAATTGAATCATGAATAAACCCTGAGTCACTTCGCATGAATCCTTCAATAAAAGCCTACTTCTATTCAAATTCACTCATATTATGGACAACGAATGACAATGGTAAGAACGATAATCGCCTTGATCGAGAATAAGTCCACAAATTCATATCTTATGCCATAAACCACGCTTCACAATTCAACCCTCAGCCCTTAATGACTGGTTATCTCAACTCAAAATTAATATCCTGAAGAACATCTTAAGGATGGGCCATAAGGTTTGAGACACGGAAGAAGTTGTTTGACATGAAACCTTAGCCGCACAGAATGAAAACCCCCATCACTTGCTGGGACCGGATAAACAATTATATCCTGAAGAGAAAGAAATCCTGATAACCACAGCTCACGACTTTGATTCCTCAATTCAAATGGATATAGAAAACGTCCAGATGAAGCATCTTAAAACCCTGTTTCGACCAAACCTGAATTGGTTAACTGGGGAATGGATGAATGAATTGAAATTATGTTGTTAAGCCTGATCAAATGATAAACAAGCCCATACGAGAATACATCTTTATTCAAAGAATACGTATGCTAGGTCACATCCCTGAATTCTTGACAAGAAAGACTTTGCAGCTTGACATTCAGACAAAGAGAATAGCTTTGTTGCTTGATGGAGAAGAAGTCCAAACTGAATCATGAACCAATACCCTAATTCCACCGTCTCCCAAAAAATGATCAGTCTTATTCACTATATACGACTCAAATCAGTTGTGAACCCTAGCTCCATAACCACTGATTTTTTGAACCTTCGGTGCTCTATCCATTTTTTATGAAAATGCATGCTATGCACATGATATATTGGAATGATGCAGATGAATGCAATGTCTAAGCCAGAATAAGAGAAATTAGGAGGGTAAATTTTAGGGTGCAACAGCTGCCCCTATTTAATCGCCTTCAACCTGAAGGTGAGATTGGCGTCAGCCTTTCGAACTTTCAGAGTGGAAGAAGATTAAATACTAAAAGAACCCAAAATTTTGCGCTCCGAAGCCAGTCAGGTACACATTATATTTTGGTTTTATGTATTTTCTATTTTTTTTCTTTCTTTTTTTAGGTAAAAGAGGTTATCATGATTAGATGTATGTTTAACTAGAGTTTGACACACAGAAGAATAACTTGGTTATCAAGGAACATTTGTTGGGACTCGGTAACAAACACCTGTAAGAAAGATATCAAAAGGTATATGCTTGAAGTCTGTAGCAGACATACAAAAAAAGGTATCAGAGATATATATCCGGGGTCGGTTTTGGATATGAAAGAGACAAACCGAAGAAAACTTCTTACAAGGATGTCACAGACACATATCAGTTGTTGGTAGCAGACATGAAGAAGGTATCAAAAATACATATCTGCAGTTTGTATCGGATACGCATGAAAGAGACAAAAAAGATACATATAAGGGATTGTGTGATCGGTGGAAATAGAACTGACTGTTTTGAAATGCTGGTTCGCGAAATATCGCGGTAAGCAAGAGTCGCCACCGTCTTTTATTTTCTCCAACAAGGAAAGGACAAAAGCACAGTAAAATTCCTTTTCGAGATGTTTCTCGGTTCGGGAGGTAGATTTATAGAAAGGGAAGGTGTTAGCACCCTTTCTATCCGTGGTTATCCAGGGGCTCTTAGGTACTTGCTCACTATGTTTTCAAAATTTGTTTGCTTTTCAAGTGTTTGTGGGTTTTGAAAAAGTTTAGTTTGAAAGACTTCTAGGTAACTCTTGTATCAGTCCTCAAGAGTGTATGAAGTATTTGTTTGAAAACTTTTTGAAAGTGTAGGTGCGAAAAGTTGTTTTTTTTTTTTTTTTGAAAGAGCAAGTACCCAGGAGAAATCTACCTACTCTAAGGAATTAGGCTGTGTAAGAATCCTTTAGACAGTACCATCCCACTATTGAGAAGTAGGTAGCACCGTCGTTGGAGTTATTCGGGTCAATTCGATTATAGGGACATGTGTGGTCACCAAAGCAATAGTAGGACGCCTTAGCGGTAACCCTAATGTCTTAGATCCTTTTTATCCGAGGCAACCGTTTCGAGGCAACTAGATCTTTAGACAGGAGGGCGACCTCTAAAACACCCTATACTTGATGACCACCTCAAGGCAACCGAGTGAGGCGTACCCTAGGAGTGGCATGTGCATGTGTGTTAAATTCAGTTAAGATTATCTTGTATATGTTATTTGTGAGCTATGCTTCGATTTTATTTTTCAGACAAGTCTTGCATGCATAGTTAATCGTTAATAATTTGCGGGAAATAAAGTGCGGAAAATTGAATCTACGCTATTACAAGGCGTGGGTATATACATCGCCAAAAACAAACCCTTTGGAAAAAATAAATTGCGAGAAAATAAAAATAAAGCGGTAAAAGAGATCCTAATTATCTATTACATTCTCGGAGCAGATACATAAATATAATGAATTAAAATAAATATGCGCACGAAAGATTGAATCGGGACGTCCTTAGGGTTTTGACCCTTTTTGAGAAAAGAATTGAATTTGGTCCTTTTTTTGCAATTTAATTAAATATTAAACCTAATAACTAATTAATTAAATAATTAAAATAAAAAGTATTTTTGTGTTTTTTATGTTTTAATGAAAATAAAAATAAGAAATTAAAAGTCAAAAGAAAAACCCTAATTCTAAATTTATTTTATTTATTATGAAAAAGATTAAAAATTGAACCTAATTACACTAAATTAATTTGGTTAGTATTTATTTACAAAATAATTAAAATCAATAAATAAGAATAATAGTAATAGTATTTACATTTTCTGATTTTTATTATGAAAAATAATTAATTTGTCAATTAAATACTAATGATAATAATTATTAAAAGAAAAGAAAGAAAATAAAAATAATAAGAAGTAATAAAACCAGGGGGTGTTGGGCCCTTTTGGAGGTTTGTTTAGAAATTCCTGGCCCATGAACACAAGCCTGCTTTGACTTTCTGGATGGCCTAGTGCGTTGGTTGACCAGGAACATGGTGTTCCTTCCCTGGTAGCCATTAGATCTGTGCATGAGGACACATGGCACATTGATGATTAAAGCGCATGGTAGGACGCTTGGGATAGCCGGCACATAACCATGTTAAGAAAAAATAGAAACAATATTTGGAGGGACCTGGGAATCGAACCCAGGTCCCAATGGTTCTTGGACAGCGCATGCTCCACCAGGCCACTCGCTTGCATTTGTTATTATGGTAAGCAACAAATATAATATTTAAAACATAACCATTACGCTGGAAATCCAAACAAGTGCGCCTTTTATTTGAATTGCCCAATAGCATGTAACCACGTCTTCATCTCCTTCGTTTGCCTGCAAAAAATACAATTGGATAGCGGGGGTTTTAACCCCCACAAAGTGTGACGACCAAAAATAGAGAATAGAGCTACGCTCTATATAAATATGGCGCGATGGTTGGGTTTAATTCGTCTTGTCTCCATGAATCCAACCATGGGTGTCTCAAGGTCTGATTTTTCCTGTACAGCAAAGCCCTAATTCAAGAACTCAAAAACCCTAAAAATCGTTAATGGCAATTCATAATTCCGTGCATTATAATCCAATTAATTAATACCAATAGCTTCATAAGGGTTCAAGCAATGCGAAACAATGATTAGAACATGTTAATGATGCATAAAATGTGAGTTTCGATTCTGAAAAAGTTAAGCAAACCGTATCACTGTTCTTGTGTATTCTTTGAGTGTTAGCCCTTGATTTTGATTCCAATACGTTTCTGGGAATGCTAGCAATGTATTTGAATCCTTAAATTGCTTTGAAAGGGCCTGGGAGTGAGAAAACAGTTTTGAGTTTTCTTGACTTTTTTTCAATATTGCATATGGCTTTCTTGCAGAGTTTTCACGTGAATGGCATTAGGGTTCACTTGTGCATATGTAATAGAATGGAATTAGGTTAAGTCTTGGCCCAAAGATCCATTGCATTGATGTTTCAATATTTGATTTCCAATCACATCTTTTTGCATCTTTTTGATTGAGAAAACTTGCCAATTTTGGATTCTTGTCTCTTTGATTGGCACACGAAATCTCCAGCTTGTCTTGAGCTTATTTGCTTCACAAAAAGATTTGAAAACCATATCTTTGAATTTCCTATATTTTAAATCAATTAAATGAATTAATATTAATAAAAAATCCAATTAATTAATAAAAATAAGAAAATAAACTCAAATAGGCTTGATGGGTCGTGCATAGGCCTTGGATAAAGTTTCAAGAAGAAATTTGAGGCCCATTAGCAAAAATGATGTGTTTTGAGCAAAGTTGACTTTTGCAAATTCACAAAAATTTCCCAACTTCTCCAATGCATATCTTGCTCAATTTTGATCATATGAACATGTTCTTGGACATTTTGGAAAGGTCTTGAAGCCCTCTAACCAATGCCTTTGGTCCCATGTCATTTGGATTTATCAATCTCAAGTTATGGTCTTTGACTTAAAATGCCTTTTTGTTGACTTTTGAAATTGACCTATAATGTAGAAATTGATAACTTTTTGTGAGAGCATTTCTTGGACTTAGAATGTGAAGATAAGTTGTAGGAAATGACATACCCTTAAAAATGAGCATTGGATGGGATTTTTCTGATGAACCATAAAAAAGTTATGCCTTGGTCAAGATACAGTTGACTTTTCTACTGTCCAAAAATAGTAACTTTTGCATCTTTGATGATTTTTGAGCCATGCTTGTGGAATAATGATCAAGACTTGATCAAATGATGATTGTGGACTCAAAATAAGATGTTGACCAAAAAATTCTGACTTTTGACTATGAAATGACCATTTTACCCCTGCAGTTTACTGTAGAGCAAATAGGGCTTTTGACTGTGGAATTTGACCCTGTGAATCTTGAAACTTGGCATGTAGGTGCTTGAGAATGTATATGGACCCTTGAGACTTGATTGAGCCATTGAAAACCTCAAATTCATTGAAGGAACCAAAACCCTAATTTTGACTGGCTTATGAGGCATTTGGACTGTGTAACCCTTAAGGAATCTTGAAGAATATGGGAGGGCAAATTTTGGGGTACAACAGTTGCCCCTGTTAAATCTTCTTAAACCTGAGGATGTAGATTGGCTTGCGTGCCTTTCGTTTTCCGAAGGTGGAAGATGATTGAACACTAGAGTGCCCAGAAATTTGCACTCGCATAGTGGAGTATCAGCAATATGATGTCGGGAATGGGCTTACAGATGCCATTTGGAGATATGATGGATAGGAGGATGGGCTTATAGATGCCATCTGGAGATGTGATAGAAAGTTGATGGAGGGATGGGCTTATAGATGCCATCTGGAGATTGTTGGTAGATTGTAACTCTGTAAGTTGGAGGAGGGAACCTGTGTAGGGTTGCCTGATGATGAGCTCGTGTAAAACTGCATCTTGGAAAGAAGGAAACCTGTGTAGGGTTGACTGATGATGAGCCTGTGTGAAATTGCATCTTTGAAGGAAGAAAACCTATGTAGGGTTGATTGATGATGAGTCTGTGTTAAACTGCATCTTGGAAGGAAGGAAACCTGTGTAGGGTTGACTGATGATGAGTCCGTGTAAAACTTCATCTTTGGAAAGAGGAAAACCTGTGTAGGGTTTCTTAGTGACGAGTCCGTGTAAAACTTCGTCTGGAGAGAGAGAACCTGTGTAGGGTTTCTTGATGACGAGTCCGTGTAAAACTACGTCTGGAGTTAAGAGAACCTGTGTGGGGTTTCTTGATGACGAGTCCGTGTAAAACTACGTCTGGAGTTGAGAGAACCTGTGTAGGGTTTCTTGATGACGAGTCCGTATAAAACTACGTCTGGAGTTGAGAAGGGAACCGGTGTAAGGTTTCTTCGGGATAAGTTCGTGTGAAACTTCTGGATGAACCGGGGTAAGGTTACTGTGAAATAAGTTCGTGTAAAACTTCTTGAGGAACCGGAGTAAGGTTACCTTGAGATAGGTCCGTGTAAGACTTTAGGAGGGACCGGGGTAAGGTTACCTTGAGGTAAGTTTGCGTAAAACTTCTTGAGGAACCGGGGTAAGGTTACCTTGGGATAAATCCGTGTAAGACTTTGGGAGGAACCGATGTAGGGTTACCTTGAGATAAGTTTGCGTAAAACTTCTTGAGGAACCGGGGTAAGGTTACCTTGGGATAAGTTCGTGTAAAACTTTTTGAGGAATCGGGGTAAGGTTACCTTGGTATAAGTTCGTGTAAAACTTCTGGAGGAACCGGGGTAAGGTTACTGCGAGATAAGTTCGTGTAAAACTTCTGGATGAACCGGGGTAAGGTTACTTTGAGATAAGTTCGTGTAAAACTTCGTCTTGGAACTGAGGAGGAACTGGTGTAGGGTTGCCTGAGGACGAGTCCGTGTAAAACTTCGTCTTGGAATGGAGGAGGAACCGGTGTAGGGTTACTTTGATGATAAGTCCGTGTAAGACTTTAGGAGGAACCGGGGTAAGGTTACCTTGAGATAGGTCCGTGTAAGACTTTTTCTGAAAGAAAAGGAACCGGTGTAGGGTTACTTTGATGATAAGTCCGTGTAAGACTTCTTCTGAAAGAAAAGGAACCGGTGTAGGGTTACTTTGATGATAAGTGTTGTACCCCAAAA
Source organism: Vicia faba (assembly GCA_948472305.1). Classification (NCBI taxonomy): domain Eukaryota; kingdom Viridiplantae; phylum Streptophyta; class Magnoliopsida; order Fabales; family Fabaceae; genus Vicia; species Vicia faba. The sequence continues at coordinate 1,601,504,204 of OX451739.1, forward strand.
TTTGCCCTCCCATATTCTTCAAGAAATTGCCAAGCCAAGTCACAAAATTCCCCAAGGGTTGTACAGCTCAACAGTCTCCCATACAGTCAAAACTAGGGTTTGGGTTCTGATCAAGAAAATGAAGTTTTCAAAGGCCCAATCAAGTCTCACATGCCTACAAAGGTGGTCAAGTATCCTCATATCAAGTTTCAAGCCATTCAGCTCAAAATTGCACAGTCAAAACCCTAAATTGCACTACAGTCAATTGTAGGGGCAGAATGGTCATTTGGCAGTCAAAAGTTCAAATTTTTTGTCAACATATCATTTTGAAGCCACAAACATCATTTGATCAATGCTTGATCATGATTCTCAAAATTTGGCTCAGAAATCATCAAAGATGCAAAAGTTGCCTTATTTGGACAGCTGAAAAAGTCAACTGAAATTGACCAGGGCATAACTTTCACATGGATTATCAGAAAAATTCCATCCAAAGCTCATTTTGAAGAGAAAGACATTTCCTACAACTCATCTTCATACTTTAAGTCCAAGAAATGCTCCCACAAAAAGTTATCAATTTCAACATTATAGGTCATTTTCAAAAGTCAACAAAAAGGGACTTTAAGTCAAAGGCCATAACCTGAGATTGGTAAATCAAAATGACATGGGACCAAAGGCATTGGTTAGAGGACTCAAAGACCTTTCCAAAATGTCCAAGAACATGAGAAAAGCTTAAAAATTGAGCAAGTTATGCCTTGTGGAAGTTGGGAAATTTTTGGAAATTTTGAAAAGTCAACATTGAGTCAAATGACCCAAAAATGCTAATGGGCCCATTTTTCTTCCATGATTCATCATTCCAATCATATGCACGACCACTTGGCCCAAAGGGAAGTATTTTCTCATTTTTTATTTATTTATTTGAATTATTATTTATATTAATTCATTTAAATTATTTAAATACATGAAAAATATCTAACTTGCCTTAACCAATCTTTTTATGCATGTTTGATACTCAATATTTCGTGTAAATACAAATGGGGAAAGATTTGGAGCTGATTGGCATGATTGAGAGCAAAATACACATGAAAAAGATTCAAAAAGATCCTTAACAAATCAAATCCTTAATCCATAATTGCAAAGAGATTTTTATGAATTTTGTTGACCTAATAGCCTCAGTACATAATCAGGATCACAAACCTAATCCTTGGACACTCTAAGCTGCGCTAAAGAACACTTTGCAAACTTGAAATTTTTTCCATAAAACTCAAATCTGAAATCAGTGTTCTAGGTCGATTCAAGCCCTAATACTCATTCCAAAAGCTTCCTTGTGGTCTCCTGAACACATTCCAATCCCAAACGTCCATCAACACGCCAAGAATTGGTAGAGTAAACTGAAACTGTACAGCATGAAACTCAGAATCGCATATCATGTTCTAGGCATTTTTCATGAAAATTAATTGTTGATTCATGTTTATCATCTTGTCCTGAAACTAACCAATGCATTCAATTTGATTTTTGTATCGTATATGAGATTTCACCATGTTAGTTTTCTAGGTTTTTCAGAGCTTGAATTTAGGGCTTTTGCAAAGAGGAAAAATTAAGGATCCAGACCACCACCATTCCATTTGACAAGCTTGGACGAACATGAATCACCTATCGCGCCCAATTTATGGGCACCATAGCGCTAGTCGCTATTTTTCAATAGCCTGCCTAATGCAACGCGTGTAAAACCGTGGTCTTTGTGTTTTGTTTTACAGGGATGGTGAGGAAGATGACCTTGTGTCACGCGATGATTGGTGCGTTTGAAAGTTGGCGCGCAGGACCCACTAGTGCTTCGCTTTTCTTATATATTATTTATTTGTTATTAATATAACAAACGTGTTATTTGGTTCAGATGGCAAACGATAGCGCTGGTATCACATATGGCCTGGGTTCGATCCCAGGTCTTCATGCTTTCCATTTGTTTTTTCCAATTAAGCGTTCATGTGCAGGCTCAGTAACGTGGTCCACCATACACCCTCCGAATCCAATGACCACGCGTCCAATGAAACTCAGATCAATGGTTAAGAATTGAAACACACGCTAAGCCCTAGTCAACGTTGCCACACGCGTCATCCAAAAGTCAGAAGGGCCATGCTTAATTGGGCCAGATTTCTAAAAGCATACCTCACTTTGGGGCCTGAACCCCCCCCCCCCTGGTTTGCAATTTTGCTTTATATTTTTATTTTTAATTATTTGTTTATTGTTTTATTGCTTTAATTTAATTAATTATTATTTTTTACCAAATATAAAAAATTTCATAAAAAATCAGAAAAAGATAAAAATGCAATAAATATTTAATTTTCATATTTTCTTGTAAATAAATGCCTAAAAAACTAATTAGTATAAATTAGGGTTAATTTTAATTCTTTTATAATAAAAATCTAAAAAATGTAGAATTAGGGTTTATTCAATTTTTTCATCCTTTCTATTATTTTCTTTTCATAAAAAAATTAAATTATTTATTTATGCTCATAATCAAATTGTATGTAGAAATTAGGTTTAATAAGTGTTTTATCCCTTTTTAATTTTCTTTTTTCACCATAATATTATTTACCTTATTTATTTTCATAATTAAACTTATAAATTAATTAGGGTTTCATTTAGGTTAAAAAAGGTCAATATTTTCTTAATAAACTTAAAAATAATTAGAACTAGGTTTAACATTTTATTTTAGTTTTTGTTAATTAATTCTTTTTCTATTAAATCCTAAAAAACACTAAAAATACCAAAACATTTTCTTTTAATTTTAATTTTAATTCCTTATTAATTGTAATTTTTGCAAAAGGGTCCAACGCCCATATTTTTAATTGTTTAATTTGCGTATTTATTTTATTGCTTAAATGATTATGTATCTCTCCCAAAGCGTTGTAACTTAAACTTCTCGCACTTTTCTTTAATTGCTTTATTTATTTTCCGTCAAATCGGGTCCGGTTTAATTTTGGCGATGTGGACCCGCGCCATTTGTAATAGCTTAGATTTATTTTTCCTCGCAAATATTAACTGTTAAATAAGCATGCAAGAATGAATGGCCCTAATTAAAATCAAGCGTAGATCACTTTAACATGACAAGATGAATATCAATGAAAACGACACACGAATCGCACACACCACCCCTAGGGTACGCCTCACTGTTGCCTTGCCTCGAAAGGTGATCGTCGAGTAGAGGACGTCTTAGTAAGTCCTCATGATCCGGGAACCTGGCATGAGGGTAACTTCTAAGGTGTCTTCCCATTGCTCTGGTGATCACCATGTCCCTACAAACTCGAATTGACTCGAACACCTCCAACGGTGGTGCTACCTACCTCTCAATGGTGGGATGGCACTACTTTAAAGGACATTTACACAGACGAATTCCTTAGGGTAGGTAGACGACTCTAGATACTTGCTCTAATTTCAAAACAAATTCAAAAATACTTTTCACACCAACACATTTTCAAAAAGCTTTCGAAAGCAACTTTTCAAACACTCTTGAGGACTGATACAAGAGTCGAACTGGAATTTTCAAAAAAACTTTTTAAAACCCACAGTTGAAAAGCAAACAAACCATTTTTTGAAAACACAAATGAGCAAGTATCTAAGAGCCCATGGATAACCATGGATAGAAAGGGTGCTAACACCTTCCCTTTCTATAACCTACCTCCCGAACCGAGAGCAATCTCTATAAGGAATTTTTCTGTGCTTTTGTCCTTTCCATTTGGAGAAAATAAAAGACGGTGGCGACTCTTGCTTCCGCGATATTTCGCGAACCAGCGTTAAACAGTCAGTTCCAGATCCACCGATCACAGAACTGGCGACTCTGCTGGGGAGAATCTTAAAGTGAGGTGTACCTTAGGGTTAGTTCATAACTGTGTTTTCAATTGTTTTCTTTGCTTGCTTTAAATTGTGGGTTGTTTGGGAGTTCTATAGATTCTAACCCGGATCTGGGGATACCTTTCTTAGAAAGTAGCAACAAGGCTGTGAGGGAACTGTGCGGGGTATACCGACATGGTTGAAACAGTCTGCTACGTTGATGTGGCACTTTGGTGTGTACCGGTAACCCTTGAGTTCAGTCAAGGAGAGTACGGGGCCTCCGCGTGGTGTCGTGAAGCATCAACAGACCTTAGGAACCTTAATTGACCTATCTTGGCCTCTTTAGGGTAGTGAGATAACTGACTTTGGTGCAGTCCGAGGTTGGTTGATACTCGATACTACGCTCAATTGAGGGTTGCTTTCCTGGAATATTTCGGTCGCCAGTTCAGTGGCTAAATCGAAACGATGAACAATGAAAGCAATCCCGTGATATTGGGAACCTTAGAACCCGGTTACTTTGATTAGGACAGGTTGAACCCACCAACTTCAAGAGGGTACTACCCAGACCCCATGCTGGCCTTAAACCCTAAGGGCTTGTCTTGTGTGCCTTGTGTGCCTTACATGTTTGTCTTTGTACATATCTGTGGTGTGTTTAATCATAGCATCATGACATCATCCAGCATCATATGCATTGACTAACCATTTCAGGGGTTCGAATTTTCATCTTTGTTCTTGTTTTGTAGGACATGGAAACTGGTCGTAGAAAGACAATTCAGGTCAATCTTGTAAGGGTCCCTCCTCAGCTTAAGGAGCTTATATCCAGGATTCCCGAGAACTCTTCATTCAGTGAAAGGCATGGAAGCCTCATCAGCTTGGTCAACACCAACATTGAGGAAGATATGATAAAGGTCCTGTTCCAGTTCTTTGATCCTCTGCATCACTGTTTTACCTTCTTGGACTATCAGTTGGTACCTACATTGGAGGAGTTCTCCCGGCTCCTGAAGATCCCTATCCTTGATCAGCTACCCTTCAACGGTACAGAAAAGGAACCTAAGCTTGAAGAGATTGCTAAAGCCTTGCACCTACAGTCATCTGACCTCAAGGGACATTGGGAAGTCAGAAGTGGTATTAAAGGGTTCTTAGCCAGGTTTCTGTTTGAAAAAGCCCTTGAATGTTGGAACTCCCTTGACTTGCAAGCTTTTGAAGAGGTTGTGGCCCTCCTTGTTTATGGTTTGGTGTTGTTCCCTAACCCAGATCAGCTTATTGATATCAGTGCTGTCCAGATCTTTATGTCCAGGAATCCTATACCTACGTTGCTGGGGGACATCCTTCACTCATGTTACACTCGAACCATGAGAAAAAGAGGTGTCCTTATGTGTTGCACTCCTCTCCTGGGAAGGTGGTTTATTTCGCACCTTCCACAATCAGTCTTGAAGAATGAGCGGGGTTTGAGATGGTCACAACGGTTGATGACTCTTACACATGCAGATATACATTGGTGTCCTAGGTCCAGAGAAGACGTCACCATCATTGATCGTTGCGGGGAGTACCCTAATGTTCCTTTACTTGGAATCAGAGGAGGTATTACTTATAGCCCATGCCTGGCTTGGAGACAGTTTGGTTATGCTCGGAGAGATGGTCCTCATGACATGTTAATTCCCGACATAGTTTTTGACTTCGACAACGATACTCAAGGACTTCGTCAGAGATTTATCAGAGCCTGGAGGATGCCTAGTAGGATAGACAGCCAAACACTGGGGCACAGGAACTCCATCCCATTGGAACCCTATCTCAAGTGGGTACGCGCCCGCTCCCAGAAGTTAGTGATGCCTTATCCTCACATGCTCCCAGTAATCAAAGAACCAGTCTCGGAAGGGGAAGTGTCCTACACTATTCACCACCCTGATATGCCCACATCCTGGGAAGAGATGCAGAAGAGCTGGATCCAGCTTAAAGAAGAACGGAATTCTCTTGAGACTAGTCTGCATGCCAGTGAAAAGAAGGTCTTGGAGCTCACCCGCCTGTTGCATGAGGAGAGGAATCTCAACACCTATATAGCTCCGAAGAGGATGCGCAGTGTATTTTGGGATTGATTTGATTTTTGTACTTTTGCCCATGAGGCTCTGATGTATTAAACAATGATTTTCCTTAATAATAACGTGTGTTCCTTTTTGTCTACAACAAATTTGAACTTTCGAACCCTTGAATGCATTGCATACACATTTCATACATTATGTGCATAGCAGGTTTTTCCTCTTTTCAGGTTGCTTACAGTTCTTCGCTGTTTATTTCAGCATCATGAATCCCAAATCTGCATCAACCGAGACATCGATCAAGGCTCTTCAGGCGCAGAATGCGCAGTTCTAAGAACTAATCAAGGGTCTGGCTAAAGGCCAAGAAGAATTAAAGACTATGCTCCTGAAGAAGGAGAAGAAGAAGAAGAGAAGAATTGTTCTGTTCAACTCGGGCCGGAGGTTTGGCAATACCCTGCAGCATGAAGAGGCTGGTTCTTCTGTTGGCAAGAGTCCTTCTCAGGCAGAAGTAAAAGTCCCTAGTCCGGTGGTCTCCGACAACGAGACCGATTTTGATGAAGAGCAGTACCCTCCTGCGGACGACAGGTACAAACAACTGGAAGACAGGTTGAAGGCTATGGAGGTTCAACAGGTACCGGGGATGGATTTCGGAGATCTGGGTTTGTCAACTGGTGTGATTATCCCGCATAAGTTCAAAGCACCATCCTTCTCCAAATATGACGGGGCGTCTTGTCCCAAGCTGCACTTAAGGTCCTATGTTCGGAAAATTCAGCCGTACTCTGCGGATAAGAATTTATGGATCCACTTCTTCCAGGAGAGTCTTTTAGGGACTCATCTCGAATGGTTCTATCAGCTGGATGGGACCAAAGTTCGTAACTGGGAGGAGTTGGCTACTGCTTTCTACAAGCAGTATCAATATAATGCCGACCTTGCCCCCACGCGTACCCAACTCCAGGGTATGTCGTTAGGTGTAAGCGAAGGTTTTAAAGAGTACGCTCAGAAGTGGAGAGACCTGGCTGGCAAGGTGCAGCCACCGTTGACTGATCGGGAGCTGGTAGACATGTTCTTGGGGACCCTATCTGGGCCATTTTTCAACCATCTCATTGGGAATTCTTCTGCTGGGTTCACTGATTTGATTCTGACTGGAGAGAGAATTGAAGCTGGGCTGAAGTCTGGGAAGATTGCGAAGGGTGCATCATCTAGTTCGGAAAAGAAACCATTCAAGAAGGAGTCTAGTGCCGTGTATGGTTCTAGGAAATCAGAGAGACCTGAGCACTGCCAATCTGTCAGCGCGGTGATGATTGCTAAGCCTGCTGCCGCTCCTCGGCCAAACAATCCTCAAAGGGCTGAAAGACCCCGGAGAGAGTTTACCCGGTTAAGCATGACCCTATCACAGATCCTGCCACAGTTGCTCTCCACTAACTTAGTGACTGTCAGAGAGGCGCCGAAGTTCCCCAATACTACATCTCCCAAGTACAACCTGAATGCTCGTTGTGCTTACCATTCAGATAGCCCGGGGCACTCTACCGATGACTGTTGGGCACTAAAGAACAAGCTGCAGGACCTTATTGATGCCAAAGAGGTGCAGTTTGAGGCATCTGACAAGCCTAATGTGGTGACGGCTCCCCTACCTGCTCATGGAGTGAATGCCATTGGGGACGAAGAGGAAGTTGATGAAGCTGAGTTTGATAGCTGGATCTACCCGGCAACCGACAGTGGACTCAACAATTGGAGTGCAAAGGACAACTTCCCTGTTTCTTTTGTTACTAAGTAATGAATTCCTATGTTTTGTTATTTTGTAATAAACAATGATAAACTCTATGGCCCGGTGTCTTACCCGAGGCACCGTGGTTCTATTTGTGAGGGCATACAAACTGTCATTTTATACATCATGAATGAAAATCTTGGACGTTTTTCGCATTGCAAATATTGTGTTCCTTTTCTGTCTTTCTTCTCCTTTACATAATTTTCAAAACAGCTGTATTTACACACACACTCACTCATACAGGTTCCAATCCACTCTGGATCTCACTGATAACAACTCTGCTACTGCCATTTATGACTTCGAAAATCCGATCAACTTAGCCGAAGACGAAGGTGAAGATGATTGCGAAGTGCCTGGCGAGCTTGCAAGATTGTTGCTTCAGGAAGAGAGGGCAATTCAACCCCATGAAGAGCCAGTGGAAACAATAAACCTGGGTACTGAGGCAGACAGGAAAGAGGTAAAGATTGGTGCCAACCTAGAGCTCAGCGTGAAGCAACGGTTAACCAAGATGTTACATGATTATATGGAGATCTTTGCTTGGTCCTACGAAGACATGCCGGGGTTGGATACCGACATTGTGGTCCACCACTTGCCAACTAAGGAAGACTGCCCTCCAGTTAAGCAAAAGGTCCGTCGGATGCGTCCAGAGATGTCAGAGAAGATTAAAGCCGAGGTTATGAAGCAGTTTGATGCGGGGTTCCTTGCAGTGACTTCTTACCCTCAGTGGGTTGCTAATGTGGTGCCGGTACCTAAGAAGGACGGTAAGGTCAGAATGTGTGTCGATTACAGGGATCTGAACAGGGCCAGCCCCAAGGATGACTTCCCCTTACCTCACATTGATGTCCTTGTCGATAATACAGCTCAGCACAAGGTGTTCTCTTTCATGGATGGTTTTTCAGGTTACAATCAAATCAAGATGGCACCTGAAGACATGGAAAAGACTACATTTGTTACTCAGTGGGGCACCTTCTGTTACAAGGTCATGCCATTTGGATTAAAGAATGCTGGGGCAACCTACCAACGTGCCATGGTCGCCTTATTTCATGATATGATCCATCATGAGATCGAAGTGTATGTGGACGACATGATCGCCAGGTCCCAGACTGAGGAAGAGCATCTAGATCATCTGCAAAAGTTGTTTGACCGGTTGAAACTGTATAAACTAAGATTGAACCCGAACAAGTGCACCTTCGGGGTAAGATCTGGGAAGTTACTAGGCTTCGTGGTTAGTGATAAAGGTATTCAAGTGGACCCTGCTAAGGTCAAAGCTATTCAAGAAATGCCAGTTCCTAAGACAGAGAAGGAAGTCAGAGGCTTTTTAGGACGCCTGAATTACATTGCTCGCTTCATCTCACATCTGACTGCTACCTGTGAGCCAATCTTCAAGCTGCTGAAGAAAGATCAGGTAGTACGTTGGAACGATGAATGTCAGGCTGCCTTCGACAGAATCAAAGAGTATCTCCAAGAACCACCTATCCTTATGCCACCGGTTGAAGGGAGACCTCTGATACTATACCTGACAGTGCTTGACAACTCAATGGGGTGTGTGCTGGGGCAGCATGACGAGTCTGGCCGAAAAGAGCATGCCATTTATTACCTTAGCAAAAAGTTTACCGACTGTGAGACCCGATACTCACTGCTTGAGAAAACTTGCTGCGCTTTGGTATGGGCTGCTCGCCGGCTGAGACAGTATATGCTGACTCACACTACCTTGTTGATCTCAAAAATGGATCCTATAAAGTATATATTCGAAAAGCCTGCTCTGTCTGGGAGAATTGCAAGATGGCAAATGATCTTGACGGAATACGACATTCAGTATACGACCCAGAAATCCATCAAGGGGAGTGTATTGGCAGACCACTTAGCTCATCAAGCTGTAGATGATTATCAATCAATGAACTTCGAGTTTCCGGATGAAAGCATCATGATAGTAACGGATTGTGAAGTACCTGGACCGGATGAAGGACCTGAGCCAGGATCCCGATGGTCTATGCACTTTGACGGAGCCTCCAATGCTTTGGGTAATGGTATCGGCGCCATCATCATATCTCCACAAGGTACTCATACTCCACTCACTGCCCGGCTGTGTTTCAACTGTACCAACAACATGGCGGAGTATGAGGCGTGTATCATGGGTCTTCAAGCTGCGATCGACCTAAGGATCAAATTTCTAAGTGTCTTCGGAGATTCCGCTCTTGTGATCAATCAGATCAAAGGAGAGTGGGATACGAAACATCCAAACCTGATTCCTTACAGAGAATGTGTGTTGACCCTGATTCCCCACTTCACAGAGATAACCTTTGAGCACTTTCCAAGAGAAGAGAATCAGCTAGCGGACGCGTTAGCTACAATGTCTTCAATGTTTAAGGTCAAATGGGATAATGAGGCTCCCCGAATCATCATCTGGAAACTGGACGAACCGGCATACTGCTGTGATCTCGAAACTGAATTGGTGACTGAGAAGCCTTGGTACCACGAAGTGAAGAGATATCTGGAAGTTCAGGAATACCCTGAGGGTGCATCTGTCAATGATAAGAAATTCCTGAGGAGGTTCGCAGCCAAGTTCTTCCTTAGCAACGGCATCTTGTACAAGCGAAACCATGATTCAACCTTACTGCGCTGTGTGGATAAGATTGAAGCGGAAAGAATCATGGAAGAGCTACATGAAGGGACCTTTGGTACACATTCCAGTGGACATACTATGGCTAAGAAAATCCTACGGGCAGGATATTATTGGTCCACAATGGAAGCTGACTGCTACCAACACTCCAGGACATGCCATAAGTGCCAGATCTATGCAGATAAGGTGCATGTCCCTCCGGTTCCCCTGAATGTTCTGACCGCGCCTTGGCCATTTGCAATGTGGGGCATAGACATGATCGGCGAGATAAAACCTACAGCATCTAATGGGCATCGCTTCATTCTAGTGGCGATTGATTATTTTACGAAGTGGGTTGAGGCAACATCCTATGCTACAGTAACCAAGACTGTTGTGGCACGGTTTATTCGGCACAATCTGATCTGTCGGTACGGCGTCCCTGAGCGGATTATTACAGACAATGGTACCAATCTGAATAACAAGATGATCGCTGAGCTCTGCGAACAGTTCAAAATACAGCACCACAATTCTTCTCCTTACAGACCGAAGATGAATGGGGCTGTAGAAGCAGCAAATAAGAACATCAAGAAAATCGTGCAGAAGATGACAGTGACTTACAAAGATTGGCACGAGATGCTACCGTTCGCTCTGCATGGGTACCGTACCTCAGCTAGGACGTCGACCGGGGCAACTCCTTTCTCTCTGGTTTATGGTATGGAGGCAGTCTTGCCGATTGAAGTGCAAATACCCTCTCTCCGGATAATGAAGGATGCAAATCTGATCGAAGATGATTGGATCCAGACACGACTTGATCAGCTCAACCTCATTGACGAAAAGAGACTTGCTGCTATCTGTCATGGTCAGACGTATCAGAAACGGATGATCAGGGCATTTAACAAAAAGGTCAGACCACAGGAATATCAAGTCGGGGATCTGGTAATCAAGTGAATCATCCTTCCTCAGAGTGATCCAAGGGGCAAATGGACCCCTACATACGAAGGGCCATTTGTGGTTAAGCATGTGTTCTCAGGAGGAGCAATGATATTAACCAATATGGATGGTGACGACCTTCCTCACCCCGCCAATGCAGACATAGTTAAAAAATACTACGCATGAAAAAAAGACCCGCTAGGCTGACATGCCTAGGCAAAAATTAGGGCTTCCCGTCGAACCAAAAGGGTTCGGGCAAAATGAAGGGATGAAAATGAAAAAATCTGTACACCCGGCAAGTCGAAAACCTGAAAAGGCGGCTTGGGCAAAAATGGGTATCCCGGTGGACTGAAAACCCGAAAGGGCAGTCCAGGAAAAAATTAGGGATAAAGCATAATACTATGTCTCATTGGATCACTTTGCATCCAGAATCCGGTATCTACATCAAGTTCAGACGGCATCGATCAGTTAGCTTCACCTTCAACCAAGGTCATCAAGTGATGAGATGCTCGGAATTATAAAGGCAATAGCAGAGTTGAAACCCAGTGGGATCATTCATATTTCACACAGCTGTTTTATTTTCTTTTGTACAAACTTGTATAAACTCTCTTGTTCGGCGGTGTTCTCTTACTAGGACGTCAGCCTCTTGTATACAAAACGCCTATTTTTAGGCCATTCAAAATCAATACAAATATATTTTCAGTTAAACGTGCCAAGTGTTTTTCTTTTTCTGTTTTGTTTTGCGAAGAACGTCCAAGGTTCAATTTGTGATATATGCATTGACAATAATTTGCTAACTCATAAATACTTGCATACGAAACAAAGGAATTAATTGCAGGTGACACTGGAAACAGGGGCAATAAAGAGTTGTCTGAGCAGTCTAATTGTTCTATCCTCCAAGGTACCAAGGTAGGTTCGGCTAAAGAATACGACCAAGTACATCTCAACTCCCCAGAGAGTGGTTCAGCAAAACAGTACATTCTTCTCCAAACAAGTTACAATCAAACTTAAGGAAATTGGGCATCCTCCAGCAGATCCCAACATTCCCCAGCAGCATACATATATTCTTAACAAGCATCCCCGGCAGTCTTGGTCTACAGATTGTTCCCCGGCGGTATCTCAATATCCAAAAGGAATCACTTCCCCAGCATATCAAAACTTCCCCAGAAAAGACCAATCCGGTTTCCCCAAGAAAGATGGAGTCCATATCCCCAAGCAGTAAGCCTATCCCCAGTAAATTCTAGAAGCTTACCCCCTCGCAGAACACGAACGCGTCGTCCGGCTTTATCTTAAAGAGTTATTTCCTTAACAGGATATAACTGGGTTATCCTCAGCCAAAAGCCACGGAAAGAGCGTCCTCGACGAAGTATCCTTATCCCCAGCGAAGTCTATCAACACTTCTAACAACAAGGGTATCCCCAGCAAGTTATTATCTACACTCAGCAAAGCATCTCCCCACAGAGTATTGCTTCCCAGCATGGTCGCTAGAGTATCTTTTCTCCCCGCAGAATCTTCCATTTGCCAAGTTTATTCCGCAACGGAGTCATCTTCTCCTACCGGTATTCTTGCAGTTATCATCCCCAGCGGAAGCAAAATCAATACTTCAACATCAGTCCAGGATACGACTTCCCGGCATCCGTCAAGGATTTACTTTCCTAGACGAAAACATCACATACATACATCATTATAGCATGCATAATGCATCATATCATACAAATCTCATTTATATTGAGAACATCATTGCGTGATCCATACCATGCATTGCATATGACTGACCTTTACCTTTCAGGAAAGACGCAGTTAAAATACTCAGACATATTTCAAAGCCTTCTCTAGTCCAGCCAAATCGACTCCCAACAGATTTTTCTGATAAAGACTCAGCAGAAGTTATGGTCCCCTCTCCGACAAGTGCGTGAGGTGGTCATTCCTTTTTCAAGATGTTTCCCTCTCCGACGATGAGTGTGAGGTGATATGTCTCCTATGGTCCCCTCTCCGACAAGTGCGTGAGGTGGTAATTCCTTCTTCAGATGTGTCCCTCTCCGACGATGAGTGTGAGGTGATAGTCTCCTATGGTCCCCTCTCCGACAAGTGCGTGAGGTGGTAATTCCTTTTTCAGATGTTTCCCTCTCCGACGATGAGTGTGAGGTGATAATCTCTTATGGTCCCCTCTCCGACAAGTGCGTGAGGTGGTAATTCCTTCTTCAGATGTTTCCCTCTCCGACGATGAGTGTGAGGTGATAGTCTCTTATGGTCCCCTCTCCGACAAGTGCGTGAGGTGGTAATTCCTTTTTCAGATGTTTCCCTCTCTGACGATGAGTGTGAGGTGATAATCTCTTATGGTCCCCTCTCCGACAAGTGCGTGAGGTGGTAATTCCTTTTTCAGATGTGTCCCTCTCCGACGATGAGTGTGAGGTGATAGTCTCCTATGGTTTCCTCTCCGACGGTGAGTGAGGTGACAATTCCTTTTCCTATGATTCCCTCTCCAACGGTGAGTGAGGTGACAATTCCCTTTCAGATTATAATAGCCTATGGTTCTCGTTCCGATCCTGCGAAGATGGTATTTCCCGCCAAGATTTTTCTCAACGAGCGTTGTTGAAGTTAAAATCACCCAAGGTTCTCTTACCATTCACGCTAAGACAGCAACCATCTCTGGTTCATTCATCAGCGTTTGAAGCTCCAGACTCAGCTCCTGTAACCAGTCAGGACATATCTATACCAAGCATCTAAAAACCAACTCCTGCGACGTGTCAGGTACTCATTTTCTCTTTTGCAGGTATGCAGGTTCTCGCTAAGGAATCTCTTATGCGATCAACATCCAGATGGCATCTATAAGCCCATCATCCTATCCAGCAATCTCCAAATGGCATCTATAAGCCCACTCCCATCACACTGTTACTATGTGAGCGCAAATTTCTGGGCACTCTAGTGTTCAATCATCTTCTACCCTCGGATTACGAAAGGCACGTCAGCCAATCTGCATCCTCAGGTCTAAGAAGATTGAACAGGGGCAACTGTTGTACCCCAAAATTTGCCCTCCCATATTCTTCAAGAAATTGCCAAGCCAAGTCACAAAATTCCCCAAGGGTTGTACAGCTCAACAGTCTCCCATACAGTCAAAACTAGGGTTTGGGTTCTGATCAAGAAAATGAAGTTTTCAAAGGCCCAATCAAGTCTCACATGCCTACAAAGGTGGTCAAGTATCCTCATATCAAGTTTCAAGCCATTCAGCTCAAAATTGCACAGTCAAAACCCTAAATTGCACTACAGTCAACTGTAGGGGCAGAATGGTCATTTGGCAGTCAAAAGTTCAAATTTTTGGTCAACATATCATTTTGAAGCCACAAACATCATTTGATCAATGCTTGATCATGATTCTCAAAATTTGGCTCAGAAATCATCAAAGATGCAAAAGTTGCCTTATTTGGACAGCTGAAAAAGTCAACTGAAATTGACCAGGGCATAACTTTCACATGGATTATCAGAAAAATTCCATCCAAAGCTCATTTTGAAGAGAAAGACATTTCCTACAACTCATCTTCATACTTCAAGTCCAAGAAATGCTCCCACAAAAAGTTATCAATTTCAACAATTTCAACATTATAGGTCATTTTCAAAAGTCAACAAAAAGGGACTTTAAGTCAAAGGCCATAACTTGAGATAAATCAAAATGACATGGGACCAAAGGCATTGGTTAGAGGACTCAAAGACCTTTCCAAAATGTCCAAGAACATGAGAAAAGCTTAAAAATTGAGCAAGTTATGCCTTGTGGAAGTTGGGAAATTTTTGGAAATTTTGAAAAGTCAACATTGAGTCAAATGACCCAAAAATGCTAATGGGCCCATTTTTCTTCCATGATTCATCATTCCAATCATATGCACGACCACTTGGCCCAAAGGGAAGTATTTTCTCATTTTTTATTTATTTATTTGAATTATTATTTATATTAATTCATTTAAATTATTTAAATACATGAAAAATATCTAACTTGCCTTAACCAATCTTTTTATGCATGTTTGATACTCAATATTTCGTGTAAATACAAATGGGGAAAGATTTGGAGCTGATTGGCATGATTGAGAGCAAAATACACATGAAAAAGATTCAAAAAGATCCTTAACAAATCAAATCCTTAATCCATAATTGCAAAGAGATTTTTATGAATTTTGTTGACCTAATAGCCTCAGTACATAATCAGGATCACAAACCTAATCCTTGGACACTCTAAGCTGCGCTAAAGAACACTTTGCAAACTTGAAATTTTTTCCATAAAACTCAAATCTGAAATCAGTGTTCTAGGTCGATTCAAGCCCTAATACTCATTCCAAAAGCTTCCTTGTGGTCTCCTGAACACATTCCAATCCCAAACGTCCATCAACACGCCAAGAATTGGTAGAGTAAACTGAAACTGTACAGCATGAAACTCAGAATCGCATATCATGTTCTAGGCATTTTTCATGAAAATTAATTGTTGATTCATGTTTATCATCTTGTCCTGAAACTAACCAATGCATTCAATTTGATTTTTGTATCGTATATGAGATTTCACCATGTTAGTTTTCTAGGTTTTTCAGAGCTTGAATTTAGGGCTTTTGCAAAGAGGAAAAATTAAGGATCCAGACCACCACCATTCCATTTGACAAGCTTGGACGAACATGAATCACCTATCGCGCCCAATTTATGGGCACCATAGCGCTAGTCGCTATTTTTCAATAGCCTGCCTAATGCAACGCGTGTAAAACCGTGGTCTTTGTGTTTTGTTTTACAGGGATGGTGAGGAAGATGACCTTGTGTCACGCGATGATTGGTGCGTTTGAAAGTTGGCGCGCAGGACCCACTAGTGCTTCGCTTTTCTTATATATTATTTATTTGTTATTAATATAACAAACGTGTTATTTGGTTCAGATGGCAAACGATAGCGCTGGTATCACATATGGCCTGGGTTCGATCCCAGGTCTTCATGCTTTCCATTTGTTTTTTCCAATTAAGCGTTCATGTGCAGGCTCAGTAACGTGGTCCACCATACACCCTCCGAATCCAATGACCACGCGTCCAATGAAACTCAGATCAATGGTTAAGAATTGAAACACACGCTAAGCCCTAGTCAACGTTGCCACACGCGTCATCCAAAAGTCAGAAGGGCCATGCTTAATTGGGCCAGATTTCTAAAAGCATACCTCACTTTGGGGCCTGAACCCCCCCCCCCTGGTTTGCAATTTTGCTTTATATTTTTATTTTTAATTATTTGTTTATTGTTTTATTGCTTTAATTTAATTAATTATTATTTTTTACCAAATATAAAAAATTTCATAAAAAATCAGAAAAAGATAAAAATGCAATAAATATTTAATTTTCATATTTTCTTGTAAATAAATGCCTAAAAAACTAATTAGTATAAATTAGGGTTAATTTTAATTCTTTTATAATAAAAATCTAAAAAATGTAGAATTAGGGTTTATTCAATTTTTTCATCCTTTCTATTATTTTCTTTTCATAAAAAAATTAAATTATTTATTTATGCTCATAATCAAATTGTATGTAGAAATTAGGTTTAATAAGTGTTTTATCCCTTTTTAATTTTCTTTTTTCACCATAATATTATTTACCTTATTTATTTTCATAATTAAACTTATAAATTAATTAGGGTTTCATTTAGGTTAAAAAAGGTCAATATTTTCTTAATAAACTTAAAAATAATTAGAACTAGGTTTAACATTTTATTTTAGTTTTTGTTAATTAATTCTTTTTCTATTAAATCCTAAAAAACACTAAAAATACCAAAACATTTTCTTTTAATTTTAATTTTAATTCCTTATTAATTGTAATTTTTGCAAAAGGGTCCAACGCCCATATTTTTAATTGTTTAATTTGCGTATTTATTTTATTGCTTAAATGATTATGTATCTCTCCCAAAGCGTTGTAACTTAAACTTCTCGCACTTTTCTTTAATTGCTTTATTTATTTTCCGTCAAATCGGGTCCGGTTTAATTTTGGCGATGTGGACCCGCGCCATTTGTAATAGCTTAGATTTATTTTTCCTCGCAAATATTAACTGTTAAATAAGCATGCAAGAATGAATGGCCCTAATTAAAATCAAGCGTAGATCACTTTAACATGACAAGATGAATATCAATGAAAACGACACACGAATCGCACACACCACCCCTAGGGTACGCCTCACTGTTGCCTTGCCTCGAAAGGTGATCGTCGAGTAGAGGACGTCTTAGTAAGTCCTCATGATCCGGGAACCTGGCATGAGGGTAACTTCTAAGGTGTCTTCCCATTGCTCTGGTGATCACCATGTCCCTACAAACTCGAATTGACTCGAACACCTCCAACGGTGGTGCTACCTACCTCTCAATGGTGGGATGGCACTACTTTAAAGGACATTTACACAGACGAATTCCTTAGGGTAGGTAGACGACTCTAGATACTTGCTCTAATTTCAAAACAAATTCAAAAATACTTTTCACACCAACACATTTTCAAAAAGCTTTCGAAAGCAACTTTTCAAACACTCTTGAGGACTGATACAAGAGTCGAACTGGAATTTTCAAAAAAACTTTTTAAAACCCACAGTTGAAAAGCAAACAAACCATTTTTTGAAAACACAAATGAGCAAGTATCTAAGAGCCCATGGATAACCATGGATAGAAAGGGTGCTAACACCTTCCCTTTCTATAACCTACCTCCCGAACCGAGAGCAATCTCTATAAGGAATTTTTCTGTGCTTTTGTCCTTTCCATTTGGAGAAAATAAAAGACGGTGGCGACTCTTGCTTCCGCGATATTTCGCGAACCAGCGTTAAACAGTCAGTTCCAGATCCACCGATCACAGAACTGGCGACTCTGCTGGGGAGAATCTTAAAGTGAGGTGTACCTTAGGGTTAGTTCATAACTGTGTTTTCAATTGTTTTCTTTGCTTGCTTTAAATTGTGGGTTGTTTGGGAGTTCTATAGATTCTAACCCGGATCTGGGGATACCTTTCTTAGAAAGTAGCAACAAGGCTGTGAGGGAACTGTGCGGGGTATACCGACATGGTTGAAACAGTCTGCTACGTTGATGTGGCACTTTGGTGTGTACCGGTAACCCTTGAGTTCAGTCAAGGAGAGTACGGGGCCTCCGCGTGGTGTCGTGAAGCATCAACAGACCTTAGGAACCTTAATTGACCTATCTTGGCCTCTTTAGGGTAGTGAGATAACTGACTTTGGTGCAGTCCGAGGTTGGTTGATACTCGATACTACGCTCAATTGAGGGTTGCTTTCCTGGAATATTTCGGTCGCCAGTTCAGTGGCTAAATCGAAACGATGAACAATGAAAGCAATCCCGTGATATTGGGAACCTTAGAACCCGGTTACTTTGATTAGGACAGGTTGAACCCACCAACTTCAAGAGGGTACTACCCAGACCCCATGCTGGCCTTAAACCCTAAGGGCTTGTCTTGTGTGCCTTGTGTGCCTTACATGTTTGTCTTTGTACATATCTGTGGTGTGTTTAATCATAGCATCATGACATCATCCAGCATCATATGCATTGACTAACCATTTCAGGGGTTCGAATTTTCATCTTTGTTCTTGTTTTGTAGGACATGGAAACTGGTCGTAGAAAGACAATTCAGGTCAATCTTGTAAGGGTCCCTCCTCAGCTTAAGGAGCTTATATCCAGGATTCCCGAGAACTCTTCATTCAGTGAAAGGCATGGAAGCCTCATCAGCTTGGTCAACACCAACATTGAGGAAGATATGATAAAGGTCCTGTTCCAGTTCTTTGATCCTCTGCATCACTGTTTTACCTTCTTGGACTATCAGTTGGTACCTACATTGGAGGAGTTCTCCCGGCTCCTGAAGATCCCTATCCTTGATCAGCTACCCTTCAACGGTACAGAAAAGGAACCTAAGCTTGAAGAGATTGCTAAAGCCTTGCACCTACAGTCATCTGACCTCAAGGGACATTGGGAAGTCAGAAGTGGTATTAAAGGGTTCTTAGCCAGGTTTCTGTTTGAAAAAGCCCTTGAATGTTGGAACTCCCTTGACTTGCAAGCTTTTGAAGAGGTTGTGGCCCTCCTTGTTTATGGTTTGGTGTTGTTCCCTAACCCAGATCAGCTTATTGATATCAGTGCTGTCCAGATCTTTATGTCCAGGAATCCTATACCTACGTTGCTGGGGGACATCCTTCACTCATGTTACACTCGAACCATGAGAAAAAGAGGTGTCCTTATGTGTTGCACTCCTCTCCTGGGAAGGTGGTTTATTTCGCACCTTCCACAATCAGTCTTGAAGAATGAGCGGGGTTTGAGATGGTCACAACGGTTGATGACTCTTACACATGCAGATATACATTGGTGTCCTAGGTCCAGAGAAGACGTCACCATCATTGATCGTTGCGGGGAGTACCCTAATGTTCCTTTACTTGGAATCAGAGGAGGTATTACTTATAGCCCATGCCTGGCTTGGAGACAGTTTGGTTATGCTCGGAGAGATGGTCCTCATGACATGTTAATTCCCGACATAGTTTTTGACTTCGACAACGATACTCAAGGACTTCGTCAGAGATTTATCAGAGCCTGGAGGATGCCTAGTAGGATAGACAGCCAAACACTGGGGCACAGGAACTCCATCCCATTGGAACCCTATCTCAAGTGGGTACGCGCCCGCTCCCAGAAGTTAGTGATGCCTTATCCTCACATGCTCCCAGTAATCAAAGAACCAGTCTCGGAAGGGGAAGTGTCCTACACTATTCACCACCCTGATATGCCCACATCCTGGGAAGAGATGCAGAAGAGCTGGATCCAGCTTAAAGAAGAACGGAATTCTCTTGAGACTAGTCTGCATGCCAGTGAAAAGAAGGTCTTGGAGCTCACCCGCCTGTTGCATGAGGAGAGGAATCTCAAAACCTATATAGCTCCGAAGAGGATGCGCAGTGTATTTTGGGATTGATTTGATTTTTGTACTTTTGCCCATGAGGCTCTGATGTATTAAACAATGATTTTCCTTAATAATAACGTGTGTTCCTTTTTGTCTACAACAAATTTGAACTTTCGAACCCTTGAATGCATTGCATACACATTTCATACATTATGTGCATAGCAGGTTTTTCCTCTTTTCAGGTTGCTTACAGTTCTTCGCTGTTTATTTCAGCATCATGAATCCCAAATCTGCATCAACCGAGACATCGATCAAGGCTCTTCAGGCGCAGAATGCGCAGTTCTAAGAACTAATCAAGGGTCTGGCTAAAGGCCAAGAAGAATTAAAGACTATGCTCCTGAAGAAGGAGAAGAAGAAGAAGAGAAGAATTGTTCTGTTCAACTCGGGCCGGAGGTTTGGCAATACCCTGCAGCATGAAGAGGCTGGTTCTTCTGTTGGCAAGAGTCCTTCTCAGGCAGAAGTAAAAGTCCCTAGTCCGGTGGTCTCCGACAACGAGACCGATTTTGATGAAGAGCAGTACCCTCCTGCGGACGACAGGTACAAACAACTGGAAGACAGGTTGAAGGCTATGGAGGTTCAACAGGTACCGGGGATGGATTTCGGAGATCTGGGTTTGTCAACTGGTGTGATTATCCCGCATAAGTTCAAAGCACCATCCTTCTCCAAATATGACGGGGCGTCTTGTCCCAAGCTGCACTTAAGGTCCTATGTTCGGAAAATTCAGCCGTACTCTGCGGATAAGAATTTATGGATCCACTTCTTCCAGGAGAGTCTTTTAGGGACTCATCTCGAATGGTTCTATCAGCTGGATGGGACCAAAGTTCGTAACTGGGAGGAGTTGGCTACTGCTTTCTACAAGCAGTATCAATATAATGCCGACCTTGCCCCCACGCGTACCCAACTCCAGGGTATGTCGTTAGGTGTAAGCGAAGGTTTTAAAGAGTACGCTCAGAAGTGGAGAGACCTGGCTGGCAAGGTGCAGCCACCGTTGACTGATCGGGAGCTGGTAGACATGTTCTTGGGGACCCTATCTGGGCCATTTTTCAACCATCTCATTGGGAATTCTTCTGCTGGGTTCACTGATTTGATTCTGACTGGAGAGAGAATTGAAGCTGGGCTGAAGTCTGGGAAGATTGCGAAGGGTGCATCATCTAGTTCGGAAAAGAAACCATTCAAGAAGGAGTCTAGTGCCGTGTATGGTTCTAGGAAATCAGAGAGACCTGAGCACTGCCAATCTGTCAGCGCGGTGATGATTGCTAAGCCTGCTGCCGCTCCTCGGCCAAACAATCCTCAAAGGGCTGAAAGACCCCGGAGAGAGTTTACCCGGTTAAGCATGACCCTATCACAGATCCTGCCACAGTTGCTCTCCACTAACTTAGTGACTGTCAGAGAGGCGCCGAAGTTCCCCAATACTACATCTCCCAAGTACAACCTGAATGCTCGTTGTGCTTACCATTCAGATAGCCCGGGGCACTCTACCGATGACTGTTGGGCACTAAAGAACAAGCTGCAGGACCTTATTGATGCCAAAGAGGTGCAGTTTGAGGCATCTGACAAGCCTAATGTGGTGACGGCTCCCCTACCTGCTCATGGAGTGAATGCCATTGGGGACGAAGAGGAAGTTGATGAAGCTGAGTTTGATAGCTGGATCTACCCGGCAACCGACAGTGGACTCAACAATTGGAGTGCAAAGGACAACTTCCCTGTTTCTTTTGTTACTAAGTAATGAATTCCTATGTTTTGTTATTTTGTAATAAACAATGATAAACTCTATGGCCCGGTGTCTTACCCGAGGCACCGTGGTTCTATTTGTGAGGGCATACAAACTGTCATTTTATACATCATGAATGAAAATCTTGGACGTTTTTCGCATTGCAAATATTGTGTTCCTTTTCTGTCTTTCTTCTCCTTTACATAATTTTCAAAACAGCTGTATTTACACACACACTCACTCATACAGGTTCCAATCCACTCTGGATCTCACTGATAACAACTCTGCTACTGCCATTTATGACTTCGAAAATCCGATCAACTTAGCCGAAGACGAAGGTGAAGATGATTGCGAAGTGCCTGGCGAGCTTGCAAGATTGTTGCTTCAGGAAGAGAGGGCAATTCAACCCCATGAAGAGCCAGTGGAAACAATAAACCTGGGTACTGAGGCAGACAGGAAAGAGGTAAAGATTGGTGCCAACCTAGAGCTCAGCGTGAAGCAACGGTTAACCAAGATGTTACATGATTATATGGAGATCTTTGCTTGGTCCTACGAAGACATGCCGGGGTTGGATACCGACATTGTGGTCCACCACTTGCCAACTAAGGAAGACTGCCCTCCAGTTAAGCAAAAGGTCCGTCGGATGCGTCCAGAGATGTCAGAGAAGATTAAAGCCGAGGTTATGAAGCAGTTTGATGCGGGGTTCCTTGCAGTGACTTCTTACCCTCAGTGGGTTGCTAATGTGGTGCCGGTACCTAAGAAGGACGGTAAGGTCAGAATGTGTGTCGATTACAGGGATCTGAACAGGGCCAGCCCCAAGGATGACTTCCCCTTACCTCACATTGATGTCCTTGTCGATAATACAGCTCAGCACAAGGTGTTCTCTTTCATGGATGGTTTTTCAGGTTACAATCAAATCAAGATGGCACCTGAAGACATGGAAAAGACTACATTTGTTACTCAGTGGGGCACCTTCTGTTACAAGGTCATGCCATTTGGATTAAAGAATGCTGGGGCAACCTACCAACGTGCCATGGTCGCCTTATTTCATGATATGATCCATCATGAGATCGAAGTGTATGTGGACGACATGATCGCCAGGTCCCAGACTGAGGAAGAGCATCTAGATCATCTGCAAAAGTTGTTTGACCGGTTGAAACTGTATAAACTAAGATTGAACCCGAACAAGTGCACCTTCGGGGTAAGATCTGGGAAGTTACTAGGCTTCGTGGTTAGTGATAAAGGTATTCAAGTGGACCCTGCTAAGGTCAAAGCTATTCAAGAAATGCCAGTTCCTAAGACAGAGAAGGAAGTCAGAGGCTTTTTAGGACGCCTGAATTACATTGCTCGCTTCATCTCACATCTGACTGCTACCTGTGAGCCAATCTTCAAGCTGCTGAAGAAAGATCAGGTAGTACGTTGGAACGATGAATGTCAGGCTGCCTTCGACAGAATCAAAGAGTATCTCCAAGAACCACCTATCCTTATGCCACCGGTTGAAGGGAGACCTCTGATACTATACCTGACAGTGCTTGACAACTCAATGGGGTGTGTGCTGGGGCAGCATGACGAGTCTGGCCGAAAAGAGCATGCCATTTATTACCTTAGCAAAAAGTTTACCGACTGTGAGACCCGATACTCACTGCTTGAGAAAACTTGCTGCGCTTTGGTATGGGCTGCTCGCCGGCTGAGACAGTATATGCTGACTCACACTACCTTGTTGATCTCAAAAATGGATCCTATAAAGTATATATTCGAAAAGCCTGCTCTGTCTGGGAGAATTGCAAGATGGCAAATGATCTTGACGGAATACGACATTCAGTATACGACCCAGAAATCCATCAAGGGGAGTGTATTGGCAGACCACTTAGCTCATCAAGCTGTAGATGATTATCAATCAATGAACTTCGAGTTTCCGGATGAAAGCATCATGATAGTAACGGATTGTGAAGTACCTGGACCGGATGAAGGACCTGAGCCAGGATCCCGATGGTCTATGCACTTTGACGGAGCCTCCAATGCTTTGGGTAATGGTATCGGCGCCATCATCATATCTCCACAAGGTACTCATACTCCACTCACTGCCCGGCTGTGTTTCAACTGTACCAACAACATGGCGGAGTATGAGGCGTGTATCATGGGTCTTCAAGCTGCGATCGACCTAAGGATCAAATTTCTAAGTGTCTTCGGAGATTCCGCTCTTGTGATCAATCAGATCAAAGGAGAGTGGGATACGAAACATCCAAACCTGATTCCTTACAGAGAATGTGTGTTGACCCTGATTCCCCACTTCACAGAGATAACCTTTGAGCACTTTCCAAGAGAAGAGAATCAGCTAGCGGACGCGTTAGCTACAATGTCTTCAATGTTTAAGGTCAAATGGGATAATGAGGCTCCCCGAATCATCATCTGGAAACTGGACGAACCGGCATACTGCTGTGATCTCGAAACTGAATTGGTGACTGAGAAGCCTTGGTACCACGAAGTGAAGAGATATCTGGAAGTTCAGGAATACCCTGAGGGTGCATCTGTCAATGATAAGAAATTCCTGAGGAGGTTCGCAGCCAAGTTCTTCCTTAGCAACGGCATCTTGTACAAGCGAAACCATGATTCAACCTTACTGCGCTGTGTGGATAAGATTGAAGCGGAAAGAATCATGGAAGAGCTACATGAAGGGACCTTTGGTACACATTCCAGTGGACATACTATGGCTAAGAAAATCCTACGGGCAGGATATTATTGGTCCACAATGGAAGCTGACTGCTACCAACACTCCAGGACATGCCATAAGTGCCAGATCTATGCAGATAAGGTGCATGTCCCTCCGGTTCCCCTGAATGTTCTGACCGCGCCTTGGCCATTTGCAATGTGGGGCATAGACATGATCGGCGAGATAAAACCTACAGCATCTAATGGGCATCGCTTCATTCTAGTGGCGATTGATTATTTTACGAAGTGGGTTGAGGCAACATCCTATGCTACAGTAACCAAGACTGTTGTGGCACGGTTTATTCGGCACAATCTGATCTGTCGGTACGGCGTCCCTGAGCGGATTATTACAGACAATGGTACCAATCTGAATAACAAGATGATCGCTGAGCTCTGCGAACAGTTCAAAATACAGCACCACAATTCTTCTCCTTACAGACCGAAGATGAATGGGGCTGTAGAAGCAGCAAATAAGAACATCAAGAAAATCGTGCAGAAGATGACAGTGACTTACAAAGATTGGCACGAGATGCTACCGTTCGCTCTGCATGGGTACCGTACCTCAGCTAGGACGTCGACCGGGGCAACTCCTTTCTCTCTGGTTTATGGTATGGAGGCAGTCTTGCCGATTGAAGTGCAAATACCCTCTCTCCGGATAATGAAGGATGCAAATCTGATCGAAGATGATTGGATCCAGACACGACTTGATCAGCTCAACCTCATTGACGAAAAGAGACTTGCTGCTATCTGTCATGGTCAGACGTATCAGAAACGGATGATCAGGGCATTTAACAAAAAGGTCAGACCACAGGAATATCAAGTCGGGGATCTGGTAATCAAGTGAATCATCCTTCCTCAGAGTGATCCAAGGGGCAAATGGACCCCTACATACGAAGGGCCATTTGTGGTTAAGCATGTGTTCTCAGGAGGAGCAATGATATTAACCAATATGGATGGTGACGACCTTCCTCACCCCGCCAATGCAGACATAGTTAAAAAATACTACGCATGAAAAAAAGACCCGCTAGGCTGACATGCCTAGGCAAAAATTAGGGCTTCCCGTCGAACCAAAAGGGTTCGGGCAAAATGAAGGGATGAAAATGAAAAAATCTGTACACCCGGCAAGTCGAAAACCTGAAAAGGCGGCTTGGGCAAAAATGGGTATCCCGGTGGACTGAAAACCCGAAAGGGCAGTCCAGGAAAAAATTAGGGATAAAGCATAATACTATGTCTCATTGGATCACTTTGCATCCAGAATCCGGTATCTACATCAAGTTCAGACGGCATCGATCAGTTAGCTTCACCTTCAACCAAGGTCATCAAGTGATGAGATGCTCGGAATTATAAAGGCAATAGCAGAGTTGAAACCCAGTGGGATCATTCATATTTCACACAGCTGTTTTATTTTCTTTTGTACAAACTTGTATAAACTCTCTTGTTCGGCGGTGTTCTCTTACTAGGACGTCAGCCTCTTGTATACAAAACGCCTATTTTTAGGCCATTCAAAATCAATACAAATATATTTTCAGTTAAACGTGCCAAGTGTTTTTCTTTTTCTGTTTTGTTTTGCGAAGAACGTCCAAGGTTCAATTTGTGATATATGCATTGACAATAATTTGCTAACTCATAAATACTTGCATACGAAACAAAGGAATTAATTGCAGGTGACACTGGAAACAGGGGCAATAAAGAGTTGTCTGAGCAGTCTAATTGTTCTATCCTCCAAGGTACCAAGGTAGGTTCGGCTAAAGAATACGACCAAGTACATCTCAACTCCCCAGAGAGTGGTTCAGCAAAACAGTACATTCTTCTCCAAACAAGTTACAATCAAACTTAAGGAAATTGGGCATCCTCCAGCAGATCCCAACATTCCCCAGCAGCATACATATATTCTTAACAAGCATCCCCGGCAGTCTTGGTCTACAGATTGTTCCCCGGCGGTATCTCAATATCCAAAAGGAATCACTTCCCCAGCATATCAAAACTTCCCCAGAAAAGACCAATCCGGTTTCCCCAAGAAAGATGGAGTCCATATCCCCAAGCAGTAAGCCTATCCCCAGTAAATTCTAGAAGCTTACCCCCTCGCAGAACACGAACGCGTCGTCCGGCTTTATCTTAAAGAGTTATTTCCTTAACAGGATATAACTGGGTTATCCTCAGCCAAAAGCCACGGAAAGAGCGTCCTCGACGAAGTATCCTTATCCCCAGCGAAGTCTATCAACACTTCTAACAACAAGGGTATCCCCAGCAAGTTATTATCTACACTCAGCAAAGCATCTCCCCACAGAGTATTGCTTCCCAGCATGGTCGCTAGAGTATCTTTTCTCCCCGCAGAATCTTCCATTTGCCAAGTTTATTCCGCAACGGAGTCATCTTCTCCTACCGGTATTCTTGCAGTTATCATCCCCAGCGGAAGCAAAATCAATACTTCAACATCAGTCCAGGATACGACTTCCCGGCATCCGTCAAGGATTTACTTTCCTAGACGAAAACATCACATACATACATCATTATAGCATGCATAATGCATCATATCATACAAATCTCATTTATATTGAGAACATCATTGCGTGATCCATACCATGCATTGCATATGACTGACCTTTACCTTTCAGGAAAGACGCAGTTAAAATACTCAGACATATTTCAAAGCCTTCTCTAGTCCAGCCAAATCGACTCCCAACAGATTTTTCTGATAAAGACTCAGCAGAAGTTATGGTCCCCTCTCCGACAAGTGCGTGAGGTGGTCATTCCTTTTTCAAGATGTTTCCCTCTCCGACGATGAGTGTGAGGTGATATGTCTCCTATGGTCCCCTCTCCGACAAGTGCGTGAGGTGGTAATTCCTTCTTCAGATGTGTCCCTCTCCGACGATGAGTGTGAGGTGATAGTCTCCTATGGTCCCCTCTCCGACAAGTGCGTGAGGTGGTAATTCCTTTTTCAGATGTTTCCCTCTCCGACGATGAGTGTGAGGTGATAATCTCTTATGGTCCCCTCTCCGACAAGTGCGTGAGGTGGTAATTCCTTCTTCAGATGTTTCCCTCTCCGACGATGAGTGTGAGGTGATAGTCTCTTATGGTCCCCTCTCCGACAAGTGCGTGAGGTGGTAATTCCTTTTTCAGATGTTTCCCTCTCTGACGATGAGTGTGAGGTGATAATCTCTTATGGTCCCCTCTCCGACAAGTGCGTGAGGTGGTAATTCCTTTTTCAGATGTGTCCCTCTCCGACGATGAGTGTGAGGTGATAGTCTCCTATGGTTTCCTCTCCGACGGTGAGTGAGGTGACAATTCCTTTTCCTATGATTCCCTCTCCAACGGTGAGTGAGGTGACAATTCCCTTTCAGATTATAATAGCCTATGGTTCTCGTTCCGATCCTGCGAAGATGGTATTTCCCGCCAAGATTTTTCTCAACGAGCGTTGTTGAAGTTAAAATCACCCAAGGTTCTCTTACCATTCACGCTAAGACAGCAACCATCTCTGGTTCATTCATCAGCGTTTGAAGCTCCAGACTCAGCTCCTGTAACCAGTCAGGACATATCTATACCAAGCATCTAAAAACCAACTCCTGCGACGTGTCAGGTACTCATTTTCTCTTTTGCAGGTATGCAGGTTCTCGCTAAGGAATCTCTTATGCGATCAACATCCAGATGGCATCTATAAGCCCATCATCCTATCCAGCAATCTCCAAATGGCATCTATAAGCCCACTCCCATCACACTGTTACTATGTGAGCGCAAATTTCTGGGCACTCTAGTGTTCAATCATCTTCTACCCTCGGATTACGAAAGGCACGTCAGCCAATCTGCATCCTCAGGTCTAAGAAGATTGAACAGGGGCAACTGTTGTACCCCAAAATTTGCCCTCCCATATTCTTCAAGAAATTGCCAAGCCAAGTCACAAAATTCCCCAAGGGTTGTACAGCTCAACAGTCTCCCATACAGTCAAAACTAGGGTTTGGGTTCTGATCAAGAAAATGAAGTTTTCAAAGGCCCAATCAAGTCTCACATGCCTACAAAGGTGGTCAAGTATCCTCATATCAAGTTTCAAGCCATTCAGCTCAAAATTGCACAGTCAAAACCCTAAATTGCACTACAGTCAACTGTAGGGGCAGAATGGTCATTTGGCAGTCAAAAGTTCAAATTTTTGGTCAACATATCATTTTGAAGCCACAAACATCATTTGATCAATGCTTGATCATGATTCTCAAAATTTGGCTCAGAAATCATCAAAGATGCAAAAGTTGCCTTATTTGGACAGCTGAAAAAGTCAACTGAAATTGACCAGGGCATAACTTTCACATGGATTATCAGAAAAATTCCATCCAAAGCTCATTTTGAAGAGAAAGACATTTCCTACAACTCATCTTCATACTTCAAGTCCAAGAAATGCTCCCACAAAAAGTTATCAATTTCAACAATTTCAACATTATAGGTCATTTTCAAAAGTCAACAAAAAGGGACTTTAAGTCAAAGGCCATAACTTGAGATAAATCAAAATGACATGGGACCAAAGGCATTGGTTAGAGGACTCAAAGACCTTTCCAAAATGTCCAAGAACATGAGAAAAGCTTAAAAATTGAGCAAGTTATGCCTTGTGGAAGTTGGGAAATTTTTGGAAATTTTGAAAAGTCAACATTGAGTCAAATGACCCAAAAATGCTAATGGGCCCATTTTTCTTCCATGATTCATCATTCCAATCATATGCACGACCACTTGGCCCAAAGGGAAGTATTTTCTCATTTTTTATTTATTTATTTGAATTATTATTTATATTAATTCATTTAAATTATTTAAATACATGAAAAATATCTAACTTGCCTTAACCAATCTTTTTATGCATGTTTGATACTCAATATTTCGTGTAAATACAAATGGGGAAAGATTTGGAGCTGATTGGCATGATTGAGAGCAAAATACACATGAAAAAGATTCAAAAAGATCCTTAACAAATCAAATCCTTAATCCATAATTGCAAAGAGATTTTTATGAATTTTGTTGACCTAATAGCCTCAGTACATAATCAGGATCACAAACCTAATCCTTGGACACTCTAAGCTGCGCTAAAGAACACTTTGCAAACTTGAAATTTTTTCCATAAAACTCAAATCTGAAATCAGTGTTCTAGGTCGATTCAAGCCCTAATACTCATTCCAAAAGCTTCCTTGTGGTCTCCTGAACACATTCCAATCCCAAACGTCCATCAACACGCCAAGAATTGGTAGAGTAAACTGAAACTGTACAGCATGAAACTCAGAATCGCATATCATGTTCTAGGCATTTTTCATGAAAATTAATTGTTGATTCATGTTTATCATCTTGTCCTGAAACTAACCAATGCATTCAATTTGATTTTTGTATCGTATATGAGATTTCACCATGTTAGTTTTCTAGGTTTTTCAGAGCTTGAATTTAGGGCTTTTGCAAAGAGGAAAAATTAAGGATCCAGACCACCACCATTCCATTTGACAAGCTTGGACGAACATGAATCACCTATCGTGCCCAATTTATGGGCACCATAGCGCTAGTCGCTATTTTTCAATAGCCTGCCTAATGCAACGCGTGTAAAACCGTGGTCTTTGTGTTTTGTTTTACAGGGATGGTGAGGAAGATGACCTTGTGTCACGCGATGATTGGTGCGTTTGAAAGTTGGCGCGCAGGACCCACTAGTGCTTCGCTTTTCTTATATATTATTTATTTGTTATTAATATAACAAACGTGTTATTTGGTTCAGATGGCAAACGATAGCGCTGGTATCACATATGGCCTGGGTTCGATCCCAGGTCTTCATGCTTTCCATTTGTTTTTTCCAATTAAGCGTTCATGTGCAGGCTCAGTAATGTGGTCCACCATACACCCTCCGAATCCAATGACCACGCGTCCAATGAAACTCAGATCAATGGTTAAGAATTGAAACACACGCTAAGCCCTAGTCAACGTTGCCACACGCGTCATCCAAAAGTCAGAAGGGCCATGCTTAATTGGGCCAGATTTCTAAAAGCATACCTCACTTTGGGGCCTGAACCCCCCCCCCCTGGTTTGCAATTTTGCTTTATATTTTTATTTTTAATTATTTGTTTATTGTTTTATTGCTTTAATTTAATTAATTATTATTTTTTACCAAATATAAAAAATTTCATAAAAAATCAGAAAAAGATAAAAATGCAATAAATATTTAATTTTCATATTTTCTTGTAAATAAATGCCTAAAAAACTAATTAGTATAAATTAGGGTTAATTTTAATTCTTTTATAATAAAAATCTAAAAAATGTAGAATTAGGGTTTATTCAATTTTTTCATCCTTTCTATTATTTTCTTTTCATAAAAAAATTAAATTATTTATTTATGCTCATAATCAAATTGTATGTAGAAATTAGGTTTAATAAGTGTTTTATCCCTTTTTAATTTTCTTTTTTCACCATAATATTATTTACCTTATTTATTTTCATAATTAAACTTATAAATTAATTAGGGTTTCATTTAGGTTAAAAAAGGTCAATATTTTCTTAATAAACTTAAAAATAATTAGAACTAGGTTTAACATTTTATTTTAGTTTTTGTTAATTAATTCTTTTTCTATTAAATCCTAAAAAACACTAAAAATACCAAAACATTTTCTTTTAATTTTAATTTTAATTCCTTATTAATTGTAATTTTTGCAAAAGGGTCCAACGCCCATATTTTTAATTGTTTAATTTGCGTATTTATTTTATTGCTTAAATGATTATGTATCTCCCCCAAAGCGTTGTAACTTAAACTTCTCGCACTTTTCTTTAATTGCTTTATTTATTTTCCGTCAAATCGGGTCCGGTTTAATTTTGGCGATGTGGACCCGCGCCATTTGTAATAGCTTAGATTTATTTTTCCTCGCAAATATTAACTGTTAAATAAGCATGCAAGAATGAATGGCCCTAATTAAAATCAAGCGTAGATCACTTTAACATGACAAGACGAATATCAATGAAAACGACACACGAATCGCACACACCACCCCTAGGGTACGCCTCACTGTTGCCTTGCCTCGAAAGGTGATCGTCGAGTAGAGGACGTCTTAGTAAGTCCTCATGATCCGGGAACCTGGCATGAGGGTAGCTTCTAAGGTGTCTTCCCATTGCTCTGGTGATCACCATGTCCCTACAAACTCGAATTGACCCGAACACCTCCAACGGTGGTGCTACCTACCTCTCAATGGTGGGATGGCACTACTTTAAAGGACATTTACACAGACGAATTCCTTAGGGTAGGTAGACGACTCTAGATACTTGCTCTAATTTCAAAACAAATTCAAAAATACTTTTCACACCAACACATTTTCAAAAAGCTTTCGAAAGCAACTTTTCAAACACTCTTGAGGACTGATACAAGAGTCGAATTGGAATTTTCAAATAAACTTTTTAAAACCCACAGTTGAAAAGCAAACAAACCATTTTTTGAAAACACAAATGAGCAAGTATCTAAGAGCCCATGGATAACCATGGATAGAAAGGGTGCTAACACCTTCCCTTTCTATAACCTACCTCCCGAACCGAGAGCAATCTCTATAAGGAATTTTTCTGTGCTTTTGTCCTTTCCATTTGGAGAAAATAAAAGACGGTGGCGACTCTTGCTTCCGCGACATTTCGCGAACCAGCGTTAAACAGTCAGTTCCAGATCCACCGATCACAATAAGTCCGTGTAAGACTTCTTCTAAAATAAAGGGAACCAGTGTAGGGTTACTTTGTGATGGGTCCGTGTAAGACTTCTTCTGAAAGAAAAGGAACCAGTGTAGGTTTGCTTTGATGATAGGTCCGTGTGAGACTTCGTCTGAAATTGAGAAGGAACCGGTGTAGGGTTGCTTGTGGAGGGTGAGTCCGTGTAAGACTTCGTCTGAAAATTGAGAAGGAACTGGTGTAGGGTTGCCTCATGATGGTCAAGTAGATAGTCGTCCACAGAATTTTCCTGGCTTGTTACCGGTATTAAACTGGGACTTGGAAAGGTTGATGGTAGCTATCTTTTGATTGACCTTTTCCGGAAAAGGCAAAACATTAGTTGTATGCAATGTCATGATGTATGAAATGCATGATGTTCTCAAAAATAAATGAGATTGTATGATATGATGCGTATACGCATGTATCATGATGTATGAAAATGTGATGTTTATGAATGTTTCTCCGTCTGGGAAAACAAATCTCTGACGAATGCCGGGAGCTTTGTTAAATCCTGGGCTGATGTTGAAGAGTAGAGTTCTTCGTCTCTGCTGGGGATGATGATTTCAAGAATAAACTGGTAGGAGAAGATGACTCCGTTGGGGAATAGACCTGATGGAGAGATTATTCTGCGGGGAACTACTCTGTGGGGAGAGATACTTTGTTGAGGATTTAATGATAACTCCGCTGGGGATACCGCTGATAAGCTCTATTGAGGGATTTGATGAACTCCGCTGGGAATAGGAAGAACTTCGCCGAGGACGATCCTTCCGTTGTTGATTTGCTAAGGATAACCCAGTTATATGCTCTGGTGGGGGATAACCTCTGAACATGGTCGGGGAGAGATGCATGTACTCTGCATGGGACAAGCTTCCATAATCTACTGGGGATAAGCTTCCAGAATCTACTGGGGAGATTGATTCAACTCTCTTGGGGAAACTTTTGGACTGCACTGGGGAAATAGCTCCACTGGGATGTCTGGTATTCCGCCGGGGAACAATCTTATACTAAGACTGCCAGGGATGCTTGCTGAGGAATATCTATACTCTGTTGGGGAATGTTGAGATCTTCTGGGGATACCCAACTTCCTTAAGGCTGACAGTAGGCTAACTCTGCTTGGGGAGAGTATCGCTGACTTGCTGGGGAATACTGTGCCTTTTCGGGGCTGAAGGGAGACCAACTTTGCTTGGGGAGAGTATTTCTGAACCTTGTCTTACTCTTGGGGAGTGAAGGTATCTTGGTCATGTTCTTCAGCTGAACTTACCTTGGTACCTTGGTGGACAGAGCAACTAGATCGTTCAGACAATTCTTATTGCCCCAGTTTCTGCGAGAGAAGAAGGCCTGTGAGGTGCTTGATACCTGCCGATTGACAAATCTTCTTCTGGTAGGCAAGTGACAAGATGGAGGGACATAGTCGTACGCTTTTGATCCCTAACTTTTGCCTGGACCGCCCTTTCGGGTTTTCAGTCCATCTGGATACCCTTTTTTGCCCAAGACGCCTTTTCAGGTTTTCGACTTGCCGGGTGTACAGATTTTTTCATTTTTCATCCCTTATTTTTGCCCGAACCTTTTGGTTCGCCAGGAAGCCCTTACTTTTGCCTAGGCCAGTCGACCTAGCGGGTCTTTGATTATGCGTAGTATTTTTTTCCGACTATGTCCATGTTCTCATAGTGTAGGGAGTTGTCACTGTCAGTAGTGTTGTGTTGTCATACTACCAGAAGATGTTTGATCATGCAAGATTCGTGGCCGGAATTCCTGTCCAATGCCCCAAGTGACTCAGGCGGAGATTTGCCCCTGGCTATTGGACATCTTGAGAGATTCCCTGAATCTTGACTTAACTTCCCCAGATGATGGATGATGATCATGTCTGCCCCTTGGTTGGAAGTGTTTCTTCCACTGGAGGTGACTCTTTTGTTGAGAAGATTTTTGTTCACTAGATGTTCGTCGTGCGAATTTCTCTGTTGTTCGAACAAATAGTCATATGCAAACAATGTTATTTTAAGAATGCAAAACTTATGTCTGTCTTGAAGTTTTTGAAAATGAATTTTCAGTAAAACAAGTGAATTTTTGTAAAATGTGATGTCAACTCAGGATGTACAGCAAGCCCTATAGGAGTCAGGATACCTTTTGTAACAGTATGCTTTCGAACTAACCCATGCTTCAGCTAGGACTTTTAAAGGTTATAACGTGGCCTGGTTCACGGTTTAAGAAACAAAGGATAAAGGCTCAAATTTTATTTGTACCCACCCGTTCTTCGTGATGTTCTTCGACCCTAAACTCAGCTAATCGTGCGTAAGATATTGTTTGAGTCTTTGCTTTGACATTCCGGTGATGGTTCGGATATTGACAATTTATTTTGAATAGACAGTCATTTATTTTTATTTGTTGTTGAGGGTTTGTAGGACCTCTTTCTTTTTGATTTTGTTATTCCTGTTTTTTCCTGAACTATTTCTTTTGTGATTACAGTCAGCGGGATGCCCCAATTTTGTAAGTCTCCTTCATAGGTTTTGACTTATTGGGCTTTTATTTTGAGAGATAATGGCTGCCTGTCTTTGTGATTATAGGGAACCATCACTGTCTTTTGTTTTGGAAGGACTCCTTTGATGCTGTTCGTGTTGCACCTGGATTAACTGAGAGAACTACCTTGCCCCAGGTTATGATTAAGGGTTTTAATTTTCGAAAAGAAAAACTCCGACTTCTTTGGCTCAAAGGGGTTGACGAGGGATTATCTTCCTTATAACTCCACTATTTAGGATTTGAAACAATGCCTGTACCTCATCAGCGGGGTCTGTTCAAAAGCATACTGTAAAGATCGTGGTATCATTTTCGTCATCCTCCCTCAAAAGGCTTAGAATTTTCTAATCGAGAGTTGAACATCAAAAAATAAAAGCAATTTTGAATATAGTAAACACAATTACTTCAAAACAGACACGTGTAATGCATTAATGAAATAAGAGAGTTTGACATGACAATTGTTTGAATAAGCAAAGAGAAATACAATATCAGAATTTAAATGAACAAAATTCTCTCAATCCTAGCCATGTTTTGGCAAGGGAGCAGTAATCACATTAGGAGTCTCAGAAGGCTCGAATTCGATCTCCTTTGCATCAATCATATTCTGGATCTTGTATTTCAGCGCCCAACAATCATCAGTATCGTGCCCTGGGCTACCGGAATGATAAACACACCTTGCATCTGGGTTGTAGTTTGGAGAAGAAGTCTTTGGATTTGCATGAGGGTTTATCACCGCAATCAGGTTCATCTTCAACATGTGCTGCAGTGCTTGTGACAATGGCATGTTGATGTTGGTGAACTGTCTTTTAGGCTCGTCCGGCCTTTGTTGATTCCCCTTTTGCTGTTGTCAGCGTGGTGTAGAACCAGAGATCAAGATTGCCCCTGCATGTTGGTCACGACGACTCTTTTGACTGTATGCAGCATTGGACTCTTTCTTCCCATGGTAGGGCTTTTTCTAAGCCTCAGAAGGTGTAGCTTCTTGAATCTTCCCAATTTTGATGCCAGCTTCAATCCTTTCCCCAGTCAAGATCAGATCTGTAAACCCAGCAGAAGAATTTCCAATCAGATGGTTGAAGAACGGACCAGACAAGGTCCTCAAGAACATGTCAATAAGCTCACGGTCAGTCAAAGGTGGCTGCACCCTTCCAGCCAGGTCTCTCCACTTTTGGGCATACTCCTTAAATCCTTCACCCGTCCCTAGTGACATACCCTAGAGTTAGGTATGCGTAGGAGCGAGGTCGGAATTATACTGGTATTGCTTGTAAAAGGCAGCAGCAAGGTCCTCCCAGTTGCGGATACTGGCTCTATCCAGCTGATAGAACCACTCGAGTTGAGTCCCTGACAGACTTTCCTGAAAGAAGTGAATCCACAAATTCTTGTCCGCCGTGTAGGGCTGGATCTTTCTTACGTATGAACGGAGGTGCAACTTAGGACAGGAAGCTCCATCATATTTGGCAAAGGCAGGCGCCTTGAACTTATGTGGGATCACCACCCCAGAGGATAGACCTAGATCTTCGAAGTCCAGGCCGGGCACTTTCTGTATCTCCATAGCACTTAACCGGTCTTCGAGCTGTTTGTACTTATCCTCAACAGGAGGATACTGTTCATCATTAAAATCTGTCTCATTGTCGGAGACCACGGGACTAGGAACCCTTCCCCCTTGGGGACTGTCTTTGCCTACAGATGAGGTAGTCAGCTCAGCCTCATTCTGTAGTCCATTCCCAGATCTGCGTCTAGTGTTGAACAAAACGGTCCTCTTCTTCTTCTTCCTTTCTTTCAGAATCAGAGTCTTCAACTCCTGTTGACCCTGGGCTAGGCTCATAACCAACTCTTGGAACTGGGCATTCTGGACCTGGAGGGCCTTGATAGCTTGTTCAGTGGAAGGTTCAGAAGACATAATGATTTGCTGAAATAAACAGCGAAGAAGGTAAGTGACCTGTAAAAGGGGTACCTGTAATGCAATGGTATGTATACATGAAATGTTTTCAAGGATCTCGCGGGGTAAACAGAGAAACTTGTCAGAATTTGGATTTGGTTGCTTGATTGAAGGAACTTCATGTTGTTGAGAGTCCTTCTTCAAGAGTCAAGGCTCACCATATCGAGTGGGTCATAGCCCCTGACTCAAGTTATCATGTTTTGATCTCCAAACAATCTTGGCTAGAGAAAAATAAATCCCCTTTGCCCTTTGCTAGATATTTTGATTCATCATGACCTACATCACAGACCCTTGAGATCCTTGAAATGGGTTACTCCTTATGCAGGATGTATGCAATGGTATGATGGTATGATGTTATGCTATGCGTGAAGTGACGTAAGTAAACCCTGTTATAAGCCCAGATTAAGGACTGTAAACAAAACCTGCAAGAAACTCATGTTGTCAGATAACAAGAATGCGCAAGTAGTTCAGATTTGAAGGCACACAAGTCACACAAGACAACCCTTAGAGTTCAGGCCAGCATGAAGTTTAGGTACTACCCTCTTGAAGTTGGTGGGCTCAAAGCCTGTCCTATCAAAAGTAACCGGGTTCTAAGGAGCTCAATATCATTGGGTTGTTTTCTATGTTCATTGTTTTGATTTAGCCACTGAACTGGCGATTAAAATATTCCAAGAAAACAACCCTCAATGAGTGTAGTATCGAGTATCTACCAACTTCGGACTGCACCAAAGTCGGTCATCTCACTACCCCTAAAGAGGCCAGGATGGTCAAGTAAGGTTCTTAAGGTCAGTTGATGCTTCACGACACCACACGGCGGCCCCGTACTCTCCTTGACTTGACTCAAGGGTTACCGGTACTCACCAAAGTGCCACATCAACGTAGCAACTGCTTCAACCGTGTCAGTATACCCCGCACAGTTCCCTCACAGTTTGTTGCTACTTCTAAAGGGTATTCCCCAGATCCGGGTTAGGATCTGTGATGCAAGCCCACAATATAAAATCAAACAAAGCAAGCAATTGAAAACAAGAGTGGTCTAATCCTAAGGTACACCTCACTTTATAATATCCCCAGCAGAGTCGCCAGTTCTGTGATCGGTGGAAATAGAACTGACTGTTTTGAAATGCTGGTTCGCGAAATGTCGCGGTAAGCAAGAGTCGCCACCATCTTTTATTTTCTCCAACAAGGAAAGGACAAAAGCACAGCAAAATTCCTTTTCGAGATGTTTCTCGGTTCGGGAGGTAGATTTATAGAAAGGGAAGGTATTAGCACCCTTTCTATCCGTGGTTATCCAGGGGATCTTAGGTACTTGCTCACTATGTTTTCAAAATTTGTTTGCTTTTCAAGTGTTTGTGGGTTTTGAAAAAGTTTAGTTTGAAAGACTTCTAGGTAACTCTTGTATCAGTCCTCAAGAGTGTATGAAGTATTTGTTTGAAAACTTTTTGAAAGTGTAGGTGCGAAAAGTTGTTTTTTTGTTTTTTGAAAGAGCAAGTACCCAGGAGAAATCTACCTACTCGAAGGAATTAGGCTGTGTAAGAATCCTTTAGACAGTACCATCCCACTATTGAGAAGTAGGTAGCACCGTCGTTGGAGTTATTCGGGTCAATTCGATTATAGGGACATGTGTGGTCACCAAAGCAATAGTAGGACGCCTTAGCGGTAACCCTAATGTCTTAGATCCTTTTTATCCGAGGCAACCGTTTCGAGGCAACTGGATCTTTAGATAGGAGGGCGACCTCTAAAACACCCTATACTTGATGACCACCTCAAGGCAACCGAGTGAGGCGCACCCTAGGAGTGGCATGTGCACGTGTGTTAAATTCAGTTAAGATTATCTTGTATATGTTATTTGTGAGCTACGCTTTGATTTTATTTTTCAGACAAGTCTTGCATGCATAGTTAACAGTTAATAATTCGTGGGAAATAAAGTGCGGAAAATTGAATCTACGCTATTACAAGGCGCAGGTATATACATCGCCAAAACCAAACCCTTTGGAAAAAATAAATTGTGAGAAAATAAAAAGAAAGCGGTAAAAGAGATCCTAATTATCTATTACATTCTCGGAGCAGATACATAAATATAATGAATTAAAATAAATATGCGCGCGAAAGATTGAATCGGGACGTCCTTAGGGTTTTGACCCTTTTTGAGAAAAGAATTGAATTTGGTCCTTTTTTTGCAATTTAATTAAATATTAAACCTAATAACTAATTAATTAAATAATTAAAAGAAAAAGTATTTTTGTGTTTTTTATGTTTTAATGAAAATAAAAATAAGAAATTAAAAGTCAAAAGAAAAACCCTAATTCTAAATTTATTTTATTTATTATGAAAAAGATTAAAAATTGAACCTAATTACACTAAATTAATTTGGTTAGTATTTATTTACAAAATAATTAAAATCAATAAATAAGAATAATAGTAATAGTATTTACATTTTCTGATTTTTATTATGAAAAATAATTAATTTGTCAATTAAATACTAATGATAATAATTATTAAAAGAAAAGAAAGAAAATAAAAATAATAAGAAGTAATAAAACCAGGGGGGTGTTGGGCCCTTTTGGAAGTTTGTTTAGAAATTCCTGGCCCATGAACACAAGCCTGCTTTGACTTTCTGGATGGCCTAGTGCGTTGGTTGACCAGGAACATGGTGTTCCTTCCCTGGTAGCCATTAGATCTGTGCATGAGGACACATGGCACATTGATGATTGAAGCGCATGGTAGGATGCTTGGGATAGACTGCACATAACCATGTTAAGAAAAAATAGAAACAATATTTGGAGGGACCTGGGAATCGAACCCAGGTCCCAATGGTTCTTGGACAGCGCATGCTTCACCAGGCCACTCGCTTGCATTTGTTATTATGGTAAGCAACAAATATAATATTTAAAACATAACCATTACGCTGGAAATCCAAACAAGCGCGCCTTTTATTTGAATTGCCCAATAGCATGTAACCACGTCTTCATCTCCTTCGTTTGCCTGCAAAAAATACAATTGGATAGCGGGGGTTTTTAACCCCCACAAAGTGTGACGACCAAAAATAGAGAATAGAGCTACGCTCTATATAAATATGGCGCGATGGTTGGGTTTAATTCGTCTTGTCTCCACGAATCCAACCATGGGTGTCTCAAGGTCTGATTTTTCCTGTACAGCAAAGCCCTAATTCAAGAACTCAAAAACCCTAAAAATCGTTAATGGCAATTCATAATTCTGTGCATTATAATCCAATTAATTAATACCAATAGCTTCATAAGGGTTCAAGCAATGCGAAACAATGATTAGAACATGTTAATGATGCATAAAATGTGAGTTTCGATTCTGAAAAAGTTAAGCAAACCGTATCACTGTTCTTGCGTATTCTTTGAGTGTTAGCCCTTGATTTTGATTCCAATACGTTTCTGGGAATGCTAGCAATGTATTAGAATCCTTAAATTGCTTTGAAAGGGCCTGGGAGTGAGAAATCAGTTTTGAGTTTTCTTGACTTTTTTTTCAATATTGCATATGGCTTTCTTGCAGAGTTTTCACGTGAAGGGCATTAGGGTTCACTTGTGCATATGTAATAGAATGGAATTAGGTTAAGTCTTGGCCCAAAGATCCATTGCATTGATGTTTCAATATTTGATTTCCAATCACATCTTTTTGCATCTTTTTGATTGAGAAAACTTGCCAATTTTGGATTCTTGTCTCTTTGATTGGCACACGAAATCTCCAGCTTGTCTTGAGCTTATTTGCTTCACAAAAAGATTTGAAAACCATATCTTTGAATTTCCTATATTTTAAATCAATTAAATGAATTAATATTAATAAAAAATCCAATTAATTAATAAAAATAAGAAAATAAACTCAAATAGGCTTGATGGGTCGTGCATAGGCCTTGGATAAAGTTTCAAGAAGAAATTTGAGGCCCATTAGCAAAAATGATGTGTTTTGAGCAAAGTTGACTTTTGCAAATTCACAAAAATTTCCCAATTTCTCCAATGCGTATCTTGCTCAATTTTGATCATATGAACATGTTCTTGGACATTTTGGAAAGGTCTTGAAGCCCTCTAACCAATGCCTTTGGTCCCATGTCATTTGGATTTATCAATCTCAAGTTATGCTCTTTAACTTAAAATGCCTTTTTGTTGACTTTTGAAATTGACCTATAATGTAGAAATTGATAACTTTTTGTGAGAGCATTTATTGGACTTGGAATGTGAAGATGAGTTGTTGGAAATGTCATCCCCTTCAAAATGAGCATTGGATGGGATTTTTCTGATGAACCATAAAAAAGTTATGCCTTGGTCGAGATACAATTGACTTTTCTGCTGTCCAAAAATAGTAACTTTTGCATCTTTGATGATTTTTGAGCCATGCTTGTGGAATCATGATCAAGACTTGATCAAATGATGATTGTGGACTCAAAATAAGATGTTGACCAAAAAATTATGACTTTTGACTGTGAAATGACCATTTTACCCCTGCAATTGACTGTAGAGCAAATAGGGCTTTTGACTATGGAATTTGACCCTGTGAATCTTGAAACTTGGCATGTAGGTGCTTGAGAATGTATATGGACCCTTGAGACTTGATTGAGCCATTTAAAACCTCAAATTCATTGAAGGAACCAAAACCCTAATTTTGACTGGCTTAGGAGGCATTTGGACTGTGTAACCCTTGAGGAATCTTGAAGAATATGGGAGGGCAAATTTTGGGGTACAACAGGTTGGTAGCGGATACGCACAAAAGAGACATCAAAGATACATATTCATGGTCGATATCGGATACGTAAGAAAGAGACATCAAAGATACATATCCGTAGTTGGTATCGGATACGCATGAAAGAGACAAAAAAGATACATATCTGGAGTTGGTAGCAGATACGCACAAAAGAGTCATCAAAGATACATATCCGTGGTCGATATCGGATACGTAAGAAAGAGACATCAAAGATACAAGAACACATGTCTGGGGTTGGTAGCAGACATATGAAACAGGTACCCAAAATAAATATATGTGGTCGGTATCGGATACGTAAGAAAGAGATATCAAAGATACATATCAGTGGTCGGTATCCGATACGTACGAAAGAGACATCAAAGACACAAGAACACATGTCTGGGGTTGGTAGCAGTCATATGAAACAGGTATCAAAAATACATATCTGTGGTCGGTATCAGATACGTAAGAAAGAGATATCAAAGATACATATCCGTGGTCAGTATCAGATACGTACTAAAGAGACATCAAAGACACAAGAACACGTGTCTGGGGTTGGTAGCAGACATATGAAACAGGTATCAAAAATACATATTTGTGGTCGGTACCGGATAGATAAGAAAGAGATATCAAAGATACATATCCGTGGTCGGTATCAGATATGAAAAATAAGGAAAGAGACCAGAGAAATGGACTTTAACCAAGGATATCAGGAATATACATCCAAAGGAAAGGGCGTATAACCAAGGATATCAAGAAACATATGACCGAAGGAAAGGACATATATAACCAAAGGCTTGCAAGGGTAAAAGAGAATCACGACTTACTAAGACAATGGGAAACACCAAAGATTCGACTAGTGGTAGATCAAACAGCCTCAACTGGAGAAACAAAATAGAATCACCCTAGGCTTCTTGTGGAGATAGTTCGAATCTGAATGCATAACAATCTGGTTACTGCAAGTAAATATAATTGGCTTATAATTATGCATGTTTGAATTTTTTTATAGCGTAATTCTCCATACAATGGAAATGCTACGCGTTTAGTAGATGCAATGTAATGATGCATGTTTAGTAATGCATTAGGAAAACACATCAATAATCGGCTGCTGAGAAGACAAAGAACTTTTGAATGATTATTCTGGCACATCTGATCTTCTGTAGAGAAAAGGAAATTTGTATTTCAATGGGGAACCGAGACTTGGAACCACCAACCTCTAAAGATCGATATCACTGGGGAGGTAACTTCCTGGTAAGAACATTGCAAACGTAAATTGCAATTCAGAGAAAATCTTGAATTCTGATCAAACTCCCAACTTCACGGGGAACAAATTCTTTATCCTCTGTTGGAAAGAGAAAAGCTTTGCTGGAAATGGAAACTTCTGGAATAGAAATTCTCGGACGAAGATAACTTCTGTTGGTGAGTATAGAAATTCTTAAAATAAAAAGAATTCTAATCAGACCACACTGGGGGTAACTATGCTGGGAGGTAAAAGATCCTCACTTGGGGAAGAAACAACATCCCGGGATAGAAACTCCATTGGGGACATCTCGATAAAATCTTCTACATCTGGTAATGAAAGAGTCATGACTGGAATTCTCCTGTACACCTCACCTAAGAGATAGGACACTTGCTCCACTAAGGAAAGAAGAATAGTTCCACT
Source organism: Vicia faba (assembly GCA_948472305.1). Lineage (NCBI taxonomy): Eukaryota > Viridiplantae > Streptophyta > Magnoliopsida > Fabales > Fabaceae > Vicia > Vicia faba. Next base: position 1,601,547,171 of record OX451739.1, read on the forward strand.
TGGAAAATAGGATCTCAATACGAAAAATCCTCATGTTTGTCACATACAGACCCTTCTTGATTCCTTTGTTGGTATGCATCTTGTCATACAAGACCAACAGTACTTGCAAAATAGCAATTGGGGCGACATGCCCCTGTTAGGAACGGAAAACCTTACTGAAGAATAGACAACTTGAACTATCAATCACCGGGTAAAAACCGCGATGTAAGATTTCATTTTCAACACGTTGACTTTGAGGAGAAATGCCACTAGAAAAGTGGACTTTAAAGAAGATGCTGCAAAAATAAATTGCAGTCCGACGAAAAGGGAATCATCTAGACTTTAAACAACTTCTACATTTCCAGGGAGAAAGGAAATTCTCCTCCTGCAGAGAAATGAGGATGCTTCATTGGGGAGGAAATATCTTAGAAGAGAAGCCCCTTGGTAGACAGATCTTTGTAAAGTAGCAACAGGTTTTCTACTGGGAGCAGGCATCCCCTTAGGAAGCAATATTTCCATCGCGTCTTGCACGAGTAAACAAACACAAATGATCTTTGTGTTACTGCTCATATCCTACTGATGATAACAATCCAAACTTCAACTGGGGATAACAACTTTGACTTAGGACAAAGGATATCAGTAGGTGGACTTGAGTCTCTGGTAAGTCGAAGATAACAATCCTGACTTCTTGTCATGATTTTCAAATTCATAGGTCATTTAGCCTGCGTATGGACTTGATCTAATCAACCACTGAAGAAGAGAGAAAGCCCTTACATAAATTCTTGCCCCAGTCTATAAGGCTTTTACAGTAAATTACCTCGAGAGGACTTTTTTGGATTTATACTATTGAAGATAATCTTCCCTAGTGTTATGAACTTTGGAACATGATGTTTAGCTAACCAGAATTGGAGATGACTCCAAATATGCTTGAGTGAATGCCTATACATCTTCAAATTCAGGGAAGATTATCCTCTGATCAATGTATTCTCAGAGAGATTTGTCAAACATTAGTACAACTTCCCCAGTTTGACTGCACTTTGAGGAATAAAAATCCCGACTTGAATGCCTCAGATTAGCTGAATACCTACTCGACGGAGCATTCGACACACTTGCCCCTGCTCAACAAATTCTCGACAAATCTTTTCTCTTTCCTCATGCTCACTGAGGATTTTTGAAGACAACATAACCTAAGAGTGGTTGGCTTATGTCTTGGAAGCAGGTTACTTCACAACCATATTGCTCGACTTGAACTGCTTCAGTCTCTAATTAGATACTTGAAGAAGTCGGCCCCTCGGGACCAACTGAAAGTAATGCACCACTTCTTGACAGAAACTCTGGGCAACCAACTTTTGCAATCTACTTCAGATAATTTCTCAAACTAGTATTCTTTTACTCAAGAGAGTCAACAGAAGATTTGCCCCAGGTTAAGACCATTCTCACAACTGATTCACCTTTAAACGGTATCTTGAAACAATTTGTCTCTTGAGATGATCAAATTTTCATCTGATGCTCATTATGCAAACTTATTTGATGTTTAAGCACTTGCTCATATGTAAAGAATGTTTATTCTAAGAATGATAATTATAATACAAAGCCCATGTTTGTCTTGAAGTTTAAAAACCTTTATTGTTAAAAAAGATATTGAAACATCGAAATTTTTCTGTACAAAAGATAGTAAAAAGATGGAGTGATACCAACTCAAAAGTTTTTTCAAGCCTCCTATGAGTCAGATTACCGTATTTCTTGTTACAGTGTGCTTTCAAATTAACCCATGCTTCAATTAGGACTTTTAAGGGTTGTAACATGGCCTGGTTCACGGTTTTAGAAAAAAAGATTTAAGGCTCAAAATATTTGGTGCCCACCCATTCTCCATGATGTTCTCGAGTCCTAAATTAAGTTAAACCAATACAAGCACTCATCCCTCAAAAGGAGTTAACCATGGTTGAGGAGGATATTGCAGCCACTCACCTCTTTCATTCTTGGTGTTTGATCACACGACTTTATTCTTTGTTGAGGATTTCTATTTGGTGATCCCCTTTTTCTTTCTTCTCGCGCTTTTCATTTTCTTTTTGTATTCCCTAACTTTTGCCTGGACAAATTCCTTTCGAATTTGACTTTGAAGTCCAGCGGGATGCCCTGACTTTTGCCTAAGCAACTTGTCTTTTCAAGTTTTGGCTTAGCGGGGTTTTTTGTCTCTTTCTTTTATCATTTCTTTTAGTTTGAACCAGTTGTGTGATTTCGAGTTGTTTTTGACTTTGAGAAAGTATGACTGCCTTAATGCTTGGTCAACAAGGAATAACCACTATGGTATTATCATCTTTTGACCTCTTGATGTGCGAGAGATATCTATTGGGATATCATTCTTTTTGATGCACGCTGTTGATAGATGAGAGTTAGCCATTATGGTTTTGTTCTTTCTCAACCTTTTGAAGGATAACCTTTGTTGTATCCTTTGATGCGCACTCTTAATGAGTTTTGAACGCCCAATAAGATTAACTGAAATCTACCATGCCACGGGTTAAATGTGAGGGTTTTTCTTGAAAAGAAAAGAAACTCCTACTTCAAGGCTCAAAGGGGTTGACGAGGGTTTCACTCCCTTATATCTCCAGTGTTTGGGGATTTGAAATAAGGCATGTACATCGTTAGCAAGGTTCTATTCAAAAGCACATTGTTTGAACTTTTTGGTATATTACTCATCATCCTCCCTTCAGGAGGTACCTTGCTTTATTTAACCATAATTAAATATCGAAAAGTCAAAGAAAAATATTAATGAGTGAATACGAATGAATTAATTCAAGATAAACAAATTCAATGCATTGTGATTAATATCCAAAAATAAGCAAGTTTTGTGTACAAGAAAGCACTGAACCAAAACAAAGAAAGATTACAAATGAGAATGCAAATGTAATTTGAACATGCCATGTTGAGGAGACCAGTCTCCGTATGGACTTGTTGCTTCAGAAAGTACGCTTGGTAACCTTACTTCTTATCTTTGGATGCTTTGTACTCTTGAGTTGAGAATGATTATCCACCATATCTTTAATAAGAAAATCCTTAGGTCGTGAGATCCTATTCCGTGGAAGTGAACCTTATAACAACGTATTAAGCATGGACTGGTTTCCGTACCTGATATTTGAGTGATCTGATGCCACGTGCTGTAAAACTTTAATGTTTTTCTTTTTGCATTGTTTTATTTGAAAATGTTGAACATCTTTTGTTTATCAAAACAATAATAATGAAAAATAACTTAGCGTAATATGAACAAACACTTTTATTGAATGATTGGCCTGTAAATAGGCATTTACAATGCAAAGTAATCATCGAAAAGGAACAATTGCACGTGAAACATATATGGGGGAAAGAAAAGAGAAAGAAAAGAAAATGAATACAGACTTTTTCAAATACAACTCTGCTACAACTCTCATGACCCCTGAATTCTTCAATACTTGCCTTCCGAATGATTTGGTTGGACCAAACCTTCGCCCTGTTCCGACCAAACCAACGACCTCTTACGCGAAATATTTTTGTACCGCATCTGCATTGATAGGGTGAGGAAAATCCTCTCCATCCATGGTTGCGAGCATCATAGACCCTCCCGAGAAAACTTTCTTTACAACAAAAGGTCCTTCATAATTGGGAGCCTATTTACCTCTAGCGTCTGTGTTGTTAGGAGGTAAGATCCTTTTTAACACCAGGTCACCAACTTGAAAATTCCACGGACGTACCCTCTTGTCGAAGGCTTTCTTCATCCTCTTCTGGTATAACTGTCTGTGGAAAATTGACGTTAATCTTTTCTCCTAAATGATATTCAGCTGATCTAATCTATTATGGACCCATTCGGTCTCATCTAATTGTGCATCTGTCATTATCCTCAAAGAAGGGATGTCCACTTCCACTAGTAGGACTGCTTCCATTCCGTAAACAAGCAAAAAAGGGGTTGCCCCGGTTGAGGTACGCATGGTGGTACGATAACCATGTAAAGTGAATGGTAGCATCTCATGCCAATCTTTATAAGTGATGACCATTTTCTGCACAATCATCTTACTATTTTTGTTTGCTGCTTCAACCGCGCCATTCATCTTAGGGCAGTAAGGAGAGGAATTGTGATGTTTTATCTTAAAGCCTTCACACAATTCTTTCATCATCTTATTATTGAGGTTCGACCCATTATCGGTAATAATCTTTTCGGGAATGCCGTATCGACAAATTATGTTATGTTTGATGAAACGTGTTACCACTTGTTTAGTGACATTGGCATAAGACGCTGCTTCAACCCACTTAGTAAAGTAATAGATAACCACCAAGATGAGACGGTGTCCGTTGGAGGTGGTTGGCTCAATCCGGCCTATCATATCAATTCCCCACATCGTAAAAGGCCAAGGTGAAGTTAGGACATTCAGGGGATTGGGCGGCACATGAAAATTGTCAGCGTAGATCTGACACTTGTAGCAGATCCTGGAGTGCTTGTAGCAATCATTTTCCATCATTGACCAGTAATAACCTGCCCTCAAGACTTTCTTGGCCATAGTATGCCCTCCAGAATGTGTCCCAAAAGAACCTTCGTGCACTTCTTCTATGATCCTACTTACTTCGTGTCTATCCACGCATCTGAGCAGAATGGAATCATAATTCCTCTTATACAGAATATCGCCGTTGAGGAAGAATTTGGCGGCAAACTTCCGTAAAGTCTTCTAATCCATGATAGAAGCACCTTCTGAATACTCCTGGGTTTTAAGATACTTTTTAATGTCATAGAACCATGGCTTCTCGTCAACGTCATTTTCTCCTACTCCATATAAAAATGTCGGTTCATCCAACCTTAGGATGGTGATAGAAGGAACTTCATTCGCCCATTTAACTTTAAACATGGATAAAAGGGTAGCCAAAGCATCTGCCAAGTTGTTCTCCTCTCTTGGAATATGATTAAAATTAATCTCATCAAAATAAGGGGTTAGTTTTAACACATGATCGCGATACAGAATCAAATTTGGGTGGAGAGTCTCCCAATATACATTGATTTGGCTAATTACTAGAGAATAATCTCCATATACTTCCAAGATTTTGATTCTTAAATCAATGGTGGCTTCTAACCCAAAAATGCAAGCTTCATACTCAGCCATATTATTCGTAGAATCAAAGCAAATCTTGGCGGTAAGAGGAGTATGAAAACCTTCAGGAGAAGTAATCACCGCACCGACACCATTACCTAATGCATTGGAGGCACCATCGAACACCATCATCCATCGCGATCCTGGTTCAGGTCCCTCTTATGGGCCCGGGATGTTACAATCTTGTATGTACACGATGTCTTCATCAGGGAACTCAAACTTCATTGACTGGTAGTCATCTTTCACATGTTGGTGGGCAAGATGATCTGCCAGTACACTACCCTAGATAGCCTTTTGAGTGGTATATTGGATGTCATATTCAGTTAAAATCATTTTCCAACAAGCTATCCTCCCCGTGAGGGCTGGTTTTTCGAAGATGTACTTGATTGGGTCCATCTTAGATATTAGTAAGGTGGTATGAGTCAACATGTATTGCCTTAGTCGGTGAGCAGCCCATACCAAAGCGCAACAAGTTTTCTCGAGCAGTAAGTATCTTACCTCACAGTCGGTAAACTTTTTGCTAAGGTAATATATGGCGTGCTCTTTTTGACCAGCCGTATCATGCTTCCCTAATACACATCCCATTGAGTTCTCTAATACCGTTAGGTACATTATTAAGGGCCTACCTTCCACCGGGGGCGAGAGAATTGGAGGTTCCATCAGATACTCTTTAATTTTATCGAACGCTGCCTGGCAATCATTATTCCACCCGTCTGTCTGGCTCTTTTTTAACAATCTAAAGATTGGTTCACAAGTGGCTGTAAGGTGGGAGATAAATCTAGAAATGTAGTTCAGTCTTCCGAGAAAGCTGCGAACCTCCTTTTCTATTTCTGGCACAAGCATTTCTTGTATAGCCTTTATCTTGCTAGGGTCGACTTCAATTCCTTTCCCGCTTACAATGAACCCTAATAATTTCCCTGATCTTACTCCTAATGTGCACTTATTTGGATTCAGCCTTAGCCTGAACTTCCTTAACCTTTCAAACAGTTTCAACAAATGAACCAGATGTTCCTCTTCTGTCTAAGATTTTGCAATCATATCGTCAACGTATACCTCAATCTCTTTATGCATCATGTCATGAAAGAGAGTGACCATCGCACGTTAATAAGTTTCCCCGACATTTTTTAGGCCAACTGGCATTACTTTATAACAAAACATTGCCCAAGGAGTAATAAAAGTAGTCTTCTCCATGTCTTCTGGTGCCATCTTAATCTGATTATAGCCAGAAAAACATTCCATGAAGGAGAACACTTTTGCTTGAGCTGTACTATCAACTAGCACTTCAATATGTGGTAGCCGGAAGTCATCTTTAGGACTTGCTCTGTTCAAGTCCCTATAGTCCACACACATCCAGACCTTTCCATCCTTCTTAGGTACTGGCATAATATTCGCGATCCACGGTGGGTAAGATGTTACATTTAAAAACCCGACATCAAACTGTTTCTGGACTTCTTCTTTGATCTTCTTAGACATCTCGGGATGAGTCCTTCAAAGTTTATGTTTAATAGGAAGACACTCTTCTCTGAGAGGTAACTTGTGCATAACGATGTTCGTGTCTAACCCAGGCATGTCTTCATAGGACCAAGCAAAGATATCCACATACTCGCGGAGCATTGTGATTAATTTGTGCTTGATATTGTCTTCTAGAGCAGCCCCGATCTTAACTTCTCTTCGGACCTCTTATGTTCCTAAGTTGATCAACTCAGTGGTCTCTTGGTGTGGTTGAATAACCTTTTCTTCTTGCCTCAATAACCTAGCCAACTCTTCGGAAAGTTCGCAGTCCTCCTCAGTTTCTTCTTCAGCTTGATATATTGGTTTTTCAAAGTCGTAGAGAGTCATAGCAGAATCATTTCCGACATTTTCTGGGATTAATGAGGGGCACAATCTGCATGGTTATTTTTAGCTTTAGATGTAAAAGAAAACAAAGTCTTAAATCTTGTAAAAAAGAATTTCGGAAAGACAAAAAGTGAAACATTTGAAAACAAAAGACGTTCTTTATTTCTGAATAAACTTGTAAATGTAAAACATTGTGGCCTTACAGCACGCCCGCTATGTCTTAGGCAGGACATAGGGATTATTGCATGATAACGGAAATAAAAGAAAGTTACTCTTCAAAACGGGTGACTTCGATGATGTCTTTGGTGAACCAGTTGGTAAGATTTTCATTCGGCCTGGTTGGACGAACCCACCTATCCATCTCACAATCGTTGTCATCTCCCTCACTTACTGCATGAGCTTCTTCCTGGATGGTTCCGCCGCTGACAAATCGAATTGGTGGAGAAATACTTTTACCTTCAGGAGTGAGGACTGACTTTCCTTGATTAGCAATGAAGCCTAAACCTTTCCTGTCTTTCTGAATAGGGAGATCCAACACTCTTCCCTATCCTTCTGGAAGACCAGACTGAACGATTGCTTGTGCCTGGCGATAGGATGACATGGGGACTTCTGGCCTTTTGTCTTCTTGATGAGGAGACCTAACAACATGTATAGTTTGGAAAGCTTGACACGGCGTCTCATGGATTTCTCCTTCTACTTCAACATAGCGGAAAGAACTCAGGTGACTGACAATGTAATCTTCTTCGCCGCAGATAGTGATCACTTTTCCATTTAGTAAAAACTTCAACTTCTGGTGTAGGGTATAGGTGACGGCACTAGCCCCATGGATCCAAGGGAGGCCCAGCAAACAACAATAGGAAGGATTTATATCCATGATAAAGAGGGTTGTTTTAAATACTTGAGGTCCTATATTGATTGGTAGGTCGACTTCCCCGAACACAGTCCTTCTCGATCCATCAAAAGCCTTAATAACCAAATCACTCGGCCTCAACGAAATCCCCTCATAATCCAGCTTTAAAATAGCAGACTTAGGTAATACGTTGATAGAGGAACCTGTATCAACCAACAAACGAGATAAAGTAGTTTTTGCAATTTCCATAGAGATTTGTAATGCTTTGTTATGCTTCCTCCCCTCAGGGGGTAGGTCAAAGTCTGTGAAACCCAACCCATTACTTGCAGAAATACTATTCACAATTCCCTTAAACTGATTCACTATTATTTCTTGGGGAACGAAAGAGGTTCCTAACAGTTTCAATAGTGCATTTCTATGGGACTCCGAGTCTCTGAGCAAGGCGAGGATGGATATCTTTGAGGGTGTTTGACTTAACTGGTCAATAATTTTGTAGTCACTCTTCTTGATGTACCACATTAACTCAGCTGCATCCTTATACATTTCATCATCAAAAACAGGAACAGGGGGACTCAGCCCCGGCTTATCGCTATTGACCATGATTTGTTTGCCTTTAGCCTTAGCTGCAGCATTTGTACTACCTTTGGGTTGCTCTGGCGGGGAGAAAATTCAACTACTGCGAGTAATTCTGCTTTCACTAACGATATCGAGCACTGCATGTTTCTCTTCTTCAGCCTTGTCTTCCTTAGACCTCTGAGTAGTAACCTTCTTCCCTTGATAGTAAAGTTCACCACCATAATTCCAAAGTACTGCCATGTTGCTAACGTACGGTACCGGACCAGGCGTAGTGATAAGTAGTGGAGACTTCTTAGCAGGTACCAAGATTGTTACAGGTACTCAGATAGATTTTTGTTTGACCGAAATGGTTATCACATTGAATTCATTCTTATCGATCTCATGCTTCATGATCTTGCAGTTAAACTGAAGAAACCCCTTTGTGATCAAATCTTGCACTGCATTTCTTAGCAAATGACAACCCTCTGGATGTTTTAAATAAGTAGTACAGTCCATTTTGCAACCCAATAATACACCTTTGCTCGTCAATTGCTCTTTCACAAATAACAGGGGGTATTTAACTGATCAACATCCATGACCAGATCTAGGCTTTCTTCTTCAATGATGGCATTGACAGTGGAACCTCCGTGAGTCGGTAGTGGTTGATTTGTAATATTAGGTGCTAGCCAAAAATTAATATCTTGAGAGTCTAACAGGTCTTGGACCTTATGCTTGAAAGCATAGCAATTCTCGATAGTATGCCCCTGTCCGCCAGAGTGGAAATCACACTGGGAATTAGCGTCAAAGTGAATTGGAAACCTTTCGGGGTCAACTTTCAATGTACGTAACTCAATTAGTTTTAGTTTGAGTAACTGGGGAAACAATTCAGCATATGTCATCGGAAGCACATCAAACTTCCTAGAGGGGAGTTTTGGTTTTTATTGATTATTCTGCCGGGGTGTATATGTTGTACATTGAGGGGGAGCTATTGGAATTGTTATAGCAGCATCCTGATGGTCATAATCTCAATATCTGTTGTTGTACCCCAAAATTTGCCCTCCCATATTTCTCAAAACATTTCAAGAAAATTCACAAGTCCAACCTGGCGCGTCATATTCAGGTATTCTTTTGCCAAGATATCTCTGATAACATATTCTCAAATTCAGGTTCGGCTCAAGAGTCAATTCTTTAAAGAAGGTATCCGAATGTGTGAGTTTTCTTGAAGAAATATAGTGAAAAAAGTGTGCTGAAAGTGCAGTTTTTACGCGCTAAAAAATTCATAACTTGAAGATCGTGACTCGTTTTGAACCCGTTCCGGTGGCCAAAATTCCGTCTTGACATTATCTACATTTTCATCTCTCACGGCTGGAAGCCAATTTCGATCAGAAGGTCTTCAAAAATGTGGATTTATCAAGTATTTTCGTGCAGAAATTTGTGACAGAAGTTTATTTGCGTCATGTTCAAAAAATCATAACTTGGTCGATTTTCATCGTATCGAGCTGGTTCCGGTGCCAAAATTTCACAAATTGAGTTGGCTACATTTTCACAGAAGGTATTGAGTTCAAACGGTATTCAAAAGGCCTTCATTTTTTGCTCAGAGTGCGTGACACGCTGAAAATCCTGAATGCTGAATATTATTTCATCTGGGCCGAAACTTCGAAAATTCATAACTCGGTCAATTTTTATCGGATTGGGCTCATATTTTTACACAAGGTCCCTGACTCGTAGATCTACAACTTTGCTTCAAAAGTCGAGACCAAATTATGCACCGATCAATACCAGTTTTTTATTGAAGAACGTGTCAGAGTCGACACTGGAGCCCAAAATAAGTTTGTCTGAGCTGAAACTTCAAAAATTCATAACTAATTCACCGTTTATCCGATTGAGTCGATTTTCGGACAGGAGTTAGTTCTCGATGTCGGCTACATTTTGTTTTCATATTTCAACTTCAAAAAATGCACTTAAGTCCCTGCGATTTAGCCTGGAAAGTGACGAATTCAAGTGAATATTGGAGGCCCAATTGCACATTCAAAGCCCATTTTCTTTACCCTAATTTCCACTATATAATCACCTTCTTGTCACACAAACCGAAAGGGGAGAAAAAAAAGAAAAAAGAGGGAAGAAAAAAAGAGAGAAAAAACCTTGCCACAACACTGTTGGAATATCAAACTCTTTCAAGAACCCTAAAACCTTGAAATCCTTATTACAAATCCCTCTCTCACTACAAACAAAGCCATCTCAGTTACAAACCAACATCTTATTACTTCTTCAGTAAGGGTAAGGCTGGCTTGATCTCCATGATCCAAAGGACATAAAAGCATTCATGTCACTACTTTTCCAGTAAGGGTAAGGTTGATTTGATCTCCATGATCAAAAGGGTATAATCATTCATACATGTCATATTGTGCCTAAACATTAAATTTCTTCATATATTGGCTTTATTTGCATTTTATGATTTTATTTGATGTGTTTGTGAGATTCAACACTGCAGATTTAGACAGGATCCCAGGCAGGTTCATTAAGGAACGTTGAAGCCAAAAGCCAAATGGCCAAAAGCCAAAAGCCAAATGGTCAGACTAGAAAAACTTATGCATGACACCAATACATGGCGAGGCAGACATTAAGCCAGACATTAAAGGAACGTTGAAGCCAGAACACAAATAGCCAAAAGCCAAAAGCCAAAAGCCAAATGGCCAAAGTAGAACAACTTATGCATGAAACTCAATCCAATGATCAAAGAATGCAGACCACGGTACTCAGGAGTCAATACTTCAAAAAACCTCCCCTTGGGCCAGACACCCCCTATGGTTTGCTCAATTTTTAATTTTTATTTGTTTTTCCTTTTTATTCTTTTAATTGTTTTTTAATTGTTTTCTTTTAATTCCATAAAATAATTTTCATAATAAATATAAAATACAGAAAAAATCAAAAAAATGTTTATTTTATTAATATTAATTTTACTATTATTATTTTTGTAAATAAACTTTAAACAATTAATTAGATTAATTTAGGTTTCAAAACTTTAATATTTTTCTTAATAAATTAAATATGTAGAAATTAGGGTTTTTAACTTTTTCATCATTTTTTTTAATAAATAATTTTCTCATCATTATTATTATTATTAACTACTAATTTATTTTGTAAATAAACATGTACATAAATTCTTTAGTAAATTAAGTTAAACTTTAACATTTTTCTCAAATAATTAAAAATAACTTAGAATTAGGGTTTCTTTTAATTTTAATTTTAATTTTCTTATTTCATAAATACAAAAAAAACCTAAAAAACACTTCTTTTATTTCAATAAATAATTAATTAATTTTTAATTTCATTTAATTTCTTTAAAGGGTCCAACGCCCTCGAACGTTCTATTTTTATTTCTTTCGCACATTTATTTTCTTTCAAATATTATGTAATTGCTCAAGCCATGTAACTCGGACATTTTATTTCTCGCACTTTACTTCTTTACTTTCTGTCAAATCGGGTCCTGGATTAAATTTGGCGATGTGGACCCGCGCCTTTGTAATAGTTTAGGAATTTTATCTTTCCGCACTTTTTTAACTGTTAAATCGCATGCAAGAATGAATGACAAAAATAAAAACAAGCGTAGAACACCAATAACATGACAAGATAAATGCAAATGAAAACGACACACGAATCACACACACCACCCCTAGGGTACGCCTCACTGTTGCCTTGCCCCGAAAGGTGATCGTCGAGTAGAGGACGTCTTAGTAAGTCCTCATGATCCGGGAACCTGGCATGAGGGTAGCTTCTAAGGTGTCTTCCCATTACTCCGGTGATCACACTGTTGCCTTGTCCCTCGAAACGTGGCCGTCGACTATAGGATGTCTTAGTGAGTCCTTGTGTCCATTGATCTAGTTGCCTAAAACAAAGTTGCCTCGAATAAGTTGCCTCGGAACGGTTGCCTCGGAATAAAAGATCAATGGCATAAGGGTAGCTTCTAAGGTGTCTTACCTTTGCTCGGTGACCACAATGTCCTTAAACTCGAATTGACCCGAATACCTCCAATGGTGGTGCTACCTACCTCTCAATGGTGGGATGATACTACTTTAAAGGACATTTACACAGACGAATTCCTTAGGGTAGGTAGACGACTCTAGATACTTGCTCTAAATTTCAAAACAAAACAAAATACTTTTCACACCAACACATTTTCAAAAAGCTTTCGAAAGCAATTTTTCAAACACTCTTGAGGACTGATACAAGAGTCGAACTGAAATTTTCAAAGAAACTTTTTAAAACCCACAGTTGAAAAGCAAATAAAACATTTTTGAAAACACAAATGAGCAAGTATCTAAGAGCCCATGGATAACCATGGATAGAAAGGGTGCTAACACCTTCCCTTTCTATAACCTACCTCCCGAACCGAGAGCAATCTCTTTAAGGAATTTTTCTGTGCTTTTGTCCTTTCCATTTGGAGAAAATAAAAGACGGTGGCGACTCTTGCTTCCGCGACATTTCGCGAACCAGCGTTAAACAGTCAGTTCCAGATCCACCGATCACAGAACTGGCGACTCTGCTGGGGAATATCTTATAAAGTGAGGTGTACCTTAGGGTTAGTTCATAACTGTGTTTTCAATTGTATTGACTTGTCTGCTTTAAATTTGTGGGTTGCATGGGAGTTACATAGATCCTAACCCGGATCTGGGGATACCCTGTTTAGGTAGCATAAGCTGTGAGGGACCTGTCCGGCGTATACCGACATGGGTGAAGCAGTGGCTACGTTGGTGTGGCGCCTTGGTCTGTACCGATATCCCTCGTGTTGAAACGGGGAGAATATGGGTCTTCCAAGGAGTCATTAAGCACCAACAGACCTTAGAACCTTAAATGACCCAACTTGGCCATTAGAACAGTAGCAGTATGCTACGCCCATTGAGGCTAAACTCTCGTGATGGTTCTGGCCGCAAGAAAAGATTGCGATGCTGGAGTTATGACCGATTGAGGGTAGTCAATGATATTGGGATCCCCTAAGAACCCTGTTACTTTTGATAGGACAGGTATGAACCAACAAACTGAAAGAGGGTAATACCCAGACCCCATGCTGGCCTAAACTCTAAGGGCTTTCTCTTGTGTGACTTGTGTGCCTTCGTACTTGACTGCTTGCATGCTTTATCTGGCACATGAACTACTTACAGGTTTTGTTTTAGTCCTTAATTGGGACACATGACAGGGCTTACTAAGTTTCTTGCAGGTTTTGTTTATAGTCCTTAATTAGGACTCATAACGGAGTGTACTAAGTTTCTTGCAGATTTTGTTTATAGTCCTTAATTAGGACTCATAACGGAGTGTATTGAGTTTCTTGCAGGTTTTGTTTATAGTCCTTAATTAGGGCTTATAACAGAGTGTACTGGGTTTCTTGCGGACTAGTTTCTTGCAGGTTTTGGTTTGCAGTCCTTAATTGGGACTCATAACAGGGTTACTCACATTACCCCATGCATAACATAACATCATACCATTGCATACATCCTAACCCATTTCAAGGATCTCAAGGGCTTGTGATGCAGGTCATGATAAATCAAACATCTAGCAAGGGGCAAAGAGGATTTATTTTCCTCTAGCCAAAGATTGTCAGGGGCTATGGCCCACTTGATATGGTGAGCTTTGACGCTTGAAGAAAGTTCCCCGAGCCAAGGTTGTCAGGGGCTATGACCCACTTGATATGGTGAGCCTTTGACTCTTGAAGAAGGACTCTTAACAAATATGAAGTTCTTTCAATCAAACTACCGGACCCGAGTTCTAACAAATTTTCTTGTTTATCCCGCGAGATCTTTGAAAACATTGCATGCATATCATACATATCATTACATAACAGGTACCCTTGTTGCAGGTCACTTACCCTTCTCGCTGTTTATTTCAGCCATGGCTTCCCAACAAGATAACCAGGACCTGCACACTCAAGAGACTCCGTTCAAGGAGATCTTCCTAAGCCTATCCAAGGGGCAGGAAGAGTTGAGGACACTCCTCATGGGGAATCTGATCAGAAAGAGTCCTGAAGATGACAAGGACGAACAGCTGAAACGTCTACAAGATGAGGTAGACACATTGAAAACCCAGATGCTGGGGCAAAGGGCCCTCATTCAAGGCTTAGCTCAGGAGCAAGGAGAGCTGAGGGCCATGATCAGTCAGCTTCATCAAGACATGAAACAACCAACCCAAGTCAGGGACCCGATCATTAATCAACTTCCAAGAAGTCAAAGGTTTGGACTTCTCCAAGCTGCTACTACTTCACAGGTCCAACAACGACCTCGCCCAGAACAGCGGACTGATCAGAGCAAACCAGACAAGCCTAAAAGGCAGTTCACCAAGATCAACATGTCGTTGGATCAAGCACTACAACAAATGTTGGAGGCAAGGCTGATCACCTTAAGGGCTCCTCTCCGGAATCCAAACACTTCTGCTCCTAACTATCATCCCAACGATAGGTGCGCATACCATTCTGATAGCCCGGGGAATACTACGGACAACTGTTGGCCTCTCAAAAACAAGATCCAAGACATGATCGACGCTGGAGAGATTCAGTTTAAAGTACCCAAGACTCCCCACGTGATCACTGCTCCCTTGCCAAAACATGGCTAGGATTGAGACTTTTGTTCATTCGAATGTTCAAGTCGCAATTTTCTTTTGTTTAAACATTTATTCATGTTAAACATTGTTATTCCATTAATGCATCGCTTATGTCTATTTTTGAAGCAATATATTCGTATTCACTATACGCAAATTATTTTCATATTTTTTCTGATGTCAACTCTTGATCTAAAATTCTAAAGCCTCTTGAGGGAGGATGACGAAAATGATACCACGATTCTTACAGTATGCTTTTGAACAGACCCCGCTGATGAAGTACATGCATTGTTTCAAATCCCTAAACACTGGAGTTATAAGGAAGATAATCCCTCGTCAACCCCTCTGAGCCAAAGAAGTAGGAGTTTTTCTTTTCGAAAATTAAAACCCTTAATCATAACCTGGGGCAGGGTAGTTCTCTCAGCTGATCCAGGTGCACAACGAATGGCATCAAAAGAAGTCCTTCTGAAACAAAAGACAGTGATGATTCCGAATAATCAATAAAGAAAGGCAGCCATTATCTCAAAAAATAAAAAACCCATTAAGTCAAAACCCATGAAGGAGACTTACAAAACTGGGGCATCCCGCTGACTATAATTCCAAAAAAGGAAATAGTTCAGGCAAAAAAGAAAGGGATAACAAAAATCAAGAAAGAGGTCTTACAAACCCTCGACAAAAAAGAAATGACTGCCCATTCAAAATAAATCATCAATATCCGAACCATCATTGGAACATCAGGACAAAGACTCAAACAAGGTCTAACGCACGATCAGCTGAGTTTAGGTTTGGAGAACATCACGAAGAGCGGGTGGGTACAAATAAAATTTGAGCCTTTATCCTTTGTTTCTTAAACCGTGAACCAGGCCACGTTATAACCCTCAAAAGTCCTAGCTGAAGCATGGGTTAGTTCGAAAGCATACTGTTACAAAAGGTATCCTGACTCCTTAAGGCCTACGGTAAATACGGAGTTGACATCACGTTTTACAAACATTCATTTGTTTTATGAAAAAAAAAAGAATGCATTTTCAAAATCTTCAAGACAGACATAGGCTTTGCATTTTTAACATAACTTTGTTTGCATATGACTTTTTGTTTGAACAGTATAGAAGTTCGCACGACGAATGCCTAATGAACAGAAGTACCTCCAATCAAGGGGCATGGCATGACTATTGTCCATCATCTGGGGCAGTTAAGTCAAGATTCGGAGAATCTCTCAGAGGCCATATAGCCTGGGGAAAATCTCCGCCTGAGTCACTTGGGGCATTCCAACAACGAATCTTGCCTGATCAAATCCCTTGTGGTGGCATGGCAAAATACTTCTAACAGGGGCAACTCCCTACATTTTAAGAGCACGGACATAGTCGAAAAAATACTGCGCACAATCAAAGACCCGCTAGGTTGACATACCTAGGCAAAAATTAGGGCTTCCCGGCGAACCAAAAGGGTTCGGGCAAAATGAAGGGATGAAATGAAAAAAAATCTGTACACCCGGCAGGTCGAAAACCTGAAAAGGCGGCTTGGGCAAAAATGGGTATCCCGGTGGACTGAAAACCCGAAAGGGCGGTCCAGGCAAAAGTTAGGGATCAAAGCGTACGACTATGTCCTGGCATCTTGTCATCTGCCTACCAGAAGAAGGTTGTCCATCAACCACTATCAGCACCTCACAGGTCTCCCTCTCCCACATCAACAGGGGCAATAAAGAGTGTCTAAGAAATCTAATTGTTCTGTCCTCCAAGGTACCAAGGTAGGTTCAGCTAAAGAACATGACCGGCATATCTTAATTCCCCAGAGAGTAAGTCAGCAAGTCAGTGCATTCTTCTCGAAGCAGAGTTATCAAATCTCAAGGAAATTGGGTGTCCTCCCATAGATCTCAATACTTCCCCAGCAGCATATATTCTTAACAAGCATCCCCGGCAGTCTTGGTATGAAGATTGTCCCCCGGCGGCATATCAACATTCAAAAGAATCACTTCACCAGCATATCAAAACTTCCCCAAGAAAGTCCAATCCAGTTCCCCAGGAAGGTTGGAATCTATCTCCCCAAGCAATAAGCATATCCCCAGTAGATTCTGGAAGCTTATCCCCTCGCAGAACACGAACGCGTCGTCCGGCTTGATTTAAAGAGTTATTTCCTTAACAGGATATAACTGGGTTATCCTCAGCCACGGAAAGGGCGTCATCGACGAAGCCTTCTTATCCCCAGCGAAGTCTATCAACACTTCCAACAACAAGGGTATCCCCAGCAAATTATTATCAACACACAGCAAGGCATTCCTCTTCCCACAGAGTATTGCTTCCCAGCATGGTCGCTAGAGTATCTTTTCTCCCTGCAGAATCTTCCATTTGCCAAGTTTATTCCGCAACAGAGTCATCTTCCCCTACCGGTATTCTTGCAGCTATCATCCCCAGCGGAAGCAAAATCTATTCTTCAACATCAGCCCAGGATATGACTTCCCGGCACCCGTCAAGGATTTACTTTCCTAGACGAAAACAAACATTCATAAACATCACACTTCCATACATCATTATAGCATGCATAGACGCATCATATCTCACAAATCTCATTTATGTTGAGACTATCATTGCTTGATCCATATCATGCATCGCATATGTCTGACCTTTACCTTTCAGGAAAGAATCAGCTAAATTCTCAATCATCTTTCAAGACCTTTCCTGGTTCAGTTAAATCGACCCTAAGATTTTCCTGATGCTTATCCAGTCAAAGGCCTTCTCTGGTTCAGTCAGATCGACCCTAAGATCTCCCTGATGCTTATCCAGTTGAAGATATTCCAAGACCTTGTCCGGTTCAGTTAAATCGACCCTAAGATTTTCCTGATTCTTATCCAGTCAAAGGCTTTCTCTGGTTCAGTCAGATCGACCCTAAGATCTCCCTGATGCTTATCCAGTTGAAGATATTCCAAGACCTTGTCCGGTTCAGTTAAATCGACCCTAAGATTTTCCTGATGCTTATCCAGTCAAAGGCCTTCTCTGGTTCAGTCAGATCGACCCTAAGATCTCCCTGATGCTTATCCAGTTGAAGATATTTCAAGACCTTGTCCGGTTCAGTTAAATCGACCCTAAGATTTTCCTGATGCTTATCCAGTCAAAGGCCTTCTCTGGTTCAGTCAGATCGACCCTAAGATCTCCCTGATGCTTATCCAGTTGAAGATATTCCAAGACCTTGTCCGGTTCAGTTAAATCGACCCTAAGATTTTCCTGATGCTTATCCAGTCAAAGGCCTTCTCTGGTTCAGTCAGATCGACCCTAAGATCTCCCTGATTCTTATCCAGTTGAAGAAATTCCAAGACCTTGTCCGGTTCAGTTAAATCGACCCTAAGATTTTCCTGATGCTTATCCAGTCGGAGGCCTTCTCTGGTTCAGTCAGATCGACCCTAAGATCTCCCTGATGCTTATCCAGTTGAAGATATTCCAAGACCTTGTCCGGTTCAGTTAAATCGACCCTAAGATTTTCCTGATGCTTATCCAGTCAAAGGCCTTCTCTGGTTCAGTCAGATCGACCCTAAGATCTCCCTGATGCTTATCCAGTTGCAGTTGAAGATATCCAGTTGAAGATTTTCCTGATTCTTATCCAGTCAAAGGCCTCCTCTGGTTCAGTCAGATCGACCCTAAGATCTCCCTGATTCTTATCCCAGTAGAAGACACCCAAGATTTTTCTCAACGAGCGTTGTTGAAGTTAAAGTCGCCCAAGGTTCTCTTACCATTCATGCTAAGGTAGTAACCATCCCTGGTTCATTCATCATCTTGTGAAGCTCCAGACTCCGCTCCTGTAACCAGCCAGGACACATCTATACCAAGCATCTGAAAACCAGCTCCTGCAACGTGTCAGGTATTCATTTGTTCTTTTGCAGGTATGCAGGTTCTCGCTAAGGAATCTCCTACGCGATCAACATCCAGATGGCATCTATAAGCCCATCATCCTATTCATCAACCTCTAAATGGCATCTATAAGCCCATTCCATCATCGCACTGCTACTATGTGAGCGCAAATTTCTGGGCACTCTAGTGTTCAATCATCTTCCACCCTCGGATTACGAAAGGCACGTCAGCCAATCTGCATCCTCAGGTTTAAGAAGATTGAACAGGGGCAACTGTTGTACCCCAAAATTTGCCCTCCCATATTTCTCAAAACATTTCAAGAAAATTCACAAGTCCAACCTGGCGCGTCATATTCAGGTATTCTTTTGCCAAGATATCTCTGATAACATATTCTCAAATTCAGGTTCGGCTCAAGAGTCAATTCTTTAAAGAAGGTATCCGAATGTGTGAGTTTTCTTGAAGAAATATAGTGAAAAAAGTGTGCTGAAAGTGCAGTTTTTACGCGCTAAAAAATTCATAACTTGAAGATCGTGACTCGTTTTGAACCCGTTCCGGTGGCCAAAATTCCGTCTTGACATTATCTACATTTTCATCTCTCACGGCTGGAAGCCAATTTCGATCAGAAGGTCTTCAAAAATGTGGATTTATCAAGTATTTTCGTGCAGAAATTTGTGACAGAAGTTTATTTGCGTCATGTTCAAAAAATCATAACTTGGTCGATTTTCATCGTATCGAGCTGGTTCCGGTGCCAAAATTTCACAAATTGAGTTGGCTACATTTTCACAGAAGGTATTGAGTTTAAACGGTATTCAAAAGGCCTTCATTTTTTGCTCAGAGTGCGTGACACGCTGAAAATCCTGAATGCTGAATATTATTTCATCTGGGCCGAAACTTCGAAAATTCATAACTCGGTCAATTTTTATCGGATTGGGCTCATATTTTTACACAAGGTCCCTGACTCGTAGATCTACAACTTTGCTTCAAAAGTCGAGACCAAATTATGCACCGAGCAATACCAGTTTTTTATTGAAGAACGTGTCAGAGTCGACACTGGAGCCCAAAATAAGTTTGTCTGAGCTGAAACTTCAAAAATTCATAACTAATTCACCTTTTATCCGATTGAGTCGATTTTCGGACAGGAGTTAGTTCTCGATGTCGGCTACATTTTGTTTTCATATTTCAACTTCAAAAAATGCACTTAAGTCCCTACGATTTAGCCTGGAAAGTGACGAATTCAAGTGAATATTGGAGGCCCAATTGCACATTCAAAGCCCATTTTCTTTACCCTAATTTCCACTATATAATCACCTTCTTGTCACACAAACCGAAAGGGGAGAAAAAAAAGAAAAAAGAGGGAAGAAAAAAAGAGAGAAAAAACCTTGCCACAACACTGTTGGAATATCAAACTCTTTCAAGAACCCTAAAACCTTGAAATCCTTATTACAAATCCCTCTCTCACTACAAACAAAGCCATCTCAGTTACAAACCAACATCTTATTACTTCTTCAGTAAGGGTAAGGCTGGCTTGATCTCCATGATCCAAAGGGCATAAAAGCATTCATGTCACTACTTTTCCAGTAAGGGTAAGGTTGATTTGATCTCCATGATCAAAAGGGTATAATCATTCATACATGTCATATTGTGCCTAAACATTAAATTTCTTCATATATTGGCTTTATTTGCATTTTATGATTTTATTTGATGTGTTTATGAGATTCAACACTGCAGATTTAGACAGGATCCCAGGCAGGTTCATTAAGGAACGTTGAGGCCAAAAGTCAAATGGCCAAAAGCCAAAAGCCAAATGGTCAGACTAGAAAAACTTATGCATGACACCATTACATGGCGAGGCAGACATTAAGCCAGACATTAAAGGAACGTTGAAGCCAGAACACAAATGGCCAAAAGCCAAAAGCCAAAAGCCAAATGGCCAAAGTAGAACAACTTATGCATGAAACTCAATCCAATGGCCAAAGAATGCAGACCACGGTACTCAGGAGTCAATACTTCAAAAAACCTCCCCTTGGGCCAGACACCCCCTATGGTTTGCTCAATTTTTAATTTTTATTTGTTTTTCCTTTTTATTCTTTTAATTGTTTTTTAATTGTTTTCTTTTAATTCCATAAAATAATTTTCATAATAAATATAAAATACAGAAAAAATCAAAAAAATGTTTATTTTATTAATATTAATTTTACTATTATTATTTTTGTAAATAAACTTTAAACAATTAATTAGATTAATTTAGGTTTCAAAACTTTAATATTTTTCTTAATAAATTAAATATGTAGAAATTAGGGTTTTTAACTTTTTCATCATTTTTTTTAATAAATAATTTTCTCATCATTATTATTATTATTAACTACTAATTTATTTTGTAAATAAACATGTACATAAATTCTTTAGTAAATTAAGTTAAACTTTAACATTTTTCTCAAATAATTAAAAATAACTTAGAATTAGGGTTTCTTTTAATTTTAATTTTAATTTTCTTATTTCATAAATACAAAAAAAACCTAAAAAACACTTCTTTTATTTCAATAAATAATTAATTAATTTTTAATTTCATTTAATTTCTTTAAAGGGTCCAACGCCCTCGAACGTTCTATTTTTATTTCTTTCGCACATTTATTTTCTTTCAAATATTATGTAATTGCTCAAGCCATGTAACTCGGACATTTTATTTCTCGCACTTTACTTCTTTACTTTCTGTCAAATCGGGTCCTGGATTAAATTTGGCGATGTGGACCCGCGCCTTTGTAATAGTTTAGGAATTTTATCTTTCCGCACTTTTTTAACTGTTAAATCGCATGCAAGAATGAATGACAAAAATAAAAACAAACGTAGAACACCAATAACATGACAAGATAAATGCAAATGAAAACGACACACGAATCGCACACACCACCCCTAGGGTACGCCTCACTGTTGCCTTGCCCCGAAAGGTGATCGTCGAGTAGAGGACGTCTTAGTAAGTCCTCATGATCCGGGAACCTGGCATGAGGGTAGCTTCTAAGGTGTCTTCCCATTACTCCGGTGATCACACTGTTGCCTTGTCCCTCGAAACGTGGCCGTCGACTATAGGATGTCTTAGTGAGTCCTTGTGTCCATTGATCTAGTTGCCTAAAACAAAGTTGCCTCGAATAAGTTGCCTCGGAACGGTTGCCTCGGAATAAAAGATCAATGGCATAAGGGTAGCTTCTAAGGTGTCTTACCTTTGCTCGGTGACCACAATGTCCTTAAACTTGAATTGACCCGAATACCTCCAATGGTGGTGCTACCTACCTCTCAATGGTGGGATGATACTACTTTAAAGGACATTTACACAGACGAATTCCTTAGGGTAGGTAGACGACTCTAGATACTTGCTCTAAATTTCAAAACAAAACAAAATACTTTTCACACCAACACATTTTCAAAAAGCTTTCGAAAGCAATTTTTCAAACACTCTTGAGGACTGATACAAGAGTCGAACTGAAATTTTCAAAGAAACTTTTTAAAACCCACAGTTGAAAAGCAAATAAAACATTTTTGAAAACACAAATGAGCAAGTATCTAAGAGCCCATGGATAACCATGGATAGAAAGGGTGCTAACACCTTCCCTTTCTATAACCTACCTCTCGAACCGAGAGCAATCTCTTTAAGGAATTTTTCTGTGCTTTTGTCCTTTCCATTTGGAGAAAATAAAAGACGGTGGCGACTCTTGCTTCCGCGACATTTCGCGAACCAGCGTTAAACAGTCAGTTCCAGATCCACCGATCACATCTGTCCTTCCTCTTCTGAGGATAGATTGCACCAGATTCTCTTTCCTTTTTCTTTGAGTGGCCCCTGAAAGACTTCTTAGTATTGCCAGCACTATTCCTAACAGGGACATCTTGGATTTTTCCCAATTTAATTCTGATCTCAATCCGCTCCCCGTGTGTTACCATCTCAGTAAAAGTACCTGATATGCTACAGGTTGTGTAATACTGGCCCTGCAGCGTATTACTAAACATCTCTACCATTTATCGTTCTAACATGGGAGGTTGCTCTTTTGCAGCCATCTCTCGCCACCTCTGGGCGTACTCTTTGAAAGACTTATCTCGTTTCTGGGATAAGTTCTGTAGTTGGGTTCTTGTGGGCGCCATGTCAGTGTTGTACTGATAGTGCAAAACAAATGCTTCAATCAATTCTCTCCATGTGCGGATATGACTACTTTCCAGCTGTATGTACCATTCGAGTGGACCACCTGTCAAACTATTATGAAAGTAGTGCATCAACATTTTCTCGTCGTTGGAATATGTAGACATCTTCTAATAGAAAGACTTAACATGGGTTTTTGGACAGGAAGTGCCCTTGTACTTTACGAAATCAGGCACCTTGAATTTTGGGGGAATCTTTACTCCAGGTACCAAGCCTAAGTCTGACATGTCAAAGCCTACTGTACCTTGACTTTCAAACTTGCGCATCCGTTCTTCAAGCATATGAAACTTCTTGCTATCTTCAGTTGGTTCTTCCACATTAGTCATCCAGTCTTCCCAATTATCTTCTTCCACCAGCCTAACAGGAATGCGAACGGGCCTTGGTAGTATAGTAGGTTGTTCAGTGTTCTTTTGAGAAGGAGTGAGTGGGGGAGGGTTTCCCATAGCTTGATTCCAAAGGATGCCTTGGTTACCTGTAAAGTTGCTGAAATTTGCATGCTAACCATTTTGGGTATTCAAACCGATATTCATATTTCGAGTTCCTCCCGGATTCTCCATTGTGTTCTGAGCCCCTGGATTACTGTTGGGATTATTGATGATGACCCCTGGTGGACCAGCATTCAGATTTTCACCCCCATCATTCAATGCTTCAGCAGGCCTCACAATCATAGCCCTTATTTCCTCCTGTTGACGAGCCATGTTCTAAATAATCTCCATCAGTTGATCGACTCGAGTATCCATCCTGGTTCCCATAGCCACAACATCTTCTTGAATTTGTTCCATCTGTCTTTTGGCGGTGCTTCGAGTATTATAACTATGGGAATCCGTAGTGGCTATCTTCTGTAAAGGGGAGGCCCAAATCAAGGAATAAGAAGACCTGCCATAATTATTTCTCGTATTATGATATGCATGAATGCATGATTGTGTATGTGATGTTATATCATTTCCAGGAGATCCAAAATTTTATTACCCCTAGGAATTTTAAACAACATAATAAGAGAGACAAACGGTGGGAAGAAATTTTGATTAACAATTGATCTCATTAAAAACATCATTCATATAATCCAATGGTAACTTCTTACAAGCATGATTCAGAAACTGCAATGAAATCTAAATGACCCCATCCAACAAGACTGGTGGTGATCAAAAGACAAAAATAAAATAAAAGGGGAGAACAAGATAATCAATGGGGGGTCTCTAATCTCTATATAGTACAATGGCCCTCCTTGCCGGAAGTACTCCTCACTCCATTCTTTAGTTTCTTCAAATGATTTCTTTGTCTTTTCATGATCCCGTCCACGGGCGAAGCTATCGATCACCATATATTTCCGATATAGTTGTCCCTCTAAGTACACACATTTCTATAGGAAGCAATCACATTCTTTACATTCTGGTAAAGGTATAGGCACAGGTGCTTCTTCCATCTCCTTGATCTTGTCTCGGAGTCTTGCATTCTCTTTCAGCACTTCGGTCATTTGATCTTCTTTTGCTTCCAACTCCATCCTAGCGATTTTGAATTGGTTTCCCAATTCCTTGACTTTGGCTTTGTTCCCATTGGCCATCTGAAATTTCAAAGTTTCTTGATGATTCCTTTCTGCATCAGCAAGGGCTATCTGATATTCTTCCGTAGACACAAAAGAGTCTTCAGCTCTGGGTCGTTTCTTGGAACTACTTTCCCTTTCGTACTCTTTTAACTGACGGGCCAAGTCCCTTTTCTTTTTTGTTAAGAAATATATTTCCATTTTTTTGTCTTCCAAATTCTAGCGAAGGTCCATATTCTCCGATTCTACTAGATAGAAGCGTTCCTTAGGCACATCGTGCTGTAACTCTGTGGGTTGAAGATACAAGGAGATTTCCTTTTCAAAAGGCAACATAATAGTTTTGAATCTTTTCTTCAACCAAACCATGTAAGGATCGAAAGTTAATACCTCTTTTAGCCCGAAGAATTCTTTTCCCTTCCTTCCAACATGTGCCCAAGCAATCTCCACTTTCTTCAGCAATTCTGGGTCTTCTCCATTTTTGAAAAACATAGGTTCGAACTCCTTGGTCGTAGGTGGACGCCTCATGGCATAACCTAATTGGCAAAGAGAGAGTACTAGAATGTAGTTGATAACCCCTTTTGTTCCCATGAACGGAACATTAGAGAAACCTGCACAGTGAGAGATGACTTCGGAGCTATCAACCTTAAGTTTGTACCATTGGATATCGAAAGAGGTGAGTGTCATCACTTTGGATGCCCATGAACGAGGATCTTCTTTGGATGGCCCTTTGGTGGGTAACTGTGCCATGAACCATTTGTAAAGCATAGGTGTACAGCATACTACTACTCCTTTCTTCCCATGCCTGGAGTGGATGGCGTGGTAAGTATCTGCCAATAGCGTGGGTATAGGATTCTTATTCATGAAGACGCAAAGAGAAGCCAAGTCTACGATTTCTTTAATCTCAGGGAATAAGACAACTCCGTAAATGATAGCAGCCAACAGAGCATAATAAGCATCCCAATTTGCCACGTTCGCCATTTCCGTAGCCTTACTTACCAATAAACCTACAGGAAGACCACAAGTGAATTTGTTACGTCTCCATTTCCCTTTTACATCGTTAAGGCTCAAATAAAGAACCTTAGAAATGGCTTCGAAGTCAGGCTCAAGAGGGACTCGAAAAAATGGAACATAACTGGTGAGCTTAATATGGAGAAGATGGGCATACTCCTCAAGAGTAGGTGCTAACTGATAATCTTGAAATGTGAAACATCGTAACTCTAAATCATAAAATTGTAAAAAAGTCTTTACAGCCTTGTCATCAACCCGAGAATCCAATAAAGATAGGAGATTCCCATATCTTTCACCAAAAATGCCCATTTGTTGACAATTCATGAGGTCTCTGAGCTCTTCAAGAGAGGGAAAAATACTAGGACGAAACTGATAGCTGAAGTTATCCCTCTTTGTCTTTAGGATGATATCAATGTTGTTTGCCATTCTTTAGAGGAAAAGGAAACCCTAGAGAGATCCTGGAAATGAAAATGTGCATGTGAATTAATTATTGACATATATTTTTTTTGAAAAGTAAATATGCTATGATGTGTGTGCAAATGATCATAGGGTTACTACTTCCATGATACTGATTCCTGTTGTACTGCCTCTTCACATTCTCTTAATACCGAGATTATAGGTCTGAAATGTAACCGGAAGAAATCCATGAAGATCATAGTTGGATCCTCATAAAATAAATCTGAGAACCTCATAATTGTTGGTAGAAATCCAGGACATAACCAAAAGTAACCGTCTGAATATAGTCACCAACTGTACCTGTAATAAGAATTCCCTCCCCACTCACGTGTGAAGACTAGGTCAGGGTGAGGTAATGGTAACTCGAAAATCACGGGTTTGCCTGAAAGTAAAATCATCGCAACACAGACGTGCATGACGAAAGTACCTCCAATTGAACCTCATCCGAGCATGGTATATGACATGAATGCACTAATCGGACCACGTCCTATAGCCGTCATGCCCCAACTCTATTCCTAGGTGTCCTAGTGCACTCTGGCCTGGGTACTGGGCCTTTTACCTCAATAGTAACATCCCCACCCAATCAAGAAGCAGATCCAGTACAACAGTAGTATATGGAAAATAGTAAAATGCAATGGATACATATGCTCAGGTATATACAAAATGAGTAAGTCATAAAGCATATAAATAAACACCCAAAGAAAATAAACAACAGCTAGGAGCGACTCCAGGATGGACCAGCATTTGGTCGACCTATCCCCAGTGAAGTCGCCATCGAACATCTTTTATCCCACAGGAAGGGAAAGGTAAACATCGAGTAAACCTGAGAAGGGTGAAATCAAGGTCGAACGACCAAGACATAAGGGTAAGGGAGTTTGTTACGCGAGGGGAAGGTATTAGCACCCCACACGCCTGTAGTACTCTACGGTATCAACTGTTGTTATCTATCTTATGGGTGTGTTTAATCTAAGCTTATTGTTTATTACTTCTAAAGGAAGAATGCATGCAAAAGAAAAGGAGAAAAGAATGTAGGGAAAATAAAAGTTGTGCTCGTTCGGGCCCTACCCCGATGCCTACATATCCCTTTTAAGAAATCACAGCAGTCGTAGTTCGGCTTATATGTTTTTGTTGGTTTTTATTTTTTAATGAACAATATTAATTTCTCCTTCTTCCGCAACTCGACCTTCGGAGACTTACGCGTTAACACAGAAGTGGATTAACATGCTCTTTTGAAAATGTTTTGGAGAAAAGGTGCTTGGGCGCACAAAAAGTTTGAATTTGTTTTGTATTTTTAAATGAACGATATTAATTTCTCCTTCTTCCGCAACTCGACCTTTGGAGACTTACGCGTCAGCACAAAATTAAATTAACTTGTTCTTTTGAAAAGAGTTTGAAAGAAACACCCATAGGCAAAAGGAGTTTGTGTTGGTGGGTGTTTTTGCTTGTAGACAACAGCTAGTTGACCTCAAGAGAGAGATTTTAGCCATTTCTCTACTTATTCATGAAATGAGTCTTTGAGACTTGAACAATACCAAAGCTTAGAATGGAAAAATGATAAGATCGAGAAGAGACCCGCTTATTATATCCCATGTTCAACAAAGGCACGATTCTTATCAGTAATTTTTAAGTATTTTGAAGTTTGTAGAAAAGAAGTTTTTTGTTTTAAATGCATATGCAAAAGGAGAAAGAAAAGTCAAAGGGAGACTAGCCTATTTCTAAGCCTAATGTTGTTATGCATCATGGACCTAAAATTGGAATTTCGAGGGAATTCTACCTAATATTAGCATGTATAGCTTGCCGTGAATCCCTACTTCCCATGGTTTCTAGAAAGCAATAACAAAATGCAATAAAGTGCAAAAGAAGTACAAGGGTAGTAGAGGAGGCTACCAAAGTGAGTAAGTCGTCAAGTGCAGACGAAAGCACTGAAAAAGTAGGGGGTACGCGTCGAGCAAGCTTCACCAAGAAACAAACAGAGTCAGAAACAATACCCAACTAAGATAAAGGAAAATGCGTGTTGCAAATGCAATGCATAATCAGAAGTTCCTCGCACAATGAACAAACACGTCAAAAATAACATGGCGAAGCGGTATGAAAATAAGGATGAAAACAAGAAAGAAAAAGTATTTTTTAACTAGCTTTTTATGTGACGAGAATTATATAAAAAAAACTAAATAATTAATTCCTAAGAAATTTATAATATATTCTACTAAATTTTTTTATAAATGTTTTATATTGTTTTTATCAAGTTTATGCGACTTCTTATGAACATAATTAACCAAAAACATCTACAAAAACAAAACTAAGATCACCTATTTTTATGTCACAATTTGTCATCAAGAAGAGTAAAAATCATATAGAATCACAAAGAAAATTCCCAGCAAAAATTGTATTAAAACTATGATATAAAATAAAACAAGAGAAAAATATGAAGCTCACTAGGGGGATATTGCCTGAGGTAGTGGTGTAAAATATACTGCGAGACGTATGGGCTTATGGTGCAGTGGCCTTACCAATATTCAGAAACCAAAAATTGAAAAAAATTGTAAAAATGATGTGTGTATGGATACAGGGTGTGTGGCGGGGAATTCGTCAAGCTTTTGATCACAGTGGCCCAAAGAAACTAGCAACAGATTCAGCCCTTAACTCACAAAGAAAAAGCAGCGAAATTTAAAAGAAAATTAAGTAAGACTAAAACGGCACCGTCTCGACATTTCGAGAGATCTAACCTAGCAGCCTTTCTCTCCTTCTTCAACGTTTCTTTTTCTTCATTCTCTCAACATTCGTATGCGGCTTCCGGTGGTGTCGCCACTGCTGAACCCTTCTAATCACCAAAACATGAACCTGAACCCTACCTCAAACTAACTCTTGATCACAAATCTTGCAATCGAATTCGCTAACTTCTCGTTAATCTACAACATCAACTCTTTCTTCTAGAAACCCTAGGGATTGTAAGCTTGCAATTTGTGCCAGTGATGATGAAGTAACGGTGGCAACAACCGAGACCCTCCTTTACAAGCTACAAGCTACCGTCATATGTAAAGAAAATGATGAGGAGATGAATGATTCGAAGGATTCCGAAGCTTACCGGTCAGAGTATAATCTGAGGAAGGTGATTATTAACGAAATTCTTTGACTTCAGGTATGTACTTCTAATTACTCCAGATGTGAGAATCATTCCTCTGCTCTTCTTCTTCTTTCTGTGTGATTTTCTGAACTATTGCGATTGACGTAGCGATTATGACAAAGAATCAAAGAAGCTACAGAAGTTGTTATTGTTTAAAGAAAGTCAAAGATTGATGAGCATTGCTGGTGTAGAGAGGATAAAGATTTGTGGTGTTGATGATGAAGTGGTCTTGAAGAGATGAAGATGAAAGAAGGTTGATGGAGGTGAAAGAAGCTTGATGGAGGTGAAAGAAGGTTCAGAGAGATTTCTGAGATTTCAAAGAGAGTGCTTTTTGGTGAGTCTCTGATAGCTCCTCTTTATGGATGAATCCTGGAATATGGCGGGTTTTGAAACTGAATATATAGATGTTGAAACTTGAAGGTAGTTAGATTGATGAGCATTGAGAGCCCTTGGATCTGAAGGAGTTTGTTATGAGATGAAGGGTGTAGATGGATTCAGTTTTAGCAGGTGGTTGTGATTCTATTAGTTTGTTAAATGAATTATTTCCTGGTTTTTGAATGAAAACATGATTACATAGTGGGTTGAGTTTGAGAAGTTGGTTAGAAGTTGATTTAAAGTTGGTTAGAACTATTAGCTTCTGTTTAAGTTTAAAACAATTGGGATTTAGTCAAAAGTTTAGTTACAGTTTTTTCTCTTTTTCTGAAATTATGTTTTCTGTTGGTTGTTGCATTGCCCTAGGAGCAGGTTTCGACAATGGAGCTGCAGATCTAAGGCCAACAGGATTGTCAAAAGGAGTGCTAGCAGCAGCAGGTTTTCCAGATGAAAAACCATGCTCCTGTTCATCAGGGATCTGAGTAGTTTGCTTCTCATTCTTTATTTTATGGTATCCTTTTAGGTTCCTGAACAACAAATGACTTATCATAATTTCCTTAATTTCATTCATTCGAAATTTTTGACAGGTAAACTTTTGTATTCCCTTCTTCTGGATCAGCTATAACAGCCTGAATAGTTAGCATCTTATTAACAAAAGACTTTTCTGGTGAAGGAGAGCTTCCAACAATTTTAGTCACTATTCTTCCATCCAGGGCCAGAGAAGATCCTCCTGTTTCAGCTGCAGTAACCTGAACAGTCGGCATTTCATTAGCAAAAGAATTTTCTGATGGAAATGAGCTTATATCCAAAGCTGGAGAAGATCCTCTTATTTCAATCACTTTGCTTCTTTCAGCAACAGATAA
The DNA here is from genome assembly GCA_948472305.1 of Vicia faba. Taxonomy (NCBI): domain Eukaryota; kingdom Viridiplantae; phylum Streptophyta; class Magnoliopsida; order Fabales; family Fabaceae; genus Vicia; species Vicia faba. Next base: position 1,601,577,466 of record OX451739.1, read on the forward strand.
GTTTTCATAATTTCTTTCATTTTCTTCATTAGAAATCTGAGACCGGTAAACATTTGCAATACCTTCCCAACTTTAATGGCCCTTTGATTTTTCTTCTTATATAACTAACTAACTCCTCATGCATGTTTCTCTCTACATTGTACAGATTCCAATTATTACTCTAATTTTGTTCTTGCCTTTTTTCTCAGTCTACTTGTTCACCAGTCAAACCTAAACCCACCAGAAGGAATGATACTCCCTGGAATAAAGTAGAAGTGAATTTCTTGAGCTGGAAGAAGACTTCTTGCAGAAGCTGTTAAGAGTAAACAAGCCAAAGCAAGTTCCTTCATATACATTTTATTATATTTTTCTTCTTTCTCTTTGTCACGTTTTCTTCTTGTTTCCTAATTTCTTCTTTCATTTCCTCGAGATCAGGGGCGGATGACCCTCTTCGTCCAATGGGAGGTTCCCATTATGCCTATCCTTCACCTGTAGAAAGTAGCACACAAGGGAATATCCAGCCATACTCTCAACAATGTTCCTTTTGGCAAGTTTAAAACTTGGAGAGTTTTCTTGATATTTAGCGTCGAAGAATTCACGTAGACTAGAGATGTCGGGGTATCTACTTTTGATTGAGTGTAGAGAAGCCGTATGTGTAATTGTTTCAATGAGAGCTGTATAAGAAGAAGTACACAAAACTTCATAAGGGCGCAGCCAAAGCGGTAGACCAGCTTCTTGGAAAATATCATAGAAGTGAGAAATGAGTTGAACAGCCAGATGCTCTTTCCTGCAATCATCTCCACTCTTCACAATAACCGATCGCAAGTCCAAACTAGGTAAATTCCAATATATGGAAGCCTTGCATACTCTATCTTTCTTTTCCTCCCAAAGTTCCCCAGACAATGCATCACTAGCTTTGGGGGTAATTCCATTGGCCCTCGGTTGTGCATCTGATGAGTCTTGGCCAACACGTCCTCAAGCATGTATTGCAGGTCATGGATGAAACTGAATTGGCTCAAGCATGACTAAGATTTAGAATTATTAGAGCATATCATAGAATCTTATGCATTGGACTTTAAGAACTTAAATTTAAGACTTTTTTGTAATTGTTTTCTTTGCAGATTCTTAATGTGATGCGACGAATAACATCAATTATAATGAACTTGGATGAATGTTACTTATGTATTTTAACTTTTTCCTTGATGTAACATTCTTGTGATAAGAACTTAAAAATGGTACTTGATTTATAATGACTTCCAAATGATGAATATTGGATGATGAATGATTCTTATGCCTAATACTTGAACTCCAAACAAACCACACACTCGTGCCTCAAAGAAAATTGATTCAACCAACGTAACCACTTGAATGGATTTTGAATGGGTCTTACTTTCCCCTTAGTAATTAAATTCTGAGAGTTCCTTGACTTATCATATAAAACGAACCGTGATATAAGATGAATGAATTGAACTTGTGTTGAGTACTTGAAAAATCCTGAATCGAATCATGAATAAACCCTGAGTCACTTCGCATGAATCCTTCAATAAAAGCCTACTTCTATTCAAATTCACTCATATTATGGACAACGAATGACAATGATAAGAACTATAATTGCCTTGATCGAGAATAAGTCCACAAATTCATATCTTATGCCATAAACCATGCTTCACAATTCAACCCTCAGCCCTTATTGACTGGTTATCTCAACTCAAAATTAATTTCCTGAAGAACATCTTAAGGAAGGGCCATAAGGTTTGAGACACGGAATAAGTTGTTTGACATGAAACCTTATCCGCACAGAATGAAAACCCCCATAACTTGTTGAAACCGGATAAACAATTATATCCTGAAGCGAAAGAAATCCTGATAACCACACATTATGACTTTGATTCCTCAATTCAAATGGATAGAGAAAACGTCCAGATGAAGCATCTTAAAACCCTATTTCGACCAAACCTGAATTGGTTAACTGGGGAATAGATGAATGAATTGAACTTATGTTGTTAAGCCTGATCAAATGATAAACAAGCCCATACGAGAATACGTCTTTATTCAAAGAATACGTATGCTAGGTCACATCCCTGAATTCTTGACAAGAAAGACTATGCAGCTTGACATTCAGACGAAGAGAATAACTTTGTTGCTTGATGGAGAAGAAGTCCAAACTGAATCATGAACCAATACCCTAATTCCATCGTCTCCCACAAAATGATCAGTCTTATTCACCATATACGGCTCAAATCAGCTGTGAACCCTAGTTCCATAACCACTGATTTTTTGAACCTCCAGTGCTCTATCCCTTTTTCATGAAAATGCATGCTATGCACATGATCTATTGGAATGATGCAGATGAATGCAAAGTCTAAGCCAAAATAAGAGACATTAAGGTAAAATTTTAGGGTGAAACAGGGAGTAATCCCAAAAAAGGAGGCATGAGATCCCCCACTCAGTGGAGGCCCCTTTGATTGTAGTGTCGTTTACCGAGTAATCGGGAAGACGTACTACTTTCGACCTGGGAGCCTGCTGAAACTGAGGATCGTAGAATACCTAACCCATCTTGGCCTTTTAGGTGTAGTACGGAAGCTATGACAGAGTAATCCGGAAATAGTTATCACGCGATACTACGCTCGGACGAGTCTTTCTTGATATTATTACTAATTACCAAGTAAATCGGGAAGTTGGTAATATCCGAAGGAAGGATGTACACTTTGGAAACCTATAAAACCTTGTTCGGAAAGTGATAACTTTATAGACCAATACCTTATGGGTAGTACCTTCGACCTCATACTCGTGACATTGAACCTGTGAACCCTATTTGTGTGATCGTGTGTGTGATTGTTGCATCATGCATCCATGCACTCATGAGCATCTTTTGAAGAAAACAATATTTCAAGGGATTTAAAGGTTGACTATTTGTGAATATCTCAGGTACTATTAACCATGGATTCTGGAAAGAGAAAGATTGGGAAATACAGTTTCAAGGATCCCCAGATAGACGAGTTGGTCAATCTGATTCCAGAGATCGAGTGTTCTGTAGACTTTCGAAAGAAGTATGGATCCATTATTCCTCTCATGAAGCTGAAGATGAAGGAGGGTATTCTCTTGACCTTGGTCCAGTTCTATGATCCGGTGTATCACTGCTTTACTTTTCCCGATTATCAGTTGATGCCTACACTAGAGGAGTATTCTTATCTATTGGATTTTCCTGTTACCGATCGTGTTCCTTTTACTGGTTTGGAGGGTGAGCCAAAACCACATGAGATTGCTACTTTGATTCATCTGGGGAAGTTTGAGGTGGAAGCCCATATGACTACCAAAGGAGGGATTAGAGGATTACCAGCTCAGTTCTTATTGGAGAAAGCTCGTTACTTTGCCAGAATGAAAAGTACAGTTGCTTTTGAGTCCACCTTTGCTTTACTGGCTTATGGATTATTCTTATTTCCTAATGTGGACAAGTTTTTCGACATTAACACTATCAGGATTTTCATGTTTGGAAACCCAGTTCCTACACTGTTAGGTGATGCTTATTACTCTGTTCATCTTCAGAGTTCTTATTATGGGGGAATGATTATCTGTTGCACGCCTTTGTTGTACCGGTGGTTCATCTCTCATATGCCTCAGTCTAATGCTTTTTGGGATGTAAAGAAGGAACCTCGTTGGGCTCCTAAGATCATGGCACTTACTCACTCGGATATTGATTGGTATAATCGAGCTTATCCGGATGTGGAGATTATTGACAGTTGTGGTAGTTTCCCCAATGTACCTCTTCTTGGTACAAAGGGAGGAATTAACTATAACCCTGTTCTTGCGCGGCGACAGCTTGGTTATCCGATGAGAGATAAGTCGAACAATATTCATTTGAGTAGTTTCTTTCTGAAGGAAGGAGAAGACCACAGGGAAGCTAGGGAGACGATTGCGAAGGCCTGGCGTCACATTCATAAGAAATGTAGGAAGGATTTGGGACCTAGGGATGTGGTTTCTTTGGAGCCATATCTTCAGTGGGTCCGATCGAGAGCCATCCAGTTGAAGATGCCGTATACTCGAGAGACACACATGCCTGATCTGTTTATGAAGACCACTCCTCCTTTATTAGATGATCTGGAAGAGTTGCAGCTTGCTTTAGTTAGGATGCAACAAGAAAAAGATGCTTAGAAGAACAAGTTCCAGACTTTAGAGAGTTCCTACAAAGCAGACTTGAAGGAGAAAGATGATTTGATCGAGACCCTTGAGAGTCGAGCAGTAGAGTCTATGGAGAGGCAAGGGGATTTATTTTCTCCTAAGCCTCAAATAGGTGCTGATTACTCACTTTCTGCTTTAGATGATTAGAAGGAGGTTGCCATCAGACATGTGGAGGAAAACCAGAGGTTGAGAGCTCAGATTGCCAAGATCACATGGAATCGCCAACATACAGATTGAGCTCTATCAGTTTCTTTCTCTCAGGATTTTTAGATTGTATTTTCATCTTGTACTTTGGATCATTGAAACTTGTAACCCATTTTGAAGTTATTATAATAAAAGTTTTCAGTATTTCAAATGCGTTCTTATTTTGATGTTTGCAATATGTCTATAAACGTTAAATCCCTTGAAATATTAAATGATAAAGTAAAAATAATCATGTGCATTGCATGTCATGCATCATGTTGCACATATTTCTTGCATTTACTGTGCATATCCAGGTGCCTTACCCAGCTTTTTACTTCATTCAGCAAGCTGACTCATCACTACAGCACTCGGGCTAACTTCAAAAAGAAAATGGACAACTTGGAACAGGAGAATCGTGAGCTACGCGAAGAAGTTTCTGCTTTGAAGGCTGGCTTGGCCAATTTGACTACTCTGATGGAAGCTCTGGTGGTTGCTCAGAATCAGCCACCGAGTGTTCAACCTCAACCAACAAGGGCAAATGTTGAAGTTCTTATTGTTCCTGTATCTGTTACTCCGGCTGTTGTTCAAAACCGTATGCCTCAGGGTTATCCGTGGGGAATTCCAGAGAATTTAGCACCTGAAGGTTTCAATTTGGGCCCCCAAGATGCTCCATTGGTTCCAAATGTTGTTACTCTTGCAACTCTTGTGGTGCATATTGTTCCTGTTGCACCTCCTTCGGTGAATTTGGTTCTGATTGTTAATGAAGATGTGTGTTGTTCTTTCCCTCCGCCGAGTGAAGACTTGGGTCTTTATGACATAATGGATGATTTCCAAGAGCAGTTTGATAGAATGCAAAGAGAGATAAAGGCTCTTAGGGGAAAAGAGTTACTTGGGAAGAATGTGAATGAGTTGTGTTTGGTCCCGAATGTTAAAGTGCCTGCTAAGTTCAAGGTCCCGGAGTTTGAGAAGTACAAGGGCAACACTTGCCCTCGTGCTCAATTGGTGATGTATGTAAGGAGAATGTCTACCCACACCGATGATCAGCGTTTGCTGATTCACTTTTTCCAGGATAGTCTGACCGGCGCAACGATGAAATGATACATGAGTTTAGACAGCGCCAACATCCACACCTTTAACGATTTGGGAGAAGCATTTATAAAACAATACAAGTACAATGTGTACATGGCGCCTGATCGTGACCAGCTTAGAGCCATGGTTTAGAAAGACAGAGAATTGTTCAAAGAGTACGCGCAGAGATGGCGCGAAGTGGCTGCACAAGTGATTCCTCCCATGGAGGAGAAGGAAATGACTAAAAATTTTCTGAAGATGTTAAGCGCTTTCTAATACGAAAGAATGGTAGCAAGTTCCCCAAGTGATTTTACAGAGATGGTAGGAATGGGTGTCCGCCTAGAAGAGGCAGTAAGAGAAGGACGTTTGACAAAGGGTGAAGGATCCGTAGGTGTGAAAAAGCCAACTTATGGGTTTACAAAGAAGAAAGAGGGGGATACCAATGTTGTCATACAAGAGAGGAGGGTGAACACTCTTAGAAGGAATTATCAGCGTCACCAGTAAGTTGCCTCAGTTAATCCTGTTATAAATGCCACTCCGACTACCGTTGCTTATCAAAGACAGTCCCAGCAGGGGAACCAAGGGAATAATCAGAGAAGGGAGAACTACGACCCTATCCCCATGAGTTATGCAGAGCTACTACCAGCATTGATCTAGAAGAAGTTGGTCCAGACACGACCACCTCCAGAAATACCATCTCCATTGCCTTGGTATTACAAAGCAGACCAGATGTGTGCCTTTCATCAGGGAGCACCAGGGCATAGTGTTGAAAATTATTATCCTTTGAAGACTGAAGTGCAAAGGTTGGTGAAGTCTGTAATTTTATCTTTCAAAGACATGGGACCTAATGTGAAAGGCAATCCTCTGCCCAAACACGGGGGAGTGAGTGCTGTGAATATGGTGACCGGTTGTCCAGGTGACTTCCGGATTTTTGACATTAATCTGGTTAGAGGGGATTTGGTGAAAATGCACGCGGACCTCTGTGAATTCAGTTATTATACGCATGGCCACGTCGGTTGTGCTATTTACAGTACAAACATATAAGGTTGCGAGAAGATAAAAGATGATTTACAGGAGATGATGAATGAAGGTCTAATTCATATAATCATGCCTATGGCAGAGTATGAAGAGGAAGTTAATATGGTTTCTGGATGTCCGGGTGAATTTAGAATTTTTGAAGTAGATCATTTGAATGAAGATCTCGTACAGTTGTATGCTACCTTCTGCCGTACTGCTTGTCAGGTGAAACACCAATATGGATCTTGCATAGTTTGTTGTCGAGACCCCCGAGGATGTTATATTATGAGAGAGGGTGTTCAATTACTGTTAGACAATGGAACTATCAAGATCACAGGTCAGAGAGATGATTATCACGAGGTTGATATGGTTGAAGTTTATTTAATGGGAGAAGAGTGAGAAGAAGAATATGCCTCCGCGGATGAGTATTTCTCTTCAGACGAAGATTTGTTTGTCAGAAATGGTCTTTTGAGGGCTGATTGTGTCGAGGAAGGTGTAAATGTCATTGTACCTTGTTTTGGTGCACCCTCTCACCTTGAGGTGGAGTACCATAGCAAACCAGCTGTTACCCCATTGGTAATTAGTCTTCCAAGTCCTGTTCCCTATAAATCAGATAAGGTTGTACCTTACAAATATAATGCTACAATTTTGGAAGATGGAGTGGAAATTCCCATCCAGCCAATGCCAAATGTTGGAAATATAGTTGATAATAGTAAGGTGACCCGTAGTGGTCGCGTGTTTGTGCCGGTTATTTGAAGAGACATTGTTGCTGGAAAGAAAATTGCTGAGAATGATGAGCCAAAGAAGACTGCAGGAGAGACTAGTGGAGCTACATTGGAGAAAGAAGTGGATGATATCTTGAAGATAATTAAAATGAGCGACTACAAAATTGTAGATCAGCTATTGCAGACTCCTTCAAAGATATCCATCTTAGCTTTATTGATGAAATCCTCCGCTCATAGAGAATCACTGATGAGAGTACTAGATCAAGCTTTTGTAGAGAATGACATGCCATTAGATCAATTCAGCAGCGTAATTGGAAACATTACGTCATGTAACAACTTGAGTTTCTGCGATGATGAGTTACCAGATGAAGGGAGGAATCACAACCTGGCCCTCCACATATCTATGAACTGCAAGAATGATTCTCTATCCAAGGTGCTAATTGATAACGGATCCGCGTTGAATGTTATACCAAGAAGTACTCTCATGAAGTTAAAGTATCAGGGAACACCTATGCGCCTGAGTGGAATCATTGTGAAGGCTTTTGATGGGTCAAGGAAATCTGTAATCGGTGAAGTGGACTTGCCCATCCATATAGGACCACACTTGTTCTTGATAACTTTCCAGGTAATGGACATTATTCCCACGTATAGTTGTTTTCTAGGACGGCCATGGATACACGAAGCAGGGGCTGTCACTTTAACTCTACATCAGAAGCTAAAATTTGTGCGTGAAGGGGAGGTAGTGATCATAAATGGGGAGCAGGCGTTGTTGATATCCCATCTATCCTCTTTGAGTATTGTAGAAGCGGATGAGGCTGCTATTGGAACCCAGTTTCAAGCCCTATCCATTGATAACATAAGGAAGAATGAGAATTCTGAGGTTTCCCTGAAGGATGTGCAGCAGGTTATGCGTAATAGCCGTAATGCAGTGTGGGGACGACTTGTGGATCCACCCGTGAACAAGAACATAACTGGTTTGGGTTTCTCTTCGAGGAATGGCAAAGGCCAGAGTTTGAAGTCGAAGTCTTCTGTGAACAGTTATCATGATGTTTTCCGCAGCGGAGGCTACCTCCATCCGATTGGTTCTGGAATTAATGTTCTTGAAGAGGATAACACAGAGCAGGAAGCACCAAATTATGTGACGCATAGAGTCCGAGTTCAGAATTGGGTCACCATTGATATTCCTTCTTGCATACATGTTTCAAAGTAATTTGTTTTGCTAATTTGTTTCTTTCTTTTAAAAAGCTTTCACTCTGCCCAAGGTGGAAGTATTAATTTTGTAGGGCTTATCTGTTTGCTATAATTGTTAAGATCGTTAATAAAAGTTGTCTTTGCTTCCAAATTTATGTCTTTTATTTTCTGCCTTTTTCTTGGGAAATGGTAATAATTAAAAAAAAACCTTTTCAAAATAAATAATAACTGAAAATTAATCTGCATGATCACTTGTTATATGTGTCAGTTTCTAAAAGCAATCATAAATCACATGTGCAGATTAATTAAAAAACCCGTTGAATACAATGACCCTGCACCCTCTCCCAACTTTGAATGTCCTATGTTTGGGGTTGAGGAAGAAGATTATGATGAGATTCCAGAAGAGGTCTCACGGTTGCTTGAGCACAAGGAAAATACCACTCAGTCATATAAACAGTCTTTGGAAGTGGTTAATTTGGGTTCAGAAGAAGATCTGAAGGAGGTCAAGATTAGAGCATCGTTGCATCCTGATGTAAAGAGCGGGTTGATTGAGCTGTTGAAAGAATATGTGGATATTTTTGCTTGGTCTTATCAAGATATTCCTGGTCTAGATACAGACATTTTCGAGCATCATTTATCGTTGAAGCCAGAGTGTCCGCCAGTTAAGCAAAAGTTGAGAAGAACCCACCCGGATATGGAAGTAAAGATCAAAGAGGAGGTCCTAAAGTAGATTAATGCTGGTTTTCTTGTGACATTAGTGTATCCTCAGTGGATTGCCAATATTGTCCCAGTACCGATAAAATACGGAAAAGTCTGCATGTGCGTAGATTACAGAGATCTAAATAAAGCTACTCCAAAAGATGATTTCCCATTGCCTCACATTGACATGTTAGTGGATAGCACAGCAAAATTCAAAGTATTCTCATTCATGGACAAATTTTCCGGGTATAATCAAATAAGAATGGCTCCAGAGGACATATAAAAAACAACGTTTATCACACCCTGGGGAACATTCTGTTACAGGGTGATGCCCTTCGGCTTGAAGAACACTGGTGCAACGTACCAGAGGGCTATGATAACCCTATTCCATGATCTGATGCACAAGGAAATCGAAGTATATGTTGATGATATGATTGCCAAATCCCAAACTAAATAAGGGCATATAGAAGATTTGTTGAAGTTGTTTCAGCATTTGAGGAAGTATTGTCTCCGCTTGAATCCAAATAAATGCACCTTCGGAGTTAAATCGTGGAAATAATTGGGTTTTATTGTTAGCTAGAAAGGAATTGAAGTTGACCCTGACAAAGTCAAAGCAATTCAAGAAATGCCATCACCAAGAACTGAAAAGCAAGTCAGGGGTTTCCTCAGGCGTTTGAATTATATCTCCAGATTTATTTCCCACATGACTGCAATGTGTGAACCAATCTTTAAGTTGTTAAAAAAGGATCAAGGTTGTGTATGGACAGATGACTGCCAAAGGGAATTTGAAAGTATTAAAGAGTATCTCCTTGAACCTCTTATCTTGCTCCCTCCCGTAGAAGGAAGACCGTTGAATATGTATCTAACAGTGTTGGATAAATCTATGGGTTGTATTTTGGGACAACAGGATGAAACGGGAAAGAAAGAGTTCGCCATTTATTATCTCAGCAAAAAGTTCATTGATTGTGAGTCGCAGTATTCCACGCTAGAAAAAACATGTTGTGCTTTAGCCTGGGCGGAAAAGCGTTTACGGCAGTATATGTTGAATCATACTACTTCGTTGATCTCCAAAATGGATCCAATCAAGTATATTTTTGAAAATCCTTCTCTTACTGGGAGAATTGCCTGCTGGCAGATGTTGTTATCCGAATATGGTATCGAATACCGCACTCAAAAGGCCATTAAAAGTAGTGTGTTGGCAGATTACCTTGCTCACCAGCCGGTTGAGGATCATCAGTCTGTAGAGTACGAATTCCCCTATGAAGATGTGATGTTCTTAAAAAAAAGGGGGGGATGAGCCATTTCTCAAGGAGGGTCCCGACCCTGAATCTCGTTGGAGTATGGTATTTGATGGAGCTGTGAATGCTTATGGTAAAGGAATTGGTGTTGTGATTGTTACTCCTCATGGATCACACATTCCTTTTACTACAAGGTTAAAATTTGATTGCACTAATAATATGGCAGAATATGAGGCTTGCATCATGGGTCTTGAGGAAGCTATTAATCTCAGAATCAAAATTCTAGATGTGTATGGCGATTCAGCTTTGGTAATAAATCAGATTAAAGGAGAATGGGACACTCGTCACCTTGGCTTGATCCCTTGCAAAGATTACTACCCTTCTTCAAGAAAGTTGAATTCCATCACATTCCTAGGGATGAAAATCAAATGGCAGATGCTCTGGAAACTCTGGCTTCCATGTACCAAGTAAATGATTGGAATGATATACCCCAAATTACAGTTCGACGACTAGATAGGCCCGCTCATGTGTTTGCGACAGAGGAGGTAGCAGATGAAAAACCGTGGTATTATGATATCAAGCATTTTCTTCAAACTCAGGAATACCTGTTTGGTGCGTCAAAGAAAGATAGAAAGACACTGAGAAGATTGGCAGGCAGTTTCTTCCTCAGTGAAAATGTGTTATACAAAAGGAATTTTGACATGGTCTTGCTCAAATGCGTGGATAGACACGAAGAAGACGTGTTGATGCATGAGATTCATGAAGGTTCATTTGGCACTCATGCTAATGGACATTCAATGGCTAAAAGGATGCTAAGGGCAGGTTATTATTGGTTGATAATGGAATCTGATTGTTACAAGTTTGCAAAGAAGTGCCATAAATGCCAGATTTACGCAGATAAGATCCATGTACCTCCGACACTGCTCAATGTGATTTCCTCCCCGTGGCCTTTCTCTATGTTGGGTATTGACATGATCGGGATGATAGAACCCAAAGCTTCAAATGGATATCGTTTCATCTTGATAGAAATTGACTACTTTACCAAATGGGTAGAGGCTGCTTCATATGCCAATGTTACCAAAAAGGTGGTTGTGCATTTCATCAAAAACAATCTTATATGCCGGTATGGTGTGCTGAGCAGAATCATCACTGACAATGGCTCGAATTTGAACAACAATATGATGACTGAACTGTGCAAAGAATTCAAGATTGTCCATCACAATTCATCTCCATACAGGCCAAAGATGAATGGGGTTGCTGAAGCTGCTAATAAGAATATCAAGAAGATCATCCAGATAATGGTTGTCACTTATAAGGATTAGCATGAAATTCTCCCTTTTGCTCTACATGGATATCGAACATCTGTTCGCACTTCAACAAGAGCCACCCCATTTTCTCTAGTTTATGGAACGGAAGTTGTACTCCCAGTCGAGGTAGAGATTCCCTCGTTGCGTGTGATAATGGAAGCCAAATTGACAGAGGCTGAATGGGTTCAGAACAGGTTTGACAAATTGAATTTGATTGAAGAGAAGAGAATGACAGCTTTATGTCATGGGCAGTTATATCAGAAAAGAATGAAGAAAGCATTTGACAAAAAGGTCAAACCTCGTGAATTCAGAGTAGGCGACCTCGTGCTCAGGAAGATCATGTCTTTCAACACTGATTCTAGGGGCAAGTGGACTCCCAATTTTGAAGGCCCGTATGTTGTCAAGAAAGCCTTCTCTAGTGGTGCATTAATTCTTGAAACTATGAACGGCAAGGATTTCCTACGTCCCATGAATGTTGACACAGTCAAGAAATAATTTGCCTAAAAAAATAAAAGAACAGCTCGCTAAGTTGAAAACCCGAAAGGGCGGCTTAGGTAAAAAAGGAGCGTCTCGGTAGGCCGAAAACCCGAAAGGGAGGTCTAGGCAAAAATTAGAGACATAACCAGAATAAATTTCCTGCTAAGTTGAAAACCTGAAAGGGAAGCTTAGGAAAAAGTTAGGAACTCTCTTGGCAAGTAACTACGTCAGACGAGACTTGATCGTTGAAGAAACAATCTTCTCGGATCCTCACCATACTTCAACAAAAGTTGTTGCTCAGGATTTCAAAAGTTGTTAGGGGGATAGTGGTCATTGTATCTCAATGTATCTTTTCCATTATGTATTACCATTTTCCAAACTTTGTAATCATCCATGGAGTCTCGCCATCCGCAAACTACCATTCTATTGATGAAATTCGAGCTTTTGCCCAACTTTTTGTGTTCTTATTTTTATTTAGCTTGCAAAGACATCATTTATTACTGATAATAATTGTTAAAGCAAAAGGATTAAAAAGCAAAATTGACTTTTCAAAAAGAAGAGAGATCTTTACAATTCAATTTACTTTGGGATTTGTGATAAAACAATGACAACAAGAATGGTGATCCCAAGAATGAACAAACTCCGGTTATTTTAAGAAAATTTACTCCCTTCATGAAAGTTTTCTCAGGTCATTTTGCTGGTAGGTGCACAATCCTTGTGTGTTTCTCAGATAGTTAGAGACGATATCAGTGGGTGCAAGGTAAAGTATTGGGTTTATGATCTCATTATCCCCAGTCAGGTCTTGATTCATTTTTTGGGGTTTGCAATGTCAGAAGTCTCCGTCTCAGATTCCCCAGCAAGTTTTCCCTCATATGATGAAAGTTTTGGCATTAATATTGACTTCTCGATTTCCCAGGAAGGTTATCCTAGGGCATATCTTGTTTGGAATGAGTATTCGTGACGAACGTTTTCTCCAAGGAGGTAGTCTTGAATCCCCCAATGAAGTTTGGTTGTGTCGGCGTCAGTCTGCTTTATTTGAGGCTGGTCTCGCAATCTCCAGTAGGCATGTTGCTTTTGGAAATCTGTTTTCTCCGATGAAACCGGAAGAAAGATGTTCTATCCCTATATTTGTTTGACTTGGCTACATCCGGATTATGTTTCTCCTCAGTAAAGTTAAGGCAAGCAGTGGGTTTGGTTTCCGCAATTGCTTTTACTTTTCTTTGATTGATCTTTCTGGTTGAATTTTAGCCCATTTGTTGTTAGTACCTGAGGCGGTTTTGTTTGTTTGTACTGATTATGTATCCTTTTACCAACATATGCATGATAGCACTCATACATCATGCATGACTAAAAACCATTATTCATTAACATGATGTTCTGTCCTTTTCCTGCAGCGCTCTTTGCTTAGTTGAATTTGGTTTTCCCTCTTGAGTTTATTTCTAAAAAGATGTATCTGCACTGGCCGTCTTGCTCCAGTTTATTTCTGAATTGGATTTATGGATCTCTGATATTTTTGAGTTTTGGTTTGAGCATTTATTTTGCACAGGAAGACTTTATCTCCTCAGCAGGAATATCGTGGCATGTCCCTGGGAAGTCATATTGCTATTTCCATAAAGTCATTTCTCTTTGTAAATCCCCTTGACAATGAGTGGGAGTCTCTTTATTTGAGACAAATTACATATTACCCTTTCCAGGCAGGTTTCCTTGGTTAAAGAAGAAGTTGAGACCCGTTCTTGGCAAAACACCAGAATCTTGGGGAAACTTGATATATTTTATCTTTCTACCTTCAGTGAACGTTGGTAGTACATCGGCAGTGAATGTCGGTGTTTGTTATCTTTTTTCTATCTTCAGTGAACGTTGATAGTTCATTATCAGTGAACGGCGGTGATATGATATATTTTCTTTTTCTACCTTCAGTGAACGTTGGTAGTACATCGGCAGTGAACGTCGGTGTTTCTTATCTTTTTGCTATCTTCAGTGAATGTTGATAGTTCATCATCAGTGAACGACGGTGATATGATATATTTTCCCTTTCTACCTTTAGTGAACGTTGGTAGTACATCAGCAGTGGACGTCGGTATTTATTATCTTTTTGCTATCTTCAGTGAACGTTGATAGTTCATCGTCAATGAACAGCGGTGATATGATATATTTTCTCTTTCTACCTTCAGTGAACGTTGGTAGTACATTGGAAGTGAACTTCGGTGTTTGTTATCTTTTTGCTATCTTTAGTGAACGCTGATAGTTTATCGTCGGTGAACGACGGTGATAGGATATATTTTCTTTTTCTACCTTCAGTGAACGCTGGTAGTACATCGGCAGTGATCATTGGTGTTTCTTATCTTTTTGCTATCTTCAGTTAACGTTGATAGTTCATCGTCAGTGAACGGCGGTGATATGATATATTTTCTCTTTCTACCTTCAGTGAATGTTGGTAGTACATCGGCAGTGAACATCGATGCTTGTTATCCTCCTCTCTGTTTCTTTTCTTGTGGTTTACCAGTAATATATTTTCCTGGTGGGATTGCTCTTTTGTTTCTACATTTCATGTTGCATCCCCAATGCCACTTTGCGTCTCTTTTTTTCCATTCATATGCATTCATATGCATAAGCGTTTGCATGGAATCTTAGGGCCAAAAACAGGGTTTGTTTTATATTTAAGTGTCTTCAATCCCGTCGACACAAAGATTTTTAACCTTCGCATCTCCGAATAGAAGAAACTTAAATAAGGGCATCTGTTGTACCCCAATTTTTTCCCCTAAGATCCCTTCATCATACCATATTGTTTCAATCACCACAAAATCACATTAGGGCTTTTGGTTCCTCTCCTTTTCTTTAACCTTGCTCCTTGAGGTGTCACCAAGCACCTTGACTTGTTTTCTTTTGTGATCATGGATATTTTGCTTTGATTTTCTCTTTAATTAAAAAAAATACAATATTGGTTTGTCTTACTTGTTAATAATGTAGGTGAAGGTAACGAGGTTTAGCAAGTTGCATCATGGGTTCATGAGTTTATTTCCATGCCCTAGTCAAAAGCTTGAGAGATCCAAACCTCACCATTGAAGTTGTTTTAAAGTTGGTATGGAAGTAGTTCTAGTGGCCATGAGTCCTCATTATCATCCTCAACAAATCCTATTCACAAAGGAAGAATATTGGCACAAAAAGTTTGTTCAAACTTGACAAAGTTCCACCAAGCATTATGTTGATCTAGAAGCTAGGGTTTTGGACTTCAGAGGGGCATATCTTGCTCATCTTTTGGTATTTTTGAGTGATTCCAAAAAAATTATTCTCTTAAAATAGTTACCAACAAATCACTTCAAAAGTTTCAAGAATTTTTCTTGTGGAAGAAACTTGGTGAAGAGGAAAGATTACAAGTCATCCAGATGAATCCCCAATTTTCCATATGTGACTTCAAATGGTCACAACTTGGTCAATTTTTATCACCTTGGGCCCATTATTTTTTCATAATGATCCTAAAGATGTGTACTTCATGCCTTCTTTTATGTTCAAAGTGATAAAATGGATGGAAGTTGTCTTAAGGATGCAAGAGATTATAGGTCATTTCATGATTTTTGGCCAACTTCAATAAGTCATAACTTGCTCAATTTTTGGATACTTTGAGTGGTTCAAATTGTAAAGTTTCATTCAAGAGGTCTACTTCATTCCATCCTCTTTGGTCAAGAGCAAATTATAAGTGGAAGGCCATGTTTGGATGCAAGAGATTATATGTCATTTTTAAAGAAGAGTTTGAAATTTTTCTAAGTATGGAAAGTCAACTATTTTTCTTCAACTTTGACTCCATGTAACTTTCAGCTCAAGCATCCATTTGATTCCATTCTTTTTCCATTTCAAATCTTGCAACCTAATCTTTTCAAAGCATCAAGAATTATGGCCTAAGGCCCTTGAGGTGGAAATGCCATAGATTTGAATTTGGTAGTTTGAAACTGAATTTTGCACAAAGTCAGAATTTTGAAATCCATAATGTGACTTCTAAACACAAGATTTGTGCGTGTTTTTGATTTAAACTTGATTAGGAAACTTTCCAGAAGTGATTAGCACCCCAAAACGCAAGGTTTGGCTGAGTTTTGATGGAAATGAAGTCACATTTCACTCGTGCTCGACCCTTGCTCAATTTCCCTCCAAACTTCCTTGTTTCTTCAAATTTTCATTCCCATTCACTTCCCTATAAATAGAGGGTCATCCCTCATTCAATTTCCCAAGCTTAGAGAGCCAAGAACACCATGCCAAAACTTCACACGAATCCACTTTTGTTGAATTCAGTTTTTGAAATTTAAGCTTCCTTTTCTAAAATTCTTTGCGTATTCATCATACTTGAACTTCATACAAACTCTTCAGCACTTAAACCAATCAAAACGACCTATAATCCTAGCTACAGAAGTCCAGTTTCAGAGCTTCTTACTTGAACTTCGAAAAGGTAGAATTCTCTACCAATTGGATCCAAATCAAGCACTAATCTGTTCTACTCCTTTGTCTGATTCTAATGATGATTACAATTTTTAAATCCATTGAGAATTGAGAGAGAAATCTCAAATTGAAGGTGCTCGCTATTTTTGTGTTTTGATTCATATCTCTCCATACTTTACATAAATTTGGCGCGATGGTTGTGTTAGAATAATCTTGAAGAGACGAGTTCAATGATGCTAGCCAGGGATCCTAATTTTTCCATTTGAAGGATCTCACAAAATCCCTATTGCAGGATGTCTGGAGGTTTAAGATGATGACATGTCTCGTCTCAGCCAATGATAGTGTGTCAAGCGTTTTAATTTTATTGGTTGCCCTTTTTCTGATTACATATGTGTTTCACTAAGGTCCATATCAAGCACAGCGCGTCTGGTCCATTGGATTAGCTTACTAACGCGTTTTGACTTTGATCTAATGGTCCACATCTTTTTGGCTTTATTTTATTTTCTGATTTTATATTTTATTTGATTAAATTTTCAAAAATTCATAACTCTTTTATTTTTTATCTAAAAATCATGAAAAATTCACAAAAAATACTTTGAATTACTTCTGATCTCATGAATTTTTTTTCATTTTTATTTTAACATTTGGTATTTTTTATATTTTTTGTATTATTTGCTTTCTTTTAATAACTTAAAAAATACTTTCTAAAATTTTTTAATTCTGAAAAAATTCATAAATATTATTTTACATATTTTTGACTTTCTGGAAATTTTATGGAATTTTATGTTGAGGTTTACTATTTTTGATCTATTTTATGTTTTTTTTAGCAATTTTTAAATGGTTAAAAAATAGTTTCTGACTTTTAAAAATTACTAAAATGTTTATAAAAATATTTGGACCCATTTCTGATTTTTCTCTGGTCTTATTTTTCATTTCTTGATTAATTTGAATATAATTGATATTTTCTTAATTATTTTCTATTTTATTTTAACATTTTCCATCCTTTAATATATATATTAAATATTATATCATTTTGTGAATATTTTCTGGTTGTCTTGGGTTGATTTTTTGGTCATGGCTTTATTAACATCATTGGATCCATGGTGTTGAGTTTAACTCCAAAAAAATGGATGAATGATTTTAATAATAGTTTGATTAAATATTAATTCAAATGTGGTTTTCTTTTTTACCCTAATTCCTCTTCATCTCATCCCCTTCCCCTTGCACTAAATGTTGTTGGAGCATGATCTCTATATCATGTCTCAAAACAAATGGTGCATAGATTGCCATTGACCGGCCTCAAAATAGGTGCGACTTCTATATAAGTCCACTTACGATTGCTTAACATAGCGCTAAATTTTATCCTGATTCGAATAAATGATCATTCGTGGCCCAAACTTATGATTGCAAGCCCAAGTATGTTAATTTGATCTCTTTGATCCAATAACCTTGAGATTCATTGTGTGGAGGCTTTGGTCCTACCAATCCTCTAATGGATCTACAACACCTTTGGTCAACGCGAATCACTTAAACATCGTTGATCATTAAATGGTACTTGTGAGAATTCCAAATGGATGATATACTTGACAAAAAGCAAATGCAACTTGTTGTATGGAGGCTTTGGTTCTACCAATCCTCTAATGAGTTCCAAATGCAAGTTTCAAGATGGTCATCCAACTAACAACTAATTTCTAACAATTGACTTTACTTTATGCTTTTATTTTTATGTTTTATATACCATTTACTTTTAGCATTTTACATTTCATGCTATTTTCATATTTGCTAACTTGAGCATTTAATGTCAATTTTATTTTGCTCAGTTGAGATTTTCTTTTCCTTTTAAAGATACTTAATAACCAACTTAACCCCTATAAAACTCTTAATGGTACTAGGACTATTTGGTTACTATCCTTGGCATTATGGAGCATGGGAGTTTTTCTTGGACTTAGGATTATAAACCTTGGCCTATCTTGGAGACCTTGTGATCTTATATGATTATTTTGTCTGGAACTCTTGAGGTTTACCTCAAGACATTGGGTTGCTTGTTTGTTTTTGTGTGCAGGTTTTTGTGATTGCATCCTTTGTTTGTAATCTGGAATTCACTCGTATACAGACGTTACTCTGCCCAATTTTGTGAAGACTTAATACACTTGAAGAGGTCTAGTATCTTTACTTGCTTGGTTTCAATCCAAAGAATGGGAATTCTATCTTGGCTCATAATTTCAAGTTTTGGCTTCTTGTTGGTTATATGGTCCTTATCCTTAGTGTGGTACGGTGGGAGAACTGACTTGAGGATTTGCGTTTGTGTTCACAAATGTTGCCGTTAGCAAGAGTCGCCACCGACTTTTATTTTATCCAAAAGGAAAGGTGAAAAAGCACAGGAAAGACCTTTAAGATTGTTTCTTGAGTTCGGGGGGTAGATTATGAAAAGGGAAGGTGTTAGCACCCTTTTCATCCATGGTTTTCCATGGACTCTTAGTTACTTTCTAGATCACTTGCTTTTTGTTTTGAAATTGTGTTTTGGTGCGATTTTTGAAAGTATTTTGTAAAAGAGGCCATTCATTTAGGCAATCTTTGTAATGATTCTCGTTCGTAAGAATGTATACAAAGATGTTTGTACTTTTGAAAATGTTTTCAATGTTTGTAAGTTGTTTGGAAATGTGTGTGTTTGTTTTGAAAATAGCAAGGATATTTGTTTTAAAATAGAGCAAGTAACTAGAAGCAATCTACCTACTCAAATGTCTTTCTTATGCATTTTCTATTCCTTTTACATTGTTTTTTTTACCATTGATTTGGTAAACAACCCTGTCTTTGGATGTAAACGGGACGGGTGTGGGTCATCGTATAACCATGATTAGCAATGTTGCAAAGTATCTTAGCATTTTTTGAGGGACTAAGATCATTTTATAAGGAAACTTAGAATAGCGTCATCGAGGGACTATGATCTTTTGATTTTTTTTGTTTTACCAAGATACTTTGCATGCGTAATATGGCTATTTTTGTATAAAGCAACCAAGTGGAGTAACCCTAAGGGTGTTTGTGTGCAAGTGTGTTTGATTGCATGCTTATTTTTTATCTTGAATTATGGTCTTCTATTTGATTGATCTTTTACTTGCATTTACATTTGAAAGCGATAAATGGCATAAATGTAAAGTCCTACGCTATTACAATATTTAAGGGGTGGGGGTACAAATTTATGAATGGGGATTGCAAATGAAAATAAAGCCCTAAATTACTATTACAACCTTATTGAAATACATACAAGAAAATATTAAATGAACTTGTTTTGTTTTAAGAAAATATTTTTTGTCTTTTGTTTTAAGGAATAAAATAAAGTGTGAACGAAATATTTTTGGTGTTTTGCTGATTAATGAAATGGAGAGTGCCAGCGAGAAAAATAAAGAAAAAGAAAATAACAAGGGGAAGAAAAAGGAGGATCAGCGTGCTGCTAAAAGGAAGTCAGAGGTTCTGACCCTGACGTGCTGCAGAACAGGAACCTGTTAGTGAAAATGTATAGGTCAGAGGTTCTGACCCTGGCACGCTGCAAAATAGAATCATGTTAGTGAAAATGTATGAGGTCAGAGTTTCTGACCCTGTTGAGAACACAGTAATTTTCAGAAGTTCTGATATTACTGATCACAAAACAGGCTCTAGAGGTGCTGGTGCCAATGTCAGAACTTGGTCTCCCTCTATGCTAGTAAGAACATCTGCAATTTGGATATTTCTCCACAAAACAGAAGACATGCCTAGGACAGTTTCAGCAGGTGTCCTAGCGCTTCACAAATAAGGAAAATTAGAACCATAAATCAGAGGCAAGTATGCCTTTGCTAATCCTAACTCTGAGTTTTAGTTTCTTCAGGAAAGTTCTGAACTGATTCATTCTCTACTTAAGCATACAGATGCATGAAAATCTCAGAACATGTACAACATCAGAAGCATGGTATCTATATTGTGTTTTTGAGCATGCAAATTTGGTGATGCTTAAGCAATGTTGTGAGAGTCAGCAGATGCTTACCTTGCAGCTGGGAGAAGTTTTGTGAGCTAGAGTTAGCCTCAACTCTGATGATGTTCTGAACAGCTTCTTTGAATGGATGGATGGAGGGTATATAGCAGTATGAATACAATAATTATGGCAGTTTCCAACGTGTGGTTCAGAAACTGTATGGGTGTTTTTTAGTCAAGAAATATTTTGAGAACAAATGGAGTTTGAAAGTAAGGAATCCAAATTTAATGGTTTGTGTTGTACCCCAAAATTTTCCCTCTCATTTTATCAAGATTTCCCCTCACAAGACTCTTTGGACTCCAGACAGGATTATGGTTTGCTCTACTCAAGACATCTCTTTGCACTGTTGACCTGAAATTAGGGTTTGAGTTTGCACAAGGATTTTTGGACTTCCAATTCCTCACATGACTTTCATACTTCATGTTGAACTTATAAGATTGCTCATACCAAGTTTCAAGCCTTGAATCAAATTTTTGCCCAGTCAATTGGACAGTTGACCTAAAAATCAGATGTATTAGAAAAAAGTCAATTGTGGCCAATTTACAGTCAAACCTCGTAATTTTTTATCCATATCAACATTATAGACTCATATGAACCATTTGATCACGTTTGGACCACAACTCCTCAAGCAATTTGATCAGATCTTCAAAAGGGCAAAATGGTCATTTTTAGGGTTTTGACTGCAGAAGGGCAATTTATGATTTTTAACCTAGCCAATGGCAAATTGGGTTCAAGCATGGATTCAAGGACTCAATGGCATCATCTTGACCTAATCACAAGGTTCAAAAGATCTCAATTTCATTGGATTGACAGATGAATTTTCCAGTCGACTGATCAAAAATCAACTATACACTGAAAAGTCAAACTTTGACTTTTTGGTCAAAATCAAGTGCCAAGGGTCATTTTTCATCAAGATGTATCAAAATATGAAACTTGTTCACCAATAAACCTAATTTTGAAAATTAGGGTTTAAAATGGAAAATTTTCATAACTTAGAAATTTTCTAAGTTATGAAAATTTCTTATTTTTTCCCAACTTTTTCACCATGATGCAATTGGATTCAAACAAAACTTCAAACATGAAAGTTATAGTCCTCCAGACAATATACAACTTTGATTCACAAAGTTTTCCCAAAATATGCTTGGATCTCAAGTTATGATTTTGTGAACAAGGGTCCATAAAACGTTTAAATTAGTGAAATTTTGCCCTAGTTTAGGCAGGATTTTGACCTATCTTCATGGAAATTTTTTACCTAGTTCCAATTGGAATCTCAAAATGCATTTCAAATATGGATTGTAGAGAATGTTACAAGCTTTCCAAAATGTCCAAGAACTCTCCAAGATAATTCATGGTTAAGGAGAATCAAAAGTTTGAAATTGGCAAATCATCACTTTTGTCCAAGGCATTTTACACCATGCTACAAGTTGCAAAATCTGTCCAAACCTTGCTTGTAATTGTTTTACAGGCCTTAAACCTCTTCACACTCATAAATTAAATGCAAACACATTGGATTAAGGCTTTATTCTAAGCTTTAGAGCATTGTACAAAGAATTAATCCATTTTTGGAAAAAAGTTAACAATATCATTTACATAAAGCATGCTTTATGTCGAATTGTATTCCTTGAGCCATGGACCAAAGTTCTTGCAGCAAAAAAAGTTCACTAATATTAGGAAAGGTGTACCAACTATTAGCATGCCCCAAGCTAGCCTGTACAGGCTTGGCCCTTGTCACTTCCGACCTTTGCTTCAAAACCAAGTAACTTGCAAAAGTCCACATATCTTGTGAATCTGAGAAGAACAAACTTTGTACACATTTCAAACAACTTGAGCATATCACACCAAGCCTAGAACACTATTCCATAAGCTCTCAAACACCCTTAAACACCAAAACTTCATTTCTGCCCAAAACAGGTCAAGTTCTATAAATCAGAAGCCAAAACCAAATCCACTCGTGCGTTTTGCTTGAAACCAGTTCCAACACACTCCATACAACATACCTAAACTATCCCAACCATTCTCAAGCCACTGTAACTCCATTTTCATACTTCACCATTTTTTCTTTGAAGCTTTGAAGGTTGAGTTCTACAAGGAGATTCAAGCTATTTCAAGGCAAACTAAGCATTGGGAAAGGTCAAGGGAACATCAAGCAAGCTCAAAAGAATCTCAGGCCTCACTGAAAGTTGCTGCATTTCCATACTCGAACTTGATTGAAACAGGTATTTCTCAAACTTCTATCTCCTTATTTAGGAATCATTAGGCTTAGGTTTGTGAAGAAAAAATGAAGTCCTCATTGCCCTTGAGTTGTACATATGCATAGAATTCATTATTGTTAACTGAGCTAGGAGTATTTGATAGTTGAACTTACTGAAAAAATTAGGTTATAAATTAGGGGCACTGAAATTCTCCCTGATTTCTTAGAGTTAGATTAAGTTTTTTACATGGTTGAAATCGTGTTTTCAAGCTCTATAATTTTCATGTTATGAGTTTTTGTTTTCATGCAAGAACAAGAGAGAACAGGTTTGAAGTTGCAGGCACGCGTATTTTGTTATGGAGGACAGGGATGAAGAGGAAATGGGTTGGGCCTGGCTTTGGCAGACTATTTGCACCCCATGCTTGCTCTTTGCACCCCCTGACCCATTTCTCTAATTTTTTTATATTTTTTCATTTCTTTTCATATTTTTGACTTTTATTATTTTTTCTAAATATTAAAAACGACCAAAAATATTTTCTTAAATTTTCACTTTTTATTTTATTATTTTTATTATTTTGGACATAGAAATAATTTATTAATAATGATATACTTTTATTTTCTTAAATAAAAACTTGTAAATATTATAAAAATATTATATATTTTTATTTTTTATTATTTATACACTTAAATAATATTTTCTCACACATTTTAATTTTTTTAACACTTTTGTATATATTTTATTTATTTTCTTATGCATAAATAAATAATATAATATATATATTTTCTAAAACCAAAACTAGGGTTTATACCCTTTCAAAAATAATCATTGATATTTTCTTATTCTTTAGACATAAATAATTTATTTTACATACATAAAATAAAATACAAAAAAACATTTTTGCATATTTATATGTAATTGCATATTTAAATATTTGCTTATTTATTTATTTGTACAATGATTTCAATTTGGTTGTAATAGTTGAATTAGGGTTTTATTTTTGTGCAAATATCCCCTTATTCAAACTTGTATCCCTCTCCCCATAATAATGTTGTAATAGTCTTAGATTTACTTTTACGCATTTATTGCTTTCAAATATGCATGATAGTAAGATTATGGTTTGTATGCAAAGAACCAAAATTAAAACAAATAGCTTGGCTAAACACAAGACAAAATGCATGAAAAATGATAACACAATGCACACAAGCACCCCTAGGATTTCATCCACTTGTTGCCTTAAAAAATGGCCATGGTATGCATGCTAGGTATCTTGGCAAAACAAAATCAAAACAAAAAGATCATAGTCCCTCGATGACGCTATCTTGGTTGCCTATACAAAAATGATCTAGTCCCACAAAAAACTTGCTAAGATACTTGGCACAATTGCTATCATGGTCATCCGATGACCCGCGCCTGTCCCGTTTAACATCCAAACACAAGGTTGTTTATCAAATACAATGGTAAAACAATAATGTCAAAGGGTTAAAAATGTGTAGGAAAGATCTTTGAGTAGGATATACAACTCCTAGTTACTTGATCAAACTTGCAAACCATCCTTTCTATTTTCAAAAACACACAACACAATTTCAAAACATTTTCCCAAAACAAACTTTCAAACATTGAAACATTTTTCAAAAGACAAACACCTTTGTATATATTCAAACAAGAATCATTACAAAGGTTGCCTATACAAAGGCCTCTTTTCAAAATATTTTCAAAACCACACACAAAAGCACCATTTCAAACAATTGAAAAGCAAAAGCAAGTGATCTAAAACAAGTAACTAAGAGCCCATGGAAAACCATTGATGAAAAGGGTGCTAGCACCTTCCCTTTTCATAATCTACCCCCCGAACCCAAAAACAATCTCAAAGGTCTTTCCTGTGCTTTTTGACCTTTCCTTTGGATAAAATAAAAATTCGGTGGCGACTCTTGCTAAACCGAAACATTTGCAAACACAAACGCAAAACCTCAAGTCAGTTCTCCCACCGCATCACAGAACTGGCGACTCTGTTAGGGATTTATCTAAAAGTGGGGTTACTTTAGGGTTTTAGATCACATTTACATGCTTATCTTGCTTGATTTGATTGCTTTACATTTGGTTCTATTGTTTGGGTTTGAATCCTCTACCCGGATTTGGGAAACATTCATAGGTAAATAGCAATACATTGTGGAAACTGTGCGAGGTATACCGACATGGTTGAAGCAATATCTATATTAGTGCGACATATTTGTGGGTACCGGTAGCCTTTGAGTTAATCAAAGAGAATACGGGGCCGCTGAGTGATGTCATGAAGCACTAATGGACTTTTAGAACCTTTACTTGACCAACTTGGCCTTTTTAGGAGTAATGAGATGACCGGCTTTGGTGCAGTCTGAAGTTGATAGATACTCGATACTACACTCATTGAAGGTTGTTTTCTTGGAATATTTCGGTCGCCAGTAAAGTGGCTAAACTGAAACAATGAACATAGAAAATAATCCTCTGATATTGAGCTCCTTAGAACCCGGTTACTACTTATAGGACAGGTTGAGCCAACTAAACTTCAAGAGGGTACTTACCTATGAAACCCCATGCAAGCCTTAAACTAGGAACTTGTGTGATTTGTTTGTACATATATACTTGTGCATAACATCATAACATCATGAAGCATCATATGCATCCACTAACCATTTCAAGGATTTGGATCTTCATCTTTGTTCCTGTTTTGTAGGTAATGGATTCACTTCGCAAGAAAACCATCCAAGTCAACCTTGTAAGAATTCCTCCTCAACTTAAGGAGCTTGCTTCAAGGATTCTTGAGAATTCTCCATTCACCAAGATGCATGGTCGTCTTCTCAACTTAGTCAACACCGACACTGAGGAAGACATGGTGAAAGTTCTCTTCCAGTTCTTTGACCCTCTACACCACTGCTTCACATTTCCTGATTACCAGCTTGTGCCTACTTTGGAGGAATTTTCTCAACTCTTGAGGATTCCTATTCTCCATCAACTACCCTACAACGGTACAGAAAGAGATCCAAATCCTGAAGATGTTGCTCAAGCCCTACACTTGCAACCATCTGATATCATAGGCCATTGGGAAACCAGAAGTGGTGTCAAAGGTTTCTTGTCAAAGTTTATGTTTGAGAATTCCCAAAGCTGCTGGAATTCATTGGACTTACAAGATTTTGAGGAGATTGTATCTCTTCTCATCTATGGGTTGGTCTTGTTCTGAAACCCTGACCAACTTATAGATGTCAGTGCTGACAAAATCTTCATGGCTCGTAATTTGGTACCTACATTGCTTGGGGATATCCTCCACTCATTTCACACTCGAACAATGAGGAAAAGAGGTGTTCTCATGTGTTGTACTCCTCTACTGGCAAGATGGTTTATTTCTCATCTTCCCCAATCAGTTTTGAAGAATGAGCAAGGTTTGAGGTGGTCACAACGATTGATGACTCTTACACATTCAAATGTTCATTGGTGTTCTCGATCCAGAGAAAATGTTATCATCATTGATTATTGTGGGGAATTCCCTAATTTCCCACTACTAGGCATTAGGGGAGGCATTACCTACAACCCTTGCTTGGCTCTGAGATAGTTTGGGTATGCCCGAAGGGATGGCCCACATGACATGCTGATTCCAAACTTGGTTTTTGACTTCGACAACGACGATCAAGGCCTTCGACAAAGGTTCATCCGAGCTTGGAGGATGCCCAACAAGGTGGACAGTAAGACCTTGGGACACAAGAATTCCATCCCTCTTGAGCCTTACCTCAAGTGGGTACGAACCTGCGCCTAATGTCTTATGATGCCTTACCCCTACATTCTTCATGTGATCAAAGAGCCTGTTATGGAAGGAGAGGTTCCATACACCCTCCTACATCCTGACATGCCAACATCACTTGAAGATTTACAAAGGAGTTGGATACAGCTCAAGGGAGAACGCGATACTTTTGAAGCCCAATTCTACGCAAGTGAGGAGAATGTTTTGGAACTTACTCGTTAACTTCACGAAGAGCAGACTCTCAACACTTACATTGCACCAAAGAGGATGCGCAACGTCTTTTTACATTAGAATTTTGTATTATTTTTCCCAAAAGGCATTGATGTACTAACAAATTCTATCTTATTAATATGACGTGTGTTTATTTTTGTTTAAAACGAAGTTGAATTTCTGAATCCTTGAAAGCATTACATGAATACATATCATTCATCATATGCATAAGCAGGTCTTTGCAACAAGTCTCCTTATCCTCTTACTGTTTATTTCAGTAAGATGGCTCTAATGCAGACTATCAAGGACGTCCAGACTCAAAATGTTCAACTCCAAGAAATGTTCTTGAACCTGTCCAAGGGACAAGAAGAGGTGAAAGCTCTCCTCACAAGGGGCATGGTCATAGCGAATCCAGAGAGCATCAGGAATGATCAGTTGGAAGAGTTATAAATTGAGATGGAAACAATGAAAATTTATATGATGGGACAACTGGTAGGCCAGATGGCTCTTATTCAAAACCTGGCTCGAGGGCAAGAGGAGCTGAGAGTCCTCATCACCAAGCTTCATCAATATGAATGTAACCAAATGGGGAAAACGACTAAGGTTGAGGATCAAGTCATCATTCATCCTCCCTTGAGACAAGAAGTCGAGAGAAAACCTCCCCAGTTTTCTTCAGGGTCACAAACCCAACAACAACCGCGCCAATGTCAACAGGGTAACCGACATAAGCAGAATATATCTGGAAAACGCTTCACTGAGATTAACATGTCATTATCTCAAGTGCTGCAACGCTTGTTGGAAGTCAAGCTGATTGTATTAAGGGACCCCCTCGGAATCCCAACACAGCCATTTCAGGGTATAATCCAAATGCAAGATGTGTGTTTCACTCCAACAGTCCTGGACATGACACCGATATCTGTTGGCATTGAGAAACAAAATTCAAGATATGATTAAAGAAACAACGCTGGAGTTCACACAAGATGGCCAGATGAAAATCTTCCGCTGAGGGCTCTCCACCTAAAATGACAAGTTCGAACAAAGAGGCTTCTGTTCATTTTGAATTTCCATTTGTAATTTCTTTTGTTATTCAAACAATTATCTGTTATTGTCAAACTTTGTTTCATTAATACATTGCGTATGTTTGTCGTGAATTATTTCATTTTCATTACATTTTAACTATGCTTTTTACTCGCTTTATGACATTCAACTCTTGTTAAAAGTTACAAGCCTTTAAAGGGAGGATGACGAAAACAATGCCATAATCTCATACAGTATGCTTTTGGACAGACCTTGCTGACGATGTACAGGTGTTTCTTTCAAATCCTAAACACTGGAGTTATAAGGAAGATAATCCCTAGTCAACCCCTTTGAGCCAAAGAAGTAGAAGTTTTCTATTTTAAATTGAGACCTTTAATTAAAACCTAGGGCATGTTAGACTCTCAGTTGATTCAAACGCACGTTTAGCCGCAAACTCTCATCTCGTAATACAACGAATGATGTCATGAAAAATTCCTCTAGAAATAAAAAGACGGTGATGGTTCCCTACCACATAGGCAGTCGTTATCTCCCCACAAGAAAAGCCCACTAAGTCAAAACCTACAAAGGAGACTTAAGAAAATTGGTGCATACCGCTGACTGTATTCTCAAAAACGGGAACAGTCAGGCAAAAAATAGGGATAACAAATCAATCAAAATAGGTCACTACAAATCCTTAACAACATGAAAAAATGTTACGAAAATGACTGCCTTCTAACAAATTCAATTTGTGTGAACCATCACCAAAATATCATCGAAACACACAATTAACTGAGTTTAGGACTGAAGAACATCATGAAGAGCGGGTGGGTACAAATATACTTTGAGCCTTTATCCTTTGTTTCTTAAACCGTGAACCAAGCCACGTTACAACCCTTCAAAAGTCCTAATTGAAGCATAGGTTAGTTCGAAAGCATACTGTTACAAAAGGTATCCTGACTCCTGTAAGGCTTTGCTCTAAATCTTGAATTGAATTTTTCTTACAAAAGCATTCTGCTAAAAAACGCATTTTCAAAATTTCAAGACAAGCATAAACTTTGCATTATTTGAATATCGTTGTTTGCATATGGCTATTTGTTTGGCAGCAGAGATATTCACACAATGAATATCCAATGAACGAAAGGCTCTCAGTGAAAAAAGTCACTTCAAGCGGGATGACACTTCCATTGCAAAAATCTCCTATCAACAAGGGGACATGACATGTCATTGTCCAATAAACCTTGGGCAGTCCATTCAAGATTTCAAGAAATCTCTCAAAGTGCAGAGTAGCCAGGGGCAAGTCTCCGTCCCCGTCACTTGGGGCATTGAATGTCAATCCCAACAAAGGGTCGCATACAATCAACAATTTCCAGCGGAATTCTCCTCAAGCAACGAAACAGGGATCCCTAATGGAAACATTCTAAGCAAAGTTTAAAGACACGCATACTCTTCGACAGCAGTCCAGGATTTATTTTCCCCGGAATTTGTTGAAGATATTCCAAGACTTTCATCTGGCTCAGTTAAATCGATTCTAAGATTTTCCTAATTCTTATCCAGTCGAAGTTAATTCAAGACCTTCTCTGGTTTAGTCAGATCGACACTAAGATCTCCCTGATTCTTATTCCAGTTGAAGATATTCCAATATTTTTACCGTTTCAGATAAATCTCTCAATGATTTATGCTAATTCATTTCCGGACTTTTACTGTTACAGATAAATCTCCCAGTGGTTTATTCTGATTCGTTTTCTGTTCAGATCCAGTTCAAACTTTCCGTCAACAACCACCATCTCCGCCGATTCCTCTCTGTTTCTCCAAATGGCATCTTTAAGCCCATTTCCATACACCATCAAATCAGCACATCATCTAGGTCTCCAGCAGAACTGAAACCTTGAAATACATATCCCCAGCGGAATTATAATTTCAAACCCTTAATTCCCATCAGATTTGAAACTTCAAACTCCCAATCCCCAGCGGAGTAAATTTTTTTGAAATACAGACCCTCAGCAGAGATGAAACCTTCTTCCCCAACAGAGTCAAATTTCCAACAATCAGCCCCCAGCGGAAACCATTCAGTTTCCCAAATTCCCCAACAAGTTGTCTTAAAATCTGAGAATCAACTAGATAACAGTTAACTTTTGTTTTATCCCCAACCTAGGATAATTCCCCGGAAGATTGTGGCATACAACCCAAGCTCCTGATCCCCAATAGAATGAAGATTCTCATTCTTGAAACCCCAGAAGATTGTGGCATACAACCCAAGCTCCTGATCCCCAACAGAATGAAGATTCTCATTCTTGAAATCCCAGAAGATTGTGGCATACAACCCAAGCTCCTGATCCCCAACTGAATGAAGATTCTCATTCTTGAAACCCCATAAGATTGTGGCATACAACCCAAGCTCCTGATCCCCCACAGAATGAAGATTCTCATTCTTGAAACCCCAGAAGATTGTGGCATACAACCCAAGCTTCTGATCCCCAACAGAATGAAGATTCTCATTCTTGAAACCCCAGAAGATTGTGGCATACAACCCAAGCTCCTGATCCCCAGCAGAATGAAGATTCTCATTCTTGAAACCCCAGAAGATTGTGGCATACAACCCAAGCTCCTGATCCCCAACAGAATGAATATTCTCATTCTTGAAACCCCAGAAGATTTTGGCATACAACCCAAGCTCCCGATCCCCAACAGAATGAAGATTCTCATTCTTGAAACCCCAGAAGATTGTGGCACAGAACCCAAGCTCCTGATCCCCAACAGAATGAAGATTCTCATTCTTGAAATCCCAGAAGATTGGCATACACCCAAGCTCTTGATCCCCAACAGAATGAAGATTCTCATTCCTGAAATCCCAGAAGATTGGCATACACCCAAGCTTTTGATCCCCAACAGAATGAAGATTCTCATTCTTGAAACACCAGTGGATTGGCATACACCCAAACTCCTGATATCCCCATCAGAATGAATATTCTCATTCTTGACTCACCACTAGATTGGTATACAACCCAAACTCCTGATCTCCCCAGTGGAGTTATACTTCAAACCTTTAATTCTCATCAGAGTCAAAACTTCTACACTCCCAATCCTCAGCGGAGCAAAACTTTGAACTACAGACCCTCAGAGGAGATGAAACCTTCTTCCCCAACGGAGTCAAGTTTTCAACTATCAATCCACAACATTAACCATTTAGTTTTCCCCAGATCCCCCAGCAAGTTGTCTTAAAGTCTGAGAATCAACCAGATAACAGTTAAATTTTGTCTTATCCCCAAACCAGGATAATTCACCAATAGATTAGCAAACAACCCAAGCTCCTGATCTCCCCAGAAGGATAACTACTCCCCAGCAGTATAGTTATTCCCCACAGAGTTTTTACTCCCCAACAGAATGAAGATTCTCATTCTTAACTCACCAGTTTGAAGTCCCCAAGGATTCAAATTCCCCTAGCAGATTGAAGATTCTCATTCCTGATTCCGCAGTGAAGTTGCCAGAGTTTTCATTACTTCCCAGCATGAATTTCTCAGAATTTTTAACCCCCTACAGATCGAAGATTCTCATTTTCTCTTCTCCAGTGAAGCCCCCAAAGGTTCAATTTCCCCGGAGATTGAAGTTTCTCATTCTTAATTCTCCAGAGAAGCCATCAGAGTCTTCCTTATTCTCCAGCGGATCAAGGTTTTCCTTTGTTTGATCCCCGGTAGAAATCATCAGAGTTTCCTTATTCCTCAGCCGAGTAAGTATTCCCATGGTGTAATCCCCAGCCATAGTCGTCAAAGTTCTCAGGATTCCCCAAGCGGGTTTCTCAAGCAACACTTGGCATCATTCTCACAACATAATATTTATCATCCTCCAACTCCAAAGACTTGAAGGATCCCTACATCCCCAGGAAGGTCATGAAGGATTCTCACATCCCCACAGAAGTTGTCAAAGTTTTTGGTAATCCCCACGAGTTGCCAAGGGTTTTCTATCCCCAATAGTAGTCAGCGAGGATTTCTCATCCTCAGCAATCAAAGATTTTGAATCTCCAATAGCGGTCAAGGATTTATTTTCCCCGACAGTAGTCAAAGATTCTATTATCCCCAGCTACCAAGGATTTATTTTCCAGCAAGACAACGAATCAGCTTACATGCACATACATTACATTCATATATCATAAACATTGATAAAACACATATATTGCATCATACATTTCATGCAACATAACTTTGTGTTTCAGCTAACATTTTACCCTTTTCAGGATAAGATTAACAAGCTATCAATATACAATCAGAAAACAGCTTAGAGATGCTCCAGACACGGATTCTATTCTATTGCTTATTCAGATTCAAAGCTCAGAAAACATCTTAGAGATGCTCCAGACACGGATGCTATTCTATCGCTTATTCAGATTCAAAGCTCAGAAAACAGCTTAGAGATGCTCCAGACGCGAATGTTATTCTATCGCTTATTCAAATTCAAAGCTCAGAAAACAGCTTAGAGATGCTCCGGACAAGAATGCTATTCTATCACTTATTCAGTTTCAAAGCTCAGAAAACAGCTTAGAGATGCTCCAAACACATATGTTATTTTATCGCTTATTCAGTTTCAAAGCTCAGAAAACAGCTTAGAGATGCTCCAGACACGGATGCTATTCTATCACTTATTCAGATTCAAAGCTCAGAAAACAGCTTAGAGATGCTCCAGACACAGATGCTATTCTATCGCTTATTCAGATTTAAACCTCAGAAAACAGCTTAGAGATGCTTCAGACACGGATGCTATTCTATCGCTTATTCAGTTCCAAAGCTCAGAAAACAGCTTAGAGATGCTCCAGACACAGATGTTATTCTATCGCTTATTCAGTTTCAAAGCTCAGAAAACATCTTAGAGATGCTCCAGACACAGATGCTATTCTATCGCTTATTCAGATTCAAAGCTTAGAAAACAGCTTAGAGATGCTCCAGACACGGATGCTATTCTATTGCTTATTCAGATACAGGTCATAGATGCTCCAGACACAGATTCTATTTTGTCGCTTATTCAAATACAAGATTCAGATACACTCCAAACACGGAATTCATTCTGCTACTCATACAGATCTCCACTCCAGATACAGTCTAGATACGCACCAGACACAGTTGCCATTCTGTCACTCATTCAAATGTTTCCCCAGCTCAGATATGCTCCAGACACGGAAGTCATTCTGTTATTCATTCAAGAATCAAATACAGTTATAACTCGGATATGCTCCAGACACGGACGCCATTCTTTTGCTCATACAGATTCAATCTCCAGATACAACTCAGATACGTCCCAGATACGGATACCATTCTGATGTTCATTCTCCTGGTTTTCAACAAACATTCTTGGATGGCATCTTTAAGCCCATCTCCAACAAGATTCTACCATCTCCAAATGGCATCTTTAAGCCTATTTTTTCAACTACATTTTGACGAGTGCAAATTTACGGGCACTCTAGTGCCCAATCATCTTTTACCTTCGAGTCACGAACGACAAACTCGCCAATCTAACTCTTCAGGTTCAAGAAGATTTAACAGGGGAAGCTGTTGTACCCCAAAATTTTCCCTCTCATTCTATCAAGATTTCCCCTCATAAGACTCTTTGGACTCCAGACAGGATTAAGGTTTGCTCTGCTCAAGACATCTCCTTGCACTGTTGACCTAAAATTAGGGTTTGAGTTTGCATAGGGATTTTTGGACTTCCAATGCCTCATATGACTTTCATACTTCATGTTGAACTTATAAGATTGCTCATACCAAGTTTCAAGCCTTGAATCAAATTTTTGCCCAGTCAATTGGACAGTTGATCTAAAAATCAGCTATATTGGAAAAAAGTCAATTGTGGCCAATTTACAGTTAAACCTCATAATTTTTTATCCATATCAACATTATAGACTCATATGAACCATTTGATCAAGTTTGGACCACAACTCCTCAAGAAATTTGATCAGATCTTCAAAAGGGAAAAATGGTTATTTTTAGGGTTTTGACTGCAGAAGGGCAATTTCTGACTTTTAACCTAGCCAATGGCAAATTGGGTTCAAGCATGTATTCAAGGACTCAATGTAATCATCTTGACATAATCATAAGGTTCAAAAGATCTCAATTGCATTGGATTGACAGATGAATTTTCCAATCAACTGTACACTAAAAAGTCAAACTTTGACTTTTTGGTCAAAATCAAGTGTCAAGGGTCATTTTTCATCAAGATGTGTCAAAATATGAAACTTGTTCACCAAGAAACCTAATTTTGAAAATTATGGTTTAAAATGGAAAATTTTCATAACTTAGAAATTTTCTAAGTGGTGAAAATTTCTTATTTTTTCCCAATGTTTCCCAACTTTTTCACCATGATTCAATTGGATTCAAACAAAACTTCCAACATGAAAGTTATAGTCCTCCACAAAATATACAACTTTGATTCACAAAGTTTTCCCAAAAGATGCTTAGATCTCAAGTTATGATTTTGTGAACAAGGGTCCATGAAACTTTTAACTAAGTGAAATTTTGCCCTAGTTTAGGCAGGATTTTGACCTATCTTCATGGCAATTTTTCACCTAGTTCCAATTGGAATCTCAAAATGAATTTCAAATATGGATTGTATAGCATGTTACAAGCTTTTCAAAATATCCAAGAACTCTCCAAGATCATTCATGGTTAGGGAGAATGGAAAGTTTGGAATTGGCAAATCATCACTTTTGTCCAAGGCATTTTACACCATGCTACAAGTTGCAAAATCTGTCCAAACCTTGCTTGTACTTGTTTTACAGGCCTTAAACCTCTTCACACTCATAAATTAAATGCAAACACATTGGATTAATGCTTTATTCTAAGCTTTAGGGCATTGTACAAAGAATTAATCCATTTTTGGCAAAAAGTTAACAATACCATTTACATAAAGCATGCTTTATGTCAAATTGTATTCCTTGAGCCATGGACCAAAGTTATTACAGCAAACAAAGTTCATTAATATCAGGAAAGGTGTACCAACTCTTAGCAGGCCCCAAGCTAGCCTGTACAGGCTTGGCCCTTGTCACTTCCCACCTTTGCTTCAAAACCAAGTAACTTGCAAAAGTCCACATATCTTGTGAATCTGATAAGAACAAACTTTGTACACATTTCAAACGACTTGAGCATATCACACCAAGCCTAGAACACGATTCCATCATCTCTCAAACACCCTTAAACACCAAAACTTCATTTCTGCCCAAAACAGGGCAAGTTCTGCAAATTAGAAGCCAAAACCAAATCCACTCGTGCGTTTTGCTTGAAACCAGTTCCAACACACTCCATACAACATACCTAAATTATCCCAACCATTCTCACGCCACTGTAACTCCATTTTCATACTTCACCATTTTTGCTTTGAAGCTTTGTAGGTTGAGTTCTACAAGGAGATTCAAGTTATTTCAAAGCAAACTAAGCATTGGGAAAGGTCAAGGGAACATCAAGCAAGCTCAAAAGAATCTCAGGCCTCACTGAAAGTTGCTGCATTGCCATACTCAAACTTGACTGAAACAGGTATTTCTCAAACTTATATCTCCTTATTTAGGAATCATTAGGCTTAGGTTTGTGAAGAAAAAATGTAGTCCTCATTGCCCTTGAGTTGTACATATGCATAGAATTCATTTATGTTAACTGAGCTAGGAGTATTTGATAGTTGAACTTACTGAAAAAATTAGGTTATAAATTAGGGGCACTGAAATTCTCCCTGGTTTCTTAGAGTTAGATTAAGTTATTTACATGGTTGAAATCGTGTTTTCAAGCTCTATAATTTTCATGTTATGAGTTTTTGATTTCATGCAAGAACAAGAGAGAACAGGTTTGAAGTTGCAGGCGCGCGTATTTTGTTATGGAGGACAGGGATGAAGAGGAAATGGGCTGGGCCTGGCTTTGGCTGACTATTTGCACCCCCATGCTTTCTCTTTGCACCCCCCTGGCCCATTTCTCTTTTTTTTTATATTTTTTTCATTTCTTTTCATATTTTTTACTTTTATTATTTTTTCTAAATATTAAAAACCACCAAAAATATTTTCTTAAATTTTCACTTTTTATTTTATTATTTTTATTATTTTGGACATAGAAATAATTTCTTAATAATGATATACTTTTATTTTCTTAAGTAAAAACTTGTAAATATTGTAAAAATATTATATATTTTTTTTATTATTACTTATACACTTAAATAATATTTTATCACACATTTCAATTTTTTAACACTTTTGTATATATTTTATTAATTTTCTTATACATAAATAAATAATATAATATTTATTTTTTCTAAAACCAAAACTAGGGTTTCTACCCTTTCAAAAATAATCATTGATATTTTCTTATTCTTGAGACATAAATAATTTATTTTACATACATAAAATAAAATACAAAATTTTTTTTTTTTGCATATTTATATTTAATTGCATATTTAAATATTTGCTTATTTATTTTTTTGTACAATGAATTCAATTTGGTTGTAATAGTTGAATTAGGGTTTTATTTTTGTGCAAATATCCCCTTATTCAAACTTGTATCCCTCTCCCCATAATAATGTTGTAATAGTCTTAGATTTACTTTTACGCATTTATTGCTTTCAAATATGCATGATAGTAAGATTAGGGTTTGTATGCAAAGAACCAAAATCAAAACATATAGCTTGGCTAAACACAAGAAAAAATGCATGAAAAATGACAACACAATGCACACAAGCACCCCTAGGGTTTCATCCACTTGTTGCCTTAAAAATGGCCATGGTATGCATGCTAGGTATCTTGGCAAAATAAAATCAAAACAAAAAGATCATAGTCCCTCGATGACGCTATCTTGGTTGCCTATACAAAAATGATCTAGTCCCTCAAAAAACTTGCTAAGATACTTGGCACAATTGCTATCAAGGTCATACGATGACCCGCGCCTGTCCCGTTTAACATCCAAACACAAGGTTGTTTATCAAATACAATGGTAAAACAATAATGTCAAAGGGTTAAAAATGTGTAGGAAAGATCTTTGAGTAGGGTAGACAACTCCTAGTTACTTGATCAAACTTGCAAACCATCCTTGCTATTTTCAAAAACACACAACACAATTTCAAAACATTTTCCCAAAACAAACTTTCAAACATTGAAACATTTTTCAAAAGACAAACACCTTTGTATATATTCAAACAAGAATCATTACAAAGGTTGCCTAGACAAAGGCCTCTTTTCAAAATATTTTCAAATCCACACACAAAAGCACCATTTCAAACAATTGAAAAGCAAAAGCAAGTGATCTAAAACAAGTAACTATGAGCCCATGGAAAACCATGGATGAAAAGGGTGCTAGCACCTTCCCTTTTCATAATCTACCCCCCGAATCCAAAAACAATCTCAAAGGTCTTTCCTGTGCTTTTTGACCTTTACTTTGGATAAAATAAAAAGTCGGTGGCGACTCTTACTAAACCGAAACATTTGCAAACACAAACGCAAAACCTCAAGTCGGTTCTCCCACTGTATCACAGTTTGTATGCTGTGTTTACAGTTTTTGAATTTCTAAGAATTTTGGGCAGAGATTTAAGGTTTTTTTCTTGCTCAAACTTTCTGTCTCTTTTCAGCAATTTTTTTGGACCTCTTCTTAGTGACCAATGGTATTCTATTTATAGGCTAAGCTTTATGGGTTTTAATGTCAAGTGGCGCCAATATCATGCACTAGATGCTGACTTAATCTTGAAGAAAGTTCAAAAAAGGTTGTGATGATTGACAGCTTTTAGCCTAGGCTGGATTAGTAACAAGGATTAAGGAAAAGTGACACCCATAAGCGAAAAGTAGCGCATGGACCCTACCTAAATTTGTACAAAAGTATTTCTATGCTACACGTGGAGAGACCCTTTGGACAAAGACTCAAAAGTGGTTGTAAGCATTAATGAGCATTAAATGGCGATGAGATTTGTCAAAATCTGAAATCTTGTAATATGAGATTTGCATCATTACCTAAATCTGAGCCATCATTTTCACTTCAGCATAGTCCAAAACAATGCACCCAAGTGCTGATCTTGGTATCCTGTTGCATCAGCAAGTTCTGAGGGATCCTCAGGCTTTCTAGTAAATTTATTTGATTTGCCTCTAAAAACTCTGAACTTAGAGATTCTGCTTCAGTATAGCACCCAATCTTCTGACCTTCTTACCTTCTGGTTCCAGCATGTTCTGAAGGAGCTTTCAGGCTTCGTACTACACTTTATTGCCTTCTTTGCATTACTCTAGCAAACTCTGATTGAACTTGCATAGATGTTGAAAAAGCCATGTTCTGACTAAAGATTATATGCTGAACCACGCTTACAACTTCTAACTACTCCTGCCTGGAGGCTGGCTCAGAAGTTCTGAAGTGTCATTTTTCTTAAATACTTTAGAAAAATTTTAAGTATTTAGAATTTAACTTTTCCAAGGTAAAATTTGACTTTTGAGCTTCTTGATGAAACAAATTTCATATTCCAACATGTCTTGATGAAATAAGATTTTTTGAGATTTGATTTTGATCCAAAAGCCAAAGTTTGACTTCTCAGCGTGTAAATGACCATTTTTCCCTTGTAAATGGTTTTCCTAGAAAGAGATGAGAATTCAAGGCTTGGATTTGCATAAGATAAAATTTTGAGAATCTAGGGTGATTTCCTAAGAAATGAGAGGGCAAATTTTGGGGTACAACAGCTGCCCCTGTTCAATATTCTTTAACCTGGGGAGTTAGATTGGCGAGATTTTCCATTCATGACTCGAAGGTGGAAGATGATTGGGCACTAGAGTGCCCAGAAATTTTCACTCGGCGACGATAGGAGGAATGGGCTTATAGATGCCCTTTGGAGAGGTAATAAAATCTTGTTGGGGATGGGCTTGTAGATGCCATCCAAGAATGCTTGTTGAGATGTAATTTGTAAGTTGAACATCAGAATGGCATCCGTGTCTGAAGCGTACCTGAAGGCGTCTTTGAATGAGTATCAGAATGGCTTCCGGATCTGGAGCGTATCTGAACTGTATCATGAGTAGAATCTGAATGAGTATCATAATGGCTTCCGGGTCTGGAGCATATCCGCACTGTATCAGGAGGTGTCTTTGAATGAGTATCAGAATGGCTTCCGAGTATGGAGCGTATCTGAACTATATCAAGAGTTGTCTTTGAATCTGAATGAGTACCATAATGGCTTCTGTGTCTGGAGCGTATCTGAATTGTATCAGGAAATTGAATCTGAATGATTATCAGAATGGCTTCCGTGTCTGGAGCGTATCTGAACTGTATCAGGAATGTCTTTGAATGAGTATCAGAATGGCTTTCGTGTCTGGAATGTATCTGAACTGTATCAAGAGTTGTCTTTAAATGAGTATCAGAATGGCTTCCGTGTCTGGAGCGTATCTGAACTGTATCAGGAATTTCTTTGAATCTGAATGAGTACTAGAATGGCTTTCGTGTCTGGAGCGTATCTGAACTGTATCAGGAAATGTCTTTGAATGACTATCAAATTGGCTTTCGTGTCTGGAACGTATCTGAACTGTATCAGGAGTTTGCATATTGTTAATGGTAGTTGTTAATCTTATCCTGAAAAGGGTAAAATGTTAGCTGAAACACCAAGTTGTGTTGCATGAAATAAATGGTGCAATGTATTGGCTTTATTGATGTTTATGATATATGGATGCAATGTATGCGTATGTGAGCTGATTTGTTGTATTGCTGTCAGATTGGGGAAAATAAATCCCCGACTACTGCTGAGGATATGTAAGTCTTCATGTCTTGAAGTCGAAGTGTTGATGAATTTCTGCTGAGAGAAACAAACTCTTGTTGTAAGGGGAATGCCATTGTGATGCTGGTAAGATCTGTTTGGGGAAATCTGAGAATCTTGACGACTTCTACTGGGGATTAATCATTGGGAGTTTTTTATTCCGCTGGGGAGAGTTGAAAACTTAGTTGTTATCTGGTTGGATTCCAGGCTTCACAACAAACTGCTGGGGAATTTGGAGAAATTGGGCGATTTCTACTGGGGATTGATAAACTAGAAGCTTCGTTCTGCTGGGTAGTTGGGAGTTTTGTTCCGCTGGGGATTATTGAAAACTCTGTGGGGAATATGGAGTGGTCTAGGAATGTTTTCCTGTCCTTTCGACCTATCAGTAATTGTATCTTTCTCATCTTGTTTATTTTTAAACAGTGATTATGTTCAAATGCATATGTTCATTAATGAATCATTGGACGTTTTTGCGAATAAAACACAATTGTAAAGAAAAGACAAATAGTTTTTGTACTTTCAAAGAGGTATCTTTGTATTGACTTTGAATAAACATTTTGTACAAAGGAGATAAACATTCTAGTAAGAGAATGGTGTCATAAAAACAAGACAAATTTATGAAAAGAAAGATAGCTATGTGTAATAATCTCTTGGGGTTCCCATTCTGCTATAGCCTTTGTATCTCTGAGCATCTTGTCTATTTGTTGCTTTGTCTGAATATGATTGAATTAATCATAAACTCCGAGTTTGTCAGTGGAAGTCAAATGTTGTCCGTTAAGTGATCCGACGGGACATAGTCATACGCTTTTATTCCCTAACTTTTGCCTGGACCTCCCTTTCGGGTTTTCAGTCCACTGGGAAACCCCTTTTTGCCCAAGTCGCCCTTTCGGGTTTTCAACTTGCCGGGTGTACAGATTTTTTTAATTTTATCCCAAATTTTTGCCTGAACCTTTTTGGTTCGTCGGGATTCCCTTGTTTTTCCTAGGTGTGTCAACCTAGCGGGTCTCTTATGTGTAGTATCTTTTGACTATGTCTGCGTTCGCAGGGTGTGGCAGGTCATCACCGTCCATGGTGGTCAAGATCATCTCCCCACCGGAGAATATGTTTTTGATCACAAATGGACCTTCATAGGTAGGAGTCCATTTTCCCCTGGGATCACTTTGTGGCAAGATGATACGTTTGATCACTAGATCCCCAACTTGATATATTTGGCATCTGACTTTCTTGTTGAAAGCCTTGATCATCCGTTTTTGATACATTTGACCATGGCAGACAGCAGTAAGTCTCTTTTCATTAATTAAGTTCAGTTGATCAAGTCGAGTTTGGATCCAATCGTCTTCATTCAAACCTGCATCCTTCATAATTCTCAGAGAGGGGATCTGAACCTCAATAGGTAGAACAACTTACATGCCATATACCAAAGAATAGGGTGTTACCCCGATTGAGGTGCGAGCCGTGGTACGGTACCCATGGAGAGCGAATGGTAACATCTCATGCCAGTCTTTGTATGTGACTGTCATCTTTTGTATGATCTTTTTAATGTTTTTATTTTCCGCTTCGACAACACCATTCATCTTTGGCCGATAGGGAGAAGAATTATGATGCTGGATCTTGAATTGCTCGCACAAGGCGATGATCATAGTATTGTTAAGATTTGTACCATTATCAGTGATGATCCTTTCCGGGATACCATACCGACAAATGAGATTTTTCTTGATGAAGCGGGAAACAACATTCTTAGTAACGGATGCGAAGGAAGCTGCTTCAACCCATTTTGTAAAATAGTCAATGGCCACTAATGAAGTGGTGTCCATTGGAGGCTGTCGGCTTGATCTCTCCAATCATATCAATTCCCCATATAGCAAAGGGCCAAAGAGCCGTCAAGACATTCAGAGGAATCGGAGGCACGTGTACTTTGTCAGCATAAATTTGACACTTATGGCAGGTCCGAGAGTGTTGATAGCAATTTTCCTCCATGGTAGACCAATAATAGCCTGCCCGTAGGATTTTCTTTGCCATCATATGCCCACTGGAGTGGGTGCAAAAAGTACCTTCGTGTAATTCAACCATAATCTTTTCAGCTTCAACCTTATCCACACACCGAAGCAAAATGGAGTCATGATTGCGTTTGTACAGGATGTCGTTACTAAGGAAGAACTTAGCAGAGAACCTCCTTAAGAACTTCTTATCATTGATTGAATCTCCTTCCGGGTATTCTTGATCCTCGAGATACCTCTTGACTTCGTGAAACCAAGGCTGGTCCACTACTTCTTCAGTATTAATCTCGTAACAGTATGCTGGTTCATCGATTCGTTCGATGGTGATCTGGGGAGCCTCATTGTCCCAATTAAGTTTAAACATAGATGACATTGTAGCTAGAGCATCAGCTAGATGATTTTCTTCTCGCGGGAAATGCTCGAAGGTAATCTTCTCAAAATGTGGTAACAATGTCAAAACATGTTCTTTGTAAGGGATATGGTTTGGGTGCTTAGTGTCCCACTCTCCTTTGATCTGACTGATGACCAAAGCTGAATCTCCAAATACGTCTAAGGATTTGATTCCCAAGTTTATGGCAGCTCTGAGACCGAAGATGCATGCTTCGTACTCCGCCATGTTATTCGTACAGTTGAAGCAAAGTCTGGAAGTGAAGGGAGTATGACACCCTTTTGGAGATATGAGCACGGCGCTGATACCATTACCAAGTGCATTGGATGCTCCATCAAAGAACAAGGTCCATCGGGATCCTTGTTCAGGTCTGTCATATGGTCTGATTTTTTCACAGTAATCTAACGTCATGATGTCTTCATCCGGGAATTCAAACTTCATTGATTGATAGTCTTCTACAGCTTGATGAGCAAGATGATCAGCGAATACACTATCCTTTATAGTTTTCTGAGTAGTATATTGTATATCATATTCTGTTAGGATCATCTGCCAGCTAGCTATTCTCCCAGACAGAGAAGGCTTCTCGAAGATGTATTTTATAGGATCCATCTTAGATATCAACAAAGTATTATGAGTCAGCATATACTGTCTTAGCCGGCGAGCAGCCCATGCCAGAGCGCAACAAGTTTTCTCGAGCAGTGAATATCTGGTTTCACAGTCGGTAAACTTTTTGCTCAGGTAGTAAATAGCATGCTCTTTTCGGCCAGACTCGTCATGTTACCCCAATACACACACCCATTGAGTTTTCTAAAACAATCAGATACATGA
This sequence comes from Vicia faba, assembly GCA_948472305.1. Lineage (NCBI taxonomy): Eukaryota > Viridiplantae > Streptophyta > Magnoliopsida > Fabales > Fabaceae > Vicia > Vicia faba. The sequence continues at coordinate 1,601,620,082 of OX451739.1, forward strand.
TCAATGGTCTTCCCTCAACTGGTGGTATCAACACAGGAGGCTCTTTTAAATACTCCTTGATTTTATCAAAAGCAGCTTGGCATTCACCGTTCCATCTGACTACTTGATCTTTCTTTAATAGTTTGAAGATTGTCTCACAAGTAGCTGTTAGGTGAGAAATGAATCTGGCAATATAGTTCAGGCGTCCCAAGAATCCTCTGACTTCCTTCTCAGTATGAGGAGCCTATATTTCTTGTATTGCTTTAACCTTGGCAGGATCAACCTCGATGCCTTTGTTACTGACGACAAACCCTAGGAGTTTACTGGACCATACTCCAAATGTGCACTTGTTTGGATTGAACCTCAGCTTATACTTCTTCAGTCTCTCAAATAACTTTTGCAAGTGATCAAGATGCTCTTGTTCAGTTTGTGATCGGGCTATCATATCGTCTATGTAGACCTCTATTTCATGGTGTATCATATCATGAAACAAAGCTACCATGGCGCGTTAATAGGTGGCCCCAACATTCTTCAATCTGAATGGCATCACTTTGTAGCAGAATGTCCCCCACTGTGTGACAAATGTAGTTTTCTCCATGTCCTCAGGTTCCATTTTGATTTGATTGTAACCTGAGAATTCGTCCATGAAGGAAAACACCTTGTGTTGGGCTGTATTGTCAACCAAGATATCTATGGGGGGAGTGGAAATTCATCTATAGGGTTGGCCCTATTCAAATCTCTATAGTCCACGCACATTCGTACTTTGTCGTCCTTTTTAGGCACGGGAACAATGTTGGTAACCCATTGGGGATAGGAAGTGACAGCCAAGAATCCAGTATTGAATTGTTTCATGACCTCCACTTTGATCTTCTCTGACATATCAGGTCTCATGCGGCAGGCTTTTGTTTCACTGGTGGACAGTCTTCTCTTGTTGGCAGACAATGTACGACGATGTCTGCATCAAGTCCCAGCATGTCTTCATATGACCAGGCAAAGATCTCGACATAATCATACAACAGCTGAATCAGACACTCCTTGACGCTGACCTCTAGATTGGCACCTACTTTGACATCTTTTCTAATATCCTCGGTGTGATCGGTGGATCTGGAACTGACTGTTTAACGCTGGTTTCGCGAAATGTCGCGGAAGCAAGAGTCGCCACCGTCTTTTATTTTCTCCAAACATGGACAGGACAAAAGCACAGCAAAATTCCTTATGAGATAGTCTCTCGGTTCGGGAGGTAGATTTATAGAAAGGGAAGGTGTTAGCACCCTTTCTATCCATGGTTATCCATGGGCTCTTAGATACTTGCTCATTTGTGTTTTCAAAAGGTTTGTTTGCTTTTCAAGGTGAGTGGTTTTTGAAAAAAAGTTTCTTTGAAAGTTTCAGATCGACTCTTGTATCGGTCCTCAAGAGTGTTTGAAAAATTGTTTTGAAAGCCTTTTTTGAAAAGTGTCGGTGTGAAAAGAGTTTTTTTTTTATTTGTTTTGAATTAGAGCAAGTATCTACGAGTAATCTACCTACCCTAAGGAATTCTGCTGTGTAAATGTCCTTAAGGTAGTGCCATCCCACCATTGAGAGGTAGGTAGCACCACCATTGGAGGTGTTCGGGTCAATTCGTTTGTAGGGACAGTGTGGTCACCGAGCAACAGTAAGACACCTTAGAAGCTACCCTTATGCCATTGATCTTTTTATTTCGAGGCAACTATTCCGAGGCAACTTGTTTCGAGGCAACTTGTTTCGAGGCAACTAGATCAATGGAACATAAGGACTCACTAAGACGTCCTATACTCGACGACCACGTTTCGAGGGGCAAGGCAACAGTGAGGCGTACCCTAAGAGTGGTGTGTGAATTGTGTGTCATTTTCAGTTTATATTTTATCTTGTCATGCATTGGGTGAGCTACGCTTGATTTTATTTGGGCATACATTCTTTCATGTGATTAACAGTTTAAAGATGCGGAATTTAAAGTACGGAAAATAAAGTCCTACGCTATTACAAGGCGCGGATCTATACATCGCCAAATTAACAAAGACCCGATTTTTGAATAAAAGTGCGGAAAGTAAATGTCCTAATTACTATTACAAAGCTTTGGGGCAAATACATTATATTTAAAAAAGGAAATAAAAGTAAACGTGCGAAAAGAAATAAGAATCGAGTGCGAGGGCGTTGGACCCTTTAAAGAAATTAAATCGAAATTGAAAGTTAATTAATTATTTAATGAGAAAAGAAATTGTTTTTTATGTTTTTTATATTTAATGAAAATAAAGAAAATTAATTGAAATTAGAAATTAAATAAAAACCCTAATTCTAAGTTTGTTTTTAATTATTAAAAAATGTTTAAGTTTAAACCTAATTTACTAATTGTTTAATTACGAGAGTATTTACAAAATTAATTAATGGTTAATAATAATAATAAAGAGAAATTATTTATTGAAAAAAAAAATGCTAAAAACCTAATTTTTATGTATTTTAGCTATTTGAGAAAAAACATTAAGGTTAAACCTAGAATTAAACTAAATTGATTATTGGAACTTATTTACAAAAACTATTAATGAATTAAAAATTAAATAAACATACTTTATTCTTTTTTATTTCTGATTTTTATTTGGTTTTTTATGAAAAATATTTTGGTGAATTAATTAAAACAATAAAACAAATTAAAAAGAATAAAAAAGAAAAAGAAGGAAATTTGGAGGAAGAATACAAACAAAGGGGGTTTCTGGCCCAATTATGGAGGTCAATTGTAAGCAATTTGGCCCATTGATTCAGGCCTTTTTGGACTTTCTGGAATTGCATAGGGCATGGTTGACTAACGTGCATGATGGTCTTCCCATTCTGGCCATTAGATTGGAATTTCTGGACACTTGGCAGGCACACACGTATGCGCATATGGTGGATCACTGGGTAGGAATTGTACCTGATCATGTTATAACAAAAATTATAGGGAAATATGGGGGACCTGGGAATCGAACCCAGGTCCCAATACCTGCATGCCAGCGTGTTTGCCAATGGAGCTAGTGCGTTTCTTTGTCAGTTTAATGGACAACGGATAATATAATAGAAAAATCAATATCATGCTGGACTAAACAAAAAAACGCGCCAATGTTTAAACTGTCCAGTCACCGTTTAACACCTCAGCGTCTCTTTCCTTGCTTCTTTGTTTTTGCCTGAAAATACAAATGGATAGCGGGGGTTTTAAACCCCCACTAACTCAAACCTGAAAAATAACGAATAGGTCATATGCAAATATAAAAAGGGCGCGATGGGGGGAATTGATTCGTTTGGACGTTCTGAATCCAGTGGTACAGGTTTCGTGGCCTAATTTTTCCAGATGAGGAAAGCCCCAATTCAAAGTTTCTGCAACCCTAGCAATCGTTAATGGTGGATTTTTGTACAGGCAGCCATTCTTCAATTAAACGGTACCATTAGCTTTGGAATGATCATGTTAGTATAAATCAACCATTAAAATGCATTAATATGGCATGAAAATGCAAACACGAATATGCAAAATTTTATGAACAGGGCGACTCGGTTATACCAATTCTTGATGTCAGGGTCTATGTTCTTGATTGCAATCTCTTCCTGGTGGTGTCAGCAAGCCTTTGGAATAGTTTTTAGACCTTGAATCACACTGCAACTATGAAAACAGTTTCAACTTTTTTTAGTGAAAAATGCAAGTTTTGTTCTTGATCTTGGGCGCAACTTTCTTGTCCTTTTCATTAGGGTTATGTTTGTGTATATATGTGGAAGGAATTAGGTCAGAAAGATCAAGCCCAAAGCCTTGCATTCAATGATTTTGAATATTTGATTTTCATGATCTTTTTCAATCTTTTTTTGCCATGAAACTTGCCTATTTTGGAAGATCTTGCCTCTTGATGTGGTACACGAAATATCTAGGTCATGATGAGTGAATATGCTGCACCAAAAGATTCAAAACCTTTATTTGAGTATTTTTTTCATAATTAATTTTAATTAAGTGAATTAATAATAATAAAAATTCAAATAATTAATCAAAAATGAGAAAATAACTCCCTTGGATGTCAATGGGTCGTGCATAGCCTTTGGGTGATGATTCTTGGAAGAAATTGAGGCCCATTAGCAATTTTGAGGCATTTGAAGCAAAGTTGACTTTTCAAAATTCCCAAAAATTTACCAACTTCCACAAGGCATATCTTGCTCAAGTTTTAAGCTTTGATCATGTTCTTGGACATTTTGGAAAGGTCTTGAAGTCCTCTAACCAATGTCTTTGGTCCCATGTCATTTTGATTTACCAATCTCAAGTTATGGTCTTTGACTTAAAGTGTCTTTTTGTTGACTTTTGAAAATGACCTATAATGTTGAGATTGATAACTTTTTGTGAGAGAATTTCTTGGACTTGAAGTGTGAAGATGAGTTGTAGGAAATGTCATTCTCTTCAAAATGAGCTTTGGATGGAATTTTTCTGATAAACCATGTGGAAGTTATGCCTTGGTCAATTTGCAGTTGACTTTTCCAACTGTCCAGAAATAGAAACTTTTGCATCTTGAGACTTTTTGAGCCATGCTTTGAGAATCATGATCAAGAGTTGATCAAATGATGTTTGTGGCTTCAAAATAAGATGTTGACCAAAAATTTGGACTTTTGACTGTCAAATGACCATTTTGCCCCTGCAGTTGACTGTAGGGCAATTAGGGTTTTTGACTGTGCAATTTTGTGCTGTGAGTCTTGAAACTTGGAATATGGATGCTTGACAATGTTTATAGGCATTTGGGACTTGATTGGACCCTTGGAAACCTCAACTTCTTTGCCAGAACCAAAACCCTAATTTTTGACTGTTAGGAGGCCATTGGACTGTGCAACTCTTGGGAGATTTTGAAGCATGCTCTTAGCAAATCTTTGAAGAATATGGGAGGGAAAATTTTGGGGTACAAAAGTTGCCCCTGTTCAATCCTCTTAGACCTGAGGATGTAGATTGGCTGACATGCCTTTCGTAATCCGAAGGTGGAAGATGATTGGACACTAGAGTGCCCAGAAATTTGTGCTCACATGTTAGCAGTGTGATGTGGGTAATGGGCTTACAGATGCCATTTGGAGATTGATGGATAGGAAGATGGGCTTATAGATTCCATCTGGAAGTGTGACTGAACTTTGTCGGGAATGGGCTTACAGACGCCATTTGGATGTTGATCGCGTAAGAGTTTCCTTAGCGAGATCTTGCGTACCTGAAAAAGAAAGATAATTACCTGGCCTGTTACAGGAGTTGATCTTCAAACTTTTTATGTAGATGCGCCCTGACTGGTTACAGGAATCGAATTTTTAAACTCTTCAGACGTGCCCTGGCGAGATACAGGAATCGGGTCTGGTAAGGCTAGTCGTCAACAGATACACCCTGGCAAGATACAGGAATCGGATCTTCGAACTCTTCAGACGCACCCTGGCAAGATACAGGAATCGGGTCTGGTAATGCTAGTCGTCAACAGATACACCCTGGCAAGATACAGGAATCGGATCCTCAAACTCTTCAGACGCACCCTGGCAAGATACAGGAATCGGGTCTGGTAATGTTAGTCGTTAACGGATACACCCTGGCAAGATACAGGCATCGGATCCTCGAACTCTTCAGACACACCCTGGAAAGATACAGGAATCGGACTGGTAATGTTAGTCGTCAACGGATACACCCTGGAAAGATACAGGCATCGGATCCTCGAACTCTTCAGACACACCCTGGCAAGATACAGGAATCGGATCTGGTAATGTTAGTCTTCAACGGATACACCCTGGCAAGATACAGGCATCGGATCTGGTAATGTTAGTCGTCAACGGATACACCCTGGCAAGATACAGGCATCGGATCCTCGAACTCTTCAGACACACCCTGGCAAGATACAGGAATCAGATCTGCTAATGTTAGTCTTCAACGGATACACCCTGGCAAGATACAGGCATCGGATCTGGTAATGTTAGTCGTCAACGGATACACCCTGGCAAGATACAGGCATCGGATCCTCGAACTCTTCAGACACACCCTGGCAAGATACAAGAATCAGATCTGGTAATGTTAGTCTTCAACGGATACACCCTGGCAAGATACAGGCATCGGATCCTCGAACTCTTCAGACACACCCTGGCAAGATACAGGAATCGGATCTGGTATTGTTAGTCTTCAACGGATACACCCTGGCAAGATACAGGCATCGGATCCTCGAACTCTTCAGACACACCCTGGCAAGATACAGGAATCGGATCTGGAATCGATCGTCAACAGATACACCCTGGCGAGATACAGGAATCGGATCTTTAGTTGCGACCGTTGATAGTAATCATCTTGGTATTAACCTTTTATCCTGAAAAGACAAAATGTTAGTTGTATGCGATGTCATGATGTATGACATGCGTGATGAGATTGTATGTTCATGATGCGTATATGCATGCTATAATGTATGAAAATGTGTTGTTTATGAATGTATGTTTTTGTCTTAGGAAAATAAATCCTTGACGGATGCCGGGAAGTTAAATCCTGGGCTGATGTAGAGCTTTTTGTTTCCACTGGGGAGTGATGGTTGCAAGAATACCGGTAGGAGAAGATGACTCCGTTGGGGAATAAACTTGGCGAATAGAATACTCTGCGGGGAGAAAACTACTCCAGCGATCTTGCTGGGGAATAATACTCTGTGGGCAGAGAGGTATTCTGTTGAGATGTTGATGGTAACTTTGTTGGGGATACCATTGTTATGTTGGCAGTTTTAATAGACTCCGCTGGGGATGAGAAGACTTCGCCGAGGACGATCTTCCCGTGGCTTTTGGCTGAGGATAACCCAGTTATATCCTGGTAGGGAAATAACCTTTGAATAAAGCTCGGGAGACACGTTCGTGCTCTGCAGGGGACAAGCTTCCAGAATCTATTGGGGATAAGCTTCCTGCTGGGGGGATGGATTCAAACTTTCCTGGGGAAACTTTGGACTCTCCTAGGGAAAATTTGAACTGTACTGGAAGTGGCTCTACTGAATGTCAGGTATACCGCCGGGGAACAATCTTAGATCGAGATTGTCGGGGATGCTCGTTAAGAATATCTGTATGATGTGCTGGGGAATGTTGAGATCTGCTGGAGGATACCCAACTTCCTTAAGGCTGACAGTATAGCTTTGCTTGGGGAGAGTGCATTGACTTGCTGACTCACTCTCTGGGGAGTTAAGATATCTTGGTTATGTTCTTCAGCTGAACCTACCTTGGTACCTTGATGGACAAAACAATTAGGTCGCTTAGACAACTCATTATTGCCCCTGTTTCTAATGTTACCTGTAACTAATCCTTTGTTTCGTATGTAAATATTTTTGAGTTAGCAATTAATGTCAAATGCATATATCACAAATTGAACCTTGGACGTTCTTCGTAAAACAAAACAGAAAAGGGAAAACAATTGGCAATTGATCTGAAAAGTGAATTTATATTGATTTTTGAATTTGCCTGTAAATAGGCGTTTTATGTACAAGAGGCTGACGTCCTAGTAGGAGAACGCCGCCGAATAAAAGAGTTTATACAAATTTGTACAAAGGGAAAACAAAACAGTTATGTGAAAAGAATGATCCCACTGGGTTCCAACTCTGCTATCGCCTTTATATCTTCGAGCGTCTCATCACTTGATGACCTAGCTGAAGATGAAGCTGATTGATTGATACCGTCTGAACTTGACAGTTGATACCGGATTCTGGATGCCAAGTGATCCAATGAGACATAGTTTTACGCTTTATCCCTAACTTTTGCCTGGACCGCCCTTTCGGGTTTTCGGTCCACCGGGATACCCATTTTTTCCCAAGCCGCCTTTTCAGGTTTTCGACTTGCCGGGTGTACAGATTTTTCATTTCATCCCTCATTTTGCCCGAACCCTTTTGGTTCGCCGGGAAGCCCTAATTCTTGCCTAGGTTATTCAACCTAGCGGGTCTTTTATCATGCGTAGTATCTTTTTACTATGTCTGCATTGGCGGGGTGAGGAAGGTCGTCACCATCCATGGTGGTTAGGATCATGGCTCCTCCTGAGAACACATGTTTAACCACAAATGGCCCTTCGTACGTAGGGGTCCATTTTCCCCTTGGATCACTCTGAGGAAGGATGATACGTTTGATTACCAGATCCCCAACTTGATACTCTTGTGGTATGACCTTCTTGTTAAATGCCCTGATCATTCGTTTTTGGTACGCCTGACCATGACATATAGCAGTAAGTCTCTTTTCGTCAATTAGATTTAACTGATCAAGTCGTGTCTGGATCCAATCATCTTCGCTCAGATCTGCATCCTTCATTATCTGGAGAGAGTGTATCTGCACTTCGATCGGTAAGACTGCCTCCATACCGTAGACCAAGGAGAAAGGAGTTGCCCCGGTTGACGTCCTTGCTGAGGTACGGTATCCATGTAGAGCGAACGGTAACATCTTGTGCCAATCTTTATAGGTCACTGTCATCTTCTGCACAATTTTCTTGATATTCGTATTCGCTGCTTCTACAACCCCATTCATCTTTGGCCGGTAAGGAGAAGAGTTATGGTGTTGTATCTTGAACTGCTCGCAGAGCTCAGTGATCATCTTGTTATTGAGATTGGTACCATTGTCTGTAATGATCCTTTCAGGGACGCCGTACCGACATATCAGATTGTGTCGAATGAACCGTGCCACAACATTCTTGGTTACAGTGGCGTAGGAAGCTGCTTCAACCCATTTTGTGAAGTAATCAATCGCTACCAGGATGAAGCGATGCCCGTTGGATGCCGCAGGTTTAATCTCGCCGATCATATCTATGCCCCACATTGCAAAAGGCCAAGGTGCAGTCAGGACATTCAGAGGAACTGGAGGAACATGCACCTTATCTGCATAAATCTGGCATTTATGACATGTCCGAGAATGTTGGTAGCAATCAGCTTCCATTGTGGACCAGAAATATCCTGCTCGAAGGATCTTCTTTGCCATGGTGTGTCCACTGGAATGTGTCCCGAATGTACCTTCATGTAGCTCTGCCATGATCCTTTCTGCTTCAGTCTTATCCACACAGCACAGTAAGGTCGAATCATGGTTTCGCTTGTACAGGATGTCGTTGCTAAGGAAGAACTTTGCAGCGAACCTTCTCAGAAACTTTTTATCATTGACAGATGCACCTTCAGGGTATTCCTGAGCTTCCAAGTATCTTTTCACCTCATGGTACCAAGGTTTCTCAGTCACTACCTCAGCCTCAAGATCACAACAGTATGCCGGTTCGTCCAGTTTCCAGATGATGACCCGGGGAGCCTCATTATCCCATTTGACCTTGAACATGGAGGACATCGTAGCTAACGCGTCCGCCAACTGATTCTCCTCTCTTGGGAAATGTTCAAAAGTTATCTCTGTGAAATGGGGGGTCAATGTCAACACACATTCTCTGTAAGGAATAAGGTTCGTATGTTTCGTATCCCACTCTCCTTTGATCTGATTGATCACGAGAGCGGAATCTCCAAAGACACTCAGAAACTTAATCCTCAAGTCAATCGCAGCTTGAAGACCCATGATGCATGCCTCATACTCCGCCATGTTGTTGGTGTAGTTGAAACATAGCTGGGTAGTGAGTGGAGTATGAGTGCCTTGAGGGGATATGATCACAGCGCCGATACCGTTACCCAAAGCATTGGAGGCTCCGTCAAGGTGCATAGACCATCGGGATCCTTCCTCAGGTCCTTCATCCAGCCCAGGTACTTCACAGTCAGTCACTATCATGATGCTCTCGTCAGGAAATTCAAAGTTCATTGACTGATAGTCGTCTACTGCCTGATGTGCCAAGTGGTCTGCCAATACACTTCCTTTGATGGCTTTCTGAGTTGTGTACTGGATGTCGTATTCCGTCAAGATCATTTGCCATCTTGCTATTCTTCCAGACAGAGCAGGCTTTTCGAATATGTACTTTATCGGATCCATCTTTGAAATCAACAGAGTAGTGTGAGTCAGCATATACTGTCTCAGCCGGCGAGCAGCCCATACCAAAGCGCAGCAAGTTTTCTCGAGCAGTGAGTATCGGGTCTCACAGTCGGTAAACATTTTGCTAAGGTAATAAATGGCATGCTCTTTTCGGCCAGACTCGTCATGCTGCCCCAGCACACACCCCATTGAGCTGTCAAGTACTGTCAGGTATAATATTAGAGGTCTCCCTTCAACCGGTGGCATAAGAATGGGTGGTTCTTGGAGATACTCTTTGAATCTGTCAAAAGCGGCCTGACATTCATCGTTCTAATGTACTACCTGATCTTTCTTCAGCAGCTTGAAGATTGGTTCACAGGTGGCAGTTAGATGGGAGATGAATCGAGCAATGTAATTCAGACGTCCTAGAAAGCCTCTGACTTCTTTCTCTGTCTTAGGAACTGGCATCTCTTGAATAGCTTTAACCTTGGCAGGGTCCACTTGAATACCCTTATCACTTACGACGAAGCCTAGCAACTTTCCAGATCTTACCCCGAAGGTGCACTTGTTCAGGTTCAACCTCAACTTGTACAATTTCAAACGGTCAAACAGTTTCTGCAGATGGTCAAGGTGTTCCTCCTCAGTTTGGGACCTTGCAATCATGTCATCGACATACACTTCAATCTCATGATGGATCATGTCATGAAATAAAGCAACCATGGCACGTTGGTAGGTTGCCCCAGCATTTTTCAACCCGAATGGCATGACCTTGTAGCAGAAGGTGCCCCACTGAGTAACAAAGGTAGTTTTCTCCATGTCTTCAGGAGCCATCTTGATCTGATTATACCCTGAAAAACCATCCATGAAAGAGAACACCTTGTGCTGAGCAGTATTGTCAACCAGAACGTCAATGTGAGGTAGGGGAAGTCATCCTTGGGGCTTGCCCTGTTCAGATCCCTGTAATCGACACACATTCTGACCTTACCGTCCTTCTTTGGTACCGGCACCACATTAGCAACCCACTGAGGGTAAGAAGTCACTGCGAGAAACCCGGCATCGAATTGCTTCATAACCTCAGCTTTGATCTTCTCAGACATCTCTGGACGCATACGGTGGACCTTTTGCTTAACCGGAGGGCAGTCTTCCTTGGTAGGCAAATGATGGACCACAATGTCGGTATCCAACCCAGGCATTTCTTCGTAGGACCAGGCGAATATTTCCACATAATCATGTAACATCTGAGTCAACCGTTGTTTTACGCTGAGCTCCAGATTGGCACCAATCTTAACCTCCTTTCTGTCTGTCTCAGTACCCAGATTTATCGTTTCCACTGGCTCTTCATGTGGTTGAATTGCCCTCTCTTCCTGGAGTAACAGTCTTGCAAGCTTACCAGGCAATTCGCAATCATCTTCACCTTCGTCTTCGGCTAAGTTGATCGTATTTTCGAAGTCATAACTGGCAGTAGCAGAGTCGTTACCAGTGAGATCCAGAGTGGATTGAAACCTGTATGGGTGAGTGTGTGTAAATACAGCTGTTTTGCAATATAAAGAAAGAAAGAAAGAAAAGGAGCACAAGATTTGAAATGCGGAAAAAACGTTCAAGATCTTTATTCATGATATATGTAAATGACAGTTATAAGCCCTCACAAATGAAGCCAACGGTGCCCCGGGTAAGACACCGGGCCATAAAGTTTCAATTCATTGTTTATTACAAATAACAAAAACAAAGGAATTCATTACTGCGTAACAAAAGTAACAGGTATATGATCTTTGGTGGTCCAATTGTTCAATCCACCGTCAGTCGTCGGGTAGATCCAGCTATCGAACTCTGACTCTTCCACTTCGTCTTCATCCCCAATAGCATTCACTCCTGGATTGGTGATGAGCACAGGAGGTCTTCCGGTCCTAGCCTTGCGCACAACCCTCTGAGCCTCTACAGTAAAACCCAGTCCAAACTTGTCAGTTTTAGGAGTGAAATCAGGGAGCCTGCCCCAGTTAGCACATTTACCTTTCTCGATTACAGCCCGGGCGTCCTTCAAGGAAGCCATCTTCAAAGGAAAGTCCTCTTCAACCACTGTTTCTGCCGCTGCCAATGTTGGAGGTACCTCTTCAAAATGCTGAAAGGGGGTTTTAATAAACTCCCCGTCCATCTCGATATACCGGAAGGAATTCAGATGACTCACCATATATTCTTCCTCCCCCTGCACAATGACAATCTTCCCTCTGACATGGGTACTTGAGCTTTTGGTGTAGGGTGGAGGTCACTGCCCCAGCTTTGTGAATCCAAGGTCGACCCAGTAAACAGGAATAAGATGGACGAATATCCATCACATAGAAAGTTGAGTCGAAAACTTGAGAACCCACACGAATAGGAATGTCTACTTCTCCATGAACCATCCTCTTAGAACCGTCAAAGGCTCTGACAATGATGTTGCTAGGTTTCAGCTCCAGGCCCTCACAATCCAACCGGTCTAAGGCCTTTTTAGGTAGCACATTCAGGGAAGAACCGGTGTCCACCAACACGTGAGCGAGAGTAGTGCCCCTGCATTCTATAGAGACATGCAGGGCATCATTGTGGTTCTTTCCCTTAGCAGTAAGGTCAGCATCCGAGAAACCCAAACCATTGTCAGCTGTCAAATTGGCTACGCAATCAGTAAACTGGTCTGCAGAGGTCTCTTATGGCACATGGGCCGTCTTTAGAAATGAAATCAGGGCCTTAGCATGGGCCTCTGAGCACAGTAGTAATGAGAGCATAGAGATCTTGGAGGGTGTATGCCCCAGCTGTTCAACGACATTGAAGTCGCTCTTCTTGATTATCTTCAGAATTTCCTCCATCTCTTGTTGGGAGGCTTCAACATTCACAGATTTTAGTGCCTCCATCCGGGCAGGCTCATCATTAATCCCTTTGCCCCGAGTATTAGATGACTCAGCAGTAGGGGAAGCAACTTGATCAGAAGTGGAAACGGGCGCACTTGCAGGTGTTATAATGAGAGGTCTTCGAATAGCTGGTGGTGCAATGTCAGGAGAGAAGATCATGCCACTGCGGGTAACTTTAGCTGGACCGGTAATATTGCTGATGCTGGTACCAGTATTGAACTCTTGCTTTATTCCAAGTACATATACATCTGCCCCATAGTGGCATGGGACAGCCTTATCAGATTCATAGGGGAGGGGCCCCAGAACAGTAATAACAATGGGTGCGACAGTCATGATTTTAACTGGCTTCCTCGGGGGAGCCTTGATCGGATTGTTGAAAATTGTAATGACGGATACTTCTTCCATAGGAACAAAAGGAACAGCGGTCTTCTTGAACAGAATCTCCTTGCTATCCATCAGGCTTTGGATGCCTAACTTCAGCAACAGACAACCAGTAGGGGTAACAGCACACAAAAGGCAACCCTTGCTGCAACCCGGAAATAAACCGGCCAGCAGTAGGTTCCTCTTAACAGTCATCAGAGGGGTAGCTACATCATTCACAGAAACGGCATACAAGTCTTCATCAACGGCATTTACTCCATGCTGGGGCATAGGAGCAGTCACCACATTTGGCCTCTCAGGCGCTTCAAATTGTATCTCCTTCACGTCAATAAGGTCCTACACCTTATTCCTCAGGGCCCAGCAGTCATCAGTAGAATGCCCCGGGCTATCAGAGTGATAAGCACAGCGGGCATTTGGATTATACTTGGGGGAGGAAGTATTCACAACCTTTGGAGCCTCTCCGACAGTCACCAAGTTGGTTGATAGCAGCTGCGGCAAGATTTGTGATAAGGGCATACTCAGCCGGGTAAATTCTCTTCTAGGTCTTTCAGCCCTAGGTTGATTAGTTTGCCGAGGAGCGGCAGCAGGTTTAGCAATCACCACCGCGTTGACAGATTGGCGGCGCTCTGGTTTATCTTGCCTTCTAGGCCCATACACAGCACTGGCCTCTTTCTTGAAAGGCTTTTTCTCAGAACTAGAGGATGCTCCCTTCTGAATCTTTCCTGACTTCATGCCAGCCTCTATCCTTTCCCTAGTCAGAATGAGGTCAGTAAACCCTGCAGACGAATTACCGATAAGATGATTGAAAAACGGCCCAGATAGGGTCCCCAAGAACATATCCACCAATTCACGATCAGTTAACGGAGGCTGCACCCTGCCATCCAGATCCCTCCACTTCTGCGCATACTCCTTAAAACCTTCGCCTGATCCTAGCGACATACCCTGGAGTTGGGTACGTGTAGGAGCAAGGTCGGCATTATATTGATACTGCTTGTAAAAAGCAGTAGCCAACTCCTCCCAGTTACGAACCTTGGTTCCATCCAGCTGATAGAACCATTCGAGATGAGTCCCTGAAAGACTCTCCTGGAAGAAGTGGATCCACAAGTTCTTGTCCACTGTGTACGGCTGAATCTTCTGCACATAAGATCTGAGATGTAGCTTAGGGCAAGACGCCCCGTCATACTTGGTGAAAGATGGTGCTTTAAACTTGTGCGGGATGATCACACCAGAAGATAAACCCAAGTCTCCGAAATCCAAGCCAGGCACTTGTTGGATCTCCATGGCGTTCAAACGGTCTTCCAACTGCTTGTATTTGTCTTCAGCCGGAGGATACTGTTCCTCATTAAAATCAGTCTCATTGTCAGATACCACCGGACTTGGAGCCCTTCCCCCCTGGGGACTGTCTCTGCCTACAGAAGAACCAGCTTCCTCATTCTGCAGAGTGTTACCAAACCTCCGGCCCGAGTTGAAAAGAACAGTTCTCTTCTTCTTCTTCTCCTTCTTCAGGAGCAAAGCCTTCAGCTCTTCTTGACCTTGAGCCAAACCCATGATCAGCTCTTGAAATTGTGCGTTTTGCGCCTGAAGGGCCTTGATAGACATCCCGGTAGATGATTCAGGGTTCATGATGCTGATATAAACAGCGAAGAACGGTAAGAAACCTGAAATGAAGAGTACCTGCTATGCACATGATGAATGATATGTGTTCATGCAATGCATTCAAGGGTTCGAAAATTCAAATTTGTTGTAGACAAAAAAGAACACACGTTAACATTAAGGAAATAATTGTTTGGTACATCAAAGCCTCATGGGCAAAATATTACAAAGAAACTCAATCCCAAAAGACACTACGCATCCTCTTTGGAGCAATGTAAGTGTTGAGATTCCTCTCCTCGTGCAGTAGGCGGGTGAGCTCCAAGACCTTCTTTTCACTAGCATGCAGACTGGTCTCAAGAGAATTTTGTTCTTCCTTAAGCTGGATCCAGCTCTTCTGCATTTCTTCCCAGGATGTAGGCATGTCAGGATGTTGAATGGTGTAGGACACCTCTCCTTCCAAGACCGGTTCTTTGATCACAGGGAGAACATGAGGGTATGGCATTACTAACTTCTGGGAGCGGGCTCGTACCCACTTGAGATAAGGTTCCAATGGGATGGAATTCCTGTGCCCCAGTGTCTTGCTGTCTATTCTACTTGGCATCCTCCAAGCTCTGATAAATCTCTGGAGAAGTCCTTGTGCATCGTTGTCGAAGTCAAAAACTATATCAGGAATTAACATGTCATGAGGGCCGTCCCTTCGAGCATAACCAAACTGTCTCCAAGCCAAGCATGGGTTGTAAGTAATACCTCCTTTGATTCCAAGTAAAGGAACATTAGGGTACTCCCTGTAACGATCAATGATAGTGACATCCTCTCTGGACCGAGAGCACCAATGTATATCAGCATGTGTAAGAGTCATCAATCGCTGTGACCATCTCAAACCCCGCTCATTCTTCAAAACTGATTGTGGAAGGTGCGAAATAAACCACCTTCCTAGGAGAGGAGTACAACACATAAGGACACCTCTTTTTCTCATGGTTTGAGTGTAACATGAGTGAAGGATGTCCCCAAGCAACGTAGGTATAGGATTCCTGGACATGAAGATCTGGACAGCACTGATATCTATAAGCTGATCTGGATTAGGGAACAACACCAAACCATAGACAAGGAGGGCCACAACTTCTTCAAAAGCTTGTAGGTCAAGGGAATTCCAAGATTCTTGGGCCTTCTCAAACAGAAACCTGGCTAAGAACCCTTTGATACCACTTCTAACTTCCCAATGTCCCTTGAGGTCAGATGATTGTAGGTGTAAGGCTTTAGCAATCTCTTCAAGCTTGGGTTCCTTTTCCGTACCGTTGTAGGGTAGTTGATCAAGGATAGGGATCTTCAGAAGCCGGGAGAACTCTTCCAATGTAGGTACTAGTTGATAATCCAGGAAAGTGAAACAGTGGTGCAGAGGGTCAAAGAACTGGAACAAAACCTTTATCATATCTTCCTCAATGTTGGTGTTGACCAAGCTGATGAGTCTTCCATGTCTCTCACTGAATGAAGAGCTCTCAGGAATCCTGGATACAAGCTCCTTAAGCTGAGGAGGGATCCTTACAAGGCTGATCTGAATTGTCTTTCTGCGAACAGTTTCCATGTCCTACAAAACAAGAACAAAGATGAAGGTTCGAACCCCTGGAATGGTTAGCCAATGCATATGATGTTGTATGATGTCATGATGCTATGATTAAACACACCATAAATATTTACAAAGGCAAACATGATAAGGCACACAAGTCACACAAGACAAGCCCTTAGAGTTTAGGCCAGCATGGGGTCTGGGTATTACCCTCTTGAAGTTCGTGGGCTCAACCTGTCCTATTAGAAGTAACCGGGTTCTAAGGGTCCCAATATCACTGGATTGCTTTCATTGTTCATCGTTTCGATTTAGCCACTGAACTGGAGACCGAAATATTCCAGGAAAGCAACCCTCAATTGAGTGTAGTATCGAGTATCAACAACCTCGGACTGCACCAAAGTCAGTTATCTCACTACCCTAAAGAGGCCAAGATGGTTCAATTAAGGTTCTTAAGGTCAGTTGATGCTTCACGACACCACGCGGCGGCCCCGTACTCTCCTTGACTTGACTCAAGGGTTACCGGTACTCACCAAAGTGCCACATCAACGTAGCAGACTACTTCAACCGTGTCGGTATACCCCGCACAGTTCCCTCACAGTCTTGTTGCTATTTTCTAAGAAGGTATCCCCCAGATCCGGGTTAGGATCTATAGAACTCCCAAGACAGTGCCCACAATAATAAAGCAAACAAAACACAGCAATTGAAAACACAAGTATGAGTTATCCTAAGGTACATATCACTTTAAGTATCCCCAGCAGAGTCGCCAGTTCTGTGATCGGTGGATCTGGAACTGACTGTTTAACGCTGGTTTCGCGAAATGTCACGGAAGCAAGAGTCGCCACCGTCTTTTATTTTCTCCAAACATGGACAGGACAAAAGCACAGCAAAATTCCTTATGAGATAGTCTCTCGGTTCGGGAGGTAGATTTATAGAAAGGGAAGGTGTTAGCACCCTTTCTATCCATGGTTATCCATGGGCTCTTAGATACTTGCTCATTTGTGTTTTCAAAAGGTTTGTTTGCTTTTCAAGGTGAGTGATTTTTGAAAAAAAGTTTCTTTGAAAGTTTCAGATCGACTCTTGTATCGGTCCTCAAGAGTGTTTGAAAAATTGTTTTGAAAGCCTTTTTTGAAAAGTGTCAGTGTGAAAAGAGTTTTTTTTTTATTTGTTTTGAATTAGAGCAAGTATCTACGAGTAATCTACCTACCCTAAGGAATTCTGCTGTGTAAATGTCCTTAAGGTAGTGCCATCCCACCATTGAGAGGTAGGTAGCACCACCATTGGAGGTGTTCGGGTCAATTCGTTTGTAGGGACAGTGTGGTCACCGAGCAACAGTAAGACACCTTAGAAGCTACCCTTATGCCATTGATCTTTTTATTCCGAGGCAACTATTCCGAGGCAACTTGTTTCGAGGCAACTTGTTTCGAGGCAACTAGATCAATGGAACATAAGGACTCACTAAGACGTCCTATACTCGACGACCACGTCGAGGGGCAAGGCAACAGTGAGGCGTACCCTAAGAGTGGTGTGTGAATTGTGTGTCATTTTCAGTTTATATTTTATCTTGTCATGCATTGGGTGAGCTACGCTTGATTTTATTTGGGCATACATTCTTTCATGTGATTAACAGTTTAAAGATGCGGAATTTAAAGTACGGAAAATAAAGTCCTACGCTATTACAAGGCACGGATCTATACATCGCCAAATTAACAAAGACCCGATTTTTGAATAAAAGTGCGGAAAGTAAATGTCCTAATTACTATTACAAAGCTTTGGGGCAAATACATTATATTTAAAAAAGGAAATAAAAGTAAACGTGCGAAAAGAAATAAGAATCGAGTGCGAGGGCGTTGGACCCTTTAAAGAAATTAAATCGAAATTGAAAGTTAATTAATTATTTAATGAGAAAAGAAATTGTTTTTTATGTTTTTTGTATTTAATGAAAATAAAGAAATTAATTGAAATTAGAAATTAAATAAAAACCCTAATTCTAAGTTTGTTTTTAATTATTAAAAAAATGTTTAAGTTTAAACCTAATTTACTAATTATTTAATTAGGAGAGTATTTACAAAATTAATTAATGGTTAATAATAATAATAAAGAGAAATTATTTATTGAAAAAAAAAATGCTAAAAACCTAATTTTTATGTATTTTAGCTATTTGAGAAAAAACATTAAGGTTAAACCTAGAATTAAACTAAATTGATTATTGGAACTTATTTACAAAAACTATTAATGAATTAAAAATTAAATAAACATATTTTATTCTTTTTGATTTCTGATTTTTTATTTGGTTTTTTATGAAAAATATTTTGGTGAATTAATTAAAACAATAAAACAAATTAAAAAGAATAAAAAAGAAAAAGAAGGAAATTAGGAGGAAGAATACAAACAAAGGGGGTTTCTGGCCCAATTATGGAGGTCAATTGTAAGCAATTTGGCCCATTGATTCAGGCCTTTTTGGACTTTCTGGAATTGCATAGGGCATGGTTGACTAACGTGCATGATGGTCTTCCCATTCTGGCCATTAGATTGGAATTTCTGGACACTTGGCAGGCACACACGTATGCGCATATGGTGGATCACTGGGCAGGAATTGTACCTGATCATGTTATAACAAAAATTATAGGGAAATATGGGGGACCTGGGAATCGAACCCAGGTCCCAATACCTGCATGCCAGCGCGTTTGCCAATGGAGCTAGTGCGTTTCTTTATCAGTTTAATGGACAACGGATAATATAATAGAAAAATCAATATCATGCTGGACTAAACAAAAAAACGCGCCAATGTTTAAATTGTCCAGTCACCGTTCAACACCTCAGCGTCTCTTTCCTTGCTTCTTTATTTTTTCCTGAAAATACAAATGGATAGCGGGGGTTTTAAACCCCCACTAACTCAAACCTGAAAAATAACGAATAGGTCATATGCAAATATAAAAAGGGCGTGATGGGGGGAATTGATTCGTTTGGACGTTCTGAATCCAGTGGTACAGGTTTCGTGGCCTAATTTTTCCAGATGAGGAAAGCCCCAATTCAAAGTTTCTGCAACCCTAGCAATCATTAATGGTGGATTTTTGTACAGGCAGCCATTCTTCAATTAAACGGTACCATTAGCTTTGGAATGATCATGTTAGTATAAATCAAACATTAAAATGCATTAATATGGCATGAAAATGCAAACACGAATATGCAAAATTTTATGAACAGGGCGACTCGGTTATACCAATTCTTGAGGTCAGGGTCTATGTTCTTGATTGCAATCTCTTCCTGGTGGTGTCAGCAAGCCTTTGGAATAGTTTTTAGACCTTGAGTCACACTGCAACTATGAAAACAGTTTCAACTTTTTTTAGTGAAAAATGCAAGTTTTGTTCTTGATCTTGGGCGCAGCTTTCTTGTCATTTTCATTAGGGTTATGTTTGTGTATATATGTGGAAGGAATTAGGTCAGAAAGATCAAGCCCAAAGCCTTGCATTCAATGATTTTGAATATTTGATTTTCATGATCTTTTTCAATCTTTTTTGCCATGAAACTTGCCTATTTTGGAAGATCTTGCCTCTTGATGTGGTACACGAAATATCTAGGTCATGATGAGTGAATATGCTGCACCAAAAGATTCAAAACCTTTATTTGAGTATTTTTTTCATAATTAATTTTAATTAAGTGAATTAATAATAATAAAAATTCAAATAATTAATCAAAAATGATAAAATAACTCCCTTGGATGTCAATGGGTCGTGCATAGCCTTTGGGTGATGATTCTTGGAAGAAATTGAGGCCCATTAGCAATTTTGAGGCATTTGAAGCAAAGTTGACTTTTCAAAATTCCCAAAAATTTCCCAACTTCCACAAGGCATATCTTGCTCAATTATTAAGCTTTGATCATGTTCTTGGACATTTTGGAAAGGTCTTGAAGTCCTCTAACCAATGTCTTTGGTCCCATGTCATTTTAATTTACCAATCTCAAGTTATGGGCTTTGACTTAAAGTGTCTTTTTGTTGACTTTTGAAAATGACCTATAATGTTGAGATTGATAACTTTTTGTGAGAGCATTTCTTGGACTTGAAGTGTGAAGATGAGTTGTAGGAAATGTCATTCTCTTCAAAATGAGCTTTGGATGGAATTTTTCTGATAAACCATGTGGAAGTTATGCCTTGGTCAATTTGCAGTTGACTTTTCCAATTGTCCGGAAATAGAAACTTTTGCATCTTGAGACTTTTTGAGCCATGCTTTGAGAATCATGATCAAGAGTTGATCAAATGATGTTTGTGGCTTCAAAATAAGATGTTGACCAAAAATTTGGACTTTTGACTGTCAAATGACCATTTGCCTCTGCAGTTGACTGTAGGGCAATTAGGGTTTTTGACTGTGCAATTTTGTGATGTGAGTCTTGAAACTTGGCATATGGATGCTTGACAATGTTTATAGGCATGTGGGACTTGATTGGACCCTTGGAAACCTCAACTTCTTTGCCAGAACCAAAACCCTAATTTTTGACTGTTAGGAGGCCATTGGACTGTGCAACTCTTGGGAGATTTTGAAGCATGCTCTTAGCAAATCTTTGAAGAATATGGGAGGGAAAATTTTGGGGTACAACACTCGGTACCCAAGTTGGTTGTATCCGCCGGTTCCTCATGAGGCTGAATAGCTCTTTCCTCTTGCTGGAGTAGTCTGGCAAGTTCCCATGGTACTTCACAATCTTCCTCACCTTCGTCTTCGGTTTGGTAGATTAGATCCTCAGAGTCATGAAAGGCCATAGCAGTATCGTTACCCATGGGATCCAGAGTGGATGGGTACCTGCATTTGTGAGTGTGGGTGTGTGTAAGGGTATAGTCATCTTTTAAAAGGAAAATAAATGTAAAAGAAAAACAATGAGCATAAAATTTGTATGCAAAACATCCGTGATTCATTGAATGTCATATGAAGATGAAAAGACAACCCTTACAAATGGACCATTGTGCCTCGGGCAAGACACAAGGTTTAAAATGTGTGAATTGTTTATGAATATTACAAATTCAACAGAAATGTAGAAGATAAATTACAGAGGGGCGAAAGTTATCGGAACAAAGTCTCTGGCTTCCCAATTGCGAAGTCCTCCGTTGATAGTAGGAAAGATCCAATCCTCCAAGCTTCAATCCTCTTCACCATCTTCCACCGCATTGACCTCTCGGTTTCTAATCTTCAAAGGTGGCCCTCCCGCACGGGTACGACGCACAACCTTCTGAGCACTTGAAGTAAACCCTAAGCCAAACTTGTTAGATCTATATGGAATGTCTGGAAGTTGCCTCCAGATGGTGCATCCTCCCTGCTTAACTACATCTTTGGCGTCCTTCAGAGATGACATCCAGAGTGGAGGTCTTGTAATCTTGGGAAATGGGGAGAGTCTTGGTTACTGCTACCTCTTGGGGAACTTCTTCAAAATGTTGAAAAGGAGTTTCAATGAATTCTCCATCCAATTCCACATACCTGAAGGAATTGAGGTGGCTAATCATATATTCTTCCTCTCCATGGACAATGATAATCTTTCCATGGACCAGATATTTTAGCATGTGGTTCAATGTAGAGGTGACAGCACCGACATTATGGATCCACGGTCGTCCTAGCAGACAGGAATAAGAGGGGCGGATGTCCATTACATAGAAGGTTGAGTTAAAAGTTTGAGTCCCAACCTTTATGGGGATGTCCACTTCCATGTTACTGGGTTTCAATTCCAGTCATTCGTAATCTAGTCTGTCAAGAGCCTTCTTCGTTAAAACACTCAAAGATGAGAGAATGTCCACCAAGGCATGGGCCAGAGTTATTCCTCTACATTCCACAGAGACATGCAATGCCTCGTTGTGCTTTCTTCCTGTGATACGGTGGGAGAACTGACTTGAGGTTTTGCGTTTGTTTTCGTAAATGTTTCGGTTTAGCAAGAGTCGCTACCGACTTTTTATTTTATCCTAAGGAAAGGTTAAAAAGCATAGAAAAAACCTTTGAGATGTTTTCTTGGGTTCGGGGAGTAGATTATAGAAAGGGAAGGTATTAGCACCCTTTCTATCCATGGTTATCCATGGACTCTTAGTTACTTACTTAGATCACTTGCCTTGCATTTTCAATTGTTTGAAATGGTGCTTTCAATTGTTTGAAATGGTGCTTTGTGTGTGGTTTGAAAGATATTTTGAAAAGAGGCCATGGTGGTGGCAACCTTTGTAATGATCCATGTTTGAATGTATACAAAGGTGTATTTGTCTTTTGAAAAGTTTTCAATGTTTTGAAAGTTTGTTTTGAAATCGTGTTGTGATGTGTGTTTTTGAAAATAGGCAAGGTTTTGTTTTGCAAGCTTGATCAAGTAACTAAGAGTTTGTCTACCCCTAAGTTTACTCAAAGATTTTTTCTATGTTTTAACCCTTTTAACAGTATTGTTCCACCATTGTATTTGGTGGACAACCTTGTGTTAGGATGTTAACGGGACGGGCGCGGGTCATCGTTTAGACCATGAATGCAATGGTGCCAAGTGTCTTTGGAAACTTTTCCTTTAAGGGACTTGATCATTTTTAGGCAACTTGAGAAAGCGTCATCGAGGGACTATGATCATTAGATTTGTTTTTGTTTGGCCAAAGACACTCAACATGCAAGCATGGCCCATTATTGAAGGCAACAAGTGGAGTAACCCTAAGGGTGCAAGTGTGATTGGTGTTGTCCATTTTCATGCTTGTTTATCTTTGAATTAGGTCAAGCTATTCGTTATTTGATTTTTGCATACAAACCCTAAGTCTATCATGGCATAATTAGAAAGCTTTAAAATGCGGAATTTAAAGTCCTAAATTATTACAACATGATTATGGGGATGGGGGTACAAATGTTTGAATGGGGGTATTTGACAAGAAATTTAAATCTAGGCTATTACATCCATATCGAATATACAAGTATTTAAATGTACAATATTCATAATATCAAATAAATATCAAAATGCAATGTATTATGCACAAAAATGTTTTTTATATATGTAAAAGTGTTTTTCAATGTAAAATATAAACAAAAATGAAAAGGTTAATTTTTGATATTTTTATGGTTTTAGGGTAAAACCCTAATTTTTGAATAAATGGTAATTACTTATTAATTATGCATAATATGTATTAATTATGTACAAAAAATAAAAAGTATATTATGAAAAAGTATTTCTTGATGTCAAATATTAATAAAAATAAAAATGTATTATTTTCATGTTTTTGTCATAAATATTTAATAAAATATGTACAAGTATTTATATTATTTATTTAAATATACTAAATATATACAAAAAATGAAATATTAATTTTTACATAAAAGTATATTTTTAGAAAATGTTTCCAAAATGTAAATAAAAAAAATGATGGCTGAAAATATATTTTTTATGTTATTTTTTAATGTTTTAAATAAAAGGTATTTATTATTTTACATGTATAAGTTAAAATAAAACAAATAAATTCCAAATAAATGCAAAATGGGTGGAAAAATATTTTTAATATTTTTAATGTTTTGACAAAAAATAATAAGTCAGAAGAAAAAATAAAAAGTCAAAAATAATCAAAATATCACACAATGGGCCAAGGGGGTGTAAGTGGAAAAAAATGGTGCAAGAAGCAGAAACAACTCAGGCCCAGCCCAAGGGGCTTGTCTTCAACCTCCAACTTATGTTTGAAACAAGAAAACGCGCGTTCCTTGCTCAACCTGCTAACTTCTGATTCTTTGATTTTTAACAAAAACTTACAACATCAATAATGTAGAGCATCAAGTCACGATTTCAGACCTATAAAAAAGTTGTTCTAACTCTCAGAAACGAGAGAGAATTTCTCCTCCCCCAATTTCTGACCTAACTTTTCTTCCATGTTTAAGTTCAAAATTCTCACAGCACACACAATATAAATGAAAAGTAACTACATGGATGGCTTCAGGGCTATGAGTAGAACATGCTTTCTTCACAAACTTAAGCCTAACTATGCTTGGATAGAGAGATAGAAGTTCAAAATTTTACCTGTTCAGCTTGATTCGTGTGCAGCAATGGAGGTACCTTCAATGGAGTTTGAGGATTTGTACAACTTGCCTGAAGTCCAAGGATGCTCCTCCAACCTCTAGCTTGCTTTGAAACTAACTGAATCGAGCTATGTAACTCAACCTGCACAGCTGAAAAGTGAAAATGGAAAACTTGGTTAGGGGTGTTACAGTCTGTATCTAGGGCTTGGGATAGTTTGTATGGATGATATAGAATGTGTTTGAAGTGGTTTTAGCCAAAGCGCACGAATGGATTGAGCTGGCCAAATCAAACTGCAGTAGGTACCCTGTTTTGCAACAAAACTATGTTTTGATGAATGAGAAGGTTTGAGCTCTGGTTGATTCGTGTTTTAGGTCAGTTGGATCAAGTGAAAAGTGTTTGCAAAGTTTGTTTTAGTTGGTCTTTGCAGGCATGAGAGTTATGGTTCAATATGCAAGTTTTCTTCTTATCTAAGCAAAGTTTATCAAGTTGGGTTATAGGCTCATACAGGCCCCTCAAGCATGCTGTAAACTTGGTTCTTCATCAGTGGGATTTGTCCATAAACTTGTGCCTCAAAGATATGCTTGTACTTCCAAGATATGGACTTTGACATAAAGCATTGCTTTTTCAAAATGGCAAACTTGCTTTTTCCATATATGGATTGATTTTGTGTGTATTGTCCAAATGAACAAAATAACACTCTAACACAAAGGATATGCATTTAATTATTGAGTGTGAATGAGATTAGAGGCCTGTAATCTAGCTTGGACCATGCTGACTTGAAAATGGCAATGTTATGAACATGTATTTGGCTATGAACAAAGTGACTTTTGCCCATCTTTGCCAATTCGATTCTCCCTAACCACAACGGTGTTTGAGAAGTTCTTGGATAATTTGGAAAG
Source organism: Vicia faba (assembly GCA_948472305.1). Taxonomy (NCBI): domain Eukaryota; kingdom Viridiplantae; phylum Streptophyta; class Magnoliopsida; order Fabales; family Fabaceae; genus Vicia; species Vicia faba. The sequence goes on from OX451739.1 coordinate 1,601,645,261, forward strand.
CTTGGAATGTGTACTACAATCCATATTTGTAATGCAATTTGAAATTCCAAGTGGAAGCATGTGAAAAGTGGCCATGAAGTTGGGCAAAAATCCTGCCTAAAATAGGTCAAAAATTTTCTAAGTTAAGAATGTTTTGCACCCTTGTTCCAAAAATCATAACTTGAGCTACAAGCTTCTTTTGAGGAAACTTTGTGAATCAAAGTTGTAGATTTTGCAATGGACTACGACTCTCATGTTTTGAGTTTTGTTTGAATCCAAATGTATCTTGATGAAAAAATGGGACAAAGTTAGGAAAAAATAAGGAAGTTTCATAACTTAGAAAAATTCTAAGTTATGAAATTTTCTCATTCTAAACCCTAATTTGCAAATTTGGATTTCTTGATGAACAAGTTTCATAATTTGACATGTCTTGATGAAAAATGAATCTTGGCACTTGATTTTGACCAAAAAGTCAAAGTTTGACTTTTCAGTATACAGTCAAATTTTGATCAGTTGAATGGAAAATTCATCTGTCAATCTTGTGCATTTGGAACCTTTTGAACTTGTTGAATGTGTCAAGACCATGCCATTGAGTTCTTGAGTCCATATGTGAGCTTGATTTTCCATTGGTTAGGTCAAACAGTCAAAAATTGCCTTTGTGCAGTCAAAACCCTAAAAATGACCATTTTGCCCTTTTGGTGATCTGATCAAATTTCTTGTGAAATTATGATCCAAACTTGACCAAATGGTTCATATGAGTTCAATATGTTGATGTGGGTCAAAAATCATGAGGTTTGACTATCAAATAGCCACAGTTGACTTTTTCCTCAATACAACTGATTTTTATGTCAACTGTCCAATTGGCTGGTGTTGTACCCCAAAATTTGCCCTCCCATATTTCTCAAAATATTTCAAGAAAAATTCACAAGTCCAACCCGGCACGTCATATTCAGGTATTCTTTCGCCAAGATATCTCTGATAACGTATTCTCAAATTCAGGTTCGGCTCAAGAGTCAACTCTTTAAAGAAGGTATCAGAATATGTGAGTTTTCTCGAAGAAATATGGTGAAAAAGGGTGCTGAAAGTGCAGTTTTTACGCGCTAAAAAATTCATAACTTGAAGATCGTGGCTCGTATTGAACCCGTTCCGGTGGCCAAAATTTTGTCTTGACATTATCTACGTTTTCATCTCTCACGGCTGGAAGCCAATTTCGATCAGAAGGTCTTCAAAAATGTGGATTTATCAAGTATTTTTGCACAGAAAATTTGTGACAGAAGTTTACTTGCGTCATGTTCAGAAAATCATAACTTGGTCGATTTTCATCGTATCGAGCTGGTTCCGGCGCCAAAATTTCAAAAATTGAGTTGGCTACATTTTCACAGAAGGTATTGAGTTTAAACGGTATTCAAAAGGCCTTCGTTTTTTGCTTAGAGTGCGTGACACGCTGAAAATCCTGAATGCTGAATATTATTTCAGTTGGGCCGAAACTTCGAAAATTCATAACTCGGTCAATTTTTATCGGATTTGGCTCATACTTTTACACAAGGTCCCTGACTCATAGATCTACAACTTTTCTTCAAAAGTCGAGACCAAATTATGCACCGATCAATACCAGTTTTTTATTGAAGAACGTGTCAGAGTCGACACTGGAGCCCAAAATAAGTTTGTCTGAGCTGAAACTTCAAAAATTCATAACTAATTCACCGTTTATCCGATTGAGTCGATTTTCGGACAGGAGTTAGTTATCGATGTAGGCTACATTTTGTTTTCACATTTCAACTTTAAAAAATGCACTTAAGTCCCTGCGATTTAGCCTGGAAAGTGACGAATTCAAGTGAATATTGGAGGCCCAATTGCACATTCAAAGCCCATTTGCTTTACCCTAATTTCCATTATATAATCACCTTCTTTTCACACAAACTAGAGAGAGAAAAAAAAGAGAGAGGAAAAGAGAGGAGAAAAAGAGAGGAAAAAAACCTTGCCACAACACTGTTAGAATATCAAACTCTTTCAAGAACCCTAAAACCTTGAAATCCTTATTACAAATCCCTCTCTCACTACAAGCAAGCCATCACAGTTATAAACCAATACCTCACTACTTCTTCAGTAATGATAAGGCTGGCTTGATCTTCATGATCCTAATCTTCCAGTAAGGCATAAAAGCATTCAGGTCACTAATCTTCCAGTAAGGGTAAGATTAATTTGATCTCCATGATCAAAAGGGTATAATCATTCATACATGCCATATTGTGCCTAAACATTAAATTTCTTCATATGTTGGTTTTATTTGAATTTTTATGATTTTATTTAATGTGTTCATGAGGTTCAACACTGCAGATTTAGACAGGATCCCATGCAGGTTCATTAAGGAACGTTGAGGCCAAAAGCCAAATGGCCAAAAGGCCAGAAGCCAAATGGCCAAAACAGAACATTTTACACATGACACCAATAAATGGCGAGACAGACATTAAGCCAGACATTAAGGAATGTTGAAGCCAGAACGCAAATGGCCAAAAGCCAAATGGCCAAAGTAGAACAACTTATGCATGATGAGGCCAGAACACAAATGGCCAAACCACTCCAATTCACCTCCAAAAAGGGGACAGAAACCCCCCAAGGTATTGTATTTTCTTTCTTTTCCTTATTTTATTTATTTCAATTATTTCTTTTTTTTAATTAATTCCTTTAATTTAACTTATTTTCATAAAATATAAAAAATAGTAAAAAACAGAAAAGTCATAAAAATCAAAATATATTTATTTAATTAATATTTTTTGTAAATAAATTTCACTAATGATTAATTATTTATTTTTATAAATCAAAATTGCATGTAAATAATTAGATTAATTTTAGGTTTAATTTTAACATGTTTTTCTTAATAAATAAAAAAATTAGAATTAGGATTAATATTTTAATTTCATTTAATTCTCATAAAAAACCATAAATACAAAAAACCTCAAAAATAATTTCTTTTTTATTTTAATTTAATTAATTTGCTCAATATAATTTAATTTCATTAAAAAGGGTCCAACGCCCTCGCTTTCAATTTCAATTCAATTCGCGCATCTTTATTCCTTCTTTTAAATATTTATGTAATTCTCCCAAAGCCATGTAACTCGGACATTTTATATTTCTCGCACTTTAGTTCTTTATTTTTTGTCAAATCGGGTCCTGGATTTTAATTTTGGCGATGTGGACCCGCGCCTTTGTAATAGTTTAGAACTTTCAATTTCCGCATCTGTTTTAACTGTTAATAAATGCATGCAAGAATGAATGATAAAATAAAAACAAACGCATAGATCACCTTGACATGAATAAGACAAAATAACTGAACATGACACACAAATCACACACCACCCCTAGGGTACGCCTCACTGTTGCCTTGCCTCGAAAGGTGATCGTCGAGTAGAGGATGTCTTAGTAAGTCCTCATGATCCGGGAACCTGGCATGAGGGTAGCTTCTAAGGTATCTTCCCATTGCTCCGGTGATCACCATGTCCCGAACCTCGAATTGACCCGAACACCTCCAACGGTGGTGCTACCTACCTCTCAATGGTGGGATGGCACTACTTTAAAGGACATCTACACAGACGAATTCCTTAGGGTAGGTAGACGACTCTAGATACTTGCTCTAAACTTCAAAACAAATCAAAAAAATACTTTTCACACCAACACATTTTCAAAAAGCTTTCGAAAGCAATTTTTCAAACACTCTTGAGGACCGATACAAGAGTCGAACTGGAATTTTCAAAGAAACTTTTTAAAACCCACAGTTGAAAAGCAAACAAACCATTTTTGAAAACATAATGAGCAAGTATCTAAGAGCCCATGGATAACCATGGATAGAAAGGGTGCTAACACCTTCCCTTTCTATAATCTACCTCCCGAACCGAGAGCAATCTCTTTAAGGAATTTTTCTGTGCTTTTGTCCTTTCCATTTGGAGAAAATAAAAGACGGTGGCGACTCTTGCTTCCGCGACATTTCGCGAACCAGCGTTAAACAGTCAGTTCCAGATCCACCGATCACAGAACTGGCGACTCTGCTGGGGACTACTTTAAAAGTGAGGTGTACCTTAGGACTAAGATCACTTGTGTTTTCAATTGTTGTGCTTGTTTGATTTATTATTGTGGGACTGTCTCGGGAGTTCTATAGATCCTAACCCGGATCTGGGGGATACCTTCTTAGAAAGTAGCAACAAGGCTGTGAGGGAACTGTGCGGGGTATACCGACATGGTTGAAGCAGTCTGCTACGTTGATGTGGCACTTTGGTGTGTACCGGTAACCCTTGAGTTCAGTCAAGGAGAGTACGGGGCCTCCGCGTGGTGTCGTGAAGCATCAACAGAGCTTAGGAACCTTAATTGAACTATCTTGGCCTCTTTAGGGTAGTGAGATAACTGACTTTGGTGCAGTCCGAGGTTGGTTGATACTCGATACTACACTCAATTGAGGGTTGCTTTCCTGGAATATTTCGGTCGCCAGTTCAGTGGCTAAATCGAAACGATGAACAATGAAAGCAATCCAGTGATGTTGGGACCCTTAGAACCCGGTTACTTCTAATAGGACAGGTTGAGCCCACCAACTTCAAGAGGGTAATACCCAGACCTCATGCTGGCCTAAACTCTAAGGGCTTCTCTTGTGTGACTTGTGTGCCTTCATACCTGACTACTTGCATGCTTGTTATCTGACACATGAACTACTTGCAGGTTTTGTCCTTAATGGGGACCCCGGACAGGGTTACTGAGTTTACTTGCAGGTTTTGTTTATAGTCCTTAATTGGGACTCATAACATGGTTTACTAAGTTCCTTACAGGTTTTGGTTTGCAGTCCTTAATTAGGACTCATAACAGGGTTTACCGAGTTTCTTGCAGGTTTTGTTTTTTAGTCCTTAACTGGGACTCATGACAGGTTTTTCTTGAGTTTCTTGCAGGTTTCTGTTTATAGTCCTTAATAAGGGCTCATAACAGGGTTTATTCATATTACCCCATGCATCATGACATCATACCATTGCATACATCCTAACCCATTTCAAGGATCTCTAAGGCTTGTGATGCAGGTCATGATAAATCAAACACCTAGCAAGGGGCAGAGAGGATTTATTTTCCTCTAGCCAAAGCTGTCAGGGGCTATGACCCACTTGATATGGTGAGCTTTGACTCCTGAAGAAGGTTCCCCTAACCAAGGTTGTTTGGAAACCAAAACCAGACATGATGACTAAAGTCAGGGGCTATGACCCACTGGATATGGTGAGCCTTTGACCCTTGAAGAAGGACTCTCAATAATATGCAGTTCCTTCAATCAAGCTACCGGACCCAAATTCTAACCAATCTTCTTGTTTACCCTGCGAGGTCCTTGAAAACATTACATGCAAATCATACATATCATTGTATTACAGGTACCCTTTTGACAGGTCACTTACCTTTCCCGCTGTTTATTTCAGCAATGGCTTCCCAACCAGATAACCAGGACCTTCCCGCTCAAGAGACTCAGTTCAAGGAAATCCTCCTGAATCTATCCAAGGGGCAGGAGGAGCTAAGGACACTTCTCATGGAGACTTTTGTCAGGAACAGTGATGAGGATGAAAGGCTGAAACACCTACAAGCTGAGGTGGATGCATTGAGGGTCCAGATGCTGGGGCAGGTGACTGCCATTCAAGAGTTAGCTCAAAGACAAGATGAGCTCTGGTTTCTCGCCAACCAACTGCTTCAGGGTAACCGACTGGGGCAAAAGTCTAAGGGTAAAAAGCCAGTCATCGTTCAACCACCTTTGAGACAAGGAGGTAAGGGGAGAGCTCCTCAAAGGGCTCCGGTGTCACAAATTCAACATCACGACCAACAAAAGAGTGAGAGAAGGAAGTTCACTCGGCTCAGTATGACCTTATCCCAGATATTGCCACAGTTGCTGGAGACCAAGCTGGTAACTCTAAAAGAAGCTCCGAAGAGCCAAAATACAACGTCACCGAAGTATAACCCCGGCGCCCGCTGCGCTTATCACTCTGACAGCCCGGGGCATGCTACAGATGATTGTTGGAGCTTGAAAAATAAGATCCAAGACATGATCGACGCTGGAGAGATTCAGCTTAAAGTACCCAAGACCCCCCACGTGATCACTGCTCCCTTGCCAAGACATGGCTAGAATTGGAAAACTTTTGTTCATTCGAATGTTCAAGTTGTAATTTTCTTTTGTTCAAACATTTACTCATGTTAAACATTGTTATTTCATTAATGCATCGCATATGTCTGTTCTGAAACAATATATTCGTATTCACTAAATGCAAATTATTTTCATATTTTTTCTGATGATCAACTCTTAATTAATAATTCTAAGCCTCTTGAGGGAGGATGACGAAAACGATACCATAATCTACAGTATGCTTTTGAACAGACCCCGCTGATGAGGTACAGGCATTGTTTCAATCCCTAAACACTGGAGTTATAAGGAAGATAATCCCTCGTCAACCCCTCTGAGCCAAAGAAGTAGGAGTTTTTCTTTTCGAAATTTAAAACCCTTTATCATAACCTGGGGCAGGGTAGTTCTCTCAGTTGATCCAAGTGCATAACGAACGGCACCAAAAAGATCCTTACAAAACAAAGAAAGACAGTGATGGTTCTGAATGATCAATAAAGAAAGGCAGTCATTATCTTTCAAAATAAAATAAAAACCCATTAAGTCAAAACCCATGAAGGAGACTTACAAAACTGGGGCATCCCGCTGACTGTAATTCCAAAAAAGGAAACAGTTCCGGCAAAAAAAAGAAAGGGATAACAAAAAAAGAAAGAGGTCCTACAAACCCTCAGCAAAAAAGGAGATGACTTCCTATTCAAATAAACGTTCAATATCTGAACCATCATTGGAACATCAGGACAAAAACTCAAATAAGGTCAAACGCACGATCAGCTGAGTTTAGGTTTGGAGAACATCACGAAGAGCGGGTGGGTACAAATAAAATTTGAGCCTTTATCCTTTGTTTCTTAAACCGTGAACCAGGCCACGTTATAACCCTTAAAAGTCCTAGCTGAAGCATGGGTTAGTTCGAAAGCATACTGTTACGAAAGGTATCCTGACTCCTTAAGGCCTATGGTAAAATACAGAGTTGACATCACGTTTTACAAACATTCATTTGTTTTATGAAAAAGAATGCATTTTCAAAATCTTCAAGACAGACATAAGCTTTGCATTTTTAACATAACTTTGTTTGCATATGACTTTTTGTTTGAACAACATAGAAGTTCGCACGACGAAAGCCTAATGAACAGAAGCACTTCCAATCAAGGGGCATGGCATGACTATGGTCCATCATCTGGGGCAGTCCAATCAAGATTCGGAGAATCTCTCAAAGGCCAAATAGCCTGGGGCAAATCTCCGCCTGAGTCACTTGGGGCACTCCAGCAACGAATCTTGCCTGATCAAACACTTTTTGGTGGCATGCCAAAGCACTTCTGACAGGGGCAACTCCCTACATTCTAAGATCATGGACATAGTCGAAAAGATACTACACAAAATCAAAGACCCGCTAGGTTGACATACCTAGGCAAAGATAAGGGCTTCCCGGCGAACCAAAAGGGTTCGGGCAAAAATAAGGGATGAAATGAAAAATATGTACACCCGGCAAGTTGAAAACCTGAAAAGGCGGCTTGGGCAAAAATGGGTATCCCGATGGACTGAAAACCCGAAAGGGCGGTCTAGGAAAAATTTAGGGATCAAAGCGTACGACTATGTCCTATCATCTTGTCACCTGTCTACCAGAAGAAGGTTTGTCCATCAACAACTATCAGCACCTCATAGGTCGTCCTTTCCCACCTCAGAAACAGGGGCAATAATGAGTTGCCCAAGCAATCTAATTGTTCTATCCTCCAAGGTACCAAGGTAGGTTCAGCTGGAGAACATAACCAGATATCTCAATTCCCTAGAGAGTGAGCCAGCAAGTCAATACGCTCTCCCCAAGTAAAGCTATTTTCAAACTTAAGGAAGTTGGGTATCCTCCCGCAGAGCTCAACATTCCCCGCAGTATACATGTATTCTTAACAAGCATCCCCGGCAGTCTTGACCTAAAGATTGTTCCCCGGCGGTATATCAAACATTCAACAGAGTTACTTCCAGTGCAGTTCAAAATTTCCCCAAGAGAGTCCAATCCAGTTTCCCCAGGAAAGTTGGAATTCACCTCCCCAGGCAGTAAGCTTATTCCCAGTAGATTCTGGAAGCTTATCCTCGCAGAGCACGAACGCGTCGCCCGGCTTTATTCAAAGAGTTATTTCCCTACCAGGATATAACTGGGTTATCCTTAGCCAAGAGCCACAGAGAGATCGTCGTCGACACAGTCTTCTTATCCCCAGCGAAGTCTATTAACACTTCCAACACAGCAAAGATATCCCCAGCGGAGTTATCCTCATCAACCTCAACAAAGTACCTCTTTCCCCACAGAGTTTTGTTTCCCAGCAAGATCGTTAGAGTACTTTTCTCCCTGCAGAATAATCTATTCGCCAAGTTTATTTCCCAACGGAGTTATCTTCTCCTACCGGTATTCTTGCAATCATCATCCCCAACGGAAACGAAGAATCTCACTCTTCAACATCAACCCAGGATTTGACTTCCCGGCATCCGTCAAGGATCTATTTTCCTAGACGAAGATACATTCATAAACGTCACATTGTTATACATCATGATACATGCACATATGCATCATATCATACAATCTCATGTGTTGAAAAATATTATTGCTTGATCCATATCATGCATTGCATATGACTGACCTTTACCTTTCAGGAAGGATACAGTTAAAAGATTAGCTATGTAGACGAATTCAGTCAAAGTAGACAAATCCAGTCAAAAGAAGACAAGTCCAGTTAAAATTACTTCCGCTCGTCGTTATAGACACTCGTCGTTATAGACACTCGTCGTTATAGACACTCGTCGTTATAGACACTCGTCGTTATAGACACTCGTCGTTATAGACACTCGTCGTTATAGACACTCGTCGTTATAGACACTCGTCGTTATAGACACTCGTCGTTATAGACACTCGTCGTCATAGACACTCGTCGTTATAGACACTCGTCGTTATAGACACTCGTCGTTATAGACACTCGTCGTCATAGACACTCGTCGTCATAGACACTCGTCGTCATAGACACTCGTCGTTATAGACACTCGTCGTTATAGACACTCGTCGTTATAGACACCCGTCGTTATAGACACCCGTCGTTATAGACACTCGTTGTTATAGACACCCGTCGTTATAGACACCCGTCGTTATAGACATCCGTTGTTATAGACATCCGTCGTTATAGACACCCGTCGTTATAGACACTCGTTGTTATAGACACTCGTTGTTATAGACACTCGTCGTTATAGACACTCGTCGTTATAGACACCCGTCGTCATAGACACTCGTCGTCATAGACACTCGTCGTCATAGACACTCGTCGTCATAGACACTCGTCGTCATAGACACTCGTCGTCATAGACACTCGTCGTCATAGACACTCGTCGTTATAGACACTCGTCGTTATAGACACTCGTCGTCATAGACACCCGTCGTCATAGACACTCGTCGTCATAGACACTCGTCGTCATAGACACTCGTCGTCATAGACACTCGTCGTCATAGACACTCGTCGTCATAGACACTCGTCGTTATAGACACTCGTCGTTATAGACACTCGTCGTTATAGACACTCGTCGTTATAGACACGCGTCGTCATAGACACTCGTCGTTATAGACACTCGCCGTTATAGACACTCGTCGTCGTAGACACTCGTCCTTATAGACACTCGTCGTTATAGACACTCGTCGTCATAGACACTCGTCGTCGTAGACACTCGTCGTCATAGACACTCGTCGTCATAGACACTCGTCGTCATAGACACTCGTCGTCATAGACACTCGTCGTCATAGACACTCGTCGTTATAGACACTCGTCGTTATAGACACTCGTCGTTATAGACACTCGTCGTTATAGACACTCGTCGTTATAGACACTCGTCGTTATAGACACTTGTTGTTATAGACACTCGTCGTTACAGAAACTCGTCGTTATAGACACTCGTCGTTACAGACACTCGTCGTTATAGACACTCGTCGTTATAGACACTCGTCGTTACAGACACTCGTCGTTATAGACACTCGTCATTATAGACACTCGTCGTCATAGACACTCGTTGTCATAAACACTCGTCGTTATAGACACTCGTCTTTAAAGACCACCCGTCCATGGAAATAACCTGTCAGTAGAGACAACTCACCAACCTTTCTGAATACCAGATCCGATTCCTGTATCTTGCCAGGGTGTGTCTGAAGAGTTCGAGGATCCGATGCCTGAATCTTGCCAGGGTGTATCCGTTGAAGACTAACATTACCAGATCCGATTCCTATATCTTGCCAGGGTGTGTCTGAAGAGTTCGAGGATCCGATGCCTGAATCTTGCCAGGGTGTATCCGTTGAAGACTAACATTACCAGACTCGATTCATGTATCTCGCCAGGGCACGTCTGAAGAGTTTAAAAGATTCAGCTCCTGTAACCAGTCAGGACACATCTATACAAAGCATCTGAAAACCAGATCCTGCAACATGTCAGGTACTCATTTTTCTTTTGCAGGTATGCAAGTTCTCGCTAAGGAATCTCTTACGCGATCAACATCCAGATGGCATCTATAAGTCCATCATCCTATTCATCAATCTCTAAATGGCATCTATAAGCCCATTTCCATCACACTGCTACTATGTGAGCGCAAATTTCTGGGCACTCTAGTGTTCAATCATCTTCCAACTTCGGATTACGAAAGCACGCCAGCCAATCTACATCCTCAGGTCTAAGAAGATTGAACAGGGGCAACTGTTGTACCCCAAAATTTGCCCTCCCATATTTCTCAAAATATTTCAAGAAAAATTCACAAGTCCAACCCGGCACGTCATATTCAGGTATTCTTTCGCCAAGATATCTCTGATAACGTATTCTCAAATTCAGGTTCGGCTCAAGAGTCAACTCTTTAAAGAAGGTATCAGAATATGTGAGTTTTCTCGAAGAAATATGGTGAAAAAGGGTGCTGAAAGTGCAGTTTTTACGCGCTAAAAAATTCATAACTTGAAGATCGTGGCTCGTATTGAACCCGTTCCGGTGGCCAAAATTCTGTCTTGACATTATCTACGTTTTCATCTCTCACGGCTGGAAGCCAATTTCGATCAGAAGGTCTTCAAAAATGTGGATTTATCAAGTATTTTTGCACAGAAAATTTGTGACAGAAGTTTACTTGCGTCATGTTCAGAAAATCATAACTTGGTCGATTTTCATCGTATCGAGCTGGTTCCGGCGCCAAAATTTCAAAAATTGAGTTGGCTACATTTTCACAGAAGGTATTGAGTTTAAACGGTATTCAAAAGACCTTCGTTTTTTGCTCAGAGTGCGTGACACGCTGAAAATCCTGAATGCTGAATATTATTTCAGCTGGGCCGAAACTTCGAAAATTCATAACTCGGTCAATTTTTATCGGATTTGGCTCATACTTTTACACAAGGTCTCTGACTCATAGATCTACAACTTTTCTTCAAAAGTCGAGACCAAATTATGCACCGATCAATACCAGTTTTTTATTGAAGAACGTGTCAGAGTCGACACTGGAGCCCAAAATAAGTTTGTCTGAGCTGAAACTTCAAAAATTCATAACTAATTCACCGTTTATCCGATTGAGTCGATTTTCGGACAGGAGTTAGTTATCGATGTAGGCTACATTTTGTTTTCACATTTCAACTTTAAAAAATGCACTTAAGTCCCTGCGATTTAGCCTGGAAAGTGACGAATTCAAGTGAATATTGGAGGCCCAATTGCACATTCAAAGCCCATTTGCTTTACCCTAATTTCCATTATATAATCACCTTCTTTTCACACAAACTAGAGAGAGAAAAAAAAAAGAGAGGAAAAGAGAGGAGAAAAAGAGAGGAAAAAAACCTTGTCACAACACTGTTAGAATATCAAACTCTTTCAAGAACCCTAAAACCTTGAAATCCTTATTACAAATCCCTCTCTCACTACAAGCAAGTCATCACAGTTATAAACCAATACCTCACTACTTCTTCAGTAATGATAAGGCTGGCTTGATCTCCATGATCCTAATCTTCCAGTAAGGCATAAAAGCATTCAGGTCACTAATCTTCCAGTAAGGGTAAGATTGATTTGATCTCCATGATCAAAAGGGTATAATCATTCATACATGCCATATTGTGCCTAAACATTAAATTTCTTCATATGTTGGTTTTATTTGAATTTTTATGATTTTATTTAATGTGTTCATGAGGTTCAACACTGCAGATTTAGACAGGATCCCATGCAGGTTCATTAAGGAACGTTGAGGCCAAAAGTCAAATGGCCAAAAGGCCAGAAGCCAAATGGCCAAAACAGAACATTTTACACATGACACCAATACATGGCGAGACAGACATTAAGCCAGACATTAAGGAATGTTGAAGCCAGAACGCAAATGGCCAAAAGCCAAATGGCTAAAGTAGAACAACTTATGCATGATGAGGCCAGAACACAAATGGCCAAACCACTCCAATTCACCTCCAAAAAGGGGACAGAAACCCCCCAAGGTATTGTATTTTCTTTCTTTTCCTTATTTTATTTATTTCAATTATTTCTTTTTTTTAATTAATTCCTTTAATTTAACTTATTTTCATAAAATATAAAAAATAGTAAAAAACAGAAAAGTCATAAAAATCAAAATATATTTATTTAATTAATATTTTTTGTAAATAAATTTCACTAATGATTAATTATTTATTTTTATAAATCAAAATTGCATGTAAATAATTAGATTAATTTTAGGTTTAATTTTAACATGTTTTTCTTAATAAATAAAAAAATTAGAATTAGGATTAATATTTTAATTTCATTTAATTCTCATAAAAAACCATAAATACAAAAAACCTCAAAAATAATTTCTTTTTTATTTTAATTTAATTAATTTGCTCAATATAATTTAATTTCATTAAAAAGGGTCCAACGCCCTCGCTTTCAATTTCAATTCAATTCGCGCATCTTTATTCCTTCTTTTAAATATTTATGTAATTCTCCCAAAGCCATGTAACTCAGACATTTTATATTTCTCGCACTTTAGTTCTTTATTTTTTGTCAAATCGGGTCCTGGATTTTAATTTTGGCGATGTGGACCCGCGCCTTTGTAATAGTTTAGAACTTTCAATTTCCGCATCTGTTTTAACTGTTAATAAATGCATGCAAGAATGAATGATAAAATAAAAACAAACGCATAGATCACCTTGACATGAATAAGACAAAATAACTGAACATGACACACAAATCACACACCACCCCTAGGGTACGCCTCACTGTTGCCTTGCCTCGAAAGGTGATCGTCGAGTAGAGGATGTCTTAGTAAGTCCTCATGATCCGGGAACCTGGCATGAGGGTAGCTTCTAAGGTATCTTCCCATTGCTCCGGTGATCACCATGTCCCGAACCTCGAATTGACCCGAACACCTCCAACGGTGGTGCTACCTACCTCTCAATGGTGGGATGGCACTACTTTAAAGGACATTTACACAGACGAATTCCTTAGGGTAGGTAGACGACTCTAGATACTTGCTCTAAACTTCAAAACAAATCAAAAAAATACTTTTCACACCAACACATTTTCAAAAAGCTTTCGAAAGCAATTTTTCAAACACTCTTGAGGACCGATACAAGAGTCGAACTGGAATTTTCAAAGAAACTTTTTAAAACCCACAGTTGAAAAGCAAACAAACCATTTTTGAAAACATAATGAGCAAGTATCTAAGAGCCCATGGATAACCATGGATAGAAAGGGTGCTAACACCTTCCCTTTCTATAATCTACCTCCCGAACTGAGAGCAATCTCTTTAAGGAATTTTTCTGTGCTTTTGTCCTTTCCATTTGGAGAAAATAAAAGACGGTGGTGACTCTTGCTTCCGCGACATTTCGCGAACCAGCGTTAAACAGTCAGTTCCAGATCCACCGATCACAGCTGGGCAAAGATTGGAGTTAAGACTTGAAACTTGGTATGGATAAACTTGTGAGTCCAACATGAAGCATGAAAGTCACTTTGAGCATTTTAGGTCAAAACATCCTTGTGCAAACTCAAACCCTAATTTGGGTCAACAGTGCAAGGAGGAGTCTTGAGCAAAGCAAACCCTAATTTGATCTTGAACTCCAAGGGTCTTGTGGTGAGAAAATATTGATGAAATGAGAGGGAAAATTTTGGGGTACAACACTTCCCCTTAGTGTCATATCAGCATCCGAGAAGCCTAGTCCGTTATCTGCTGTCATACTGGCCACACAATCTTGAAATTGGTCAACAGACGTCTCTTGAGGCACATGGGCTGTCTTCAGAAACTTCACCAGAGCTTTCACATGTGCCTCTGAGCACAGTAACAAAGCTAGCATGGAAATTTTGTAGGGAATTTGACCCAACTGTTCAACTACGTCGTAGTCACTCTTCTTTATTATTCTCAAGATCTCCTCCATTTCCTTTTTTGAGGTTTCGGGGGTAGTCAGTGGTTGAGCCTTCGTCCGGACAGGCTCTTCTTTAATACTTTTTCCTCGAATTTCAGCAGTAGGGGTATTGGTAGGGATAACAGCAGGGGTTATGTCATCTTTGTCAGTAGGAGTACTTGCAGATATGATTATTGGTACGGAGGTAACCTTTGGAACAGCCACGGGTCCAAAAACTGCCTTTGGAGGGGCAATTTCTGGAGAGAAGATTCTACCGCTACGGGTAATCTTACTGGTTCCGGCAATATTGCTAATGTTGGAGTTTTCTTCTTCGGGGCTCATCTCTTCGGCGGCCATCCCATCTTGTTTGATACCATGGTAGTAGACGTCTCCATCGTAATTCCACGGCACTATTTTGTCTAATTCATACGGGACCGGCCCGGGCATTGTGATTATAAGAGGAGTGGTTTTTGGAACCGATTTAATCCTAAAGGGTATTTTGGGGACCCTGGAAGAATTGGCGGAGATGGTTATGATTGAAACGTCTTCAACAGGAACAGGTGAAATAGGAGTACTTGGGACGATAATAAGGGGACGTTGTGTTGGGGTTCTTGGGAGCTTCTTTTAAAGTTGTCAAATTGGATTTCAAAATATGCGGTAAAACCTGGGCTAGAGTCATATTGATTTTGGTGAATTATCGGACTGACCTTTCTACCCTCGGTTGATTACTTCTTGGTTGATCAGATGTAGGATTTGGGATCATAACAGCTCCTACCATTGGTCGGCGTTCAGCTCTCCTTTGGTTCCTTTGTGGGTAAACAACAAATACCTCCTTCTTCCCAGTGAAAGGCTTTCTCACAGCTGTAGAGGCAGATGAATCCTTTTGAATCTTTCCACTTTTTATGCCAGCTTTCACCATCTCTTCGGTCAGTATTAACTCAGTAAATCCAGCAGATGAGCTTCCAATCAGATGGTTGAAGAAAGGGCCCGATAGAGTGCCTAAGAACATGTCCACCAATTCCCTTTCAGACGGAGGGGGTTGGACTCTCCCCGCTAGGTCTCTCCATTTTTGCGCGTAATATTTGAAACCCTAATTGGAAGCCATAGCCATACTCTGAAGTTGAGTACGGGTAGGCGCCAAATCTGTATTATATTGGTATTGCTTATAGAAAGCTGCGGCAAGATCTTCCCAGTTGTGGACGTTGGCTCCTTCCAGTTGGTAAAACCAGTCGAGTTGTGTCCCAGATAGACTATCCTGGAAAAGTGCACCCACAAGTCTTTATCAGCGGAGTGTGGTTTGATCTTTCTCACATATGATCAGAGGTGCATTTTAGGACATGACACCCCATCATATTTTGCAAACAACGAAACTTTGAACTTCGGTGGGATCACAATTCCCGACACTAGTCCCAATTCTTCAAAATCTAGACCTGGTACCCTTTGTATTTCCATAGCATTCAAGCGTTCTTCAAGATGTTTGTACTTATCATCAGCTGGAGGATACTGTTCTTCAGAGTAGTCTTCCTCTTCTTCCTCCTCTTCAGATTCTGACGGAACCGTTGTTTCCTTTCCTTTTCCCTCTCTTTCATCAGATGTTGTTGCGAAATTCAAGGTTCTTCTAGTCTGTCCTTAAAACCTTCTCCCCATAATTACAACACCGGTTGGTTTCTTCTCTTTCTTCTTCTTCTCTTTGGCCAACAGAGTCTTCAACTCCTCTTGTCCTTTGGCCAGGGTTGTGAGTAATTGTTGAAACTGCATGTTTTGAGCTTGAAGATATTTGACTGTCTGTTCGAGATCCATCTTACTGAAATAAACAGCAGAGAGATGAGGGAACTTGTTGCAAAAAGACATGTTTATGTTATGATGAATGATATGTGCATATGCAATTTTCAAGGATTTCAAATATTCGAGTTTGTTTTAGACAAAAAGAGACACACGTTATATTAATAAGATAGAGTTTGAATACAATAATGCCCCTTGGGCAAAATAATACACTCTCTAAGATAAAAAAAGTAGTGCGCATCCTCTTCGGTGCAATGTAGGCATTTAGAGTCTGCTCTTCACGAAGTAGCCTAGTGAGTTCCAAAACCTTCTTTTCGCTTGCGTAGAATTGGGCTTCGAAAGTATCACGCTCCCCTTTGAGCTATATGCAATCCCTTTGTAAGTCTTCAAGAGATGTGGGCTTGTCAGGATGTAGGATAATGTATGGAACTTCTCCCTCCTTAACAGGCTCAATGATCACCGAGAGGATGGAAGGATAAGGCATCATAAGACTTTGAGTGCGGGTTCGTACACACTTGAGTTAAGGCTCAAGAGGGATGGAATTCTTGTGTCTCAAAGTCTTGTTATCCACCTTGTTTAGTGTCCTCCAAGCTCGGATGAATCTCTGGAGAAGACCTTGATCGTCGTTGTCGTATCGAATACCAAGCCTTGAATCAGCATCTCGTGCGGGCCATCCCTTCGGGCATAACCAAACGGTCTCATAGCTAAGAATGGGTTGTAGGTGATGCCTCCCCTAATGCCAAGTAGAGGGACATTAGGAAATTCCCCATAACGGTCAACAATGATAATATTCTCTTTGGATCGGAAGCACCAATGAATGTCTAAATGTTTGAGCATTATTAACCTTTGTGACCACCTTAAACCTTGCTCATTCCTTAAGACTGATTGGGGAAGATGAGAAATAAACCATCTTGCCAGGAGAGGCGTGCAACACATAAGGATACCTCTTTTCCTCATTGTACGAGTGTGAAAAGAGTGTAGGATATCTCCAAGAAATGTAGGCACCGGATTGCGTGACATGAAGATTTTGACGGCGCTCACATCTATGAGTTAGTCAGGATTGGGGAACAAGACCATCCCATAGATAAGAAGAGCCACAATTTCCTTAAAGGCTTGCAAGTCAAAGGAATTCCAACAGGTTTGGGCTTTCTCAAGCAGAAACTTTGCTAAGAAGCCTTTGACACCACTCCTAGTTTCCTAATGAGTTGTGACATCAGACGAGTGCAAGTGAAGAGCTTGAGCAATCTCTTCTGGCTTTGGGTCTCTTTCTGTACCGTTGAAAGGTAGTTGATTGAGAATGGGAATCCTCAAGAGTTGAGAGAATTATTCCAAAGTAGGCACAAGCTGGTAGTCGGGAAATGTGAAGTAATGGTGCAAAGGATCAAAGAACTGAAAGAGCACCTTCATCATATCCTCATCTGTATTGGAGGTGACCAAGTTGAGTAGACAACCATGTCTCTCGGTGAAAGGAGAGCTTTCAGGGATCCTTGAAGCTAGCTCCCTAAGTTGTGGAGGAATTCTTACAAGGATGACTTGGATAGTTTTCCTACGGAATGAATTCATATCCTACAAAACAAGAACAAAGATGAATCTCCAAAAATCCTTGAAATGGTTAGTGGATGCATATGATGTCCATGATGTTATTTACATGTATGCATATACAAGCAAAGCAAACAAGTTCCTATTTTAGGCTTGCATTCGGTTTTATAGGTAAGTACCCTCTTGAAGTTTAGTTTGCTTAAACCTGTCCTAGTAATAGTAATCGGGTTCTAAGGAGCTCAATATCACCGGATTGTTTCCTTGGTCATTGTTTCAGCTCAAGCCTCTTTAATGGCGACCGAAATATTCCAAGAAACCAACCCTCAATGAGTGTAGTATCGAGTATCTACCAACTTCAGACTGCACCAAAGCCGGTCATCTCACTACATCCTAAACGCCAAGTTGGTCAATTAAAGGTTCTAAAAGTTCGTTAGTGCTTCATGACATCACTCAGCGGCCCCGTATTCTCCTTGACTACTCAAGGGATACCGGTACCCACAAATATGTCACACTAACATAGTTATTGCTTAGACCATGTCGGTATACCCTGCACAGTTTCCACAATGTATTGCTATTTACCTATAATGTATCCCCAAATCCGGGTAGAGGATTCAAACCCAAATAAAGAACCATAATGTCAAGCAAACAAATCAAACAATGTAAGCAAGTAAATGTGATCTAGCCCTAAGGTAACCCCAATTTTTTTCAATAAATCCCCAGAAGAGTCTCCAATTCTGTGGTACGGTGGGATAACTGACTTGAGAATTTGTGTTTGTGTTTGCAAATGTTGCGGTTAGCAAGAGTCGCCACCGACTTTTCTTTTATCCAAAAGGAAAGGTGAAAAAGCACAAGAAAGACCTTTGAGATTATTTCTTGATTTTGGGGGGTAGATTATGAAAAGGGAAGGTGTTAGCACCCTTTTCATCCATGGTTTTCTATGGGCTCTTAGTTACTTGCTAGATCACTTGCTTTTTGTTTTGAAATTGTGTTTTGGTGTGGTTTTTGAAAGTATTTTGTAAAAGAGGCCATTCATTTAGGAAATCTTTGTAATGATTCTCGTTCATAAGAATGTATACAAAGATGTTTGTCTTTTTGAAAATGTTTTCAATGTTTGTAAGTTATTTTGAAATGTGTGTGTTTGTTTTGAAAATAGCAAGGATATTTGTTTGAAAATAGAGCAAGTAACTAGAAGCAATCTACCTACTCAAATGTCTTTCTTATGCATTTTCTATTCCTTTGACATTATTGTTTTACCATTGATTTGGTAAAACAACCCTATCTTTGGATGTAAACGGGACGGGCGTGGGTCATCGTATAACCATGATTAGCAATGTTGCAAAGTATCTTAGCATTTTTTGAGGGACTAAGATCATTTTATAAGGCAACTTAGAATAGCGGCATCGAGGGACTATGATCTTTTGGTTTTGTTTGTTTTACCAAGATACTTTGTACGCGTAATATGACTATTTTTGTATAAGGCAACCAAGTGGAGTAACCCTAAGGGTGTTTGTGTGCAAGTGTGTTTGATTGCATGCTTGTTTTTCATCTTGAATTATGGACTTCTATTTGATTGATCTTTTACTAGCACTTACATTTGAAAGTGATAAATTGCAGAAATGTAAAGTCCTACGCTATTACAATATTTAGGGGGTGGTGTAGCGATAAAAAATGTAGCGGGGTAAATCGGAGATCGAATTATTAATTAATTCGTCTCACAAAAGCAAGAGTCGCCACCGCGCTTATTATTTCCAAGGGAAAAGGGAAAAGAGCGAAATAAAACCCTAAAATATGCAATGTAAAATAATACTTTGAAAGTAATGAAAATACAAGGCGTTTTGAAAAGAGGTCTAGAGTTCGGGGGTTGGTTATACAATGGAAGGTATTAGCACCCAATGTATCTATAGTATTCTATAGGAACCTTTGAAATATCTGTTTATTAAAATTGTTCGTTTGATTAAAAATAAATTGTTTTGGCCGAAGATGGGTGTGGACGATATTTTTGAAGAAATGATGACCTAATGTCGAAGTTTTGACTTAAAAGGTATGAGTTTTGAAAAAATTGAATATTTGGGAAAATTATCTTAAGTTTTCAATGAAATGAAGGTATTCGCGCGATTGGATTTGAGGACATGAAGTCAACAAATTTAATCATTTTTCTCTTGGATTTAGACGTAAACAGAATAACCATGTAAAGACTGAATAATCAAACAGAAAATTAGATAGATAATGATTAAGTAGCTAAGTGATATATAACCACAACAATGATTAAATAACAGACTAAATGGTGTGAACATGCATTTTTATATTTTTGTTTAATATGTACAAAGCAAGAGAATTTAATTAAAGAAAAGAAAATGTTTTTTTTTTTAAATTTTTCTATTTTTTTTATGTATTTTTTTTTAGTATTAATATGCAAATAATAAAATATACTAATGTCTTATACTAATTCATGTATTTTAACTAATCTTTTTATATACAAAGTCTTAATTAATATATAAAAGTATTGTTCATTAGGAATTAATATAAATAAAATTAATATATTTAAGTAAATTATATATGAAAAAAAAAGGTATATATTATTTAGAATTATAAAAGAAAGGTAAATCAAATCTTGGTTTATGAATGTTTAAAACAAAAGTGAAAGGAAAATTGAATGGGCCAAAGAGTTTTTTAAGGCCCAAACCAAGAACAAACAGAAGCGGGATGGGGGGGGGGGGGGGGGGGGGGGGGGTTTAATGAAATTCGTTTGGGCTTAGGCGTTTCAGAAAGAGTGTGGCCCATTCATTTCTCAAAATGTTTTTAGGGTTCCTCACACTTTGTTTCAATTGGAAAACTTAGGGTTATAGAAACGGCGCCGCTACTCCTCGTTATTGATTCGTCTTCGTCTTTCTTCTTCTTCTCTCGAGCCAAAATGTCCAGGACAAAGCCCTTTGCCTCAAAGCTGCCAGCGCCACCAACTGCATCTCCTTCTCCCCATGGGTCGCTCGGTGATATGGTGCGAAGGTGACGATCTCGTTCTTTTAATGCGTTAGGGTTTTATGATTTTTGCATGTTATGATTTCACATTCATTTGACTCTGACTTTAGCTTTAACATTGTTGTTTCTGTCAAGGTGTACGAAATGGAAGGAAAGAAGTTATATTACCTTGACGAAGGAGGGGAATGAATGGTGGTGGAGGCGCTCAGGTGGCTGGATGGCGAGGAGGCAGTGACGTGAACTTGCTCGGACTCCTGGTTGGTGTATTCTTTGTCTTTTGATTCTTGGTTTGATGATGATTTTGAAAACCCTTATGTGATATTTTTCTTCTTCTCTGTTTGCCCTGCTGCCTACCTTGTATGATTCAGTACTTCTTTATCTTCTTCTTCTGTTGACCTTAGTTGCCTACCTAGGATGAATATTCTCTGAGGCTTTTGAGATGATTTGATTCTTTTCCTCGTTTCTGACTTTGCCTTGCTTACATGCTTAATGATGATGGATGTGTTGCCTTGAGTTGCCTGATTTTTCTCTTTGTCTTTGTCGCCTTGAGTTGCCTTATGTTTGGTTGCCTTGATGCTGTATAATTTGATTATTTAGCCCTATGATGAATATCTCTGAGGGCCCTTGGGATGTTTGACCCTGTGTGTTCCTGAACACGCTTTAGCTTGATGGTTTTTGGCGAAGATTTCAGGTTTGTGGCCTGAAATGCAGGTTAGTGGCTTATGAGGTCTTGACAGTTTCAAGGTTGTTGGTTGATGGATTTACTGGTTTATGCTTCAGGCAGGTTGAAGGCTTGACATGGTTAAGGTTTATGGCTTTGTGTTACAGGTTGGGATTTGTATGGTTTTCTGGTTTTTTGCTTCAGGCAGGTTGAAGGCTTGACATGGTTAAGGTTTATGGCTTTGTGTTACAGGTTGGGATTTGTATGGTTTTCTGTTTTGGTACCAGTTTAGGCTTGTGGTATTTGTTTGACAGGTTATGGTTTAAGGCTTGAAACAGGTTTTTGAACTCAGGCCCTTTCTTGAAAAGTTTGTGTTGTTCTTATATCAGTTTGTTGGCCTGCCTTTTGATGGTTCAAGTTTTTTGTATATTTGAACTTGTTGGATGCAGGTTTTGAAAACGAGTTGGAGGCCTTTTCTTGCTCTGAGTTCGGTTTTTGTTGTTTTGTCAATTTTTTTTTTTTGCCTTTGATACTTCTGCCCCCTCTACTGTTTCATTCAGTTTGTTTTATATCTTTTTCTATGCCTCTTTATCCACTGTGTTACTGCAGTTTTGTTTTCTATATCTTTTCTGCCTAAAGCCAAAACCTGTAAGCCCAATTCTTTTCTCTCTTCTCTCTCCTTAGTACAGCTTAAAACATTAAAATGTTATGTGTACTTTAGTTCTGAAAAAGCAAAGGCTGGGAAATGATGAAACTGGAAATAGTTGGCTTGCATATATGGTCTTAACCTGCATATTTCCTTCTTTAGCTTTCCTGCATCTGTTACAGTATGGAGGAGCCTTTGTATTGACATACTTCCATATTTTGGACAGTTGACGTTGGACTTTGTTTTGACAATTTGAAACTTTACACATGCTGTTGGTTTTGAACTATGCAGTTGATTTTGAACTATGCAGTTGATTTTGGCAAAAAATGAATCTGTGCATTCATAATTATTAAGCAATATTCATCCCTTTTTGTGAACCGGGAGAAATCCCGTGATTTGCAAAGAGGGTAAAAACTGATTCCGGCCGCTTGCTTTTAATGATGAATTTTAAATTAATTGTCTGCTTTTAATTATATATCTATTTCTGATTTTTTTTCTTTAATTATTCTTTGCAGATAAAATCAAAGGTGCATCAAAGAAGTATTGGATAGAAGATGAAGATTTAGAACTTAGAAAAATTAGGATAGTTTTTTATTTCACTTTAAACATTTGTAAAATTATCATTGTAAATACTTTGTAAATAAATACGGTATTTAAACAACAATTGTAACAATTAGAATAAAGATGAATAAAACTCTATTATTTTACCGGTTAATTCTTTTCTTCTTTTCAATTATTTACTTTATTATTTATAATTATTTAAATTATAATAATTGAAAATAAATTCCAACTATTTAAACTCAGAATAATAAATAATTAAATAAACATTGTTTTAGCATTGATCAATTAATAAACTTGGCGTTTCAAAATAATCAGCTCTTGACTTCTAAAGAAAAGTTGTAGTTGTCAAGGAGAATCATAAGTAAAATAACAACTTTAAAAAAACTGTCGAAATTTGAAAAAGTTATGAATTTTAAACAATCTGTTTTGAAAATTGATAAAATAGGTCAAATCACTTGTGAACGCTTGCAATGTAATGATGCAGATGGGAGATGGTATCTTAGGTCAAAATTTGGGGTACAACAGCTGCCCCTATTTAAGTTTCTTCTATCCGAAGATATGAAGGTTAAAATCTTCGTCTCGACGAGATTGAAGGTACTTAAATACATAATACGCAAATTTTGCCCTAAGATTCCGCCATTATGTTTGTGATATGAATGTAGTAATTGAATTCACAGAGAAAGATATTGTATGAAACAAGATAATGCTGGAGAAATCAAACACCAACAAAACACAGGGACCTAGATTATACACTACTGGGGAAATGAGCCATCGACTTTAAATAATAGACTCTTGACAGTGAATAAAAAATTTGAGAGAATACGACCTCTGACCCTAACAAAGAAGGCATCTTGCATAGGCCATAAAAACAGATTATTGACCCAAAATAACAGTGAGTTCACAACTCAAGGTCAAAGATAGACGAAAAATGTATCAATTTTGCTGATAATGGACTACCAACTTCTGAAGGCAAAGATTTCATAATGAGTCTCTCTGCGAGATTTTCGGAGATATACCAATTAATGCTGAAATAATAATATGGTTATAGATAAACAAGCTGCTCAAATAAAGAAGTTGCCACTTGCTGTCTTCTAAAAAACTATGACATAAAAGCTGCTCAAATAAAGAAGCTGTCACTTGCTGTCGTCCAGGAATGTCAATAACATACAAGCTGCTCAAATAAAGAATCCGCCACTTGCTGTCTTCCAAAAAAATACCAATAACATACAAGTTGCTCAAATAAAGAAGCCGCCACTTACTGTCGTCCAGGAATGTCAATAACATACAAGCTGCTCAAATAAAAAAAGCCGCCACTTGCTGTTTTCCAAAAAAATACCAATAACATACAAGCTGCTCAAATAAAGAAGCCGCCACTTGCTGTATTCCAGAAAAAAATCAATAACGCGCAAGTTGCCCATGAAGAGACCGCCGCTTGCCGTTTTTTCCAAAAACAATAACGTACAAGTTACTCGTGAAGAGCTGTCGCTTGTCGTTTTCCAAAAGATAATAACGTACAAGTTGCTCGTGAAGAGCTGCCGCTTTTCATTTTCCAAAAGATAATGACGTACAAGTTGCTCGTGAAAAGCTGCCGCTTGTCGTTTTCCGAAGAATAATAACGTACAAGTTGCTCATGAAGAGCTGCCGCTTGTCATTTTCCGAAGAATAACTCAGAAGGAAATTGCGATGACACTGGCAGAGAATAAAATCTTCGTCAAAGAGAACCATGAATCAATCCTTCCCGAGGAGATCACATACTTAAATGTGCAAAATAAATGCATCATTCGTCTAGGTAGCGACTTCACTGGGGAAAATCATGAGATAGCCTATGCAAGAGACAACAACTCCCTCCAGGAATAAACCAGAGAGAAAACAGTCAAACAAGACTCCACCCAATGAGAAAGTAACTTGATCGGGGGATTCATCCTATCCAGAAATGGACAAGGTAGGCTAAATCAAAAAATCATCCACGAGGATTAGCTCAGTTGGGGAATTTAGAAAGGAAGCACATTTTCTGCCTAAGCTAACCTTCTACTTGGAAAGAACATGTACATTGTCTTAAAAAACAAAGTATACAACCCAAAATCAACGGCAAATGTGAATATGCATACGTGATATAAGTGTAAATGAGTAAATGAATGTTATGCTAACAAAACGAACAGATGGAATATCTTGAAGACGATAAGATGTCACGAAATAATAGATACTCGGCCAATCTTAAATAAGACGGAAAATAACTGGAACTGGAACCACAAAGCAACGTCAGAGCGTATCACGCTACAAGGCTCAAGTCTTCTGAGGAGAAAAGTATTCAACCCCAATCTTCTAATACCAATAGACTACTGGCATGAGACAAAGCGTACCACACTTTAGGAATCGCTCAAATAAAGATAACCAAAACAACGCTTAACTGGAAAAACTGGGGAGTCACCCAAACTTAGTACCACGAGAAACGCAAGTTTACACAACCAACACCTCATGAAGATTTTGAAATAAAACATGTTCATCATGCAAGGATAAATTACTGTATTGTTTTGCATTTCATGGCTTGACCATTCTCGGAACAACTGTTAATATTCCTTTCATTATTCACGACACATTTTTAAAATAAGAATACTTTAAATAACTTTGTTTCAAACATTTCCGTAAAATTAAAATTTTGCCCACAAAAGGTAAATGCTCAAATTTCATTAATAAGATGGTAGTTCGCTAACAACGCGACTCCAACGGTTTACAAAAGTTTGGGAAATAGTACATGAAAGAAAGGGTTACACAAAAACAATGATCACTATTCTCCCTAACAACTTCGAATTCCGAAATGTGCTCAAATACCACAGCCGGGATGACCAAAAGCCTGCCTAAGCCGCCCCTTCGGGTTTTTAACTTAGCAAACTGTCAACTCAAACCTAAGCGAAATATTTCTTGACTGCATCGACGTTTATGGAGCGCGGGAGCTCTTCACCGTCCATATTGGTGAGAATCAAGGCACCTCCAGAGAAAACTTTCTTAACGACATACGGTCCTTCATAATTCGGAGCCCACTT
The DNA here is from genome assembly GCA_948472305.1 of Vicia faba. NCBI lineage: Eukaryota > Viridiplantae > Streptophyta > Magnoliopsida > Fabales > Fabaceae > Vicia > Vicia faba. Next base: position 1,601,670,905 of record OX451739.1, read on the forward strand.
GCCCCTAGAATCCGGTTGGAAAGATAATATCCTCTTGAGCACAAGGTCACCTTCTCTGAACTCGCGTGGTCAAACCTTCTTATCAAAAGCCTTCTTCATTCTCTGCTGATATAATTGACCGTGACACAATGCTGTCAATCTCTTTTCCTCGATTAAATTCAACTGATCATATCTACTTTGACACCATTCAGCCTCAGAAAGTTTAGCTTCCATCATCACTCTCATAGATGGAATCTCAACCTCCACGGGGAGTACTGCTTCCATACCAAAAACCAGGGAAAATGGGGTTGCGCCTGTGGAAGTTCGAACTGAAGTACGGTATCCATGTAAAGCAAACGGAAGCATTTCATGCCAATCTTTATAAGTTACCACCATCTTCTGGACAATCTTTTTGATGTTCTTGTTAGCAGCTTCAACAGCCCCATTCATCTTCGGCCTGTAAGGAGAAGAATTATGATGTTCGATCTTGAACTCTTCACAAAGCTCTCTCATCATCTTGTTATTCAAATTCGAACCATTATCAGTGATAATCTTGCTCGGGATACCGTATCGACAAATGCTTTGATTCTTGATAAATCTGACTACCACCTGTCTAGTTACATTAGCATAAGATGCCGCTTCCACCCATTTAGTAAAATAATCGATCGCTACCAATATGAAACGATGACCATTTGAGGATTTGGGTTCAATCATTCCAATCATATCAATGCCCCACATAGAGAAAGGCCAAGGTGAAGAGATAACGTTAAGGAGGGTCGGTGGCACATGTATCTTGTCCGCATAAATCTGGCATTTATGACATTTCTTCACATATTTGCAGCAATCAGATTCCATTGTCATCCAATAGTAACCAGCTCTCAACATCTTTTTAGCCATTGCATGTCCGTTGGCATGTGTGCCAAAGGATCCTTCATGTACTTCTTGCATCAGCATGTCTGCTTCACGTCTGTCTACACATCTGAGCAAGACCATGTCATAATTCCTCTTATACAAAACTTCTTCATTGAGGAAGAAACTGCTTGCCAATCTTCTCAATGTCTTCCTATCTTTATTGGATGCCCCAGGCGGGTACTCTTGAGTTTGAAGAACATGTTTAATGTCATAGAACCACGGTTTGTCGTCGGTAACCTCTTCTACTGAGAACACATGAGCAGGTCTATCGAGGCGCATAACCCGGATTGTAGGCACATCGTTCCAACCATTCACTTGAAACATTGAAGACAAAGTAGCTAAAGCATCAGCCATTTGGTTTTCATCTCTAGGGATATGATATAACTCCACTTTGTTGAAGAAAGTTAACAATCTTCTAGCATAGTCTCTGTAAGGGATCAAACCAGGATGACGAGTCTCCCATTCTCCTTTGATTTGATTAATTACCAATGCCGAATCTCCGTAAATATCAAGAATCTTAATCCTTAGATCCACTGCTTCTTCGAGACCCATAATACATGCCTCATATTCAGCCATGTTGTTCGTGCAGTCAAACTTCAATCTCGCTGTGAACGGGATATGAGTACCTCGGGGAGTGACGATGATTGCCCCAATTCCACTTCCATAAGAGTTCACAGCTCCATCAAATATTAAACCAAAATGGGATTCGGGATCAGGTCCTTCTTCAGGTAACGGCTCTTCACAATCTTTAGCTTTAAAGTACATAACATCTTCATCTGGGAAATCAAACTTGATGGATTGATAATCGTCAATTGGTTGGTGAGCCAAATGGTCGGCTAAAATACTCCCTTTGATTGCTTTCTGAGTGTGATACTCAATGTCATATTCGGATAACAACATCTGCCAACGGGCTATTCTTCCAGATAAGGCGGGCTTCTCAAAGATATACTTGATCGGATCCATTTTGGAGATCAACCAAGTGGTATGGTTAATCATATACTGGCGCAGACGACGAGCAGCCCAAGCTAAAGCACAACAGGTTTTCTCAAGCATTGAGTATCGAGACTCACAGTCTGTGAATTTTTTACTCAGGTAATATATGGCATGTTCCTTTCTTCCAGTCTCATCTTGTTGACCAAGCACACATCCCATGGAATCTTCCAATATAGTCAGGTACATAATCAAAGGTCTTCCTTCCACTGGAGGAATCAATATGGGAGGTTCAAGTAAATATTCTTTGATGCTATCAAAAGCTCTCTGACAATCTTCTGTCCACACACATCCTTGGTTCTTTCGGAGAAGCTTGAAAATCTGCCCACAGGTAGCAGTCATATGAGATATAAATCTAGAAATATAGTTCAGTCTCCCAAGGAATCCTCTTACTTGTTTTTCCGTCTTGGGTGCGGGCATTTCCCGAATAGCTTTGACTTTATCAGGATCTACCTCAATACCTTTCTGACTGACAATGAAACCCAGAAGTCTTCCAGAACGAACACCAAAAGTGCACTTGTTGGGATTCAGACGGAGTTTATACTTTCTCAAACGCTGGAATAACTTCAATAAATGTTCCAAATGATCTTCCTCAGTTTGTGATTTGGCAATCATGTCATCTACGTACACTTCTATCTCTTTATGCATCATATCATGGAACAAAGCAGTCATGGCCCTTTGGTATGTTGCACCAGCATTCCTCAAACCAAACGGCATAACCCGATAACAAAATGTTCCCCAAGGTGTAATGAAAGTTGTCTTCTCCATATCTTCTGGTGCCATCTTGATTTGATTGTAACCAGAGAAACCATCCATGAAAGAAAAGACTTTGAACTTTGCGGTACTGTCGACCAATACGTCAATGTGCGGTAATGGGAAGTCATCCTTTGGGCTAGATCTATTCAGATCTCTATAGTATACACACATTCGAACCTTGCCATCTTTCTTAGCAACAGGCACTATATTGGCTAACCATTGAGGATAGACCGATGTAACAAGGAAACCTGCATTAATTTTTTTTTGAACTTCTTCTTTGATCTTGTCAGCTATATCGGGACGAGTCCTTCTCAACTTCTGCTTAATCGGCAGACATTCAGGTCTCAACGGTAAACGATGCTCCACAATATTGTTGTCCAAACCTGGCATATCTTGGTAGGACCAAGCAAACACATCAACATACTCTCTGAGAAGCTCCAACATTTTCTCTTTGACCTCTGGGATAAGCAATGCTCCGACCTTAACTTCCTTTTTATCTTCTTCATTACCCAAATTGATCATCTCTATAGGTTCTTCAAACGGCTGAATAGTCTTTTCATCGTGCTCAAGCAAACGGGAAATTTCATCAGGAACTTCTTCGCTATCCTCTTCTTCGGCTCTGAACACAGGGAATTCAAAGTTGGGAGAGGGCATAGGATCATTGTTTTCAATGGTTAAGTCATGGATTAATCTGCACATATGATTATGCTTTATTTTAGAAATTGATTTGTACAAATAAAACAAAAAGTTATTATATTTTCCTATTACTACCAATTAATTTTCATTACTATTTCCCAGAAAAAGTGAAAAAATAAAACAGTAGTGGACAAAATAACATTTTTATTCATGAGGGGCAATACTTGAAACAAAGAGCCCAGACATTTTCTCTTTTGCCTTGGGCAGAGCAAAAGGATTTACTTTCAACATAGCCCGACACAAATATTTTTCGCCTTGGGCAGAGCGAAAAATTTTCAAAAATAAAACAAAACATTACTCAGAAATGTGCATCACAGCAGGAACATCAACAGCAATCCAGTTCTGGCAAACCACTCCATGCATTACGAAAAATGTTGGATGATGCATGATATGCGATGCAAATGATCGTTCATTTTGATAGTTTTTTTCAAAAAATGTTGATGGATGCATGGATGAATGATAATGCAATCAGTTATACACAAGTTCACAAATACGAGGTTCAAAGGTTCAACGTTTGTGCATGGAGTCAAGGGATAAAGCCCACCCCAAGGTATGTACTAATGGTTTAATCACACCTGTAAGACAAGGTTCTAAAATTTCCCAGAGTCTACATTCCTCCTTCGGATATTACCAAAGTCTTGATTACTCAATAATTAGCAATATTCTCAAGAGAAACTCATCCGAGCGTAGCATCGCGTGACAACTACTTCCGGATTACTCTGTTATAGTCTCCGCGCTACACCTAAAAGGCCAAGATGGGTTAGGGTTCTACGGTTCCCAGCTTCTCCGGCTCCCAGGTCGAAAATAATAATGTCTTCCTGATTACTCGGTAAACAAATATTACATTCAAAAGCGCCTTCCACTGAGTGGGGGATCTCATGCCTCCTTCTTCGGGATTACTCCCTTAAAGTTAACATGACTATACCGCCCGTCCTACTCTTAAGTGTAACTTAATCCGGGTATAGGATTCGTCCTTTGCAAAAAACCCAAACAACCCTAATATAAACATATAATCAAACAAATCAAATAAATAATAAAACAGATAAAACAAACTAGGCTTAACCCACTTAGGGATGGACCAGCAAGAGGTCAATGCTTCCCCAGCAGAGTCGCCAATTCTGTAGCGATAAAAAATATAGCGGGGTAAATCGAAGATCGAATTATTAATTAATTCGTCTCACAAAATCAAGAGTCGCCACCGCGCTTTATTATTTCCAAGGGAAAAGGGAAAAGAGCGAAATAAAACCCTAAAATATGCAATGTAAAATAATACTTTGAAAGTAATATAAATACAAGGCGTTTTGAAAAGAGGTCTAGAGTTCGGGGGTTGGTTATACAATGGGAAGGTATTAGCACCCAATGTATCTATAGTATTCTATAGGAACCTTTTGAAATATCTGTTTATTAAAATTGTTCGTTTGATTAAAAATAAATTGTTTTGGCCGAAGATGGGTGTGGACAATTTTTTTGAAGATACGATGACCTAATGTCGAAGTTTTGACTTAAAAGGTATGAGTTTTGAAAAAATTGAATATTTGGGAAAATTATCTTAAGTTTTCAATGAAATGAAGGTATTCGCGCGATTGGATTTGAGGACATGAAGTCAACAAATTTAATCATTTTTCTCTTGGATTTAGACGTAAACAGAATAACCATGTAAAGACTGAATAATCAAACAGAAAATTAGATAGATAATGATTAAGTAGCTAAGTGATATATAACCACAACAATGATTAAATAACAGACTAAATGGTGTGAACATGCATTTTTATATTTTTGTTTAATATGTACAAAGCAAGAGAATTTAATTAAAGAAAAGAAAATGTTTTTTTTTTAAATTTTTCTATTTTTTTTATGTATTTTTTTAGTATTAATATGCAAATAATAAAATATACTAATGTCTTATACTAATTCATGTATTTTAACTAATCTTTTTATATACAAAGTCTTAATTAATATATAAAAGTATTGTTCATTAGGAATTAATATAAATAAAATTAATATATTTAAGTAAATTATATATGAAAAAAAAGGTATATATTATTTAGAATTATAAAAGAAAGGTAAATCAAATCTTGGTTTATGAATGTTTAAAAAAAGTGAAAGGAAAATTGAATGGGCCAAAGAGTTTTTTAAGGGCCCAAACCAAGAACAAACAGAAGCGGGATGGGGGGGTTTTTAATGAAATTCGTTTGGGCTTAGGCATTTCAGAAAGAGTGTGGCCCATTCGTTTCTCAAAATGTTTTTAGGGTTCCTCACACTTTGTTTCAATTGGAAAACTTAGGGTTATAGAAACGGCGCCGCTACTCCTCGTTATTGATTCGTCTTCGTCTTTCTTCTTCTTCTCTCGAGCCAAAATGTCCAAGACAAAGCCCTTTGCCTCAAAGCTGCCAGCGCCACCAACTGCATCTCCTTCTCCCCATGGGTCGATCTCGTTCTTTTAATGCGTTAGGGTTTTATGATTTTTGCATGTTATGATTTCACATTCATTTGACTCTGACTTTAGCTTTAACATTGTTGTTTCTGTCAAGGTGTACGAAATGGAAGGAAAGAAGTTATATTACCTTGACGGAGGAGGGGAATGAATGGTGGTGGAGGCGCTCAGGTGGCTGGATGGCGAGGAGGCAGTGACGTGAACTTGCTCGGACTCCTGGTTGGTGTATTCTTTGTCTTTTGATTCTTGGTTTGATGATGATTTTGAAAACCCTTATGTGATATTTTTCTTCTTCTCTGTTTGCCCTGCTGCCTGCCTTGTATGATTCAGTACTTCTTTATCTTCTTCTTCTGTTGACCTTAGTTGCCTGCCTAGGATGAATATTCTCTGAGGCTTTTGAGATGATTTGATTCTTTTCCTCGTTTCTAACTTTGCCTTGCTTACATGCTTAATGATGATGGATGTGTTGCCTTGAGTTGCCTGATTTTTCTCTTTGTTGCCTTGAGTTGCCTTGTGTTTGGTTGCCTTGATGCTGTATAATTTGATTATTTAGCCCTATGATGAATATCTCTGAGGGCCCTTGGGATGTTTGACCCTGTGTGTTCCTGAACACGCTTTAGCTTGATGGTTTTTGGCGAAGATTTCAGGTTTGTGGCCTGAAATGCAGGTTAGTGGCTTATGAGGTCTTGACAGTTTTAAGGTTGTTGGTTGATGGATTTACTGGTTTATGCTTCAGGCAGGTTGAAGGCTTGACATGGTTAAGGTTTATGGCTTTGTGTTACAGGTTGGGATTTGTATGGTTTTCTGGTTTATGCTTCAGGCAGGTTGAAGGCTTGACATGGTTAAGGTTTATGGCTTTGTGTTACAGGTTGGGATTTGTATGGTTTTATGTTTTGGTACCAGTTTAGGCTTGTGGTATTTGTTTGACAGGTTATGGTTTAAGGCTTGAAACAGGTTTTTGAACTCAGGCCCTTTCTTGAAAAGTTTGTGTTGTTCTTTCACAGTTTGTTGGTCTGCCTTTTGATGGTTCAAGTTTTTGTATATTTGAACTTGTTGGATGCAGGGTTTGAAAACGAGTTGGAGGCCTTTTCTTGCTCTGAGTTCGGTTTTTGTTGTTTTGTCAAATTTTTTTGCCTTTGATACTTCTGCCCCCTCTACTGTTTCATTCAGTTTGTTTTATATCTTTTTCTATGCCTCTTTATCCACTGTGTTACTGCAGTTTTGTTTTCTATATCTTTTCTGCCTAAAGCCAAAACCTGTAAGCCCAATTCTTTTCTCTCTTCTCTCTCCTTAGTACAGCTTAAAACATTAAAATGTTATGTGTACTTTAGTTCTGAAAAAGCAAAGGCTGGGAAATGATGAAACTGGAAATAGTTGGCTTGCATATATGGTCTTAACCTGCATATTTCCTTCTTTAGCTTTCCTGCATCTGTTACAGTATGGAGGAGCCTTTGTATTGACATACTTCCATATTTTGGACAGTTGACGTTGGACTTTGTTTTGACAATTTGAAACTTTACACATGCTGTTGGTTTTGAACTATGCAGTTGATTTTGAACTATGCAGTTGATTTTGGCAAAAAATGAATTTGTGCATTCATAATTATTAAGAAATATTCATCCCTTTTTGTGAACCGGAAGAAATCCCGTGATTTGCAAAGAGGGTAAAAACTGATTCCGGCCGCTTGCTTTTAATGATGAATTTTAAATTAATTGTCTGCTTTTAATTATATATCTATTTCTGATTTTTTTTCTTTAATTATTCTTTGCAGATAAAATCAAAGGTGCATCAAAGAAGTATTGGATAGAAGATGAAGATTTAGAACTTAGAAAAATTAGGATAGTTTTTTATTTCACTTTAAACATTTGTAAAATTATCATTGTAAATACTTTGTAAATAAATACGGTATTTAAACAACAATTGTAACAATTAGAATAAAGATGAATAAAACTCTATTATTTTACCGGTTAATTCTTTTCTTCTTTTCAATTATTTACTTTATTATTTATAATTCTTTAAATTATAATAATTGAAAATAAATTCCAACTATTTAAACTGAGAATAATAAATAATTAAATAAACATTGTTTTAGCATTGATCAATTAATAAACTTGGCGTTTCAAAATAATCAGCTCTTGACTTCTAAAGAAAAGTTGTAGTTGTCAAGGAGAATCATAAGTAAAATAACAACTTAAAAAAAACTGTCGAAATTTGAAAAAGTTATGAATTTTAAACAATCTGTTTTGAAAATTGATAAAATAGGTCAAATCGCTTGTGAACGCTTGCAATGTAATGATGCAGATGGGAGATGGTATCTTAGGTCAAAATTTGGGGTACAACAGGTGGGGGTACAAATTTATGAATGGGGATTGCAAATGAAAATAAAGCCCTAAATTACTATTACAACCATATTGAAATACATGCAAGAAAATATTAAATGAACTTGTTTTGTTTTAAGAAAATATTTTTTGTCTTTTGTTTTAAGGAATAAAATAAAGTGTGAACGAAATATTTTTGGTGTTTTGCTGATTAATGAAACGGAGAGTGCCAACGAGATAAATAAAGAAAAAGAAAATAACAAGGGGAAGAAAAAGTAGGATCAGCGTGCTGCTAAAAGGAAGTCAGAGGTTCTGACCCTAGCGTGCTGTAGAACAGGAACCTGTTAGTGAAAATGTATAGGTCAGAGGTTCTGACCCTGACACGCTGCAAAACAGAAACCTGTTAGTGAAAATGTATGAGGTCAGCGGTTCTGACCCTGCTGGGAACACAGTAATTTTCAGTTGTTTTGATATTACTGATAACAAAATAGGCTCTAGAGGCGTTGGTGCCAATGTCAGAACTTGGTCTCCCTCTATGCTAGTCAGAACATCTGCAATTTGGTTATTTCTCCACAAAACAGAAAACATGCCTAGGACAGTTTCAGCAAGTGTCATAGCGCTTCAGAAATAAGGAAAATCAGAACCATAAATCAGAGGCAAGTATGCCTTTCCTAATCCTAACTCTAAGTTTTAGTTTCTTCAGGAAAGTTCTGAACTTATTCATTCTCTACTTAAGCATACAGATGCGTGAAAATCTCAGAACATGTACAACATCAGAAGCATGATATCTATATTGTGTTTTTTAGCATTCAAATTTGGTGATGCTTAAGCAATATGGTGAGAGTCAGCAGATGCTTACCTTGCAGGTGGGAGAAGTTCTGTGAACTGGAGTTAGCCTCAACTCTGATGATGTTCTGAACAGCTTCTTTGAATGGATGGGTGGAGGGTATATAGCAGTATAAATATAGAAATTATGGCAATTTCTAACGTGTGGGTCAAAAACTGCATGGGTGTTTTTTAGTCAAGAAATATTTTGAGAACAAATGGAGTTTGAAAGAAAAGGATCCAAAGTTAATGGTTTGTATGTTGTGTTTACAGTTTTTGAAACTCTAGGAATTTTGGGCAGAGATTCAAGTTTTTTTACTTGCTCAAACTTTCTATCTCTTTTCATCAATTGTTTTAGACCTCTTCTCAATGACCAATGGTATTCTATTTATAGACAAAGCTTTGTGGGTTTTAAAATGTCAAGTGGCGCCAATATCATGCACTAGATGCTGACTTACTCTTGAAGAAAGTTCAAAAAATGTTGTGATGATTGACAGCTTTTAGCCTAGGCTGGATTAGTAAGCAAGGATTAAGGAAAAGTGACACCCATACGCAAAAAGTAGCGCATGGACCCATACCTAAATCTATACAAAGGTATTTCTATGCTACACGTGGAGAGACACTTTGGACAAAGACTCAAAAGTGGTTGTGAGCATTAATGAGCATTAAATGGTGATGAGATTTGTCAAAATCAGAAATCTTGTAATATGAGATTTGCATCATTACTAAATCTGAGCCAACAGTTCCACTTCAGCATAGTCCAAAACAACTTACCCAAGTTATGATCTTGGTATCCTGTTGCCTCAGCAAGTTCTGAGGGATCCTCGGGCTTTCCAGTAAATTTCTTTGATTTCCCTCTAAAAACTCTGAACTTAGAGATTCTGCTTCAGTGTAGCACCCAATCTTTTGACCATCTTACCTTCTAGTTCCAGCATGTTCTGAAGGAGCTTTCTGGCTTCGTACTACACTTTATTGCCTTCTTTGCATTACTCTAGCAAACTATGACCGAACTTGCGTAGATGCTGAAAAAGCCATGTTCTGACTAAAGATTATGTGATGAACCACGCTTACAACTTCTAACTACTCCTGCCTGGAGGCTGGCTCAGAAGTTCTAAAGTGTCATTTTTCTTAAATACTTTAGAAAAATTTTAAGTATTTAAAATTTAACTTTTCCAAGGTAAAATTTGACTTTTGAGCTTCTTGATAAAACAAACTTCATATTCCAATATGTCTTGATGAAATATGATTTTTTGAGATTTGATTTTGATCCAAAAGCCAAAGTTTGACTTCTCAGCGTGTAAATGACCATTTTTCCCTTGTAAATGGCTTGCCTGGAAAGAGATGATAATTCAAGGCTTGGATTTGTATAAGAGAAAATTTTGAGAATCCAGGGTGATTTCCTGAGAAATGAGAGGGCAAATTTTGGGGTACAACACTTAGCTTTTACCTTATGCTTTAGGATAGTCTCTTCTTCTCCTCCCATTTTCTTTAATTTCAAAAATCTTCTCCCTCTTTTTTTTAAACCCTTCTTGTTTCTAAACTTGAACCACTTTCATAATAAACTTGGACTTATGTACATGCATTTTCAAAAATCATTTTCATAAATAAACTTCAATCAATTTAATAATACTTTGACACTTTTTTGTGACAAGACTAAAAGTCAACCAATCTCATTTCAAACCATTTTTCCATTTTGACTTTTACCTTTAAAACTTTTTCTCAAAACGTTGGACTCTTGTCAATCCTTGTAGTGATGCAAATAACTATACTTCTACAATATGTAGTGAAGTGAGATATTTTCCACTTGGGTGTTGAGTGAGGCATGGTTGATTTTAAAATCCAAGCCATATCCTCCACTTTGAGATGATGCAAATTCTCCTTTCTCATGATTGTGGGTAGTAAGTATGTTTTCCACACAGACAATGACGATGATGTCTTATCTCTTAAAATCAACCAACACATTTATGTTTCAAATTTTTAAAAGAGGAACTACGTGTACCCTGATCCCCTATTGCACGAAAGGTGGTACGTAGGCACTAAAGGTTCACAACCGTGGCGGGTGCAAAAATCATAAAAAATACTTCTTTTCTTACCTCCTCCATCTATTTCTATACAACACATTTTCATAGCCAAAATATACAGATTTTACAAAGAGGTTCCTGCAGAGTACCGTAGATGTTTAGAGTGATAATACATTCCCTTTGCATAACCAACCCCCTTACCTTAAATCTTTCCCCCCTTTTTGGGTTATTTGCTCTTTTCCCTTTCCTTTGGAAACAATAAAGCGCGGTGGCGAGTTTTATTTTTTTTTTGTATAAAGACTAGTCAATCTAATGGCTTAGTCTTGAACATTTCTACCGCTACACTAATCAAACATGATCTTGTCATTGGGTTGCCTAAGAGAAATTTTGTCAAAGATAGACTTTGTGATGCTTGTCAAAAAGGGAAACAAACAAACTCAACTTTCAAATCTAAGAATGTGGTGTCTACTACAAGGCCACTACAATTGTTGCATATGGACTTATTTGGTCCACCAATCTTGAAGAAAACTCCATATGAACTTTTCAAAGGGAGGAAACAAAACATTGATTTCTTTCACATTTTCGGTTGCAAGTGCTTTATCTTAAACAACGACAAAGATAACCTTGGTAAGTTTGATGAAAAGTCCGATGAAAGTATTTTTCTTGGCTACTCTCTTTCTAGCAAGGCATATAAAATTTATAACAAAATAACTTTATCAATTGAAGAATCAATGCATGTATATTTTGATGAATCTAACCCCTCCAAGGAGGAAAATATTGTTTGTAATGATGATGATGATCAAATACTAGAAGTTCCTCAAGAAAATACTTCCAAAGATGTCAATAAGGATCAACCAGTTCAACAAGAAGAATTACCCCAACAAGAATCATATTTCAATGATCTACCAAAAGAATGGAGAACTCATAGAGATCATCATATCGATAAAGTAATTGGTGATATAAGTCAAGGTGTGACAACAAGATTAAATCTCAAAGATGCTTGTCTAAACATGGAGTTTGTCTCTCAAATTGAACCTTCCAAAGTTGATGAAGCCTTAGGCGATGAACAATGGATTATTTCTATGCAAGAAGAGTTAAATCAATTTGAAAGGAATCATGTTTGGGAACTTGTCCCTACGCCAAGCAACAAACACATTATTGGAACAAGATGGGTGTTTAAAAAAAACTTGATGAAAACGGAATAATTATTAGAAACAAAGCAAGGTTGGTAGCACAAGGCTACAATCAAGAAGAAGGAATAGATTTTGAAGAAACTTTAGCTCCAGTTGCAAGGTTAGAAGCTATTCGTCTTTTACTTGCCTATGCTTGTTCATTAAATTTTCATCTTTTCCAAATGGATGTCAAAAGCGCATTCTTGAATGGATATATCAATGAAGAAGTCTATGTTAAGAAACCCCCGGGGTTCGAAGATTTCAAGAATCCATATTATGTATTTAAATTAAGAAAATCTCTCTATGGTTTGAAACAAGCACCAAGGGCATGGTACGATCGGCTAAGTAACTTCCTATGCGAAAAAGGTTTTGAAAAGGGTAAAGTTGACAAGATATTATTTATCAAGAAAATCAAAGGTGACACTTTGATAGTTCAAGTCTATGTTGACGATATCATTTTCGCACTTCAAACAAATAAATGTGTGAAGAATTTTAAGCAATGATGCAAGGAGAATTTGAGATGTCCATGATGGGTAAAATAAATTATTTTCTTGGACTTCAAATCAAGAAATTAAAGGATGGCATCTTCATCAACCAATCCAAGTATTGCAAGGAACTGTTGAAAATATTTTACATGGATAACTGTAAGGCAATGTCTACACCAATTGGTTTCAGTACATATGTTGATCAAGATGAATCAGGTGTTTCCATTGACATTACAAAATATCGAGGTATGATTGGCTCCTTATTATATCTGACGGCAAGTCGTCGTGACATAATGTTCAGTGTTTGTCTATGTGCTCTCTTTCAAGAAAATCCAAAGGAATATCATCTCATGGCGGTGAAATGGATAATGAAGTATCTCAAAGGAACAAAAAATGTTGGATTATGGTATCCTAAAGGTAGTGTTTACAATTTAGTTGGTTATTCTGACGTGGATTATGTAGGTTGTAAAACTGATAGAAAAAGCACAAGTGGTACTTGTCATATCCTTGGAAATGCATTAGTATCATGGGCTTGCTAGAAACAAGCATGCGTTGCTCTTAGAACGGCTGAAGCAGAATATATTGCAGCGGGTAGTAGTTGCGCTCATATATTATAGCTCAAGCAACAACTTCGTGACTATGGACTCGATCTAGGATGCATTCCTCTAAGGTGCGATAATACAAGTGCAATAAACATTATAAAGAATTCGGTCATGCATTCAAGAACCAAACACATTGACATACTACATCATTTTCTTCGTGATCATGTACTTCAAGGAGATGTCGAGGTCACATTTGTAGATAATCATAATCAACTTGTCGATATCTTCACTAAACCTTTGGCAAGAGAACCATTTTACAAGATTCGACGAGAACTTGGCATTCTTCATGAACACGACGTATAAGGTGCTTTCTATCCTTTTTATGCTTTCACATACTTGTTTTAACTTTGTTATATGTGAATATATATGTTAAGTGGTGTTTAAATTTAAGAAAAATATATTTTTGGTCATTTTTTGTTGATGCAAATTGATTGCACAATAATGTAAATCGATTGCTCACTGTATATTTTATTTTTTGACCTTTCTGTTTTCAGTGCAAATCCATTGCACCATAGTGCAAATCGATTGCACATTGTGTGTTTCAGTTTCTTTTGATTCTGTTTTGTGTGCAAATTGATTGCATCTGTATGTAAATCGATTACACCTACTGTAACATGCTTTTATGACAGGAATATTTGTTGGTCAGAATTCCTCTCTCTCTCTCTCTCTCTCTCTCTCTCTCTCATATTCCCTAGATCACCTCTATTATTGAAAAGTCAATTAAATGTCATTACATATAATACAACCCACTCATTTCTATTTACTCACAAATCCTATCCAATTTCAGCTCATCAAACATCTTCCTCTCAAAACCTAAAACCTCAAAAACTACCAAACCCTAAACTAAGAAAACACCTTCCTCGTGCCATCTAGACAAAAACGAAAGGTGTCAGCTATAGAGAAAGGAAAGAAAAAAGTTGCTTCATCTTCTACAGAGAATCCATTAATCTCAACTCTCACTGAAGATCAAGAAGCAAGATTTAAAAAGGATTTTCCAAGAAAGAGTGTGTCCACTCCAAAATATGGTATGCTATCATCTTTCCCTCAGGAATGTTTTACTTTTCAGAAGGATTTGACTACATATGGATTGGAACCACTGATTTCATCATTTGGTCCATACTATCCGGATCTGGTAAGAGTATTCTTCAGTAATTTGACTCCTTACAAAGGCTAGATGGTTACATATATGTTGGGTACAAGAATCTCTCAAAACCCTGAAATTGTTGGTGAGATTCTACATATCCCTTATACTGGGAGCTCTTTGTATGATCTTGAAAGTGAAGCATGGGATTATTACAAGAAAAAATAATTTTATTACAGCATTGGCAGATTGAGCAAACTGAATTCCATGCTAAAAGAATGCGTGGTCTAGGAGGAATCATTCCATCTAGAGGCACATGGAGTGCATGTAACTTCTTTATAGACGATAGACTATTTCATTATTTCATGGTCTATATTATGTTTCCGCGGACTGGAAACCACTGCACCGTGACAAATTTGGAAATGCAATTGATCTACGCAAAGAGAGGTATAAGCATTAATTGGGCAAGGTTCATAATGGTTCATATTCTAAGGGTTGATGCAAAGTCAAATTTTCTACCATATGCTTACTTTATTACGTTAATTATGGAAGAATTTGGAGTTGATTTTGCTGGTTTTGAAAGAGTTGATATGGATCCAAATGTTCACAAGATCTCCATCAAAAATGTTGACTCGGGAATGGGAGTTCACTATAATCTGGAAACAAAAACAATCGCATACATTGGTGAAGATGTGATTGGTGAAGAAGGAAACAATCAAGAGGAAGAAGGCGGTGAAGATGTACCTCCTCCACCTACAGCTCCCTCTGGTCCAAGTAATCAAGATCTTATGGATTTTATATCTCAACAATTTGCTTCCACGAATACCAACATCAACAACCAGTGGAATACCATCAATGACTCCATGACTTCTTGGATCAATGATTTTCGCTCGGACGTGAACCAACAATTTTCCTACCATTACTCTCACCTTCACATACCTCCATATGACCCTAATAATCCTGCTTCACCTCCACCACATTACACAAAACCTCCTCTACAACAACAATTCCCCAATCAAGGACCCTGTTACTATAACAACCATGACATGAATCAACCATAAAATTTTGTCCAACTTTGTTATTTCTACTGTTTTTTTTGTTATGTCCTTGTTACGTTATGCTACATTTTGTTTATTGTTGTTCAGATTTCTTTGTAATTGTTATTTTATTATGACTATTTTTATGCATGATCGATTAATTTTTTTCAATGTTGTTTTATTATTATCCATTTTTATTGCATTTTTCCCTTCTTTTTGATAATGTCAAAGGGGGTGAAGGATGTGGCACTTTATGCTTGTATATTTCCTGTATTGAATTTCTAAGGTACTCTTCAACCAATATGAACAATTCAAAGGATTCCAACCTTCTCATACAAAGGGGGAGTTATGCATCTTAGGGGGAGAAGTTTCTTTCCGGAAATTACAATGCATCAAGCAAGATCGTTTGTCATCATCAAAAAGGGGGAGAATGTAAAATCAAGCTTCTCAAATGCACTTTTGTTTTGATGAAGACAAACCATTTTGACAAGAAGCCAAAGATTATTGATCAAGCTAAAAGCATCTCTGGATAAAGTCTTTGGTTCAAGCACTTAGCAAATTTCAAGGTATAATGATAATACTTACTTTGAACTTAAGACATAGATGCTCAATGGTTAAAAGAAATATTTTATCTTGTCCCAACTTTTTCTTAAGTTTTCTAAAAAAAATTCAATTTTCACTTGGCTGAAATCGATTTGCATGTTGATGCAATCGATTGCATGCTTCACTTTTTCAAAGTATTAGCTATTGTTTCTAAGTGAAATCGATTTGCATGTTTGTGCAATCGATTGCTCTCAATCAATTTTTGCTACTGACTTCAAGTGCAATCGATTTACACACTTGTGCAATCAATTGCTCACTCAAAATATTTGAAAATTTTAGCTGTTGAAACCCCGTGCAATCGATTTACATAATGGTGCAATCGATTGCATGCTTAACGATTTTGAAAAATAGCAGCTTTACTCATGCCTATTCATAACACCATTTCATGGAAACATTTCACTTAATCTTGGCAATTGTTCATGATTCATTTACAAAATTATATTCTGTTTCAAAATGGTGCTATGAACATATAAATACTCATTTTCAAAATCATTTTAAGCACCTATTCAAATCATATATTCTGAAATTTCAAAAATCAAACTCAAGCTTTTATACACTTTCATACACAAGTTTTCTACACACTTTCACATATTATCAACCAGAAAACTTTGAGCATTATATATCTTGAGTCATTGTACATTATTTTTATTGGAAGAGGAGATCAATTCATTGATAAAATCACTCAAAGTGATCATTGCTACACAAACTCACTCAAATCAAATATTGCTATACTTGCTTATTTTTCAGGATTGTTGAAAATAATTTCAAGTGATTTTGAAATCTTGTTTTTCCAGGATTGTTGGATACAAGTAAAGTCACTTTTATAGGATTATTCTCATTGTTGACATTGTGAAAAATCCAAGAGGATTGTTCTTGGTCCAAGAGGGTTGTTCTTGGCTTTGGTAGTTCTTGTTTCAGTTTGCCACTATAAGGAAATCTCTTTCATGTGGAAAGGGGACTGGAGCACTCTCAGACTGTGAGGGGAACCATGATATATCGCTTGTGTCTCTTTATTTTTCTACACTTTACTCTTTCATAAACTCACCATAAACCAGAAAAATAATATCCATCATCACTAAAACCAGAAAAATTTTAAAGTACCTAATTCACCCCCCCCCCCCCCCCCCCCTCTTAGGCGCACTTCGTACTTACAGCGTCATCTCAAAGTGGATGATATATCTTGGAGTTTAAAATCAACAAATCCTCACTCAACACCCAAGTGAAAATATCTCACTTCACTATATATCTTAGAAGTATAGTAGTTTGCATAACTTCAAGGATTGACAATGTTCTAATATTTTAAGAAAATTTTAAAGTAAAAAACCAAAAGTGGCAAAATGGTTTGAATGAGAATGATTGACTTTTAGTCTTCTGACAAAAAATGTCAAGGTATTATTAAGTTGATTAAAGTTTGATCAAGAAAATATTTTAAAAATGCATGGACCTAAGTCCAAGTTTATTATGAAAGTGGTTCAAGTTAAAAAAAAACAAGAAGAGTTTTGAAAAGGATGGAGAAGATTTTTGAAATTAAATAAGATGGGAGGAGATGAAGGGACTATCCTAAAGCATAAGGTAAAAGCTAGGGAAAAGAATCGTCTAACCAACAAGAAGCCAACACTTGACACAATGAGTCAATGTAGAATTCTCATCCTTTGGATTTGAAACCAAACAAGCAAAGTTACTAAACCTCTTAAGAAAACCAAGCTTCAATTGCATTAAGTCTTCACAAAAATTGGGCAGAGTAACGGCTGTATACAGATGAATTCTCGACCATAGACAAAGCATGTAATCACATTAACCTGCACACAAAACCAACAAAAAAACAACCCAATGTCTTGGGGTAAACCCCAAGAACTCAAGATAAAGTAATAGTTGAGATCACAAGGTCTCAAAGTAGGTCACAACTTATAATCCTAAGTCCAAGAAGTCCGCAATCTCCATAATTCCAAGGATAGTAACCAAGTAGTCCAAGTAACATTAAAGTTTTTTATGGTTCAAGTTGATTATTAGGTATCTTAAAAAAAATGAAATCTCAAATGAGAAAAATAAAAATGACATAAAAGGAAATGCGCAAATGAGCAAAGGTGAAAATAACATGAAATGTAAATGCCAAAATAAATGTGTTTAAAGTAATAGCATAAAATAAAAGAATAAAATAAAGTCAATTGTTAATGAGTTAGAAATTAGAGGTTAGTTGAATGACCATCTTGAAACTTATATTTGAAACTCATTAGAAGATTGATAAAATCAAAGCCTCTCAACAACAAGTTTCATTTTCTTTTTGTCAAGTATATCATTCATTTCAAAATCTCAAAGCAACAATAAAGAATCAATGATGTTTAAGAGATCCAATTTGACCAAAGTTGATGAAAATTCATTAGAGGATTGATAGGACCAAAGCCTCCTACAAATGAATCTCAAGGTTATTGGATCAAAGGGTTCAAATTAACATACTTGGGCTTACAAACATGAGTTTGGGCCACGAATGATCATTTTCTCAAATCAATACAAAATTTAGCGTTATGTTAAGCAATCGTAATTGGACTTATATAGAAGTTGCACCTATTTTGAGGCCGGTCAATAGAAATATATGTACCATATGTGTTGTACCCCAAAATTTTCCATCCCATTTTACTCAACATATGTTCATGGAGATCCACAACTTGCTCAAGGATACCGAAAAGGTGACCAGACAAACTCTCTCCTAAAGCAAGGAACCTCCAACTAGGGTTTCCCTTTTCATCAATATGGGTGAGCTCCAAAGGCCTCAAATCTTTTCCATGGTCCTAATATGTCCTCAAGATCAACCATACCAAGTTTCATGCCTTGCATAAGAAGTTTGCTCAGTCAATTGCTCAGATGCTTGAAAATCAACTATATTAGGTCAAAAGTCAATTGTGACCCACATACAGTCAAACTTCAATATTTTTGGTCAACATCAACATTTTGAAGTTATATCCATCATTTGATCAAGGGTTGATCATGATTCCTCAAGGAATGCTCCTAATTCATCAAAACTCAAAAGTTGCTAAATTAGGGTTTCTCAAGAAAAGTCAACCAAATTTTGACCAAGCATAACTTTCTCATTCTTTATCAGAAATTTCTCATCCAAGGATAATTTTTAAGAGAATCCAATTTCCTACAACTCATATTCAGCCCTCAAGTTCAAAAAATGCACTCATAAAAATATATGAACTTCTACATTATAGGTCCTTTTGAAAAGTCAACAAAAACACCTTTTGGGTCAAAGCTTTTTAAATGAACATGGAAGACCCAATTGAGATGAAACCAAAAGGGTTGTTTAGGGGACATCATGATATTTCTATAAAGTCCTAGAACACCTCTCTAGGGTTAAAATTGGAAGAGATATGCATTGTCAAAGTTGGCCATTTTTTGAAAATTGCCAAAAGTCAAATATGCTCAAAAGTGCATTTTTTGTCAAATGGGCCTAGCTTTTCATGATTGTATTTTGTTGAAGACATGGTCCACGACCCAAATCATCATCCACTTATTATTTGCTCTATTTATTTATTTTATTTTGATTTTTATTATTTAAAAGTCAAATTAAATCAAATAAATGGCAAAAAAAATATAAAAGATTGATTTTTTGATCTGATTTTTCTTAGAATCAAATCTAATCAAGCTGGCATATCAGGATCAAATCGTATCAAGGATGATTGGAGCAAGATTGGAATGATTTGGTTTATTTTGGAAACAAATAATGCATTTAACAATTAAGATCTTTTCAATTTAAATTTCAAGATTCAAGTTGTTTTTTGTTGACCTAATACACTCTATTACATATACACAATGCAACCAAGGCAAAAGGACAAGGGGTTGAAGTCGTGCAAGCTAGCCAAGAAAACTAAAAAATTAGATAAAAAGTGTGGATCTGATTTCTAACCTAGGGGACGATTCAAGGCCATTCAAAGGTTCTAATCGCTTCTTGGACATCTCCTGAAGCTAACACGATCGTTTGCAATCCTTCCCGAGCCCAGAATCGCTCCTGGTAAACCCACGGTTTGCACATACAAGCTTGATTTTGATCTTATAATTTACGTATGATTAACCACTTTTAAGCATAACATTATGTTTGTATCATCATTTGGAATGTTTTGGTTCAATTAATTTTGTGTTTTGATGACTGTTTCGCTAATTGTTATTGCTAGGTTTAGGGGGCCGTTTTAGGGTTTCTATGTACAAGATAAATTAGACCAAGAATATAGTGTCGTGATACTCGTGAGATCAAGACGAGTTGATTGGTATAGCTAGAATTAATTTATCATGTGTCTTATGAATTTTTGAAGCTTGCAGGTTTATAGCTATGGATTTTTGTCCGTAGGTAAAAGCCTGAAACCAAAAACGACACTTCTGGGAAGAAGATGAAGGTGTGGCAGCGTCCCATTGGTCCATTTAAAATTCGCACATTTTTTAGAGGAAACTACATGGATTGCCTTATATTGTATTTATCTTATTATATTAAGAATTAAACAATGCAGCGCAGATGGCAAGGAGTATGGGCATGTGAAGAAAAGGACTTGGGTTCGATCCCAGGTCCAAACATTTTCTTATTTTCTGAACAATTCCTTACAGATCCATCATGCCTCATAGCCCAGCATCCACCGTGCGCCCCAGATCTCGTCACTGAGATCCATCATCATACAGATCTCACGCTCCAGCATTGATGGACTACCATGAACCATCAGAGGAGAGAAGCATTGTACCAAACGCCAGCCACTGGGCTATCTTTGGGCCTAACAAGAATTTGGCAGCACACCCCCCTAATTGCTCATCAAACAGGCCCAATTCTTTTCTTTTTTTATTTTATTTTAATTCCTTTTTATTATTTATTAATTATTTCTTTTTTTTCAAATAACACCAAAAATCATGCTTTTTTTATTTAATCAAAAAATCATAAAAAACATCAAAAATCATTTTTTTATAAAAATATTTTTATTAATTAATTAGTTTAATTAAATTAAGGAAATTTAATTCTTTTTGTATAATTAAAATCAAATAGAATTAGGGTTTGACGTTGTACATAATCTAATTTTTCTCAAAAATAACCTAAATATTTTCTCAATTAGATTTTTAGGTTTTCCAATTATTTCTCGCATTTAATTCGCCGCGCGCGCCTTTAATTTTCCTTTTTCTATTATTGTAACTGCTTCGAGTTTGTAATAGTAATTAGGGTTTTAAATTTCCGCATCTTTATTTACAGTCAAAATAATTATGTATCTGCGAAAGCCTTGTAATAGCTAGGACTTTAATTTCTCGCATTTTAATTTCCGCAAACTATAAGTTGTTAGATGTATGTTAATAGGATTGTATGGAAAGACAAATTGCAATTAATACAGTAGAAAACCCTAAATGTGTAAAGATAAATAAACTGAAAAAACACACTTGCACATGATCACTCCTAGGGTTTACTCCGCTTCGGTTGCCTTCGGTAAACGTTCATGAAGTATAGGGAATGTTAGTGGTCGTCCCAAAAGATCTAAAATGACCCATTTGGATGTTGCCTCGGAAAAAGATCTTTAAAGCTTTGGGATGATTACTAAAATTTCCTAACATTGCTTTTGTGATCGTACTTGTCCCTTTGAACGTCCCTTAAAACTCTAACGACGGTGCTACCTATTCCTTAATAATAGGATAGTGTTGTCTAAAGGAAAACGAATAGACTTTTTTCGAGTAGGTAGATTAGTTCCTAGGTACTTTCTCATACAAACAAATTTTACAAACACTTTTCAAAATAGTTTTCAAAACAACTTCGTCACACACTTGAGGACCGATACAAGGGTTATGATGAAGTAAAAAAATTTTAAAACAAGCACACACAAGAAATTTAAAAATGAGCAAAGCACCTAAGAGTCCATGGAAAACCATGGATAGAAAGGGTGCTAACACCTTCCCTTTCTATAATCTATCCCCCGTACTTAGAAACATCTCGAAAAAGGTTTTTTCTGTTCTTTTTCCTTTTCCTTTGTTAGATGAAATAAAAGTCGGTGGCGACTCTTGCTTACCGCGACATTTGCGAATACAAAACGCAAACCAGTATAACAGTCGGTTCTGCCACCGTATCATAGAACGGGCGACTCTGCTGGGGATATTAATAAGTGGGGTACACCTTTGGATCTGGGTCATTTTTTAACTTGCTTGCTTTTCTTTTACTTTGCCTGCTTTATATTCAAGGGTTTTGTAGGGGGTTATATAGATCCTACACCCGGATCGGGGAACACCTTTTAGGTAAGTAGCAATAAATTATGAGGGAACTGTGTGGGGTATACCAACATGGTTGAAGCAGTAGCTACGTTGATGTGGCTTTTTGGTTGATACTGGTAACCCTTGAGTCAATCAGGGAGAGTACGGGGCCGCCGCGCGGTGTCGTGAAGCATCAATTGACCTTAGAACCTTTAATTGCACAACTTGGCCAGTAGGACGTAGCGAGATGGCCGGCTTTGGTGTATTCCCAAGGTCGACAGATACTCGATGCTACACTCATTGAGGTTTGACTCTTGAGTTTTGTTTGGTTGTGAGTCAATCGCCTATTGAACGAAGCTGGGGGGAAAGATCAGCTATATTGAGATCTCTTAGAACCCGATTACTATTTATAGGACAGGTTGAACCAATCCAACTACAAGAGGGTATGACCTTAAAACTCATGCAGGCCTTAAACCTAAGGACTTGGTGTGAGTTGCTTGTTGTTTTTTATACATGTGATTTTCTAGCATAATCATGACATCATAAGAATGCCATTTTATAACTAACCATTTCAAGGATTTCCTAGGGCTCATTTTTGCTTTGTTTTGTAGGACATGGCATCCTCCTGTAGGAACACTATACAGATTAACCTTGTGAAAGTGCCTCTCCAACTAAAGTACCTGGCATTAAGGGTCCCTGAAAGTTCTCCATTTATTAAAAATCATGGTCGGTTGCTCAACTTGGTCACTGCAAAACCTGATGAAGAATTGTTAAAAGTGTTGTTTCAGTTCTTTGATCTTGTGCACCATTGTTTCACCTTCCCGGATTACCAGCTAGTACCTACTATGGAGGAATTTTCTCAATTGTTAGGGGTACCTATTCTTGATCAGTTACCTTTCAACGGTACAAAAGAACATCCAAAGCCTGAAGAGATTGCTAGAGCTCTGTCCTTACAACGGTCTGACGTAGTGACAAGATGGGAGACTAGAGGAAGTGTCAAAGGAATCCCGGTTAAGTTTCTATTCGAGAAGGCTTACCATTTTTGGGATACCCTAGATTTACAAGCTTTCGAAGAGGTGCTGGCACTTCTCGTTTACAGGATGGTACTTTTCCCTAATGCGGATCAACTCGTAGATGTGAACACTATTAAGGTTTTTCTGCCTCATAATCCGGTTCCTACATTACTCGGGGATATTCTACACTCTCTGCATGCTCGCACTCTAAAGAGAAGGGGGACCCTCCTGTGTTTCACTCCTCTATTGGCTAGGTGGTTTATTTCGCACTTACCCAAGTCTCTTTTAAAGAATGAACAAGGTTTGAAATGGTCTCGTAGGATGATGTCCATTACACATTCAGACATTCATTGGTGTTCACGGTTCTCGGAAGATTTTACCATCATGGATCGCTGTGGTGAATCCCCTAATGTCCCTCTCTTAGGCATTAGGGAAGGAATCACTTACAACCCTTGTTTGGCACTGCGTCAGTTTGGTTATGCGAGAAGAGATGGTCCTCATGATACGCTTATCCAAGGAATCGCCTTTAACTATTAGAATGATGCTCAGGGATACCGCAAAAGGTTCATAAAAGCTTGGGGTATGGTGCATAAATTTGATAGCAAGACGCTAGGGCACAAGAATTATATTCTTCTTGAGCCTTATCTCCGATGGGTACGAGCTCGCGCCCAAAGTCTTATGATGCCTTACCCTGCTGTCCTACCAATAACTGTGAACCAGTTATTGAAGGAGATACTACTTTCCTTGGTTATCATCCTGACATGCCCACTGATCATGAAGAGTTACAGAAGTCCTGGGTTTAACTCAAAGAGAAGCGGGACACGTTTGAAGCTCAGTTCTATGCCAGCGAGAAGAAGGTCCTGGAGCTCACTAGGCTACTTCATGAAGAAAGGAACATAAACGCCTACATCGCACCAAAGAGGATGCGCTCCTGGGAGATCTAGTTTCTTTTTTGTTGCTTTAAGTTTTGCTTTGTTTAATTGTAAGCCTAGAGGGAATTCTTTGTAACAATTCGAACTTATTAATGCAATTAACGTATGTTTCTTTTGGTTAAACAAATTTGAGCCTTTAAGAATCCTTGAAATCATTGCATATGCATCCCATCCATAGCATTGCATAAATAGGTACCATAACAGGCTCCTTATCTTCTTCGCTGTTTATTTCAGCAAAAATGTCTTCTGAACAAAGCATCAAAGATCTTTAGGCACAAAATGCCCAATTCCAATAGATGTTCATAAATCTGGCGAAAGGGCAGGAAGATTTGAAGGCCCTTATGCTGAAAGAGAAAAAGGAAGAAGAAGAAGAAGACCGCCAGTGTCCTGAATCTAGACATAAGATTTAGGGGACCGATGAAGCAAACGGTTGATCTGACCTCTTCATCTAAAGAATGGGAGAACCAAGAGGGTGAAACAAGGGAGGAATACCCTAGTCTGAGAGTTTCTGAGAATGAATCTGACTACAATGATGAACAGTACCCCCCGGCTGAGGATATGTATAAACAGTTAGAGGATTGACTGAGTGTAATGGAGATCCAAAGAATTCTAGGGCTGGATTTCAAAGTGTTGGGTTTGGTATTTAGAATGGTCATCCCACAAAAGTTCAAGGCTCCAATTTTTGCAAAGTATGATAGGGTGTCTTATCCCAAGCTTCATCTTTGTTCCCATGTGAGGAAGATTCAGCCTCACACCGCTGATAGGAACTTGTGGGTTCACTTCTTTCAAGACAGTCTGCCAGGGACTCAGCTTGAATGGTTCTACCAACTAGAAAGAACCAATGTCCGAAACTGGGAAGATTTGTCCGCTACTTTTTATAAGTAGTATCAATACAATGCCGACCTTACTCCTACTCGTACTCAACTCCAGAGTATATCCATGGGTGCAAGCGAAGGTTTCAAGGATTATTCGTAGAAGTGGAGAGATCTGGCAGGGAGAGTCCAACCCCCTTTGTCTGATAGGGAGTTGGTGGATATGTTCCTTGGTACGCTGTCTGGTCCATTCTTCAATCACTTGATTGGTAGCTCCTCAGCTGGTTTCACTGAGCTGATATTGACTGGAGAAAGAGTAGAAGTTGGGATTCGGAGTGGCAAGATCCAGAAAAATACCTCTTCGAGTACAGAAAAGGAGTCATTTGGTGGAAAGAGGGAAGCCAAAGATGTGCACGGCCAGAAGGGGCGTAGCAAGACAGACTACCACCAATCTGTGGGGGCAGTGCTGATCTCTAATTCGGCATGCACACAATGACCACGACAACGAAACAATCATCCAAGGGTGGAAAGACCTCAAAGGCATTTCACCCAAATCAACATGCCATTGTCACAAGCATTGAAACACATGTTGAAGATGAATCTAATTACGGTGATAAACCTTCATCTGAACCCTAAGACTTCCTCTCCTAACTAAAATCCAGATACAAGGTGTGCTTATCATTCTGACAGCCCGGGGCGCGATACTAACGATTGTTGGGAGCTAAAATACAAGATTCAGAACATAATTAACGCCAAGGAGATCGAATTCGACCCTCCTGAGACTCCCAACGTGATCACTTCTCCCCTGCCAAAACATGGCTACGATTGAAAGAATTTTTGTTCATTTAATTCTCAAGTTGTATTTTCTTTGCTTATTCGAACAATTATTGTCATGTCAAAACTTTGTTATTTCATTAATGCATTACACATGTTCATCTTGAATTAGTCTGTTTTCACTATGCTTAAACTTCTTTATACTTCCTTTTCGTGATATTCAACTCTTGATTAAGAGCTCTAAGCCTTAGAGGGAGGATGACGAAAATGATACCACAATCTCTACAGTATGCTTTTGAACAGACCTCGCTGGCGATGTACAAGCATTGTTTCAAATCCAAAATAGTGGAGTTATAAGGAAGATAATCCCTAGTCAACCCCTTTGAGCCAAAGAAGTAGGAGTTTTTATTTCACACAAATTAAAACCCTTAATCATAACCTGGGGCAGGGTAGTTTTCTCAGTTAATTCAGGAGCGCATTCAGTCGCGATCTTCCGCTTCGTACACAATCAATGGCATCGAAGACGTCCTTCCAAAACAAAATACAATGGTGGTTCTGAATAATCGTCAAGACAGGAAGTCATTATATCTCGAAATAAAAGCCCATTAAGTCAAAACCTATGAAGGAGACTTAAGAAAAAACGGGGGCATCCCGCTGACTGTAATCACAAAAAGAAACAGATCAGGCAAAAGAAGGGATAACAAAATCAAAAAAGAAAGAGGTCCTACAAATCCTCAACAGAAAGAAGATTGCAAAAATGACTACCTATTCAAAAACAAACTTTCAGTATCCGAACCATCATCGGAACATCAAGGACAGTACTCTGGGACTCAACTTGGATTCTGAACGCACAATTAGCTAAGCATAGGACTGAAGGACATCACGAAGAACGGGTGGGTACAAATAAATTTTGAGCCTTTATCCTTTGTTTCATAAACCGTGAACCAGGTCACGTTATAACCCTTAAAATTCCCAGGTGAAGCATGGGTTAGTTTGAGAGCATATTGTTACAAAGGTATCCTGACTCCTGTAGACTGGTTACGAATCCTGAGTTGATATCACATTCTTGCAAATTTTGTTTTACTACGCAAAACACATTTTCAAAATATTTTTCAAGACAGACATAAGTTTTGAATTCTTTAAATGACATTGTTTGCATATGACTAATTATTTGATAGCATAAAAATCCGCACAATGGATATTCAATGAACATAAATCCTCTCAATGGACAGAGTCACCTCAGCGGTAAAGACACTTCCAATAATAGGTCTTCCATAAGCAAGGGGCATGACATGATGTCTAACACACCTGGGGCAGTCTCTCCAAAAGTGTCAAATAACCAGGGGCAGATCTCCATCTGAATCACTTGGGGCATTCGACATGAATTCCGACAACGAATTATGTATGATCAAGCAAGCACCTTCTGGCAGTGTGACAACACTTACTACTATGGACAGTGACAATTCTCCTTACTCGGTGAACGTGGACATAGTCAGAAAATACCATGCATGAAAAAGACCCGCTAGGTTGATTGTCCTAGGCAAAAATAAGGGCATCCCGGCGAACCAAAAAGGTTCGGTCAAAAGTTAGGGATATACATATGAAAAAACTGTACACCCGACAAGTCGAAAACCTGAAAAGGCGGCTTGGGCAAAAGGGGATATCCTGGTTGACTGAAAACCTGAAAGGGCGGTCCAGGCAAAAGTTAGGGATCAAAGCAGAAGACTATGTCCCGTCATCTTGTCACTTGCCTATCAGTAGAAAACTCATCATTCTAATTGGTAGTTACCAAGCACCTCATGAGTTGGGATAACACTCAAGCTATCCAAAAAGCCTCTGCATGTACTTTCTCCCGCAGGTACAGGGGCAGAAAAGTCCTGATGCAAAGTCATTATCGTATCCTCAACATGCGTCCCAATGACAACTACACTCCCTACAGAGTAGAGACAACTAAAGCTTTGACATTCGCTTCCCAAAATAGGAGCTACGTTCCCCAGCAAAGCTCCTTCAGAGAACCTACCTCTATGTTCCCAAGCCAAATTATGTAGTCGCAAGCGGTTCATATAGTTTTCTCCCGAGCAGAGTTTATTTCTCTGAATACAAAAGCTCAATCCCCAACAGAGCTTATTACTTCAGCTACGGAAGTTCACCTTCCAACAGATTTATTTCCCCGCAGAGCTATTCTCAAGCAGAGTCTCTCCCCCGGTAGAATATCCATAAACAAGGAGAAAATCTTCAGCATAGTCATCTCCATTCACCATCCCTAGCGGAAGTAGAAGAACCACGGTTTTCTACAACAATCAGGAATGCTACTTCCAATACTCTCCAGCAGCAGTCAGGGATTTATTTTCCCAGACTCGGATATGTCACAATAGCATCTCATGCTCATACATCATGACATGCGCATACATATCACATACAACATAATCTCATTTATTTTGAGAACATCATCCCACCATGTATTTCATGCATCGCATATAATTAACCTTGTTATCTTTTCAGGAAACACAATTATCATCAATAATCCCCAGCAATTATATATGTCACATCTGCAGACAACTAATGGAAAATCAGTTCCCGAAACCAAACGAGTCAACTAATCTACATGATCAAACGAAGCAACCTTACCTAGGTTCCTTCTCGGTTCCGATGCAGTTTTACCCAAACTCCCAACGAAGCAACCTTAACTAGGTTCCTTCTCGGTTCAGATGCAGTTTTACCTAAACTCCCCACGAAGCAACCTTACCTAGGTTCCTTCTCGGTTCAGATGTAGTTTTACCCAAACTCCTCACGAAGAAACCTTACCTAGGTTCCTTCTTGGTTCAGATGCAGTTTTACCTAAACTCCTCACGAAGCAACCTTACATAGGTTCCTTATCAGTTCAAATGCAGTTTTACCTAAACTCCTCACGAAGCAACCTTACCTAGGTTCCTTCTTGGTTCATATGCAGTTTTACCTAAACTCCTCACGAAGCAACCATACCTAGGTTCCTTCTCGGTTCAAATGCAGTTTTACCTAAACTCCTCACGAAGCAACCTTACCTAGGTTCCTTCTCAGTTCAGATGCATTTTTACCTAAACTCCTCACGAAGCAACCTTACCTAGGTTCCTTCTCGGTTCATATGCAGTTTTACCCAAACTCCCCATGAGGTAACCCTACTATCCAGGTTCCTTCCCATAATCCCTATTATCCAGGCTCTCATTTCGAAGTAATCCTACGACCCAGGTTCCTTCTCATAGACCTATTATCCAGGATCTCATTTAGAAGTAACCCTACTATCCAGGTTCCTTCCCATAAGCCCTACTGTTGTACCCCAAAATTTACCCTCCCATATTTCTCAATTAATTTCAAGTAAGTTCTTCAAATTGCCCAAGGAAGTCCAAGAGTTGACCAGACAAACTCTCTCCTAAAGGCAGTCTACCTCAAATTAGGGTTTCATTTTGCATCAAGATGTTTGAGTCCAAAGGGTCCAAAATTCTCACTATTGTCCTAATATGTTCTCAAGATCATCCATGTCAAGTTTCAAGCCTTGCAGAGGAAGTTTACTCAGTCAATTGCTCAAAGGCCTGAAAGTCGACTGTGATAGGGAAAAAGTCAATTGTGGCCCACATATAGTCAAACTTCAATATTTTTGGTCAACATCCTCATTTTGAAGTATTATTCATCATTTGATCAAGGTTTGATAATTATTCCTCAAGGATTGCTCACAATTCATCAAAACCCAAAAGTTGCTAAATTAGGGTTTTGTAGGAAAAGTCAACTCAACTTTGACCAAGCATAACTTTCTCATACTTTATCAGAAATTACCCATCTAAAGCTCATTTTGAAGAGGACGTAATTCCCTACTATTCATCTTCATCTAGTTCAAAATATGCACTTACAAGAAGATATAAATTTAGACATTATAGGTCATTTTGAAAAGTCAACAAAAACACATTTTGGGTCAAAGCTTCTTACATGAACATGGAAGATCCAATTGAGATGAAACCAAAGAGGTTGCTTAGGGGACATCCTAATATTTCTAAAAAGTCCAAGAACACCCTCATAAGGTTAAAATTGAGAGAGATATGCATTGTCAAAGTTGGATAATTTTTGAAAAAAATGCATGAAGCAAATATTGACCAAACTTGGATTTTTTCCAAATGGGCCTATCTTTTCAAGTTTGAAACTCATTCCTAACATGGTCCACGACCTCTAAGCCCACCCATACATTTTTCTACTATTTATGCTATTTATTTTGATATTTTATTCATTAAAATTCAGAATTAAATAAATAAATAATAGAAATAATGTAAATTTTGATGTGAATCCATTTTGGGAAAGTTTTATGCTGGTTTATGTCAATTGATTTCGTGCAATAACCCTTCAGATATGTCCAGGTTCATCCACATGTGAAAATGGCATAAAATCATCAAATATGGCATTTTTTTCAGATCTTAATCATGGTCTTAAAACACAACATTATGAGAGAGATTCTTTCCATGCTTTCTAGTCTCCTCATTCTACTCTATAAATATAGAGCCATACAATCTTGAAAGACACGAAATTCCTCTCTAAAAAGCTCTCAAAAAGCTCTCCAAAAGCTCTTCAAAAACCTCTCCAAAAATCAAAGAATTGGTGCAAGTCATATCTCGAGGTTTCGGTCTCTCTCAATTGACATCAAGCCTTAAACCATCCTCTTAAAGTCCTCAGGAGTCTTACAAGGCCCAAGAGCAATCCATCACACGCCTAGCACGCCCCCATTTGACAATACCGATTTGGTAAAATTTTAAACTTCGAATCTCTAATTTTAATCATATTTTATGGTATGCTAACGTTTGTTTGAGTTTATATAGAACATTTATGGATGGTTGAATCATAGGTTCCACGCAAGAATAAAAAAAACACCATAGTTAAAGCATGAAGCTTTCGAAGATTCGGGCCTAGGGATTTCTGATGATTGCACCCCCTATTTACTTTTGCTACTAGGCTCATCTTTATTTTCTTGTTTTATTCATTTCATTAATTTCTTTTAATCCCTTTTTTTTTATCAATAAACAAATATAAAAATTACATAAAAATAGATTTATGATTTTTTCTTAATTAAATTTTAATTTTGGTAAATTAATTAACTAAACACTTTAACTTTTTTTAATATTAAAATTAATAGAACTTAGGTTTAATTTCATTTTAATTCATTTTCCTTTTCGTAACCAAAATACCAAAAAAAAAACATAGAATTAATTTCTTTTATTTAAATTTCATGTTTCTTTAATAATTATTATTTTTTTAAGTATAGATCTAGATCAATTATTTTTTAACTTAAACCATTTTTATAAATTAAAACAAAAGAACAACAAAAAGATTTTTTTATATCTTAGGATTTTTAGACGTCTTTTCAAATTTGCGCGTTATTATTCTTTCGCACTTCATTTTATTATTGTAACTGTATATTGGGATGTAATAGATGATTAGTAGGACCTTTACCGCATTTATTTATTTTTCCCTCCAGTTTTGGATATGTACATAATCCCCCTCCCTGAAGCCTTGTAATAGCTAAGTTTTATATTTCTGCACTTTTAAATTACTGCAATTATTAACTGCTAGATGTATGACTAATAGGATTGTATGGCAAGAATAATCAAACATTAGCAAACTTAACACAAGACTAAAATAACTGAACATAACACACCTTGCACATATGCACTCTTAGGGTATGCCTCACTTGGTTGCCTCGGAAAACAATGGTCATGTCCCTCGAACATAGAGATACCCTTAGCAAAGACCCTCGGTTAAAATCATCATAAAGATCATGGTCCCTCGATGTCCCTCAAAGTTGCCTACAGTATATGATCTTGTCCCTCGATGTTGCCTATGAATGTATGATGACAGTCCCTTCGAAATGCTAAAGTATGCTTACATGTTGCCTTCAATAACCATTACGTCCCTTTCGATAGTCCCTCAAACTCCAACGATGGTGCTACCTACTCCTTAATAGTAGGATAGCGTTGTCTAAAGGAAACGAGAATAGAAACAATCCTTTTTCGAGTAGGTAGATGCTAGTAGTAACTTGCTCAAAATCAAACTTTCACACTGACACTTTTTTTTCAAAAAAAGTTTTCAAAAACACTTCGTAACACTCTTGAAGACAGAAGCAAGGGTTAAAACGAAGTAAAACAAAACTTTTCAAAACAAACACACACAAGAAATTTTTAAAAGATGAGCAAGTACCTAAGAGCCCGTGGAAAACCACGGATAGAAAGGGTGCTAATACCTTCCCTTTCTATAATCTACCCCCCGTACTCAAAATCTCGAAAAAGGAATTTTTCTGTGCTTTTGTCCTTTCAAGTTGGATAAAATAAAAGTCGGTGGCGACTCTTGCTTACCGCGACATTTTGCAAACACAAACGCAAAAGGCAAACCAGCATTTTCCTAAAACAGTCTGGTTCTACCACCGTATCACACCTACTATCTAGGCTCTCATTTCGAAGTAACCCTACTATCCAGGTTCCTTCTCATAGCCTACTATCCAGGCTCTCATTTCGAAGTAACCCTACTATACAGGTTCCTTCCCATAAGTCCTACTATCCAGGCTCTCATTTCGAAGTAACCCTACTATCCAAGTTCCTTTTAATAGCCCTACTATCCAGGCTCTCATTTCGAAGTAACCCTACTATCCAGGTTCCTTCCCATAAGCCCTACTATCCAGGCTCTCATTTCGAAGTAACCCTACTATCCAGGTTCCTTCTCATAGCCCTACTATACAGGCTCTCATTTCGAAGTAACCCTACTATCAAGGTTCCTTCCAATAAGCCCTACTATCCAGGCTCTCATTTTGAAGTAACCCTACTATCCAAGTTCCTTATCATAGCCCTACTATCCAGGCTTTCACCTCGAAGCAATCCTACTATCCAGGTTCATTCTCTCTTATCTCCAGATAACAGTTTACAACACTGTAAGACCTGGACCCGACCAGTTATGGTCGAGTTCACCTTTCCCCAGTAAGTCACTGTGCAGCCTGGACCCTGACCAGATATGCAGTTCACTTCCACCTCCTCAATCAAAGATTAATTCCCCAGTAGAGTAATGGACAACCGAATCTCCTATACTCTGTCTCCCAAGACACAAATCAACTTTCCTCAGTGAAGTCCTCCTCAGCGACAGGTACAGAGTTTCTCGCAAATAAATCTCTTATGCGATCGATATATTTTTTCGATGGCATCTTTAAGCCCATCTCCAACGATTCTCTGTCACCTTACAAATGGAATATGTAAGCCCATTCCTGATATCACCAATCAGTATTACTCCATGCGAGTGCAAATTTCTAGGCACTCTAGTGTTCAATCATCTTCCACCTTTAGATCATGAAAGGCAGACCAAGCTAATCTACATCCTCAGGTTTAAGAAGATTAAACAGGGGCAGCTGTTGTACCCCAAAATTTTCTCTCCCATTTTACTCAACATATGTTCATGGAGATCCTTAACTTGCTCAAGGATACCCAAGAGTTGACCAGACAAACTCTCTCCTAAAGCAAGGAACCTCCAACTAGGGTTCCCTTTTCATCAAGATGGGTGAGCTACAAAGGCATAAAATATTTTCCATGGTCCAAATATTTCCTCAAGATCATCCATTCCAATTTTCATGCCTTGCACAAGAAGTTTGCTCAGTCAACTGCTTAGATGCTTGAAAATCAATTGTATTAGGTCAAAAGTCAACTGTGACCCACATATAGTCAAACTTCAAGATTTTTGGTCAACATCAACAATTTGAATGGATATCCATCATTTGATAAATGGTTTATCATGATTCCTCAAGGAATGCTCCTAATTCATCAAAGCTCAAAAGTTGCTAAATTAGGGTTTCTTAGGAAAAGTCAACCAAACTTTGATCAAGCATAACTTTCTCATACTTTATCATAACTATCTCATCCAAGGCTCATTTTGAAGAGAATCCAATTTCCTATAACTCATCTTCATCCCTCAAGTTCAAATAATGCACTCATAAAAAGATATGAACTTCTACATTATAGGTCCTTTTGAAAAGTCAACAAAAACACCTTTTAGGTCAAAGCATCTTGCATGAACATGGAAGACCCAATTAATATGAAACTAAAAGGTTTGTTTAGGGGACATCCTAAGCTTTCTAAAAAGTCCAAGAACCCTTCTCTAGGGTTAAAATTGGAAGAGATATGTATTGTCAAAGTTGGGCATTTTTGGAAAATTGCCAAAAGTCAAATGTGCTCAAAAGTGCATTTTTGTCAAATGGGCCTAGCTTTTCATGATTGTATCTTGTTGAAGACATGTTCCACGAACCAAATCATCATCCACAAATTATTTGCTCTATTTATTTATTTTATTTTGATTTTTATTATTTAAAAGTCAAATTAAATCAAATAAATGGCAAAAAATATAAAAGATTGATTTTTTGATCTGATTTTTGTTAGAATCAAATCTAATCAAGCTGGCATATTAGGATCAAATTGTATCAAGGATGATTGGAGCAAGATTGGAATGATTTGGTTTATTTTGCAAACAAATAATGCATTTAACAATCAAGATCTTTTCTCCTTAAATTTCAAGATTCAAGTTGTTTTTTGTTGACCTAATACACTCTATGACATATACACAACGCAGCCAAGGCAAAAGGACAAGGTGTTGAAGTCGTGCAAGCTAGCCAAGAAAACTCAAAAATTAGACAAAAAGTGTGGATCTTATTTCTAACCTAGGGGACGATTCAAGGCCATTCAAAGCTTCTAATCGCTTCCTGGACATCTCCTAAAGCTAACATGATCGTTTGCAAGCCTTCCCGAGCCAAGAATCGCTCCTGGTAAACCTACGGTTTGCACATACAAGCTTGATTTTGATCTTATAATTTACGCATGATTAACCACTTTTAAGCATAACATTGTGTTTGTATCATCATTTGGAATGTTTTGGTTCAATTAATTTTGTGTTTTGATGACTGTTTCGCTAATTGCCATTGATAGGGTTTAGGGGGCGTTTTAGGGTTTCTCTGTACAAGTTAAATTGGACCAAGAAAATAGTGCCATGATACTCGTGAGATCAAGACGAGTTGATTGGTATAGCTAGAATTAACTTATCATGCGTCTTATGATTTTTTGAAGCTTGCAGGTTTATAGCTAAGGAGTTTTGTCCGTAGGTAAAAGCCTGAAACCAAAGACGACACTTCTGGGAAGAAGATGAAGGCGTG
Source organism: Vicia faba (assembly GCA_948472305.1). Classification (NCBI taxonomy): domain Eukaryota; kingdom Viridiplantae; phylum Streptophyta; class Magnoliopsida; order Fabales; family Fabaceae; genus Vicia; species Vicia faba. The sequence goes on from OX451739.1 coordinate 1,601,705,738, forward strand.
GCAGCATCCCACTGGTCCTTTTGAAATTCGTGCGTTTTTTGGAGGAAACTATGTGGCTTGCCTTATATTATATTTATCTTATTATATTAACAATTAAACAATGCAGCGCAGATGGCAAGGAGTATGGGCATGTGAAGCAAAGGACCTGGGTTCGATCCCAGGTCCAAACATTTTCTTATTTTCTGAACAATTCCTTGCAGATCCAGCGTGCCTCATAGCCTAGCGTCCACTGTGCGCCCCAGATCTCGTCCCTGAGATCCAACATCACACAGATCTCACGCTCCAACATTGAGGGACTACCATGAACCATTAGAGGAGAGAAGCACTGGTCCAAACGCCAGCCCCTGGGCCATCTTTGGGCCTAACAAGAAATTGGAAGTACACCCCCCTAATTGCTCATCAAACATGTCTAATTCTTTTCTTTTTTTATTTTATTTTAATTCCTTTTTATTATTTATTAATTATTTCTATTTTTAAATAACACCAAAAATTATGCTTTTTTTATTTAATCAAAAAATCATAAAAAAACATCAAAAATCATTTTTTTATAAAAATATTTTTATTAATTAATTAGTTTAATTAAATTAAGGAAATTTAATTCGTTTTGTATAATTAAAATCAACTAGAATTAGGCTTTAATAATGTACATAACCTAATTTTTCTCAAAAATAACCTAAATATTTTCTCAATTAGATTTATAGGTTTTCCAATTATTTCTCGCATTTAATTCGCCGCGCGCGCCTTTAGTTTTCCTTTTTCTATTATTGTAATTGTTCCGTGTTTGTAATAGTAATTAGGGTTTTAAATTTCCACATATTTATTTACAGTCAAAATAATCATGTATCTGCGAAAGCCATGTAATAGCTAGAACTGTAATTTCTCGCATTTTAATTTCCACAAACTATAAGTTGTTAGATGTATGTTAATAGGATTGTATGGAAAGACAAATTGCAATTAATATAGTAGAAAACCCTAAATGTGCAAAGATAAATAAACTGAAAAAACACACTTGCACATGCTCACTCCTAGGGTTTACTCCACTTCGGTTGCCTTCGGTAAACGGTCATGAAGTATAGGGAATGTTAGTGTTCGTCCTCGAGTCCCAAAAGATCTAAAATGACTCATTCGAATATTGCCTCGGAAAAAGATCTTTAAGGCTTTAGGATAATTACTAATATTTCCTAACATTGCTTTTGTGATCGTACTTGTTCCTTCGAACGTCCCTCAAAACTCCAACGACGATGCTACCTATTCCTTAATAATAGGATAGCGCTGTCTAAAGGAAAACGAATAGACTTTTTTCGAGTAGGTAGGTTAGTTCCTAGGTACTTGCTCAAACAAACAAATTTTACAAACACTTTTCAAAACAGTTTTCAAAACAACTTTGTCACACTCTTGAGGACCGATACAAGGGTTATCACGAAGTAAAACTTTTTCAAAACAAGCGCACACAAGCAATTTAAAAATGAGCAAAGTACCTAAGAGCCCATGGAAAACCATGGATAGAAATGGTGTAAACACCTTCCCTTTCTATCTACCCCCCGTACTCAAAAACATCTCGAAAAAGGTTTTTTTTGTTCTTTTTCCTTTTCCTTTGTTAGATGAAATAAAAGTCGGTGGCGACTCTTGTTTACCGCGACATTTGCGAATACAAAACGCAAACCAGTATAACAGTCGGTTCTGCCACCGTATCACAATATGTTTTGAGAAACGATATGGAAATCATTCTCCAATAATATTTAGCACAATAAGAAGGGGATAAGATGAAGAGGGATGGGGTAAGAATTAAACCACATTTGAACCAAAAATTTAATCAAGCTATTATTAAAATCATTCATCCATTTTTTATGGAGTTAAACTCAACACCATGAATCCAATAATGTTAATAAAGCTTATGATCAAAATCTTATAGTCCAAGATCAGCCAGAATATATATAAGATAAAATATATTTAATGAAACATATTTTTAAAAAGGGTTTGAAAATGGGAACAAAGGTAGAAAATAGAAACTATATTCAAAACATCCAAGAAAACTCAAACAAGACCATAGAAAAATCAGAAATGAGCTCAAATATTTATATAAAACTTTTGGTAATTTTTAAAGTCAGAAATTTATTTTAAAATTAAAAGAAATAGGCAAAACAAACCAAAAATTGTGAAAAATAGTAAAGTCAAATAAAAATAAAATGAGGTCACCAATATTTGTCAACAGGTCATTGGATCCTTCCATATTTTTTTCAGAATTTAAAAATTAAGAAAAGTATTTTTAAACATTTAAAACATTCAAATAAAGTAAAAAAATTTAAAAAAATATCAGAAAACAATAAAATTTTGAAAAAAATAATAATCAAACAGAGAAAAATCAAAATTATTTTTCATAATTTTTTTTATTTTTTGAAGTTAAAATGAATTTTCTATGTTTTTTTTTAAGTTTAAAACAATTTAAATATAAAAATCAGAAATAAAAATAAATTCAAAAAAAATGAGGAGCAATGGATGAGAGTCAAAACGCGTTAGTAAGCTAATCCAATAGATCAGACGCGTTGTGCATATCATGGTCTTTAGTGAATAAAGCATGGAATCAATTATTTAAATCATATTTGGAAAAAAAAAGTGTGGCACGCCTTCATTGGTTGATAGATGACATGTTAATCATCTTCAACCTCCAGCCAATAAATTTGCAGGTTCCATAAACTATAACTATTAGGACACGAGATCAGTACCATTCGCTCCGTCTCTTCAAAAAGATTCCAATGTTACCTTCACGGAAACTATATATAAACTGTAGCTTAGTCATTTTTGGAAAGAAGTTCTGAAAAGGGATTTGAAATTCCATGGTCAAAACATACTTCCAGTTGAAAACAAGTGTTGCGACTAGAATCAGGATGATGAGAGATTCATAACAGTATCAAAGTTTGAGAGAATTGCTGAAGGAATCTACCTATTGAACTTAAATTGTAGAGATCTGAAACTGGACTTGGCTAGCACGATTTAGGAAGTCTTAAAGCTTAATTCTTCTTCTGTTAGCTTCAGTGAGGTTCAAGGAAGGTGAATTGACAAAGAAAAATGATTGAGAAAGGCTATAAGAGAAAATTCGAAGTTGTAGAAAATTGAGTTCAAGAGGAAGTTTGGCAGGTTGATTCTGACTCTCTAAGCTTGAGAAAATGAATGAGGTATGATCCTCTATTTATAAGGAAGTTGATTGAATGCTCAAGCGTGTGAAATGATGAAGTTTGGAGGGAAATTGTGTGAAGTTGCAAACAAGAAAAGTGTGACTTATAATTTGATCAAAACTCATCCAAACCTTGTGTTTTAATATGCTAATCACTTCTGGAGGTTCACTAAACATGTTTAGAAGCAAAAGCGCGCAAAAAATGTGTTTAGAAACTAAATCAAGGATTTCAAATTCTGACTTTTGAAGAAACTCCAGTTTCAAGTTACAAAGTTCAAATCAATGGCATTCTCAGCTCAAGGAGTCTTAGGACATGATTCTTGAAGCTTTAGAAATATGAGATCACAAGCTTTACAATGCTCAAAGAAAGGAATCAAATGGATGCTTGAGCTGAAAATTATGATGAGTCAAAGTTGAGAAAAAGACGTTGTCTTTTGTACTTAGAAAAATTCTATGTTTTTTCTTCAAAAATGACTTATAATGTCTTGCATCCAAACATGGCCTTCCATTTGAAATTTACTCTTGACCAAAAAATATGTCATGAAGTATATCTCTTGAATAACATTTTGAGACTTGAACCGTTGAAAATATCTGAAAAATGAGAAAGTTATGACTTGTTGAAATTGGCAAAAATTCTTAAAATGACCTATAATATTTTGGATCCTTAGGGCATCTTTCATTCATTTTCACACTTTGTAACTTAAAATAAGGGTTGAAGTTCTCATCTTTAAGATCAATGTGGAAAAATAATGGGTTCAAGGTGATAAAAATTGACTAAGTTAGGATCTATTGAAGTCACATATGAGAATTTGATGGTTTTTTTAGTGGACTTGTAATCTTTCTTCAACATTAAGTATCTTCTTCACAAAATTTACTTGAAACTTTTGAAGTGATTTGTTGATGTCCCTTTGAAGAGAAGGTTGTCTTTGGAATCATCCAAAAATACCAAAATATGAGCAAGCTATACCCCTTTGAAGTTCAAAACTCTAGCTCCTATAGTAACAAAATGCCTTGGGAAACCTTTGCAATTTTGGACAAACTTCCTTGTACAAATGCTTTTGTCATATAAATAGAAGTTGTTAAGGATGATAAGGATCCACCATAGCAACCAAAACCACTTCCAAATCTTGGGAATTAAGGGAGATATGCACTTGTGATCAATGAAACCAAAGACTTGTCCAAATAGATCAAACTTCTTCAATCAACCCTTATACCTTTGAACTATTTTTGACAACTTGAGGCATGATGAATCATAATAGACTTTGTCATGATATTATTTCAAAATATCTTTAATAATGAAGCTTGAATCTCAATGAAGCTTTGTTGAAGAAGGTATGAAAATAAACTCATGAACCTATGGATGAACTTGATGGAATGTATTGTTCTTTCACCTATGATACCAACAATTAGAGAAAATACTCATTGTACTTATTAATTAAAAGTTTATCAATACAAAACATAGATGATCACAATATACAAGTTAAGGTGCTTGGTGATTCCCCATGAGCAAAGCTAAAGATAAGGAGAAGAACCAAACATTATTGTGTAATCTTGTTGTGATTGAATTGATATGATATGATAGAGTAATCTTAGGGGGAAAATCGGGGTACAACACATAAACCTCTATCTCACAATGGATCTTATCATGGAACAAAGCTACCATAGCACGCTGATATGTTGCATCAGCGTTCTTCAAACCAAAAGGCATAACTTTGTAATAGAAAGTGTCCCACTATGTGACAAAAGTAGTCTTCTCCATGTCTTCAAGCGCCATCTTGATTTGATTATAATTAGATAAACCATCCATGAAGGAAAATACTTTGTTCTGAGCAGTGTTGTGAACCAGAACATCAATATGTGGAAGCGAAAAGTCATCTTTGGGGCTTGCCCTATTCAAATCAATGTAGTATATATATATATATACACACCTTACCGTCCTTCTTAGGTACCGGCACCACATTCGCAACCCACTGAGGATAGAATGTAACAGTTAAGAAACATGCATTGAACTGCTTCATAACCCCGACTTTGATCTTTTCGGACATCTCGGGATGCATACGATGAACCTTATGCTTCATAGGAGGACAACCTTCCTTCATTGGTAGATGGTGAACCACAATGGTAGTATCAAGCCCTGGCATGTCTTTGTATGACCAAGTAAAGATCTCAACATAGTCACGCAACATCTAGATTAATCTCTTTTTGACATTGTATTCTAGGTTGGAACCTATCTTGACTTCTTTTTGTCCTCTTTAGTACCCAAGTTCAAAACCTCGACTGGCTCTTCATGCATTCATATGGCTCTTTCTTCTTTCATTAACAACCTAGAAAGCTCTCCAGGTATTTCACAATCTTTCTCACCTTCGTCCTCGGCTTGGTAGATCAAATTGTTGAATTCATAATTGGCAATATCAAAATTGTTATCAAAGGGATCCAGGGTGGATATGGATCTGTAATTCGTTGGGTGGGTGGGTGTAAGAACGAATAGCTATGTTAAAATTAATAAAGTAAAAGAAAGACAAAGAGCGCAAAATTTGAATGCAACTTGTGATACGGCGGCAGAACCGACTATTTGATACTGGTTTTTGTGTTTTGTGTTTGCAAATGTTGCGGTAAGCAAGAGTCGCCATCGACTTTTCTTTTATCCAAATTAAGGAAAGGGTGAAAAGAACAGAAAAATACCTTTTCGATATTTTTTTAGTAAGGGGGTAGATTATGGAAAGGGAATGTGTTAGCACCCTTTCCATCTGTAGTTATCTACAGGCACTTAGAGGTTTACTCATTTTGAAATACCTTTGTGCTTTGTGTGTTTGAAAATGTTTTGAGAATGCCTTAGTACGGCGAACTTCGTAATGTTTCTCGGGACAGTGGAGAAAATATACAAAGTGTTTTGAAAAATGTTTTTGAAAAGTAGTATTTGTGTAAGTGCAAGATGTTTTGAGCAAACTTCTAACAGCTATCTACTTTGTACTCAAAAAAAGTTTATTCTTTTCCTCCTATCCTTTAGACAGTGCTATCCTACTATTAGTGAGTAGGTAGCCTTGTCTTTGGATGTTTAAGGTACATTTGAAGGGACGTTACAGACACAAAGGCAACTTGTTGAGCCGTTTTAGCAATTGTGTTTAGGGACTAGATCATTTACCGAGAGGCAACTATAGGGTCATCGAGGTACTATGATCTTTTAATTTTACGGGTACCCTAGAGCGTCCCTGTTTCGAGGGATATGACAGCTTTATTTCTGAAGGCAACCAAAGTGGGGTACCCTAGAGGTGTGTATGTGCAATGTGTGTTATATTCACTTTTTTTTATTTTTTGTGTTAGGTTTGCTAACGTTTTATTATTAGTCTTTCCAGACAATCCTAGTTTACTAGTAGTTAATATGTACAGAATATAAAGTACGGAAGTATAAACCTACACTATTACATGGCTTCGGGGAAGGGATTTACAATGTACAAAACTTGGGGTGTGGAGAAATTAAAAGCAGAAAATAAAACCTAATTACTATTACATCTTAGAAGCAGTTACATCATTATAAAAAAATGCAAGAATAAAATAAATGCGCGCGAAGATTGAAAGTTCGTCTAAAAACCTAATAAGAAAATCTTTATTTTTTTTGTTTTTGTTTATTTTAAGAAGATAATTAAACTACCTTAAATCTAATTTTAATTAAAAAATATAATTGCTAAATAAATTTAAAGCCTAAATCTAATTTTTTTATATTTTTATTTGAGAAAATATTTGAATTAAAAACCTATGTCTAATTGATTTTAAATTAATTAAAACAAGTCAAAATAATTAAGTTAATTAATTTACAAAAATTAAAATTAATTTAGAAAATCCTAAGTCTATTATTGTTATTTTTTATTTTTAATTAAATAAAAAAATGATTTTAAAGAAAATAAGCAATAAAACAAATAACATAAAAAAAAAGAAAATTGGGCCTGATGTCTAAAGCAAATAGGGGGTGAGTTTTTTAAATTGCTAGGCCCGTGTGTGAAAGAGCCCAGAGGCTGTATGGATTCAATAATGTTGTTCCTTTGAAGGTCTATCATGAGCGCCTGGATCTGGAACGTCTGATCTGATGCTATAATGCTTTGATGGTGGTGATTTGAGGATACAGGGTGCGCGCGCTGGAGGTGGAAGTGCTGGATCTAAAAGAGAATGTTAGAAAAATCAAATATACAAGAGGCAGGGTTCGAACCCCTTCCCTTACATATAACAAAGCCTTAAACGCACTTCCTCTAACATTGGGACGGTGATGATTCCATTAGCCTAAACGCATCCATAAATATATATTATATACAAATGCAATTATTTTAAATTAAAAAACAATTGAACGCGGGTGGTACCCTGCTGTTTGGGTGGACCAATCAGGAGTGGAGAGATGGAACTAAATTTTGAATCAACCAATGGGATGCAGGGATGAAGCCACGCCAGCTTGGACCACCACCTGCAATTAGTCAGACCACCGGCCACGGTGGTCATGATCATCTTCCCCGGCGAGGCTAAAAATTAAAACCTGCAAAATACATAATATCAAAGCAACTAAAGCGTCCCACCCCCCTTAAAATTTCCCAAGGAATTTAATGGTGGCCTTTATTTGATCTAAAAACTCTTGTATCATGAGGTTTGAGGATTCCTGTTTGAGATGTCTTAACAATGGTGATCTATGATTCTGGCACTTTCACCCATATGAAACATGTTAAAACATTAGAAAGCATCATTAATAACATGAATATAAGCTTAAGAAAGATTTATATGGCATGATTTGAAAGTCACGAAATTTACCAAAAAGTGAGGTTCGATGGAGCACTTATGGGCGCGAGACAGATTGAATGGAGAGTGGTATGTGCTTCTGGGAACGCTGGGATGTTGATAGAGTGCTTGGAAAAATATGAATCTGGATGGATAAGAGGTTTCGATTTAGATAACTTTAAGAATTTTGTTTTTTTGCAACTTAGTAGTGTTCTCTTTAGGCTGTGTAGGCGTGTAAGCGTGTATTTGGCTTGCAAGCATGTTGTTTACATAGAGTAGAAGGGAGGAGACAAGGTATCATAGGCTTAAACAGCCTTGATTATGTGTTTGAAATCCATGAATGAAAATTTGTTACGTTGGCCAAAAACATGGAATCTTGTCCATTTTTTTTAAATTTGAATGTATGTGGACATTTTGGCTCCTTAGTTCCTGCCCTTTGATTAGACTTCTTGTATAGCCTTCGAATGGGTCCTTTGAATGAACCATTTGTGTACCTTTCACCTGGCTCATGTTCTCATCACTGGGGCTTCTTCGTTTGAACCCCTATTCAGCTAGCCCAAACGAAAACTCTTTCCTGGCCAATGAATGTGCTTGTGCATGTTGGCTTGAAACTGGAAGTATGTTGGCTTTTGGGCCAGCAGGCCTCTTTGAATATTTTTATTTCGTTTTGGCTTGCAATATCCTTCCTTTTGAACCAATGTGTGTGCTCTTTTGAAGGGAACCCATGCATCACTTGTATACATCACTTGCCATTCCTTCGAATGGGCCAACAAAGTATATCCTTCAAATGGAACACCCACGTATGCCCCTTTAAATCCATCAACACATGTCTTTTGAATGGGGCAAATATATTTCTTCGAATGGACCATGTGCATGTCCTTAGAATGCGCCAGTACTAGGTGTCAAAATATGGAAAAATGTGTGTTGAATATTTTGGAGGTGGAGTCAAGGCTAGCATGAGGGAAGCCAACTGCTTAATGAATCGAAGCATATATGAAAGAAAACCATTACTTTATGGGTGCTGGCATGAAGGGAAACCATTGCCTTGCGCATTGGAGGCAAGCCCAGAGGAAGTCATTTTCTTGTGGATCGAAAGCAAACACAGAGGTAAGTTGAAGGGGCGTTGGCCTTGTGGATCAAAGGCAAGTCTGAGGCCTTTTGCCTTGTGAGTTGAAGGCATACTGACGGGTCTTTGCCTTGTGAAAGCTTTTTGAATTAAAGGCTAGTTAAAAGTAGCATTTTGCCTTGTGGATCGAAGGCCAATCTGAAGAAGTTTTTTTGTCATTGTGAATCCAAAGCAAGCATGAGGAAACCTTTTGCCCTGAAATAAGTTGACATGCAGGAACCCACTGTTTTGTGAATCGAAACAAACTCGTAGGGGATTCTTGCTTTGTGCGTTGAAGGAACCCACATAGGGAGTATTTTCCTAGTCGAAGCAAGAATCAAGTTGGCTCCAAAGAAATCAAATGCCCAAATAAAGTAGGAATTAAGCTTGCATGCATGGAAATAAAATGCCCAAATGAAGCAAGAACCCAGCTTGCATGCAGGTAGCCATCGCATTGTGAATCAAGCCAGCATGTAAAGCCAATGGTGCAATCGAAGGAGCACTAATAGGAGGCCCTTCCCTTTTGGATCGAAGGAGGTTGTTTCAAAGGAAACACGTGCCCAGTCAAAGTTGGTATACAGCAAACATGCAAAAGACCAAGGCTTCAATCGAAGCTTGGAAATTTAAGGCAAGCTTGGAGGAGGTTAGGCACTCAATTGAAGCCTGTCAAAATGCCAATCGAAAGACACCTTGTTCATGCCAATCGAAAGACCTTGTTTATCTTCAAAAAATTTATTTTTCTTTAATCAAGTGTTTGTAATCACCTATATATGAGAAAAATCTTGGGAAAATATGAGAGGGAAAATTTTGGGGTACAACACAAACGTCCAATGATTTATTAAATGAAAATATGCTGATGAATAATGACAACCCTAACAAATGCACTGTTGTGCCTCGGGTAAGGCACAAGGCTTAAAGTTATTATTTAAATTACATAACCAAAAAAACTTGAAAGTAAGGAAATAGAAAATAGCATTTACTCCTGACTAAAGGATATTGGTATAAAGTCTTTAGTCTTCCTACTATTGAGCCCACTTCCAGTAGTAGGTAAGATCCAACTGTCTATGTCACAGTCGCTATCAGCGTCTTCCACATCATTGACTTGATTGTTGTGAACTCCATTGTTGTTGATGTGGAGTGGCGATCTCCCAGAATTAGCATGAGCACAATGGACAGTCCTCTGAGCCTGTGAGGTTAAACCCAAACCAAATTTGTCAGACTTGTAAGGAATGTTGGGAAGCTGACCCTAAATAGTGCCACCACCTTCTTCAACCACATCCTTAGAGAAGCCATTTTTGGTGGAATCCTGGTAACCTTAGGAATAGTAAGAGCATCTCTGTCAACAGGGGTTTTCTGGGAAATAACTTCAAAGGTCTGTCACGGAGTCTCGAAGAATTCACCATCCATTTTAACATACTTAAAGAAATTCAAATGGCTCACCATGTATTCTTCTTTGCTGCAAAATGTAATGATCTTTCCTTTCATAGGATACTTCAATTTTTGGTGTAAAGTAGAAGTAACGGCGCCTGCCCCATGAATCCAAGGGCGTCCAAGCAAACATGAATACGCTAAAAGAATGTACATCATATAGAAAGTAGAGTCAAAGACCTAGGAACCCACTTTGATTGGAAGATCAACCTCTCAATGCACTATTTTCTTTGAACCCTTAAAAGCTCTCACCACAATGTCACTGGGTTTTAGCACAATCCCCTCACAGTCCAGTTTGTCTAAAGCAGCTTTTGGAAATACGTTCAATAAGGAACTTGTGTCCAAAAATACATGAGATAAGGTAGTGCCCTTACACTCAATAGAGACATACAGAGCCTTATTATGGTTCCTTCTTGCGGGAGTTAAATCAGCGTTAGAAAATCCAAGCCCATTATTAGTTGTCAGGTTAGCAACACAATTTTCGAACTGATTAACATAGATTTCCTCCTCCATCTCTTTCTTAGAGGTATCTTCAACAATAACCTCTTTCAATGCCTCAGTCTGGGTAGGTTCAATCATTTTTTCCTTGCTTCGAGTCTCAATAGTTGATTTAGTAGTAGTGATTTGAACTGGTGTAGTAACAGCCTTTGGAGAGATCTATAGAGAGAAAACCCTTCCACTTTTGGTAACCTTACTAGTCCAGTAATATTATCGATGTTGGGATCAGTAACTTCAGTATTTTCACCTTCGATAGTCAATGGTTCTTGCTTGATGCCATGATAATAGACATCGGCTCCATAATTCTAAGGGACAACCTTGTTAGAAGAATATGGAATTGGCCCAGGTGCGGTAATGATCAGAGGAGTGACCCTAGGTTCGGCGGTAATCTTTATAGAACCCTTAGAAGTGATCCTTACTGAAGTACCAAAAATTGTAGTCACATATACGTCTTTGGATATACTCTCCATAGAAGGAGTCTTCTCCAATAGAATTGTGCAGTCATCCATCAAACGCTGACTACCTTCTTTCAGTATCGTATAACCATTGGATTGAGATGCACAATAGTAGCAGTCTTCAATGTAACTCGGAGATAAACCGGCTTGCAGCAGCCTCTTCTTAACAATCATCAGAGAAATAGTCAAGTCATTACAACAGAAATATAAGAAACATCATCAATGGAATTAACACCCTTATCATGATTAGGCATAGGTGCAGTGATTACATTAGGAGTCTCAGGAGGGTCAAATTCAATATCCTTAGAGTCAATCATGTCTTGAATCTTATTTTTCATAGTCCAATAGTTGTTAGTGTCATGCCCAGGACTGTTGGAGTGATATGCACATCTTTCATTGGTATTGTAACAGGGAGAGGAAGTATTGAGATTTTGAGGAGGATCCTTCAATGTAATTAGCTATGGCTTCAACATATGTTGCAATTCTTGATGCATTGGCATGTTGATCTTTGTGAACTGTCTCCTGGGTCTATCCTGCCTACGCTGATTATTTTGTTTTTGTTGTTGCACTGGTGCAGGATTAGAGATCAGAACTTCCCTCACACATTGGTTGTAGTCACCCTTATTACGAACCTTCTGGTTGTACACAACATTGGATTCTTTCTTACCATTATAAGACTTCTTCACAGTATTTGAATATTTAGTTACCTAAATAAATGTTGATAAAATAATTAACTACTGCATTATAAATAACTTTTATAAGATAGGAAATTATTATATCTTTCCAACAGTCTAAACAGCGCGTCAAACAGACACACGGGGCCAAAGTTATGAGTTTTAGAAGTTTTCCAAAAATGATGTCAGTAGCAGTAGTAACCAGTTACCCAGTTATGGTAACCGGTTACCGCATGACAATAACCCTGTTCCTTTCAAAAATCCCTCACCATAACCGATTACCCACTTATGGTAACCGATTAACACGGGCAGTAGCTATCCGTGTTTCAATATTTGTTATGGTAATCGGTTACCATATTTGGGTAATTGGTTACCCTGCGATAACAGTGAAAATTTTGGTAGTTTCTATGTTACGACCCTCCATGTTTCAACACCCAAAATTCATAATTTTGACATCAAAATTCATCTTTTTGACATGTTCATTCTTCACCAAATTTGTCTACCAATCCTAACCAATTCATATCATTCAATCTCATCAAAAACACATCAAGAATCACCAAAAATCCATCAATGGGAAAAAACCTCAAAACGACCAATTATGGAGAAATCAAAACATACAATCATACAACCTAAATCCTACCATACCCCATCATTAGGAAAACCCTTATAGAGTTAGAATCCCCCCTTACCTTAGAGTTTTGGTTGGTTCTTGGTTTCTACGGGGAAATTCTTGCCCTAGCTTCCTAGTGCCTTTCTCCTCTACTAACTTCTATGTTTTTCTTCTATTTTACGTGCTACTCTCTTTTCCTTCTTCTCACTCTATTATATTCTAAATAATACTACTAACCTAAATAAATAAATAATTAATTATTATTATAAAATAATTATTATTATTATTATTCTAATAATATTATAATAATAATAAAATAATAATAATAATAATAATAATCTATATTATTCTACACACCCCTATGTTTCTACACAATTAGTCAAACACCCTCATAACCTCAACCTCTAAATCTAAGGCATCTAGTCCCCAACAAGGCATCACACCACATCATAAAATCCATACACTCTTATAATTTCACCGCATCATCTTATTATTTAATGAAAATAAATTTTAGTTAAATCAGGGTGTTACAACTCTCCTCCACTTAGAATATTTTCGTCCTCGAAAATTACCTGAAGCAAATAACTATGGATAAGCCTCTCGCATCTTGCTCTCTAGCTCCCACATCGCATTCTCTCTGGTAGCTCCTCCCCAGATTACTTTCACAAGGGTGATCTCTTTGCCTCTCAATTTCTTTATTTCACAATCCTCGACCCTTACAGGTACAATCTCGACAGTCAGATTGTCTCCTACTTGTATATCATCTATCAGAATTACATGCGACAGATCTGAAATATATTTCCGGATTCGCGACACATGGAACACATCATGCAAATTTGAAAAGTTAGGTGACAAGGCCACTCTAAAAGCAACCCTGCCCACCTTCTCTTAAATATGATACAGACCAATAAACTGAGAAGTCAACTTCTTTGACTTTAGAGCAGGACCTACACCGGTTATCGGTGATACTCTCAAGAATACATGGTCTCTGTCTTGAAACTCACTCAAGATTCTTCCTCCTCTTATCATGGTAACTCTTTTTCCTACTCTATGAAGCTTTCATCCTCTCTTGGATTACCTTTACCTTCTCTGTAGTCTCTCTCACCATCTCGGGTCCGAGCACCACATGCTCACCCGATTCATACCAATACAAAGGTGTTATGCACCTCCGATCATACAGTTCTTCGAAAGGAGACATACCAATACTAGCCTGGTAACTATTATTATAGGTGAACTCAATCAAAGGAAGACAACTATCCCAGGTACTTCCTTGCTCAAGAACACAAGCCCTCATCAAATCTTCTAGCATTTGAATAGTCCTTTCCGTCTGACCATTTGTCTATGGATGATACGTAGAACTCAATTTCCACTTCATCCCCAAAACGTCCTACAAACTCTTGAAAAAAGCAGAGGTAAACCTAGGATCTCTATCTGACACAGTGCTAGAAGGAACACCGTGTAGCTTCACAATTACCGGAATATAAATCTCCGCCAACTTTGATACAGGAAAATAAATACTAGTCGGAATGAAATGAGCTTATTTCGTTAATCTATCAATAATCACCAAAATCAAATTGTTCCCTCTTGGGGTACTTCGCAGCCCTGTCACAAAGTCCATAGATATACTACCCGATTTCCATTCCAGAACATCTAAAGGTTCCAACAACCTTGTAGGTTTCTGATGTTTGAATTTCTATTTCTGACAAGTTAAACACACATACACAAACTATGCCACGTCTTGCTTCAACCTGGACCACCAAAATAACTTCTTCAAGTCGTGATACATATTAGTAGCTCCCGGATGAATACTCAAATTGCTTCTATGGCCCTCTTCCAGAACATCTTCCTCATATTGTTGTACCCCAATTTTTTTCCCCTAAGATTCCTCTATCATCTCATATTAATTACAACAATATCACATTAGGGTTTGGTTCTTCTCCCTATCTTTAAGTTTGCTCATGAGGAATCACCAAATATCTTGATTTGTATGTTGTGATCATGTATGTTTTGTATTGATTTACTTTTAACTAACAAATACAATGAATGTTTTCTCTAAATGATGATCCTATAGGTAAGGGTACAACACCTTTCATCAGGTGAATCCATAGGTTCATGAGTTAATTTCCATGCCTTCTTCAACAAAGCTTCATTGAGATTCAAGCTTCATCATTGAAGATGCTTTAAAGTAATATCATGAAAAGGTCTACTATGATTCGTCATGCTTTAATTTGTCAAAGAAAGTCAAAAGACTCAAGAATTGATTGAAGAGGTTTAATCTAATTGGACAAGTTCTTGGTTTCATGATCATAAGTGCATAACTCTCTCAATTCTTATCATTTGGAAGTGTTTTTTTGGTGCTATGGTTTCTTATTATCATCCTTAACAACTTCTGTTCACATGGAAAAACTTATTGTGCAAGAAATATTGTCAAAATTGAAAAATGTTTTCAAGTCATTTTGGTGCTCTAGGAGCTAGGGTTTTGAACTTCTAATGGCTATATCTTGCTCATCATTTATTATTTTGAGTGATTACAAAGACATGCTTCTAGAAAATTCCATTGGGGAAGATGCCTAATCATTTTGAGCTAGGGTTATCAACTAATAATTTCAAGAGTTTCAAGAAAATATTATGTGGAAGATGCCTAATGGTGAAGAAAGATTAAAAGTCCCCTAAATGGGCCATCAAATTCCCTTGTGTTGCTTCAAAATACCATAACTTGGTCAATTTTTATCTCCTTGAGCCCATTCATTTTCTATAATGATCTTAAGGATGTGAACCTCAACTCTTCTTTTATGTGCAAAGCTTGAAAATGAGTGGAAGATGCCCTAAGCACCCAAAAGATTATAGGTCGCCTCATGGATTTCACCATTTTAAAGGGATCATAATTGGTTCAATATTTGGAATTTTTGAGTGATTCAAGTTTAACAATACTATTTGGGAAGTCTACTTTAAGCTAGAATCAATGATTAAATCTCAATATTGGAGGAAGGCCTTGTTTTCACTTAAAACATTATAGGTCACTTTTGAAGAAAAACTTAGAATTTTTCTAAGTACAAAAAGTCATCATCTTTTTCTCAACTTTGATTAATCACAAATTTTAGCTCAAGCATCCATTTGATCTCACTCTTTGCACATTGTAAATTTTGTGAAATTATCTTTCAAATGCTTCAAGAATCATGCCCTAATCTCTCTTGAGCTATGAACACCATGGATTGGAAGATGGTACCTTGGAACTGAAGTTTTCTCCAAAGTCAGAATTTGAAATTCATGATATGGGTTCTAATCACCAATTTAGCACGCGTTTTTAGTTTAAACATGTTTAAAAAAGCTCCCAAAGTTGAATTAAGGATTAAAACACAAGAATTGATTTAGTTTTGATGCACATGGGGTCACACTTTTTTCATTTTCGAGCTTGATCCAATTTCCCTCCAAACTTCAAATTTTCTCTGATTTCTTTGCACTATTCACTTTCCTATAAACAGAGGACTTCACTCCTCTCATTTTCTCAAGCTTGAACAGCCAAAATTACCTTGTCATACTCCCTCCAGAACACTCTTTTCTGAGATTTAAAATTCCTCTTTTCACCACTTTTTAATCCAATTTCTTCACTGATCCTTCATTCTTGAACTTCACTGAAGCTAACAGAAGAAGAATCATGCCTTGGGGAGCCCTGAATCGTGCTAGCCAAGTCCATTTACAAAGCAAGTTCATCTGACTTTGTTCAGGTAGTTTAAGGCACCAAATCTTCTAACTCAAATTACTAGAATGGTCTATGATGTTTACCGATGCTTGCTCTTAACTCAATTTTGGTGAAACAATGCATTTGATGCTTCTGATTTTTTATTTTGACATTTTAAGCATCTCTGGTTTTTTCCAAATCGACTACGTTGTGTTTTACATAAATTTTTCGCGAGCATATGGCTATGCTCGTCTCAAGTAGATGCATCTAATGGTAACACTATGAGCGCGTAAATTTACAGATTCAAGGATCTTGGATTTTCTCTACTTGCAGGAGGCTGGAGGTTGAAGATAACCTGCGTGTCGTTCTTCAACCAATGACACTAAGCCAATTGTTTTATTTTGATTGGTTGGACTTTCTTGTGTTGTATGCGCGCGCTTCATCTTGCGTCCATGATGCTCCCTCACCTCATATCCATTGGATTTTCCAGCGTGTATAACTGAGAGAGATCCAACGCGTGTGGTTTTTCTGATTTGTTTTTTATTTTACAAAATTATTTTTTAATTTCTTTTATCTTTTAAAATTCATAACTCTTTTATTTTTTATCCAAAAATTATGAAAAAAATATATAAAAATACTTTGGATTATTTCTGATTTTGTGAATATTTTTTCATATTTTTATTTTAATATTTTATATTTTTCATAATTTTTGTTTTTTTTCCTTATTTTAATTGTTTTAAAAAAATTGATATTTTTAAATTCTAAAATTTTTTATAAAAATCATTTTCATTATTTCTGACCTTCAGAAGTTTTTCTAGAATTTTATTTTGACTTCTACTATTTTTGATATTTTTTTCACTTATTTGAGTGATTTTAATTAGTTTAAAAATAATTTTTTATTTCAAAAAAATTACCAAAAATTTTATAAAAATATTAGAAGTCATTTCTGATTTTTTCTATGGTCTTTTTAAAATTTTCTTTGATACTTTGAATATAATTTGCTATTTTACCTTTTATTTTCATTTTAAAAATCATTTTCCTTTTTATCTTATTCATTAAATACAATTTATTTTTTAAAATATATGTTGGCTATGTGTTCGTTGATCATGAACTTCATTAAAATCATTGGATCTTGAGCGTTGAGTTTAACTCAACTAAAATGGATGATGATTTTAATGATATTTTGGTTAAAAAATTTATTCAAATATTTCCCCTCCGTCTTCATCTTATTCCTTTCTCATTGTGTTATATGTTGTTAGAGGATGATCTATATATCATCTCTCCAAATATATGACACATAGATTACTATTGACCGATCTTAAAATAGGTGCGACTTCTATATAAGTCCACTTACAATTGCTTAACATAGTACTAAATTTTGTCTCGATTCAAGAAATGATCATTCGTGGCCCAAACCTATGTTTGCAAGCTCAAGTATGTTTAATTTAAAACATTTGATACAATAACCTTGAGGTTCATTGTTAGGAGGCTTTGGTCTTATCAATCCTCTAATGAATCATTATATATTTTGGACTAAGTGAATCATTTAAACATCGTTGATCATTTATTGTTTCATTGAGAATTTGAAATGAATGATATACTTGACACAAAGCAAATAAAACTTATTATTAAGAGGCTTTGATTTTATCAATCTTCTAATGAGTTTTAAAATGTAAGTTTCAAGATGGTCATTCAAATAACCTCTAATTTCTAACTCATTAAAAATTGACTTTTATTTTTATGCTTTTACTTTATTCTTTTACTTTAAGCACCATTTATCTTAGCATTTTAATTTCATACTATTTTCATCTTTGCTCACTTGAGCATTTATCTTTATGTCTTTTTTATTTTGCTCACTTGATCTTTTCATTTTATTTTTAAAGATACCAAATAAATAACTTGAACAATAAAAATATTTAATGTTACTTGTACTATTTGGTTACTATCCTTAGCATTTTGGAGTTGTGGACTTCTTGGACTTAGGATTAGATACCTTGACTACCTTGAGACCTTGGTGACTTTTATTGTTATTTTGTCTGGAGTTCTTGGGGTATATCCTGAGACATTGGGTTGTTTATTTGTGTGCAAGTTCTTCTGTTTATATGCTTCGTATGTGATTGGGAATTCATCTGTGTACAACCATTACTCTTCCCAATTTTTGTGAAGACTTAATTCATTTTAAGTTGGTATTCTTAAGAGGTTTAATATCTTTGCTTGTGTGGTTTCAATTCAAAGGATGAGAATTCTACATTGACCCTTTATGTCAAGTGTTGGCTTCTTGTTGGTTAGACGGTTCTTTTACCTAGCTTTTACTTTATGCTTTAGGATAGTCCCTTCATCTCCTCTCATCTTATTTGATTTAAAAAAATCTTCTCCCAACTTTTGAAAACACTTATTGTTTTTAAACTTTAACCGCTTTCATAATAAACTTGGAATTAGGTCCATGCATTTTCAAAAATATTTTCTTAATCAAACTTTAATCAAATTAATCATACTTTGATATTTTTTGTGAGAAGACTAAAAGTCAATCAATCTCATTCAAACTATTTTCCCATTTTGGATTTTTACTTTAAAAAATTTCTCAAAAGATTAGACTCTTATCAATCCTTGTAATGATGCGAGCTACTATACTTCTACGATATAAAGTGAAGTGAGATATTTTACACTTGGGTGTTGAGCGAGGCTTTGTTGATTTTAAAATCCAAGCCATATCCTCCACTTTGAGATGACACAAATTCTCCTTTCTCATAATCGTGGGTAGTAAGTATGTTTTCCACTCGGATAGGACGATGATGTCTCGTCTCTTAAAATTAACCAACACACTTGTGTTTTAAAATTTTTAAAGGTGAACTACGAGTACCCTGATCTCCTATTGCACGGAAGATGGTACTTAGGCACTAAAGGTTCGCAACCACGGCGGGTGCAAAAATTTTAAAATATACTTCTTTTCTCACCTCCACCATTTATTTTTGTATACAACATTTATAGCCAAAATTAAAAAAAAATTCAAAGAGGTTCCTGCGGAGTACCATAGATGTTTAGGGTGCTAATACTTTCCCTTTGCATAACCAACCCCCGTATTTAGATTCTCTCCCCCACTTTTTGGGTTATTTGCTCTTTTCGCATTCCTTTAAGAACAATAAAGTGCAGTAGAGATTTGTATTGGCTCTGTGCAAGTCAATTTAATCCAATGGCTCAGTGCCAACATTTTCACTGCTACACATATCAGCACCATCAGGGATACAAATCATGTTTCGGAATCGCAACACACCTTGTGCATCTAGTTTAAAGTCATTTTCTTCATATTTGTTACTCTCGACCATCGAATCTACCAACTTCACATCTAACTTTTGAGCTTCTTTAATATTGTTGAAGAAGTCATTGTTAATCTTCAACATCCCCAATATCACACTTTGCAGTGTCATTTCACAGACCAAACTCATGTCTCTGAATTGTTCGATCAACTCTAGTTCTCTAACCATCATAGCAGACATATGCAAAGTCTTTTGACTCAAGGCGTCAGCTACAACATTAGCTTTACATGGATGATAATTCAAGCCAAAGACGTAATCCTTAAATAATTCCAACCATGTCCTCTACCTCATGTTCAATTCCTTATGATCAAATAGATATTTCAAGCTCTTATGATTACTAAACACTTCAAACCTAGAACCATAGAGATAATGTCTCCAGATCTTCAGCACAAACACTACTGCATCTAATTCTAGATCATGGGTAGGATAGTTTCTTTCATGAATCCTCAATTGCCTCGACACATAAGCCACTACTTTATCATTATGCATGAGTACACCACTTAACCCAACTTAGAAGCATCAAAATATACAACAAACGGTTCTTCAGGATTAAGTAATATAAAAATTAGAGCTGTCATCAATCTCTTCTTTAACTCAACAAAACTCTCTTCACATTGGATGTCCCACGCTAATGCTCTATCTTTACAAGTTAGTTGAGTTAACGGAAGTGCCAATATAGAAAAACCTTCAATAAATATCCTATAATAGTCGGCCAAACCAAAAAAGCTTCTAATCTCTGTAACTGATTTTGGAGCTTCCCATTGTAGCACCGCATCTACTTTAGATGGATCTATATCAATATTATCACCTGAAATAACACGACCGAGAAAACAGACTTCTGTCAACCAGAACTCACATTTCGACCCTTTGCATATAACTTTTTCTCTTTCAATACTTGCAATACAATCTGAAAATGTTCTGCATGTTCTCCTTCGGACTTAGAATAAATCAAAATATCATTGATGAATACTACAAGAAACCAATC
This sequence comes from Vicia faba, assembly GCA_948472305.1. Lineage (NCBI taxonomy): Eukaryota > Viridiplantae > Streptophyta > Magnoliopsida > Fabales > Fabaceae > Vicia > Vicia faba. The sequence continues at coordinate 1,601,726,413 of OX451739.1, forward strand.
CAAATAAGTTTTAAATATGCGGTTCATTATTCCATAAACACTCTCGACGCGATGGTAACACCTAAAGGCATCAGGGAATACTCGTAGTGTCTATACCGAGTTCTGAAAGCTATCTTTTGAATGTCCTCATCTTTCACTCGAATTTGGTGATAACCTGATCTCAGATCAATCTTGCTTAATACCATGGACCCACCAATTGATTCATCAATTCATATATTCTTGGAAGTATATACCAGTTTTTGATTGTCACTTTATTTAACTATTGATAATCCACGCACAACCTCATACTACCATCTTTCTTCTTCACAAGTAATATTGGAGCTCCCCAAAGAGACACACTTGGTCTCACAAACTTATTTTCAAGTAACTCTTCTAATTGCTTCTTCAATTCTGATAATTCAGATGCCGACATTATGTATGGTGCCATAGAAATAGGTTTGGTACCAGGTATAAGATCAATTGAAAATTCTACTTCTCTTTCTGGCGTCACATATGAAATATCATCAGGAAAAACTTCAGGAAAGTCACACACAACCTACAACTCGTCAATTGCAGCCTGATTCTCAATGGATAAGGACGCCATTAAAAAAAACTGAGCTTCATCCCACAATAAGTCCTTTAATTTCCTAGCAGATAAGAAACCATTTCCCTCTTCCACTTCAGGATTAGAAAACTTCACTGACTTGTTATAGCAGTTAATATGAACGTAGTTATATTCCAACCAGTTCACACCTAAAATCTCGTTCAAACCGCATAACAATAAACAAACTAGATCAACAACAAAATATTTGTCATAGATGGACAAAGGAAACATCAAGCATACTAGAGAAGTAGTCACTGATCCCTTAGCTGGAGTATCAACAACCATCTCGCTATTCATAGAAGATAACACAAGACTTAACTTTTTAGCATAATCAGTAGCAATAAAGAAATGTGTCGAACCAGTATCAATAATAGTAATTAAAGGAGTTTCATTAATGAAACATATACCTCTGATCAAGCGGTCTCCACTGAACATCTGAGTCCCAGCTAAAGCAAACACTTTCACAATAGATCGGTCTTTCTTAGGTTTTTGGCACTGGGAATTGATATGTCCTTCTTCACTGTAGTTGAAACATATTACTTCCTTGTGTTTACATTTAATTATCTCATTCCCGGTTTTGCCACAACCGAAACACATCTTCACTTCAGTATTGTATTCACTATTTCGATGACTAGGTCTTCAATATTTCTAACACACGATACCATTAGGAGCACCTCTCCCACTTGGCCTCCTACCATCAGTAGCCTTCTGTTTTCCTTTGTCAGTCGGACCATTGTACGGCTTCCCACAATATGGTTGTTGCTTGCCTCTCTTCTCAGTGACAATCGTGTAGTGAGCCTCACTATCTTCATCATAAATCCTGCAGTTGTTCATTAGATCTGGAAACTTACGGATCCACTGATACCCAATTGCCTTATTAATTTCCAAACGCAGTCCGTTTTAAAAATTCACACACTTTGAGAATTCAGCAGCCTCTTCGTTGTAATGAGGATAATAGTTCGCCAATTCCACGAATTTGGAATCATAATCAGCCACTAATAAATTCCATTGTTTTGGTTCCAGATATTCGATCTCTTTATTTTCACATATATCCTCTGCGTAATACTTCTCCAGGAATTTCATGCGAAATATAGCCCAAGTAATAGCCTCTCCTGCGAAATACAACCCAAGTAATAGCCTCTCCTGCGAAATACAACCTCTCATGCAAGCATATGTATACAAAAATTCACTTTCTGTGCATCAGAACAGTCCATAAATCAAAAGATCCTCTCAATATCCTTGAGCCACTCCTATGCTCCTTCACGATCATGCTTCCCATTAAACGTATGTGGATGATTCCTATGGAAATTTTCCAAAGCATGAGCTCCATCGTTCCCACCAACGTTAGGCTGATTCTGCATTGCCTGAGACAACGCCTGCAATGCATTAGCGAGCGCACCATTTCCTCTTCCAGCCATTGCTCTGCTCACATCACAACATCAAACAATGGCTAGATAGAAAAACATCGACAATATTCTACTGTCACACTACACTAACAACTCAACAATTTAGCCGGACGGACCGACCTGCTCTGATACCAATTGTAACACCTTATTTCCTTGTCGGTAATTTATATAATAATCAGAGTAAATTAATTTCTAAATAAACACCAATCAAATAGGATGTCACATACTTCTCCAATCATACATGGTCAAATTAGGATACACAACACAATTTGCATGCTTATAAGTCTTAAACTTCAATGCATTTATTCACAGTGGAAAAACATAAAATAAGTAATCATCTCCATCCTCCAACCGGAGTTATTATTATCTTTCAAACATCAGCATAATCATGAAATAATTCAAACGACAAAGTAATACATGTTTACTCCTAACATAACAAAGCAAATCCCGCGAAATCCCCAAAGTGTTACGTATCAGAGTAGACACCGACTCAATATACACAACTGAAGGAACTCCTAAGCTAACCATCGATCTCTAGCTACTTCGAGTCATCAGCATGTTACCCACGTGGAGGTAACATTAAAAAATAAAGGGTGAGATATCATAGCAATATAAGAGGAATAATATGTAGGTAAGATTCAAGCGCATAATCAACATATAACATACATCGTAATATAATACATACTTTCATCAATCTTCACCCATCGGTTTATCAATCACAATATGATGCAAAAGATTGACACTGATGAAATGCATGTGGTACCAATTAGGGTAGAACCCTCTTTGCAATAATGCTAATTTAGGGCAATCAACTTCGCTCGCCAATACATGCCTTTGCTTTCCAATACAGGCCTTCGCTTTATGAATATATAAGACAATATCATGCAACAACATACTTCACATTTATCATCCTTACTCATCATAATTTCTCCAATTACAGACCATTGTCATCATCATCATCATGCATATCATGTCACATAATCAAAACAATCATCGCAAATAACCACTATATAATTCATGGCATACAAATCAAAAACTCTTACATATTGCTATAAATGTTGATGAAATAATTAACTATTGCATTATAAATCATTTTTATAATATAGGAAGTTATTTTATCTTTCCAACAGTCCAAACGGCGCGTCAAACGGACACCTGAGGCAAAAGTTATGACTTTTAGAAGTTTTCCAAAAATGTTGTCAATAGCAGTGGTAACCGGTTGCTCAGTTATGGTAACTGATTATCGCAGGACAGTAACCTTGTTCCTTTTAAAAATCCCTCGCAGTAATCGGTTACCCACTTATGGTAACCGGTTACCGCAGGACAATAGCTATTTGTGTTTCAACCTTTGTCATGGTAATCGGTTACCATATTTGGGTAACTGGTTATCCTGCGATAACAGTGAAAAATTCTACAGTTTCCATGTTACAACCCTCTAAGTTTCAACACCCAAATTTCATGATTTTTACATCAAAATTCATCTTTTTAACAGGTTAATTCCTCACCAACATTTGTCTACCAATCCTAACCAATTCATATCACTCAATCTCATCAAAAAAACATCAAGAATCACCAAAAATCCATCTATGGGAAAAAAAACCCAAAACAACCAATTAAGGAGAAATCAAAACATACAATCATACAACATAAATCCTACCCTACTCCATCATTAGGCAAACCAATAGAGAGTTAGAATCTCCCCTTACCTTAGAGTTTTAGTTGGTTCTTGGTTTCTACGGTGAAATCCTTGCCCTAGCTTCCTAGTACCTTTCTCCTCTTCTAACTTCTATGTTTTTCTTCTATTTCACATACTACTCTCTTTTCCTTCTTCTCACTCTATTATGTTCTAAATAATACTACTAACACAAATAAATAATAATAATAATAATAATCTATATTATTCTACACACCCCTATGTTTCTACACAATTAGTAAAACACCCCCATAACCTGGACCTCTATAATTCTAAGGCATCTAGTCCCCAATAAGGCATCACACCGCATTATAAAATCCACCAACTCATATAATTTCTCTGCATTATGTTATTATTTAATTAAAATAAATTTTAATTAAGTCGGGGTGTTACACTTGCCATAAAAACCCTAGTTACTAATCATAGCATAAAAATATAAGTGTGAGAATATAAATGTCCTACTCTATTACATGGATTTGGGAGAGATGCATAAGTACACAGGATGTGGAAAATAAATCTATGATATTACATCATGTGAGCAGTTACATAATTAGGAAAAAATAACACGGGAAAGGAAACCTACGCTATTACATTAGAGAGTACGTCATATACACTTTATCTAAGAAAATTAAATAGTAAAAAGAAATAAGAAAAGGAATTTTAAAATGAAATATGTTTTTGTGGTTTTTTTTGTAGAAAATAGTTTAAATGATAATAGTAATTAAAAACCTAATTCTAATTAATTTTAATATTTAAGAAAAAATGCTTAGTTAATTAATTAGTAAATAAAAAAATAAGAAAAATTAAATATTAGTTAAAAACCTAAACCCAATTTATTAGTATTATTAAAAAAATTAGGTTAGTTTAATGATTGATTAAAAGTTAATTAAGGTTTAAAAAAGAGAAATAGAAAAAATAATTAGGTTAGGAAAATAAAATAGAAAAAAAAAGATTGCATGGGATGGGTGTTGAACCCACGCCCCTTGGCCTCACAGGATCCTCCCTTGCCACTAAGCCAATGCTATTTTTATCTCTAGAATTTTCGAAAGACTACTTTAAAAAATATGGCGTTAAACATCGCATAGACACACCATACCATCCTCAAACGAGTGGACAAGTGGAAGTGTCAAATAGGGAAATTAAACAAATCCTTGAGAAAACCTTAGCCACGTCCAGAAAAGATTGGTCCTCCAAGCTAAATGATGCTCTTTGGGCATATAGGACAGCTTTTAAAACCCCTATCGGAACAACGCCGTTTAAATTAGTCTATAGAAAATCTTGTCATTTGCCAGTAGAATTAGAACATAAAGCTTACTGGGCCATTAAAACCCTTAACTTAAATTACAAGATTGCTGGCGAGAAATGAATATTAGATATCCATGAATTAGAAGAACTGCGTTTAGACGCTTATGAAAATGCTAGAATCTATAAGGAGAGAACAAAAAAATTGCACGATAAGCGTATCTCGCGGAAAGAATTTAAGGAAGGAGACATCGTACTCCTGTTCAACTCTAGACTGAAACTTTTCCCGGGTAAATTACGTTCCAGATGGTCAGGACCATTCGAAATTAATAAAGTTTTCCCAAGTGGTGCGATAGAAATTAAAGGAAATTCTATCGAACCATTCATAGTCAATGGCCAGCGCTTAAAGCACTATTTTAACGTCGGAAATCTAAACTATTCGGCTTATCTGCAGTTAAGTGAGCCACATATCCCGATACCTAACTGAATAGGTACTATCTGTCGATCCATCGACACAAAACAAAGGCGCTTCATGGGAGGCAACCCATGTTTTCTTTTAATTATTTTTATTGTTTTAATATGTTTTTATTTTTCTTTTCTTTTACTTAATCTTTAAAACTTTCACGTTGCATCCCTTACCCTTTTTTTATTTTTATTTTTATTTTTCTTTTAAACTTTCTTTTTCTTTTTGATTTAACTTCAGAATTTTTAACTTGAAAATACTAACTTAGTTTTTCATGCATTTATTAAACATTTTCAGGGGTAATTCTTTAGCTTTAATATCTAGCTCCATGGCACGAGTAAACTACATGAACATAACCTTGAGAAGTAGGCACCAGAAAAGACGCTTTGAGGATCTGGCTGAGCGTGAGATGTGTCCTACAATTTATGCTGATGACCATGCTATGACTGCTTTAGGCATTCGTGAGAGTGTCATGTATCTGCTACACCAAATAGGCTGGGACACTGCTCCTATTCGGAGACGTTATTGTACCTACAGGAAGTTGACCCTTGAGTTCCTGAGCACACTGAGCTACCTACCAAATCATGGGTTAGGGTTCAACCGCGGGCTGATCACCTTCAGACTGTTTGACATGGACTACCGCTATAACCATAGGGAGTTTGCAAACCTGTTAGGATTCCCTTATGGCCCTGATGTTATTACCATGACCCAAGAAGACCTATTGCTTGATACTGACCTTGATTTCTTCTGGGGTAGCATTGTTGGAAACAACCATCCCAAGTCGTCTGATCTTTATTCTGAGTCCATCCACAACCCGGCTATCAGGTACTTTCATAAGATCATTGCCCACACCCTTTTTGGTAAAGAGCAAAATGTTACATCAGTGTCACGTGATGAGCTTTTCATCATGTACTGTGATTCTCAGAGCCGTCCAGTAAACGGTGCCGCCTATATGCATGCTAACATGGAACGTATTATACAAACACCAAATGCCCCAATCCTCTTAGGTGGTTTAGTCACTATGATCTCTAATGCCATTGGACTCCGAAGGCCTATGTTAGGATCATCACCGCACTATGGAATCAAGCCAATGAACATTGAATTTTTATTCAACACTAGTTTTATAGGAAATCTCGGGCCAGATGAATTCGAGCTGCTAATTAATCATGAGACTGTCCACCAGTTTGTGCTCCCGAACCCTATAACTAGTGTCCACAATAGAGCAAACTGGCTTTTTGACCTTCACCATCCTCCTACACCACCTTCGTCTCCTTCCACTGTTGACATCTATGAAGTCCCTAATACCTCTCGAGATGCTGAAGATCCTGAAACACCACCGGGATACCACCAGTTTCCCGACCCATGGGAGCAGCATGTAGTTTCTACTGAGACCACCACCCAGGCTCCAGAGATACCACCACCGCCTCCACCTACTGTCACCCTCAACTCTTTGCATGAATAAATTACCGAAATGCGGGGTGAGCTTACATCTCTACGTGTGGATTTTATCGCCTTCATGGATTTGATGACAGACCAACTGGATTTCATGCACCAGCATATGTTCCCTACTCCTCGTGGCTAGAGATTGCCGTTGTTATACCGATTTGTTCTTCTCTTGCATTTGTACACACAGTGAGGTCACTGTTTAGTTTAAGTGTGGGGGAGGAATCTAATTTATTTTAGTATTTTATCATTTTTATTATTATTTAAGTTATTATTTCCAAAAAAAATTTACTCATTAATGAAATTTCAATTATTTATCAAGTTTCAAGTTATATTGCCTTACTGCCATTATTTCATACATGTTATTTCAATTTTCAGTATATTTTTCATTTTTTATTTTACCGTTCATATTTTCTGCAAAAATTTGGTCATGTGACGTGTGTTGGAAAAATTATTACTGCTTACTATGCTAGAATTTTGAATTATAATATTGGAAAATAAAAATGTCACGTTCTTTTCATTAATATAATGAAATTGAACGTGGGACGCTCGTAACGCCCCCATGACGAGCGTAACACGCGTTTCACCGTGTTACGCCCGTCACACCCTCGTGACGACCGTCACGTGCGCCCTATATCAGAACCTGCTATTACAGAGTCGTTCCATCTTTGGTTTCAAACCTCCATTGCTACAAAAAACGGTAACATACCCACTCAAATTTTCTCAACTTCCAACACTCTAATACTAAAAACTCCATCAACCCACCACTAAATCCACATTCCAAACCATTTCCACGACTCAATCCATTTTACAAACACTATGGCCAACAATCAACAAGCTCCCACTCTCACTTTCAGATTCGGCGAACAAGGCGAAACCCAACGTGTCAAATTTCAGAAGTTCCAACGCCGCGGTCTCCAACCTACACGGTATGTTGATCTTGACTGTTTGAGGAGTTTGGGACTACTAGACAGTGTCCGACAATTGTTACAGAGTGTGAATTTATGGAACCTGTGCCGCGAACCGCAACCCATTTATGAAACTCTAACCCTTGAGTTTCTGAGTTCCTTTGTATACATCACTCCCCCTGGTGCCACGAACCAACTCTCAGGCGTGGCCTCGAGCATCAACTGCCCCAAACCGACATCGCACGCCTTTTAGGTTTCTGTTTTGACGAAGGTGTCCATCTCCGGGTACCGGATAATTTCGGTGAGGAAGCTTTTAACTTATGGCACAGTATAACGAACATCTGTGCCAGATCCTACGACCACCTCAACGCCATACACATTCATAACCTGGCTATCCGTTATTTCCACCGCATCCTTAGCAACACCATCTTCACCCGTGACAGCAACCACAAGCTCAACTCCAAGGAGCTCTTCTTCATGCATTACACATTCACCGGGAAAAAGATTAATGCCGCCCCATTTTTACTGGCTCATATTCACTCTATTTGTGCTAGAGGCGGAAAACCCTTCTATTTCGGAGGGCTTGTCACTTCACTTGCCATAGCTCTGAACTATGGTGCTGCTCTCGCGGATATGCCTTCTATGGCACCGGCTTTGCTGACTTTGGACCACTGCAAGGCCGCACATCTCATTTATGAGCGGGAGGATGGCAGATTCCACCTTGTGATCAGAAACACTGTTTATCATAACATCACTTTGCCTTGCAGGGATCGAATCAATCCATAAAACCGAGCCAACTGGTTGTTCGATCCTGCAGCTCCCGAGGGGCGTGCTCCTACTCATGAAGACCAGCCTAATGCCCCGCATACGAAATGCAAGAAGAGATGGACAGTGCTCCCCCCGTCCACGACATTCCAGGACCTTCATCTGCACCACCTCCTATTAATCTTGAATACATTCTCCGCGCCATTCATATGCAAAATCAAATGAGCGCAGCGCTTGAAAGAAGACAACAAGAATAATATGAGTATTTATGCGCTCAAAACACTCAGATCTTGACTGGAAAGCGGAGTATGCATGAGAGGTTAGACGAGGATCTGTCGAAACTCAATGCCTTAAGGCTGGACGTCGGCACCCTTGGTTACCAAGATACTGACACAGAAGCCACTCCTACCAGGCGCTCTCGCAGCAGGAGTAGAGGACATGGTCATCAGTAGTTTTCTTTATTTTCTAAGTAGTTTACTTTTTCTGTTTCATTTCCTTTTCGTTTGTTTTTGTAATTGTATTTCCCCGCCTATATACCGCAACATTGAGGACAATGTCGGATTTAGTGTGGGAGAGGTACATTTCCATCTTCTATAAACAAGTAAATTTTTATGATATGTCTCAATTCAAATTCTTCTCTTTATTTAGCCATACTGAAAATTTTTATCTTCGCATTAGCCCGACATACCTGTTTTAACGAAATCCCAGTTGAGGAAGCCGAAAACAAATCAACAAGATCGATACGGTTATTACACCGTAGACTTCCTACTTACACGATCCGTTCAATAACCATTATACCTATAGCTTGAGTTTTAGTTCTAAAGTAACCCCTAGTAGTTTATACTAGCAGTCAGCACCGTCTTGACACAAACCACGTGGAGAATTGATGAATATAAGTGTTTGATGCCTGAATCATAGAAATATCCTTCTTATCTCGCTGCTAAAAGAAAATAAATTTCGTGCACCAAAAAATACGGTCACATATAAGAGTTGAGCAAATAATGAAGGAATCCACTGTTGGTTGGTTCAGAGGTATCTGGTTCTGAACTCGGTAGGGCGTGCTACGGCCCGATCCCCCACAACCTCCAATTTGGATAACATATGTAGGGTTGCCACATTCGTGTACCAGACCCCGTGCTAAAAGGATCAAAGTCACTAACCGATTACTCCACTACGTGTGTGCTAAGACAAAGGGCTTAATGTGATTGCGCCAGAATAAAACCGGGTGAAATAGACACGAGGAACTCTAGGCAGAATTATAACGGAACTGTTGGATAGTTCGTTTGAAATGGAAGCCTACGACTAAGCTTACTACTTGTGTCATTAGCGTATCGTTAGTGTTTCACTCAAGTATCGGCTGAACTGATGAGGATTTCCCGAAACTGCTTTAAAAATTGAAGGTATGTCATGCATATGCGCTTGACAAAACTTGTCCGATCTTTCGAATGACTATTTGCTTGAGGACAAGCGAAGGTTTAAGTATGGGGGAATTTGATAACGAGAAATCGTATCATATAATTACTACACTTTTTATTGATTTTCATAATACATTGAGTCGTTTAACTCCCGATTATTCCGATTTTTTGTTTCTTTTCACAGGTACAACATGTGTCAACTCAAATCAGTGAAAAAGGACCACATGAAGGAAGCTAACCAAGAAACAGAAGAGAAAGAACCAAATCTGCAAAGTCTGTAGATTTTTTAGCTGTGACGACCGTCACACCCTATGATGACCGTAACGCTTCCACAACTAGAAGAACGCTCGTCACACATCATTGACGAGTGTAATACGCTATTTAAGCGCATTACGACCGTCATCCCCTTGTGATGACTGTCACACGCTTAAAGGCAACGTTATGAATTAGTGGAGACGTGGGCAACATTGAGGACAGATTCTTTTCCTATATTTCCTCCACTTCAGTAACCATACATCCGGGTCTTCCTCCACTCAAGCTTTTCCAAGTTTTTCTCAACTGCAAAATCTTCTTCTATATATATGTGGTAGCTCAATGGATGATGGTCGAAGAATTTTCTACAGAACAAAATTGTTGCTTTTCTACATTAAACTATATTATTTATTTTTGAACCATTTTCATTCATACTGTAATTTTTATTTCCAGAATTAGTTTTTAGAGTGTTAATTCTTCATCTAAGAATTAACACAGTTATAGATTTCGATTAAATTGCAAGGAATTTGTAAGCATCCAAGATTACCACAGCAACATTATTTCCAGGTTTTTATTGCAATTGATATTTTATTTATTCTTGAGTTATGTCATTTATTTTTATGGATTATATTTTAAGTTGCATAGTTACTAAATATATTATGTCCGGCTAAATTAATTTGTACCGGTATGTGACTCCTAAGTACCGAAAGAATTCAGTGATAACTTGGCTAAAAACATTTATAAACAATTTCTGGTTTCCAATTTCCATGTTTAATTTAACTACCCTTGTCACGAGAGTGAGAGGATAATTAACACGATTTTGCCACGAGAGTGGGAAATTAAATAAGGCAAGAACCTGCATGCGAGAGCTGAGGTTCGACCCAGATAGTGGTAACGAAACATTAATTTTTAAATACATGAGAGTGTTTTAACAAATTAATTAAACTCAAATTGTTTTCAAAAAGTGTTATTAAATTTAAAGTGCATCCACTAGGTTTAGTAGCATGACTTATTTCATGAACACGAGAGTGTATGTCTCAGGTTTTTAAACAATTCGTTTTTACCGAAATACTTTATATGCCAAGTGATTCACCGGATTCCCGAAGTCCGACTATCACATACCGGTATAGCTATTACTATTATTTTTAATTAAACTATTTCCCCTCTAAAACCAAATATTCATCGCTTAGTTAAACAATTGTAGCATTAGATCGTACGCGATTGATCCTCAGTCTCTGTGGGTTCGATAATCATTTAAAACTAGAACGACTAAACTGTATACTTGCAGTTAGTATCCCAATAGACTCATAAAGTCCCGATCACTAGCAGAGATGAATGGATATGGCATTATAGACTAGGCCATCTTAACTTCAGAGATTTGAAGAGAAGAAATATGGTTTCAGGATTTCCAGAAATTGACATTCCAAACGAGATATGTGAGGAATGTGTGCAGGCGAAGCAACACAAGAATAGCTTCAGCAAGGATGCAGGAAGCAGATCAAAGGCTAGTCTTGAAGTCATATACTCTGATGTATGTGGACCAATCCAGGTGGATTCGATGGGAGGTAACAAATACTTTGTTACATTCATATATGATTTCAGTCGAAAGCTATGGACTTACCTGATCAAGAAGAAAAGTGAAGTGATCGAAGTATTTACCAAGTTTAGGTCTATGGTCGAAAGAAAAAGTGGTCGAAAGCTCAAAGTTTTGAGAGCTGATGGTGGTGGAGAATATGTGTTGAAAGACTTCGACAGATTATGTGAAAAGGAAGGGATTATGCATGAGGTGGTGCCACCCTATACTCCATAACAAAATGGAATTGCATAAAGGAAAAATCGAACCATCATGAATATGGTGAGAAGTATGTTGAAAGGCAAGAATTTACCTAAAGAGTTTTGGGGTGAAGCTGTTTCGACTGCAACATACATTTTGAACAGATGTCCTACAAAGAAGCTAGAAGGAATTACTCCAGGAGAATGTTGGTTGGAGCCTAGCTTGAGTCATCTGAAGGTATTTGGATCTATTGCACATAGACATGTGCCAAATCAGTTGAGAAGAAAACTTGATGATAAGTCAAGTCAAATGATTCTAGTTGGATATCATTCGACAGGAGGCTACAAGTTGTTCGATCCAGTGAAAAAGCAGATTGTGATCAGCAGGAACGTGATAATAGATGAGTTTAAAGAATGGGATTGGACTGAAAATATCAAGAAATATTCAGTGGGAATCCTTCTTGAAGAGCCAGAAACTCAAGTCTAAAGAGAAGTTCGACAAGAGGAACCAGCAGATATACCAAGTACAAGCAGGCCTCAAAGAACAAGACGCATGCCTGCAAGATTGTAAGATTGTGTGATTACATCAGATGATGTAATAGATAATGAAGGTGAGCTGGTACATTATGCTTTCTATGCAGATGTCGAACCCGTTAATGCAACTGAAGCATTAAAGGATTCGAAGTGGATGAAAGCAATGAACGAAGAAGTAAAGTCTATCGAAGATAACAACACTTGGTCACTTGTCGAATTGCCTCAAGGCAAGAAGGAAATTGATTTCAAGTGGGTATACAAAGTGAAAACAAATTCGAAAGGTGAAGTAACTCGACACAAAGCAAGACTTGTGGCGAAAGGATTTCAACAGAAAGAAGGAATAGACTTCGATGAAGTTTTTTCACTTGTTGCTAGGATCGAAACAATCAGGTTGGTTGTTGGTCTAGCAGAAATAAACAGTTGGCACATATGTCAGATGGACGTGAAGTGTGCATTCCTAAATGGACCCTTAGATGAAGAAGTCTATGTTAAACAACCAGTTGGGTTTGTGAAACATGACGAAGAAAGAAAGGTGTACAGGCTACATAAAGCCCTGTATGGATTGAAACAAGGTGCAAGGGCTTGGAATAAGAAAATTGATAGTTTTCTAAGGGAGAAGGAATTTGTGAAGTGCACAACTGAACATGGAGTATATGTAAGAAGAAGCAAGAGTAAATTGCTTATACTATGTCTTTATATAGATGATTTGTTGATAACAGGTAGCTGTAAAAGTGAGATCGAAGATTTCAAAGGTGATCTCAGCAAAGAATTCGAAATGTCTGATTTGGGTGAGATTTCATATTTCCTTGGTATCGAATTCTACAAGAGCAGTAGAGGTTTGATGATGCATCAAAGAAGATATGCAGGAGAAATTCTCAAGAGGTTTGAGATGGAAGAATGCAACTCAACTTCGACACCTGTAGAACCAAGACTACAACTGTCGAAAGATGCAGATGAAGATGATGTTGATCCAACCCAATACAGAAGACTTATTAGATCATTGAGATACCTTTGTCATACAAGGCCTGACTTAGCATATAGTGTAGGTATGGTAAGTAGATTCATGCAGAAGCCAAAGGTATCACATCTAGCAGCAGTGAAAAGGATACTAAGGTATCTCAAAGGAACTTTCGATTATGGCATTTTGTTTCCTGCAGTTGATAAAGGAAAAGAATGCAAGTTAGTGGGATATACTGATTCGAGTTGGTGTAGTGATGCTGAAGATCGAAAGTCAACAGCAGGATATGTGTTTATGCTAGGTGGTGCACCAATTGCTTGGAATTCAAGAAAGGAACCAGTAGTGGCATTATCATCATGTGAAGCAGAATACATAGTTGCTTCTCTTTGTGCATGTCAAGCAACTTGGATGGTAAACTTGGTCGAAGAGAGAACAGGGAAAAATCATGGAGCAATTACCATGAAGATAGACAGCATGTCAGCTATTAATCTGGCGAAGAACCCAATAGCACATCGAAATGAGGTTTCATTATCTTCGAGAGCAGGTAGAAGATGGGAAGATGAATTTGGAACACTGCAGAACTGAGAATCAGATTGCAGACATCATGACGAAGGGAGTGCAAGTCGAAGTATTCAGAAAGCTAAGAGCCATGATGAACATATATAGTTTAGACACAATAAATTAGGTGGTGTTTTAAATTGTAATCCAGTATGTCAAAACTATGTGTCGAAAAGATTTGATTTGTTTTAGATTTAAATAGATTTGATTTACGTCTAGAATAAATTAGATTTGATTTAGTAACAAAAAAAATATTTTGGACTATGGGCTTAGGGTGTAAGCTCAGTTATAAATAGAGGGAGTAACCCCTATTTTTGTAAGCAAGTCAAGTAAGTCATTCACAGTATTTTACAGTTGCAAAGTGAATAAGAAAGTTTTCACAGTTTGTGAGCAGAGTGAAACTCTGTAGAAATTATTTGTCTTGTCTTCTTTTCTTTGTTTGTCTCATAATCAAATTGTCATTGTGGTAGAAATTCATCATAGACTTTGGTGGATTTCCAACAATAATTATCTATTAATATGATTTATATGGTATATATTTATATTTAAAATATAATTATATTTTGAAAATGTCAATTTTTTTACATGAATATATGATATTCTATGTATATTTATTTAAAATATTATAATTTCTAAAAATAAATATTATAGATGTATAATTATATATAATTATTAAAGTATTGGTAATCCACCAAAGTCTATGATGACTTTCTACCATAATGACAATTTAATTATGAGACAAACAAATAAAGATGACAAGACAAATAATTTTTGCAGAATTTCTCTCTGCTCACAAACTGTGAAAATTTTATTATTCACTTTGCAACTGCAAAATACTGTGAATGACTTGCTTGACTTGCTTATAAAAAATAGGGGTTACTCCCTATATTTATAACTGAGCTTACACCTTAAGCCCAAAGCCCAAAATATCTATTTTGTTACTAAATCAAATCTAATCTATTCTAGACTTAAATCAAATGTATTTAAATCTAAACAAAACTAATCTTTTCGACACATAGTTTTGACACGCTGAATTACAATTTAACACACCACCTAATTCATTGTGTCTAAACTATCTATGTTTATCATGGCTCTTAGTATTCTGAATACTTCGACTTCCACTCCCTTCTTCATGATGTTTGCAATCTGATTCTCAGTTCTGCAGTGTTCAAATTCATCTTCCCATCTGCTACCTGCTCTCGAAGATAATGGAACCTCATTTCGATGTGCTTACTTCGACCATATGCTATTGGGTTCTTCGCCAGATTGATAGCTGACATGTTGTCGATCTTCATGGTAATTGCTCCATGATCTTTCCCAACTGGTTGTTTAACATAGACTTCTTCGTCTAAGGGTCCATTTAGGAACACACACTTCACGTTCATCTAACATATGTGCCAACTGTTTATTTCTACTAGACCAATAACCAACCTAATTGTTTCGATTCTAGAAACACGTGCAAAAACTTCATCGAAGTCTATTCCTTCTTTTTATAGAAATCCTTTCGCCACAAGCCTTGCTTTGTGTCGAGTTACTTCCCCTTTCAAATTTGTTTTCACTTTGTATACCCACTTGACCTCAATTTCCTTCTTGCCTTGAGGCAATTCGACAAGTGACCAAGTGTTGTTGTCTTTGATAGACTTCACTTCTTCGTTCATTGCTTTCACCCACTTTGAATCCTTCAATGCTTCAGCTGCATTAAAGGGTTCGACATCTGCATAGAAAGCATAATGTACCAGCTCACCTTCATCATCTATCACATCATTTGATGTATGCGTCTTGTTCTTTGAGGTCTGCTGGTTCCTCTTGTCGAACTTCTCTTTCTACTTGAGTTTTCGGTTCTTCGAATAGGATTCCCACTGAATCTTTCTTGACATTTTCAGTCCAATCCCATTCTTTAAACTCATCTATCATCACGTCCCTGTTGATCACAATTTGCTTTTTCACTGGATCAAACAAGTTGTTGCCTCCTGTGGAATGATATCCAACTAGAATCATTTGACTTGACTTATCATCAAGTTTTCTTCTCAACTGATATAGCACATGTCTATGTGTAATAGATCCAAATACCTTCAGATGACTCAAGCTAGGCTTCACACCAGACCAACATTCTTCTGGAGTAATTCCTTCTAGATTCTTTGTAGGTCATCTATTCAAAATGTATGTTGCATTCGAAGCAACTTCACCCTAAAACTCTTTAGGTAAATTCTTGCCTTTCAACATACTTCTCACCATATTCATGATGGTTCGATTATTCCTTTCTGCAATTCCATTTTTTATGGAGTATAGGGTGGCACCACCTCATGCATAATCCATTCCTTTTCACATAGCATGTCGAAGTCTTTCGACATATATTCTCCACCACCATTAGTTCTCAAAACTTTGAGCTTTCGACCGCTTTGTCTTTCGACCATAGACTTAAACTTGGAAAATACTTCGATCACTTCACTTTTCTTCTTGATCAGATAAGTCTAAAGCTTTCGACTGAAATCATCTATGAATGTAACAAAGTATTTGTTACCTCCTATCGAATCCACCTAGATTGGTCCACATACATCAGAGTATATGACTTCAAGAATAGCCTTCGACCTACTTCTTGCATCCTTGCTAAATTTATCCTTGTGTTGCTTCGCCTGCACACATTCCTCACATACCTCGTTTGGAATGTCGATTTCTAGCAATCCTGAAAACATATTTCTTCTCTTCAAATCTCTGATGTCTCTGAAGTTGAGATGGCCTAGTCTATAATGCCATAGCCATTCATCTCTTCTAGCTATAATCGAAAGGCACTTGTGCTCCATCATATTTAGTTCAATCTTGAAGGTTCAATTCTGAGAGATAGGAGCCTTCAAGATTAATATCCCATTTGCATCAACGACTCTCATTATCTTATCTTTGATTGACACTTTATAATTCTTTTCGATCAACTGGCATATACTGAGAAAATTTCTCTCCATGCCTGGTATGTAAAACACATTGGAGATTACTAACCTTTTGCCATCTTTCCTTATAATCATAACATCACCAATACCTTCAGCTGCTAGGGTATTATCATTTGCAAATTTTACCATATTTTTCGTCGAGGGCTTTATATTGACAAACCAGTCTTTCCTTCCAGACATGTGTGATGAACATCCTGAATCCAAGTACCATTGGTCCTTAAACCTATCTTCATCTCTTGTTGTGACCATCAGCATCATCTCTTATTCTTCATGTTTTGCAAGCTTTGCATCACTTTCTTGATTCTTTCATTTTTCTGGACAATCACTCGAATAGTGTCCATACTTCTGACAATTGTAATATTGAATGTGACTCTTATCAGGTTTTCGACCACCTCCTCTTCCTCTATTTGCAATACCACCTCTTTGGTTGTCTTGGTATGGTCTTCTTTGATATGACATGTTTCCTTCGATTTGGTTTCCTCTACCATTCTATTTGTTGTAGTCACCTCTACCTTTGTTGAAACACTTTCCTCTGCCTTTGGTTTCTTTTGTTGAATGTGCATGTAAGGCCACATCACTCTTCGATTTTCCTGCAGCTATTTCATTTATTCTTTGTTCATGAGATTTAAGGTACCCTTGAAGCTCTTCCTTTGTCAATTTCGACAAGTCTTTCCCCTCTTCTATCGTCACAACTATGCGGTCGAACTTAGGAGCTAAAGATCTCTAGATCTTCAAAACAACAACTCTTATTGTTAACGTTTCTCCACTTATCTTGATTTGATTTACTAGTTTTGTAACTCTAGTGAAGAAATCAGATATGCTTTCACTGTCATCCATCTGAATCAGTTCGTACGTCCTTTTGTGAGTTTGTAACCTCAACTCTTTCACCTTCTCAGCGCCTCCAAAAGACTTCTCAATAATTTCTCAAGCTTCTTTTGCAGATTCTGAATCACTAACCTTTTCGAAATTGTTTGGGCTAACACATTGATAAATTATAAATAATGCTTTATAACTCAGCTTCTCAGATTCTGTGTATTTCTTCTTTTCTTCTTCTGAAGCGTTTTCTCCAAGCGCTTCGACTCCATCTTTTACAAGATCCCAAAGACCTTGACACCTGAATAAGACTTTCATTTGTTTGCACCAATTCTCATAGTTGTCAACTTTCAGAATTAGTAGGATTGTTGGATAGTTTGCATTCTCATAACTTGTCATCGTGAATTCTTCAATCGTTCTTGATTGATACTTCTCTTGAATCGAAACAAAAGCTCTTGATACCAGATGTTGGAAATCCACCAAAGTCTATGATGAATTTCTACCACAATGACAATTTAATTATGACACAAACAAATAAAGAAGACAAGACAAATAATTTCTGCAGAGTTTCTCTTTGCTCACAAACTGTAAAAAATTTATTATTCACTTTGCAACTACAAAATACTGTGAATGACTTGCTTGACTTGCTTAAAAAAATAGGGGTTACTCCCTCTATTTATAACTGAGCTTACACCCTAAGCCCAGAGCTCAAAATATCTATTTTGTTACTAAATCAAATCTAATCTATTCTAGACTTAAATCAAATCTATTTAAATCTAAACAAATCTAATATTTTCGACACATAGTTTTGACACACTGAATTACAATTAAACATGAAGAATATAAAAAATTCACTAAAACTATATCATTTTTAATATTTATAAATATAAAACTTTATTTTTAAAATCACACAATTAAATTTGCCCAAGTGGGAGAATGTTAGATTTATTTAATATTTTGTCGGCTACAATCAATTGTTATTTAGTTTTTGAAAAATGGGTTAATCATGATTTTGATGGGGTGCATAAATAGACTCATTTATTTGTTAAGTGATCATTTTAATTAAAGAGTGAGTTCTGATTGGTGTGGGCAAAAGAGTGAGTTTTAACCCTTGAACCATAATGGATAGAGACTAAAGTTATATATGTTATTTGGCTAGGTCTCCTCTGTAATCACGAAATCAGAAATATATCTGACGACTCTACAACTTGCTCCATTGAGAGTTGTGAACGGAAGTGTGAGATACAGAGGAAGATCTATATAAAAACATAAATATTCTTCTATTCTAGTTACATAATGAAAACGTAGAAGACGAGATATGTGTGTTTTTCAATGTTTTTGTTGCAAATTACTTGGACATTTTAATTCACAATGTCCTAAAAAAATGTGTATCTACTGCAAAAAAAAATAGTCATGTCATTAAAGAATGCCTATTAAGATAACCAGCTAAAACTTTACTCATATTGATTGCCTATGTTGGTTCTTCTTCTACTACTGGTTCTATGGATCAAATTGCTTCCATGAATGTCCATAACTCAATTATTGATATTGTTCAACAAATATTGCATATGTACTCCAGAATTAATGAGAAGTGGTGATCTTTGTAATAAATATTGGCCCTCTCTGTGTTGTTCAGTTTTGTTTCAATTCTTATAAACCTAGTAAATGTAAAGCTCTGCCATTTATGATTCATCAATCAAATGTAAATCAACCTTTCGATAATATTCATAGTGATTTATGAAGGGATATCACGTCATATATCCCTTGATAATTATGCATATTGTATTACTTTTATTGATGATAATTGTAATTTTACTTGGGTTTGGTTTTTGCGCTCTAAAGTTTGAAGCATTCTCTACTTTCAAAATTTACATGCTTATGTTGTAACCTAACTTCCTTTCAAAATTAAAATATTTAAAATGTTCAAATAGATACAAATCTAAAAACTTTAATCACGTTAAATCTACTAATATTAAAAGATTCAAAAAAATTTGAGTACCAAAGATCAAAAATAAAATTATGATAGAGATATGCGAATTTTTTTTTTTGGAATAATTAGATATTAAAAAAAATTCGCAAATAACTATGTTTCAGAGAAAATTACGCAAATAACCATGTTTCAGAAAATCCCATAAGGGATGAACCAACCCAGTTGGCGCATGCACCTGATTTTAAAGGGGATGCGCCATCTCACTTGGCGCCTATGTGTAAAAGGCTTGCCCTAAGTCAAGTGAGATGGCGCCTTAGTGCAAAAGGCAGGCAATTTTTTGCGTTTTTTATTTTAAATGCGGTATGTTACGTAAACGATATAGGATCAAGAAAATTGACTTTTTATTTACACAATATGATTATACACATAACGATTACATAAAAAAATACAAATTAATCAGTGGTCTCCCGGAACCCGGTAATGACCCCCGGTTCCGCATCCCCGTCCTCGCTTTTTCTGTGCTGGGTTTCGTCACGTTTCCTGTTATGGCAGGGTCGATGGCCCAGGGAAGTCAATGCGTTCCAGATTCATGAAATCGGTCAGATCTCCATATCTAGAAGATCCGCTTTGGTACAGTCGGTTTCCCATACCCTCAAAGTTTGGTCGTGTTGGTGGTGGGTGGGGTTCCATGGTTAGTCTGTAGCACTGGTCGTCTGAGTACGGGGGTAGAAAGGAAATGGATCTTGGGGTGTTTGGTATTGGAAATGTTGGGTGCTTTGGTGATGTTGTGGTTGATGGTAAGTTGGGTCGGTTGGTTCATAATCTTCGGACAATCCCAGATCAGGGCTAAGGTTAGATGCTGAGGAGCCCATATTGGGATATGTAGAAGACTGGAATTGTGTGTGGGGTATGCGGGTGTATTGGTATTGTGATTGAAATTGTGGTTGGGTGTGAGGCATATGAGGGTATTGGTACTGAGGTGGTGATTGTGGTTGGTTGTGGGGTATGTGGGTGTAATCGTATTGTGGTGGTGACTGTGGTTGGATGTTTGTGGTTCTGTTTCGTCGGGGGGTTGGTGGGAGGTTGATGTGTGTTGGGTTTGTTGTTGGGGAAATGAGGGTTGTGCCCATTGTGTTCGTGGGTCAACCAAATACCTTCGATGAGACACGTATATTTCTGAGGTACTAACTGATCTGTACCAAGTTAAATATTGATCAGTGTGTCACATATTACCATGGTTAAGGAAAACTGGGAATTACAAGACATGTCGGTGACGCCTCTGCCACATCTTACACCATTCTGGAGCAAAATCTTTCCAGTTGGTAAGACCCCATTGGGCGTCGACCCTTTTGAGATGCCAGGGGGACAAACCAGTCGAATCGCAGGGTATCTCTTGATGTATTCCAAACTGCATCTTGACACGATTGTTGTGGTGCATCTCCATAATATTGAACCGTATGATTGCAGTATTTACGCTCCAAATTGATGCATCCTCGGAGTTTGGTTCATGGTCCAAACCCAAATATGGTCTTCAGACAAACTGCGAATAAAATTAAATCAGCTTAACGAAAATGTAATAAATAAATAATTTAAAAGTAGAAAAGTTGAATGGTATGACGTACATCATCCGGATCAAGGTGATCCAATAGATTGCGGTATAGAGCGACATTGAATCTTGGATTCTTGCCGTAATCCATACCCCTCACGCAGTACCTAAAGGAATTGAAAAATATTTTATTTTTATCATATATTTGGTGAAGAGATTAATAGTAATAAATGATATAAGTTGATAACTTACTTTGTTGCGTATGGGGAAAAAAATGCGTTGTTATTGACGGGGTTTAGGGACTCTATTCTCCACCAACCCCAGGCTTGAAGTAAAAAAGCGCAGCCATAAAATGTACATTTTTCCTTGATTGCATTTTTACACAAGGAACTGTATAGATGGGCTAAAACAGCAGAACCCCAACTATACTTTCTAGTTTTTTAGAAGTCTCTAAGTAAATTTAAATACATAAAATTTACACTATTTTCCGTACTTTCGGGAAATAAAAAGGTTCCAAATAGTATCATTATATAATTTCTAGTTTTTATTACCTTAGCTAGCTCGGAGGAATTTTTGTTCAATTCCAGAGTCGCATAATGATTTTTTAGCTCAGTAAGTAGTATACCCCGACCTCTCGCACCACCACTTTCAACCATATCCCTGCCCAACAATTCTTCACACAGAGAATTGGGTTGTTGAACCGACCCGTTAACCACCTTACCGTCGATAGGGAGACCCAATAACATGCACATGTCCTCTAGTGTGACGGTACATTCACCTATTGGTAGATGAAATGTATGGTTCTCTGGTCTCCAACTTTCTAACATTGTAAGTATGAACTTTGAATCAATCGTGCAGTTGGAGATTGTGATCGGTGGATCTGGAACTGATTTAACGCTGGTTCGCGAAATGTCGCGGAAGCAAGAGTCGCCACCGTCTTTTATTTTCTCCAAATGGAAAGGACAAAAGCACAGAAAAATTCCTTAAAGAGATTGCTCTCGGTTCGGGAGGTAGGTTATAGAAAGGGAAGGTGTTAGCACCCTTTCTATCCATGGTTATCCATGGGCTCTTAGATACTTGCTCATTTGTGTTTTCAAAATGTTTGCTTTTCAAGGTGAGTGGGTTTGAAAAAGTCTCTTTGAAAGTTTCAGATCGACTCTTGTATCAGTCCTCAAGAGTGTTTGAAAAATTGTTTTGAAAGCTTTTTGCAAAGTGTCGGTGTGAAAAGAAGTTTTTGATTTGTTTTGAATTAGAGCAAGTATCTACGAGTCGTCTACCTACCCTAAGGAATTCGTCTGTGTAAATGTCCTTTAAAGTAGTGCCATCCCACCATTGAGAGGTAGGTAGCACCACCGTTGGAGGTGTTCGGGTCAATTCGAGTTTGTAGGGACATGGTGATCACCAGAGCAATGGGAAGACACCTTAGAAGCTACCCTCATGCCAGGTTCCCGGATCATGAGGACTTACTAAGACATCCTCTACTCGACGATCACCTTTCGAGGCAAGGCAACAGTGAGGCGTACCCTAGGGGTGGTGTGTGATTTGTGTGTCAGATTCATTTATTTTTGTCTTGTCAGGTTATTGGTGATCTAACGTTTTGTTTTTATTTTTGTCATTCATTCTTGCATGCTTTGTTTAACAGTTAAAAGTTGCGAGGAAAAGTAAATCTAAAGCTATTACAAATGGCGCGGGTCCACATCGCCAAAATTAACCAGGACCCGATTTGACGGAAAATAAAGAAATTAAAAGAATTGAAAAATGCGAGAAGTAATTACAAGGCTT
This sequence comes from Vicia faba, assembly GCA_948472305.1. Classification (NCBI taxonomy): domain Eukaryota; kingdom Viridiplantae; phylum Streptophyta; class Magnoliopsida; order Fabales; family Fabaceae; genus Vicia; species Vicia faba. The sequence continues at coordinate 1,601,749,419 of OX451739.1, forward strand.
CGGGAGAGGTACATAATCATTTAAATGACATAAAATAAATATGCGAATAAATAAGAAAATTAAGAACGAAACGAGGGCGTTGGACCCTTTTGCAAAATATTAAAATTATATGAATTAGTTAATTTAAGAAAAGAAATTGTTTTTTTGTTTTTTTGGTATTTTCATGTATTTTAAGATTTAATAGAAAAAGAATTAATTAAAATTAAAATAAAAGGCAAACCCTAATTCTAGTTATTTTTTAATTTATTAAGAAAACATTAAAATTCAACCTAAATTAAACCTAAGTTATTTTCATGCAAATTTGATTATAAAAATAAATAAAATAAATAAATATTATTGTGAAAAAGAAAAATTAAAAAAAGGAATAAAACATTGAACCTAATTCTATGTTTTTTTATATTTTTGTTATTAAAAGAATTAAAATTGCAAACCTATTTTAAACTAATTAATTTCCAAGCATTTATTTACAAGAAAATATTAAAATAAAAATATTTATCATGTTTTTATCTTTTCTGATTTTTTAGGCATTTTTTATATTTTGTAAAAATAATTAATTAAATTAAAACAATAAAGAAAATAAAATAACAATGAAAAATAAAATATAAAGAAAATGTAGAGATTTGCAAACCAGGGGGGTTCAGGCCCCAATATGGAGGTATGGCCCAAGCAGTTTAAGCCCAATGACCTTCAGATCCATTGACTTTTCCAGACAGCGTACAGCAATGTTGACCAGAGTTTATGGTGTTCATCAATTTTGCACCCTTGGATTGCCTTTATCTGATCTCCAGGAACACGTGGATGGCTGAAGCTTGAGGTGTATGGTGCGTTCCACCTTTGAAACTGCATGTGAACATATATAGCAAAATAATATGAGAAATTATACAGACCTGGGGTTCGAACCCAGGTCTTGGACGTCAATACAATCAACGCTTGCCAGCTGAGCCACTACAACGCATTTGTTATGTAATAAACAAACAAATAATATAAGAGAAAGTGGGTTAATGCTTGGAAACGCGCGCAAATTTTTGAACAAGCCAATCAGCGGGTGCCACGACCTCGTCTTCCTCACTATCCCTGAAACATAAAATATGAGGCAACGGTTTTTTATGCGTTGTTTTAGGCATGCTATTAGAAAATAGCGATTAGGTCTCAAGCATTCATAAATTGGGCGCGAGGGTCCTGTCTTCTTCGTCCAGATGCGATGAGTTGGATGGTGGTGGTCTCAAGGGCTAATTTTGCCTCGTTTCAAAAGCCCCAAATTAAGGTCCTGTAAACCCTAGAATTCAAGCATGGTGAAATCGTGTATACAACATAAAAACGCAATTAAATGCATTGGTTAGTTTCAGGACAAGATAATGAACATGAATCCATGAATAAAATGCTGTAAAAATGCTTAAGTCATGATGCACGATTATGAGTTTTTTCTCTGTACAGTTCATGTTCGTTTTACCAATTCTTGGCGTTTTGATGGATGTTCTTGATTGCAATCGCTTCTGGACAACCTTGGCAAGCCAATGGAACAAGAATTGTGCCTTGAATCCACCTAAAAAGTGCTTTTCAGATTTGAGTTCTTAGAGAAAAAATTCAAGTTTGCAATGGTGTATTCTGAGTAGCTGCGCCTCCCCCATGATTAGGTTTTGGTTTATGCTTATGTAGTGAATGTATTAGGTTAAGAAAAACTCAATCAAATCTCTTGTAATCATGGTTTTGAATATTTGATTTCTTAAGATCTTTTCATATCTTTTTCCATGTGTTCTTTGTTCTCAATCAAGCCAATCAACCCAAATCTTTCCATAATTGCATATGCACGAAATATTGAGTCTAAAACATGTATAAAAAGATTGGTTAAGGTGAGTTAAATATTTTTCATATATTTAAATGATTTAAATGAATTAATATAAATAAAAATTCAAATAAATAAATAAAAAATGAGAAAATACTTCCCTTTGGGCCAAGTGGTCGTGCACATGTCATGGATGATGAATCATGGAAGAAAAATGGGCCCATTAGCAATTTTAGGTCATTTGAATCAATGTTGACTTTTCAAAATATCCAAAAATTTCCCAACTTCCACAAGGCATAACTTGCTCAACTTTTAAGCTTTTCCCATGTTCTTGGACATTTTGGAAAGGTCTTGAAGTCCTCTAACCAATGTCTTTGGTCCCATGTCATTTTGATTTACCAATCTCAAGTTATGGCCTTTGACTTAAAGTCCCTTTTTGTTGACTTTTGAAAATGACCTATAATGTTGAAATTGATAACTTTTTGTGAGAGCATTTCTTGGACTTGAAGTATGAAGATGAGTTGTAGGAAATGTCTTTCTCTTCAAAATGAGCTTTGGATGGAATTTTTCTGATAATCCATGTGAAAGTTATGCCCTGGTCAATTTCAGTTGACTTTTTCAACTGTCCAAATAAGGAAACTTTTGCATCTTGATGATTTCTGAGCCAAATTTTGAGAATCATGATCAAGCATTGATCAAATGATGTTTGTGGCTTCAAAATGATATGTTGACCAAAAATTTGAACTTTTGACTGCCAAATGACCATTTTGCCCCTATAGTTGACTGTAGTGCAATTAGGGTTTTTGACTGTGCAATTTTGTGCTGAATGCCTTGAAACTTGATATGAGGATGCTTGACCATATTTATAGGCATGTGAGACTTGATTAGGCCTTTGAAAACTTCAATTTCTTGATCAGAACACAAGCCCTAATTTTGACTGTATAGGAGACCTTTGCACTGTGCAACTCTTGGGGAATTTTGTGACTGGGCTTGGAAATTTCTTAGAGAATATGGGAGGGCAAATTTTGGGGTACAACAGTTGCCCCTGTTCAATCTTCTTAGACCTGAGGATGCAGATTGGCTGACGTGCCTTTCGTAATCCGAGGGTAGAAGATGATTGAACACTAGAGTGCCCAGAAATTTGCGCTCACATAGTAGCAGTGATGATGGGAATGGGCTTATAGATGCCATTTAGAGGTTGCTGGATAGGATGATGGGCTTATAGATGCCATCTGGATGTTGATCGCATAAGAGATTCCTTAGCGAGAACTTGCGTACCTGCAAAACAGAAAATGAGTACCTGACACGTTGCAGGAGCTGATTTTTAGATGCTTGGTATAGATATGTCCTGAATGGTTACAGGAGCTAGGTCTGGAGCTTCCAAAAGATGATGAATGAACCAGGGATGGTTACTACCTCAGCCTGAATGGTAAGAGAACCTTGGGTGACTTTAACTTCAACAACGCTCGTTGAGAAAATCTTGGTGGGAAATACCATCTTCGCAGGATCGGGACGAGAACCATAGGCCATTATAATCTGAAAAGGCATCACCTCACTCGCCGTCGGAGAGGGAATCATAAGAAAAGGAATTGTCACCTCACTCACCGTCGGAGAGGGAAACATCTGAAAAGGAATTACCACCTCACTCACCGTCGGAGAGGGGACCATAGGAGACTATCACCTCACACTCACCGTCGGAGAGGGAAACATCTGAAAAGGAATTGTTACCTCATTCACCGTTGGAGAGGGAACCATGGGAGACTATCACCTCACACTCACCGTCGTAGAGGGAAACATCTGAAAAGGACTTACCACCTCACTCACCGTTGGAGAGGGAACCATGGGAGACTATCACCTCACTCACCGTTGGAGAGGGAAACATCTGAAAAGGGATTACCACCTCACACTCACCGTCGGAGAGGGGACCATAGGAGACTATCACCTCACACTCACCGTCGGAGAGGGAAACATCTGAAAAGGGATTACCACCTCACACTCACCGTCGGAGATGGGACCATAGGAGACTATCACCTCACACTCACCGTCGGAGAGGGAAACATCTGAAAAGGGATTACCACCTCACACTCACCGTCGGAGAGGGGACCATAGGAGACTATCACCTCACACTCACCGTCGGAGAGGGAAACATCTGGGATGACTTCTACTTAGTCTTTATCAGAAAAATCTGTTGGGAGTCGATTTAGCTGGACTAGAGAAGGCCTTGAAGTATGTTTGAGCATTTTAACTGCATCTTTCCTGAAAGGTAAAGGTCAGTCATATGCAATGCATGATATGGATCAAGCAATGATGTTCTCACCATAAATGAGATTTGTATGACATAATGCGTCTATGCATGCCATAATGATATATGTGATGTTTTATGAATGTATGTTTTTGTCTAGGAAAGTAAATCCTTGACGGATGCTGGGAAGTCACTCCTGGGCTGATGTTGGAGAATAGATTTTGCTTCCGCTGGGGATGATAACTGCAAGAATACCGGTAGGAGAAGATGACTCCGTTGCGGAATAAACTTGGCAAATGGAAGATTCTGCGGGGAGAAAAGATACTCTAGCGACCATGCTGGGAAGCAATACTCTGTGGGGATAGAGATGCCTTGCTGAGTATTGATAATAATTTGCTGGGGATACCTTTGTTGTATTGGAAGTGTTGATGGACTTCGCTGGGGTAAGAAGACTTCGTCGAGGGCGCTCTTTCCATGGCTTTTGGCTGAGGATAACCCAGTTATATCTTGTTAAGGAAATAACTCTTTAAATAAAGCCGGGACGGCGCGTTCGTATTCTGCGAGGGATAAGCTTCCAGAATCTACTGGGGGTAAGCTTACTGCTTGGGGAGATGGATTCCAACTTTTCTGGGGAATCAGGTTGGACTCTCTTGGGGAAGTTTTGAACTGCGGGGGAAGTGATTCCTTTGAATGTTGATATACCGCCGGGGAACAATCTTTAGACCAAGACTGCCGGGGATGCTTGTTATGAGTGTGTATGCTGCTGGGGAATGTTGATATCTGCTGGAGGATACCCAACTTCCTTAAGATTTGACTGTAACTTTGCTCGGGGAGAGCATACTGTCTTGCTGACTTACTCTCTGGGGAATTGGGACATGCTGGTTATGTTCTTTAGCCAAACCTACCCTGATACCTTGGAGGACGGAAACAATCAGATTGCTTAGACCACCCGTTATTGCCCCTGTTTCTATGGGGGGAGGCACATGTGGGATGCTGATAATTGTTGAGGGTCAAACCTTCTTCTGGTAGGCAGGTGACAAGATGACAGGACATAGTCGTACGCTTTGATCCCTAACTTTTGCCTGGACCGCCCTTTCGGGTTTTCAGTCCACCGGGATACCCATTTTTGCCCAAGCCGCCTTTTCAGGTTTTCGACTTGCCGGGTGTACAGATTTTTTCATTTCATCCCTTCATTTTGCCCGAACCCTTTTGGTTCGCTGGGAAGCCCTAATTTTTGCCTAGGTATGTCATCCTAGCGGGTCTTTGATTGTGCGTAGTATTTTTCCGACTATGTCCGTTCTCAGAAAGTAGGGAGTTGCCCCTGTTAGAAGTGTTCTGTCATGTCACCAGAAGATGTCTGACCGGGCAAGATTCGTTGCTGGAATGCCCCAAGTGACTCTGGCGGAGATTTGCCCCGAGCTAGCTGGCCCTTTGAGAGATTCTCCGAATCTTGATTGGACTGCCCCAGATAATGGACCATGGTCATGTCTGCCCCTTGATTGGAGGTACTTCTGTTCATTAGGCATTCGTCGTGCAAATTTTCATGTTGTTCAAACAAAAGTCATATGCAAACGAAGTTATGTTAAAAATGCAAAGCTTATGTCTGTCTTGAAGATTTTGAAAATGCATTCTTTTTCATAAAACAAGTGAATGTTTGTAAAACGTGATGTCAACTCCGTATTTACCGTAAGCCTTAAGGAGTCAGGATACCTTTTCGTAACAGTATGCTTTCGAACTAACCCATGCTTCAGCTAGGACTTTTAAGGGTTATAACGTGGCTTGGTTCACGGTTTAAGAAACAAAGGATAAAGGCTCAAATTATTTGTACCCACCCGCTCTTCGTGGTGTTCTCCAAACCTAAACTTAGTTGATCATACGTTAGACCTTGTTTGAGTCTTTGCTCTGATGTTCCAATGATGATTCAGATATTGACAGTATATTTTGATTAGGCAGTCATTTCCTTTTTTGTTGAGGGTTTGTAGGACCTCTTTCTTTTTTGACTTCGTTATCCCTATTTTTTGCCTGAGTTGTTTCCTTTTTTAGAATTACAGTCAGCGGGATGCCCCAGTTTGGTAAGTCTCCTTCATTGGTTTTGACTTTTTGGGCTTTTCATTTATGATTTTTTTTTTATAATGACTGCCTGTCCTTATGATTGTTCGGAACCATCACTGTCTTTTGTTTTTGGAAAAACTCATTTGGTGCCATTCATTGTGCACTTGGATCAACTGAGAAGACTACCCTGCCCCGGGTTATGATTAAGGGTTTCAATTTTCGAAAATAAAAACTCCTACTTCTTTGGCTCAGAGGGGTTGACGAGGGATTATCTTCCTTATAACTCCAGTGTTTAGGATTTGAAACAATGCCTGTACCTCATCAGCGGGGTCTGTTCAAAAGCATACTGTAGATCACGGTATCATTTTCGTCATCCTCCCTCAAGAGGCTTAGAATTATTATTTAAGAGTTGATCATCAGAAAAAATATGAAAATAATTTGCATAGAGTGAATACGAATATATTGATTCAAAATAGACATAAGCGATGCATTAATGTGATAACAATGTTTAACATGAATAAATGTTTGAACAAAAGAAAAATTGCAACTTGAACATTCGAATGAACAAAAATTTTCTAGTCTCGGGGCTTGTCACTTCAAATGGTGCCTCCTGTAGGGATGGTAGAAACACTCAGCCTGGCCATCTTGGGTGAATTCCACAGCTCCTTCTTCAATCAGGTCCTGGATTTTATTCTTCAAAGTCCAACAATCCTCTGTAGCATGCCCCGGGCTGTCAGAATGATAAGCGCAGTGAGCGTTGGGGTTATACCTTGAAGGTGTCCTGTTGGGATTCTTAGGGGGATCCTTTAGAGTTACCAGGTTCACCCTCAGCAGTTGTTGTAAGGCTTGAGGCAGCGACATGTTAAGCTTGGTGAATTGCCTTTTGGGCTTGTCTGGCTGAAGCTGGTGAGGTTGATACTGAATTGGTGATACTGGAGCCATATGAGGAGCTTTCTCCTTGCCTCTTTGTCTCAAAGATGGTCGAACGATGACTGGCTTTTTACCCTTAGATGTTTGCCCCAGTTGGTTACCCTGAAGCAGTTGGTTGACGAGAAACCGGAGCTCATCTTGTCTTTGAGCTAGACCTTGAATGGCATTCCTCTGCCCCAGCATTTGGGCTTTCATGGCATCCATCTCAGCTTGTAGGTGTTTCAACCTTTCATCCTCAGCACTGTTCCTGACACAGGTCCCCATGAGAAGTGTCCTTAGCTCTTCCTGCCCCTTGGATAGATTCAGGAGGATTTCCCCGAACCGAGTCTCTTGAGCAAGAAGGCCCTGGTTGTCTGGTTGGGAAGCCATTGCTGAAATAAACAGCGGGAAAGGTAAGTAACCTGCAACAAGGGTACCTGTTATGCGATGATATGTATGACATGCATGTAATGTTTTCAAGGACCTCGCGGGATAAACAAGAAAATTTGTTAGAACTTGGGTCCGGTAGCTTGATTGAAGGAAACCCATGTTGTTGAGAATTCTTCTTCAAGGGTCAAAGGCTCACCATATCCAGTGGGTCATAGCCCCTGACTACCTTGGCTAGAGGAAAATAAATCCTCTTTGCCCCTTGCTGGGATAGTTGATTCACCATGACCTGCATCACAAGCCCTTGAGACCCTTGAAATGGATTAGTTTTTTATGCAGGATGTATGAAATGGTATGATGTCATGCTATGCATGGGGTAATGTGAGTAAACCCTGTTATGAATCCCAATTAAGGACATAAACAAAACCTGCAAAAAACTAGTCTGCAAGAAACTCAGTACACTCTTGTTATGAGTCCCAATTAAGGACTATAAACAAAACCTGCAAGAAACTTAGTAAGCCCTGTCATGAGTCCCAATTAAGGACTATTAACAAAACCTGCAAGAAACTCAAGTAAAGCCTGTCATGAGTCCCAATTAAGGACTATCAACAAAACCTGCAAGAGACTTAGTAAACCCTGTTATGAGTCCCAATCAAGGACTATAAACAAAACCTGCAAGTAGTTCATGTGTCAGATAACAAGCATGCGAGTAGTCAAGTAAGAAGGCACGCAAGTCACACAAGAGAAACCCTTAGAGTTCAGGCCAGCATGGGGTCTGGGTATTACCCTCTTGAAGTTGGTGGGCTCAACCTGTCCTATTAGAAGTAACCGGGTTCTAAGGGTCCCAATATCACGGGATTGCTTTCATTGTTCATCGTTTCGATTTAGCCACTGAACTGGCGACCGAAATATTCCAGGAAAGCAACCCTCAATTAAGTGTAGTATCGAGTATCAACCAACCTCGGACTGCACCAAAGTCAGTTATCTCACTACCCTAAAGAGGCCAAGATAGTTCAATTAAGGTTCCTAAGGTCTGTTGATGCTTCACGACACCACGCGGAGGCCCCGTACTCTCCTTGACTGAACTCAAGGGTTACCGGTACACACCAAAGTGCCACATCAACGTAGCAGACTGTTTCAACCATGTCGGTATACCCCGCACAGTTCCCTCACAGCCTTGTTGCTACTTTCTAAGAAGGTATCCCCCAGATCCGGGTTAGGATCTATAGAACTCCCAAGACAGTCCCACAATTTAAAGCAAGCAAAGCAATACAATTGAAAACATAGTTATGACCTAGCCCTAAGGTACACCCCACTTTAAGTATTTGTCCCCAGCAGAGTCGCCAGTTCTGTGATCGGTGGATCTGGAACTGACTGTTTAACGCTGGTTCGCGAAATGTCGCGGAAGCAAGAGTCGCCACCGTCTTTTATTTTCTCCAAATGGAAAGGACAAAAGCACAGAAAAATTCCTTAAAGAGATTGCTCTCGGTTCGGGAGGTAGGTTATAGAAAGGGAAGGTGTTAGCACCCTTTCTATCCATGGTTATCCATGGGCTCTTAGATACTTGCTCATTTGTGTTTTCAAAATGTTTGCTTTTCAAGGTGAGTGGGTTTGAAAAAGTCTCTTTGAAAGTTTCAGATCGACTCTTGTATCAGTCCTCAAGAGTGTTTGAAAAATTGTTTTGAAAGCTTTTTGCAAAGTGTCGGTGTGAAAAGAAGTTTTTGATTTGTTTTGAATTAGAGCAAGTATCTACGAGTCGTCTACCTACCCTAAGGAATTCGTCTGTGTAAATGTCCTTTAAAGTAGTGCCATCCCACCATTGAGAGGTAGGTAGCACCACCGTTGGAGGTGTTCGGGTCAATTCGAGTTTGTAGGGACATGGTGATCACCAGAGCAATGGGAAGACACCTTAGAAGCTACCCTCATGCCAGGTTCCCGGATCATGAGGACTTACTAAGACATCCTCTACTCGACGATCACCTTTCGAGGCAAGGCAACAGTGAGGCGTACCCTAGGGGTGGTGTGTGATTTGTGTGTCAGATTCATTTATTTTTGTCTTGTCAGGTTATTGGTGATCTAACGTTTTGTTTTTATTTTTGTCATTCATTCTTGCATGCTTTGTTTAATAGTTAAAAGTTGCGAGGAAAAGTAAATCTAAAGCTATTACAAATGGCGCGGGTCCACATCGCCAAAATTAACCAGGACCCGATTTGACGGAAAATAAAGAAATTAAAAGAATTGAAAAATGCGAGAAGTAATTACAAGGCTTCGGGAGAGGTACATAATCATTTAAATGACATAAAATAAATATGCGAATAAATAAGAAAATTAAGAACGAAACGAGGGCGTTGGACCCTTTTGCAAAATATTAAAATTATATGAATTAGTTAATTTAAGAAAAGAAATTGTTTTTTTGTTTTTTTGGTATTTTCATGTATTTTAAGATTTAATAGAAAAAGAATTAATTAAAATTAAAATAAAAGGCAAACCCTAATTCTAGTTATTTTTTAATTTATTAAGAAAACATTAAAATTCAACCTAAATTAAACCTAAGTTATTTTCATGCAAATTTGATTATAAAAATAAATAAAATAAATAAATATTATTGTGAAAAAGAAAAATTTAAAAAAGGAATAAAACATTGAACCTAATTCTATGTTTTTTTATATTTTTGTTATTAAAAGAATTAAAATTGCAAACCTATTTTAAACTAATTAATTTCCAAGCATTTATTTACAAGAAAATATTAAAATAAAAATATTTATCATGTTTTTATCTTTTCTGATTTTTTAGGCATTTTTTATATTTTGTAAAAATAATTAATTAAATTAAAACAATAAAGAAAATAAAATAACAATGAAAAATAAAATATAAAGAAAATGTAGAGATTTGCAAACCAGGGGGGGTTCAGGCCCCAATATGGAGGTATGACCCAAGCAGTTTAAGCCCAATGACCTTCAGATCCATTGACTTTTCCAGACAGCGTACAGCAATGTTGACCAGAGTTTATGGTGTTCATCAATTTTGCACCCTTGGATTGCCTTTATCTGATCTCCAGGAACACGTGGATGGCTGAAGCTTGAGGTGTATGGTGCGTTCCACCTTTGAAACTGCATGTGAACATATATAGCAAAATAATATGAGAAATTATACAGACCTGGGGTTCGAACCCAGGTCTTGGACGTCAATACAATCAACGCTTGCCAGCTGAGCCACTACAACGCATTTGTTATGTAATAAACAAACAAATAATATAAGAGAAAGTGGGTTAATGCTTGGAAACGCGCGCAAATTTTTGAACAAGCCAATCAGCGGGTGCCACGACCTCGTCTTCCTCACTATCCCTGAAACATAAAATATGAGGCAACGGTTTTTTATGCGTTGTTTTAGGCATGCTATTAGAAAATAGCGATTAGGTCTCAAGCATTCATAAATTGGGCGCGAGGGTCCTGTCTTCTTCGTCCAGATGCGATGAGTTGGATGGTGGTGGTCTCAAGGGCTAATTTTGCATCGTTTCAAAAGCCCCAAATTAAGGTCCTGTAAACCCTAGAATTCAAGCATGGTGAAATCGTGTATACAACATAAAAACGCAATTAAATGCATTGGTTAGTTTCAGGACAAGATAATGAACATGAATCCATGAATAAAATGCTGTAAAAATGCTTAAATCATGATGCACGATTATGAGTTTTTTCTCTGTACAGTTCATGTTCGTTTTACCAATTCTTGGCGTTTTGATGGATGTTCTTGATTGCAATCGCTTCTGGACAACCTTGGCAAGCCAATGGAACAAGAATTGTGCCTTGAATCCACCTAAAAAGTGCTTTTCAGATTTGAGTTCTTAGAGAAAAAATTCAAGTTTGCAATGGTGTATTCTGAGTAGCTGCGCCTCCCCCATGATTAGGTTTTGGTTTATGCTTATGTAGTGAATGTATTAGGTTAAGAAAAACTCAATCAAATCTCTTGTAATCATGGTTTTGAATATTTGATTTCTTAAGATCTTTTCATATCTTTTTCCATGTGTTCTTTGTTCTCAATCAAGCCAATCAACCCAAATCTTTCCATAATTGCATATGCACGAAATATTGAGTCTAAAACATGTATAAAAAGATTGGTTAAGGTGAGTTAAATATTTTTCATATATTTAAATGATTTAAATGAATTAATATAAATAAAAATTCAAATAAATAAATAAAAAATGAGAAAATACTTCCCTTTGGGCCAAGTGGTCGTGCACATGTCATGGATGATGAATCATGGAAGAAAAATGGGCCCATTAGCAATTTTAGGTCATTTGAATCAATGTTGACTTTTCAAAATATCCAAAAATTTCCCAACTTCCACAAGGAATAACTTGCTCAACTTTTAAGCTTTTCCCATGTTCTTGGACATTTTGGAAAGGTCTTGAAGTCCTATAACCAATGTCTTTGGTCCCATGTCATTTTGATTTACCAATCTCAAGTTATGGCCTTTGACTTAAAGTCCCTTTTTGTTGACTTTTGAAAATGACCTATAATGTTGAAATTGATAACTTTTTGTGAGAGCATTTCTTGGACTTGAAGTATGAAGATGAGTTGTAGGAAATGTCTTTCTCTTCAAAATGAGCTTTGGATGGAATTTTTCTGATAATCCATGTGAAAGTTATGCCCTGGTCAATTTCAGTTGACTTTTTCAACTGTCCAAATAAGGAAACTTTTGCATCTTGATGATTTCTGAGCCAAATTTTGAGAATCATGATCAAGAATTGATCAAATGATGTTTGTGGCTTCAAAATGATATGTTGACCAAAAATTTGAACTTTTGACTGCCAAATGACCATTTTGCCCCTACAGTTGACTGTAGTGCAATTAGGGTTTTTGACTGTGCAATTTTGTGCTGAATGCCTTGAAACTTGATATGAGGATGCTTGACCATATTTATAGGCATGTGAGACTTGATTAGGCCTTTGAAAACTTCAATTTCTTGATCAGAACACAAGCCCTAATTTTGACTGTATAGGAGACCTTTGCACTGTGCAACTCTTGGGGAATTTTGTGACTGGGCTTGGCAATTTCTTAGAGAATATGGGAGGGCAAATTTTGGGGTACAACAGAGATCTTTATAAAGTTTCAGAAACCTGCGTATTCGAGATAGGGTACGATCAACGGGTCGAGAGCAAGGTAGTTGTGTGACCAGATTCTGAATCTTTTAGTATCCTAAGTTAAGAATGTAAAAAGTGTAAGAGTTGGTAAGATGAATAAAGCATTAATAGAAGTATGAAAAATGTATAAGTATACAAGAAACTTACAAACACTGCAATGTTGTCCCTTGTGCCTCTGAGAATCGCCCATTGTGAGAAAAGTCATTGTTGAAACTGTCTGAGATTATGAAAGAGTTTGAAATTGTATGAGACTATGAAAGAGTTTGTAGCAGAGAGTGAGACGATTGTGGATGCAATAGAAGTATGTGAGGTTCTGTATTTATAGGCAAAATTTTATCATAGAGTAAGTGAGGTGGTAGGTGGGTGCATGCATGATAAGTGTCACTCTTGCAGTGTAGGTGCAGGCTACGTGGAAGCTTTGGGGAAGGCATCTCTGCATGCATGTAAGATGATTGGATGTGAAGGGAGGCGTCATTGGACTTGGAGAAAGAGTACAAAAATGAAAGGTGTGGTCATCCCCGTTGGCGAATAAGAGGTGTCATGGGTTGTAGTGTAGGTGCAGGCAGGGTGACAGCCTTGGAGAAAGCATCTCTGCATGCATGTAACACGATTGGACATGAAGGGAGGCGCCATTGGACTTGGAGAAAGAGTACAAAAATGAAAGGTGTCTCCATCCCTATTGGCGAATAAGAGGTGGCATGGGTTGTAGTATAGGTGCAGGCTAAGTGACAGCCTTGGAGAAGGCATATCTGCATGCATGTAACACGATTGGACGTGAAGGGAGGCGCCATTGGACTTGGCGAAAGAGTACAAAAATGAAAGGTGTCTCCATCCCTGTTGGCGAATAAGAGGTGGCATGGGTTGTAGTGTAGGTGCAGACTAGGTGACAGCCTTGGAGAAGGCATCTTTGCATGCATGTAACACAATTGGACGTGAAGGGAGGTGCCATTGGACTTGGCAAAAGAGTATAAAAATGAAAGGTGTCGCCATCCCTGTTTGCGAATAAGAGGTGGCATGGGTTACAGTGTAGGTGCAGGCTAGGTGGCGGCCTTGGAGAAGGCATCTCTGCATGCATGTAACACGATTGGACGTGAAGGGAGGCGAATTAGAGGTTGCTTACTGTTGGTTTATTCAAATTCAGTACAACCTATTTAATCTTACATTTATCAAAACACTCCTACACTTAATCACTCAAACACTATAGCATTCAAAAATTCAAGCAATTAACTCAAATACTTCAAACCTTCAAACCTTCAAACAGTCATACATAATGGCCTCTGCACCCCAATATGTGATCAATGCACATTTCAACAGTGAGACATACATTTGTCCCACCTCTGCGTTTTTATTTAGAGACACTGAGAACATTCGATTTTGTTTAAACAGGAAAGCCAATTTCTTGTATTTCAAAAAACAATTGGAGGTCATACTTGGACGAGGTCCCGTGACACAAATCTTTTATCAGAATCCAGTTTTTTTTTGTAACAACCAAATAATATTTTATAAGGTTGAGGTTCAAGATGATGAGGACCTTCAGAATATGTTTTCCAGTCATGAGTATTCTGGTTATGACTCTATTGAGTTGTACATTATGCTGCGAGAGCCTCAGCTTTCACAAGTGGTTGATCATCTGGAGACCGAACAAGCAGAAGTAGATATCGTTGATGAAGAAGAAGAAGAAGATGATGACGAGTTGGAGTTTGACGACATGGTCAACAATGATTCTGAAGATGATGGGATACCCGATATTCCTTCAAATGAGATCTACACACCACCTCCGCACATGAAAAACTTCAACATGGGCGGAGATGAACCGTCATCTGATTTATTTTTCAATCCGTATATGCAGTCGGATGAAAACTTAAAAGAGAAAGACAAATTTAGTAATAGAGAAGAATGTACCCGAGCCATAAAAAAATTTCACATGCTCAACTCGATCGATTTTAAGGTGGACCGTGTAAATCCAGAAATGTACAAGATCAAGTGTATCCACCCAGATTGTATGTTCAAGCTCACTGCATCATACAGATTAAGAGGTGATTGTTGGGTCATAGATTCAATGTCAACCCACACGTGTGTCAGTTTTACTCAATCACAGGATCATCGGAAACTAAATTATGATCTCATATGTCAAGAAATCCTACCCCTCGTCAGCAATGATCCATCATTGAAGGTGAAAACCATAATCTCCCATATCACTACGGTATTTAACTATACTTCGTCTTACCGAAAGGCGTGGTTAGCAAAGACCAAGGCGATTGAAAAGGTATATGGAAACTGGGAGGAGTCATACCAAGAACTTCCTCGCTACCTGAATTCACTTCAGACTTATTCTCCGGGTACTGTTTACATTCTGGAAACACTGCCAGCATAAGCCCCAGATGGTAGTCAACTCAACGGAAATGGAACATTCAGTCGAGTGTTTTGGGATTTTCAACCTTGCATCACAGAGTTTGCGTCATGCAAACCAATTATACAAATTGATGGAACTTGGTTGTATGGGAAATACAAAGGCACGCTACTGATGGCAGTTGTACAAGATGGCAACAACAATATTTTCCCAATTTCCTTTGCCCTAGTCGAGGGAGAGACTGGTGGTGCTTGGAGCTTCTTTCTCAAGAATCTCCGAATACACGTGGCTCCTCAACCAGATCTCTGTTTGATCTCTGATAGACATGCATCTATTGAAAGTGCATATAACAATCCTGCAAATGGTTGGCTTGACCCTCCTTCTACGCATGTCTATTGCATTAGACATATCGTCTAAAATTTCACGAGGGAGATCAAAGACAAAGCTCTTAGGAAAGCGGTCATGAATGCGGGATATGCATTGACACAACCTACGTTCAAATATTATCGCAACGAGCTCCGTTTGTCAAATCTGGACGCCGGTAGGTGGATCGATAACATTCTGGTAGAAAAATGGACTAGGTCATATGACAATGGACAAAGGTGGGGCCACATGACAACAAATCTAATTGAATCCGTGAAAGAGGTATTCAAAGGCATATGAAACCTCCCAGTAACTGCTTTGGTTAAATCAACATATTTTAGGATAGCTTCGTTGTTTTCCAAAAGAGGTGAAATGTGGAATGTTGTGTTGCAATCTGGACAACTATAGAGTGAAAGCTGCATGAAGTATATTAAGGCATAAAGTTCCAAAGCCAACACCCATCTGGTTATACGGTTAGACCGACACAGCCACAACTTCATTGTCAAAGAGACAATCGACCATAACGAGGGCCTGCCAAGACAAGAGTATAGGGTTATACTACCTTCTCATTTGTGCGATTGTGGCAAATTTCAAGCCTTTTGTATGCCTTGCTTTCATGTCATTGATGCGTGTGCCTATACTCATCAAGACGCGCTACAACTTCTGTCTCCCATTTACAAATCTGAAACCTTGCTCAACGTATACAACAACAGCTTCCCTTAGGTAGAAAACCTGATTGTTGGCCTGCATACGACGGTGAAATAGTATGGCACAATGACCAAATGAGAAGGAATAAAAAGGGTCATCCCAAAAGTAAGCGCATCACAACTGAAATGGACTCCCTTGACAAGCTGGAAAGAAAGTGTGGTTTATGTCGTCAGGTCGGACACAATCGCAAAAATTGTCTGAATCGGGCTACTAGCTCAACCACATAAAAATTGTATTACAAAACATCTTTACTTTTTTAAGTTGTAAACATTAGGTTTTTTCATTAACAACATTTGTTACAATAAACCTTGGGCGAACAAGAAATAAAACATGATAAACCGTCTAGGAAATTACAATCGTTAAAACAATTCCATCTGACCTATGCATCATCAACATTACGTTGCTGTCTGTTTTGACTTCCTCCAACCAAACATTAGGTCTTCCTGTCGCAAGTGAGGTTGTTGTTCGTCTTCGTTGGATCCTTCTAATTTGTTCCCCATCCTCGATGTCTCCCTCTAGCCCTCGCATCAACTCCCTCTTCAGACGCTCCATGGAGTGAATGTGCCAGAATTTCATTTTCATCAGAGGTTTTATGGCGGAGAAAATAACGTAACCATCTCTGGTAAAAATCATGGGTGATGTCATGACGCAAATAACAGAGAAAAAAATAAGTGAACAGTGCGATAAAGTATGAGGAATGACGGAGAAACAGACGAATTATTTACAAAAAATGCATTTTGCCCTAGGAGTCAAGTGAGATGGCGCCTCCTCCCACTTTTAAAGTGCATGCGCCATCTCACTTGGCTAAAAGAGAAATGAGGCGCCAAGTGGGATAGCGCCTAGGGCAAAATACACAGTGCATGCGCCAACTGGGTTGGCTCCTCCCTTGTGGGGTTTTCTGAAACATGATTATTTGCGTAATTTTTTCTGAAACATGGTTATTTGCGAAAAAAATTTAATACCTACTTATTCCAAAAAAAAAATTCGAGATATGCTTGACAGCTCGGACTTAAAATATGATAGTGGTTATTTAAATCATATGAATGAAGATATAAATTATTTGTCTTATTTTATTCATCCTATATGAGAAGTTTTTTCTTATATTTGAAGGGTTTATATTTTTTCATAACATCAAAAACTCTCTAAATTGAAAGAACTCAAAATTTGTATTGGAGGTAGATTTTGAAAGAGTTGCACAATTTATTGAAGTGTAACTTTTGTTGTTGTAATATTTTAAAAACTAAAAAGATGGAATCTATTATCAATCTATTAAAAGTAAAGTACCTGGAAATTCCAAGTCTAACCTTTTGATTAGATGTTATAACTTTTCTTATTCCAAGGGTATAATAGACTAATCAACACTATGCTGTTACCATATTTATTTGGCATTTAATTTTGCTGACATGTCAATCTATCATAATTTTACACTATTTTTTATTTATTTGATTTATTAATTTATTTTATTTATATTTGAATTTTATTTATATTTGAATTCCAATTCCAATGTTTCATTCACGGTTAATTTATTTATATTTGAATTCCAATGTTTTTTTTGACAGAATTTGAATTCTAATATTTGACTCACGGTTAATGAGGAAGGAATTGAAATGGCCAAATTAGATCTATTATAATTAAATGGAATATTATTCATTGCATGATTTAAAAACACCCACTATTTATCATTACACTACAAGATTAAATGTATATTATTGGAATTAGAATGAATTATTTTGATATTCCAAGATATCACAACTTCCCATGCATTCTAAACCCTATATATAGTCATTCTAAACCTTTATTCTTTCATTGCTCAATCTTCTTCATTCTCCATTTTTTTATTTTTAATTGCTATAATTTTAGAAACAAATATTACAATTTTTAATAAAATATTTACGATTTATTTTTTTAAAGTACGACTAATTAATATATTTTTATACAATATTAAAAAACAAATATTACAATTTTTTAATCAAATATTGGAGTACCATTTAATTGGATACTTTACCAATATATCTTTTGAATGGAGACATTATTATCATTTATTTTTATTATACTTATATGAAAATTATTTTGAATGGTGACATAAATATATTTAATTTTTATATATGATTTGATTCCATAAAATATTATGATCAATAAAATTTGAATTCTCTTTTAATATTATAGGTTTGATACTGTTTCATATTGTAGGAATATTATATACATTAGAATATATAAAGATATGAAAAAAATTAAATTAAAACTTTACAAATATATCTTTTGAATGGAGGTATTAATATTATTTATTTTTATTATATATAGAAAATATTTTGAATGGTCGCATTAATACATTTTATTTTTATGCATGATTTGATTTCAAAAATTTATGATCAATAAATTTTGAATGGAATTATAATTTAACCAATAAAATTTTCTACCGACTTCTAAATATATTTGTGTATATTTTTTGAAAGGTTACATTTATATTCTTGAAAAAAATAACGTAGTTTAAAGGATGTATTGTTAACTATAAATATATTGTTAATAAAATTAACAAAAAAAGTATATTATAAATATATAAAAGATAAAGTAAATAAGAACTCTAATGTTTATCTTAAATATTTAATTTATCATTCTATAAATGTAAGAATAAATATTATTTTGTAATTATTTAGATCCTTATTTGACCTAAAATAAATTATTTCAATTTCTATAAAAAGGTTAATAAAACAAAACAAAATCAATTGAGATTTGATAATTTTTTTAAGTTTATGAAATAACTAAAATATATCATAATCTTTTCAAATTAACTTTATAATTGTAATCATGATAAAAAAATATTAAATGGTAATCATGAAAATTTAATGATAAATGATAATCATAAAAATTTATGATAAAATAAAAAATTATTGATACAATCATTTTAATAAATTAAATAATTTATAATTAATTTTATAAAGGTGAATAAATTACAAATAATTTTATAAATGTAATAAATTAAACTATTTATAAAATTATTTATATCAATAATAGTAAATTACATATATTTTAATAATGGACACGAATTCAACATGCTTATAAACCGGAAAAAAGTTACAATAATTTTATAAACAGGAATAAGTTAATATCATTTTATATAAATTAATAGTATAATATAATGTATTTAATTTATTCTTTTTCCCGTATATAATAATAATATTATATTATTATTTAATATTATAATTTTTGATTGACAATAATAAATTCATTTTAATTAGTTAGACATTAAGATAATAAATTTAATATATATCACTAATACACGATATTTAATTTGATTTTGGAGTGAGATACAATCAATATGGTATGGTTATATCAAAAAACGTTTCAAGCCTATCAAATGCATGCTTGAGTAGTTACTATTCATGATGCACTTCATTTTCGGTTTCCAAAGTGAAACTATAATGATTTTTTCTGACCATTGCTTTTCTTTTCAATTCAAGATTAATTGGCAGAATGGTTAGAATCTGGAAAGTTACCTTTCTATCTATTATCAATCTATTAAAAGTAAAGTACCTGGAAATTCCAAGTCTAACCTTTTGATTAGATGTTATAACTTTTCTTATTCCAAGGGTATAATAGACTAATCAACACTATGTTGTTACCATATTCATTTGGCATTTAATTTTGCTGACATGTCAATCTATCATAATTTTACACTATTTTTTATTTATTTGATTTATTAATTTATTTTATTTATATTTGAATTCCAATTCCAATGTTTCATTTACGGTTAATTTATTTTGGATCAAACAAAGGTAAAAGAGTGGTTTTACCTTCAACTTATGTTGGAAGTCGGAGGTTTATGGAACAACTCTATTTTGATGGAATGGCAATTTGTAGCCAAGTTGGATTTCCAGATCTTTTTATCATATTTACTTGCAATCCCAACTGGCCTGAAATCCAAAGGTTGCTTAGCAAAATTAACTTGAATTCTCAAGACCGTCCAGATATCATCTCAAGAGTCTTCAAAATTAAGTTCGATGAGTTGTTGTGTGATCTAACAAAAAAGCACGTGTTAGGGAGAGTGATTGCATGTAAGTCAATTTAATACCCTTTCAGTCGAGTTATATTTTTTGACATTAATCTTATTAAATATGTAATATGCATCGTTTTACTAAGTTTAAACTTACTTAATTTCATATATATACACCATTGAATTCCAAAAGCGGGGTTTACCACACGCCCATATACTATTATTCTTGCATCCTTCAAGCAAGTATCCGACTCCAGATGATATAAACAAGATCATTTCAGCAGAGATACCAACGGAAGAAGATGATAGGCAACTCTACCATTTGGTCAAGACACATATGATTCATGGCCCATGTGGTTTAGCAAATGCGAATTCAACTTGCGTGAAAAATGGAAAGTGCTCAAAATACTTTCCAAAGAAATATCAAACCGAAACCATTGTTGATCAGGATGGATATCCCGTGTACCGAAGAAGAGAAACTGGTAATACAGTGCTGAAAAAACACGTTCAACTTGATAACAGATATGTAGTTCCTTACAATCCATATTTGTTGAAGAAATTCCAAGCACACATCAATATGGAGTGGTGTAATCAAAGTACTTCAGTTAAATACTTATTTAAGTATATTAACAAGGGGTATGATAGAATTACTGCTGATGTTATCCAAACTGACAGTGATGGATCTCCCTCGGTCATAATGGTTGATGAAATCAAGTAATATCTTGATTGCAGATATATCTCACCAAGTGAGGCATGTTGGAGACTTTTTTCATTTCCTATTCATGGTAGATCACCCGCAGTTGAAAGGTTGTTCTTTCATCTTGAAGGAGACAACTCTGTTTATTATACCGATTATGAATTGATAGATGAGGTGCTTGACAAACCAACTGTGAAAGAATCTATGTTTACGGCATGGATGGAAGCAAACAAAGCATATCCAGAGGCAAAGAATTTGACGTACTCACAATTTCTTTCCAAATTTGTTTATGATAAAAGATACCGTCGATGGAGACCGCGTAAAAGAGGAAATACAATTGGCAGACTTATTTGGGTCCCTCCAAGTACGAGTGAGTTATATTTCTTGAGAATGATGCTAACAGTCGTCAAAGGTCCAACTTGCTATGAGGATATAAAATTTGTGGGTGGAAAAGTTCAGGATTCTTTTAGGGATGCATGCTTCGAAATGGGATTTCTTAACGATGACAAGGAATATGTTGCAGCCATCGACGAAGCAAAGAATTGGGGTTCCGGGCATTTTTTACGAAAGTTATTTGTCACTATGTTATTATCCGGTACTGTCAATAGACCACGACATGTTTGGGAAAAAACTTGGAGGACGTTATCTGATGGTATCCTCTACCAACAAAGGCAAAAAACAAATAGAAGAGGTATGAACACTTTATTAAACTTTTTTAAGTCAACAAATATTATTTTCTGAATGCAAGCTGTATCTTTTTTTATTACAAAATATAATGATATGAACTTACTTTAAAATATAATTATTCTTCATCCATATGTCCCTTATTTAATATGTTTCATAAGGTATGTCCATTTACGTAAGAAACATTTTCATATTTGTCATTTGTCATGTATGTAAGTTATTTTCTTAACTTGCAGCTGCAACAGTGTCTTTGGTTCCATTTAATTTCACGCAGCCGCAACATCAACTGTTTGATTTATGTTCAATGTATTTCAACATCACGACAGCAGTTGCATCATACATATGTAATTATATAGAAAACTAATGAAAATTTTTTAACAGAATTGCAGCTATCGGACAATGAGTTAAAGAATCTCACACTAATTGAGATTGAGAACATGATGCAATCGAATCGAAGAAGTTTGCATGAATTTAAATGTATGTCGTATCCAGATTCATACATCACAAAACATGTTGGCAATAGGCTTATTTATGACGAACTTAATTACGATGCCGATACCGAGAAACAGAAATTCCAAGAACTTTTTCATGCCGTTACAGGTGATTTATTTTCTTTATACTATGAATTACAAAAATGATTTTTATTGTCCTTGCACTTATAATTCTTGGTTTGTATTTTATAGATGAACAACGTTTGATATTTGAGAAAATCATGGATGCTGTTAACAAACAGAGTGGAGGGGTATTTTTCTTGCATGGTTATGGAGGGACTGGTAAAACTTTCATGTGGAGAACACTATCAAGTGCACTTCGTTCTCAAAAAAAAATTGTTCTTACTGTTGCTTCAAGTGGGATAGCTTCGTTATTATTGTCGGGTGGAAGAACAGCACACTCAAAGTTCAAAATACCTGTGCCAACGCTTGACAACTCAACTTGCAACATCGACAAAGACACCGAACATTCTCAATCATTTGAAGCAACGGATGTGATAATATGGGATGAGGCACCTATGTCTCACAAGAACTGCTTCGAAGCATTGGATAAAACCCTTAAAGATGTAATGAGCAAAAAGGGTGTTGAGAATACTATTTTTGGTGGAAAAGTTGTTGTATTTGGAGGAGATTTTAGACAGATTCTTCCTGTTGTTCCAAGAGCTGGGCGTTCTGATATTGTTCATGCATCAATTAGTTCATCTTATGTATGGGATTATTGCCAGGTTTTAACACTATCAAAAAATATGAGACTTCAAGAGGGAAGAGACAACACAAGTTCTAATGAACTAGCGGAATTTTCAAAATGGATTTTAAATGTGGGTGATGGTAAGATTTGTGAACCCAATGATGGTTTGGTTGATATTGAAATTCCTCAAGAGCTATTAATATCAAATTTTGATGATCCTATAAGAGCAATTGTTGAAAACACATATCCCAATTTGTTGAAAAAATATCAAGATGTTGAATTCTTACAAGGAAAGGCTATTCTTGCTTCAACCATTGAAGTTGTGGACAAAATCAATCATTATGTATTAGACTTGATACCAGGTACATGTGTTTTATATTTACTGTATTATTACATTCATAATGTATATATATATATATATATATATATATATATATATATATATATATATATATATATATATATATATATATATATATATATATATATATATATATATATATATATATATATATATATATATATATATATATATATATATATATATATATATATATATATATATATATATATATATATATATATATATATATATATATATATATATATATATATATATATATATATATATATATATATATATATATATATATATATATAAGAACATAGTTTTACTAATTTATTTATGTTTTGCTTTTAAACTTTTTTTTAGGAGAAGAGAAAGAGTATTTGAGTTTTGATTCCATTGATAGAACAAATTCAAGTTATACTGAAGCATATGAAGTTCTAACTCCTGAATTTCTCAGTAAATTAAGAACGTCAGGGCTTCTCAATCATAGGATCAAATTGAAGGTTGGTACACCTATTATGCTAATGAGAAATTTGGACCTAGCCGATGGGTTGTGCAACGGAACAAGATTAATTGTTACAAGATTTGCAAATCATGTCATTGAGGCAAAAATCATGTCTGAAAAGAACATAGGTAACATTTTTTACATTCCACGAATGTCTATGTCACCTTGGCCATTCAAGTTGATTAGGGGACAATTTCCGATTATTGTCTCCTATGCAATGACAATTAATAAGTCACAAGGTCAATCTCTTGATAGTGTTGGATTGTATTTGCTTACTCCTGTGTTTAGTCATGGTCAATTATATGTTGCAATTTCAAGAGTTAAGAGCAAAAGCGGGCTAAAAATCCTAATTCATGACAAGGAGAATGTACCGTGTTCTACTACTACTAATGTTGTGTACAAGGAAGTCTTTCAAGCACTTTGATAGTTGGTAAACTTTATATCTTATACTTTACGATTCAAATTAAAAATCTATTTTGAATTAAAATATATAGTATGTACATTTTCCATGTATTTCAAGAAGTATATAATTTTTCCTATTTGTTCATGCAGACGTGATTTGTTGATAGGACCGACGCTTGCTAAAAATATGGAGTTAAATGCCAACATGGTTTACATGAGACATATACTCAACTGAAAACATGGTAACATACTTAATAATTTAATAATCTATAAATATAATGTGAATCCAGACGAGACCCGTGCGATAGCACGGGTTTGTTACTAGTTAGAAAAACAAAATGAAATGCAAATGCAAGGATAAGGATATAATCCAATTGGTTAATATTTAGTAATTTTAATGTTTCATGTAGGTTTATCAATTTACGATTAATAATTGAGATACATTTCTATGAAATTTGAAATTGTCTTTTTCATTATACTTAAGGGGTCTTTAATTTATGAATGTTTAAATTATAGATTCTAATTTTATTTTATTTATTGTGCTTTTCACTTTTTTTGGTTCAAAAGAGTTGAATAAATTTTATAAAATAAATGATATATTGAATTGAATATTTAATATTTTAGAATACACATTATTATTATTTTTATAATACTGAGCATATTCAACGATTAATGAATTTGTTAATCATAAAAACATACAAAAGTTACAAGCAATATCTAATTAACTTTAAACCACAAAAAAAAAAAAAAAGACATTGTTTTGGAATTTAATATATATGAAACTTAGATACAATATTTCCCACCTTTTTCAACGAATAAATTATTTAATTTGTATCTAAATTTTTAAAATTAAATATTAATTTAGGTTTTATTAAAAAATTATTTCAGATAAGAAAATAAAAGCTCATATCAAAGTTTATTTCACAGAGATAAAAATTTTAAAATTTTAAAAATATCATTTAATTAAAATATAATAAAGGTTTTACAAATAATTTATTATATTCAAATAAATTTTAAGTAATCGAAAAAATGCATGTTAAAAAATTGAATAAAAACTGTAATAATTTCTTATCTCATGAAAGCACATAAATTAATACAAAAAATTCACCTTACTAAAAACATATTTCAGAAATTTATGATATCTATGATGTTTTCGTTGAGATTAAATATGCAATTTCTTCTTACAAAAAACTTGTTTTGGTTTTAATTCCTATAAATGTAGTATTTTAGTTCTTATTCTTAGAAATATTTTGTTAATTATATCTTTGTCCTTTTTAATCTTTTAAAATTTTGTTTATTTTAGATTTAATCCTAATAACATGTAAAATAGTTTATTTTAGCCCATCCAATATTAACTTCGTAACCACTAAAATCAATTATTCTACAATTTACAAGCGCCAATTAAAATTGAAAATCAAGTTTACATAAACTACAACAAATAAACATTGACAAATACTGAAAGAAATAACTTTTGCGTGGACACGAAAAATAAATAAAAATAAAAATTACGTCAAAAAAGTTATATTTAAAAATAGAAAATTACTTATTTAAACTTTTATTTTTAAATATAATATAATATCTAAGTGAAAATTTATATTATCAAAGAAAATAAAAGTTTACTTAACGTTTATTTTACAAGAGCAAAGGCATCTATTTTAAAATATCTTCCTTTGTAAAAACTAATTTCATAATTTTGTTAGAGGCGAGTTTGTGTTTGGTTTTATTATATGGGGTCTAACATTAGATTGTTGGTCGCGATATGGTATACCTTTTAATTTTATTGTGTATTATAACTTCATTACTTGTTAAATCTCTAAAATATTCATAGATTTTTTTATCGGTGTCGTGATTTTCAGATAATTTCTTTTTCTAATAAAATTTATTTTAAATAATTATTTCAAACATTGTGTATTTTTCAATATAGGGTATAAAGTACTATACTCTCCTTTTATCAAAATCATGCCAGTGGTTAAATTGCAATAAATTATGAAAATTGTGTTACGGACACAACCCGGCCCGTGTTTGCCAACACGGATAGACTATGTTGTCCTTAGATTTTTGTATGGAGGTATTGTCCCAGATTCAACACAACCTGTGTGGGACAGCACGACAAGACCGTGTTGGCCATAAAAAAATTCTCGGCATGCCATGTTCAATAATATTGGAAGCCTAATTGTTTGGGTTTCATGTTTTGTTTCCAAATTAAGCTTGTATATTGTAATTTCTATAGTATGATTGAAACTACAAGTAAGTCGTATTAACATGGTTGGGTATGATTAAAATTTTCTTATAGGTCATGTAGAGTAGACAACACTAGTAATTATGTGAAGAATCTTATAATAAATTGTATTGTTGTTTAATAAAGTAAGTAAACTAAAATCAAGATGTATGAGGCACCTTTGAAATAACTAAGTGTGGCGGTATAAATATTTAAGACTAGGCCATTGGATTGACTAGACTTACGCAGATCAAAATAAAAATCGCCACCGCACTTTATTGTTTCCAAATGAATGGGAAAAGAGCGAATAACCCAAAAGAGGGGGGAAAGATTCAAGGTAAGGGGGTTGGTTATGCAAATTAGCATCCTAAACATCTACGGTACTCCGCAGGAACCTCTTTGTAAAAATCTGTATATTTTGGCTATAAAATGTTGTATAAAAAATAGATGGTGGAGGTGAGAAAAGAAGTATATTTTTTATGATTTTTGCACCCGTTGCGGTTACGAACCTTTAGTTCCTACGTACCACCTTTCGTGCAATAGGGGATCAGGGTACACGTAGTTCACCTTTTAAAAGTTTTAAAAAAAACACAAATGTGTTGGTTAATTTTATGAGATAAGACATCATCGTCATTGTCCATGTGGAAAACGTACTTACTACCCACAATTATGAGAAAGGAGAATTTGCATCATCTCAAAGTGGAGGATATGGCTTGGATTTTAAAAATCAACAATGCCTCACTCAACATCCAAGTGGAAAATATCTCACTTCACTACATATTATAGAAGTATAGTTGTTTGCATCACTACAAGGATTGACAAGAGACCAATCTTTTGAGAAAAGTTTAAACTAAATACCAAAGTGGCAAAAAATGGTTTGAAATGAGATTGATTTACTTTTAGTCTTCTCACAAAAAAATGTCAAGATATTATTAAGTTGATTGAAATTTGTTTATGAAAAGGGAAAGAGAAAAAGAAGAAGAAGCGAGCCGGTGTGGTTGTCATGGGCAGAAGGTTTGAAGGACAAGTCAGACGGACCTTGGAATTCCCATCAACATCTGAAGAAGGGGAAAGAAAAGGTAAAGAAACGGCAGTACCATCTGATTCTGAAGCAGAAGAAGAAGAGGAAGAGGATTACTCTGAACAACAATATCCTCCGGCCGATGACAAATACAAAAACTTGGAAGAGCGTCTAGCTGCTATGGAGATACGGAGAGTATCGGGGCTGGACTTTGAGGAGTTAGGTTTGGTATCTGGAATAGTATTCCCTCCGAAGTTTAAAGTGCCACTATTTTCCAAGTACGATGGGGTGTCTTGTCCAAAGATGCACCTACGATCTTATGTCAGGAAAATTCAACCGCATTCTGCTGACAAAAATTTGTGGGTCCACTTTTTCCAGGACAGTTTGTCAGGAACGCAACTTGATTGGTTTTACCAGTTGGAGAGGTCTGATGTGCATAATTGGGAAGACTTGGCAGCCGCCTTCTATAAATAGTATTAATACAACGCCGACTTGGCACCAACCCATACTCAACTCTAGAGTATGACCATGGTGTCCAACGAGGGATTCAAAGACTACGCCCAAAAGTGGAGGGATTTAGCCGGAAGGGTGCAACCACCCCTATCTGAGAGGGAGCTAGTAGACATGTTCCTGGGTACCCTGTCAGGCCCTTTCTTCAACAACCTGATTGGAAGTTTGTCTGTTGGGTTCACTGAATTGATTCTAACCAGAGAAAGAGTGGAGGCCGGTATAAAAAGCGGGAAAAGTCAAAAGGATGCATCTACTTCTGCTGCCATCAGAAAACCTTTCACGGGAAAGAAGGAAGTATCAGTTGTCTACTCTCAGAGGGGTCAAGGAAGAGTTGAGCGCCGGTCAGCGGTGGGGGCCGTTATGATTCAGAAGTCTGCATCTGATCAGTTCAGAACCAGTCTACCGAGAACCAATCAAACTAGGGTGGAAAGGCCAGTTAGGCAATTCACCAGGATAAATATGACTCCTGCCCAAGTTCTACCCCATCTCTTGAAGTTAAATCTAGCAAGTCTGAAAGAGGCCCCGAAGAATCCGAATACTACCTCTCCGCACTACCATTCGAATGCTAGGTGCGCTTACCATTCAGAGAGCCCAGGGCACGACACTGACAATTGTTAGGCCCTGAAGAATAAAATTCAGGATCTGATAGATGCTAAAGAAGTTGAATTCGACGCACCTGAAAACCCCAATGTTATCTCTACTCCAATGCCAAGGCACGGCCACAACGCCCATGTTGTTGAAGAGGATCTGTTTGTTGCTACTGTAGATGATTTGATAACTCCGCTCCCTATAATCAAGTTAAATTTGTTGAAGGCTGGGGTTTTCCCAGGTTGTGAAGAAGATTGTCACCTTTGTTCATCCTCATTAACCCGCTGTCCATTGTTGAAGATAGGCATCCAACGCCTAATTGACAACCAAGAAATCCTATTTGAGAAGACTCCTGTTTTATCAACTCCTGTTAACGATGTTTCAATAATAACCATATCCGCCAATCCTTCCAAGGTCCCTAAAAGACCTGTTAGGATTACATCCGCTCTGAAGGCTGCACCTTTGAAGATAACCATGCCCGGGCCAGTCCCGTACAAGTCCGATAAATCAGTACCATGGAACTATGGTGGAGAAATCTACTACCATGGTGTCAAACAGATTGAACAGACTTGTGAGGAAGAGAGTTCTGAAGAAGACAATTCCGACATCAGTAACATTGCCGGAACAAGAAAAGTTACCCGTAGTGGAAGAATCTTTTCTCCAGAGATTGCCCCTCCAAAGGTAATTTTTGGACCCTCAGTTGCTCCTAAGATTATCTCTACACCGGTAAACATATCTGCAAGTACACCAATCATAAAAGAAGTCACAACCCCCGTGGTTATCCCCTCTGCTGCTACTGATGTTCGAGGGAAAGGGATCCAAGAAGAGCCCGTCAGGACGAGGGGTCAGCCGTTGATCATCCCTGAAACCTCTCAAAAAGAAATGGAGGAAATTTTGAAAATAATCAAGAAAAGCGATTATGATATGGTGGAACAGCTGGGGCAAACCCCCTCAAAGATCTCCATGTTGGCCTTGTTGCTTTGTTCAGAAGCTCATGCTAAGGCTCTGATAAGATTTTTGAAGACGGACCACGTACCACAAGAAACCTCCGCTGATCAGTTCCAGAAATGTGTGGCTAGTTTAACAGCTGACAATGGTCTAGGATTCTCCGATGCAGATTTAACTTCGAAAGGGAGAAAACATAATGATGCTTTGCATGTCTCGGTGGAATACAGAGGGACAACCCTAGCACACGTACTGGTAGACACTGGTTCGTCTTTGAACGTCTTGCCGAAGAAAGCCTTGGATAGACTGGATTGTGAAAGCTTAACCCTGAAACCCAGCAATATAATTTTCAGAGCCTTTGATGGTTCTAAAAGGATGGTCCACGGGGAGGTGGACATCCTGATTAAGGTGGAAACTGAAACCTTCAACTCCACATTCTATGTGATGGACATACGTCCTTCTTATTCTTGCCTGTTGGGAAGACCTTGGATCCACCATGCTGGAGTTGTCACTTCTACTCTGCATCAAATGCTCAAGTACCCTGTCCAGGGGAAATCATAACTGTTCATGGCGAAGAGGAATACATGATCAGTCATCTGAATTCTTTCTGTTATGTAAAATTGGATGGCGAATTCATCGAAACACCTTTCCAGCATTTTGAAGAGGTGGCTCAGGAGATAGCGGCGACCAAGACAGTGTCCTCTGTACCCACGATTACCAGACCTCCGCTTTGGATGTCATCTCTCAAGGATGCAAAAGTAGTGGTTGAAGAGGGAGGAAGCACAATCTGGGGATAACTTCCAGACTTTCCCTACAAATCAGACAAGTTTGGCCTGGGATTTACTTCATCTGCTCAAAAGGCCGTGCGCCGCGCCGGTGCCGGAGGGCCACCTGTGAAGATCAGCCACCAAGGGGTTAATGCACTAGAGGACAGTGAAGAAGAGGGCAGCCTGGAAGATTGGATATTTCCTACTGTCAGCGGAGGACTGTGCAACTGGGAAGCCAAAGACTTCATCCCGATAACTTTTATTGATCAGTAATTTATCTTTTCCATTTCTATTGGATCTGTAATAATTCACAAACAATTCGTACTTTTTCAACCTTGTGTCTTACCCGAGGCACAATGGTCCATTTGTAAGGGTTCTTATTTCATTTTCATATGTCATTTCAATGAATCATGGACGTTTTTCATATAAACTTTTGTGTTCATTGTCTTTCTTTTTACATTTTATTTGTTTAAAGGTGGCTATACCCTTACA
Organism: Vicia faba; assembly: GCA_948472305.1. Taxonomy (NCBI): domain Eukaryota; kingdom Viridiplantae; phylum Streptophyta; class Magnoliopsida; order Fabales; family Fabaceae; genus Vicia; species Vicia faba. The sequence continues at coordinate 1,601,779,701 of OX451739.1, forward strand.
CACACCCACACTCACAAATCCAGGTACTCTTCCATTCCGGATCCCATGGGTAATGATACTGCTATAGCCTTCAGTGACTCTGAAGATCTGATCTACCAAGCCGAATACGAAGGTGAGGAAGATTGTGAGGTGCCCGGGGAATTGGCTAGACTTCTAAAACAAGAGGAAAGGGCTATTCTGCCTCATGAGGAGTTATTGGATGCAATCAACTTGGGAACTGAGGATGACAAAAAGGAAATCAAGATAGGTGTCAATCTAGAGCCAAGTGTCAAGGAGCGCCTAATTCAGCTACTGCATGATTATGTTGAAATCTTCGCCTGGTTATACGAAGACATGCCGAGACTTAATACATACATTGTGGTACACCGTCTACCCACAAGAGAAGACTGTCCACCAGTGAAACAAAAAGTCCGCCGTATGAGACCTGACATGTCAGAGAAGATCAAAGCAGAAGTTATGAAGCAGTTCAATGCTGGATTTCTGGCTGTCACTTTCTATCCTCAATGGGTTGCTAACATTGTGCCTGTGCCTAAAAAAGACGGAAAGGTACGGATGTGCGTGGATTATAGAGATTTAAACAGGGCCAACCCTAAAGATGATTTTCCACTTCCACACATCGACATCCTGGTTGACAATACAGCCTAGCACAAAGTATTTTCTTTCATGGATGGATTCCCAGGCTATAACCAGATCAAAATGGCACCCGAGGATATGGAGAAAACTACTTTTGTCACACAATGGGGTACGTTCTGCTACAAAGTGATGCCATTCAGACTGAAGAATGTCGGTGCAACCTACCAACGCGCCATGGTAGCTTTGTTTCATGATATGATACATCATGAGATAGAGATCTACGTAGATGACATGATAGCCCGATCACAAACTGAAGAAGAACACCTCGACCACTTGCAAAAGTTGTTTGTCAGGTTGAAGGAGTACAAGCTAAGGCTAAACCCTAACAAGTGCACATTCGGAGTCCGGTCCGGTAAACTCTTGGGTTTCATTTTCAGCAACAAAGGCATCAAGGTTGATCCTGCCAAAGTCAAAGCTATACAAGAAATGATTGTTCCTCATACTGAGAAGGAAGTCAGAGGTTTCTTGGGACGCCTAAACTACATTGCTAGGTTCATTTATCACCTAACATCTACTTGTGAACCAATCTTTAAGTTGTTGAAGAAAGATCAGGTAGTTAGATGGAATGACGAATGTCAGATTGCTTTCGATAAAATCAAGGAGTATTTGCTAGAACCTCCTGTCCTGATGCCACCCGTTGAGGGAAGACCGCTAATCATGTATCTGACTATCCTAGAGAATTCAATGGGGTGCATATTGGGGAAGCATGACGAGTCTGGCTGAAAAGAGCATGCCATTTATTACCTTAGCAAAAAGTTTACCGATTGTGAAACAAGATATTCACTGCTCGAGAAAACTTGTTGCGCTTTGGTATGGGCTGCTCGCTGGCTAAGGCAGTACATGTTAACTCATACCACTTTGCTGATATCTAAGATGGATCCGATCAAATACATCTTCGAAAAGCCTGCTTTATCTGGAAGGATAACTAGATGGCATATGATCCTAACGGAATATGACATACAGTACACGACCCAAAAAGCTATAAAGGACAGTGTGCTAGCTGATCATCTGGCCCATCAAGCTGTAGAAGATTATCAATCCATGAAGTTTGACTTCCCTGACGAAGACATCATGACATTGGACAATGTTGAAGATTTCAGACCATATGACGGACCTGAACAAGGATCCCGATGGACCCTGTACTTTGATGGGGCATCCAATGCACTTGGCAACGGTATCGGTGTTGTGCTTATATCTCCGGAAGGATGCCATACTCCTTTCACCGCCAGACTTTGCTTCAACTGTACGAACAACATGGCAGAGTATGAAGCGTGCATCTTTGGACTCAAGGCTTCCATAGACTTGGGAATCAAATCTTTAGTTGTGTTTGGGGATTAGGCTTTGGTCATCAGTCAGATCAAAGGAGAATGGGATACTAAGCATCCAAACCTCATCCCTTACAAAGAACATGTCTTGACATTGCTACCACATTTCGAGCATATTACCTTCGAGCACTTCCCGCGAGAAGAAAATCAGCTAGCAGATGCTCTAGCTACAATGTCAACCATGTTTAAACTTAATTGGGATAATGAGGCTCCCCATATCACCATTGAACGGATGGACGAACCCGCACACTGTCAGGAGATTAATACCGAAGAAGTAGTGGACCAGCCTTGGTTTTATGAAGTCAAAAGGTATCTCGAGGCTCAAGAGTATCCAGAAGGAGCCTCAGTCAATGACAAAAAGTTCTTAAGAAGATTCTCAGCTAAGTTCTTCCTAAGTAATGGCATCATTTACAAGCGCAATCATGATTCTATTCTGCTCCGTTGTGTGAACAAGCTTGAAGCTGAAAGGATTATGGCCGAATTGTATGAAGGTACCTTCGACACTCACTCTAGCGGGCATATGATGGCTAAGAAGATTCTAAGGGCAGGCTATTACTGGTCTACCATGGAAGCAGACTGCTATCAACACTCCCGGACTTGTCATAAATGTCAAATCTATGCAGACAAGGTGCACGTGCCTCCGGTTCCTCTAAACGTCTTAACAACTCCTTGGCCCTTCGCTATGTGGGGGATCGATATGATTGGGGAGATCAAGCCTACATCATCCGATGGACATCGCTTCATTCTGGTGGCCATTGATTACTTCATAAAGTGGGTCGAAGCAGCTTCCTTCGCATCCGTTACTAAGAACGTTGTTGCCCGCTTCATCAAGCAGAACCTTATCTGTCGGTACGGTATCCCCGAAAGGATCATCACTGATAACGGTACAAACCTTAACAATACTATGATCACCGCCTTGTGCGAACAGTTCAAGATTCAACATCACAATTCATCTCCTTATCGGCCAAAGATGAATGGTGCAGTCGAAGCTGCGAACAAAAATATCATACAAAAAATGACAGTCACCTACAAGGACTGGCATGAAATGCTACCGTTTGCTCTCCACGGGTACCGTACCACGGCTCACACTTCAACTAGGGCAACACCCTATTCTTTATTTTATGGCATGGAGGTTGTTCTACCTATTGAGGTTCAGATCCCCTCTTTAAGAATCATGAAGGATGCAAGTTTAAGTGAAGATGATTGGATCCAAACCCGACTTGATCAGTTGAATTTAATTGACGAAAAGAGACTTACTGTTGTTTGCCATGGTCAGACGTATCAAAAGCAGATGATCAAGGCTTTCAACAAGAAAGTCAGACGCCAAGTGTATCAAGTTGGAGATCTTATGATCAAGCGCATCATCTTGCCACAAAGTGATCCCAGGGGCAAATGGACTCCTACCTATGAAGGACCATTTGTAATCAAGAACATCTTTTCTGGTGGGGCAATGATCTTAACCACCATGGACAGCGACGACCTACCACACCCTGCGAACACAGACATAGTCAAAAGATACTACGCATAAGAGATCCGCTAGGTTGATACACCTAGGCAAAACAAGGGCATCCCGGCGAACCAAAAAGGTTCGGGCAAAAATTAGGGATAAAACAAAAAAAAAATTGTACACCCGGCAAGTTGAAAACCCGAAAGGGCGACTTGGGCAAAAAAGGGTTTCCCGGTGGACTAAAAACCCGAAAGGGCGGTCCAGGCAAAAATTAGGGAATTAAAGTGTATGACTATGTCTCTTCGGATCACTTTAAGGACAATCTCTCCACGGATAAACTCGGAGCTTCTGATCAATTCAACCATCTTCGGACGAGGCAACAGACGGACACGATATTCGGAGATATGAAGGCTATAGCAGAATGGGAACCCCATGGGGTTATTACACATAGCTATCTTTCTTTGTAAATTTTTCTTATTTATGACACCATCCTCTTACTAGGATGTTTGTCTCCTTTGTACAAAATACTTATTCAAAGTAAATACAAAGATATCTCTTTCAAAGTACAGAAAACCATTTGTCTCTTTCTTTTTACACTTGTGTTTTATTTGCAAAAACGTCCAATGATTCATTAATGAACATATGCATTTGAACATAATTACTGTTTACAAATAAACATGATGAAAAAGAACAATTACTGACAGGTAGAAAAATTAGGAAAACGTCTTTAGGCTATTCCATGAGCAATCTTTACAGCACGTCATTAAGATCCCCAGCGGAGCCAAAACTTTGAACTACAGATCCCCAGTGGAGTTGAGACTACCGACTACCAATCCCTAGCGGAGTTGAAACTTTCAATCCCTAGCGGAAATCATCCAGTTTCTCCAGGTTCCCCCAACAAGTTGTCTTGAAGCCTGAAAATCAACCAGATAACGGTTAACTTTTGTTTCTCCCCGACCTAGGGTAACTCCCCAGTAGAGTGGCAGACGACCAAAACCCCTGAACTTTTTTCCAAACAGAAATAAGCTTTTCCCCACAGAGTTTTTATTGCTTCTCGACAGAACAAAGACTCCAGTCAATAATCCCCAGTAGAAGTCATTAAAATTCTCTGGATTCCCCAGGAAGATTCCTCAAGAAGTATACGGCATTATCCTCACAATGGAATCCTCAGCAACAGTCAAGGATTATTTTTCCTCAACAGCAGTCAATGATTTATTTTCCTCAGCAGCAGTCATTTTCCTCAGCAATACAACAAATCATCTTACATGCACATACATTACATCCATATATTATAAACATTGATAAAAGTACATATGTTGCATCATACATTTCATGCAACATAACTTTGTGCTTCAGCCAACATTTCACCCTTTTTCAAGATAAGATTAACAGCTACCGTTTAACAATGTGCAATCATGATACAGTATAGATACGCTCCAGATACGGATGCCATCCTGATACTCATTCGGATTCAGATTTCAGATACAGTTTAGATACGCTCTAGACACGGAAGCCATTCTATTTCTCATTCAGATACAGTACAGATACGCTCCAGATACAGATGCCATCCTGATACTCATTCAGATTCAGATTTCAGATACAGTTTAGATACGCTCTAGACACGGAAGCCATTCTATTTCTCATTCAGATACAGTACAGATACACTCCAGACACGGAAGTTATTATGTTACTCATTAAGATTCAGATTTTAGATACAGTTTAGATACGCTCCAGACACGGAAGCCATTCTATTTCTCATTCAGAGACAGTTCAGATACGCTCCAGACACGGTTGCCATTCTACCGCTTATTCAAATTCCAAGTACCGATACAGTACAAATACACTTCAGACACGGAAGTCATTTTGTCACTCATTCAGACTTAATTTTAAGATATAATACAGATACACTCCAGACACTGAAGTTATTATGTGGCTCACTCAGGTTCATCCTTCAGATACAGTTCAGATATGCTCCAGACACAGTTGCCATTTTGTTACTTATTCAGATTCAAGTACAGATACAGTTCAGATACGTTCCAAATACGAACACCATTCTGATGCTTATTCTTTTGATTTACAACAAACATTCTTGGATGGCATCTACAAGCCCATCTCCAACAAGATTCTAACACCTCTTGGATGGCATCTTTAAGCCCATTCCCTCAACTACACCTTTGTCGAGTGCAAATTTATGGGCACTCTAGTGTCCAGTCATCTTTTACCTTCGAGTCACAAACGACAAAACTCGCCAATCTAACTCTTCAGGTTCAAGAAGATTGAACAGGGGCAGTTGTTGTACCCCAAAATTTGCCCTCCCATTTTTCATAGAAAACACAACCCTATGGTTTCTCAGATATTCAAGTTGGCTCAGAAATCGATCAGACAAATTCTCTTCTGTGGCGGTAAACTAGCAATTAGGGTTTTTCTTCCAATCCTCAGAAGAAAATGAATTCTCAAAAAAAGATTCAATTGGCTTTCACAGGTCTTCATGATTTCTCAAGTTTACTGAAAAGACAATGTTTGTTCCCTAGGCATGGTTGTTTGGGACAAGAGATGGAATTTAAGATTGTCATGTAGGACACTCATGATTGTTTAATCCAGGTTAACCAGATGATTTGCGTCTTTTAAAATATTTGCTTGGTCAGAAAATGGAATATACAGTGCGTGTTTGTTTGGAATGCAGTTACATAGTTATTGGGATTACTTGAAATATAAGTTACCAGACTGGAGCATTTTGTTTTAAATATCTTGATTGGGAATCTTTAAGAATCAGTTAGGATGCGAAGAGAAAAATTACAAGTTATTGACAGTAAAGGGTTTCAATTGACACCAGAATATCTCATAAGACTTTCTCCAATTTTTCAAACATTGTACAAAATAATTTGTTCTTTTAAATACTCTATGTTTTACAACTTATTGTATTTAAAAGATAAATTAGTACAATTGTTGGATACAATACAAGAATGTTTTTCTAAATTACAAGGAAATTCAAATGCTTGATTGGCCTAGGAGAATTAATCTATGCCTAAGTTTGATGGAAGTTATTTTGCTTATCTCCAAGACCTCCTTGATTGCCCTAGGGTTATTGCCTTCCAGGCTTTGTCATCTCCATTGTGCTCACATGAAAATAAAAGAAAGAAAATGTGATTAGTACAAAATCATTTGGGCATGAACAGAGATTTTAAATGCTATTCATCATTAAAGTTTGCAAAGTGGAATCAGAATGCCATTATTCATCATAATTTATTTCCTATATTTGTAAATCACAAAAAGATTATTCTTCTTGGTTCACAAAAAGAAAGAAGAAATGCTACAAGTTGTCCAAACAAAGGCAAGCAAGTTGTCCAAACAAAATGCAAGCAAACTGTCCAAACAGAATGATCACAAACTGCCCAGACCAAAGGCGCAAATTGAACTAAACAAAATGCAGTCAAACTGAATCAAACAAATACTACAAACTGAATGCAAGCAAGTTGTGCAAACTAGGCAACAAACAGCAACATTATCACAACTGTCCAAAAAAATAAACAGCTTTGTCTAAACAAAATGAAAACAGCATAAACGAGGCAGCAATATAGCAACAAACAGCATCAACAAAAGCAGGTAGCAAAGCAGAAGTATGGCAATATAATAGCTAAGTCAAACAAGCAAAAACTTGTTCAAGAAGCCTAATTCATCATTTTCCATTTTTCATTGCAAACTTTTCAGAATTGGAAAAAAAGGCAAAAGAGCAATTGACTTTCTTAGTGTCATTGAGAGAGAAGAGAGGAAAGAAGTCACCTAGGTTATTGGGATGCACAGCCCTGCTGCCTTGACTGTCACAAATTGCATAGAAGTTGCTAGAAAACAAAAACTGCAACAAAAAGGCCATAAGAACACTATGCCAAAATATTCAAATTTGATGGTTTTCCCACCATTTTGAATAGAGATAACAGAAAGAGAGTCAATATAACAGGAAGGAGGTCAATAGAAAAAAACAGTTGACAAACCTAAAGAAAACTCAGCAAACATACAAACCTCAAACCTCCAAAAACTGTCAAACCAAAAAATCTCAAGTACTGCAACCAAAACCAAACCTGATAAACTCCCAAAAACCTCAAACCTGAACCAAAACAACATCCCAAAAATCTGGAACAAGTCTCAAACCAACAGCAAGAACCATCATCAAGCCAAACTGTCAAAACCAACAGCCAGAACCATCATCAAGCCAAACTGTCAAAACCAACAACCTTCAAAAACCAGCAACCAACTCAAAACACCATTAAACAACCATCACAAAACCAAAACTCTCAAAAGAACCAAACCTGTAACAAATCTGTTAACCAATAACAAAAAACCAGTAAAAGTCTCAAACTGTAACCAAACCCAAAAAATTCCCAAACTGTCAACAAGACTAAAACTCCAAAAACCAGTAAACCATCAACATATCCAAAAAAACCTGTCGAACATTCAAAGCCAACAAGTCACAAACATGTAGCAAGTTCAAAAATCTATCAAACCTGCTAAGCCTTCATCAGAAAAACAAGAAAAAAATGTTAACCATTTGAACCAACAACCCTCATCACAACAAAAAACACAGTAACCCTCACGAAAGTCTCAGCAACCATCATCAAATAAAAAACACCAGTAATCATCAAAACCCAAAAGGCAAACAAACTATCAAAACATCAAAGCCTCATCAAACAACAACCAACATCCTCATCGTTCAACAAAGAAAATAGAAGAAAGTTACCAAAAAAACCACGCTTTCAATCTTCATCTCTTCCCCCACGCAGCTCCGACCACTAAGGAGCACGGCCCTCAGTTTCACCATCCCCTTTCCATTTCACAGAAAAGTTCCAAACAGGTATGGATTCTTCACCTTCCTCATAACATATTTCCCTGCATCTAAGGAATAAGATTGATTAACAGAAAAACATAAACAAGACAAAAAACAATGAACTCGCTTAAGCTTTAATAGGATAGCAGAACTTCACCTCTTCAAGAAAAAAACTTTAGAAATTCGATTAGGGAGGCGAGAGAGGCAGCGTTCCGGCAACTGAGAGTTGGGGGGGTAGATCGGACGAACCAATTTCGTCGCCTTTAGGGCAATCCAAACTTAGGGTTTTTAGAAAAACGTGAATCATGGTGAGATAAAGACGGCATGAGCGATTTTGTTCGCCAAATTAGAAAGGGACGATTAGTGAGAAGTTTAGAGGCTTCACAAAGATGAATAGAGATGAAAAAATGGAAGAGTTTGGAAGAACGAGAATGAGAGCGCCGCTGTGAACCACAACACTCCAAGAACCCTAATTTTTCTCTTAATCAGATCACTAATGCCATTTAAGAGTTTGGGCTGGTTATTTACATTAGTCTTTAAGCCCATGCGTTTTACTGATTTCACCCCCCCCCCCCCCCCTTTGGTTCGTTTTGTTACAGCTAAAACAACATTTTCTTTGGGCCTTCTCCCAAATAGTCCTTTAAGCCCACTGCATTTTTTGTTTGCTTAATTTGTTTTCCTTTACTTTTTTTTTATTATTATACAAATGCTAAGAAAACTTAAATATTTTTTTATTAAAATTGATTTAGGTTTTGTAATTTAATTTTTATCATTTTTCTTTTCTTTAATAAATTTGTTTTAGATTTTACTCAATAAAACACCAAAAATAATAATAATAGAACTTAGTTTAGTCTTTTTTTAAAAATTTATCTAGTTACTTACTTAATTAATAAAATACAAAAAAATAAAGATTTTAATTTAATCAATTTTTTTTAGAATAGGTTTTATTTTCCTCTTTTCAAGTAAATATTTAGCATTTCATACTTTGTTGATTTTATTTCATGAATTATCATAACTTTAATTAAATCGCACAAAAATTAGATTTGGTTGCATTGTTTGATATTCAGACATTTCTATCTCATTTGATTCATCCCCATTTGCAACAATTGTACCCCCATTCCCGAACACTTTATAATAGCGTAGAATTTCAATTCCCGCAATTTACTGTTTTTCATATACTGTATAGTAATTAGGCGTGTATGGAAAGATTCAAAAAAATCAATCGCTAGATGACCTAATCAAAGAATAAAATAACTTGAAACTAACACACTTTTTCACACGCGCACCTCTAGGGTAACCTCGCTTGTTGCCTCGGAAATACAATCATGTCCCTCGAATATGGGATGCTCTAGCAAAGACCCTTCGATAAAAAAGATCGTAGTCCCTCGATGACCCTCGATGTTGCCTTTGATGAAACGATCTCGTCCCTTACGAAAATTGCTAAAGCGTCTCACAAGTTGCCTTCGATGATTGTAAAATTGACCCGTGCCTGTCCCTTCACATCCAATGATGGGGCTTCTTACCAAATCAATGGTAAGATAACACCATTAAAAGGAAGAAGAAAAGAACAATTTAAGGCCTTTCGAGTAGATAGATTCGCTCTTAATTATTCGCTTGCTCACGATAAAAACTCTTACACCTACACTCTCATTTCAAAACATTTTCAAAAGACAAAACATTTTGTATACGTTCTTATAGAGACGAGAACCATTGCAAAACCTCTTTTCAAAACACTTTTCGAAACACGATTCACAAACACATCTTTGAACCACTTTTCGAAACAAAACTTTGTATACGTTCTTATAGAGACGAGAACCATTACAAAGAGATTTTTCAAAATACTTTCAAATCCGACACCACAAGCACACAATCAAATAAAAGCAAGTGATCTAAACGAGTAACTAAGAGCCCATAGAAAACCATGGATGAAAATGGTGCTAATACCTTCCCTTTTCATAATCTACCCCCCGAACCCAAAAAAATCTCGGAAGGTCTTTCCTATGCTTTTTTACTTTTCCTTTTGGATAAAAGAAAAGTCGGTGGAGACTCTTGCTAACCGCACAAGTGCGATCAAAAACGCAAAATATCAAGTCAGTTCTCCCACCGTATTAGAGTGTAATCATGATAACCTGCACACAAAATAAACAAACAACCCAATGTCTTGAGTTAAACCTCAAGAACTTCAGACAGAGTATCAATTAAGGTCACAAGGTCTCAAACATAGGCCTAGGTTTCTAACTCTAAGTCCAAGAAGTCCAATACTCCACAATGCCAAGGATAGTAACCAAATAGTCCAAGTATCATTAAAGTCTTTTTAGGGTTCATGTTGATTATTAGGTGTCTTGAAAAAAAAAGGCTCAAGTATGCAAAATAAAGATAACAAGGATATAAATGCTCAAGTGAGCAAAATACAAATAACATGAAATGTAATGCTTAAAGTAAATGGTACATAAAGCATAAAGTGAAACAAATTAATAATTAGTGGTTAGTTGGATGACCATCTTAAAACTTGCATTTGGAACTCATTAGAGGATTAGTATAACCAAAGCCTCCACACAATAAGTTGCATTTGCTTTTTGTCAAGTATATCATCCATTTGGAATCCTTACAACTACCATTTAATGATCAATGATGTTTAAGTGACCCGCGTTGACTAAAAGTGTTGTAGATCCATTAGGGATTGGTAGAACCAAAGCCTCCACACAATAAATCTCAAATTTATTGGATCAAAGGGGTCAAATTAACATACTTGGGCTTACAAACATAGGTTTGGTCCACAAATGATCATTTATTTGAATCGGGACAAAATTTAGCGCTATGTTAAGCAATCATAAATGGACTTATATAAAAGTCGCACTTATTTTGAGGCCGATCAATAGCAATCTATGCACCATTTTTTTTGAGACATGATATAGGGATTATGCTCCAATAACACTTAGTGCAATAAGAAAGGGATGAGATGGAGAGGGGTAGGAAAGAATATATAAACCATATTTGAATTAAATTTAATCAAACTATTATTAAAATCATTCATACATTTATATGAAGTTAGATTCAACATCATGGATCCAATGATGTTAACAAAGTTCATGATGAAAATTCAACCCAAGATCAGCCAGAAAATAGTCATAAAATAATATTGCATTTAATATATACATTAAAAAAGGTTTTAAAATGTTTTAAAATAGAAATAAAAGAGAAGAATATCAACTACGTTCAAATTAATCAAGAAATAAAAAGTAAGACCATAGAAAAATCAGAAAAGGACTCAAATATTTTTACAATTTTTTTTGTAATTTTTAAAAGTCAGAAACTATTTTTAAAATATAAAAAATGGGTAAAATAAACCAAAATTGAAAAAAAATAACAAAGTCAGAAATAAAAAATAAATGAGGTCACAAATATTTGTCACAATATCATTGGATTATTCCATAAAAGTATTTTTAAACATTTAAAACAATTCAAATAAAGTGAAAATTTATTAAAAAAATATCAAAACACAAAATAAAATTGTGAAAATATAAAAATCAGAAAGAGAAAAATCAAAAATATTTTTCATAATTTTTTCAGATTTTTTGGACTAAAAATGAATTTTCTATGATTTTTTGAAGTTTAAAACAATTAAATATAAAAATCAGAAAATAAAATAAAAACTAAAAAAATGTGGACCAATGGATGAGAGTCAAAACACGTTAGTAATCAAATCCAAGGGATCTGGCGCGTTGTGCATATCATGGTCATTAGTGAATAAAACATTGGATCACTTATTAAATCAGAAATTCTAAAAAAACAAGTGGCATGCCATCATTGGTTGGAAGATGACACGTTGGTCATCTTCAACCTCTAGCCAACGTGAATTATAGGTCTCTCAAACTGTAAAATCAGAAGCTCAGACATATGCCATTCGCTTCGTCTCTTCAAGACGAAGACAACCATACCTTCACGACAAATTTATATAAATTGTATCTCAAGCAAATTGGAAGGAAAGTTTTGAAAAGAGATTTGAAATTTCATGGTCAAAACGTGTTTTCAGATAAAAGCAAGTGTTGCAACTAGAACCAGGACAATGAGAGCTTCACAATGATATTAAAGTTTTGAATAATTGATGGAGAAATCTACCTATTGAAGTTGAGTTGTAGAGCTCTGAAACTGGACTTCTATGGAGCAATATAGGGCACGATTCTTGAAGGTAATTGTATGGTTAGCTTCAGGGAAGATCAAGGAAGGTGAATTGATAGAAAAATTGGATTAAAAAAGGCTTGAACACTGATTACAAAGTTACAGAAAATTGAGTTATGGAGCAAGTTTGGCAGGGTGATTATGGTTATTCAAGCTTGAGAAAATGAATGAGATAGCTTATGTATTTACTATCCAGGCTTTCATTTCGAAGTAACCCTACGACCTAAGTTCTTTCTCATAGCCCTACTATCCAGGCTTTCATTTCGCAGCAACCCTACTATCCAGGTTCCTTCTCACAACCCTACTACCTAGGCTTTCGTTTCGAAGCAACCCTACTATCCAGGTTCCTTCTCTCTTATCTCCAGACAACAATTTACAACACTGTAAGACCTGGAACCGACCAGATACGGTCAATTTCATATTTCCCCAGTAAGTCGCTGTGCAGTCTGGACCCTGACCAGACATGCAGTTTACTTCCACCTCCTCAATCAAGATTTAATTCCCCAGTAGAGTAGCGGACAAACGAAGCTCCTAGCCTCTATTTCCCAAGACATAAATCAACACTCTCTGGTGAAGTTCTCCTCAATGACAGTTATAGGAATTCTCGCAAAGGAGTCTCTTATGCGGCCGATATCTTTTATGGATGGCATCTTTAATCCCATCTCCAACGAATCTCCATCGCCTTTCAAATGGCATCTGTAAGTCCATTCCCGATATTATCGACTGACATTCACTTCATGTGAGTGCAAATTTCTGGGCACTCTAGTGTTCAATCATCTTCCACCTTCAGATCACGAAATGCAGACAAGCCAATCTACATCCTCAGGTTTAAGAAGATTGAACAAGGGCAGTTGTTGTATCCCAAAATTTGTCCTCTCATTTCTCAAAGGATCATCCTGGACCCTCGGGTTTGCTTCTATCAAGTATCGAGCCTTAGATTACAATTTTCCAAGAAAATCATTCATAAGGGCAAAATGGTCAAAAGCACACTGAAAAGTCAAACTTTGACTTTTACATCAAAAATCAAGTTTCAATAATTATATTTCATCAAGACATGAAATTGGTTCATCAAAAATCAGAAGTCAGAAATTACTTTGAAAAATCCAAATTTCTAAACGATTAATTTTTTTTCTAAGTGTTAAGAGAATATGGTACTTCAAAACTTCTGGGCCAGTCCCCACGCAAGCGCAATCAGAATTTGCAAACACGGTTCAGAATATGATGCTTCAATCAGAACATGTAGAAGCGATGCTCTTTAGTCAGAACATGATTCTTCAACATATGAAGGCTATGCTCAACGCTTCGGTCAAAACATCACCCTTCGAGTCTCATTCTGGTCTTCTACGATCAGAACATCACTAAATCCAAAAACCTCATTTAAATAACCTACCGCCCTACTATGGCACAGTCCTGCAACTAGTTGTTGATCTAGTCCACGCCTACACTTTCTAAAACCCCATATTTGCACCAAATTAGCATACAAAGGTTGTGTTTAAAAAGCAATGGAACAGTATACCAAAAATGTTCAAATCCCATTTGTTTTCCCCCCCAAAACCACAGTAAACCCATCTACAAATAAGTTGCTCCATCACACGTTCAAGGGGCTGCCTTTTGGAGAGGGAGAGAATTATCTAAGAGAGAAAAGGAAACAGTAAAAAAACCTTCGCAAATCCTAAACAAAACCTTTGTTCTTCCCTTTGAATCAAAGAATTTGCATTTCTCTTCCGTTGTTCTTGCTAACTCTAGATCATCTGAAGGCACCAGCTCAAGTCCCAAACACACGTTCCAGGTTTAAGGTAAGTCTTTCTGACTTTGAATCTTTTCATTTAGAATATCATTAAATATGTAAATACCATAGTATTGGTGTTGTCCATATCATTGCATAAGTAGAAAAACTATGGATCAGAACTTCTTGAATAAAGCTAGGCTCAGAATTAGAATTAGAACTTATATAAGTTGATGTGCTTTTATCCTTCCGACTTGCTGTTAAGGACTGAGTAAATTGCTGATGTGCTGATTAATATGAGGAAAGAGTTGAAATGTAACACAGAACTTCTGAGTTCTCCTCACCATTTTAACACACACAGAACTTCTGATTTTCACTCGTTTTTAACACACACTGAACTTCTGGTTTTCACTCGCTGTTAACACACACTGAACTTTTGATGTTCACTCACTGTCTTAGCACATACTGAACTTCTGAGTTCTCCTCACTGTTTTAATACACAGAACTTCTAAGACTTTCTCACTGTTCTAACACTCAGAAGTTCAGTATGTAGCAACCCAAAACTTCTGTGTTTTCCCTCTAACGTTTCTTGCAGGACCTCAGAGTGTATCAATCTAGAACTTCAGATTTCCTCCGACGTTTCTTTCTGAACCACAGTGCGCCCGACATCAGAACTTCTGATCCCCTTTGTTTTTCTTTCACCAGCATGCTAATCCTATCTCTCATTATTTCCCTTTTTTATCATTTTCAATATTAATACCCTTTTTATTAATATAAAAAAGACATACAAATATTTTTTTTTATTAATTAATTAATTTATTTTTCTTAATTCATTAAGACAAAAAAACATTTTCTAAACAAGTCCTTTTTCTTTCTTGCATTGTACATTTCAATATGGTTGTAATAGTTAATTAAGATTTAAATTCTTGCAACCCCCCATTTGTAAATTTGTAACCCCATCCCTAAATGATGTAATAGCGTAGGACCTTTACATTTCTGCAATTTATTGCTTTCAAACATAAATGCTAGTAATTAGAGTGTGTATGGTAAGACATAAAATCAACAAATAGATAACCCTAATCAAGACTAAATGCATGAAAATCAAACACACTTGCATACTAGCACCCTTATGGTAATCCCATTTTGTTGCCTTTCAAAAAATAGTCATGTCCCTCGAATATGGGCGTTTTAGCAAAAAAAAACCTCGATAAAAGATCGTAGTCCCTCGATGACCCTCAATGTTGCCTTCGGTAAACGATCTCGTCCCTAAACGATATTGCTAAAACGTCCCATATGTTGTCTTCTATGACTATACAAACGTCTTGCGCCCGTCCCTTCACATTCAACGATGGGGCTTCTTACCAAAACAATGGTAAGGTAGCAACATCTAAAGGAGGAAAATAACATTTAAGACCTTTTGAGTAGGTATATTCGCTCCTAGTTGCTCGCTTGCTCACAATAAAACATTTTTTACACCAACACTTTCATCTTGAAACATTTTCAAAAGACAAACACTTTGTACGCATTCTTATAGAAACGAGAGCTAAAGAAGACACCTTTTCAAAATCACTTTCAAAAACACATTCCACAAACACACCTTTGAACTATTTTTGAAGCAACACTTTGTACGCGTTCTTATAGAAACGAGAGCAATTATAAAGACATTTTCAAAATACTTTCAAAACCCACACCATAAGCACATTCAAACAAAAGCAAGTGATATAGCAAGCAACTAAGAGCCTGTAGATAACTACGAATGAAAAGGGTGCTAGTACCTTTCCTTTTCATAATCTACCCCCCAAACTCAGAAAACATCTCTAAAGGTCTTTCTTATTCTTTTCAGCCTTTCCTTTTGGATAAAAGAAAAGTCGGTAGCGACTCTTGCTAACCGCATAATTACGATAAAACGCAAAACAACCAAGTCAGTTCTCCCACCGCATTACACCACCCATTCTTCGTGATGTTCTTCGATCCTATGCTCGGTTAATTATGTGTTCAGATCCCAATTGAGTCTGGCATCTTGTCCTTGATGTTCTGATGATGGTTCGGATATTGAAAGTTTATTTGAAAGAGGCAGTCATTTTGTAATCTTTTTTTTTTGTTGAGGATTTGTAGTAACCTCTTTTTTTGGTTTTCGTTATCCCTTGTTTTGCCTGAACTATTTCTTTTGTGATTACAGTCAGTGGGATGCCCCAGTTTTTTCTTAAGTCTCCTTCATAGGTTTTGACTTAGCGGGCTTTTATTTTGAGAGATAATGACTGCCAGTTTTAATTATTATGCAGAACCATCACCATTTTCTGATTTGGAAGGACGTCTTTGATTCCATTCATTATGTATGAAGTAGAATATTGCGACTGAATGCGCATCTGAATTAACTAAGAAAACTACCCTACCCAAGGTTATGATTAAGGGTTTTAATTTGTGTGAAAATAAAAACTCCTACTTCTTTGGCTCAAAGGGGTTGACTAGAGATTATCTTCCTTATAACTCCACTGTTTGGGATTTGAAACAACGTTTGTACATCGTCCGCAAGGTCTGTTCAAAAGCACACTGTGTGAGATTGTGGTATCGTTTTCGTCATCCTCCCTCTAAAGGCTTATAGCTTTTTAATCGAGAGTCGAATATCACGTAAAGGAAGCAAGAAAACAGTTTAAATAAAATGACAATGAAATCATTCAAGACAAACATATGTGATTCATTAATGGGAAAATCAAATTTCGGCATAACAGTAATTGTTTGAACAACAAATGAAATTATAAATGAAAAATAAAAAAATAAATTGGACGCTCTCAATGATTTGGCCTAGGAGCAGTGATCACTTTGTGAGTCTCTGGAGGGTCAAATTCAATCTCTTTGGCGTCAATCATATCCTGGATTTTGTTCTTCAGAGCCCAGCAGCCATTTGTATCATCTCCAGGATTATCAGAATGTTATGCACGCCTTTTGTCGGGGTGGTAACTAGGAGCAGAAGTATTGGGATTTCACAGAGGAGCCTTTAACATAATCAATCCTGCTTTCAACATGTGTTATAACGCTTGAGCTAGTGATGTATTGATTCTGGTGAATTGTCTCTTAGGTATGACCTCTTTATGTTGATTCCCATGTTGGTGTCGTTGAATATGCGTAGGATTAGAGATCAGTATTGCCCCACATATTGATTGCGGTCGTCTTCCTTATTACGACCCTTCTGGCCATACACAACATTGGCTTCCCTCTTACCAGCAAATAGCTTCTTCTCAGCATTAGAAGATGCAGCCATCGGGATCTTCCCACTCATGATACCACTTTCGATCCTTTCTCCAGTAAGAACCATCTCTGTGAATCCAGATGGGGAACTCCCAATTAGCATATTAAAGAATGGGCCTGTCAGAGTACCCATGAACATATCTACCATTTCCCGATCATTCAGAGGAGGTTGTACCCTGCCAGCTAGATCCCTCCATTTCTGGGCATATTCTTTGAAGCCTCGCTAGAACCCATAGACATGCTTTGGAGTTGTGTACGAGTTGGAGCGAGGTCAGCATTGTATTGGTACTGCTTGTAGAAAGCAACAACCAAGTCTTCCCAGGTATGAATGTATGTTCTTTCTAGCTAGTAGAATCACTCCAGTTGCATGCCAGCTAAACTTTCTTGGAAAAAATGGACCCATAACTTTCGGTCAGCAGTGTGAGGCTGGATCTTCCTGACATAGGACCTTAAGTGTAACTTAGGACAGGAGACACTGTCATACTTAGCGAACGTGGGGACCTTGAATTTTGGTGGGATGATCACGCTAGAAACCAAGCCTAATTCTTCAAAGTCCAAGCCAGGTATCTGCTGAATCTCCATAGCATTGAGACGATTCTCCAGCTGTTTGTATTTATCATCAGCAAGAGGATACTGCTCCTCAGAATAATCAGCTTCGTATTCATCAGTTCCCGGGTTGTTATCTTCTTCGTGAGTATCCCCCTTATTTGATGGAGTTGAAAGATCTAGAGCTCCTTTAATCGGTCTTCTGAGTCTTATTCCCATATTAAGGATTCCAGCCGGTTTCTTTGCCTTCTTCTTCTTCTCTTTGATGATGAGAGCTTTCATTTCTTCCTGCCTCTGGGTCAAAGCCATGAACATTTGTTGAAACTGAGCATTTTGAGTCTGTAGATCCTTCACTGTTTGTTATAGAGCCATTACTGAAATAAACAACGAAAAGATGAGAAACCTGTTTTGAAACTTGCTTATGTAATGATATGTATGATATATGTATGCAATGTTTTCAAGGATCCCGTGAGGTAAACAAGAAGATATCAAAAGCTGAAATTTGCAGCTTTGATTGAAGAACTTCGTATCATTGAGTGTCCTTCTACGAGAGTCAAGCTCACCATATCAAGTGGGTCATAGCCTCTGACTCAATTTTTCTTGTCTTGGTCCTTTGACGGCATTGGCTAGAGGAAAATAAATCCCCTTTTCCCCTTGCTAGACGTTTGATTTACCATAACCTGCATCACAAACTCTTGAGATCCTTGAAATGGTTAGTATGATATGCCATGTTATGATGTCATGATTATGCTAAGAAATCACATATATAGCAAGCACAAGCAAATCACACAAATACCTTAGGTTTAAGGCTTACATGGGTTTTAAGGTCATACCCTCTTAAAGTTGGATTGGTTCAACCTGTCCTATAATAGTAACCAGGTTCTAAAGGATCTCAATATCACCGACCTTTCCCACAAGCTTCGTTCGATAAGTGACTGACTCGCAACCAAACAAAACTCAGGAGTCAAGTCTCAATAAGTGCAGCATCGAGTATCTGCCGACCTTGGGAATACACCAAAGACGACCATCTCACTACGTCCTAATGGCCAAGTTGTTCAATTAAAGGTTATAAGGTCAGTTTACGCTTTATGACACCACACAGCGGCCCCGTATTCTTCTTGATTAACTCAAGAGCTACCGGTACCAACCAAAGTGTCGTATCAACATAGCCATCACTTCAACTGTGTCGGTATACCCCGCATAGTTTCCACGATCTATTGCTACTTACCTAAAAGGTATCCCCAGATTCGGGTGTAGGATCTATAGTAATCCAAACAATACCCTTAAAAATAAATCAATCAAAACAAGCAAAAAAGAAATTTAAAATGATCTAGGCCCTAAGGTAAACCCCACTTTATTACATTTCCCCAACAGAGTCGCCAGTTCTGTGATATGGTGGCAGAACCAACTGTTTAATATTGGTTTGCATTTTTTGTTTGCAAATGTTGCTGTAAGCAAGAGTCGCCACCGACTTTTCTTTTATCCAACAAAGGAAAGGGTGAAAAGAACAGAAAAATACCTTTTTTGAGATTTTCTGAGTAAGGGGGTAGATTATGGAAAAGGAAGGTGTTAGCACCCTTTCCATCCGTGGTTTTCCACGGGCTCTTAGGTACTTGCTCATTTTTTTAAACTATTTTCCGTGCTTGTGTGTTTTGAAAATTATTTTGAAAATTCCTTAGTGCGGCGATTCGCTTTGTGATAACTCTTGTATCAGTCCTCAAGAGTGTTGACAAGGCGAATGTTTTTGAAAGTGTTTTTGAAAATATTTTTGTGTAGGTGCAAAAAGTTGTTTTGAGCAAGCATCTAAGAACTTATCTACTTATACTCAAAAAGATTGTTCTTTTCTCCATATCCTTTAGACAATGCTATTCTACTATTAGTGAGTAGGTAGCCCTATCGTTGGATGTATGAGGAACAGGAGTGGGTCATTGTTATGGTCATAGAAGGAAACATATAGGGATACCTTAGCAGTTCGAAGGGACTGTCATCATATATTTGTAGGCAACATATAGGGATACCTTAGCAGTTCGAAGGGACTGTCATCATATATTTGTAGGCAACATTGAGGGACAAGATCATTTCTCGTAGGCAACTCGAGGGATATTGAGGGACTATGATCTTTATGATGACTTTAAACGAGGGTCTTTGCTAAGGGTATCCCTATGATCGAGGGACATGACCATTATTTTTCTGAAGGCAACAAGTGAGGTTACCCTAGAGGTGCGAGTGTGCAAATGATTCAGTTTGGTTATTTATCTTGCAATTAGGGTTTTCTATCGTTCATTTTTATCTTTCCATACAATCTTATAATCTAAGTATTGCATAAAATATAGTAGCAGAAGTTAAAGGCGGAAATGTATACCTAAGCTATTACAGAGCTTTGGGGCAGTTACATAATAGTGAAGAGTGCGGAAAAGAAATCCTAAAACTATTACATCACGAAAGCAATTACATGATAATGATTAAAAAAATATGGAAAAAATAAAGCTACGATATTACAGTTGAACGCGTCCTATACACTTTATCTAGGAAAATAAAAATAAGATGAAAATAGAAAAGAAAATATTTTGGTGATTTTTTATGAAAAAAATAAATTATGATAATTAATTAAATAAACCTAAAAACCTAATTAATTTTAATTAATAAAAAAATGTTAATTTTGAAAAAAGTTAATTAAAATATCTAAAAACCTAATTAATTTTAGTTAAAAAAAGTTTTAAAAAAAGTTTATGTTTAATGATTAACAAAAAAAAGAATTAAGTTTGCCAAAAAATAGATAGAGGAAGAAACATCAATGAAAAATAGGGTTGGAAAATAGGGTTAGAAAATATAAATAATGCAAATATCAGGGACGAGTGTTGAACCAAAAATTAATTTAAAACCTAAAATTAAATTTAAAAAAAAACTTAAAATTAATTATTCGAGTTTATTATGAAAAGTCAAAGGTTTGTGAAAAATGTTAGGTTTTATGAAAAAATGTTTTAAATAGAAAGAAAGAAAATAGGTAAAAGGATAAATAGAATGGAAGAAAACCAAAACCAATAAGGGTGGGTGTTGAACCCACGCCCTTAACCTCCTCAGAATGTCTGCCTTGCCATGCATTATTGGTTGTTATGATCCGGCATCAGTATTTTGTAATAAACCTACATGGGACCATAATGGTCAAACCTGTAGTGTTGAATTTCATGAACACATTAAATAAATTATTATATCATGAAATACAAAGAAAATAAACATATGAAATTTTGTAATGTTAAAACCGATATGCCATGTATGAATGCTTCTATACCCTTTTGATCATGGAGATCAAACCATCCTTACCATTACTGGAGAAGTAGTGAGATGGAGGTTTGTAACAAGGATGACTTGTTTGTAATGAGATGGGGGTTTGTAACAAGGATTTCAAGATTTTTAGGGTTCTTGAAAGAATTTGATATTTTAACAGGGTTGTGGCAAAGGTTTTTTTTTATTCTGTTTGTGTGAAAAGAATGAGATTATATAATGAAAATTAGAGCAAAGATATGGGCTTTGAATGTGTAATTGGGCTTCCAATAACCACAAGCAATAGTGTAGATTTTTATTCACTTGAGTCTGACACGTTCTAGGCAAAATCACAGGGACTTAAGTGCAATTCTTGAAGTTAAAATGTAAAAACAAAATGTATCCGATATCGAGAACTAACTCCTGTCTGAAAATGGGCTCAATCGGATAAACGGTGAATTAGTTATGAATTTTGGGCTCAAGTGTCAACTCTGACACGTTCTTCAATAAAAAACTGGTATTGATCGGGGCAGAACTCGGTCTCGACTTTGGAAGCAAAGTTGTAGATCTATGAGTCAGTGGCCTTGTGTAAAAACATGGGCCCGATCCGATAAAAATTGACCGAGTTATGAATTTTTGAAGTTTCAACCCAGATGAAATAATATTCAGCATTCAGGATTTTCAGCGCGTCACGTGCACTCTAGGTAAAAAACGAAGGCCTTTTGGATAGTTTTCGAACTAGATACCTCTTGAGAAAACGTAGCCAACTCAATTCGTGAAATTTTGGCACCGGAACCAGCTCGATACGATGAAAATCTCTGAAGTTATGATTTTATGAACATGACGTAAATAAACTTCTGTCACAAATTTTCGGTACGAAAATACTTGACAAATCCGCATTTTTGAAGACCTTCTGATCGAAATTGTCTTCGATCCGTGAGATATGAAAACGTAGATGACGTCAATACGTAATTTTAGCCACCAGAACAAGTTCAAAACGAGCCACGATCTTCAAGTTATGAATTTTTTAGTGTGTAAAAACTGAACTTTCAGCACACTTTTTCACCATATTTCTTCGAGAAAACTCGCACATTCGAAGACCTTCTTTAAAGAATTGGCTCTCGAGCCGAACCTGAATTTGAGAATATCTTATCAGGGATATCTTGGCGAAAGAACACCTGAATATGGCGTACCGGGTTGGACTTGTGAATCTTTGAACCCTAAATCATTGCGAAACGGCAAACCGATCTTCAGCACAGAAAATACTCTGAGAACATCTATTGGCGAAATAAATGTCACTTGTAACCTGATGAAGCTTGCTAAATATACCTTGATTACATAACCATAAAACCAATTATATGCATGTATATAATAATGAAATGTAAGCCAAAAAGGTCGAAATAAAGAGGGTAAATTTTGGGGTACAACAGTGTGTGTAAGAGCATAGTTGTATATTTTTTGATAAAGTAAAAAGCAGAAAAGAAAAACAAAGAGCGTAAAATTTGTATGCAAAACGTCCAATGTTTTATTAATGATATATGAATATGAAGCAATAACCCTCACAAAATAGACCATTGTGCCTCGGGTAAGACACAAGGCTTTAAAGTTTCAATTGTTAAAAAATTACATATCCCAAAAAAACAAAAAGACGATTACTCTTGAATAAAAGTAATAGGAACAAAGTCTTTCGCCTCCCAATTGTTGAGTCTACCGTTGATGGTTGGGAAGATCCATTTGTCCAAGTCGCAGTCACTATCACTGTCTTCCAGAGCAT
This sequence comes from Vicia faba, assembly GCA_948472305.1. Classification (NCBI taxonomy): domain Eukaryota; kingdom Viridiplantae; phylum Streptophyta; class Magnoliopsida; order Fabales; family Fabaceae; genus Vicia; species Vicia faba. The sequence goes on from OX451739.1 coordinate 1,601,802,657, forward strand.
TGACTTCATGGTTGTTGATCCTTAATGGTGGTCCCCCGATGCGAGCACGACGAACAACTCTTTGGGATCTTGAAGTAAAACTCAAACCAAACTTGCCAGATTTGTAGGGAATGTCTGGAAGTTGGCCCCAAATGGTACACCCACCTTCTTCAACTATTGATTTGTCATCCCTAAGAGAAGCCATCTTCAGCGGAGATCTGGTAGTCTTTGGAGCACTGGTAGCAGTCTTGGTCACAGCAACGGTCCGTGGAACCTCCTCAAAGTTCTGACAGGGGATCTCAATGAACCTGTTGTCTATTTCAACATACCTGAAAGAGCTCAGGTATCTCACCATGTATTCCTCCTCCCCATGGACTGTGATAATTTTCCCATTGACCGAGTACTTCAGCATATGATGCAGGGTAGAAGTAACAACACCAGCCCCATGGATCCAGGGTCGACCCAATAAACAGGAATAAGACGGGGGGATGTCCATCACATAAAAGGTTGAGTCAAAAGTCTGAGTACCAACTTTGATAGGGATGTCCACCTCCCATTGCACCATTATTTTAGAACCATTGAAGGCTCTCACCACAATATTATTAGGCTTTAATGTGAGTCCTTTGCAATCTAACCTGTCCAGAGCATTCTTGGGAAAGACATTTAGCGACGAACCTATATCCACCAGAACGTGGGCTAATATAATGCCCATGCACTCAATAGAGACATGCAGGGCATCATTGTATTTCCTTCCCTTGGGAGTTAAATCTGCATCAGAGAATCCCAGGCCATTGTCAACTGTCAAACTAGCCACGCAATTCTCGAATTGATCAACAGAGGTCTCTTGGGGTACATGGGCAGACTTCAGGAATTTTACCAAAGCCTTAGCATGGGCTTCAAAGCACAAAAGTAAGGCCAGCATTGAGATTTTTGAAGGGGTCTTCCCCAATTGTTCCACGACATTTCACTTTTCTTGATTATCTTCAATATCTCTTCCATTTCCTTTTTAGAAGCCTTAGGAATGACTTCTTGGTGCGTCTTCATCTGGATAGGCTCAAACAATACCTCTTTGCCCCGAGTCTCGGCCGACTCAGTAGCAGGGATAACGGAAGGGATAACAGTAGGAGTAGCAATAGGAGTACTGACAAGAGTAGCAGCATGAATAATCACAGGAGTAACAACAGTCTTTAGAGAGATATTGGGAGAGAAAACTCTTCTGCTTTTCATTATTTTACTGGTCCTGGCGATATTGTCGACGTCAGGATTAGTATCTTCAGTAACTTTGTCCTCAACAGCCAACAGGTCTTGCTTGACGCCATGATAATAGATGTCAGCCCCATAATTCCAGGGAACAACTTTATCAGAGGAATATGGTATTAGCCCGGGAAGGGTGATGATCAAGGGAGAAAACTTGGGAACGGATGTAATCCTGACGGGTCTTTTGGTGGAGACCCTGGGAGGATTATCAGAAATGGTAATTATCGAGACATCTTCACAAAAAATTCTTGTAAGGGGAACTTTTTCAAACATAATTTCTTTGTTAATTATCAGGCACTGAACACCCATTTTCAACAACAAGCAACCATCTGGTAGAGACATATATAAGTGGAAAACTTCACGACAGCCCGAAAATAAACCGGTTTTCAACAGACTCTCTTTAACAGTTAGAAGAGGAGTAGCTTACTCATCCGCAGAAGAAACAAACTGATCATTATCAACAACATTGACACCTTGGCCATGTTTGGGAATTGGCGCAGTTATTACATTAGGTGTCTCTGAAAGGTCAAACTCAATCTTCTTCGCCTCAATGAGATCTTGTACCGTATTCTTTAAAGCCCAACAGTCGTTTATACCATGCCCCGGAGTTTCAGAGTGCTAGGCACGTCGGGCATTTGGGTTGTAGCGGGGAGATGTAGTATTAGGACTCTTAGGGACTTCCTTCAGAGTTACGAAATTGGACTTCAGTAGATGTGGCAAAACCTGGGATAAGGTCATGTTGATCCGGGTGAACTGTCTTTTAGGCGCATCTGGCCTGCGCTGATTGTTTTGTTGCTGGTTTGATGCAGGATTGGAAATCATAACATCTCTTACCGTCAGAAGATGTTCAGTTTTATTGTGATTTCTTTGGCCATAAGCAGCACTGGCCTCCTTATTTCTAGTGAAAGGTTTCTTTGATGTGCTAGAGGATGCATCTCTCTGGATTTTACAACTTTTGATGCCAGCTTCTACCCGTTCACAAGTCAGTATCAGTTCAGTGAACCCAGCATACGAGCTTCTAATCAGATGGTTAAAGAACGGACCAGACAACATGCCCAATAACATGTCAGTGATCGGTGGATCTGGAACTAACTGTTTAACGCTGGTTCGCGAAATGTCGCGGTAAGAAAGAGTCGCCACCGTCTTTTATTTTCTCCAACATGGACAGGACAAAAACACAGCAAAATTCCTTATTGAGAATGTTTCTCGGTTCGGGAGGTAGATTTATAGAAAGGGGAGGTGTTAGCACCCTTTCTATCCATGGTTATCCATGGGCTCTTAGGTACTTGCTCTTATGTTTTCAAAATGTTTGTTTGCTTTTCAAAAGTGCGTGGGTTTGAAAAAAGTTTCATTGAAAACTTCAATTCGACTCTTGTATCAGTCCTCAAGAGTGTTGTGAAGCGTTTGTTTTGAAATCTTTTAGAAAGTGTCAGTGTGAAAAAGGTTTTTTGTTTGTTTTTAGAAAGAGAGCAAGTACCTATGAGTTGTCTACCTACCCTAAGGAATTAGGCTGCATAAATGTCCTTAAGGTAGTGTCATCCCACCATTGAGAGATAGGTAGCACCACCGTTGGAGGTATTCGGGTCAATTCGTTTGTAGGGACAGTGTGGTCACCAGAGCAACAGTAGGACACCTTAGAAGCTACCCTTATGCCATTGATTCTTTTTTAATTTGAGGCAACTTTTCCGAGGCAACTGGATCATGTCATGGACATAAGGACTTACTAAAACGTCCTATACTCGACGACCACGTTTCGAGGGTAAGGCAACAGTGAGGCGTACCCTAAGAGTGGTGTGTGAATTTGTGTGTTGTTTTCAGTTTAGCATTTATCTTTTGATCATGGCATTGTGAGCTACGCTTGTTTTTAATTAGCCATACATTCTTTCATGCAATGTTTAGCAGTTTTAAGAGTGCGGAAAATAAAATCCTACGCTATTACAAGGCGCGGGTCTATACATCGTCAAATTAACAAAGACCCGTTTTAATAAAAATGCAGAAAGTAAAACCTAATTACTATTACAAGGCTTGAGCAATTACATAATATTTGAAAGAAAATAAATAAGAATAAATGTACGAAAAAAAATTAGAATCGAATGTTCGAGGGCGTTGAACCCTTTTGAGAAATTAAATGGAATTAAAAGTTAATTAATTATTTAATTAAAGAAAATAAGATGTTTTTATTATTTTTTTGGTATTTATGAAGATAAAGAAAATTAAAATAAAGAGGAAACTCCAGTTCTAAATATTTTAATTATTAAAAAAATATTAAAGTTACTCTAATTTACTAATTAATTAATATGCATGTTTATTTACAAAAATAAATAGTAATTATAATAATAAATAAATAATGATGATTAATAATTTATTTAAGAAAAAGATGAAAATGTCAAAACCTAATTCTACATATTTTTTATTTATTAAGAAAAAGTGTTAAAATTAAAACTTAGATTAACTAAGTTAATTGTTAGAGTTTATTTACAAAAATTAATTAGTGAAGAAATTAAATATATTTGTATTTTTTGATTTTTCTGTTTTTATTATAGAAAATTATTTTATGGTGAAAAAAAACAATTAAAACAATTAAAAAAGAATTAGAAAAGAAAATAAAATAAAATTAAAAAGGATGCAAACCAAGGGGGTTTCAGGCCCAAGGGGAGGTTTTTTGAAGTATTCTGGCCCATTAGACAAAAAGCCTTGTTTGACTTTCTGGCATCACGTGCGTGCTCATTGACTCCTTAGTACCGTGGTCTGCATTCTTTGGCCATTGGATTGGGTTTCATGGCCATTTGTGTTCTGGTTGTTGGCCATTTGTGTTCTGGCCATTTGGGTTTTGGCTTTTGGCCATTTGGCTTTTGGCTTTTGGTCATTTGGCTTTTGGCCTCAACGTTCCTTAATGAACCTGCATGAGATCCTGTCTAAATCTACAGTGTTGAATCTCATGAACACATTAAATAAAATCATAAAATACAAATAAAGTCAATATATGAAGAAATTTAATGTTTAGGCACAATATGGCATGTATGAATGATTATATCCTTTTGATCATGGAGATCAAATCAATCTTACCCTTACTGGAAAATTAGTGACCTGAATATTAGTGACCTGAATGCTTTTATCCCCTTTGGATCATGGAGATCAAGCCAGCCTTATCCTTACTGAAGAAGTTGGTTTGTAACTGTGATGGCTTGTTTGTAGTGAGAGATGGATTTGTAATAAGGATTTCAAGGTTTTAGGGTTCTTGAAAGAATTTGATATTCTAACAATATTGTGGCAAGGTTTTTTCTCTCCTTTCTCCTCTTTTTCCTCCTCCCTGGTTTATGTGAAAAGAAGGTGATTATATAATGGAAATTAGGGTAAAGAAAATGGGCTTTGAATGTGCAATTGGGCCTCCAATGTTCACTTGAGTTCGTCACTTTCCAGGCTAAATCGCAGGGACTTAAGTGGAATTTTTGAAGTTGAAATGTGAAAACAAAATGTAGCCTACATCGAGAACTAACTCCTGTCCGAAAATCGGCTCAATCGGATAAACGGTGAATTAGTTATGAATTTTTGAAGTTTCAGCTCAGACAAACTTATTTTGGGCTCCAGTGTCGACTCTGACACGTTCTTCAATAAAAAACTGGTATTGATCGGAGCATAATCCGGTCTCGACTTTTGAAGCAAAGTTGTAGATCTATGAGTCAGGGACCTTGTGTAAAAATATGAGCCCAATCCGATGAAAATTGACCGAGTTATGAATTTTCGAAGTTTCGGCCCAGATGAAATAGTATTCAGCATTCAGGATTTTCAGCGTGTCGCGCACTCTGAGCAAAGAACGAAGGCCTTTTGAATACCGTTTGAACTCAATACCTTCTGTGAAAATGTAGCCAACTCAATTTGTGAAATTTTGGCGCCGGAACCAGCTCGATACGATGAAAATCGACCAAGTTATGATTTTCTTAACATGACGCAGATAAACTTCTGTCACAAATTTTCTGTGCGAAAATACTTGATAAATCCACATTTTTGAAGACCTTCTGATCGAAATTGGCTTCCAGCCGTGAGAGATGAAAACATAGATAATGTCAAGACGGAATTTTGGCCACCAGAACGAATTCAAAAAGAGCCACGATCTTCAAGTTATGAATTTTTTAGCGCATAAAAACTGCATTTTCAGCATACTTTTTCACCATATTTCTTCGAGAAAACTCACACATTCGGATACCTTCTTTAAAGAATTGACTCTTGAGCCGAACCTGAATTTGAAAATACGTTATCAGAGATATCTTGGCGAAAGAATACCTGAATATGACGCGCCGGGTTGGACTTGTGAATTTTTCTTGAAATATTTTGAGAAATATGGGAGGGCAAATTTTGGGGTACAACAGTTGCCCCTGTTCAATCTTCTTAGACCTGAGGATGTAGATTGGCTGGCGTGCCTTTCGTAATCCGAGGGTAGAAGATGATTGAACACTAGCGTGCCCAGAAATTTGCACTCACATAGTAGAGTGGTGGGAATGGGCTTACAGATGCCATTTGGAGACTGTTGTTGCGTGGATGGGCTTATAGATGCCATCTGGAGATGTGATAGAACCTTGTCGGGAATGGGCTTATAGATGCCATTTGGAACTGCAATGGATAGTTGTGGAGATGGGCTTATAGATTCCATCGGGAGGTTGTCGATCGCGTAAGAGATTCCTTAGCGAGAACTTGTGTACCTGAGAAAGAAAATAGTTACCTGGCCTGTTACAGGAGTTGATCTTCAAACTCTTTATGTAGATGTGCCTTGGCTGGATACAGGAATCGAATCTTTAAACTCTTCAGACGTGCCCTGGCAAGATACAGGAATCGAGTCCGGAGAATATAGTCGTCAACAGATACACCCTGGCAAGATACAGGAGTCGGATCTTCGAACTCTTCAGACGTGCCCTGGCCGGATACAGGAATCGAGTCTGGTAATGTTAGTCGTCAACAGATACACCCTGGCAAGATACAGGAATCGGATCTTCGAACTCTTCAGACTTGCCCTGGCAAGATACAGGAATCGAGTCTGGAATTCAGAAAGGTTGGTGAGTTGTCTCTACTGACAGGTTATCCTCATGGACGAGTGGTCTTTAACGACGAGTGTCTATAACGACGAGTGTCTATAACGACGAGTGTCTATAACGACGAGTGTCTATAACGACGAGTGTCTATGACGACGAGTGTCTATAACGACAAGTGTCTATGACGACGAGTGTCTATAACGACGAGTGTCTATAACAACGAGTGTCTATAACGACGAGTGTCTATAACGACGAGTGTCTATAACGACGGGTGTCTATAACGACGGGTGTCTATGACGACGGGTGTCTATGACGACGGGTGTCTATGACGACGGGTGTCTATGACGACGGGTGTCTATGACGACGGGTGTCTATGACGACGGGTGTCTATGACGACGGGTGTCTATGACGACGGGTGTCTATGACGACGGGTGTCTATGACGACGGGTGTCTATGACGACGGGTGTCTATAACGACGGGTGTCTATAACGACGGGTGTCTATGACGACGGATGTCTATAACGACGGGTGTCTATAACGACGGGTGTCTATAACGACGGGTGTCTATAACGACGAGTGTCTATAACGACGAGTGTCTATAACGACGAGTGTCTATAACGACGGGTTGTATCAGAGAAATCTTTAGGCATTGATTTAACTAGATTTGTATTCTTTGACTGGGTTGGTCTCTTTTGACTGTATTCGTCTACATAGCTGATCATTTAACTGTATCCTTCCTGAAAGGTAAAGGTCAGTCATATGCAATGCATGATATGAATCAAGCAATGATGTTTTCCAACACATGATATCGTATGATATGATGCGTATATGCGTGTATCATGATGTATAACAATGTGATGTTATGAATGTATCTTCGTCTGGGAAAATAGATCCTTGACGGATGCCGGGAAGTCAAATCCTAGGCTGATGTTGAAGAGTGAGATTCTTCGTTTCCGTTGGGGATGATGATTGCAAGAATACCGGTAGGAGAAGATGACTCCGTTGGGGAATAAACTTGGAGAATAGATTACTCTGCGGGGAAAGAGAGGTACTTTGCTGAGGTTGATGAGGATAACTCCGCTGGGGATACCGTTGTTGAGTTATGTTGGGAGATTTGATGAACTCTATTGGGGAGTTTGATTCCACTTTCCTGGGGAAACTTTTGGACTGGACTCTCCTGGACAACTTATTATTGCCCCTGTTCCTGAGGTGAGGGAAGAAGATACCTGTGGAGGTGCTTGATGACTGCCGATTGACAACTCTTCTTCTGGTAGGCAAGTGACGAGATGCCTGGACATAGTTGTACGCTTAAATCCCTAATTTTTGCCTGGACCGCCCTTTCGAGTTTTCAGTCCACCGGGATACCCATTTTTGCCCAAGCCGCCTCTTCAGGTTTTCGACTTGCCGGGTGTACAGATTTTTTTCATTTCATCCCTCATTTTGCCCGAACTCTTTTGGTTCGCCGGGAAGCCCTTATTTTTGCCTAGGTATGTCAACCTAGCGGGTCTTTTATCATGCGTAGTATTTTTTTCGACTATGTCCACGCTCTCAGGATGTAGGGAGGTGCCCCTGTCAGTAGTGTAGTGTTTCCATACTACCAGAAGATCTTTGTTTGATCGTCCAATGCCCCAAGTGACTCAGACAGAGATTTGCCCCAAGCTTATTGGCCTTTTGAGAGATTCTCTGAATCTTGACTTAATTGCCCCAGATGATGGACAATAATCACGTCATGCCCCTTGTTTGGAAGTGCTTTTGTTCACTAGGTATTCATCGTGCGAATTTCCCTGCTGTTCAAACAAATAGTCATATGCAAACAATGTTATATCAAAAGTGCAAAGCTTATGTCTGTCTTGAAGATTTTGAAAATGCATCTTTTAGTAAAACAAGCAAATTTTGTAAAATGTGATGTCAACTCGTTATTTTACCGCAAGCCTTAAGGAGTCAGGATACCTTTCGTAACAGTATGCTTTCGAATTAACCCATGCTTCAGCTAGGACTTTTTAGGGTTGTAACGTGGCCTGGTTCACGGTTTAAGAAACAAAGGATAAACGCTCAAATTTTATTTGTACCCACCCGCTCTTCGTGATGTTCTCCAAACCTAAACTCAGTTAACCACGCATTTAGATCCCGTTTGAGTCTTTGCTCTGATATTCCGGTAATGGTTCGGATGTTGACAATTTTTTTTGAACAGGCAGTCATTTCTTTTTTTGTTGAGGGTTTGTAGGACCTCTTTCTTTTTGATTTCGTTATCCCTGTTTTTTGCCTGAACTGTTTCTTTTGTGATTACAGTCAGCGGAATTCCCCAGCTTTGTAAGTCTCCTTCATAGGTTTTGACTTATTGGGCTTTTATTTCTAAGAGATAATGACTGCCTGTCTTTATGATTATTCGAAACCATCACTGTCTTTTTTTTATTGAAGGACTCCTTTGGTGCCATTCGTTGTGCACCTGGATTAAACTGAGAGAACTACCCTGCCCCAGGTTATGATTAAGGGTTTTAATTTTTGAAAAGATAACGACTTCCTGTCTTTACGATTGTTCAGAACCATCATCATCTTTTGTTTTGGAAGGACTCCTTTGATGTTGTTCATTTGTTATGCACTAGGATCGACTGAGAGAACTACCCTGCCCCAGGTTATGATTAAGGATTTTAAATTTCGAAAAGAAAAACTCCTACTTCTTTGGCTCGAAGGGGGTTGACGAGGGATTATCTTCCTTATAACTCCAGTGTTTAGGAATTGAAACAATGCTTGTACCTCATCAGCGGGGTCTGTTCAAAAGCATACTGTAAAGATCGTGGTATCGTTTTCGTCATCCTCCCTCAAGAGGCTTAGAATTTTCAATCAAGAGTTGATCATCACAAAAATATGAAAACAGTTTGCATATAGTGAATATGAAATAATTACTTCAAAACAGACATGTTAATGCATTAATGAAATAACCAAGTTTGACATGAAATAAAATGTTTGAACAATCAAAGAAAATTACAATCTGAACATTCAAATGAACAAAAGTTTCCAATCCTAGCCATGTTTGGGCAGGGGAGCAGTGGTCACATTGGGAGCCTCTGGAGAGTCGAGCTGGACTTCCTTTGCGTCAATCAGATCCTGAACCTTGTTTCTCAAAGTTCAACAATCATCTGTAGCATGCCCCGGGCTGTCAGAATGATAAGCGCAGCGAACGTTGGGGTTATACCTTGAAGGTGTCCTGTTGGGATTCTTTGGAGGGTCCATGAGAGTTACCAACTTGGTTTCCAGCAACTGTGGCAACATCTGTGACAAGGTCATGCCGAGGGGAGTGAATTGCCTTTTGGGTCTCTCTTCCCTTTGCTGATTGTGACGCTGAGGAGCGCCGGCCGGTTTTGCAATAACCACCGCATTGACGTCTTGGCGGTGTTCGGACCTATTCTGCCTTCTTGAGCCATAGACAGCACTAGATTCTATCTTAGATGGTTTCTTCTCAGTGTTCGAGGAGTCACCATTCTGTATTTTCCCCGACTTGATGCCAGCTTCTATTCTTTCCCCGGTCAAGATCAAATCTGTAAACCCAGCAGCAGAATTCCCAATCAGGTGGTTGAAGAACGGACCAGACAGGGTCCCCAAGAACATGTCGACGAGCTCGCGGTCAGTCAGAGGTGGTTGTACCCTTCCAGCAAGGTCCCTCCATTTTTGAGCATATTCTTTGAAACCTTCACCTGCACCCATAGACATTCCTTGAAGCTGAGTGCGCGTGGGAGAAAGGTCGGCATTGTACTGGTACTGCTTGTAGAATGCAGTGGCCAAATCCTCCCAGCTGCGGATGTTAGCTCCATTCAGTTGATAGAACCAGTCGAGTTGAGTTCCCGACAGACTATCCTGAAAAAAGTGAATCCATAAATTCTTGTCAGCCGTGTAGGGCTGGATCCTCCTTGTGTATGACCTGAGATGCAGCTTAGTACAGGAAGCCCCGTCGTACTTGGCAAAGGCAGGTGCCTTGAATTTGCGCGGGATTACTACCCCAGAAGACAGACCTAGATCCTCGAAGTCCAGGCCGGGCACCTTTTGTATCTCCATGGCGCTTAGCCGGTCTTCCAACTGTTTATACCTGTCCTCAGCCGGAGGGTACTGCTCATCATTGTAATCGGTCTCGTTGTCGGAGACCACTGGACTAGGAACCTCCCTTTCTTGGGGACTGTCTTTCCCAACAGATGGGGTAGTCTGCTCAACTTCATTTCGTGATCCATTCCCAGATTTGTGTCTAGGGTTGAACAGAACCGTCCTCTTCTTCTTCTTTTTCGAAAGTAGGGTCTTCAGATCTTGTTGCCCCTGGGCCAAACTCATGATCAGCTCTTGGAACTGGGCGTTCTGAGCCTGGAGAGCCTTGATGGATTGCTCAGTAGATGTTTTCGGATTCATGATGAGACTGCTGAAATAAACAGCAAAGAAGGTAAGCAACTTGTAGAAAAAAGGGTACCTGTTATGCAATGATGTGTGTGTATGCATGCGATGTTTTCAAGGATCTCGCAGGGTAAACAAGAAAATTTGTTAGAATTGGAATCTGGTATCTTGATTGAAGGAGCTTCATGTTGTTGAGAGTCCTTCTTCAAGAGTCAAGGCTCACCATATCGAGTGGGTCATAGCCCCTGACAACCTTGGCTAGAGGAAAATAAATCCCCTTTGCCCCTTGCCAGACAGTTGGTTCATCATGACCTGCATCACAAGCCCTTGAGATCTTTGAAATGGGTTAGTCCTTATGCAGGATGTATGCAATGGTATGATGTTATGCTATGCATGGGGTAAAGTAGGTAAACCCTGTTATGAGTCCCAATTAAGGACTGTAAACAAAACCTGCAAGAAACTCAAGTGTCAGATAACAAGCATGCAAATAGTCAAGTTGGAAGGCACACAAGTCACACTACAGCCCTTAGAGTTTAGGCCAGCATGGGGTCTAGGTATTACCCTCTTGAAGTTGGTGGGCTCAACCTGTCCTATCAGAAGTAACCGGGTTCTAAGGGTCCCAATATCATTGGATTGCTTTCATTGTTCATCGTTTTGATTTAGCCACTGAACTGGCGACCGAAATATTCCAAGAAAACAACCCTCAATTGAGTGTAGTATCGAGTATCTACCAACCTCAGACTGCACCAAAGTCAGTTATCTCACTACCCTAAAGAGGCCAAGATGGTTCAATTAAGGTTCCTAAGGTCAATTGATGTTTCACGACACCACGCGGCGGCCCCGTACTCTCCTTGACTGAACTCAAGGGTTACCGGTACACACCAAAGTGCCACATCAATGTAGCAGACTGCTTCAACCATGTCGGTATACCCCGCACAGTTCCCTCACAGCCTTGTTTCTACTTTCTAAGAAGGTATCCCCAGATCCGGGTTAGGATCTATAGAACTCCCAAGACAGTACCCACAATTTAAAGCAAACAATTCAGACAATTGAAAACACAAGTGATCTTAGTCCTAAGGTACACCTCACTTTAAAATAATTCCCCAGTAGAGTCGCCAGTTCTGTGATCGGTGGATCTGGAACTGACTGTTTAACGCTGGTTCGCGAAATGTCGCGGAAGCAAGAGTCGCCGCCGTCTTTTATTTTCTCCAACATGGACAAGACAAAAGCACAGCAAAATTCCTTATGAGATAGTTTCTCGGTTCGGGAGGTAGATTTATAGAAAGGGAAGGTGTTAGCACCCTTTCTATCCATGGTTATCCATGGGCTCTTAGATACTTGCTCATTGTGTTTTCAAAAGTGTTTGCTTTTCAAGTGTGAGTGGGTTTGAAAAAAGTTTCATTGAAAACTTCAATTCGACTCTTGTATCAGTCCTCAAGAGTGTTGTGAAGCGTTTGTTTTGAAATCTTTTAGAAAGTGTCAGTGTGAAAAAGGTTTTTTGTTTGTTTTTAGAAAGAGAGCAAGTACCTATGAGTTGTCTACCTACCCTAAGGAATTAGGCTGCGTAAATGTCCTTAAGGTAGTGTCATCCCACCATTGAGAGATAGGTAGCACCACCGTTGGAGGTGTTCGGGTCAATTCGTTTGTAGGGACAGTGTGGTCACCAGAGCAACAGTAGGACACCTTAGAAGCTACCCTTATGTCATTGATCCTTTTTTAATTTGAGGCAACTTTTCCGAGGCAGCTGGATCATGTCATGGACATAAGGACTTACTAAAACGTCCTATACTCGACGACCACGTTTCGAGGGTAAGGCAACAGTGAGGCGTACCCTAAGAGTGGTGTGTGAATTTGTGTGTTGTTTTCAGTTTAGCATTTATCTTTTGATCATGGCATTGTGAGCTACGCTTGTTTTTAATTAGCCATACATTCTTTCATGCAATGTTTAGCAGTTTTAAGAGTGCGGAAAATAAAATCCTACGCTATTACAAGGCGCGGGTCTATACATCGCCAAATTAACAAAGACCCGTTTTAATAAAAATGCAGAAAGTAAAACCTAATTACTATTACAAGGCTTGAGCAATTACATAATATTTGAAAGAAAATAAATAAGAATAAATGTACGAAAAGAAATTAGAATCGAATGTTCGAGGGCGTTGAACCCTTTTGAGAAATTAAATGGAATTAAAATTTAATTAATTATTTAATTAAAGAAAAGAAGATGTTTTATTATTTTTTTGGTATTTATGAAGATAAATAAAATTAAAATAAAGAGGAAACTCTAGTTCTAAATATTTTAATTATTAAAAAAATATTAAAGTTACTCTAATTTACTAATTAATTAATATGCATGTTTATTTACAAAAATAAATAGTAATTATAATAATAAATAAATAATGATGATTAATAATTTATTTAAGAAAAAGATGAAAATGTCAAAACCTAATTCTACATATTTTTTATTTATTAAGAAAAAGTGTTAAAATTAAAACCTAGATTAACTAAGTTAATTGTTAGAGTTTATTTACAAAAATTAATTAGTGAAGAAATTAAATATATTTGTATTTTTTGATTTTTCTGTTTTTATTATAGAAAATTATTTTATGGTGAAAAAAAAACAATTAAAACAATTAAAAAAGAATTAGAAAAGAAAAGAAAATAAAATTAAAAAGGATGCAAACCAAGGGGGTTTCAGGCCCAAGGGGAGGTTTTTTGAAGTATTCTGGCCCATTAGACAAAAAGCCTTGTTTGACTTTCTGGCATCACGTGCGTGTTCATTGACTCCTTAGTACCGTGGTCTGCATTCTTTGGCCATTGGATTGGGTTTCATGGCCATTTGTGTTCTGGTTGTTGGCCATTTGTGTTCTAGCCATTTGGCTTTTGGCTTTTGGTCATTTGGCTTTTGGCTTTTGGTCATTTGGTTTTTGGCCTCAAAGTTCCTTAATGAACCTGCATGGGATCCTGTCTAAATCTGCAGTGTTGAATCTCATGAACACATTAAATAAAATCATAAAATACAAATAAAGCCAATATATGAAGAAATTTAATGTTTAGGCACAATATGGCATGTATGAATGATTATATCCTTTTGATCATGGAGATCAAATCAATCTTACCCTTACTGGAAAATTAGTGACCTGAATATTAGTGACCTGAATGCTTTTATGCCCTTTGGATCATGGAGATCAAGCCAGCCTTATCCTTACTGAAGAAGTTGGTTTGTAACTGTGATGGCTTGTTTGTAGTGAGAGAGGGATTTGTAATAAGGATTTCAAGGTTTTAGGGTTCTTGAAAGAATTTGATATTCTAACAGTATTGTGGCAAGGTTTTTTCTCTCCTTTCTCCTCTTTTTCCTCCTCCCTGGTTTGTGTGAAAAGAAGGTGATTATATAATGGAAATTAGGGTAAAGAAAATGGGCTTTGAATGTGCAATTGGGCCTCCAATGTTCACTTGAGTTCGTCACTTTCCAGGCTAAGTCGCAAGGACTTAAGTGCAATTTTTGAAGTTGAAATGTGAAAACAAAATGTAGCCTACATCTAGAACTAACTCCTGTCCGAAAATCGGCTCAATCGGATAAGCGGTGAATTAGTTATGAATTTTTGAAGTTTCAGCTCAGACAAACTTATTTTGGGCTCCAGTGTCGACTCTGACACGTTCTTCAATAAAAAATTGGTATTGCTCGGAGCATAATCCGGTCTCGACTTTTGAAGCAAAGTTGTAGATCTATGAGTCAGGGACCTTGTGTAAAAATATGAGCCCAATCCGATGAAAATTGACCGAGTTATGAATTTTCGAAGTTTCGGCCCAGATGAAATAATATTCAGCATTCAGGATTTTCAGCGTGTTACGCACTCTGAGCAAAAAACGAAGGCCTTTTGAATACCTTTTGAACTCAATACCTTCTGTGGAAATGTAGCCAACTCAATTTGTGAAATTTTGGCACCGGAACCAGCTCGATACGATGAAAATCGACCAAGTTATGATTTTCTGAACATGACGCAGATAAACTTCTATCACAAATTTTCTGTGCGAAAATACTTGATAAATCCACATTTTTGAAGACCTTCTGATCGAAATTGGCTTCCAGCCGTGAGAGATGAAAACATAGATAATGTCAAGACGGAATTTTGGCCACCGGAACGAATTCAAAAAGAGCCACGATCTTCAAGTTATGAATTTTTTAGCGCATAAAAACTGCACTTTCAACACACTTTTTCACCATATTTCTTCGAGAAAACTCACACATTCGGATACCTTCTTTAAAGAATTGACTCTTGAGCCGAACCTGAATTTGAAAATACGTTATCAGAGATATCTTGGCAAAAGAATACCTGAATATGACGCGCCGGGTTGGACTTGTGAATTTTTCTTGAAATATTTTGAGAAATATGGGAGGGCAAATTTTGGGGTACAACAATGTCCATCAGCTCCCTATTAGACAATGGAGGCTGGACTCTTCCCACAAGGTCTCTCCACTTTTGGGTATAATCTTTAAAACCCTCGTCGGAACCCATATACATACTTTGCAATTGTGTACAAGTTGGGGCGAGGTCAGCGTTATATTGGTACTACTTGTAGAAAGCAGCAGCCAGATCTTCCCAATTACGAATGTTGGTTCTTTCTAGTTGATAGAACTATTCCAGTTGAGTCCCTGCCAAACTTTCCTGGAAGAAATGTACCTACAGATTCCTATCAGTATTATGAATCTTCCTGACATATTACCTTAAGTGTAGCTTAGGACAGGAGACACTGTCGTACTTAGCAAAGGTGGGGACCTTGAATTTCTGTGGGATGACAACCCCTGAGATCATTCCTAGCTCCTCAAAATCCATCCCGGGTATCCTCTGGATCTCCATAGCATTGAGACGATCCTCCAGTTGTTTGTATTTATCATTATCAAGAGGATATTGCTCCTCAGAGTAGTCAGCTTCATCTTCCTCAGACCCCAAATTGTTGTTTTCTTCCACTGGCTTCTCTTCTTGATTATCCCCCTTATTTGACGTGGTTGAGAAATCTAGAGCTTACTTAGCCTATCCTTTGAACCTTCTACCCAAATTCAATACACCAGCTGGTTTCTTCGCCTTCTTAGTCTTCTCTTTTACGATCAGAGCTTTCAGATCTTCTTGCCCCTGGGCCAGAGCCATGAACATTTGTTGAAATTGAGCGTTTTGAGCTTGAAGATCTTTTATTGTTTGTTCGAGATCCATTTCTTTTGCTGAAATAAACAGCGAAAAGAATAAGAATACTGTCTCAAAATACTTGTTTAATGTAATGATATGCATGAT
The DNA here is from genome assembly GCA_948472305.1 of Vicia faba. NCBI lineage: Eukaryota > Viridiplantae > Streptophyta > Magnoliopsida > Fabales > Fabaceae > Vicia > Vicia faba. The sequence goes on from OX451739.1 coordinate 1,601,818,575, forward strand.
AATGTTTATGCAATGTTTTAAAGTACTTTTAAGATTTTAAATTTGCTTAAACCAGTGAGAGAACAAACATTAACTGCATTTATAAGTTTGAAAAGATTACAACGATGCCCCTTGGGGTTACAATGGAAGAGACAAAAGTGAAATAAAAACTTCTAAATCAACCAAGACTCAAACTTCCCATGAGTACATCCTCTTTGGTGCAGTGTAGGCATTCAAACTCTATTCTTCATGCAGTTGTCTTGTAAGCTCCAAAACATTTTTCTCGCTTACATGGAATTGGGCTTTCAAGGTATCTTGTTCCTCTTTAAGTTGAATCCAATACCTTTGCAATTCCTCGAGAGTAGTTGGCATGTCAGGATGGAGAATGGTATGAGGTACATCTGTATCTGCAATGGGTTATATGATGATGGGTAGAACAGTGGGGTAAGGCATCATGAGATTATGAGTGCGTGCTCGCACCCACTTAAGATAAGGCTCCAAAAGGATGGAGTTCTTATGCCCCAATGTCTTGCTATCCACTTTGTTCACCATTCCCAAGCTCGTATGAACCTTTGGCGATACCCTTGAACATCATCCTCGTAGTTGAATGCAATTCCCTGAACCAGTGCGTCATGAGGATCGTCCCTTCTAGCATACCCAAACTGTCGCAATGCCAAACAAGTGTTATAAGTGATTCCTCCCCTAATTCCTAGGAGAGGGACATTAGGGAATTCCCCATAACGATCAATGATGGTAATGTCTTCCACGGATCGAGGACACCAGTGAATATCTGAATATGTGAGAGACATCTGCCTGTTAGACCATCTTAAGCCTTGTTCGTTCTTCACCACAGATCGGGTTAGGTGAGAAATAAACCACCTAGCAAACATAGAAGTGCAACACATGAGGGTTCCTCTTCTCTTTACAGTGCGAGTGTGAGAAGAATGCAGAATGTCTCCAAGCAAAGTAAGCACTGGATTATGAGACAAGAAGATCTTGACCGCATTCACGTCTATGAGTTGGTCTGGATTAGGAAACAGTACCATCCCATAGATGAGAAGGGTCAATATCTCCTCAAAGGCTTGTAAATCCAAAGTATCCTAGAAATAATGAGCTTTTCTCAAACAAGAACTTATCTAGAAACTCTTTGATACCGCTTCTTGTTTCCCAATTTGCCACGACATTGGACCGTTGTAAATATAGGGATTGAGAAATTTCCTCAGGCTTTGGGTCTCTTTCCACACCATTGAAGGGTAACTGATTGAGGATAGGCACACCCAATAACTGAGAAAACTCTTCCATAGTAGGCACCAACTGGTAGTCAGGAAATGTAAAGCAGTGATGTAAAGGATCAAAGAACTGGAAGAGAACTTGCACCATGTCTTCATCAGGGCTTGAGGTGACCAAATCGAGGAGTCGACCATGCCTTTTAGTGAATGTGGAATTCTCAGGAACCCTTGATGCTAACTCTTTGAGTTGGGGAGGCACCCTTACGAGGTTAACTTGGATAGTATTTCTGCGAATAGGAGTTATGTCCTATAAAACTGACACAAAGATAAGTCCTAAAAGTCCTTTAAAAGGTCAGTGTGATATGCCATGTTATGATGTTATAATGTTATGTACAAACAAATATATACAATCACACAAACAGATCCTTAGGTTTATGCTTGCATGAATTCCATAGGTAAGTATCCTCTTGAAGTATAGTTCGTTCAACCTGTCTTATCAATAGTAACCGGGTTCTAGGGAATCTCAATATCAGTGATCTTTCTTCACCGAGCATTGTTTCAGCGCAAGCCTCTTTATTAGCGACCGAAATATCCCGGAAGTCAGATCTCAATGAGTGTAATATCGAGTATCAACCAACTTAGGACTGCACCAAAGTCGGCTATCTCACTACTTCCTAATGGCTAAGTTGGTTCAATTAAAGGTTCTAAGGTCAGTTGATGCTTCATGACACCACACAACGGCCCCGTATTCTCCTTGACTACACAAGGGCTACTGGTACCAACAAATGTGCCACATCAATGTAGCTATCGTTTAAACCGTGTCGGTATACCCCACACAGTCCCCACGATCTATTACTACTTACCTAAAAGGTGCCCCATATCCGGGTGTAGGATCTTTACAAGTAAACCCAAGCAAAACCATCAAAGATAAAGCAAGCAAAGAAGACAAGGAAAGCAATTTAAAATGATGAACTAAACTCTAAGGTAACCCAAATTTTTATTATTCCCCAGCAGAGTCGGCAGTTCTGTGATAAGGTGGGAGAACCGACTGTTATACTGGTTTTGTATTTATATTTGCAAATGTTGTGGTAAGCAAGAGTCACCACCGACTTTTCTTTTATCCAACAAAGGAAAGGGTGAAAAGAACAGAAAAAGACCTTTTCGATAATTTTCTGAGTAAGGGGTTAGATTATGGAAAGGGAAGGTGTTAGCACCCTTTCCATCCGTAGTTATTTATGGGCTCTTAGATGCTTAGCTCATTTTTTGAAATAGCTTGTGCTTTTGTGTGTTTTTTTAAAAGTATTTTGAAATTGCCTTAGTGCGGCGATTCACTTTATGATAACTTTTGTATCAGTCCTCAAGAGTGTTGATAAAGCATTTTTTGAAAGTGTTTTTGAAACGTCTTGTGTAAGTGCAAAAGTTTGTTTTGAGCAAGCATCTAAGAACTATTTACTTATACTTGAAAGGTTTGTTCTTTTCCTCCTATCCTTTAGAGATCGCTATCCTACTATTAGTGAGTAGGTAGCCATATCGTTGGATGTTTGAGGGACATTCGAAGAGACGTAGAGTCATAAAAGTAACATATAGAGACGCTTTAGAAATTTTGTTTAAGGGACTAGATCATTTACCGAAAGGCAACACTGTAGAGTCATCGAGGGACTATGATCTTTTGATTTAAGGGTCTTTGCTAAAGCGTCCCCATTTTCGAGGGACATGGCTGTTTTATTTTTCGAAAGATAACCAAAGTGGGCGTACCCTAGAAGTGTATATGTGCAAGTGTGTTATGTTCATTTATTTTAGTCTTAGATGTTAGGTTTGCTAACATTTGATTATTAATCTTGTCATGCAATCCTATTAGGCATCTAAACAATTTAAATATTTCAGGAATTTAAAGTGCGGGTATTTAAATATACGCTATTACAATGCTTCAGGGAAGGGGTATTTACATGTCTAAACTTTTGGGGAGAAAAATAAAGAAAAGCAGTAAAAGCCCTAGTTAATTCTATTACATTCCATCATCAGATACATTAGTATAAAAAGTGTGAAAATAAATAACACGGACGAAATGGGAATAGAAGTCTAAAAAAACTTAAGGCAATTCTAGATGAATAAAGAAATATATATATTTTTTGTTTATTTATGATTAAGAAAATAATTAAACTACCTTAAATCTAAATCTAATTAAAAAAAATATAATTATTAAATAAAATTAAGCCTAATTCTAATATTTTTGTTTTATGAAAAAAAATATTGAATGAAATCAATCTAATTCTAATTGATTTTAAATTGATAAAATAAAGTCAAAATAATTAATTTACAAAATTAAAATTAATTAGAAAAATCCTAAATTCTATTATTATTATTATTTCTGATTTTATATTATTATGGAAAAAATGATTAAATGAAATAAATGATAAAACAAATAAAATAGAACATGCAAATGGGCCTGGTGTTATGAAGCAACTGGGGGTGAGATTTGAATTCGCTGGGCCCAAATGAAAGGAGCCCAATGTCTGCCTGATCTTGTGTGATTTTCCCCTTGAGGGTTCATCATGTACGCGCTTGGAATGTTAGATCTCCATCTGTTGGCATTTGATGGCCCAAACATGAAGGCATATGGTGGGCGCTTGGTTATGCAACGCATGGAATCTGCAAAGCAATGTTAGAAAAATAAAACTTCAGAACTGGGTGTCAAACCCAGGTCCTTTCCCTTTGCACGCGCACGCCTTTCCATTTGAGTTGCTGTTTCAATCGTTCATAACAACACAACTATAATATTATATGTAAAAATAAAATGGTAATTATTTAAAATTAAAAAAAAAAAACACGCACTGACTGGATGCACCAATATGAAGGAGACGTGTGGGCGTTAGAGTCATCCCACCGGAGTCAACTCTCCGGTTGTTTTCTCCGGTGGGCTCCAATATGGATCCTGCGAAATAGCCAAAAACAAGGATTAAAAACTAACCTACCCCCTAATTCGAGTCCCTTGAGTTCAAATTTGCAACCCGTTTGGTCTAACACCCCCTGGATCCTAAGATACGAAGAAGAACACAGATCGTGCCCTAAAAATGGCACGATCTTGTTTTGGCCTCTATCCTTGCATGTTTCACGTTAAACTTATGCTATGGACAACCCTGAACATGAATCAAGCAATGAAATGCGTTAATACATCATGAAATCATAGGTTGCAAATGTGAACTTTTACCAAAAATGAATTACTTCGGTTTGGCACTTCTGGGTGTGGAATGTCTTAGATGAAGGTTGGTATGAACTCCTGGGAATCTTAGGATGTTGATGGAGGACCTGGAATGGGCTGAAAGAGGCTAGAACTTGTTTTTTTGAATTTCATGATTTTGATGGATTTTTGCAATTTTCGTGGCTTCTTTAGGCAGTGTCTATCCGTGTCCTTGTGGCCTGGATTTATTGTGTATATATAGTGGAGTGTGAGGATTAGCAAACATGGCAAGAATAAATGCCATAAACCATATTTTCATATCAAAATCAAACAAATTAAAATATTTCCAAAACTTGCCATTTCCATGCTTGCATGCACCTGGACACTTGTGCACGAATTCTTGGGCCTTTCCATGGATCAAACCAAACCCCAAATGTCATGGCCCATATTGAATAGTTGGACAATAATGTTAAAACTGTAAAGACAATGTAAAAAGATAGGAAAAAATGCATTTTGAACTGTTATGTGTCGACACAATGCGATTATGTATTGACGCATAACTCTTCTTGCTCCTGTAAAAACAAAATCAGATCAGTATGAGTCGATGCATAATGGCATGTAACAACTCATGCACCTTTCCTCCATCTATTTTGGATCCTAGATAACTGTATGTATCGACACATAAGGCTTTGTGTCGACTTATACCTGTTTGTGTCGACACATACGCGTTTGTATCGACTCATGCACCTTTCATCCTTCTGTTTTGGGGCTGGATAGCAATATGAGTCGATGCATAAAGCCATGTGTTGAGTCATACCCTGTTTTTTTACTAGAATGAGTCAACTCATGTGGGTATGTGTCGACTCGTGTTGTAGTTTTTTCCTTGAACATTTGTTTTGAATTTGAACCTCTTTCAAGAAGTTTTGGTTGCCTCCCTCTGTATTGGAAGTTTGTAATGTATGAGCTTGTATCTTCCAAATGATGCATTTATTGAACTTGAGGATAAAAGAGAAGTTATAGGGAACTGGATTCTCTTAAAAAAAACAAGCTTTGGTTGGGGCAAAATGGGTGAAGTATGTGAAAGTTAAGTCTAGTCAAAGTTCAGTTGACTTTTGACCTAGTAGAATTGATTTTCAAGCACTTGAGCAGTTGACTGAGCAAATTTGTAGTGTAAGGCATGAAATTTGTCATGGACAATTTTGAAGGCATATTAGGACAATGGAAAACATTTGGAACCTTTGGAGCTCACACATCTTGGTGAAAAGTGAAACCCTAGTTAGAAGTTCATTGCTTGGGAGGAGAATTTGTCTGGTCAGTTCTTGGTCAATCTTGAGCAATTGGGGATCTCTAGGAGCATGTCTTGAGTAAAAATGGGAGGGAAAATTTTGGGGTACAACAACAACATACCACCAAAATTAGCCCAATCACTAAAACCAATAATTTCAACATTTATTATTATTAATCAATCAATTAATTAATTAATAATAATCTAACAACTTATACCAACGATTCTCAATATTACACAACTTCAACAATTTCAACAACATGTTCAACCATTAATCCGTAATTAATTTAATTAAATAATTAATTAAATTAACAGGTGTTACAACTCTCCCCCACTTAGAATATTTTCGTCCTCGAAAATCTACTCGATACTACCACCCTTTACGCGAATTTCGCATCTAACTCTCTAGTCCCCAAGTCGCGTTTGGAAACCCTTTGACCACTACTTTCTTGATAACTCAATAACTCAACATGATTCAAATCTATTACATGCATGCCAATCATTCAACACTTCACAACACAATCGTTACTAGCATCTCAACTACTCCACCATAATCTGACATATCAACAATTAAAGTAGCAACAACTATAACACACTTATACTTGAATATACATCATCATAATATCATCTTAACAACCTTTTCAACACCAAAACACATACACAATTTCCTTCCCGTATGTCAATTATCAACAAAATATCAACAATTTTGTTCACATCGTCGTATCGTTCTTATAGTGACATCAACACAACCAACTTAATCAACTTCGTCACGTTATGGAGTATCATTCCTTACTTACGGAAATCAATAATAACATCTCAATAACGATAACAAAATCATTACAACATCAACTTAACCGTATAACTCAACAAGCATACCCTTAGCTCACCATCAACCAACAATCCACAACAATCTTCTTATAAAATCCGCAAATATTTGCCAGCAAACATAGTGCCCTGGCACAACCTCTCTATATCAGCAATCCACCAAATCAAGCATGTAGATTAAGACACACCATTCCCATAGGCTTCTGATGTTTTAATCCTTTACTTCTAACAAGTCGTACACGCATAACAATTGCGCCACATCACGCTTCAGCTGCGCAACTCTGATAATCCACCTTAAGTCACCATCCTCGTTAAAATTTCCGTTAACTATCTAGTTCGCAAGTTTCAATCTAGTTTCAGAATTTCTTCAATATCCATCATAAAACCATTGTTCACTTGATATTATCAATCTTTCACATTTGCAATGTTAGCTCGCATATAACTCACCACTCCGACTTATTCAATACGTCTCAATTCTTTCCTAGCCACTCCTCTATTAATTCACACAAACTGGTGAGTGACTATCCTCACGATATAACATCCATCACTATACACACCATTAAGATAGCACGACAAATCTATATCATCCAACACAATCTCGTCTACTATCAACAAGAGATTAAGGGTGACCAGTTCCTCAATTTGTCAATAGATAGTCGACAATCATAATGGAGTATAAACCATCGTTACCAAACTATAATAGTGTTCCTTTAGAACTTGTACTCAAGTCGCCTCAAGCACCATAATCCAATAATTTCCAAACAGGTTTACAAATACTTCCATAATTTCCCTCTCATTCGACTTTGTCGATGAGACACCAACGCTCAACATATTACACGGTCCATATTACACTTACTTAGCCTCACACGAAGGTTAGGTATCCTGCAACTCAAAAATTACTTTTTTCATCTCCGCATGATCAGAAATACAAATCCGATTACGAAATCTCGACACACCTTGTGCATCTAACTTAAAATCACTATTCTCATACTGATCGATCCCAACCATCGAATCTACCAGTTTCACATCTAACTTCTGAGCTCCTCTGATACTCTCCAGAAATTCATTATTAATCTCCAACATTCCCAACATAACACTCTGCGGTGTCATCTCGCAAACTAAGCTCATATCTCTAAATTGTTAGATTAATCCCAACCCTTTAACCATCATTACCGACAGGTGCAAAGTCCTTTGGCTTAAAGCATCTGCCACAACATTAGCTTTACCTGGATGATAATTTAAACCGAAATCATAATCTTTCAACAACGCCAACCATCTTCGTTTTCTCATATTCAATTCCTTCTGATTAAATAAATACTTTAAACTCTTATGGTTGCTAAATACTTCAAATTTAGAACCAAAAAGACAATGTCTCTAAATCTTCAATATAAACTCCATCGTTACTAATTCTAAGCCACGCGTAGAATAATTCCCCTCATGAACTATGAGTTGTCTAGAAGCACAAGCAACAACTTGTCCCTTCCGTATTAGCACACCACTAAATCCCATCTTAGATGCATTCATAATACACTACAAATGACTCACTAAGATTAGGCAAAACCAATACCAGAGCAGTCATCAATCTTCTCTTTAGTTCTACAAAACTTTCTTCACAAGCAACATCCCATACTTGAAATAATGAACGACTATCCTTTTTAATGCCGAACATCTCATTTCTCAACTTATTCGCCAACATATTATGCTTGATCTCATCTCGAACAACTGCAATAATAATCATTTATGCCCAAAAAGCCTCTAGTTATGTACCCGACTTATGAGTTCTTCCATATGGGAATGCATCAACCATATTTGAAAACACTTTCATATGATAGAATATATTTCTATCTCATCATAGGTTCAAATGGAACACCAATCCGATACTCGAAACACAAGATATGAATTTTTAAAGTTATCCAAAAATGCAAACACCGACGTCATGCAACGACATACTATCACACACCTTACGATAACATCAGAACAAAATTTCTTAGTACCAGTACCAATACTTACCATTCTTATTCCTTGAAATTGTACTCACCTCCTCACATTTCCGACTCTGATTCGCAATTCAAAATATTCCAACAAATTCAATAACTTTTACAATCACTCACAAGGATTCCACGACAAGGTCTACATCCATCAATCCCTCTATCATCGTTGAAACATCAATATATTACACAAGGGCTACTCAAACCGACAACTTCACAGTCCACCAGCAGTATTGAAACATTGAGACTTTCTAAATTCCATCTTCTAAAAATTATCCTTGTTACTTAGCAATCACCTTCAGAAACATCAGGGATTTACACTCTACTCGTATATCAACAACCGTCACATTGCTCCTCATCCTTCGAGAAGTAAACATCAACAATGTCTGATCATCCTCCCTCAAGACGCTGTAACTTGATTAACAAACAAAATCTTGAATCCATGTCATCTTCGGATTCAGGAAACAACAAAACTTTAACAATACTCGCACTGTCGCCATCAACAACATACTGAACTAACATCTTACAACCGAAACACATCCGAGAAGCAAAGCTTCTCCCCCACTTATATTCAACCCAACTCCTGCATACAACCCGATTAGAAAAACAACAAGCACCAACAGTGTTTCACACACTTGTCGCACACTAAGGAACAAACAACATTAGACAACTTGGTCGAACGGACCGACTTGCTCTGATACCACTAATGTAACACCCATTTCTACCCGGCGAATAATATTAAAAATCAGAGTTCAACATAAATAGGATGCTACATTTACGACTTAAAATCAAACTTCATTTAATCGCATATAAAACAGATACGTAACACTTAACTCGAATGAACCGATAACAACATGATTTATTCTTTAAAATCAAACAATTTTTTATTGATAAGAAGCAGAATCTACATACTCAACTTCAATTCACTTAACATCTTTTATTCAACTAAAATAACCTCAAGACAAGAACTATTTCATGTAATCAACTTAAAAATTCAGCAACTGAAATAATAATCATCAACTAAACATCAATCGCTCATCCCTCCGAGTGCTATGCATCTGAGCGACAACACCGACTCAAACTAACGAGGTAACAACTATCCTTCTTGATTACCTGCACGTTACCAACATAGGGCAACATTCAAACAAAAGGGGTGAGATATCGGACAATATAATAAGTCGTATGATAAATAATATATTATATCAGATCATATAAAATCACCACTTCACAACTCACAAACAACTTTAATCACAACAAAATATCAACACGACATAACTACTAATTCACAGCTTTTAGATAATACTTGTCACAACAAGTCAACAACATAAAGAAACAACAAATATATCATCACCACAACTCAAAATGCAACATCAATTATGACACAATTACAATGCACATGCATGTCGTACCATTGGAGCAGAACTCTCATCTTAAAAATCTGCCAATAAATAGAGGCATCAACAAGGCATAAGCCTTCTTCGCAGTTTGCCAATCCAGGCCATCACATAGTATGCAAATGTATGTGACTCAATGAATGCACTATCACATACTCATAACAATCATCATCCATCGCAAGGCATAAGCCCGCATCACCATTATTACCAGTAAATAGAGGTAATTCATCATCATTTAAAGTTATCTGCAACTTTGCATTATCAATAAGAATTCACAGAGACAATCACAACAACACAACATCTCGACATAAATCAACATTGACCATAAGCCTAACACATCAATCAACGATTCAATATCAACTCCACATAATTCAACTTTGGCCATAGGTCTACAACTTGATATTTCAACAACAACAATTAACACAACGTTGGCATAAGCCTACAACTTAGCACGCCACAACAACAATATCTTATCAACAATATTAATTTGACAACAACACCAACAAGAAAACAACATTAGCCATAAGCCTAATAATTCAATGCCACCTGAATTCATATTTTCAGCACAATATTCAACACACCGTACCGACTAAAATATACAACAATTGTTCTGTATAGTTATTCAGACAAATTGACTAAATCCTGCTAATTAATCTCTATCTAAATTATCAACATTTTCTACTCTGCATTACTATTATCAAAATCACACTTTACTCTGCTAATATAATAAACCTGCTACTAGTATATCCTTACTGTATATATATATATATATATATATATATATATATATATATATATATATATATATATATATATATATATATATATATATATATATATATATATATATATATATATATATATATATATATATATATATATATATATATATATATATATATATATATATATATATATATTGGCTACTAATGTTTATGCTATTTAATACCAACTATATCATATTAATATTATTCAGCTACTAAAATTATCTATACTCCAGTACTTCACAAAAATCTATTGATTAATTTATACTGTAATCATACTCAGTAATTAATTATAGTTTTATTCATCATGATATTAATTTACTAAAAGTTACTGAAAGAACTAATAAAAGAAACTATTAATTTATTACTAAAACTGCTACGCAGAAGTACTACTGGGACCATTTCCTTTCTCTGTCCCCCTCGCCACAATAAGGTGTGCCTAGCGGCACACTTCCCTTCCTATCCAATGTGCCACTCGGCACACATCCTTCCTCTCCAATCATGTGCCACTCGGCACACTCACACACACACAGGGTGCCGCTCGGCACCCCTTTCCCTACCGGACGCCACTTTTCGAGTGCCTCTTGGCACACTCTTCCAGTACATGTTTTCTACGTAAATTTCCCCAGAAAATTCTTAATGACAATCTCATATACCAACACTTTAATTACTACAACATCAAATTTGCACAAAAGCAATTCATCACCGAAACAGCAACCCAAACACATGAAAATAACAACAATATTTTCAACACAGTTAACAAGATTTAACAGCAATATTTCTGTTTATACAACCCAATTCCACGTATCATTTATCAAACAACCCGTTATAGAGTCATAACCCCACCCTTACCTTGGATTGAAGGTTGCTATACGATTTTTTCGATCGAATCCTGATTCGCCTCTTCTCCTTATTTCTCTTCTTTGCAACTTCTCCTTCCTGTAACTTCTACGTTCAACTTCCAATTCTTATTCTCAAATAACCTAATTTCTATTATCACTAAACTTAATAATAATAGTTTGTTGGGCCTAATTCTCAACCCCCCCCCCCCCCCCCCCCCCTTAATACAACATACCACCAAAATTAGTCAATCACTAAAACCAATAATTTCAACATTTATTATTATTAATTAACTAATTAATTAATAATAATCTAACAATTTATATCAACGATTCTCAATATTACACAACTTCAACAATTTTAACAACATGTTCAATCATTAATCTATAATTAATTTAATTAAATAAACAAACGTTACACTCCATCCTAGCTCCCTGGAGCTTTGTTTCCAACTCCTCGACAACTTTTTTATCGTATGCGATATTCTTTTAGGACCGTGAGAGCTTTGCTCCTAGCCCCTCGACGACTTCTTTATAAGATGCCACATCCTTTTTGGATGATGAAAGCTTCTCAAGAAGCTCCTAACTGTTAGATTTAGAAGCTTCTTTCCGAGTCTTCAGTAAATCCCTCTCCTTTTGCAACTCATATAACTCATTTTTTTAGCGTGAAAATTCGCTCGTGAGCGATTGTCAGTAAAGTATTGTTCAAATCCTGAGTCTCTTGTAACTTGGCAAGTTTAGAATCTGAAACTTCAAACAGAGCTTTACCTAGCCCGACACACCTCATCAAGTAGGCTCGTAAGTTCTAAATCAGCTTTTAAACTTCTATGGAGATCACTGATTATAGTACTACTCTCGCTAAAACACACTTAACTACAAAATTCTAATAGAATCTGATACATTAATACTAATATAATCACATCAAATATGTTATGCGCTTTACTAGATAGATGGCGACGGGGTGAGATACCTACACATAAAAATAATTTGTAAGTAAATGACAAAAAAATATAAAAAAGTAATTTTTAGAATCAATTGTATATGCCTATTCATTTTACCCAAAAAAAAATATTAAAATAAACAAAACTTATAAGCATTAAAAACATAATAAGTTATAAACAAAAATTGTGAACCGTCCGATTTCAACTAGCAACGTCGAAATTTCTTAGTAGTGTAGTAGATTGTTAACTAATCTAAAACAACCTCGAATCACTTTCTTCACAGTATCGCATTTTCCCGTCATCCATGGCGGCATCTCGGCGTCTCCGGGAGCTGCAATCCCAACCTGGCAACAAGATCTGCGTCGATTGCTCCCAGAAGAATCCACAGTGGGCTTCAGTCTCCTACGGCATCTTCATGTGCCTTGAGTGCTCCGGCAAGCACCGTGGCCTCGGAGTCCACATCTCGTTCGTCCGATCTGTCACCATGGATGCCTGGTCCGAAATTCAGATCAAAAAAATGGAGGCCGGTGGTAACGACAGTCTTAATACCTTCCTCGCACGGTATTCAATTCCCAAGGAAACCGATATCGTCACTAAGTATAACACCAACGCTGCTTCGGTTTATCGTGACAGGATCCAGGCGATCGCGGAAGGTCGATCATGGCGCGATCCGCCGGTTGTTAAGGAGATTATTGGTTCCGGAAAGGGGAGGCCGCCGGTGTCACAGACTCGCCGGAGTAGCGATTCCGGATGGGATGATTGGGGTAAAGAAGGAAATTCTGGAGGTTCGGTTGATGTGAGGAGTAAGTCGACTGGGGATTTTAGAAGCTTGAACGGTAGTGGTGCGCCGACGAGATCGAGGTCGACCGAGGATATTTACACGCGATCGCAGTTGGAGGCGTCTGCGGCTAATAAGGAGGGTTTTTTCGCAAAGAGGATGGCGGAGAATGAGTCGCGGCCGGAAGGACTTCCTCCGTCGCAGGGTGGGAAATATGTTGGATTTGGATCCAGTCCTGCGGCTTCTTCGAACAGGAGTAATCCGCAAAATGACTATTTCTCAGTCGTTTCTCAGGTGATTGAATTGTTTGAGTTAGTTTGTTTTTGGTTGAGTTCTTTAATTGATTGGTTGATTCATGATTGTGTTGAATTGTTTCAGGGGATTGGTAAGTTGTCATTGGTTGCTGCTTCTGCTGCTAATGTTGTTCAGGCTGGCACCAAAGAGATCACTTCTAAGGTATTTGGATCAATATTGTTTGCGGGTGGAGATGCTTGTTGTTAATGTATTGCTTCTTCCATGTTTTACCATAGTGCTGAGTAGGTGGAATTTCAACAAACAACTGTTATTCATGATATGCAATATGCCCGTCAGTGTTTTCAAATACCAGTTGCCACCTATGAAGCACAAACACCAACACTGACACGTTGACATTGATCATAATCTGAAAAAATAAATAAATTCAACGTGATCACAATGTCTGTCACACCTTATTTTCTAAGGTGTTGGTGCTACAGTGATTGCCACACAATAGTATAGCACAATTTGAATGAATGCTAGTTTTTCTTTTTAATCCGTGATTGACAATACTTGTTTATCATGGTGTATATATCTTTAATACAGTCACTCCTTTCTCTCTTTGTCAACTAAATATAAATAAATGAGGAAGAAATGTGCCACAAATGACTGTAATTCTGTGTTTATAAACTTTATATATTTGGTAATTCTGGAAATTGGTAAGGTTACCTTGGCGTTTGAGCAGCGTGAATAAAATCTTTTCTTTTCTTGTATAATTTCCATGTCTTCATTGAGTTTTGGCTCATTTCTCATTATAATGAATGTTAATTGAGTTGGAATTGTCAAATGCTGGTCTGAGCGAAGCCTGTCGAATGATGTCAATAGGGACCTCACTTTTATGTGTTTCTTTCACATGAACCTCACTATTGTTCAAGAAAAAGTAAGTATCAGGCATCATTATTGTAAAGAAGTTCTTTGGATGAAATATTCAGATATTTATTTTCACTCCGCAAGACTGCAACTATGAACTATCGTGTATCTCCTAATAGTTGTAAGATACGCCATAGTGTGTTATTGACAACTGTAGTACTGGTGGTAGAGTGTAATATTTTCTTAGTCAGTCACTCATTTACTGAATGGAGGTTTATTTGTTATTGAAGTGGATATAGGTTATCCTTGTATCAAAGATGCGGTTAAGGCCAATTGTTTTCTTTTCGATTTATTTTTGTTGCTCTCATTTTTTATAACCAAATTCAATTTTTTGTTCTTTGTTTCAGGTCAAGGAAGGTGGTTATGATCAAAAGGTCAACGAAACTGTCACTGTTGTCAGTCAAAAGACATCAGAGATCGGTCAAAGGACTTGGGGTTTAATGAAAGGGGTCATGGCTTTGGCTTCACAGAAAGTTGAGGAGTACACTAAAGAAAACTCCGATTGGAAGGCTGATAACTGGCAACGAAATGAGAGCGGTAGAAATGGCTACTATCAGGATTTCAATCAAGAGAACAAAGGCAATTCTTCTACTGGAAGAGAACAGTCTTCATCAGGGCAATTCAAAACTCACAGTTCAAACTCTTGGGATGATTGGGACCAGAAAGATAGTTTGAAGGTAGAACCAACTAAAGGATCAACTCCTTATTCGTCTGGTGGGCAGTCTGGTAGTCACAATCCGAGCTCTTGGGATGATTGGGACCACAAAGATTCTAGGAAGGAAGAACCAGCTAAAGGATCGGCTCCCCATAATAATAACGATGCTGGTTGGGCTGGCTGGGATAACGCCAAAGATGATGGATTTGATAACTTCTATGATGGTACATCTAATAAGAAAACTGTTGGACATAATGGGAAATCAGATGACGCTTGGACTGGGGGTGGCTTTCTCTAAGGTTTGTTTATCATGCGAAAATCTTCTTTGGTAGGCTTTCACATTTTATTTTTGTCGTACATATAAAATTGTTGACCTGTGATATATATCTTTAAAAGAAATAATTGGTATCATAGGATTAAGACATGAGAATATTCACTTCCTTATGTTTTGTTTAGTGTATGTTATATGATCTACCTCTGATTTGAAAAAAGATAATCACTTGTTATACTTCTTGGACCAGGTTTGATCCATCCTTATTACACTCTAAAGATTGTTCCATTTGCTAAAAAATACTCTGCAGCGTTCGGAGTGATGACATGCAGGCAATGCAGCGGTGCACCTTAAACCATTATGCATATGAAAGGACTGTCAACTGTAACTTATTAGTGTGTTTTTTATTTTTAAACTCGGACCATATGTGCAGAAAGAATGATTTTTGAGGTAAGTATATTTTCAGCAAGAAATTCTCTAGGTTGTTCTTTGTTTACTTGTAAGTTTTTTCCTATGTAACATTTTGGGAACCTCGGATGGAAAGATAGTTTTACTTTTAAGTACAAGTGTTGAAAGAAAGGGCTAATTGCCCGAATCTCAATTCTTGAGAGTGGTATTACCTGCGACCTGCAACGTACAATGAAACAAACAGTATTGTGGCCTGGAAATTTTCAGAATTATTTCGAATTTATTTGCTCTTGATTCGACTGTGGCTTTATTACCTTGATATTGAATGCATGGTAGTTCTCTCATGGTGTTTCTTATAGTTCGTCACTATTATTTGCATCAAATGTTGATGTTCTGGGGATTAAGTTTGAATATGGTGCATTCTGTTGATGTTGATGTTGTCACTATTAATTCTTTAAACTTTAACACAGTCTAAAGTAAAGTTTTTATTTCTAATTTTTTAAAGGTTAGCACAAAATTTATTACTAAATTTACATGGGACATGCATAATTTAATACAACTATTTAACTTTCAATCTATTAAATAATGCACTAAAAAGAATATGTTAAAGAATACGTCGATATAAATTTTACTATATGAAGTTGAGATTTTCATTTCCTACCACATAAATTTTTTACAAACTCTTTAAATTGTTAAAAACGCACTCCATATTTTAGAATCTCGAACGAATCTTGTGATATATAATATTAGAATTTGAAACACTCATTTAACTAATGGAATCTTTTTTTTTTCTCACTTCAGCATTTTTCAACTTTGAACTCCCGCATTCCTTAATCCGAATACAAAAATGTTATTTGGACACCTTTTTAGTTGTGTAACACTGTATATCTATATGTTTTGTATATAATGTTATTTTTATTATTATTTTATTCTCTCCTTAAATTACATCAACCGTTATAAATAATGTATTTGTATAGGTGTTTGAATACCGTATCAATATTAAGGGTGTTCAAATAATATCACTCAATATCTCAACATTAACTTATTTTGAACTAATCTTAGCTGAGTAATATTTTGTGCTCTTATTTCAAATTAGGTACCCCTTTCTTTGATTACATGATTTAATGTTTTTTTTTTAAAGTTTTACGGGTCTCAAAATAAAAACAAACAAAAAGATTTTCTTTCACTTAAGATTTAGACGTTATTTTCAATTCGCACGCATTTATTTGCTTTTGCACTTTTTCATATTATTGTAACTGTTTACTGGTTTGTAATAGTTTAATCTAGGACTTCTACTTTATTATTTTATTTTCTTCCCCACTTTGGACTTGTAAATTTCCCCTCTCCGAAGTCTTGTAATAATGTAGATTTAAATTTCTGTATTTTTATTTCTTGTACATATATTAACTGCTTAGATGTATGGTGATAGAATTGCATGACAAGAGCTTAATAATCAAACGCTAGCAAATTTAAGTCAACACACTTGCACATGCGCACCTCTAGGGTATCTCTACTTTGGTTGCCTTCGGAAAAATAGTCACAACTCTCAAAACGTGAGAAATTTTAGTGGCTACCCTCTGGTTTGAAAGATCATAAGTCCCTCGATGACCCTCTCGACATTGCCTCGGTAAAAAATGATATTACAACCTTAGGGTAGTTACTAAGATCTCTTATCCAGTTGCCTTTGTGATTATAAACGTCCTTTCGAATGTCCCTCAAAACATCCAACTACTAGAGCTACCTACTCACTAATAGTAGGATATCATTGTCTAAAGGAAAAGAGGAAAAGAACGACTCTTTCGAGTAAAGTAGATAGTTTCTAGATGTTTGCTCAAAAATAAACTTTTTCACATACACGAAACACTTTCAAAAACATTTTCAAATGCTTTATCAACACTCTTGAGGATTGATACAAGAGTTATCATAAAGCAAACCTCCTTACTATTGGCATTTCAAAAATTATTTTCAAAACACACAAAAGCACAAGGTATTTCAAAATGAGCTAAGCATCTAAGAGCCCGTAGATAACTATGGATGGAAAGGGTGATAACACCTTCCCTTTCCATAATTTATCCTCCTTATTCAGAAAAATCTCGAAAGGTCTTTTTCTGTTCTTTTCACCATTTCCTTTGTTGGATAAAAGAAAAGTCGGTGGCGACTCTTGCTTACCGTAACATTTGCAAACACAAATACAAAATCAGTATAACAGTCGGTTCTGCCACCATCACACTTACCAAATTCGAAAATCCAGAAGAGATGTTTCCTACCATATTTTCATAGTATATCCCTTGCAAGGTTCCCATGAACATATTAACTAGTTCTTTCTCCAGAAGTGGTGGTTGTACACATGATGCCATTTCTCTCCACCTTTGAGCATATTCCTTGAAGGACTCCTCTTTCTTCTGGAATAGATTCTGGAGTTGCATGCGGGTAGGTGCCATGTCCAGGTTATATTTATATTGCTTCAAGAAGGCATTGACAAGATCTGCCCATGTATGGAAGTGAACCCGTTCCAACTGCATGTACCAATCCAGGATGCCCCACTTAAAATGTCTTGAAAGTAATGAATCATCAACTTCTGGTCTTGAGCATAGGCATGCATCTTCCTGCAATACATGCGCAGATGGTTCCTTGGACAGGTGAGCCCCTTGTATTTTCCTAAGTCAGGTACTTTGAATTTCATCAGGATCACCACATTAGGAACTAAACCCATTTCGAGAGCATCGACATTGAAAGCATCATATCCCTCCACAGCTTTTAATCTTTCTTCCAGAGCTTTGTACTGGTCGAGCACTATTGAATTCTCAGTAGTATGAGTATGGGTTATTCTCTAGAGTGATTTATTGACATCCTCTAAGTCATGGTCTTCATATTGTAAGTCTAAGTAGTTATCTGCATTGTTAATTAGAATCTGCAGGGTATGAGATGCACCTACCTTTGGTGGAGGTGGGACAAACCCTTCAGTATCAGCCTGTCTCGTCTCTTGTTGGGCCATGGTGGACTTTTAGGGTCCAGACTCCGGTTCTTTCCTCAGTTGGTGACCGCTCGATGCACCAATAGTTTGTGTTGTTTCTTCAAAGGCTACCCTAGGGATTTGCTCATGTCTGTCAATGATATTCTTCAAGGCTAGAATAACTTGATTCATGTCTCCTCTCATTGAGTCGACGTTGCCTTTGACTTGCTCAAGATCCTCCTCAAATGCATCTTGGTTCTCCTCAATCTTTTCCATCACTTTTAGTTGATGGGCTCTTGTCTAATATGGTGGTCAGAGAGGTGGTGTTTTTCTTCTAGCAATGGTTTAACTGGAGAAGCTTTTGAAAAATGAGTTTTTTATGAATGAGATGCGAGCGTTTGTGAATGATAAATGCTTATGAATATGCTAAGAGTTTCGTTTTTGAATGTCTTATTCACTTGGTTATATATTTTTTTATATTTTTCAAGTTTCGCTTTTTTTTATTGGTGAGTATCTTGAAATGAACACGTAGAAACAAAAGTATTTTCATTAATAATAATCATCCTTAAAAGGAATATATTTCAGATATTGAAAGATAACTAAAAAGCAATTATTGGAAGCACCAACATCTTCACGGCTCTTAGTTTATCCTTGATAATTATTATCTTTGTCATATATGGCTTGACGGTATTGATGCGAACAAGTTGTTTCCTTTTGGTATTCATTTTAGGACACTCCACCCAAAAAAAACCTTTGACTTATTACTTTTTAAACCCTGTGAATAAGACAACTAAAAGGAAATGGAGGATAAATATATGAAATGCAAAAATGTATGAATGCATGGATGTAGGGCTTAACGACAGGATTTTATTAATGGCATCCTTAGAAAGTAGGCTCCTAGTTTTGGCCTACGGATAGTCTACCCTCCCCCATAAGGTAGTTTTCTTAAGGGTATCATGAATAACACTAGAGGGAATGGCAAAAGGGCTTCCCTTAAGTGGAGCCTCTTTATAGGCCAAAATTTCATCTCTAGGTCATGAAAGGTTTCATCATGAGATTTTGGTTTAAGGGTTGTACAAAGAGTCATAGGTGTCATTCCAAAGTCCTACTTCCCAAGAGGATGTCTCTTGAGAGGAATTCCTTTCACGGAATTCCACTGACTCTAAGTGAAGTCATCACATAAACTCATAGGGCTGATGTATCCCCTTAGCTAATAGACGAACCTTTTTTCTAAGGGTTTTTGAAAATAATTTTTTTGAAATGATAAAATCCCATCACAGATGAATAAATATAATAAAAAATATAACAAAAAAAAATAAATAAATAATTAAATAAGCATATATAAAAAACAAAAAACCCTAAAAACCCTAAAACCAAAAGACAAGGCTTTTAAATCTAGGGTTGAGTCCCCAACAAAGTCGCTAGTTGTTGTAACTGGTTTAGAAATCCAGAGTCGCCACCCTTGATTTTTATCCTAAGAAAGGAAATATAAAGGTTAACCCTAAAAAGTTAGAGATTCTAGGTTTTTGACTCGGTTTTAGACAAAGAAAAGGTGTTAGGCACCCCTCATCTACCTTGTTCACAAGGATACTAGGGTTAAAAGCACAATTTTTAGGAAATAGGGTTTTAATTTTTTATTAGGGGAACTCGACACGATTTTAGTCGTATGCCTACGTATCCTCTTATGAGGAATCAGAGTCCCAATTCGTAGTTCGCAGTAGGTTGGTGTTTTTTATAGATTACGAAGATATTTGCAGTTCCTGCATACTTAGTCTAGGTGTGTGAATAGCGGAGATATTAGAGAAAGCGCGCAGTCGGTTAAATGTATTTGTAACCCTTTTTGAAAAAAAAATTATTGTTGTTTAATTTATTATGAAAATTATTTGGTGTTGGTTAAATATGTTTTAATGTATTAATTATAAAAATATCTAATTAATGCATGACTAAAATAATTTAATGCAATAAATAAATAAAATATTTTTGATGAGTTTAGAAAAATATTATTTGATTTATAAAATAATTAATATAATATTATAATTATAAAATATAAAAATATAAAATAATAAATAAATAAAAAAGAAAATTAAATAAAACGCAGGGGGTGAATTTAGTTAAGCTAGTAAAGATGGGGGGTGCAAGTATTACGGCCCTGAATTCAGATATTGAATTCAGGTCCAATGTAGGGGGTGTAAGTTTGAACTATCCAGCAAATCTGGAGGTGTGAGGGAGCAAGGGTTAAAGTCCAGATATTGGACTTGGCCCATTAAGGCTGGGGGTATGTTTTTTTGTTGATTAGTGAAAACAAAAACGCAAGGGAGTGTGTTTAGATATGGGCCAGGCCCAAAATAACAAGTGACGGGGAGGAGGTCCGTTTGGACCTCTTACGGGAGGGCATATGATAATATGGTGAGCGCACATTTTGGAACATAGGATTGAAATCAATTGGCTATGGTTGAAGGCACGTGGTAAGGACCATGGAATGGCATGTATTGGATTACAACGAAATTATATTTTTTGTTTTTATTTAATTTTTTGATTCATTTTCGTTTGTCCTTCTCTCTTCACTCGTTCTCTCTCGTCTCTGTCTTCTTCTCCTAACACAACACCATCACAATAAACCCTAATCTGCTGCCGCTCCCACAACCTTTAATCAGCGGCAGTTTTCTAAAATTTCAACCCCAAACATAACCCTAATCCCCAAATCCCTCAACAATTCCCTAAAACAGAGATTAAATCGCAAAAACTAAGTGACGTGAGATATACATCTATCGCGATGATTTGCGTTTGTTTTCGATCCTTCAGTCCGATCTCCCCTCACTAATCTCTCCTCCTTTTGTTTGCAGGTGACGACGGCGGATTTGATGGAGATGGCGGCGGATTTAGGGTTTCAGATATTGAAACCCTAGGCTGGAGCGGTGGACATGAGGGTTTGCAGCGGCGGTTAGAAGTTGACTCCCTATGTTTTCTTTTTTCGTAATCAAAATTCTTTTATGTAAAATTTCCTTCTATTTTTCTCTGTAAATTTTCCTCTCTAATAATTTTCCTCCCCTTTTCTGATTTTGATTTTAGCTTCTTATAGTTTTTTTTGAATTAGTTATTTTAGGAAAAAAATTATGGTTGACGTTATTTTTTATTGATTAGGGAAATTAGAAATTAGTATTGATTCGCTTGTAATTCGTTTGTATAAGTTTTGATTAGTTTGATCTTGTACTGATTCTGTTATGATTCGATTCCATTTCTGCATTGATTTTGTTCTGTGAAGATTTGTTTTGATTCAATGCAAAGATATGATTGTTTGATGAATGAAGATATTAATAGTAACGGTTAGAACCTTAAGACATGCATTACTTTTTCTTAATCTAAACAGTAACCCTTTTAGTTTTTTGAAACAAGCATTTTTTGATTTGGATCATAAGCTTTTGGACTGTATGATTGGGCTTTTTGTTTCCAAATTGACTCATCAGCCAATGTTCTAATTAATAAAGCAATCAAAATTTTTTTTATTAAGTTTATAAAATAATGATATAGTGTAAAGATAATTAGTAATAGTAATAAAATAATAGTAATATTAATAATAATGATAATAATGATTATAATATATAGGAAAATAATAATAGTAATAGATGTAAAAAAGAACTAATATTTTATAATAATAATAATTAATAAAAGTAATTATAATAGAATAATAATAATGTTAATAAAAATAATGATTATGTTATAATTAAAACAAAACAATTTTTCAAAACAAACAAAAAAGCTGAACGGACTATATTATATCAATTTATTGGGTCTTAACAAACTGAATTGCTTATACACCCTCAAACTTATCTAAAACTTAAATGAGCCATTTTAATTTAGAAATGGCCAAGTATTTTCTCAATGGCGTGAACCCCCACATTTAAAATGGGCTATTACACTTTAACAAATACACCCCCTTGTGAAATGAATGGATTTTCACAATTCACACGGGCCTTCTCTAATTTAGAAAGGTCCATGACTTCTTAATGATAATTCTGGAAAACAAGAGGTAGAAACTAGTAGGGCAAATTTGGGGTATGACAATGACCTCAAAGCTCCTTAGTATCTTGTTTTCTAAACAGACTGATTGGACTGATTCCTTATCCTTCCAAGCTAACCAACAGTAGTGTAAAGTGATATCACAGATACAACATAGATCGTAGTATTCTCTTTAATCCCTAACTTTATCCTGGATTACCCTTTCGGGTTTTCAATCCACTGGGATACCCTTTTTTTCCTAAGCCGCCCTTTTCAGTTTTTAGCTTAGCGGGTGTAAATTGTTTCTTTTTCATTCTCTTTTTCATTTCTTCTTTTTTTTATCCCTTACTTTTGCCCGAACATTTTATTTCCTTTTTATGGCTCGCCGGAATGCCCTTTTTTCCTGAGCCAATTAACTCAGCGGGTCTACTTATGCGAAGTACTTTTTCACTATGTCTGCATTGACGGGGTGAGGGAAATCCTCTCCATCCATAGTTGTGAGCACCATAGATCCTCTTGAAAAAACTTTCTTTACAACATATGGTCCTTCATAATTAGGAGCCTATTTACCCTTAGCATCTGTATTGTTGGGAGGCAAGATCCTCTTCAGCACAAGGTCACCAGCTTAAAAATTCTATGGACGTACCTTCTTGTCGAAAGCTTTCTTTATCCTCCTCTGGTATACCTGTCCATGGAAAATAGTCGTCAATCTCTTCTCGTCAATGAGATTCAACTGATCAAATCTATTCTGAACTCACTTGGCCTCATCCAACTGTAAATATGTCATTATCCTTAAAGGAGGAACTTCCACTTCCATGGGCAAGACTACTTCCATGCCATATACCAAAGAAAATGGGGTCGCCCCGGTCTAAGTTCAAACTGAAGTACGATAACCATGTAAAGAAAATGGAAACATGTCATTCCAATCCTTATAGGTGACAACCATCTTCTGCACAATCTTCTTAATATTCTTGTTGGCTGCCTCAACCACGCCATTCATCTTAGGACGGTAAGAAGAAGAATTGTGATGCTTTATCTTGAAGCTTTCGCACAGATCTTTCATCATCTTATTGTTGAGATTCGACCTGTTATCAGTAATAATCTTCTCAGGAACCCCGTATCGACAAATGATTTAATGCTTGATGAAACGAGCAACCACCTGCTTAGTGACCTTATCATAAGATGTTGCTTCGACCAACTTAGTGAAGTAGTCAATGGCCACAAGAATGAAGTGGTTCCCGTTGGAATCAGTCTGCTCAATCTGGCCAATCATATCAATATCTGTGATCAGTGGAAATAGAACTGACTGTTTTTTAATGCTGGTTCGCGTTTGCGTTTGTTTTTACAAAATGTCGCGGTAAGCAAGAGTCGCAACCATCTTTTATTTTATCCAACAAGGAAAGGACAAAAGCACAGAAAAATTCCTTTTCGAGATGTTTCTCGGGTTCGGGAGGTAGATTATAGAAAGGGAAGGTATTAGCATCCTTTCTATCCGTGGTTATCCATGGGCTCTTAGGTACTTGCTCATTGTGTTTTCAAAAGGTTTTGATTTTCTTGTGTTTGTGGGTTTTGAAAAGAGTCTTGTTTGAAAACTTCGATTTAACTCTTGTTTCTGTCCTCAATAGTGTATGAAGTGTTTTTGAAAGCTTTGTTTGAAAAGTGTAAGTGTGAAAAATTTGTTTTGTTTTGAAAGAGCAAGTACCTAAGAACCTCTACCTACTCAAAAGGAATTAAACTGTGTAAATGTCCTTTAGATAGTGCTATCCCATTATTGAGAAGTAGGTAGCACCGTCGTTGGAGTTTTCGGGTCAATTCGATTAAGGGACATGTGGTCACTAAAGCAATGTTAGGACGCCTTAGCGGTAACCCTAATGTCTTAGATCATTTTATCCGAGGCAACTGTTTCGAGGCAACTTATGATCTTTGGACAAGAGGGCGACCTCTAAAACTTCCTATACTCAATGACCACGTTCGAGGCAACCAAGTGAGGCGTACCCTAGGAGTGGCATGTGCAAATGTGTCAATTTTCAGTTATGTTATCTTTGTACATGTTATGGTGATCTACGGTTGATTTTAAGTTAAGATAGATCTTGTCATGCATAGCGTATTAGCATACATCTAGCAGTTAATGGTTGCGGAAAATAAAACTAAGCTATTACAAGGCGTCGGGTATTTACATCGCCAAAAACAAACCCTTGAAAAAGTAAATGCGAAAAAGTAAATAAAAGCGATAAAAGGTCCTAAGTTAAAGCTATTACATCCTCGGAGCAATTACAATTATATGGATCAAAAATAATACGCGCGAGGAAAATTGAATCGGAGAGTTTTAGGGTTTTGACCCTTTTTATGAAAGAAAGCATATTTTTTGTTATTTTGAATTAAACAGAAATTAAATCTAAGTTAATTAATTAATTAAATAAAAAATGTATTTTTTTGGGTTTTTAGAATATTTAAGGAAATAAAAATAAAAATGATTAAAATTGTTAAACCTAATATTCTAATTTACTTTTAATTTATCGCAAAAAATATTATCATTAAACCTAATTTAAAACTAAATTAATTGGTTAATTTTTATTTACAAAAAATAATGAAATAGTGAAATTAATAAAAATATTATTTTTTTAGGTTTTCTCATTTTATTAGGAAAATATTAATTATTTTAGTTAGTAGTTAATAAAAATAAATCAAGTAAATAAATAACATGTTAAAAGAAAAGAAATAAAAAAAGAAGAGGCAAACTCAGGGGGTTTGGGCCCAAAGAGGGTGTTTGATCAGCAGTTTTTGAGGCCCAATTGCTGCAAGCCTGCGTTTGACTTTTGTGATTTGCTATGCGTGCGCTGACCTGTGATCATGGTGAGGACCCCATTCTGGTCATTGGATTTGGTTTGAGACCACCTGGCCAGCATCTGGAGAAGGGCGTATGATGGACCCTCCTTTGAGAATTACACACGAATACCTGAAGAAAAAAGTGAACAAAGTTTTGGGGGACCTGGGATTCGAACCCAGGTCCCGTTAGCCAATGAACAAACGCCCTAGCCACTGAGCCATTTGCTTGTTTTGTAATTATAATATACAATGGTTAATATATATCAAACAAACACTTATGCCTGGAAAAAAATAAAAAGCGCGCTATTTCAAATGGGCCAATGGGAGGGCGACGTGTGGTCGTCTTCTCCAACGAAACTCTGGTTTTCTTACCTGTGGATTTTTATCTGCAGGAAGATTCGTGGGATCGTTCAAAAATGCGTTTTAGGCCATAATAATCCCATCCAAGCACATGGACGTGGTCGCCTCTTCCTCCTGAGTTCAACCATGGCCAAGATTCATCCTAATTATCCCTGCAAAATGAAACCCCAAATGGAAACCTCCAAAACCCTAGGTTCGGGTAGAGAGTTATAGGCTACAAAAAAGCAATTGAATGATGCAGAATGAATGGAAATTTAAAGGCAAGCATGATTATACAAAAATATTGGCAAGAGGATGCAAGGAAGTGGTTTTACGATATCATGTTCAGAGCCATAATCGTGATGACTTACAGTGCGTTTCAGGGGGTCTTAAGGTCCAGTTCTGGTTGTTATGGCTTCAGGAGATTGCAAGCAAGAACACCACGTTGAGCTTTTTGATTGAAACAAGCTCTAACCAAGAATTCGATTTCTCTCTTTTTCACCCTTTTTTCAGTTTTGGTATGGCCGTTTTAACAGAGCTTAGGTCGTGAATTAGGTTTGTGTGGCTTGTGTATGTATATTGGAAGTGAATTAGGTCAAGAGTTGGGCTTTAATCCATGTGCATTCAAGGTTTTGAGATTTGATTTTATCACCATTGAAAAGCTTTCCAAATATGGCCAAATCTGATATTTTGTGCATGTTTGAGCCTTGGCACGAGTTGGTTGGTTGTCACATGATATTTGCAAGTTGTACAAATCACAAAAATCCATTTACATCAATTTTTGGATTTTATTTGATTTAATATTGATTAATAATGAATTAAATCAATAAAAATGAAATAAAATAGAAAAATAAATGTTTGGTCATGAAATTAATGATGTGACACGTGTGTGGCATGAAAAGACTGAATCAAGTGGAAAAAAGTGGGCCCTTTTGTCAAAAATTGGAGTTTTGAGGATAGTTGACTTTTAGCAATTTTGGAAAATTGCCCAACTTCAACAATGCATAACTTCCTCAATTTTGAACTTTTGGAGGTGTTCTTGGACTTTTTAGAAACCTTGAGATGTCCTCTAATCAACCCTTTTGGTCTCATCTCATTTTGATCTTCCATTCTCAAGTTATAAGCTTTGGAAAAAAAGGTTTTTTTGTTGACTTTCAAAAATGACCTATAATGTCCAAATTTGTAACTTCTTGTGAGTGCATTTTATGATCTTGGGGTATGAATATGGATTGTGGGAAATGGCATCCTCTTCAAAATGAGCTTTGGATGGGTCATTTCTCATAAAGTATGAGAAAGTTATGCTTGGTCAAAGTTGAGTTGACTTTTCCTACAAAACCCTAATTTAGCAACTTTTGAATCTTGATGAATTTTGAGCAATCCTTGATGAATAATGATCAAACCTTGATAAAATGATGAATTATCCTTAAAAATGAGAATGTTGACAAAAAAAACCTGGAGGTTTGACTATTTGTAGGTCACAGTTGACTTTTGCCCTAGCACAGTCGATTTTTGGGTCTCTTGAGCAATTGACTGACCAAAGTTTCTCTGCAAGGCTTGAAATTTGTCATGGATGAACTTAAGAACATATTAATACATTGGGAAGAGCTTGAGGCCATTTGGATGTAAGGACCTTGATGCAACACAAAACCTTAATTTTGAATTGATTGCCTTAGGAGGTGATTTGACTGTACAACCCTTGAGCAATCTTGAACCATTTGAAGATCATTCTTGACAAATCTTGAGGAATATGGAAGGGAAAATTTTGGGGTACAACAATTGCCCCTGTTCAATCTTCTTAAACCTGAGGATGTAGATTGGCTTGTGTGCCTTTCGTGATCCGAAGGTGGAAGATGATTGAACACTGAAGTGCCCAGAAATTTGCACTCGCATGATGTAGTATCAGCATTATGATATCAAGAATGGGCTTACAGATGCCATTTAGAGATTGTTGGTAGGAGGATGGGCTTATAGATGCCATCTGGAGATTGTTTGTTGAATTGTAATTTTGTAAGTTGAAAGAAGGAACCTGTGTAGGGTTGCCTGATGATGAGTCAGTGTAAAACTTCATCTGAAAGAGAAGGAACCGGTGTATGGTTGCTTCATGATGGTCAAGTAGATAATTGTCATGTCTGGTTTTAGGTATTAACCTACAATCAGTCGTCCACAGATATTTTTCCTGGCTTGCTACAGGTATTAAACTGGGACTTGAAAAGATTGGTCAAGGAGATATCTGTCCTGGCTGGTTTCAGGTATTGATCTCTGACCTGAGAAAGAAAGTCTTCCTGGCTTGTTACAGGTATTGATCTTCAATCTCTTCATGTAGATAATTTCCTGGCTGGTTTCAGGTATTAACCTACAATCAGTCATCCACAGAATTTTCCTGGCTTGTTACAGGTATTAAACTGGGACTTGAAAAGGTTGGCCAATGAGATAGTCGTCCTGGCTGGTTACAGGTATTGATCTCTGACCTGAGAAATAAAAATAGTTTTCCTGGCTTGTTACAGGTATTAATTTTCAATCTCTTCGTGTAGATAATTTTTCCTGGCTTGTTACAGGTATTAACCTACAATCAGTCGTCCACAGAATTTTCCTGGCTTGTTACAGGTATTAAACTGGGACTTGAAAAGGTTGATGGTAGCCATCTTTTGATTGACCTTTTCCTGAAAAAGGTAGAACGTTAGCTGTATGCAATGTCATGATGTATGAAATGCATGATGTCATGATGTTCTCAAAAATAAATGAGATCGTGTCGTATGCACTTTGTCATGTATGTAAATAGGAGGTATGAAGTGTGAAATGTTTATGAATGTATTTTCGTCTGGGAAAATAAATCCCGGAGCGGCTGGAGAATAGAGTTGAGTTCTTCGTTTCCGCTGGGGATGGTGAACGAAGATGATTGTGAGAATAAACCTGCAGGAGAAAAGAACTCCGTTGGGGAATAAACTAGTGAAGATATTACTCTGCAGGGAATTACTCTGTGGGAAGAGATGCTTTGCTGAGATTTTAACGATAACTCCGTTGGGGATTCCATTGATAAGCTCTGTTGGGGATTTTGATGATGAACTCCACTTGGGATAGAAAGAACTTCGCTGGGGATGATCTTTCAGTTACAACTTGCTGAGGATAACCCAGTTAGACTCTTGTGGGGATAACCTCTGAATTTGGCTGAGAAGATGCATTTGTATTCTACAGGGAACAAGCTTCCAAAATCTACTGGGTAAGATGATTCAATTCTCTATTGGGGAAACTCTTTTAGACTGCGCTGGGGAAATGGCTCCACTGGGGTATCTTGTATTCCGCCGGGGAACATTCTTATATTTTGTTAAGGAATATTAAGACTGTTGGGGATGCTCTCTACGCTTGCTGGGGAATATCTTTATACTCCGCTGGGGAATATTAAGACCTTCTGGGGATACTGAGCCTTTTCGGGACTAATGGTAGACTAACTCTGCTTGGGGGAGAGTATTGTTGATTCCTTCGTAGTTGCAAGTCTCAGTGGGGAAGAGCTACCATTACTGTCTTACTCTGCGGGTAGTGACGATATCTTGGTCATATTCTTCAGCTGAACCTACCTTGGTACCTTGGTGGACAAGGCAACTAGACCTCTCAGACAATTCTTATTGCCCCTACTTCTGATATCACCCGTAATTAGTCCTTTGTTTCGCATGCAAATATTTATGAGCAGCAATTAATGTCAAATGCATATATCAAAAATGAACATTGGACGTTCTTTGCAAAACAAAACAGATAAAGGAAAAAAAATTTGAAATTTGTCTGTAAATGAATTTGTATTGATTTTTAAGTTTGCCCGTAAATAGGCGCTTTTGTACAAGAGGCTGACGTCCTAGTAAGAGAACACCGCCGAACAAATAGGATTTATACGATTTTAAGAAAAGGGAAGACAAAAAATCTATGTGAATAATCTCACTGGGTTCCAACTCTTCTATCGCCTTTATATCTTCAAGCATCTCATCACTTTGCTGCTTAGTTGAAGATGAATATGATTGACTGGTGTCGTCCGAGTCTGATAGTCGATACCGAAGTCCGGATGCGAGGTGATCCATTGAGACATAGTGTTACGCTTTAATCCCTAACTTTTTCCTGGACCGCCCTTTCGGGTTTTCAGTCCACCGGGATACCCATTTTTGCCCAAGCCTCCTTTTAGGTTTTCGACTTGCCGGGTGTACAGATTTTTTTTATTTTCATCACTTATTTTTGCCCGAACCCTTTTGGTTCGCTGGGACGCCCTTATTTTTGCCTAGGCCAGTCAACCTAGCGGGTCTTTAATTATGTGTAGTATCTTTTTACTATGTCTGCATTGACGGAGTGAGGAAGGTCGTCACCATCCATGGTGGTTAGAATCATCGCTCCTCCTGAGAAGATGTTCTTAACCACAAATGGCCCTTCGTACGTAGGGGTCCATTTGCCCCTGGGATCACCTTGAGGTAGAATAATGCGCTTGATTACCAGGTCCCCGACTTGATACTCTTGTCGTCTGACTTTCTTGTTAAATGCCTTGATCATCCGTTTTTGGTACGTCTGACCATGACAAATAGCAGTGAGTTTCTTTTCATCGATTAGATTTAGTTGATCAAGTCGGGTCTGGATCCAGTCGTCTTCACTTAAACCCGCATCCTTCATGATCTGGAGAGAGGGTATCTGAACTTCAATGGGCAGGACTGCCTCCATGCCATATACCAAGGAATATGGTGTTGCCCCTGTTGACGTCCGTGCTGAGGTACGGTACCCATGAAGAGCAAATGGTAACATCTCGTGCCAGTCTTTGTAGGTCACTGTCATCTTCTGCACAATCTTCTTAATGTTCTTATTAGCTGCTTCTACAGCCCCATTCATCTTCGGCCGGTAGGGAGAAGAGTTGTGGTGTTGTATCTTGAATTGCTCGCAGAGCTCAGTGATCATCTTGTTGTTAAGATTGATACCATTATCCGTAATGATCCTCTCTGGTACACCGTTGTGATCGGTGGATCTGGAACTGACTGTTTAACGCTGGTTCGCGAAATGTCGCGGAAGCAAGAGTCGCCACCGTCTTTTATTTTCTCCAAATGGAAAGGACAAAAGCACAGAAAAATTCCTTAAAGAGATTGCTCTCGGTTCGGGAGGTAGATTATAGAAAGGGAAGGTGTTAGCACCCTTTCTATCCATGGTTATCCATGGGCTCTTAGATACTTGCTCACTTGTGTTTTCAAAAGTGGTTTGTTTGCTTTTCAACTGTGGGTTTTAAAAAGTTTCTTTGAAAATTCCAGTTCGACTCTTGTATCTGTCCTCAAGAGTGTTTGAAAAATTGCTTTCGAAAGCTTTTTGAAAAGGTGTCGGTGTGAAAAGTATTTTTGATTTGTTTTTGAAATTAGAGCAAGTACCTAGAGTCGTCTACCTACCCTAAGGAATTCATCTGTGTAAATGTCCTTTAAAGTAGTGCCATCCCACCATTGAGAGGTAGGTAGCACCACCGTTGGAGGTGTTCGGGTCAATTCGAAGGTTCGGGACATGGTGATCACCGGAGCAATGGGAAGATACCTTAGAAGCTACCCTCATGTCAGGTTTCCGGATCATGAGGACTTACTAAGACATCCTCTACTCGACGATCACCTTTCGAGGCAAGGCAACAGTGAGGCGTACCCTAGGGGTGGTGTGTGATTTGTGTGTCATGTTCATTTATTTTTGTCTTGTCATGTCATGGGTGATCTACGCGTTATTTTTATTTTGTCATTCATTCTTGCATGCCATTATTAAAAGTTAAAAAATTGCGATAAATATAAAGTTCCTAAACTATTACAAAGGCGCGGGTCCATATCGCCAAATTTAATCCAGGACCCGATTTGACAAGAAATAAAGAAATAAAGTGCGAGAAATATAAAATGTCCGAGTTACATGGCTTTGGGGAGAATTACATAAATATTTAAAAGAAATAAAATAAAATGCGCGAATTGAATTAAAATTGGAAGCGAGGGCGTTGGACCCTTTTTTAAAGAAATTAAATTATTACTAACAAATTAATTAAATAAAATAAAAAGAAATTATTTTTGAGGGTTTTTGGTATTTATGGTTTTTTAATAAGAAGATTAGATGAAATTAAAATTAAATTAACCCTACTTCTACAACTTTTATTTATTAAGAAAGAATATTAAAGTTGAACCTAAAATTAAACCTAATTAATTACATGGTAATTTATTTACAAAAATAATATTTAATAATTAATTATGGTGAAAGAAAAGAAAAAGAATAAAACATACTTAAAACCCTAATTCTACACTTTTTTAATTTATTAAGAAAAATATTTGAATTAAACCTAAATTTAAAAAAAGCTAAATTAAATTAATGAGATTTATTTAAAAATATTAGTTAAATAAAATATATTTTGAATTTTGTCTTTTCTGATTTTTTTGTTATTTTATATTTGATGAAAATAAATTAATTGAAAGAGTTATATCAAAACTAATTAAAATAAATAAAATAGAAAAAAAATATGAAAAAAAAGAATGAAAGGCAAACCATGGGGGGTTCTGTCCCCAATTGGAGGTTTTTTTGGCAATTCTGGCCCAATGTTTAAGGCCTCAGTTGACCTTTCCTGGGAGCATGCATACGTGTTGACCTGTGCCTAGGATGCTCTTCAAATTATGGCCTTGTGATTGATTTCAGTAAGCACGTGGTAAGCCTGGATGTGGAGAGTATGGTGAACCCTTGTATTGAAACTGCACAGAAGCATTATTAGCAAAATAATATGGAATAGAAAGGGGGACCTGGGGTTCGAACCCAGGTCCCAGAGATTACCAACCCCACGCCTTGCCAACTGAACCACCTGAATGCTTTGTATGTAATATAACTAACAAATAATATCAATCAAAACGTGAGTTAGTGGACTTTTTTAGCGCGAAATTTAAATGAACCAATTGATGTCCTACACTTCATCGTCTTCTTCATTGTTTGCATTTTCCTGAAACATAAAAAAGAATTAGCGGGGGTTTTGAACCCCCCCAAAATATGCCTTTTTCCAAAATAGCGATTAGGCTATGGCGCTTCATAAATTAGGCGCGACTATGGCAATCGATTCGTCCAAGTGTCCTGATTTTGATCATGGTATTGGGAAGTCCCAATTTTACAGTACATGAAAATACCCAATTCGAAGCTTGAAGAACCCTAGTTAGCATCAATGGTGAAATCGTGTATGGATGAGGAAAACTCAATCAAACAACTGGGTTAGCTTCAGAATGACAAGAGCAATACAAAACAAGCATTAGATTTGAAAATTATGGCATGAATGATCAGATGCGATTATGCAAAAAAAGTGACACAGTCTGACTTATAATTACCAATTCTTGATGTTAGGAATGATGTTTTTGATTCAGAAACGTCCCTTGAGACCTTTGCAAGCTAATGGAATCAAAGTTTTCCTCTGAATCGTGCTAGAATAGGGTTTTCAGTTTTTGACTTTTTTGATAAAATTGCAAGTTTGGTTCTTGAGATGGGGCGCAGCATTTATCTTCTTGGCATTAGGGTTATCATGTATATATATGTGTGAGTGTTTTAGGTCAACAAAATAAGCCAAATATCCATGGAATCAATGCTTTTGATTTTGTGATTTTGCATAATCTTTTCAAATCTTTTTTCATGCAAATTTGATACAAATCATGTTCAATTGCCTTGATTCTTTCCAAATCTGATCATGCACGAAATATTGAGTGTATTCCATGCATAAAAAGATTTAAAAACTTAGGTTTGGTATTTTTCATATATTTTAATTAATTAAATGAATTATTAGCAATTAAAAATTCAAATAAATAAATAAAAATGATGAAAAACTTCCCTTTGGGCCAAATGGTCGTGCACATGCTTTGGATGATGATTCTTGGAAGAAAATGTGGCCCATTAGCAATTTTAAGGCATTTGAAGCAAAGTTGACTTTTCAAAATATCCAAAAATTTCCCAACTTCCACAAGGCATATCTTGCTCAATTTTTAAGCTTTGATCATGTTCTTAGACATTTTGGAAAGGTCTTGAAGTCCTCTAACCAATTCCTTTGGTCCCATGTCATTTTGATTTACCAATCTCAAGTTATGGCCTTTGACTTAAAGTTCCTTTTTGATGACTTTTGAAAATGACCTATAATGTTGAAATTGATAACTTTTTGTGAGAGAATTTCTTGGACTTGAAGTGTGAAGAGGAGTTGTAGGAAATGTCTTTCTCTTCAAAATGAGCTTTGGATGGAATTTTTCTGATAATCCATGTGGAAGTTTTTCCTTGGTCAAGTTACAGTTGACTTTTTCAACTGTCCAAATATGGAAACTTTTGCATCTTGAGACTTTTTGAGCCATGCCTTGAGAATCATGATCAAGCATTGATCAAATGATGTTTGTGGCTTCAAAATGAGATGTTGACCAAAAATTTGAACTTTTGACTGTCAAATGACCATTTTGCCCCTACAGTTGACTGTAGTGCAATTAGGGTTTTTGACTGCGCAATTTTGTACTGTGAGCCTTGAAACTTGACATGAGGATATTTGACAATGTTTATAAGCATGTGGGACTTGATTGGACCCTTGGAAACTTCATTTTCTTTGTCAGAACCAAAACCCTAATTTTTGACTGTTAGGAGGTCCTTGAACTGTACAACCCTTGGGGAGACTTTGAAGCTTTGACTTGGCAAATCTTGAAGAATATGGGAGGGAAAATTTTGGGGTGCAACAGTTGCCCCTGTTCAATCTTCTTAAACCTGAGGATGCAGATTGGCTGACGTGCCTTTCGTAATCCGAAGGTGGAAGATGATTGAACACTAGAGTGCCCAGAAATTTGCGCTCACATAGTAGGGTGATGGGGGAATGGGCTTACAGATGCCATTTGGAGATTGATGGATAGGATGATGGGCTTATAGATGCCATGCTAAGATCTGATGGATAGGTGGATGGGCTTATAGATGCCATCTGGATGTTGATCGCGTAAGAGATTCCTTAGCGAGAGCTTGCGTACCTGAAAAAGAAAAATGATTACCTGACCTGTTACAGGAGCTGGTCTTCAAACTCTTTGTATAGATGTGTCCTGACTGGTTACAGGAGTTGGGTCTGGAACTTCAAAAGGTGATGAATGCACCGGGGATGGTTACTACCTCAACAGGAACGGTGAGAGAACCTTGGATGATTACTACCTCAACAGGAACGCTGAGAGAATCTGGGGACGATTACTACCTCCGCAGTAACGGGGAGAGAACCATAGGCGATTTCAACCTCAACAGTATCATTGAGAGAATCTTGGACGACTTCAACCTCAACAGTAACGCTGAGAGAATCTGGGGACGATTACTACCTCCGCAGTAACGGGGAGAGAACCATAGGCGACTTCAACCTCAACAGTAATCATTGAGAGAATCTTGGGCGACTTCAACTTCAACAGTAACGCTGAGAGAATCTTGGGCGACTTCAACCTCAACAGTAATCATTGAGAGAATCTGGGGATGATTACTACCTCCGCAGTAACGGGGAGAGAACCATAGGCGACTACAACCTCAACAGTATCATTGAGAGAATCTTGGATATCTTCTACTGAGTCTTTATCAGGAAAATCTGTTAGGGGTCGATTTAGCTGGACTAGAGAAGGCCTTCGACTGGATAAGAAACAGAAAAATCTTAGGGTCGATTTAACTGAACCGGTCTAGGTCTTGAAATCTTCAACTGGATAAGAAACAGGGAGATCTTAGGGTCGATCTGACTGAACCAGAGAAGGCGTTTGACTGGATAAGAAACAGAGAAATCTTAGGGTCGATTTAACTGAACCGGTCTAGGTCTTGAAATCTTCAACTGGATAAGAAACAGGGAGATCTTAGGGTCGATCTGACTGAACCAGAGAAGGCCTTGGACTGGATAAGAAACAGAAAAATCTTAGGGTCGATTTAACTGAACCGGTCTAGGTCTTGAAATCTTCAATTGGATAAGAAACAGGGAGATCTTAGGGTCGATCTGACTGAACCAGAGAAGGCCTTGGACTGGATAAGAAACAGAAAAATCTTAGGGTCGATTTAACTGAACCGGTCTAGGTCTTGAAATCTTCAACTGGATAAGAAACAGGGAGATCTTAGGGTCGATCTGACTGAACCAGAGAAGGCCTTGGACTGGATAAGAAACAGAAAAATCTTAGGGTCGATTTAACTGAACCGGTCTAGGTCTTGAAATCTTCAACTGGATAAGAAACAGGGAGATCTTAGGGTCGATCTGACTGAACCAGAGAAGGCCTTGAATATAGCTGAGAACTTAACTGGATCTTTCCTGAAAGGTAAAGGTCAGTCATATGCAATGCATGATATGGATCAAGCAATGATGTTCTCAACATAAATGAGATTTGTAAGATATGATGCGTATATGCATGAAAATGTGATGATGTATGTGATGTTTATGAATGTATCTTTTTGTCTTGGGAAAATAAGTCCTTGACGGGTGGCGGGAAGTCACTGCTGGGCTGGTGTTGAAGAATAGTGCTTTGCTTCCACTAGGGATGATGATTGCAAGAATACCGGTAGGAGAAGATGACTCCGTTGGGGAATAAACTTGGCGAACAGATTACTCTGCGGGGAGATAAATACTCTAATGATCTTGCTGGGGTGAAATACTCTGTGGGGAGAGAGATACTTTGCTGAGTGTTGATAATAACTTGCTGGAGATACCCTTGTTGTGTTGGAAGTGTTAATAGACTTCGCTGGGGGTAAGAAAACTTCGTCGAGGACGCTCTTTCCGTGGCTTTTGGCTGAGGATAACCCAGCTATATCCTGGTAAGGAAATAACTCTTTGAATAAATCCGGGGGACGCGTTCGTGCTCTGCGAGGGATAAGCTTCCAGAATCTACTGGGGATAAGCTTACTGCTTGGGGAGATGAATTCCAACTTTCCTGGGGAACTAGATTGGACTCTCTTGGGGGAAGTTTTGAGATGTTGGGGAAGTAGCTCCGTTGAATGTGCGGTATTTCGCTGGGGAACAATCTTTAGACCAAGACTGCCGGGGATGCTTGTTAAGAATGCATGTATGCTGCTGGAGAATGTTGAGATCTGCGGGAGGATACCCAGCTTCCTTAAGTTTGATAATAGCTTTGCTCGGGGAGAGTGCACTGACTTGCTGGCTCACTCTCTGGGGAATTAAGACATCTGATTATGTTCTTCAGCTGAACCTACCTTGGTACCTTGGAGGATAGAACAATTAGATTGCTTAGACAACTCTTTATTGCCCCTGTTTCTGAGGTGAGAGAGGAAGACCTGTGAGGTGCTGATAGTTGTTTGATGGACAAACCTTCTTCTGGTAGGCAAGTGACAATGATGCAGGGACATAGTCATACGCTCTTGATCCCTAACTTTTGCCTGGACCTCCCTTTCGGGTTTTCAGTCCACCGGGATACCCATTTTTGCCCAAGCCGCCTTTTCAGGTTTTCGACTTGCCGGGTGTACAGATATTTCCATTTTCATCCCTTATTTTTGCCCGAACCCTTTTGGTTCGCCGGGAAGCCCTTATTTTTGCCTAGGTATGTCAACCTAGCGGGTCTTTGATTGTGCGTAGTATTTTTTCCGACTATGTCCATGCTCTTAGAATGTAGGGCATTGCCCCTGTCAGTAGTATTGCGTTTCCGTACCACTAGAAGATGTCTGATCAGGCAAGATTCGTTGTCGGAATGCCCCAAGTGACCCAGACGGAGATTTGCCCCAGGCTATTTGGCCTTTGAGAAATTCTCCGAATCTTGATTGGATTGCCCCGGATGATGGACCATGATCATGTCGTGCCCCTTGATTGGATGTACTCTTGTTCACTAGGTATTCATCGTGCGAATTTTCCTGCTGTTCAAACAAAATGTCATATGCAAACAAAGTTATATAAAAAATGCAAAGCTTATGTCTGTCTTGGAGATTTTGAAAATGCATTCTTTTTCATAAAACAAGCGAATGTTTGTAAAACGTGATGTCAACTCCGTATTTTCCGTAAGCCTTAAGGAGTCAGGATACCTTTCGTAACAGTATGCTTTCGAACTAACTCATGCTTCAGCTAGGACTTTTAAGGGCTATAACGTGGCTTGGTTCACGGTTTAAGAAACAAAGGATAAAGGCTCAAATTTTATTTGTACCCACCCGCTCTTCGTGATGTTCTCCAAACCTAAACTCAATTGATCATACATTAGACCTTGTTTGAGTCTTTGCTTTGATATTCTGGTGATGATTCGGATGTTAATAACTTATTTTGAATAGGCAATCATTCCTTGTAAGACCTCTTTCTTGTCTGATTTTTGTTATCCCTTTCTTTTTTGCCTGAACTGTTTCCTTTTTTGGAATTACAGTCAGCGGGATGCCCCAATTTCGTAAGTCTCCTTCGTAGGTTTTTTGACTTATTGGGCTTTTTTTTATTTTGAGAGATATAATGACTGCCTGTCCTTATTGGTTATTCGGAACCATCACTGTCTTTCTTTGTTTTGTAAGGACCTTTTTGGTGCCGCTTGTTATGCACTTGGATCAACTGAGAGAACTACCCTGCCCCAGGTTATGATTAATGGTTTTAAATTTCGAAAAGAGAAACTCCTACTTCTTTGGCTCAGATGGGTTGACGAGGGATTATCATCCTTATAACTCCAGTGTTTAGGGATTGAAACAATGCCTGTACCTCATCAGCGGGGTCTGTTCAAAAGCATACTGTAGATTATGGTATCGTTTTCGTCATCCTCCCTCAAGAGGCTTAGAATTTTCAATCCAGAGTTGATCATCAGAAAAAATATGAAAATAATTTGCACATAGTGAACACGAATATATTGCTTCAAAACAGACATATGCGATGCATTAATGAAATAACAATGTTTAACATGAGTAAACGTTTGAACAAAAGAAAATTACAACTTGAAAATCCTAATGAACAAAAGTCTTTTCATCTCAGGGCTTGTTACTTCACACGGTGAGCCTTGGAGGGATGGTAGAAAAACTCAGCCTGACCATCTTGTGTGAACTCCAATGCTCCTTCATCAATCAGGTCCTGGATCTTATTCTTCAGAGCCCAACACTCATCTGTATCATGTCCTGGACAGGCAGAGTGGTAGGCACACCTTTTATTGGGATCATAGACAGGAGATGCCGTGTTGGGGTTCCGGGGATGAGCCCTTAATGTGATCAGATTCAACCTCAACAGGCGTTGTAAAGCTTGAAACAACGACATGTTGAGCTGGGTGAATTGCCTCCTGGGCTTGTCCGGCTGAAGCTGGTGAGGTTGCTGCTGAGTTTGTGACCTTGAAGCCACTTGAGGAGCTCTCCCCTTATCTCCTTGTCTCAAAGGTGATTGAACGATGACTGGCTCTTTACCCTTAGACGTTTGCCCCAGTTGGTTACCCGAAGCAGTTGGTTGACGAGCACCCCGAGCTCTTCTTGTCTTTGAGCTAAACCTTGAATGGCAGTCGCCTGCCCCAGCATCTGGGTTTTCAATGTGTCTACCTCAGCTTGTAGACGTTTTAGCTGTTCGTCCTTGTCATCTTCAGGACTCTTTCTGATCAGATTCCCCATGAGGAGTGTCCTCAACTCTTCCTGCCCCTTGGATAGGCTTAGGAAGATCTCCTTGAACTGAGTCTCTTGAGTGTGAAGGTCCTGGTTATCTTGTTGGGGAGCCATTGCTGAAATAAACAGCGAACAAGGGTAAGTGACCTGCAACAAGGGTACCTGTAATGCAATGATATGTATGATATATATGCAATGTTTTCAAGGATCTCGCGGGGTAAACAAGAAAATTGTTAGAATTTGAACCCGGTAGCTTGATTGAAGGAACTTCCTGTTGTAGAGAGTCCTTCTTCAAGGGTCAAAGGCTCACCATATCCAGTGGGTCATAGCCCCTGACAACCTTGGCTAAAGGAAAATAAATCCTCTTTGCCCCTTATTAGACGTTTGATTCATCACGACCTGCATCATAAGCCCTTGAGATCCTTGAAGTGGGTTAAGATGTATGCAATGGTATGATGTTATGGTATGCATGGGGTAATGTGAGTAAACCCTGTTATGAGTCCCCATCAAGGACTATAAACAAAACCTGCAAGAAACTTAGTAAGCCCTGTCATGGGTCCCAATTAAGGACTATAAACAAAACCTGCAAGAAACTTAGTAAGCCCTGTCATGGGTCCCAATTAAGGACTAAAACAAAACCTGCAAGTAGTTCATGTGTCAGCTAACAAGCATGCAAGTAGGCAAGTACGAAGGCACACAAGTCACACAAGAGAAGCCCTTAGAGTTTAGGCCAGCATGGGGTCTGGGTATTACCCTCTTGAAGTTGGTGGGCTCAACCTGTCCTATTAGAAGTAACCGGGTTCTTAGAGGATCCCAATATCATTGACTACCCTCAATCGGTCATAACTCCAGCATCGCAATCTTTTCTTGCAGCCAGAACCATCACGAGAGTTTAGCCTCAATGGGTGTAGCATACTCCTACTGTTCTAATGGCCAAGTTGTGTCATTTAAGGTTCTAAGGTTGTTGGTGCTTAATGACTCCTCAGAAGACCCATATTCTCCTCGTTGCAACACAAGGGATATCGGTACAGACCAAGGTGCCACACCAACGTAGCCACTGTTTCACCCATGTCGGTCTACGCCGGACAGGTCCCTCACAGCTTATGCTACCTAAACAGGGTATCCCCAGATCCAGTTTAGGATCTATGTAACTCCCATGCACCCCACAAATTTAAAGCAGACAAATCAATACAATTGAAAACACAGTTATGAACTAACCCTAAGGTACACCTCACTTTAAGTTTAAGTCCCCAGCAGAGTCACCAGTTCTGTGATCGGTGGATCTGGAACTGACTGTTTAACGCTGGTTCGCGAAATGTCGCGGAAGCAAGAGTCGCCACCGTCTTTTATTTTCTCCAAATGGAAAGGACAAAAGCACAGAAAAATTCCTTAAAGAGATTGCTCTCGGTTCGGGAGGTAGATTATAGAAAGGGAAGGTGTTAGCACCCTTTCTATCCATGGTTATCCATGGGCTCTTAGATACTTGCTCACTTGTGTTTTCAAAAGTGGTTTGTTTGCTTTTCAACTGTGGGTTTTAAAAAGTTTCTTTGAAAATTCCAGTTCGACTCTTGTATATGTCCTCAAGAGTGTTTGAAAAATTGCATTCGAAAGCTTTTTGAAAAGGTGTCGGTGTGAAAAATATTTTTGATTTGTTTTTGAAATTAGAGCAAGTACCTAGAGTCGTCTACCTACCCTAAGGAATTCATCTGTGTAAATGTCCTTTAAA
Source organism: Vicia faba (assembly GCA_948472305.1). Lineage (NCBI taxonomy): Eukaryota > Viridiplantae > Streptophyta > Magnoliopsida > Fabales > Fabaceae > Vicia > Vicia faba. Next base: position 1,601,859,622 of record OX451739.1, read on the forward strand.
GTAGTGCCATCCCACCATTGAGAGGTAGGTAGCACCACCGTTGGAGGTGTTCGGGTCAATTCGAAGGTTCGGGACATGGTGATCACCGGAGCAATGGGAAGATACCTTAGAAGCTACCCTCATGCCAGGTTCCCGGATCATGAGGACTTACTAAGACATCCTCTACTCGACGATCACCTTTCGAGGCAAGGCAACAGTGAGGCGTACCCTAGGGGTGGTGTGTGATCTGTGTGTCATGTTCATTTATTTTTGTCTTGTCATGTCATGGGTGATCTACGCGTTATTTTTATTTTGTCATTCATTCTTGCATGCCATTATTAACAGTTAAAAAATTGCGAGAAATATAAAGTTCCTAAACTATTACAAAGGCGCGGGTCCACATCGCCAAATTTAATCCAGGACCCGATTTGACAAGAAATAAAGAAATAAAGTGCGAGAAATATAAAATGTCCGAGTTACATGGCTTTGGGGAGAATTACATAAATATTTAAAAGAAATAAAATAAAATGCGCGAATTGAATTAAAATTGGAAGCGAGGGCGTTGGACCCTTTTTTAAAGAAATTAAATTATTACTAACAAATTAATTAAATAAAATAAAAAGAAATTATTTTTGAGGGTTTTTGGTATTTATGGTTTTTTAATAAGAAGATTAGATGAAATTAAAATTAAATTAACCCTACTTCTACAACTTTTATTTATTAAGAAAGAATATTAAAATTGAACCTAAAATTAAACCTAATTAATTACATGGTAATTTATTTACAAAAATAATATTTAATAATTAATTATGGTGAAAGAAAAGAAAAAGAATAAAACATACTTAAAACCCTAATTCTACACTTTTTTAATTTATTAAGAAAAATATTTGAATTAAACCTAAATTTAAAAAAAGCTAAATTAAATTAATGAGATTTATTTAAAAATATTAGTTAAATAAAATATATTTTGAATTTTGTCTTTTCTGATTTTTTTGTTATTTTATATTTGATGAAAATAAATTAATTGAAAGAGTTATATCAAAACTAATTAAAATAAATAAAATAGAAAAAAAATATGAAAAAAAAGAATGAAAGGCAAACCATGGGGGGTTCTGTCCCCAATTGGAGGTTTTTTTGGCAATTCTGGCCCAATGTTTAAGGCCTCAGTTGACCTTTCCTGGGAGCATGCATACGTGTTGACCTGTGCCTAGGATGCTCTTCAAATTATGGCCTTGTGATTGATTTCAGTAAGCACGTGGTAAGCCTGGATGTGGAGAGTATGGTGAACCCTTGTATTGAAACTGCACAGAAGCATTATTAGCAAAATAATATGGAATAGAAAGGGGGACCTGGGGTTCGAACCCAGGTCCCAGAGATTACCAACCCCACGCCTTGCCAACTGAACCACCTGAATGCTTTGTATGTAATATAACTAACAAATAATATCAATCAAAACGTGAGTTAGTGGACTTTTTTAGCGCGAAATTTAAATGAACCAATTGATGTCCTACACTTCATCGTCTTCTTCATTGTTTGCATTTTCCTGAAACATAAAAAAGAATTAGCGGGGGTTTTGAACCCCCCCAAAATATGCCTTTTTCCAAAATAGCGATTAGGCTATGGTGCTTCATAAATTAGGCGCGACTATGGCAATCGATTCGTCCAAGTGTCCTGATTTTGATCATGGTATTGGGAAGTCCCAATTTTACAGTACATGAAAATACCCAATTCGAAGCTTGAAGAACCCTAGTTAGCATCAATGGTGAAATCGTGTATGGATGAGGAAAACTCAATCAAACAACTGGGTTAGCTTCAGAATGACAAGAGCAATACAAAACAAGCATTAGATTTGAAAATTATGGCATGAATGATCAGATGCGATTATGCAAAAAAAGTGACACAGTCTGACTTATAATTACCAATTCTTGATGTTAGGAATGATGTTTTTGGTTCAGAAACGTCCCTTGAGACCTTTGCAAGCTAATGGAATCAAAGTTTTCCTCTGAATCGTGCTAGAATAGGGTTTTCAGTTTTTGACTTTTTTGATAAAATTGCAAGTTTGGTTCTTGAGATGGGGCGCAGCATTTATCTTCTTGGCATTAGGGTTATCATGTATATATATGTGTGAGTGTTTTAGGTCAACAAAATAAGCCAAATATCCATGGAATCAATGCTTTTGATTTTGTGATTTTGCATAATCTTTTCAAATCTTTTTTCATGCAAATTTGATACAAATCATGTTCAATTGCCTTGATTCTTTCCAAATCTGATCATGCACGAAATATTGAGTGTATTCCATGCATAAAAAGATTTAAAAACTTAGGTTTGGTATTTTTCATATATTTTAATTAATTAAATGAATTATTAGCAATTAAAAATTCAAATAAATAAATAAAAATGATGAAAAACTTCCCTTTGGGCCAAATGGTCGTGCACATGCTTTGGATGATGATTCTTGGAAGAAAATGTGGCCCATTAGCAATTTTAAGGCATTTGAAGCAAAGTTGACTTTTCAAAATATCCAAAAATTTCCCAACTTCCACAAGGCATATCTTGCTCAATTTTTAAGCTTTGATCATGTTCTTGGACATTTTGGAAAGGTCTTGAAGTCCTCTAACCAATGCCTTTGGTCCCATGTCATTTTGATTTACCAATCTCAAGTTATGGCCTTTGACTTAAAGTCCCTTTTTGTTGACTTTTGAAAATGACCTATAATGTTGAAATTGATAACTTTTTGTGAGAGCATTTCTTGGACTTGAAGTGTGAAGAGGAGTTGTAGGAAATTTCTTTCTCTTCAAAATGAGCTCTGGATGGAATTTTTCTGATAATCCATGTGGAAGTTATGCCTTGGTCAAGTTACAGTTGACTTTTTCAACTGTCCAAATATGGAAACTTTTGCATCTTGAGACTTTTTGAGCCATGCCTTGAGAATCCTGATCAAGCATTGATCAAATGATGTTTGTGGCTTCAAAATAAGATGTTGACCAAAAATTTGAACTTTTGACTGTCAAATGACCATTTTGCCCCTACAGTTGACTGTAGTGCAATTAGGGTTTTTGACTGCACAATTTTGTACTGTGAGCCTTGAAACTTGACATGAGGATATTTGACAATGTTTATAAGCATGTGGGACTTGATTGGACCCTTGGAAACTTCATTTTCTTTGTCAGAACCAAAACCCTAATTTTTGACTGTTAGGAGGTCCTTGAACTGTACAACCCTTGGGGAGACTTTGAAGCTTTGACTTGGCAAATCTTGAAGAATATGGGAGGGCAAATTTTGGGGTGCAACAGTTGCCCCTGTTCAATCTTCTTAAACCTGAGGATGCAGATTGGCTAACGTGCCTTTCGTAATCCGAAGGTGGAAGATGATTGAACACTAGAGTGCCCAGAAATTTGCGCTCACATAGTAGGGTGATGGGGGAATGGGCTTACAGATGCCATTTGGAGATTGATGGATAGGATGATGGGATTATAGATGCCATGCTAAGATGTGATGGATAGGTGGATGGGCTTATAGATGCCATCTGGATGTTGATCGCGTAAGAGATTCCTTAGCGAGAGCTTGCGTACCTGAAAAAGAAAAATGATTACCTGACCTGTTACAGGAGCTGGTCTTCAAACTCTTTGTATAGATGTGTCCTGACTGGTTACAGGAGTTGGGTCTGGAACTTCAAAAGGTTATGAATGGACCGGGGATGGTTACTACCTCAACAGGAACGGTGAGAGAACCTTGGATGATTACTACCTCAAAAGGAACGCTGAGAGAATCTGGGGACGATTACTACCTCCGCAGTAACGGGGAGAGAACCATAGGCGATTTCAACCTCAACAGTATCATTGAGAGAATCTTGGACGACTTCAACCTCAACAGTAACGCTGAGAGAATCTGGGGACGATTACTACCTCCGCAGTAACGGGGAGAGAACCATAGGCGACTTCAACCTCAACAGTAATCATTGAGAGAATCTTGGGCGACTTCAACTTCAACAGTAACGCTGAGAGAATCTTGGGCGACTTTAACCTCAACAGTAATCATTGAGAGAATCTGGGGATGATTACTACCTTCGCAGTAACGGGGAGAGAACCATAGGCGACTACAACCTCAACAGTATCATTGAGAGAATCTTGGATATCTTCTACTGAGTCTTTATCAGGAAAATCTGTTAGGGGTCGATTTAGCTGGACTAGAGAAGGCCTTGGACTGGATAAGAAACAGAAAAATCTTAGGGTCGATTTAACTGAACCGGTCTAGGTCTTGAAATCTTCAACTGGATAAGAAACAGGGAGATCTTAGGGTCGATCTGACTGAACCAGAGAAGGCCTTTGACTGGATAAGAAACAGAGAAATCTTAGGGTCGATTTAACTGAACCGGTCTAGGTCTTGAAATCTTCAACTGGATAAGAAACAGGGAGATCTTAGGGTCGATCTGACTGAACCAGAGAAGGCCTTGGACTGGATAAGAAACAGAAAAATCTTAGGGTCGATTTAACTGAACTGGTCTAGGTCTTGAAATCTTCAACTGGATAAGAAACAGGGAGATCTTAGGGTCGATCTGACTGAACCAGAGAAGGCCTTGGACTGGATAAGAAATAGAAAAATCTTAGGGTCGATTTAACTGAATCGGTCTAGGTCTTGAAATCTTCAACTGGATAAGAAACAGGGAGATCTTAGGGTCGATCTGACTGAACCAGAGAAGGCCTTGAATATAGCTGAGAACTTAACTGGATCTTTCCTGAAAGGTAAAGGTCAGTCATATGCAATGCATGATATGGATCAAGCAATGATGTTCTCAACATAAATGAGATTTGTAAGATATGATGCGTATATGCATGAAAATGTGATGATGTATGTGATGTTTATGAATGTATCTTTTCGTCTTGGGAAAATAAGTCCTTGACGGGTGCCGGAAAGTCACTCCTGGGCTGGTGTTGAAGAATAGTGCTTTGCTTCCACTGGGGATGATGATTGCAAGAATACCGGTAGGAGAAGATGACTCCGTTGGGGAATAAACTTGGCGAACAGATTACTCTGCGGGGAGATAAATACTCTAACGATCTTGCTGGGGAGAAATACTCTGTGGGGAGAGAGATACTTTGCTGAGTGTTGATAATAACTTGCTGGAGATACCCTTGTTGTGTTGGAAGTGTTAATAGACTTCGCTGGGGGTAAGAAAACTTCGTCGAGGACGCTCTTTCCGTGGCTTTTGGCTGAGGATAACCCAGTTATATCCTGGTAAGGAAATAACTCTTTGAATAAAGCCGGGGGACGCGTTCGTCCTCTGCGAGGGATAAGCTTCCAGAATCTACTGGGGATAAGCTTACTGCTTGGGGAGATGAATTCCAACTTTCCTGGGGAACTAGATTGGACTCTCTTGGGGGAAGTTTTGAGATGTTGGGGAAGTAGCTCCGTTGAATGTGCGGTATTCCACCGGGGAACAATCTTTAGACCAAGACTGCCGGGGATGCTTGTTAAGAATGCATGTATGCTGCTGGAGAATGTTGAGATCTGCGGGAGGATACCCAGCTTCCTTAAGTTTGATAATAGCTTTGCTCGGGGAGAGTGCACTGACTTGCTGGCTCACTCTCTGGGGAATTAAGACATCTGATTATGTTCTTCAGCTGAACCTAGCTTGGTACCTTGGAGGATAGAACAATTAGATTGCTTAGACAACTCTTTATTGCCCCTGTTTCTGAGGTGAGAGAGGAAGACCTGTGAGGTGCTGATAGTTGTTTGATGGACAAACCTTCTTCTGGTAGGCAAGTGACAATGATGCAGGGACATAGTCATACGCTCTTGATCCCTAACTTTTGCCTGGACCGCCCTTTCGGGTTTTCAGTCCACCGGGATACCCATTTTTGCCCAAGCCGCCTTTTCAGGTTTTCGACTTGCCGGGTGTACAGATATTTCCATTTTCATCCCTTATTTTTGCCCGAACCCTTTTGGTTCGCCGGGAAGCCCTTATTTTTTCCTAGGTATGTCAACCTAGCGGGTCTTTGATTGTGCGTAGTATTTTTTCCGACTATGTCCATGCTCTTAGAATGTAGGGCATTGCCCCTGTCAGTAGTATTGCATTGCCGTACCACTAGAAGATGTCTGATTAGGCAAGATTCGTTGTCGGAATGCCCCAAGTGACCCAGACGAAGATTTACCCCAGGCTATTTGGCCTTTGAGAGATTCTCCGAATCTTGATTGGATTGCCCCGGATGATGGACCATGATCATGTCGTGCCCCTTGATTGGATGTACTCTTGTTCACTAGGTATTCATCGTGCGAATTTTCCTGCTGTTCAAACAAAATGTCATATGCAAACAAAGTTATATCAAAAATGCAAAGCTTATGTCTGTCTTGGAGATTTTGAAAATGCATTCTTTTTCATAAAACAAGCGAATGTTTGTAAAACGTGATGTCAACTCCGTATTTACTGTAAGCCTTAAGGAGTCAGGATACCTTTCGTAACAGTATGCTTTCGAACTAACCCATGCTTCAGCTAGGACTTTTAAGGGCTATAACGTGGCTTGGTTCACGGTTTAAGAAACAAAGGATAAAGGCTCAAATTTTATTTGTACCCACCCGCTCTTCGTGATGTTCTCCAAACCTAAACTCAATTGATCATATGTTATACCTTGTTTGAGTCTTTGCTTTGATATTCTGGTGATGATTCGGATGTTGATAACTTATTTTGAATAGGCAATCATTCCTTGTAAGACCTCTTTCTTGTCTGATTTTTGTTATCCCTTTCTTTTTTGCCTGAACTGTTTCCTTTTTTGGAATTATAGTCAGCGGGATGCCCCAATTTCGTAAGTCTCCTTCGTAGGTTTTTTGACTTATTGGGCTTTTTTTATTTTGAGAGATATAATGACTGCCTGTCCTTATTGGTTATTCGGAACCATCACTGTCTTTCTTTGTTTTGTAAGGACCTTTTTGGTGTCGCTTGTTATGCACTTGGATCAACTGAGAAAACTACCCTGCCCCAGGTTATGATTAATGGTTTTAAATTTCGAAAAGAGAAACTCCTACTTCTTTGGCTCAGATGGGTTGACGAGGGATTATCATCCTTATAACTCCAGTGTTTAGGGATTGAAACAATGCATGTACCTCATCAGCGGGGTCTGTTCAAAAGCATACTGTAGATTATGGTATCGTTTTCGCCATCCTCCCTCAAGAGGCTTAGAATTTTCAATCCAGAGTTGATCATCAGAAAAAATATGAAAATAATTTGCACATAGTGAACACGAATATATTGCTTCAAAACAGACATATGCGATGCATTAATGAAATAACAATGTTTAACATGAGTAAACGTTTGAACAAAAGAAAATTACAACTTGAAAATCCTAATGAACAAAAGTCTTTTCATCTCAGGGCTTGTTACTTCACACGGTGAGCCTTCGAGGGATGGTAGAAAAACTCAGCCTGACCATCTTGTGTGAACTCCAATGCTCCTTCATCAATCAGGTCCTGGATCTTATTCTTCAGAGCCCAACACTCATCTGTATCATGTCCTGGACAGGCAGAGTGGTAAGCACACCTTTTATTGGGATCATAGACAAGAGATGCCGTGTTGGGGTTCCGGGGATGAGCCCTTAATGTGATCAGATTCAACCTCAACAGGCGTTGTAAAGCTTGAAACAACAACATGTTGAGCTGGGTGAATTGCCTCCTGGGCTTGTCCGGCTGAAGCTGGTGAGGTTGCTGCTGAGTTTGTGACCTTGAAGCCATTTGAGGAGCTCTCCCCTTATCTCCTTGTCTCAAAGGTGATTGAACGATGACTGGCTCTTTACCCTTAGACGTTTGCCCCAGTTGGTTACCCCGAAGCAGTTGGTTGACGAGCACCCCGAGCTCTTCTTGTCTTTGAGCTAAACCTTGAATGGCAGTCGCCTGCCCCAGCATCTGGGTTTTCAATGTGTCTACCTTAGCTTGTAGACGTTTCAGCTGTTCGTCCTTGTCATCTTCAGGACTCTTTCTGATCAGATTCCCCATGAGGAGTGTCCTCAACTCTTCCTGCCCCTTGGATAGGCTTAGGAAGATCTCCTTGAACTGAGTCTCTTGAGTGTGAAGGTCCTGGTTATCTTGTTGGGGAGCCATTGCTGAAATAAACAGCGAACAAGGGTAAGTGACCTGCAACAAGGGTACCTGTAATGCAATGATATGTATGATATATATGCAATGTTTTCAAGGATCTCGCGGGGTAAACAAGAAAATTGTTAGAATTTGAACCCGGTAGCTTGATTGAAGGAACTTCCTGTTGTAGAGAGTCCTTCTTCAAGGGTCAAAGGCTCACCATATCCAGTGGGTCATAGCCCCTGACAACCTTGGCTAAAGGAAAATAAATCCTCTTTGCCCCTTGTTAGATGTTTGATTCATCACGACCTGCATCACAAGCCCTTGAGATCCTTGAAGTGGGTTAAGATGTATGCAATGGTATGATGTTATGGTATGCATGGGGTAATGTGAGTAAACCCTGTTATGAGTCCCCATCAAGGACTATAAACAAAACCTGCAAGAAACTTAGTAAGCCCTGTCATGGGTCCCAATTAAGGACTATAAACAAAACCTGCAAGAAACTTAGTAAGCCCTGTCATGGGTCCCAATTAAGGACTAAAACAAAACCTGCAAGTAGTTCATGTGTCAGCTAACAAGCATGCAAGTAGGCAAGTACGAAGGCACACTGTGATCGGTGGATCTGGAACTGACTGTTTAAAGCTGGTTCGCGAAATGTCGCGGAAGCAAGAGTCGCCACCGTCTTTTATTTTCTCCAAATGGAAAGGACAAAAGCACAGAAAAATTCCTTATAGAGATTGCTCTCGGTTCGGGAGGTAGGTTATAGAAAGGGAAGGTGTTAGCACCCTTTCTATCCATGGTTATCCATGGGCTCTTAGATACTTGCTCAACGTGTTTTCAAAATTGTTTACTTGCTTTTCAATGTGGGTTTAGAAAGTTTTTTTGAAAAATTTCAGTTCGACTCATACGTCAGAGTGTTTGAAAAATTTGCTTTGAAAGCTTTTGAAAAAGTGTCAGTGTGAAAAGTCTTTTTTAGTTTGTTTTGAGATTAGAGCAAGTATCCTTGAGAACCTACCTACCCTAAGGAATTCGTCTGTGTAAGAGTCCTTTAATGTAGTGCCATCCCACCATTGAGAGGTAGGTAGCACCACCGTTGGAGGTGTTCGGGTCAATTCGAGGTTCGGGACATGGTGATCACCAGAGCAATGGGAAGACACCTTAGAAGCTACCCTCATGCCAGGTTCCCGGATCATGAGGACTTACTAAGACGTCCTCTACTCGACGATCACTTTTCGAAAGGCAACAGTGAGGCGTACCCTAGAGGTGGTGTGTGCGAATTGTGTGTCGTTTTCATTTGATATTTGTCTTTTGTCATTGTGATCTACGCTTGATTTTAATTAAGACATTCATTCTTGCATGCTTTTTAACAGTTATAAGTTTGCGGGAAAATAAATCTAAGGTTATTACAAATGGCGCGGGTCCACATCGCCAAAATTAAACCGGACCCGATTTAGCGGAAAATAAATAAAGCGAATAAAAGTGCAAGAAATAAAATTATTACAAGGCTTTGGGAGAGATACAAAATTATAATAAATGATATAAAATAAATGCGCAAATTAAAATAATTAAAAACAATGGGCGTTGGACCCTTTTGCAAAAGATTAAAATTAATAGGAAATAAAAATTGAAAATTAAATGTTTTTTGGTATTTTGTGCTTTTTAAGATTTAAAAGAAAAAAGAATTTATTGAAATTAAAAATAAAATGCTAAACCCTAGTTCTAATGTTTTTTTTAAATTTATTGTGAAAAAGATTGAATTTTTAACCTAATTTAAATCTAAGTTATTTATATACATTTAATTATAAAAAAATAAAATAAAATAAATAAATAAATAATATTGTGATAAAAGGAAAAACTAAAAAGGAATGAAAATTGTTAATTAAACCTAATTCTAATTTTTATATTTAATATGAAAGGAATTAAAATTGCAAAATCCTAATTAAACTAAATTTATTCACATGCATTTATTCATAAAAATAATTAAAATAAATAAATATTATATTTTTTTGGCCTTTTCTGTTTTTTTATGTTTTGTGAAAAATAATTAATTAATTTAAACAATAAAAATAAAAATAATAATTAAAACAAGAATAAAAAATAAAATAAATAAAATAGTGAAGGCAAACCAGGGGGGGTAGCCCCAAATTGGAGGTACAGGCCTGGAATGCTGGCCCATCAACACTTTGGTCCATTGACTTTTTGCGTAGCATGTAGCAAGGCTGACCAACGTTTACCATATGCCTTGAATTTGAGCCCTCTGATTGATCTTTAGGACGCGTGGCTGGTTGATCCTTGAACGTGCATGGCGAGTCTTAACGTTATGCCTGCATGCAATTACTAGTGGAAAAATAATATGGAAATTGCTCAGACCTGGGACTCGAACCCAGGTCTCATGCCTAGTCAATGCCTTCTCTGACCAACTGTGCCAACCAAACGCGCTTGTAATATAATTAATACACAAATAATATAAAATAAGAAACAAGATTAGTGGATAGCTTGGCGCGAATTTTGAATCAACCACTCAGCGCGTGACACGCCTTCGTCTCCCTCACGTCCCCTGCAATATGAAATAAATAGGCAACAGTTTTTTACGCGTTGTGTTAGAGGGTCTTTGGGAAAATAGCGATTAGCGCTATGTGAATCATAAATTAATCGCGAGCACATCACTCTCTTCGTCCAGATGCGTGGAATGTAGTGGTCTTAATCCCAGCCTCTAATTTTGCCTGGTTGCAAAAACCCCAATTTTAAGGTTGGAGAACCCTAATCTGCATCAATGGCATAATCATGGATATTGTACAAAAACGAAATTAATTGGCATGGTTAGCATCAGAACAAAGTAACAATCATAAATCAACAAATAAAACTTGAGAAAGATGCTTAAATCATGATGCACGACTCCAAGTTTTCATCTGTACAGTTTTGAGTTATTATACCACTTTTTTTTTGCGTTTTGGTCGATGCTAGGGATTGGCACACGTTCAGAGAGTGTCAAGGAAGCTAATGGAATAATTCTTAGGGCTTGAATCGACCTAGAACCTGCTTTTCAGTTTTGACTTTTTTTTCAAAAAATTCCAAGTTTGTTCTTTAGCTTTTGCGCAGCTTTCATGTCCAAAGGCATTAGGTTTGCATTCCTGATCATATAGTGAATGTGTTAGGGCAACAAAACTAGAGCAAATCCATGGCATTGATGATTTTTGAATATTTGATTTCAAGGATCTTTTCCATATCTTTTCATGTGCATTTTGTGTCAATTTGCATCCAATTAGTCCAAATCTTTCCCTATGAGCATGTACACGAAATATTGAGTCCAAATCATGCATAAAAAGATTTTTTAGGTCAAGCTTTATATTTTTCATGTATTTAAGTAATTTAAATGAATTAATATTAATATAAATTCAAATAAATAATTAAAAATTGAGAAAATACTTCCCCTTGGGCTTAATGGTCGTGCATAGGCTTGGCATGAAGAAACTTGGAAGAAAAATGGGCCCATTAGCATTTTTGGATCATTTGAAGTAAAGTTGACTTTCAAAAATTTCCAAAAATTTCCCAACTTCCACAAGGCATAACTTGCTCAATTTTTAAGCTTTTCACATGTTCTTGGACATTTTGGAAAGGTCTTTGAGTCCTTTAACCAATTCCTTTGGTCCCATGTCATTTTGATTTACCAATCTCAAGTTATGGCCTTTGACTTAAAGTCCCTTTTTGTTGACTTTTGAAAATGACCTATAATGTTGAAATTGATAACTTTTTGTGAGAGCATTTCTTGGACTTGGAATATGAAGATGAGTTGTAGGAAATGTATTTCTCTTCAAAATGAGCTTTGGATGGAATTTTTCTGATAATCCATGTGAAAGTTATGCCCTGGTCAATTTCAGTTGACTTTTTCAACTGTCCAAATATAGCAACTTTTGCATCTTGATGATTTTCTGAGCCAAATTTTGAGAATCATGATCAAGCATTGATCAAATGATGTTTATGGCTTCAAAATGATATGTTGACCAAAAATTTGAACTTTTGACTGTCAAATGACCATTTTGCCCCTACAGTTGACTGTAGTGCAATCTAGGGTTTTGACTGTGCAATTTTGAGCTGAATGCCTTGAAACTTGATATGAGGGTACTTGACCATCTTTGTAGGCATGTGAGGCTTGATTGGGCCTTTGAAACCTTCAATTTCTTGATCAGAACACAAACCCTAGTTTTGACTGTATAGGAGACAGTTGAGCTGCACAACCCTTGGGGAATTTTGTGACTTGACCTAGCAATTTCTTGAAGAATATGGGAGGGCAAATTTTGGGGTACAACACACACAAGTCACACAAGAGAAGCCCTTAGAGTTTAGGCCAGCATGGGGTCTAGGTATTACCCTCTTGAAGTTGGTGGGCTCAACCTGTCCTATTAGAAGTAACCGGGTTCTTAGAGGATCCCAATATCATTGACTACCCTCAATCGGTCATAACTCCAGCATCGCAATCTTTTCTTGCAGCCAGAACCATCACGAGAGTTTAGCCTCAATGGGTGTAGCATACTCCTACTGTTCTAATGGCCAAGTTGTGTCATTTAAGGTTCTAAGGTTGTTGGTGCTTAATGACTCCTCAGAAGACCCATATTCTCCTCGTTGCAACACAAGGGATATCGGTACAGACCAAGGTGCCACACCAACGTAGCCACTGTTTCACCCATGTCGGTCTACGCCGGACAGGTCCCTCACAGCTTATGCTACCTAAACAGGGTATCCCCAGATCCGGTTTAGGATCTATGTAACTCCCATGCACCCCACAAATTTAAAGCAGACAAATCAATACAATTGAAAACACAATTATGAACTAACCCTAAGGTACACCTCACTTTAAGTTTAAGTCCCCAGCAGAGTCACCAGTTCTGTGATCGGTGGATCTGGAACTGACTGTTTAACGCTGGTTCGCGAAATGTCGCGGAAGCAAGAGTCGCCACCGTCTTTTATTTTCTCCAAATGGAAAGGACAAAAGCACAGAAAAATTCCTTAAAGAGATTGCTCTCGGTTCGGGAGGTAGATTATAGAAAGGGAAGGTGTTAGCACCCTTTCTATCCATGGTTATCCATGGGCTCTTAGATACTTGCTCACTTGTGTTTTCAAAAGTGGTTTGTTTGCTTTTCAACTGTGGGTTTTAAAAAGTTTCTTTGAAAATTCCAGTTCGACTCTTGTATATGTCCTCAAGAGTGTTTGAAAAATTGCATTCGAAAGCTTTTTGAAAAGGTGTCGGTGTGAAAAATATTTTTGATTTGTTTTTGAAATTAGAGCAAGTACCTAGAGTCGTCTACCTACCCTAAGGAATTCATCTGTGTAAATGTCCTTTAAAGTAGTGCCATCCCACCATTGAGAGGTAGGTAGCACCACCGTTGGAGGTGTTCGGGTCAATTCGAAGGTTCGGGACATGGTGATCACCGGAGCAATGGGAAGATACCTTAGAAGCTACCCTCATGCCAGGTTCCCGGATCATGAGGACTTACTAAGACATCCTCTACTCGACGATCACCTTTCGAGGCAAGGCAACAGTGAGGCGTACCCTAGGGGTGGTGTGTGATCTGTGTGTCATGTTCATTTATTTTTGTCTTGTCATGTCATGGGTGATCTACGCGTTATTTTTATTTTGTCATTCATTCTTGCATGCCATTATTAACAGTTAAAAAATTGCGAGAAATATAAAGTTCCTAAACTATTACAAAGGCGCGGGTCCACATCGCCAAATTTAATCCAGGACCCGATTTGACAAGAAATAAAGAAATAAAGTGCGAGAAATATAAAATGTCCGAGTTACATGGCTTTGGGGAGAATTACATAAATATTTAAAAGAAATAAAATAAAATGCGCGAATTGAATTAAAATTGGAAGCGAGGGCGTTGGACCCTTTTTTAAAGAAATTAAATTATTACTAACAAATTAATTAAATAAAATAAAAAGAAATTATTTTTGAGGGTTTTTGGTATTTATGGTTTTTTAATAAGAAGATTAGATGAAATTAAAATTAAATTAACCCTACTTCTACAACTTTTATTTATTAAGAAAGAATATTAAAATTGAACCTAAAATTAAACCTAATTAATTACATGGTAATTTATTTACAAAAATAATATTTAATAATTAATTATGGTGAAAGAAAAGAAAAAGAATAAAACATACTTAAAACCCTAATTCTACACTTTTTTAATTTATTAAGAAAAATATTTGAATTAAACCTAAATTTAAAAAAAGCTAAATTAAATTAATGAGATTTATTTAAAAATATTAGTTAAATAAAATATATTTTGAATTTTGTCTTTTCTGATTTTTTTGTTATTTTATATTTGATGAAAATAAATTAATTGAAAGAGTTATATCAAAACTAATTAAAATAAATAAAATAGAAAAAAAATATGAAAAAAAAGAATGAAAGGCAAACCATGGGGGGTTCTGTCCCCAATTGGAGGTTTTTTTGGCAATTCTGGCCCAATGTTTAAGGCCTCAGTTGACCTTTCCTGGGAGCATGCATACGTGTTGACCTGTGCCTAGGATGCTCTTCAAATTATGGCCTTGTGATTGATTTCAGTAAGCACGTGGTAAGCCTGGATGTGGAGAGTATGGTGAACCCTTGTATTGAAACTGCACAGAAGCATTATTAGCAAAATAATATGGAATAGAAAGGGGGACCTGGGGTTCGAACCCAGGTCCCAGAGATTACCAACCCCACGCCTTGCCAACTGAACCACCTGAATGCTTTGTATGTAATATAACTAACAAATAATATCAATCAAAACGTGAGTTAGTGGACTTTTTTAGCGCGAAATTTAAATGAACCAATTGATGTCCTACACTTCATCGTCTTCTTCATTGTTTGCATTTTCCTGAAACATAAAAAAGAATTAGCGGGGGTTTTGAACCCCCCCAAAATATGCCTTTTTCCAAAATAGCGATTAGGCTATGGTGCTTCATAAATTAGGCGCGACTATGGCAATCGATTCGTCCAAGTGTCCTGATTTTGATCATGGTATTGGGAAGTCCCAATTTTACAGTACATGAAAATACCCAATTCGAAGCTTGAAGAACCCTAGTTAGCATCAATGGTGAAATCGTGTATGGATGAGGAAAACTCAATCAAACAACTGGGTTAGCTTCAGAATGACAAGAGCAATACAAAACAAGCATTAGATTTGAAAATTATGGCATGAATGATCAGATGCGATTATGCAAAAAAAGTGACACAGTCTGACTTATAATTACCAATTCTTGATGTTAGGAATGATGTTTTTGGTTCAGAAACGTCCCTTGAGACCTTTGCAAGCTAATGGAATCAAAGTTTTCCTCTGAATCGTGCTAGAATAGGGTTTTCAGTTTTTGACTTTTTTGATAAAATTGCAAGTTTGGTTCTTGAGATGGGGCGCAGCATTTATCTTCTTGGCATTAGGGTTATCATGTATATATATGTGTGAGTGTTTTAGGTCAACAAAATAAGCCAAATATCCATGGAATCAATGCTTTTGATTTTGTGATTTTGCATAATCTTTTCAAATCTTTTTTCATGCAAATTTGATACAAATCATGTTCAATTGCCTTGATTCTTTCCAAATCTGATCATGCACGAAATATTGAGTGTATTCCATGCATAAAAAGATTTAAAAACTTAGGTTTGGTATTTTTCATATATTTTAATTAATTAAATGAATTATTAGCAATTAAAAATTCAAATAAATAAATAAAAATGATGAAAAACTTCCCTTTGGGCCAAATGGTCGTGCACATGCTTTGGATGATGATTCTTGGAAGAAAATGTGGCCCATTAGCAATTTTAAGGCATTTGAAGCAAAGTTGACTTTTCAAAATATCCAAAAATTTCCCAACTTCCACAAGGCATATCTTGCTCAATTTTTAAGCTTTGATCATGTTCTTGGACATTTTGGAAAGGTCTTGAAGTCCTCTAACCAATGCCTTTGGTCCCACGTCATTTTGATTTACCAATCTCAAGTTATGGCCTTTGACTTAAAGTCCCTTTTTGTTGACTTTTGAAAATGACCTATAATGTTGAAATTGATAACTTTTTGTGAGAGCATTTCTTGGACTTGAAGTGTGAAGAGGAGTTGTAGGAAATTTCTTTCTCTTCAAAATGAGCTCTGGATGGAATTTTTCTGATAATCCATGTGGAAGTTATGCCTTGGTCAAGTTACAGTTGACTTTTTCAACTGTCCAAATATGGAAACTTTTGCATCTTGAGACTTTTTGAGCCATGCCTTGAGAATCATGATCAAGCATTGATCAAATGATGTTTGTGGCTTCAAAATAAGATGTTGACCAAAAATTTGAACTTTTGACTGTCAAATGACCATTTTGCCCCTACAGTTGACTGTAGTGCAATTAGGGTTTTTGACTGCGCAATTTTGTACTGTGAGCCTTGAAACTTGACATGAGGATATTTGACAATGTTTATAAGCATGTGGGACTTGATTGGACCCTTGGAAACTTCATTTTCTTTGTCAGAACCAAAACCCTAATTTTTGACTGTTAGGAGGTCCTTGAACTGTACAACCCTTGGGGAGACTTTGAAGCTTTGACTTGGCAAATCTTGAAGAATATGGGAGGGAAACTTTTTGGGTACAACCACCGTATCGACAGATCAGGTTGTGCCGAATGAACCGTGCCACGACGTTCTTGGTTATGGTGGCAAAGGAAGCTGCTTCAACCCACTTCGTAAAGTAATCAATCGCTACCAGGATAAACCGATGCCCGTTGGATGCCGTAGGTCTGATCTCGTCGATCATATCAATGCCCCACATTGCAAAAGGCCAAGGTGTTGTCAAGACATTCAGAGGAACTGGAGGAATGTGCACCTTATCAGCATAGACCTGGCACTTGTGACATGTCCGAGAATGCTGATAACAGTCGGCTTCCATTGTGGACCAGTAATATCCTGCCCGAAGGATTTTCTTTGCCATGGTATGTCCACTGGAATGAGTCCCGAAAGTACCTTCATGCAGCTCTGCCATGATCCTTTCTGCTTCAATCTTATTCGCTCAACGCAGTAAGGTCGAATCATGGTTACGTTTGTAAAGAATGTCATTGCTGATGAAGAACTTTGTCGCGAACCTTCTCAGAAACTTCTTGTCATTAACGGATGCACCCTCGGGGTATTCTTGAGCTTCAAGGTACCTTTTCACTTCATGATACCAAGGTTTTTCTGTTACCTCTTCGGTCTCAAGGTCACAACAATGTGCAGGTTCATCCAATTTCCAAATAATGATCCGGAGAGCCTCGTTGTCACATTTGACTTTGAACATAGAAGACATCGTAGCTAGCGCGTCCGCCAACTGATTTTCCTCTCTTGGGAAGTGTTCAAAGGTTATTTCCTCGAAGTGGGGAAGCAACGTCAACACATACTCCTTGTATGGAATAAGATTTGGGTGTTTCGTATCCCACTCGCCTTTGATCTGACTGATCACGAGAGCGGAATCTTCGAAGACACTCAGAAACTTAATCCTTAGGTCAATTACAACTCGAAGACCCATGATGCATGCTTCATACTCCGCCATATTGTTGGTGCAGTTAAAACACAGTCGGGCAGTGAGCGGAGTATGAGAGCCCTTAGGAGATATGATCACAGCGCCAATACCGTTACCCAAAGCGTTTGAGGCTCCATCAAAGTACATGGACCATCGGGATCCTTCCTCGGGTCCTTCATCCAGTCCAGGTATCTCGCAATCAGTCACTACCATGATATTCTCGTCTGGAAATTCAAAGTTCATAGACTGGTAATCATCCACTGCCTGATGTGCCAAATGGTCTGCCAATACACTTCCCTTGATTGCTTTTTGAGTTGTGTACTGGATGTCATACTCAGTCAAGATCATCTGCCATCTTGCTATTCTTCTGGACAAAGCAGGCTTTTCGAAGATATACTTGATTGGATCCATTTTTGAAATCAATAGAGTAGCGTGCGTCAGCATATACTGCCTTAGCCGGCGAACAGCCCATGCCAAAGTGCAGCAAGTTTTCTCAAGCAGTGAGTATCGGGTCTCACAGTCGGTAAACTTTTTGCTAAGGTAATAAATAGCATGCTCTTTTCGGCCAGACTCGTCATGCTGACCCAGCACACACCCCATTGAGTTGTCAAGTACTGTCAAGTATAAGATTAGAGGTCTCCCTTCAACTGGTGGCATCAGAATGGGTGGCTCCTGGAGATACTCTTTAATTCTTTCGAAAGCGGCCTGGCATTCATCGTTCCAACGTACCACTTGATCTTTCTTCAGTAGCTTGAAGATTGGCTCACAAGTAGCAGTTAGATGTGAGATGAATCGGGCAATGTAGTTCAGACGTCCTAGGAAGCCTCTGACCTCTTTCTCTGTCTTGGGAGATGGCATCTCTTGTATGGATTTCACCTTGGTAGGGTCCACTTGAATACCTTTGTCGCTCACAACGAAACCTAGCAGTTTTCCAGATCTCACTCTGAAGGTGCACTTGTTCGGGTTTAATCTCAGCTTGTACAACTCCAAACGGTCAAACAGCTTCTGTAGATGGTCAAGGTGCTCCTCCTCAGTTTGGGACCTTGCAATCATATCATCGACGTATACTTC
This sequence comes from Vicia faba, assembly GCA_948472305.1. Taxonomy (NCBI): domain Eukaryota; kingdom Viridiplantae; phylum Streptophyta; class Magnoliopsida; order Fabales; family Fabaceae; genus Vicia; species Vicia faba. The sequence continues at coordinate 1,601,878,245 of OX451739.1, forward strand.
GATCTCATGATGGATCATATCATGAAACAAAGCAACCATGGCACACTGATACGTTGCCCCAACATTTTTCAACCCAAAAGGCATGACCTTGTAGCAAAAGGTACCCCACTGAGTGACAAAAGTGGTCTTCTCCATGTCTTTGGGAGCCATCTTTATCTGATTATAACCGGAGAAACCGTCCATGAAGGAGAATACCTTATGCTAAGCAGTGTTGTCAACCAGAACGTCGATGTGAGGCAAAGGGAAGTCATCCTTAGGGTTCGCCCTGTTCAGATCCCTGTAGTCAACACACATTCGGACCTTATCATCTTTCTTCGGTACCGGAACCACATTGGCAACCCACTGAGGGTAAGAGGTTACTGCTAGAAAACCGGCATCAAACTGTTTCATAACTTCAGCCTTGATTTTCTCGGACATCTCTGGGCGCATACGGCGAACCTTCTGTTTTACCGGAGGGCAGTCTTCTTTGGTAGGCAGGCGATGAACCACAATGTCGGTATCCAACCCAGGCATATCTTCGTAATACCAGGAAAAGATCTCCATGTAGTCATGCAGCATCTGAATCAACCGTTGTTTCGCACTAAGCTCCAGATTTGCACCGATCTTGACTTCCTTCTTGTCTGTCTCGGTACCCAGATTCACCATTTCCAACGGCTCTTCATGTGGCTGAATAGCCCTCTCTTCCTGAAGTAGCAGTCTTGCAAGCTCACCCGACACTTCGCAATAATCTTCACCTTCGTCTTCGGCCAAGTTGATCGGATTTTTGAAGTCATAACTGGCAGTAGCAGAGCCGTTACCAGTGAGATTCGGAGTGGATTGAGACCTGTATATGTGAGTGTGTGTAAAATAGCTGTTTTGCAATATATAATAAAGAAAGACAAAGAGCGCAAGATTTGAAATGCAAGAACGTCCAATGCTTTTATTAATGATATATGAAAATGGCACACAAAAGCCCTCACAAATGAAGCCACGGTGCCCCGGGTAAGACACCGGGCCATAAAGTTTCACAATATTGTCTGTTACAAATTCAAAACAAAGAGTTCATTACTGAGTAACAAAAGTAATAGGGAAGAAGTCTTTTGCTGTCCATTTGCTTGGTCCACCGTTAATCGTAGGGTAGATCCAGCTATCGAATTCAGATTCCTCCACGTCATCTTCGATGGCATTTACTCCTGAGTTGTTGATGAACACAGGAGGTCTTCCAATCCTTGCACTACGAACAACCCTTTGAGCTTCTGCAGTGAAACCCAAACCAAACTTGTTAGTATTCTGAGTGAAATCAGGAAGTCGGCCCTAGTTTGCATACTCACCCTTCTCGATAACAGCTCGGGCATCCTTTAAGGAAGCCATCTTCATAGGAGAACCTTCAATCACAGTCTCAGCTGATGCCAGTGTCTGAGGAACCTCTTCAAAGTGTTGAAATGGGGTCTCAATGAACTCCCCATCCATCTCTATGTACCGGAACGAGTTGAGGTGGCTAACCATGTACTCTTCCTCCCCCTGTACTGTCACAATCTTCCCTCTGACCGGGTACTTCAGCTTCTGATGGAGTATGGAGGTCACAACTCCAGCTTTATGGATCCATGGATGACCCAACAAACAAGAATAAGACGGTCGAATTTCCATCATGTAGAATGTAGAATTGAAGACCTAAGAACCAACTTTAATTGGAATATCGACTTCACCATGCACCATCCTTTTAGACCTATCAAAGGCCCGAACAACAATGTTACTTGGATTTAGCTCCAACCCTTCGCAATCCAACCTGTCTAGAGCTTTCTTGGGCAAGACGTTCAATGAGGAACCAGTGTCAACCAACACATGTGCAAGAGTAGTGCCTCTGCATTCAATGGAGACATGCAGGGCATCATTATGGTTCTTCCCTTTAGCAGTCAGATCAGCGTCGGAGAAACCCAAACCATTATCAGCAGTTAAATTGGCCACATAATCGATAAACTGATCAGCTGGTGTCTCTTGTGGCACGTGGGCCGTCTTCAGGGAGGTAATCAGAGCCTTGGCATGGGCCTCTGAACACAACAACAATGATAACATAGAAATCTTGGATGGGGTTTGCCCCAGTTGCTCAACTACATTATAATCACTCTTCTTAATAATCTTCAGAATCTCTTCCATCTCCTGTTTGGAAGCTTCAACAGTGGTTGTCTTTGGCGCCTTCGTCTGGGCAGGCATATCAGTGGTGATCCCTTTGCCCCGAGCGTCAGATGACTCGGCGACAGGGGTAGAACTAAGAACTTGATCAGGAATGGCATTAGGCACAGTTGCAGGTGTGATGACAATAGGTCTTCGGACAGTTGGTGGCGCAATATCTGGTGAGAAAAGTCTACCACTGCGGGTGACTTTAGCAGGCCCGGTAATGTTGTTGACGTCGGTATTAGTATCAAACTCTTGCTTAACTCCAAGAACATAAACGTCTTCCCCATAGTGCCAAGGGACAGCTTTGTCAGATGTGTAGGGAATAGGCCCCGGAACAGTGATGATTATGGGTGCAATCTTCTGAACAGGCATAATTCTGACATGCTTCCTCGAGGGAGCCTTGGGAGAATTGTTGAAAATGGTAACAATGGAAACTTCTTCAGTAGGGGTGGCAGGAACAACAATCTTCTCGAACAGGATCTCCTTGTTATCCATCAGGTTTTGGATGCATGACTTCAAAGATGGGCAACCAGTAGGTGAAACAGAACACAGATGGCAACCTTCACCACATCCCGGAAATAAACCGGCTAGCAACAGGTTCCTCTTGACGGTCATCAGCGGGGTAACAATGTCATCCACAGAGGCTACAAACAAGTCTTCCTCTACAACATTTACTCCATGTTTGGGCATGGGAGCAGTCACAACATTAGGCCTCTCGGGTGCCTCGAACTCAATCTCCTTTGCATCGATTAGGTCCTGAACCTTATTCTTTAAAGCCCAACAATCATTCGTATTATGCCCCGGGCTGTCAGAGCGATAAGCACAGCGGGCGTTAGGATTGTACTTTGGGGATGTTGTGTTTGAAATCTTCGGAGCTTCTTTTAGAGTCACCAGGTTGGTCGTCAATAACTGTGGCAATATCTGAGACAAGGTCATGCTGAGACGAGTGAACTGCCTTCGAGGTCTCTCGCCCCTTTGTTGGTTGTGATGCTGAGGAGCACTAACAGGTTTTGAAATGACAACCGCATTGACAGCTTGGCGGTGTTCCGGTCTATTCTGTCTTCTTGAACCGTAGACAGCACTGGATTCTTTCTTGAACAGCTTCTTCTCAATGCTCGATGAGGCACCCTTCTGTATCTTCCCAGCCTTGATACCAGCTTCAATCCTCTCACCAGTCAAGATGAGGTCTGTAAACCCGGCTGAAGAGTTTCCAATCAAATGGTTAAAGAATGGACCAGACAGGGTCCCCAAAAACATATCAACCAGTTCACGATCAGTTAAAGGTGGCTGCACCCTTCCGACAAGGTCTCTCCATTTTTGAGCATACTCTTTAAATCCTTCACCCGTCCCTATTGACATACCCTGGAGTTGGGTACACGTAAGAGCAAGGTCGGAATTATATTGATACTGCTTATAGAATGCAGTAGCCAAATCTTCCCAGTTACGGATACTGGCTCCATCCAGCTGATAGAACCACTCAAGCTGAGTCCCTGAAAGACTGTCTTGAAAGAAATGGATCCACAAATTATTATCAGCGGTGTAAGGCTGGATCTTCCTTACATATGACCGGAGGTGCAACTTTGGACAGGAAGCTCCGTCATACTTGGTAAAGGCATGTGCCTTGAATTTATGGGGAATCACCACCCCAGAGGATAGACCTAGGTCTCTGAAGTCCATCCCGAGCACGTTCTGTATCTCCATAGCGCTCAAGCGATCCTCCAACTATTTGTACCTATCTTCAGCAGGAGGATACTGTTCTTCATCATAATCCGTCTCGTTTTCGGAGACTATAGGGCTATGAACCCTTCTCTCTTGTGGACTGTCTTTCCCTCCAGATGAGGTGGTCAGATCAACCTCATTCTGCAGTCCATTTCCAAACCTGCGTCCAGTGTTGAACAAGATTGTCCTCTTCTTCTTCTTCTTCCTCTCTTTCAGAATCATGGTCTTCAAGTCCTGTTGACCCTTGGCTAGGCTCATAACCAACTCTTGAAACTGGGCATTCTGGGCCTGGAGGGCCTTGATAGCTTGCTCAGTGGAAGGTTCAGTAGACATGATGATTGCTGAAATAAACAGCGAAGAAGATAAGCGACCTGTAAAAGGGTACCTGTTATGCATGTGATGAATGGTATGCTATTTATGTAATGCATTCAAGGGTTCAGAAATTCAAATTTGTTGCAGACAAAAAAAGAACACACGTCATATTAAGAAGAAATTTGTTTAGTACATAAGTGCCTCATGGGAGAAATATTACAAAATACTTAATGTAAAAAGACATTGCGCATCCTTTTTGGAGCGATGTAAGTGTTGAGGGTCTCTTCCTCGTGAAGTCGGCGGGTGAGCTCCAAAACCTTCTTCTCACTGGCATGTAAGCTGGCTTCAAAAGCATTCCGTTCTTCCTTGAGTTGGATCCAACTTTTTTGCATTTCTTCCCATGATGTTGGCATGTCAGGATGTAGAATGGTATACGGAACCTCTCCTTCCATAACAGGCTCTTTGATCAAGGGGAGAATGTGAGGATATGGCATCATAAGATTCTGGGAGCGGGTTCGTACCCACTTGAGGTAAGGCTCAAGGGGGATGGAATTCTTGTGCCCCAGTGTCTTACTATCCACCTTGTTAGGCATCCTCCAAGCTCTGATGAACTTTTGTCGAAGTCCTTGTGCATCGTTGTCGAAGTCGAAAACTATGTCAGGAACCAGCATGTCATGAGGGCCATCCCTCCGAGCATATCCAAATTGTCTCAAAGCTAGACAGGGGTTGTAGGTAATGCCTCCCCTAATTCCAAGTAAAGGAACATTAGGAAATTCTCCACAACGATCAATGATAGTGACATTTTCTCTGGACCGAGAACACCAATGTACATCAGAATGTGAGGTTCATTAATCATTGTGACCACCTTAAACCCTGCTCATTCTTCAAAACTGATTGTGGAAGGTGAGAAATAAACCACCTTGCCAGGAGAGGAGTACAACACATGAGAACACCTCTTTTCCTCATTGTTCGTGTGTAAAATGAGTGGAGGATGTCCCCAAGCAATGTAGGTATGGGATTCCTGGACATGAAAATCTTGACAGCATTCACATCTATAAGTTGATCAGGATTTGGGAACAATACCAACCCATAGATAAGGAGTGCCACAACCTCTTCAAAGGCTTGTAGATCAAGAGAATTCCAACATTCTTGTGCCTTCTCAAACAGAAACTTTGCCAAGAATCCCTTGATACCACTTCTAATTTCCCAATGCCCCTTGATGTCAGATGGTTGCAAACGTAATGCTTGAGCAACATCTTCAAGTTTTGGTTTCTTTTCCGTACCGTTGTAGGGTAGTTGACTAAGAATAGGAATTCTCAGAAGTTGAGAAAATTCCTCCAAAGTAGGCACCAATTGATAATCAGGGAATGTAAAACAGTGGTGTAGGGGGTCAAAGAACTGGAAGAGAACTTTCATCATGTCTTCTTCAATGTTGGTGTTGACCAAGCTGAGGAGTCTACCATGTCTTTCACTGAAGAGAGAGTTCTCGGGAATCCTGGATGTAAGCTCCTTGAGTTGAGGAGGGATCCTTACAAGGTTGGCTTGAATTGTTTTCCTGCGGAGAGACTCCATGTCCTACAAAACAAGAACAAAGATGAAGATCCAAACCCTTGAAATGGTTATCAGATGCATATGATGCTTTATGATGTTATGTACATGTATGCAAAAGTGAGCAAGTGTATATACAGGCAGTCATATTCACACAAAGCAAACAAGTCCTTAGGTTTAGGATTGCATGGGGTTCGTAGGTAAGTACCCTCTTGAAGTTAGTTGGCTCAAAACCTATCCTATAAATAGTAACCGGGTTCTAAGGAGCTCAATATCATTAGATTATTTTCTACGTTCATTGTTTTGATTTAGCCACTTAACTGGCGACCAAAATATTCCAAGAAAACAACCCTCAATGAGTGTAGTATCGAGTATCTACCAACTTCGGACTGCACCAAAGTCGGTCATCTCTCTACTCCTAAAAAGGCCAAGATGGTCAAGTAAGGTTCTAAGGTCAATTGATGCTTCACGACACCACGCGGCGGCCCCGTACTCTCCTTGACTTGACTCAAGGGTTACCGGTACTCACCAAAGTGCCACATCAACGTAGCTACTGCTTCAACCATGTCGATATACCCCGAACAGTTCCCTCACAGTTTGTTGCTACTTCTAAAGGGTATCCCCAGATCCGGGTTAGGATCTATAGAACTCCGATACAAACCCATAAAATTTAAAGCATACAATTGAAAACACAAGTGATCTAATCCTAAGGTACACCTCACTTATTATATCCCCAGCAGAGTCGCCAGTTCTGTGATCTGTGGAAATAGAATTGACTGTTTTTTAATGCTGGTTCGCGTTTGCGTTTGTTTTTGCAAAATGTCGCGGTAAGCAAGAGTCTCCACCGTCTTTTATTTTATCCAACAAGGAAAGGACAAAAGCACAGAAAAATTCCTTTTCGAGATGTTTCTCGGGTTCAAGAGGTAGATTATAGAAAGGGAAGGTATTAGCACCCTTTCTATCCGTGGTTATCCACGGGCTCTTAGGTACTTGCTCATTGTGTTTTCAAAAGGTTTTGCTTTTCTTGTGTTTGTGGGTTTTGAAAAGAGTCTTGTTTGAAAACTTCGATTTAACTCTTGTTTCTGTCCTCAAGAGTGTATGAAGTGTTTTTGAAAGCTTTGTTTGAAAAGTGTAAGTGTGAAAAATTTGTTTTATTTTGAAAGAGCAAGTACCTAAGAACCTCAACCTACTCAAAAGGAATTAAACTGTGTAAATGTCCTTTAGATAGTGTTATCCCACTATTGAGAAGTAGGTAGCACCGTCGTTGGAGTTTTCGGGTCAATTCGATTAAGGGACATGTGGTCACTAAAGCAATGTTAGGACGCCTTAGCGGTAACCCTAACGTCTTAGATCATTTTATTCGAGGCAACTGTTTCGAGGCAACTTAAGATCTTTGGACAAGAGGGAGACCTCTAAAACTTCCTATACTCAATGACCACGTTCGAGGCAACCAAGTGAGGTGTACCCTAGGAGTGACATGTGCAAATGTGTCAATTTTTAGTTATGTTATCTTTGTACATGTTATGGTGATCTACGGTTGATTTTAAGTTAAGATAGATCTTGTCATGCATAGCCTATTAGCATACATCTAGAAGTTAATGGTTGCGGAAAATAAAACTAAGCTATTACAAGGCGTCGGGTATTTACATCGCCAAAAACAAACCCTTGAAAAAGTAAATGCGAAAAAGTAAATAAAAGCGATAAAAGGTCCTAAGTTAAAGCTATTACATCCTCAGAGCAATTACAATTATATGGATCAAAAATAATACGCGCGAGGAAAATTGAATCGGAGAGTTTTAGGGTTTTGACGCTTTTTATGAAAGAAAGCATATTTTTTTTGTTATTTTGAATTAAACGGAATTTAAATCTAAGTTAATTAATTAATTAAATAAAAAATGTATTTTTTTGGGTTTTTAGAATATTTAAGGAAATAAAAATAAAAATGATTAAAATTGTTAAACCTAATATTCTAATTTACCTTTAATTTATCGCAAAAAATATTATCATTAAACCTAATTTAAAACTAAATTAATTGGTTAATTTTTATTTACAAAAAATAATGAAATAGTGATATTAATAAAAATATTATTTTTTTAGGTTTTCTGATTTTATTAGGAAAATATTAATTATTTTAGTTAGTAGTTAATAAAAATAAATCAAGTAAATAAATAACATGTTAAAAGAAAAGAAATAAAAAAAAAGAGGCAAACTCAGGGGGTTTGGGCCCAAAGAGGGTGTTTGATCAGCAGTTTTTGAGGCCCACTTGCTGCAAGCCTGCGTTTGACTTTTGTGATTTGCTATGCGTTTGCTGACCTGTGATCATGGTGAGGACCCCATTCTGGTCATTGGATTTGGTTTGAGACCACCTGGCCAGCATCTGGAGAAGGGCGTATGATGGACCCTCCTTTGAGAATTACACACGAATACCTGAAGAAAAAATTGAATAAAGTTTTGGGGGACCTGGGATTCGAACCCAGGTCCCGTTAGCCAATGAACAAACGCCCTAGCCACTAAGTCATTTGCTTGTTTTGTAATTATAATATACAATGGTTAATATATATCAAACAAACACTTATGCCTGGAAAAAAATAAGAAGCGCGTTATTTCAAATGGGCCAATGGGAGGGCGACGTGTGGTCGTCTTCTCCAACGAAACTCTGGTTTTCTTACCTGCGGATTTTTATCCGCAGGAAGATTCGTGGGATCGTTCAAAAATGCGTTTTAGGCCATAATAATCCCATCCAAGCACATGGACGTGGTCGCCTCTTCCTCTTGAGTTCAACCATGGCCAAGATTCATCATAATTGTCCCTGCAAAACGAAACCCCAAATGGAAACCTCCAAAACCCTAGGTTCGGGTAGAGAGTTATAGGCTACAAAAAAGCAATTGAATGATGCAGAATGAATGGAAATTTAAAGGCAAGCATGATTATACAAAAATATTGGCAAGAGGATGCAAGGAAGTGGTTTTACGATATCATGTTCAGAGCCATAATCGTGACGATTTACAGTGCGTTTCAGGGGGTCTTAAGGTCCGGTTCTGGTTGCTATGGCTTCAGGAGATTGCAAGCAAGAACACCACGTTGAGCTTTTTGATTGAAACAAGCTCTAACCAAGAATTCGATTTCTCTCTTTTTCACCCTTTTTTCAGTTTTGGTATGGCCGTTTTAACAGAGCTTAGGTCGTGAATTAGGTTTGTGTGGCTTGTGTATGTATATTGGAAGTGAATTAGGTCAAGAGTTGGGCTTTAATCCATGTGCATTCAAGGTTTTGAGATTTGATTTTATCACCATTGAAAAGCTTTCCAAATATGGCCAAATCTGATATTTTGTGCATGTTTGAGCCTTGGCACGAGTTGGTTGGTTGTCACATGATATTTGCAAGCTGTACAAATCACAAAGATCCATTTACATCACTTTTTGGATTTTATTTGATTTAATATTGATTAATAATGAATTAAATCAATCAAAATGAAATAAAATAGAAAAATAAATGTTTGGTCATGAAATTAATGATGGGACACGTGTGTGGCATGACAAGACTGAATCAAGTGGAAAAAAGTGGGCCCTTTTGTCAAAAATTGGAGTTTTGAGGATAGTTGACTTTTAGCAATTTTGGAAAAATGCCCAACTTCAACAATGCATAACTTCCTCAATTTTGAACTTTTGGAGGTGTTCTTGGACTTTTTAGAAACCTTGAGATGTCCTCTAATCAACCCTTTTTGTCTCATCTCATTTTGATCTTCCATTCTCAAGTTATAAGCTTTGGAAAAAAAGGTGTTTTTGTTGACTTTCAAAAATGACCTATAATGTCCAAATTTGTAACTTCTTGTGAGTGCATTTTCTGATCTTGGGGTATGAATATGGATTATGGGAAATTGCAGCCTCTTCAAAATGAGCCTTGGATGGGTCATTTCTCATAAAGTATGAGAAAGTTATGCTTGGTCAAAGTTGAGTTGACTTTTCCTACAAAACCCTAATTTAGCAACTTTTGAATCTTGATGAATTTTGAGCAATCCTTGATGAATCATGATAAACCCTTGATCAAATGATGAATTATCCTTAAAAATGATAATTTTGACAAAAAAACTTGGAGGTTTGACTATTTGTAGGTCACAGTTGACTTTTGCCCTAGCATAGTCGATTTTTGGGTCTCTTGAGCAATTGACTGACCAAAGTTTCTCTGCAAGGCTTGAAATTTGTCATGGATGAACTTAAGAACATATTAAGACATTGGGAAGCACTTGAGTCCATTTTGATGTAAGGACCTTGATGCAACACAAAACCCTAATTTTGAATTGACTGCCTTAGGAGATGATTTGACTGTACAACCCTTGAGCAATCTTAAACCATTTGAAGATCATTCTTGACAAATCTTGAGGAATATGGGAGGGCAAATTTTGGGGTACAATAATACCCTACATTGCTAAAGGCCATGGAGAAGTCAAGACATTCAGAGGGTTTGGCGGCACATGCATTTTGTCGATGTAGATTTGATATTTGTAACAGATTATGGAGTGATTGTAGCAAGTGTTTTCCATTGTTGACCAATAGTAACCTACTCTCAATATTTTCTTGGCCATAGTATGACCATTTGAATTCATCTCAGAGGAACCTTCGTGAATCTCTTCTATGATCATATTTTCTTTGTGTCTATCCACACATCTGAGCGAAATAGAGTCAGAGTTTCTCTTGTACAAAACATCCCCATCGAGGAAAAAATTGGATGCATATTTTCAGAGTCTTTTTACAATGATAGAAGCATCCTATGGATATTCTTTCATTTCAAGATATCTCTTGATATCATAAAACCATGTTTTCTCATCAACAACATCTTCTTCTATTTCATAACAGAATGTTGGCTCATCCAACCTCAATATGGTGATAGAGGGGTCTTCATTTGCCCATGTGACTTTAAACATGGATGACAAAGTAGCCAAGGCGCCAGCCAAGTTATTCTCTTCCCTTAGAATATGATTGAAAGTAATCTCATCAGAATATGGGACCAGCTTCAACACATGCTCACGATATGGAATCAAATTCGGCTGACGAGTCTCCCAATTTTCGTTGATCTGACTAATCACAAGAGCAGAATCCCCGTATACTTCCAAGAACTTGATTTGAAAATCAATAGCGACTGCTAACCCGAAGATGCAATCTTCATACTCGGCCATATTGTTGGTACAACCAAAGCAAATTCTGGCAGTGAGAGGAGAAAACACAGCACTGACGCCATTACCTAACACATTGGAAGCACCATCTAACACCATCGTCCATCGCAATCCTGGTCTGGGTCCTTCTTCTGGGCCTGAAATATTACAATCATATAAATACATGATGTCCTCGTCAGGAAATTCAAACTTCATCGGTTGATAGTCATCTTCCATAGGCTGGTGAGCAAATTGATCGGCCAATACACTACCTTTAATGGCTTTTTAGGTAGTCTACTGGATATCATATTCTGTCAAAATCATCTGTCTACGGGATACTCTTCCCGTGAAAGCTGGATTTTCAAAGATGTACTTGATTGGATCCATCTTGGATATCAAGAGAGTAGTATGAGTCAGCATGTACTGTCTGAGACACTTTGCTGCCCACGCAAGTGCACAACAGGTATTTTCTAGCAATGAATATCTCCACTCATAATCACTAAATTTCTTACTCAGGTAGTAGATGGCATTCTCTTTTCTACCCGTCTTGTTGTGTTGACCAAGTACGCAACCCATGGAATTATCTAACACTATCAGATACATTATCAAGGGCACGCCTTCCACCGGAGGCGAGATAATTGGAGGTTCTAGCAAATACTCTTTTATTTTGTCAAATGTAGTATGACAACTGTTGTACCCCAAAATTTGCCCTCCCATATTCTTCAAAAAATTGCCAAGTCAAGCTTCAAAATCTCCCCAAGGGTTGCACAGTCAAGGGTCTCCTAAACAGTCAAAATTAGGGTTTTGATTCTGATCAAGAAAATGAAGTTTCCAAGAGCCCAATCAAGTCCCACATGCTTACAAATATGGTCAAGCATCCTCATACAAAGTTTCAAGACTTTCAGCACAAAATTGCACAGTCAAAAACCCTAATTGCACTACAGTCAACTGTAGGGGCAAAATGGTCATTTGACAGTCAAAAGTTCAAATTTTTGATCAACATTTCATTTTGAAGCCACAAACATCATTTGATCAATGCTTGATCATGATTCTCAAAGCTTGGCTCAAAAATCATCAAGATGCAAAAGTTTCCTTATTTGGACAGCTGAAAAAGTCAACTATAAATTGACCAGGGCATAACTTTCACATGGATTATCAGAAAAATTCCATCCAAAGCTCATTTTGAAGAGAAAGACATTTCCTACAACTCATCTTCATATTCCAAGTCCAAGAAATGCTCTCACAAAAAGTTATCAATTTCAACATTATAGGTCATTTTCAAAAGTCAACAAAAAGGGACTTTAAGTCAAAGGCCATAACTTGAGATTGGTAAATCAAAATGACATGGCACCAAAGGCATTGGTTAGAGGACTCAAATAAATTTCCAAAATGTCAAAGAACATGAGCAAAGCTTAAAAATTGAGCAAGTTATGCCTTGTGGAAGTTGGGAAATTTTTGGATATTTTGAAAAGTCAACATTGATTCAAATGACCTAAAATTGCTAATGGGCCCATTTTTCTTCCATAATTCATTATCCCAAGCATGTGCACGACCATTTGGCCCAAAGGGAAGTTTTTCTCCATTTTTTTTTATTTATTTATTGGAGAAAAACTTCCCTTTGGGCCAAATGGTCGTGCACATGCTTGGGATAATGAATTATGGAAGAAAAATGGGCCCATTAGCAATTTTAGGTCATTTGAATCAATGTTGACTTTTCAAAATATCCAAAAATTTCCCAACTTCCACAAGGCATAACTTGCTCAATTTTTAAGCTTTGCTCATGTTCTTTGACATTTTGGAAAGGTATTTGAGTCCTCTAACCAATGTCTTTGGTCCCATGTCATTTTGATTTACCAATATAAAGTTATGGCCTTTGACTTAAAGTCCCTTTTTGTTGACTTTTGAAAATGACCTATAATGTTGAAATTGATAACTTTTTGTGAGAGCATTTCTTGGACTTGGAATATGAATATGAGTTGTAGGAAATGTCTTTCTCTTCAAAATGAGCTTTGGGTGGAATTTTTCTGATAATCCATGTGAAAGTTATGCCCTGGTCAATTTATAGTTGACTTTTTCAACTGTCCAAATAAGGAAACTTTTGCATCTTGATGATTTTTGAGCCAAGCTTTGAGAATCATGATCAAGCATTGATCAAATGATGTTTGTGGCTTCAAAATGAAATGTTGATCAAAAATTTGAACTTTTGACTGTCAAATGACCATTTTGCCCCTACAGTTGACTGTAGTGCAATTAAGGTTTTTGACTGTGCAATTTTATGCTGAAAGTCTTGAAACTTTGTATGAGGATGCTTGACCATATTTGTAAGCATGTGGGACTTTATTGGGCTCTTGGAAACTTCATTTTCTTGATCAGAATCAAAACCCTAATTTTGACTGTTTAGGAGACCCTTGACTGTGCAACCCTTGGGGAGATTTTGAAGCTTGACTTGGCAATTTTTTGAAGAATATGGGAGGGCAAATTTTGGGGTACAACAGTTGCCCCTGTTCAATCTTCTTAGACCTGAGGATGCAGATTGGCTGACGTGCCTTTCGAAATCCGAGGGTAGAAGATGATTGAACACTAGAGTGCCCAGAAATTTGCGCTCACATAGTAGCAGTGTGATGGAAATGGGCTTATAGATGCCATTTGGAGATTGATGGATAGGATGATGGGCTTATAGATGCCATCTGGACGTTGATCGCATAAGAGATTCCTTAGCGAGAACCTGCGTACCTGCAAAAGAAAAAAGAGTACCTGACACGTTGCAGGAGCTGGTTTTCAGATGCTTGGTATAGATATGTCCTGATTGGTTACAGGAGTTGGATCTGGAGCTTCACAAGATGATGGATGAACCAGGGATGGTTACTACCTCAGCATGAACGGTGAGAGAACCTTGGGTGACTTTAACTTGAATAACGCTCGTTGAGAAAATCTTGGTGGGAATTACCATCTTCGCAGTATCGGGAAGAGAACCATAGGCAATTATAATCTCAAAAGCGGACGTTTGAGAAGAACTTGGAATGGAATTATCATCTCACGCACCGTCGGGGAGAGAACCATAGGAAATTATAATCTCAAAAGCGGACGTCTGAGAAAAAATTGGGATGGAATTATCATCTCACGCACCGTCGGGGAGAGAACCATAGGAAATTATAATCTCAAAAGCGGACGTTTGAGAAAAACCTGGGCTGGAATTATCATCTCACGCACCGTCGGGGAGAGAACCATAGGAAATTATAATCTCAAAAGCGGACGTTTGAGAAAAACCTGGACTGGAATTATCACCTCACGCACCGTCGGGGAGGGAACCATAGGAAATTATAATCTCAAAAGCGGACGTTTGAGAAAAACCTGGACTGGAATTATCACCTCACGCACCGTCGGGGAGGGAACCATAGGAAATTATAATCTCAAAAGCGAACGTCTGAGAAAAACCTGGGATGGAATTATCATCTCACGCACCGTCGGGGAGAGAACCAAAGGAAATTATAATCTCAAAAGCGGACGTCTGAGAAAAACCTGAAAACTTCTACTGAGTCTTCATCAGAAAAATCTGTTGGGAGTCGATTTAGCTGGACTAGAGAAGGCCTTGGACTGGATAAGAAATCTTTGGAGTCGATTAACTGAACCGGTCTAGGTCTTGAAATATGATTGAGAATTTAACTGCATCTTTCCTGAAAGGTAGAGGTCAGTCATATGCCATGCATGATATGGACCAAGCAATGATGTTCTCAACATAAATGAGATTTGTAAGATATGATGTGTCTATGCATGCTATGATGATGCATGTGATGTTTAGAAATGTATGTTTTCGTCTAGGAAAGTAAATCCTTGACGGGTGCCGGGAAGTCACTCCTGGGCTGATGTTGGAGAATAGATTTTTGCTTCCGCTGGGAATGATAGTTGCAAGAATACCGGTAGGAGAAGATAACTCCGTTGGGGAATGAACTTGGCGAATGGATAATTCTGCGGGGAGAAAAGTACTCTAACAACCTTGCTGGGGAGCAATACTCTGTGGGGAGAGAGATACTTTGCTGAGTTGTTGATAATAACTTGCTGAGGATATCTTTGCTGTACTGGAAGTGTGAATAGACTTCGCTGGGGGTAAGAGAACTTCGTCGAGGACGCTCTTTCCATGGCTTTTGGCTGAGGATAACCCAGTTATATCTTGTTAAGGAAATAACTCTTTGAATAAAGCTGGACGACGCGTTCGTGCTCTGCGAGGATAAGCTTCCAGAATCTACTGGGGATAAGCTTACTGCTTGGGGAGATGAATTCCAACTTTCCTGGGGAACTGGACTGGACTCTCATGTGGAAGTTTTTGAACTGCGGGGGAAGTGATTCCTTTGAATGTTGATATGCCGTCGGGGAACAATCTTTAGACCAAGACTGCCGGGGATGCTTGTTAAGAATATGTGCTGCTGGGAAATGTTGAGGTTTGCTGGAGGATACTCAATTTCCTTGAGATTTGATAACTCTGCTTGGAGAAGAATGCACTGACTGCTGACTTACTCTCTGGGGAACTAAGATGTACTGGTCATGTTCTTTAGCTGAACCTACCTTGGTACCTTGGAGGATAGAACAATTAGATTGCTAGACAACTCTTTATTGCCCCTGTTTCTAGTGTTACCTGTAATTAGTCCTTTGTTTCGTATGCAAATATTTATGAGTTAGCAAATTATTGTCAATGCATATATCACAAATTGAACCTTGGACGTTCTTCGCAAAACAAAACAGAAAAAGAAAAACAATTGGCACTTTTAACTGAAAATATATTTGTATTGATTTTTGAATGGCCTGAAAATGGGCGTTTTGTGTACAAGAGGCTGACGTCCTAGTAAGAGAACGCCGCCGAACAAAAGAGTTTATACGAGTTTTGTACAAAAGAAAATAAAACAGTTGTGTGAAATATGATCCCACTGGGTTTCAACTCTGCTATTGCCTTTATAACTCCGAGCGTCTCATCACTTGATGACCTAAACGGAGATGAAGCTGACTGATCGATGCCGTCTGTGCTTGATGCAGATACCGGATTCTGAATGCAAGGTGATCCATGAGACATAGTATTACGCTTTTATCCCTAATTTTTTCCTGGACCGCCCTTTCGAGTTTTCAGTCCACCGGGATACCCATTTTTGCCCAAGCCGCCTTTTCAGGTTTTCGACTTGCCGGGTGTACAGATTTTTTCATTTTCATCCCTTCATTTTGCCCGAACCCTTTTGGTTCGTCGGGAAGCCCTAATTTTTGCCTAGGCCTGTCAGCCTAGCGGGTCTTTTTTATGCGTAGTATCTTTTTATTATGTCTGCATTGGCGGGGTGAGGAAGGTCGTCACCGTCCATGTTGGTTAGAATCATTGCTCCTCCTGAGAACATATGTTTAACCACAAATGGCCCTTCGTACGTAGGGGTCCATTTGCCCCTTGGATCACTCTGAGGAAGGATGATTCGTTTGATTACCAGATCCCCAACTCGATATTCCTGTGGTTTGACCTTTTTGTTAAATGCCCTGATCATCCGTTTCTGATACGTCTGACCATGACAGATAGCAGCAAGTCTCTTTTCATCAATGAGGTTGAGCTGATCAAGTCGGGTCTGGATCCATTCATCCTCGTTCATATTTGCATCCTTCATTATCCGGAGAGAGGGTATTTGCACTTCGATCGGTAAGACTGCCTCCATGCCATAAACCAGAGAGAAAGGAGTTGCCCCGGTGGACGTCCTGGCTGAGGTACGGTACCCATGTAGAGCGAACGGTAACATCTCGTGCCAATCCTTATAAGTCACTGTCATCTTCTGCACGATTTTCTTGATGTTCTTATTTGCTGCTTCTACAGCCCCATTCATCTTCGGTCTGTAAGGAGAAGAATTGTGGTGCTGTATCTTGAACTGCTCGTAGAGCTCAGCGATCATCTTGTTATTCAGATTGGTACCGTTGTCTGTAATAATTCTCTCTGGGACGCCGTACCGACAGATCAGGTTATGCCGAATGAACCGTGCCACAACAGTCTTGGTTACCGTAGCGTAGGAAGCTGCTTCAACCCACTTTGTAAAGTAATCAATCGCCACTAGGATGAAGCGATGCCCATTAGATGCCGTAGGTTTAATCTCACCAATCATGTCTATGCCCCACATTGCAAACGGCCAAGGCGCGGTCAGAACATTTAGGGGAACTGGAGGAACATGCACCTTGTCTGCATAAATCTGACATTTATGGCATGTCCGAGAATGTTGGTAGCAGTCAGCTTCCATTGTGGACCAGTAATATCCTGCCCGTAGGATTTTCTTAGCCATAGTGTGCCCACTGGAATGTGTACCAAAGGTCCCTTCATGTAGCTCTTCCATGATCCTTTCTGCTTCAGTCTTATCCACACAACGCAATAAGGTTGAATCATGGTTTCGCTTGTACAAGATGCCATTGCTAAGGAAGAACTTTGCTGCGAACCTCCTCAAGAACTTCTTATCATTGATAGAGGCACCTTCAGGGTATTCCTGAGCTTCCAGATATCTTTTCACCTCATGGTACCAAGGCTTCTCAATCACCAACTCAGTCTCGAGATCACAACAGTATGCCGGTTCGTCCAATTTCCAAATGATGATTCGGGGAGCCTCATTATCCCATTTAACTTTGAACATAGAAGCCATTGTAGCTAACGCGTCCGCCAGCTGATTCTCTTCTCTTGGAAAGTGTTCAAAGGTTATCTCTGTGAAGTGGGGGATCAAGGTCAACACACATTCTCTGTAAGGAATCAGGTTTGGATGTTTCGTATCCCACTCTCCTTTAATCTGATTGATCACAAGAGCGGAATCTCCGAAGACACTCAGAAACTTAATCCTTAGGTAGATCGCAGCTTGAAGACCCATGATGCACGCCTCATACTCTGCCATGTTGTTGGTACAGTTGAAACATAGTCGGGCAGTGAGTGGAGTATGAGTACCTTGAGGTGATATGATTATGGCGCCGATACCGTTTCCTAAAGCGTTGGAGGCTCCGTCAAAGTGCATAGACCATCGGGATCCTGGTTCAGGTCCTTCATCCGGTCCAGGTATTTCACAATCAGTTACAATCATGATGCTTTCATCCGGAAACTCGAAGTTCATTGACTGATAATCGTCGACGGCCTGATGTGCCAAGTGGTCTGCCAATACACTTCCCTTGATGGCTTTCTGGGTCGTGTACTGAATGTCGTATTCTGTCAAGATCATTTGCCATCTTGCAATTCTCCCAGACAGAGCAGGCTTTTCGAATATGTACTTTATAGGATCCATCTTTGAGATCAACAAAGTAGTGTGAGTCAGCATATACTGTCTCAGCCGGCGAGCAGCCCATACCAAAGCGCAACAAGTTTTCTCAAGCAGTGAGTATCGGGTCTCATAGTCGGTAAACTTTTTGCTAAGGTAATAAATGGCATGCTCTTTTCGGCCAGACTCGTCATGCTGCCCCAGCACACACCCCATTGAGTTGTCAAGCACTGTTAGATATAGTATCAGAGGTCACCCTTCAACCGGTGGCATAAGGATGGGTGGTTCTTGGAGATACTCTTTGATTCTGTCAAAAGCAGCCTGACATTCATCGTTCCATCCTACTACCTGATCTTTCTTCAGCAGCTTGAAGATTGGCTCACAGGTAGCAGTTAGGTGTGAGATGAATCGAGCAATGTAATTCAGGCGTCCTAAAAAGCCTCTGACCTCCTTCTCTGTCTTAGGAACTGGCATCTCTTGAATGGCTTTGACCTTGGCATGGTCCGCTTGAATTCCCTTGTCACTTACAACGAAGCCTAGCAACTTCCCAGATCTTACCCCGAAGGTACACTTGTTCGGATTCAATCTCAGCTTGTATAGTTTCAGCCGGTCAAACAACTTTTGCAGATGATCTAAGTGCTCTTCCTCATTCTGGGACCTTGCGATCATGTCGTCAACATACACTTCTATCTCATGATGGATCATGTCATGAAATAGAGCGACTGTTATACCCCAAAATTTGCCCTCCCATATTCCTCAAGAAATTGCCAAGCCAAGTCATAAAATTCCCCAAGGGTTGCACAGTGCAACAGTCTCCCCTACAGTCAAAATTAGGGTTTTGAGTCTGATCAAGAAAAGGAAGTTTTCAAAGGCTCAATCAAGTCTCATATGCTTACAAACATGGTCAAACATCCTCATAGCAAGTTTCAAGGCATTCAGCTCAAAATTGCACAGTCAAAACCCTAAATTGCACTACAGTCAACTGTAGGGGCAAAATGGTCATTTGGCAGTCAAAAGTTCAAATTTTTGGTCAACATATCATTTTGAAGCCACAAACATCATTTGATCAATGTTTGATCATGATTCTCAAAATTTGGCTCAGAAATTATCAAAGATGCAAAAGTTGCTATATTTGGACAGTTGAAAAAGTCAACTGAAATTGACCAGGGCATAACTTTCACATGGATTATCAGAAAAATCCCATCCAAAGTTCATTTTGAAGAGAAAGACATTTCCTACAACTCATCTTCATACTTCAAGTCCAAGAAATGCTCTCATAAAAAGTTATCAATTTCAACATTATAGGTCATTTTCAAAAGTCAACAAAAAGGGACTTTAAGTCAAAGGCCATAACTTGAGATTGGTAAATCAAAATGACATGGGACCAAAGGCATTGGTTAAAGGACTCAAAGACCTTTCCAAAATGTCCAAGAATATGTGAAAAGCTTAAAAATTGAGCAAGTTATGCCTTGTAGAAGTTGGGAAATTTTTGTGAAATGGCAAAAGTCAACTATCCTTGAAACTCCAATTTTTGACAAAAGGGCCCACTTTCTTCCACTTGATTCATCCTTGTCATGCCACACACGTGTCCCATGGTTAATTTCAAGACCAAATATTGATTTTTCTATTTTATTTAATTTTTGATAATTTAATTCATTTTAAATCTTTGAAAATTCAAATAAAATTCAAAAACCAATGGAATAGTGTCATGTGAATTTGGACAACTTCCATGTATCATGGGCCAACTCAAAAACTCAGGCTAGGGTTAAATTGCACACTAGGTCTTAGTCTTGGCTTAAAAGAAGGAAAATTGGTTAATGATGGAAACCCTAGGACTAGTTCTTTCATAAGCATGAATCTAGGTCAGTTAGCAAGCCAATTCCCTTCCATCATAAGCACCAAGTCAAACCCTAAGCCTAACACATCATATGCTGCGCTCAAAGGCTTGTTGCAACATTGAAATTTTGGCATAAAAACACAAATCTGAAATCAAGGTTCGAATGATTTTCAAGCCTTAATTCTTTTTCTAATAGCTTCCTGGACCATTTCTGAGCACATCCCAATTCCTAACATCAATCAAAACGCCAAGAAGTGGTAGCTACAACTCAAACTGTGTCGTAAAAAATTTCAAATCGCATATCATAATTTACGCATCTTTGTGCAATTTTATTCATGAACTCTTATTCAATGTGAAGTTTGCAAGCTGACCATAACTTTTAATTGAATTTTCGTGCACTTTTGGCCAAGATGCCATGTTCGTTCCTTAGGGTTTTACAGGGTACAAAATTAGGGCTTTTGCATAGAGGAAAAATTAAGGCTCATGAGTACCATGGTTGCATTCAGTGAGACTAGACGAACAAGGACCACTCATCGCGCCTAATTTCTAAACCACACAGGCCTATTCGCTATTTTCTGTTAGATGGTATTAGGCAACGTTTGCCAAACCGTTGCCTTTGAGTTTTGTTTTGCAGGGACGAAGAAGAAGGACTCGTGGCATGCAGGGATTGGGGGCATTTGAATTTCGCGCGCCCTCCACTAACGTATCTGTTCTTTTCTTTTTATTATTTATTTGCCATAATATGTTAACTAACGCGTAGTAGCTCAGCTGGCAGGGACATACGTTTGTGACTCTCATGACCTGGGTTCAAACCCCAGGTCTCACATATTTCTCATATTATTTTTCAACATGAATTCCCATGCAGCGCTATCATTGATGCCTACCATACACCTCAAAATCAGATCATCCACGTGTCCCAGAGTACCCACATCAAAGGCTAGGATTGAAGAATATGCTATGCTTTAGTCAAACGTGTCACATCTGATTCAAAAAGTCCAACAAATTTTCAGCTTAATGGGCCAGAGTTCTAGGGCCTGCACCTCCAGTTTTGGGGTCACCCCCCCTGGTTTGCATTTTCCTTTCACTTTTTTTTATAGATCTTATTTTAAATTGCAATTTTATTTAATTTATTATCTCAATTTAATTAGTTTATTTTCTTTATAAAATATAAAAACATAACAAAAAAAATCAAAAAAAGGACAAAAACATAAAAAATATTTATTTTATTTATTCTCTTGTAAATAATTAATATGTAAATTATTTAGTTTAATTAGGTTTTTAACTTTAATTCCTTTCTAATAAAATCCAAAATATAGAATTAGGATTAATTAATAATTTTTATATTTTTTTTTTAATTTTCTTTTTTTATCATAATACTAATATTTATTTATTTTTTATAATCAAGTTTGCACATAAATAAATTAGGGTTTAAATTAGGTTAAATTTCAATATCTTTCATAATAAATTTAAAAAAAACATTAGAATTAGGGTTTGACGTTTCATTTTATTTTAATTAATTCTTTTTCTTTTAAATCTTAAAAAACACAAAAATACCAAAACATTTAATTTTAATTTTAATTCTTCATTAATTTTAACTTATTGCAAAAGGGTCCAACGCCCTAGTTTTGTTTTTAATTCCTTTATTTCGCACATTTATTTTATATCGTTTAAATAATTATGTAAATCTCCCAAAGCCATGTAATTTAAATTTCTCGCACTTTTATTTATTCGCTTTATTTATTTTCAGTCAAATCGGGTTCGGTTTATTTTGGCGATGTGGACCCGCGCCATTTGTAATAGTTTAGATTTATTTTCTCGCAAATATATAACTGTTAATAAATATGCATGAAAGAATGTATGGACTTAAAAATAAAATCAAGCGTAGATCACAACAAACATGACAAGACAAAATAATTGAAACACGACACACGATTCGCACACACCACCCCTAGGGTACGCCTCACTGTTGCCTTTCGAAAGGTGGTCGTCGAGTAGAAGACGTCTTAGTAAGTCCTCATGATCCAGGAACCTGGCATGAGGGTAGCTTCTAAGGTGTCTTCCCATTGCTCCGGTGATCACCATGTCCCTACAAACTCGAATTGACCCGAACACCTCCAACGGTGGTGCTACCTACCTCTCAATGGTGGGATAGCACTACTTTAAAGGACATTTACACAGACGAATTCCTTAGGGTAGGTAGGTTCTCAAGGATACTTGCTCTAATTTCAAACAAATCAAAATACTTTTCACACCAACACACTTTTCAAAAACTTTCAAAGCAAATTTTTCAAACACTCTGACGTACGAGTCGAACTGAAATTTTTCAAAAAAACTTTTTAAACCCACATTGAAAAGCAAACAAACATTTTTGAAAACACAATGAGCAAGTATCTAAGAGCCCATGGATAACCATGGATAGAAAGGGTGCTAACACCTTCCCTTTCTATAATCTACCTCCCGAACCGAGAGCAATCTCTTTTAAGGAATTTTTCTGTGCTTTTGTCCTTTCCATTTGGAGAAAATAAAAGACGGTGGCGACTCTTGCTTCCGCGACATTTCGCGAACCAGCGTTAAACAGTCAGTTCCAGATCCACCGATCACAGAACTGGCGACTCTGCTGGGGAAATAATTTAAAGTGAGGTGTACCTTAGGGCTAGTTCATAACTGTGTTTTCAATTGTTTTCCTTGTGTGCTTTAAAATTGTGGGTTGCTTGGGAGTTCTATAGATCCTAACCCGGATCTGGGGGATACCTTTCTTAGAAAGTAGCAACAAGGCTGTGAGGGAACTGTGCGGGGTATACCGACATGGTTGAAACAGTCTGCTACGTTGATGTGGCACTTTGGTGTGTACCGGTAACCCTTGAGTTCAGTCAAGGAGAGTACGGGGCCTCCGCGTGGTGTCGTGAAGCATCAACAGACCTTAGGAACCTTAATTGAACTATCTTGGCCTCTTTAGGGTAGTGAGATAACTGACTTTGGTGCAGTCCGAGGTTGGTTGATACTCGATACTACACTCAATTGAGGGTTGCTTTCCTGGAATATTTCGGTCGCCAGTTCAGTGGCTAAATCGAAACGATGAACAATGAAAGCAATCCAGTGATATTGGGAACCTTAGAACCCGGTTACTTTGATTAGGACAGGTTGAACCCACCAACTTCAAGAGGGTACTACCCAGACCCCATGCTGGCCTTAAACCTTAAGGGCCTGTCTTGTGTGCCTTGTGTGCCTTACATGTTTGTCTTTGTAAATATCTGTGGTGTGTTTAATCATAACATCATGACATCATCCAGCATCATATGCATTAACTAACCATTTCAGGGGTTCGAATTTTCATCTTTGTTCTTGTTTTGTAGGACATGGAAACTGTTCGTAGAAAGACAATTCAAATCAGTCTTGTAAGGATCCCTCCTCAGCTTAAGGAGCTTATATCCAGGATTCCCGAGAACTCTTCATTCAGTGAAAGGCAGGGAAGCCTCATCAGCTTGGTCAACACCAACATTGAGGAAGATATGATAAAGGTCTTGTTCCAATTCTTTGACCCTCTGCATCACTGTTTCACCTTCTTGGACTATCAGTTGGTACCTACATTGGAGGAGTTCTCCCGACTCCTGAAGATCCCTATCCTTGATCAGCTACCCTTCAACGGTACAGAAAAGGAACCTAAGCTTGAAGAGATTGCTAAAGCCTTGCACCTACAGTCATCTGACCTCAAGGGACATTGGGAAGTCAGAAGTGGTATTAAAGGGTTCTTAGCCAGGTTTCTGTTTGAAAAGTCCTATGAATGTTGGAATTCCCTTGACTTACAAGCTTTTGAAGAGGTTGTGGCCCTCCTTGTTTATGGTTTGGTGTTGTTCCCTAACCCAGACCAGCTCATTGATATCAATGCTGTCCAGATCTTTATGTCCAGGAATCCTATACCTACGTTGCTGGGGGACCTCCTTCACTCATGTTACACTCGAACCATGAGAAAAAGAGGTGTCCTTATGTGTTGCACTCCTCTCCTGGGAAAGTGGTTTATTTCGCACCTTCCACAATCAGTCCTGAAGAACGAGCGGGGTTTGAGATGGTCACAACGGTTGATGACTCTTACACATGCAGATATACATTGGTGCCCTAGGTCCAGGGAAGATGTCACTATCATTGATCGTTGCGGGGAGTATCCTAATGTTCCTTTACTTGGAATCAGAGGGGGTATTACTTATAGCCCATGCCTGGCTTGGAGACAGTTTGGTTATACTCGGAGAGATGGTCCTCATGACATGTTGATTCCTGACATAGTTTTTGACTTCGACAACGATACTCAAGGACTTCGCCAGAGATTTATCAGAGCTTGGAGGATGCCTAGTAGGATAGACAGCAAGACACTGGGGCACAGGAACTCCATCCCTTTGGAGCCTTACCTCAAGTGGGTACGAGCCCGCTCTCAGAAATTAGTAATGCCTTATCCTCACATGCTTCCAGTAATCAAAGAGCCTGCCTTGGAAGGAGAGGTGTCTCATGTTATTCAGCACCCTGATATGCCCACATCCTGGGAAGAGATGCAGAAGAGTTGGATCCAGCTTAAGGAAGAGCGGAATTCTCTTGAGACTAGTTTGCATGCCAGTGAAAGGAAGGTCTTGGAGCTCACCCGCCTGTTGCACGAGGAAAGGAACCTCAACACTTACATAGCTCCAAAGAAGATGCGCAACATATTTTGGGATTGATTTGATCTTTTTGTACTTTTGCCCATGAGGCTTTGATGTATTAAACAATGATTTTCTTAATAATAACGTGTGTTCCTTTTGGTCTACAACAAATTTGAATTTTCGAACCCTTGAATGCATCGCATAAACACATATCATTCATCATGTGCATCATAGGTACTCTTCTTTTCAGGTTGTTTACTGTTCTTCGCTATTTATTTCAGCATCATGAATCCTGAATCATCAACCGAGGCATCTATCAAGGCTCTTCAGGCGCAAAATGTCCAATTTCAGGCGCAGAACGCCCAATTTCAAGAGCTGATCAAGGGCTTGGCTCAGGGTCAACAAGAGTTGAAGACCATGCTTCTGAAGAAGACTAAGAAGAAGAGGAGGACTGTGCTATTTAACACTGGGCGCAGACTCGGGAACACTTTGGTTGAAGCTGAAAGGACTCCTCCATCTGTGACGGAAGGTAGTCACCAAGAAAGGGAGGTCACTACTCCTGTGGGCTCTGATACTGAAACAGACTTCAACGACGAACAGTACCCTCCTGCTGAAGACCGGTACAAACAGCTGGAAGACAGATTAAAGGCTATGGAAGTTCAGCGGGTGCCTGGATTGGATTTCGGAGACTTAGGGTTATCTACTGGGGTGGTGATCCCCCACAAGTTCAAAACACCTGCCTTCATGAAGTATGATGGGGCTTCCTGTCCCAAGATGCACCTCCGTTCTTATGTAAGGAAGATCCAGCCTTACACAGCAGACAAGAACCTTTGGATCCACTTCTTCCAGGAGAGTCTTTCAGGGACTCACCTCGATTGGTTCTATCAGCTGGATGGAATCAGCATTCGTGACTGGGAGGATCTGGCCACTGCTTTTTACAAGCAGTATCAGTATAATGCCGACCTCGCTCCTACGCGTACCCAGCTCCAGGGTATGTCGCTAGGGTCGGGTGAAGGTTTTAAGGAATACGCTCAGAAATGGAGAGACCTGGCTGGCAGGGTGCAGCCACCATTGACGGATCGGGAGCTGGTAGATATGTTCTTGGGGACCCTATCTGGTCCATTTTTCAATCATCTCATTGGTAATTCCTCTGCTGGGTTTACTGATCTGATCCTGACTGGTGAAAGGATCGAGGCTGGTATAAAATCGGGGAAGATACAGAAAGTTGCCTCCTCCAGTACTGAGAAGAAACCCTTCAAAAAGGAGGCTAGTGCTGTATATAGCTCCCGGAGAACAGAGCGACCTGAACACCGCTAATCTGTCAGTGCGGTAATGATTGCCAAACCTGCTGCCGCTCCTCGGCCAACTAATCCTCCAAAGTTTGAAAGACCCCGGAGAGAGTATACCCGGTTAAGCATGACCTTGTCACAGATTCTGCCACAGTTGCTATCCACCAATTTAGTGACTGTCAGGGAGGCTCCAAAGTTTCCCAATACTGCATCCCCCAAGTTCAATCCAAATGCTCGCTGTGCTTATCACTCTGATAGCCCGGGGCATAACACAGATGACTGTTGGGCCCTAAAGAATAAGGTTCAAGACCTCATTGATGCAAAGGAAATACAGTTTGAGGCGCCCGAGAGGCCGAATGTTGTAACTGCTCCCATGCCCCAGCATGGAGTGAATGCTGTTGAGGAGGATTTGTATGTAGCTTCGGTGGATGATGTTGCTACTCCGTTGCTGATGGTCAAGAGGAATCTGTTGCTAGCCGGTTTATTTCCGGGATGTAGCGAAGGTTGCCCTCTATGTGTTGCTTCCCCTGCTGGTTGTTCTCTGTTGAAGTCAGGCATCCAAAACCTGATAGATAGTAGAGAGATTTTGTTCAGAAAGACTGTTGTTCCTGCTGCTCCTGTTGAAGAAGTGTCGATCGTTACCATCTTCAACAACCATTCCAAGGCTCCTTCAAAGAAGCCTATACAAATTTTGTCAGTTCACAAGAGTGCTCCCATCACCATTACTGTTCCGGGGCCTATACCCTACAAATCTGATAAGGCTGTCCCATGGCACTATGGGGCGGATGTTTATGTTCTAGGTGTGAAACAAGAGTGCAACATTGATACTGGTGTCTCCAACATCACTGGGCCTGCTAAGGTCACTCGTAGTGGAAGACTGTTCTCGCCAGACATTGCTCCTCCGGCAATTCATAGGCCTTTGATCTTCACACCTGCCAGAGAGCCTGTTTCTCCCCCTGACCAAGTATCCACCCCTGCTACTGATTCATCTGATACTCGGGGCAAGGGAATTGCTGCTGATATGCCTGCCAGGACGGAGGCGCCAAAGACCATTGTTGAGGCTTCCAAGCAGGAAATGGAAGAAATCCTCAAGATAATAAAGAAAAGTGACTTCAACGTTGTAGAACAGCTGGGGCACACCCCCTCTAAAATCTCCATGTTGTCACTGCTGCTGTGTTCAGAGGCCCATGCAAAGGCTCTGATTGCTTTCTTAAAGACAGCCCACGTACCCCAAGAGACGTCTGCTGACCAGTTCACCGACTGTGTGGCCAATCTAACTGCTGATAATGGCCTGGGTTTCTCTGATGCCGATCTGACAGCAAAGGGGAAGAACCATAATGATGCCCTGCATGTCTCCATTGAATGCAGGGGCACTACTCTTGCTCATGTGCTGGTTGACACAGGTTCCTCATTAAACGTGCTGCCCAAGAAGGCTCTGGATAGGCTGGATTGTGAGGGTCTAGAGCTCAAACCAACTCACATTGTTGTCCGGGCCTTTGACGGGTCCAAAAGAATGGTACATGGTGAGGTGGACATCCCGATCAGGGTTGGGTCACAGGTATTTGATTCAAAATTCTATGTGATGGACATCCATCCGTCCTATTCTTGTTTGCTGGGTCGCCCGTGGATCCACAAGGCTGGAGCTGTGACCTCCACATTGCATCAGAAGCTCAAGTACCCGGTCAGGGGGAAGATCGTAACAGTGCAAGGGGAAGAGGAGTATATGGTCAGCCACCTCAACTCCTTCAGATACGTGGAAATGGATGGGGAGTTCATTGAAACCCCCTTTCAACATTTTGAGGAAGTACCACAAACCTTGGCAGCAGCAGAAGCAGATGAAGAGGTTTCTCCTATGAAGATGGCCTCCTTAAAGGACGCCCGGGCTGTGATCGAAAAAGGCGAATGTGCAAACTGGGGCAAGCTCCCTGATCTTACTCCTAAGACTAACAAGTTTGGGCTGGGTTTCACCACAGAAGCTCAGAAAGCGGTGCGCAAGGCGAGAATTGGAAGACCTCATGTGCTCATCACCCACTCAGAAGTGAATGCTATTGGAGAGGAAGTCAAAGTGGAAGAGTCAGAGTTCGATAGCTGGATCTACCCGACGGCCGACGGTGGATTGACCAATTGGACTGCTAAAGATTTTACACCCATAACTTTTGTTCCCCAGTAATGAATTTCTTTGTTTTTGATTTGTAATGAACAATAATTTGAAACTATATGGCCCGGTGTCTTACCCGGGGCACCGTGGTTTTATTTGTGAGGGCTTTTGTTTGTCACTATCATATATCATGAATAAGAGCATTGGACGTTTTTCACAATTCAAATTTTGCGCTCCTTTTCTTTCCTTTCTTTACATATTGCAAAACAGTTGTATTTACACACACACTCACTCATACAGGTTTCAATCCACTCTGGATCTCACTGGTAACGACTCTGCTACTGCCAGTTATGACTTCGAAAATCCGATCAACTTAGCCGAAGACGAAGGTGAAGATGATTGCGAAGTGCCTGGTGAACTTGCAAGATTGTTACAACAGGAGGAGAGGGCAATTCAACCCCATGAAGAGCCAGTGGAAATAATAAACTTGGGTACTGAGGAAGACAAGAAAGAGGTGAAGATTGGTGCCAACCTAGAACTCAGCGTGAAGCAACGGTTGACTCATATGCTGCATGACTATAAAGAAATCTTTGCCTGGTCCTACGAAGATATGCCCGGATTAGATACCGACATTGTGGTCCATCACTTACCAACTAAAGAAGATTGCCCTCCGGTTAAGCAAAAGGTCTGCCGTATGCGTCCAGAGATGTCTGAGAAGATTAAAGCCGAGGTTATGAAGCAGTTTGATGCCGGGTTTCTTGCAGTAACTTCTTACCCTCAGTGGGTTGCTAATGTGGTGCCGGTACCTAAGAAAGACGGCAAGGTCAGGATGTGTGTCGATTACAGGGATCTGAACAGGGCCAGCCCCAAGGATGACTTCCCTCTACCCCACATTGATGTCCTTGTTGATAATACAGCTCAGCATAAAGTGTTCTCTTTCATGGATGGTTTTTCAGGCTATAATCAGATCAAGATGGCTCCGGAAGACATGGAAAAGACTACATTTGTTACTCAGTGGGGCACCTTCTGCTACAAAGTCATGCCTTTCGGACTAAAGAATGCTGGGGCAACCTACCAACGTGCCATGGTTACTTTATTTCATGACATGATCCATCATGAGATAGAAGTGTATGTTGACGACATGATCGCTAGGTCCCAGACTGAGGAAGAACACCTTGATCATCTACAGAAACTGTTTGACCGGTTGAAACTGTACAAACTAAGATTGAACCCTAACAAGTGCACCTTCGGGGTAAGATCTGGGAAGTTGCTAGGCTTCGTGGTCAGTGATAAAGGAATTCAAGTGGACCCTACTAAGGTCAAAGCCATTCAAGAGATGCCAGTTCCTAAGACAGAGAAGGAAGTCAGAGGCTTTCTAGGACGTCTGAATTACATTGCTCGGTTCATCTCACACTTAACTGCTACCTGTGAACCAATCTTCAAGCTGCTGAAGAAAGATCAGGTAGTACGTTGGAATGATGAATGTCAGGCTGCTTTTGACAGAATCAAAGAATATCTCCAAGAACCACCCATCCTTATGCCACCAGTTGAAGGGAGACCTTTGATACTTTACCTGACAGTGCTTGATAATGCAATGGGGTGTGTGCTGGGGCAGCATGACGAGTCTGGCCGAAAAGAGCATGCCATTTATTACCTTAGCAAAAAGTTTACCGACTGTGAGACCCGATACTCACTGCTTGAGAAAACTTGTTGCGCTTTGGTATGGGCTGCTCGCCGGCTGAGACAGTACATGCTGACTCACACTACCTTGTTAATCTCAAAAATGGATCCTATAAAGTACATATTCGAAAAGCCTGCTCTGTCTGGGAGAATTGCAAGGTGGCAGATGATCTTGACGGAATACGACATTCAGTACACGACCCAAAAAGCCATCAAGGGAAGTGTATTGGCAGACCACCTAGCACATCAAGCTGTGGATGACTACCAATCAATGAACTTCGAGTTTCCAGATGAAAACATTATGATAGTAACTGACTGTGAAATACCCGGACCGGATGAAGGACCTGAACCAGGATCCCGATGGTCTATGCACTTTGACGGAGCCTCCAATGCTTTGGGAAATGGTATCGGCGCCATAATCGTATCTCCACAAGGTACTCATACTCCACTCACCGCCCGGCTGTGTTTCAACTGTACCAACAACATGGCGGAGTATGAAGCGTGTATTATGGGTCTTCAAGCTGCGATCGACCTGAGGATCAAATTTCTGAGTGTCTTCGGAGATTCCGCTCTCGTGATCAATCAGATCAAAGGAGAGTGGGATACGAAACATCCAAACTTGATTCCTTACAGAGAATGCGTGTTGGCCCTGATTCCCCACTTCACAGAGATAACATTTGAGCACTTTCCAAGAGAAGAGAATCAGCTGGCGGACGCGTTAGCTATAATGTCTTCAATGTTCAAGGTTAAATGGGATAATGAAGCTCCCCGGATCACTATCTGGAAACTGGACGAACCGACATACTGTTGTGATCTCGAAACTGAATTGGTAACTGAGAAGCCTTGGTACCACGAAGTGAAGAAATACCTAGAAGCTCAGGAATACCCTGAAGGTGCCTCTGTCAATGATAAGAAATTCCTGAGGAGGTTTGCAGCCAAGTTCTTTCTTAGCAACGGCATCTTGTACAAGCGAAACCAGGATTCAACCCTACTGCGTTGTGTAGATAAGACTGAAGCAGAAAGAATCATGGAAGAGCTGCATGAAGGGACCTTTGGTACACACTCCAGTGGACATACCATGGCAAAGAAGATCCTGCGGGCAGGGTATTACTGGTCCACCATGGAAGCTGATTGCTACCAACATTCTAGGACATGCCATAAATGCCAGATCTACGCAGACAAGGTGCATGTTCCTCCGGTTCCCCTGAATGTTCTGACTGCGCCTTGGCCATTTGCAATGTGGGGCATAGACATGATCGGTGAGATTAAACCTACGGCATCTAATGGACATCGCTTCATCCTAGTGGCAATTGATTACTTCACGAAGTGGGTTGAGGCAGCATCCTATGCTACGGTAACCAAGACTGTTGTAGCACGGTTCATTCGGCATAACCTGATCTGTCGGTACGGCGTCCCTGAGAGAATTATTACAAACAACGGTACCAATCTAAACAATAAGATGATCGCTGAGCTCTGCGAACAGTTCAAGATACAGCACCACAACTCTTCTCCTTACCGACCGAAGATGAATGGGGCTGTAGAAGCAGCAAATAAGAACATCAAGAAGATCGTGCAGAAGATGACGGTAACGTATAAAGATTGGCACGAGATGTTACCGTTCGCTCTGCATGGGTATCGTACTTCAGCTAGGACGTCAACCGGGGCAACTCCTTTCTCTCTGGTTTATGGCATGGAGGCAGTCTTGCCGATCGAAGTACAAATTCCTTCTCTCCGGATAATGAAGGATGCAAATCTGAACGAAGATGATTGGATCCAGACACAACTTGATCAGCTCAACCTTATTGACGAAAAGAGACTTGCTGCTATCTGTCATGGTCAGACGTATCAGAAACGAATGATCAGGGCATTTAACAAAAAGGTCAGACCACAGGAATATCAAGTCGGGGATCTGGTGATCAAGCGAATCATCCTTCCTCAGAGTGATCCAAGGGGCAAATGGACCCCTACGTACGAAGGGCCATTTGTGGTTAAGCATGTGTTCTCAGGAGGAGCAATGATATTAACCAACATGGATGGTGACGACCTTCCTCACCCCGCCAATGCAGACATAGTTAAAAAATACTACGCATGAAAAAACGACCCGCTAGGCTGACATGCCTAGGCAAAAATTAGGGCTTCCCGTCGAACCAAAAGGGTTCGGGCAAAATGAAGGGATGAAAATGAAAAATCTGTACACCCGGCAAGTCGAAAACCTGAAAAGGCGGCTTGGGCAAAAATGGGTATCCCGGCGGACTGAAAACCCGAAAGGGCGGTCCAGGCAAAAAATTAGGGATAAAAGCGTAATACTATGTCTCATTGGATCACTTTGCATCCAGAATCCGGTACCTACATCAAGTTCAGACGGCATCGATCAGTCAGCTTCACCTTCAACCAAGGTCATCAAGTGATGAGACGCTCAGAGTTATAAAGGCGATAGCAGAGTTGAAACCCAGTGGATCATTCATATTTCACACAGCTGTTTATTTTCTTTTGTACAAAACTTGTATAAACTCTCTTGTTCGGCGACGTTCCGCTTACCAGGATGTCAGCCTCTTGTACACAAAACGCCTATTCACAGGCTATTCAAAATCAATACAAATATACTTTTCAGTTAAACGTGCCAACTGTTGTTCTTTTTCTGTTTTGTTTTGCGAAGAACGTCCAAGGTTCAATTTGTGATATATGCATTGACAATAATTTGCTAGCTCATAAATATTTGCATACGAAACAAAGAATTAATTGCAGGTGACACTAGAAACAGGGGCAATAAAGAGTTGTCTAAGCAATCTGATTGTTCTGTCCTCCAAGGTATCAAGGTAGGTTCAGCTAAAGAACCTAACCAGGCATCTTAAATTCCCCAGAGAGTGAGACAGCAAGTCAGTGCATTATTCCTCAAACAAAGTTAACAAGTCTCAAGGAAATTGGGTATTCTCCAGTAGATCCCAATATTCCCCCAGCAGCATATATTCTTAACAAGCATCCCCGGCAGTCTTGGTCTAAAGATTGTTCCCCGGCGGCATACATCAACATTCAAAGGAATCACTTCCCCAGCATATCAAAACTTCCCCCGGGAGAGTCCCATCCAAGTTCCCCAGGAAAGATGGAATTCATCTCCCCAAGCAGTAAGCTTATCCCCAGTATATTCTGGAAGCTCATCCCCTAGCAGAGCATGAACGCGTCGTCCGGCTTCATTTAAAGAGTTATTTCCTTAACAGGATATAACTGGGTTATCCTCAGCCAAAAGGCCACGGAAAGGTCGTCGTCAATATGGTTCTTTCCTATCCCCAGCGAAGTCCCTCTATACTTCCAATATAACAACGGTATCCTCAGCAAGTTATCAACACTCAGCAAGGCATCTCTCTTCCCACAGAGCATTGCTTCCCAGCATGATCGCTAGAGTATCTTTTCTCCCCGCAGAATCTTCCATTCGCCAAGTTTATTCTGCAATGGAGTCATCTTCTCCTACCGGTATCCTTGCAGTTATCATCCCCAGCGGAGGCAAATCTATTCTTCGACATCAGCCCAGGATACGACTTCCCGACACCCGTCAAGGATTTACTCTCCTAGACAAAAACATACATAAAACATCACATACATCATTATAGCATGCATAACGCACTGCATCATACAAATCTCATTTATGTTGAGAATATCATTGCTTGATCCATATCATGCATTACATATGACTGACTTTTATCTTTCAGGAAAGATCCAGTTAAGTTCTCAAGCTACATTTCAAAGACCTAGACCGGTTCAGTTAAATCGTCCCAAGATTTTCCTGATGCTTATCCAGTCAAAGGCCTTCTCTGGTTCAGTCAGATCGACCCTAAGATCTCCCTGATGCTTATCCAGTTGAAGACATTTCAAGACCTAGACCGGTTCAGTTAAATCGTCCCAAGATTTTCCTGATGCTTATCCAGTCAAAGGCCTTCTCTGGTTCAGTCAGATCGACCCTAAGATCTCCCTGATGCTTATCCAGTTGAAGACATTTCAAGACCTAGACCGGTTCAGTTAAATCGTCCCAAGATTTTCCTGATGCTTATCCAGTCAAAGGCCTTCTCTGGTTCAGTCAGATCAACCCTAAGATCTCCCTGATGCTTATCCAGTTGAAGACATTTCAAGACCTAGACCGGTTCAGTTAAATCGTCCCAAGATTTTCCTGATGCTTATCCAGTCAAAGGCCTTCTCTGGTTCAGTCAGATCAACCCTAAGATCTCCCTGATGCTTATCCAGTTGAAGACATTTCAAGACCTAGACCGGTTCAGTTAAATCGTCCCAAGATTTTCCTGATGCTTATCCAGTCAAAGGCCTTCTCTGGTTCAGTCAGATCGACCCTAAGATCTCCCTGATGCTTATCCAGTTGAAGACATTTCAAGACCTAGACCGGTTCAGTTAAATCATCCTAAGATTTTCCTGATTCTTATCCAGTCAAAGGCCTTCTCTGGTTCAGTCAGATCGACTCTAAGATCTCCCTGATGCTCATCCAGTTGAAGACATTTCAAGACCTAGACCGGTTCAGTTAAATCATCCTAAGATTTTCCTGATTCTTATCCAGTCAAAGGCCTTCTCTGGTTCAGTCAGATCGACCCTAAGATCTCCCTGATTCTTATCCCAGTAGAAGACACCCCAGATTTTTCTCAACGAGCGTCGTTGAAGTTAAAATCCCCCAGATCTTTTTCTCAACGAGCGTCGTTGAAGTTAAAGTCGCCCAAGGCTCTCTTACCATTCATGCTAAGGAAGTAATCATCCCTGGTTCTTTCATCGCCGTTTGAAGCTCCAGACTCAGCTCCTGTAACCAGTCAGGACACATCTATACCAGGCATCTAAAAATCAGCTCCTGCAACGTGTCAGGTACTCATTTTCTGTTTTGCAGGTATGCAGGTTCTCACCAAGGAATCTCTTACGCAATCAAACATCCAGATGGCATCTATAAGCCCATTCCCCCATCATTGCTAACATGTGAGCGCAAATTTCCGGGCACTCTAGTGTCCAATCATCTTTTACCCTCGGATTACGAAAGGCACGTCAGCCAATCTGCATCCTCAGGTCTAAGAAGATTGAACAGGGGCAACTGTTATACCCCAAAATTTGCCCTCCCATATTCCTCAAGAAATTGCCAAGCCAAGTCATAAAATTCCCCAAGGGTTGCACAGTGCAACAGTCTCCCCTACAGTCAAAATTAGGGTTTTGAGTCTGATCAAGAAAAGGAAGTTTTCAAAGGCTCAATCAAGTCTCATATGCTTACAAACATGGTCAAACATCCTCATAGCAAGTTTCAAGGCATTCAGCTCAAAATTGCACAGTCAAAACCCTAAATTGCACTACAGTCAACTGTAGGGGCAAAATGGTCATTTGGCAGTCAAAAGTTCAAATTTTTGGTCAACATATCATTTTGAAGCCACAAACATCATTTGATCAATGTTTGATCATGATTCTCAAAATTTGGCTCAGAAATTATCAAAGATGCAAAAGTTGCTATATTTGGACAGTTGAAAAAGTCAACTGAAATTGACCAGGGCATAACTTTCACATGGATTATCAGAAAAATCCCATCCAAAGTTCATTTTGAAGAGAAAGACATTTCCTACAACTCATCTTCATACTTCAAGTCCAAGAAATGCTCTCATAAAAAGTTATCAATTTCAACATTATAGGTCATTTTCAAAAGTCAACAAAAAGGGACTTTAAGTCAAAGGCCATAACTTGAGATTGGTAAATCAAAATGACATGGGACCAAAGGCATTGGTTAAAGGACTCAAAGACCTTTCCAAAATGTCCAAGAATATGTGAAAATCTTAAAAATTGAGCAAGTTATGCCTTGTAGAAGTTGGGAAATTTTTGTGAAATGGCAAAAGTCAACTATCCTTGAAACTCCAATTTTTGACAAAAGGGCCCACTTTCTTCCACTTGATTCATCCTTGTCATGCCACACACGTGTCCCATGGTTAATTTCAAGACCAAATATTGATTTTTCTATTTTATTTAATTTTTGATAATTTAATTCATTTTAAATCTTTGAAAATTCAAATAAAATTCAAAAACCAATGGAATAGTGTCATGTGAATTTGGACAACTTCCATGTATCATGGGCCAACTCAAAAACTCAGGCTAGGGTTAAATTGCACACTAGGTCTTAGTCTTGGCTTAAAAGAAGGAAAATTGGTTAATGATGGAAACCCTAGG
This sequence comes from Vicia faba, assembly GCA_948472305.1. Taxonomy (NCBI): domain Eukaryota; kingdom Viridiplantae; phylum Streptophyta; class Magnoliopsida; order Fabales; family Fabaceae; genus Vicia; species Vicia faba. The sequence goes on from OX451739.1 coordinate 1,601,914,075, forward strand.
ACTAGTTCTTTCATAAGCATGAATCTAGGTCAGTTAGCAAGCCAATTCCCTTCCATCATAAGCACCAAGTCAAACCCTAAGCCTAACACATCATATGCTGCGCTCAAAGGCTTGTTGCAACATTGAAATTTTGGCATAAAAACACAAATCTGAAATCAAGGTTCGAATGATTTTCAAGCCTTAATTCTTTTTCTAATAGCTTCCTGGACCATTTCTGAGCACATCCCAATTCCTAACATCAATCAAAACGCCAAGAAGTGGTAGCTACAACTCAAACTGTGTCGTAAAAATTTTCAAATCGCATATCATAATTTACGCATCTTTGTGCAATTTTATTCATGAACTCTTATTCAATGTGAAGTTTGCAAGCTGACCATAACTTTTAATTGAATTTTCGTGCACTTTTGGCCAAGATGCCATGTTCGTTCCTTAGGGTTTTACAGGGTACAAAATTAGGGCTTTTGCATAGAGGAAAAATTAAGGCTCATGAGTACCATGGTTGCGTTCAGTGAGACTAGACGAACAAGGACCACTCATCGCGCCTAATTTCTAAACCACACAGGCCTATTCGCTATTTTCTGTTAGATGGTATTAGGCAACGTTTGCCAAACCGTTGCCTTTGAGTTTTGTTTTGCAGGGACGAAGAAGAAGGACTCGTGGCATGCAGGGATTGGGGGCATTTGAATTTCGCGCGCCCTCCACTAACGTATCTGTTCTTTTCTTTTTATTATTTATTTGCCATAATATGTTAACTAACGCGTAGTAGCTCAGCTGGCAGGGACATACGTTTGTGACTCTCATGACCTGGGTTCAAACCCCAGGTCTCACATATTTCTCATATTATTTTTCAACATGAATTCCCATGCAGCGCTATCATTGATGCCTACCATACACCTCAAAATCAGATCATCCACGTGTCCCAGAGTACCCACATCAAAGGCTAGGATTGAAGAATATGCTATGCTTTAGTCAAACGTGTCACATCTGATTCAAAAAGTCCAACAAATTTTCAGCTTAATGGGCCAGAGTTCTAGGGCCTGCACCTCCAGTTTTGGGGTCACCCCCCCTGGTTTGCATTTTCCTTTCACTTTTTTTTATAGATCTTATTTTAAATTGCAATTTTATTTAATTTATTATCTCAATTTAATTAGTTTATTTTCTTTATAAAATATAAAAACATAACAAAAAAAATCAAAAAAAGGACAAAAACATAAAAAATATTTATTTTATTTATTCTCTTGTAAATAATTAATATGTAAATTATTTAGTTTAATTAGGTTTTTAACTTTAATTCCTTTCTAATAAAATCCAAAATATAGAATTAGGATTAATTAATAATTTTTATATTTTTTTTTTAATTTTCTTTTTTTATCATAATACTAATATTTATTTATTTTTTATAATCAAGTTTGCACATAAATAAATTAGGGTTTAAATTAGGTTAAATTTCAATATCTTTCATAATAAATTTAAAAAAAACATTAGAATTAGGGTTTGACGTTTCATTTTATTTTAATTAATTCTTTTTCTTTTAAATCTTAAAAAACACAAAAATACCAAAACATTTAATTTTAATTTTAATTCTTCATTAATTTTAACTTATTGCAAAAGGGTCCAACGCCCTAGTTTTGTTTTTAATTCCTTTATTTCGCACATTTATTTTATATCGTTTAAATAATTATGTAAATCTCCCAAAGCCATGTAATTTAAATTTCTCGCACTTTTATTTATTCGCTTTATTTATTTTCAGTCAAATCGGGTTCGGTTTATTTTGGCGATGTGGACCCGCGCCATTTGTAATAGTTTAGATTTATTTTCTCGCAAATATATAACTGTTAATAAATATGCATGAAAGAATGTATGGACTTAAAAATAAAATCAAGCGTAGATCACAACAAACATGACAAGACAAAATAATTGAAACACGACACACGATTCGCACACACCACCCCTAGGGTACGCCTCACTGTTGCCTTTCGAAAGGTGGTCGTCGAGTAGAAGACGTCTTAGTAAGTCCTCATGATCCAGGAACCTGGCATGAGGGTAGCTTCTAAGGTGTCTTCCCATTGCTCCGGTGATCACCATGTCCCTACAAACTCGAATTGACCCGAACACCTCCAACGGTGGTGCTACCTACCTCTCAATGGTGGGATAGCACTACTTTAAAGGACATTTACACAGACGAATTCCTTAGGGTAGGTAGGTTCTCAAGGATACTTGCTCTAATTTCAAACAAATCAAAATACTTTTCACACCAACACACTTTTCAAAAACTTTCAAAGCAAAATTTTCAAACACTCTGACGTACGAGTCGAACTGAAATTTTTCAAAAAAACTTTTTAAACCCACATTGAAAAGCAAACAAACATTTTTGAAAACACAATGAGCAAGTATCTAAGAGCCCATGGATAACCATGGATAGAAAGGGTGCTAACACCTTCCCTTTCTATAATCTACCTCCCGAACCGAGAGCAATCTCTTTTAAGGAATTTTTCTGTGCTTTTGTCCTTTCCATTTGGAGAAAATAAAAGACGGTGGCGACTCTTGCTTCCGCGACATTTCGCGAACCAGCGTTAAACAGTCAGTTCCAGATCCACCGATCACAGCGACCATGGCACGTTGGTAGGTTGCCCCAGCGTTCTTCAACCCGAATGGCATGACCTTGTAACAGAAGGTGCCCCACTGAGTAACAAATGTAGTCTTTTCCATGTCTTCAGGTGCCATCTTGATCTGATTGTAACCTGAAAAGCCGTCCATGAAAGAGAACACCTTATGTTGAGCCGTATTATCAACAAGGACATCAATGTGAGGTAAAGGGAAGTCATCCTTGGGGCTGGCCCTATTCAGATCCCTGTAGTCGACACATATTCTGACCTTTCCATCCTTCTTAGGTACCGGCACCACATTAGCAACCCACTGAGGGTAAGAATTCACTGCAAGGAACCCAGCATCAAACTGTTTCATAACCTCGGCTTTGATCTTCTCAGACATCTCTGGACGCATCCGACGAACCTTTTGCTTAACCGGAGGGCAGTCTTCCTTAGTAGGTAAGTGATGGACCACAATATCGGTATCCAACCCGGGCATGTCTTTGTAGGACCAGACAAATATCTCCATATAATCATGCAGCATTTGAGTCAACTGTTGCTTCACGCTGAGCTCTAGGTTGGCACCAATCTTTACCTCTTTCCTGTCTGCCTCAGTACCCAAGTTTATTGTTTCCACTGGCTCTTCATGGGGTTGAATTGCCCTCTCTTCCTGAAGCAACAGTCTTGCAAGCTCTCCAGGCACTTCGCAATCATCTTCACCTTCGTCTTCGGCTAAGTTGATCAGATTTTCAAAGTCATAACTGGCAGTAGTAGAGTCGTTACCAGTGAGATCCAGAGTGGATTGAAACCTGTATGAGTGAGTGTGTGTGTAAATACAGCTGTTTTGAAATATATATAAAGGAAAGAAAGACAGGAAAGGAGCATAAGATTTGCAATGCGAGAAACGTCCAAGATTTTCATTCATGATATATGAAATGACAATTTATATGCCCTCACAAATGAAACCACAGTGCCTCGGGTAAGACACCGGGCCATAGAGTTTATTTAATTGTTTATTACAGATACCAAAAACATAGGAATTCATTACTTAGTAACAAGAGAAACAGATAGGTTGTCCTTTGCACTCCAATTATTAAGTCCACTGTCGGTTGCCGGGTAGATCCAGCTATCAAACTCAGCTTCATCCACTTTGTCTTCGTCCCCGATAGCATTCACTCCATGAGCAGGCAGGGGAGCTGTCACTACATTGGGCTTCTCAGATGCCTCAAACTGTACTTCTTTGGCGTCAATAAGGTCCTGCAGCTTGCTCCTTAATGCCCAACAGTCATCAGTAGAATGCCCCGGGCTATCTGAATGGTAAGCACAACGAGCATTCGGGTTGTACTTAGGAGATGCAGTATTTGGAAACTTCGGCGCCTCTCTGACAGTCACTAAATTGGTGGATAGAAACTGTGGCAAGATCTGTGATAATGTCATACTTAACCGGGTGAACTCTCTCCGGGGTCTTTCAGCCCTTTGAGGATTGGTCGGCCGAGGAGCGGCAACAGGCTTAGCAATCATTACCGCACTGACAGATTGGCGGCGCTCAGGTCTCTCTGATCTCTTGGAACCATACACGGCACTAGCCTCCTTCTTGAAGGGTTTCTTCTCAGAACTAGACGATGCACCCTTCGGAATCTTACCAGACTTTAACCCAGCCTCAATTCTTTCTCCAGTCAGAATTAAATCAGTGAACCCTGCAGACGAATTCCCGATAAGATGGTTGAAAAATGGCCCAGATAGGGTCCCCAAGAACATGTCTACCAACTCCCGATCAGTCAATGGTGGCTGCACCCTGCCAGCCAGGTCTCTCCACTTCTGAGCGTACTCCTTAAAACCTTCACTTGAACCTAACGACATACCCTGGAGTTGGGTACGTGTAGGGGCAAGGTCGGCATTATATTGATACTGCTTGTAGAAAGCAGTAGCCAACTCCTCCCAGTTACGAACCTTGGTCCCATCCAGCTGATAGAACCATTCGAGATGAGTCCCTGAAAGACTCTCCTGGAAGAAGTGGATCCACAAATTTTTATCCGCGGAGTACGGTTGGATTTTCCGAACATAGGACCTGAGATGTAGCTTGGGACAAGACGCCCCGTCATATTTGGTGAAGGATGGTGCTTTAAACTTCCGAGGGATAATCACACCAGTAGACAAACCCAGATCTCCAAAATCCAGCCCAGGTACCTGTTGTATTTCCATAGCATTCAGCCTATCCTCCAGCTGCTTGTAACGGTCTTCTGCAGGAGGATATTGCTCTTCATCAAAATCAGTCTCGTTGTCGGAGACTACCGGACTAGGACCCTTTTCCGTCTGAGGAGTGCCCTTGCCAACAGAAGAACCAGCCTCTTCCTGCTGCAAGGTATTGCCAAACCTTCGGCCCGAGTTGAACAGAACAGTCCTTCTCTTCTTCTTCTTTTCCTTTTTCAGAAGCAGAGCCTTCAGCTCTTCTTGGCCCTGAGCCAAACCCTTGATTAATTCCTGAAACTGCGCATTCTGCACCTGAAGAGCTTTGATGGATGTCTCAGTTGATGCAGAGTCGGGATTCATGATGCTGAAATAAACAACGAAGAACTGTAAGCAACCTGAAAAGAGGAAAAACCTGCTATGCACATGATGAATGATATGTGTTTATGCAATGCATTCAAGGGTTCGAAAGTTCAAATTTGTTGTAGACAAAAAAGAACACACGTTATCATTAAGGAAAATAACTGTTTAGTACATCAAAGCCTCAGGGGCAAAATAATACAAAAGCAAATCAATCCCAGAATACACTGCGCATCCTCTTCGGAGCTATGTAAGTGTTGAGATTCCTCTCCTCATGCAACAGGCGGGTGAGCTCCAAGACCTTCTTTTCACTGGCATTTAGACTGGTCTCGAGAGAATTCCGTTCTTCCTTAAGCTGGATCCAGCTCTTCTGCATCTCTTCCCAGGATGTGGGCATATCAGGGTGTTGAATGGTGTAGGACACTTCTCCTTCCAAGACCGGTTCTTTGATTACTGGGAGCATATGAGGATAAGGCATCACTAACTTCTGGGAGCGGGCTCGTACCCACTTGAGATAAGGTTCCAACGGGATGGAGTTCTTGTGCCCCAGTGTCTTGCTGTCTATCCTACTGGGCATCCTCCAGGCTCTGATAAATCTCTGGCGAAGTCCTTGAGTATCGTTGTCGAAGTCAAAAACTATGTCAGGAATTAACATGTCATGAGGACCATCCCTCCGAGCATAACCAAACTGTCTCCAAGCCAGGCATGGGCTGTAAGTAATACCTCCTATGATTCCAAGTAAAGGAACATTAGGGTACTCCCCGCAACGATCAATGATAGTGACATCTTCTCTGGACCTAGGGCACCAATGTATATCTGCATGTGTAAGAGTCATCAACCGTTGTGACCATCTCAAACCCCGCTCATTCTTCAAAACTGATTGTGGAAGGTGCGAAATAAACCACCTTCCCAGGAGAGGAGTGCAACACATAAGGACACCTCTTTTTCTCATGGTTCGACTGTAACATGAGTGAAGGATGTCCCCCAGCAACGTAGGTATAGGATTCCTGGACATAAAGATCTGGACAGCACTGATATCAATAAGCTGATCTGGATTAGGGAACAACATCAAACCATAGACAAGGAGGGCCACAACTTCTTCAAAAGCTTGTAAGTCAAGGGAGTTCCAACATTCATGGGCCTTTTCAAAAAGAAACCTGGCTAAGAACCCTTTGATGCCACTTCTAACTTCCCAATGTCCCGTGAGGTCAGATGACTGTAGGTGCAAGGTTTTAACAATCTCTTCGAGCTTGGGTTCCTTTTCTGTACCGTTGAAGGGTAGCTGATCAAGGATAGGGATCTTCAGGAGCCGGGAGAACTCCTCCAATGTAGGTACCAACTGATAGTCCAAGAAGGTGAAACAGTGATGCAGAGGGTCAAAGAACTGGAACAGGACCTTTATCATATCTTCCTCAATGTTGGTGTTGACCAAGCTGATGAGGCTTCCATGTCTTTCACTGAATGAAGAGTTCTCGGGAATCCTGGATATAAGTTCCTTAAGCTGAGGAGGGACCCTTACAAGACTGATTTGAATTGTCTTTCTACGAACGGTTTCCATGTCCTACAAAACAAGAACAAAGATGAAAATTCAAACCCCTGAAATGGTTAGTCAATGCATATGATGCTGGATGATGTCATGATGCTATGATTAAACACACCACATATATTTACAAAGACAAACATGTAAGGCACACAAGGCACACAAGACAAGCCCTTAAGGTTTAAGGCCAGCATGGGGTCTGGGTAGTACCCTTTTGGAGTTGGTGGGTTCAACCTGTCCTAATCAAAGTAACTAGGTTCTAAGGTTCCCAATATCACGGGATTGCTTTCATTGTTCATCGTTTCGATTTAGCCACTGAACTGGCGACCAAAATATTCCAGGAAAGCAACCCTCAATTGAGTGTAGTATCGAGTATCAACCAACCTCGGACTGCACCAAAGTCAGTTATCTCACTACCCTAAAGAGGCCAAGATGGTTCAATTAAGGTTCCTAAGGTCTGTTGATGCTTCATGACACCACGCGGAGGCCCCGTACTCTCCTTGACTGAACTCAAGGGTTACCGGTACACACCAAAGTGCCACATCAACGTAGCAGACTGTTTCAACCATGTCGGTATACCCCGCACAGTTCCCTCACAGCCTTGTTGCTACTTTCTAAGAAGGTATCCCCCAGATCCGGGTTAGGATCTATAGAACTCCCAGGCAACCCACAATTTAAAGCACACAAGGAAAACAATTGAAAACACAGTGATCTTAGTCCTAAGGTACACCTCACTTTAAGTTTAGAGTCCCCAGCAGAGTCGCCAGTTCTGTGATCGGTGGATCTGGAACTGACTGTTTAACGCTGGTTCGCGAAATGTCGCGGAAGCAAGAGTCGCCACCGTCTTTTATTTTCTCCAAATGGAAAGGACAAAAGCACAGAAAAATTCCTTATAGAGATTGCTCTCGGTTCGGGAGGTAGGTTATAGAAAGGGAAGGTGTTAGCACCCTTTCTATCCATGGTTATCCATGGGCTCTTAGATACTTGCTCACTTGTGTTTTCAAAATTGGTTTGTTTGCTTTTCAACTGTGGGTTTTAAAAAAGTTTCTTTGAAAATTTCAGTTCGACTCTTGTATCTGTCCTCAAGAGTGTTTGAAAAATGCTTTTGAAAGCTTTTTGAAAATGTGTTGGTGTGAAAAGTATTTTTGATTTGTTTTGAAATTTAGAGCAAGTATCTACGAGAACCTACCTACCCTAAGGAATTCGTCTGTGTAAATGTCCTTTAAAGTAGTGCCATCCCACCATTGAGAGGTAGGTAGCACCACCGTTGGAGGTGTTCGGGTCAATTCGAGGTTCGGGACATGGTGATCACCAGAGCAATAGGAAGACACCTTAGAAGCTACCCTCATGCCAGGTTCCCGGATCATGAGGACTTACTAAGACATCCTCTACTCGACGATCACCTTTCGAGGCAAGGCAACAGTGAGGCGTACCCTAGGGGTGGTGTGTGATTTGCGTGTCATGTTCAGTTATTTTGTCTTGTCATGTTATTGGTGATCTAGCGTTTGTTTTTATTTTTGTCCATTCATTCTTGCATGCCTCAATTAACAGTTAAAATATTTGCGAGAAGTAAAAATTCTAAACTATTACAAAAGGCGCGGGTCCACATCGCCAAAATTTCTCGAACCCGATTTGACGAAAAAATAAAGAATTGAAAAGAAAATAAAGATAAAGTGCGACAAATAGTTTACATGGCTTCGGGAGAGATACATAAATATTTAAACGAAATAAAATAAATATGCGAATTAATAAGAATTAAAAACGAGGGCGTTGGACCCTTTTTGCAAAATTAAATTAAATGATGAATTAATTAAGATTAAAAAAGAAAAGAAATTGTTTTTGGTGTTTTTTAGTATTTTAGGATTTAATATAAAAAAAAGAATTAATTGAAATTAAATGCTAACCCTAATTCTATTTGTTTTTATTTATTTATTTGGATTTTTTATCATTTATAATTCATTTAATTAAATAAAATGCATGAAAAATACAAAACTAATGAAATAAAATCTTTTTGTGCAGAAATTATTCTCATTGGACACTCAAATTCGTGCATGATCAATTAGGGAAAGTTTTGGCATGATTTGGTATCAAATAGCATGGAAAAAGATTGAAAAAGATCTTTGAAAATCAAATTTCAAAAACCATGAATGCAAGAGATTTTGATCAGAATTCTTGACCTAATTCACTCTTACTTATACATAGAACACAACCCTAATCAAAAGAACCACGCAGCTGCTCAAAAATCTGGAAAGCAAAACTTGAAATTTGTCAAAAAAATTCCAATTCTGAAAACACTTTTGCAGGGTGATTCAAGGCATAATAGTTGTTCAAACATCTTCCTGGAGGATCACAGAATGATTTCCAATCAAAATCATTCATCAAAACATCAGGAATTGGTAAAACGAGCAGGACCTGTACCGAAATAATTTCATGTTCTTGCATTTCGATTCATGCACTTTTCATAACTTTTAATGCTTGGTTTATGTTCATTGCAAGATTCTGATGCTAACCCAATGATTTAATTTTGTTTTCGTGCCATATATGAAGATCTGCCATTATCAAATTCTAGGGTTTACAGGACTTGGAATTAGGGGTTTTAAATTAAGGAAAAATTGGCCTTCAAGACTTACACCATTGAATTAAGCATGCCTGGACGAACAGAAATACATCCTCGCGCTCAATTTATGAGGCCTTATGGCCTATTCGCTATTTTCTTATATGGCACCTATGGTAACGTTTGAAAACCGTTGCTAGTTTGTTCTTGTTTCAGGAAAAAATAAAACACAACGAAGAAGATGGTTCGGTGGCATAAGCTGATTGGTTAATTCAAAAGTTCGCGCGAAAAAAGGAAACATTAACGCGTTTGTTTTATTATATTTTTTTATTATATTAATTTACAGATGAACGAAGTGGCTTAGTGGCAAGTGCATGCGTTGGTAATCCTCATGACCTGGGTTCGAGACCCAGGTCCTCACCCTCTTTCATATTTTTCCTCATATAATACTTCTATGCAGCTTCAACGTTGAAGACCATTGTACGCCATCAAGATCAAACCATCCACGTGCCTATCAGGGTCAATCCAAAGGCGCAGATTGGAGGAACACCATAAGCTTGAGTCAACGCACATACACGTGTCCTGCAAAAGTCCAAAAGGCTTGATATAAGTGGGCCTGAATTACTAGGGCTATACCTCCACATTGGGGACTGATACCCCCCTAGGTTTGCCATTTTAAATATTTTCTTTTGCATTATTTCTATTTTTTTATTTTAATTATTGTGTTTAATTAATTTATTATTTTCACAAAATATAAAAAACCCATAAAAATCAGAAAAGAGAAAAATAATAACTATTTTTATTTTTAGTGTTTTCCTAAATAAATTATATTAATTCATAAATTGATTAGTTTTAAATTAGGTTTTCAATTTTAATTCTTTTAATAAAAACCTAAAAAATATAGGATTAGGGTTAATTAATTTTTCATCCTTTTTATTTTTCTTTCATAAATAATTAAATAATTAGATATTTATTTTTGTAATTAAATTTGCATGTAAATTAATTAGGGTTAATATTAGGTTTTAATCTTCTTTTCTTAATAAATAAAAAAAACAAATAGAATTAGGGTTAGCATTTAATTTCAATTAATTCTTTTTTTTATATTAAATCCTAAAATACTAAAAAACACCAAAAACAATTTCTTTTCTTTTTTAATCTTAATTAATTCATCATTTAATTTAATTTTGCAAAAAGGGTCCAACGCCCTCGTTTTTAATTCTTATTAATTCGCATATTTATTTTATTTCGTTTAAATATTTATGTATCTCTCCCGAAGCCATGTAAACTATTTGTCGCACTTTATCTTTATTTTCTTTTCAATTCTTTATTTTTTCGTCAAATCGGGTTCGAGAAATTTTGGCGATGTGGACCCGCGCCTTTTGTAATAGTTTAGAATTTTTACTTCTCGCAAATATTTTAACTGTTAATTGAGGCATGCAAGAATGAATGGACAAAAATAAAAACAAACGCTAGATCACCAATAACATGACAAGACAAAATAACTGAACATGACACGCAAATCACACACCACCCCTAGGGTACGCCTCACTGTTGCCTTGCCTCGAAAGGTGATCGTCGAGTAGAGGATGTCTTAGTAAGTCCTCATGATCCGGGAACCTGGCATGAGGGTAGCTTCTAAGGTGTCTTCCTATTGCTCTGGTGATCACCATGTCCCGAACCTCGAATTGACCCGAACACCTCCAACGGTGGTGCTACCTACCTCTCAATGGTGGGATGGCACTACTTTAAAGGACATTTACACAGACGAATTCCTTAGGGTAGGTAGGTTCTCGTAGATACTTGCTCTAAATTTCAAAACAAATCAAAAATACTTTTCACACCAACACATTTTCAAAAAGCTTTCAAAAGCATTTTTCAAACACTCTTGAGGACAGATACAAGAGTCGAACTGAAATTTTCAAAGAAACTTTTTTAAAACCCACAGTTGAAAAGCAAACAAACCAATTTTGAAAACACAAGTGAGCAAGTATCTAAGAGCCCATGGATAACCATGGATAGAAAGGGTGCTAACACCTTCCCTTTCTATAACCTACCTCCCGAACCGAGAGCAATCTCTATAAGGAATTTTTCTGTGCTTTTGTCCTTTCCATTTGGAGAAAATAAAAGACGGTGGCGACTCTTGCTTCCGCGACATTTCGCGAACCAGCGTTAAACAGTCAGTTCCAGATCCACCAATCACAACAACTGTTATTCCACCCGACCGTATGATCTTTCTTCAACAATTTGAATATTGGCTCACAAGTGGTTGTAAGATGAGAGATGAATCTAGCAATGTAGTTCAACCTCCGGAGAAAACCACGAACCTCTTTTTCTATTTTCGGCATAGACATTTCTTATATAGCTTTTATCTTGCTAGGATTAACCTCAATTCCTTTTTCTCTTACAACGAAGTCCAACAATTTCTCTGATCTCACCCTGAAGGTGCATTTGTTCGGATTCAGCCTCAGTATGAACTTCCTTAACCTTTCAAACAGTTTCAACAAGTGAACAAGATGATCCTCTTCTGTCTGGGACTTGGCAATCATATCATCAACATATACTTCAATCTCCTTATGCATCATATCATGAAAGAGAGCGACCATTGCCCGCTGATACGTTGCCCTTGTATTCTTCAAACTAACGGGCATCACTTTGTAGCCAAATGTTCCCCAAGATGTAATGAAAGTAGTCTTCTCCATGTCTTCTGGTGCCACCTTGATCTGATTGTAGCTAGAAAAACCATCCATGAAGGAAAACACTTTAGCTTGAGCAGTATTGGCAACCAGAATATCAATATGAGGGAGCGGAAAATTATCTTTAGGGCTTGCTATGTTCAAGTCCCTATAATCCACACACATTCTCACTTTATCGTCCTTTTTCGGCACTGGTACAATATTCGCCACCCTCGGTGGATAGGAAACAACCTTCAAGAAACCCGCATCAAACTGTTTTTGAACCTCCTCTTTGATCTTCTTAGACATCTCGGGGTGAGTTCTTCGAAGCTTTTGCTTAACAGGAGGACACTCTTCTCTAAGGGGTAGTTTGTACACAACAATATCTGTATCCAGCCCAGACATGTCTTCATAAGACCAAGCAAAGATATCCACATATTTATGGAGCATTTTAATCAATCTTTATTTGACATTGTCTTCTAAAGCATCCCCAATATTGACTTCTCTTTGGACCTCTTCGGTACCCAAGTTAATCACTTTAACAATATCTTGGTACGGCTGGATGACCTTTTCTTCTTGCCTCAACAATCTGGGTATCTCTTCAGGAAGTTCACAATCCTCTTCAGCTTCTGCATCAGCTTGATAGATTGGATTTTTAAAGTCATAATGAGCCATAGCAGAGTCGTTTCCGACATAATTCAGGATTAATGGGGGACAAAATATGCATGATTGTTTTTATTTTAATTTTAGTTTTAGATTAAAAAAGAAAAATAAAAAACCACATTGCCAAAAATTTAAAAAGAAAGACATGGAGCAAAATATTTGAATGCAAAAAGATGTCATTTATTAATGATAAATTTTAAATGAAAAACACTATGGCCCTACATCATGTTCACCATATCTTGGGTAGAATGTAGAAATTATTGCATGATGAAAAATAAAAGAAAATTACTCTTCATAACGGGTGACTTCAATGACGTCTTCAGTAAACTAATTAGTAAGCTCTTTACCCGGAACAGTAGAAAGAACCCACTTATTCATTTCACAATCACTATCCCCTTCCTCGCCCACAACATGAGATTCTTCATGTATAACACCACCATTGACAAACTGAATTGGCGGAGGAACACCTTGAACCATGAGAGGAGTAGTAGTTGACATGCTTCGACCAGCCACGAAACCTAAACCTTTCTTGTATGTCTGTGTGGGGAGATTCAACACTCTACCCCAGCCTTCTAGATGACTAGATTGAACAACTACTTGTGCTTAACGGTAAGATGATGTGGAGACCTCTAGCTTCTTAACATCTTGGCGAGGAGCTCTGACAAAGCGAAAGGAAATCAAGTGACTGACAATATAATCTTGCTCACCATAATTGGTGACCACATTTCCATTAAACAAGAACTTCAACTTTTGATGCAGGTTAGAAGTGACAACATCGGCCCCATGAATCCACGAACAGCCAAGAAGACAACAGTAAGAAGGATGATTTCCATAATTAAGAACGTTGCATCGAAAATTTGGGGACCTATCTTAATAGGCAAATCAACCTCCCCAAACGCAGTCCTTTTAGACCCATTAAACACATTGACAATCAAGTCACTAGGCCTTAACACGACCCCTTCATAATCAAGCTTCATAAGAGTGGACTTGGACAACACATTGAGAGAGGATTTTGTGTCAACCTACACACAGGATAAAATGGTCTTCGCAATCTCCATGGAAATGTGCAACGCTTTATTGTGCTTCCTTCCCTCGAGGGGTAAATCAAAATCTGTAAATTTGAGTCCATTAATCGCAGAAATACTTTTCATAATCCCTTCAAATTGATTCACTGAGATCTCTCGAGGAACAAAAAAGTTCCCAACAACTTCATCAACGCATTTATGTGGGCCTCTGAATCCCTGAGTAAAGCAAGAATTGAAATCTTAGCAGGCGTCTGGCTCAGCTGGTCAATAATCTTGTAGTCACTTTTATTTATGTACCTCATCAATTTAGTCACATATTTATCCATCTCGGCATCCAGAATAGGAACAAGAGGATTTTCCCCAGTTTTTCACCACTACCTACAATATGCTTGCCTTTAGCCTTAGTTGCAGCATCTGCACTACTTTCGGGTTGTTCTGTTGGAGAGAAAATATGACGGATGCGGGTAATCCTACTTTCACCAAAGATGTCATGAATCTCATACTTCTCTTCTTAAGACTTGCCATCTTCAGACTTCTGAGTAACAAGTTTATGCCCCTGTTGATAACATTCACCATCGTAATGCCAAGGAACTACTTTTTCGCTGACATGTGGTACTGTCTTGGGTACAGTGATGGTTATAGGTGATTTCTTGACAGGAACTGGAATCATAACAGCTACTTGAATTGTCTTTGTCATGATAGGAATAGTCATCACATCAACCTCATCCTTACCAATTTTAGTCTTAGCAATTGTGAGGTCAAACTGCAGAACTCCCTTGGTAATCAAATTATGGACTGCATTCTTTAAGCACTGGCAACCCTCTGGTTGTACTAAACAATCTTCACAATTAAACCCACAGCCCAAAAACACACCTTTCTGCGATAACTATTATTTCACGAATGAGAGGGGTGTAATCAGCTGATTTACATCCATAACAAGATTCAAACTTGTAATTGCAAGCTTCTCAAGTCATGTTTAAAGCATTGGTTTTGATGAAGACAACATGGATATCAACATTCAAAGGATGTGCAAAAAGTTTATCAATATCATATAAAACATTGTTACAAGTCTTGAAGATTAGAAGAAGAATTATTAAAGAAACAACAAATGTCAAAAGGTATAAATAATTCTTAAACTTGAATGTAGATGTTCACAAATATGCATTCATAATCATATACATATCCCACATTTTTAACAATAAGAAAAACTATGTTCGAAATCTTTTTCAAAAGGATTTTTTGAAAATAAACTTTCAGGAACCGGTTCCTACCTAACAGGGAACCGGGTTCCAAACTTGTTCAAAAATCACTTCCCTGGAATTTGTACCAGGAACCGGGTTGTACCTATAGGGGAACCGGTTCCTGCGTGTTATTTTTGAATTATGGGTTATAACGTTCACTAGGAACCGGGTTCTGCCTGGGTCGGAACCGGTTCCCAGCGAACCAGTACATATTTTCTTTTGTTTTTTGAACATAATTCAAATGGTATTCTTTCATGATTGCATTGCATATTTTCATATCAAATGGCATGAATGAAGAGGTATTTGTGACATTATAAATTGTGCAGATTTTCAAATTCAAATTACCTTCTTCAATTAACAATTTTCATCATTCAAATTTGCATATTCTTACAAACTTTCAAGTGTTCTAACAAATCATAAATTTTGTGAAACTTGCCATATACATTTTCATTAAGAAATCATTACAAGTTTCATACATTCATTGTGAACATTTATAATCATTGCTTGAGAATTGTTTCTTTCTTGAAGAAGAAGATCAATCAAAGATTGATAGTGCTCTCCATATCTTTCAAATAAATCATTGTATTACAAAAAGAAAGTATTCCCTTACTATCCAGGATTGTTGGAAGTAAGTGTTGTGATTTGAAGAGGATTGTTCTTCATTCACATTAGTGTTTGTTTGACCTTAAAGGTGTTAAGAACCTTTGGTCACCCTATAGGTTAGATAGTAAGCATAGGTTGTACAATCATTCTAAGCTATAGTGAAATCTCTTTCGTGTTGGAAAGGGGACTGGAGTACTCTCGGATTGTGAGGGGAACCAGGATATATCGCCGTGTTCTTTACTTTTCTGCTTTTATCGTTTTCATCACCATAATCAAGAAAAGATAAGATATAGTCAAAAACCTTCAAACACTTAACCACAAATTACTACAAGTATTCTCATAAAACCGAATAAATTTTTATATACCTAATTCACCCCCCCCCCCCTCTTAGGCACTCTTAGACTTATAAAACTTTCATCTTCAATAATGGCATTGACAGTGGCACCACCATGAGGTGGCAAAGGTTGACTAGTAATATTAGATGCTAGGCCAAAATTAATAGACTGGGAGTCCAATAGGTCTTGCACTTTGAGTTTGAACGCCATGCAATTCTCAATTATATGCCCTTGTACTCTGTAATGGAACTCATATTTAGCATTAGCAATGAAATTTGGTGGTAGATTTTCTGGATTAATCTGCATTGTACGCTTCTCAACCAACTTCAACTCTAGAAATTGAGGTAACAACTCTGCATATGGAATAGGAATTATGTCAAATTTTCTAGGAGGTTGTTTTGGCCTTTGCTGGTAGCCCTGCCTGGGCGCATATGTCTGCTGCTGAGGTGCAACAACTAGTATTGTCACGATAGCAATCTAGTGATCTATATCCTGGTATCTATCTTTCCCCTTATGAGAATAGACCATACTGGCTTCATTCTCCTTCTTCTTCTGGTGGCCACCAAATTACTTCTTGATATTACCAGCATTAGCATTATTTCCGACAACAACGTCTTAGATTTTCCCTAACTTGATTTCAATTTCGGTTCTTTCTCCATGTTCCACCATTTTAGAAAAAGCACCTGATGTGCTGCAGGCCGTGTAGTATTGCCCCTGTAAGGTACTACTGAACATTTCTACCATCTCATGCTCGAGCATGGGCGGTTGGACCTTTGCCACCATCTCTCAGCACCTCTGGGCGTACTCCTTAAAGGATTCATTGTGGTTCTAAGATAAATTCTGCATTTGAGTTCTTATGGGAGCCATATCGGTGTTATATTGACATTGAATAACAAAATCCTTAACCAATTCCATCCACGTGCGAATACGACTACTTTCCAACTACATGTACCACTAGAGTGGGCCACCGGTCAAATTGTCTTGAAAAAATTGCATCAATAATTTCTCGTCATCATAATATGCAGACATCTTCCTGTAAAAAGACTTAACATGGGTTTTTGGACAGGAAATGCCCTTGTATTTCTCAAAATCAGACACTTTGAATTTTGGGGGAATCTTCACCCCAGACACTAAACCTAAATCAGACATGTCAAAGCCCATCGTGCCTTAATTCTCAAACATATGCATCTGCTCTTCAAGCATGCACAACTTCTTGTCAACTTATGTTGGATCATCAACATTAGACATCCAATCTTACCAGTTATCTTCTTCCAATTGCCTAGTAGGAATGTGATTAGGCCTTGGTTACCCAAAAGGTTTTTCAATGTTCTAGCAAACAAGAGTATGTGGCAACTGATTGTTTTCATTATGCTGACGAGTCAGAGTAGGAGGAGGAAAATTTCTCACAATTTAAACTCGAGGCATACCTTGATGATTATCAGTAGTATTACCGAGGTTGGTATAAGGACCATTCAGAGCAGCACCTCCTGGGTTACCATTCATATCATTCACAACCACTCCTTCGAGAGTGACAACCAGCGTCTCATTTTCATTGCCAGTTGCAGCAGCGGGCCTTACTATTAAGGCTCTTAGCTCCTCCTGTTGACGGGATATGTTTAAAACAATTTCCATGAGTTGGTCGACACGGGCGTCCACCTTGGCCCCCATAGCAGCAACTTCTGCTTGTATCTGTTCCATTTGTCGTCTAGAATTACTTCAGGTATTGTAGCGGTGATGATTTGCAATAGCAATCTTCTGAAAAGAAAACCCATATCAGAAATGAGAAAACCTGTTGGAACCACCTGTCATGATATGATGTGCATGAATGCATGATTATGCACGAAATGTTTCACCATTTCCAGGAAAATCCAAGATTTTTCATCAAAAATAAAAGGCAGCAAGATATAAACAAATTAACATTAAAGAAAGAGTTTTCTCATATCAAAAGAATCAACCATCTGTACAAATATATCTCAATAATGAATTCATACAGACCAAGTCAAAAGGAACACGTCCAACAAAACTGGCGGTGAACCTTACAAATACAAAGATATAAACAAAAACTGAGAACTACTGTCAAACTCCGAAATAGGCGTTGAGCCTTGCTAATTCTTCAATTACTTAAGTCAACTGAGCACCTATCCCCTTCAATTGGGCTTCGACGGCTAGCTTTTGATCATCTTTTTTCTTGAGCTGAACCTTAAGTTCGTCAATCTGCACTTGCTGATCTTAAACCTGTTGTTCCAACTTCTCTGGCTGCTTACAAGCTCTTTGAGATTTGGATTCTTCTTCTCGAAGCTGCTTCTTCAAGGTTTTTATTTCTTTTTTGTGATTGACTTGCATTTTGTCTTTAGATACCCGAAGACTCTCAAGCTTCTACTGACTTTTCATGAGATCGTCTTGGACTTTCACCAAAGCTTATGTTTGATTAGAAGTGCGGGAATTTTCAACCCTTGGTCTTTTCACACTTTCCAGCAAACCGTGATCTCCCAACACTTTATACTTTAGCTTGGATTCATGAAGCATTTTCCTCTTCTCTTGCTCGGCAAAAGAAAGCTCCATGTTCTGCACTTGCCTTCCGATTCTAACTTGAGGCTATCCGCTTTAACCAGCCTATATAACTCTATAGGCATAAACTTGGGTACATCCGAAATTGATGCTTGAGGAAGTGATGGGTCACTGGCAACGTCTGATGTTGATTGACCACCAACTGTTGGATAAATAGTAGGCTGTGAATATATTGGTGCTTCCCTCTTGTAGGGAAACAATATTATCTTCACCCGGGCTTTGACCCATTACATGTATGGATCAAGGGCTAGAGATCCTCTCTGACCAAAGAAAATAGTCCCTTGTTGATGAACAAGACTCCAAGCTCCTCTCATCCATGCTAACAAAATAGGGTCTTCACCTTTTCCAAAATAAATGGTTTCCTTTACTTCGCGATAAGTAGGCCTATCAGTCATAATGTACCCCAGCTGGCGTCGTGATAGGATAGGATTATAATTGATACAACCATTAGTCCCCATGAGTGGCACGTTAGTAAATGTTCCACAGCTCATAATAATTTCTCTCACACCTCTTATGTTGTTCTAGACGACATCATAAGAAGTGAGATCCATAATCCTTCGTGAACAGAAGAGAGTATCTGCAGAATCAACAAAAGGTCCTATGGTAGGCATATGCGTCATAAACAATTTGTAAAGAAGATGAATGCAACAGACAACACACCCTTTCTTTCCATGTCGGGAATGGATGGCATAGTAAGTGTCAGCCAGAAACGTTGGCACGGGATTTCCATTCATAAAGACACAGATAGCTGAGAAGTCCATAAAACCCTCCATATTGGGGAAGATGACAGTACCATAGATCATGGTGGCCAACAATGCATTGAATGCAACCCAATTTCTATTTTCTGCGAACTCTTTAGCCTTGGTTATCAAGAACAACAGATGAAAACCTGGCGTATTACTCTTTTTGGTCCAATTATTCTTCACTTTGCTCAGGCTCAAATTGTAAGAACAAGATTTAGTTCTGCAATATTATCTGAGTTTTGATGATAACAAATGAGTATGTTTGTATGAACAATTTTGACAGTCTAATGTTTGTTATTGTTTAGTACTTAACAAACAAGTTTTGTTTCTGATGGATGGTGTGGCCAAGACATTAGAAGAGAATTTATTTCGCTTCTATGTTAGACAAGTTATGTTGAACGGTAGCAAGACACTCCAGAAGGCTATGAAGTGTAAGCTTTAATGTTTGTCTAAAGAAACCAGTCAGAAGATATGAAGACAAAAGTTTCTACTTACGTCCAAATGCTAAAGACTCAAGATTCTAAAGACAAAATGTTCCAAAGAAAAAAAGTTAGAAGATCTGAAGACAAAGTTTCTAACTTAATTCCAGATGCTGGAGACCTTGTGTTTCTAATAACAAGGTTCTAAAGACAAGGATTCTTAAAGAACCAAGTGCTAAAGATTCTAAAGACAGAAGGTCTAAAGATTCCAAAGACTTGAAGTTCTAAAAGTACAAGGTTATCTACAACGGGTTCTCAAGACAAAGTGTTGAAGACTCTAAATACGCAGTTCTTAAGACTCTGAAGACTTGAAGCTCTTCTAATCCAAGGTTTTCTACAACGCGTTCTCACGACCAAGTGTTAAAGACTCTGAAGACGCAGTTCTGAAGACTCTGAAGACTTGAAGGTCTGATGAACTTGTGTTATGTTCTCGCTTCTAAACTCATGCTCGCAGAAGCCTCTGAAGTGAAGAAGGAAAGAAGATAATGTTACCGTGGTACAAATAGTACATGGTACAATCAACATTTCATTCCACTATCATGAAAGGACGGACGCGTCGCACGATCTTGTCCCCCACGTTATTGTTTAAGCTTCCAATGTTTCTGGAAATCCGAAGAGTATCCCTCAATGGATGTATTATTTTATTGGCTATATAAAGGCTTAAAGACTAAGAGAGAAAGTTTCTAATTCACTGACCACGCGCAAACACTTTTTATAGCTTTCACATTCTTAAGTCACTATTCTTAAAATAGTTTACATATTTAGCTTTTTAGAAGCAACATTCTTGTAAGCAAAACTTGTATTAAAATAGTTGTTTGATATTCCTTAAGGGACCGGGTAGGTCTGTAGCCTTAAGAAGTCTAGGACTTGCGAGTTTTAGAAGTTGTTAGTCACTTGCGAGTAGCTTGTGTATTGTAATAATCAGGTTGATTATTGTTTGATATTCCTTAAGGAACCGGGTAGGTCTGTAGCCTTAAGAAGTCTTTGACTTGCAAGTCTTAGAAGTTGTTAGTCACTTGTGGGTAGCTTGTGCAAATTGTAATCAGTTTGGTTATAGTGACTTAAGTTTTCGATTCAGTGAGGCGAAATCACCTTGGAGGGTGGACTAGACTAGCTTGATAATTTTCAAGTGAACTACTATAAATATACATTGTTCTTTACTTCCTGTTCTTACTTATTGTTATTATCAAGAGTGAAGTAAAAAGCATTTTAACTAAAAGGGGGATATTCTAAAAATGATAGTTTTGTTTTATAAACCCAATTCAAACCCCTTTTCTTGTGTTTTTCACACCTTCAATTGGCATCAGAGCTCCAGTTCTTAGGAGATAAAAAGTTTGAATTTTTATCAACACTTTACAGTGTCCAGTATCGATCCAGTGTGTTTGAAAAACCAATGGCTACATCTACTTCCACTATTGATAATAGGAATAATGATAGAGATCACTATAGTTCAAAACCCCCTATGTTTGATGGGGAGAAATTTGACTATTGGAATAGAAATTTACTTTCTTGCATATGACTTGGATATATGGGACTTAATAGTTGATGGATACACTCACTCAGTAGATGATAAAGGCCATAAGATTGCAAGAAGTGCAATGACGGAAGCATAGAAGAAAGTATGCATAAATCACTACAAAGCAAGAACCATTCTTCTAAGTGCTATCTCATATAATGAATATGAGAAAATCAAAGATAGAGAGACTACAAAGTCTACTTTTTATTCTCTTCAGATGAAACATGAAGGCAACACACAAGTAAAAGAAAAAAGGCTCTAGACTTAATTCAAAAGTATGAAGCCTTCAAGATGGAAGACAATGAATCTGTGGAAACAATGTTTTCAAGACTTCAGACTCTTGTGGCAGGACTTAAGGTTTTGAACAAAGGTTACTCCACCATAGATCATGTTAAAAATATAACCAAAATTCTTTCTTTCAAATGGAGACCAATGGTAACTGCTTTAAAATTTTCAAATGATCTGAGCAACACCTCTCTTGATGAGCTAATTAGCACTTTAAGAAGTATGAAATAGAGCTGGAACAAGATGAACCTCGAAAGAGGATAAAATCAGTTTCTCTAAAGTCTACTTCTGGGAAAACCAAGGATTATCAAGCTAAGGAAGAATCTGAAGAAGATTTAGAAGATGATGATGATGAACTCTCTTTGATATTTAGAAGAATAAGTCAAATATGAAAGCATAGACAAAGCAAGTTTAGAGGTCAGAGAAGGACATATGGAAGAGGTGAATCTACTTCCGGTCATAGGAATGCTTCGGGAAAATAAGTTACTTGCTTTGATGCAACGAGCCTGGACATTACAAAAATGATTGTTCAAAGCTTAAGAAAGACAAGAAGCCTAAAAAGGCTTACAAAGCCAATAAGGGTCTCATGGAAACATGAGATGATTCAGAATCAGAAGATGAATATTCTGATGAAGAACATGAAAACATGGCATTCATGGCCAGGACCAATAAGGAAGAAGAAGCATCAGAAGATGAACTGACAATTAACTATGAGTCAGACTCTGATGATGACAAATAAGTGCTTTCTTGTTTATCTCGCTCTGAACTTGAAATCAGTTTATCTGAATTAATGAAAAGGTATCAATCTCTTCTAAGTAAACACAAAATATTGAAAAAAGAGTTTTGTAGCTACTTTTGAGAACACTACTATGGATGAGCAAAATATTTCTGAATTAAATGGAAAAATATTTGTTTTACAAAAATCAATTATTGCCCTGAAAAGCAAAGTGTCTAGATTAGAAGAAGAGATTTTCTCTAACACATCTGTTACTGACGAAGTAATTAGATATGATAGAGCTTTTCAACACTCCCTTTCTAAAAGCATAGATAGAAGCAAAATGGCTTCAATGATCTATGGTGTTAGTAGAAATGGAAGCAGAGGCTTGGGGTATGCAACATCATCAAAGAAAATTAATGAGACTCTGAATGTCAAACCAAAACCTCTTTCTGAACATTTCGTGCTTGCTGGCACAGACTTGAAATATCCAGAACAAGAAGTCTCTGATACTTCTGTAACACGAACACAGACATAGAAGAAAAATTTTAAACCAAAGTATCATGCACAAATTTCACATGATTATCCTGTTGCACGAAAGTCCAAAGGGATCAAAACCTCTGGAACTTCTAACAAAATAGGACCCAGAAAGTGGGTACCCAGAGTTCAAATAATCTATGTTGCAAATATTCTTGACGGTGCAACAGAAACATCAATTATGGCACATGGACAATGGATGCTTGAAACATAAGACGGGTGAAAGGCATATGTTCCAAGATTTGGAACCTAAGTCTGGAAACATGAACAGTGTCAGAAGAAACCAGAAAAGAAAGATTATTGGCTCTAAAATTCGTGTAATCCAACATGTTATTATCAGAGCAAGACCAAACTTTAAATACTCTGGATAAATGCTTCTGATTATTAATGATCTTGCTTGTGCCAACTCATCTTCTGAATAAAGTCTGGATTCTGAAAATTGTTTAAAGAATCAACGGATAGACTATCAGACTTCTATGAGTAATCTTTCTATTCTTTTCAAATCTTATTACTGCTAATTCTTTGAGAATCTCAGTAATCATAAGATATTTCGTTCAGAAATGTATTTGGTTAGATGGAAACCTTATGGTTCTCCAGACTCTAAGGATATCAAACGTGTCACTTAGTTAGATGTATTGATTAGCTATGTAACCCTTGGTTATGCTTAATCATCACACGCTACCTAAGCTATGCAATGAGCAGTATGCATATTTCTTGGAATTCGATTGATATCATAATCATTACTTTCATTTAATGCTCCTAATTATTATGTTTAATTAAAATTCAGTTTTATTTTATATTCTCTCACTTCTCAAACATTATAAATCACACATTTTCACTTCACTTCCACACTTTAGAAACCCTAAGCCCTCTTTTTCTCTCAACCGCTCAACAAGTTCTATGTGTTCATCATCTTCATCAACGCTCTTCATTAAAAATCATCACCCTCGTCAACAGCCTTCATCATCTTCAACATGATGAATGCTCAACAGCAAGAAGATGTTCAGTTTTTCCAAGAAATGGAATAAGCCCTAAATCCTTCTGGGCCGTCTTCTTCAACTATTCAAACCAGTTCTTATTTCCCTATGGTAACTAGTTCATCTTCTCTATCAATTATTGATAAACACCACATAACACATAAATCTGTTCAAGTTAACTGTAATCTAAAATCACGTGAGTTAAATGTTCTTCGTGAATATTTGGTGGACTTTAATAACCTTTTTGAAAATGGTGCAAACCTAATTAACGACTTGAATACTCAAGGATGGGAGCACTATTTCATGCGTCTTCATGGTCTTATTTATGATTTTTTGGTTAAGGACTTCTGAATTCAAGCGGATTGTGACAATCTTCATGCAGTTTCTCATGTGTTAGGTATGAAAATTGTCATTACTGAAAAGTCTATTGCTGATCTTATGGGCATGCGATATCTTGAAGGAAAATGAATTTATAAGATGAATAGAAAATCCATATTTGTGAAGGAGACGATTAACAAATCCCTCTTCAAGAACTACTCTCTTGAGAAAAATGAGTATAAAAGTAAAGATCTCCATGACGAACTTAGAATATGGCACAAAATCATCCTAAATTATATTAACCCCAGACCTTCATCCAGTTCTTATGACTACTTCAACGTCAATCAGAATTACATGTTGCACTATTTAATGACCCTTCAGAAGATGTGTATTATAGCTCTTCTATTTCATTATTTGAGAGACTCTATTTCAAAAAACTAGAACCACTGATGATCCCAAAAATAAGGTTTCCAACTATATTCCTTTTGGATGTCTCATCACTGACATCCTGGTAGAAAATGGCTTGGTGAAAAATCTGGTAGAAGAAGCTAGGTTTACAGAGGATCTAGCTTCTAGTCTTGGAGATTCCTTTAATGGACAGACTCTGAGGAATATGAGGCTGATAGAGGAAGTCATTGCTAAACCTCTACTTGTTCCCTCTGAAAGTATTAAAACCACAAGAAGTCCTGTGAATGACTACCCTTTATTTACCAAGGGAGATAACATGTCTAGCATTGCTATCTACGTCAAAATGGTGGAAGTAGAAGAACATGATATGTCCAGTTTCAACTATTCTGATTTACCTCCTGCTCAAGAGTATGTTGACTCTTTCAAAGGTAAAAGAAAGAAGAGTTCAGAAGCTTCTGGACCCGGAAAGAAGAAGAAGAAGAAGAAGTCCAGAACTTCTAAGACTGAAACCCTAGCTGTTGCTTCAGAAACAATAAGTAAGTCTGTTACTGCTACATTTGTACCTATTTCTTTGTCTACATTTAATTTTGTTAATGAATGTTCATCCACAACCTCCACTGCACAAATTAGTCCTCTTCCACCATCTACCACAATTATTCCTGTTTTTGATCATGTTCCATTAACTACCAAAATTTTTGTTTCTAAAACTGTATCTACAACTTTACCTAAAATAACAATTGCTTCTACTCAAAACATCACAACCACTGCAGACCTTGCAACCTCATCAACCACACACGTTTTCATTCATCTCTACACCCATACTGTCTCAACCCATCTCTATATTCTCCCCCCACCCCCACATATCCCATCGTTATCAAAAAACATCACATCTCAACCTTCAACAGAGATTCCTATTGTTTCAAATCATGTTCCATCTCTCACTATCTTTATTCCATCAGAACTAATACACACTTCTATATCTCCATTAACCTCATCTCAATTCCTTCCACAAACCTCTCATTTAACAATTTTTGATACCAATCTTCATTTCGCCTTCTTTAACAAAGAAAACACTCTTCGTGACTCACCCATTATCCATCCTAAAATGTCAGAGAAAACAATTTTTGATGATTTTGAAATCCTTGCGAACCCAACAACTGAATCCTGCTCTATGTCTAACAATATAATATCCTCAAATTGAAGAAGATAAGATGATGGAAAGTACTCTTTATCAATAGAGGACAAAGCACCTTGACATTTGTTTGTACTTCATATAGGGAAATGATCAAGTCGAATGATATTATGCTTGAGATTGTGGCTTCGGAAGATGACCTACATGATGTGTGTACTAATTTGTTGTCTAAATCAAGGTTCAAGCATTGCTTGAACTTGATCAAGTTTGTTGAAAAGTGATTTAAGCTCGAAGATAACGTAAAGGCGGTTGATGTGTAAATTGGAATCAACACTATTTTCTAATTCAATGTGAATATTTGTCGAGTATGACTAAGAAAACTCAACCAAAACATTATTTTGTCCAATTGCTTACTGCCACAAACATGAGGCTTTTGAGAGGGAATGTGGGGGTATTTCAAGGAGAGATTTTGAAGGATTTTAATTTTTCCTTAAACGCGAGACATTTAAGGGTTAACGCAAGGAATTAGATGCAAAAGTGAGCCCTTTCGGTAAAGTGCGGGGGATTTCGGCTTGGGATTTATGTCATATTTGAGATTTTTCTTATACTATTTAAGGTAGAAGTGCATTTCAAAGGCGATAAACTTAGAGAGATAAAAAGAGAATTTCTTAGGATTCATTGTTCTAAGATTTTAATAATCTTTAAGTGTTACTTATAAAGATTGAGAAGTACTTCTAAATATCGTGGGATTGTGTGTGATTCATGTATTAAAAGGAGAAGAGATGGGTCACAAATAAGTAAAATTTTGAAAATATTTAATTTGTATTCTAATAATATTTAAAATAGTACTTCATCTCCCTCTTTTCCTTTATAAGTGTCATTTTGTTTGAAATTTTTATTTTTTTATTAAGTGTCATTTCAATTTTTTATAAGAATGAAGGTTGAAGCCCGAAAAACAACAAAGGACTACACGCACCAATCTAGAGGTGGAAATACCTCTAGCATCCTCATCAAGCAAGCTCACTAAAAAGTCAAGAGCTAAATCATAAAAAATAATGTCAGGTCTAACATCACAACCAACAATAGCTAACATATCCGCACATTCATTTGCCTCTTTGAGGAATGGCAAACACAATCACCTCTTCAAAATTTTCCATTATCCTTCGAATTTGATTAATAAACGAAATTTTTTTATAAGAACGAAGGTCGTAGTCCGAAAATAATAAAGGATTACACACCAATCTAGAGATGGAAACACCTCTAGCGTCCTCATCAAGCAAGCTCACTAAAAAATCAAGAGCTAAATCATAAAAAAATAATGTCAGTCCAGAGCTCGTGAACTTAAATATAAACACTGATCTAACATTATTTCTGCCAAGAATCGAATTTGATATTTCTCGAATGTCGTCCTTTACAGGAGCTCATTTATCACCAGAGTTCAAATATTTAGTTTACCTTCAAATTTTAAAGCACCATTAATTACACTTTTGTCAAAATTACCTTTAATTATTTTTTTAAGAAAAAGATCAAATAAATTAATAATAAATTAAAGATATTATAGATAAGAAGACAATTATTGTTTGAAAAGTAACAATTTATATGTGTAAAAAACTATATAAAAAATAACATTTAAAAAGAAATAAGAGTACCTATGAATAATTGTGATACATAACCATATAAAATGTTTTACAATAATAGAGTATATTAATTAATCTCATTATCAATTTCATCTCATCTGCATACTTAAAACATTATATAAAAGATAATTTTATTTAAAATTTAATAAGGACTAAATTGAAAAGCTCGCGCAGGAACTAAAAATAATACTGTATTTTTTAGACAACATACTAAACTCTTAATATAATATATATTTATGTAAACACTAAATTAAGAGCTCGTAGTAATAAAAATAATAACTTCAGCTACAATTTTTTTTAATATGTATTCTCTTTTTTTTTTCTTCATTAAACTTCTAACTCTTCTTTCCCTTTTAAACTTATTCTCTTTTATATAATAGAAATAAGAAAAAGAGATATATAAAAATAAGAGAGACTGAAATAATAAAAAAAACTGAGATAGTATTTATAAATATAAAAAATTGAAAAGGGAATCTAAGATCTTTTATATCTATAAATTAGTGGGATACATAATCGTTCATACGAATATTAGTATTGTTTATTACGTTTCAAAATATATAAAAATGTAAAATAAAACTATTTTAGTAAAAGAGTTTAATTTTTTTATAAGAAATAAATAGATGAAATGTTTTTAAAATCTATTATACCCATACAGCAAAATACACTGAATAAATTGAGAGTCGCAGTTGAAAATGGTTTGTTGTTTATTAAAAGATAAAAATTGATGATATAAGTAACCTGGAAAAACATACAAAAAAAATTGTTCAAATATAATTTATAAAAAATTTCATTCAATATTGACATTTGAAGCAGTTAATTAGTAAAGAAAATTAAATGTACAGAAACAAAAAAAAAAAAAACTCAAAGTTAAAAAAATATATTAAAATAATAGAAGGATACTAGATAGTTGATTGAATAAAATGTTTTGCCATTATCTGTACACATAATAAAATAGTATACAAACATAACTAAATAAATTATAAAGGAAAGATGTTATAAATAATTAAATACATAAATATAACATCAAATATTAAAAAATTGTATGATATAAGGAAAGAGGTATTAAAAATCCACCAAATCTATTGATGCATGCACAGATTATCTATGTTGATTAATATGATTATTTTCAATATTAAATAAAAATTCAATTTTTTTATCTATCAAATTGATTTATTTCTTATGTAGAAAATTAATATTTTTTTAAGGAACTATCTATTAATGTTATTTGTGATATTCATTTTATTTAATTTGTATTTTGTGTGTTTATATAGTATTATTGTTTTTCTAATATAATAATAATAATAATAATAATAATAATAATAATAATAATAATAATAATAATAATAATAATAATAATATAAATTTTAATCTTTATCAAGTTAACAACATATAAATAATATAAAATCTATATAAAAAATTAAAAACTTTGATTTTTTTTAAAGGTTTATTTCAATTTTTTTATAATTAAAAATTAAAATTTAGTAAACAAATAACTTATAAAATAAAATACAAGAATTAGTAAAACATTAAAAATATATATATACTTTTAATTAGGTGAATTAAATCAAAAAATAATTAAAGTGTTTAATCAGTGAGATGTTAATACATATTTAATTGTAATTTTATGTATTTATAGATTTTAAAGATATACATGATTCCTATATTAATTCAGATATTAATATTAATTTATATCTATAAATGTTTCTACGTAATTTTATATTATTAAAAATTTTAAAGAATCTCATTCTTAATTTATATAAAATAATAGTATTTATATTTAAAAAATATAATATAAATATTTATTTTTAAAAAAAAAGCATGAGACAATTATGATGATAAATACATACTTATCTATTCAAAAACACATTTTTTTAATGATATATATTAATTTTGATTATTATTATTATTATTACTATTATTAATTATTGTTAAATTCATAACTCAATTAATCAAATAAAACGTAATATATATATATATATATATATATATATATATATATATATATATATATATATATATATATATATATATATATATATATATATATATATATATATATATATATATATATATATATATATATATATATATATATATATATATATATATATATATATATATATATATATATATATAATTTTCATGTGATATACGAAGTGTGTGATCATATTTCTTATTGATATTTAATGTATTGGTTTTATAAATGAAAATTTTATTTAACGTTGAAGAAGCTGAAGAGATAAAAAATTTAAATTATGGCGAAGATCAATAAAATCAAATCAATTAAGGTGGAGTATTATACTTTTTTTGTAATAGGAAGTTATTAAAAATTTAATTATCATTATTTTTTGTTATAAATCAATTAAAAATAACATTTTGAAAACGTGATTGTAGGACTTCTTCTTTTTTGTCAATGGGTATTAGTTTAAAAAGTGGGTTAATTGGAAATGTGGGTATTATATTTTTTAATAGAAAATAAAACTAAATAACTAAATATAAAATGATTGTTTTTTCTTTTACTTTTAATAAAATGAAAAACAATTTACGTTGATAATTAATAATTAATTGGATTCTTCCAAATTATAAAATTATTTTGTTTCACAATTATTTAAAATTATTTTTCAATATCAATAAACATTTATTAAATTATTTTTAATTGTCATTTCATAAAAAATATACTTTTATTTATATGTAATTTAGAGTTTTATACGAAATTTTAATTATTATTTAATCAATAATATTCATATTTAATTTTATGGGTAAAATATTAATTAATTAATTCAATTATATAAATGGGAATAATTTTACAAAAAATAATTATAAATATTTTTATAAATGTTACAAAATCTATTTTTGATACAACTATTTTTATAAATGAGAATACGTTAAATATTTTTATAATCGAGAAAAAGTTAACTGTAGATATAATTATTTTATAAATGGAAATAAGTTATAAATATTTTTTTAAATAAAAAAAATTCAATCTCGACACAATTATTTTTATAAACGAAAATAAGTTACGATAAATTATAAATATTTTATAGATGGACACATGTAGCTTAAATTAGGGTAAAATAATTTAAAAGGGTGAGAAGGAAATCTGTATGAAGAAGTTGTGTGTTGTGTGTCGGAAAATCTGAGAATTGAGATTGGGAGGTTTAGCGACCGTTCTGTGATTCGATTTTTGCATGTTCATCATAAATCGATGGTAATATTGTTTTTTGTTGCAGATCTAAGTCCGGTCTGGAAAATGAATATGCTTGGAGAAGATGGAGGTTGAGATTGAGGCCATGACTAACAGTGGTAGCGGGAAGGCTTATTTTGTATGTTCTGTTAAACCATTGTGTATTAATGATTCCAATTTGGTTAGTGTTTTGATTAATGTAATATGAATGATGGCTCTACTGTGAATGTTTGTTTTGGATCACCATGTAGTATTCATCCATTTGAAGTCATTTTAATACTTCTGTATACCTACTATGTACAGTAGGTGATGAATAACAGTTAGGTTGAAATCAAAGTGTTTATTCGTATATTAACATCATGTCCTGGATTGATAGTTATGTTTAGTAAGATGATTATTTATTTAAGTAAATATAAACTCTAATCAGTACTTCGAAATGTATTCTTAGGCATGAGTTATTTGAACGTGAGGAATTTTTGTTATAGAATTATGTAAATAAGTTAATAAACTTCATTTAGTAGGACAATAATAAATAATTAAAATTCAGATGCTGCAGTAAAGTGAAAGGTACGTAAACAAACACATAGTGCAATAAAGTTGTAAGCTTTTGATACAATATGAAACATACATGTTGCAAATCATGCACATTTGAGAAGGTCAGATAGAACCATTATGTGTGGTTACGTGGGTTGTTCCTTATAAGTACAAAAGAGGCAGTATGAGGTCACGTGTGGAAAAGGCAAAAGCTGGACAATGACAAAGTAGTGCATAATTTTAGAAACATTGTAAAGATGTTAAATATTATATTCTGACTCATAATAATTGTCATATTTGAATAATGTGGGGTTTTTAAAAAAATGATTAGATGAGTTAACCTCATTTACTATAATATCTCTATTAATTATAATTAATAGAGTAATTGGATAAAGTGAAAAGTTAATAAATAGATATATAATAGTAGAAAAATAATAATAGATACATTGGAATTGTACATAGACAATTATTTTGAAACAAAGAAAAAGTGTAAATGAGACACTTATTGTGGGACTGAGAGAGTAATATTTTATGGCTTAAATATTGTTCTCGTCTTTGTAAGTTAACGAGAAATTGAATTTGGTCTATGAATCTTTTTTTTTTTTGTACAGGTCCACATGTGTCTATTTCTTGTTGGTGTTAGTCTTTGTTGTCAATACTCCTTTAAAAAAATGCTGAGGTGGTAGATCGTGATGACTTAACATTTGGTTTATCATTTTTTTTGTTCTTTTCATTAACACACATGGATATTATGATTTATAGTTAATAAAAGAGGGACCAAATCCAAAAAATATTTCACTTTCCAAATCTTCACTCTCTCTTTACCGTCACAATTTCTTCATCCTCTCTGCACCTTCAACATTCAATCAGCCATGGTTTCGTCGTCGTCTACAAACTTGAACCCCTTTCAAGTCCCGGTTTGTAGTTGTAATAGATCAATGAAAATGTTTGTGTCAAACTCACTTGAAAATCCTAAAAGGAGATTTTGGAAGTGCCAAAATTCAAGGTTAATGTCAGGTTGTAAGTTGTTCATATGGGATGATGAACTTGAACGAAACCCACCAAGTGAACCCAGAACTTCAAGTGGATGCAATTGCTCGTACGTGTTGAAGGATTTAGGTTGCATAGTTAAGGAGCTTGAGGTTGGCAAAAAAGCGAAGATGAAGATGAAGTTGGAGAAGGAAAAGAGAAAAGAAACTATGTTAAAGCTATCGTTGGTTGTGTCATGGGATTTATTCTTTTCTTACCACAAATGGTGGTGAATCCTATTTTTTGTGTATGTGTCATGTTTTTCGTTTTTAGTCCTTGTAACATTAAGTTTTTTTTAAATTCGTCCTTGTACTATTTAATAAATGAAAGTGATGTTTTGATTTTGGACCATATATGTTTACACTTTTATTGTTCCTCTACTTTTTAAGTGACTAAAATAATATTAGGTGTAAAAAGGCACAATGTTAATAGGTCATTTTAATTGAACATAAACCAAAACGATAATGTATCCAAAATACATGATGTATCCAAAACAAAAAAGCTTCAAAACACTAAGGCATCAGCTAAAACAGTAATGTATCCAAAATACAGACTACAAAACAAAAAGGGTTAAGCCAAAATACATTATGTATCCATCTTGTTCAACATAGGAGAAATATGTAATCCAAAATATTAGTGTCTAGAATTTTCACGATTGTGCAGGGCGACTTCCTTCTCCCTTGAGCTTTTTACATTTGAGTACCTGAGCTCTATCACTTCTCCTTAACTCCAACTTCTGTACTACCTTTTGTTTGGGTTGCTTTATCTACAAAGACACCATCGCAACAAAAGCATTAGGCCAATATCATTAAACCTAATAACAAATTCCTTAACTAAATAAATATACTAACCTCAACTGGTTTAGGATTTCTTGGATGTGCAGAGACGGGTTCCTTAGGTGGAGGTGCAGGAACAATTTCCTAAGGTGTAGGGTCAACCTCTTGAACAGGTGCAGACAAAATGTAGTTGGTTTGTGAGACACCAACACATGTTTCTTGTGAAGCCATTACAGGTGCAATATCCACAGTTGGTACATGATCACTAGCATCTTTAGTAACATTTGTAGTTTGGGAAGTAAGATCATTAACATTGGGTTGAGGTTGTGTTGCCTCGAATGCTGCATAAAGATCTGCTGCAGGCATTTCAGATTCTTGGTTCACATCACATTGACTTCGAGGTTGTTATTCAGATGAAGCTTCATGCAGAAGTTGTTGTTGTTCAAATGAAGTGTCGGGTTTTGTTTTGTTGTTATTTAGTTGAAGCTTCAAGTTGAGTTTGTTGTTCTACTACAACTTCAGTTTGAGTTGGTTATGTTGCATTCTTCTTTGGTTTTTTCTACACATATAACGATGCAATTAATATCACATGTTAACTGGTAGTAACAAGATCATATTTCAGATAAGTGAATACCTTTCTTTTTTTAGCTTCAAGGTCAGGAATCGGAATTGAACAACTTCTTGCATTATGGCCATATACACCATAGTTGGTACAACAATAAGTTGTTTGTGTCCTTCCCTTATTAGGGTCCTCGTCAGATTCCTTCTTCCTCAATTTCTTGGGCCTCCCAGATCCTCTTTTGTATGATGGGGGAAACATCTCTTTAGTTTCAATCTCAGGCCACATATCTTGCCCATTAGTTGGGCTAACATTGAAATCATAGCATGTCACATATGTTTCCTTTGAATAACAGTCATCCATATAGTCTTCTAAGCATTGGTTCCTAAAGATTAATGCATATACTGCATGTCTACATGGTATGCCTACCAGCTCCCTGAAATTACAAGTGCATGTTCTTTTAGAAGTGCCCATTATGAAACTATGTCTAATATGAATATGTTCAACTTGTCATATTGTATCACCAAAGAAGTTTAGAATCCAATTACCAACATTGTCTACTTCTTTATATAACCTAATTTTAGGTCTTGGTATTATCCTATGTTGTCACCTATCAACTTTTTCTCTTAAGCTAGCATTTATATTCATGGTGTAGTTTCTTATCCATTCACACATGGTTAAGATTGGTTTATCTCTAGCCACCAGTATTGTGTTATTAAGAGCTTGTAATACATTATTCATTAGAATATCACATTTGGGATAGAATAAGAAAGCACGCTTACACCGTGATTTGATAGATATTTTGTTCAACCACTCCTAAGCCTTTAGATTAAGCACCTTTAACTCTTTCATTTTAGCTCCTCGTGCTTGTACATATGTGGTCTTTACTGCAGCCATCATGAAATATCTAATTTGTATGCCTTCTCAAAAATTCTCTTTGAAATTGGCATATAAATGTCTAAGACAAAGTCTATGCTCCACCCTCTCAAACATGTCTTCAAACACATGAATTAAGCCCTTGAAATCAAATCAAATTGTCTCAAATTGTCATTAGCATGGACCAAATTCAAACAAACAGACACATTATATGGATGAAACCCAAACAACCATTTATTTGTCAAGGACCATATCAAAACAAATAGACATATTTCAGGGATGAACTATAAAAGACAAGCACTACTTAGGGATGAAATTCAAAAAACACAATAGATCTGAAAAGTATCTTTTGTTGGTCTGATATGAAAACCCATATTTATCTTGTCTAATGTCTTCCAAAAGCAAAGTTGGGAACCGCCTCCATGACTCTTTTGTTTCAGTCTCACTTAAATAATTAGTTTTAATATCAGCATTACCAACACTAACACCACTGGAAGAACCACCATTATCATCAACATTTCTTATCTTTGTTGGAGTTGACATGTGTTTCTTAGCTATCTTCTTAACCCTTTTGCCACCAGAAGGTTTTTTTACTAGATCATATCCATCATCCAAGCCAAACGCCCTCTCATCCTCACTGTCCTCAAATGATAAACCACTATCTTTAAAATCACTATCATCATTGTCTTCACTACATCTTCCTCTTCTTCAACATAATTAAGGTTATCATCAACATTAACATTTGCAACATCATCATCAACATTTACATTAGCATCATCATCATCAACATTGGCATTAGCATCATCATCATCAACAACAATAACATTATCAACATTATCAATAACATTAACAATATCATTATTATCAACATTAACATGAACATTATCGGTATTATCATCATTATCATCAACTAACCTATACTCAACATATAAGTCCACACTACAACTCGTTTCAACAACTACTTCATAAACCTCAATAGCATCAATATCACTAACCATTCTTTTATGCTTGCCCGAAATAATGTTATACCACCGTAACCAATAATCTTAGTACTTAAGATTGCAAAGTTCTTTCACAATACCGCTTGCTTCAAAGAAACTCCACTTATCAGGGTCAATGTCTATTGCATGTTCATCCCTACCTAGGTAGTATACAACATTGTCCCTAACAAACTTTCCCCCATAATGAATTTTCACAGTAAACGTCATACCTGGAGCTATCGATTGCCTTGCTCAATCGCGAATTTAGCTTCATCAACCACGATCTCCTCACCCATAGCAATATTTGTATCAAGGGCTTTCACCTTCCTTGTGCTCTAGTGTTTTCTTTTCTGTAACCCTAATTTTGTAGGTGTTTGTAATAGCAAGCGGATACTTCCCTACAAAAAAATGAATGAAATGTGACTTGATGATTTTAAGGATGCACAATTGAGATTCATGGGATGTGTGTGACAACATTTTTCCTTAACTTTGGCGTACTGCAGTAGAATAATCGTTAGTGTCGAAGTTTCTAGTTGTTTTTGTTTGTAATCAAAGAACTCCAAAGCGTAGACTTCTCATAGGGTACAATGTAAGGTGTTGCTATGTTGTGAATTGGAGAAAGTTAGGAAAAACGAAAAACATATACATAACAGTAGTTTGAAAATAAAACCATTAACATTAATAGACATACCCCATATATTCCAAGACCAAGTTAACCTGAGCTTTCTTGCCCCCTGATTGAGACTGGGAATAACCTACTTAACCTGAGCTTTCTTTGTTCCGTTCTCTTACGCAATTAGTTCTCTTGTTGAGGCCATATGCAATAGCTGCAACTGTAGGCTCATTGATTATTTGCATAACATTAAGGTCAGCCATGGATCCAGCATCTATAGTGACTTTTTGCTGAGAATCGTTGAAATAAATCGGCACTGTAACAACAACATTCTTAATCAGATATTCCAAATATTCCACTGCAATCTCTCTAAATATTTCAGTAAATATATAATAAGGTTAAACCTAAAGGCTTTTAGTAGATAAAGATAAAATAAAACCAGCTTTTAATTTTGCATTTCGCATTTCATCGAAGTACTTAACCTTCACAACAGAAGCAAAATTGGCATCCATGTACAGAGAAAAGCAAGTATATCCAAGATCCAAAACAAACTCAGCTTATGTCATAAGCCTAGCTGATACTGTGGTAAATCTCCAAAAAACTGAGCCTAACAATTTAAGCGAATTTCACCCAATGATATAAAAACGCCATCAAATACGCATTAGACGGTGACAATTAATTGTGACAAGTTAGTAAAATGAATAAAAATCACTCAGAGTTATTAACCCCGGATAGCGGAGCAGAGCGGCCGACCCCCGGGAATGGGAAAAGTGGGAATAGCGGGTCTCGGATAGCGGGATAACTTTTTGTATACTAATAATTATATAATAATCTATAAAACATATGTCATGTAATACTAAATTAATTTTACAACACTCAAAATATTTATAAAATCTAATGTCAAACCAAGAACAATGCTTAATCAAGATTCAAAACATAAAGATTCAAATTCAAACTTAGTACTATCATATGAAAATTCAAGCAAACATAGAAATCATGTAGCATCATCAAAATATTCCTCCAATTCTTCATTTTCCTCCAATTCTTCATCTTCAACTTCTTCAAAATAGAAAGAAACGGTGTTTACATCAAAACAAAAATAGAAGAAGTAGAAGGTAGAAAGAAAAGAAGTAGAAAGAAAAGAAGTAGAATAAGTTGAAGTAGAATAAGTTGAAGAATTAGAAGAAATTACCTGAGATGGCAGAAGGAGATGGAGGAAGAATCGAAGAAGGAGAGTTGCAGGGAGATGGCGGCAGAATCGTAGAAGGAGAGTTGAGAAATTAGGGCACGATAAAACACAGCGAATGAGGGAGAGTGAAAACAAAAATTGTTTTAAAACAGAGGCATTTAAGTAATTTGGCCCAGAAAATTGTTTTAAAAAAAAAAAGAGAACCGGAGTCGCTCCGCCCGGGAACTTCCCGCTACCCGCTCCGGGAATGCGGCTGAAGCGGCCGCTTTTTCATCTCCGCTACCGCACCCTAAATAGCGCACGGGGGGTTCCGCACCGCTACGGTGTGCCGCTATAGCGGCCGGAGCGCCCGCTATTGACAACTCTGAAATCACTTATGTTTTAATGCCGGTGTTTGCACCGTGATTCGTTCCAGTTTGTATGTGCATACTTGCTACTTGTCGACTTGTATGAGATCGAAAGCTTTTGATGACAGTGAGACTTGACGAATAGTTGCTGCCAGAGACGAAAACGATTTAGGATTTTGGTTAAAAAACGAAAATGGAAAACAAAAATCAGTGAAACACAAAAGCAACAACATAACACCAAAACACCATTCCATGTTAACAATACAAAAACCATGATAAACAATGTGAAACAAACAACATCAACAACAACATTACCAGAATCAAAAAACACTACAACAAAAACACCATTCGAAGTTTAAACGAAAAATCCATCAAAAACAAAGTGAAACACAGAAAAGGAACAACATCATTATCTGCAAAAGACATTTTATTACTCTGCAAAAAAGAAGAGAGGGAATATGTTTCACTTGGATCCACCCGAGGGAGAAGAATGTTCTGAGAGGGAATAACTTTTTCATCTGAAAGGGGATGACGGCCGGTTTAGGGTTTGAGGAGATGAAGGAAGAGAGAAAGCGGGTGAGAGAAGAGAGAAATCGGGTGACAAATTGTGAAGGAGAGAGAAAGAGGAATGAAAATGACAGTATTCCAATTGAAAAATAGTGATACACAAATTGTTTACCCGGGTAAAACTAAGGATGAAGGCAAATTTGAAAAAATGTATCCCATTTGGCTTAATGCAGAAATATGATTAGATAGTACATGTCTATTTAGTCAATTACCTAAAAGGATTTTTTGTAGTATAATTCTTTTTTATGAAAGGATAAGATTGGAAGTGTCTAAACATCTTCTAATTTTAGTTAGATAGTTGATATCATTGGTTGGTTTTTACAATACAAACTTACTCAACAATTTTCACTTTTTTATTGCAATATGTTTCTGCTGGTCAAGTCAAAGGTATGAATCAACATTTGTTAACTAATTTTAGTTGTTTTTTTTTTCATCTAATATCAATGACAATAATCAATTTGTTATATTATGAATTATACTTGCAGCTGCGGTTGCATGGGAGGCTGGGAATTCACTGGTGATTGAAGAAGTAGAGGTGGCGCCACCTCAGGTCGGTGAAGTCCGTCTCAAGATATGTTGGTAATAATCTTGTTCCCAGCTAAGATGGTTGGAGTGAATGAATTGGTGAACCCATCACAACAAACATGTACAACAGGTTATAGCTGAAATGACGAATGGAGATGTAGCTTCCAAGCTATGATCTCAGTGTACATGATGCAAGTAAAACATAGTTTTTTCTTCCTTATAATTTGTGGCTAAAAAATCTATAAAGATATAAAACAATTTAATTTTTGTTGGTCACGGATTAGTGAAAACAAGAATAGCCACTGAGAATTTTATCGGGTCGAGTCGCGGTTCAGTACGCTTTCTTTAAGACGTTTCGCCGGATGCCAACAAAGTGCAAGGCAGTCGATAATAGGCGACGTCTCCAGGATAAAACAGTCCGTTCGAATAAAATACGATTATCACTTGCACTGTGATAAATCGTTCGATGAATAACACCTTCTGATGGTGTTGAAACCACTCGTATCTGGCAAGAAGCAGTCGAAAAAACAGAAAAGAAAAAAAACTTGAGATGAAGCAGAGTAGAGAGAGAGAAGAGAAAATTCGAGATTTTTTGAATTCGGAATCCTACTTGCTACGCAAAGGTTCAAGTCATAGACACCTTTGCTTATGCACAATCTTAGAAACGTCTGACGTTACCTCTAAAATCACCTTTTAAATTCAAGTGGGGGATTGTTGGAAATCTTGGAATGATGATAACTTGGATTGGGAATTGGAATGATTCATTGACATTAAATGGGCAATAAATGAGCACATGAATGAACTAGTTTGTGAGTGAATTTGAAAGGATTCATTTTAGTCCCACATTGGAGGGAACACAACTTCTAGTAGT
Organism: Vicia faba; assembly: GCA_948472305.1. Taxonomy (NCBI): domain Eukaryota; kingdom Viridiplantae; phylum Streptophyta; class Magnoliopsida; order Fabales; family Fabaceae; genus Vicia; species Vicia faba. The sequence continues at coordinate 1,601,953,208 of OX451739.1, forward strand.
GCATAAATACTCCAACTTGGACACTTGGGTTGGGCCCCAAGGGGCACCCCAATTTTGTTAAGGAGTGAGGACACACCACTAAGTCATCTAGACACGCGCGTGCGCGGCCGCCGTCCCTCCGGCCGGCTCGGCTCGGTCCGGTCTAGATGAATTAACTTTTTGAACCGGATTTTGGTGAAAAATTAATTATTAATGATTATTAATAATTAAATAATTTGGTGGAATTAATTAGCATTAATTAATTAAAAATAGTGGAAATTAATTAATATTTAATATTAATTAATTACGGAATTAGTGACGTGTCAATTACTTGCCTTCCAAGAGTCAAAACGCATGACTGTCTGACCAAGCAATAACGGTCACTTTTGACTGGGCCAATTCCACCCTCTCCCACGTTCTTCCTACTTTTTCGAACCGTTTTGTTGGATCCGTGCTTATTTCATTTGCAAATAACTCCAGAATTCCATATATCTCGAATTCGCTCTACTCTCTCTCTACTCTGCTTCATCTCAAGTTTTTTTCTTTTCTGTTTTTTCGACTGCTTCTTGCCAGATACTACGAGTGGTTTCTACACCATCAGAAGGTGTTATTCATCGAACGATTTATCACAGTGCAAGTGATAATCGTATTTTATTCGAACGGACTGTTTTATCCTGGAGACATCGCCTATTATCGACTGCCTTGCACTTTGTTGGCATCCGGCGAAACGTCTTAAAGAAAGCGTACTGAACCGCGACTCAACCCGATAAAATTCTCAGTGGCTATTCTTGTTTTCACTAATCCGTGATCAACAATTTTCCTGTATAATAGTAAAATAATAATATTTCTTCTATTATTATACAACAATATAACAGACAAAATGTGGTATTTTATGTCATTTTCCTGTGTAACAGTAACATAATAATATTTCTTCTATGCTACTCATTACTCTATCTTATTTCAACAACTCATTACTCTATCTTATTTCAATTTTTATGTTTTTGTTTCCAATTAAAGCGACATTCTTTGGACGGAAATAATCATTTGTTTTTTTTCATATTAATTACTTAGTATTGTCAATCATCACGAAATTAGTTTCCGTAAAAAATAAAAATAAATCACGAAATTAGTAAGCATTAACCACTTAAAATCGAGGTGGTTAATTACTTCCTACAGAGATCTGTGTACACACCCGAAGATTATATAAAATGTTTTTACTATGCTTCAGATATGATTTCAAAGTATAACAGCGCATCATACCATAATCATGACTACAAATTTCATGTATATTGCTCAATAAAAGTATTACTACATCGTAGTGCTAAGGATAAAACAATTCTACACTCCAAAATTGCACCATTTACTCTTCTAGAAGATATTCGTGTTTCTTTTTGGAAAACAACAATGGAGTTCACTGCTTTCGAGTTGTTTTTGAGGAAGAACTTTTGAGTATAAGATGCAATGCAATACTACTTCCTCATCTGCGTGAACAACTCAGGTGGTTTGTTACCTCCAGCATTACTAAAAGCAGAAAAAGCACCACTTCCTTGGCTGCTAAATGCACCAAACCCACCACCACCGGAACCGGCTCCTGCAAATCCACCAGTTGAAGTAGCAGCAGCACCAAAACCACCACCAGCGGGAGCTGCACCTGCAAATCCACCACCAGCAGGAGCAGCACCGGCAAATCCACCACCAGCAGGAGCAGCACCGGCAAATCCACCAAACCCACTACCTGTGGATGTAACGCTTGCAAAGCCTCCACCTGCTGATGTTCTACCAGCAAACCCTCCACCAACAGCAGCATTTGAAAACCCACCAGTATTATTACTGGCAGCAAATCCACCACCAAAACCAGGGGGAGATGCAAAACCACTTCCAGGAAGAGCGCTGCCAAGTTGCCTTGATTGTCCAAAAGAACCAAGAACTGATCCAAGAACCTGCTGCCCTGATCCAACTTGTGCTGGTTGCCCAAATGGGCTTGGAGCTTGTGCAGGAGCAGTTGCCCCAACACCAAAACCCGCAGAAAATGCACCTGAATTTGTTGACTGAGTTGGTGCAGATGGTGGAGTGCTTGGGAATGTAAAAGATGCTGGTCGAAACAACTCTCCATTGGGAACTGATAATGGAATTGTAGAGCTTGATAAACTTGTTGATACATTATTAAATGAATCCCCAAATGGATTTGATTTAGGAACTGATGGGTTAGGGGTTGAGCCAATCCAGAAACTGCCAAGGCTTCCCAAACTAAGTTCCGTTGAGTTGCTTGTCTCAGGAGCTTCTTCCTCCATCTCATCTTCCTGAGAAAGTCCAAAATCCAAACCCCCGTTTTTCCCGCTTGAAACACTAGCAGAAGTAAGAAAAGAAGTTGAAAGTTGCAGAGGTGCATCTGAAGGCCGTTCTGATTGAGAAACTGAGGTAATGTTGATATCAGAACTAGTTAAATTTTTGGCAGGCTGTTCATTAGTAGGACTGAAGTTTCTTGAAGATCCAAGCTTCATTTCAGATTGACCACTTAGAGGTTCATTTCGCTGAATTGCCACTTCTGCAGCAGCATCTGAATTAGTCTTTAAATCAGGTACAGCAGCTGGTTGAATCTCCGATTTAGGCGACTCCAATGTTGAGTTTAAGGAAAGGGGATTAGGTAATGGGGACAACGTTTGTTTAGGGGCCTGATTAGATAAGTGAAGAGAATTTGATGCTGAAGATGCTGACATGTAATTAGAATCTATACTGAAGTTTGAACTAGTCATAGTATTGCTTAATGTCACCGACACTGCTGCTGGAGGCAAAGATATAGACAACACAGATAATGATGCTGAAGAAACTGATGGTGTTTTAATAATAGGAGGAGACAGAGAATCATCAGAACTACTAAAGTTTGGCACTGCTGGAATATTATTTTCAGGCCAGCTTTTATCAAAATTGAACCTGGAAACTTTTCCAACCATATTTGAAGTTGCAGAAATTGAGGACGAGTGTGACTCTGAGGACGGGATGTTTTTTTTCCAAGACTCAGGAGTAAATGCACTTGAAAGTTTGTCTCCCATTGTGAAACTTGTACCCGTAGCCATTGTACTGTTTGTAATGGGTACTGCACTCGATTTAAAGAAAGATGAAGGGGTTTCTGTGGTTGAACGGGTAGATAGTGAGAACTTTTGAGGCATTTCCGTGAGTGAAAAAGGCTTGCTCTCACTATTTGAACTTGAATCAATTTTTTTAACATTCAATTTTTCAGCAGCAAATTCTCTCGATTCTGTAGCATGACCATGCACGATTGCAGGAGATAAGGAGAATGCAGGACGTGAGGGAACTGCAGAGATACTATTTCTTTGCAAAACATGAGACTTGGAATCTGAAACTCGAAAGTGTGCTTTGAGGTCGCCATCCTGCATAAATGCCTTTGAGTGTTCTGACACGTCTTTAAGTGCTAGATGGGAATTCAGAATGCCTGCTGCAAGTATATTATTAATAAATAAAAACGAGTGTCGTTCATTATAACCCATGAGTTTGAATCAGGTAAACAATTGATTTCACAAGCAGGAAGGCACCTGAGGGAATTCTGGAACTCATTTGATGAGGAGCGGATTGCACTGGCATGGAAGCTTTAAATTTTTCTTTTAAAAATGGTGATTCTTTCCACTTGGGTTTCTGGAGGTCTTGCAGCAGCATCCTTTTGATGATAGTTTTAGGAGGTTCAGAAGAGGTCCAACTCTGCATCAAAGTTATTTAAACATGCAATAACTATCAGAAACACACCTGGTGTAGCCATTATATAAGAAAGATCATTAACTCGTGGCATTCAACAGTATAAAATACAAAGTAGAAATATATCAACAAATTATTTACTCAAGCAACAAACTGAGCAGCACAGATCAATCTGTCTAGTTAATCATGTGACATATATTTGTATAACAAGCAAAGCTAGAGTAACAAATACCTGGTCAAGTGAGTCTCTCCTCCTCCTAGCCGTTTCTGGTTCACAACTCTTCATAGCACTGCCTTGAATTCTCTTGGATTTATCTTTACTACTAGTCAAATCAGAAAACAAGAGCTTCTTACTAGAAGGAGTCTTCATAAGAACTTGTGTGTTTGGAGATCCAAAAGAAGCGTCATAGGGAATTCCTATCGTTTCAAAGAGCTCTTTCACATTCTTTTGTTCCTCAGTTGGGGACCTTAAACTCAATGTAGTCATCTGTTTTGAAAGGCATTCAGAGAGACTCTCTGCAGCTACAAGTTGCGACCTGATTGCATTCTGTAAACTATGCAATGACTGAACATGTCTGCAAATAAATTAAAGACGCCAGTAAAACAGTTAAAAATTGGAAAGGCTAAAATCTAATGCTTGCCTTGACAACACATCTCTATATCCGATCTATTGAATTTTATACCGATCAACAAATTAAATATTGGCAAAATAAGAGAGCAAGAGACATCCACAACCCAACCCGAGATGAAATATCTTAATGAATTAATATAAGTATTGAACATAGTATTAGTAGTAGCAGCCTTGTTGCATTATATATGTTCTATGTTCTACCACAACAAAACAACCTTCAACCTCCCTAAATTCACAATAGGAACACATCAAAACAAGACATACACGCTAATAACTAAGTCCTAGTGTAAAACAGGAACTAAGGAATGGCCTTTCAACATATACTAGCATTAGGCACCGCCCAAAGGATCTATACTACCTTTGAATGGTAAGGCAAAATAACAGATTATTTGAAGATTGTAAAATAAAAATACACCAAAGAAATATAAAAGAGAAAATTGGTTAAGAAACAAAAGGCAACCTAATGTCTATGTGCCTAATGATTAGTGTATGTAAATGATCTATACTGCAGCAAACAAGCCAATTGATCTAGATGAAACCAACATCTCTACAATTCAAATTACAAGAACTGCATTAGGTTAACTGATCATAAGATCGTACTAAGTGCAAAAGCCATCGCGAGTTAAGCATACCTTGAAGGTCCATATCTATTTTGTGAAGCTCCGCGACCAATATGATGGCCACCATATTGATTGAATTTGTTCAGTTCAAGGGCATTGAAATGTCTCTCCAATTCAACTAACTGATTAGTTAAATCCTGAAATAATTATTGAGAAAACTTGTTAATCCCCAGGCTACAAACATTTTGTTGGAAAATTAACCCACATACCTGATTCAAATTAACCCACATACCTGATTCAGACTCAGTATATGCTGCCGCTTTAGCTCTAGTTCTGAATTCAACTTTTGCCTATTCCATAGGTCCCAATATCGGCTATCACAAGCTTGCTTATATATGTCTTCCAAGTATACTTTTCTTGCCACAACTGATATTCAACCAGATAAACATTTAGGTCAAACCGAGAAAAGCTGATTTGTTAATTTGACCAGAAAAAGAAAAGATTTTACACAATTAAAACTAGCATGTCGGGGACTCATGATAATGAATGTGGTTTTTTATATATATAAAAAATTGAGTTTTTATTTAGTGTAATAAATAAAATATGCGAGGCTAAATTGAAGTTTGAGCCGTGAATAATTATTATACAAATCACACAGAATCCTCAGGTCCAATGATTGAAATTGTGGACTTGGAAGCGCACAATTGTTTAGCAATTAACATGGTCCGGTGCTTTGATAATGTGGCTGTCAACTTCTTCCCTAGATGGAAGGGGAACTTTTTAAGAACCTAATTGAAGCCAAAATGTTTCACAGACCCAAAATTTGGCCAGGACGAAATAATAATTGAAAAAATAAAAGAGAAAGAGACTTCAATGCCCAACCCGAGATAAATATTCCAAACTTGAAATTTATAATGAGACAGAGGGAATATGTAAGAATAAAATGATTATTCAAAAAAAAAAAGTATTTCACCATTTATTTTTCAATATACTCTCATTTCTATTGCTGGATTGATGCAATTTTATAATTTCTTTTGAGAACAATTCAATGAAAAGCAAATTACATACTAAAATTAAAGAATAAAAACATGCCTATTAAAGATTAGAACCTTGTATTGTCTTGTTAAGAAGATAATGAACCTCCTCAAGATGTTGATCCACTTGGCCCTGAAAAGTGAAAAAGGCAAAGTTCCATGAGAACAAAAACAGAACAAAGTAAAATACATTTAAATAAAATAGGCATTTAATACACAAATAAAATGCAGAACTAGAAACATTACTCAGTTGTAAACTATAATCAAATTGAAACTTCAAGTATACTCTAGATAAGCATATATTCTAGATTTATTTAACAGCAAAAATATATTCTAGATTTATTGAAAGAAAGTGGTTGTCGACCAACACATACCCCCATGGACCCTAATGCAAAACTTTTGGGAGAAGGTAATGTTTCCGTTGATACTGGAAGTTACTAGAGATAGGTTGTTAAACTGATTTGTCACACACCAGATTTGACATCGCCTTCTCAGACAGTGTAGTAAGCCAGTTTATGCATTCTCTTTTTAAGGAACATCTTGAGGCAATTTATAGAATACTGAGATATCTAAAGTCAAATCCAGCAAGAGGCCCATTCTTTAAAAAAGACTAATGAAAGGAGTGTCTCTATATTTATTTTTTATTATTTCTAGGTGCTTCTAGATATTTCCATGTGTTTCCTTTTATTTTTCTTTTGTAACTATTTTTTCCTTGATTCAAGAAAAAGAATTAATTGTACCCGCTCTATTTAAACCAACCTTGGGCTGAGGAATAAATCATTATTGCATTCACCTCTTACTTTCTAATAAGAACAAATATCTAAGAAAGTGAAACAAATAATCCAAAGTTTTAACAAGTCATTGAGATGAATTTCAAGCAATGAAAGAAACATTACCATCCGTATTTTGCATTGTTTAGATAGAGTGTCCATGTTGTGCTCCACTTCCTCAATTGAACTTTGTAGTGACCTGGTGCAAGCATCTCTAAAGCCTCCAGCCTCTTCTACTGACTTCAAAAGCAGATCCAGTTCTTTGGTCATCTCATTAATCTAGGGTAGAGGCAAAAGTAATAACACAATAAGAACAAGGAAAGGGCTATAAGAGTCTTTGTCATCGTACTTTGTACATTTCTATTCAACTAGTTTAATAATACATCATCTATTTAATAACTATTGAGGAATTTAATAGCAGGAAAAAAATACAGAACAGGGCGATGAGGACTCCTTACAGGAGAAAACACAAAAAAAGGATAATTAATATGTTTTCATCAGTTTTATAAAGATAAAAATATTTTCATCAGTAGTGCCCATTATGGGGAAAGATCTACCATCAATTATGCCAAAACTAAGAAAGATTTCCAGAAATAATACATTGCCAAACTGCTTTGACGAATCAGAACTTGAAATCCCAGGCTTGGATGAATTTACATGCTGCTCATCAGAAGGATGAAACTTTCGCATAGATGACTTTCCAGTTGTAGAATTTCCGAGTAACGACAAATGTGAACTTTCTGCTCCTACGGAAGTTAGTTGTCCACCACTCTGAACAGGCCTACTGGCAGAGTAGACACCAGGAGATTCAAGATTCACGTCCTTTACAAGAAAAGGCTTTCCATCAGTGCTACCAGGAACATTTGCAGCAGAATAGGTAGCAGGAGATTCAACATTTGCATCCTTTACAAAAAAAGGCTTTCCACCTATGCTACCAGGAATGTTTGGAGTGTTGGCATTTGTAGCACCCATAGTATATTTTTTATTTTGATAACCACTACCATCAACATAACTTGAACTGGAGACTGAAGTCACATTAGAGTTTTTGGGGAATGAAAATGTTCCACCAGGCAATGGATGAGAAGCTCTTTGCGAGTCACGTGAACTATTATTGTGATTATCATTAACTTGCTTCACATCTTCACCTGGAACCATTTGCAGCACATCAGACTTCAAAGACTGTACACTTGTTGCTGATCCCACTTCAGGGTACTCAGTATTATAATCTTCAGCAAAAGGCTTGGACTTCAGATTCTCACTAATAATTTTCTGCAAATAATATTTTTTAACTGTCATTGACAGAAGGCACGAACAATCTGTATTCAGTGGACTAACTCTTTCCTTTTCATATTCTAAAACTAAAGACCCAAAAAAATACCTGACCCAATTCATGTTCCTTTTTTTGCAATCCATGAGAAAAGGTGGAGAAGCTTTCATCAACAGGTAGCTTTACAGAAGCATCTTTCTCATCATGCTCAGTAGAATCAACCTTAGGCGAAACTTCACTTCCTGCAAGACTAAAGACAAAAAACCCTCAGTCTTTGAAGTTTGAAAACTTTGAAGCACATAGAGAAGATTAAATCATTGTGGCTTTTAGAAAGAAATATTTTGTCCTTTCTCAACCTGTACACCATGGACAAAAATGGAATTCCGCATCTCTTGCTTTTCACCAATCCCCAATCTCTCTTTCTCTCATCTCACCATCACAACTATGTGAACGAACCGAGATTATATGGGACCAAAACTTGCTCCCATCCACCTATGAAACCCATTGCTGAAGCATTCAATGCAAACCACGCCTCTTATGTGAGACTGAATTGTGCTTAATTAATCAGCCAGGTTGCAGTGTAGTGTTGTAATAACGGGTGGGGGTGTGTCTAGAAGTTCATAACTTCAACTTGCCCTTTTTTATTTTGTGGTTTTTTATCTTGAATCATCATTATCATCATCATCACTTTGATTTCCACAACCACGATCTCCAATTTGATTTTCCTTTATTTCATGCCACTTTTAAAATTTCTTCCATTTCTAACTATTTTTTGAAAAAACCAGTGTTCCCTTTTGTTAATTTGTAGCAGATCCAAGTTGAAAGATGTAAATGTTTCAAGTTCTATCAGTGCCACTTTTCCTTGGAACTATTTTTAGCTTTTTTTTTTATAGCACTCAGCAGCATGTTCAAGTTTTGATCTTCTTTCTAATGTTTGTTTGAGGTATCGATCCAAAATCTCTTCTTTATCTGATTGCTAAAAGGTATATTGGGTTTTAAACACTAACAGTGGTAAATGATGTCTGTATTCCTTTCTCATATAGCTATGATAGTGAGTGGTTATGTGGGACAGCCATTGGCGTGACCTGGAGATGGCGGTGGACCAAAATGAAGGGGAACACGGAGAGGTGCGAGAGAAGGTGAGGAAGAAAGAGAAATTAACAATTTGACACTTGTCAATCAGGACAGGATCCTTGATGAATTAAAAATTCAAAAAGTGGTGCATCCTTACATCATGTTTTAGATGGTACACCTTAAACATTGCATTGAATTTTATTGCCAAAGTGCATCTTACGTTTTTGTTTCTATCCAACACAATCATTCATATATTGTTCATGAAATGGAAGAGCAATAGCAATAAACTTCAAATACTTACCTGGCAACATGGAACAAAACAAGTTTCCCATCCAGTGTGAGACACATAAGAACACAATAAGGTGAAAGCTCAGTTTTTTCCTCATTTGCACCAAGTTGAACTCCAACTTTTTGATATATTGAAACTTTATCAATACATAATCCCAAGAGAAGATTATCATCTTCATTTGCTGAAAAAGAAGCATGTAAGCTAAGTTGTGTATCTAAGATATAGATCAATAAAAATTTGCTTTGCTGCTGTATTAGGTCAAGAAAGAGAGTATTTAGTTCAATAAACATACAATGTAGACACGCCGTGAATTGAAAGGAGGATAAAGGGAGAGACAGAATGAAACAAGTATTATTCTCAATTTTGAAGTACCTTGAAGCTCAATTTTTGGAATCCACTTTGATCGGTCAATTTCAAGTTTATCAACAATTGCCGCTTCACCCTTATCACTGTCTTCTGACCAACCAAGCAAGCTAATGTGGTTATCTGTATTCTTCATGTTGGCATTGATCACAAGTTGGCTGTAGTTATTAAAAACAATTAGCCATCAATTTGCATTCTGTTTTGTTTCATGGAGAAATAAATTTAACAAAATTCTTGAAAGATAAAGAATGATGCTGATAACAGGTAGACATGTTTAAAAGATGTAGGTAGTAAAAAAAATAAAAGGCGAAAACCAATTTTTTGACTATAAACAAACATGTTTAAAGTCTTACTTAAAAAATGATCAGGTGACAAAACTAACAAAATCCGTGATTTTAGATCTCGCAATGAAACATTAAGATAGATGTTAATTCTCTAATTTTAGGATTGACATTAATTTTAGTAAAACAAATATAGCAGTAATATGTTAGATAGGAGATGTTAACTTGCTAACAGGAACAGGTTGAGCAAGAAGTCTTATCTTATGTTGAGATATGTTGAGATGAGAAGTTCTTATCATCTGGAACAACATGTCGTATAAGATGTCCTATGAAAGAGCATACGACATTGCGCATGAGCTAAGCTGGACAGTTAGATTCTATTATGATTTAACTGATGCAAAATAATGCAAAATATTATGGGAGTATTATGTTATTCTATGTGGCGCTGAATTACAGGTCAAGAAGAATCAAGTCAGAATATTGAAGAATATGCAGTTTCTAAATATGGAGATATTTTAGGAAACTAATGATTGAAGACCTTGTTTGTAGCAGAAGTTTCTGCTGATTTGTAACAGCTGATATGTTGTGATTAGAAGCCCAAGTTCAGTTGAGAATAAATAGAAGGATTTGTAATCTAGTTTGGCACGGGTCCAAGATGTAAATCATTAGGGTTTTGTCTATGTGAACCACTCGGGTTGTGAGATGGTCACTATGTTCTCACTCAGAAACTTGTAGGTAATGAGTTGAGTATTGTTCTTGGAAGAAGCTTTTAAGCTACTCCAAGTTGTGTTCTTAGTCAAGAGTCTTGGCTGGGTATTGTCATGGAAGTGTGTTTTCTGTTTTGCTTCATGTCTGTGTTTGATGAGGGATTGAGGAGGGCCTCACATCTAGGTTAGCCTTAGATAAAAGTATAGCATAGGTAGTGATTAAGTGAGTAGGCCGTAAACTGATATGTTTGCTGTAGGGTCTATGAATTAATACTATCACAGTGGACTTGTCCCTGACTTGGTATGTCCCCAGAGTAGGAAAGTTGTTCCGAACTGGGTTAACAACTTTTGTGTGTTGTTTATTGTTTTTCAATACTGTTTTGTATGTTTATACCTTGCATGTGTTGTTGAAATTAGATCAGATGTCTCAACATGTCATAGAACATAGGACATATGAATTCTAATCTACCAGAATTTCAATAGAAACAAAAAAATAACTGATAGGACATTATTATTCATGAATAATTGATTCCACAATTCATAAACAGATTAAATCTTGGCTTTAGATTTTTTAGCCTAAAGCAGGTTTTGTCATATAGTTGGAGAAATCTATAATGTAAGGAACCCAGGATAACACATTAGAGCATAATTATCGGCTGACAAAGTGTCGTTGCTACACAGTTTTTAATAAATTTGTTTTTAATATTTGGATAATTGAGAAAAAGTAGCGTTCCTACATTCATGCATGTTCTCTTATTTAACCACGCTCTCTAACTGATTTTTTTGCCAAGTGTAAAAAAGTAATGGTTATATCATTAATGATGTGAAATATATTGTAAGATTTGGTGGGATCCATTTTAAAGTTTTTGATGGGTTGTATGGATATTTAAAAAATGTAGTTGGGTTGTTTAGAAAATGTGAAAGTGTGATATAATATAAAAAATTAAGTGGGTCCCATTTAAAGAACCCATGAAGAGATGATGGATGTGGATGCTCTTAGACTACATGCATGCTTAAAAAATATATATAATAACCAACTTTACAGCATAAAAACCTTAAAACAGGGAAGATGTAGTGACAAGTTAAGAAAAAAAAATATAGGCCAAGGAACGGGAAATGTATATAAGGAGACAAGATTAGTACTTCGGAACATGAAATGGAAAATATTTACCATTGTTCTAAATAAGCCAATAAAAGGTAGGGCCCACTTCCAGGGGATACAATATCATCAACAAGTAGTGGGTAATTATCATAGAATGATTGGACAACTATTTCAGAACAATCCTGCAAGAGAAAATACAAATTCAGAGTTTAATGCTACATGAGAATAAACAACTGCAATTTTCTTGGGCTAGACAGCTTTCTAAATACTGCATTCTATAAACACAATTGTTAGAAATTATATAATTAGTTGTTATTTTGACCTTCTGAGGTTTACTTCAACTGTAATAAGTAGTTGTTAGAAATTAAGTTTACTTCAAAAACTAAACAATATGACAAGCAAATATTTCTCATTAAATGTTAAGGTGTAGATGTGGATAGGATATTCGTTATTAACAAATCATCTGCAGAGATCTTGCACTTACATCAGAAATTTCACCAATCTTGCTGCTAATAACTTGGATAAGATAATTTTCCTCCTGGCCATCTTCAGTAAGTTGAAAGCATCCAATTACAATGGAGTCCGGTCGAACACACTTGACAGAATCAACTGGTAAATTGTTCAAAAATGACTCAGATTAGATGCATGCGCATATATAATCAATTTAATGTGTTCATTCTAAATTGTTATCTGTCCCAAATAGCAAAGAGGACGGTCGACCCCATGACTAGGATTGCTAGATAGCCAGGGTGTTGGATGACTGCTATTCCATTCATACTTATTATATAGTCAGATTAATAAATAATCATGTAAACAATATAAATACTATTCATTACATAATTAAGACTGTAAATGGTTTTTTAAAAGAATTATAAATAGTTAAGACAATATATAAATATTGTACTATTTCTATTATCTACACGTATCTTACTATTATAAATATGCCTTACCATTCTTTTGACTTCTATTACTGTACAGCAATTTTTTCATTGTTGTTGCAAGTAGAAAAATTAAATTTTGTCTTCATTTTGATAGCTTTGCCACATTCATTTTAATAGCTTTGACAAACCATTCTTTTAATTGATTCATTGGCCCAAAATAGCATTTAACAAATCTATGAATAGGAAGAACTTAAAAGTGGAAGTGTAATATAGGAAGTACACACAAACTAAAAAGAAAAGTGAAAGGAAAAATGCAAACCTTTTACACTGACATTTGCCTCAGAGTCGCCAATCCAAGATCTGAAGGGTAGTGGAATTGAAACCTTTTCTTCAAACTTAGTGGATAAAATGCTCAGAACATTTTTTCTTGCGACGGCAACGAATGTCCCTTTTACACACCAATCAACTTCACAAAGAAACAAATTAAAACAAATAACTGAGAATCTCAAAATATATTGAACCAAACATACGATTGGATTCCAATACACGGCGAACACCCAATGCTCCTAACCTATTCAGATCTGAGGTGACTGAGAATTGAAGGGAGGAAGAAAGAGAGAAACATTTTGACAGTGTATAGACAATAACATGAGCACCTCCAAAGCACGATGATGAAAATAAATAAATTATAATAATTAAGATAGTGGCATACACTGTATACAGTGTATTGAACCGTAATTCAAATTTTAGCATCTGTAAATTGGAACCCTTTGACAATTCAAATTAACAAACAGCAGACATGCTACGTATTGATAATGAGGCATGAACATATTGAACCGGTGAGTTAAAATCAGAAGAATAAAGCATACCAGCTTCAACACTGTCCATCACATGTTTAAGAGGAAAACCAGCCTCGCCGTGATATAATTGCCCAGTATTTGAAAGAACAACGTAAGAATTTTTTGATGTTGTTGTCCATCGCATGTCCTTGACAAAGGCTGAACCGTTGAGAGAACGGGAAAAGGATAGCTTCACTTCCTGGGAAATGATAATACAAAAAATATATCAATGTCATGTGTCCTTGGCAAAGGTCAAATCATTCAGTAAGATTTGCTTCAGCTGGTAAAGTGATTATAGAATACAAATAGGTTTGTTGAAGTTGTGGCGTTTTAGATAAAAGGAGGAGAGAAAATAATAAGAACTATGAGAATTATTGATAATAACCTGATAATGACTTTATACCAAAGAGGCAAAGACTAAACACTAGGAATGGAGAGACTCAATCCTAAATAAATAGGAAAATCAAGAAGTATTAATAATAGCAAAAACAACAAATAATAATTATGAAAACTAATCTTAGGAGATAATCTAAAATTCGCTAAGATTGAAAACTGATCCTAGCTTGTCACAAGAAAACAGTGTATTGCTCCACACAAAAATTAAATGGATGAAAAGACAACTCGGGGGTGTGTGTGAAATCGGAGAGAATTGCTAGATAGATAGTCTAGTCAGATAGATGGAATTGTCATATTTCTGCGAGAAATTCATGGCAAGCAATTGAACAACTTCTCAAAAGTCAAAGCCACGTTTGGAAGGTTCAAACCAATAATATCAGACCCAGAAAGTTCAACTTGAAAATAAGTCTGAGAACTGCTTATGTGACAGAAACAAAGCTCGTGCATTTTGGAACAAAGATGGGCTCAATGCATCTAGGAAGAAAGTTGAGGCAAGTGCAACAGGGACGAAGATGAGGACATTGCCTCTGGGATGAAATCTAAAGCCAGAGCATTTGGGACGAAAGCTATTAGCTAAAGCCAAAGCATTTGAGACGAAAACGGGACTAGCAAAAACAGCCAAAACACATTACTCAGAAAATGCATAGAAAAAAACAAAGTTGCGGCAACAAAAGAACATCTACTTTGTTAATTAATCGAGGAACGGATGCATTTCATGAAACATGGCAATTCGCTACATCCTCACTTAGCATAACCGTTTTACATGCAATAATTGAAAATTGGCCACCTTCAAACAAAAAGAGTTGAACCAAACAGAATTGCAGCATATTTGCACTCGAATTTGTATGAACTATAAACATATTCGAAGCATATAAATAAATATTATAAGCTTATTTGAAAATATTCCAAGCATGCAAAGTTGTATTCAAATTTGAGATATCGTGCATACAAACAAACTACCAAAATTTCTAGTGCTGTATTGTTGCATTTTATAATTGCTCTTACTAAAACATTTAATTGGAATGCACCGGCAGTGTAAAGAAATTTTACACCGTCAATGAACCGTTAGATTTTAAATTAGGTTTGACTTTTATTTTAATTATTAATAAAATAATATTTATGGATAGTTGTGAAGCAGTGATGGTGTAAAACTTTTTACACTAACAGTGCATGACAATTAATCTCCTTACTAAAACATGATAGTGTTTATTTGTATGAAACAAGAATAGCAGAGAAAAGTAAAGAAAAGACATTGTTGATCAAACCTTATTGAGAAAGCTATCAACAGAGTAAAACCTAATATCAGCAGCAACAGCAGCAGCGAGCATTGAATTATCAGTAGAAACAGCCAATATGCGAACTCTACCAATAGGAACATCAACAAGACTCAACTCTTCCACCGAAGAGCCAATTCCTTTAGCGGAATCAATAAGGTCTTTCGTCTTCACAACATAAAAACCTAAAAACAAGAAAATGCTTAAACGTGATTTATAACTGAAAATGAAAAGCGCGTTACTGTTAAGATTAGTTTAGTTTAGTTTAGTTTGGTTTACCGGAAGAATGAGCGACAAAAGTGAGACGAAAGCGTTGGGAGAGTGTGAGAGGTTGAGAAGGTGGGGTTTGGAGATCGAAAATGGAGTCATTGGAGTTCAGAGGAACGGGTTCTCCGATTTTGACGAAGAAGTGATCGGTAGTTGGAACTACGTCTCCTTCGAATTCTTCGATCTTGACGCCGCTCATGCCTGCTACCACCGTCTTTCTGCGAGTTCCGGTACGACCGAGCACACTTCAATTTCACGGCGCGTTAAAATGCCGCTATCTAAAATCAAATTGCTTCGGTTCTTTTGGAAAATAAAAGCTACTAGTAAGCCAAGAAACCAAACGGAACGGTTCACCCGGTTGAACTTTAAAAAGGCTTTTTACCTTTTTTTATGAAGAGAAAAGAGGGAGATGTGAGTTGCAAGTGCACTTCATCGATGCCCTTAAAAGTTCTCTCATTATCAACTATCTAGCTAAGATAATCATCTAACTATATATCAACTAACTATTTAAGATTAAGAAATGCCTACACTTCTTTTAAATTTGTCTATTTTTTTTCTTCTTTTGGAGAATGAAATCAAAGACTCTTAGAGTTGGTTTATTAATTAAGTCACTTGTTAAAAGATATTGATGATGGTAGGTCGTGTTTCATTTCCCATCAGTTAAAAATATTGAATTTGAGACTTCACACAAAATAGAGGGTGAATTGTGTGGTTTGAAAAATATGTCATTTAAAAAATTTTGACAATTTATCAAAAATTTAAAATATATTCTAAGTCTAAGTAGTGGAAAGATAATTTTTTTAAGTGCGGAAAATGAAAAGTTTAAGGAAAAGAAGGATATTGAGAATTATAGAGGTTCAGTCAAAACAAAAAGAACATACTCTTCTCGTCAATACTTGATCTTGAGAGTTTCCAATAATACTTATGATTATTTAGTAGAAAAGACTCGCGAGCCCTCTTATACAAAGAAATGGTGCTTGTCCTACAACCATAATAATACAAGGCGATAGATATGAGCATTTGTATTTTTTCAATAAGTTGTTGAGATTGAAGTGGTCAAGCTTCTTTGCCAAGTATAGATTAATGTGGCTAGTTTTCTCTCCATGAACATGGACCTTGTAGCGGTTAGTCTTCAAGTTCCAAAACATATCTGAGCTCAATTGGTTTAATAAGATAACCAAAAAACCTCTTGAGATTTTAATTGGATTGATCTCAAAACCTACTATGGTTTTAACCGAGATAACCATGAACCAATGGTAAAATCTTCAAAGTTACATGATCTTCAGCCTATATATGAAAACTAGTAAGAATTGATCACACAATCACCAACTATAAGCTTTTGACGGGTTTAGCTTCTAACCACATATATGATCCCTAAATAGATTGTGTTCATCCAAGGTGCATAAACAACATCCTTGGAAAACTTTTACAATGTTACCCTTCTAAAATCACAATGATCATCTCACTCACAAATGAAACTTTCCTCACAAAAGCATTTGGCTATAAGAACTAGTGAGAGAAAGTGAAAAATAAAAGTTAGAGAAAGTGTCTGAGTGTCAATATGATCGCGACTTTATGAGTCTATCGAATTATCTAACTGCAAGTACATAATCTATCGCGTAGTTTTAAAAGATATCGAACCCACAAGGACTAATATTCAAACTAATGTTATCAGTTGTTGTTGTATAAAGCTAAGACGAATGATTTCTTTGATTAACCAGAATTAAAACTAAAGCTAAAGTAAATTAGAAAATATGATAATAAAGAGAGACCGGAATGTGTATTTTGCGTACCTCGGGGACTCTGTAACTGGATGGCTTATATTAATGTTAAAAACATATTTAGTAGAAAACATTAGGTTAAAGACTAAACTTCACACTCTCGCACTATTGAATAAAGTCATGTTCCTTAACCGTGAGATTTTGCTCTCGCTCGCCCATTTTAATTAAGTAACATATTTTGAAAACTGAACAAGTCATAATCGAACCTAAGCCGATCTCGCCCTCCTTAAGATTGATGCCTTGTTCCTACTATCTGGTTCGACCCTCATGCTCTCGCAGTGTCGGTTCGAACCTTATTTGATTTTCACTCTCGTGAAAACATTTTTAATTAAAATTAGAAACAAAGACCAAAACAGAATTGTCAATAAGATTTAAGCCAACTTCGTTACTGAGTCTCGCCGGAACGACAATCCTCACATACCGGACTCAGGACTATTTAGCTAGACATGTTATTAGTTGAAAACGAATTGAACATAATGATTTCTATTAAGAACAACATGATGATTAAATTATCAATGACAACAATAATAAAACAATAAATAAAAATCTGTAGAAGCGAAAATAAAAGAAACTGGAGTTGCTTTCAAATATGTCGGCAAGATTAACAATCCAAGAATACAAGCAATTACTAAAGCTAAGTTTGTGATAATCCTCCAATGCGGGTGATTATCACTTTTAAAACTAAATGCTGAAGATTCAATTTGACAAAGCTTCGCCTCTAGCTTGGATACCTGGAACTAGACATGAACATGCTTTATATAGTGTCTTTCAGCTTCCCAATTGCCTTCTGGACAAAGATTTATTCAGTCAAGGCAAAAACTAGGTACTTAATCTAGAAACACTGAGGAAATATATTGTTAAGGAGATATGACTTACTTGGATGAAGGATTCTTGAAAGAAATCTGGAAAAGTTTAGAGGAGAGGATTCACACGGGAGCAAGGGAAGTTGAAGGAGAAAACTTGAGAAATGACAAATGAAACCCAGGGGTCCCCTTTTTATAGGTGGCTCACACCCCACGAGGTTCATCACGAAAAGTCATCATTGGATTGGGCCTTTTGGACTCCCCATGAAGGAATAGAACCCCAAAGCAACAACCACGTGGCTCAACAGTCAGCCATATGTCCATTCTCAAGAGACGAACACGTCCCCGACTTCAACACAACTCCCTATGCGAACCTGAGGAAGACGCCTCACACGAGGGAATGCTCGATACCATGGCTAAGACACATATACAAGCACATTTGTCGCGATCCACCTCGAGGGCGAAATAATGCTTGACATCGTGACAACCCCTTGAAGACGGTCACGTCGAAAAAGAATTCGTGGAAGCTCCCCCATAACTTATTCGCTCGTGTTAGACGAACAACTGACCCAGTCGGTCTCTCTGCTCATTTGTCCACAAGATCCTCAACACGTTCAAACAGATTGTCTCTGACACGGGAAATAACTCGCTTCCTTTCAGAGGACTTCAATCTTCCTTCCCGAGCGAATCCTCCCCGACTATAAAAGCTAAACTTAAGTCATCACCCTTTCACCTAAGGGAAATAACTTAGGGGACTCCTGATCTGGATTGGGCCTGCACTTACCCCACGGTTGGGAGGTCCAATCCAGCACGCTTGTATAAGGCCAAAAGGCAAGCAACCCAAACTAAATACCGTTGGGCAACTCCCCACAAATCCGTTGAGGAACGTGGCCCACGTGTCCAAGTCACTTTCATCTTAACTGTCGTTCGGAAATCACGGGTCTAACCCTTATTCTCACGGATCAGTTGACCAGGGGGGAGTCCACTTGTTGTACATCATACACACGTAAGCCATGGTAGTCTTCATTATTAGTCCTCATCATGGTCCAACAATAGGGACCTTGGCCCAACGCTTGAGGCTATAAATACCCTCTTATTTGAGAGGGCCAGATATTCATTCTCATATTCATACTCACACTTGCTTGCACTCTCTCTGAAACTTACTTTGGCATCGAAGTATCTTGCAAGTACCCCCCCATATCGCTTTCAACCTCAGCTCGACGTAAAGCCTTGACGATTACTCTGGTCAGGTAAAATTAGATATTAATATAATTTTCCATGATTTTTAATTTGATTTACATTACAGTTTGCTTGTATGTAAATTTTTTAGAAGTTAATTGTTGTTTTTTATTCTTTTTCTTGCTTAGGCCTAAATAAATCTTTAATTCTCCAATTTCCTTAACTTTTAAAAATCAAGGAAAATATGTTTGGTATTCTTGGATGAATTGAGCTCACGAAATAATTTTTTCATAATTTTAAATATTAATCTTATATTTTTCACAATTTATTTTGTCAAGCCTCTCTAGTTTGAGCCTTTTGCCAACTAGTTTTGATAGTTTCAAATCATTTTCACCTTTTCAAGTTAATCCAAGAGTGTTAAACTATGTTTCTGACTTTTATAAGTCTTTAGTAAGTTAGGATTTAATTGTAATGGTTTTACATGTCTTTTTCCTATTTTTAACCTAATTTTGACTTAGAGGTGTGCATATGATTTTGTCTTGACCAAAATGCTTGTATTTGAGAACCTGTGTGCATTATTTTAGGCTAAACTTTTATATAGGGTGTTCTACCGACTTGGTCTTATCATGATCCATTTATTTAATTTTTATCATGCCTCTAACCCTTATTGCTTTGATCAATAATTGTGTGCTTCTTATGGCCCCTTTCGTGTGTGCTTTGTGCATGACTTCTTGCATTTTGTGTGATGCTTGATTATTTTATATGCTTAATTGTCACTGACTTGTATGTTATACATCATACAAGAATGTTCTCTCCTCATCCATGTCCTTTCTTGAACTTCATTTGCACCTTAGAATATGTTAGGAGGTGCTTTGACCTAATTGTTGCATTGTTTTGTGTGTGTGTCTAAGTATTGATGCTTTGAGTATGATTAGAGATATTAAAGTGTATTAATATGATATGTTTACTTATGATTTCACTCTTATTTGACACCACATGTCATGATCAATCCATCACACACTTCTTTCTACTTCACATTCACTTTTTGTTTTGACTTAAGTGTATGATTGGTATATGTTGATGTTTGTTGAGGACTTTAAGTCCAATTCTTTTCAATGTTTAAGTTTTGATCTTGACTTCTATTATCAATAAGAGATTAAGGTTGATCAGTTCCTCAATTTGTCAATAGGTAGCCGACAACCATAATGGTGGCGTAAATCATCAGTACCTAACTATAATGGCATCCTTCACCTTGCGCTCAAAGTTACCTGAGCATAATATCCAACGATCTCTCCAAGGCTTACAAACGTTTTTCTTAATTTCCTTCATTTCTACCTCTTAAATGATATATAAGCTCCAAAAATCTATTTCATAGTCTCCTTTACGCGTATGCAGCATAACATAATTGTTAAATATATTCTAATACATGAAAACCACTACAACAAGTATAATCCAAATTGTTCCGTTCTAAAATAAGTCTTTATCTAGTTTGAAGACTTTGAAAACATCAATAAATCCTTACTCTTCCCCTTAATATCTCATTTGGATCTTACTCTAATCACAATCTCAACACTACCATTCCTTCATATAGTTGGAGATAGAACTTCCCAATTTCTTCCTAACCCATGTCTATACTTTTCTGTCATATCCATGATTCCAATCCTTCTTGAACTTATCTTTCCTCTAGCATTATTTCTCTTCTCCTTATTACTATCATCATTCTAATCATCCTTAATCGGCATAAGTTACATCTTTATGCACTTACCTAATACATTCACATCCTTACTAATGCCAAACATCTCATTCCCTTAACTCATCCACTAACAACATATCTCACTTGACCTCATCTCGAGAAAACTGTGATAGTAACCAGTTAATCCTGAAAAGCTTCTATTCCCCATAACCAATTTCAGAGCCTTTCAATATAGACCTATATTTACTTTGAATAGATTCCACAAATATCTTCATTCGAAATAGCAATGTTCAATAAAATTCACCTCTTCAAATCATGACCTATATCCTGACATCCTTACATATATTTTCTTCCCTTTTGACACTGTAATTTGAATCATGACATTTAACGTTTCCTTTTTCTGACTCAGACCAAATAAAAATATCCTCAATAAATACTGCAACGAACTGATCTAATTACTCCAAATAACTTCACTGATTCTAAAAATTGTCCTCTAACTATCCTTATCCCTTGTCCAAATCTAGAAGTAACTCCACCTTAATTAGATTATAGTGAATACATATTCTCCTACCAGTTGATTCATCAAACCGTCATTCTTTCGAAGTGGGCGTTTAATTTCGATCATCACTTTAGCACCTTCTGGTAATCTACACACCAGCTCGTACTACATTATTTCCTCCAAACTAGTAACACCGGAGCTTCTGAAGTGATACACTTGGTCTCACAAATTCCTTTCAACAAACCTTCTAATTATCTCTTCAAGTCTATTGATTCAGACGCTGACATCCTGTATGGTTCCATAGAAACAATTCTGATATAGAAGACAAGATCAAAATTAAAAATTAACCTCCCATTCCATATCACCATGTGACAAATAATTTACTTCCAGTTGTTGGAACCATTTTTAAAACAAAGTTCATCATGTTAAATTTCTATCACTTCAAACAAAACTCAAATCGGACGTCTATAACTCAAGTTATGAATTTTCGAAGTTTTGTCGACTTTCACCCTAGGGTACTCGGGTACCCATTATTGGTAACCGGGGTACCGACTGAACATAAGCAGTATTTTTCATTTTGTGTACAAAACCCATTCCAACACATACCCGAAACCCCATTCTTCTTATATCTTGAGAGACACATTACTTTCTTCAAAATTCAGTTATCAAAAAGACCAAAACTCTAATTCTTTCCACAAAACTTCCCAAAACGTCATTCTTCTTATAACTCAAAAGACGTATTACATTGCCAAAACCTCAATTTTCAAAACATCAAAACTTTGATTCTTATCACAAGACTACTAGTATCTTTGAGTTCCAACTCTGACTCGCAATTCACAATCACCCAACAACATCAATAACATTTCACATATGTGATTCCAACATAAAATTTACATCAATTCACCACTCTATCACCATTCAAAACATCGACACCACACATAATGCTAACTCAATATTGACAACTTCACAATCAACCGTTAGTGTTGAAACATTACAACCATCTGAGCTTCACCTTCTAAAAGTCATCCTACTTTGCTTAACAAATATCCTATGGCATAAGAATATGCATTTACTCATCAAAGTAATTCATAATCACTTTGTTTCACTTCAGACAGTCCACTCCAAGGATAACATTAAGTCAATCCAACATATCGGTTTAACGATAAGACATATTCATCCCTGGAAAAACATTAGGAACAACACACAACTGGTACATCATTAGTCATAGGATCTCCCTCCATACCTAGAGATGCGAACAATGCAAGTACTTGATCATTCCCGCTCAAGGACACTCTGACTCGACCGCTAGGAGTAAATCTTGAATTCGTGCTTCCTTCAAAATTGGAAAAATAACACAGCAACACTAACGTCTGCACCCATGCACTTCACGACATACTAAACCAATTGTTCACACCTGAACCATCTCAGAAAAGCACAAGATTCTCCCCCACTTGTTTCAATTCCACTCCTGCAAACAAGTGATTAGAAAAGCAAGCAAGCACCGATAGTGTTTCACACACTTGTCACGTACTAAGGAACAAACAAGATTAGACAACTTGGCCGACGGACCAACCTGCTCTGATACCAATTGTAACACCTTATTTCCCCAACGGTAATTTTAATAAAAATTAGAGTAAAATAAAACTCCAAAATAGGATGTCACATCATTCAACATATTCAAATTTGATCAATTAAGATAAAACAAATACATAACACATATTTCAGATGAACCGACAACATTTCAACATAGTCTTCAAACTTCAACTTTATTAACACATTGGAAAGAATTTCATAAATATTCTAAAATCTGCAACCATCATAAAATCAACAATTTAATCAATTAAAAGATAGATTACAACACTCCCAAAATCCTCAAAGAAGACATCAACTAAAATAAAACAATCGAGCATCCATCCCCTCGGTGTTAGGTATCAGAGCAAAGACACCCACTTAAAATAAAAGGATCAACATCTTCTAGACTTCGCGACTTCGCACTACTCCTGGTTATCTGCATGTTACCCACGTAGAGGCAACATTCAAACAGTAAGGGTGAGATATCATGACAATATAATAAGTAATATAATTATGAGTAAACAACAGGTATATCATGCAAGATTTCAAGTTCTACATTTATTAGTCACATCACTTCAACAAGCCCACTGTGATACAGTGGGAGAACTGACTTGAGGTTTTGCGTTTGTGTTCGCAAATGTTCGGTTTAGCAAGAGTCACCACCGACTTTTTATTTTATCCTAAGGAAAGGTTAAAAAGCACAGGAAAAACCTTTGAGATGTTTTCTTGGGTTCGGGGAGTAGATTATAGAAAGGGAAGGTATTAGCACCCTTTCTATCCATGGTTATCCATGGGCTCTTAGTTACTTGCTTAGATCACTTGCTTTGCATTTTCAATTGTTTGAAAGGGTGCTTTGTGTGTGGTTTTGAAAGATGTTTTGAAAAGAGACCATTATTGTGGAAACCTTTGTAATGACTCGTGTTTGAGTATATACAAAGGTGTTTTTGTCTTTTGAAAAGTTTTTCAATGTTTTGAAAGTTGTTTGGAAATTGTATTGTGAGGTGTGTTTTTGAAAAGTAGCAAGGATGTTTTCTTTGCAAGTTTGATCAAGTAACTAAGAGTTGTCTACCCTATTTTTACTCAAAGATCTTTCCTTATGTTTTTAACCCTTTTAACAGTGTTGTTTCACCATTGTATTTGGTGAACAACCTTGTGTTAGGATGTTAACGGGACGGGCGCGAGTCATCGTATAGACCATGAGAGCAATAGTGTCAAGTGTTTTTGGCAATTTTCTTGAGGGACTATGATCATTTTGTTTAGGCAACAAGATAGCGTCATCGAGGGACTATGATCATTTTATTTTTTGTTTTGTTTTTGTTTTGCCAAAGTACTTGACATGCAAACATGGCCCATTTTTGAAGGCAACAAGTGGAGTAACCCTAAGGGTGCAAGTGTGCATTGTGTTTGTTTTTTCATGCATGTTTATCTTGGATTAAGGTCAAACTACTTGTTGATTTTATTTGCATACAAACCCTAGGTCTATCATGGCATAATTGAAAGCTTTTAAATGCGAAAATTTAAATGCTAAGCTATTACAACAATGATTATGGGGAGGGAGGTACAAGTTTGAATTTGGGGATATTTGACAAGAAATTAAATTCTAAGCTATTACATCCATATCGAATATACAAATATTTAATTGTACAATATTTAAGTAAATACAATAAATATGCAAAATGTATTATGCACAAAATGATTTTTTATGTATGTGAAAGTATTTTTCAATGTAAAGTATAAACAAAAATAAAAAGGTCAAATTTTGAATATATTTGTCATTTAGGGCAAAACCCTAATTTTTGAATAAATATTATTATTTATTGATTATATACAATATATGTTAATTATATACAAAAAATAAGATGTATATTGTAAAAAAGTATTTTTGATGTCAAATATTAAATAAAAATAAAAATGTATTATTTCTATATTTTTATCCTAAGTATTCTAATAAAATATACAAGTATTTATATATTATATATTAAATATACTAAATATATACAAAAATAAAATATTAATTATTTACAAATAATGTATATTTTAGAAAATGTTTTCAAAATGTAAAATAAAAAATAATAACTGAAAAAAGATAAATATTTTTGTATTATTTTCTAGGGTTTTGAATAAAAAGGAAATATATTTATTTACATGTATATGCTAAATAAATGCCAAATAAATGCAAAAATGTGTGGAAAAATATTTTTGATATTTTTTATATTTGAGCAAAAAATATTAAGTCAGAATCAAAAAGAAAAATTCAAAAATGACAAGTATTTCACACAATGGGCCAGGGGGGTGCAAATGGAAAACAAGGGTGCAAAGAGCAAAACAGACTCAGGCCCAGCCCAAGTCAACCTTCTTCAACCTCCAGCTTCTGTTTCAAAAATGCGCGCCTTCTTGTTCATCATACTAACTTCTGATTCTTTGATCCTTTGACAAATTTTAAAACATGAAACTTGTAGAGCTTGAAGCCACGATTTCAACCATATAAAACATTAAATCTAACTCTAAGAAACCAGGGAGAATTTCATCATCCCCAATTTCTGACCTAGCTTTTTTCAAATGTTCATGGTTAAAATTCTCACAGCATGCTTAATATAAATGAAAAGTGGACACATGTATGGCTTCAGGGCTATGAGTAGAGCATGTTTCATTCACAAACCTAAGCCTAACTCTTCCTAGATTGAGAGATAGAAGTTCATAGATTACATGTTTCAGCTTGAATCGTGTACAGCAATGTGACCACCTTCAATGGAGTTTGAGCTTTTGTATAGCTTGCCTGAAGTCCAAGGAAGCTTCTCCAACACCTAGCTTGCTTTGAATCACTCTGAATCGTGTTATGGAAGTTCACCTGCAAAACTGAAAAATGAAAATGGCAACTGAGGTTAGGGGAGTTACAACTTGTGTTTAGGGCTTGGAATAGTTTGGGTGGATGGTATGGAAGGTGTTTGAACAGGTTTTAGCCAAAGTGCACGAGTGGATTGAGCCATGGACTTCAATATGCAGGAGGTACCCTGTTTTACAACAAAACTATGATTTTGTGTATGAGGAGGGATGAGAGGTGGTTTAGTCGTGCTTTAGGCTAGTTGGGATGTATGGAAGATGAGAACAAAGTTTGTTCTTGGCTGTGTTGACAGGAAGTGAAAGTTGGATTGAGTTTTCAAGATTTCTTCTATGTAAAGCAAGGAAAGTGTGTAAGGGTTATAGACCTGTCCAAGCCTCTCAAGCATGCTGCATATCTTCCCCTTGATACTTGCAATATAGATTTGATTTGGCTTTAGAGATATGGCCCCCCTCTGTCCAAAGATCATGTATTGACATAAAGTAACACTTTTCCAAAATGGCAAGTTTGCTTTTTCCAATTAAGGATTAGTTTAGCATGTAATGTCCAAATGGATGAAATAATACCTTAATACAATGGTTTGGAATTAAATTAAGGTGTGTGAAACTGGTTTTGAGGCCTGCAAGCTAGCATTGTACAAGCTGATTTGAAAATGCAAGTTGCCATGAACATGTATTGGTCATGAACAAAAGTGAGTTTTGGCCAACTTTGCAAATTCGATTCTCTCTAACCACAAGGGTGTTTAATGAGTTATTGGACAATTTGGAAAGCTTGGAATGTGTAATACAATCCATCTTTGTAATGAAAATTGAAACTCCAAGTGGAACCATGTGAAAAATGGCCAAGAAGTTGGACAAAAATCCTGCCTAGAATAGGTCAAAATTTCTCTAAGTTAAAAATGTTTTGCACCCTTGTTCCAAAAATCATAACTTGAGATACAAGCTTCCTTTGAGAAAACTTTGTGAATCAAAGTTGTAGATTTTGCAATGGACTACAACTTCCATGTTTCAAGTTTTCTTTGAATCCAATTGCATCTTGGTGAAAAAATGGGACAAAGTTAGGAAAAAATAAGAAAATTTCATAACTTAGAAAATTTCTAAGTTATGAAATTTCTTCATTTTAAACCCTAATTTGCAATCTTGGGTTTCTTGATGAACAAGTTTCATAATTTGACATGTCTTGATGAAAAATGAATCTTGGCACTTGATTTTGACCAAAAAGTCAAAGTTTGACTTTTCAGTATACAGTCAAATTTTGATCAGTTGACTGAAAAATTCATCTGTCAATCCTATGCATTTGAGATCTTTTGAACTTGTTGAATGGGTCAAGACAATGCCATTGAGTCCTTGAGTCCATATGTGAGCTTGGTTTGCCATTGGTTAGGTCAAACAGTCAAAAATTGCCTTTGTGTAGTCAAAACCCTAAAAACGATCATTTTGCCCTTTTGGTGATCTGATCAAATTTCTAGTGGAATTGTGATCCAAACTTGACCAAATGGTTCATGTGAGTTCATTATGTTGATGTGGGTCAAAATTCATGAGGTTTGACTGTCAATTGGCCACAATTGACTTTTTCTCTAATACAGTTGACTTTCAGGTCAACTGTCCAATTGACTGGGCAAAGATTGGAATCAAGGCTTGAAACTTGGTATGGATAAACTTGTGAGTCCGACATGAAGCATGAAAGTCACATTGGGAATTTTAATTCAAAACATCCTTGTGCAAACTCAAACCCTAATTTGGGTCAGCAGTGCAAGGAGAGGCCTTGAGCAGAGCAAACCCTAACTTGATCTTGAGTTCCAAGAGTCTTGTGGTGAGAAAATGTTGATGAAATGGGAGGGAAAATTTTGGGGTACAACACCCACAATTCAACAATTAAACAAATGCAGTGCAACTGACTCTAATGCAAGATGCACGTGGTACCATCAGGGTATAAGCCCTCAACAAATTGCCATATAGGCCAGGTCATAAGCCCTCAACAATTACTAATATAGGATAGGGAATAAGCCCTCAACATTTTCCATAAAGGCCAACATCATCTTTGTAATACTGCAATATCACTTGTAATTCCTTCACACATCATTGATACAACACCGATACAATTAATCGCAACATTTTTCATTACAACACATACAACATACGAACACATCATAATTATTCCAATAAAACATTATCATATTGTCATCAAAATTATTACCAAATTTTAGAAAATATTTTTAGCTTTCTGACGGTCCAAATGGCGTGTCGAACGGACACCCGAGTCAAAAGTTATGAAGTTTTCCAGTTTTCAAAATTTTTATCCAACATAGCAGTAACTGGTTAACCAGTTATGGTAACCGGTTACTCTGCTCATTTATCCACAAGATCCTTGACATGTTCAAACAGGTTGTCTCTGACACGACACTTCCTTTCAGAGGACTTCGATCTTCCTTCCCGAGCGAATCCTCCCCGACTGTAAAAGATAAATTTAAGTCATCATCCTTTCACCTAAGGGAAATAACTTAGGGGACTCCTGATCTGGACTGGGCCTGCACTTGCCCCATGGTTGGGAGGTCCAATCCAACACCCTTGTATAAGGCCCAAAGGCAAGCAACCCAAAATAAAGACCGTTGGGCCACTCCCCACACATCCGTTGAGGAACGTGGCCCACGTGTCCATGTCACTTTCATCTTAATTTCCCTTCGGAAATCACGGGTCCAACCCTTATTCTAACGGATCAGTTGACCAGGGGGGAGTCCACTTGCTGGACTTCATACACACGTAAGCCCTGGCAGTCTTTATTATTAGTCCTCATCATGGTCCAACAATAGGGAACTTGGCCCAGCGCTGGGGGCTATAAATACCCTCTTATTTGAGAGGGCCAGGTATTCATTCTCATATTCATACCCACACTTGCTTGCACTCTCCCTGAAACTTACTTTGGTATCGAAGTATCTTGCAAGTACCCCCCCCCCCCCCATCTCGCTTTCAACCTCAGCTCGACGTAAAGCCTTGACGATTACTCTAGTCAGGTAAAATTAGATATTAATATAATTTTCCATGATTTTTAATTTGATTTACATTACAGTTTGCTTATATGTAAATTTTTTGGAAGTTAATTATTGTTTTTTATTCCTTTTCTTGCTTAGGCCTAAATAAATCTTTAATTCTCCAATTTCTTTAACTTTTAAAAATCAAGGAAAATATGTTTGGGATTCTTGGATGAATTGAGCTCACGAAAATCATTTTTTCATAATTTTAAATATTGATCTTATATTTTTTACAATTTATTTTGTCAAGCCTCTCTAGTTTGAGCCTTTTGCCAACTAGTTTTGATAGTTTCAAATAATTTTCACCTTTTCAAGTTAATCCAAGAGTGTTAAACTATGTTCCTAACTTTTATAAGTCTTTAGTAAGTTAGGATTTAATTGTAATGGTTTTACGAGTCTTTTTCCTATTTTTAACCTAATTTTGACTTAGAGGTGTGCATATGATTTTGTCTTGACCAAAATGCTTGTATTTGAGAACCTGTGTGCATTATTTTAGGCTAAACTTTTATATAGGGTATTCTACCGACTTGGTCTTATCATGATCCATTTATTTAATTTTTATCATGCCTCTAACCCTTATTGCTTTGATCAATAATTGTGTGCTTCTTATGGCACCTTTCTTGTGTGCTTTATGCATGACTTCTTGCATTTTGTGTGATGCTTGATTATTTTATATGCTTAATTGTCACTGACTTGTATGTTATACATCATCCAAGAATGTTCTCTCCTCATCCATTTCCTTTCTTGAACTTCATTTGCACCTTAGAATATGTTTGGAGGTGCTTTAACCTAATTGTTGCATTGCTTTGTGTGTGTGTGTGTCTAAGTATTGATGCTTTGAGTATAATTAGAGATATTAAAGTGTATTATTACGATATGTTTACTTATGATTTCACTCTTATTTGACACCACATTCCATGATCAATCCATCACACACTTCTTTCTACTTCACATTCACTTTTTGTTTTGACTTAAGTGTATGATTGGTATATGTTGATGTTTGTTGAGGACTTTAAGTCTAATTCTTTTCAATGTTTAAGTTTTGATCTTGACTTCTATTATCAATAAGAGATTAAGGGTGATCAGTTCCTCAATTTGTCAATAGGTAGCCGACAACCATAATGGTGGCGTAAATCATCAGTACCTAACTATAATGGCATCCTTCACCTTGCGCTCAAAGTTACCTGAGCATAATATCCAACGATCTCTCCAAGGCTTACAAACGTTTTTCTTAATTTCCTTCATTTCTACCTCTTAGATGATACATAAGCTCCAAAAATTTATTTCATAGTCTCCTTTACGCGTATGCAGCACAACACAATTGTTAAATATATTCTAATACAGGAAAACCACTACACCAAGTATAATCCAAATTATTCCATTCTAAAATAAGTCTTTATCTAGTTTGAAGACTTTGAAAACATCAATAAATCCTTACTCTTCCCCTTAATATCGCATTTGGATCTTACTCTAATCACAATCTCAACACTACCATTCCTTCATATGGTTGGTGATAGAACTTCCCAATTTCTTCCTAACTCGTGTCTATACTTTTCTGTCATATCCATGATTCCAATCCTTCTTGAACTTATCTTTCCTCTAGCATTATTTCTCTTCTCCTTATTACTATCATCATTCTAATCATCCTTAATCAGCATGAGTTACATCTCTATGCACTTACCTAATACATTCACATCCTTACTAATGTCAAACATCTCATTCCCTTAACTCATCCACTAACATATCTCACTCGACCTCATCTCGAGAAAACTGCGATAGTAACCAGTTAATCCTGAAAAGCTTCTAGTCACCATAACCAATTTCAGAGCCTTTCAATATAGACCTCTATTTACTTTGAATAGATTCCACAAATATCTTCATTTGAAATAACAATGTTCAATAAAATTCACCTCTTCAAATCATGACCTATATCCTGACATCCTTACATATATTTTCTTCCCTTTCGACACTGTAATTTGAATCATGACATTTAACGTTTCCTTTTTCTGACTCAGACCAAATCAAAATATCCTCAATAAATACCACAACGAACTGATTTAATTACTCCAAATAACTTCACTGATTCTAAAAGCTGTCCTCTAACTATCCTCATCCCTCGTCCAAATCTAGAAGTAACTCCACCTTAATTAAATTATAGTGAATATATATTCTCCTACCAGTTGATTCATCAAACCGTCATTCTTTCGAAGTGGACGTTTAATTTCGATCATCACTTTAGCACCTTCTGGTAATCTACACACCAGCTCGTACTACATTATTTCCTCCAAACTAGTAACACCGGAGCTTCTGAAGTGATACACTTGGTCTCACAAATTCCTTTCAACAAACCTTCTAATTATCTCTTCAACTCTATTGATTTAGACGCTGACATCCTGTATGGTTCCATAGAAATAATTTTGATACAAAAGACAATATCAAAATTAAAACTCCACCTCCCATTCCATATCACCACGTGACAAATAATTTACTTCCAGTTGTTTGGAACCATTTTTAAAACAAAGTTCATCATGTTAGGTTTATATCACTTCAAACAAAACTCAAATCGGACGTCTAGAACTCAAGTTATGAATTTTCGAAGTTTTGTCGACTTTCACCCCAGGGTACTCGGGTACCCATTATTGGTAACCGGGTACCGACTAAACATAAGTAGTATTTTTTAATTTTGTGTACAAAACTCATTCCAACACATACCTGAAACCCCATTCTTCTTATATCTTGAGAGACACATTAAATTCAGTTATCAAAAAGACCAAAACTCTAATTCTTTCCACAAAACTTCCCAAAACGTCATTCTTCTTATAACTCAAAAGACGAATTACATTGCCAAAACCTCAATTTTCAAAACATCAAAACTTCGATTATTCTCACAAGACTACTAGTATCTTTGAGTTCTGACTCTGACTCGCAATTCACAATCACCCAACAACATCAATAACATTTCACATATGTGATTCCAACATAAAATTTACATCAATTCATCACTCTATCACCATTCAAAACATCGACATCACACATAATGCTAACTCAATATTGACAACTTCACAATCAACCGTTAGTGTTGAAACATTACAACCATATGAGCTTCACCTTCTAAAAGTCATCCTACTTTGCTTAACAAATATCCTATGGCATAAGAATATGCATTGACTCATCAAAGTAATTCATAATCACTTTGTTTCACTTCAGACAGTCCCCTCCAAGGATAACATTAAGTCAATCCAACATCTCGGTTTAACGATAAGACACATTCATCCCTGGAAAAACATTAGGAACAACACACAACTGGTACATCATTAGTCATAGGATCTCTCTCTCTATACCTAGAGATGCAAACAACGCAAGTACTTGATCATTCCCGCTCAAGGACACTCTGACTCGACCGCTAGGAGTAAATCTTGAATTCGTGCTTCCTTCAAAATTGGAAAAATAACACAGCAACACTAACGTCTGCACCCATGCACTTCACGACATACTAAACCAATTGTTCACACCTTAACCATCTCAGAAAAGCACAAGATTCTCCCCCACTTGTTTCAATTCCACTCCTGCAAACAAGTGATTAGAAAAGCAAGCAAGCACCGATAGTGTTTCACACACTTGTCACGTACTAAGGAACAAACAAGATTAGACAACTTGGCCGACGGACCAACCTGCTCTGGTACCAATTGTAACACCCTATTTCCCCAACGGTAATTTTAATAAAAATTAGAGTAAAATAAAACTCCAAAATAGGATGTCACATCATTCAACATATTCAAATTTGATCAATTAAGATAAAACAGATACATAACACATATTTCGGATGAACCGACAACATTTCAACATAGTCTTCAAACTTCAACTTTATTAACACATTGGAAAGAATTTCATAAATATTCTAAAATCTGCAACCATCATAAAATCAACAATTTAATCAATTAAAAGAGAGATTACAACAGTCCCAAAATCCTCAAAGAAGACATCAACTAAAATAAAACAATCGAGCATCCATCCCCTCGGTGTTAGGTATCAGAGCAAAGAAACCCACTAAAAATAAAAGGAGCAACATCTTCTAGACTTCGCGACTTCGCACTACTCCTGGTTATCTGCATGTTACCCACGTAGAGGCAACATTCAAACAGTAAGGGTGAGATATCATGACAATATAATAAGTAATATAATTATGAGTAAACAACAGGTATATCATGCAAGATTTCATGTTCTACATTTATTTGTCACATCACTTCAACAAGCCCACAATTCAACAATTCAACAAATGCAGTGCAACTAACTCTAATGCAAGATGCACGTGGCACTATCAGGGTATAAGCCCTCAACAAATTGCCATATAGGCCAGGGCATAAGCCCTCAACAATTACTAATATAGGATAGGGCATAAGCCCTCAACATTTTCCATAAAGGCCAACATCATCTTCGTAATACTGTAATATCACTTGTAATTCCTTCACACATCATTGATACAACATCGATACAATTAATCGCAACATTTTTCATTACAACACATACAACATACGAACACACCATAATCATTCGAATAAAACATTATCATATTTGCATCAAAATTATTAACAAATTTTAGAAAATATTTTTAGCTTTCCGACGGTCCAAATGGCGTGTCGAACGGACACCCGAGTCAAAAGTTATGAAGTTTTCCAGTTTTCAAAAATTTTATCCAACATAGCGGTAATCGGTTACCCAGTTATGGTAACCGGTTACTGCAAGACACTAACCCTGCTTTTTCCCAAAATCCTTCGTGGTAATCGGTTACCCCGTTACGTTAACCGGTTACTGCAAGTCAGTAGCCAAATGTTCAAAAACACAAACAGCGGTAACCGGTTACTCAGATATGGTAACCGATTACCCATCACAAATAGACTCAAAAACCTCAATTTTCTGCTACGAAATCCCATCGTCTTCATCCAAAAATCACTTTTTTTGAAAGATCAAACACATCAATTATTTTAAATCATCAACACACATCATATACCATAATTCCAACACAACTAACACATCAATATCATCATTTACAAGCAATTACAACTATTAATTTCACAACAATTTACCCCCAAAAGCCTAACATTCAATATCATCATATATCCACAATTAAACCACCTATTAGAGAGTCAGAACCCCACCCTTACCTTAAGTTTGATGATTCTAAGCCCTCTACCGGAGATTCCTTACCCTAGCTTGTATGCTCTTCTCTTCTCTTCGTTCTTCTCTTCTCACTTCAACATTCTATTCCTAGTGTTTTTACTTCTGTTGTTCTAACTACACACTTTAGACCCCTAAATCTATATACCAACTTTTCCCCTCCTCTTATTACTAGGTTTATTTTAATTATTAACTATTAATATTATAAATTAATATTTATTTCTTATAATAATAGTAATAATAATAATAATAATAATAATAATGTTGGTAATATTCATTCACTCCCATGTCTCTACATTTTTAACCATACACCCTAACTTCTTTAATTATCACTACTTCTAACTTTCCGACATAATCATCAGAACACATCATAAGATCATCAACACATATAAGCACACCTCATCATCTATTTTATTCCAATAAAATAATTCTAATTAAATTGGAGTGTTACATGATACACCTCTTGAAATTTAACTATGTCTTTTATATTTAAGTGTTAAGTTATGAACCTCCACTCTATGGTGTGATACGGTGGGAGAACTGACTTGATGTTTTGCGTTTTGATCACATTTGTGCGGATAGCAAGAGTCGCCACCGACTTTTCTTTTATCCAAAGGAAAGGTAAAAAAGCACAGGAAAGACCTTTCGAGATTATTTCTCGGGTTCAGGGGGTAGATTATGAAAAGGGAAGGTATTAGCACCCTTTTCATTCATGGTTTTCCATGGGCTCTTAGTTACTCGTTTAGATCAGTTGCTTTCATTTGATAGTGTGCTTGTGGTGTGGGCTTTGAAAATATTTTGAAAAGATCTCTTTGTAATGGTTCTCGTCTCTATAAGAACGCGTACGAAGTTTTGTTTCGAAAAGTAGTTCAAAGATGTGTTTGTGAATCATGTTTCGGAAAGTGTTTTGAAAATATGTTTTACAATGGTTTCGTCTCTATAAGAACGTATACAAAATGTTTTGTCTTTTTGAAAATGTTTTGAACTGAGAGTGTAGATGTAAAAGTTTTTTGTCGTGAGCAAGCGAGTAACTAAGAGTGAATCTATCTACTCGAAAGGTCTTTAAATTGTTCTTTTCTTTCTCCTTTTAATGGTGCTATCTTACCATTAATTTAGTAAGAAGCCCCACCATTGGATGTGAATGGACAGGCGCGGGTCAATTTCACAATCATCGAAAGCAACTTAGGAGACGCTTTAGCAATTTTCGTAAGGGACAAGATCGTTTTAATCGAAGGCAAAATCGAGGGTCATCGAGGGACTACGATCTTTTTTATCGAAGGGTCATTGCTAAAGTGTCCCATATTCGAGGGACATGATTGTATTTTCGAGGCAACGAGCGAGGTTACCCTAGAGGTGCGCGTGTGAAAAGTGTGTTGGTTTCAAGTTATTTTATTCTTTGATTAGGTCATCTAGCGATTGATTTTTTGAATCTTGCCATACACGCCTAGTTACTATACAGTATAAAGAAAGCAGTAAATTGTGGGAATTGAAATTCTACGCTATTACAAAATATTCGGGAATGGGGATACGATTTTTACAAATGGGGATGAATCAAATGAGATAGGAAGGTCCAAATAACAAGCAATACAACCAAATCGAATTTTGTGCGATTTAATTAAAGCTATGATAATCCATGTAAATAAAATCCACAAAATATGGAAATGAAATGTTAAATATTTACTTGAAAAGAGAAAAGTAAAACTTATTCTAAAAATAAAATAATTTATTAAATTATATTCTTTATTTTTTGTATTTCAATAATTTAAGTAAAATCTAAAGAAAGAAAACAAACTAAATTATTTTGTTTTGGTGTTTTATTATGTCAAATAAATCTAAAACAAAATTTATTAAAGAAAGAAAATGATAAAAATTATTTACAAAACCTAAATCAAATTAATAAAAATAAAATATTTTAAGTTTTATTTAGTAATTTGCATAATAAAAAAATGTAAGAAGAAAACAAATTAAAAAAACGTATGGGCTTAAGTTGGGTTTAGAGATGAGGCCCAAAAAAAAGTTCTTTTGCTGTAACACAAAAACAGGCCCAGGGAGGGAGTGAGACCAGCAAAACGCATGGGCCTACAGATTAACAAAAAAACAAGCCCAAGCTTCTTAAATCAAATTATCCAACACTTAGGAGATAATAAGAAAATTAGGGTTTGGGAACCCTTGTCTGTTCACAGCGTCGCTAGTTCATCTCTTCGTTCATCCTTTCCATTTTTGTTCATCTCTGCTCATCTCTAATCACTCTTACGTTTGTTAAAACCCTCCAAACATCTTCACTACCCGTCCCTGCCTAATTTCGCTAACAAATCGCTCTTTGCCTCTTTGTCTCAACATGATTTACGTTTTTGAAACCCTAAGTGTTGAAATAGGATTTGAACCTAAAGGATCCGAAACTAGTTCATCCTTGACCTCCCCCTAACTCTCTGTTGCCGGAATACAGTCGTTCTCGCCTCCCTAATCAAGTTCTAAAGATTTTCTCTAAAAAAAGGGTAAGGTTTATGCTATTTTCAAAGAAAACAAATTTCGTCGATTTTATTTTTTATCTTCCATGTTTTTCTGTTAATTAAGTTTGGTCCATCTTAAATGCAGAAGTTATATGCTCATGGAAGATTTGGGAAAGAGGAAGAAACCATACCCGTTGAAGTTTTACAATTTTCCTCTTGCGAAATAGAAAGGGAGAGGCGAGGCGGTGTTCAATGGTAACAGAAGCTTCACGAGGGGAAGAGATGAGGAGGAGCACGTTGCTTTTCTGGTTTGTCGGTAATCTCTTCTGTTTCCTTTGAATGATGGTGATTAACAATTTTCTGGATTTTTTGTGGTTTGTTACTGTTTGGGACTTTTTGTTTGATGCTTGGTTTTTGGATGGAGGCTTGGTACTGGTTTTTGGTTTGGGATCTTGCTACTGTATGATTGTTAACAGTTTGAAAATTTTCTTGGATATGTTTCTGGTTTTTGTGTTTTAGGCCCGGTTCAGGTTTTGGGGAGTTAACAGGTTTTTTGCTTTGATGATGGTTGCTAGTTTTCGTTTGAATAGTTAACAGTTTTGTGAGATTTTGGTTTTGGATTTGTTGATGTTTTCGTGAGTTTGAAACTTGGTTAACAATTTTGTAAAATTTTGGTTTTTGGATTTGTTGATGTTTTTCTGGTTTTTGAGTTTGTGAAGCTTGTTGACTATATTTTCAGTTTAAGACTCGTGGTTTGGAGTTTTGAGGTTTGACAGGTTTTTGCTTTGATGAGGGTTACTGGTTTCTCAGTTGAGACTTATGGTTTGGGACTTTTGAGGTTTTACAGGTTTTTTTACTTTGATGATGGTTACTGGTTTCTCAGTTTGAGACTTGTGGTTTTTCTTTCTATTGCTCTCTCCTTGTTATATTGACCCTGCTTCTGTTATATTCATATTCAAATGGTGGGAAACCAATTTTTTTGAATATTTTAGTATATTGTCCTTATGGCCTTTTGTTACAGTTTTTTGTTTTTTAGCAAATTCTATGCAACTTGTGACAGGCAGGGCAACAAGGCTGTGCATTTGGGCAATTCCAATAACCTAGGTGACCTCTTTCCTCTCTTCTCTCTAAAATGACAAAAGAAAAAGCAAATTGCTTTTTTGCCTTTTTTCTAATTCTGAAAGGTTTGCATGGAAAATGATGACATATTGCTTCTTGAGCAAGTTTTGCTATTTGACTTAGCTATTTGTTTACTTGCTATATTGTTGCCTCGTTTTTTGTTGATGCTGCTGGTTTGGCCTATTGTAATGCTGTTGTTTGTGATGCTGTTTGGACAGTTTGTGGCATTTTGTTTGGTTCAGTTTGTAGCATTTTGTTTGGTTCAGTTTGTAATGCTTGCGAGTTCTTTTCCTCTTTCTTTTTGTGAACCAAGAAAGATAACCTTCTTGTGATTTGCAATTAGGGGAAATAAATTGTGATGAATTGAACAACATTCTGATTCCATATTGCAAACCTTAATGATGAATGCCTTTTTGGAAATTTTTTGTTCATGCCCAAATAACTTGCACTAATCATGTTTTTTCTTTTCTTGTTTTCATGTGAGCAAAATTGGAGATGACAAAGCAAAGACGCAAGAAATATGTGGCAAGCATGGAAGTCTTGGAGATAAGCAAAGGAATTTGATACGACTTCAATCTTCAAACAAACTTAGGCATAAATTAATTCTCCTAGGCCAAACATTTATTTGGATTTTCTTTGTAACTTAGAAAGATTACTCTGGTATTTTGATGTGTTGTATCCAATAGTACCAATTCATCTTTAAATACAATAGGTTGTAAAACATAAAGTATTAAAGAATAAATTGTTTTGTACCAAATGTTTGAAATTGGAGAATATCTTGAGTTGTAGCATGAAATATTCTGGTGTCACTTGAATAACTTGAAATCCTTTATCAACAACAACTTGTAATTTCTCTTCGCATCCTAACTGATTTTTTTGAAATTCCCAATCAAGATATTTGAAATAAAATACTCCAGCCTGGTAACTTAAATTCCAAGTAAATCCACTAATTTTGTAACTGCATTTCAAACAAACACGTACTGTATATTCCATTTCCTAACCAAACAAATGTTTTAAGGACGTAAATCATCTGGTCAACCTGGATCCCACAATCATGATTGTCTTAAATGACAATCTCAACCTCCATCTCTTGTCCCAAACAAATCATGCTCTGAGAACAAACGTTATCTTTTTCAGTAAACTGCGTTTTAAGAAAATTCAAAATCAATCAAATGCCTTGCGATGATTTGATAATTTTAAAGTTTTCCAAACTCAAATTTATTCCGATTCTTTGAAGATAAACCCGTGAGAGACATCACATGTGACCATGAACAAACATAATTGTCTCAAAATCTTGTAGCTTGAAGAAATCATAAGTACAATCTTGAGGAAGCATGAAGACCTGTGAAAGTCAATTGGATCTTTGAGAACTCATTTTCTTTTTAGAAATGCAAGAAACCCTAATTGTTGTTTTACTGCCACTGAAGAGAATCTGTCTGGTCGATTTTTGAGCCATCTTGAATATCTGAGAAACCCTAGGGTTGTGTCTTCTATGAAAAATGGGAGGGCAAATTTTGGGGTACAACAGCTGCCCCTGTTCAATTTTCTTAAACTTGAAAAGCGAGATCGACATGTTTGTCGTTTGTGGCTTGAAAGTAGAAGATAATTGAACACTAGAGTGCCCAGAAATTTGCACTTGATGACGCGCTGGTTTGATTGTGTAGGGAAATGGGCTTAAAGATGCCATTTGGAGAAACAAAGGAGAATTGTCGGAGATGGGCTTACAGATGCCATCCAAAGGTGATTGTTGACAGAAAGTTTGAACTGGATCTGAATAGAGAATGGATCAGAATAAACCATTGAGAGGTTTATCCGAAACAGTAAAAATTTGGAAATGAATCAGAATAAATCATTGAGAGATTTATCTGAAACAGTAAAAATCTGGAGACGAATCAGAATAAACCGTTGAGAGATTTATCTGAAACATTAAAAATCTGGAGACGAATAAGAATAAATCGTTGAGAGATTTATCTGAACCAGTAAAAATCTGGAAATGAATCAGAATAAACCGTTGAGAGATTTATCTGAACCAGTAAAAATTTGGAGATGAATCAGAATAAACCGTTGAGAGATTTATCTGAACTAGTAAAAATCTGGAGATGAATCAGAATAAACCGTTGAGAGGTTTATCTGAAACAGTAAAAATCTGGAAATGAATCAGAATAAATCATTGAGAGATTTATCTAAAACAGTAAAAATCTGGAGACGAATCAGAATAAACCGTTGAGAGATTTATCTGAAATAGTAAAAATCTGGAGACGAATCAGAATAAACAGTTGAGAGATTTATCTGAACCAATAAAAATCTGGAAATGAATAAGAATAAACCGTTGAGAGATTTATCTGAACCAGTACAAATCTCGAGATGAATCAGAATAAACCGTTGAGATATTTATCTGAACCAGTAAAAATCTGGAGATGAATCAGAATAAACCGTTGAGAGATTTATCTGAACCAGTAAAAATCTGGAAATAAATCAGAATAAACCGTTGAGAGATTTATCTGAACCAGTAAAAATATGGAGATGAATCAGAATAAACCGTTAAGAGATTTATCTGAACCAGTAAAAATCTGGCCTTTTCTCGTAAACTGATATGTATTTGACTTGTTGAAGATTTGTATCTGTCGGAAATTTGATGATAATAACTGTCAAATGTCTCTTTTCTGTAAAAAGGTGAAGAGTTAATTGTATGCAATGCTATGCGATGCATGGTGTGATGTTTGCCTCTCAAAATAAATGAGATTGCACTGTATGCACTTGAGTTGCCAATTGTGATACGGTGGGAGAACTGACTTGAGGTTTTGCGTTTCGTCGCAAATGTTTCGGTTTAGCAAGAGTCACCACCGACTTTTATTTTATCCAAAAGGAAAGGTAAAAAAGCACAGGAAAGACCTTTGAGATGTTTTCTTGAGTTCAGGGGGTAGATTATGAAAAAGGGAAGGTGCTAGCACCCTTTTCATCCATGGTTTTCCATGGGCTCTTAGTTACTTGTTTAAATCACCTGCTTTGGTTTTGAAATTGTTTGAAATGGTGCTTTGTGTGGTTTTGAAAGTATTTTGAAAAGAGGCCATCATTTTGGCAATCTTTGTAATGATTCTCATTCGTAAGAATGTATACAAAGATGTTTGTCTTTTGAAAAATGTTTCAATGTTTTGGAAGTTGTTTGGAAATGTTTTGAAATGTGTGTGTTTGTTTTTGAAAATAACAAGGATTGTTTTGAATTTGGTCAAGTAACTAGAAGCTATCTACTTACTCAAATGTCTTTCTTGTACATTTTTATTCCTTTGACATTGTTGATTTACCATTGTTTTGGTAAACAACCCTATCTTTGGATGTTAAACGAGACGGGCGTGGGTCATCATGACCATGATAGCAATGTTGCCAAGTATCTTTAGCATTTTGAGGGACCAAGATCATTTGTTTTAGGCAAACTTTTGATAGCGTCATCGAGGGACTATGATCTTTTTGTTTTGTTTTGTTTTGCCAAGATAACTTGCATGCATACCATGGCCATTTTGTTTAGGCAACCAAGTGGGTGAAACCCTAAGGTGCTTGTGTGTAATGTGTGTCATATTACATGCTTTTGTTTGTCTTGAGTTAGGTCATTCTATTTGTTTGATTTTTGTCTTGTCATGCAAAACCATAGTTTTACTAAACATGGTATAATGCGATAAATTGCGTAAAATAAAACTAAGCTATTACAAAAATTATTATGGGAGGGGGGATACAAGTTTTTGAATGGGGATATTTGCACAAAATAAAACCCTAAAATACTTTTACAACCCAATTGAATTATTGTACAATAAATAAATATACAATTATTTAAATATGCAAATAAAATGTATTTATGCAAAATGTTTTGTATTTGATTTTTTGTATGAAAAAAATAAATTATTTAAACCTTAAAAAAGAGAAAAAATAATATTGTTATTTTTTAAAAGGGGAAACCCTAATTTTTTGATTAGAAGAAAATATATATTCTATATTTATTTTACTTTGTCCATTTTTGTACAAGAAATAATAAATAATATTATTAACAAATATTAAAAATTAAAATATGTATGAAAATAATATTTTATGTGTATGAATAATAAAAATAAAAATGTATGGTATTTTTAAATGCGTTTACTATTTATTTTAAGAAAATAGATTCTATTTATTCTAATAAATCATTATTTTGTGCAAAAAATAAGATAAAAAATAAAATAAAATGCAAAAAATAAAGAAAATATTTTTCATGATTTTTTTATATTCAGAAAAATAAATAAAAGCAATAAATATAAAAATGAAAAGAAAATATGAAAAATATACAAAATATGCAAAGAGGGTGCAAATAGTGGATCAGGGGGTGTGGAAATCAAAACAGAAGGGCCCAAGGCGCCAAAGGCCCAGGACAGTCATCCATGTCCTCTAGCCAAGCTCCCTGCGCGCGCGTTTTTGCCTCAACCTGTATCTTGCTATTCTTTGCACAAAAACAAAAACTTGCAACATAAAACATGTAGCATTTTTTATCACGATTCCAATGATATAAGATTTGTAAACTAACTCTAAAAGATGAGGGAGAATTTAATCAGCCCTAATTTCCGACCTAATTTTTCAGCATGTTCAACATTCAAATTCTCTTAGCTCAGTTAATATAAATGACAAATATGCATATGTACAACTTTACCATGCTAGAGACTACATTTTTGGTTCACAAATTGTGGCTTGAAGATGCCTAAATAGAGAGATAAAGTTTTGAAAAATACCTCATTCAACTGGATTTGGATATGGCAATGTGGGGACTTTGAGTGAGGCCTGAGGATCGTGTGAGCTTCCTTGAAGTTCCCTCAAGCTATTCCAATGCTTAGTTGGCTTTGTGGATGGCTGAAAACCTCTGTAGAAGTCAAGCTGCAACCTCCAAACTTGAAAATGGCAATGGCTGGAAAAGAGCTCACAGTTGCAGGATGAATGCTTGGATAGTTTGGATATGATGTGGAGAAGATGTTTCAAGTGTTAAGAGACAAAACGCACGAGAAAATAATGAGATGGCTAGTGTTTTGCAGAAACTGACAGTTTGTGCAGAAAAATGAGGTTTTTGTGTTTTGGAGAGTTTCAGATCATAAGCATTCGTGTTCTAGCTTGAGATAAGTTTGTGAAGATGTTTAGAATGATGCCAAGTCCACTCTTTAACAGATGTGCAAGTTCTGACTTCTTTTGTAACCTTTCTTGTATTTGAAGAAAAGTGACAAGACTTATGCACCATGCTTGTACTAGCTATCTCAAGGGATGATAATAGTTGGTATGCTTTGCTTAATTCCTGTGGAGATTGTCTGCACCAAAAGAACAAGTCCAAGGCTTAAGGATGATAAAGTTGTAAAAGCTTGCTTTATCAAAATGGCATTGTGCCCTTTATGCCATTTATGGATTTATTTCTTGTACAATGCTCTAAAGGTCAAAATAAAGCCATTAACCACTGAGCTAGCATTTAATTATGGAGTGTAGAAGGGATTTAGGACCTGTAATGCAAGGTACAAGCATGCTTGATCAGATTTGCAACTTGATGCATTGTAAAAATGGCTTGAACAAAAGTGACAAAATGTCATTTTATCTTCTTCGATTCTCCCTAACCTTAAATGATCTTGGAGAGTTCTTTGACATTTTAGAAAGCTTGCAACATGCTCTACAATCCATATTTGAAATTCACTTTGAGATACCTCTTGGAACTAGGTGAAAATTTGCCATGAAGTTAGGTCAAAAACCTGCCTAAACTAGGGCAAAATTTCACTAAGTTATTTAGTTCATGGACCCTTATTCACAAATTCATAACTTGAGATCCAAACATATTTTGGGAAAACTTTGTGAATCAAAGTTGTATATTTCATGGAGGAATACAACTTTCATGTTGGAAGTTTTCCTTGAATCAAATTGCATCATGGTGAAAAGTGGTGGAAAGTTGGGAAAAAATAAGAAAATTTCCCATACTTAGAAAAATTCTAAGTTATGAAATTTTCAAATTCAAAACCCTAATTTGCAATTTTAGGTTTCTTGGTGAACAAGTTTCATGTTTTGACATATCTTGATGAATTATGACCCTTGGCACTTGATTTTGACCAAAAAGTCAAAGTTTGACTTTTCAGTGTACAATTGACTTTTGATCAATTGACTGCAAAATTCATCTGTCAATCATATGTACTTGAGATCTTTTGAACCATGTGATTAGGTCAAGATGATGCCATTGAGTCCTTAAAATCATGTTTGAACCCAATTGGTCATTGGCTAGGTTAAAAATCAGAAATTGCCCTTTCTCAGTCAAAACCCTAATTTTGACCATTTTGCCCTTTTGATGATTTGATCAAATTTCTTGAGGAGTTGTGATCCAAACTTGATAAAATGGTACATATGAGTCTAGAATGTTGTTGTGGATCAAAAATTATGAAGTTTGACTGTAAATTGGCCATGGTTGACTTTCCCCCCAATATAGTTGATTTTTAGGTCAACTGTCCAATTGACTGGTCCAAAATATGATTCAAGGCTTGAAACTTAACATGAGAAATCTTAGGGGTCCAAGATGGTGTATGAAAGTCACATGAAGCATTGACAGTCCAAAAATCCTTGTGCAAACTCAAACCCTAATTTCA
The DNA here is from genome assembly GCA_948472305.1 of Vicia faba. NCBI lineage: Eukaryota > Viridiplantae > Streptophyta > Magnoliopsida > Fabales > Fabaceae > Vicia > Vicia faba. The sequence continues at coordinate 1,601,997,388 of OX451739.1, forward strand.
GGTCATCAGTGCAAGATGAGGTATCTTGAGCTGACAAACCCTAATCTTGTCTTGAGTCCAAGAAGTCTTGTGAGGAAAATCTTGATAAATGAGAGGGCGAATTTTGGGGTACAACATCTACCCCTGTTCAATCTTCTTGAACCTGAAGAGTTAGATTGGAGAGTTTTGTCGTTCGTGACTCGAAGGTAAAAGATGATTGGACACTAGAGTGCCCGTAAATTTGCACTCGTCAAAGTGTAGTTGAGGGAATGGGCTTAAAGATGCCATTTAGAGAGGTGATATAATCTTGTTGGAGATGGGCTTGTAGATGCCATCCAAGAATGTTTGTTGAATTGTAAGTTGTAAGTCAGAAATAATGAGTATCAGAATGGTGTCCGTATCTGGAACGTATCTGAACTGTATCTGGAGACTGAATCTGAATGAGCAAAAGAATAACATCCGCATCTGGAGCGTCTCTGAGCTGTATCTGAACTAGAATATGAATAAGTGATAGAATGACTTTCGTGTCTAGAGCGTATCTAAGCTGGAGAAAATCAGGATAAGTGACAAAATGGCAACCGTGTCTGAAGCGTATCTGTACTGTATCTGAACAAGAGAATTGAATGAGTATCAGAACGACGTCCATGTCTGTAGCATATATGAACTTGAAAATCTGAATGAGTAGCAGAATGACTTTCGTGTCTGGAGTGTATCTGTACTGTATCTGGGGACTGAGTCTGAATGAGCAATAGAATGACTTCCGTGTCTGGAGTGTATCTGAGTTGTATCTGAACTAGAATTTGAATTAGTGACAAAATGACTTCCGTGTCTGGAGTGTATCCGTACTGTATCTGAATAAGTGAAATCTGAATAAGGGTCAGAATGGCATCTGTGTCTGAAGCGTATCTGAACTTGAATCTGAATGAGTAACATAATGACTTCCGTGTCTGGAGTGTATCCGTACCGTATCTTGAAAGATGTTGAGATCTGAATGAGCAACAGAATGGCTACCGTGTCTGGAGCGTATCTGTAATGTATCTGAAATCTTTGAACATTGTTAATGATAGCTGTTAATCTTATCCTGAAAAGGGTAAAATGTTAGCTGAAAAACAAAGTTATGTTGCATGAAATGTATGATGCAATATATGTGCTTTATCAATGTTTATGATATATGAATGAAATGTATGCTCATGCAAGCTGATTAGCTGTTATGCCGAGGAAAATAAATTTTTGACTGCTGCCGGGGAAAATAAATCCTTGACTGCTGAGGATAAGAAATCCTTGACGATTGTTGGGGATTAAAAACCCTTGATGACTTCACTGGGGATATGGGGATCCTTCATATCTTTCATTCCGTTTGTGAGAGTAATGCCATGTAATGCCTGAGAAATCTGCTTGGAGAATTCAGAGAACTTTGATGACTTCTGCAGGGGATTAAGAATGAGAATGTTCATTCTGTTGGGGAATCCAGAGAACTCTGATGACTTCTTGCTGGGAATTAAACAAAAGGGAAACCTTGTTCTGTTGGGGAATGATGAAAACTCTGTGGGGAAGAAAGCTATCCTGCTGGGGAGTAGGTTCAGGAGTTTGGGTTGTATGCCACTCTACTGGGGAGTTATCAGGTTGGAAAGAGACAGAAGTGAACTATTGTTCGGTTGATCTTCAGGCTTCAAGATAACTTGCTGGGGAATTTGGAGAAACTGAATGGTCTCCACTAGGGATTGATAGTTTGAAATTTTGTCTCTGCTGGGGATCTGGGAGTTTGAAGTTTTGGCTCCACTGGGGATCTGGGAGTTTGAAGTTTTAACTTTGATGGGGATCAAGGGTTTGAAATTTTTAGCTTCGCTGGGGATCTTAATGATGTACTGTAGGGATATACTCATGGAATATCCTAAAGACATTTCCCTAATCTTTCAACCTGTCAGCAATTGTTCTTTTTCATTTCTGTTTATTTGTAAACAATAATTATGTTCAAATGCATATGTTCATTAATGAATCATTGGACGTTTTTGCAAATAAAACACCAGTATAAAAAGAAAAAGGACAAAAAGGTTTTTTGCACTTTAAAGAGGTATCTTTGTATTTACTTTGAATAAGTGTTTGTATACAAAGGAGACAAATATCCTAGTAAGAGGATGGTGTCATAAGAGTAAGAAAAATTTATACAAAGAAAGAATAACTATTTGTAAAAAATCCCATGGGGTTTCCATTCCGCTATAGCCTTCGTGTCTCTGAATATCTTGTCCACTTGCTGCTTTGTCCGAAGATGATTGGATTGATCAGAAACCTCAGGTTTGTGAGTGAAGAGATTGTCCTTAAAGTGATCCGACGAGACATAGTCATACGCTTTAATTCCATAACTTTTGCCTGGATCGCCCTTTCGGGTTTTTGATCCACCGGGAAACCCTTTTTTGCCCAAGTCTCCCTTTCGAGTTTTCAACTTGCCGAGTGTACAGATTTTTTTTTGTGTTTATCCCTAATTTTTGCTTGAACCGCCCTTTCGGGTTTTCGATTCACCGGGATGCCCTTGTTTTGCCTAGGTGTGTCAACCTAGCGGGTCATTTATGCGTAGTATCTTTTGACTATGTCTGCATTCGCAGGGTGCGGCAAGTCGTCGCCGTCTATGGTGGTTAAGATCATTGCCCCACCAGAAAAGATGTTTTTGATCACAAATGGTCCTTCGTAGGTAGGAGTCCATTTTCCCCTGGGATCACTTTGTGACAAGATGATGCGCTTGATCACTAGATCTCCAACTTGATACGCTTGGCGTCTGACTTTCTTGTTGAAAGCCTTGATCATCCGTTTTTGATACGTCTGACCGTGGCAAATAACAGTAAGTCTCTTCTCGTCAATTAAGTTCAACTGATCAAGTCGGGTTTGAATCCAATCGTCTTCACTCAAACCTGCATCCTTCATGATTCTTAAAGAGGGGATCTGAACCTCAATAGGTAAAACAACCTCCATGCCGTAAACCAAAGAATAGGGTGTTGCCCCAGTTGATGTTCGAGCCGTGGTACGATACCCGTGGAGAGCAAACGGTAGCATCTCATGCTAGTCCTTGTAGGTGATTGTCATCTTCTGTATAATCTTCTTAATGTTTTTATTCGCAGCTTCAACTGCACCATTCATCTTTGGCCGATAGGGGGATGAATTGTGGTGTTGAATTTTGAACTACTCGCACAAGGCGGTGATCATAGTGTTATTAAGGTTTGTACCATTGTCAGTGATGATCCTTTCGGGGATACCGTACCAGCAAATGAGATTCTGTTTGATGAAGCGGGCAACAACATTCTTTGTGACAGAGGCGAAGGAAGCTGCTTCGACCCATTTGGTGAAATAATCAATGGCCACTAGAATGAAGTGGTGTCCATTGAAGGCTGTTGGCTTGATCTCTCCAATCAGGTCGATTCCCCACATAGCAAAGGGCCAAGGAGCTGTTAGGACATTAAGAGGGACCGGGGGCACGTGCACCTTGTCTGCATAGATTTGACACTTATGGCAGGTCCGGGAGTGTCGATAGCAGTATGCTTCCATGGTAGACCAGTAATAGCCTGCCCATAGAATCTTCTTTGCCATCTTATGCCCGCTTGAGTGAGTGCCAAAGGTACCTTCATGCAGATCAACCATGATCTTTTCAGCTTCAACTTTGTCCACACAACAGAGTAGAACAAAATCATGGTTACGCTTGTATAGGATGCCATTGCTCAGGAAAAACTTAGCTGAGAATCTCCTTAAGAACTTTTTGTCATTGACTGAAGCTCCTTCTGGGTATTCTTGAGTCTCAAGATACTTTTTGACTTCGTGAAACCAAGGCTGGTCCACTACTTCTTTAGTATTAATCTTGTGACAATGTGCTGGTTCATCCATATGTTCAATGGTGATTTGGGGAGCCTCATTATCCCAGTTAAGTTTAAACATGGATAACATTGTAGCTAGAGCATCTGCTAGCTGATTTTCTTCTCGCGGGAAGTGCTCGAAGGTAATCTGCTCAAAACGTGGTAGCAATGTCAAGACATGTTCTTTGTGGGGGATGAGGTTCGGATGCTTAGTGTCCCCTTCTCCTTTGATCTGACTGATGACCAAAGTTGAATCCCCAAACACCACTAAAGATTTGATTCCCAAGTTAATGGCAGCCTTGAGTCCAAAGATTCATGCTCCATACTCGGCCATGTTGTTCGTGCATTTGAAGCAAAGTATGGATGTGAAAGGAGTATGGCATCCTTCTGGAGATATGAGCATGGCTCCGATACCGTTACCAAGTGCATTAGAGGCCCCATTAAAGAACAGGGTCCATCGGGATCCTTTTTCAGGTCCGTCATATGGTCTGATTCCTTCACAGTTGTCTACTGTCATGATGTCTTCGTCAGGAAAGTCAAATTTCATGGATTGATAATCTTCTACAGCTTGATGGGCAAGATGATCAGCTAGCACACTCCCCTTTATAGCTTTTTGGGTCGTGTACTGTATGTCATACTCTGTTAGGATCATCTTCCATCTAGCTATCCTTCCAGACAAAGCAGGCTTTTCGAAGATGTAATTTATCAGATCCATCTTAGATATCAGCAAAAAGGTATGAGTCAGCATATACTGTCTTAGCCGGCGAGCAACCCATACCAAAGCGCAACAAGTTTTCTCGAGCAGTGAATATCTGGTTTCACAATCGGTAAACTTTTTGCTAAGGTAATAAATGGCATGCTCTTTTCGGCTAGACTCGTCATGCTGCCCCAATACGCACCCCATTGAGTTTTCTAAGACGGTCAGATACATGATCAGCGGTCTTCCCTCGACTGGTGGCATCAAGACAGGAGGCTCTTGTAGGTACTCCTTGATTTTGTCGAAAGCAAATTGACAGTCATCATTCCATCTAACTACCTGATCTTTCTTCAGCAGCTTGAAGATTGGCTCACAAGTAGATGTTAGGTGAGAAATGAACCTAGCAATGTAGTTTAGGCATCCCAAGAAACCTCTGACTTCCTTCTCAGTGCGAGGAGCAGGCATTTCTTGTATATCTTTGACTTTGGCAGGATCAACCTTGATGCCTTTGTTGCTGACGAAGAAACCCAAGAGTTTACCAGATCGGACTCCAAAAGTGCACTTGTTCGAGTTCAATCTTAGCTTGTACTCCTTCAACCTGACAAACAGCTTTTGCAAATGGTCAAGGTGTCCTTCTTTCGTTTGTGATCGGGCTATCATGTCATCTACGTAGACCTCTATCTCTTGATGTATCATATCATGAAACAAAGCTACCATGGCGCGTTGATAGGTTGCCCCGGCATTCTTCAGTCCGAATGGAATCACTTTGTAGCAGAAGGTACCCCATTGTGTGACAAAAGTAGTTTTCTCCATGTCCTCAGGTGCCATTTTGATCTGGTTGTACCCTGAGAATCTGTCCATGAAAGAAAAAACTTTGTGCTGAGCTGTATTGCCAACCAGAATGTCAATGTGCGGAAGTGGAAAGTCATCTTTAGGGCTAGCCCTGTTTAAGTCTCTATAGTCCACGCACATTCTCACTTTGCCGTCCTTCTTAGGCACGGGCACGATGTTAGCAACCCATTGTGGATAGGAAGTAACAACCAGAAATCCAACATTGAACTGCTTCATAACTTCTGCTTTGATCTTCTCTGACATGTCGGGCCTCATGCGGCGGACCTTTTGTTTCACAGGTGGACAGTCTTCTCTGGTTGGGAGACGGTGTACCATAATGTCTGTATCGAGTCACGGCATGTCCTTGTATGACCAGGCAAAGATCTCAACATATTCATGCAACATCTGAATCAAGCGCTCCTTGACACTCGATTCTAGGTTGGCACCCACTTTGATTTCCTTTCTGTCTTCCTCAGTACCCAGATTGATAGTATCTAACAGCTCCTCGTGAGGCAAAATTGCTCTTTCTTCTTGTTGTAATAATCTGGACAATTCCACGGGCACTTCAAAATCTTCCTCACCTTCGTATTCGGCTTGGTTGATCAGATCTTCAGAGTCACTGAAGGCTATAGCAGAATGGTTACCCATAGGATCCGTAATGGAAGGGTATCTGCATTTGTGAGTGTAGGTGTGTGTAAGAGTATAGCCATCTTAAAACAACAAAATGTAAAAGAAAGACAATGAGCACAAAAGGTTTATATGAAAAAGCGTCCATGATTCATTGAAATGACATATGAAAATGAAATAAGAACCCTTGCAAATGGACCAATGTGCCTCGGGTAAGACACATGGTTGAAAAAGTACGAATTGTTTGTTAATTATTACAAGTCCAACAGAAATGTAAAAGATAAATTACTGCGGTATGAAAGTAATCGGAATGAAGTCTTTGGCTTCCCAGTTGCACGGTCCTCCTCCGACAGTAGGAAATATCCAATATTCCAGGCTGCCATCTTCTTCACTGTCCTCTAGTGCATTAACCCCTTGGTGGCTGATCTTCACAGGTGGCCCTCCAGCGCGGGCGTGGCGCACAACCTTCTGAGCGGTCGAAGTAAATCCCAAGCCAAACTTGTCTGATTTATAGGGAAAGTCTGGAAGCTGCCCCCAGATGGTGGATCCGCCTTCTTCCACTACTACCCTTGCATCCTTTAGAGATGACATCCGAGGTGGTGGTCTTGTGATCACAGGAGTTGAGGACACTGCCTTGGTCGCCGCTATTTTCTGAGAGACTTCTTCAAAATGTTGGAAAGGGGTTTCAATGAACTCGCCATCCAATTCCATATATCAGAATGAATTCAGATGACTAATCATGTATTCCTATTCCCCATGGACAGTTATGATCTTCCCTTGGACGGGGTACTTCAGCATCTGATGCAAAGTGGAGGTGACAACATCGGTGTTGTGAATCCAGGGATGTCCCAACAGACAGGAATAGGAAGGACGAATGTCCATCACATAGAAAGTGGAGTTGAAAGTCTGGGTTCCCACCTTGATCGGGATGTCCACCTCCCCATGGACCATCCTCTTAGAGCCGTCAAATGCTCTCACAATGATGTTATTGGGTTTCAGGGTTAGGCCTTCACAATCCAATCTATCAAGGGCCTTCTTTGGTAAGACATTCGGAGATGATCCCGTATCAACCAAGACATGGGCTAAGGTGGTTCCCCTACACTCTACTGAGACATGTAGAACATCATTGTGTTTTCTCCATTTGGGGGTCAAGTCAGCATCGGAGAAACCTAGGCCATTGTCAGCTGTTAAACTGGCCACACACTCTTAGAATTGATCTGCAGAAGTCTCTTGCAGCACATGCGCTGTCTTCAGAAATTTCACTAGAGCTTTAGCATGTGCCTCAGAGCACAGCAGCAAGGCTAACATGGAGATCTTCGAGGGGGTTTGCCCCAGCTGTTCAACCATATCATAATCACTTTTCTTAATTATCCTCAGGATTTCTTCCATCTCCTTCTTGGATGTTTCAGAAATAACTAGCGAATGAGCCTTCGTCAGGACAGACTCCTCTTGAACATTCTTTCCTTTATTCTCAGCAGTGGAAGTAGGAACAAGAATTGGAATTGTATTGTCTTTGTCGGTAGGTACACTTGCAGGTACAATGATTGGTGCTGAGGTAATCTTCGGAATGGCCACGGGTCCAAAGACTGCCTTTGGAGGGGCAATCTCTGGAGAGAAAATTCTTCCACTACGGGTGATTTTGCTTGTTCTAGCAATGTTAGTGATGTCGGAAATGTCCTCCTCGGAGCTTTCTTCTTCGGCAGTCAGTTCAATCTGTTTGACACCATGGTAGTAGATTTCTCCACCATAGTTCCATGGTACCGTTTTATCTGATTTGTATGGGGTTGGCCCATGCATTGTTATCTTCAGCGGAGTAGTCATAGGAGCGGATGTAATCCTAACGGGTTTTTTAGGAACCCTGGAAGGATTGGCATATATAGTTATTATTGAAACTTCTGGAACTGGAACGGGTGAAATATGAGCTTTCTCAAACAAGATTTCTTGGTTATCAATCAGTTGTTGGATACCTTTTTTCAACAGAGGGAAGTTAAATGATGAGGATAGGCAAACAAGGCAATCTTTGTCACAACCTGGGAACACACCACCTTTTAACAAATTCAACTTGATGGTCGAGAGCGGAGTCAACAATTTATCCACAGTAGAAACAAATAAATCCTCCTCAACAACATTGGCATTATGCCTAGGCATCGGAGCGGAGATAACATTCGGTTTCTCAGGTGCTTCAAATTCAACCTCCTTAGCATCTATCAGGTCTTGAATCTTGTTCTTCATAGCCCAACAGTTGTCAGTGTCGTGCCCTGGACTTTCAGAATGGTATGCGCACCTGGCATTCGGATGGTAGTGGGGAGATGCAGTATTGGGATTTTTAGGGGCCTCTTTTAGCATGGCCAGATTTAAATTCAAAAGATGTGGTAGGACTTGAGCTGGAGTCATGTTAATCTTGGTGAATTGCCTGATTGGCCTTTCCACCCTTTGCTGACTATTTCTCGGCTGATTGTTTCTTGGCTGGTCTGATCTTGGCTGGTTTGATGCAGACTTTTGAATCATAACGGCCCCCACCGTCGATCGGCGCTCAGTTCTTTCCTGATTTCTCTGTGCATAGACAACAGACACTTCCTTCTTTCTAGTGAAGGGCTTTTTCACAGCAGCAGAGGTAGATACGTCTTTCTGAATTTTCCCACTTTTTATACCGGCTTCAACCCTCTTGCCGGTTAAAATTAGCTTAGTGAACCCAGCAGATGAGCTCCCAATCAGGTGGTTGAAGAAAGGACCTGACAGGGTACCCAAGAACATGTCCACTAGCTCTCTTTCAGATAAAGGGGGTTGCACCCTTCCGGCTAGATCCCTCCACTTTTGGGTGTATTCTTTAAAACCTTCATTTGCAACCATGCCCATACTCTGAAGCTGAGTACGGGTTGGAGCCAAATCTGTGTTGTATTGGTACTGTTTATAGAATGCGACGGAAATGTCTTCCCAGTTATGTACATCAGCCCTCTCCAACTGGTAGAACCAATCAAGTTGCGTTCCTGATAAACTGTCTTGGAAGAAATGGACCCACAAATCCTTGTCAGCAGAATGTGGCTGAATCTTCCTGACATAAGATCTGAGATGCATTTTGGGACAAGACACCCTATCATACTTGTAAAATAGTGGCACTTTAAACTTAGGAGGGATTACAATTCCTGACACCAACCCTAGCTCCTCAAAATCTAACCCCAGGACTCTCTGTATTTCCATAGCAGCTAGACGCTCTTCCAAGTGTTTGTATTTGTCATCGGCCGGAGGGTACTATTGTTCAGAGTAGTCCTCTTCTTCCTCTTCTTCTGCTTCTACTTCAGAATATGATGGTACTGCCACTCCTTTTCCTTTCCTTTCCCCTTCATCAGAGGTTGTTGGAAATTCCAAGGTCCTTCTGGCTTGTCCCTCAAACCTTCTGCCCATGATAACTACACCGGCTCGCTTCTTCTTCTTTTTCTCTTTCTCTTTCTATAGCAGAGTCTTGAGCTCCTCCTGCCCCTTGGCCAGGGTCATGAGTAGCTGTTGAAATTGTGAATTCTGAGCTTGCAAGTCTTTAACCATTTGTTCTAGATCCATCTTCTGAAATAAACAGTAGAGGGATGAGGAAACTTCTTGCAAAGACCTGCTTATGCATATGATGAATGATATGTATTCATGTAATGCATTCAAGGATTCAAAAATTCAAATTTGTTTTAAACAAAAAGAAACACACGTTATATTAATAAAATAGAATTTGAGTACATCAATGCCCCTAGGGCAAAATAATACAAAATCCTAAGATAAAAAGACGTTGCGCATCCTTTTTGGTGCAATGTAGGTGTTGAGAGTCCGCTCTTTGTGAAGTAGCTGAGTAAGTTCCAAAACCTTCTTCTCGCTTGAGTAGAATTGGGCTTCGAAAGTATCGCGCTCTCCCTTGAGCTGTATCCAACTCCTTTGTAGATCTTCGAGTGATGTTGGCATGTCAGGATGTAGGATGGTGTATGGAACCTCTCCTTCCTTAACAGGCTCTATAATCACTGGGAGAATGGAGGGGTAAGGCATCATAAGACTTTGAGCGCGGGTTTGTACCCACTTGAGGTAAGGCTCAAGAGGGATGGAATTCTTGTGTCCCAAAGTCTTACTGTCTACCTTGTTTGGCATCCTTTAAGCTTGGATGAACCTTTGGCGAAGACTTTGATCGTCGTTGTCGTAGTGGAAAACCAAGCCTTGAATCAACATATCATGTGGGCCATCCCTTCGGGCATAACCAAACTGTCTTAGAGCCAAGCAGGGGTTGTAGGTGATTCCTACCCTAATGCCAAGTAAAGGGACATTAGGGAATTCCCCACAATGGTCGACAATGATGACATTCTCTTTGGATCGAGAACACCAATGAACATCTGAGTGTGTAAGGGTCATCAACCTTTGTGACCACCTCAAACCTTACTCGTTCTTCAAGACTGATTGGGGAAGATGCGAAATAAACCATCTTTCCAAGAGAGGAGTGCAACACATGAGAACACCTCTTTTCCTCATTGTACGAGTGTGAAAAGAGTGTAAGATATCTCCAAGCAAAGTAGGCACCGGGTTGCGAGACATGAAGATTTTGACAGCACTCACATCTATAAGTTGGTCAGGATTAGGGAACAATACCATCCCATAGATGAGAAGAGCTACAATCTCCTCAAAAGCTTGCAAGTCTAGAGAATTCCAACAACTTTGGGCCTTCTTAAATAAGAACTTTGCCAAGAAGCCTTTGACACTACTTCTGGTTTCCCAATGGGTTGTGACATCGGATGAGTGCAAATGTAGGGCTTGAGCAATCTCTTCTGGCTTTGGATCTCTTTCCGTACTGTTGAAAGGTAGTTGATTGAGAATAGGAATCCTCAAGAGTTGAGAAAATTCCTCCATAGTGGGCACAAGCTGGTAGTCAGGAAATGTGAAGCAGTGATGCAAAGGGTCAAAGAACTGGAAGAGAACTTTCATCATGTCTTCCTCTGTGTTGGAAGTGACTAGGTTAAGTAGGCGACCATGTCTCTCGGTGAATGGAGAGTTCTCAGGAATCCTTGAAGCTAGCTCCTTGAGTTGTGGAGGAATTCTTACAAGGTTGACTTGGATTGTTTTCCTGCGAAGTGAATCCATAACCTACAAAACAAGAACAAAGATGAATTTCCAAAATCCTTAAAATGGTTAGTGGATGCAAATGATTCTTCATGATGTCCATGATGTTATGCACAAGTATATATGTACAAACAAATCACACAAGTTCCTAGTTTTAGGCTTGCATGGGGTTTCATAGGTAAGTACCCTCTTGAAGTTTAGTTGGCTCAACCTGTCCTAGAAATAGTAACCGGGTTCTAAAGAGCTCAATATCACGGGATTGTTTTCTTGTTGATTGTTTCAATTCAAGCCTCTTTACTGGCGACCGAAATATTCCAAGAAACCAACCCTCAATGAGTGTAGTATCGAGTATCTACCAACTTCGGACTGCACCAAAGTCGGTCATCTCACTACATCCTAAAAGGCCAAGTTGGTCAAGTAAAGGTTCTAGAAGTTCATTAGTGATTCATGACATCACTCAGCGGCCCTGTTTTCTCTTCGATTGACTCAAAGGCTACCGGTACCCACAAATATGTCGCACTAACATAGCTATTGCTTAGACCATGTCGGTATACCCTGCACAGTTTCCACAATGTATTGCTATTTACCTATAATGTTTCCCAAATATGGGTAGAGGATTAAAACCCAAACAATAAAACCAAAGTGTAAAGCAAACAAGTCAAGCAATTGTAAGCAAATAAAGGTGATCTAAACCCTAAGGTAACCCCACTTTTAGATTTTTCCCCAGCAGAGTCGCCAGTTCTGTGATATGGTGGGAGAACTGACTTGAGGTTTTGCGTTTCGTCGCAAATGTTTCTGTTTAGCAAGAGTCGCCACCGACTTTTATTTTATCCAAAAGGAAAGGTAAAAAAGAACAGGAAAGACCTTTGAGATGTTTTCTTGAGTTCGGGGGGTAGATTATGAAAAAGGGAAGGTGCTAGCACCATTTTCATCCATGGTTTTCCATGGGCTCTTAGTTACTTGTTTAGATCACTTGCTTTGCTTTTGAAATTGTTTGAAATGGTGCTTTGTGTGGTTTTGTAAGTATTTTGAAAAGAGGCCATAGTTTTGGCAATCTTTGTAATGATTCTCGTTCGTAAGAATGTATACAAAGATGTTTGTCTTTTGAAAAATGTTTCAATGTTTTGGAAGTTGTTTGGAAATGTTTTGAAATGTGTGTGTTTGTTTTTGAAAATAGCAAGGATTGTTTTGAATTTGGTCAAGTAACTAGAAGCTATCTACTTACTCAAATGTCTTTCTTGTACATTTTTATTCCTTTGACATTGTTGATTTACCATTGTTTTGGTAAACAACCCTATCTTTGGATGTTAAACGGGACGGGCGTGGGTCATCGTATAACCATGATAGCAATGTTGCCAAGTATCTTTAGCATTTTGAGGGACCAATATCATTTGTTTTAGGCAACCTTTTGATAGCGTCATCGAGGGACTATGATCTTTTTGTTTTGTTTTATTTTGCCAAGATAACTTGCATGCATACCATGGCCATTTTGTTTAGGCAACCAAGTGGGTGAAATCCTAAGGGTGCTTGTGTGCAATGTGTGTCATATTACATGCTTTTGTTTGTCTTGAATTAGGTCATTCTATTTGTTTGATTTTTGTCTTGTCATGCAAAACCCTAGTTTTACTAAACATGGTATAATGCGATAAATTGCGTAAAATAAAACTAAGCTATTACAACAATTATTATGGGAGGGGGATTCAAGTTTTTGAATGGGGATATTTGCACAAAATAAAACCCTAAAATACTATTACAACCCAATTGAATTATTGTATAATAAATAAATATACAATTATTTAAATATGCAAATAAAATGTATTTATGCAAAATGTTTTGTATTTGATTTTTTGTATGAAAAAAATAAATTATTTAAGCCTTAAAAAAGAGAAAAAATAATATTGTTATTTTTTAAAAGGGGAAACCCTAATTTTTTGATTAGAAGAAAATATATATTCTATATTTATTTTACTCTGTCCATTTTTGTACAAGAAATAATAAATAATATTATTAACAAATATTAAAAATTAAAATATGTATGAAAATAATATTTTATGTGTATGAATAATAAAAATAAAAATGTATGGTATTTTTAAATGTGTTTACTATTTATTTTAAGAAAATAGATTCTATTTATTCTAATAAATCATTATTTTGTGCAAAAAATAAGATAAAAAATAAATAAAATGCAAAAAATAAAGAAAATATTTTTCATGATTTTTTTATGTTCATAAAAATAAATAAAAGCAATAAATATAAAAATGAAAAGAAAATATGAAAAATATATAAAATATGCAAAGGGGGTGCAAATAGTGGATCAGGGGGTGTGGAAATCAAAACAGAAGGGCCCAAGGCGCCAAAGGCCCATGACAGTCATCCCTGTCCTCCAGCCAAGCTCCATGGGTGCGCGTTTTTGCCTCAACCTATATCTTTCTATTCTTTGCACAAAAACAAAAACTTGCAACATAAAACATGTAGTATTTTTGATCACGATTCCAATGATATAAGATTTGTAAACTAACTCTAAAAGATGAGGGAGAATTTAATCAGCCTTAATTTCTGACCTAATTTTTTCAGCATGTTCAACATTCAAATTCTCTTAGCTCAGTTAATATAAATGATAACTATGCATAAGTGCAGCTTCACCATGCTAGAGACTACATTTTTGCTTCACAAATCATGGCTTGAAGATGCCTAAATAGAGAGATAAAGTTTTGAAAAATACCTCATTCAACTGGATTTGGATATGGCAATGTGGGGACTTTGAGTGAGGCCTGAGGATCGTGTGAGCTTCCTTAAAGTTCCCTCAAGCTATTCCAATGCTTAGTTGGCTTTGTGGATGGCTGAAAACCTCTGTAGAAGTCAAGCTGCAACCTCCAAACTTGAAAATGGCAATGGCTGGAAAAGAGCTCACAGTTGCAGGATGAATGCTTGGATAGTTTGGATATGATGTGGAGAAGATGTTTCAAGTGTTAAGAGACAAAACGCATGAGCAAATAATGAGATGGCTAGTGTTTTGTAGAAACTGGCAGTTTGGGCAGAAAAATGAGGTTTTTGTGTTTTGGAGAGTTTCAGATCATAAGCATTCGTGTTCTAGCTTGAGATAAGTTTGTGAAGATGTTTAGAATGATGCCAAGTCCACTCTTTAACAAATGTGCAAGTTCTGACTTCTTTTGCAACCTTTCTTGTATTTGAAGAAAAGTGACAAGACTTATGCACCATGCTTGTACTAGCTATCTCAAGGGCTGATAATAGTTGGTATGCTTTGCTTAATTCCTGTGGAGATTGTCTGCACCAAAAGAACAAGTCCAAGGCTCAAGGCTGATAAAGTTGGAAAAGCTTGCTTTATCAAAATGGCATTGTGCCCTTTATGCCATTTATGGATTTATTTCTTGTACAATGCTCTAAAGGTCAAAATAAAGCCATTAACCACTGAGCTAGCATTTAATTATGGAGTGTAGAAGGGATTTAGGACCTGTAATGCAAGGTACAAGCATGCTTGATCAGATTTGCAACTTGATGCATTGTAAAAATGGCTTGAACAAAAGTGACAAAATGCCATTTTCTCTTCTTCGATTCTCCCTAACCATAAATGATCTTGGAGAGTTCTTGGAAATTTTAGAAAGCTTGCAACATCCTCTACAATCCATATTTGAAATGCACTTTGAGATAGCTCTTGGAACTAGGTGAAAAGTTTCCATGAAGTTAGGTCAAAAACCTGCCTAAACTAGGGCAAATTTTCACTAAGTTATTTAGTTCATGGACCCTTATTCACAAATTCATAAATTGAGATACAAACATATTTTGGGAAAACTTTGTGAATAAAAGTTGTAGATTTTTTGGAGGACTATAACTTTCATGTTGGAAGTTTTCCTTGAATAAAATTTCATCATGGTGAAAAAGTGGTGGAAAGTTGGGAAAAAATAAGAAAATTTCCCATACTTAGAAAAATTCTAAGTTATGAAAATTTCAAATTCAAAACCCTAATTTGCAATTTTAGGTTTCTTGGTGAACAAGTTTCATGTTTTGACACATATTGATGAATTATGACCCTTGGCACTTGATTTTGACCAAAAAGTCAAAGTTTGACTTTTCAGTGTACATTTGACTTTTGATCAGTTGACTGCAAAATTCATCTGTCAATTATATGTACTTGAGATCTTTTGAACCATGTGATTAGGTTAAGATGATTAAATTGAGTCCTTGAAATCATTTTTGAACCCAATTGGTCATTGGCTAGGTTAAAAATCAGAAATTTCCCTTTCTCAGTCAAAACCCTAATTTTGACCATTTTGCCCTTTTGATGATTTGATCAAATTTCTTGAGGAGTTGTGATCCAAACTTGATCAAATGGTACATATGAGTCTAGAATGTTGTTGTGGATAAAAAATTATGAAGTTTGACTGTAAATTGGCCATGGTTGACTTTTTCCCCAATACAGCTGATTTTTAGGTCAACTGTCCAATTGACTGGTCCAAAATGTGATTCAAGGCTTGAAACTTAACATGAGCAATCTTAGGGGTCCAAGATGGTGTATGAAAGTCATATGAAGCATTGAAAGTCCAAAAATCCTTGTGCAAACTCAAACCCTAATTTCAGGTCATCAGTGCAAGATGAGGTATCTTGAGCTGACAAACCCTAATCTTGTCTTGAGTCCAAGAAGTCTTGCGAGGAAAATATTGATAAATGAGAGGGAAAGTTTTGGGGTACAACACCAATGTTTATGACGTATGTATGCAAATGTATGGAAATAAAAGATTGTTTGTGCTGTAGCGTTGCTGGAAGTGGGGAAAATAAACCCCTCTGAAGTACTGATGGGTGAATTTTCAGGTAAATGCTTTGTCGCAGAAGAGAAAAGCCAGACACTGCTTGTGATATCCTGCTGGGGAAATCTGAGAAGTTGGGCAACTTGCTGGAGACACTTTGGACCAGTAGTTGGAAATTTTGCTCTGGCTGGAGAAAGTACCTGCGGGGGTTTTATGGAATGGCTTACAGATGTTACTCTATTTCTTAAAGTCATTAGTAATTGTCTTTCCGTTCTTTTTTATTTATTTATTTGTAACAGTAATCACGTTCAAATGCATATGGTCAAAAATAAATCACTGGACGTTTTTGTAAATAAAATAAAGAAAAACAGATGGTTTTGCACTTTCAAAAGGGATATCTTTGTATTAATTTGAACAAGCGTTTTTTTGTACAATGAGACGAGTATTCTAGCAAGAGAATGTCGTTGTAAAAAAAAATGAAAATTGATACAAAGAAAAGATAGCTATGTGAAGTAATCCCATGGGGTTCCCATTCTGCTATAGCCTTCATGTCTCTGAATGCCTTGTCTGCTGGTTGCCTTGACGAAGTCGATTGGATTGATTTAGAGCCAATTGAGTTGATTGGTTGACGCTGAAGATTGTTTTCCAGATGATCCAACGGGACATAGTCATACGCTTTAATCCCTAACTTTTGCCTGGACCGCCCTCTCGGGTTTTCAGTCCACTGGGATACCCTTTTTTGCCCAAGCCTCCCTTTCGGGTTTTCGACTTGCCGGTTGTACAAATTTTTTTATTTTCATCCCTTATTTTTGCCCGAACCCTTTTGGTTCGCCGGGAAACCCTTATTTTTTCCTAGGCCAGTCAACCTAGCGGGTCTTTGATCATGCGTAGTATCTTTTAACTATGTCCGTATTTACCGGGTGCGGGAGGTCGTCGCCATCCATAGTAGTCAAGATCATTGCTCCACCAGAGAAAATGCTTTTGATTACAAATGGCCCTTCATATGTAGGGGTCCATTTGCCCCTGGGATCACCTTGTGGCAAAATGATACGCTTGATTACCAAGTCACCGACCCGATATACCTGACGTTTGACCTTTTTATTAAAAGCTTTGATCATGCGTTTTTGGTACATCTGACCGTGACAGATAGTTGTAAGTCTCTTCTCATCAATCAAGTTTAGTTGGTCAAACCGAGTCTGAATCCAATCCTCTTCATTCAAACTAGCATCCTTCATGATTCTCAGAGAGGGGATCTGGACCTCAATAGGCAAGACAACTTCCATGCCGTATACGAGAGAAAAAGGTGTTGCCTCAGTTGATGTACGAGCTGTGGTACGATACCCATGGAGAGAAAACGGTAGCATCTCATGCCAGTCTTTGTATGTGATTGTCATTTTCTGTATGATCTTCTTAATATTTTTGTTAGAAGCTTCTACAACACCATTCATCTTTGGCCGATAAGGGGAAGAATTGTGACGCTGAATCTTGAATTGCTCGCACAAGGAGGTGATCATAGTATTATTCAGATTTGTACCATTATCAGTGAGGATTCTCTCTAGGATACCGTATCGACAGATGAGATTCTGCTTGATGAACCGAGCGACCACATTCTTAGTAACGGAAGCAAAGGAAGCTGCCTCTACCCATTTTGTAAAATAGTCGATGGCCACTAAGATAAAACGGTGTCCATTGGAGGCCGTTGGCTTGATTTCCCCAATCATATCGATTCCCCACATAACAAAGGGCCAAGGAGCCTTCAAGACGTTCAGAGGAACCAGAGGTACGTGTACTTTGTCGGCATAGATTTGACACTTATGGCAAGTCCGAGAGTGTTGTTAGCAATCTGCCTCCATGGTAGACCAATAATAGCCTGCCCGTAGGATTTTCTTTGCCATCGTATGCCCACTAGAATGAGTACCAAAAGTGCCTTTGTGTAGCTCACCCATGATCCTTTCAGCCTCAGCCTTGTCCACGCACCGAAGCAATACCGAGTCATGATTGCGTTTGTACAAAATGCTGTTACTAAGGAAGAATTTAGCTGAGAACCTTCTCAGGAATTTCTTGTCATTCACCGAAGCTCCTTCTGGATATTCCTGAGACTCGAGATACCTTTTGACTTCATGAAACCAAGGCTGGTCCACTACTTCTTCTGTATTAATCTCGTGACAGTAGGCTGGTTCATTCATCCGCTCAATGGAGATTTGAGGAGCCTTGTTATCCCAATTAAGTTTAAACATAGATGACATTGTAGCTAATGCTTCTGCCATCTGATTTTCTTCTCGCGGGAAATGCTCGAAGGTAATCTTCTCGAAATGCGGCAACAATGTCAACACATGTTCTTTATAAGGGATAAGGTTGGGGTGCTTGGTGTCCCATTCCCCTTTGACTTGACTGATGACCAAGGTTGAATCTCCAAATACATTCAAGTGTTTGATTCCCAAGTCTATGGCGGCCTTGAGTCCAAAGATGCACGCTTCGTATTCTGCCATGTTGTTTGTACAGTTGAAGCAAAGTTTAGCAGTAAAGGGAGTATGACATCCTTCTGGAGATATGAGTACGACGCTGATACCATTGCCAAGTGCGTTGGATGCCCCATCAAAGAACAGGGTCCATCGGGATCCTTGTTCAGGTCCGTCATATGGCCTGATCTCTTTGCAGTTGTCTAACATCATGATGTCTTCGTCTGGGAATTCAAATTTCATGGACTGATAGTCTTCTACAGCTTGGTGGGCAAGATGATCAGCCAATACACTTCCCTTTATAGCTTTCTGGGTAGTATATTGTATGTCGTATTCTATCAGGATCATTTGCCATCTTGCTATTCTCTCAGAAAGAGCAGGATTCTCAAAGATGTACTTTATCAGATCCATTTTAGATATCAACAAAGTAGTGTGGGTCAGCATATACTGTCTCAACCGGCGAGCAGCCCATGCCAGAGCACAACAAGTTTTCTCGAGCAGTGAATGTCTTGTTTCATAGTCGGTAAACTTTTTGCTCAGGTAATAAATAACATGCTCTTTTCGGCCAGACTCGTCATGCTGCCCCAACACACACCCCATTGAGTTTTCTAAAACAGTTAGATATAAAATCAATGGCCTTCCTTCGACCGGTGGCAACAACACGGGAGGTTCTTGCAGGTATTCCTTGATCTTGTCAAAAGCAACTTGGCACTCGTCGTTCCATCTGACTACTTGATCTTTCTTCAAGAGTTTGAAGATTGGTTCACAAGTAGCTGTCAGGTGAGAAATAAACTTGGCTATGTAATTCAGACATCCCAAGAATCCTCTAACTTCTTTCTCAGTATGAGGAGACGATATTTCTTGTATCGCTTTAACGTTGGTAGGATCAACTTCAATACCTTTGTTGCTGACGATAAAACCCAATAGTTTACCAGACCGTACTCCGAATGTACACTTGCTCGGATTTAATCTCAACTTGTACTTCTTCAGCCTTTCAAACAACTTCTGTAGGTGATCGAGGTTCTCTTCTTCCATCTGCGAACTAGCTATCATATTGCCTATGTAGACTTCTATCTCATGGTGTATCATGTCATGAAATAAAGCTACCATAGTATGTTGATAGGTTGCCCCAGAATTATTTAGTCCGAATGACATGACCTTATAACAGAAAGTGCCCCACTGTGTAACAAAAGTCGTTTTCTCCAAATCCTCAGGCGCCATTTTGATTTGGTTGTAGCTCGAGAAGCCATCCATGAAGAAAAACACTTTGTGTTGTGCCGTATTATCCACCAAGATGTCGATGTGGGGAAGTGGGAAATCATCTTTGGGGCTTGCCCTGTTTAAGTCTATGTAGTCCACACACATCCGCACTTTACCATCTTTCTTGGGTACAGGGACAACATTGGCCACCCATTGGGGATAAGAGGTGACATCCAAAAATCCAGCATTGAACTGCATCATAACTTCTGCTTTGATCTTTTCCGACATATCGGGTCTCATACGACGAAACTTTTGCTTTACTGGGGAAAAATCTTCCTTTGTAGGCAAACAATGTACCACAATGTCTGCATCCAGTCCTGGCATGTCTTCGTATGACCAGGCGAAGATCTCAACATAATCCTGCAACAGCTGAATCAGACGTTCCTTGACACTCGGCTCTAGATTGGAACCCACCTTGATTTCCTTTTTATCTTCCTCGGTACCCAAGTTGATTGTATCCAACGGTTCCTCATGAGGATGAATAGCTCCATCTTCTTGTTGCAACAACCTGGCCAACTCTCCTGGCACTTCATAATCTTCCTCACCTTCGTCGTCGGCTTGGTAGATTGAATTTTCAAAGTCACAATTGGCCATAGCAGAACTGTTACCCCTGAGATCCTGAGTGGACGTAGATCTGCATTTTCAATATGTGAGTGTGTGTAAGAGCACATCTACCTTTGAAAGAAATAAAATGCAAGAAAGAAAAGACAAAGAAAACAAAATTTGATGTAAAAAACGTCCATAATTCATTAATGACATATGAGAATGAAGTGACAACCCTTACAGATGGACCATTATGCCTCGGGTAAGACATAAGGTTTAAAAAAGAGTCTGAATTGTTTAAATATTACAAGCCTGAAAATATTAAAAGACAATTACTCTTGAATAAAAGTAATAGGAATGAAATCCTTTGCCTTCCAATTATTAAGCCCTCCGCCGATAGTTGGAAAAATACATTCATCCATATCATAGCTGCCATCACTATCTTCTAATGCGTTGACTCCTTGATTGCTGATACGCAGAGGTGGTCCCCCTGTGCGAGAACGTCGGACAGTCTTCTGAGCCTCTAAAGTGAACCCCAACCCAAATTTTTCGGACTTGTAGGGAATATCCAAAAGCTGACCCCAGATAGTACATCCTCCCTCTTCAACTACTACTCCAGCGTCTTTCAATGAAGCCATCTTTAGCGGAGGTCTGGTAATCTCCGGGACCTTTGGAGTAGACTTAGTTGCTGCGACCGTTGCTGGAACCTCCTCAAAGTTCTGACAGGGAGTCTCTATGAATTCACCATCCATTTCAACATACCTGAAAGAGTTCAAATGGCTAACCATGTATTCCTCTTCCCCGTAAACTGTGACAATCTTCCCTCTGATCGGGTATTTTAGCATTTGGTGTAGGGTGGAAATGACGGCACCAACACCATGGATCCAGGGTCGACTCAACAGACAAGAGTACGAAGGACGGATGTCCATCACATAGAAAATTGAGTCAAAGGTCTGAGTCCCAATTTTTATGGGGATACTAACTTCTCCGTGCACTGTCCTCTTAGAACCATCAAAGGCCCTTACTATGATGTTGCTAGGTTTCAAGATGAGTTCCTCACAATCCAGCCGATCGAGGGTATTTTTGGGCAAGACATTTAATGATGAACCGGTATCCACCAACACATGGGCAAGTGTGGTGCCCCTGCATTCAATGGAAATATGCAAGGCATCGTTGTGCTTCCTTCCCTTAGAGGTTAAATCAGCATCGTAAAAGCCCAATCCATTATCAGCAGTTAGGCTGGCCACACAGTCTTCAAATTGGTCGATGGAGGTCTCCTGGGGCACGTGAGCGGTCTTAAGAAACTTTACCAAGGCTTTGGCGTGAGTTTCTGAGCATAAAAGTAAGGACAACAATGATATCTTCGAGGGGGTCTGCCCCAATTGTTCTACAATGTTGTAGTCACTTTTTTTTATTATCTTCAGGATTTCTTCTATTTCTTTTCTAGAAGCTTCAAGGATGACTTCGGGACGTTCTCTTGTTTGGGTCGGCTCAACCAAAGTCTCTTTGCCCCTGGTATCGACATTAGGGATAACATCGGGAGTATCACTGGCGGTGTTGGTACGAGTGGTAGTAGTGATGATCACAGGAGTAGCAACAATCTTTGGAGAAATCTCAGGTGAGAAGACTCTTCCACTTCTTGTTATTTTGCTGGTTCCATTGATGTTAGCGATATCAGGATCAATATCTCTCGCAACTTCATTTGTGACAGCCAACTGATCTTGCTTGACGCCATAGTAATAAACGTCAGCCTCATAACTCCAGGGAACAACTTTATTTGAGTAGTATGGTATTGGTCTTGGCATGGTGATGATCAACGGTGTAGTTCTGGGAGCAGATGTAATCCTGACGGGTCTTTTGGTGGAGACCCTGGGAGGATTGTTGGAAATGGTGATTATCGAAACATCTTGATGAGAGTTTTTGATAAGAGGTAGCTTTTCAAACAAGATTTGTTTACTGGTCATCAGGCGTTAGACGCCTATCTTTAGTAACAAACAACTATTCGGCAGAGATTTGCAAAGGTGGCAATTTTCATCACAACCTGGGAATAAGACGACTTGTAGTAGATTTTGTTTAACAGTCAACAGAGGAGTAACCAAGTCATTCACAGAGGACACAAAACGATCATCATCAACGGTGTTGATACCTTGGCCATGTTTGGGCATTGGTGCCGTTATTACATTAGGCATTTCTGGGGACTCAAATTCAAGCTCCTTTGCATCGATAAGGTCTTGCACCTTATTCTTCAAGGCCCAATAGTCATCTGTATCATGCCCTGGGCTTCCAGAATGATAAGCACATCGGGCGTTCGGGTTGTAGCAAGGAGAAGCAGTATTAGGGTTCTTGGGAGCTTCCTTTAAAATTTCTAGATTGGTCCTTAGAAGGTGTGGTAACACTTGAGACATGGTCATGTTAATCCGGGTAAATCGTCTCATGGGCGCTTCTGGTTTGCGCTGATAATTTCGTTGCTGATTTGGCGCAGGATTAGAGATCATAACAGCCCCTACTGCCGAACAACGGTCAGTTTTGTTTTGATTCCTAAGGTCATATGCAACACTGACCTCCTTCTTTCCAACAAAAGGTTTCTTCACCATACTTGAGGATGCATCTTTTTGAATTTTGCCGCTTTTTCATACCGGCCTCGACCCGCTCACCAGTCATGATTAATTCGGTAAACCTAGATGAAGAACTCCCAATCAGGTGATTGAAAAATGGTCCTGACAAGGTGCCAAGGAACATATCCACTAATTCTCTGTCAGATAGAGGGGGTTGGACTCTACCTGCGAGATCCCTCCATTTTTGAGCATAGGTTTTGAAACCCTCATTTGTTCCCATAGACATATTCTGTAACTGTGTCCTAGTCGGAGCCAAATCAGCATTGTACTGATACTGTTTGTAGAAAACGACATCTAACTCTTCCCAATTACGGACATTAGACCCTTCTAATTGGTAGAACCAATCCAACTGAGTCCCCGATAAACTCTCCTGGAAGAAATGCACCCACAAATTCTTGTCAGCCGTGTGGGGTTGAATCTTTCTGACATATGACCTCAGATGTAGCTTTGGGCAAGAGATACCATCATACTCGGTGAAGGTTGGGACCTTGAATTTCTGTGGGATGACAACCCCTGAGATGAGTCCTAATTCTTCAAAGTCCAAACCAGGCACTCTCTGAATCTCCATGGCATTCAAACGATCCTCCAGCTATTTTCATTTATCATCAGTAGGAGGATATTACTCCTTAGAGTAATCAGGCTCTTCCTCTCCTTCGGATGCTGGGTCGTTGTTCACTTCCTAGGTCTCGGCCCCTCGGTTATCTCCTTCACCCGATGATGTTGCAAAGTCCAAGGTTCGACTGGTCTGTCCTTTAAACCTTCTTCCCATGATCACAACCCCAATTGGTTTCTTCATTTTCTTCTTCTTCTCTTTGGCTAGCAGAGTCTTCAACTCCTCTTGCCCTTTTGTCAGAGCCATGAGCATTTGTTGAAACTGGGCATTCTGCGCCTCAATATCTTTCACAGTCTGTTCAACATCCATCTCACTGAAATAAACAGTAGAAGGATAAGGCGACCTGTTATGAGAAACCTGTATGATGTTATGATGAATGAAGATGCAATATACAAATGATTTGAAGGAATTTTAGAAGATTTAAATTTGTCCAAACCAAAAAGAACACACGTTATATTAAATAAAACCAAGTTCGAATACATCATGCCTCCTTGGGCTTACAAAGAAATAAACAAAATACAACAAAAATTCTCAAGACAAAAAGACCGAACGCATCCTCTTTGGAGCAATGTAAGTATTCAGATTTTTCTCTTCATGAAGTAGTTTGGTGAGCTCCAAAACCTTCTTCTCACTGGCGTAGTACTGGGTTTCAAAGGTGTCTCGTTCTTCCTTCAACTGAATCCAGGCTTTCTGCAGGTCTTCGAGAGAGGTAGGCATGTCCGGATGAAGAACGGTGTATGGGACGTCTCCTTCACTAACAGGATCAATGATGACAGGAAGGATGGGAGGGTAAGGCATTAAGAGACTCTGGGCACGATCCCGTACCCACTTAAGGTAAGGCTCGAGAGGGATAGAGTTTTTATGTACCAAAGTCCTATTGTCTACCTTGTTCACCATTCCCCAAGCACGTGTAAACCTCTGGCGGTAACCTTGGTCTTCTTTGTCGTAGTCGAAAACTAGACCCTGGACAAGCATCTCATGAGGGCCGTCTCTTCGGGCATACCCAAATTTCCGAAGAGCTAAACACGGGTTGTAGGTGATACCTCCCCTAATACCAAGCAGAGGTACATTAGGGAACTCCCCACAGCGGTCAATGATAGAGATATCTTCCAAAGATCTTGAGCACCAACGAATATCAGAGTGAGTGAGAGACATCATCCTTTGAGACCAAGTCAATCTTTGCTCATTCTTCAATGCTGACTGAGGCAGGTGTGAAGTGAACCACTTAGTGATTAGGGGTATACAACACAAAAGGGTACCTCTTTTCTTCATGGCACGGGTATGAAGGTAATGCAAGATGTCTCCTAGCAAGGTGGGTATAGGATTGCGAGAGATGAAGACTTTGATGGCATTAACGTCTATGAATTGGTCCGAATTAGGGAACATAACCAAACCATAAATGAGGAGAGCTAGCCCGTCTTCGAAAGCTTGGAAGTCCATGTCATCCCAGAATGAACGAGCTTTTTCTAGTAGGAACTTAACTAGAAAGCCTTTAACCCCACTTCTTGTCTCCCAATTGGCTATGATGTCGGCCCTCTTCACATGTAAAGCTTCGGCGATGACTTCAGGTTTTGGAATCCCTTCTAGACCGGTGAACGATATCTGATTAAGCACGGGCACCCCTAAGAGTAGAGAGAACTCTTCCAATGTAGGTACCAACTGATAGTCCG
Source organism: Vicia faba (assembly GCA_948472305.1). Taxonomy (NCBI): domain Eukaryota; kingdom Viridiplantae; phylum Streptophyta; class Magnoliopsida; order Fabales; family Fabaceae; genus Vicia; species Vicia faba. Next base: position 1,602,022,360 of record OX451739.1, read on the forward strand.
GAAAAGTGAAACAATGATGTACGGGATCAAAGAATTGGAATAGTACACACATCATCTCTTCTTGGAAGTTGGATGTAGCCAAACTGAGGAGTCGACCATACTTCTTGGTAAAAGGAGAATCCCCAGGCACTCTTGAGGCTAGCTTTTAAAGTTGAGGATGTGCTTTTACAAAGCTGATTTGGATGGTGTTTCTTCGGAGAGAATTCATATCCTACAAAACAAAAACAAAGATAAATTTCTAAATCCTTGAAATGGTTAGTGAGCATGCATATGATGTTGATGATGTTTATGATGTTTATGTACAAGCAAACATATACACAACAAACAGATCCCTATGTTTTAGGCTTGCATGAGTTTTTTAGGTAAGTACCATCTTGAAGTTTTAGTTGGCTCAACCTGTCCTAGAAATAATGATCGGGTTCTAAAGGATTTCAATATCACCGACCTTTCTCTTAGGCATTGTTCCAGCACAACAATCTTTTCTTGCGGCCGGGATATCCTAAAAGTCTAGCCTCAATGAGTGTAGTATCGAGTGTCAACTAATTTTCAGCTTTACACCGAAACCGGCTACCTCACTACGTCATAATGGCCAAGTTTGTTCATTTAGGGTTCTAAGGTTAATTAGTGCTTCACGACGCCACTCAGCGGCCCCGTATTCTCCTCGATTCACCACGAGGGATACCGGTACCCACAAATGCATCACACTAACATAGCCATTGTCTCAACCATATCGGTCTACACCGTACAGTCTCCACAATCTATTGCTATTTACCTAAAAAGGTGCCCCAAATCCGGGTGGAGGATCAAAGCAAGCCCAATACAAAGAACTGAATATAAAGCACACAAATCAAATAATGAAAGCGAGTAAAAGTGATCTATCCCTAAGGTAACCCCACTTTTTTAAAACTCCCCAGCAGAGTCGCCAGTTCTGTGATACGGTGGGAGAACTGACTTGATGTTTTGCGTTTCGATCGCATTTGTGCAGATAGCAAGAGTCGCCACTGACTTTTCTTTTATCCAAAGGAAAGGTTAAAAAGCACAGGAAAGACCTTTCGAGATTATTTCTCGGGTTCGGGAGGTAGATTATGAAAAGGGAAGGTATTAGCACCCTTTACATCCATGGTTTTCCATGGGCTCTTAGTTGCTCATTTAGATAACTTGCTTTCATTTGATAGTGTGCTTGTGGTGTGGGCTTTGAAAATATTTTGAAAAGATCTCTTTGTAATGGTTCTCGTCTCTATAAGAACGCGTACAAAGTTTTGTTTCGAAAAGTAGTTCAAAGATGTGTTTGTGAATCGTGTTTTGGAAAGTGTTTTGAAAAGATGTTTTGCAATGGTTCTCGTCTCTATAAGAACGTATACAAAACGGTTTGTCTTTTTGAAAATGTTTTGAACTGAGAGTGTAGGTGTAAAAGTTTTTTGTCGTGAGCAAGAGAGTAACTAAGAGCGAATCTATCTACTCGAAAGGTCTTTAAATTGTTCTTGTCTTCCTCCTTTTAATGGTGCTATCTTACCATTAATTTGGTAAGAAGCCCCACCATTGGATGTGAAGGGATAGGCGCGGCTCAATTTCACAATCATCGAAAGCAACTAAGGAAACGCTTTAGCAATTTTCGTAAGGGACGAGATCGTTTTAATCGAAGGCAACATCGAGGGTCATCGAGGGACTACGATCTTTTTTATCGAAGGGTCATTGCTAAACTGTCCCATATTCGAGGGACATGATTGTATTTCCGAGGTAACGAGCGAGGTTACCCTAGAGCTGCGCGTGTGAAAAAGTGTGTTGGTTTCAAGTTATTTTATTCTTTGATTAGGTTATCTAGCGATTAATTTTTTGAATCTTGCCATACACGCCTAGTTACTATACAATATACAGAAAGCGGTAAATTGCGGGAATTGAAATTCTATACTATTACAAAATATTCGAGAATGGGGATACAATTTTTACAAATAGGGATGAATCAAATGAGATAGGAAGGTCCAAATAACAAGCAATACAACCAAATCAAATTTTGTGCGATTTAATTAAAGCTATGATAATCCATGAAAATAAAATCCACAAAATATGGAAATGAAATGTTAAATATTTACTTGAAAAGAGAAAAGTAAAACTTATTCTTGTGATCGGTGGGAACGAGAACTGACTGTTTTTTAATATGCTGGTTCGCGTTTGCGTTTGTTTTCACAAAGTGTCGCGGTAAGCAAGAGTCGCCACCGCCTTTTATTTTATCCAACAAGGGAAAGGACAAAAGCATAGAAAAAATTCCTTTTCGAGATTGTTTCTCGGGTTCGGGAGGTAGATTATAGAAAGGGAAGGTGTTAGCACCCTTTCTATCCGTGGTTATCCACGGGCTCTTAGGTACTTGTTCACTATGTTTTCAAAAGGTTTGCTTTTCTTTGTGATTGTGGGTTTTGAAAAGAATTTTGTTTTTGAAGAAAGTGTAAGTGCGAAAAGTTTTTGTTTTGTTTTAAAAGAGAGCAAGTACTTAAGAACATCTACCTAGTCGAAAAGGAATTAAACTGTGCAACCGTCCTTTAGACAGTGCTATCCCACTATTGAGGAGTAGGTAGCACCGTCGTTGGAGTTTTCGGGTCAATTCGATTTTAGGGACGTGTGGTCACTAAAGCAACGTTAGGACGCTTTAGTGGTAATCCTAATGTCTTAGATCATTTTTATCGAGGCGACCATTTCGAGGCAACTTATGATCTTGGGACAAAGGACGGCCTCTAAAACATCCTATACTTAATGACCACGTTCGAGGCAACCAAGTGAGGTGTACCCTAAGAGTGGCATGTGCAAGTGTGTCAATTTTCAGTTATTTTACTCTTGCATGTCATGGTGAGCTATTGTTGATTTTAAGTTAAGACAGATCTTGTCATATAATCCTAGTTAGTATACATCTAAACAGTTAATATATGTACAGGAATTTAAAGTGCGGGAATTGTAAATCCTACGCTATTACAAGGCTTTCGGGGAGGGGGATTATTTACATGTCCAAAAATTGGGGAAATAAAAGCAGTAAAGATAAAATAAACGCGCATGAAACTTAAAAAACCTAGCATATAATCTTTTTGTTGTTTTATTTTATTTTTTTGAGAAAATGTTAAATATTCAGTTAAGTCGAATTTAATTAATTAAAAAAATACAGATTAAAATTTATTCTAAAACAAACCTAATATTTTTTGTATTTTTGTTTATGAAAAAAGATTGAATTTGAATAAAACCTAAGTCTACCGATTTTAAAATTGGAGAAAATAAGTTAAAATGATTAATTAAATTAAATCCTAATTCTAAGTTGTTTATTTTTTATGATTTTTTATGTTAATTAAAACTAAAACTAAAAGGAATAAACAGAAACAAAATAAACAGAGTACAAATGGGCCAGGCAGCAAAATAAGAAAAAAAAATGCAATTCTGGAGGCCTGGGTCGAAAAAGATGCAGGCTGTCTTTCGACCCAGTGAAGAGGCTGGATCGAAGGTGCATGAGGGGCTGCACTCTGAGGGGGTTCGATCTGGACATGTCATCCTTCGAACTGGAAGTCCTAGGTCCAGTTCGAAGCTAAACTGTTGAGCTTCGAAGCTCTGGACAAGAAGCTGAGCATGAGGTTCCTGCAAAACGAAACACATATCAAAAGTCCAGGGGGGACTTAACCCCCCTGGTTCGAATCTCCTCTTATTCGCACCTGCTGAACCTGGGTCTGGGTTTGTTTTATCCTGGGATTCGAAGGATAAACTCAGATTGTGCCCAAGCAATGGCACAATCTCAACTCTGCACTGTAGCTCACATGAAGCACATTAAATCATTCACAAACAGAAAAAATATGAATATGCAATCGAAATGAATTTGAGAGTGAGCTTGAGATTAGATTTTTCTTTTTACCAAACAGAGGTGCTTCGACCTGTAGTTCTGAGGGGGGAGGCGTTCACTGGGTGACAGCTTTGGCTTGGAAAATTCTGGGCAGCATCTCTCCAAGTTCTCTATTTTTCTGTATCTTCTTCGTCTCCTCCTTTTGTCAGCATTTGTGAATTCTTTATATAGAGGGGGTGAAGGGGACAGGAAGACAAAGGTTTAAATGACCTTGATTATGTGTTTTGACAGCCATGAAGGAGGATTCGTAACGTCAATTGTGTGTTTGAAAGCCATGAATGAGAGTTTGTAACGTTGGCTAAACACATGGGATTCTGTCCCTTTTTGAATTTTGAATGACAAGCAGCTGGCCTTCGAATGCTCCCCTTCGAATGGGCTGATGGCTTCTTTCGAATGCTCCCTTTTGAATGGGCCGATAACCTCCTTCGAATGCTCCTTCGAAAGCTTCTTCAAATGGACCCTTTGAATGCTTCTTTGAATGGACCTTTTTGGAATTCCAATCGAAGTACTTGTCCTTAATGCCAATCGAAATGCTTCTTCAGAGTGCCAATCGAAATGCTCCTTCAGAATGCCAATTGAAGGGTTTTTCAGAATGCCAATCGAAGTGTTCCTTCAGAATGCCAATCGAAATGCTTCTTCAGAGTGCTAATCGAAATGCTCCTTTAGAATGCCAATCGAAGGGTCTTTCATAATGCCAATCGAAGTGTTCCTTCAGAATACCAATCGAAATGCTTCTTCAGAGTACCAATCGAAATGCTCCTTCAGAATGCCAATCGAAGTGCTCCTTCAGAATGCCAATCGAAATGCTCCTTCAGAATGCCAATCGAAATGCTTCTTCAGAGTGCCAATCGAAATGCTTCTTCAGAATGCAAATCGAAGCATCACTCAAAAATTTTCCTTTTCCTTAGGCAAGAGTTTGTGATCAACCATGCAAGGGGAAGGCTTTGGGAAACATGAAAGGGCAAATTTTGGGGTGCAACAATTCTAAAAATAAAATAATTGATTAAATTATATTCTTTATTTTTTGTATTTCAATAATTTAAGTAAAATCTAAAGAAAGAAAATAAACTAAATTATTTTATTTTGGTGTTTTATTATGTCAAATAAATCTAAAACAAAATTAATTAAAGAAAGAAAATGATAAAAATTATTTACAAAACCTAAATCAAATAATTAAAAATAAAATATTTTAAGTTTTATTTAGTAATTTGCATAACAAAAAAAAGAATGTAAGAAGAAAACAAATTAAAAAAACGTATGGTTTTAAGTTGGGTTTAGAGATGAGGCAAAAAAAGAAGTTCTTTTGCTGTAACACAAAAACAGGGCCAGGGAGGGAGTAAGACCAGCAAAATGCATGGGCCTACAGATTATCAAAAAAACAAGCTCAAGCTTCTTAAATCAAATTATCCAACGCTTAGGAGATAATAATAAAATTAGGGTTTGGGAACCCTTGTCTGTTCACAGCACCGCTAGTTCATCTCTTAGTTCATCCTTTCCATTTTTGTTCATCTCTGTTCATCTCTAATCACTCTTACGTTTGTTAAAACCCTCCAAACATCTTCACTACCCGTCCCTGCCTAATTTCGCGAACAAATCGCTCTTTGCCTCTTTGTCTCAACATGATTTGCGTTTTCGAAACCCTAAGTGTTGAAGTCGGATTTGAACCAAAAGGATCCGAAACTAGTTCATCCTTGACCCCCCCCCTAACTCTCTGTTGCTGGAATACAGTCGTTCCCGCCTCCCTAATCAAGTTCTAAAGATTTTCTCTGAAAAAAGGGTAAGGTTTCTGCTATTTTCAAAGAAACAAATTTCGTTGATTTTATTTTTTATCTTCCATGTTTTTCTGTTAATTAAGCTTTGGCCATCTTAAATGCAGAAGTTATATGCTCATGGAAGATTTGGGAAAGAGGAAGAAACCATACCTGTTGAAGTTTTACAATTTTCCTCTTGCGAAATAGAAAGGGAGAGGCGAGACGGTGTTCAATGGCAGCAGAAGCTTCATGAGGGGAAGAGATGAGGAGGAGCGAGTTGCTTTTCTGGTTTGTCGGTAATCTCTTCTGTTTCCTTTGAATTATGGTGATTAACATTTTTCTGGATTTTTTGTGGTTTGTTACTGTTTGGGACTTTTTGTTTGATGCTTGGTGTGATCGGTGGGTCTGGAACTGACTGTTTAACGCTGGTTCGCGAAATGTCGCGGAAGCAAGAGTCGCCACCATCTTTTATTTTCTCCAAATGGAAAGGACAAAAGCACAGAAAAATTCCTTAAAGAGATTGCTCTCGGTTCGGGAGGTAGGTTATAGAAAGGGAAGGTGTTAGCACCCTTTCTATCCATGGTTATCCATGGGATCTTAGATACTTTCTCATTTGTGTTTTCAAAAATGGTTTGTTTTCTTTTCAATTGTGGGTTTTAAAAAAGTTTCTTTGAAAATTCCAGTTCGACTCTTGTATCGGTCCTCAAGAGTGTTTGAAAAATTGCTTTCGAAAGCTTTTTGAAAAGGTGTCGGTGTGAAAAGTATTTTTGATTTGTTTTGAAATTTAGAGCAAGTATCTAGAGTCGTCTACCTACCCTAAGGAATTCGTCTGTGTAAATGTCCTTTAAAGTAGTGCCATCCCACCATTGAGAGGTAGGTAGCACCACCGTTGGAGGTGTTCGGGTCAATTCGAGGTTCGGGACATGGTGATCACCAGAGCAACGGGAAGACACCTTAGAAGCTACCCTCATGCCAGGTTCCCGGATCATGAGGACTTACTAAGACATCCTCTACTCGACGATCACCTCTCGAGGCAAGGCAACAGTGAGGCGTACCCTAGGGGTGGTGTGTGATTTGTGTGTCGTTTTCAGATATTTTGTCTTGTTCATGTTAAAGTGATCTATGCGTTTGTTTTTATTTAGACATTCATTCTTGCATGCATTTATTTAACAGTTAAGAAATTGCGGGAAATAAAAGTTCTAAACTATTACAAAGGCGCGGGTCCACATCGCCAAAATTTCCAGGACCCAATTTGACAGAAAGTAAATAGAATTAAAGAAAAGTAAAGTGCGAAAGATTTAATTTACACGGCTTTGGGAGAGGTACATAAGTAATTAAAAAAACGAGATAAATGCGCGAATTGAATTAAAATTAGAAACGAGGGCGTTGGACCCTTTTAACGAAATTAAATTAAATGATTAAATTAATGAAAATTGAAATGAAAGGAAATTATTTTTGGTATTTTTGTATTTATGAATTTTTATGAGAAAGATTAATTAAAATGAAATATTAACCCTAATTCTATAACTTTTATTTATTAAGAAAAAATATTAAAGTTAAACCTAAATTAACCTAATTATTTACGTGCGATTTTGATTTATAAAAATAAATAATAGTTTAATAATTAATTATTGTGAAAGAAAAGAAAAAAAGATAAACAATTGATCAAACCCTAATTCTACCGATTTTAAATTAATTAAGAAAACGCTTGAATTAAACCTAAATTAAAACTAAAATCAATTAATGATGTTTATTTGCAAAATATTAAAATTAGATAAAAATACTTATTTTTTGGTCTTTTCCTGATTTTATATTGTTTTTACGTTTTTATGAAAAATAAACTAAATTAAAGAAATTAATTAAAAGGAAATAATTGAATCAAATAAAAAAAAAATAGAAAATATGAAAGAACTTGCAAACCTAGGGGGGGGGGGGCTGCCCCCAATTGGAGGTGTAAATAATCAATTCAGGCCCAATAGCCCTTGGCCTGGTTGACCTTTCCAGGAAGCATGTGGCACGTTTGACTAGAGTCCATGGTGTTCTTCCAATCAGCGCCTTTGGATTGATCCTGGTGTGTGCGTGGCAATCTGGATCAAGGGGTGTATGATGGCCCTCAAGGGAGAACGTTGCATAGGATAACGTTAATAAAAATATTATGGAAAGGGATGGGGACCTGGGGCTCGAACCCAGGTCCCAGGGATTACCACTAAGACACTTTGCCAACTGCTCCACTTAGCGCGTTTTGTATATTAAATAACAAACAATGAATATAAAATAAACCAAAGCGTCAGTGACTTTTTCGCGCGAAAATTTGAATCAACCAATCAACGCCTTACACTTCATCATCTTCTTCCCTAATGCGTTTTTCCTGAAAATACAAAAGGGTTAGCGGGGGTTTTGAACCCCCCCAAAATAGGCCATATCCAATAATAGCGATTAAGCCATCTTTGAGTATAAATTAGGCGCGAGGGTGCTATTCTGATCGTCCAAACACGCTGAGTATGGTCATGATATCATGGTGATCCAATTTTACAGTGTTCAGAAACGCCCAATTCAAAGCTTGCAAAACCCTAGCCTGTATCAATGGTGGAATCGCGTATAGCACATGAAAACTCAATTGAATTATACAGTTAGCTTCAGAATTAGACAATGAACATGAATCAAATATTAAAAATTGCTAAATATGCATGAATCGAGATGCAAGAATGTCAAATATTTTCTGTACAGGTCACCATCGTTCTCACGTTTTTTGGTGTTAGGATGGTTGGTTTTGATTTGAAAACCTTCCTTGAAGCCTCAGGAAGGTGATGGAACAAGTCTTTTTGCTTGAATCAACCTGTAACCTAGTTTTCAGTTTCCAATTTTTTTGCAAAAAACTCAAGTTTCTCTATGCTTTTCTGGCGCAGCTGGGAGCTTCTAAGGAGTAGGGTTAGCATATGTATATATGTGTGAGTGATTTAGGTCAAAGAAAACAAATCAAAACCTTTGCATTCATGATTTTCAAGATTTGATTCTTAAGGATCTTTTCAAATATTTTTTCATGCCTATTTGGTACAAATCATGGCCAATCTCTTCAATTCCTTCCATATATGATCATGCACGAAATTTTAAACCTATTCCATACACAAAAAGATTTGATTGCATTGGTTTGGTATTTTTCATGTATTTTAATTAATTAAATGAATTATTAATAATAAAAAATCCAAATAAATAAATAAAAATGATAAAAAACTTCCCTTTGGGCCAAATGGTCGTGCACATGCCTTGGATGATGAATTGTGGAAGAAAAAGAGGCCCATTAGCAATTTTAGGTCATTTGAAGCAATGTTGACTTTTCAAAATATCCAAATATTTCCAAACTTCCACAAGGCATAACTTGCTCAATTTTTAAGCTTTGCTCATGTTCTTGGACATTTTGGAAAGGTCTTTGAGTCCTCTAACCAATGCCTTTGGTCCCATTCATTTTGATTTACCAATCTCAAGTTTATGGCCTTTGACTTAAAGTCCCTTTTTGTTGACTTTTGAAAATGACCTATAATGTTGAAATTGATAACTTTTTGTGAGAGCATTTCTTGGACTTGAAGTGTGAAGAGGAGTTGTAGGAAATGTCTTTATCTTCAAAATGAGCTTTGGATGGAATTTTTCTGATAATCCATGTGAAAGTTATGCCTTGGTCAAGTTACAGTTGACTTTTTCAGTTGTCCAAATATGGAAACTTTTGCATCTTGATGATTTTTGAGCCAAGCTTTGAGAATCATGATCAAGCATTGATAAAATGATGTTTATGGTTTCAAAATTAGATGTTGACCAAAAATTTGAACTTTTGACTGTCAAATGACCATTTGCCCCTACAGTTGACTGTAGTGCAATTAGGGTTTTTGACTGTGCAATCTTGTGCTGTGAGTCTTGAAACTTGGTATGAGGATGCTTGACCATGTTTATAGGCATGTGGGACTTGATTGGACCCTTGGAAACTTCATTTTCTTTGTCAGAACCAAAATCCTAATTTTGACTGTTAGGAGGCCCTTGAACTGTGCAACCCTTGGGGAGATTTTTGAACCTTTGACTTGGCAAATTTTGAAGAATATGGGAGGGCAAATTTTGGGGTACAACAGTTGCCCCTGTTCAATATTCTTAGACCTGAGGATGCAGATTGGCTGACGTGCCTTTCGTAATCCGAAGGTGGAAGATGATTGAACATTAGAGTGCCCAGAAATTTGCGCTCACATAGTAGTAGTGTGATAGAGAATGGGCTTACAGATGCCATTTGGAGGTTGATGGATAGGATGATGGGCTTATAGATGCCATGCCGCGATGTGATGAATAGGTGGATGGGCTTATAGATGCCATCTGGGTGTCGATCGCGTAAGAGATTCCTTAGCGAGAACTTGCGTACCTGAAAAAGAAAATGAATACCTGACTTGTTACAGGAGTTGGTCTTCAAACTTTTTGCAAATGTGCCCTGACTGGTTACAGGAGTTAGGTCTGGAGTTTCAAACGGTGATGAATGAACCAGGGATGGTTACTACCTCAACAGGAACGGTGAGAGAACCTTGGATGACTTTAACCTCAACAGCAACGCTGAGCGAATCTGAGGATGATTACTACCTCCGCGGTATCGGGGAGAGAAACATAGGCGACTACAACCTCAACAGCAATCATTGAGAGAATCTTGGATAACTTCAACTTCAACAGCAATCGTTGAGCGAATTTTGGGATGATTACTACCTCCGCAGTATCGGGGAGAGAACCATAGGCGACTACAACCTCAACAGCAATCATTGAGAGAATCTTGGATAACTTCAACTTCAACAGCAATCGTTGAGCGAATTTTGGGATGATTACTACCTCCGCAGTATCGGGGAGAGAACCACAGGCGACTACAACCTCAATAGCAATCATTGAGAGAATCTTGGATAACTTCAACTTCAACAGCGATCGTTGAGCGAATTTTGGGATGATTACTACCTCCACAGTATCGGGGAGAGAACCATAGGCGACTACAACCTCAATAACAATCATTGAGAGAATCTTGGATAACTTCAACTTCAACAGCAATCGTTGAGCGAATTTTGGGATGATTACTACCTCCGCAGGATCGGGGAGAGAACCATGGGCGACTACAACCTCAACAACAATCATTGAGAGAATCTTGGATAACTTCTACTGAGTCTTTATCAGGAAAATCTGTTAGGGGTCGATTTATCTGGACTAGAGAAGGCCTTGGACTGGATAAGAAACAAAAAATCTTAGGGTCGATTAACTGAACCGGTCTAGGTCTTGAAATCTTCAACTGGAATAAGTGTCAGAACGTCGCCATGCCTGGGTCACATCCGAACCATATCTGGAAGGAAATCTGGAAGAAGTATCAGAACGTCACCATATCTAGTTCACATCTGAACTATATCTAGAAGGAAATCTGGAAGAAGTATCAGAACGTTGCCATATCTGGTTCACATCTGAACTATATCTAGAAGGAAATTTGGAAGAAGTATCAGAACGTCACCATATCTGGTTCACATCTGAACTATATCTAGAAGGAAATCTGGAAGAAGTATCAGAATGTTGCCATATCTGGTTCACATCTGAATTATATCTAAAAGGAGTTGAGATAGTTGATAGTAATCATCTTTGTATTGACCTTTCCTGAAAGGTAAAGCATTAGTTGTATGCAAGATCATGATGCATGAACTGCATGATTTCAACATGTCTTCGAAATTAATGAGATTCGTGTAGTATGATGCATATGCATGCTATAATGTATGAAGATGTGATGCTTATGAACATATGTTTTCGTCTTAGGAAAAATAAATCCTTGACGAGTGCCGGGAAGTCATTCCTGGGCTGCTGTTGAAGAATAGATTTTGTCTCCGCTGGGGATAATAGTTGCAAGTATACCGGTAGGGGAAGATAACTCCGTTGGGGAATGAACTTGGCGAATGGATTACTCTGCGGGGAGAAAAGTACTCTAACGATCTTGCTGGGGAGCAATACTCTGTGGGAAGAGGGGTACTTTGCTGAAATGTTGATGGTAACTTCACTGGGGATACCATTGTTGTGTTGGAAGTGTTAATAAACTTTGCTGGGGAGAAGAAGACTTTGTTGAGGACGCTCTTTCCGTGGCTTTTGGCTGAGGATAACCCAGTTATATCCTGGTAAGGAAATAACTCTTTGAATAAAGCCGGGCGACGCGTTCGTGCTCTGCGAGGATAAGCTTCCAGAATCTACTGGGGATAAGCTTACTGCTTGGAGAGATGAACTCCAAATTTCTTGGGGAAACTGGATTAGACTCTCCTGGGGAAGTATTGAACTGTATTGGTTATGTTCTTCAATGGAACCTACCTTGATACCTTGGAGGACAGAACAATCAGATTGCTTAGACCACCCATTATTGCCCCTGTTTCTGATGTGGGAGAGGAAGATACCTGTGAGGGTAGCTGACAAATCTTCTGGTAGGCAAGTGGCGAGATGCCAGGACATAGTCGTACGCTTTGATCCCTAACTTTTGCCTGGACCGCCCTTTCGGGTTTTCAGTCCACCGGGATACCCATTTTTGCCCAAGCCGCCTTTTCAGGTTTTCGACTTGCCGGGTGTACAGATTTTTTCATTTTCATCCCTTATTTTTTACCCGAACCCTTTTGGTTCGCCGGGAAGCCCTTATTTTTGCCTAGGTGTGTCAACCTAGCGGGTCTTTGATTGTGCGTAGTATTTTTTTCCGACTATGTCCACGCTCTCAGAATGTAGGGAGTTGCCCCTGTTAGCAGTGTTTTGTCATGCCCCAGATAATGGACAATGCTCATGCCGTGCCCCTTGATTGGAAGTGCTCTTTCCACTTGAGGTGACTCTTTTGTTGAGAAGACCTTTGTTCATCAGATATTCGTCGTGCGAATTTCTCTGCTGTTCAAACAAATAGTCATATGCAAACAATGTTATATCAAAATGCAAAGCTTATGTCTGTCTTGAAGATTTTGAAAATGCATTCTTTTTCATAAAACAAGTGAATGTTTGTAAAACGTGATGTCACCTCCGTATTTACCGTAGGCCTTAAGGAGTCAGGATACCTTTCGTAACAATATGCTTTCGAACTAACCCATGCTTCAGCTAGGACTTTTAAGGGTTGTAACGTGGCCTGGTTCACGGTTCAAGAAACAAAGGATAAAGGCTCAAATTTATTTATACCCACCCGCTCTTCGTGATGTTCTCCAAACCTAACCTCAGTTGATCATACGTTAGACCTTGCTTGAGTCTTTGCTTTGACGTTCCAATGATGATTCGGATGTTGATAACTTATTTTGAATAGGCAGTCATTTTTTGTCGAGGGTTCGTAAGACCTCTTTCTTTTTTTTTGACTTTGTTATCCCTATTTTTTGCCTGAACTGTTTCCTTTTTTTGGAATTACAGTCAGCGGGATGCTCCAGCTTTGTAAGTCTCCTTCATGGGTATTTTGACTTATTGGGCTTCTTTTTTATTTTTATTTTGAGAGATATAATGACTGCTTGTCCTTATTGGTTATTCGGAACCATGACTGTCTTTCTTCGTTTTGTAAGGACCTTTTTGGTGCTGTTTGTTATGCACTTAGATCAACTGAGAGAACTACCCTGCCCCAGGTTATGATTAAGGGTTTTAAATTTCGAAAAGAAAACTCCTACTTCTTTGGCTCAGAGGGGTTGACGAGGGATTATCATCCTTATAACTCCAGTGTTTAGGGATTGAAACAATGCCTGTACTTCATCAGCGGGGTCTGTTCAAAAGCATACTGTAAAGATCGTGGTATCGTTTTCGTCATCCTCCCTCAAGAGGCTTAGAGTTATTAACCGAGAGTTGATCATCACAGAAAAATGAAAAGAATTTTGAATATAATGAAAACAATTGTATTAATTCCCAAAACAGACATATGCAATGCATTGATAGAATAAAAGAGTTTGCTATGACATTAATTGTTTGTATGAGCAAAGAAAAATACAACTCGGAAATTCAAATAAACAAAAGGTCTTCAATGATTGGGCAACAGAGCAGTGATTATGTTCGGAGTCTCAGGCCCTTCAAACTGAATCTCTCCGGCGTTGATCATATCTTGAATCTTGTTCTTGAGAGGCCAGCAGTTTTCCGTAGTATGCCCCGGGCTATCAGAATGATATGCGCACCTATCGTTGGGATGGTAGTTCGGAGCAGAAGTGTTCGGATTCCGAAGAGGAGCCCTTAAGGTGATCAGCCCTGCCTTCAACATTTGTTGTAGTGCTTGATCCAGCGACATGTTGATCTTGGTGAACTGTCGTTTCTCCTTGCGCTGCTGCCCCTATCCTTGTTGAGCAGGTCCAGGATTGGAGATCTGGGTTGCCCCTACCTCATGACGACTCTTTTTACCGTGCACAGCATTGGACTCTTTCTTTCCATGATGAGGCTTTTTATCAGAAGGTGCAGCCTCTTGAATCTTCCCAGACCTGATGCCAGCTTCTATTCGCTCTCCAGTCAAGATAAGATCTGTGAATCCAGCAGACGAATTCCCAATCAGGTGGTTGTAGAATGGACCAGACAGGGTCCCCAAGAACATATCCACCAGTTCACGGTCAGTCAGCGGTGGTTGTACCCTACCGGCCAGGTCTCTCCATTTCTGCGCATACTCTTTAAAACCTTCTCCCGATCCTAGCGACACACCCTGGAGTTGGGTACGCGTAGGGGCGAGGTCGGCATTATACTGATACCGCTTGTAAAAAGAAGTAGCCAACTCCTCCCAGTTACGAACCTTGGTCCCATCCAGCTGATAGAACCATTCGAGGTGAGTCCCTGAAAGACTTTCCTAGAAGAAGTGGATCCACAAGTTCTTGTCCACAGTATACGGTTGAATCTTCCGCACATAAGACCTGAGATGCAGTCTGGGACATGACACCCCATCGTACTTAGCGAAAGAGGGTGCTTTGAATTTGTGTGGGATCACCACACCAGAAGTTAGACCCAAATCCCCGAAATCCAAACCAGGTACTTGTTGAATTTCCATTGCATTCAGGCGGTCTTCCAACTGCTTGTACTTGTCTTCAGCAAGAGGGTATCGCTCATCATTGAAATCTGTCTCATTGTCGGAGACCACTGGGCTGGGAACCCTTTCCTCTTGATGACTGCCTTCCCTAACGGATGGAGTAGTCCTCTCAGTTTCATTCTGCAGTGTATTCCCAGATCTGCGCCTAGGGCTGAACAAAACAGTTCTCTTCTTCTTCTTCTGAATCAGAGTCTTCAATTCTTTTTGACCCTGGGCTAGGCTCATAATCAACTCCTGGAACTGGGCATTCTGGGCCTGGAGGGCCTTGATAGTTTGCTCAGTAGACGACTCGGGGTTCATGATGATCGGCTGAAATAAACAGCGAAGAAGGTAAGCAACCTGTCAAAAGGGTACCTGCAATGCAATGATATGTATGATATGCATGCAATGTTTTCAAGGATCTCGCGGGGTAAACAAAAATTGTTAGAACTGGAAAATGGTGACTTGATTGAAGGAACTGCGTATTGTTGAGAGTCCTTCATCAAGGGTCAAAAGCTCACCATACCCAGTGGGTCATAGCCCCTGACAACCTTGGCTAGAGGAAAATAAATCCTCTTTGCCCCTTGCTAGACGTTTGATTCATCATGACCTGCATCACAAGCCCTTGAGATCCTTGAAATGGGTTAAGATGTATGCAATGGTATGATGTCATGCTATGCACGGGGTGATATAAGTGAACCCTTGTTATGAGTCCCAATTAAGGACTATAAACAAACCCTGCAGGAAATTCAGTATACTTTGTTATGAGTCCCAATTAAGGACTATAAACAAAACCTGCAGGAGACTTAGTAAACCCTGTTATGAGTCCTAATTAAGGACTAAAAACATAACCTGCAAGAAACTTAGTACCCTGTTATGAGTCCCAATTAAGGACTATAAACAAAACCTGCAAGAAACAAGTGTCAGGTAACAAGTATGCAGATAATCAAGTACGAAGGCACACGAGTCACACAAGAGAAGCCCTTAGAGTTTAGGCCAGCATGAGGTCTAGGTATTACCCTCTTTCAGTTTGTTGGTTCATACCTGTCCTATCAAAGTAACTGGGTTCTTAGAGGATCCCAATATCATTGACTACCCTCAATCGGTCATAACTCCAGCATCGCAATCTTTTCTTGCGGCCAGAACCATCGCGAGAGTTTAGCCTCAATGGGCGTAGCATACTGCTACTGTTCTAATGGCCAAGTTGTGTCAATTAAGGTTCTAAGGTTGTTGGTGCTTAATGACTCCTCAGAAGACCCATATTCTCCTCGTTGCAACACAAGGGATATCGGTACAGACCAAGGTGCCACACCAACGTAGCCACTGCTTCACCCATATCGGTATACGTCGGACAGGTCCCTCACAGCTTATGCTACCTAAACAGGGTATCCCCAGATCCGGGTTAGGATCTATGTAACTCCCATGCAACCCACAATTTTAAAGCAAGCAAATCAATACAATTGAAAACACAGTTATGAACTAACCCTAAGGTACACCTCACTTTAAGTTTTCATCCCCAGCAGAGTCGCCAGTTCTATGATCGGTGGATCTGGAACTGACTGTTTAACGCTGGTTCGCGAAATTTCACGGAAGCAAGAGTCGCCACCGTCTTTTATTTTCTCCAAATGGAAAGGACAAAAGCACAGAAAAATTCCTTAAAGAGATTGCTCTCGGTTCGGGAGGTAGGTTATAGAAAGGGAAGGTGTTAGCACCCTTTCTATCCATGGTTATCCATGGGCTCTTAGATACTTGCTCATTTGTGTTTTCAAAAATGGTTTGTTTGCTTTTCAATTGTGGGTTTTAAAAAAGTTTCTTTGAAAATTCCAGTTCGACTCTTGTATCGGTCCTCAAGAGTGTTTGAAAAATTGCTTTCGAAAGCTTTTTGAAAAGGTGTCGGTGTGAAAAGTATTTTTGATTTGTTTTGAAATTTAGAGCAAGTATCTAGAGTCGTCTACCTACCCTAAGGAATTCGTCTGTGTAAATGTCCTTTAAAGTAGTGCCATCCCACCATTGAGAGGTAGGTAGCACCACCGTTGGAGGTGTTCGGGTCAATTCGAGGTTCGGGACATGGTGATCACCAGAGCAATGGGAAGACACCTTAGAAGCTACCCTCATGCCAGGTTCCCGGATCATGAGGACTTACTAAGACATCCTCTACTCGACGATCACCTCTCGAGGCAAGGCAACAGTGAGGCGTACCCTAGGGGTGGTGTGTGATTTGTGTGTCATTTTCAGATATTTTGTCTTGTTCATGTTAAAGTGATCTATGCGTTTGTTTTTATTTAGACATTCATTCTTGCATGCATTTATTTAACAGTTAAGAAATTGCGGGAAATAAAAGTTCTAAACTATTACAAAGGCGCGGGTCCACATCGCCAAAATTTCCAGGACCCGATTTGACAGAAAGTAAATAGAATTAAAGAAAAGTAAAGTGCGAAATATTTAATTTACACGGCTTGGGGAGAGGTACATAAGTAATTAAAAAAACGAGATAAATGCGCGAATTGAATTAAAATTAGAAACGAGGGCGTTGGACCCTTTTAACGAAATTAAATTAAATGATTAAATTAATGAAAATTGAAATGAAAGGAAATTATTTTTGGTATTTTTGTATTTATGAATTTTTATGAGAAAGATTAATTAAAATGAAATATTAACCCTAATTCTATAACTTTTATTTATTAAGAAAAAATATTAAAGTTAAACCTAAATTAACCTAATTATTTACGTGCGATTTTGATTTATAAAAATAAATAATAGTTTAATAATTAATTATTGTGAAAGAAAAGAAAAAAAGATAAACAATTGATCAAACCCTAATTCTACCAATTTTAAATTAATTAAGAAAATGCTTGAATTAAACCTAAATTAAAACTAAAATCAATTAATGATGTTTATTTGCAAAATATTAAAATTAGATAAAAATACTTATTTTTTGGTCTTTTCCTGATTTTATATTGTTTTTACGTTTTTATGAAAAATAAACTAAATTAAAGAAATTAATTAAAAGGAAATAATTGAATCAAATAAAAAAAAATAGAAAATATGAAAGAACTTGCAAACCTAGGGGGGGGGGCTGCCCCCAATTGGAGGTGTAAATAATCAATTCAGGCCCAATAGCCCTTGGCCTGGTTGACCTTTCCAGGAAGCATGTGGCACGTTTGACTAGAGTCCATGGTGTTCTTCCAATCAGCGCCTTTGGATTGATCCTGGTGTGTGCGTGGCAATCTGGATCAAGGGGTGTATGATGGCCCTCAAGGGAGAACGCTGCATAGGATAACGTTAATAAAAATATTATGGAAAGGGATGGGGACCTGGGGCTCGAACCCAGGTCCCAGGGATTACCACTAAGACACTTTGCCAACTGTTCCACTCAGCGTGTTTTGTATATTAAATAACAAACAATGAATATAAAATAAACCAAAGCGTCAGTGACTTTTTCGCGCGAAAATTTGAATCAACCAATCAACGCCTTACACTTCATCATCTTCTTCCCTAATGCGTTTTTCCTGAAAATACAAAAGGGTTAGCGGGGGTTTTGAACCCCCCTAAAACAGGCCATATCCAATAATAACGATTAAGCCATCTTTGAGTATAAATTAGGCGCGAGGGTGCTATTCTGATCGTCCAAACACGCTGAGTATGGTCATGATATCATGGTGATCCAATTTTACAGTGTTCAGAAACGCCCAATTCAAAGCTTGCAAAACCCTAGCCTGTATCAATGGTGGAATCGCGTATAGCACATGAAAACTCAATTGAATTATACAGTTAGCTTCAGAATTAGACAATGAACATGAATCAAATATTAAAAATTGCTAAAGATGCCTGAATCGAGATGCAAGAATGTCAAATATTTTCTGTACAGGTCACCATCGTTCTCACGTTTTTTGGTGTTAGGATGGTTGGTTTTGATTTGAAAACCTTCCTTGAAGCCTCAGGAAGGTGATGGAACAAGTCTTTTTGCTTGAATCAACCTGTAACCTAGTTTTCAGTTTCCAATTTTTTTGCAAAAAACTCAAGTTTCTCTATGCTTTTCTGGCGCAGCTGGGAGCTTCTAAGGAGTAGGGTTAGCATATGTATATATGTGTGAGTGATTTAGGTCAAAGAAAACAAATCAAAACCTTTGCATTCATGATTTTCAAGATTTGATTCTTAAGGATCTTTTCAAATATTTTTTCATGCCTATTTGGTACAAATCATGGCCAATCTCTTCAATTCCTTCCATATATGATCATGCACGAAATTTTAAACCTATTCCATACACAAAAAGATTTGATTGCATTGGTTTGGTATTTTTCATGTATTTTAATTAATTAAATGAATTATTAATAATAAAAAATCCAAATAAATAAATAAAAATGATAAAAAACTTCCCTTTGGGCCAAATGGTCGTGCACATTCCTTGGATGATGAATTGTGGAAGAAAAAGAGGCCCATTAGCAATTTTAGGTCATTTGAAGCAATGTTGACTTTTCAAAATATCCAAAAATTTCCCAACTTCCACAAGGCATAACTTGCTCAATTTTTAAGCTTTGCTCATGTTCTTGGACATTTTGGAAAGGTCTTTGAGTCCTCTAACCAATGCCTTTGGTACCATGTCATTTTTATTTACCAATCTCAAGTTTATGGCCTTTGACTTAAAGTCCCTTTTTGTTGACTTTTGAAAATGACCTATAATGTTGAAATTGATAACTTTTTGTGAGAGCATTTCTTGGACTTGAAGTGTGAAGAGGAGTTGTAGGAAATGTCTTTATCTTCAAAATGAGATTTGGATGGAATTTTTCTGATAATCCATGTGAAAGTTATGCCTTGGTCAAGTTATAGTTGACTTTTTCAGCTGTCCAAATATGGAAACTTTTGCATCTTGATGATTTTTGAGCCAAGCTTTGAGAATCATGATCAAGCATTGATCAAATGATTTTTATGGTTTCAAAATGAGATGTTGACCAAAAATTTGAACTTTTGACTGTCAAATGACCATTTTGCCCCTACAGTTGACTGTAGTGCAATTAGGGTTTTTGACTGTGCAATCTTGTGCTGTGAGTCTTGAAACTTGGTATGAGGATGCTTGACCATGTTTATAGGCATGTGGGACTTGATTGGACCCTTGGAAACTTCATTTTCTTTGTCAGAACAAAAACCCTAATTTTGACTGTTAGGAGGCCCTTGAACTGTGCAACCCTTGGGGAGATTTTTGAACCTTTGACTTGGCAAATTTTGAAGAATATGGGAGGGCAAATTTTGGGGTACAACACTTGGTTTTTGGATGGAGGCTTGGTACGGGTTTTTGGTTTGGGATCTTGCTACTGTATGATGGTTAACAGTTTGAAAATTTTCTTGGATATGTTTCTGGTTTTCGTGTTTTAGGCCCGGTTCAGGTTTTGGGGAGTTAACAGGTTTTTTGCTTTGATGATGGTTGCTAGTTTTCGTTTGAATGGTTAACAGTTTTGTGAGATTTTGGTTTTGGATTTGTTGATGTTTTCATGAGTTTGAAACTTGGTTAATAGTTTTTTAAAATTTTGGTTTTTGGATTTGTTGATGTTTTTCTGGTTTTTGAGTTTGTGAAGCTTGTTGACTATATTTTCAGTTTGAGACTTGTGGTTTGGAGTTTTGAGGTTTGACAGGTTTTTGCTTTGATGAGGGTTACTGGTTTCTCAGTTGAGACTTGTGGTTTGGGACTTTTGAGGTTTTACAGGTTTTTTTGCTTTGATGATGGTTACTGGTTTCTCAGTTTGAGACTTGTGGTTTTTCTTTCTATTGCTCTCTCCCTGTTATATTGACCCTACTTCTGTTATATTCATATTCAAATGTTGGGAAACCAAAAAATTTGAATATTTTAGTATATTGTCCTTATGGCATTTTGTTGCAGTTTTTTGTTTTTTAGAAAATTCTATGCAACTTGTGACAGGCAGGGCAACAAGGCTGTGCAATTGGGTAATTCCAATAACCTAGGTGTGATACGGTGGGAGAACTGACTATGGTTTTGCGTTTGTTTTCCCAAATATTTCGGTTGAGCAAGAGTCGCTAACGACTTTTTATTTTATCCTAAGGAAAGGTTTAAAAAGCACAGCAAAAACCTTTGAGATTTTTCTTGGGTTCGGGGAGTAGATTATAGAAAGGGAAGGTATTAGCACCCTTTCTATCCATGGTTATCCATGGGCTCTTAGGTACTTGCTTAGATCAACTTGCCTTGGTTTTCAATTGTTTGAAATGGTGCTCGGTGTGTGGTTTTGAAAATGTTTTGAAAAAGATGCCTTGTATATGCTACCCTTGTAACAATTCTTTACTCGAATGTTTTACAAAAGGTGTTTGTCTTTTTTGAAAAAGATGTTCCAAGGTTTTTGAAAGTTTGTTTTGAAAGTTCTTGTGAAGTGTGGTTTGAAAATAGGCAAGTGTTTTATTTTGCAAGTTGACAAGTACTTAAGAGCTATCTACCCTAAAGTTCTCAAAGATTTTTGTTATGTTTTAACCCTTTTGACAATTTTGTTCCACCATTGCATTTGGTGGACAATCTTGTATTAGGAGGTGAAAGAGACGGGCGCGGGTCATCGTTTAGACCATAATTGCAATAGTGCTAAGTATCTTTGGGCAATTTCTCTTTGAAAGGGACTTGATCATTTTAGGCAAATTTTCGAAAGCGTCATCGAGGGACTATGATCATTTGAATTGTTTGTTTTACCCAAAGAAACCTAACATGCAATATGGCCTATTTATTTGAAGGCAACAAGTGGAATACCCTAGGGGTGCAAGTGTGATATGTGTTGTCCATTTTCATGCTTGTTTATCTTGAAATTAGGTCAAGCTATTTTTGTTCGTTTTATTTGCATACAAACCCTAATTCTAGCATGGTATATTTAAAAAGCGTTTAAAGTGCGAAAAGTAAAATTCCTACACTATTACAACACAATATGGGAAGGGGGGTACAAATGTTCAAATGGGGGGATATTTAGACAAGGAAATTAAACCTAGCTATTACATCAATTTTGGGAATATTTACAAGATAATTGATTGCATAAATTAAATGAAAAATAAAATAAAGATGCAAAATGCAAAAAAAGGTTTTTATATGTATGAAAAAAAAGGTATTATTTATGTCAAATAAATAAAATAAAAAAAGTATTATTTTTGGAGTTTTTGTATTTTAAGGGTAAAACCCTAATTTTTATTAAGTAATATATATATTATTTAATTTATACAAGTATTTATTTATTATGTAAAAAAATAAAATAAAAATGAAATATATTTATAAAAAGTATTTTTTTTTATGTTAAATATTAATAAAATAAAAATGTATGTATTTTGGTATTTTTGCCCTAAGTATATTAATATATATAAATATCCTTATTATTTACTAAATAAATATTATATATACAAAAATAATAATATTTAATATTTATAAAAAAAAGTATATTTTGTATAAAATATTTTCAAAAGAAAAAATGAAACAAAAATCAGAAATAAAGTATATTTGCATTATTTTTCCTATCTATTCTAAATAATATATATATATATATATATATATATATATATATATATATATATATATATATATATATATATATATATATATATATATATATATATATATATATATATATATATATATATATATATATATATATATATATATATATATATATATATATATATATATATATATATATATATATATATATATATATATATATATATATATATATATATATATATATATATATATATATATTTATGTACAAATGCCCATATAAACAAATAAATACTTAAAAAAATATAAAAATGGTGTAAAAAATATTTTTCATGTTTTTAATATTATTAGCAAAAATAAATAAGTCAAAGTGAAAAAAGAAAAGTCAAAAAATCATGAGAATAAACATAATGGGCTCAGGGGGTATGAAACCAAAAATGTGGTGTGAAAAGAAAATCAGAAGCAAGCCCAGCCCATGAAGCTTCTTCCTCAACCTCTGAACAAAAACGTTCAAAAAACGCGCGCCTGTACTTCCAATTCAAACACCTGGATTCTTTGATCTTTTGCACAAACTTCCAACATAAGAAATGTTAAGCATTGAATCACGATTCTAAATATATAAAAAACTCATCCTAACTCTCAGAAATGAGAGAGAATTTTGACATTCCCAAATCCTGACCTAAGTTTTCTGCCATATTCAAACCTTAAATTCTCACAGCTCAAGCAAAATAAATGAAAAGTAAAAGCATGTACAGATTCAGGGGCATGAGTAAAACACTTCTTATTCACAAATTTAGAGCTAATGATGCCTAGACTAAGAGTTAGAAGTTCAAGAAAATACCTGTTGAGTTTAAGTTCTATCTGGCAATGGGGGAGCTTTCAGAGCAAGATGATGATCTGTACAGCTTGCCTGAAGTGTGGTGATGCTATTCCAATGCTTACTTTGCCTTGAGACACCTTGAATCGAGCTATGGACCTTCAACTGCAAAATAAGAAAGTGAAAATGGTGGAATTGGTTAGAGGAATTACAGGTCGTGTTTTAGGTTTTGGTTAGCTTGCATTGATGCTAGGGAATGTGTTTGATGAGCTTTGGGCAAGAAATCATGCAAGGGATGAGAGTTGGCACTCAAACTGCAGTGAGAACTCTGTTTGAGCAGTTTGAGGGTGGTTCTGAGTTTGTGGAGGTATTGGAGGTATTGGAGTCATGTGCTAGCTTAGTTAGGATGATTAGAAAGTGTCTACAATATTTGCTTAAGGTTTCTAATGCTGAGATCAAAGTTATGTTGTGAAATGCCAAGTTTCTTAACACTTAAGCAAGCAAAGCCAAGTTGATGTTCTAGGCAAGTAGAGGCCCCCTAAACATGTTGCTAACCTTTTCTTGATCAGAGTGTTTTGCTCATAATCTTATGCCAATTGGATTTGATCTGTACCTCTTGGATTTGCATTATGACATAAAGCTTGCTTTTGCAAAAATGGCCATTTTGCTTTTTCCATAAATGGCTTAATTCAAAATGTAATGCATAAACTCATGAAACAAAGCCTTAGCAAAATGAACATGCATTAAATTATTGAGTGTTGGATGGTTTAAGGGCCTGTAATGTAGCGTAAACCAAGCTGACTTGAAGATGGCATAAGTTATGAACATGTACATGACCAATTCAAAAGTGAGTTTTTGCCATATTGCAAAATTCGAATCTCTCAAGTTATGAGGTTGTTTGATGAGTTCTTGGACATTTTGGAAAGCTTGGAATGTGTACTACAATCCATCTTTGAAATGAAAATTGAAATTCCAAGTGGAAGTGTATGGAAAATGACCTTGAAGTTAGGTAGAAAACCTTGCCAAAATAGGTTAAAATTTCACTAAGTTAAGAATGGTTTAGTACCCTTATTCCAAAAATTGTAACTTGAGATACAAGCCTCATTTGGGAAAACTTTGTGAATCAAAGTTGTATATTATGCAACAAGCTACAACTTTCATGTTTTGACTTTTGCTTGAATCCAAATGAATCTTGGTGAGAAAGTGGGGCAAAGTTGGGAAAAAAATTAGGGTTTTTCATAACTTAGAAAAATTCTAAGTTATGAAAAATTCTCATTTCAAACCCTAATTTGCAATTTTTGATCTCTTGGTGAACAAGTTTCATGATTTGGCATGTTTTGATGAAAAAGGAATCTTGACTCTTGATTTTGACCAAAAAGTCAAAGTTTGACTTTTCAGTATACAGTCAAAATTGATCAATTGACTGGGAAATTCAACTGTCAATCTTGTGTACTTGGGATCTTTTGAACTTGTTGAGCATGTCAAGATAATTCCATGGGGTCCTTGATTCCATATGTGAGCTTGGTTTGCCATTGGTTGGGTCAAACAGTCAAAAATTGCCTTTGTGCAGTCAAAACCCTAAAAATGACCATTTTGCCCTTTTGGTGATCTGATCAAATTTCTTGTGGAATTGTGATCCAAACTTGATCAAATGGTTCATATGAGTTCATAATGTTGATGTGGGTCAATTTTCATGAGATTTGACTGTCAATTGGTCACAGTTGACTTTTTCCCCAATACAGCTGATTTCTAGGTCAACTGTCCAATTGACTGGGCAAAACTTGGAATCAAGACTTGAAACTTGATGCGGATAAACTTGAGAGTCAAATATGAAGTAAGAAGGTCATCTTAGGCATTTTAGGTCAAAACATCTTTGTGCAAACACAAACCCTAATCTGGGTCAACAGTGCAAGGAGAAGTCTTGAGCAGATGAAACCCTAACTGGATCTTGATCTTCAAGAGCCTTGTGATGAGAAATGTTGAGAGAATGGGAGGGCAAATTTTGGGGTACAACAGTTTCCTCTGTTCAATCTTCTTGAATCCGTAGAGTTAGATTGGCAAGTTTGCCTTTCGTGACTCGAGGGTAAAAGGAGATTGGACACTAGAGTGCCCTTAAATTTGCACTCGTCAAAGTAATGGATGCGGGAATGGGCTTAGAGATGCCATTTGGAGATGGGCTTAGAGATGCCATCTGGAGGGGTGACAGAATCTTGTCGGGGATGGGCTTAAATATGCCATCTGGAATGAGTATCAAGAAGGTGTCCATGCTTTGGACCATCTTCGAACTGGGGGTCTGAATAAGCAATAGATTGACATCCGTTGTTGGGAGGAATCCGTAAACTGTTTTCAAAAGTTGCATCTGAACAAGTTGATAGATTAACATCCGTTGTTGGGAAGAATCCATAAGCTGTTTTCAGAAGTCTTGAGAAGCAAATGAACAAGCGATAGGTTAACATCCGTTACTTGGAGAACCCGTAAACTGTTTTCAGAAGTCTTGAAGTTGAATAAGCAATAGAGCAGCATCCGTTGTTGGGAAGCGTCCGTAAGCTGTTTTCAAAAGTTGCATCTGAACAAGTTAATAGATTAACATCCGTTGTTGGGAAGAATCCATAAGCTGTTTTCAGAAGTCTTGAGAAGAAACTGAACAAGTGATAGGTTAACATCCGTTACATGGAGAACCCGTAAACTGTTTTCAGAAGTCTTGAAGTTGAATAAGCAATAGAGCAACATCCGTTATTGGGAAGCGTCCGTAAGCTGTTTTCAAAAGTCGCATATGAACAAGTTGATAGATTAACATCCGTTGTTGGGAAGAATCCATAAGCTATTTTCAGAAGTCTTGAGAAGAAACTGAACAAGTGATAGGTTAACATCCGTTACTTGGAGAACCGGTGAACTGTTTTCAGAAATCTTGAATTTGGAAGAAGAACCGGTGTAGGGTTCCTTGATGATGAGCTCGTGTAAAACTGCATCTGGATAAATCTGGAATAAGCATTAGAATGTTGCCATGTCTGGGTCACATCTGAACTATTCCTGGAGCGAATCTCGGAAGATAATGATTATAGTCCTTCGACTGATCTTACCTGAAAGGCAAAGAGTTGTTACATGCAATGCTATGATGCATGATACAATGTATATTATGTAATATGAATGTAAATGAATGCGCATGTAAGCTGGAGAGCTGTCTTGCAAAGGATAGACGAATCCGAGACGGCTGAAGATGACAGTATCTTGACTGCTGTCGGGAAGAATAATTCCTGGTCATTGCTGGAGAAAAAAGGAGCTTGGGTTGTATACCAATCTTCTGGGGAATTCCTGATGACTTCTACTGGGGAGTACCAATTTAGTAGACTAATGCTGGGGAGGTAAGACCGAGAATCTTTAGCTTGGCGGGAAGTATCTCTGGCGACTTCACTGGGGAACTCAAGATTTGCTCTCCTAAAACTCTGTGGGAAGAAGGTTCATTAGTCTGGCTTCACTGGGAGTACTGAAACTTAAATTCTGAGGGGAATTGAGTTCTGGAGGATTCTCTGGCTGGAGACAACAAAGATAAACTCCACTGGGGATCGTATTGATAAGTTATTGCTGGGGAATTTTGATGAACTCCGCTGGGGATAGGAATAAATTTGACGAGTGCGATCTTCGGTGGCAGTTAGCTGAGGATAACCCAGTTATAAGCCCTTGTGAGGAATAACTTTGAATAAAACTCGGGAGAGACGTCCGTACTCTGCAGGGGATAAGCTTCAGGGTTTGCTGGGGATATGGATTCCAAATCTCTTGGGGGTTTTCTTTGAAGGGTATCAAGATATCCAACTGCACCTTTGACCTATCAGTAATCCTCTTTCTTGATTCGTAAGGAAATGATTATGTTCAAATGCATATGCCTATTTAACAAAATATTGGACGTTTCTCAAAATAAAACAAATAGTGCAAGAGAAAAGAAAAGGAAATGACATAAATTTCTAGGAAAAGTATTTGTATTGACTTTCTATGAGTATATTTGTACAAAGGAGACAATCATCCTAGTAAGAGGATTTTGTCGTAAATATTGAAAGATTTATACAAAATAAAGGATGGCTATGTGAAATAATTCCATGGGATTCCATTCCACTATAGCTTTCACAACTCTGAATATCTGTCCATTCAATGCTTCGTTTGCCGATGACTGGATTGATCAGAAGCCTGGAACCGGTTGATGAAGAGATTGTCTTTGAAGTGATCCGACGAGACATAGTCATACGCTTTAATTCCCTAACTTTTGCCTGAATCGCCCTTTAGGGTTTTCGATCCACCGGGAAACCCCTTTTTGCCCAAGCCGCCCTTTCGGGTTTTCAACTTGCCGGGTGTACATATTTTTTTGTTTTTATCCCTAATTTTTGCCTGAACCGCCCTTTCGGGTTTTCGATCCACCGGGATGCCCATTTTTGCCCAAGCCGCCCTTTCGGGTTTTCAACTTGTCGGGTTATTTTTATGCGTAGTATCTTTTGACTATGTCTGCGTTCGCAGGGTGCGGCAAATCGTCGCCGTCCATGGTGGTCAGAATCATTGCACCACCAGAAAATATGCTCTTGATCACAAATGGTCCCTCATATGTAGGAGTCCATTTGCCCCTGGGATCGCTTTGCGGCAAGATAATCCGCTTGATTACGAGATCTCCGACTTGATACACTTGACGTCTGACTTTCTTATTGAAGGCCTTGATCATTCGCTTTTGATACGCCTGACCATGGCATATAGCAGCGAGTCGCTTCTTGTCGATCAGATTGAGTTGATCAAGTCGGGTCTGCATCCAATCATCTTCATTCAAACCTGCATCCTTCATAATCCTTAGAGAAGGAATCTGGACTTCCATAGGCAAAATAGCTTCCATGCCATATACCAAAGAAAATGGGGTTGCCCCAGTTGAAGTATGTGCCGTCGTACGGTATCCATGCAGAGCAAACAGTAACATCTCATGCCAGTCTTTGTAAGTGACTGTCATTTTCTGAATGATCTTCTTAATGTTTTTGTTCGCCGCTTCAACAACACCGTTCATCTTCGGCCGATAGGGAGATGAATTGTGATGATAAATCTTGAACTGTTCGCACAATGCAGTGATCATCGTGTTATTCAGATTCGTACCGTTGTCTGTGATGATCCTGTCTGGAACACCATACCGACATATGAGATTTTGCTTAATAAAGCGGGCAACCACATTTTTAGTAACAGAGGCGAAGGAAGCTGCTTCGACCCATTTGGTGAAATAGTCAATGGCAACCAGGATGAAGCGATGTCCGTTGGAAGCTGTGGGCTTGATCTCTCCAATCATATCAATGCCCCACATTGCAAAGGGCCAAGGAGCAGTCAGGACGTTGAGAGGAACCGGAGGGATATGAACTTTGTCAGCATAGACTTGACATTTGTGGCAAGTACGGGAATGTTGATGGCAGTCAGCTTCCATGGTAGACCAGTAATAGCCTGCCCTTAGGATCTTCTTAGCCATTGTATGCCCGCTCAAGTGAGTGCCAAATGTGCCGCTGTGTATATCGGTCATGATCAACTATGCTTCAGCTTTGCCTACACATCGGAGTAATACACAATCATGGATTCGTTTGTAAAGGATGCCGTTGCTCAGGAAGAACTTAGCAGCAAATTTCCTTAAGAACTTCTTGTCATTTACGGAAGCTCTTTCGGGATAATCTCTAGTCTCGAGATACCTTTTAATTTCATGGAACCAAGGTTGTTCCACTACTTCTTCGGTATTAATCTCGTGGCAATGCGCAGGTTCATCCATTCGCTCGATGGTGATTTGGGGAGCCTCGTTATCCCAGTTGAGTTTAAACATGGAGGACATTGTGGCTAGAGCATCTGCTAGCTGATTCTCTTCTCGCGGGAAATGCTCGAAGGTAATTTGCTCGAAATGAGGCAACAATGTCAGGACAAGTTCTTTGTATGGGATAAGATTAGGATGCTTGGTATCCCACTCTCCTTTGATTTGACTGATGACCAAAGCCGAGTCCCCAAATACGATCAAAGATTTGATCCCCAAGTCTATAGAAGCCTTGAGACCAAAGAGGCAAGCTTCATACTCAGCCATGTTGTTTGTGCAGCTGAAGCAAAGTCGGGCCGTGAAAGGTGTGTGACAACCTTCCGGAGAAATGAGTACTGCGCCAATACCGTTTCCAAGTGCATTTGAAGCACCATCAAAGTACAGGGTCCATCGGGATCGCTTTTCGGGTCCGTCATACGGTTCGTTACTTTCAATGTTGTCCAAATTCATGATGTCCTCGTCCGGGAAGTCAAATCTCATGGGTTGATAATCTTCGATAGCCTGATGAGCCAGATGGTCAGCTAGTACACTCCCTTTTATAGCTTTTTGGGTGGTGTACTGAATGTCATACTCAGTTAGGATCATTTGCCATCTAGCTATCCTTCCAGATAAAGAGGGCTTTTCGAAAATATACTTGATAGGGTCCATTTTGGAAATCAACAAGGTAGTATGAGTCAACATATACTGTCTTAGTCGGCGAGCAGCCCATACCAAAGCGCAACAAGTTTTCTCGAGCAGTGAGTAGCGAGTCTCACAGTCGGTAAACTTTTTGCTAAGGTAATAAATAGCATGCTCTTTTCGACCAGACTCGTCATGCTGGCCCAAAACACACCCCATTGAGTTATCCAAGACGGTCAAATACATGATCAATGGTCTTCCTTCGATGGGTGGCATCAGAATAGGAGGTTCTAGCAAATACTCCTTGATTCTATCAAAAGCAGCTTGACAATCGTCATTCCATTCAACTACCTGATCTTTCTTCAAGAGTTTGAAAATTGGCTCACAGGTAGAAGTCAGATGCGAGATGAATCTGACAATATAGTTCAAGCGCCCCAAGAATCCTCTAACCTCCTTTTCAGTACGGGGAGCAGGCATCTCTTGTATTGCTTTTACTTTTTCCGGATCGACTTCAATGCCTTTGTTGCTTACAATGAATCCCAGGAGTTTACCAGACCTAACTCCAAAAGTGCATTTATTGGGATTCAGCCTGAGCTTGTATTCTTTTAACCTGGCAAACAGCTTCTCCAGATGTTCAAGGTGCTCTTCCTCTGTTTGTGACCGAGCTATCATATCGTCTACGTAAACTTCAATCTCATGATGTATCATATCATGAAATAAAGCTACCATGGCGCGTTGATAAGTTGCTCCCGCGTTCTTCAGCCCGAACGGCATCACCTTGTAACAGAAAGTGCCCCATTGTGTGACAAAAGTTGT
Source organism: Vicia faba (assembly GCA_948472305.1). Classification (NCBI taxonomy): domain Eukaryota; kingdom Viridiplantae; phylum Streptophyta; class Magnoliopsida; order Fabales; family Fabaceae; genus Vicia; species Vicia faba. The sequence continues at coordinate 1,602,052,517 of OX451739.1, forward strand.
TTTCTCCATATCTTCGGGGGCCATTTTGATTTGATTGTAGCCCGAGAATCCATCCATGAAGGAAAACACTTTATGCTGAGCTGTATTGTCGATTAAAATGTCAATGTGTGGGAGTGGAAAATCATCTTTGGGGCTGGCCGTATTCAAATCCCAGTAGTCCACACACATCCTGACTTTGCCATCTTTCTTAGGTACTGGCACGCTGCTAGCGACCCATTGAGGATAGGATGTAACGGCCAGAAAGCCAGCGTCGAATTGCTTCATTACTTCTGCCTTGATCTTTTCAGACATGTCAGGCCTCATTCGGCGAACTTTTTGCTTGATCGGTGGACAATCCTCTCTTGTGGGGAGACGGTGAACCACGATGTCTGTGTCTAAACCCAGCATGTCTTCATAAGACCAAGCGAAGATTTCAACATACTCATTCAACAACTGTATCAGGCGTTCCTTGACACTTGGTTCCAGATTGGCACCTACTTGTACCTCCTTCCGGTCTTCCTCGGTTCCCAAATTGACAGTTTCCAATGACTCTTCGTGAGGTAAGATGGCTCTTTCCTCTTGTTGTAGAAGTCTAGCTAGTTCCCCTGGTACTTCACAACCTTCGTCATCTTCATACTCGGCTTGATTGACCAGATCTTCAGAGTTATTGAAAGATACAGCAGAATAGTCACCCATGGAATCCGGAGTGGATGGGTACCTGCATTGGTGAGTGTGGGTGTGTGTAAGGGATAGCCATCCTTAAACAAAAATGCAAAAGGAAAGAAAATGAACACAAGCAGTTTATCAAATGAAAAACGTCCAATGAATCATTAAACATGGCATATGGATATGAAAAATAATCAAAACCCTTACAAATGGACCTACATGCCCCGGGCAAGGCATGAGGTGAAAAGATAGTGTACGGATTGTTTGAAAGTAAATATTACAGACCAAATAGGAAATGTTTAACAGATAAATTACTGATGAATAAAAGTGATGGGGATAAAGTCTTTTGCCTCCCAGTTGCTCGATCCTCCTTTGACAGTTGGATAAATCCACTCTTCGATGTTGCTCTCTTTGTCTTCGTCTTCCAAAGCGTTGACTCCGTAGGGGGAAATTTTGACTGGCGCTCCTTCAATCTTCGAACGGCGCATAGCCTTCTGGCCTGCGGTAGTGAACCCTAATCCAAATTTGTCTGTCTTATGTGGAATGTCAGGTAACTGCCCCCATGCTGAATTCTTCCCTTCCTTTATTGCGGCCCTTGCGTCCTCCAGAGATGCCATCCTGGCCATCTGCCTCGGTGTCTCAGCTGCCAACTTTGCTACTGTTATTTCAGGAAGGACTTCTTCGAAATGCTGAAAAGGCGTTTCAATGAATTCCCCTTCAACCTCCACATATCGGAAAGAATTCAAATGGCTAATCATGTACTCTTCTTCACCATGGACAATAATGATCTTTCCCTTGACAGGATACTTCAACATCTGATGTAAGGAGGAGGTGACTGCCTCGGCATGGTGTATCCAAGGCCTACCCAGCAAGCAAGAGTATGACGGACGGATGTCCATCACATAGAAAGTAGATTTAAATACCTCGGTGCCTATCTTGATGGGAATTTCAACCTCTCCATGGACCATTCTCTTCGAACCATCAAAAGCTCTGACAACAATATCACTCGGCTTCAATTCCATCCCTTCACAATCTAGTCAGTCCAAGGCCTTCTTAGGCAAAACATTCAGCGACGAACCAGTATCAACCAAGACATGTGCGAGAGTAGTTCCTCGACACTCGACTGAAATGTGCAAAGCATCATTGTGGTTTCTACCTTTAGGAGTTAAGTCGGCATCAGAGAACCCCAATCCATTGTCCGCAGTCAGGCTAGCCACGCAATTCTGAAACTGATCTGCAGAGGTTTCCTGGGGCACATGGGCTGCCTTCAGGAATTTTATCAGAGCTTTAGCGTGCGCTTCCGAGCAAAGTAGCAGTGCCAGCATGGAGATCTTTGAGGGGGTTTGCCCCAGCTGTTCTACCACATCGTAATCACTCCTTTTGATTATCCTCAAGATCTCATCCATTTCCTTCTTGGAGGTTTCCGGGATGACCAAGGGCTGAGCCCTCGTCCTGACGAGCTCATCTTGGATTCCCTTACCTTTATCAGCAGCGGTAGGAGAGACAGCACTAGGAACAACAACATCCTCAATCAAAGGGGTTTTAGCAGAGAGTTTTATTGGTGCAGGGATGACCTTGTCAGCTGACGAGGGTCCAAAGATTGCTCTCGGAGGGGCAATCTCTGGAGAAAATATTCTCCCGCTCCTGGTGATTTTGCTAGTGCCCGCAATGTTACCAATGCTGGCTTCTTCATCATCCGAACTTTCTTCAATTATTTCGATTTGTTTGATACCATGGTAGTAAACGTCACCGCCATAGTTCCATGGTATGGACTTCTCAGAAATATAGGGGACAGGCCCTGGCATTGTTATCTTCAAAGGAACAGATTTCGTAGCTGGCGTAATCTTAACAGGCTTTTAACGGCCTTGAAAGATTGGCGTGAATGGTTATGATTGAGACATCTTCAGTATGAACTGGAACAGCAGAAACTTTTTCAAACAAAATTTGTCGACTATCCATAAGGCCCTGGATGCCTTTCTTCAGTAACGGACAATCAAACGACAGAGAGTAACAACAATAGCAGTCTTCCTTACATCCCAGGAAGATCCCAGCCCTTAACAGATTCAACTTAATGGTTAGCAATGGAGTAGTCAGATCATTGACATCAGCAACATACAAATCTTCTTCAATAGCATTGACATTTCGGCCGTGCTTCGGCATGGGTGCAGATATCACATTAGGCTTCTCCGAAGCGTCAAACTCCACCTCCTTCGCCTCTATCAGGTCTTGGATTTTATGCTTGAGTGCCCAACAATCATTGGTGTCGTGTCCAACACTGTCTGAATGGTAGGCGCATTTAGCATTAGCATGATAATGCGGAGAGGACGTATTCACATTCTTTGGTGCCTCCTTGATGGTGGCGAGATTCAACTTCAACAGATGGGGAAGCACTTGCGCTGGAGTCATATTAATGCGGGTGAACTGCCGTTGTGGCCGTTCCACCCGTTGTTGATTTGGTCTGGACTGGTTGTAGCGAGGCTGCTCATTTGGAGTATTTTGAATCATTACGGCCCCCACAGTTGGCCGGCGTTCAGTCTTCCCTGCTCTTCTTTGAGAATATACCACAGCTGTCTCCTTCTTAAAAGGATTCTTCTCAACACTTACAGCAACAACCTTCTGAATCTTTCCTGACTTGATGCCAACTTCTATTCTTTCGCCTGTTAAGATCAAATCGGTAAACCCCGCGGAAGAGTTACCAATTAGATGATTGAAAAATGTCCCAGATAGGGTCCCTAGAAACATATCAACAAGTTCACGGTCGGTTAAAGGAGGTTGCACCCTGCCAGCCAAATCCCTCCATTTTTGTGCATATTCTTTGAATCCCTCGCCTGTTCCTAATGACATACCCTGAAGTTGGGTACGAGTAGGAGCAAGGTCAGAATTATACTGATATTGTTTGTAAAAAGAGGTGGCCAAATCTTCCCAATTTCGGACGCTGGTTCCCTCTAGCTGATAAAACCACTCCAACTGAGCTCCAGAAAGGCTGTCTTGAAAGAAATGAATCCAAAGGTTTTTATCTGTCGTATAGGGTTGGATCTTTCTCACATAGGACCTGAGATGCATTTTGGGACAGGACAGCCCATCATACCTCACAAACACTGGCACTTTGAATTTTGGGGAATCACAATCCCGACAACCAAACCCAAGTCTTCAAAATCCAAACCCGGTACTATTTGTAGCTCCATGGCGGCCAACCTGTCTTCTAAACCTTTGTATTTATCATCAGCTGGAGGGTATTGCTGATCAGAATAATCTTCATCCTCTTCGACCTCTTCTTCTTCCGCATCAGACTCGGAAGGTACCGCAGCCCCACCTCCTTTGCTGGTTCCCTCATCAGAAATAGGAGGAAATTCAAGCACTCTCCGAGCTTCTCCGTCAAATCTTCTCCCCAAAGTAGCCACCCCGAGTCTCTTTTTCTTCTTTTTCACTGGGTCTTTGTTCCCCAATTGAGTCTTGATATCTTCCTGACCCTTAGCCAAGGTCATCAGGAGTTGCTGGAACTGTGCATTTTGAGCTTGCAGGTCTTTGACTGTTTGCTCGAGATCCATCCTACTGAAATAAACAGCAGACAGATAAGGAAACCTGGCGTGAGACCTGCTTATGCACATGATGATGGTATGCTTATGTATGAAATGCATTCAAGGATTTAGGACATTCAAAATTGTTTCAGACAAAGAAGAACGCACGTCATATTAATAAGAAGAAATTTGTTAGTACATAAATGCCCCATGGGCCAAATATTACAAAATAACTTCTCAAGGCAAAAAGACATTGCGCATCCTCTTTTGTGCGATGTAGGTGTTGAGGGACTCTTGCTCATGGAGTCGGCGGGTAAGCTCTAGAACCTTCTTCTCACTGGCGTAGAAGCTAGCTTCAAAAGTACTCCGTTCCTCCTTGAGCTGAATCCAACTTTTCTGCATTTCCTCCCACGATGTAGGCATGTCTAGATGTAGCATGGTGTAGGGAACCCCTCCTTCCTTAACAGGCTCTTTAATCACAGGGAGAACATGCGGATAAGGCATCATCAGACTTTGGGCTCGGGCTCGTACCCACTTGAGATAAGGCTCAAGAGGGATGGAGTTCTTGTGTCCCAGAGTCTTGCTATCAACCTTGTTGGGTCTTCCCCAAGCTCTGATGAATCTTTGGCGAAGTCCTTGCGCATCGTTGTCGAAGTCAAAAACTAGGTCAGGAATCAACATATCATGAGGGCCATCCCTCCGTGCATATCCAAATTGCCTCAAATCTAGGCAAGGGCTGTAGGCAATACCTCCTCTGATTCCAAGTAAAGGAACATTAGGAAACTCTCCGCAATGATCGATTATGATGACATTTTCTCTGGACCGAGAACACCAATGTACATCAGAGTGAGTAAGAGTCATCAACCGTTGGGACCACCTTGAGCCTTGGTCATTCTTCAAGACAGATTGTGGAAGGTGCGAAATAAACCACCGTGCAAGGAGAGGAGTAAAGCACATGAGAACACCCCTCTTTCTCATTGTTCGTGTGTAAAATGAGTGAAGAATGTCCCCAAGCAATGTTGGTATTGGATTTCTGGACAAGAAGATTTTGACGGTGTTGACATCTACCAATTGGTCAGGATTTGGGAACAAGACCAACCCATAGATAAGGAGTGCCACAATTTCTTCAAAGGCTTGTAGGTCCAATGAGTTCCAACATTCTTGTGCCTTCTCAAACAAGAATTTTGTTAAGAATCCCTTGACGCCGCTTCTGGTTTCCCAATGCCCCTTGATGTCGGATGGTTGTAGATGTAATGCTCGAGCAACATCTTCCAGCTTTGGTTCCTTTTCCGTACCGTTGAAGGGTAGTTGATTAAGGATAGGAATTCTCAGGAGTTGAGAAAACTCCTCCAAAGTGGGCACCAACAGGTAATCAGGGAAAGTGAAACAGTGGTGAAGAGGGTCAAAGAACTGAAATAGCACTTTCATCATGTCTTCTTCAATGTTGGTGTTGACTAAGCTGAGCAGTCTACCATGTCTTTCACTGAAGGATGAATTTTCTGGAATTCTTGAGGTGAGCTCCTTGAGTTGAGGAGAGATTCTCATAAGGTTGACTTGAATGGTGTTTCTGCGAGGAATTTCCATGACCTACAAAACAGGAACAAAAATGAAGATCCAAACCCTTGAAATGGTTAGTGAATGCATATGATGCTTTATGATGTTTATGATGTATGCACAAAACATATGTACAAGCAAATCACACCAAACCCTAGTTTCAGGCTTGCATGGGGTTTCATAGGTAAGTACCCTCTTGAGTGTAGTTGGCTTAAAAACCTGTCCTATAAATAGTAACCGGGTTCTAAGGAGCTCAATATCATTGGATTGTTTTCAATGTTCATTGTTTTGGTTTAGCCACTTAACTAGCGACCAAAATATTCCAAGAAAACAACCCTCAATGAGTGTAGTATCGAGTATCTACCAACTTCGGACTGCACCAAAGCCGGTCATCTCACTACTCCTGATAAAAGGCCAAGATGGTCAAGTAAGGTTCTAGGTCATTAGTGCTTAGTGACATCACTCAGCGGCCCCGTACTCTCCTTGATTGAACTCAAGGGTTACCAGTACTCACAAATATGTCGCACTAATATAGCTATTGCTTCGACCGTGTCGGTATACCCCGCACAGTTTCCACAACGTATTGCTATCTATGAATGTTTCCCAAAATCCGGGTGTAGGATTGCAAACCCAAACAATAGAGCTAAGATGTAAAGCAATCAATTCAAAGAATTAGTCATGCAAGAGGGTGATCTAAGCCCTAAGGTTACTCCACTTTTAAAATTATTCCCCAGCAGAGTCGCCAGTTCTGTGATACGGTGGGAGAACTGACTATGGTTTTGCGTTTGTTTTCGCAAATGTTTCGGTTGAGCAAGAGTCGCCACCGACTTTTTATTTTATCCTATGGAAAGGTTTAAAAAGCACAGCAAAAACCTTTGAGATTTTTCTTGGGTTCGGGGAGTAGATTATAGAAAGGGAAGGTATTAGCACCCTTTCTATCCATGGTTATCCATGGGCTCTTAGGTACTTGCTTAGATCAACTTGCCTTGGTTTTCAATTGTTTGAAATGGTGCTCGGTGTGTGGTTTTGAAAATGTTTTGAAAAAGATGCCTTGTATAGGCTACCCTTGTAACAATTCTTTACTCGAATGTTTTACAAAAGGTGTTTGTCTTTTTTGAAAAAGATGTTCCAAGGTTTTTGAAAGTTTGTTTTGAAAGTGCTTGTGAAGTGTGGTTTGAAAATAGGCAAGTGTTTTATTTTGCAAGTTGACAAGTACTTAAGAGCTATCTACCCTAAAGTTCTCAAAGATTTTTGTTATGTTTTAACCCTTTTGACAATTTTGTTCCACCATTGAATTTGGTGGACAATCTTGTATTAGGAGGTGAAAGGGACGGGCGCGGGTCATTGTTTAGACCATAATTGCAATAGTGTTAAGTATCTTTGGGCAATTTCTCTTTGAAAGGGATTTGATCATTTTAGGCAACTTTTCGAAAGCGTCATCGAGGGACTATGATCATTTGAATTGTTTGTTTTACCCAAAGAAACCTAACATGCAATATGGCCTATTTATTTGAAGGCAACAAGTGGAATACCCTAGGGGTGCAAGTGTGATATGTGTTGTCCATTTTCATGCTTGTTTATCTTGAAATTAGGTCAAGCTATTTTTGTTCGTTTTATTTGCATACAAACCCTAATTCTAGCATGGTATATTTAGAAAGCGTTTAAAGTGCGAAAAGTAAAATTCCTACACTATTACAGCACAATATGGGAAGGGGGGTACAAATGTTCAAATGGGGGGATATTTAGACAAGGAAATTAAACCTAGCTATTACATCAATTTTGGGAATATTTACAAGATAATTGATTGCATAAATTAAATGGAAAATAAAATAAAGATGCAAAATGCAAAAAAAGGTTTTTATATGTATGAAAAAAAAGTATTATTTATGTCAAATAAATAAAATAAAAAAAGTATTATTTTTGGAGTTTTTGTATTTTAAGGGTAAAACCTTAATTTTTATTAAGTAATATATATATTATTTAATTTATACAAGTATTTATTTATTATGTACAAAAATAAAATAAAAATGAAATATATTTATAAAAAGTATTTTTTTTTATGTTAAATATTAATAAAATAAAAATGTATGTATTTTGGTATTTTTGCCCTAAGTATATTAATATATATAAATATCCTTATTATTTACTAAATAAATATTATATATACAAAAATAATAATATTTAATATTTATAAAAAAAAGTATATTTTGTATAAAATATTTTCAAAAGAAAAAATGAAACAAAAATCAGAAATAAAGTATATTTGCATTATTTTTCCTATCTATTCTAAATAATATATATTTATGTACAAATGTCCATATAAACAAATAAATACTTAAAAAATATAAAAATGGTGTAAAAAATATTCTTCATGTTTTTAATATTATTAGCAAAAATAAATAAGTCAAAATGAAAAAAGAAAAGTCAAAAAATCATGAGAATAAACATAATGGGCTCAGGGGGTATGAAACCAAAAATGTGGTGTGAAAAGAAAATCAGAAGCAAGCCCAGCCCATGAAGCTTCTTCTTCAACCTCTGAACAAAAACGTTCAAAAAACGCGCGCCTGTACTTCCAATTCAAACACCTGGATTCTTTGATCTTTTGCACAAACTTCCAACATAAGAAATGTTAAGCATTGAATCACGATTCTAAATATATAAAAAACTCATCCTAACTCTCAGAAATGAGAGAGAATTTTGACATTCCCAAATCCTGACCTAAGTTTTCTGCCATATTCAAACCTTAAATTCTCACAGCTCAAGCAAAATAAATGAAAAGTAAAAGCATGTACAGATTCAGGGGCATGAGTAGAACACTTCTTATTCACAAACTTAGAGCTAATGATGCCTAGACTAAGAGTTAGAAGTTCAAGAAAATACCTGTTCAGTTGAAGTTCTATCTGGAAATGGGGGAGCTTTCAGAGCAAGATGATGATCTGTACAGCTTGCCTGAAGTGTGGTGATGCTATTCCAATGCTTACTTTGCCTTGAGACACCTTGAATCGAGCTATGGACCTTCAACTGCAAAATAAGAAAGTGAAAATGGTGGAATTGGTTAGAGGAATTACAGGTCGTGTTTTAGGTTTTGGTTAGCTTGCATTGATGCTAGGGAATGTGTTTGATGAGCTTTGGGCAAGAAATCATGCAAGGGATGAGAGTTGGCACTCAAACTGCAGTGAGAACTCTGTTTGAGCAGTTTGAGGGTGGTTCTGAGTTTGTGGAGGTATTGGAGGTATTGAAGTCATGTGCTAGCTTAGTTAGGATGATTAGAAAGTGTCTACAATATTTGCTTAAGGTTTCTAATGCTGAGATCAAAGTTATGTTGTGAAATGCCAAGTTTCTTAACACTTAAGCAAGCAAAGCCAAGTTGATGTTCTAGGCAAGTAGAGGACCCCTAAACATGCTGCTAACCTTATCTTGATCAGAGTGTTTTGCTCATAATCTTGTGCCAATTGGATTTGATCTGTACCTCTTGGATTTGCATTATGACATAAAGCTTGCTTTTGCAAAAATGGCCATTTTGCTTTTTCCATAAATGGCTTAATTCAAAATGTAATGCATAAACTCATGAAACAAAGCCTTAGCACAATGAACATGCATTAAATTATTGAGTGTTGGATGGTTTAAGGGCCTGTAATGTAGCGTAAACCAAGCTGACTTGAAGATGGCATAAGTTATGAACATGTACATGACCAATTCAAAAGTGAGTTTTTTCCATATTGCAAAATTCGAATCTCTTAAGTTATGAGGTTGTTTGATGAGTTATTGGACATTTTGGAAAGCTTGGAATGTGTACTACAATCCATCTTTGAAATGCAAATTGAAATTCCAAGTGGAAGTGTATGGAAAATAACCTTGAAGTTAGGTAGAAAACCTTGCCAAAATAGGTTAAAATTTCACTAAGTTAAGAATGGTTTAGTACCCTTATTCCAAAAATTGTAACTTGAGATACAAGCCTCATTTGGGAAACCTTTGTGAATCAAAGTTGTAGATTATGCAACAAGCTACAACTTTCATGTTTTGACTTTTTCTTGAATCCAAATGAATCTTGGTGAGAAAGTGGGGCAAAGTTGGGGAAAAAATTAGGGTTTTTCATAACTTAGAAAAATTCTAAGTTATGAAAAATTCTCATTTCAAACCCTAATTTGCAATTTTTGATCTCTTGGTGAACAAGTTTCATGATTTGGCATGTTTTGATGAAAAAGGAATCTTGACTCTTGATTTTGACCAAAAAGTCAAAGTTTGACTTTTCAGTATACAGTCAAAATTGATCAATTGACTAGGAAATTCAACTGTCAATCTTGTGTACTTGGGATCTTTTGAACTTGTTGAGCATGTCAAGATAATTCCATGGGGTCCTTGAGTCCATATGTGAGCTTGGTTTGCCATTGGTTGGGTCAAACAGTCAAAAATTGCCTTTGTGCAGTCAAAACCCTAAAAATGACCATTTTGCCCTTTTGGTGATCTGATCAAATTTCTTGTGGAATTGTGATCCAAACTTGATCAAATGGTTCATATGAGTTCATAATGTTGATGTGGGTCAATTTTCATGAGATTTGACTGTCAATTGGTCACAGTTGACTTTTTCCCCAATACAGCTGATTTCTAGGTCAACTGTCCAATTGACTGGGCAAAACTTGGAATCAAGACTTGAAACTTGATGTGGATAAACTTGGGAGTCCAATATGAAGCAAGAAGGTCATCTTAGGCATTTTAGGTCAAAACATCTTTGTGCAAACACAAACCCTAATCTGGGTCAACAGTGCAAGGAGAAGTCTTGAGCAGATGAAACCCTAACTGGATCTTGATCTTCAAGAGCCTTGTGATAAGAAATGTTGAGAGAATGGGAGGGAAAATTTTGGGGTACAACACTAGGTGACTTCTTTCCTCTCTTCTCTCTCAAATGACAAAAAAAAAGCAAATTGCTTTTTTGCCTTTTTTCTAATTCTGAAAGGTTTGCATGGAAAATGATGATATATTGCTTCTTGAGCAAGTTTTGCTATTTGACTTAGCTATTTGTTTACTTGCTATATTGCTGCCTCATTTTTTGTTGATGCTGCTGGTTTGGCCTGTTGTAATGCTGCTGTTTGTGATGCTGTTTGGACAGTTTGTGGCATTTTGTTTGGTTCAATTTGCGCATTTTGTTTGGTTCGGTTTGTAGCATTTTGTTTGGTTCAGTTTGTAATTCTTGTGAATTCTTTTCCTCTTTCTTTTTGTGAACCAAGAAGGATAACCTTCTTGTGATTTGCAATTAGGGGAAATAAATTGTGATGAATTGAACAACATTCTGATTCCATATTGCAAACCTTAATGATGAATGCCTTTTGGAAATTTTTTGTTCATGCCCAAATAACTTGCACTAACCATGTTTTTTCTTTTCTTGTTTTCATGTGAGCAAAATTGGAGATGACAAAGAAAAGACGCAAGAAATCTGTGGCAAGCATGGAAGTCTTGGAGATAAGCAAAGGAATTTGATACGACTTCAATCTTCAAACAAACTTAGGCATAGATTAATTCTCCTAGGCCAAACATTTATTTGGATTTTCTTTGTAACTTAGAAAGATTACTCTGGTATTTTGATGTGTTGTATCCAATAGTATCAATTCATCTTTAAATACAATAGGTTGTAAAACATAAAGTATTAAAGAATAAATTGTTTTGTACCAAATGTTTGAAATTGGAGAGTATCTTGAGTTGTAGCATGAAATATTCTGGTGTCACTTGAATAACTTGAAATCCTTTATCAACAACAACTTGTAATTTCTCTTCGCATCCTAATTGATTTTTTTGAAATTCCCAATCAAGATATTTGAAACAAAATACTCCAGTCTGGTAACTTAAATTCCAAATAAATCCACTAATTTTGTAACTGCATTTCAAACAAACACGTACTGTATATTCCATTTCCTAACCAAACAAATGTTTTAAGGACGTAAATCATCTGGTCAACCTGGATCCCACAATCATGATTGTCTTAAATGACAATCTCAGCCTCCATCTCTTGTCCCAAACAAATCATGCTCTGAGAACAAACGTTATCTTTTTCAGTAAACTGCGTTTTAAGAAAATTCAAAATTAATCAAATGCCTTGCGATGATTTGATAATTTTAAAGTTTTCCAAACTCAAATTTATTCCAATTCTTTGAAGATAAACCCGTGAGCGACATCACATGTGACCATGAACAAACATAATTGTCTCAAAATCTTGTATCTTGAAGAAATCATAAGTACAATCTTGAGGAATCATGAAGACCTGTGAAAGCCAATTGGATCTTTGAGAACTAATTTTCTTTTTAGAAATGCAAGAAACCCTAATTGTTGTTTTACTGCCACAGAAGAGAATCTGTCTGGTTGATTTCTGAGCCATCTTGAATATCCGAGCAACCCTAGGGTTGTGTCTTCTATGAAAAATGGGAGGGAAAATTTTGGGGTACAACATATGGTATTGAAGAGTTGGTCAATGAATTAAACAAGACAGGTGGTTTGTTTGAGTTTCTAAAAGCAATGCGGAAAAGGTTTCAACAAACATTGGTACCAGGTATGAATTATTCAATCATGGTTCTAGAATGGATAACTTGGTTTGCTTTTGGAAAATGGATAAATATGATGCTTATAATGAATGTTACTTTCTTTAATTGCTATTAAACATGGAGCTTAGTTCTAAGAAATGTTGAACCTGGAGAATTTGCCTTTATCTCTTCATATTCTCCTGGTACATTCATTAGAGGTGATTTTGCAACCACAGAAAATGAGCATCAAGTGGAACTCTCTGATGGTAGTGCACAATCAAAGAAAAAAAGTAGTTGTAGAAGAAAAAGTTAGAACTTTCATCTCCTGATTCTGCTTCATTTGTTTGCAAGTCTCCATGTTTGAATGTACGGATTATATTATGTTGTATTTGCTCAATTTTATTTTTTGTTTTGATATCAAGGTAAAACTTAAACGGATAAAATCACTACTATGGGATGTAGATATTTTTTAGTTGCAGTAACTTACCAATGTCAGGGAGAGGACAACTAGAAACTCTATGAAAAATGGTAAATGGTTGTAGTGCAGTTCCAGTAGTATGGCAGTGGTGTGAAAATGGAGGTATTATCTAATGGTGAGGCTCTTTATTATCTAAAATTATGCCCTTTTGATGGGTCTGTTTTAGAAGCGCCGACCTTGCAAGTTCTTTGTTTATGTGTAAGATTATGAAGCAAATGATCCCAAATCTCATGAAAGACTTGATTTGAACCAAGTAACAGCAAGATAGTTGATTTCGTATGCATCTACAAGAACTTTCAATATTTCGAACACCGTTCCTTACTTTTATTCGATCTATTTTTATACATTCTTAATGATTTTTCCACATGCAAGAAATATGGATTGGAAGATGATACAGTGACTTGGATAAGCCGTACAAGGATTTTGTGGACAAACTTAAGGTTTTCATTTGCAAATTTGGTCTACTTGGATAAGCCCCAGGTTAAATTGAAGCCTGGAATTGATATACTTGGACCACTAGATGATATTTTCTATGACATATATGAACCCACCAATGATCATGCTACTGATGGTTGTTTCATCTCTATCGTAAGTACTGAGAAAAATCCATGATAAACATGTTTTCATCTATAAGTACTGATAATCAAGCTATTGGATATAATTTCATATTGACTCTAATTTTTTGCTACTTTGGCATTATTGCATTAATTCTTTACACAAAGGACGATACTTTGATGGCTCCATCAAGTATATTTGTGAAATTGTGTACTCTTTATATCCCACAATACTTGACTTCTTTTTTCTCTCCCCTTTTTGTGGGTAATGCAGGATGGAGTCATTTTGTATGATTTACAATATTTGTGGTTAACAAAGACCCCAAGAAATCAAATTATTCTGGTCTGTTGGTAAATAGTTACATGTGTTATTGTACATTTTCTTTTTGCTAACCCATTTTACCTGAATTTTTTTAAATACATTGCACCAATTTTAGAAGGAGGACGATTGAGGATGGAAAAAGTTTATGGAGCTTTCGAAGGTGTATGACGGCTTCGTTGACACTTCTAATAATATGATAATAAAGGCTCAAGTTCAAGTCATAAGGTGTTTTATGCTTCTTTTTTTGTTTAATTTATAATATTGCATGTATACATTTTAATAGTCTTTAACGTTATTTTAAATGTGATTCCGACTCCTTATTTTACTAATCTCGAAAGAAGACATGTAGTTTATAGGAAATCTGATAGCTAGTGAAAGAGATGTTCTTTTTTGTTGATATTTAGTGTTGTTATCAATTATATTGTTTTTGGGATGAACTGCTCTATGTTGTTGTCCTAGATTGACTTGACTGTAACTAACTAATGTGTAATAGTGTTGAATTTTGCTTAATAATGTGTAAAAAATTTAGTATATTGCAGGAAATTTAATATATTGAAGGAACTAACATGCAACGATACCATCTTCGTTTATATTTTATTCGGGGTTCAATTAAATATCCAATTTTTCATTATTCTTCTTCTCTTATATGTGAATCAATAATGGAAATGACGTGTTAATTTCAGGTTATTTGTTTATAAATATGTTAACAACCGAAATTTAGAACAATGGCTTTATGGAGCCATGCAACGATACAATTTGTTTTGATTTGATACATTAATTTTTTAGTTTTTTTTCTACACCCATTCAGTCCCAAGGTTGGCGAATAACTATCCAAATCTTACATGACAAAAGTTGGGTGCTAATCCTTCAATGTATAATCTCCTATTACAATGACAATGTTCTGGAATCTTCTGGAATCCTGTTGAAGTATATCTTGCTACATGCTTCTTTAAACAAGCATGCTTTACTCTGAATATATGCACATGAACTACATTTGCATGAAAATTCTATTGGTGATGAAGAAATTCATTCGTTGATGACAAGATTTGCCTCACATAAAGGTAAATTTGTACTACTTTCTAATATTTACCATGCCATTTATTCATCAATAATGCCACTTCAATATTTAGAAGTATCTAACTGGCAATATATGTTTTCAATCAAACTTCAAGTCAAATGCTATTATGACAATCACTGAATGTATTTGTTGTATTTTCTCCCCCGTGAAAGGTAAATGGATTATTAGATCATCAATTTTGAATACAATTATAGATCCTTTAAATGGAGATCCATTTATTAAAGTTGCTTATAGTTGAACATTTTCGGAGTTTATCGGCTCAGGCGGTATGTTCTTCCTTGCTGAGAATTTTGTTTGGCTTTTGGAGTAGTTCAGTAGCTGTTATCGCAAAGTTGTTCTAGAGTTGATGCCCCGGTGGAAGATAGTAGATTTCAAACCAACTATCAGTCACTCAGATCATCAATCTTTCGACTTAGTCATTGTTATGGTTTCAAATTTGGTTTATCTTGCTTGCCCTGGTTCTTTTATTGTTTTTGGATTCTGTTATGTTTCGTCTGATGATTAGCCAGGGGCTATGTTGTTAAATTGTAATCCAGTGTGTCGAAACTATGTGTCGAAAAGATTTGATTTGTTTTAGATTTAAATAGATTTGATTTAAGTCTAGAATAAATTAGATTTAATTTAGTAACAAAAAGATATTTTGGGCTTTGCGCTTAGGGTGTAAGCTCAGTTATAAATAGAGGGAGTAACCCTTATTTTTGTAAGCAAGTCAAGCAAGTCATTCACAGTATTTTTCAATTGCAAAGTGAATAAGAAAGTTTTCACAGTTTGTGAGCAGAGAGAAACTCTGCAGAAATTATTTGTCTTGTCTTCTTTTCTTTGTTTTTCTCATAACTAATTGTCATTGTGGTAGTAATTCATCATAGAATTTGGTGGATTTCCAACATCTGGTATCAAGAGCTTTTGTTTCGATTCGAGGGAAGTGTCAACCAAGAACGATTGAAGAATTCACGATGACAAGTGTTGTACCCCAAAATTTTCCCTCCCATATTTCTCAAAACATTGCAAGAAAGATCCTCAAGTTGCTCAAGGTAGTCCAAGGGTTGGCCAGACAAACTCTCTCCTAAGGCAGTCTACCTCAAATTAGGGTTTCATGTTGCATCAAGATGATTGAGTCCAAGTGATCCTAAATTTTCACCAATGCCCTAATATGGTTCTCAAGATCATCCATGTCAAGTTTCAAGCCTTGCAGAGGAAGTTTGCTCAGTCAATTGCTCAAAAGTCCAAAAATCGACTGTGCTAGGGCAAAAGTCAACTGTGGCCTACATACAGTCAAACTTCAAGATTTTTGGTCAACATCCTCATTTTGAAGTATATTTCATCATTTGATCAAGGGTTGATCATGATTCATCAAGGATTGCTCATAATTCATCAAGCATAACTTTCTCATACTTTAGGGTTTTGTAGGAAAAGTCAACTCAACTTTGACCAAGCATAACTTTCTCATACTTTATTAGAAATGAACCATATAAAGCTCATTTTGAAGAGGATGAAATTTCCTACAATCCATATTCATCTCCAAAGTTCAAAATATGCACTCACAAGAAGTTATGAATTTGGACATTATAGGTCATTTTGAAAAGTCAACAAAAACACCTTTATTGTCAAAGCTTCATACATGAGAATGGAATATCAAAATGAGATGAAACCAAAAGGGTTTCTTAGAGGACATCTCAAGATTTCTAAAAAGTCCAAGAACACCTCAAAAGATTCAAAATTGATGAAGTTATGCATTGGTGAAGTTGACCCTTTTTGCAAAATTGCCAAAAGTCAACTATCCCTAAAACTTCAAATTTTTCCAAATGGGCCCAATCTTTTTCACTTGTTTTGAGTTGGCAACATAGCCCACGTGCTCCAGCCTTTTCCACTTGTCCATATCTTATTTTTATTATTTATTTTGGTTTTTATTTGAATTAATTCAATTTAAATCAAATAAAATTCCAAAGCATTGATAACAAGGGATTTTGCGCTTGTTTCAGGCTCTAATCACAAGTAGCAAGGCATTCAAATTCGTGTAAAGGTTTGTGTGCACAAAAAGATTCAAAATAAGCCATGTTTGAAAGATCTTCAAAGTGTATCAAATCAAATCCAAAATCATTGAAAGAAAAAGATTTGAACTAATTTTGCAACCCTAATCCCTTCACTAATACATAAGGAGTGCGTTCAGATCAGAAAAAAGGGTTGGAAGCAGGCGTGAGAGCAAGAACAAAATTGGAAAAAACAAGGAAAAAATGTGAGATCAAAATCCCACTTAGAGGCATCCTCAAGGCTCGATACCTCTCCCAATCACTTCCAGGGAGTCTCCACAAGCGAAAGCAATCGAAATCAAGTGTTTTCAAGCCCTACAACACACTATAATTCCGTCACGGCATTGCCATCTTCTTGAATTCGAATAGCTTTGTTCTTGCATCCATAGTGTAAAATAATTGCACATTCTTGATCACCATAACATTTGTAAACTTTTGGCATTATTCAATTTCATTTATATGGACTGAATCGTGAATCACCATTGTTAGGTTTTTTGGAGTTTTTTTAGGGTTTTTATTTTCAGGGACAATTGGCCTTAGTGATGGGTACCACTGTGTTCAGAAGAAGGAGACGGTTCTAACCATGGCCTTGGTGGTCGTTTATATTACCTGTAGAAGATTTTGGAACGAGCAAGGCCTGTAGTGACGGATGTTTGTCCGTAGGTATAAGTAAACGAGTTTTTAGCCAGAGAGAGGAAGGGGACGACTGCGTGTCACTCCCCCATAGGCCTATTCAAATCTGGCACGTTTTTTTGTTACAATTATCCATTAACTCTTTTTTCATATATTATCATTATTGTGTGTTTTATGAACAATCAAAACAAAACAGCGTAGTGGTTGCCACGCAGGTTCTCAAGGCGTTAGAGGCTGGAGGTCAGGGGTTCGATCCCTGCCTCCAGCATTTGCTATTTTTCATTATTATTTCAGGTGATTCAGTACAAGCGAAGCCAAGATGTCCATCATGCTCCCTCATCATTCAACGCGCCAGATGGCCAGATGGCCAGATGGCCGGATCTGGTGGCCACCATTGGGAGTCCACCATGGGCCCAGTCAAACGCAATGCACAGGATCCACAAAAGTCAATATGGATCAGCACTAATGGGCCAGAATTCTGACTATTCACACCCCCAATATTCAGGCCCATCCCTCTCTTTTATATTTTTGTTTATATTTTCATTTAATTATTTATTTATTTAATTACTAACCCAAAAATAATTTTCTTTTTACCAAAAATCACCAAAAATATTTTATGCCCAGTTAAAAGCAGAATTTTTATTTTTCATCAATAAATATTAATTAAATTAATTAGGTTATTCATGTTAGACAACTTTAATTCTTTTGAAAATAATTAAAATTAATTAGAATCAATAGGTTTTTATTGATAATTTAATCATTTTATTTCTTTCCTAAAATAACCAAAAAACCAAAAATATTTCATTTAATTATTTTTCATTTATTAATTTAATTAACTAATTAATTTTGCATGTTAATTCAAGGACTTAATTTCTTTTCTTAAAAAAAATATATTAAAAACAACAAAAACATTTTCTTTTAATTAGGAGGGTCAAAACCCTAGTTTCACATTCGATCTAATTTTCCCGCGCGTTTTATTTTTAGGCAATTATTGTATCTGCTCCCGGTTTGTAATAATTTAATTAGGACATTTATTTATTTTTTATCGCATTTAATTTCAAAGGGTTTGTTTTTGGCTATGTAAATACCCGAAGCCTTGTAATAGTTTATTTTAAATTCCGCATTTTAATTCTGTAAATTATTAACTGCTAGATATAATTAGGGCTTGCATGACAAGAATGAATGTTTAATCTTAAAACAGCTAGATCACCCTAAAAATGTGCAAAGATAAAATAACTAAAACCAACACACTCGCACATGTGCACTCTTAGGGTACACTCCCACTTGGTTGCCTTAGTTAAAACAGTCATTGAGCATAGGTTATTTTAGAGGTCGCCCTCTTGTCTAAAAGATCATAGTTGCTTCGGAAAGGTTGCCTCAGATATCATTGCCTCAAATAAATGATCTAAGACATTAGGGTTACCACTAAGACGTCCTAACGTTGCTTTAGTGACTGTAAGTCCCTTTCGAATTGACTCTTAAACTCCAACGATGGTGCTACTGTGATACGGTAGGAGAACTAACTTGAGGTCTTACATTTGTGTTCGCAAATGTTTCAGTTTAGTAAGAGTCGCCACTGACTTTTTATTTTATCCTAAGGAAAGGTCAAAAAGCACAGGAAAGACCTTTGAGATGTTTTCTTGGGTTCGGGGAGTAGATTATGAAAAGGGAAGGTGCTAGCATCCTTTTCATCCATTGTTATCCATGGGCTCTTAGTTACTTGTTTAGATCACTTGCTTTTCTTTTCCAATTGTTTGAAATGGTGCTTTGTGTGTGGTTTTGAAAGATGTTTTGAAAAGAGGCCATCGTTGTGGCAACCTTTGTAATGATTCTTGTTTGAATGTATACAAAGATGTTTTTGTCTTTTGAAAATATTTCAATGTTTGAAAATTTGATTTGAGAAAATGTTTTGAAATTGTGTTGTGAAGTGTGTTTGAAAATAGCAAGGATGTTTGCAAGCTTTTTGATCAAGTAACTAAGAGCTATCTACCCTATTTTAATCAAAGATCTTTCTTATGTTTTTAACCCTTTTGACAATGTTATTTCACCATTGCATTTGGTGAATAACCTTGTGTTAGGATGTTAAACGGGACAGGCACGAGTAATCGTATAGACCATGATAGCAATTGTGTCAAGTATCTTTGGCAATTTTATTGAGGGACTTGATCATTTTTGTTTAGGAAACCAAGATAGCGTCATCGAGGGACTATGATCTTTTGTTTTGTTTTTGTTTTTCCAAAGTACCCAACATGCATACCATGGCCCATTTTTGAAGGCAACAAGTGGATTGTAACCCTATGGGTGCAAGTGTGCCTTGTGTTTGATTTTCATGCATTTTTGTCTTTGATTAGGTCAAACTATTTGTTGATTTTGATTTTTGCATACAAACCCTAATTCTCTAATCATGGCATAATTGAAAGCGTAAAGTGCGAGAATTTAAAGTTCTAAGCTATTACAACATGATTATGGGGATGGGGGTACAAGTTTGAATATGGGGTATTTGACAAGAATATAAACCCTAGATTACTATTACATCCAAATTGAATTACAATGCATAAATATTTAAATGTACAATATTTAAATAAACAAAATAAATAAATAAAATGTATTATGCAAAAAAGAAGTTTTTATTTGTTTATATATGTAAAAGTATTATTGATGTAAAAAATATAAAGAAATAAATAAAAAAAGATTGATTTTATTTATTTAAGGGTAAACCCTAATTTACTTCAAAATAAATATTATATATTATTTATATACAAAAATATATTAATATGTGTAAAAATGAAATATATTTAAAAAAAGGGTATTTTTTAGTATATTTAATAATAAAAATAAAAATGTAATATTTTTGTATTTCTTTTATTCTAAGTATTTAATAAAAGTATATATGTTTATTATGTGTATATTAATCAAATTAAATATGTACAAAATAAAATAAAATATGTACAAAAATAAAATATATTCAAGAAAATATTTTCAGTGTGAATAAACATAAGAAATAAAAATAAAAGTATCATTTACATTATTTTCAAGTTTTAAATAAATTATAAAAGTATTTAAAAGCCTTTAATGTTAGAAATAATCAAAATAAAATGCCAAATATATGTAAAAAATTATGAAAATATTTTTTAAGCATTTTTTATGTTTGGAAATAAAATAACAAAGTCCGAAAAGAAAAAAAATACAAAAATGCAAAAAGATAAGAAACTGGGCCAGGGGGTGTAAAATTGAAAAAATGGGTGTTAGAAGCAAAACTGGCCAGGCCCAGCCCAAGTCTTCATCTTCAACCTCCAACAATTGTCAAACGCGTGCGCGCCTGGTTCAAACTGGAACATCCTGGAAACGTGATCTTTTGCCAAAACTCACAAAATCAAACTTGTAGAGAATTTCAATACGATTCTAACCATATAAAGCATTAACCCTAACTCTCAAAGACCAGAGAGAATTTCTCTGGCCCTAAAATCTGACCTAGTTTTTTCAGCATGTTCATGGATGAAATTCTCCTAGCACACTTAATATAAATGAAAACTGAGCATATGTACAACTTCATGGCATTGAATACTACATTTTTCATTCACAAACCTAAGGCTAAATGTTCCTAAATAGAGAGATATAAAGTGATGAAAAACCTGTTTCAGTTGGATTCGAGTAGGGCAATACAGTGCTTCTCAACAAGTTTTGAGGTGTCTGGTAGCTTGCCTGAACTTCACTTGATCTTTTCCAATAGCTAGCTTGCCTTGAATGTCCCTGAATCAGCCTCTAAATCTCAACCTGCATAACCTTGAAATGAAAATGGTGAACACTGTAAATGGAGTTACAGTTGGCAATGGAGGTTTTGGATAGCTTGAGTGAGTTGAATGGAAGGTGTTTGAAGCAAAAAGGGGCAAAACGCACGAGCCAAATGAGCTATGGCACTCAAGTTGCAGCACCTGCCCTGTTTTGCCAAAGAAGAGTGATTTCTGGCTATGGGAGGTTTTGAGGCTCAAGCCCTCGTGTTTCTTTCTCAAAGGGTTGTGTGAAAGTTGTTTGTAATGTTTGTGTAAGCTAACAATGGCTGGTTTTCAAGTTGGCAAGTGTTTGGACAATTTCTTGTTTTTGAAGCAAAGATGTGGAAGTTATCAATGTAGTTCTGTACAAGCCATCTAATATGCTGCACACAATCCTCTTGGTTGCTGGAATTTGTGGATTTGATTTGGCTTCTGAGATCTTGGCCCTATTCTTCAAAGATCATGTTTTGACATAAAGCATACCTTTTCCAAAATAGAAATGTACCTTTTTCTAAATAAGGCTTAGTTTTGTGTACAATGCCCAAATGGCCAAAAAAAATGCTTAGACTGATAGATTTGCATTTAATTAAGGAGTGTGAACTGGTTTAGAGGCCTGAAAACTAGTACAAAGCATGCTGGTTTGAAAATGCCACTTGAGTGAACATGTATTTGCCATGGATACAAAGTGAGTTTTTGCCAACTTCAAGCATTCGATTCTCCCTAACCACAAATGTGTTTAAGGAGTTCTTGGACAATTTGGAAATCTTGCAACATGAAATATAATCCATCTTTGAAATGTAACTTGAGATTCCAAGTGTAACTATGTGAAAAATGGCCAAGAAGATGGGTCAAAATCCTGCCTAAACTAGGGCAAAATTTCTCTAAGTTAAAAGTTTTAAGGACCCTTGTTCCAAAAATCATAACTTGAGATCCAAGCTTCTTTTAAGAAAACTTTGTGAATCAAAGTTGTATACTTTGTGGATGACTACAACTTTCATGTTATAAGTTTTGTTTGAATCCATTTGCATCATGGTGAAAATGTAGGACAAAGTTAGGAAAAATTAAGAAAATTTCATAACTTAGAAAATTTCTAAGTTATGAAAATTTTCAATTTCAAACCCTAAATTGCAATTTTGGGTTTCTTAATGAACAAGTTTCATAATTTGACACATCTTTATGAAAAATGACCCTTGGCACTTGATTTTGACTAAAAAGTCAAAGCTTGACTTTTCAGTGTACAGTCAAAATTTGATCAGTTGACTGAAAAATTCATCTGTCAATCCTATGCATTTGAGATCTTTTGAACTTGTTGAATAAGTCAAGATGATGCCATTGAGTCCTTGAGTCCATGGTTGAGCTTAATTTACCATTGGCTAGGTCAAACAGTCAAAAATTGCCTTTGTACAGTCAAAACCCTAAAAATGACCATTTTGCCCTTTTGGTGATGTGATCAAATTTCTTGTGGAATTATGGTCCAAACTTGATCAAATGGTTCATATGAGTTCATAATGTTGACGTGGGTCAGAATTCATGAGGTTTGACTGTAAATTGGCCACAGTTGACTTTTTCCCCAATACAGTTGATTTCTAGGTCAACTGTCTAATTGACTGGGCAAAAATTTGATTCAAGGCTTGAAACTTGGTATGGACAAACTTATGAGTCCAACATGAAGTATGAAAGTCACCTTGGGCATTGAAGGTCAAAAAATCCCTGTGCAAACTCAAACCCTAATTTAGGTCAACAGTGCAAGGAGATGTCTTGAGCAGAGCAAACCCTAGCTTGATCTTGAATTCTAAGAGCCTTGTGATGAGAAATGTTGATAAAAGGGGAGGGAAAATTTTGGGGTACAACAGTTTCCGCTGTTCAATCTTCTTGAACCTGAAGATTTAGATTGGCAAGCTTGCCTTTCGTGACTCGAAGGTAAAAGAGGATTGGACACTAGAGTGCCCGTAAATTTGCACTCGCCAAAATGTTGCTGAGGGAATGGGCTTAAAGATGCCATTCAAGACTTGTTTGTTGAAAATCAGTAGAATGAACATCAGAATGGTATCCGTATTTGGAACGTATCTGAGTTGTATCTGGAGACTGGTTTGTATGAGCAAAGGAATGACGTCCGTGTCTGGAGTGTATCTGAGCTGTAACTGTATTCTGAATGGGTAACAGAGAAACATCTGTGTATGGAGCATCTCTGTGTGTGTGATAAATTCCGAATGATTGATAGAATGGCAACCGTATTTGGAGCGTATCTGGAATGTATCTGAAATTGAGATCTGTATGAGTAGCAGAATGACTCTCGTGTATGGAGTATATATGTACTGTAACTGTGATCTGGATAAGTGACAGAATGACTTCCGTGTCTGGAGTGTATCTGAACTTGAAGTTGATAGTTGAATCTGAATGAGAAATAGAATGGCTTCCGTGTCTGGAGCGTTTCTAGTCTGTATCTGATTGCTGGAGTCTGAATGAGTAGTAGAATGACCGCCGTGTCTGGGGTGTATCCATACTGTATCTTGACTTGAAATTCTGAATGAGTAATAGAATGACCGCCGTGTCTGGGGTGTATCCATATTGTATCTGAAGTCTCTGAATAGTTGTTAATGATAGCCTTTTAATCTTCTCCTGAAAAGGGTAGAATGTTAGCTAAAGCACACAGTTATGTTGCATGATATGTATGATGCAATAAAATGTGTTCCATCAATGTTTATGATATATGAATGTAATGGATGTGCATGTAAGCTGATTAGCTATCTTGCTGAGGAAAATAAATCCTTGATAGCTGGAGATAATGAAATCTTTGACTGCCGTGGGAGGAAGTAAATCTTTGACCGACGCTGGGGATTCCAAAAATCTTTGATTGTTGAGAATCAGAAATCCTGGGACCACTGCTAGAGATTGAAAATCCTTGGTGACTTATGGGGATTAATAAGAGCTTTGACAACTTCTGCGGGGAATGAGGATCCTTCATGACTTTCCTGGGCGAATAAGGAAAAATCCGACGACCTCTACTTGGGGAATTTGAAACCTGGGAGGCTTCATATGGAGAAACAGGAACTAGAATCTCCGTTCTGTTGGGAAATAACTCTGTGGGGAGAGTGTTTTATTCTGTCGGGGAAATCAGGAGCTTGGGTTGTATGCCAATATACTGGGGAATCCTAGTTGGGGATAAGACAAGAAGTTAACTGTTATCTGGTTGATTCTCAGACATTTAAGATAACCTGCTGGGGAAGTTGGGGAAAGCTGAAAAGTTCCTGCTGGGGATTGATAGTTGGAAACTTGACTCCACTGGGGAAGAAGGTTTAGAGTATTCTAGCTCCGCTGGGGATATGAACTCCGCTGGGGATGTGTATTTCAAAGTTTTTGGGCTCCACTGGGGAAGAAAGTTCAGAATACTCTGGCTCCGCTGGGGATCTTGAAATTTAACTCCGCTGGGGATATATACTCCAAGGTTTTAGCTTTTTTGAGGAGCTGGATGATGTACTGCAGGGGATTTCTTCTGGAATAGCACAAGGACATATTCCTACACCTTCAACCCATTAGTAATTATCCTTTCTCAATTTCGTTTTATTTGTAAGCAGTGATTATATTCAAATGCATATGCCTATTTAACAAAACATTGGACGTTTTCAAATAAAACATAAGTGTAAAAAGAAATGAAAGGCAAGCAAATTTCTGCACTTTGAAGTATCTTTGTATTAACTTTTGTAAGTATCTTTGTACAAAGGAGACAAACATCCTAGTAAGAGAATGTTGTCGTAAAATTGAGAAGAAAATTTATACAAAAGAAAGATGGCTATGTGTAATAATTCTATGGGGTTCCCATTCTGCTATAGCCTTCACAACTCTGAGTATCTTGTCCATTCGCTGCTTCGTCCGCCGATGATTGGATTGATCAGAAGCTTGGAGCTTGTTGGTGAAGAGATTGTCCTTAAAGTGATCCGACGAGACATAGTCATACACTTTAATTCCCTAACTTTTTTCTGGACCGCCCTTTCGGGTTTTCGATCCACCGGGAAACCCTTTTTTGCCCAAGTCGCCCTTTCGGGTTTTCAACTTGCCGGGTGTACAATTTTTTTTGTTTATCCCTAATTTTTGCCTGAACCGCTGTTGTACCCCAAAATTTGCCCTCCCATATTTCTCAAAATATTTCAAGAAAAATTCACAAGTCCAACCCGGCGCATCATATTCCGGTGTTCTTTCGCTAAGATATCTCTGATAACATATTCTCAAATTCAGGTTCGGCTCAAGAGTCAATTCTTTAAAGAAGGTATCCGAATGTGTGAGTTTGCTCGAAGAAATATGGTGAAAAAGTGTGCTGAAAGTGCAGTTTTTACGCGCTAAAAAATTCATAACTTGAAGATCGTGGCTCGTATTGAACCCGTTCCGGTGGCCAAAATTCCGTCTAGACATTATCTACTTTTTCATCTCTCACGGATGGAAGCCAATTTCGATCATAAGGTCTTCAAAAATGTGGATTTATCAAGTATTTTCATACAGAAAATTTGTGACAGAAGTTTATTTGTGTCATGTTCAGAAAATCATAACTTGGTCGATTTTCATCGTATCGAGCTGGTTCCGGTGCCAAAATTTCACAAATTGAGTTGGCTACATTTTCACAGAAGGTATTGAGTTCAAACGGTATTCAAAAGGCCTTCGTTTTTTGCTCAGAGTGCGTGACACACTGAAAATCCTGAATGCTGAATATTATTTCATCTGGGCCGAAACTTCGAAAATTCATAACTCGGTCAATTTTTATCGGATTGGACTCATATTTTTACACAAGGTCACTGACTTATAGATCTACAACTTTGCTTCAAAAGTTGAGACCAAATTATGCACCGATCAATACCAGTTCTTTATTGAAGAACTTGTCAGAGTCGACACTGGAGCCCAAAATAAGTTTGTCTGAGCTGAAACTTCAAAAATTCATAACTAATTCACCGTTTATCCGATTGGGCCGATTTTCGGACAAGAGTTAGTTCTCGATGCCGGCTACATTTTGTTTTCATATTTCAACTTCAAAAATTGCACTTAAGTCCCTGCGATTTAGCCTGGAAAGTGACGAACTCAAGTGAACATGGGAGGCCCAATTGCACATTCAAAGCCCATTTTCTTTACCCTAATTTCCATTATATAATCACCTTCTTTTCACACAAACCAGAAGGAGGAGAAAAAAGAGAGAAAAAACCTTGCCACAACACTGTTAGAATATCAAACTCTTTCAAGAACCCTAAAACCTTGAAATCCTTATTACAAATCCCTCTCTCACTACAAACAAGCCATCACAGTTACAAACCAACACCTCACTACTTTTTCAGTAAGGATAAGGCTGGCTTGATCTCCATGATCCTAATTTTCCAGTAAGGCATAAAAGCATTCAGGTCACTAATTTTCCAGTAAGGGTAAGATTGATTTGATCTCCATGATCAAAAGGGTATAATCATTCATACATGCCATATTGTGCCTAAACATTAAATTTCTTCATATATTGGCTTTATTTGCATTTTATGATTTTATTTAATGTGTTCGTGAGATTCAACACTGCAGATTTAGACAGGATCCCATGCAGGTTCATTAAGGAACGTTGAGGCCAAAAGCCAAATGGCCAAAAGCCAAAAGGCCAAAAGCCAAAAGCCAAAAGCTAAAAGCCAAATGGCCAAAGTAGAAAAACTTATGCATGACACCAATACATGGCGAGACAGAAATCCTAGAAGATTAAGAAACGTTGAGGCCAGAACACAAATGGCCAACAGCCAGAACACAAATGGTCAAACCACTCCAATTCACCTCCAAAAAGGGCCAGACACCCCCATGGTTTGCATCATTTTTATTTTTTATTTGATTTTCCTTTTTCATTCTTTTAATTGTTTTAATTGTTTCCTTTAAATTCATGAATTAATTTTTATAATATAAAACCAGAAAATCAAAAACTAAGAATATGTTAATTAATTTACTTATTAAATATTTTTGTAAATAAATGTTAAATAATTAATTTAGTTAAATTAGGTTTTAAAACTTAAGTCTTTTTCTTAACAAATTAAAATATGTAGAAATTAGGGTTTTTAACTTTTCATCATCTTTTTAATAAATAATTTTTTCTTATTATTATTGTTATTAATTATTAAATATTTTTGTAAATAAACATGTACATTAAATATTTAGTAAATTAGGTTAAACTTTAACATTTTCATTAATAATTAAAAAAACTTAGAATTAGAGTTTCTTTTAATTTTTAATTTTATTTATTTCATAAATACAAAAAAACTAAAAAACATTTCTTTCCTTTTATTAAATAATCAATTAGCTTTTTAATTTCATTTAATTTCTTTAAAGGGTCCAACGCCCTCGAACGTTCTATTTTTATTTCTTTCGCACATTTATTTTCTTTCAAATATTATGTAATTGCTCAAGCCATGTAACTCGGACATTTTATATTTCCCGCATTTTATTTCTTTATTTTATGTCAAATCGGGTCCTGGTTTAATTTGGCGATGTGGACCCGCACCTTTGTAATAGTTTAGGAACTTTATATTTCTCGCAATTTTTAACTATTAATAATGACATGCAAGAATGAATGATAAAATAAAAACAAACGCATAGATCACTTTGACAAAAGACAAAAATAAATGAAAACGACACACAAATCACACACCACCCCTAGGGTACGCCTCACTGTTGCCTTGCCTCGAAAGGTGATCGTCGAGTAGAGGATGTCTTAGTAAGTCCTCATGATCCGGGAACCTGGCATGAGGGTAGCTTCTAAAGTATCTTCCCATTGCTCTGGTGATCACCATGTCCTGAACCTCGAATTGACCCGAACACCTCCAACGGTGGTGCTACCTACCTCTCAATAGTGGGATGGCACTACTTTAAAGGACATCTACACAGACGAATTCCTTAGGGTAGGTAGACGACTCTAGATACTTGCTCTAATTTCAAAACAAGTCAAAAATACTTTTCACACCGATACATTTTCAAAAAGCTTTCGAAAGCAATTTTTCAAACACTCTTGAGGACCGATACAAGAGTCGAACTGGAATTTTCAAGGAAACTTTTTAAAACCCACAGTTGAAAAGCAAACAAACCATTTTTGAAAACACAAGTGAGCAAGTATCTAAGAGCCCATGGATAACCATGGATAGAAAGGGTGCTAACACCTTCCCTTTCTATAATCTACCTCCCGAACCGAGAGCGGTCTCATTAAGGAATTTTTCTGTGCTTTTGTCCTTTCCATTTGGAGAAAATAAAAGACGGTGGCGACTCTTGCTTTCGCGACATTTCGCGAACCAGCGTTAAACAGTCAGTTCCAGATCCACCGATCACAACCGCCCTTTCGGGTTTTCGATTCACCGGGATGCCCATTTTTTTGCCCAAGCCGCCCTTTCGGGTTTTCAACTTGTCGGGTCGTTTATGCGTAGTATCTTTTGACTATGTATGTGTTTGCAGGGCGCAGCAAGTCGTCGCCATCCATGGTGGTCAGAATCATTGCCCCACCAGAAAAGATGTTCTTGATCATAAATGGTCCTTCGCAAGTAGGAGTCCACTTACCCTTGGGATCACTTTGCGGCAAGATGATCCGCTTGATTACAAGATCTCCGACTTGATACATCTGATGTCTGACTTTCTTGTTGAAAGCCTTGATCATCCCTTTCTGATACGTCTAACCATGACAAACAGCAGTAAGTCTCTTCTCGTCGATTAAATTAAGTTGGTCAAGCCGAGTCTGAATCCAATTGTCTTCACTCAAACTAGTATCCTTCATGATCCTTAAGGAAGTGATCTGAACTTCCATAGGTAAAACAGCTTCCATGCCATATACCAAAGAAAAAGGGGTTGCCCCAGTTGAAGTACGCATCGTGGTACAATATCCGTGCAGAGCAAACGGTAACATCTCATGCCAGTCCTTGTAGGTGACTGTCATCTTTTGAATGATCTTCTTGATATTTTTGTTTGCGGCTTCAATAACACCGTTCATCTTTGGCTGATAGGGAGATGAATTGTGATGATAAATCTTGAACTGCTCGCACAGAGCGGTGATCATAGTGTTGTTCAAATTTGTATCGTTGTCCGTGATAATCCTGTCGGGGATACCATACCGGCATATGAGATTCTGCTTAATGAAGCGGGCAACCACATTCTTTATAACTGAGGCGAAGGAAGCTGCTTCGACCCATTTGGTAAAGTAATCAATAGCGACCAAGATGAAGCGATGTCCATTGGATGTCGTAGGCTTGATCTCTCCAATCATGTCGATTCCCCACATTGCGAATGGCCAAGGAGCTGTTAGAACGTTGAGAGGAACAGGAGGAATATGTACCTTGTCAGCATAGACTTGGAATTTGTGGCAAGTACGGGAATGTTGATGACAATCAGCTTCCATGGTAGACCAGTAGTAGCCTGCCCTTAGAATCTTCTTAGCCATCATTTGTCCGCTTAAGTGGGTGCCAAAGGTGCCACTATGTATTTCAGTCATGATCAACTCTGCTTCAACCTTGTCCACACAACGAAGTAGAACATAATCATGGATGCGCTTATAAAGGATACCATTGCTTAGGAAGAACTTGGCAGCAAATCTCCTTAAGAACTTTTTGTCATTGACTGAAGCTCCTTTAGGGTATTCTCGAGTCTGGAGATACCTTTTGATTTCATGAAACCAGGGTTGTTCCACCACTTGTTCGGTATTAATCTCATGACAGTGCGCAGGTTCGTCCATTCGCTCGATGGTGATTTGGGGAGCCTCATTATCCCAGTTGAGTTTAAACATGGAAGACATTGTAGCTAGAGCATCTGCTAGCTGATTTTCTTCTCGCGGAAAATGCTCGAAGGTAATCTGCTCGAAATGAGGCAGCAATGTCAGGACATGTTCTTTGTATGGGATAAGATTAGGATGTTTAGTATCCCACTCTCCTTTGACTTGACTGATAACTAAAGCCGAGTCCCCAAATACAACCAAAGATTTGATTCCCAATTCTATAGCAGCCTTGAGACCAAAGATGCAAGCTTCATATTCAGCCATGTTGTTGGTACAGCTGAAGCAAAGTCGGGCAGTGAAGGGTGTATGGCAACCTTCCGGAGAAATGAGTACCACACCGATACCGTTGCCAAGTGCATTTGAAACACCATCAAAGTACAGGGTTCATCGGGATCCTTGTTCAGGTCCGTCATACGGTCCGTTACCTTCAATGTTGTCCAATGTCATGATGTCCTCGTCAGGGAAGTCGAATCTCATAGATTGGTAATCTTCGACGGCTTGATGAGCTAGATGGTCAGCTAGTACACTCCTCTTTATAACTTTTTGGGTAGTATACTGGATATCATACTCTGTCAGGATCATTTGCCATCTAGCGATTCTTCCAGATAAAGAAGGCTTCTCGAAGATGTACTTAATCGGATCCATTTTAGAAATCTGCAAGGTGGTATGCGTCAACATATACTGCCTTAGCCGGCGAGCAACCCATACCAAAGCGCATCAAGTTTTCTCGAGCAGTGAGTAACGAGTCTCACAGTCGGTAAACTTTTTGCTAAGGTAATAAATGGCATGCTCTTTTCGACCAGACTCATCATGTTGGCCCAGTACGCACCCCATTGAATTATCCAAAACAGTCAGATACATGATTAACGGCCTTCCTTCGACGGGTGGCACCCAAATAGGAGGCTCCAGCAAATACTCCTTGATCTTATCAAAAGCAACTTGACAATCATTGTTCCATTCAACTACCTGATCTTTCTTCAACAACTTGAAGATTGGCTCACAGGTAGATGTTAGGTGAGAGATGAACCTCACAATATAGTTTAAGCGTCCCAAGAAACCTCTAACCTCCTTTTCAGTGCGGGGGGCAAGCATTTCTTGTATGGCTTTGACTTTGGCAGGATCAACTTCAATGCCTTTGTTACTGACGATAAATCCCAAAAGTTTACCGGATCTGACTCCGAAAGTGCACTTGCTAGGATTCAGTCTGAGCTTATACTCCTTCAATCTGACAAACAACTTTTGCAGATGGTCGAGGTGTTCTTCTTCTGTCTGTGAACGGGCTATCATGTCGTCTACGTAGACTTCAATTTCATGATGTATCATGTCATGAAAAAAAGCTACCATGGCTCGCTGATAGGTTGCCCCAACATTCTTCAGTCCGAATGGCATCACTTTATAGAAGAAGGTACCCCACTACGTAGCAAAAGTAGTCTTCTCCATGTCTTCGGGGGCCATTTTGATCTGGTTGTATCCCGAGAATCCATCCATGAAGGAAAATACCTTGTGTTGAGCTGTATTGTCAACCAAAATGTCAATGTGTGGCAGTGGAAAATCATCTTTAGGGCTAGCCCTGTTTAAGTCCCGATAGTCCACACACATTCTGACTTTGCCGTCCTTTTTGGGCATGGGCACAATGTTAGCAACCCATTGTGGATAGGAAGTAACAGCCAGAAATCCAGCATTAAATTGATTCATTACCTCAGCTTTGATCTTCTCAGACATGTCGGGCCTCATTCGGCGGACCTTTTGTTTGATCGGTGGACAGTCCTCTCTTGTAGGGAGACGGTGAACCACAATATCTGTATCTAGTCTCGGCATGTCTTTATAGGACCAGACAAAGATCTCAACATATTCATTCAACAACTGCACTAAGCGCTCTTTGACACTTAATTCTAGGTTGGCACCCACTTTTACCTCTTTCTTGTCTTCCTCTGTTCCCAAGTTGATGGTCTCTAGCAACTCTTCATGGGGCAGAATAGCCCTTTCCTCTTGCAAAAGTCTAGCTAACTCCCCAGGCACTTCACAGTCTTCATCACCTTCGTACTCTGCATGACTGACCAGATATTCAGAGTTACTGAAGGCCAAAGCAGAAAGGTCACCCATGGAATCCGGAGTGGATGGGTACCTGCATTTGTGAGTGTGGGTGTGTGTAAGGGATAGCCATCCTTAAGCAAAACAAAAATGCAAAAGGAAAGAAAATGAACACAACAGTTTATAGATGAAAACGTCCAATGATTCATTAAACATGGCATATGATAATTAAGAAATCAAGCCCTTACAAATGGACCTATATGCCCCGGGTAAGGCATAAGGTGAAAATAGTGTGTACGAATTGTTTAATTATTACAGACCAAAATAGGAAATTGTTCAAAGATAAATTATTGATTGATGAAAGTGATGGGAACGAAGTTTTTCGCTTCCCAGTTGCTTAATCCCCATTCAACGGTTGGAAAGATCCAATCTTCAAAGTTGTCTTCTTCATCATCATCTTCTAAGGCATTAATTCCATGGTGAGTGATTTTTAAGGGTGGTCCTCCAGCCCGGGAGCGACGCACAACTTTCTGGCCAGCAGCAGTGAAACCTAGTCCGAACTTGTCCATCTTGTGAGAAAAATCAGGCAGTTGCCCCCACACTGTACTTCCTCCTTCTTTGATTATAGCCTTCGCATCCTTGATGGACGATATTGTACCCCAAAATTTGCCCTCCTCTTTTTCCACAAGAAATCACAGCTTCGGGCTTTTCCTGATTTTTCAGACTGGTTCAAGAATCAGTCAAACAGACTTTTCTTGTCGGTCAGACAAAATTTAGGGTTGTCATTGATTTTAAAACAGTTCAAGCAGATTGCTAGGGTTTGGGTGAGTTTGGCTCAAAGTTTGATCAGACAGGCATTTCTTTGGTATTAAGTCAAGAATTAGAGTTTTTGTGCGTGCAGAAAGAATCAAGACTACAGTGCTTTTCAATTTACTCTGGAATATGGACTGAGGTTTCTGATTGGGAGCTTACAGTGTTTGATTGAATCATTAAAAGAAAAGGAATGTGGACGTTTTGTTTGATTAACTGTGCATTGCTTTGGATAATTGGAGCACCGGGTTTATTATTGATTAATGCTAAGACCACAGTGTTTATCAATTGTTTATTTATTTTAAGTTAGAATAATTGGAATTTATTTCCATTTTATTATAATTTAAGAATTATAAACAATTAGATAAACATTTGAAGAAGAATTAAAAAAGAATGTCAATAAAAAGACTTTTTTATTTATCTTTAATTATTTGTACAATTGTTATTTAAATACAGTAATTGTTTACAAAGTATTTACAATAATAATGTTACAATAATTAAAAGGAAAATAAAACTATGTCCTAAAATTCCTAAGTCTTCATCTTCTATCCAATGCTCCCTTGTTGCTCAATTATTTTTCATCTACAAAACAAAGAAAAAGAAAAAGTCAAAAGCAGATGAAATGAAATTAAAAGCAGATAAAATTTGGATTCATCATTAAAAGAAACTGTCCGGAATCAGTTTGCCCTCTCTGAAAATCACGAGATTGCTCTCGGTTCACAAAGAGGGATATAATGTCTTGCAAAAATGTGAAATGCACAAATTCAAATTTTCAAACATACTGCATAAATCCAAAAATTGTCAACCAAGTTTCCAAACAGCATGTACAAGTAAAGGCAAACTGAATTACAATTTCAAACTAAGCCAAAGCTGTCAAAATTGTCCAAGGATATCAAGATATCAACAAATCCAAAAAAGCTGCCAATAAAGTACACAAAGTATGCAAGAAATGTGGAATTATGCAGAGGAAAGCAATATTGCAAGCATATTCAAATCATCACTTTCCAAAGGCCAGTTTACTTTTTCAGAAAGGAGACAAATTTAAGCAATGAAATGCTTTTCTTTAATCTGGAGAGAGAAAGAGAGAGGAAAGCAGCTTACAGTACAGCAGGCTAGAGGCTAAACAAAAGATATAAACAAGATGTATCAGAACACATAGAGGAAAGAGGCAGAACACATACAACAGAGGATATCATAAAGTGTGAAAACCTCAAGCCTTGCAAACCTGTCCAAGCATTGACCAAATTCGAAAGAGAACAAATATACATAAGAAATATATCAGCTCCTGCCTTTCAAAAAGGCCAAGACCCTGGAAGATATAAAACAAAAAAAGCCATCAACCTGCATAAGATAGATATCACAAGCCACACAAAGCCTAATAGCCTCCAAGTTCATCAAGCCTTTAAAAACACAGAGAAAAAAGCCTAAACTTCAAGCCCTGTAAAACCAGTTCCAAAACACAAACCAGAAGCCATCAAACACAAACAAACTTACAGCCTGCTGAAGCCGTCAAACACAAACAAGCTTACAGCCTGCTGAAGCCACAAACACATAGCCTAAGAGCCAAAAGGCCTCAAACTGATACAAATCTGAAGCAAACAGTGTTGTACCCCAAAATTTGCCCTCCCATATTCTTCAAGATTTGCAAAGAGCATGCTTCAAAATCTCCCCAAGGGTTGCACAGTTCAAGGGCCTCCTAACAGTCAAAAACTAGGGTTTTGGTTCTGACAAAGAAAATGAAGTTTCCAAGGGTACAAACAAGTCCCACATACCTATAAACATGGTCAAGCATCCTCATACCAAGTTTCAAGACTTACAGCACAAAATTGCACAGTCAAAAACCCTAATTGCTCAACAGTCAACTGCAGGGGCAAAATGGTCATTTGATAGTCAAAAGTTCAAATTTTTGGTCAACATATTATTTTGAAGCCACAAACATCATTTGATCAATTCTTGATCATGATTCTCAAGGCATGGCTCAAAAAGTCTCAAGATGCAAAAGTTTCCATATTTGGACAGTTGAAAAAGTCAACTGTAACTTGACCAAGGCATAACTTCCACATGGATTATCAGAAAAATTCCATCCAAAGCTCATTTTGAAGAGAAAGACATTTCCTACAACTCCTCTTCGCACTTCAAGTCCAAGAAATGCTCTCACAAAAAGTTATCAATTTCAACATTATAGGTCATTTTCAAAAGTCAACAAAAAGGGACTTTAAGTAAAAGGCCATAAATTGAGATTGGTAAATCAAAATGACATGGGACCAAAGGCATTGGTTAGAGGACTTCATGATCTTTCCAAAATATCCAAGAACATGATCAAAGCTTAAAAATTGAGCAAGATATGCCTTGTGGAAGTTGGGAAATTTTTGGGAATTTTGAAAAGTCAACTTTACTTCAAATGCCTCAAAATTGCTAATGGGCCACATTTTCTTCCAAGATTCATCATCCAAAGGCTATGCACGACCATTTGGCCCAAAGGGGATTTATTTCATCATTTTTATTATTTTATTTGAATTTTTAATCACCATTAATTCATTTAATAAAATAAAATATGAAAAAATACTAAAACAAATGTATGTGAATCTTTTTATGCAGCATTTGCTCTCATTGGTCATTGAAGATTCGTGCACACCCAAATTGGAAAGGTTGGCCATGATTGGAATCAAAAACACATGAAAAAGATTGAAAAAATATTCATTGAAAATCAAATATTTGATACATCAATGCATTGATCTTTTGGCTCAAAATTCAACCCTAATTCGTCCCATACATAAGTCAGAATGCAAACCTAATGGGAGGGACCTGAATGCTGCGCTAGAACTCAAGGACCAAAACTCACTTTTTGATAAAAAACTTCAAATCTGTTTTCATAGTTTCAGGATATTTCAAGGCGTGGAAAGTATCTCAAGAGCTCGCTGAGACTCCTCTGAACACAATCCAATCAAAATCATATCCCCATACACAAAGAACGGGTAGAACGAAGCCGCCCTGTTCTTGATATTTTGCATAATCGTATTTGCCTTTTCACGCCATATTCATACATTCTAATGCTTGTTTTATACTAATATGAACTCAACGAAACTCATGGTATCATTGAATTGAATTAACACTGCTTGTACAGAGAATTGCCATTGCTGTTTTTTAGGGTTGCAGGAACCATGAATTAGGGCTTTACGCTTGGGGAAAAATTAGCCAACCTAAGTGGCATCATTGGAATCAGAAGCTCATGACGAACCAATTCCATATGTCGCGCTCAATTTATGAGCGACAGGGTTCTATTCGCTATTTTTTTGTGTGTCATATAGTGGGGGTTTAAAACCCCCGCAATCTTATGTTATGTTTCAGGAAAAATAAGGAATGAACGAGGAAGAAGATGAGTTGTCATAGTCTGGTTGGATCATTCAAATGCTTTAGCGCGTTTTTTTGTTTCTACCCATAAACGTGTTTTTTTCACATATAACAATTTTATCCCATTATATTTATGAATGAACATGCAGCACAATTGGTGGAAAGTAACGCTGGCAAGCCTTGGGACCTGGGTTCGAATCCCAGGTCCCCCCATATTCTTGTTATTTTTCTTTGCAATACGTTCAGGTACCCCACAAGCCCAGACGTCCACCATACGTTCACTATCCAAGCGTGCCACATGGCCACTAAGATCAAATCAAAAGCCAGGATGAGAGGTCCATCATACACCTCCATTGACCATGCCACACGCGCACTGAAAAGTCAACCAGGCCAAGCTTCAATGGGCCAAATTCCTGCTGATCATACCTCCAAATGGGCCTACAAACCCCCCATGTTTGCATTCTTGTCTCTATTTCTTTTATTCTTTTCTATTAGTTATTTTAATTCTTTTCTTTATTTTATTTAATTCCATAAAATTGATCTTTTAAATATAAATAAAAAAAATCAGAAAGACAAAAATAAAAATATATTTTATTTAATGCTTTTTTGTAAATAAATTTAACAATTAAGTTAGTTTTAATTCTAGGTTTAAATTTTAATATTTTTTGTAATAAACTAAAAAAATGTAGAATTAGGGTTTTATACTTTTATCTTTTTTACTTTTTTCACCCTATTTAATTATTAATTATTATTTTGTAAATAAATTTGCCATGTAAATAATTAATTAAAATTAGGTCAAACTAAAAATATTTCTTAATAAATAAAAAAAATAGTTAGAATTAGGGTTAATTAACTTTTCTTTTTAATTTCATTAATTCTCATTAAAATCCATAAATACAAAAAACTCAAAAATAACTTCTCTTTTCTCATTAAATTTAATTAATTTCATAATTGTAATTTAATTTCCTTAAAAGGGTCCAACGCCCTCGTATTCCCGATTTTACTTATTCTCGCATTTTATTTTTATTTCTTTTTATGAATATTCATGTAATTCTCCCAAAGCCATGTAATAGCTTAATTAGACATTTACCTTTTCCGCATTTTTATTTTATTTCAAATCGGGTCTTGGATTTATTTGACGATGTGGACCCGCGCCTTTTGTAATAGCGTAGGACTTTTAATTCTCGCATTTTTTTAACTGTTAATTAATTTGCATGAAAGAATGAATGTCAAAATAAAAGCAACGCGTAGATCACCAATGCATGAACAAGACAAAAATAAATGAACATGACACACAAATCACACACCACCCCTAGGGTACGCCTCATTGTTGCCTTGCCTCTCGAAAGGTGATCGTCGAGTAGAGGATGTCTTAGTAAGTCCTCATGTCCATGAACATGGCATGAGGGTAGCTTCTAAGGTGTCTTCCTATTGCTCCGGTGATCACCATGTCCCGAACCCTCGGATTGACCCGAACACCTCCAACGGTGGTGCTACCTACCTCTCAATGGTGGGATGGCACTACTTTAAAGAACATTTACACAGACGAATTCCTTAGGGTAGGTAGAGAACTCGTAGATACTTGCTCCAATTTCAAAACAAATCAAAAAAATACTTTTCACACTGACACTTTTCAAAAAGCCTTCGAAAGCAACTTTTCAAACACTCTTGAGGACTGATACAAGAGTCGAACTGAAATTTTCAAAGAAACTTTTTTTAAACCCACAGTTGAAAAGAAAACAAACCATTTTGAAAACACAAATGAGCAAGTATCTAAGAGCCCATGGATAACCATGGATAGAAAGGGTGCTAACACCTTCCCTTTCTATAATCTACCTCCCGAACCGAGAGCAATCTCTATAAGGAATTTTTCTGTGCTTTTGTCCTTTCCATTTGGAGAAAATAAAAGACGGTGGCGACTCTTGCTTCCGCGACATTTCGCGAAACCAGCGTTAAACAGTCAGTTCCAGATCCACCGATCACAAACAGCATATCAACAAACCTAAAGTTGCTTGAGCCTTAAGCAAAAACCTGTCAAGCCTTAAGCCTTAGACTGCAGCAAAGCTATACCAAACAACCCGTCCTTTGTCCTAAACCTGTCCAACCACACAAACCAGAGCATCCAGCCAAAGCCCATAACCTGTCAAGCTTGTCCCTAAAGCCTAAAAAGCCATACCAACAAGCATACAGAGGCAAGTACTCAAGCTCTCAGAACATCAAAGGGTTCATCACTGAGCAAATCAACCACAAAAATTCGTCCAAAGCCAAAATCATCAAAGCATCTCAGCAAGCTCATAGTGGAAGAGGAAAAGAGGTGAACAATAAGCAAGGCAATTCAGAATATCATCATAATCACTCAGAAAATCAAAGGGTCCATCATTGAAAATATATCAAGCAACGTACAGAGCAAAGAGCAAGCAATCAAATGCAACAGAGATAGGCAACCAGAAGAGGAAAGAAGTGATAAAGCAAGGGTTTTCAGCATGCATCATTAAACCGTAAAAAAGGCCAAGATACAAACCAGGAAGCAAAAGCTCAGCATTGTACCCCTCGCCCTTGGCCGCCTGAAGCACCTCCGGTCCGTCCTCCTCCGTCTCCATCCCCCAAAGGTATAACTTCTTTCCTTTTCATACACCTCAAACAACAACAACAACAACACTTAATCAGAATCAACAAACGAGAAGCAAAACATGCAAGACATAAATTGTTAAAACCCTAAAATGCGCTAAGGTAGAAGTTATCACCTTGAACGAACCATCGCCTGCTTGACCATGGAGAGGAGGATGTAGAGGCAGCGCTTGGTGGCCCTGGGCGAGGAACGCTGTTCAGAATCCATGGCGTGCAAAGACGAAGAACGAAAGCGAAGAAGACGGCGCCGTTCTAAGCTTGCTGTAACCCTTATGTCCCAAATGAAACAAACTTCAGAAAACCCTAGACAAATTTGTGTCAAGCATTGGGCCTGCCTCTGCCAAACACGCCTAAGCCCATTCGTTTTTCCAAGCGCACCCCCCCTTATCTCTTTTATTCTAATTCATTTGTTTGGGCCATAGCAAGTTCACACCAAGCCCATTTAACTCCTCCCCATTTTTATTTATTTCCTACTTTTTATACTAACACTATATTATTTTCTTTATAACATAAATTGTTTATTTGTAGATAAAATAATACCTTTTTTCATAAAATGTTCTTATTTGTTTCTTTTTATTTTTATTACATTTTTATGTGAACATATAAACCTTAATATTAATTTTCTCAAAGTGAAACAATTTTCTTTTCTTTTCTTTAGTTAAAATTTGTACATAAAAATGCTGATTATACCAACATAAAACATTAATAAATAAAATAGGACTTAAAGCATTTCCTTTTCTTTTCTTAAAACTTTTTTGCACATAATTAACCAAATGTAAAACAAGATAAGAATACTTAATAAATACATTTCTCACCTTGTAAATAAATCACATTCACCTACACTTACACATTTACATTATACATTTGCTTATTCTTGTACATTTGATACATATTACATTTGAGATCGCAATTCGATTTGGTTGTAAATTATTTGGACACTACTCTCCTAATAAGTCTCATCCCCCATTTGTAAATAATTGTACCCCCATCCCCGGATACTCATTTGTAATAGTTTAGGACTTTAAATTCCCGCAATTTATCGCTTTCGAATTATGCCATGATAGATCTAGGGTTGTATGTAAATAAAATCAAACGCTAGATAACCTAATACAAAACAAATGCATGAAATTAATATACAATCACACTTGCACCCCTAGGGTAATCCCGCTTGTTGCCTTCCAAAATGGGCCATGCTTGCACGTCGAGTTTCTTTGGCAAAACAATTCAAATGATCATAAGTCCCTCGATGACGCTTTCGAAAGTTGCCTAATCAAATGATCATAGTCCCTTCAAGCAAAATTGCCAAAGACACTTGGCACCATTGCATTCATGGTCCATACGATGACCCGCGCCTGTCCCGTTAACATCCTAACGCAAGATTGTCCACCAAGTACAATGGTGGAACAAAATTGTTAAAAGGGTTAAAACATAAGAAAAACCTTTGAGTAAATTTAGGGGTAGACAACTCTTAGTTACTTGATCCAACTTGCAAAAACACTTGCCTGCTCTTCAAAAACCACACTCCACAAACGCTTTCAAAAACATTTGAAACATCTTTTCGAAAAGATACACACCTTCGTATATACTCAAACACAAGTCATTACAACGGTTGCCGAGACGAAGGCGTCTTTTTCAAAACATTTTCAAAACACACACACACACACACACACACACCATTTCAAGCAATCGAAAATCAAGGCAAGTGATCTAAAACAAGTAACTAAGAGCCCATGGATAACCATGTTAGAACAAAGTTTGAATCTACTACCCTATGTTTAAGTTTTGATGATAACAAAATGAAAAGATATATTATTTATATGATTCATGTATGAACTATTTGCTACCTAAAAATATTACGTTCTGCCTTGTAGAAACTCTGATAGGTATAAGCAAGAGCACACTTAAATCAGCATCAGAATATTGGTTCTTGACATCAGCATCAGAAGTTTCTTTATCAGAATACCAGAATCAGAAGATCAACTCACGTGTATGCTGAAGCTTGATGAACAGAACTGCGCTCAACACTCTGATAAATAAAACAACAGTTCATCAGCAGTTAAGCAGAGTCAGAATGAGCCAAGCCAGAACATGCATTAAGTAAGCAACGGTACTGTGCATTGAAAGCAAATTATTACCAACAGCCTCATTCCAGACAAGATCTGCTCAATAAGGAAAGTTTGTTATTAGCATTGAATCAAGAATATTGCTCCAACGTTCAAGAATCTCAGTGCTATATAAACAAGACTATGAAGATTGAATTGGCTAATGCTCTCCAACATTTTACACGCCTAAAAGCTAATCATAATCTTCCTTCTCTCAGTTTGCTAAATGCTACATATCTTCTTACTCGATCATTGTTTAACAATCTAGTTTCATAAGCTTAAGTTGTGTATACATCACAGTTGTGATACAGTTTTGTAGAAAACATTCACACACCTAGATTTATCTTCTTTGTAAGAAA
The DNA here is from genome assembly GCA_948472305.1 of Vicia faba. Classification (NCBI taxonomy): domain Eukaryota; kingdom Viridiplantae; phylum Streptophyta; class Magnoliopsida; order Fabales; family Fabaceae; genus Vicia; species Vicia faba. The sequence continues at coordinate 1,602,093,635 of OX451739.1, forward strand.
GTGTTTCCTTGACAAACCGGGTTGTGGTTTGCATCAAGAAGGCTTTAGCAGTTGTTAAAGCAGTTTGTAATATTCAGTTGAATATAGTGGATTAAGACCTCGTTGGAGAGAGGCGAAATCACCTTGACGGGTGGACTGGAGTAGTTTGAGATCAAACGAACCAGGATAAAAATATCTTGTTCACTGCATTGATTTTAAGTTTACAATTCAACCCCCCCTTCTTGTGTTTTTCACTTCTTCAATTGGCATCAGAGCGCCTGGTTCTGAGCTAAAACACTTAACCGTGTTAGTACAAGATCCAGCGTCAGAAAAACACAATGGCAGGAACTTATTCTCACACCAGCAATGACAACCATGAGGACAGAGACAGATTCAGCGGCAAACCTCCAGTCTTTGATGGAGAAAATTTTGATTACTGGAAAGACAGAATTGAAAGCTTCTTTCTGGCACATGATGCTGATCTGTGGGATATGGTGACAGATGGATACATGCACCCTGTGAATGCAAGCGGTCAGAAGATTGATAGAAAAACAATGTCTGACTAACAAAAGCGTGACTTCAAGAATCACCACAAGGCCAGAACCATCCTTCTCAGCGCCATCTCCTATACTGAATATGAAAAGATCTCCAACAGAGACACAACAAAGAACATTTTTGACTCACTCAGAATGACGCATGAGGGCAACGTTCAGGTCAAAGAAACTAAAGCTCTGGCGCTCATTCAGAAGTATGAGGCGTTCAAAATGGAAGAATCTGAATCCATTGAAACAATGTTCTCAAGATTCCAGATTCTGGTAGCTGGTCTCAAGGTTCTGGACAAAGGATACTCTACTGCTGACCATGTCAAGAAAATCATCAGAAGTTTACCCAAGCAGTGGAGACCAATGGTTACAGCTCTGAAGCTAGCAAAAGATCTCAACAAAATCACTCTGGAGGAACTTATCAGCTCCCTCAGAAGTCATGAGATAGAGCTAGAAGCTGACGAGCCTCAGAAGCAAGGTAATCCTTTAGCATTAAAATCTAACAAAAAATCTGAGTCTAAAGTTTTGCAGGCAGTTGAAGAAACATCTGATGGATCCTCATCAGAAGAAGACGAACTCTCCCTCCTCTCCAGAAGAGTAAATCAACTGTGGAAGCAGAGGCAAAGGAAGTTCAGGAATCCCAGAAGATCTGATCAGAACGAGTCCTCTTCCAGATACAGAAGGACAGATTCTTCCTCTGGATACAGAAGATCTGAAGGCTCCTCAAGTAGCAAAAAGCCAAACACCAAGGACATCATCTGCTATGAGTGCAATGAGCAAGGACACTACAAGAGTGACTGCCCAAAGCTTCAGAGGGAAAAGCCCAAAAAGAAGTTTGGAAGAGAGAAGAAGAAAAGTCTCATGGCTACATAGGATGACTCTGACTCGTCTGAAGCTGACTCAGAATCAGATGATGAGAGAGCCAACATAGCTCTCATGGCTAATATTTCAGAAGATAGTGAAGCTTCTGAATCAGACTCTGAATCAGACACTGAAGAGGTATTTCCTAACTTTGCTGTTAATTTTACCAAGGCTGAACTTGCTGAAAGCCTTAATGAAATTCTGGAAAGGTATCAGCAAATTAGAGTTAAATTCAGAGACCTGAAAAGGAATCTTGAATCTGACTCTAATAAGACTGAGAGTCTCAAATTGGAGAATTCTGAGCTGAGAAATAAGATTCCAAAATTAGAAAATACTTTACAAAACTCTCAGAAGGAACCAATTTCTGAAACTCCCAGCAACGCTGATGAGATCATCAAGGAGTATGATCACAGTTTCCAGAAGTTCCTTGCTAAAAGCATAGATAGAAGCAAAATGGCTTCAATGATCTATGGAGTTAGCAGAAACGACAGGAAAGGAATAGGATACCAAGGTAAGGTTCCTACACCAAAGAATGTCATGGACTTAACCATTAAACACACTCCTCTGAATTCACATTTTGTGTATGGTCACACACATGATATTAAATACACTAGCAGTAAGTACTCTGTGAAACCAAAATTCAACCAGAGTTTTGGTAAAACTAACAAATCAGGACCCAAGAAAATCTGGGTACCTAAGGATAAAATAATACATGTTGCAGATATCTCTAGCAGCAAGTCAGAAACACCAGTCATGGTACCTGGATTCTGGCTGCTCGCGACACATGACGGGAAGAAGGCATATGTTCCAAAGCCTGGAACTTAAGCCTGGAGGCCACGTTGGTTTTGGAGGCAATCAGAGGGGAATGATAATTGGCTCTGGAACTGTAGGTAATGGAAATCTTCCCTCTATTAATAATGTTCTGCTAGTATATGGATTAATGCATAATCTGTTATCCATAAGTCAATTAAGTGATAACGGTTATGATATAATCTTTAATTAAAAATCATGTAAAGCTGTTAGTCAGAAAGATGGGACTATCCTGTTTAATGGTAAGAGGAAAAACAACATTTACAAAATCAAACTTTCTGAACTAAAAAGTCAGAATGTAAAGTGCCTTCTGTCTGTTAACAACGAGCAGTGGATCTGGCACAGAAGATTGGGGCATGTTAGTATGAGAAGAATATCTCAGATTAACAAACTCAATCTGGTCAGAGGACTTCCTAATTTGAAGTTCAATTCAGATGCTCTGTGTAAAGCATGTCAGAAAGGCAAGTTTGCAAAACCTTCTTTTAAATCTAAAAATGTTGTTTCTACCTCTAAGCCATTAGAACTTCTACACATTGACTTATTTGGACCAGTTAAAACTGCTTCAGTCAGTGGCAAGAAGTATGCGTTAGTAATCGTAGATGACTATAGCAGATGGACATGGGTAAAGTTCTTAAGACACAAGGACGAGTCACACTCTGTGTTTGTTACCTTCTGTAACCAAGTTCAAAATGAAAAGGATCTTAGAATCGTTAAAGTCAGAAGTGATCATGGTGGAGAATTTGAAAACAAAGATTTTGAGTCATTCTTTAATGACAGAGGCATTCTGCATGATTTCTCTTGTCCTAGAACTCCCCAACAAAATGGAGTTGTAGAACGAAAGAACAGAACATTGCAAGAAATGGCCAGAACCATGATCAATGAGACAAACGTTGCTAAGATCTTCTAGGCAGAGGCAATAAACACAACGTGCTACATTCAGAATAAAATCTCAATAAGACCTATTCTGGAAAAGACTCCATATGAATTGTGGAAGAACAGAAAGCCCAACATTTCATATTTTCATCCATTTGGATGTACCTGTTTTATGTTAAATACAAAGAATTATTTGAACAAGTTTGACTCTAAAGCACAGAAGTGTATTATGTTAGGATACTCTGAACGCTTAAGAGGGTACAGAGTATACAATACAAAAACACAAATTGTGGAAGAATCAATCAGTGTTCGTTTTGATGATAAGCTTGACTCTGAAAAGTCAAAGCAGAATGAAGTTTTTGCAGGTATGGAAATTGAATTTACAGGTTCTGAAGACAAGTCATCAGAAGCTCTCAACACAGACACTCCTTGACGTTTGAAAGGAGCACTACTAGCAATCCTACAACAGCTGCTGATCAACCTCAGAAGAGATTACCCAGAAGCAGCTTGGATCACCCAGAAGAGACTATCTTAGGAAGAAAGGAAGATCCAATCAGAACAAGAGCAAGCTTCAGAAACTCTGAAGAAACCCTCATGGGACTTGTGTCTCTGATTGAACCTTCTTCTATTGATGAAGCACTTCTGGATAATGACTGGATTCTGGCAATGCAAGAAGAGCTGAATCAATTCACTAGAAATGACGTATGGGATCTTGTTCCCAGACCAAAAGGATTCAACGTCATTCGAACAAGATGGGTCTTCAGAAACAAGCTAAATGAACAAGGTGAAGTCATCAGAAACAAGGCACGACTGGTTGCACAAGGTTATAGTCAGCAAGAGGGGATAGACTATACAGAAACCTTTGCCCCAGTCGCCAGGTTAGAATCTATCAGACTTTTAATTTCATTTGCTGTTAATAGAGGCATCACTCTGTATCAGATGGATGTCAAAAGTGCATTCTTAAATGGTTATATAGAAGAAGAGGTTTATGTACACCAACCCCCTGGTTTTGAAAATACAAAACATCCAGAACATGTTTTCAAACTAAAGAAGTCACTATATGGTCTGAAACAAGCTCCCAGAGCTTGGTATGAAAGGCTAAGTAACTTTCTGTTAGAAAATGAATTCACCAGAGGGAAGGTGGACACTACCTTATTCTGTAAATCAGTTAAGAATGACATCTTAGTCTGTCAAATTTACGTTGATGATATTATTTTTGGTTCTACTAATCCTTCTCTTGGAAGAAAATTTGCTAAGTGTATGCAGGCAGAATTTGAGATGAGCCTCATGGGGGAACTGAAATTCTTTCTAGGAATTCAGATCAATCAAACTCCAGAGGGAACTTACATTCATCAGAGCAAATACATCAGAGATCTTCTGAAGAAATTTGACCTCTCAGAATGTAAGCCATCAAAGATTCCAATGCATCCCACGTGCATTCTGGAAAGAGAAGAGGTAAGCAAAAATGTAGAACAGAAAGTCTACAGAGGTATGATTGGTTCTCTCCTTTATCTGACTGCTTCAAGACCTGATATATTATTCAGCGTTTGTATTTGTGCTAGATTCCAATCAGATCCTAGAGAATCTCACTTAACAACTGTTAAGCGAATTTTCAAGTATCTGAAAGGTACTACTAATCTGGGTTTGTTTTATAGAAAATCTAGTGATTACAGTTTAGTAGGCTACTGCGATGCTGACTTTGCTGGAGACAGAGTGGAGCGTAAAAGTACTTCTGGAAGCTGCCAGTTTCTGGGAGAAAATCTGATCTCTTGGTCCAGCAAAAGGCAATCAACAATTGCGCTATCAACAGCAGAAGCTGAGTATATAGCAGCAGCAGGATGTAGCACACAAATGCTCTGGATGAAAAGTCAGCTTGAAGACTTCCAGATTTTTGAGAGTAACATTCCTATACTCTGTGATAATACTTCTTCTATTTGCTTAAGTAAGAATCCCATTTTACATTCTAGAGCTAAGCATATAGAAATAAAACATCACTTCATTAGGGACTATATTCAGAAAGGAATTTTGAATTTAAAATTTATAGATACAGACCATCAATGGGCTGATATCTTCACTAAACCCCTTTCTGAAGATAGGTTCAATTTCATTCTGAAACATCTCAGCATGAAAATCTGCCCAGAGTGAAAATGTTTTAATTCCATATATTTATCTTCAGAATGTATTTGTTTTACTGTGAACTTCTGATCAATCTCTTTTCAGAAAGATAGAACATGCAGATTGTATCAGATGCAAGTCTAAAGATCTGAGAGTCTAAGCTCAAAGACAGACGTGCTGATCACTACATCAAACAAGTGTCATCCAATCATCAGCAAATCTCTGAAGCAGAACGCGTGCACGCTTCTGAGAAGGCAAAACGCTGATTGGGTGCATTGAGACACATGTCTGGTAACCATTTTTAAGTATCTTTCTCAAATCCCCCAAAATCAACAAGCATTAAATGAAAGTAATCATGTTTTTAAAACGTAATCATGATTTTATTTCTCTTTCTTAAAAAACGTTTACTCTTTCAAAATATTCTGAACCCTATTTAAACACGTTAACCTCTCATTTTAATCTTTTACAGTTTCTCACTATTTCTCAAGCATTCTCTGCATTTTTCTGTGTTCATCTCTCTCAAACTCTTTTTCTCAGTTTTTCTCAAAATCCCTAAGTGTGAACATGGCAACCTCCAGCAGTGCTTCTGCAGGTTCTCAGAAGAAAGCATCATCTGAACAGTATCAAGTGCCATTCAGAACACTCCTCACTCCTGTGAAGAATCTTGAAGTGTTATCTGAATTGATCATTGATTTTGGAAGCCTGAAGGAAAACGGTTTTGATTTAACAGAAGAAGTTAGGGCACAAAAATGGGAAAGGTATTTTGACAGGTTGGTTGGACCAACATTTCCAATGTTAGTCAAGGAGTTCTGGATTCATGCGACGGCTACAACGCATCAATTCACCTCCTACATTATGGGGAAGAAGATTATGATCACTGAGGATCACATAGCAAGGTTAATCGGTTACAGTGGCGGTGGCGTCCGCTGTATTGATATGGGTGAGAGATGTGCTGACGTGGGCGTCATAGCAGAAAGGATTTTCACCCATGGGGTGCCCAGCAGCAAGATCAAAGATCTGAAGGATCATCACAGAGTTTGGGCGAAGATAATTCTGGGGTGTTTTAACCATAGGAAGCCAACTAGTTCCCCTGATTACGTAAATGTGGATCAGCAATTTCTGATCTACTTTATCAATCAGAAGGTAAAAATCAACTTGGCTCATCTTCTGTTCAATCACCTCAGAACAAGCGTGAAGGAAACCAGGGAAGAAGAAAGAACAAAGAGGGATTGGATACCCTTTGGAAGGTTGATATCAGATATTCTGACTGAGAATAGGCTGATAGAGCATCTGATAGAAGCTCAAGAGTTAAGCACCATTGAACCAACGATTGGGAAGCCTCTGAACGCGAAGAACTTGAAGAAAATGAAGTTGATAGAGAATATCAAAAAGGAACCCAGCGCTACTCCTATTGCTGATATCACCAGCAGAAGAGTTCTACTGAGTGACTTTCCTTTATTTTCTGAGATAGAATCCAAGCCAGTGGTAGTTCTCAGATATCTGGACGCGCGCAAAGCTGATGGTACAGATCCCAATCTGAAGATCAAAGATCTGCACCAATCTCAACCAGAAGTGACACTGAAGAAGACGAAGAAAAGGAAGGCACCTTCAGAAGGATCATCCCAGCAGACACCCAAGAAAAGAGGTAATTTATCTGCTGCTTCTGTTTTAAATTTTGCTACTATTCCAGCATCAATTCCACCTCCAACCTCTCATAGAATCTCAATCCCCATCCCAACAATAGATGAAACTGAACCAGAAGATGACCCTTCTGAGGCATTACAACTCAGAAGACCCAGAACCAAACATCCCAAACCAACAATCTCAACAACATCAGCAATTGACAAAGTGCTGTCTGACATTGATCAACACACTTCTGATCACTCCTCCATCAATCCAAACTCTGAACCACAAATTGTCCCTTCTCCACAACCAGAACAACAACAATCTGCTGAAGAGCCAGAACAACAACAACCTCTCTCATCCATTCCAGAAGAACCTCTTATTCCTGAACAACCAGAAATTCCAACAACTTCTCCACAACCAGCAATTCCGTCTCCCTCTCCCCAACCAGAAATTCATCCACCATCACCTCAACCTGAGTTTCATCACTCTGAAACTCCAACTCCTCCACCTTCTGAACCTCATTCACCTCAACCATCACCTCTGGCAATCCAGCTGCCATGTGGAACAACAGTCACAATGGCCCAGCTGCCATCCTCATCAGAATCTACACCACTAAATACTCCCAAAACACCAAACAGTCCAATCATTATCTCTGATTCTCCCACTCCATCTCCAAAACAAACAGCTCCTAAGCAAACCACCAAAAACCCCAGCAGGACCTTCATAGACTTAACAATCCTTGACCGTCTGCTGATCTGAAACATAAAATAGCCATTCCAAAACCAAAACAACCAGATGATTGGCTCTGGTATTATGAATTTTGAAACAGGTTTGCAGCAGTGGATTGCTTCTCTGAAGCAAGTCTGTCCTGGAATGATTGACCCATCTGCCTCTGACCAGCTCTGGTCACAATTCAGAATTTGGGTACGTGCTGAAGCCCTCAAGTTGCAGGATATCAACTATGAGCAGGCACAACAGAACTTCAGCAAGCTGCTGAAGGAAGTTGAAAGTCAGCTGCCACAGGAAGACGTGCTCCCTCTGGATAGTGAGCCATGGTCTAAGAAACAGCTAGCTTCAAAGGTGCAACCAGAAGCAGACAAGACTATTCAAGCTGAAGCAAGTCAAGCAGAAGATGTTGTAGAAAGCTCTCAGAAGCTCCCTGCTTATGATGTTTCTCAAGCTGCCTTGGACAGGCAGACTCTGGAAGAACTGAAGCTGAATGACATGCGTCTGCAGCAAAGGATGGATGAAAACGACCAGAAGATGAAAGAAAGGATGGATGTGCAGGATAGCAAGATTGACACAGTTGTCAGCATGGTACACAAGCAGAATGAGACTGCTGATCAGATCAAAGCCATGCTGGAGAACCTGTTCACACGCTTTCCTCCCCAACCTTAGTTTTTCATTCATATCATTTTCATGTTTTCTTTGATTATCTGTTGTACTGTTTTATTTGATTCTGAACCTTTTAATATGACAAGTTTTTCTGCCTTAAATGTTTTAGCACATCACTTACACTTTTTGATTGCTGACAAAAAGGGGGAGAACAAGAATGATATTTTAAATAATAACAGATTACTAAGACAGAAATTCTCGAACATTCTAACTCTGATATACTTGAATATGTTTTCTGTTTTGCTTAAGTCTACAGGTACAAGAAAGCTCCATGATACTCTGAAGACTAAAGCTCTGAAACTCTGACCCGCTCTGATACTCTGACCCAAAACAAAGCTCTGACAAGAAAAGCTCTGATACGCTGATCTGAAGCTCTGCTCTGATATGCTGATCTAAAGCTTCTGATAGTCAAAAACTCTGATACTCTGATGTTCAAAGAAAGGCAAAAAGATCTGATCCTGAAGAACTCTTGGAATCAAAAAGGGAAGTAATAAACTCAGGGGGAGTATCTATCAACTCTGATCCCTTATCTTTGATAACTTCTTATTCTGATACATCTTATCATTTAGTTACCTCTGATACTTTTTCACGTTAATTTCAATTAAAAATATCTGGTTTTTGTCATCATCAAAAAGGGGGAGATTGTTAGAACAAAGTTTGAATCTACTACCATATGTTTAAGTTTTGATGATAACAAAATGAAAAGATATATTATTTATATGATTCATGTATGAACTATTTGCTACCTAAAAATATTACGTTCTGCCTTGCAGAAACTCTGATAGGTATAAGCAAGAGCACACTTAAATCAGCATCAGAATATTGGTTCTTGACATCAACATCAGAAGTTTCTTTATCAGAATACCAGAATCAGAAGATCAACTCACGTGTATGCTGAAGCTTGATGAACAGAACTGCGCTCAACACTCTGATAAATAAAACAACAGTTCATCAGCAGTTAAGCAGAGTCAGAATGAGCCAAGCCAGAACATGCATTAAGTAAGCAACGGTACTGTGCATTGAAAGCAAATTATTACCAACGGCCTCATTCCAGACAAGATCTGCTCAATAAGGAAAGTTTGTTATTAGCATTGAATCAAGAATATTGCTCCAACGTTCAAGAATCTCAGTGCTATATAAACAAGACTATGAAGATTGAATTGACTAATGCTCTCCAACATTTTACACGCCTAAAAGCTAATCATAATCTTCCTTCTCTCAGTTTTCTAAACGCTACATATCTTCTTACTCGATCATTGTTTAGCAATCTAGTTTCATAAGCTTAAGTTGTGTATACATCACAGTTGTGATACAGTTTTGTAGAAAACATTCACACACCTAGATTTATCTTCTTTGTAAGAAAGTGTTTCCTTGACAAACCGGGTTGTGGTTTGCATCAAGAAGGCTTTAGCAGTTGTTAAAGCAGTTTGTAATATTCAGTTGAATATAGTGGATTAAGACCTCGTTGGAGAGAGGTGAAATCACCTTGACGGGTGGACTGGAGTAGTTTGAGATCAAACGAACCAGGATAAAAATATCTTGTTCACTGCATTGATTTTAAGTTTACAATTCAACCCCCCTTCTTGTGTTTTTAACTTCTTCAAACCATGGATGAAAAGGGTGCTAATACCTTCCCTTTTCATAATCTACCCCCCGAACCCACGAAACATCTCAAAAGATTTTTCCTGTGCTTTTTAAACTTTCCTTTAGGATAAAATAAAAAGTCGGTGGCGACTCTTGCTAAACCGAACAAGTGCGAAAACAAATGCAAAACTAAAGTCAGTTCTCCCACCGTATCACAGAACTAGCGACTCTGCTGGGGATTGAACTTTAAAAGTGGGGTTACCTTAGGGTTTTAGATCACCCTCTTGCATGATTAATTGTTTGCTTTGATTGCTTTAACTTTGTGGTTCTCTTGTTTGGGCTTGAAATCCTACACCCGGATTTGGGAAACATTCATAGATATCAATACATTGTGGAAACTGTGCGGGGTATACCGACACGGTTGAAGCAATAGCTATATTAGTGCAACATATTTGTGAGTACCGGTAACCCTTGAGTTCAATTAAGGAGAGTACGGGGCCGCTGAGTGATGTCACTAAGCACTAATGACCTAGAACCTTACTTGACCATCTTGGCCTTTTATTAGGGGTAGTGAGATGACCGACTTTGGTGCAGTCCGAAGTTGGTAGATACTCGATACTACACTCATTGAGGGTTGTTTTCTTGGAATATTTTGGTCGCTAGTTAAGTGGCTAAACCAAAACAATGAACATGGAAAACAATCCAATGATATTGAGCTCCTTAGAACCCGGTTACTATTTATAGGACAGGTTTTTAAGCCAACTACACTCAAGAGGGTACTCACCTATGAAACCCCATGCAAGCCTGAAACTAGGGTTTTGTGTGAATTGCTTGTACATGTGTTTTTGCATACATCATAAACATCATAAAGCATCATATGTGTGATACGGTGGGAGAAATGACTATGGTTTTGCGTTTGTTTTCGCAAATGTTTCGGTTGAGCAAGAGTCGCCACTGACTTTTTATTTTATCCTAAGGAAAGGTTTAAAAAGCACAGCAAAAACCTTTGAGATTTTTCTTGGGTTCGGGGAGTAGATTATAGAAAGGGAAGGTATTAGCACCCTTTCTATCCATGGTTATCCATGGGCTCTTAGGTACTTGCTTAGATCAACTTGCCTTGGTTTTCAATTGTTTTAAATGGTGCTTGGTGTGTGGTTTTGAAAATGTTTTGAAAAAAGATGCCTTGTATAGGCTACCCTTGTAACAATTCTTTACTCGAATGTTTTACAAAAGGTGTTTGTCTTTTTGAAAAGATATTCCAAGGTTTTTTGAAAGTTTGTTTTGAAAGTGTTTGTGAAGTGTGGTTTGAAAAATAGGCAAGTGTTTTGTTTTGCAAGTTGACAAGTACTTAAGAGCTATCTACCCTAAAGTTCTCAAAGATTTTTGTTATGTTTTGACCCTTTTAACAATTTTGTTCCACCATTGCATTTGGTGGACAATCTTGTGTTAGGAGGTGAAAGGGACAGACGCGGGTCATCGTTTAGACCATAATTGCAATAGTGCTAAGTATCTTTGGGCAATTTTTCTTTGAAAGGGACTTGATCATTTTAGGCAACTTTTCGAAAGCGTCATTGAGGGACTATGATCATTTGATTGTTTGTTTTTTACCCAAAGAAACCTAACATGCAACATGGCCCATTTATTGAAGGCAACAAGTGGAATACCCTAGGGGTGCAAGTGTGATATGTGTTGTCCATATTCATGCTTGATTATCTTGAAATTAGGTCAAACTATTTTGTTCTTTTTATTTGCATACAAACCCTAATTCTAGCATGGTATATTTAGAAAGCGTTAAAGTGCGAAAAGTAAAATTTCTACACTATTACAACACAATATGGGAAGGGGGGTACAAATGTTCAAATGGGGGGATATTTAGACAAGGAATTTAAACCTAGCTATTACATCAATTTTGGAATATTTACAAAAATAATTAATTGCATAAATTACATGAACAATAAAATAAAGATGCAAAATGCAAAAAGGGTTTTCATATGTATGGAAAAAGGATATTTTTTATGTCAAATGAATAAAAATAAAAAAGGTAATATTTTGGAATTTTTGTGTTTTAAGGGTAAAAACCCTAATTTCATTAAATAAGTATATTAACCATTTAATATGTATAATATTTAATAATTATATACAAAAAATAAAATAAAATGGAGTATATTCATAAAAAGTATTTTTCATGTCAAATATTAATAAAATAAAAAAATGTATGTATTTTGGTATTTTTTTTACCTAAATGTACTAATATATATAAATATCTTTATTATTTACTAAATAAATATTATATATACAAAAATAAAAATAATTAATATTTATAAAAAAGTATATTTTATATAAAATATTTTAAGAGGATAAAACAAAATAAAAATGAAATAAAATGGTGTTTACATTATTTTTTCTATTTATTCTAAATAATATATTCTTTGTACTTATTTACATACAAATAGTAATATAACTAAATAAATGCCTAAAAATATAAAAATGGTGTAAAAATAATTTTTCATGTTTTTAATATTATGGGAAAAAATAAATAAGCCAAAATGACAAAAAGAAAAGTCAAAAATCATGAAAATAAACATAATGGGCTCAGGGGGTATGAAAACAAAAACAAGGTATGAAAAGAAATAACACAACAGGCCCAGCCCATGAAGCTTCTTCTTCAACCTTCAGACAAAAAATGTTCCAAAACGCGCGCCTGTTTTCCAAGTTCAAACATCTGGATTCTTTGATCTTTTGCACAAACTCACAACATAAGAAATGTTAAGCATTGAATCACGATTCTAAATATATAAAGAACTCATCCTAACTCTCAGAAATGAGAGAGAATTTTGACATTCCCAAATCCTGACCTAACTTTTCTTCCATATTCAAACCTTAAATTCTCACAGCTCAAGCAAAATAAATGAAAAGTAAAAGCATGTACAGATTCAGGGGCATGAGTAGAACACTCCTTATTCACAAACTTAGAGCTAATGATGCCTAGACTAAGAGTTAGAAGTTCAAGAAGATACCTGTTCAGTTGAAGTTCTATCTGGCAATGGGGGAGCTTTCAGAGCAAGATGATGATCTGTATAGCTTGCCTGAAGTGTGGTGATGCTATTCCAATGCTTACTTTGCTTTGAAACACCTTGAATCGAGCTATGGACCTCCAACTGTAAAACAAGAAAGTGAAAATGGTGGAACTGGTTAGAGGAATTACAGGTCGTGTTTTGTGTTTTGGTTAGCTTCAAGTGATGCTAATGAATGTGTTTGATGAGCTTTGGGCAAGAAATCATGAAAGGAATGAGAGATGGGATCCAATCTGCAGACCCTGCCCTGTTTCTGCAGTTTGAGAGTGATTCTGGGAATGGGAGTGTTTGAGACCTTGTTTTCTCGTGTACTAGCTTGGGTTTGATGATTAGAAGGTGTATACAATCTTTTTTTAGGCTTGCTTGTGCTCAGATCAAAGTTATGTTGTGTTATGCTAAGTTTCTTAACACTTAAGCAAACAAAGGCCACTTGAGTTTCTAGGCAGGTAGAGGCCCCCTAAACATGCTGCTAACCTTGTCTTGATCAGTGTGTTTTGCTCATAATCTTGTGCCAAAGTGATTTGATCTGTACTTGTGGATTTGCAACTTTGACATAAAGCTTGCTTTTGCAAAAATGGCTATTTCACTTTTTCCATTTATGGCCTAATCCAACATGTAATGCTTAAACTCAAGAAACAAGGCCTTAGCACAATGAACATGCATTAAATTATTGAGTGTTGGATGGTTTAAGGGCCTGTAATTAAGTGGCATGCTGGTTTGAGAAATTTGCACAAGTTATGAACATGTACATGGCCATGAATCAAAGTGACTTTTTGCCATATTGCAAAATTCGATTCTCTCAAGTTATGAGGTTGTTTGATGAGTTCTTGGACATTTTGGAAAGCTTGGAATATGTAATACAATCCATATTTGAAATGCAAATTGAAATTCCAAGTGGAGGTGTATGGAAAATGGTCTTGAAGTTAGGTAGAAAACCTTGCCAAAATAGGTCAAATTTTCACTAAGTTAAGAATGGTTTAGTACCCTTATTCCAAAAATTGTAACTTGAGATACAAGACTCTTTTGGGAAAACTTTGTGAATCAAAGTTGTAGATTATGCAACAATCTACAACTTTCATGTTTTTACTTTTTCTTGAATCCAAATGAATCTTGGTGAGAAAGTGAGGCAAAGTTGGGAAAAAAATTAGGGTTTTTCATAACTTAGAAAAATTCTAAGTTATGAAAAATTCTCATTTCAAACCCTAATTTGCATTTTTTGATTTCTTGATGAAAAAGTTTCATGATTTGGCATGTTTTGATGAAAAATGAATCTTGACTCTTGATTTTGACCAAAAAGTCAAAGTTTGACTTTTCAGTATACAGTCAAAATTGATCAATTGACTGGGAAATTCAACTGTCAATCTTGTGCATTTGGGATCTTTTGAACTTGTTGAGCATGTCAAGATAATTCCATGGGGTCCTTGAATCCATATGTGAGCTTGGTTTGCCATTGGCTAGGTCAAACAATCAAAAATTGCCTTTGTGCAGTCAAAACCCTAAAAATGACCATTTTGCCCTTTTGGTGATCTGATCAAATTTCTTGTGGAATGGTGATCCAAACTTGATCAAATGGTCCATGTGAGTTCATGATGTTGATGTGGGTCAATTTTCATGAGATTTGACTGTCAATTGGCCACAGTTGACTTTTTCCCCAATACATCTGATTTCTAGGTCAACTGTCCAATTGACTGGGCAAAACTTGGAATCAAGACTTGAAACTTGATGTGGATAAACTTGGGAGTCCAATATGAAGCAAGAAAGTCATCTTAGGCATTTTTGGTCAAAACATCTTTGTGCAAACACAAACCCTAATTTGGGTCAACAATGCAAGGAGAAGTCTTGAGCAGATGAAACCCTAACTGGATCTTGATCTCCAAGGGCTTTGTGATGAGAAATGTTGAGAAAATGGGAGGGCAAATTTTGGGGTACAACAATATGCATCCACTAACCATTTCAAGGGTTTGGATCTTCACCTTTGTTCTTGTTTTGTAGGTCATGGAAATTCCTCGCAGGAAAACTATCCAAGTCAACCTTGTGAGGATCCCTCCTCTACTCAAGGAGCTCACATCCAGAATTCCCGAAAGCTCTCCCTTCAGTGAAAGACATGGTAGACTACTCAGCCTAGTCAACACCAACATTGAAGAGGACATGATGAAGGTTTTGTTCCAGTTCTTTGACCCCCTTCACCACTATTTCACATTCCCCGACTACCAATTGGTGCCCACTTTGGAGGAATTTTCTCAACTCCTGAGAATTCCTATTCTTAATCAACTACCTTTCAACGGTACGGAAAAGGAACCAAAGTCTGAAGATGTTGCTCAAGCACTACACTTACAACCATCTGACATCAAGGGGCATTGGGAAACTAGAAGCGATGTCAAAGGCTTCTTGGCAAAATTCTTGTTTGAGAAGGCACAAGAGTGTTGGAATTCCTTGGATCTACAAGCCTTTGAAGAAATTGTGGCACTCCTCATTTATGGGTTGGTCTTGTTCCCAAATCCTGACCAGCTTATAGATGTCAACGCCGTCAAGATCTTCTTATCCAGGAATCCAATACCAACATTGCTTGGGGACATCCTCCACTCATTTTACACACGAACAATGAGAAAGAGAGGTGTTCTCATGTGCTGTACTCCTCTCCTTACAAGGTGGTTTATTTCGCACCTTCCACAATCTGTTTTGAAGAATGACCAAGGCTTAAGGTGGTCACAATGGTTGATGACCCTCACACACTCTGATGTACATTGGTGTTCTCGGTCTAGAGAAAGTGTCATCATCGTCGACCGTTGTGGAGAGTTCCCTAATGTTCCATTGCTTGGTATTAGAGGAGGCATTACCTACAACCCTTGTCTGGCTTTGAGACAATTTGGATATGCACGGAGGGATGGCCCTCATGACATGCTGATTCCTGACCTAGTTTTTGACTTCGACAATGATGCGCAAGGACTTCGCCAAAGATTCATCAGAGCTTGGGGGATGCCTAACAAGGTAGACAGCAAGACACTGGGGCACAAGAATTCCATCCCCCTTGAGCCTTATCTCAAGTGGGTAAGGACCCGAGCCCAGAGTCTAATGATGCCTTACCCTCATATTCTCCCTGTGATTAAAGAACCCGTTAAGGAAGGTGAAGTTCCCTACACCATCTTATATCCTGACATGCCAACGTCATGGGAGGAGATGCAGAAGAGTTGGATCCAACTCAAGGAGGAACGAAATACTTTTGAAGCCAACTTCTACGCTAATGAGAAGAAGGTTTTGGAGCTTACCCGCCGACTCCATGAGGAAGAGACCCTCAACACCTACATCGCGCCAAAGAGGATGCGCAACGTCTTTTTACCTTGAGAAGTTTTTGTAATATTTGGCCCATGGGGCATTTATGTACTAACAAAATTTCTTCTTATTAATATGACGTGTGTTCTTTTTGTCTGCAACAATTGTGAATTTCTAAATCCTTGAATGCATTGCATAAATAAACATATCATTCATCATGTGCATAAGCAGGTCTCCACACCAGGTTTCCTTATCTTTCTGCTGTTTATTTCAGTAAGATGGATCTCGAACAGACGGTCAAAGATCTACAGTCTAAGAACTCACTATTTCAACATCTCCTGATGACCTTGGCAAAGGGTCAGGAGGATCTAAAAGCTCTTCTTGGGAACAAAGAGCAAGTGAAAAAGAAGAAGAAGAGAGTCGGGGTGGCTACCCTGGGAAGAAGGTTTGAGGGTGAAGCAGAAGAGTTCTTGAATTTCCCCCTACATCTGAAGAAGGAACCAGTAAAGGAAAAGGGGCTGCGGTACCGTCTGAATCTGAAGCTGAAGAGGAAGAGGCTGAAGAGGATGGAGACTACTCAGAACAACAATACCTACCAGCCGACGACAAATACAAGAGTTTGGAGGACATGTTAGCAGCTATGGAGCTGCAGAGAGTTCCCGGCCTAGATTTCGAAGATTTGGGATTAATTGCTGGAATTGTGACCCCCCCGAAGTTTAAAGTGCCAGTTTTTGCAAGATATGATGGGTTGTCTTGCCCGAAGATGAACCTAAGGTCGTATGTCCGAAGAATCCAACCTCACACGTTTGACAGAAACCTTTGGGTACACTTCTTTCAGGATAGCCTGTCTGGCACACAGCTGGATTGGTTCTACAATCTTGAGAGATCAGAGGTGCATAGTTAGGAGGATCTGACAGCTGCTTTTTATCGCCAATATCAGTATAACTCTGACCTGGCACCAACCCGTACTCAGCTACAGAGTATGGGGATGGCCTCAGGTGAGGGATTCAAGGAATATGCCCAGAAGTGGCGCGATCTGGCCGGAAGAGTGCAGCCACCTCTTTCTGATAGAGAACTTATTGATATGTTCCTGGGGACCCTGTCTGGTCCATTCTTTAACCATCTGATCGGTAGCTCTTCCGCAGGGTTTACCGAATTAATTCTGACTAGCGAGCGGGTAGAAGCCAGTATCAAGAGTGGGAAGATTCAGAAGGATGCCTCTGCATCTACAACTGTTAAGATATCATTTCAGGCGAAGAAGGAAACGGCTGTTGTGTATTCTCAGAGAGGAGCAGGAAGAAATGAGCGTCGACCGACTGTGGGGGCCGTGATGATCCAAAATCCATCAAACGATCAGCCTCGCAATAACCAGTCAAGACCTAAACAGCAATGGGGAGAACGGCCACCACGGCAGTTTACCCGCATCAATATGACACCTGCGTAAGTTCTTCCACATTTGTTGAATTTGAATCTCACCAAGATTAGGGAAGCACCGAAGATTGTGAATACTGCTTCGCCGCACTATCATCCCAATGCTAAATGCGCCTACCATTCCGATAGTGTCGGACATGACATAAACGATTGTTGGGCGCTAAAAAATAAAATTCAAGACTTGATAGATGCAAAAGAGGTGGAGTTCGATGCTCCAGAGAAGCCAAACGTGATATCTGCTCCGATGCCGAAGCATGGTCGAAATGTCCATGCTATTGAGGAAGATTTGTATGTTTCTGATGTCAATGACCTGATAACTCCGCTGTTAACCATCAAGTTAAATCTGCTAAGAGCCGGGATTTTCCCGGGATGCAAAGGAGACTGCTACTGTTGTTACTCTCTGCCATTTGACTGCCCATTACTGAAGAAAGGCATCCAAGGCCTGATGGACAATCAACAAATTCTGTTTGAGAAGATTCCTGCTATTCCAACCCCTACTGAAGATGTTTCAATTATCACCATTTCCGCCAATCTTTCCAAGGCCGTCAGAAAGCCTGTTAAGATTACATCAGCTACAAAGATTGTTCCCTTGAAAATAACTATGCCTGGGCCTGTCCCCTACAGTTCTGACAAGTCAATACCATGGAATTACGGTGGAGAAATCTACTACCATGGTGTTAAACAAGTTGAAGTAACCGAAGGAAGCTCTGATGAAGAAGAGGCCAGCATTGGAAACATTGCTGGTACAAGCAAGATCACCCGAAGTGGGAGAATATTTTCTCCAGAGATTGCCCCCCCCAAAGGCAATCTTTGGACCCTCAGCTGCTGCCAGAGTTAATCCTGCACCAATAAAACTTTCCGCCGAAACTCCGTTGATTGAAGAAACTGCTATTCCCGTTGTTGTCCCTCCTACTTCTGCTGATAAGGGTAAGGGGACCCAAGATGAGCTCGTCAGGACGAGGGCTCAACCTTTGGCCATCCCGGAGACCTCTAAGAAAGAGATGGGGGAGATCCTGAAGATAATTAAAAAGAGTGATTATGACGTGGTAGAGCAACTGGGGCAAACCCCCTCGAAGATCTCCATGTTAGCATTACTACTTTGCTCTGAGGCGCACGCCAAAGCATTGATAAAATTCCTGAAGACAGCCCATGTGCCCCAGGAAACCTCTGCAGACCAATTCCAAGATTGCGTGGCCAGCCTTACCGCAGACAACGGTTTAGGTTTCTCGAATGCTGACCTGACCTCAAAAGGAAGAAAACACAACAACGCATTACATGTGTCAGTAGAATGCCAAGGAACTACTCTAGCCCATGTTCTGGTCGACACTGGTTCTTCTCTGAACGTGCTGCCTAAGAAGGCTCTCGACCGATTAGACTGTGAAGGCTTGGAGTTAAGGCCAAGTAATATTGTTGTAAGGGCATTTGACGGGTCAAAGAGAATGGTACACGGGGAGGTAGACATTCCCATTAAGGTTGGCACGGAAGTGTTCCCCTCAATTTTCTATGTGATGGATATCCGTCCGTCATACTCTTGCTTACTGGGAAGGCCATGGATACATAATGTTGGGGCGGTTACCTCCTCCTTACATCAAATGTTGAAGTACCCTGTCAAAGGAAAGATCATAACCGTGCACGGTGAAGAGGAATATATGATCAGCCACTTGAACTCCTTTCGGTATGTAGAGGTGGAAGGAGAATTCATTGAAACACCATTCCAGCACTTCGAGGAAGTCTCTCCTGAGGTGGCAGTAGCAAAAGTGGTAGCTGAGGTACCAAAGCAGATGGCCAAGATGGCATCTCTAAAAGACGCGAAAGCTGTAATGAAGGAAGGGAAGAGCTCTCCATGGGGTCAGTTGTCCGATATTCCCCACAAAATAGACAAGTTTGGTTTAGGATTCACTGCTGCAGGGCAGAAAGCTATGCCCCGCTCAAAGGTTGAAAGAACGCCCATCAAGATTTCTCCTTATGGAATCAACGCTTTGGAGGGTGAAGACAAAGAGGCCGACATTGAAGATTGGATCTACCCAACCATCGAAGGAGGACTACGCAACTGGGAGGAAAAAAACTTTGTCCCCATTACTTTTATTAATCAGTAATTATCTGTCAAACATTTCCTGTTGGTTTGTAATAATTACTTTTGAACAATCCGTACACTACTTTTTCACCTCATGCCTTGCCCGGGGCATGTAGGTCCATTTGTAAGGGTTTTGATTATCTTCATATCCATATGCCATGTTTAATGATTCATTGGACGTTTTTCATTAATAAACTGCTATGTTCATTTTCTTTCCTTTTTGCATTTTGTTTGTTTAAGGATGGCTATCCCTTACACACACCCACACTCACAAATGCAGGTACCCATCCACTCTGGATTCTATGGGTGACTATTCTGATATGTCCTTCAATAACTCTGAAGATCTGGTCAATCAGGCCGAGTATGAAGATGACGAAGATTGTGAAGTACTGGGAGAGCTAGCCATACTTCTACAACAAGAAGAAAGGGCCATCTTGCCTCACGAAGAGTTGTTGGAAATTGTCAACTTAGGAACAGAGGAAGACCGGAAGGAAGTACAAGTGGGTGCCAATCTGGAGCCAAGTGTCAAGGAACGCTTGATACAGCTGTTAAATGATTACGTTGAAATCTTCGCCTGGTCTTATGAAGACATGCCGGGTTTAGACACAGATATAGTGGTTCACCGTCTCCCTACAAGAGAGGATTGTCCACCGATCAAACAAAAAGTCCGCCGAATGAGGCCCGACATGTCTGAGAAGATTAAAGCAGAAGTAATGAAGCAATTCAACGCGGGCTTTCTGGCTGTTACATCCTATCCACAATGGGTTGCTAACATTGTGCCAGTTCCTAAAAAAGATGGCAAGGTCAGAATGTGTGTGGACTACCGGGATTTGAATAGGGCTAGCCCTAAAGATGATTTTCCGCTACCCCATATCGACATTTTGATTGACAATACAGCTCAGCACAAAGTGTTTTCCTTCATGGATGGCTTCTCGGGCTACAACCAAATTAAAATGGCCCCTGAGGACATGGAGAAAACAACCTTTGTTACACAATGGGGTACTTTCTGTTACAAGGTGATGCCGTTCGGACTGAAGAACGCATGGGTAACTTATCAACGCGCCATGGTAGCTTTATTTCATGATATGATACATCATGAGATCGAGGTTTACGTAGACGATATGATAACTCGGTCACAAACAGAGGAGGAACACCTTGAGCATTTGCAGAAGCTGTTTGCCAGATTGAAAGAATACATACTCAGGCTAAACCCAAGTAAATGCACTTTTGGAGTTAGGTCTGGTAAACTTCTAGGGTTCATTGTTAGCAACAAAGGCATTGAGGTCGATCCAGCAAAAGTGAAAGCAATACAAGAAATGCCTGCTCCCCATACTGAAAAGGAGGTTAGAGGATTCTTGGGGCGCTTGAACTATATTGCCAGATTTATCTCTCATCTAACTTCTACCTGTGAGCCGATTTTCAAACTATTAAAGAAAGATCAGGTAGTCGAATGGAATGACGATTGCCAAGCTGCTTTCGATAAGATCAAGGAGTATTTGCTAGAACCTCCTATTCTGATGCCACCCGTCGAGGGAAGACCATTGATCATGTATCTGACCGTCTTGGATAACTCAATAGGGTGTGTTTTGGGCCAGCATGACGAGTCTGGTCGAAAAGAGCATGCTATTTATTACCTTAGCAAAAAGTTTACCGACTGTGAGACTCGCTACTCACTGCTCGAGAAAACTTGCTGCGCTTTGGTATGGGCTGCTCGCCGACTAAGACAGTATATGTTGACTCATACCACTCTGTTGATTTCCAAAATGGATCCTATCAAGTATATCTTCGAAAAGCCCGCTTTATCTGGAAGAATCGCTAGATGGGAAATGATCCTAACTGAGTATGACATCCAGTACACCACCCAAAAGGCTATAAAAGGGAGTGTACTAGCTGACCATCTAGCTCATCAAGCTATCGAAGATTACCAATCCATGAGATTTGACTTCCCAGACGAGGACATCATGAATTTGGACAACATTGAAGGTAACAGACCGTATGACAAACCTGAAAAGGGATCCCGATGGACCCTGTACTTTGATGGTGCTTCAAATGCACTTGGAAACGGTATCAGTGCAGTACTCATTTCCCCGGAAGGTTGCCACACACCTTTCACGGCCTGACTTTGCTTCAGCTGTACCAACAACATGGCTGAATATGAAGCTTGCATTTTTGGTCTCAAGGCTGCTATAGACTTGGGGATCAAATCTTTGATCGTATTTGGGGACTCGGCTTTGGTTATCAGTCAAATCAAAGGAGAGTGGGATACCAAACATCCTAATCTTATCCCATACAAGGAACATGTCTTGACATTGTTGCCTCATTTCGAGCAAATCACCTTCGAGCATTTCCCGCGAGAAGAGAATCAGCTAGCAGATGCTCTGGCTACAATGTCTTCCATGTTTAAACTCAATTGGGATAACGAGGCTCCCCAAATAACCATCGAGCAAATGGATGAACCTGCGTATTGTCACGAGATTAATACCGAAGAAGTAGTGGAACAACCCTGGTTTCATGAAATCAAAAGGTATCTCCAGACTAGAGAATATCCCGAAGGAGCTTCAGTAAATGACAAGAAGTTCCTAAGGAAGTTTGCTGCCAAGTTCTTCCTGAGCAATGGCATCCTCTATAAACGCAGCCATGATTGTGTTTTGCTCCGATGTGTGGACAAAGCTGAGCCAGAGCTGATCATGACTGAGATACACAGCGGTACGTTCGGCACCCACTTGAGAGGACACACGATGGCTAAGAAGATTCTAAGGGCAGGCTATTACTGGTCTACCATGGAAGCTGATTGCCATCAACACTCCCGTACCTGCCATAAATGCCAAATCTACACCGATAAGGTGCACATTCCTCCGGTTCCTCTCAACGTGCTGACAGCTCCTTGGCCATTTGCAATGTGGGGCATTGACATGATTGGAGAGATCAAGCCCACGACATCCAATGGACATCGCTTCATCCTGGTCGCCATTGACTATTTCACCAAATGGGTCGAAGCGGCTTCCTTCGCCTCTGTTACAAAAAATGTGGTTGCCCGCTTTATCAAGCAAAACCTCATATGCCGGTTGTTGCACCCCAAAATTTGCCCTCCCATATTCATCAGGATTTGTCAAGTCAAGGCCACAAAATTCCCCAAGGGTTGTGCAGCTCAACTGTCTCCTATACAGTCAAAACTAGGGTTTGAGTTCTGATCAAGCAAATGAACTTTTCAAAGGCCCAATCAAGTCTCACATGCCTACAAAGATGGTCAAGTATCCTCATGTCAAGTTTCAAGGCATTCAGCTCAAAATTGCACAGTCAAAACCCTAAATTGCACTACAGTCAACTGTAGGGGCAAAATGGTCATTTGACAGTCAAAAGTTCAAATTTTTGGTCAACATATCATTTTGAAGCCACAAACATCATTTGATCAATGCTTGATCATGATTCTCAAAATTTGGCTCAGAAATCATCAAAGATGCAAGAGTTGCTATATTTGGACAACTGAAAAAGTCAACTGAAATTGACCAGGGCATAACTTTCACATGGATTATCAGAAAAATTCCATCCAAAGCTCATTTTGAAGAGAAAGACATTTCCTACAACTCATCTTCATATTCCGGTTCCTCCAGAAGTCTTACACGGATTTATCTCAAGTTTTACACGAACTTACCTCCAGGTAGCCTTACCCCGGTTCCTCCTAAAGTTTACACGAATTTATCTCAAGGTAACCTTACCCCGGTTCCTCCAGAAACCTTACACGGATTTAAAGACGACCTTACCCCGGTTCATCAAGAAGTCTCACATGGACTTACCCCAAGATGACCTTACCTCGGTTCATCAAGAAGTTCTACACAAACTTATCCTGCCGTAACCTAACCCCGGTTCCTCCAGAAGTCTTACATGGATTTAGCTCAAGATAACCTCACCCCGGTTCATCAAGAAGTTTTACACAAACTTATCCCGCCGTAACCTAACCCCGGTTCCTCCAGAAGTCTCACATGGACTTACCCCAAGATGACCTTACCTCGGTTCATCAAGAAGTTCTACACAAACTTATCCTGCCGTAACCTAACCCCGGTTCCTCCAGAAGTCTTACATGGATTTAGCTCAAGATAACCTCACCCCGGTTCATCAAGAAGTTTTACATGAACTTACCTCACCAGGCAACCCTACACAGGTTCTCCTTCTTCCAGACGTAGACATCAAGCAACCCTACACCGGTTCCCTCTCTTCAAGATGCAGTTTTACATGGACTCGTCACCCAGAAACCCTACACAGGTTCTCCCTTTCCAAAAACGAAGTTTTACACGAACTCATCATCAAAGTAACCCTACCCAGGTTCCTTCTCCATTTCAGATGCGGTTTTACATGAGCTCATCAGCAGGAAACCCTACATAGGTTCCCTCTTTCAACTTACAAAATTACAGTCCAAAATCTCCCCAGGAGAGTCCAATCTAATTCCCCAGGAAAATTGGAGTCCATCTCCCCAAGCAGTAAGCTTATCCCCAGTAGATTCTGGAAGCTTATCCCTCGCAGAGCACGAACGCGTTGTCCGACTTTATTTAAAGAGTTATTTCCGTAATAGGATATAACTGGGCTATCCTCAGCCAAAAGCCACGGAAAGAGCGTCCTCGACGAAGTCTTCTTATCCCCAGCGAAGTCCATTAACACTTCCAATATAACGATGGTATCCCCAACAAGTTATTATCAACAACTCAGCAAAGTATCTCTCTCCCCACAGAGTATTGCTTCCCAGCATGGTCGTCAGAGTATTTTCTCTCCCCGCAGAATCTTCCATTTGCCAAGTTCATTCCACAACGGAGTCATCTTCTCCTACCGGTATTCTTGCAGTTATCATCCCCAGCAGAAGCAAAATCTATTCTTCAACGTCAGCCCAGGATACAACTTCCCGGCACCCGTCAAGGATTCACTTTCCTAGAAAAAAAACATACATAAAACATCACATACATCATTATAACATGCATAGACACATCATATCATACAAGTCTCATTTATATTTAGAACATCATTGCTTGACCCATATCATGCATTGCATATGACTGACCTTTACCTTTCAGGGAAGATGCAGTTGAAATCCTCAATCACGTCTCAAGACTTTGACCGGTTCAGTTAAATCGACCCTAAGATTTTCCTGATGCTTATCCAGTCAAAGGCCTTCTCTGGTTCAGTCAGATCAACCCTAAGGTCTCCCTGATGCTTATCCAGTTGAAGATAGTTCAAGACCTTGTCCGGTTCAGTTAAATCGACCCTAAGATTTTCCTGATTCCTACCTAGTCAAAGGCCTCTCTGGCTCGGTCAGATCGACCCTAAGATCTCCCTGATTCTTATTCCAGTAGAAGACACTCAAGATTTTTCTCAACGAGCGTTGTTGAAAGTTAAAATCGCCCAAGGTTCCCTTACCATTCATGCTAAGGTAGCAACCATCCCTGGTTCATTCATCAGCGTTTGAAGCTCCAGATTCAGCTCCTGTAACCAGTCAGGACACATCTATACCAAGCATCTAAAACCAGCTCCTGCAACGTGTCAGGTACTCATTTTCTCTTTTGCAGGTATGCAGGTTCTCGCTAAGGAATCTCCTACGCGATCAACATCCCGATGGCATCTATAAGCCCATCATCCTATCCAGCAATCTCCAAATGGCATCTATAAGCCCATTCCCCCGTCACTGCTACTATGTGAGCACAAATTTCTGGGCACTTTAGTGTTCAATCATCTTCCACCTTCGGATTACGAAAGGCGCGTCAGCCAATCTGCATCCTCAGGTCTAAGAAGATTGAACAGGGGCAACTGTTGCACCCCAAAATTTGCCCTCCCATATTCATCAGGATTTGTCAAGTCAAGGCCACAAAATTCCCCAAGGGTTGTGCAGCTCAACTGTCTCCTATACAGTCAAAACTAGGGTTTGAGTTCTGATCAAGCAAATGAACTTTTCAAAGGCCCAATCAAGTCTCACATGCCTACAAAGATGGTCAAGTATCCTCATGTCAAGTTTCAAGGCATTCAGCTCAAAATTGCACAGTCAAAACCCTAAATTGCACTACAGTCAACTGTAGGGGCAAAATGGTCATTTGACAGTCAAAAGTTCAAATTTTTGGTCAACATATCATTTTGAAGCCACAAACATCATTTGATCAATGCTTGATCATGA
Source organism: Vicia faba (assembly GCA_948472305.1). Taxonomy (NCBI): domain Eukaryota; kingdom Viridiplantae; phylum Streptophyta; class Magnoliopsida; order Fabales; family Fabaceae; genus Vicia; species Vicia faba. The sequence goes on from OX451739.1 coordinate 1,602,119,420, forward strand.
TTCTCAAAATTTGGCTCAGAAATCATCAAAGATGCAAGAGTTGCTATATTTGGACAACTGAAAAAGTCAACTGAAATTGACCAGGGCATAACTTTCACATGGATTATCAGAAAAATTCCATCCAAAGCTCATTTTGAAGAGAAAGACATTTCCTACAACTCATATTCATATTCCAAGTCCAAGAAATGCTCTCACAAAAAGTTATCAATTTCAACATTATAGGTCATTTTCAAAAGTCAACAAAAAGGGACTTTAAGTCAAAGGCCATATCTTGAGATTGGTAAATCAAAATGACATGGGACCAAAGACATTGGTTAAAGGACTCAAAGACCTTTCCAAAATGTCCAAGAACATGTGAAAAGCTTAAAAATTGACCAAGTTATGCCTTGTGGAAGTTGGGAAATTTTTGGAAAATTTTGAAAGTCAACAATGGCTCAAATGACCTAAAAATGCAAATGGGCCCATTTTTCTTCCAAGTTTCTTCATGCCAAGCCTATGCACGACCATTAGGCCCAAAGGGAAATATTTTCTCATTTTTTAATTATTTATTTGAATTTATATCAATATTAATTCATTTAAATTATTTTAATACATTAAAAATATAAACCTAACCTAAAAAAATCTTTTCATGCACATTATAGGCTCAATATCTCGTGCTTAGTCAATTATGGAAGGTTTTGGGTTGATTGGAACTAATTGACACCAAATTGCATATGGAAAAGATATGGAAATGATCATTGAAATCAAATCTTCAAAAACCATTATGGCCATGGATTTTGTTCAATTTTTTTGACCTAAATCGTTCCATACAAGTACTAGAACAGAAACCTAATGCAAAGAGACTGCAAGCTGCGCCCCAAGAAGCCATTGCATATTGAAATTTTTCACAAAAACTCAAACACTGAAAACCAGTTTCAAGCTCGATTCAAACCCCAATTCTTATCCTATCCTCATCCTGAGACATTACTGAACGATTCTTAATCAATATCAACCATCAAAACGCCCTGAATTGGTATCAAGAATCCGGACTGTACCTTGAAATTTTTGAAATCGCACAGCATGATTCCATCATCTTTTTGCATTTTTCTTTGTTGATTCATGTTCATATTGATGTTTCTGAGCTAACCACTACGTTTAATTACATTATTTCGCTATATATAAGATTCCACCATTAACAGATTCTAGGGTTCCAAGGTTTCAAAATTGGGGCTTTGTGCAAGGCGTAAAATTAGATCCCCAAACTGGTACAGGCTAATTTGTCATGTCAAGACGAAACGAATCCAAGCCTCGCGATCAATTTATATGCACCATAGCCCTATTCGCTATTTTCCCATAGCATGCTTAAAGCAATGCGTTAAAACCGTTGCTATTGTGTTTTATATTTTCAGGTACGCGAAGAAGAAGAAGTCGTGGCAGCCAGTGATAAGTCCGTTTGAAGTTTCGCGCGTTTTAACCATCATGTATTGGTTTTGATTTTTGTTGTTATTTAACCATAATATATTAAATGAAACGCGCTTGGCTCAGTGGTAACACGTTGTGCATATGACTTCAAAGACCTGGGTTCAAGTCCCAGGTCTGGCAAAATTCCATATTATTTTTCAAAATAGAATCCTATGCTATGCTAACATTCAGGTACATCATGTCTTCTCATCATCAAGCCACACACGTGTCCCAGACAACCAAATCAAAGGCATGGATTCCAGGAGCGCAATGAACATCAGTCAACGCATGATACACAAGCCAAAAAGTCAAACAAATGGCATGCTTAATGGGCCAAAACTCCAGGCCTGAACCTCCCATTTGGGGCTACACCCCACCCTGGTTTGCCAAATTTATTTATTTTTCTTATATCTTCATTTATTATTTTAATTATTGTTATTTTAATTATTTGTTTTATTTAATTTTTAATCAAAATTCAGAAATACACAAAAATCAGAAAATATAAAAAATATAATATTTATTTTATTATGATTATTTTCAAATAAACATGTAAATAATTTAGTAAATTAGGTTATAAGTTTAATTCTTTTTAACAAAAAATGTAAAAAATATAGAATTAGGTTAATAAACATTTTTCTTCCTTTTTAATTTTTTCCCTTTTTTCTTCCACAGTAATAATTATTTATTTATTTATTTTTTATAATTAAATTGTACATAAATAAATTAGGGTTTAATGTAGATTATATTTTAATTCTTTCATAATAAATAAAAATATTAGAATTAGGGTTTGCCTTTTAATTTAATTTCAATTAACTCCCTTTTCTCATTAAATCTAAAAAACACAAAAATACCACTTTCATTTAATTTTAATTTTAAATTCCTTGATTAATTTTAATTGTTTGTAAAAGGGTCCAACGCCCTAGTTTGTTTAATTCCTTTATTTTGCGCATTTATTTTATAATCGTTTAAATAATTTTGTATCTCTCCCAAAGCCATGTAACTTTACTTTTCGCACTTTTATTTACTTCGCATTATTTATTTTCCGCTAAATCGGGTCCGGTTTAATTTTGGCGATGTGGACCCGCGCCCTTTGTAATAGCCTTAGATTTATTTCCTCGCAAAATATTTAACTGTTAACCAAGCATGAAAGAATGGATGTCTTAATAAAATCAAGCGTAGATCACCAATAACCTGACAAGATAAATACAAATGAAAACGACACACGAATCGCACACACCACCCCTAGGGTACGCCTCACTGTTGCCTTGCCTCGAAAGGTGATCGTCGAGTAGAGGATGTCTTAGTAAGTCCTCATGATCCGGGAACCTGGCATGAGGGTAGCTTCTAAGGTGTCTTCCCATTGCTCTGGTGATCACCATGTCCCTAAAAACGAATTGACCCGAACACCTCCAACGGTGGTGCTACCTACCTCTCAATGGTGGGATGGCACTACTTTAAAGGACTCTTACACAGACTAATTCCTTAGGGTAGGTAGGTTCTCAAGGATACTTGCTCTAATTTCAAAACAAAACATCTTTTCACCAACACATTTTCAAAAGCTTTCAAAGCAAACTTTTCAAACACTCTGACGTATGAGTCGAACTGAAATTTTTCAAAGAAACTTTTTTAAACCCACATTGAAAAGCAAACAAAACAATTTGAAAACACATTGAGCAAGTATCTAAGAGCCCATGGATAACCATGGATAGAAAGGGTGCTAACACCTTCCCTTTCTATAACCTACCTCCCGAACCGAGAGCAATCTCTATAAGGAATTTTTCTGTGCTTTTGTCCTTTCCATTTGGAGAAAATAAAAGACGGTGGCGACTCTTGCTTCCGCGACATTTCGCGAACCAGCGTTAAACCGTCAGTTCCAGATCCACCGATCACAGAACTGGCGACTCTGCTGGGGAATCTAACTTAAAGTGAGGTGTACCTTAGGGCTAGCTTATAACTATGTTTTCAATTGTTTTCCTTGTGTGCTTTATTATTGTGGGTTGCTTGGGAGTTCTATAGATCCTAACCCGGATCTGGGGATACCTTTCTTAGAAAGTAGCAACAAGGCTGTGAGGGAACTGTGCGGGGTATACCGACATGGTTGAAACAGTCTGCTACGTTGATGTGGCACTTTGGTGTGTACCGGTAACCCTTGAGTTCAGTCAAGGAGAGTACGGGGCCTCCGCGTGGTGTCGTGAAGCATCAACAGACCTTAGGAACCTTAATTGAACTATCTTGGCCTCTTTAGGGTAGTGAGATGACTGACTTTGGTGCAGTCCGAGGTTGGTTGATACTCGATACTACGCTCAGTTGAGGGTTGCTTTCCTGGAATATTTCGGTCGCCAGTTCAGTGGCTAAATCGAAACGATGAACAACGAAAGCAATCCCGTGATATTGGGAACCTTAGAACCCGGTTACTTTGATTAGGACAGGTTGAACCCACCAGCTTCAAGAGGGTAGCACCCCAAACTTCATGCTGGCCTAAACTCTAAGGGCTCCTTTGTGTGACTTGTGTGCCTTCGTACTTGACTATCTGCATGCTTGTGACCTAACATTTGTTTCTAGCAGGTTTTGTTTCAGTCCTTAATTAGGACTCATAACAGGGTTCACTCACATTACCCCATGCATATCATAACATCATACCATTGCATACATCCTAACCCATTTCAAGGATCTCAAAGGCTTGTGATGCAGGTCATGGTGAATCAACTATCCCAGCAAGGGGCAGGGAGGATCTATTTTCCTCTAGCCAAGGTTGTCAGGGGCTATGACCCACTGGATATGGTGAGCCTTTGACCCTTGAAGAAGGACTCTCAACCACATGAAGTTCCTTCAATCAAGTTACCGGTTTTCAACTCTAACAAGTTTCTCTGTTTACCCCGCGAGATCCTTGAAATCATTACATGCATGTCATACATATCATTGCATAACAGGTACCCTTTCTCTGCAGGTCACTTACCTTCTTCGCTGTTTATTTCAGCCGATCGTCATGAATCCTGAATCATCAGCTGAGCAGTCTATCAAGGCCCTCCAGGCTCAGAACGCCCAATTCCAAGGGCTAATCATGAACTTGACCCAGGGGCAGCAAGATCTGAAGGCTCTACTCTTGAAGAAGGACAAGAAGAAGAAGAGGACTGTTTTGTTCAGCCCTAGACGCAGATCTGGGAACACACCGCAGACTGAAACTGAGAGGACTACCCCATCTGTGAGGGAAAGCAGTCACCATGAGAGAGAGGTTCCCAGTCCAGTGGTCTCCGACAACGAGACAGATTTCGATGAAGAGCAGTACCCTCCTGCTAATGACAGATATAAGCAACTGGAGGACAGAATGAAAGCCATGGAGGTTCAACAGGTACCTGGGCTAGATTTCGGAGATCTGGGTTTGTCAACTGGTGTGGTCATTCCTCGGAAGTTCAAAGCACCGTCCTTTACTAAGTATGATGGGGCGTCTTGCCCCAAGCTGCATCTAAGGTCCTATGTTCGGAAGATTCAACCATATACGGTGGACAAAAACTTGTGGATCCACTTCTTCCAGGAGAGTCTTTCAGGGACTCATCTCGAATGGTTCTATCAGCTAGATGGGACCAAGGTTCGTAACTGGGAGGAGTTGGCTACTGCTTTCTACAAGCAGTATCAGTATAATGCCGACCTTGCTCCTACGCGTACCCAACTCCAGGGTATGTCGTTAGGATCAAGTGAAGGATTTAAAGAATATGCGCAGAAATGGAGGGATCTTGCTGGAAGGGTACAACCACCTCTGACTGACCGTGAACTTGTGGACATGTTCTTGGGGACCCTGTCTGGTCCATTCTTCAACCACCTCATTGGTAACTCATCTGCTGGATTTACCGACCTCATCCTGACCGGCGAAAGAATTGAAGCTGGTATCAAGAGCGGGAAAATTCAAGAGGCCACACCTTCGGATATTCATAAAAAGCCTTACACGGGAAAGAAGGAATCTAATGCTGCATACGGTCAAAAGGGTCGCCGTGATCAACATGCCGGGGCAGTCATGATCTCTGGTTCTACGCCACGCCGTCAACCACAGAGGGGAAACCAGCAAAGGCCGGACGGGCCTAAAAGGCAGTTCACCAACATTAACATGCCATGGTCGCAGGCACTGCAACATATGTTGAAGATGAACCTGATTGCAGTGATCAACCCTCCTGCCAATCCTAAGACCTCCTCTCCTAGCTACAATCCAGAAGCCAGATGCGCTTATCATTCCGATAGCCCGGGGCACGATACTGAGGACTGTTGGGCACTAAAGTACAAAATTCAGAACATGATCGAGGCCAAAGAGATCGAGTTCGAGCCTGCTGAGACTCCCAACGTGATCAATGCTCCATTGCCAAAACATGGCTAGGATTGAGAATTTTTTTGTTCATTTGAATTCAAGTTGTACTTTTCCTTTCTTGTTCAGATAAACAATTATTATGTTAAACTCTTTTATTTCATGAATGCATTACACATGTCTGTCTTGATTTAATTATGTTTACTATTCTTAAAACTGCTTTCATATTTTTGCAATGGTCAACTCCTAAAGTTCTAAAACCTCTTGAGGGAGGATGACGAAAACGATACCGCAATCATTACAGTATGCTTTTGAACAGACCCCGCTGATGAGGTACAGGCATTGTTTCAATTCCTAAACACTGGAGTAATAAGGATGATAATCCCTCGTCAACCCATCAGAGCCAAAGAAGTAGGAGTTTTTATTTTCGAAAATCAAAAACCTTAATCATAACCTGGGGCAGGGTAGTTCTCTCAGTTGATCCAGGTGCATAACGAATGGCACCAAAGAGGTCCTCACAAAACAAAAGATCGTGATGGTTCCGAACAATCAATAAAGAAGGGCAGTCATTATCAAAAAAAATCATAAATGAAAAGCCCAAAAAGTCAAGACCAATAAAGAAGACTTACCAAACTGGGGCATCCCGCTGACTGTAATTCCAAAAAAGGAAACAGTTCAGGCAAAAAAAGAAAGGGATAACAGAAATCAAAAAAAGAAAGAGGTCCTACAAACCCTCAGCAAAAAAGGGAGGTGACTGCCTATTCAAATAAACGTCCAATATCTGAACCATCATTGGGAAATCAGAGTAAAGACTCAAACAAGGTCTAACGTATGATCAACTGAGTTTAGGTTTGGAGAACATCACGAAAAGCGGGTGGGTACAAATAATTTGAGCCTTTATCCTTTGTTTCTTAAACCGTGAACCCGGCCACGATATAACCCTTAAAAGTCCTAGCTGAAGCATGGGTTAGTTCGAAAGCATACTGTTACGAAGGTATCCCGACTCCTGAAGGTTTGTTGTAAAATCTTGAGTTGACACCGCACTATATTACAAAAAATGCATTTTCAAAATTCAAGACAGACATAGACTTTTGCATTCTTAAAATAACCTTGTTTGCATATGACTATTTGTTTGAACAGCAGGGAAATTCGCACGATGAACACCTTGTGAACAGAAGTACCTCCAATCAAGGGGCACAGTAGGAGCATTGCTCATTATCTGGGGCATGGCAAAATACTTCCAACAGGGGCAACTCCCTACATTCTGAGAGCGTGGACATAGTCAAAAAAAAAAAAAAATACTGCGCATAATCAAAGACCCGCTAGGTTGACACACCTAGGCAAAAATAAGGGCTTCCCGGCAAGCCAAAAGGGTTCGGGCAAAATGAAGGGATGAAATGAAAAATCTGTACACCCGGCAAGTCGAAAACCTGAAAAGGCGGCTTGGGCAAAAATGGGTATCCCGGTGGACTGAAAACCCGAAAGGGCGGTCCAGGCAAAAGTTAGGGATCAAAAGCGTACGACTATGTTCCGGTATCTCATCACTTGTCTACCCGAAGATTTGTCAATCACCCACACAGGTATCCTCTTCCCTCACCTCCGAAACAGGGGCAATAATGAGTTATCCAGGCGTTCCAATTGCTCTGTCGACTAAAGTACAAAGGAAAAATCAACATAAGGATGATTACCATCTACCTTTACAAATTCCAGATCGTGAGTTAACATCCGAAACCAAACAGGACAATCATCCACTTAATCAAAATCATGCAACCCAACACCGGTTTCTTCTCAACCTTCAGACAAAGTCATACACAGACTCCTCTATCTCAAGATGACCTAACCCCGGTTCATCAAAAAGTTCTTACACAAACTTATCCAAGCAACCTAACCCCGGTTCATCCCGAAGTTTTTACACAAACTTATCCAGCTAGCCTTACCCCGGTTCCTCCAGAAGTCTTACACGGATTTATCTCAAGTTTTACACGAACTTACCTCCAGGTAGCCTTACCCCGGTTCCTCCTAAAGTTTACACGAATTTATCTCAAGGTAACCTTACCCCGGTTCCTCCAGAAACCTTACACGGATTTAAAGACGACCTTACCCCGGTTCATCAAGAAGTCTCACATGGACTTACCCCAAGATGACCTTACCTCGGTTCATCAAGAAGTTCTACACAAACTTATCCTGCCGTAACCTAACCCCGGTTCCTCCAGAAGTCTTACATGGATTTAGCTCAAGATAACCTCACCCCGGTTCATCAAGAAGTTTTACACAAACTTATCCCGCCGTAACCTAACCCCGGTTCCTCCAGAAGTCTCACATGGACTTACCCCAAGATGACCTTACCTCGGTTCATCAAGAAGTTCTACACAAACTTATCCTGCCGTAACCTAACCCCGGTTCCTCCAGAAGTCTTACATGGATTTAGCTCAAGATAACCTCACCCCGGTTCATCAAGAAGTTTTACATGAACTTACCTCACCAGGCAACCCTACACAGGTTCTCCTTCTTCCAGACGTAGACATCAAGCAACCCTACACCGGTTCCCTCTCTTCAAGATGCAGTTTTACATGGACTCGTCACCCAGAAACCCTACACAGGTTCTCCCTTTCCAAAAACGAAGTTTTACACGAACTCATCATCAAAGTAACCCTACCCAGGTTCCTTCTCCATTTCAGATGCGGTTTTACATGAGCTCATCAGCAGGAAACCCTACATAGGTTCCCTCTTTCAACTTACAAAATTACAGTCCAAAATCTCCCCAGGAGAGTCCAATCTAATTCCCCAGGAAAATTGGAGTCCATCTCCCCAAGCAGTAAGCTTATCCCCAGTAGATTCTGGAAGCTTATCCCTCGCAGAGCACGAACGCGTTGTCCGACTTTATTTAAAGAGTTATTTCCGTAATAGGATATAACTGGGCTATCCTCAGCCAAAAGCCACGGAAAGAGCGTCCTCGACGAAGTCTTCTTATCCCCAGCGAAGTCCATTAACACTTCCAATATAACGATGGTATCCCCAACAAGTTATTATCAACAACTCAGCAAAGTATCTCTCTCCCCACAGAGTATTGCTTCCCAGCATGGTCGTCAGAGTATTTTCTCTCCCCGCAGAATCTTCCATTTGCCAAGTTCATTCCACAACGGAGTCATCTTCTCCTACCGGTATTCTTGCAGTTATCATCCCCAGCAGAAGCAAAATCTATTCTTCAACGTCAGCCCAGGATACAACTTCCCGGCACCCGTCAAGGATTCACTTTCCTAGAAAAAAAACATACATAAAACATCACATACATCATTATAACATGCATAGACACATCATATCATACAAGTCTCATTTATATTTAGAACATCATTGCTTGACCCATATCATGCATTGCATATGACTGACCTTTACCTTTCAGGGAAGATGCAGTTGAAATCCTCAATCACGTCTCAAGACTTTGACCGGTTCAGTTAAATCGACCCTAAGATTTTCCTGATGCTTATCCAGTCAAAGGCCTTCTCTGGTTCAGTCAGATCAACCCTAAGGTCTCCCTGATGCTTATCCAGTTGAAGATAGTTCAAGACCTTGTCCGGTTCAGTTAAATCGACCCTAAGATTTTCCTGATTCCTACCTAGTCAAAGGCCTCTCTGGCTCGGTCAGATCGACCCTAAGATCTCCCTGATTCTTATTCCAGTAGAAGACACTCAAGATTTTTCTCAACGAGCGTTGTTGAAAGTTAAAATCGCCCAAGGTTCCCTTACCATTCATGCTAAGGTAGCAACCATCCCTGGTTCATTCATCAGCGTTTGAAGCTCCAGATTCAGCTCCTGTAACCAGTCAGGACACATCTATACCAAGCATCTAAAACCAGCTCCTGCAACGTGTCAGGTACTCATTTTCTCTTTTGCAGGTATGCAGGTTCTCGCTAAGGAATCTCCTACGCGATCAACATCCCGATGGCATCTATAAGCCCATCATCCTATCCAGCAATCTCCAAATGGCATCTATAAGCCCATTCCCCCGTCACTGCTACTATGTGAGCACAAATTTCTGGGCACTTTAGTGTTCAATCATCTTCCACCTTCGGATTACGAAAGGCGCGTCAGCCAATCTGCATCCTCAGGTCTAAGAAGATTGAACAGGGGCAACTGTTGCACCCCAAAATTTGCCCTCCCATATTCATCAGGATTTGTCAAGTCAAGGCCACAAAATTCCCCAAGGGTTGTGCAGCTCAACTGTCTCCTATACAGTCAAAACTAGGGTTTGAGTTCTGATCAAGCAAATGAACTTTTCAAAGGCCCAATCAAGTCTCACATGCCTACAAAGATGGTCAAGTATCCTCATGTCAAGTTTCAAGGCATTCAGCTCAAAATTGCACAGTCAAAACCCTAAATTGCACTACAGTCAACTGTAGGGGCAAAATGGTCATTTGACAGTCAAAAGTTCAAATTTTTGGTCAACATATCATTTTGAAGCCACAAACATCATTTGATCAATGCTTGATCATGATTCTCAAAATTTGGCTCAGAAATCATCAAAGATGCAAGAGTTGCTATATTTGGACAACTGAAAAAGTCAACTGAAATTGACCAGGGCATAACTTTCACATGGATTATCAGAAAAATTCCATCCAAAGCTCATTTTGAAGAGAAAGACATTTCCTACAACTCATATTCATATTCCAAGTCCAAGAAATGCTCTCACAAAAAGTTATCAATTTCAACATTATAGGTCATTTTCAAAAGTCAACAAAAAGGGACTTTAAGTCAAAGGCCATATCTTGAGATTGGTAAATCAAAATGACATGGGACCAAAGACATTGGTTAAAGGACTCAAAGACCTTTCCAAAATGTCCAAGAACATGTGAAAAGCTTAAAAATTGACCAAGTTATGCCTTGTGGAAGTTGGGAAATTTTTGGAAAATTTTGAAAGTCAACAATGGCTCAAATGACCTAAAAATGCAAATGGGCCCATTTTTCTTCCAAGTTTCTTCATGCCAAGCCTATGCACGACCATTAGGCCCAAAGGGAAATATTTTCTCATTTTTTAATTATTTATTTGAATTTATATCAATATTAATTCATTTAAATTATTTTAATACATTAAAAATATAAACCTAACCTAAAAAAATCTTTTCATGCACATTATAGGCTCAATATCTCGTGCTTAGTCAATTATGGAAGGTTTTGGGTTGATTGGAACTAATTGACACCAAATTGCATATGGAAAAGATATGGAAATGATCATTGAAATCAAATCTTCAAAAACCATTATGGCCATGGATTTTGTTCAATTTTTTTGACCTAAATCGTTCCATACAAGTACTAGAACAGAAACCTAATGCAAAGAGACTGCAAGCTGCGCCCCAAGAAGCCATTGCATATTGAAATTTTTCACAAAAACTCAAACACTGAAAACCAGTTTCAAGCTCGATTCAAACCCCAATTCTTATCCTATCCTCATCCTGAGACATTACTGAACGATTCTTAATCAATATCAACCATCAAAACGCCCTGAATTGGTATCAAGAATCCGGACTGTACCTTGAAATTTTTGAAATCGCACAACATGATTCCATCATCTTTTTGCATTTTTCTTTGTTGATTCATGTTCATATTGATGTTTCTGAGCTAACCACTACGTTTAATTACATTATTTCGCTATATATAAGATTCCACCATTAACAGATTCTAGGGTTCCAAGGTTTCAAAATTGGGGCTTTGTGCAAGGCGTAAAATTAGATCCCCAAACTGGTACAGGCTAATTTGTCATGTCAAGACGAAACGAATCCAAGCCTCGCGATCAATTTATATGCACCATAGCCCTATTCGCTATTTTCCCATAGCATGCTTAAAGCAACGCGTTAAAACCGTTGCTATTGTGTTTTATATTTTCAGGTACGCGAAGAAGAAGAAGTCGTGGCAGCCAGTGATAAGTCCGTTTGAAGTTTCGCGCGTTTTAACCATCATGTATTGGTTTTGATTTTTGTTGTTATTTAACCATAATATATTAAATGAAACGCGCTTGGCTCAGTGGTAACACGTTGTGCATATGACTTCAAAGACCTGGGTTCAAGTCCCAGGTCTGGCAAAATTCCATATTATTTTTCAAAATAGAATCCTATGCTATGCTAACATTCAGGTACATCATGTCTTCTCATCATCAAGCCACACACGTGTCCCAGACAACCAAATCAAAGGCATGGATTCCAGGAGCGCAATGAACATCAGTCAACGCATGATACACAAGCCAAAAAGTCAAACAAATGGCATGCTTAATGGGCCAAAACTCCAGGCCTGAACCTCCCATTTGGGGCTACACCCCACCCTGGTTTGCCAAATTTATTTATTTTTCTTATATCTTCATTTATTATTTTAATTATTGTTATTTTAATTATTTGTTTTATTTAATTTTTAATCAAAATTCAGAAATACACAAAAATCAGAAAATATAAAAAATATAATATTTATTTTATTATGATTATTTTCAAATAAACATGTAAATAATTTAGTAAATTAGGTTATAAGTTTAATTCTTTTTAACAAAAAATGTAAAAAATATAGAATTAGGTTAATAAACATTTTTCTTCCTTTTTAATTTTTTCCCTTTTTTCTTCCACAGTAATAATTATTTATTTATTTATTTTTTATAATTAAATTGTACATAAATAAATTAGGGTTTAATGTAGATTATATTTTAATTCTTTCATAATAAATAAAAATATTAGAATTAGGGTTTGCCTTTTAATTTAATTTCAATTAACTCCCTTTTCTCATTAAATCTAAAAAACACAAAAATACCACTTTCATTTAATTTTAATTTTAAATTCCTTGATTAATTTTAATTGTTTGTAAAAGGGTCCAACGCCCTAGTTTGTTTAATTCCTTTATTTTGCGCATTTATTTTATAATCGTTTAAATAATTTTGTATCTCTCCCAAAGCCATGTAACTTTACTTTTCGCACTTTTATTTACTTCGCATTATTTATTTTCCGCTAAATCGGGTCCGGTTTAATTTTGGCGATGTGGACCCGCGCCCTTTGTAATAGCCTTAGATTTATTTCCTCGCAAAATATTTAACTGTTAACCAAGCATGAAAGAATGGATGTCTTAATAAAATCAAGCGTAGATCACCAATAACCTGACAAGATAAATACAAATGAAAACGACACACGAATCGCACACACCACCCCTAGGGTACGCCTCACTGTTGCCTTGCCTCGAAAGGTGATCGTCGAGTAGAGGATGTCTTAGTAAGTCCTCATGATCCGGGAACCTGGCATGAGGGTAGCTTCTAAGGTGTCTTCCCATTGCTCTGGTGATCACCATGTCCCTAAAAACGAATTGACCCGAACACCTCCAACGGTGGTGCTACCTACCTCTCAATGGTGGGATGGCACTACTTTAAAGGACTCTTACACAGACTAATTCCTTAGGGTAGGTAGGTTCTCAAGGATACTTGCTCTAATTTCAAAACAAAACATCTTTTCACCAACACATTTTCAAAAGCTTTCAAAGCAAACTTTTCAAACACTCTGACGTATGAGTCGAACTGAAATTTTTCAAAGAAACTTTTTTAAACCCACATTGAAAAGCAAACAAAACAATTTGAAAACACATTGAGCAAGTATCTAAGAGCCCATGGATAACCATGGATAGAAAGGGTGCTAACACCTTCCCTTTCTATAACCTACCTCCCGAACCGAGAGCAATCTCTATAAGGAATTTTTCTGTGCTTTTGTCCTTTCCATTTGGAGAAAATAAAAGACGGTGGCGACTCTTGCTTCCGCGACATTTCGCGAACCAGCGTTAAACAGTCAGTTCCAGATCCACCGATCACACCGGTACGGTGTCCCCGACTGGATCATCACCGACAACGGAACCAATCTGAATAATACTATGATCACCGCTCTATGCGAACAGTTCAAGATTTATCATCACAATTCATCTCCCTATCAGCCGAAGATGAATGGTGCTGTTGAAGCTGCGAACAAAAACATTAAGAAGATCATTCAGAAAATGACAGTCACTTACAAGGACTGGCATGAGATGTTACCGTTTTCTCTGCACGGATACCGTACCACAGCACGTACTTCAACCGGGGCAACCCCATTTTCTTTGGTATACGGCATGGAAGCTGTCCTGCCCATGGAAGTTCAGATTCCTTCCTTAAGGATTATGAAAGACGCAGGTTTGAATGAAGATGATTGGATTCAGACCCGACTTGATCAATTCAATTTGATCGACGAGAAGCGACTCACTGCTGTTTGCCATGGTCAGACGTACCAAAAACGGATGATCAAGGCTTTCAACAAGAAAGTCAGACGTCAAGTATATCAAGTCGGAGATCTCGTGATCAAGCGGATTATCTTACCGCAAAGTGACCCCAGGGGCAAATGGAATCCTACTTACGAAGGACCATTTGTGATCAAGAGCATGTTTTCTGGTGGTGCAATGATTCTGACCACCATGGACGGCGACGATATACCGCACCCCACGAACGCATACATAGTCAAAAGATACTACGCATAAAATAACCCGACAAGTCGAAAACCTGAAAGGGCGGCTTGGGCAAAAATGGGCATCCCGATGAACCGAAAACCCGAAAGGGCGGTTCAGGCAAAAATTAGGGATAAAACAAAAAAAATCTGTACACCCGGCAAGTCGAAAACCCGAAAGGGCGGCTTGGGCAAAAAGGGGTTTCCCGGTGGATCGAAAACCCGAAAGGGCGATTCAGGCAAAAGTTAGGGAATTAAAGCGTATGACTATGTCTCGTCGGATCACTTTAAGGACAATCTCTTTATCAACCAGCTCCAAGCTTCAGGTCAATTCTGTCACCGACAGGCAAAGCATTGAATGGGCGGATATTCAGAGTTGAAGGCTATAGCATAATGGAATCCCATGGAATTGTTTCACATAGACATCTTCCTTTTGTATAAAATTTCCAATTTTTACGGCGACATCCTCTTACAAGGATGCATGTCCCCTTTGTACAAAGATGCTCATAGAAAGTTAATACAAATACTTTTCCAAATACACAAATTTGCTTTGTCTTCCTTTTTTTTCACACTTATGTTTAATTGAGAAACGTCCAATGTTTTGTTAAGTAGGCATATGCATTTGAACATAGTCATTTCCTTACAAATCAGGAAAGGATGATTACTGATAGGTTGAAGGTACAGATAGATATCTTGATGCCCTTTCAGAAGGATTCCCCAAACAGAGTTAAACTTCAGGATCCTCAGCAGAACAGGGGCTTTCTCAAAGCTGATTCCCCTAGCCGGAGAACCTTCCAGAACTTAGTCCCTCTCAGAGTTAAGTTTCAGCACCCCCAGTGGAGCCCTAAAATCTGAAAATCCTATCCCCAGCGGAGCTAAAACTTCCAACTATTAATCCCCAGTGGAACCAGACCAGTGAACATTCTCCCCAGAGATACTTCCCACCAGACTGAAGATTCTCAGTCATACCTCTCCGGCATAAGTCTACCAGGTTCTGAACTCCCTAGCAGAGATCATCAGAATTCTCTCTCCCTGCAAGTCACCAAGGAGTTCTGATCCCCAACAGTGGTCCTAAGATCCCTCAACAAGTGAAGATCTTGTTCCCCAAGCAGTTAGCAGACAACAAGGATTTCTCATCCTCAGTAACCCCAGAGTTCTTCTATCCCCAACTTTGGTTATGGGTTTATTTCCCCAACATTTGTCCAGGATTTATTCTCCAAAACAAATTACATTTCAGATTGATCGGTCGTTCAAAAGCCCCTTCATCATCTGTTGAAAGCTACGGTCGTCAAAGATCAAATTCTCACAAGATTCAAGTTACAAAGCCCGGATGTGACCGGATAGTATCTTAATCCCTACAGCATATTGTGAAGCCCGGAGTACAACCGAATAACAATGCCAGACAACCATCAAGCCTGGATTACGACCAGATAGTGATGCCCCCTCAGAGCAAGCTATAAAGTCCGGATTCGACCGGATAATAGTTTAATCCCTAACAAAGTTATTGTGAAGCCTGGATTGCGACCAGATGACAATACAAATTTTTTTGAAGCCTGGATTACGACCAGACAATAGTCAAGAATACTACGAAGCCTGGAGTCGACCAGATAGTGGTATATCTTTAACACAAGCCGTGAAGCCCGGATTTGACCGGATAGCAACTTAGCAAACTATTGTGAAGCCTGGATTGCGACCAGATGACAATACAAATTTATGTGAAGCCGGGATTACGACCAGACAACAGTCAAGAATACTACAAAGCCTGGAGTCGACCAGATAGTGGTATATCTTTAACACAAGCCGTGAAGCCCGGATTTGACCGGATAGCAGCTTAGCAAGCTATTGTGAAGCCTGGATTACGACCAGATGACAATACAAATTTCTGTGAAGCCTGGACTACGACCAGACAGCAGTCAAGAATACTACAAAGCCTGGAGTCGACCAGATAGTGGTATATCTTTAACACAAACCGTGAAGCCCGGATTTGACCGGATAGCAGCTTAGCAAGCTATTGTGAAGCCTGGATTATGACCAGATGACAATACAAGCTTCTGTGAAAGCCTGGAGATCGACCAGATAACAGTTAAGCATTAGCAGAATGAAGACTCATTCTCAGTTCCTCACAGAATATTCGAATATTCTCCAGTGAAGATCTCCTCAAGACAGGAATCCCCAGTAGATTGGCATACAATCCAAACTCGTGATCCCCCAACAGTGGTCCCAGGACTTCTCATTTTCAACGATCAAAAGATTCTTTCCCTCCCCAACAGCATTCAAGGAATTATTTTCCCCGGCAGCAGTCAAGATTCTTTTATCTTCAGCCATCCAGGATTCATCTATCTTCAGCAGGACAGCTCATCAACATACATGCATATTCATTACATTCATATCATAAACATTGATATGACATACATCGCATCATACATTTCATACGACATGACTTCGTGTTTCAACTAATATCTTACCCTTTTTCAGGATAAAGATTAGTAAGCTTCAAATTCAAGACTTCTGAAAACAGTTTACAGGTTCTCCAGTAACAGATGTCAACCTATCGCTTATTCAGATTCTTTCCAGACTTTTGAAAACAGTTTACGGACGCCTCCCAACATGGATGCTGCTCTATTGCTTATTCAACTTCAAGGCTTCTGAAAACAGTTTACGGATTCTCCAAACATGGATGTCAATCTATTGCTTGTTCAGACCCCCAATTCAGAGATGTTCCAAAACATGGATACCTTTCTGATACTCGTCCACTAACCAATGACATACAATTAAACATTTCCAGATGGCATCTTTAAGCCCATCCCCCGACAAGATTCTATCACATTCCAGATGGCATCTTTAAGCCCATCACCAAATGGCATCTTTAAGCCCATTCCCTCAACCATCATATCACCGAGTGCAAATTTTTTGGGCACTCTAGTGTCCAATCTCCTTTTACCCTCGAGTCGCGAAAGGCAAACTTGCCAATCTAACTCTTCAGATTCAAGAAGATTGAACAGGGGCAACTGTTGTACCCCAAAATTTGCCCTCCTCTTTTTCCACAAGAAATCACAGCTTCGGGCTTTTCCTGATTTTTCAGACTGGTTCAAGAATCGGTCAAACAGACTTTTCTTGTCGGTCTGACAAAATTTAGTGTTGTCATTGATTTTAAAACAGTTCAAGCAGATTGCTAGGGTTTGGGTGAGTTTGGCTCAAAGTTTGATCAGACAGGCATTTCTTTGGTATTAAGTCAAGAATTAGGGTTTTTGTGCGCGCAGAAAGAATCAAGTCTACAGTGCTTTTCAATTTACTCTGGAATATGGACTGAGGTTTCTGATTGGGAGCTTACAGTGTTTGATTGAATCATTAAAAGAAAAGGAATGTGGACGTTTTGTTTGATTAACTATGCATTGCTTTGGATAATTGGAGCACCGGGTTTATTATTGATTAATGCTAAGACCACGGTGTTTATCAATTGTTTATTTATTTTAAGTTAGAATAATTGGAATTTATTTCCATTTTATTATAATTTAAGAATTATAAACAATTAGATAAACATTTGAAGAAGAATTAAAAAAGAATGTCAATAAAAAGACTTTTTTATTTATCTTTAATTATTTGTACAATTGTTATTTAAATACAGTAATTGTTTACAAAGTATTTACAATAATAATGTTACAATAATTAAAAGGAAAATAAAACTATGTCCTAAAATTCCTAAGTCTTCATCTTCTATCCAATGCTCCCTTGTTGCTCAATTATTTTTCATCTGCAAAACAAAGAAAAAGAAAAAGTAAAAAGCAGATGAAATGAAATTAAAAGCAGATAAAATTTGGATTCATCATTAAAAGCAACTGGCCGGAATCAGTTTGCCCTCTCTGCAAATCACGAGATTGCTCTCGGTTCACAAAGAGGGATAGAATGTCTTGCAAAAATGTGAAATGCACAAATTCAAATTTTCAAACATACTGCATAAATCCAAAAATTGTCAACCAAGTTTCCAAACAGCATGTACAAGTAAAGGCAAACTGAATTACAATTTCAAACTAAGCCAAAGCTGTCAAAATTGTCCAAGGATATCAAGATATCAACAAATCCAAAAAAGCTGTCAATAAAGTACACAAAGTATGCAAGAAATATGGAATTATGCAGAGGAAAACAATATTGCAAGCATATTCAAATCATCACTTTCCAAAGGCCAGTTTACTTTTTCAGAAAGGAGACAAATTTAAGCAATAAAATGCTTTTCTTTAATCTGGAGAGAGAAAAAGAGAGGAAAGCAGCTTCTAGTACAGCAGGCTAGAGGCTAAACAAAAGATATAAACAAGATGTATCAGAACACATAGAGGAAAGAGGCAGAACACATACAACAGAGGATATCATAAAGTGTGAAAACCTCAAGCCTTGCAAACCTGTCCAAGCATTGACCAAATTCGAACGAGAACAAATATACATAAGAAATATATCAGCTCCTGCCTTTCAAAAAGGCCAAGACCCTGGAAGATATAAAACAAAAAAAGCCATCAACCTGCATAAGATAGATATCACAAGCCACACAAAGCCTAATAGCCTCCAAGTTCATCAAGCCTTTAAAAACACAGAGAAAAAAGCCTAAACTTCAAGCCCTGTAAAACTAGTTCCAAAACACAAACCAGAAGCCATCAAACACAAACAAACTTACAGCCTGCTGAAGCCGTCAAACACAGACAAGCTTACAGCCTGCTGAAGCCACAAACACATAGCCTAAAAGCCAAAAGGCCTCAAACTGATACAAACCTGAAGCAAACAGCATATCAACAAACCTAAACTTGCTTGAGCCTTAAGCAAAAACCTGTCAAGCCTTAAGCCTTAGACTGCAGCAAAGCTATACCAAACAACCTGTCCTTTGTCCTAAACCTGTCCAACCACACAAACCAGAGCATCCAACCAAAGCCCATAACCTGTCAAGCTTGTCCCTAAAGCCTAAAAAGCCATACCAACAAGCATACAGAGGCAAGTACTCAAGCTCTCAGAACATCAAAGGGTTCATCACTGAGCAAATCAACCACAAAAATTCGTCCAAAGCCAAAATCATCAAAGCATCTCAGCAAGCTCATAGTGGAAGAGGAAAAGAGGTGAACAATAAGCAAGGCAATTCAGAATATCATCATAATCACTCAGAACATCAAAGGGTCCATCATTGAAAATATATCAAGCAACGTACGTGTGATCGGTGGAAATAGAACTGACTGTTTTTAGCTGGTTTCGCGAAATGTCGCGGTAAGCAAGAGTCGCCATTGTCTTTTATGTTCTCCAACATGGAAAGGACAAAAGCACAGCAAAATTCCTTCTTTGAGAATGTTTCTCGGTTCGGGAGGTAGATTTATAGAAAGGGAAGGTGTTAGCACCCTTTCTATATGTGGTTATCCACGGGCTCTTAGGTACTTGCTCTTATGTTTTCAAAATTTGTTTGCTTTTCAAATGTGTGTGGGTTTTGAAAAAGTTTCGTTTGAAAAATTTCTAAGTAACTCTTGTATCTGTCCTCAAGAGTGTATGAAAAATTTGTTTGAAAAACCTTTTGAAAGTGTAGGTGCGAAAAGTTGTTTTGTTTGTTTGAAAAGAGCAAGTACCCATGAGATCTACCTACTCTAAGGAATTAGGCTGTGTAAGAGTCCTTTAGATAGTGCTATCCCACTATTGAGAAGTAGGTAGCACCATCGTTGGAGTTGTTCGGGTCAATTCGATTATTAGGGACATGTGTGGTCACCGAAGCAACAGTAGGACACCTTAGAAGTAACCCTAATGTCCTAGATCCTTTTTTTTTATCCGAGGCAACCGTTTCGAGGCAACTAGATCTTAGACAGAAGGGCGACCTCTAAAACACCCTATACTTGACGACCACGTTCGAGGCAACCAGTGAGGCGTACCCTAAGAAGTGGCATGTGCTTTGTGTGTTGTTTTTCAGTTAAGGTTATCTTGTATGTTATTTGTGAGCTACGGATTGGTTTTATTTTTCATACATTCTTTCATGCATTTTTTAACAGTTAGGAGTGCGGAAAATAAATTGCAGAAATGTAAATCTAGCTATTACAAGGCGCGGGTCTATACATCGCCAAAAAACAAAAACCCGTTTTAAAATAAGAATGCGAGAAATAGCAAATAAAGAGATAAACCTAATTAACTATTACATTTCCGGAAGCAGTTACATAAATATAATGAATTAAAATAAATTGCGCGCGAAAGAATGAATCGGGACGTCCTAAGGGTTTTGACCCTTTTTTAAGAAAGAATTGAATTTTTGTCCTTTTTTTGTAATTAATGAAATTAAAACTAATAACTAATTAATTAATTAATAAAGAAAATGTTTTTTTGTATTTTTGTGTTTTTAATGAAAATAAAGAGAAACTAAATAGAAATTAAAAGTTAGCAAAAACCTAATTCTAAATTGTTTTTATTTATTGTAAAAAGTATTAAAGTTAATTAATTAAGCTAATTTAATTTAATTTACATTTATTTACAAAATAAGTTAATAAATAATAAAATGTTTTTTTTTTGGTTTTTCTGAATTTTATGGGAAAAATTAGTTTGGGTTAATTAAAAAATTAATAAAACTAATAATTAATAAAAGGGAAATTATAAAAGAAAAGAAAATAAAAAGAGAAAAAAGAAAAGAAAATAAGAACCCAGGGGGTGTTGGACCCTTAGGGAGGTGAATCAGGAATTTAGGCCCATTGTCTCAAGCCTTTTTGACTTTTGAATCATCCAGAGGCGCGTTGACTAGGGAGCATGGTGTGGAGCACCCTTTGTCCTTTGGATTGATCTTTTGAGACACTTGGCGCGCATCTGTATGAGGCCTATGGTGGAACGCGTCTAGGAAGCTGCATGGGAATTTGTTAGAAAAAATAATATTGAGACTTGGGGGGACCTGGGAAAACTTACAGCGCGGTATGATGGACCTTAGGACGTGGCAAGGGTTGCTTTAGCTTCAGAGTATGGAAAAGAAGAGAGTCACGTTTTCCTTTTGGCCTGAAAATGCTTGCAACACTCCTTTTGATCTCACACTTTTTTTTTACACTTTTTGGATTTTGCTCTGGCCGTTTGTGAACTGTTCTAGGTCGTGAATGAGGCTTGCAAGGCTTGCATATTTAGTCATGAATGAGAATAATTCACCTTTAGGAGCCTTAAACTTGTGTCATTATGTTTTTGGATTTTGTCTTAATCACCATTAAAGGCCTTTCAAAGCTTTGTCCAAATTCAAAATTTCGTGCATAAATGAGCTTGGCATGGTTTTGGTATGTGGAATATGACACATGAAGGCTAATCAATCCACAAGATACCATTTAATTAATTTTTTTAATTTTATTTGAATTATTATGGATTAAAATGAATTAAATCCATAAAAATTAAATAAAAATGGAAAAATAGTTATTTGGTCTTGAAATTGATCATGGGACACGTGGGTGGCATGACAAGGATGAATAAAGTGGAAAAAAGTGGGCCCTTTTGTCAAAAATTGAAGTTTCAAGGATAGTTGACTTTTGCCATTTCACAAAAATTTCCCAACTTCTCCAATGCATATCTTGCTCAATTTTGATCATATGAACATGTTCTTGGAAATTTTGGAAAGGTCTTGAAGTCCTCTAACCAATGCCTTTGGTCCCATGTCATTTTGATTTACCAATCTCAAGTTATGGTCTTTGACTTAAAGTGCCTTTTTGTTGACTTTTGAAAATGACCTATAATGTTGAAATTGATAACTTTTTGTGAGAGCATTTCTTGGACTTGGAATGTGAAGATGAGTTGTAGGAAATGTCATCCCCTTCAAAATGAGCATTGGATGGGATTTTTCTGATGAACCATGAAAAGGTTATGCCTTGGTCAAGTTACAGTTGACTTTTCAACTTTCCAAACATATAAACTTTTGACACCTTGATGATTTTTGAGCCATTCTTGTGAAATCATGGTCAAGATTTGACCAAATGATGATTGTGGCTTCAAAATAAGATGTTGACCAAAATTTTTGACTTTTGACTGCCAAATGACCATTTTACCCCTACAGTTGATTGTGAAGTAATTAGGGTTTTTGACTGTGCAACTTGACCTGGTGAGCCTTGAAACTTGACATGTAGATGCTTGACAATGTATATAGGCATGTGGGACTTGATTGAGCCCTTGAAAACCTCAACTTCCTTGCAAGAACCAAAACCCTAATTTTGACTGGCTTAGGAGGATGGTTGACTGTGCAACCCTTGAGTAGACTTGAGCAAATTTGAGATAATCTTGACAAATCTTGAAGAATATGGGAGGGAAAATTTTGGGGTACAACAGTTGCCCCTGTTCAATCTTCTTAGACCTGAGGATGTAGAATGGCTTGTGTGCCTTTCGTGATCCGAAGGTGGAAGATGATTGAACACTAGAGTGCCCAGAAATTTGCACTCACATAGTGAGGTATCAGCAATGTGATGTCGGGAATGGGCTTACAGATGCCATTTGGAGAGATGGTGGACAGGAGGATGGGCTTATAGATGCCATTTGGAGGTGTGACAGAACCTTGTCGGGAATGGGCTTATAGATGCCATTTGGAAATATGATGGATAGTTGGATGGGCTTATAGATGCCATCTGGAGGTGTGACAGGACCTTGTCGGGAATGGGCTTATAGATGCCATTTGGAAATGTGATGGATAGTTGGATGGGCTTATAGATGCCATCTGGAGGTGTGATAGGATCTTGTCGGGAATGGGCTTATAGATGCCATTTGGAACTGTGACAGAACTTTGTCGGGAATGGGCTTATAGATGCCATTTGGAGACTGTTGATAGGTGGATGGGCTTATAGATGCCATCTGGAGGTGGTCTGTTGAACTGTAATTTTTGTAAGTTGAAAGAGGGAACCTGTGTAGGGTTGCCTGATGATGAGCTCGTGTAAAGCTGCATCTTGGAAAGAAGGACACCTGTGTAGGGTTGACTGATGACGAGCTTGTGTAAAACTGCATCTTTGGAGGAAGGAAACCTGTGTAGGGTTTACTGATAATGAGTCCGTATAAGACTGCATCTGAAATGGAGAAGGAACACGTGTAGGGTTAATTTGATGACGAGTCCGTGTAAAACCGCATCTGGAGTTGAGAAGGAAAACTGTGCAGGGTTTACTGATGACGAGTCCGTGTAAAACTACGTCTGGAGTTTGAGAAGGGAACCTGTGTGGGGTTACTTTGATGATGAGCCCGTGTAAAACTGCATCCTGGAAGAAGTAAAACCTGGGTAGGGTTTCTGATGACGAGTCCGTGTAAAACTGCATCTTTGGGAAGAGAGAACCTGTGTAGGGTTTCTTTAACGACGAGCCCGTGTAAAACTACGTCTGGAGAGAGAGAACCTGTGTAGGGTTTCTTCGGGATAAGTTTGTGTAAAACTTCTGGAGGAACCGGGGTAAGGTTACTGCAGGATAAGTTCGTTTAAAACTTCTTGATGAACCGGGGTAAGGTCATCTTGAGATAAGTCCGTGCAAGACTTCTGGAGGAACCGGGGTAAGGTTACTTCGGGATAAGTCCGTGTAAGACTTCTGGAGGAACCAGGGTAAGGTTACTGCAGGATAAGTTCGTGTAAAACTTCTTGATGAAGTGGGGTAAGGTCATCTTGAGATAAGTCTGTGGAAGACTTCTGGAGGAACCGGGGTAAGGTTACTGCAGGATAAGTTCGTGTAAAACTTCTTGATGAACCGGGGTAAGGTCATCTTGAGATAAGTCCGTGTAAGACTTCTGGAGGAACCGGGGTAAGGTTACTGCAGGATAAGTTCGTGTAAAACTTCTTGATGAACCGGGGTAAGGTCATCTTGAGATAAGTCTGTGTAAGACTTCTGGAGGAACCAAGGTAAGGTTACTTCGGGATAAGTCCGTGTAAGACTTCTGGAGGAACCGGGGTAAGGTTACTTCGGGATAAGTCCGTGTAAGACTTTTGGAGGAACCGGGGTAAGGTTACTGCAGGATAAGTTCGTGTAAAACTTCTGGATGAACCGGGGTAAGGTCATCTTGAGATAAGTCCGTGTAAGACTTCTGGAGGAACCGAGGTAAGGTTACTACAGGATAAGTTCGTGTAAAACTTCTTGATGAACCGGGGTAAGGTCATCTTGAGATAAGTCCGTGTAAGACTTCTGGAGGAACCGGGGTAAGGTTACTATAGGATAAGTTCGTGTAAAACTTCTTGATGAACCGGGGTAAGGTCATCTTGAGATAAGTCCGTGTAAGACTTCTTCTGAAAGAAAAGGAACCGGTGTAGGGTTACCTTGATGATAAGTCCGTGTAAAACTTCTTGATGAACCGGGGTAAGGTCATCTTGAGATAAGTCCGTGTAAGACTTCTTCTGAAAGAAAAGGAACCGGTGTAGGGTTACCTTGATGATAAGTCCGTGTAAGACTTCGTGATGAACCGGGGTAAGGTCATCTTGAGATAAGTCCGTGTAAGACTTCTTCTGAAAGAAAAGGAACCGGTGTAGGGTTACCTTGATGATAAGTCTGTGTAAGACTTCATGATGAACCGGGGTAAGGTCATATTGAGATAAGTCTGTGTAAGACTTCTTCTGAAAGAAAAGGAACCGGTGTACGGTTACCTTGATGATAAGTCCGTGTAAGACTTCGTCTGAAATTGAGAAGGAACCGGTGTAGGGTTGCCTGATGATGAGTTCGTGTAAAACTACATCTGAGGTTGAGAAGGAACCGGTGTAGGGTTGCCTGTTGATGAGCCCATATAAGACTTCTTCTGAAAGAAAAGGAACCGGTGTAGGGTTGTCTGAGGATGATCAAGTAGATAATTGTCCTGTTTGGTTTCAGATATTAACCTACGATCAGTCGTCCACATAATTTTCCTGGCTTGTTACCGGTGTTGATCTGGAACTGTAAAGGTAGATGGTAATCATCTTTTGATTGACTTTTTCCTGAAAAGACAAAGTATTAGTCGTATGCAATGTCATGTTGCATGAATTGCATGATTTTGAGATGTTCTAAAAAATAAATGAGATTTGTGTTGTATGATGCGTATGCATGCTATAATGTATGAAAATGTGATGTTTATGAATGTATTCTCGTCTGGGAAAATAAATCCTTGACGAATGCCGGGAGTTTGAATCCTGGGCTGATGTTGAAGAGTAGAGTTCTTCGTTTCTGCTGGGGATAATGGTTGCAAGAATAAAACGGTAGGAGAAGATGACTCCGTCGGGGAATAAACTTGTTGGAGAGATTACTCTGCGGGGAATTACTCCGTGGGAAGAGATACCTTGCTGAGGTTTTGATGATAACTCCGCTGGGGATTCCGTTGATATGTTTTGTTGAGGATTCTGATGAACTCCGCTGGGGGTAGGAAGAGCTTCGCCGAGGACGATCTTTCCGTGGTAATTAGCTGAGGATAACCCAGTTATAAGCTCTGGTGGGGAATAACTTTGAATAAAGCCGGGGAAAAGCGTTCGTACTCTGCCGGTGACAAGCTTCCAGAATCTACTGGGGATGAGCTCCCAGAATCTACTGGGGAGATTGATTCAACTCTCCTGGGGAGACTTTTGAACTGTACTGGGGAATGGCTCCACTGGGGTGTCTGGTATTCCACCGGGGAATAATCTTATATTAAGACGGCCGGGGATGCTTGCTTAGGGACATCTGCATACTCCGATGGAGAATGTTTGAGATTTTCTGGGGGTACCCAACTTCCTTAAGGCTGACAGTAACCTAACTCTGCTTAGGGAGAGTGTCGCTGACTTGCTGGAGATACTGTGCCTTGTCAGGGATGACGGGAGACCAACTCTGCTTGGAGGAGAGTATGAATCTTGTCTTACTCTCGGGGAGTGAAGGTATCTTGGTCATGTTCTTCAGCTGAACCTACCTTAGTACCTTGGTGGACAGAGCAACTAGATCGCTTAGACAACTCATATTACCCCTGTTTCTGTGGGAGAAGATACCTGTGGAGGCGCTTGATGACTGCCGATTGACAAATCTTCTTCTGGTAGGCAAGTGACGAGATGACGGAACATAGTCGTACGCTTCTGATCCCTAACTTTTGCCTGGACCGCCCTTTCGGGTTTTCAATCCAACGGGATACCCATTTTTGCCCAAGCCGCCTTTTCAGGTTTTCGGCTTGCCAGGTGTACAGATTTTTTCATTTTCATCCCTTATTTTGCCCGAACCCTTTTGGTTCGCCGAGAAGCCCTTATTTTTTCCTAGGTGTGTCAACCTAGCGGGTCTTTGATTATGCGTAGTATTTTTTCGACTATGTCCGTGCTCTCAGGATGCAGGGAGTTGTCACCGTCAGTAGTGTTGTGTTTTCGTACTACCAGAAAATGTTGATCATGCAAGATTCGTCGCTGGAATTCATGTCTAATGCCCCAAGTGATCCAGATGGAGATTTGCCCCAAGCTGGTTGGCCTTTTGAGAGATTCTCCGAATCTTGACTTAACTGCCCCAGATGATGGACAATGATCATGCCATGCCCCTTGATTAGAGGTGCTTTTGTTCATTAGACATTCATCGTGCGAACTTCTATGCTGTTCAAACAAATAGTCATATGCAAACAATGTTATTTAAAAATGCAAAGCTTATGTTTGTCTTGACATTTTTGAAAATGCGTTTTTTCAGGAAAACCAGTGAATTTTGTAAAACGTGATGTCAACTCAGTATTTTATAGCAAACCTTAAGGAGTCAGGATACCTTTCGTAATAGTATGCTTTCGAACCAACCCATGCTTCAGCTAGGACTTTTAAGGATTGTAACATGGCCTGGTTCATGGTTTAAGAAACAAAGGATAAAGGCTCAAATTATTTGTACCCACCCGCTCTTCGTGATGTTCTTCAAACCTAAACTCAGCTGATCGTGCGTTAGACCTTGTTTGAGTCTTTGCTCTGATGTTCCAGTGATAGTTTGGACATTAACAGTTTATTTTGAAACAGGCAGTCATTTTTGTTGAGGGTTTGTAGGACCTCTTTCTTTTTGATTTTATTATCCCTATTTTTTGCCTGAAATGTTTTTTTTGTGATTACAGTCGGCGGGATGCCCCAGTTTTGTAAGTCTCCTTCGTAGGTTTTGACTTATTGGGCTTTAGTTTTTTTTGGTAATGACTGCCTGTCTTTATGCTTATTCGGAACCATCACTGTCTTTTGTTTTGTAAGGATTCCTTTGGTGCCATTCGTTGTGCACTTGGATCAGTTGAGAGAACTACCCTGCCCCAGGTTATGATTAAGGGTTTTAATTTTCGAAAAGAAAACTCCTACTTCTTTGGCTCAAAGGGGTTGACGAGGGATTATCATCCTTATAACTCCAGTGTTTAGGAATTGAAATAATGCCTGTACCTCATCAGCGGGGTCTGTTCAAAAGCATACTGTAGATTGGGGTATCGTTTTCGTCATCCTCCCTCAAGAGACTTAGAATTATTAATCAAGAGTTTGAACATCAAGAAAAATAAAAGCAATTTTGAATATAGCGAATGCGAATATATTGATTCAAAACAGACATATGTGATGCATTGATAAAGTAATAAAGTTTGCTATGACAATAATTGTTTGTATAAGCAAAGAAAATACAACTTGAACATTCGAATGAACAAAAAGTCTTCTAGTCTCAGGACTTGTCACTTCAAATGGTGAATCTCGCAGGGATAGTAGAAGAACTCGACCTGACCATCTGGGGTGAATTCCACAGCTCCTTCATCAAGCAGGCTTTGGATTTTGTACCTCAACTTCCAACAGTCGTCAGTATCATGCCCCGGGCTGTTAGAATGGTATGCGCACCTGGCCCCAGGATTATAGTTGGGTGAAGAAGTCTTAGGATTAGGGTGAGGTCCTATCAACGTCACCAGATTCAACTTCAACAGGTGTTGCAAAGCTTGGGACAACGATGTGTTGAGCTGGGTGAATTGCCTCCTGGGCTTGTTTGGCTTGCTCTGATCAACCTGTTGTTCTTGGCGAGGTTGCGGTTGGACCTGTGAAGTAGAAGCAGCTTGGAGAGGCCCATTCATTGAACCAAATCTTTGACTTCTTGGAGGTTGATTACCGGTTTGGTCTCCAACCCTGACTACTTGCTTCATAATGTCTTGCAGAAACTGGTGAGGTTGATGCTGGATTTGTGACCCTGAAGCAAGTTGAGGAGATTTTCCCTTGTCTTCTTGTCTCAAAGGGAATTTGATGGTGACTGGCTCTCCAACCTTAGATGTTTTTTCCCAGTTGGTTATCACGAAGAAGTTGGTTGCTGAGAACCCCGAGCTCTTCTTGTCTTTGAGCTAAGTCTTGAATGAGAGCCATCTGCCCCAGCATCTGGGTTCTCATTGTATCCACCTCAGCTTGTATACGTTTCAGCCGTTCGTCCTTATCGTCTTCAGGACTGTTCCTAACCAAAGTCCCCATGAGGAGTTTTCTCAGCTCTTCCTGCCCCTTGTATAGATTTAGGAGGATTTCCCCGAACCGAGTCTCTTGAGCGTGAAGATCCTGGTTGTCTTGTCGGGAAGCCATTGCTGAAATAAACAGCGGAGATGGTAAGTGACCTGTAACAAGGGTACCTGTTATGCAATGATGTGTATGTATGCATGCAATGTTTTCAAGGATCTCGTGGGGTAAACAAGAAAATTGTTAAAATTTGAATTTCGTGGCTTGATGGAAGGGACTTCATGTTGATGAGAGTCCTTCTTCAAGAGTCAAGGCTCACCATATCGAGTGGGTCATAGCCCCTGACTCAAGTCATTAACCTTGGCTAGAGGAAAATAAATCCCCTTTACCCCTTGCTGGACATTTAATTCATCATGACCTGCATCACAAAACCCTTGAGGTCCTTGAAATGGATTAGTCCTTATGTAGGATGCATGCAATGGTATGATGGTATGATGTTATGCTATGCGTGGAGTAATGTAGGTAAACCCTGTTATGAGTCCAGATTAAGGACTGTAAACAAAACCTGCAAGAAACTCAAGTGTCAGATAACAAGTATGCAAGTAGTCAAGTTTGAAGGCACACTAGTCACACAAAGAGCCCTTAGAGTTTAGGCCAGCATGAAGTTTGGGATACTACCCTCTTGAAGTTGGTGGGCTCAAAACCTGTCCTATCAAAAGTAACCGGGTTCTAAGGAGCTCAATATCATAGGGTTGTTTTCTATGTTCATTGTTTTGATCTAGCCACTGAACTGGCGATCAAAATATTCCAAGAAAACAACCCTCAATGAGTGTAGTATCGAGTATCAACCAACTTCAGACTGCACCAAAGTCAGTCATCTCACTACCCCTAAAGAGGCCAGGATGGTCAAGTAAGGTTCCTAAGGTCAGTTGATGCTTCACGACACCACGCGGCGGCCCCGTACTCTCCTTGACTTAACTCAAGGGTTACCGGTACTCACCGAAGTGCCACATCAACGTAGCAACTGCTTCAATCGTGTCGGTATACCCCGGACAGTTCCCTCACAGTTTGTTGCTACCTAAAAGGTATCCCCCAGATCCAGGTTAGGATCTATGAAACTCCCAAAATAGGCCCACAATATTAAAGCAATCAAAATAGGCAGTTGAAAACATAAGTATGATCTAATCCTAAGGTATACCTCACTTTATAAGTGTCCCCAGCAGAGTCGCCAGTTCTGTGATCGGTGGAAATAAAACTGACTGTTTTTAGCTGGTTTCGCGAAATGTCGCGGTAAGCAAGAGTCGCCACTGTCTTTTATGTTCTCCAACATGGAAAGGACAAAAGCACAACAAAATTCCTTCTTTGAGAATGTTTCTCGGTTCGGGAGGTAGATTTATAGAAAGGGAAGGTGTTAGCACCCTTTCTATCCGTGGTTATCCACGGGCTCTTAGGTACTTGCTCTTATGTTTTCAAAATTTGTTTGCTTTTCAAATGTGTGTGGGTTTTGAAAAAGTTTCGTTTGAAAAATTTCTAAGTAACTCTTGTATCTGTCCTCAAGAGTGTATGAAAAATTTGTTTGAAAAACCTTTTGAAAGTGTAGGTGCGAAAAGTTGTTTTGTTTGTTTGAAAAGAGCAAGTACCCATGAGATCTACCTACTCTAAGGAATTAGGCTGTGTAAGAGTCCTTTAGATAGTGCTATCCCACTATTGAGAAGTAGGTAGCACCATCGTTGGAGTTGTTCGGGTCAATTCGATTATTAGGGACATGTGTGGTCACCGAAGCAACAGTAGGACACCTTAGAAGTAACCCTAATGTCCTAGATCCTTTTTTTTCATCCGAGGCAACCGTTTCGAGGCAACTGGATCTTACACAGAAGGGCGACCTCTAAAACACCCTATACTTGACGACCACGTTCGAGGAAACCAGTGAGGCGTACCCTAAGAAGTGGCATGTGCTTTGTGTGTTGTTTTTCAGTTAAGGTTATCTTGTATGTTATTTGTGAGCTACGGATTGGTTTTATTTTTCATACATTCTTTCATGCATTTTTTAACAGTTAGGAGTGCGGAAAATAAATTGCAGAAATGTAAATCTAGCTATTACAAGGCGCGGGTCTATACATCGCCAAAAAACAAAAACCCGTTTTGAAATAAGAATGCGAGAAATAGCAAATAAAGAGATAAACCTAATTAACTATTACATTTCCGGAAGCAGTTACATAAATATAATGAATTAAAATAAATTGCTCGCGAAAGAATGAATCGGGACGTCCTAAGGGTTTTGACCCTTTTTTAAGAAATAATTGAATTTTTGTCCTTTTTTGTAATTAATGAAATTAAAACTAATAACTAATTAATTAATTAATTAAGAAAATGTTTTTTTGTATTTTTGTGTTTTTAATGAAAATAAAGAGAAACTAAATAGAAATTAAAAGTTAGCAAAAACCTAATTCTAAATTGTTTTTATTTATTGTAAAAAGTATTAAAGTTAATTAATTAAGCTAATTTAATTTAATTTACATTTATTTACAAAATAAGTTAATAAATAATAAAATGTTTTTTTTTTGGTTTTTCTGAATTTTATGGGAAAAATTAGTTTGGGTTAATTAAACAATTAATAAAACTAATAATTAATAAAAGGGAAATTATAAAAGAAAAGAAAATAAAAAGAGAAAAAAGAAAAGAAAATAAGAACCCAGGGGGTGTTGGACCCTTAGGGAGGTGAATCAGGAATTTAGGCCCATTGTCTCAAGCCTTTTTGACTTTTGAATCGTCCAGAGGCGCGTTGACCAGGGAGCATGGTGTGGAGCACCCTTTGGCCTTTGAATTAATCTTTTAAGAAACTTGACGCGCATCTGTATGAGGCCTATGGTGGAACGCGTCTAGGAAGCTGCATGGGAATTTGTTAGAAAAAATAATATTGAGACTTGGGGGGACCTGGGAAAACTTACAGCGCGGTATGATGGACCTTAGGACGTGGCAAGGGTTGCTTTAGCTTCAGATTATGGCAAAGAAGAGAGTCACGTTCTCCTTTTGGCCTGAAAATGCTTGCAACACTCCTTTTGATCTCACACTTTTTTTTATACTTTTTGGATTTTGCTCTGGCCGTTTGTGCACTGTTCTAGGTCGTGAATGAGGCTTGCAAGGCTTGCATATGTAGTCATGAATGAGAATAATTCACCTTTAGGAGCCTTAAACTTGTGCCATTATGTTTTTGGATTTTGTCTTAACCACCATTAAAGGCCTTTCAAAGCTTTGTCCAAATTCAAAATTTCGTGCATAAATGAGCTTGGCATGGTTTTGGTATGTGGAATATGACACATGAAGGCTAATCAATCCACAAGATACCATTTAATTAATTTTTCTAATTTTATTTGAATTATTATGGATTAAAATGAATTAAATCCATAAAAATTAAATAAAAATGGAAAAATAATTATTTGGTCTTGAAATTGATCATGGGACACTTGGGTGGCATGACAAGGATGAATAAAGTGGAAAAAAGTGGGCCCTTTTGTCAAAAATTGAAGTTTCAAGGATAGTTGACTTTTGCCATTTCACAAAAATTTCCCAACTTCTCCAATGCATATCTTGCTCAATTTTGATCATATGAACATGTTCTTGGAAATTTTGGAAAGGTCTTGAAGTCCTCTAACCAATGCCTTTGGTCCCATGTCATTTTGATTTACCAATCTCAAGTTATGGTCTTTGATTTAAAGTGCCTTTTTGTTGACTTTTGAAAATGACCTATAATGTTGAAATTGATAACTTTTTGTGAGAGCATTTCTTGGACTTGGAATGTGAAGATGAGTTGTAGGAAATGTCATCCCCTTCAAAATGAGCATTGGATGGGATTTTTCTGATGAACCATGAAAAAGTTATGCCTTGGTCAAGTTACAGTTGACTTTTCAGCTGTCCAAAAATAGAAACTTTTGACACCTTGATGATTTTTGAGCCATTCTTGTGAAATCATGGTCAAGATTTGACCAAATGATGATTGTGGCTTCAAAATAAGATGTTGACCAAATTTTTTGACTTTTGACTGCCAAATGACCATTTTACCCCTACAGTTGATTGTGAAGCAATTAGGGTTTTTAACTGTGCAACTTGACCTGGTGAGCCTTGAAACTTGACATGTAGATGCTTGACAATGTATATAGGCATGTGGGACTTGATTGAGCCCTTGAAAACCTCAACTTCCTTGCAAGAACCAAAACCCTAATTTTGACTGGCTTAGGAGGATGGTTGATTATGCAACCCTTGAGTAGACTTAAGCAAATTTGAGATAATCTTGACAAATCTTGAAGAATATGGGAGGGCAAATTTTGGGGTACAACAGTACAGAGCAAAAGAGCAAGCAATCAAAGGCAACATAGATAGGCAACCAGAAGAGGAAAGAAGTGATAAAGCAAGGGTTTTCAGCATGCATCATTAAACCGTAAAAAAGGCCAAGATACAAACCAGGAAGCAAAAGCTCAACATTGTACCCCTCGCCCTTGGCCGCTTGAAGCACCTCCAGTCCGTCCTCCTCCGTCTCCATCCCCCAAAGGTATAACTTCTTTCCTTTTCATACACCTCAAACAACAATAACAACACTTAATCAGAATCAACAAACGAGAAGCAAAACATGCAAGACATAAATTGTTAAAACCCTAAAATGCGCTAAGGTAGAAGTTATCACCTTGAACGAACCATCGCCTGCTTGACCATGGAGAGGAGGATGTAGAGGCGGCGCTTGGTGGCCCTGGGCGAGGAACGCTGTTCATAATCCATGGCGTGCGAAGACGAAGAACGAAAGCGAAGAAGACGGCGCCGTTCTAAGCTTGCTGTAACCCTTATGTCCCAAATGAAACAAACGTCAGAAAACCCTAGACAAATTTTTGATCAACGAGAAGCGACTCACTGTTGTTTGCCATGGTCAGACGTACCAAAAACGGATGATCAAGGCTTTCAACAAGAAAGTCAGACGTCAAGTATATCAAGTCGGAGATCTCGTGATCAAGCGGATTATCTTACCGCAAAGTGACCCCATGGGAAAATGGACTCCTACTTACGAAGGACCATTTGTGATCAAGAGCATGTTTTCTGGTGGTGCAATGATTCTGACCATCGTGGACGGCGACGATTTACCGCACCCCGCGAACGCAGACATAGTCAAAAGATACTACGCATAAAATAACCCGATAATTCGAAAACCCGAAAGGGCGGCTTGGGCAAAAATGGGCATCCCGGTGAACCGAAAACCCGAAAGGGCGGTTCAGGCAAAAATTAGGGATAAAACAAAAAAAATCTGTACACCCGGCAAGTCGAAAACCCGAAAGGGCGGCTTGGGAAAAAAGGGGTTTCCCGGTGGATCGAAAACCCGAAAGGGCGATTCAGGCAAAATTTAGGGAATTAAAGCGTATGACTATGTCTCGTCGGATCACTTTAAGGACAATCTCTTTATCAACCAGCTCCAAGCTTCTGGTCAATTCTGTCACCGACAGGCGAAGCATTGAATGGGCGGATATTCAGAGTTGAAGGCTATAGCAGAATGGAATCCCATGGAATTGTTTCACATAGCCATCTTCCTTTTGTATAAAATTTCCAATTTTTACGGCGACATCCTCTTACAAGGATGCCTGTCCCCTTTGTACAAAGATGCTCATAGAAAGTTAATACAAATACTTTTCCAAATACACAAATTTGCTTTGTCTTCCTTTTTTTTCACACTTATGTTTACTTGAGAAACGTCCAATGTTTTGTTAAGTAGGCATATGCATTTGAACATAGTCATTTCCTTACAAATCAGGAAAGGATGATTACTGATAGGTTAAAGGTACGGATAGATATCTCGATGCCCTTTCAGAAGGATTCCCCAAATAGAGTTAAACTCTAGGATCCTCAGCAGAACAGGGGCTTTCTCAAAGCTGATTCCCCCAGCCGGAGAACCTTCCAGAACTTAGTCCCCCTCAGAGTTAAGTTTCAGCACCCCCAGTGGAGCCCTAAAATCTGAAAATCCTATCCCCAGCGGAGCTAAAACTTCCAACTATCAATCCCCAGTGGAACCAGACCAGTGAACATTCTCCCCACAGAGATACTTCCCACCAGACTGAAGATTCTCAGTCATACCTCTCCGGCATAAGTCTACCAGGTTCTGAACTCCCTAGCAGAGATCATCAGAATTCTCTCACCCCGCAAGTCACCAAGGAGTTCCGATCCCCAGCAGTGGTCCTAAGATCCCTCAACAAGTGAAGATCTTGTTCCCCAAGCAGTTAGCAGACAACAAGGATTTCTCATCCTCAGTAACCCCAAAGTTCTTCTATCCCCAACTTTGGTTATGGGTTTATTTCCCAAACATTTGTCCAGGATTTATTCTCCAAAACAAATTACATTTCATTGATCGGTCGTTCAAAAGCCCCTTCATCATCTGTTGAAAGCTACGATCGTCAAAGATCAAATTCTCACAAGATTCAAGTTACAAAGCCCGGATGTGACCGGATAGTATCTTAATCCCTACAGCATATTGTGAAGCCCGAAGTACGACCGGATAACAATGCCAGACAACCATCAAGCCTGGATTACGACCAGATAGTGATGCCCCCTCAGAGCAAGCTATGAAGTACGGATTCGACCGGATAATAGTTTAATCCCTAACAAAGCTATTGTGAAACCTGGATTGCGACCAGATGACAATACAAATTTCTGTGAAGCCTGGATTACGACCAGACAACAGTCAAGAATACTACGAAGCCTGGAGTCGACCAGATAATGGTATATCTTTAACACAAGCCGTGAAGCCCGGATTTGACCAGATAACAGCTTAGCAAGCTATTGTGAAGCCTGGATTGCGACCATATGACAATACAAATTTCTGTGAAGCCTGGATTACGACCAGACAACAGTCAAGAATACTACGAAGCCTGGAGTCGACCAGATAGTGGTATATCTTTAACACAAGCCGTGAAGCCCAGATTTGACCGGATAGCAGCTTAGCAAGCTATTGTGAAGCCTGGATTACGACCAGATGACAATACAAATTTCTGTGAAGCCTGGACTACGACCAGACAGCAGTCAAGAATACTACGAAGCCTGGAGTCGACCAGATAGTGGTATATCTTTAACACAAACCGTGAATCCCGGATTTGACCGGATAGCAGCTTAGCAAGCTATTGTAAAGCCTGGATTACGACCAGATGACAATACAAGCTTCTGTGAAAGCCTGGAGATCGACCAGATAACAGTTAAGCATTAGCAGAATGAAGACTCATTCTCAGTTCCTCACAGAATATTCGAATATTATCCAGTGAAGATCTCCTCAAGACAGGAATCCCCAGTAGATTGGCATACAATCCAAACTCCTAATCCCCCAACAGTGGTCCCAGGACTTCTCATTTTCAACGATCAAAAGATTCTTGCCCTCCCCAGCAGCAGTCAAGGAATTATTTTCCCCGGCAGCAGTCAAGATTCTTTTATCTTCAGCCATCCATGATTCATCTATCTTCAGCAGGACAGCTCATCAGCATACATGCATATTCATTACATTCATATCATAAACATTGATATAACATACATCGCATCATACATTTCATACGACATGACTTCGTGTTTCAGCTAATATTTTACCCTTTTTCAGGATAAAGATTAGTAAGCTTCAAATTCAAGACTTCTGAAAACAGTTTACAGGTTCTCCAGTAACGGATGTCAACCTATCGCTTATTCAGATTCTTTCCAGACTTTTGAAAACAGTTTACGGATGCCTCCCAACATGGATGCTGCTCTATTGCTTATTCAACTTCAAGACTTCTGAAAATAGTTTACGGATTCTCCAAACATGGATGTCAATCTATTGCTTGTTCAGACCCCTAATTCAGAGATGTTCCAAAACATGGATACCTTTCTGATACTCGTCCACTCACCAATGACATACAGTTCAACATTTCCAGATGGCATCTTTAAGCCCATCCCCCGACAAGATTCTATCACATTCCAAATGGCATCTTTAAGCCCATCACCAAATGGCATCTTTAAGCCCATTCCCTCTACCATCACATCACCGAGTGCAAATTTTTTGGGCACTCTAGTGTCCAATCTCCTTTTACCCTCGAGTCGCGAAAGGCAAACTTGCCAATCTAACTCTTCAGGTTCAAGAAGATTGAACAGGGGCAACTGTTGTACCCCAAAATTTGCCCACCTCTTTTTCCACAAGAAATCACAGCTTCGGGCTTTTCCTGATTTTTCAGACTGGTTCAAGAATCGGTCAAACAGACTTTTCTTGTCGGTCAGACAAAATTTAGGGTTGTCATTGATTTTAAAACAGTTCAAGCAGATTGCTAGGGTTTGGGTGAGTTTGGCTCAAAGTTTGATCAGACATGCATTTCTTTGGTATTAAGTCAAGAATTAGGGTTTTTGTGCGCGCAGAAAGAATCAAGTCTACAGTGCTTTTCAATTTACTCTGGAATATGGACTGAGGTTTCTGATTGGGAGCTTACAGTGTTTGACTGAATCATTAAAAGAAAAGGAATGTGGACGTTTTGTTTGATTAACTATGCATTGCTTTGTTTAATTGGAGCACCAGGTTTATTATTGATTAATGCTAATACCACGGTGTTTATCAATTGTTTATTTATTTTAAGTTAGAATAATTGGAATTTATTTCCATTTTATTATAATTTAAGAATTATAAACAATTAGATAAACATTTGAAGAAGAATTAAAAAAGAATGTCAATAAAAAGACTTTTTTATTTATCTTTAATTATTTGTACAATTGTTATTTAAATACATTAATTGTTTACAAAGTATTTACAATAATAATGTTACAATAATTAAAAGGAAAATAAAACTATGTCCTAAAATTCCTAAGTCTTCATCTTCTATCCAATGCTCCCTTGTTGCTCAATTATTTTTCATCTGCAAAACAAAGAAAAAGAAAAAGTTAAAAGCAGATGAAATAAAATTAAAAGCACATAAAATTTGGATTCATCATTAAAAGCAACTGGCCGGAATCAGTTTGCCCTCTCTGCAAATCACGAGATTGCTCTCGGTTCATAAAGAGGGATAGAATGTCTTGCAAAAATGTGAAATGCACAAATTCAATTTTTCAAACATACTGCATAAATCCAAAAATTGTCAACCAAGTTTCCAAACAGCATGTACAAGTAAAGGCAAACTGAATTACAATTTCAAACTAAGCCAAAGCTGTCAAAATTGTCCAAGGATATCAAGATATCAACAAATCCAAAAAAAGCTGTCAATAAAGTACACAAAGTATGCAAGAAATATGGAATTATGCAGAGGAAAACAATATTGCAAGCATATTCAAATCATCACTTTCCAAAGGCCAGTTTACTTTTCCAGAAAGGAGACAAATTTAAGCAATAAAATGCTTTTCTTTAATCTGGAGAGAGAAAGAGAGAGGAAAGCAGCTTACAGTACAACAGGCTAGAGGCTAAACAAAAGATATAAACAGGATGTATCAGAACACATAGAGGAAAGAGGCAGAACACATACAACAGAGGATATCATAAAGTGTGAAAACCTCAAGCCTTGCAAACCTGTCCAAGCATTGACCAAATTCGAAAGAGAACAAATATACATAAGAAATATATCAGCTCCTGCCTTTCAAAAAGGCCAAGACCCTGGAAGATATAAAACAAAAAAAGCCATCAACCTGCATAAGATAGATATCACAAGCCACACAAAGCCTAATAGCCTCCAAGTTCATCAAGCCTTTAAAAACACAGAGAAAAAAGCCTAAACTTCAAGCCCTGTAAAACTAGTTCCAAAACACAAACCAGAAGCCATCAAACACAAACAAACTTACAGCCTGCTGAAGCCGTCAAACACAAACAAGCTTACAGCCTGCTAAAGCCACAAACACATAGCCTAAAAGCCAAAAGGCCTCAAACTGATACAAACCTGAAGCAAACAACATATCAACAAACCTAAACTTGCTTGAGCCTTAAGCAAAAACCTATCAAGCCTTAAGCCTTAGACTGCAGCAAAGCTATACCAAACAACCTGTCCTTTGTCCTAAACCTGTCCAACCACACAAACCAGAGCATCCAGCCAAAGCCCATAACCTGTCAAGCTTGTCCCTAAAGCCTAAAAAGCCATACCAACAAGCATACAGAGGCAAGTACTCAAGCTCTCAGAACATCAAAGGGTTCATCACTGAGCAAATCAACCATAAAAATTCGTCCAAAGCCAAAATCATCAAAGCATCTCAGCAAGCTCATAGTGGAAGAGGAAAAGAGGTGAACAATAAGCAAGGAAATTCATAATATCATCATAATCACTCAGAACATCAAAGGGTCCATCATTGAAAATATATCAAGCAACGTACATGTGATCGGTGGAAATAGAACTGACTGTTTTTAGCTGGTTTCGCGAAATGTCGCGGTAAGCAAGAGTCGCCACCCTCTTTTATGTTCTCCAACATGGAAAGGACAAAAGCACATCAAAATTCCTTCTTTGAGAATGTTTCTCGGTTCGGGAGGTAGATTTATAGAAAGGGAAGGTGTTAGCACCCTTTCTATCCGTGTATATCCACGGGCTCTTAGGTACTTGCTCTTATGTTTTCAAAATTTGTTTGCTTTTCAAATGTGTGTGGGTTTTGAAAAAGTTTCGTTTGAAAAATTTCTAAGTAACTCTTGTATCTGTCCTCAAGAGTGTATGAAAAATTTGTTTGAAAAACCTTTTGAAAGTGTAGGTGCGAAAAGTTGTTTTGTTTGTTTGAAAAGAGCAAGTACCCATGATATCTACCTACTCTAAGGAATTAGGCTGTGTAAGAGTCCTTTAGATAGTGCTATCCCACTATTGAGAAGTAGGTAGCCTCATCGTTGGAGTTGTTCGGGTCAATTCGATTATTAGGGACATGTGTGGTCACCGAAGCAACAGTAGGACACCTTAGAAGTAACCCTAATGTCCTAGATCCTTTTTTTATCCGTGGCAACCGTTTCGAGGCAACTGGATCTTAGACAGAAGGGCGACCTCTAAAACACCCTATACTTGACGACCACGTTCGAGGCAACCAGTGAGGCGTACCCTAAGAAGTGGCATGTGCTTTGTGTGTTGTTTTTCAGTTAAGGTTATCTTGTATGTTATTTGTGAGCTACTGATTGGTTTTATTTTTCATACATTCTTTCATGCATTTTTTAACAGTTAGGAGTGCGGAAAATAAATTGCAGAAATGTAAATCTAGCTATTACAAGGCACGGGTCTATACATCGCCAAAAAGCAAAAACCCGTTTTGAAATAAGAATGCGAGAAATAGCAAATAAAGAGATAAACCTAATTAACTATTACATTTCCGGAAGCAGTTACATAAATATAATGAATTAAAATAAATTGCGCGCGAAAGAATGAATCGGGACGTCCTAAGGGTTTTGACCCTTTTTTAAGAAAGAATTGAATTTTTGTCCTTTTTTGTAATTAATGAAATTAAAACTAATAACTAATTAATTAATTAATTAAGAAAATGTTTTTTTGTATTTTTGTGTTTTTAATGAAAATAAAGAGAAACTAAATAGAAATTAAAAGTTAGCAAAAACCTAATTCTAAATTGTTTTTATTTATTGTAAAAAGTATTAAAGTTAATTAATTAAGCTAATTTAATTTAATTTACATTTATTTACAAAATAAATTAATAAATAATAAAATGTTTTTTTTTTGGTTTTTCTGAATTTTATGGGAAAAATTAGTTTGGGTTAATTAAACAATTAATAAAACTAATAATTAATAAAAGGGAAATTATAAAAGAAAAGAAAATAAAAAGAGAAAAAAGAAAAGAAAATAAGAACCCAGGGGGTGTTGGACCCTTAGGGAGGTGAATCAGGAATTTAGGCCCATTGTCTCAAGCCTTTTTGACTTTTGAATCGTCTAGAGGCGCGTTGAACAGGGAGCATGGTGTGGAGCACCCTTTGGCCTTTGGATTGATATTTTGAGACACTTGGCGCGCATCTGTATGAGGCCTATGGTGGAACGCGTCTAGGAAGCTGCATGGGAATTTGTTAGAAAAAATAATATTGAGACTTGGGGGGACCTGGGAAAACTTACAACGCGGTATGATGGACCTTAGGACGTGGCAAGGGTTGCTTTAGCTTCAGAGTATGGCAAAGAAGAGAGTCACGTTCTCCTTTTGGCCTGAAAATGCTTGCAACACTCCTTTTGATCTCACACTTTTTTTTTACACTTTTTGGATTTTGCTCTGGCCGTTTGTGCACTGTTCTAGGTCGTGAATGATGCTTGCAAGGCTTGCATATGTAGTCATGAATGAGAATAATTCACCTTTATGAGCCTTAAACTTGTGCCATTATGTTTTTGGATTTTGTCTTAACCACCATTAAAGGCCTTTCAAAGCTTTGTCCAAATTCAAAATTTCGTGCATAAATGAGCTTGACATGGTTTTGGTATGTGGAATATGACACATGAAGGCTAATCAATCCACAAGATACCATTTAATTAATTTTTTTAATTTTATTTGAATTATTATGGAATAAAATGAATTAAATCCATAAAAATTAAATAAAAGTGGAAAAATAATTATTTGGTCTTGAAATTGATCATGGGACACTTGGGTGGCATGACAAGGATGAATAAAGTGGAAAAAAGTGGGCCCTTTTGTCAAAAATTGAAGTTTCAAGGATACTTGACTTTTGCCATTTCACAAAAATTTCCCAACTTCTCCAATGCATATCTTGCTCAATTTTGATCATATGAACATGTTCATGGACATTTTGGAAAGGTCTTGAAGTCCTCTAACCAATGCCTTTGGTCCCATGTAAATTTTATTTACCAATCTCAAGTTATGGTCTTTGACTTAAAGTGCCTTTTTGTTGACTTTTGAAAATGACCTATAATGTTGAAATTGATAACTTTTTGTGAGAGCATTTCTTGGACTTGGAATGTGAAGATAAGTTGTAGGAAATGTCATCCCCTTCAAAATGAACATTGGATGGGATTTTTCTGATGAAACATGAAAAAGTTATGCCTTGGTCAAGTTACAGTTGACTTTTCAGCTGTCCAAAAATAGAAACTTTTGACACCTTGATGATTTTTGAGCCATTCTTGTGAAATCATGGTCAAGATTTGACCAAATGATAATTGTGGCTTCAAAATAAGATGTTGACCAAAAATTTTGACTTTTGACTGCCAAATGACCATTTTACCCCTACAGTTGATTGTGAAGCAATTAGGGTTTTTAACTGTGCAACTTGACCTGGTGAGCCTTGAAACTTGACATGTAGATGCTTGACAATGTATATAGGCATGTGGGACTTGATTGAGCCCTTGAAAACCTCAACTTCCTTGCAAGAACCAAAACCCTAATTTTGACTGGCTTAGGAGGATGGTTGATTGTGCAACCCTTGAGTAGACTTGAGCAAATTTGAGATAATCTTGACAAATCTTGAAGAATATGGGAGGGCAAATTTTGGGGTACAACAGTACAGAGCAAAAGAGCAAGCAATCAAAGGCAACAGAGATAGGCAACCAGAAGAGGAAAGAAGTGATAAAGCAAGGGTTTTCAGCATGCATCATTAAACCGTAAAAAAGGCCAAGATACAAACCAGGAAGCAAAAGCTCAGCATTGTACCCCTCGCCCTTGGCCGCCTGAAGCACCTCCGGTCCGTCCTCCTCCGTCTCCATCCCCCAAAGGTATAACTTCTTTCCTTTTCATACACCTCAAACAACAACAACAACAACACTTAATCAGAATCAACAAACGAGAAGCAAAACATGCAAGACATAAATTGTTAAAACCCTAAAATGCGCTAAGGTAGAAGTTATCACCTTGAACGAACCATCGCCTGCTTGACCATGGAGAGGAGGATGTAGAGGCGGCGCTTGGTGGCCCTGGGCGAGGAACGCTGTTCATAATCCATGGCGTGCGAAGACGAAGAACGAAAGCGAAGAAGACGGCGCCGTTCTAAGCTTGCTGTAACCCTTATGTCCCAAATGAAACAAACTTCAGAAAACCCTAGACACATTTGTGTCAAGCATTGGGCCTGCCTCTGCCAAACACGCCTAAGCCCATTCGTTTTTCCAAGCGCACCCCCCTTATCTCTTTTATTCTGATTCATTTGTTTGGGCCATAGCAAGTTCACACTAAGCCCATTTAACTCCTCCCCATTTTTATTTATTTCCTACTTTTTATACTAACACTATATTATTTTCTTTATAACATAAATTGTTTATTTGTAGATAAAATAATACCTTTTTTCATAAAATGTTCTTATTTGTTTCTTTTTATTTTTATTATATTTTTATGTGAACATATAAACCTTAATATTAATTTTCTCAAAGTGAAACAATTTTCTTTTCTTTTCTTTAGTTAAAATTTGTACATAAAAATGCTGATTATACCAACATAAAACATTAATAAATAAAATAGGACTTAAAGCATTTCCTTTTCTTTTCTTAAAACTTTTTTGTACATAATTAACCAAATGCAAAACAAGATAAGAATACTTAATAAATACATTTCCCACCTTGTAAATAAATCACATTCACCTACACTTACACATTTACATTATACATTTGCTTATTCTTGTACATTTGATACATATTACATTTGAGATCGCAATTCGATTTGGTTGTAAATTATTTGGACACTACTCTCCTAATAAGTCTCATCCCCCATTTGTAAATAATTATACCCCCATCCCCGGATACTCATTTGTAATAGTTTAGGACTTTAAATTCCCGCAATTTATCGCTTTCGAATTATGCCATGATAGATCTAGGG
The DNA here is from genome assembly GCA_948472305.1 of Vicia faba. Classification (NCBI taxonomy): domain Eukaryota; kingdom Viridiplantae; phylum Streptophyta; class Magnoliopsida; order Fabales; family Fabaceae; genus Vicia; species Vicia faba. The sequence continues at coordinate 1,602,162,665 of OX451739.1, forward strand.
TTGTATGTAAATAAAATCAAATGCTAGATAACCTAATACAAAACAAATGCATGAAATCAATACACAATCACACTTGCACCCCTAGGGTAATCCCGCTTGTTGCCTTCCAAAATGGGCCATGCTTGCACGTCGAGTTTCTTTGGCAAAACAATTCAAATGATCATAAGTCCCTCGATGACACTTTCGAAAGTTACCTAATCAAATGATCATAGTCCCTTCAAGCAAAATTGCCAAAGACACTTGGCACCATTGCATTCATGGTCCATACGATGACCCGCGCCTGTCCCGTTAACATCCTAACGCAAGATTGTCCACCAAGTACAATGGTGGAACAAAATTGTTAAAAGGGTTAAAACATAAGAAAAACCTTTGAGTAAATTTAGGGGTAGACAACTCTTAGCTACTTGATCCAACTTGCAAAAACACTTTCCTGCTCTTCAAAAACCACACTCCACAAACGCTTTCAAAATAAACTTTCAAAAACATTTGAAACATCTTTTCGAAAAGATACACACCTTCGTATATACTCAAACACGAGTCATTACAACGGTTGCCGAGACGAAGGCGTCTTTTTCAAAACATTTTCAAAACACACACACACACACACACCATTTCAAGCAATCGAAAATCAAGGCAAGTGATCTAAAACAAGTAACTAAGAGCCCAGGGATAACCATGGATGAAAAGGGTGCTAATACCTTCCCTTTTCATAATCTACCCCCCGAACCCATGAAACATCTCAAAAGGTTTTTCCTGTGCTTTTTAATCTTTCCTTTAGGATAAAATAAATAGTCAGTGGCGACTCTTGCTAAACCGAACAAGTGCGAAAACAAACGCAAAACTAAAGTCAGTTCTCCCACCGTATCACAGACGACATCCGGGATATCGGCTTGGAAATGATAGGCTCATCATTCATTGTCTTTGCAACTGCGACTTTAGGAGAAACTTCCTCAAAATGTTGGAAAGGCGTTTCTATGAATTCGCCATCCAACTCCATATAGCGGAAGGAGTTGAGGTGACTTATCATGTACTCTTCCTCACCGTGCACCGTTATGATCTTACCCTGAACAGGATACTTTAGCATTTGGTGTAAAGAGGAGGTAACTACCCCAGCATAGTGGATCCATGGCCTACCCAACAAGCATGAATATGAAGGACGAATGTTCATCACATGAAAGGTAGAGTTGAAGGTCTCGGTACCCACTTTGATTGAGATGTCCACCTCTCTGTGAACCATCCGCTTAGAACCGTCGAAGGCTCTAACAATGATGTTACTGGGTTTTAATGTCAATCCTTCGCAGTCTAGCCTGTCCAACGCCTTCTTCGGTAGGACATTCAAAGATGAACCGATATCAACCAAGACATGGGCAAGTGTAGTCCTTCTGCACTCCACTGAGACATGCAGCGCATCATTGTGATTCCTTCCTTTAGGGGACAAATCAGCATCAAAAAATCCAAGACCATTATCAACTATAAGGCTAGCCACGCACTCTTGAAACTGATCTGCATAAGTCTCTTGAGGCACGTGTGCTATTTTTAGAAATTTGATTAAGGCCTTAGCATGAGCCTCAAAGCAGAGTAGGAGAGCTAGCATGGAGATTTTGGAAGGGGTTTTCCCTAGCTTCTCCACGACATCGTAGTCGCTCTTCTTGATTATCTTTAAGATTTCTTCCATCTCTTTCTGGGTGGTCTCAGGGATAACCACAGTCTGAGCCTTCATCCTGACAGGCGCTTCTAGTATCCCTTTACCTTTATCGGTAGTATCAACAGCGGGTCTAGCTTCGGGAGCATCCAATTCTTCAATTACCGGGCTCTGCACAGATGGCTTGATAGGCACAAAAGCTTTCGAGGGTTCGAAGACTGCTCGTGGAGGAGCAATCTCCAGAGAGAAGATCCTTCCGCTGCGAGTTATCTGGCTTGTTCCCGCAATATTCCCTATATTAGGGGTTTCATCATCAGAATTCTCTTGGACTGATTCTATCTGCTTGACACCATGGTAGAAGATATCTCCTCCGTAATTCCATGGTATCGTCTTGTTAGATTTATACGGGACAAGCCCCGGCCTTGTGATTTTTAGCGGCACAAGCTTAGGATCAGGCGTAATCTTGACAGACCTTTTGCAGGTCTTGGGAAGATTGTCGGAGATGGTTATTATGGCAATGTCGTTGATAGGAGTAACAAAGGTAGCAGGAGTAACAAGAGTGATAGTATCAACAAGAGTCTTTTGGAAGAGGATCTCTTGGGTATCCATCAGGCGTTGGATGCCTGATTTCAACAGTGGGAAATCGGATTGCAAGTTTGAAGAAAAGTAACAGTCTTTTCCACAGCCTGGGAATATCCCGGCTTTCATCAAATTCACTTTAATCACTGGTAACGGAGTCAAAAGGTCATCAACAGTGGTAACATGAAGATCTTCCACGATGGCATGGACATTATGACCATGTTTTGGCATATGAGCGAATATCATGTTGGGTTTCTCGGGAGCATCAAACTCTACCTCCTTGGCGTCTATCAGATCTTGGATCTTGTTTTTTAGGGCCCAACAGTTGTTGGTGTCATGCCCTACATTGTCCGAATGGTATGCACACTTTGCATTGGCATGGTAATAGGGAGAAGAGGTATTAGGATTTTTCGGCGCTTCTTTCAAGTTGGTAAGATTCAGCTTTAACAAATGAGGGAGGACTTGAGCCGGTGTCATGTTGATTCGGGTGAATTGCCGTTGTGGCCTTTCTACCCTTTGCTGATTAGCTCTTGGTTGACTGCTTCGAGGTTGATCAGCTGAAGAGTTTTGAATCACCACAGCCCCCACCGTTGGTCGGTGCTCTGTTCTTTCTTGATTTTTCTGGGAATACACCGCAAAAGCTTCTTTCTTGGCTGGGAAGGTCTTCTTAACAGCAGTGGAAGCGGAAGCATCCTTCTGAATTTTACCACTTTTAATGCCAGCCTCGACCCTTTCACCGGTCAGAATTAGTTCGGTGAATCCTACAGATGAACTCCCGATTAAATGATTGAAGAAAGGGCCAGACAGGGTCCCTAAAAACATGTCAACCAGCTCTCTATACGACAAAGGTGACTGCACTCTTCCAGCCAAATCCTGCCACTTCTGAGCATATTCCTTGAATCCCTCATTAGAGGCTGTACCCATACTCTGTAGTTAAGTACGAGTAGGCGCTAAATCAACATTGTATTGATATTGTTAGTAGAAAGCAGCAGCTAAGTCTTCCCAGTTATGAACATCTAATCTCTCAAGTTGATAGAACCAGTCCAATTGCGTGCCTGATAAACTATCTTGAAAAAAGTGGACCCAAAGATCCTTATCAGAGGAGTGAGGTTGGATCTTTCTGACGTAGGACCTCAGATGCATCTTTGGACAAGACAAACCGTCATACTTAGCAAATATAGGTACTTTGAACTTGGGAGGAATGATGATCTGAGCAACCAACCCTAGTTCTTCGAAATCTAAACCAGGTACCCTTTGCAACTCAATGGCTTCCAACCGATCCTCAAGATTTTTATACTTATCATCCGCCGGCGGGTATTGCTGTTCAGAGTAATCTTCATCCTCTTCCTCTTCTTCCTCTTCAGCCTCAGATTCAGAAGGTACCGCATCTCCTTTTCCTTTACCAGCCCCTTCATCAGATGTTGAAGGGAAGTAGAGGACCTTTCTAGCATTGCTCTCAAACCTTCTTCCCATAGTGGCCACACCAGGCCTTTTCTTCTTTTTCTCTTTATCTTTCTCCAACAGTGCTTTAAGGTCCTCTTGACCCTTTGCTAAGGTCATGAGGAGTTGCTGGAATTGCGAATTCTGTGCTTGCAGATCTTTAACCGTCTGCTCAATATCCATCTCGCTGAAATAAACAGCAGAAAGATAAGGAAACCTGGTGTGAGGACCTGTTTATGCATATGATGAATGATATGTTATTCATGTAATGCATTCAAGGATTTAGAAATTCAAATTTGTTGCAAACAAAAAGGAACACACGTCATATTAATAAGAAGAAAGTTGTCAGTACATAAATGCCCCATGGGAGAAATATTACAAAATTCTTAATGTAAAAAGACATTGCGCATCCTCTTTGGTGCGATGTAAGTGTTGAGAGTATCCTATTCATGAAGTCGACGGGTAAGTTCCAAGACCTTCTTCTCACTGGCATAGAAGCTGGCTTCAAAAGTATTCCGTTCTTCCTTGAGTTGGATCCAACTCTTTTGCAATTCTTCCAATGATGTCGGCATGTCAGGATATAGGAGGGTGTATGGAACCTCTCCTTCCATAATAGGCTCTTTGATCACGGGGAGAATGTGAGGGTAAAGCATCATAAGACTCTGGGCGCGGGTTCGTACCCACTTGAGGTAGGGCTTAAGGGGGATGGAATTCTTGTGTCCCAGTGTCTTACTATCCACTTTGTTGGGTATCCTCCATGCTCGGATGAACCTTTGTCGAAGTCCTTGAGCGTCATTGTCGAAGTCAAAAACCAAGTCAGGAATCAGCATATCATATGGGCCATCCCTTCTAGCATATCCAAACTGTCTAAGAGCTAAACAGGGGTTGTAGGTAATGCCTCCCCTAATGCCAAGTAATGGGACATTAGGGAATTCCCCACAACGATCAATGATGATGACATTTTCTCTGGACCGAGAACTCCAATGTACATCTGAATGTGTGAGAGTCATCAACCGTTGTGACCACCTCAGGCCTTGTTCATTCTTCAAGACTGACTGAGGAAGGTGAGAAATAAACCACCTTGCAAGAAGAGGGGTACAACACATGAGAACACCTCTTTTCCTCATTGTTCGCGTGTGAAATGAGTGTAGGATGTCCCCAAGCAATGTAGGCACAGGATTCCGAGATATGAAAATCTTGACAGCATTCACATCTATAAGTTGATCAGGGTTTGGGAACAAGACCAACCCACAGATGAGGAGTGCCACAACCTCTTCAAAAGCTTGTAGATCTAGAGAATTCCAGCAGTCTTGTGCCTTCTCAAACAGAAACTTTGCCAAGAAACCCTTGATACTACTTCTGGTTTCCCAATGTCCTTTGATATCAGATGGTTGCAAGTGTAGTGCTTGAGAAACATCTTCAGGCTTTGGTTCTTTTTCCGTACCGTTGTAGGGTAGTTGATGAAGAATAGGAATCCTCAGGAGTTGAGAAAATTCCTCCAAAGCAGGTACCAGTTGGTAATCAGGGAATGTAAAGCAATGGCGTAGGGGGTTAAAGAACTGGAAGAGGACCTTCACCATGTCTTCTTCAATGTTGGAGTTGACCAAGCTGAGGAGTCTACCATGTCTTTCACTGAAGGGAGAATTCTCTGGAATCTTGGAAGCAAGCTCCTTGAGTTGAGGAGGAATTCTCATAAGGTTTACCTGAATTGTTTTCCCGCGGAGTGATTCCATAACCTACAAAACAAGAACAAAGATGAAGATCCAAACCCTTAAAATGGTTAGTGGATGCGTATGATGCTTTATGATGTTCATGATGTATGCATAAACATATGTACAAGAAAATCACACAAGATCCTAGTTTCAGGATTGCATGAGGTTTCATAGGTAAGTACCCTCTTGAAGTTAGTTGGCTTAACCTGTCCTATAAATAGTAACCGGGTTCTAAGGAGCTCAATATCATTGGATTATTTTCTGTGTTTATTTTATTGGTTTAGCCACTTAACTGGCGACCAAAATATTCCAAGAAAACAACCCTTAATGAGTGCAGTATCGAGTATCTACCAACTTCGGACTGCACCAAAGCCGGTCATCTCACTACCCCTAAAAAAAGCCAAGATGGTCAAGTAAGGTTCTAAGAGCTCATTAGTGCTTCATGACATTGCTCAGCGGCCCCGTATTCTCTTTGATTGACTCAAAGGCTACCGGTACTCACAAATATGTCGCACTAATATAGCTATTGCTTCAACCATGTCGGTATACCCCGCACAGTTTCCACAATGTATTGCTATTTACCTATGAATGTTTCCCAAGAATCCAGGTGGAGGATTTCAAACCCAAACAATAGATCCAAATGTAAAGCAATCAAAGCAAACAAGGTAATCATACAAAGGTGATCTAAACCCTAAGGTTACTCCACTTTTAAAGTTTTTCCCCAGCAGAGTCGCCAGTTCTGTGATACGGTGGGAGAACTGACTTGAGGTCTTGCGTTTGTGTTCGCAAATGTTTTGGTTTAGCAAGAGTCGCCACCGACTTTTTATTTTATCCTAAGGAAAGGTCAAAAAGCACAGGAAATACCTTTGAGATGTTTTCTTGGGTTCGGGGAGTAGATTATGAAAAGGGAAGGTGCTAGCACCCTTTTCATCCATGGTTATCCATGGGCTCTTAGTTACTTGTTTAGATCACTTGCTTTGCTTTTCCAATTGTTTGAAATGGTGCTTTGTGTGTGGTTTTGAAAGATGTTTTGAAAAGAGGCCATCGTTGTGGAAACCTTTGTAATGATTCTTATTTGAATGTATACAAAGATGTTTTTGTCTTTTGAAAAGATTTCAATGTTTGAAAATTTGATTTGGGAAAATGTTTTGAAATTGTGTTGTGAAGTGTGTTTGAAAATAGCAAGGATGTTTGCAAGCTTTTTGATCAAGTAACTAAGAGTTATCTACCCTATTTTACTCAAAGATCTTTCTTATGTTTTTAACCCTTTTGACAGTGTTATTTCACCATTGCATTTGGTGAATAACCTTGTGTTAGGATGTTAAACGGGACAGGCACGTGTCATCGTATAGACCATGATAGCAATTGCGTCAAGTATCTTTGGCAATTTTATTGGGGGACTTGATCATTTTTGTTTAGGCAACCAAGATAGCGTCATCGAGGGACTATGATCTTTTGTTTTTTTTTTTGCCAAAGTACCCAACATGCATACCATGGCCCATTTTTGAAGGCAACAAGTGGATTGTAACCCTAGGGGTGCAAGTGTGCCTTGTGTTTGATTTTCATGCATTTTTGTCTTTGGTTAGGTCAAACTATTTGTTGATTTTGATTTTTGCATACAAACCCTAATTCTCTAATCATGGCATAATTGAAAGCGTAAAGTGCGAAAATTTAAAGTTCTAAGCTATTACAACATGATTATGGGGATGGGGGTACAAGTTTGAATAGGGGGTATTTGACAAGAATATAAACCCTAGATTACTATTACATCCAAATTGAATTACAATGCATAAATATTTAAATGTACAATATTTAAATAAAATAAATAAATAAATAAAATGTATTATGCAAAAAAGAAGTTTTTATTTGTTTATGTATGTAAAAGTATTATTGATATAAAAAATATAAAGAAATAAATAAAAAAAGATTGATTTTATTTATTTAAGGGTAAACCCTAATTTACTTCAAAATAAATATTATATATTATTTATATACAAAAATATATTAATATGTGTAAAAATGAAATATATTTAAAAAAAGGGTATTTTTTAGTATATTTAATAATAAAAATAAAAATGTAATATTTTTGTATTTCTTTTATTCTAAGCATTTAATAAAAGTATATATGTTTATTATGTGTATATTAATCAAATTAAATATGTACAAAATAAAATAAAATATGTACAAAAATAAAATATATTCAAGAAAATATTTTCAGTGTGAATAAGCATAAGAAATAAAAATAAAAGTATCATTTACATTATTTTCAAGTTTTAAATAAATTATAAAAGTATTTAAAAGCCTTTAATGTTAGAAATAATCAAAATAAAATGCCAAATAAATGTAAAAAATTATGAAAATATTTTTTAAGCATTTTTTATGTTTGGAAATAAAATAACAAAGTCAGAAAAGAAAACAAAAATACAAAAATGCAAAAAGATAAGAAATTGGGCCAGGGGGTGTAAAACTGAAAAAAGGGGTGTTAGGAGCAAAACTGGCCAGGCCCAGCCCAAGTCTTCATCTTCAACCTCCAGCAATTGTCAAACGCGCGCGCGCCTGGTTCAAACTGGAACATCCTGGAAACGTGATCTTTTGCCAAAACTCACAACATCAAACTTGTAGAGAATTTCAATACGATTCTAACCATATAAAGCATTAATCCTAACTCTCAAAGACCAGAGAGAATTTCTCTGGCCCTAAAATCTGACCTAGTTTTTTCAGCATGTTCATGGATGAAATTCTCCTAGCACACTTAATATAAATGAAAACTGAGCATATGTACAGCTTCATGGCATTGAATACTATATTTTTCATTCACAAACCTAAGGCTAAATGTTCCTAAATAGAGAGATAGAAAGTGATGAAAAACCTGTTTCAGTTGGATTCGAGTAGGGCAATGCAGTGCTTCTCAACAAGTTTTGAGGTGTTTGGTAGCTTGCCTGAACTTCACTTGATCTTTTCCAATAGCTAGCTTGCCTTGAATGTCCCTGAATCAGCCTATAGAACTCAACCTGCATAAGCTTGAAATGAAAATGGTGAACACTATAAATGGAGTTACAGTTGGCAATGGAGGTTTGGGATAGCTTGAGTGAGTTGAATGCAAGGTGTTTGAAGCCTAAAGGGGCAAAACGTATGAGCCAAATGAGCTATGACACTCAAGTTGCAGCACCTGCCCTATTTTGCCAAAGAAGAGTGGTTTCTGGCTATGGGAGGTTTTGAGGCTCAAGCCCTCGTATTTCTTGCTCAAAGGGTTGTGTGAAAGTTGTTTGTAATGTTTGTGTAAGCTAACAATGGCTGGTTTTCAAGTTGGCAAGTGTTTGGACAATTTCTTGTTTTTGAAGCAAAGATGTGGAAGTTGTCAATACAGGCCTGTACAAGCCATCTAATATGCTGCACACAATCCTCTTGGTTGCTGGAATTTATGGATTTGATTTGGCTCCTGAGATCTTGGCCCTATGCTTCAAAGATCATGTTTTGACATAAAGCATACCTTTTCCAAAATAGAAATGTACCTTTTTCTAAATAAGGCTTAGTTTTGTGCACAATGCCAAAATGGACAAAACAAATGCTTAGACTGATGAATTTGCATTTAATTAAGGAGTTTGAACTGGTTTAGAGGCCTGAAAACTAGTACAAAGCATGCTGGTTTGAAAATGCCACTTGAGTGAACATGTATTTGCCATGGATACAAAGTGAGTTTTTGCCAACTTCAAGCATTCGATTCTCCCTAACCACAAATGTGTTTAAGGAGTTCTTGGACAATTTTGAAATCTTGCAAAATGCACTATAATCCATATTTGAAATTCAACTTGAGATTCCAAGTGGAACGATGTGAAAAATGGCCAAGAAGATGAGTCAAAATCCTGCCTAAACTAGGGCAAAATTTCTCTAAGTTAAAAGTTTTAGGGACCCTTGTTCCAAAAATCATAACTTGAGATCCAAGCTTCTTTTGAGAAAACTTTGTGAATAAAAGTTGTAGACTTTGTGGAGAACTACAACTTTCATGTTGTAAGTTTTGTTTGAATCCATTTGCATCATGGGGAAAATGTAGGACAAAGTTAGGAAAAATTAAGAAAATTTCATAACTTAGAAAATTTCTAAGTTATGAAAATTTTCAATTTCAAACCCTAAATTGCAATTTTGGGTTTCTTGATGAACAAGTTTCATAATTTGACACATCTTGATGAAAAATGACCCTTGGCACTTGATTTTGACCAAAAAGTCAAAGCTTGACTTTTCAGTGTACAGTCAAATTTTGATTAGTTGACTGAAAAATTCATCTGTCAATCCTATGTATTTGAGATCTTTTGAACTTGTTGAATAAGTAAAGATGATGCCATTGAGTCCTTGAGTCCATGGTTGAGCTTAATTTGCCATTGGCTAGGTCAAACAGTCAAAAATTGCCTTTGTACAGTCAAAACCCTAAAAATGACCATTTTGCCCTTTTGGTGATCTGATCAAATTTCTTGTGGAATTATGGTCCAAACTTGATCAAATGGTTCATATCAGTTCATAATGTTTATGTGGGTCAGAATTCATGAGGTTTGACTATAAATTGGCCACAATTGACTTTTTCCCCATTACAGTTGATTTCTAGGTCAACTGTCCAATTGACTGGGCAAAAATTTGATTCAAGGCTTGAAACTTAGTATGGACAAACTTATGAGTCCAACATGAAGTATGAAAGTAACTTTGGGCATTTAAGGTCAAAAAATCCATGTGCAAACTCAAACCCTAATTTAGGTCAACAGTGCAAGGAGATGTCTTGAGTAGAGCAAACCCTAGCTTGATCTTGAATTCTAAGAGCCTTGTGATGAGAAATGTTGATAAAAGGGGAGGGCAAATTTTTTGGTACAACAACTACCTACTCAATAATAGTGGGATAGCATTGTCTAAAGGAAACAAACATAGAACAATTCTTTTTTTGAGTAGGTAGATTAGTTCTTATGTACTTGCTCAATCAAAACAAAACCTTTTTCACACTTACACTTTTACAAACAAGTTTTCAAAAACAATTTGTTGTACCCCAAAATTTGCCCTCCCATATTTCTCAATACATGGCAGGAATAATCTCCAAGTTGCTCAAGATTGCTCAAGAGTTGGACAGTCAAGTCATCTCCTAAAGGAGTCAATCTCAAATTAGGGTTTTGTGTTGCATCAAGGTCCTTACATAAAAATGATCTCAAGTGCTCCCCAATGTCCTAATATGTTCTCAAGTTCATCCATGTCAAATTTCAAGCCTTGCAGAGGAAGTTTGGTCAGTCTATTGCTCAAGAGGTCCAAAAATCGACTGTACTAGGGCAAAAGTCAATTGTGCCCTAAATATAGTCAAACTTCAATATTTTTGTCAACATTCTCATTTTGAAGGATAATTCATCATTTGATCAAGGGTTGATCATGATTCATCAAGGATTGCTCAAAATTCATCAAGATTCAAAAGTTGCTAAATTAGGGTTTTGTAGGAAAAGTCAACTCAACTTTGACCAAGCATAAATTTCTCATAATTTATGAGAAATGACCCATCCAAAGCTAATTTTGAAGAGGATTCAATTTCCTACAATCCATCTTCACACCCCAAGATCAATAAATGCACTCACAAAAGTTACAAATTTGGACATTATAGGTCATTTTTGAAAGTCAACAAAAACACCTTTTTTTCCCAAAGCTTATAACTTGAGCATGGAATATCAAAATGATATGAGACCAAAAGGGTTGGTTATATGACATCTCAAGGTTTCCAAAAAGTCCTAGAACACCTACAAAAGTTCAAAATTGAAGAAGTTATGCATTGTTGAAGTTGAGAATTTTTCCAAAATTGCCAAAAGTCAACTATCCCCAAAACTTCAAATTTTGTCAAATGGCCCCACTTTTTTCCACTTGATTTGATCTTGTCACACGACACAGGTGTCCTATCTTCAGTCTTGTGTCAATTCATTTTTTTTCTATTTTATTTTATTTTTATTAATTTAATTCATTTTAGATCAATTTAAATCCAAATAAAATCCAAATATTGATGAAATAGGATCTTTTTGATTGATACAGCTTTCAATTATCATCATGGACAGATCAAACTCGTACCAAGCCATATCATGCACAAAATATTAAATTTGGGACATTTTTGGAAGCTTTGTAATGGAAGATCATATCAAATCCAAAATCATCAATGCATAAAGATTGGATCCACAAAACTTGACTTAATGCATTGCCTTATACATATACAAACCAAAGGCACACGATTTGAGACCTAGAGGCTGCACAATCTGGAAAACCAAAACTTGAAAAAGCTTGAAAAAGTTGGAAACTGAAATCTTGGTTAGAGGCCAATTCAAGCCAAAAACTCAACGTAGACTTCTTGCTTGACATCCACTGAAGCAGTAGCAATCAAAAGCAAAGCCAATCGCTTCCTAAAACGCGCTGTAAGTCTCCTTGAACACCGCCCTGTACATGAAAATGCAATCTCTTATTCTTGCATCCTTTTGCCAAAATCTTTGCATAATCATGCTAATCGGTCCATTTAGAGACTTTCTGCATTAACCAATTGAGTTTTCATGGCCTGTAATGCAATACCTGAATCTAGGGTTTTTGTTTCTTATTTTTAGGCGTTTGAGTTTCAGGAAAAATTGAGGCAAGTAATGGACATGGATGGAATCAGGAGAGGAAGACGAACATGGCTGTGGTCTTGGAATTAATTTCCATGGCCTAGAACTCATTTTAGAATTAACCTAGGGATTTAGCTGCGGATAAAAATCCGCAGGTAAATAACCAGGTTGCAACAAAGAAGACGCTGACGCGTCTCCCTCCCTTTGGTTGTTTTAAATCTTGCGCGCTTTTTTATATTTTTCTGATCCATTGAGTTGTCTTATTTTATTATTATTGATTTCTAACATTATAACAATCAGGCGTGTTGGTTGAGTTGGTAAACACGTTAGTGCATAGTCCAATGGGACCTGGGTTCGAATCCCAGGTCCCCCATATATTTGTTGCATTTTGTTCACAGGTATTCCAGTACAAAACCAAACGCGTGATCATCATATACCCTCATGCAATCAATGGACAGATGGCCTCCAGGCCAAATCTGATGGTCTAGATGGGAGACCCACCATGGTGCCCAGTCAACGTGTCACACTGGATCAGAAAGTCAAACGAGGCTTGCTTGTAATGGGCCTGGAAAATTGCAGATTCCACCCCTGATCTGGGCCCAACACTCCCTTGGTTATTTCTTCCTTTCTTTTTTTTCTTTTATTTAATTATTTGTTTTATTAATTATTTTTATTACCATTAACCAAATAATTTATTTTCCTCATAAAATCAAAAACAAAAAAATATATTTTATTTATTAAAATTAAACTCATCACTTTTATTTTTGTAAATAAATATCAATTTAATTAATTTAGTTTAATTAGGTTTAATTTTTAATATATTTGCAAATAATTAAAATTAATGTAGAAAATTAGGTTTTCATTAACTTTGGCCAAATTTATTTTATTTCCTTAAATATAAAAAATCCAAAAATATATATTTTAATTAATTAATTAATTTATTTATTTAACTTAGATTTAATTCCTTTTAATTCAAAAATAAACCAAAAAAATGCTTTCTTTCAAAAAGGGTCAAAACCCTAAAAAATATGCCGTTTTAATTTCTCGCACGCGATCCATATTTTATTGTAATTGCTTCCGGAATGTAATAGATTTTAATTAGGACTTTGAATTATTTTATCGCTTTCTTTTATTTTACGCAATTTAAATTAAAGGGTTGTTTTTGGCGATGTAAATACCTGACGCCTTGTAATAGTTTAGATTTAATTTCCGCAAATTTAAATTCCGCAACTATACACTGTTAGATGTTTGATAACAGGGAATGCATGACAAGATCAAATGTATGAACTTAAAATCAACAAGCTCACCCATAACATGTACAAAGATAAAATTAACCGAAATAACACACTCGCACATGAGCACTCTTAGGGTACACCTCACTTGGTTGCCTTCGAACGTGGTCATTGAGTATAGGAAGTTTTAGAGGTCGCCCTCTTGTCCAAAGATCATAAGTTGCCTCGAAACGGTTGCCTCATAAAAAATGATCTAAGACATTAGGGTTACCGCTAAGGCGTCCTAACGTTGCTTTAGTGACCACGCGTCCCTTAATCGAATTGACCCTTAAAACTCCAACGACGGTGCTACCTACTCCTCAATAGTGGGATAGCATTGTCTAAAGGACATTTGTACAGATTAATTCCTTTTTCGAGTAGGTAGATGGTTCTTAAGTACTTTCTCATTCTAAAATAAAACAAAACTTTTCGCACTTACACCTTTCAAAGAAAAACTTCTTTCAAACCTACAAACACAAAGAAAAGCAAATTTTGAAAACACTTTGAGCAAGTACCTAAGAGCCCATGGATAACCATAGATAGAAAGGGTTCTAACACCTTCCCTTTCTATAATCTACCCCCTGGACCCGAGAAACATCTCGAAAAAGGAATTTTTCTGTGCTTTTTTCCTTTCCTTGTTGGATAAAATAAAAGACGGTGGTGACTCTTGCTTACCGCGGCATTTTGCAAAAACAAACGCAAAATGCAAACCATCATTCCAAAAAACAGTCAGTTTTATCCCACCGTATCACAAAACTGGCGACTCTGCTGGGGAAATATATAAGTGAGGTGTACCTTAGGATTAGATCATTGTGTTTTCAATTGCATGCTTTGTATGATTTATGTTTGTGGGCTTGTATCAGAGTTCTATAGATCCTAACCCGGATCTGGGGGATACCCTTTAGATAAGTAGCAATAAACTGTGAGGGAATTGTCCGGCGTAGACCGACACGGTTGAAGCAGTAGCTATGTTGGTGTGGCACTTTAGTCATTACCGATATCCCTTGTGTTGGAACAAGGAGAATATGGGTCTTCTAAGGGGTCATTAAGCACCAACTGACCTTAGAACCTTTAAATTGACCAACTTGGCCATAGAACAGTAGCAGTATGCTACACTCATTGAGACTAAACTCTCGCTATGATTCCGGCTGCAAGAAAAGGTTGCTAAACTGTAATTATGACCGATTGAGGGTAGTCAGTGATATTGAGATCCTCTAGAACCTGGTTACTATATTTAGGACAGGTTTAAACCAACTGAACTGAAAGAGGGTAGTACCTAAGCTCCTTGCCAGCCTGAAATCTAAGGGTTCTTGGTGTGACTTGTGTGCCTTTACCATGTTTTCTATTTGTGGATACTTGTGGTGTGCTTACTATCATGACATCATAACATCATAACATTGCATACATCTTGCATTGGACTAACCTATTTCAAAGACAGGAGGGATTCATCTTTGTTTTGTTTTGTAGGTCACCATGATGCCCATGCGTAAGAATACCATCCGGATCAACTTTGTCCAGGTTCCTATCCTGCTTAAAGATTTGGTTGCCAAGATGCCTGACACTACTTCCTTCATCAGGAGGCATGGTTATCTTCTCAGTTTGGTCACCTCCAAATTGGACGAGCTGATGATGAGTGTCCTAGTCCAGTTCTATGATCCGCTGTACCATTGCTTCACTTTCCAGGATTACCAGTTGGTTCCCACCCTAGAAGAGTTCTCTGAGCTGCTCGATATCTCTGTTCTGGAGCAGACCCCATTTACTGGTTGGGAGAAAATTCTGAGACCCGAAGAGATTGCTGCAGCCCTTCATATGACCAAGCAAGAGGTAATGGCTAATTGGGAGACTAGAAGTGGAGCAAAATGCTTTTTGACTAAGTTCTTGGTTGGTAAGTGTTGTACCCCAAAATTTTCCCTCCCTTGCTTTAGGAAACCATCTTAGATTTTTCAAAGTCCCCCGAAACAAATCCAAGTCCTGGGTTATCCTTTTGCCCAAGCAAGCCACTTACAAGAGCAAGATGGTCTCACAAACTCCGGAAACAACGCTTCATCTTGAGGAAAATCAAATTCTAAGTGCTTCTTTAAAATAAGTGTTTTTAGAAAAAATCGGCGCTCCAGAACTTCTGGACCCATTCCAGATGAAGACGGTCAGAAGTTGCAAGCTTGGCTCAGCGTGGTCAGAAGTTGGCTCTTCAGCAGCTACATCAGTTCAATCAGAAGTTGTAAACGTGGTTCAGAGTGTAAGCCTCAAACAGAACATGCCCCTTCAGCAGTTACACAAGCTCAGTCAGAACTTGCTAAAGGAATACAAGAGAAACAGGAAAGTATGAAGGCTCCTTCAGAACAGGTTGAAATCAGAAGATGAAAGGCCAGAAGGATAGGTGTCACTGATACAGAATCTCTAAATCCAAATTGTCCAGAAGTAGATCCAAGGAACGTACCAGAAAACCAGGAGAATTTCCAGAGCATGCTAAGACAACAGGTAGCCAAGGCCAGAGCATGGTTTACGCTGCTGATTCAACGCTGGTTTCCCTTACCAGAATGTTGGTATTGACAGGTCTTGTCACCATTTAATGCCCATTAATGCTTCCAACCACTCCTGAGCATTCACGTGTGGCTTGGAAAATGCTTTTGCACAGATTCTGGCATGGGTCTTCACGCCACCGCCCACTTCAGAGGTCACTTCTCCCCAATCTACGCCTGCTGCTGCTACCTAGGCTGAAAGATAGCTGTTGTCACAACTTCCCAGGAATTTCTGTCAAAGAACAAATTCAAACTCTGTTGGCGCCTTAAATGTTCAAGGCATCCACAAGAACTTTGCCTATAAATAGAGAGCTTTCATCACTGCAAAAGAGGTTCAAGAAAAGAAACAGAAAAACTGCTAAGAGAGAAACGAAACTCCTAGCAACATAACATTCTGAAACTCTGCCAAAATCTCCAGCTTTGTTTCATAACTTTAAGTTTCTTACCTTCAACTTCATCAAACATCCAGCTCTTTTCTGTAAACCAAAAACATTCTTTCCAAACTTCTGACCCTATACACGTATACACCTTCACTTCCCCTTTTCCAAATCTGTCCAGAACAACCACCAGAACCAAAAGCTAACTTTCACCCACCATTTTCCAGACAGTCAGGTAAGCACCTGCTGACCCTCACCATACTGTTAAGCATCATCAGCTGTGCATATTCAAGTAACATAATGTAAATATTCATGTTATTGCTGTTTATGTTCTGAGGACTTTCATACCTCAGAACGTTCTGAGCCAGTATAGGACTTGCCTGTGACCTTGGTGATTCTGACCTCTGAAACATTTTTGCTATTTTGCTGGATCTGTTCCAAATATGTTTCCTGTTTTGTGGAGTAACAACAGGATTGCAGATGTTCTGATTAGTACAGGAAAAAGCCAAGTGCTGACTTTGACGTTAGCACATCTGAAGCCTGTTTTGCTGTCAATGACATCAGAACCTCTGAGAGTTATTGCCTTTTCAGCAGAATCAGAACTTCTGGTTTCTCCACTAACAAACTTCTGTCTTGCAGCGCAGGGAAATCAGAACTTCTGATTTCCCCACTAACAAGGTTCTGTTTTGCAGGTTCTAGAGTCAGAAGTTCTGACTCATCCAGTTTCACCAACAGGTTGATCATCTGACAGCGGATCTGGGTCAGAACTTCTGATGGCCTCCCAACAGCGTGCGAGCTCCCTCTCTCTCTCTATATATCTTGTTTTTCGCTATTTTCTTTTTTGTCTATTTTTCTCGTTGAACCCCCCATGTACAAATGTGTATCCCCCTCCCCTAATTGTTGTAATAGCGTAGGATTTTATATTTCCGCTTCTCATTTGCTAGTAATTAGGACATGTATGGCAAGATAAAATCAATGAAATAGAAAAACCTAATTCAAAGAAAAACTCTTGTATGCAATAAAACACACTTGCACACTAACACCCCTAGGGTATTCCACTTTGTTGCCTTCAAATAATTGGGCCATATTGCATGTTGAATTTCTTTGGGTAAAACAAACAATCAAAATGATCATAGTCCCTCAAAAATGTTGCCTAAACGAATGATCAAGTCCCTTTTAAAAAATTGCCCAAAGACATTCAACACTATTGCAATTATGGTCTAAACGATGACCCGCGCCCGTCCCGTTCATCTCCTAATACAAGATTGTCCACCAAATGCAATGGTGGAACAAAATTGTCAAAAGGTTTAAAACATAACAAGAATCTTTGAGAAAACTTTAGGGTAGATAACTCTTAAGTACTTGTCAATTTGCAAAGAAAACACTTGCCTATTTTCAAAACCCACTTCACAAACACTTTCAAAATCAACTTTTCAAACCCTTGAAACATCTTTTTTTTTAAAAAGATAAAACACATTTTGTAAAACATTCGAGTAAAGAATTGTTACAAGGTTAGCCTAGCACAAGGCATCTTTTCAAAACGTTTTCAAAACCACACACAAAGCACCATTTCAAACAATTGAAAACCAAGGCAAGATTGATCTAAGCAAGTACCTAAGAGCCCATGGATAACCATGGATAGAAGGGGTGCTAATACCTTCCCCTTCTATAATCTACTCCCCGAACCCAAGAAAAATCTCAAAGGTTTTTGCTGTGCTTTTTAAACCTTTCCTTAGGATAAAATAAAAAGTCGGTGGCGACTCTTGCTCAACCGAAACATTTGCGAACACGAACGCAAAACACTAGTCAGTTCTCCCACCGTATCACAGAACTGGCGACTCTGCTGGGGATACTTCTTTAAGTGGAGTAACCTTAGGGCTTAGATCACCCTCTTGCATGACTAATTGTGTGATTGGCTTGCTTTATACTTGGGCTCTATTGTTTGGGTTTATAATCCTCCACCCGGATTTTGGGAAACATTCATAGATAGCAATACGTTGTGGAAACTGTGCGGGGTATACCGACACGGTCTAAGCAATAGCTATATTAGTGCGACATATTTGTGAGTACCGGTAACCCTTGAGTTCAATCAAGGAGAGTACGGGGCCGCTGAGTGATGTCACTAAGCACTAATGACCTAGAACCTTACTTGACCAGCTTGGCCTTTTATTAGGGGTAGTGAGATGACCGGCTTTGGTGCAGTCCGAAGTTGGTAGATACTCGATACTACACTCATTGAGGGTTGTTTCCTTGGAATATTTTGGTCGCTAGTTAAGTGGCTAAACCAAAACAATGAACAATGAAAACAATCCAGTGATATTGAGCTCCTTAGAACCCGATTACTATTTATAGGACAGGTTTTTAAGCCAACTACACTCAAGAGGGTACTTACCTATGAAACCCCATGCAAGCCTGAAACTAGGGTTTGGTGTGATTTGCTTGTACATATGTCTTGTGCATACATCATAAACATCATAAAGCATCATATGCATTCACTAACCATTTCAAGGGTTTGGATCTTCATCATTGTTCTTGTTTTGTAGGTCATGGAAATACCTCGCAGAAATACCATTCAAGTCAACCTTGTGAGAATCTCTCCTCAACTCAAGGAGATCACTTCAAGAATTCCGGAAAATTCATCCTTCAGTGAAAGACATGGTAGACTGCTCAGCCTAGCCAACACCAACATTGAAGAAGACATGATAAAAGTGCTATTCCAGTTCTTTGACCCTCTTCACCATTGCTTCACTTTCCCTGATTATCAGTTGGTTCCCACTTTGGAGGAGTTTTCTCAACTCCTAAGAATCCCTATCCTTAATCAACTACCCTTCAACGGTACGGAGAAGGAACCAAAGCCTGAAGATGTTGCTCGAGCACTACATCTACAACCATCTGAAATCAAGGGGCATTGGGAAACCAGAAGCGGCGTCAAAGGATTCTTAGCAAAGTTCTTGTTTGAGAAGGCACAAGAATGTTGGAACTCATTGGACCTACAAGCCTTTGAAGAGATCGTGGCACTCCTTATCTATGGGTTGGTCTTGTTCCCAAATCCCGACCAATTGGTAGATGTCAACGCTGTCAAAATCTTCTTGTCCAGAAACCCAATACCAACATTGCTTGGGGACATCCTTCACTCATTTTACACACGAACAATGAGAAAGAGGGGTGTTCTCATGTGCTGTACTCCTCTCCTTGCAAGGTGGTTTATTTCGCACCTTCCACAATCTGTCCTGAAGAATGACCAAGGTACAAGGTGGTCCCAACGATTGATGACTCTTACTCATTCTGATGTACATTGGTGTTCTTGGTCCAGAGAAAATGTCATCATCGTCGATCGTTGCGGGGAGTTTCCTAATGTTCCTTTGCTTGGAATCAGAGGAGGTATCACCTACAATCCTTGCCTAGCTTTGAGACAATTTGGATATGCACGGAGGGATGGCCCTCATGACATGTTGATTCCTAGCCTAGTTTTTGACTTCGACAACGATGCGCAAGGACTTCGCTAAAGATTCATCAGAGCTTGGGGAAAACTCAACAAGGTTGATAGCAAGACTCTGGGACACAAGAACTCCATCCCTCTTGAGCCCTATCTCAAGTGGGTACGAGCCAGAGCCCAAAGTCTAATGATGCCTTATCCTCATGTACTCCCGGTGATTAAAGAGCCCGTCAATGAAGGAGAGGTTCCCTACATCATCCTGCATCCAGACATGCCTACATCATGGGAGGAAATGCAGAAAAGTTGGATTCAGCTCAAGGAGGAACGGAACACCTTTGAAGCTAGTTACTACGCCAGTGAAAAGAAGGCTCTAGAGCTTACCCGCCGACTCCACGAGCAAGAAGCCCTCAATACCTACATCGCACCAAAGAGGATGCGCAATGTCTTTCTACCTTGAGAAGTTTATGTTGTAATATTTGGCCCATGGGGCATTTATGTACTAACAAATTTCTTCTTATTAATATGACGTGCGTTCTTCTTTGTCTGAAACAATTTTGAATGTCCTAAATCCTTGAATGCATTGCATACATCAGCATCCCATTTATCATGTGCATAAACAGGTCTCGCTCCAGGTTTCCTTATCTATCTGCTGTTTATTTCAGTATGATGGATCTCGAACAAACAGTTAAAGACCTACAAGCCCAGAATGCACAGTTCCAGCAACTCTTGATGACCTTGGTCAAGAGTCAAGAGGATATCAAGGCTCATCTGGAGAGTAGAGACCCAGTGAAGAAGAAAAAGAGGGTCGGAGTGGCTACTTTGGGGAGAAGATTTGACAGAGAAGCTCGGAGGGTGCTTGAATTTCCTCCTACTTCTGATGAAGGGACTAGTAAAAGAGATCGAGTTGTGGTGCCTTCCGAGTCTAATGCAGAGGAGGAAGAGGTTGAAGAGGATGAAGATTATTCTGACCAGCAGTATCCTCCAGCTGATGATAAGTACAAGGGTTTAGAAGACAGATTGGCTGCTATGGAATTGCAAAGGGTACCGGGTTTGGATTTTGAAGACATGGGCTTGGTCGCCGGAATTGTGATTCCCCCAAAATTCAAGGTGCCAGTGTTTGTAAGGTATGACGGGCTGTCCTGCCCCAAAATGCATCTCAGGTCCTATGTGAGAAAGATTCAACCCTATACAGCAGATAAAAATCTCTGGATTCATTTCTTTCAAGACAGCCTGTCGGGAGCTCAGTTGGAATGGTTTTATCAGTTAGAAGGGACCAGTGTCAGAAATTGGGAAGATTTGGCCACCGCTTTCTATAAACAATACCAGTATAATTCTGATCTTGCTCCTACTCGTACCCAACTTCAGGGTATGTCACTAGGAACAAGTGAGGGATTCAAAGAATATGCACAAAAATGGAGGGATTTGGCTGGCAGGGTGCAGCCTCCTTTAACCGATCGTGAGCTCGTTGATATGTTTCTTGGGACCCTATCTGGGCCATTTTTCAATCATTTAATTGGTAACTCTTCCGCGGGGTTTACTGATTTGATCTTAACGGGCGAAAGAATCGAGGCTGGCATCAAGTCAGGAAAAATTCAGAAGGGTGTCGCTGCAAGTGTTGAGAAGAAGCCGTTTAAGAAGGAGACAGCTATGGTATATTCTCAAAGAAGAGCAGGGAAGGTGGAGCGTCGGCCGACTGTGGGGGCCGTAATGATTCAAAACACTCCGAGTGAGCAGCCTCGCTACAACCAATCCAAACCAAATCAGCAACGGGTGGAAAGGCCACAACGGCAATTCACCCGTATTAATATGACTCCAGCGCAGGTGCTTCCCCATCTGTTGAAATTGAATCTTGCCACTATCAAGGAGGCGCCAAAGAATGTAAATACATCCTCCCCGCATTATCATGCCAATGCTAAATGCGCCTATCATTCAGACAGTGTCGGACACGACACCAATGATTGTTGGGCACTCAAGCATAAGATCCAGGACCTGATAGAGGCTAAGGAGGTAGAGTTTGACGCTCCAGAAAAACCCAATGTGATATCTGCACCTATGCCGAAGCACGGTCGGAATGTCAATGCCATTGAAGAGGATCTGTATGTTGCTGACGTTAGTGATCTGACTACTCCACTGTTAACCATTAAGTTGAATTTGTTAAGGGCCGGGATCTTCCCGGGATGTAAAGAAGACTGCTACTGTTGCCACTCTCTACCGTTTGATTGTCCGCTATTGAAGAAAGGCATCCAAGGCCTCATGGATAGCCGACAAATTTTGTTCGAAAAAATTCCTGCCGTTCCAGTCCATGTTGAAAATGTCTCAATCATAACCATTCACGCCAATCTTTCCGAGGCCGTCAAAAAGCCAGTTAAGATTACACCAGCTGCAAAGTCTATACCTTTGAAGATAACAATGCCAGGGCCTGTTCCCTATGTCTCCGAGAAGTCGATACCTTGGAACTATGGTGGTGACATCTACTACCATGGTATCAAGCAAGTCGAAATAATTGAAGAAGATTCAGATGATGAAGAAGCCAGCATTAGTAACATTGCGGGCACCAGCAAAATCACCAGGAGTGGGAGGATATTTTCTCCAGAGATTGCTCCTCCAAAAGCAGTCTTTGGACCCTCATCAGCTAAAGAAGTCATCCCTGCACCAGTAAAGCTCTCTGCCAGAACTCCTTTGATTGAAGAAATTTTTGTTCCTAGTGCTGTCTCTCCTACCATTGCCGATAAAGGAAAGGGAATACAAGATGAGCCCGTCAGGACGAAGGCTCAACCCTTGGCGATTCTAGAAGCTTCCAAGAAAGAAATGGACGAGATTTTGAGGATAATCAAGAGAAGTGATTATGATGTGGTGGAACAGTTGGGGCAAACCCCCTCCAAGATCTCCATGCTGGCACTATTGCTTTGCTCAGAAGCGCACGCTCAAGCTTTGATTAAGTTTCTGAAGGCAGCTCATGTGCCCCAGGAAACCTCTGCGGATCAATTTTAGAATTGCGTGGCTAGTCTGACTGCAGACAATGGATTAGGTTTTTCTGATGCCGACCTGACCCCTAAAGGCCGAAACCACAATGATGCGTTGCATATTTCAATCGAGTGTCGCGGAACCACCCTTGCACATGTTTTGGTTGATATCGGTTCATCGCTGAATGTTTTGCCTAAGAAGGCCTTGGACCGGCTAGATTGCGAAGGTTTGGAATTGAAGCCGAGTGATATTGTCGTCAGGGCTTTCGATGGGTCGAAGAGAATGGTCCATGGAGAAGTTGAGATTCCTATCAAGATAGGTACTGAGGTGTTTAAATCCACTTTCTACGTAATGGACATCCGTCCATCATACTCCTGCCTGCTGGGTAGACCTTGGATACACCATGCTGGGGCAGTCACCTCCTCCCTGCATCAGATGCTGAAGTATCCCGTAAAGGGAAAGATCATTACTGTCCATGGTGAAGAAGAGTACATGATTAGCCATTTAAATTCTTTCCGATATGTGGAGGTTGAAGGGGAGTTCATTGAGACACCGTTTCAACATTTCGAAGAAGTGCCTCCTGAGATAGCAATGGCAAAGTTGGCAGCTGAGACACCGAGACAGATGGCCAGAATGGCATCTCTGGAGGATGCAAGGGCTGCAGTTAAAGAAGGGAAGAATTCAGCGTGGGGGCAGTTACCCGATTTTCCGCATAAGGTTGATAAGCTTGGATTAGGTTTCACCACCGCTGGCCAGAAAGCTATGCGCCGGTCAAAGATTGAGAGGGCGCCAGTCAAAACTTCTCCTTACCGAATCAACGCCCTAGAAGATGAAGACAAAGAAAGCAACTTTGAAGAATGGATTCATCCAACTGTCAGAGGAGGGTTGAGCAATTGGGAGGCTAAGGACTTTGTCCCCATTACTTTTATTCCTCAGTAATTTATCTATCAAACATTTCCTATTTGGTCTGTAATATTTTACTTTCAAACAATCCGTACACTATCTTTTCGCCTCCTGCCTTACCCGGGGCATGTAGGTCCACTTGTAAGGGTTTTGACTATTTTTCATATTCATATGCCATGTTTAATGATTCATTGGACGTTTTTCATTTGATAAACTGCTTGTGTTCATTTTCTTTCCTTTTTGCATTTTTTGTTTAAGGATGGCTATCCCTTACACACACCCACACCCACCAATGCAGGTACCCATCCACTCCGGATTCCACGGGTGACTATTCTGCTGTATCTTTCAATAACTCTGAAGACCTGGTCAATCTAGCCGAGTATGAAGATGACGAAGGTTGTGAAGTACCAGGGGAACTAGCCAGACTTCTGCAACAAGAGGAAAGGGCCATCTTACCGCATGAAGAGCCGTTGGAAACTGTCAACTTGGGAACCGAGGAGAATCAGAAGGAGGTGCAAGTGGGTGCCAACCTGGAACCAGAAGTTAAGGAACGCTTGGTACAGTTACTGAATGAGTATGTTGAAATCTTCGCTTGGTCCTATGAAGACATGCCAGGTCTAGACACCGACATCGTGGTTCACCGTCTCCCCACAAGAGAAGACTGTCCACCGATCAAGCAAAAAGTTTGCCGAATGAGGCCTGACATGTCTGAAAAAATCAAAGCAGAAGTAATGAAGAAGTTCAATGCTGGCTTCTGGCTGTTACGTCCTATCCTCAATGGGTCGCTAACATTGTGCCAGTGCCTAAAAAGGATGGAAAAGTCAGAATGTGTGTGGACTACCGGGATTTGAATAGGGCCAGTCCTAAGGATGATTTCCCGCTACCTCATATTGACATCTTGATCGACAATACAGCTCAGCATAAGGTGTTTTCCTTCATGGACGGATTCTCGGGCTACAATCAAATCAAAATGGCCCCCGAGGATATGGAGAAAACAACTTTTGTCACACAATGGGGCACTTTCTGTTACAAAGTGATGCCGTTCGGGCTGAAGAACGCAGGGGCAACTTATCAACGCGCCATGGTAGCTTTATTTCATGACATGATACATCATGAGATTGAAGTTTACGTAGACGATATGATAGCTCGGTCGCAAACAAAGGAAGAGCACCTTGAACATCTGGAAAAGCTGTTTACCAGATTGAAAGAATACAAGTTAAGGCTGAATCCAAGCAAATGCACTTTTGGAGTTAGGTCCGGTAAACTCCTGGGATTCATTGTAAGCAACAAAGGCATTGAAGTCGATCCGGCAAAAGTAAAAGCAATACAAGAGATGACTGCTCCCCGTACTGAAAAGGAAGTTAGAGGTTTCTTGGGGCGCATAAACTATATTGCCAGGTTCATTTCGCATCTGACTTCTACCTGTGAGCCAATTTTCAAACTCTTGAAAAAAGATCAGGTAGTTGAATGGAACGACGACTGCCAAGCTGCTTTTGATAGAATCAAGGAGTATTTGCTAGAACCTCCTATTCTGATGCCACCCATCGAAGGAAGACCATTGATCATGTATTTGACCGTCTTGGATAACTCAATGGGGTGTGTTGTGGGCCAGCATGACGAGTCTGGTCGAAAAGAGCATGCTATTTATTACCTTAGCAAAAAGTTTACCGACTGTGAGACTCGCTACTCACTGCTCGAGAAAACTTGCTGCACTTTGGTATGGGCTGCTCGCCGACTAAGACAGTATATGCTGTCCCATACTACTTTGTTGATATCCAAAATGGACCCTATCAAATATATCTTCGAAAAGCCCGCTTTATCTGGAAGGATAGCCAGATGGCAAATGATCTTGACCGAGTATGACATCCAGTACACCACCCAAAAAGCTATAAAAGGGAGTGTACTAGCTGACCATCTGGCTCATCAGGCTATCGAAGACTATCAACCCATGAGATTTGATTTCCCAGACGAGGACATCATGAATTTGGACAACATTAAAGGTGACGGACCGTATGACGGACCCGAAAAGGGATCCCGATGGACCCTGTACTTTGATGGTGCTTCAAATGCACTCGGAAACGGCATTGGTGCAGTACTCATTTCTCCGGAAGGATGCCACACTCCTTTCACGGCCCGACTTTGCTTCAGCTGCACAAACAATATGGCTGAGTATGAAGCCTGCATCTTTGGTCTCAAGGCTGCTATAGACTTGGGGATCAAATCTTTGATCGTATTTGGGGACTCGGCTTTGGTCATCAGCCAGATCAAAGGAGATTGGGATACCAAGCATCCTAATCTTATTCCATACAAAGAACATGTTCTGACATTGTTGCCTCACTTCGAGCAAATTACCTTCGAGCACTTTCCGCGAGAAGAGAATCAGCTAGCAGATGCTCTAGCCACAATGTCCTCCATGTTTAAACTCAACTGGGATAACGAGGCTCCCCAAGTCACCATCGAGCGAATGGATGAACCCGCGCATTGTCACGAGATTAATACCGAAGAAGTAATGGAACAACCTTGGTTCCATGAAATCAAAAGGTATCTCGAGACCCAAGATTATCCTGAAGGAGCTTCCGTGAATGACAAGAAGTTCTTAAGGAAATTCGCTGCTAAGTTCTTCCTGAGCAACGACATCCTGTACAAACGAAGCCATGATTGTGTATTACTCCGATGTGTGGATAAAGCTGAAGCAGAGTTGATTATGACCGATATACACAGCGGACCATTTAGCACTCACTTGAGCGGGCATACAATGGCTAAGAAGATCCTAAGGGCAGGCTATTACTGGTCTACCATGGAGGCTGACTGCCATCAACATTCCCGTGCTTGTCACAAGTGTCAAGTCTATGCTGACAAAGTTCATATCCCTCCGGTTCCCCTCAACGTCCTGACTGCTCCATGGCCCTTTGCAATGTGGGGCATTGATATGATTGGAGAGATCAAACCCACGGCTTCCAACGGACATCGCTTCATCCTGGTTGCCATTGACTACTTCACTAAATGGGTCGAAGCAGCTTCCTTCGCCTCTGTCACCAAAAATGTGGTTGCCCGCTTTATCAAACATAACCTCATATGTCGGTATGGTGTTCCAGACAGAATCATCACGGACAACGGTACAAATCTGAATAACACAATGATCACTGCATTATGCGAACAGTTCAAGATTTATCATCACAATTCATCTCCCTATCGGCCGAAGATGAACGGTGCTGTTGAAGCTGCGAACAAAAACATTAAAAAGATTATTCAGAAAATGACAGTCACTTACAAAGACTGGCATGAGATGTTGCCGTTTGCGCTGCATGGATACCGTACGACGATACGTACTTCAACTGGGGCAACCCCATTTTCTTTGGTTTATGGCATGGAAGCTGTTTTGCCTATGGAAGTTCAGATCCCGTCTCTAAGGATTATGAAGGATGCAGGTTTGAATGAGGATGATTGGATGCAGACCCGACTTGATCAACTCAATCTGATCGACGAAAAGCGACTTGCGGCTATATGTCATGGTCAGACGTATCAAAAACGGATGATCAAGGCCTTCAATAAGAAAGTCAAACGTCAAGTGTATCAAGTCGGAGATCTAGTAGTCAAGCGGATTATCTTGCCGCAAAGTGATCCCAGGGGCAAATGGACTCCTACATATGAAGGACCATTTGTGATCAAAAGCATATTTTCTGGTGGTGCGATGATTCTGACCACCATGGACGGCGACGATTTGCCGCACCCTGCGAACGCAGACATAGTCAAAAGATACTACGCATAAAATAACCCGACAAGCCGAAAACCCGAAAGGGCGGCTTGGGCAAAAATGGGCATCCCGGTGAACCGAAAACCCGAAAGGGCGGTTCAGGCAAAAATTAGGGATAAAAACAAAAAAATCTGTACACCCGGCAAGTCGAAAACCCGAAAGGGCGGCTTGGGCAAAAAGGGGTTTCCCGGTGGATCGAAAACCCGAAAGGGCGATTCAGGCAAAAGTTAGGGAATTAAAGCGTATGACTATGTCTCGTCGGATCACTTCAAAGACGATCTCTTCATCAACCGGTTCCAGGTTTCTAATCAATCCAGCCATCGTCAAACGAAGCATTGAATGGACAGAGGTTCAGAGTTGTGAAAGCTACAGCAGAATGGAATCCCATGGAATTATTTCACATAGCCATCTTTGTTTTGTATAAATTTTTCAAATATTCACGACAAGATCCTCTTACTAGGACGATTGTCTCCTTTGTACAAATATACCCAAAGAAAATCAATACAAATACTCTTCCCAAAATTTGTGTCATTTCCCTTTTTCTTTTTCTCTTGCACTATTTGTTTTATTTTGAGAAACGTCCAATGTTTTGTTAAATAGGCATATGCATTTGAAACATGATCACTTCCTAATTGAATCTAAGAAAAGGATTACTGATAGGATGAAAGTACAAACGGACATTTTGACACCCTTTCAAAGGAAATCCCTCAAGATCTGTAATCCACATCCCTGGCAAACCCTGAGGTCTATCTCCAGCAGACCCTCAGAGCTTATCCCCAGTAAGGTTCTGAAAGGTATTCCCCGCAGAGCACGGACGTCCCTTCCGAGTTTTATTCAAGGTTATTCCTCACAAAGGCTTATAACTGGGTTATCCTCAGCTAACCACCAGGGGAGATCGCGCTCGCCAAAATTCTTCCCATCCCCAGCGGAGTTCCTCAAAATTCCCCCAGCAATAACTTATCAATATTATCCCCGGAGGAGTTTATCTTTGCAAATCCCCAGCCAGAGAATCTTCCGGAAATCATTTTCCCTCAGAGTTTAAGCCTCAGTATCCCCAGCAGATCAAAAGCTTCAAATGGACAACCCCCAGCGGAGTCAGACTTTCAAGCCTTCTCCCCGCAGGGTCTTTAGGAAGAAAAATCTTGAGTTCCCCAGTGAAATCTCCAGAGATACTTCTCTCCAAGCTGAAGATTCTCAATCTGGCCTCCCCAGCTTTAAGTCCACTAGTTTGGTACTCCCCAGTAGAAGACTTCAGGAATTCCCCAGAAGATTGGTATACAACCCAAGCTCCAGGTTCCCCAGTAACGACCCAGGACTTATCTTCCCCGGCAGCAGTCAGGATACTTCTATCTTCCGCTATCCCGGATTCATCTATCCTGTGCAAGACAGCTCTCCAGCTTACATGCACATCCATTTACATTCATAACACAAAATACACATTGTATCATGCATCATAGCATTGCATACAACTAACTCTTTGCCTTTTCAGGTAAGATCAGTCGACAGACTAAAATCATTCAAATCTCAAGTTTCTGAAAACAGTTCACGGGTTCTCCAAGTAAACGGATGTTAACCTATCACTTGTTCAGATTCTTCTCAAGACTTCTGAAAACAGTTCATGGATTCTTCCCAAGTAACGGATGTTAATCCATCAACTTGTTCAGATGCAATTTCTTAAAGACAGTTTACGGAAGCTTCCCAACAACGGATGCTGCTCTATTGCTGATTCAATCTCAAGATTTCTGAAAACAGTTCACGGGTTCTCCAAGTAAACGGATGTTAACCTATCACTTGTTCAGATTCTTCTCAAGACTTCTGAAAACAGTTCATGGATTCTTCCCAAGTAACGGATGTTAATCCATCAACTTGTTCAGATGCAATTTCTTAAAGACAGTTTACGGAAGCTTCCCAACAACGGATGCTGCTCTATTGCTGATTCAATCTCAAGATTTCTGAAAACAGTTCACGGGTTCTCCAAGTAAACGAATGTTAACCTATCACTTGTTCAGATTCTTCTCAAGACTTCTGAAAACAGTTCATGGATTCTTCCCAAGTAACGGATGTTAATCCATCAACTTGTTCAGATGCAATTTCTTAAAGACAGTTTACGGAAGCTTCCCAACAACGGATGCTGCTCTATTGCTGATTCAATCTCAAGATTTCTGAAAACAGTTCACGGTTTCTCCAAGTAAACGGATGTTAACCTGTCACTTGTTCAGTTTCTTCTTCCAGACTTCTGAAAACGGTTCATGGATTCTTCCCAAGTAACGGATGTTAATCTATCAACTTGTTTAGATGCGACTTCCTGAAAACAGCTTGCAGGTTCCTCCCAACAACGGATGTCAACCTATTGCTTGTTCAGACCCCCAATTTAGAAATGGTCCAAAGCTTGGACACTTTCCTAATGTTCCCTTCCAGATGGCATCTTTAAGCCCATCCCCAACAAGTTTCTGTCACTCTCCTAGATGGCATCGTTAAGCCCATCTCCAAATGGCATCTCTAAGCCCATTCCCGCATCCAGTGCTTTGATGAGTGCAAATTTCCGGGCACTCTAGTGTCCAATCTCCTTTTACCCTCGAGTCACGAAAGGCAAGCTTGCCAATCTAACTCTTCAGGTTCAAGAAGATTGAACAGGGGCAACTGTTGTACCCTAAAATTTTCCCTCCCTTGCTTTAGGAAACCATCTTAGATTTTTCAAAGTCCCCCGAAACAAATCCAAGTCCTGGGTTATCCTTTTGCCCAAGCAAGCCACTTACAAGAGCAAGATGGTCTCACAAACTCCGGAAACAACGCTTCATCTTGAGGAAAATCAAATTCTAAGTGCTTCTTTAAAATAAGTGTTTTTAGAAAAAATCGGCGCTCCAGAACTTCTGGACCCATTCCAGATGAAGACGGTCAGAAGTTGCAAGCTTGGCTCAGCGTGGTCAGAAGTTGGCTCTTCAGCAGCTACATCAGTTCAATCAGAAGTTGTAAACGTGGTTCAGAGTGTAAGCCTCAAACAGAACATGCCCCTTCAGCAGTTACACAAGCTCAGTCAGAACTTGCTAAAGGAATACAAGAGAAACAGGAAAGTATGAAGGCTCCTTCAAAACAGGTTGAAATCAGAAGATGAAAGGCCAGAAGGATAGGTGTCACTGATACAGAATCTCTAAATCCAAATTGTCCAGAAGTAGATCCAAGGAACGTACCAGAAAACCAGGAGAATTTCCAGAGCATGCTAAGACAACAGGTAGCCAAGGCCAGAGCATGGTTTACGCTGCTGATTCAACGCTGGTTTCCCTTACCAGAATGTTGGTATTGACAGGTCTTGTCACCATTTAATGCCCATTAATGCTTCCAACCACTCCTGAGCATTCACGCGTGGCTTGGAAAATGCTTTTGCACAGATTCTGGCATGGGTCTTCACGCCACCGCCCACTTTAGAGGTCACTTCTCCCCAATCTACGCCTGCTGCTGCTACCTAGGCTGAAAGATAGCTGTTGTCACAACTTCCCAGAATTTCTGTCAAAGAACAAATTCAAACTCTGTTGGCGCCTTAAATGTTCAAGGCATCCACAAGAACTTTGCCTATAAATAGAGAGCTTTCATCACTACAAAAGAGGTTCAAGAAAAGAAACAGAAAAACTGCTAAGAGAGAAACGAAACTCCTAGCAACATAACATTCTGAAACTCTGCCAAAATCTCCAGCTTTGTTTCATAACTTTAAGTTTCTTACCTTCAACTTCATCAAACATCCAGCTCTTTTCTGTAAACCAAAAACGTTCTTTCCAAACTTCTGACCCTATACACGTATACACCTTCACTTCCCCTTTTCCAAATCTGTCCAGAACAACCACCAGAACCAAAAGCTAATTTTCACCCACCATTTTCCAGACAGTCAGGTAAGCACCTGCTGACCCTCACCACACTGTTAAGCATCATCAGCTGTGCATATTCAAGTAACATAATGTAAATATTCATGTTATTGCTGTTTATGTTCTGAGGACTTTCATACCTCAGAACGTTCTGAGCCAGTATAGGACTTGCCTGTGACCTTGGTGATTCTGACCTCTGAAACATTTTTGCTATTTTGCTGGATCTGTTCCAAATATGTTTCCTGTTTTGTGGAGTAACAACAGGATTGCAGATGTTCTGATTAGTACAGGAAAAAGCCAAGTGCTGACTTTGACGTTAGCACATCTGAAGCCTGTTTTGCTGTCAATGACATCAGAACCTCTGAGAGTTATTGCCTTTTCAGCAGAATCAGAACTTCTGGTTTCTCCACTAACAAACTTCTGTCTTGCAGCGCAGGGAAATCAGAACTTCTGATTTCCCCACTAACAAGGTTCTGTTTTGCAGGTTCTAGAGTCAGAAGTTCTGACTCATCCAGTTTCACCAACAGGTTGATCATCTGACAGCGGATCTGGGTCAGAACTTCTGATGGCCTCCCAACAGCGCGCGGGCTCCCTCTCTCTCTCTATATATCTTGTTTTTCGCTATTTTCTTTTTTGTCTATTTTTCTCGTTGAACCCCCCATGTACAAATGTGTATCCCCCTCCCCTAATTGTTGTAATAGCGTAGGATTTTATATTTCCGCTTCTCATTTGCTAGTAATTAGGACATGTATGGCAAGATAAAATCAATGAAATAGAAAAACCTAATTCAAAGAAAAACTCTTGTATGCAATAAAACACACTTGCACACTAACACCCCTAGGGTATTCCACTTTGTTGCCTTCAAATAATTGGGCCATATTGCATGTTGAATTTCTTTGGGTAAAACAAACAATCAAAATGATCATAGTCCCTCAAAAATGTTGCCTAAACGAATGATCAAGTCCATTTTAAAAAATTGCCCAAAGACATTCAACACTATTGCAATTATGGTCTAAACGATGACCCGCGCCCGTCCCGTTCATCTCCTAATACAAGATTGTCCACCAAATGCAATGGTGGAACAAAATTGTCAAAAGGTTTAAAACATAACAAGAATCTTTGAGAAAACTTTAGGGTAGATAACTCTTAAGTACTTGTCAATTTGCAAAGAAAACACTTGCCTATTTTCAAAACCCACTTCACAAACACTTTCAAAATCAACTTTTCAAACCCTTGAAACATCTTTTTTTTAAAAAAAATAAAACACCTTTTGTAAAACATTCGAGTAAAGAATTGTTACAAGGTTAGCCTAGCACAAGGCATCTTTTCAAAACGTTTTCAAAACCACACACAAAGCACCATTTCAAACAATTGAAAACCAAGGCAAGATTGATCTAAGCAAGTACCTAAGAGCCCATGGATAACCATGGATAGAAGGGGTGCTAATACCTTCCCCTTCTATAATCTACTCCCCGAACCCAAGAAAAATCTCAAAGGTTTTTGCTGTGCTTTTTAAACCTTTCCTTAGGATAAAATAAAAAGTCGGTGGCGACTCTTGCTCAACCGAAACATTTGCGAACACGAACGCAAAACACTAGTCAGTTCTCCCACCGTATCACAGTAAGGCTAACTATTTCTGGGATAGTCTAGACTTCAAGGCATTCGAGGATATTCTGGCTCTTCTGATATATGGCTTGGTATTGTTTCCGAATCCTGACACTTTTGTTGATGTGAATGCGATAAAAATCTTCATCTCTCGCAATCCTATACCCACTCTCTTGGGTGACATCCTTCATCAGCTTTATGCTCGTAGTGCCCGAAAGTGGGGAACCTTGATGTGCTGTGCTCCATTATTATCGAGGTGGTTTATTTCGCACCTCCCTAAGTCAGTGCTGAAGAACAAAGAAGGCATGGGCTGGGCCTATAGGGTTATGTCTCTCTCGCATAATGACATTGTCTGGACTCTTAAAGGTATGGATGAGGTGACTATTATTGATCGATGTGGGGAGTACCCTAATGTTCCACTGATAGGAACCTACGGAGGAATTTCTTACAACCCATGCTTAGCTCTCTGTCAGTTTGGAAGAGCCTGAAGAGAAGGACCTCATGAGCTTTTAATGCCTAGTATCATCTTTGATTTTCAAGGGGATAGCGACGAGCAACGTCATATATTCATAAGGGCTTGGGATAGAGTTCACCAATCTGATCCACACGAGCTAGGCCCAAAGACTTCTCTGCCAATGGAGCCATATCTCAGATGGGTCCACATCCGTGCCCAAAAGCTGGGTATGCCATATGAAGCCGTCTGGCTTGTCATTCTTGAAGTTTCTAATAAAGAAGGAGTTCTTCCAACTATCCTCCATCCTTATATGCCCACTGACACTGGGGAATTGAAGAGATCTTGGATGCAGCTGAGGGAAGAACGGGATTCTTACCGAGAAAAGTTCAACGAGCAAGAGCAGAAGATCCAGAAGTTGACTAGGCAACTGGAGAACGAGCGGATTCTGAATGACTATGTCCGCACCGACAAGAAGAGACCATGGGAGCATTGATGGGCCTTTGATGATTTCCTTTCCAGTTTTTATTTACTTTTCAGTATTTCCTTTCATGTAACGCCTTAAGGGCATCAGTTGAACAATTTGAATTCCAAAGTTTATCTAATAAAGTGTGTTTCCTTTTTTGGTTTACAAATTTGAATTTCCCAATTGTCTTTGAAATCATAATTATACGCATTTCATCCCACGCACTTCATAAACAGGTACCCATTATAGGTCTCTTATCTTCTTCGCTGTTTATTTCAGCACTCACTCATCATGTCTGCTGAACCTTCAACTGAGCAAGCCATCAAGGCCCTCTAGGCCCAGAATGCCCAATTTCAAGAGCTGTTCATGAATCTTGTTAAGGGTCAGCAAGATCTGAAGACCCTGATTCTAAAAGAGAAGAAGAAGAAGAAGAAGAGGACAATCCTGTTTAAGACAGGGCACGAGTTTGGAAACAGGCTACATAATGAAGTTGATCTGACCACCTCATATGGAGGGAAAGATAGTCAGGAAGAAAGGAGGGCTCCTAGCCCTGTGGTCTCCGACAACGAGACGGACTTCGATGAAGAACAATATCCTCCTACTGAGGACAGATACAAGCAACTGGAAGACCGGTTGAGTGCTATGGAAGTTCAGAAGGTGCCTGGTCTGGACTTTGGTGATCTGGGTCTATCATCTGGGGTAGTGATTCCCCACAAGTTCAAGGCATCAGCCTTTACTAAGTATGACGGAGTTTCTTGTCCAAAGCTGCACCTCCGGTCATATGTGAGGAAGATTCAGCCTTACACCGCTGATAAGAACCTATGGATCCACTTCTTCCAAGACAGTCTCTCAGGGACTCAGCTTGAGTGGTTCTATCAGTTAGACGGAGCCAGTATCCGCAGTTGGGAAGATTTGGCTACTTCTTTCTACAAGCAGTACCAGTACAACTCCGACCTTGCTCCCACGCGTACCCAACTCCAGCGTATGTCAACGGGAACGGGTGAAGGATTCAAAGATTATACTCAGAAGTGGAGGGACCTCGCCGGAAGAGTACAACCACCCTTGGCTGATCAGGAGCTTGTTGATATGTTTCTAGTGACCCTGTCTGGTCCATTTTTCAACCACCTGATTGGAAGCTCTTCGTCGGGGTTTACAGAGCTTATCTTGACCGGTGAGAGTATTGAGGCTGGTATTAAGGCTGGCAAGATACAAAAGGGTGCTTCATCGAGCACTGAGAAGAAGCCCTTTAAGAAAGAGTCCAGTGCTATCTACAGTTCGAAAAGACAGAATAGACCTGAACACCGCCAAGCTGTTAATGCGGTTGTTATTTCAAAACCTGCTGGTGCTCCACAGTACAACAATCAACAAAAGGACGAGAGACCTAAGAGGCAATTCACCCGTCTCAACATGACCTTATCTTAGATTCTGCCACAACTGCTGAAGACTAATCTGGTGATTCTAAAGGAATCCCTAAAGAATCCAAATACAACGTCACCAAGGTATAACCCTAATGCCCGCTGTGCTTACCACTCTGACAGCCCGGGGCATAATACAAATGATTGTTGGACTTTGAAGAATAAGATACAGGACTTAATTGATGTGAAGGAGATTGAGTTTGAGGCGCCCGAAAGGCCTAATGTTGTGACTGCTCCTATGCCCAAGCATGGAGTGAATGCTATAGATGAAGACTTGTTTGTGGTTTCTGTGGATGACATTGTTACCCCTTTGATGAATGTGAAGAAGAACCTTTTGCTAGTCGGTTTATTTCCGGGTTGTGACGAAGGTTGTCGTATGTGTTCTGCCTTTCCAAATGGTTGTCCGCTTTTGAAAACAGGTGTCCAACGCCTGATGGATAGTAAAGAAATTCTGTTTGAGAAGACTGTTGTTCCTGTAGTCCATACTGAAGAAGTTGCCATCATTACCATTTTCGACAATTCTTCCAAGGCTCCCTCGAGGAAGCCTGTTAGAATTACATCTGTTCCAAGAATTGCACCTGTGATCATCACTATTCCGGGGCCCATCCCCTATACCTCTGATAAAGCTGTCCCTTGGCACTATGGGGCTGATGTTTATTTTCATGGAGTTAAGCAAGAGCTGGATGCTGATACTGACGTCAGCAATATTGTTGGACATGCTAAAGTCACCCGCATCAGAAGAACTTTCTCACCTGATATCTCTCTGCAAACTGCCTAAAAACCGGTTGTTATTACACTGGCCAGTGTACCTGTTGCTATTCCTATTCAAGGCCCTATTCTTACCCCTGTCACCGAGTCATCTGACACTCGGGGAAAGGGAATCACCCCTGATGTGCCTGCCCAGACGGAGGCACCGAAGACGATTATTGTTGAAGCTTCTAAATAAGAGATGGAAGAAATTTTGAAAATCATCAAAAAGAGTGACTACAATGTAGTTGAGCAGCTGGGGCAAACCCCATCCAAGATCTCTATGTTGTCACTGTTTCTATGCTCAGAGGCCCATGCCAAGGCTCTGATTACCTTCTTGAAGACTGCCCACGTGCCACAAGAGACATCAGCTGACCAGTTTACAGATTATGTGGCCAATTTAACTGCTGATAATGGGTTGGGTTTCTCTGACGCCGACTTAACTGCTAAAGGGAAGAATCACAACGATGCCCTGCATGTCTCCATTGAATGCAGGGGCACTACTCTCACTCATGTATTGGTGGATACTGGTTCCTCGTTGAACGTCTTGCCTAAAAAAGCTCTAGACCGGTTGGACTGCGAAGGGTTGGAGCTGAAACCAAGTAACATTGTTGTTAGGGCCTTTGACGGGTCTAAGAGAATGGTGCATGGAGAAGTTGATATCCCGATCAAGGTTGGTTCTCAGGTTTTTGCCTCTACATTCTATGTGATGGACATTCGGCCATCTTATTCTTGTTTGCGGGGTCGTCCATGGATCCACAAAGCTGGGGCCGTAACCTCAACACTTCATTAGAAACTGAAGTACCCGGTCAAAGGTAAGATTGTGATAGTACAAGGAGAGGAAGAGTACATGGTGAGCCACCTCAACTCTTTCCGATATGTAGAGATGGATGGGGAGTTCATTGAGACCCCATTTCAGCATTTTGAAGAGGTTCCCCAGACGTTGGCGTCAGCTGAAACTGTTGTTGAAGATTCTCCTATGAAAATGGCTTCCCTCAAGGATGCCCGGGCTGTAGTTGAGAAAGGTGGGTGATCAAATTGGGGCCGACTCCCTAATTTTACACAGAAGACTAACAAGTTTGGTTTGGGTTTCACTGCAGAAGCTCAAAGGGCTGTTCGGAACGCACGGATTGGAAGACCTCCCGTGTTCATCAGCAACTCGGGAGTGAATGCCATTGAAGACGATATGGAAGAGTCTGAGTTTGACAACTGGATCTATCCTATGACCAACAGTGGACCAAGCAACTGGACAGCAAAGGACTTCATCCATATTACTTTTGTTACCCAGTAATGAAACTTTTTGTTTTGAATTTGTAATTGACAATGTTTTAAACTTTATGGCCCGGTGTCTTACCCGGGCACTGTGGCTTCATTTGTGAGGGCTTTATGTGTGTCATTTTCATATATCATTAATAAAAGCATTGGACGTTCTTGCATTTCAAATTTTGCGCTTCTTGTTTTTCTTATTATATATTGCAAAACAGCTATTTTACACACACTTACATATACAGGTCCACATCCATTCTGGATCTCACTGGTAACGACTCTGCTACTGCCGGTTATGACTTCGAAAATCCGATCAACTTAGCCGAAGATGAAGGTGAAAATGATTGCGAAGTGCCTGGTGAACTTGCGAGACTATTACTCCAAGAAGAGAGGGCTATTCAGCCGCACGAAGAGCCGGTAGAATCAGTGAATCTGGGTACTGAGACAGACAAGAAGGAAGTTAAGATCGATGCAAATCTGGAGCTTAGTGTGAAGCAACAGTTGATTCAGATGCTGCATGACTATGTTGAGATCTTTTCCTGGTCTTACAAAGATATGCCTGGGTTGGATACTGATATTGTGGTTCATCGTCTGCCTACCAAGGAAGACTGTCCTCCAATGAAACAAAAGGTCTGCTGAATGCGCCCAGAGATGTCTGAGAAAATCAAGGCTGAAGTTATGAAACAGTTTGACGCCGGTTTTCTAGCAGTTACTTCTTACCCTCAGTGGGTGGCCAATGTGGTTCCTGTACCAAACAAGGATGGTAAGGTTCGAATGTGTGTTGACTACAGGGATCTGAACAGGGCAAGCCCTAAGGATGACTTCCCTCTACCTCATATTGACGTTCTGGTTGACAACACTGCTCAGCATAAAGTCTTCTCCTTTATGGATAGTTTCTTAGGATATAATCAGATTAAAATGGCTCCCGAAGACATGGAGAAGACGACCTTTGTTACTCAGTGGGGTACCTTTTGCTACAAGGTTATGCCTTTTGGACTGAAAAATGTTGGGGCAACGTATCAACGTGCCATGGTTGCTTTGTTTCATGACATGATCCATCATGAGATTGAAGTATACGTTGACGATATGATTGCAAGGTCCCAAACTGAGGAGGAACACCTTGACCATCTATAGAAACTGTTTGACAGGCTGAAGTTGTACAAGCTGAGGTTCAACCCGAACAAGTGCACCTTCGGGGTGAGATTTGGTAAGCTGTTGGGTTTCATTGTAAGCGACAAAGGTATTCAAGTGGACCCGGAAAAAGTGAAAGCTATACAAGAGATGCAAGCTCCCAGAACAAAGAAAGAAGTCATAGGCTTTTTGGGACGACTGAATTACATTGCCCGATTCATCTCGCACCTGACCGCTACTTGTGAGCCAATCTTCAAGCTACTGAAGAAAGATCAAGTAGTACGTTGGAACGATGAATGTCAGGCCGCTTTCGAAAGGATCAAAGAGTATCTCCAAGAGCCACCTATTCTAATGCCTCCAGTTGAAGGGAGACCTCTGATCTTATACTTAACAATACTCAACAACTCAATAGGGTGTGTGCTGGGTCAGCATGACGAGTCTGGCCGAAAAGAGCATACTATTTATTACCTTAGCAAAAATTTTACCGACTGCGAGACCCGATACTCATTACTCGAGAAAACTTGTTGCGCTTTGGCATGGGCTGCTCGCTGGCTGAGACAGTATATGTTGACTCACACTACTCTGTTGATATCAAAGATGGATCCAATCAAGTATATCTTCGAAAAGCCTGCCTTGTCCGGAAGAATAGCAAGATGGAAGATGATCTTGACTGAGTATGAAATCCAATATACGACTCAAAAATCAATTAAGGGAAGTGTATTGGCAGACTATTTGGCACATCAGGCAGTGGATGATTACCAGTCTATGAACTTCGAATTCCCGGACGAGAATATCATGTTGGTAACTGATTGTGAGACACCTGAACCGGATGAAGGACCTGAGGAGGGATCCCAATGGTCTATGTACTTTGATGGAGCTTCGAACGCTTTGGGTAATGGAATTGGCACTGTGATCATATCTCCTAAAGGCTCTCATACTCCGTTCACCGCCCGACTATGTTTCAACTGCACCAACAACACGGCAGAGTATGAAGCTTGCATCATGGGTCTTCAAGCAGCAATTGACCTAAGGATTAAGTTTCTGAGTGTCTTCGGAGATTCTGCTCTCGTGATTAGTCAGATCAAAGGCGAGTGGGATACGAAACACCCGAATCTTATTCCTTACAAAGAGTATGTGTTGACATTGCTTCCCCATTTCGAGGAGATAACCTTTGAACACTTCCCAAGAGAGGAGAATCAGTTGGCGGACGCGTTAGCTACGATGTCTTCTATGTTCAAAGTTAATTAGGACAACAAGGCTCCCTGGATTATCATTGAAATATTGGATGAACCTGCGCATTGTTGTGATATTGAGACTGGAGAGGTAGCAGATAAACCCTGGTTTCATGAGGTGAAGCGGTATCTTGAGGCTCAGGAGTACCCCGAGGGTGCATCTGTTAATGATAAGAAATTTCTGAGGAGGTTCGCGGCGAAGTTCTTCATCAGCAATGGCATTCTTTACAAACGTAACCATGATTCAACCTTACTGCATTGTGTGGATAAGAATTAAGCAGAAAGGATCATGACAGAGTTACATGAAGGTACTTTCGGAACTCATTCCATTGGGCACACCATGGCAAAGAAAATCCTTCGGGCAGGATATTATTGGTCCACAATGGAAGCCGACTGTTATCAGCATTCTCGGACGTGTCACAAGTGCCAAGTCTATGCTGATAAGGTGCACATACCTCCAGTACCTCTGAACGTCTTGACATCACCTTGGCCTTTTGCAATGTGGAGCATTGATATGATCGGCGAGATCAAACCTACGGCATCCAACGGGCATCGTTTCATCCTGGTAGCGATTGATTACTTTACGAAGTGGGTTGAAGCAACTTCCTTTGCTACTGTAACCAAGAACGCCGTGGCACGGTTCATTCGGCACAACCTGATCTGTTGATACGGTGTACCATAGAGGATCATTACAAACAATGGTACCAATCTCAATAATAATATGATCACTGAGCTCTGCGAGCAATTCAAAATACAGCATCACAACTCTTCTCCCTACCGTCCAAAGATGAATGGGGGCT
Source organism: Vicia faba (assembly GCA_948472305.1). Taxonomy (NCBI): domain Eukaryota; kingdom Viridiplantae; phylum Streptophyta; class Magnoliopsida; order Fabales; family Fabaceae; genus Vicia; species Vicia faba. Next base: position 1,602,202,828 of record OX451739.1, read on the forward strand.
GTTGAAGCGACTAATAAGAACATTAAGAAGATCATGCAGAAGATGACAGTAACATACAAAGATTGGCACGAGATGTTACCGTTTGCTCTTCATGGATACCGTACCTCAGCGCGGACGTCAACAGGGGCAACACCCTATTCCTTGGTATATGGCATGGAGGCAGTCTTGCCCATTGAAGTTCATATACCCTCTCTTCGGATCATGAAGGATGCAGGTTTGAGTGAAGATGACTGGATTCAGACCCGGCTTGATCAGTTGAACCTAATCGACGAAAAGAGACTTACTGCTATTTGTCATGGTCAGACGTACCAAAAGCGGATGATCAAGGCATTTAACAAGAAAGTTAGACGATAAGAGTATCAAGTTGGGGATCTGGTAATCAAGCGCATTATTCTACCTCAAGGTGATCCCAGGGGAAAATGGACCCCTACTTACAAGTGGCCATTTGTGGTTAAGAACATTTTCTCAGGAGGAGCTATGATTCTAACCACCATGGATGATGACGACCTTCCTCACCCCGTCAATGCAGACATAGTGAAAAGATACTACGCATAATCAAAGGCCCCTTAGGTCGACTGGCCTAGGCAAAAATAAGGGCTTCCCGGCGAACCAAAAGGGTTCGGGCAAAAATTAGGGATCAAAGCGTAACACTATGTCTCATTGGATCATCTTGCATCCAGACTTCGGTATCAACTATCAAGCTCGGACGGCACTAATCAATCTGATTCATCTTCAACTAGTAGCAAAGTGATGAGATGCTCGATGACATAACGACAATAGCAGAGTTGGAACCCAGTGGGATCATTCACATAGCTGTTTTTGTTTTCTTTTCACAAATTGTATAAATTCTATTTGTTCGGGGGCATTCTCTTACTAGGACGTCAGCCTCTTGTACAAAAACGCCTATTTACAGGCCAAACTTCAAAATCAATACAAATTCATTTTCAGACAAATTTCAAACTATTTTTCCTTTATCTGTTTTGTTTTGCAAAGAACGTCCAATGTTCATTTTTGATATATGCATTTGACATTAATTGTTGCTCATAAATACTTACATATGAAACAAAAGATGAATTACTGGTAATATCAGAAACAGGGGCAATAAGAATTTCCCGAACTGTATAGTTGCTTTGTCCACCAGGTACAAGGTAAATTCAGCTGAAGAATATGGCTAAGATACTTTCACTCCCCGTAAAGTAAGACAGTAATGTTATCTCTCCCAGCCGAGACTTACAACCGTAAACGAATCAGCAATACTCTTCCCAAGCGGAGTTGGTCTACCATCAACACTAAAAGGGTCTTAATATTCCCCAGCGGAGTATAAGAATATTCCCCAGCAAGTATAAGAGTATCCCCGACAGTCTTAATATTCCTCAATGGAGTATAAGAATGTTCCCTGGCAGAATACAAGATACCCCAGTGAAGTCAATATTTCCCCAGCACAGTCTGAAAAGGCTTCCCCAATGGAGTTGAATAATCATCCCCAGTAGACTCTAGAAGTTTATCCCCAGCGAAGTACAAAAATAAATCTCCCCAGCCGAGTTCAAAGGATCATTCCAAACAGATTTCACAGGATTATCCCCACAAGAGTCTAACAGGGATATCCCCAACAAGTTACAACTGAAAGACCATCCCCAACAAAGTTCTTTCTTTTCCCCAAGCAGGAATTCAATCCTCAACAGATTCAGTATCACCAGCAACAGTAATCCATCCCCAGCGGAGTTTATCAGTGGAATCACCAGCGGAGTTTATCGTTAAAATCCTCAGCAGAGCATCTCTTCCCCACAGATTAATCTCTTCATCAGTTTATTCCCCAACGTAGTTCTCTTCTCCCGCAGGTTTATTCTCGCAATCACCTTCGGTCACCATCCCCTACAGAAGCGAAGCATTCAACTCTATTCTCCAACAACTACCCGGGATTTATTTTTCCCAGCTAAAACATTACATTTCCATACATCATGATACATGCATATACGCATCATACAATATAATCTCGTTCATTGAGAACATCATTGCTTGATCCATATCATGCATTGCATATGACTGACCTTTGCTTTTCAGGAAAGATACAGTTAAAGTTCTCAGCAGTCAAAGGAGACAAAACCAGTTAAATCGATTCCTAAAGATTTTTCTGATGCTAATCAAGTCAAAGGAGACAAAACCAGTTAAATCGATTCCTAAAGATTTTTCTGAGGCCAACCCAGTCAAAAGAGACAAGACCAGTTAAATCGATTCCTAAAGATTTTTCTGAGGCCAAGCCAGTCAAAGGAGACAAGACCAGATAAATTGATTCCTAAAGATTTTTCTGAGGCCAAACCAGTCAAAGGAGACAAAACCAGTTAAATCAGTTAAATCGATTCCTAAAGATTTTTCTGATGCTAATCAAGTCAAAGGAGACAAAACCAGTTAAATCGATTCCTAAAGATTTTTCTGATGCTAATCAAGTCAAAGGAGACAAGACCAGTTAAATCGATTCCTAAAGATTTTTCTGAGGCCAATCAAGTCAAAGGAGACAAGACCAGTTAAATCGATTCCTAAAGATTTTTCTGATGCAAATCCAGTCAAAAGAGACAAAACCAGTTAAATCGATTCCTAAAGATTTTTCTGATGCAAATCCAGTCAAAAGAGACAAAACCAGTTAAATCGATTCCTAAAGATTTTTCTAATGCAAATCCAGTCAAAAGAGACAAAACCAGTTAAATCGATTCCTAAAGATTTTTCTGATGCAAATCCAGTCAAAAGAGACAAAACCAGTTAAATCGATTCCTAAAGATTTTTCTGATGCAAATCCAGTCAAAAGAGACAAAACCAGTTAAATCGATTCCTAAAGATTTTTCTGATACTAATCCCGTCAAAGAAGACTAAACCCCCTCAGGTCCAGTTAAATCGATTCCTAAAGATTTTTCTGATGCCAATCCAGTCAAAGAAGACAAGACCACCTACCAACAATCTCCAAATAGCATCAGTAATCCCATTCCCGACATCACAAGGCTGATACCACTTCATGCGAGTGCAAATTTTTGGGCACTCTAGTGTTCAATCATCTTCCACCTTCGGATCACGAAAGGCCCGAAAGCCAATCTATATCTTCAATTTTAAGAAAATTGAACAGGGGCAACTGTTGTACCCCAAAATTTTCCCTCCCATATTTCTCAAGACATGGCAGGAATAATCTCCAAGTTGCTCAAGATTGCTCAAGAGTTGGACAGTCAAGTCATCTCCTAAGGCAGTTAATCTCAAATTAGGGTTTTGTGTTGCATCAAGTTCCTTACATCCAAATGATCTCAAGTGCTACCAAATGTCCTAATATGTTCTAAAGTTCATCCATGTCAAATTTCAAGCCTTGCAGAGGAAGTTTGGTCAGTCAATTGCTCAAGAGGTCCAAAAATCGACTATATTAGGGCAAAAGTCAACTATGCCCTAAATATAGTCAAACTTCAATATTTTTTGTCAAAATTATCATTTTTAAGGATAATTCATCATTTTATCAAGGGTTGATCATGATTCATCAAGAACTGCTCAAAATTCATCAAGATTCAAAAGTTGCTAAATTAGGGTTTTGTAGGAAAAGTCAACTCAACTTTCTCCAAGAATAACTTTCTCATACTTTATGAGAAATGACCTATCCAAAGATCATTTTGAATAGGATTCAATTTAATACAATCCATCTTCACACCCCAAGATCAATAAATGCACTCACAAAAAGTTACAAATTTGGACATTATAGGTCATTTTTGAAAGTCAACAAAAACACTTTTTTTTGCCAAAGCTTATAACTTGAGCATGGAATATCAAAATGAGATGAGACCAAAAGGGTTGGTTATAGGACATCTCAAGATTTCTAAAAAGTCCAAGAACACCTCCAAAAGTTCAAAATTGAAGAAGTTATGCATTGTTGAAGTTGGGTATTTTTCCAAAATTGCCAAAAGTCAACTATCCCCAAAACTTCAAATTTTGTCAAATGGCCCCACTTTTTTCCACTTGATTTGATCTTGTCACACCACACACGTGTCCTATCTTCAGTCTTGTGTCCATTCATTGAGTTTTCTATTTTATTTAATTTTTATTAATTTAATTCATTTTAAATCAATTTAAATCCAAATAAAATCCAAATATTGATGGAATAGGATCTTTTTTATTGATACAGCTTTCAATTATCATCATGGACAAGATCAAACTCGTACCAAGCCATATCATGCACAAAATATTGGATTTGGGACATTTTTGGAAGCTTTGTAATGGAGGATCATATCAAATCCAAAATCATCAATGCATAAAGATTGGATCCACAAAACTTGACATAATGCATTGCCTTATACATATACAAACCAAAGGCACACGATTTGAGACCTAGAGGCTGCACAATCTGGAAAACTAAAACTTGAAAAAGTTGGAAACTGAAATCTTGGTTAGAGGCCAATTCAAGACAAAAAATCAACGTAGACTTCTTGCTTTACATCCACTGAAGCAGTAGCAATCAAAAGAAAAGCCAATCGCTTCCTAAAACACGCTGTAAGTCTCCTTGAACACCGCCCTATACATGAAAATGAAATCTCTTATTCTTGCATCCTTTTGCCAAAATATTTGCATAATCATGCTAATCGGTCCATTTAGAGACTTTCTGCATTAACCAATTGAGTTTTCATGGCCTGTAATGCAATACCCGAATCTAGGGTTTTTGTTTCTTATTTTTAGGCGTTTGAGTTTCAGGAAAAATTGAGGCAAGTAATGGACATGGATGGAATCAGGAGAGGAAGACGAACATGGCTGTGGTCTTGGAATTAATTTCCATGGCCTAGAACTCATTTTAGAATTAACCTAGGGATTTAGCTGTGGATAAAAATCCGCAGGTAAATAACCAGGTTGCAACAAAGAAGACGCTGACGCGTCTCCCTCCCTTTGGTTGTTTTAAATCTTGCGCGCTTTTTTATATTTTTCTGATCCATTGAGTTGTCTTATTTTATTATTATTGATTTCTAACATTATAACAATCAGGCGCGTTGGTTGAGTTGGTAAACACGTTAGTGCATAGTCCAATGGGACCTGGGTTCGAATCCCAGGTCCCCCATATATTTGTTGCATTTTGTTCACAGGTATTCCAGTACAAAACCAAATGCGTGATCATCATATACCCTCATGCAATCAATGGACATATGGCCTCCAGGCCAAATCTGATGGTCTAGATGGGAGACCCACCATGGTGCCCAGTCAACGTGTCACACTGGATCAGAAAGTCAAACGAGGCTTGCTTGTAATGGGCCTGGAAAATTGCAGATTCCACCCCTGATCTGGGCCCAACACCCCCTTGGTTATTTCTTCCTTTCTTTTTTTTCTTTTATTTAATTATTTGTTTTATTAATTATTTTTATTACCATTAACCAAATAATTTATTTTCCTCATAAAATCAAAAACACAAAAATATATTTTATTTATTAAAATTAAATTCATCACTTTTATTTTTGTAAATAAATATCAATTTAATTAATTTAGTTTAATTAGGTTTAATTTTTAATATCTTTTGCAAATAATTAAAATTAATGTAGAAAATTAGGTTTTCATTAACTTTGACCAAATTTATTTTATTTCCTTAAATATAAAAAATCCAAAAATATCTTTTTTAATTAATTAATTAATTAATTTATTTAACTTAGATTTAATTCCTTTTAATTCAAAAATAAACCAAAAAAATGCTTTCTTTCAAAAAGGGTCAAAACCCTAAAAAATGCGCCGTTTTAATTTCTCGCACGCGATCCATATTTTATTGTAATTGCTTCCGGAATGTAATAGCTTTTAATTAGGACTTTGAATTATTTTATCGCTTTCTTTTATTTTCCTTAATTTAAATTAAAGGGTTGTTTTTGGCGATGTAAATACCCGACGCCTTGTAATAGTTTAGATTTAATTTCCGCAAATTTAAATTCTGCAACTATACACTGTTAGATGTTTGATAACAGGGAATGCATGACAAGATCAAATGTATGAAGTTAAAATCAACATAGCTCACCCATAACATGTACAAAGATAAAATTAACCGAAATAACACACTCGCACATGAGCACTCTTAGGGTACACCTCACTTGGTTGCCTTCGAACGTGGTCATTGAGTATAGGAAGTTTTAGAGGCCGCCCTCTTGTCCAAAGATCATAAGTTTCCTCGAAACGGTTGCCTCAGAAAAATGATCTAAGACATTAGGGTTACCGCTAAGGCGTCCTAACGTTGCTTTAGTGACCACGCGTCCCTTAATCGAATTGACCCTTAAAACTCCAACGACGGTGCTACCTACTCCTCAATAGTGGGATAGAATTTTCTAAAGGACATTTGTACAGATTAATTCCTTTTTCGAGTAGGTAGATGGTTCTTAAGTACTTGCTCATTCTAAAACAAAACAAAACTTTTCGCACTTACACCTTTCAAACAAAAACTTCTTTCAAACCCACAAACACAAAGAAAAGCAAATTTTGAAAACACTTTGAGCAAGTACCTAAGAGCCCATGGATAACCATGGATAGAAAGGGTGCTAACACCTTCCCTTTCTATAATCTACCCCCCGAACTCGAGAAACATCTCGATAAAGGAATTTTTCTGTGCTTTTTTCCTTTCCTTGTTGGATAAAATAAAAGACGGTGGCGACTCTTTCTTACCGTGACATTTTGCAAAAACAAACGCAAAACACAAACCAGCATTCCAATAAACAGTCAGTTCTATCCCACCGTATCACACACTTCATTACACTCGAAGACAGACGCAAGAGTTAAATCAAAGTTAAAACAAAAACTTTTCAAAATCCACAAACACAAAGAAAACAATTTTGAAAACAATGAGCAAGTGCCTAAGAGCCCATGGAAAACCATGGATAGAAAGGGTGCTAATACCTTCCCTTTCTATAATCTACCCCCCGTACTCAGAAATATCTCGAAAAAAGAATTTTTCTGTGCTTTTTTCCTTTTCCTTGTTGGATAAAATAAAAGTTGGTGGCAACTCTTGCTTACCGCGACATTTTGCGAAAACAAACGCAAAACGCAAACCAACATTCCAAAAATAGTCCGGTTCTGGCCACCGTATCACAGAACTGGAGACTCTGCTGGGGAGTTAATAAGTGGGGTGTACCTTAGGATTAGTTCATCATATTGTTTTCAATTGTTTGATTTATTTGCTTTATCTTTGTGGGATTTGTATCAGAGTTACTATAGATCCTAACTCGGATATGGGGACACCTTTTAGGTAAGTAGCAATAGACTGTGAGGGAACTGTACGACGTAGATCGATACGGTTGAAGCAGTAGCTACGTTGGTGTGACACTTTAGTTTGTACCGATATCCCATGTGGAGGAAGAAGGAGAACATGGGGCTGCTAAGGGGTCATTAAGCACCAACTGACCTTAGAACCTATAATTGACCAACTTGGCCATAGAAATTAGCAGTATGCTACACTCGTTGAGACCATACTCTCGAGATGATTTTGGCCGCAAGAAAAGGTTGCTAAACTGGAATTATGACCGATCGAGGATGGTCAGTGATATTGAGAACCTCTAGAACCCGGTTACTATTACTAGGACAGGTTGAACCAACTAAACTGAAAGAGGGTAATACCCAGGCCCCATGCAATCCTAAACCTAAGGCTGTTTGTGTGACTTGTGTGCCTTCAAACTTGAACTACTTGCACATTCTTATTATCTAACAATATGAGTTCCTTGCAGGTTTTGTTTATAGTCCTTATCCAATAATTTGGATTTATTGCAGGGTTTACTTACATCACCTCACACTTTTGCTTAAACGCATAGCATACACATCATTACATTATGCCTTAACATTTCCTTAACCATTTCAAGGATCTCAAGGGTTTGTGATGCAGGTTATGGTAAATCAGACGTCTAGCAAGGGGCAAAGGGGATTTATTTTCCTCTAGCCAATGTCGTCTAGAGATCAAAACACGATGACTTGAGTCGTTGGCTATGACCCACTCGATATGGTGAGCTTGACTCTTGAAGAAGGACTCTTAACGACACGAAGTTTCTTCAAACAAATTCTAACGGTTTCTTGTGTTTACCCCGTGAGATCCTTGAAAACATTGCATACATATCATTGCATAAGCAGGTCTCTCATGTTCTCGCTGTTTATTTAAGCAAATGGATCTCAAACAAGACAATAGAGATCTTCAAACCCAAGAAGCTCAGTTCAGGGAAATTTTCCTAAACCTATCCAAGGGGCAGGAAGAGTTGAAAACACTCCTCGTTGGAAACTTGATCGAGAAAAGTCCTGAAGACAATAAGGACGAGCGGATGAAACAACTGCAAGCTGAGGTAGATGCAATAAGAACCCAGATGCTAGGGCAGATGGCCCTTATCCAAAGCTTAGCCCAGGAACAAGAGGGGTTGAGAACCATTATCAACCAACTTCATCAAGACCGACATAACAGTATGAAGCAAATGGTCGAGGCCAGGGACTAAGTCATTGATCAACTTCCGAGAAGTCAAAGGTTTGGTTTGATAAAGAATAGACCTCTCAAAGTTGCTACTACCTCACGGGCCTAACAACAACCTTGCCATAAACAACAGGTTAGTCAGAGTAAGCCGGATATGCCCAAGAGGCAGTTTACCAAGTTCAACATGCCGCTGTGTCAAGCTTTATAACACCTGTTGAGGATGAACCTGGTGGCATTGAGAGGAACTCATTCGAATCCCAAGACTTCTTCGCCTAACTACAATCCTGATGCAAGGTGTGCATATCACTCCAACAACCCGGGGCATGATACCAACAGTTGTTGGGTGTTGAGAAACAAAATTCAAGACCTGATTGATGAAGGAGCTTTGGAATTCACACAAGATGGTCAACTGGAATGTTTCTGCCATCCCTCCTAGGCTCACCATTTTAAGTGACAAGTTCCGACAAGAGAGGGCTTTTTGTTCATTAGAATTTTCAATTTGTAATTTTCTTTTGATGGTTCAAACATTTATTCATGTCAAACTTTGTTACTTTATCAATGCATTGCATATGTCTGTTTTGAATCAATCCATTCTTACTCACTATTTCAAAAATGCGTTCTTATTTCCTTTTGTGATATTCAACTCTCGATTAAAAAATTCTAAGCCTTAGAGGGAGGATGACGAAAATGATATCAAAATCTCTACAGTATGCTTTTGAATAGACCCCGCTGACGAGGTACAGGAATTGTTTCAAATCCTAAACAGTGGAGTTATAAGGAAGATAATCCCTAGTCAACCCCTTTGAGCCAAAGAAGTTAGAGTTTTTCTTTTCACAAATTAAAACCCTTAATTATAACCTGGGGCAGGGTAGTTTTCTCGGTTAATTCGGGTGCATAATGAATGGCATCAGAGAAGTCCTTCCAAAGCAAAAGATGGTGATGGTTCCCTATAATCGTCAAGATAGGCAGTCATTATCTCTCAAAATAAAAGCCCATTAAGTCAAAACCTGTGAAGGAGACTTAAGGAAAAACTGGGACATCCCGCTGACTGTAATCACAAAAAGAAACAGTTCAGGAAAAAAACAGGGACAATAAAATAAAAAAAAAGGTCCTACAAACTCTCAAAGGAAATGACTTCCTGTTTGAAATAAATTGTCAGTATCTGAACCATCACCGGAACATCAAGGACAATATTCCAAGACTCATACGAGATCTAAATACACAATTAGCTGAGTTTAGGATCGAAGAACATCACAAAGAGCGGGTGGGTACAAATAAATTTTGAGCCTTTATCCTTTGTTTCTCGAACCGTGAACCAGGCCACGTTATAACCCTTAAAAGTCCTAGCTGAAGCATGGGTTAGTTCAAAAGCACACTGTTACAAAGGTATCCCGACTCCTGTAGGACTTGCTGTAAATCCTGAGTTGATATCACATTTTACAAAATTTGCCTGTTTTACTAAAAATGCATTTTCAAAATTTCAAGACAGACATAAGCTTTGCATTCTTAAAATAACATTGTTTGCATATAACTATTTGTCCAAACAGCAGAGAAATTCGCACGACGAATATCTAGTAAACAAAAAACCTTCTAAATAAAAAGGATCACCTCAAGTGGAAAAACACTTCCAAACAAGGGACACGACATGATCATTGTCCATCATCTGGGGCAGTCAAGTCAAGATTCAAGGAATCTCTCAAAGATGCCAAATAGCCAGGGGCAAATTTCCATCTGAATCACTTGGGGCATTAGACATAAATTCCAGCAACGAATCTTGCATGATCAAACGAACATCTTCTGGTAGTATGGCAACACAATGCTACCGACAGTGACACCTCCCTACACCCTGAGAGCATGGACATAGTCAAAAAAGTACTACACATAATCAAAGACCCGCTAGGTCGACTGGCCTAGGCAAAAATAAGGGCTTCCCGGCGAACCAAAAGGGTTCGGGCAAAAATAATGGATGAAAATGAAAAAATCTGTACACCCAACAAGTTGAAAACCTGAAAAGGCGACTTGGGCAAAAAAGGGTATCCTGGTGGACTGAAAACCCGAAAGAGCGGTCCAGGCAAAAATTAGGGATCAAAGCGTACGACTATGTCCCGTCATCTTGTCACTAGCCTACCAGAAGAAGACTTGTCACTTCAATCGAAAGTTACCAAGCACCTCATAGGTTGGGATAATACTCAATCCATAAGCCCTCCGCAGGCACCTTCTCCCGCAGATGCAGGGGCAGAAAATTCTCGATGCAAAGTCATCATCGTATCCTCCGCATGCGTCCCAGTAACATTCACTCCCCGCAGAGTAAGAAAAAGATAGTGATGTTAGTTGTCCAAAACAGGACACCACTCTCCCCAGCTGAGGTTCACAACCGTGAATGAGTCGGTAAATATCTCCCCAAGCAGAGTTTATCTATCATCAGCACTGGAAAAATCTTCCCCATTCGAGTTTGGAGAATCATCCCCAGTAGACTCTGGAATATTGTCCCCAATAGAGTCTAAAAGATTATCCCCAGTGATGTTGCAACTGAAAGATCACCCCAGCGGAGTTTATTCCTTTCACAAACAGAAACTCAATCCCCAACATGATTCATTATCGCCAATAACGGTAATTCATCTCCAGCTGAATTTATCAGCGGAATCCTTGACAGAGCATGTCCTCCCCACAGAGTTATTTCCTCATCAGTTTATTCCCCAGCGGAATTATCCTCTCCTGCAGGTTTATTCTCACAATCATCTTCATTCACTATCTCCAGCAGAAACGAAGAATTCAACTCTTTTCTTCAGCAGCAACCCGAGATTTATTTTCCCCAGCTACAAACATCACATTTTCATACATCATGACACATGCATATACGCATCATACAATCACAATCTCATTTATTTTGAGAACATCATTGCTTGATACACATCATGCATTACATACAACTAACCTTTATCTTTCAGGAAAGATATGATCAAATTCTCACAAAATTCAAGCTATGAAGCTTTTACCTCAATTGAGTACGGATGACCGAGGTTCCTAAATATCAGCAGAGACGATTCCTCAGTTGAGTACGGGCGATCGAAGTTCCTAAATATCAATAGAGATGATTCCTCAGTTGAGTACGGACGATCGAAGTTCCTAAATATCAACAGAGATGACTCCTTAGTTGAGTACGGACGCCCAAAGTTCCTAAATATCAATAGAGATGTTTCCTCAGTTGAGTACGGGCGATCGAAGTTCCTAAATATCAGCAGAGATGTTTCCTCAGTTGAGTACGGACGATCAAAGTTCCTAAATATCAGTAGAGATGACTCCTCAGTTGAGCACAGACGATCGAAGTTCATAAATATCAACAGAGATGATTCCTCAGTTGAGTACAGACGACCAAAGTTCCTAAATATCAACATAGATGACTCCTCAGTTGAGTACGGACGATCGAAGTTCCTAAATATCAATAGAGATGACTCCTCAGTTGAGTACGGACGACTAAAGTTCCTAAATATCAACAGAGATGACTCCTCAGTTGAGTACAGACGGTTGAAGTTCCTAAATATCAACATAGATGTTCCCTCGGTTGAGTACGGACGATTGAAGTTCCTAAATATCAACAGATATGATTCCTCAGTTGAGTATGGACGATCAAAGTTCCTAAATATCAACAGAGATGATTCCTCAGTTGAGTACGGACGATTGAAGTTCCTAAATATCAACAGAGATGACTCCTCAGTTGAATACGGACGATTGAAGTTCCTAAATATCAACAGAGACGATTCCTCAGTTGAGTACAGACGATTGAAGTTCCTAAATATTAACAAAGATGACTCCTCAGTTGAGTACGGACGACTTAAGTTCCTAAATATCAACAAAGATGACTCCTCAGTTGAGTACGGACGATTGAAGTTCCTAAATATCAACAAAGATGTTCCCTCAGTTGAGTATGGACGATTGGAGTTCCTAAATATCAACAAAGATATTCCCTCGGTTGAGTACGGACAATTGAAGTTCCTAAATATCAACAGAGATGACTCACCAGCAGAATAACGAACGCTGAAGCTCCTAAATTTCTACTTCTCTCAGCAAAGATCAGCCTTCCCCTGCGGAATCTTCTTCAACAACAAGTATACAAGCTCTCGCTAAGGAATCTCTTATGCGATCGACACTCCTTCAGATGGCATCTTTAAGCCCATCCCCTCGTCAGCAATTTCCAAATGGCATCTGTAAGCCCATTCCCGATATCGCAAGATGGACACCACTTCATGCGAGTGCAAATTTCTAGGCACTCTAGTGTTCAATCCTCTTCCACCTTCGGAACACGAAAGGCACGAAAGCCAATCTACATCCTCAGGTTTAAGAAAATTGAACAGGGGCAGCTGTTGTACCCCAAAATTTGCCCTCCCATATTTCTCAAAACATTGCAAGAAAGATCCTCAAGTTGCTCAAGGTAGTCCAAGGGTTGGCCAGACAAGCTCTCTCCTAAGGCAGTCTACCCCAAACTAGGGTTTCATGTTGCATCAAGATACTTGAGTCCAAGTGATCCCAAGTGCTCACCAATGTAGTTCTGTGATACGGTGGCCAAAACGAAAATGTTTTTGGAATGCTGGTTTGCGTTTATTTTCGCCAAATGTCGCGGTAAGCAAGAGTCGCCACCGACTTTTATTTTATCCAACAAGGAAAGGAAAAAAGCACAGAAAAATTCCTTTTTCAAGATATTTCTGAGTACGGGGGGTAGATTATAGAAAGGGAAGGTATTATCACCCTTTCTATCCATGGTTTTCCATGGGCTCTTAGGTACTTGCTCATTGTTTTCAAAATTGTTTTCTTTGTGTTTGTGGGTTTTGAAAAGTTTTTGTTTTAACTTCGATTTAACTCTTGCGTCTGTCTTCAAGAGTGTATGAAGTGTTTTTGAAAACTTGTTTGTAAAAGTGTAAGTGTGAAAAAGGTTTTGTTTTGATTGAGCAAGTACCTAAGAACTAATCTACCTACTCGAAAAAAGAATCGTTCTATGTTTGTTTCCTTTAGACAATGATATCCCACTATTAGTGAGTAGGTAGCACCGTCGTTGGAGTTTAAGGGTCAATTCTAAAGGGACTTACAGTCACTAAAGCAACGTTAGGACGTCTTAGTGGTAACCCTAATGTCTTAGATCATTTATTTGAGGAAATGATATCCGAGGCAACCTTTCCGGGGCAACTATGATCTTTTAGACAAGAGGGAGACCTCTAAAACAACCTATGCTCAATGACCGTTTTAACGAAGGCAACCAAGTGGGAGTGTACCCTAAGAGTGCGCATGTGCGAGTGTGTTGGTTTCAGTTATTTTATCTTTGCACATTTTTAGGGTGATCTAGCTGTTTTAAGATTAAACATTCATTCTTGTCATGCAAGCCCTAATTATATCTAGCAGTTAATAATTTGCAGAATTAAAATGAGGAATTTAAACTAAACTATTACAAGGCTTCGGGTATTTACATAGCAAAAAACAAACCCTTTGAAATTAAATGCGATAATAAATAAATAAATGTCCTAATTAAATTATTACAAACCGGGAGCAGATACAATAATTGGCTAAAAATAAAGCGCGCGGGAAAATTAGATCGAATGCAAAACTAGGGTTTTGACCCTCCTAATTAAAAGAAAATGTTTTTGTTGTTTTTAATATATTTTTTTAAGAAAAGAAATTAAGTCCTTGAATTAACATGCAAAATTAATTAGTTAATTAAATTAATAAATGAAAAATAATTAAATGAAATATTTTTGGTTTTTTGGTTATCTTAGGAAAGAAATAAAATGATTAAATTAGCAATAAAAACCTATTGACTCTTATTAATTTTAATTATTTTCAAAAGAATTAAAGTTGTCTAACATGAATAACCTAATTAATTTAATTAATATTTATTGATGAAAAACAAAAATTCTGATTTTAACTGGGCATAAAATATTTTTGGTGATTTTTGGTAAAAAGGAAATTATTTTTGGGTTAGTAATTAAATAAATAAATAATTAAATGAAAATATAAACAAAAATAAAAAAGAGAGAGACAGGCCTGAATATTGGGGGTGTGAATAGTCAGAATTCTGGCCCATTAGTGCTAATCCATATTGACTTTTGTGGATCCTGTGCATTGCGTTTGACTGGGCTCATGGTGGACTCCCAATGGTGGCCACCAGATCTGGCCATCTGGCGCGTTGAATGATGAGGGAGCATGATGGATATCCTGGCTTCGCTTGCACTGAATCACCTGAAATAATAATGAAAAATAGCAAATGCTGGAGGTAGGGATCGAACCCCTGACCTCCAGCCTCTAATGCCTTGAGAACCTGCGTGGCAACCACTGCGCTGTTTTGTTTTGATTGTTCATAAAACACACAATAATGATAATATATGAAAAAAAGAGTTAATGGATAATTGTAACAAAAAACGCGCCAGATTTGAATAGGCCTTTGGGGGAGTGACACACAGTCGTCCCCTTCCTCTCTCCGTGGCTAAAAACTCGTTTACATATACCTACAGACAAACGTCCGTCACTACAGGCCTTGCTCGTTCCAAAATCTTCTACAGGTAATATAAACGACCACCAAGGCCATGGTTAGAACCATCTCCTTCTTCTGAACACAGTGGTACCCATCACTAAGGCCAATTGTCCTTGAAAATAAAAACCCTAAAAAAACTCCAAAAAACCTAACAATGGTGATTCATGATTCAGTCCATATAAATGAAATTGAATAATGCCAAAAGTTTGCAAATGTTATGGTGATCAAGAATATGCGGTTATTTTACACTATGGATGCAAGAACAAAGTTATTCGAATTCAAGAAGATGGCAATGCCGTGACGGACTTACAGTGTGCTGTAGGGCTTGAAAACACTTGATTTCGATTGCTTTCGCTTGTGGAGACTCCCTGGAAGTGATTGGGAGAGGTATCGAGCCTTGAGGATGCCTCTAAGTGGGATTTTGATCTCACACTTTTTCCTTGTTTTTCCAATTTTGTTCTTGCTCTCACGCCTGCTTCCAACCCTTTTTCTGATCTGAACGCACTCCTTATGTATTAGTGAAGGGATTAGGGTTGCAAAATTAGTTCAAATCTTTTTCTTTCAATGATTTTGGATTTGATTTGATACACTTTGAAGATCTTTCGAAACAAGGCTTATTTTGAATCTTTTTGTGCACACAAACCTTTATACGAATTTGAATGCCTTGCTAGCTGTGATTAGAGCCCGAAACAAGCACAAAATCCCTTGTTATCAATGCTTTGGATTTTTATTTGATTTAATTTGATTTAAATTGAATTAATTCAAATAAAAACCAAAATAAATAATAAAAATAAGATATGGACAAGTGGAAAAGGCTAGAGCACGTGGGCTATGTTTCCAACTCAAAACAAGTGAAAAAGATTGGGCCCATTTGGCAAAATTTGAAGTTTTAGGGATAGTTGACTTTTGACAATTTTGCAAAAAGGGTCAACTTCACCAATGCATAACTTCCTAAATTTTGACTCTTTGGATGTGTACTTGGACTTTTTAGAAATCTTGATATGTCCTCTGATAAACCCTTTTGTTATCATCTCATTTTGATATTCCATGCTCATGTATGAAGCTTTGACAAAAAAGGTGTTTTTGTTGACTTTTCGAAATGACCTATAATGTCCAAATTCATAACTTCTTGTGAGTTAATATTTTGAACTTGGGAGATGAAGATGGATTGTAGGAAATTTCATCCCCTTAAAAATGAGCTTTGGATGGGTCATTTATCATAAAGTATGAGAAAGTTATGCTTGGTCAAAGTTGAGTTGACTTTTCCTATAAAACCCTAATTTAGCAACTTTTGAGTCTTGATGAATTATGAGAAATCCTTGATGAATAATGATCAACCCTTGATCAAATGATTAAATATGCTTAAAAATGAGGATGTTGACCAAAAATCTTGAAGTTTGACTGTATGTAGGCCACAACTGACTTTTGCCCTAGCACAGCCGATTTTTGGACTTTTGAGCAATTGGCTGAGCAAACTTCCTCTGCAAGGCTTGAAACTTGATATGGATGATCTTGAGAACCATATTAGGGCATTGGTGAGCGTTTTGGATCACTTGGACTCAAGTATCTTGATGCAACATGAAACCCTAATTTGAGGTAGACTGCCTTAAGAGAGAGCTTGTCTGGCCAACCCTTGGACTACCTTGAGCAACTTGAGGATCTTTCTTGCAATGTTTTGAGAAATATGGGAGAAAAAATTTTGGGATACAACAGCTTCCCCTGTTCAATCTTCTTAAACCTGAGGATGTAGATTGGCTTTCGTGCCTTTCGTGATCCGAAGGTGGAAGGTGATTGAACACTAGAGTGCCCAGAAATTTGCACTCGCATGAAGTGGTGTCCGTCTTGCGATATCGAGAATGGGCTTACAGATGCCATTTGGAGGAGTGTTGATCGCATAAGAGATTCCTTAGCGAGAGCTTGTATGCCTGTTGTTGAAGAAGATTCCGCTGGGGGAGGCTGATCTTTGTTGAGAGAAGTAGAAATTTAGGAGCTTCGACGTCCGTTATTCTGCTGGTGGGTCGTCTCTGTTGATATTTAGGAACTTCGATCGTCCGTAATCAACTGAGGAGTCATCTCTATATTTAGGAACTTCGATTGTAATTCAACTGAGGAAATATCTTTGCTGAGATTTAGGAGCTCGTCCGTAATTCAACTGATAAAACATTTTTGTCGAGATTTAGGAACTCGTCCGTAATTCAATTGAGGAAACATCTCTGCTGAGATTTAGGATCTCGTCCGTAATTCAACTGAGGAAATATCTTCGCTGAGATTTAGGAGATCGTCCGTAACTCAACTGAGAAAACATCTTTGTCGAGATTTAGGAACTCGTCCGTAATTCAACTGAGGAAACCTTTCTGCTAAGATTTAGGAACTCGTCCGTAATTCAACCGAGGAAATATCTTTACTGAGATTTAGGAGCTCGTCCGTAATTCAACTAAGAAAACATCTTTGTCGAGATTTAGGAACTCGTCCGTAATTCAACTGAGGAAGCATCTCTGCTGAGATTTAGGAACTCGGCCGTAATTCAAATGAGGAAACATCTCTGCTGAGATGGAACTCGTCCGTAATTCAACTGAGAAAACATATCTGCTGAGATTTAGGAACCCGTCCGCAATTCAACTGAGGAAACATCTCTGTTGAGATTTAGGAACTCGTCCGTAATTCAACTGAGAAAACATCTCTGTTGAGATTTAGGAACTCGTTCGTAATTCAACTGAGGAAACATCTCTACTGAGATTTAGGAACTCGTCCGTAATTCAACTGAGGAAACATCTCTGTTGAGATTTAGGAACTTTTCCATAATTCAACTGAGGAAACATCTCTGCCGAGATTTAGGAACCCGTCCGTAATTCAATTGAGGAAACATCTCTGCTGAGATTTAGGAACTCGTCCGTAATTCAACTGAGAAAAAATCTTTGTTGAGATTTAGGAACCCGTCCGTAATTCAACTGAGGAAACATCTCTGCTGAGATTTAGGAACTCGTCCATAATTCAACTGAGGAAACATCTCTGCTGAGATTTAGGAACCCGTCTGTAATTCAAATGAGGAAACATCTCTACTGAGATTTAGGAACTCGTCCGTAATTCAACTGAGGTAAAAGCTTCATAGCTTGAATTTTGTGAGAATCTGATTGTATCTTTCCTGAAAGGTAATGATTAGCTGTATGCAATGCATGATATGTATCACACAATGATGTTCTCAAAATAAATGAGATTGTGATTTTATGATGCGTATATGCATGTGTCATGATGTATGAAAATGTGATGTTTGTAGTTGGGGAGAATAAATCCCGGGTTACTGCTGGAGAAGATAGTTGAATTCTTCGTTTCTGATGGGGATAGTGAATGAAGATGATTGTGAGAATAAGCCTGCGGGAGAGAATAACTCCGCTGGGGAATAAACTGATGAGGAAGTGGCTCTGTGGGGAAGAGATGCTTTGCTGAGGATTCCGCTGATGAATTCAGCTGGGGATGAATTACCGTTTGCTGGCGATACTGAATCCTATTGGGGATCGAGTCTCTGTTTGTGAAAGGGATGAACTCCGCGGGGGATGATCTTTAAGTTGCGACTTCACTGAGGATAACCTTTTAGACTCTACTGGGGACAATCTTCCGAAGTCTAGTGGGGATGGTTCTCCAAACTCCACTGGGGAAGATTTTCCAGACTCCGTTGGGGATAATTGTCTAGTGCTGATGATGAATAAACTCTGCTTGGGGAGAATATCACCGACTCATTCGCGGTTGCGAGCCTCAGCTGGGGAGAGTTAACATTACTGTCTTTCTCTTACTCTGCGGGGGAGTGAATGTACTTTAGCCATATTCTTCAGCTAAATCTATCCTTGTACCTGGTGGACAGAGAAACTGTATGGTTCGGGCATTTCTTATTTGCGCCTGTTCCTGATATTACGAGTAATCGTCTTTTGTTTCGTATGCAAATATTTATGAGCAGTAATCAATGTCAAATGCATATATCAAAAATGAACATTGGACCTTCTTTGCAAAACAAAATAGAAAAAGGAAAAATAGTTTGAAATTTCTTTGAAAATGAATTGTATTGACTTTGAAGTTTGGCCTATAAATAGGCGTTTTTGTACAAGAGGCTGACGTCATAGTAAGAGAACGCCGCCGAACAAATAGAAATTTATACAATTTGTGAAAAAACAAAACAGCTATGTGAACAATCCCACTGGGTTCCAACTCTGCTATTGCCTTTATGTCCTCGAGCATCTCATCACTTTTCTGCTTGGTTGAAGGTAGATCAGATTGATTAGTGTTGTCCGAGCTTGATAGTCGATACCGAAGTCTGGTTGCAAGGTGATCCAATGAGACATAGTGTTACGCTTTAATCCCTAATTTTTGCCTGGACCGCCCTTTCGGGTTTTCAGTCCACCGGGATACCCTTTTTTGCCCAAGCCGCCTTTTCAGGTTTTTGACTTGCCGGGTGTACAATTTTTTATTTTCATCCCTTATTTTTTCCCGAACCCTTTTGGTTCGTCGGGAAGCCCTTATTTTTGCCTAGGCCAGTCAACCTAGCAGGTCTTTGATTATGCGTAGTATTTTTTCACTATGTCTGCATTGACGGGGTGAGGAAGGTCGTCACCATCCATGGTGGTTAGAATCATAGCTCCTCCTGATAAAATGTTCTTAACCACAAATGGCCCTTCGTAAGTAGGCATCCATTTTCCCCTGGGATCACCTTGAGGTAGGATGATGCGCTTGATCACCAGACCCCCAACTTGATACTCTTGTCATCTAACTTTCTTGTTAAATGCCTTGATCATTCACTTTTGATACGTTTGACCATGACAAATAGCAGTAAGTCTCTTTTTGTTGATTAAGTTCAGCTGATCAAGCCGAGTCTGAATATAGTCATCTTCGCTCAAACTTGCATCCTTCATAATCCGAAGAGAGGGTATCTGAACTTCAATGGGAAAGACTGCCTCCATACCATATACCAAGGAATAGGGGGTTTCCCCTGTTGACGTTCGCGCTGAGGTGCGGTACCCATGAAGAGTAAATGGTAACATCTCGTGACAGTCTTTGTAGGTCACCTTCATCTTCTGCACAATCTTCTTGATGTTCTTATTAGCCGCTTCAACAGCCCCATTCATCTTTGGCCGGTAAGGAGAAGAGTTGTGATGCTGTATCTTAAACTTCTTGCAGATCTCGGTGATCATCTTATTGTTGAGATTTGTACCATTATCCGTAATGATCCTCTCGGGTACACCATACCGATAAATCAGATTGTGCCGAATAAACCGTGCCACGACGTTCTTGGTTACGGTAGCAAAGGAAGCTACTTCAACCCACTTCGTAAAGTAATCAATAGCTACCAGGATGAAACGATGCCCGTTAGACGCTGTAGGACTGATCTCGCCGATCATGTCGATGCCCCACATTGCAAAAGGCCAAGGAGTTGTCAGGACGTTTAGAGGAACCAGAGGTATGTGCACCTTATCAGCATAGACTTGGCACTTATGACATGTCCGAGAATGCTGATAACAGTCGGCTTCCATTGTGGACCAATAATATCCTGCCCGTAGGATCTTCTTTGCCATGGTGTGTCCACTGGAATGAGTTCCGAAAGTACCTTCATGTAACTCTACCATGATCTTTTCCGCTTCGTTCTTATCCACACACCGCAGTAAGGTTGAATCGTGGTTACGCTTGTAAAGGATACCATTACTGATGAAGAACTTTGCCGCGAACCTCCTCAGAAACTTCTTATCATTAACAGATGCTCCCTCGGGGTACTCTTGAGCCTCAAGATACCTCTTTACCTCGTGAAACCAGGGTTTATCTGTTACCTCTTCAGCCTCAATGTCGCAACAACGTGTGGGTTTGTCCAACCTTTCGATGGTAATCTGGGGAGCCTCGTTGTCCCAATTGACTTTGAACATAGAAGACATTGTAGCTAGCGCATCCGCTAACTGATTCTCCTCTCTAGGGAAGTGTTCAAAGGTTATCTCCTCGAAGTGGGGAAGCAACGCCAATACATACTCCTTGTAAGGAATAAGATTTGGGTGTTTCGTATCCCATTCGCCTTTGATTTGACTGATCACGAGAGCGGAATCTCCAAACACACTCAAGAACTTAATCCTTAGGTCAATTACTGCTTGAAGACCCATGATGCATGCTTCATACTCCGCCATATTGTTGGTGCAGTTGAAACATAGTTGGGTGGTGAACGGAGTATGAGATCCTTCAGGAGATATGATCACGGCGCCAATGCCATTACCCAAAGCGTTCGAAGCTCCATCAAAGTACATAGACCATCGGGATCCCTCCTCAGGTCCTTCATCCGGTCCAGGTGTCTCACAGTCGGTTACTATCATGATATTCTCATCCGGGAACTCGAAGTTCATAGACCGGTAATCATCCACTGCCTGATGTGCCAAATGATCTGCCAACACACTTCCCTTGATTGCCTTTTAGGTCGTGTATTGGATGTCATACTCAGTCAAGATCATATGCCATCTCGCTATTCGTTTGGACAAGGCAGACTTTTCAAAGATATACTTGATTGGATCCATCTTTGATGTCAATAAGGTGGTGTGAGTCAGCATATACTGTCTCAGCCGACGAGCAGTCCATGCCAAAGCGCAGCAAGTTTTCTCAAGCAACGAGTATCGAGTCTCGCAGTTGGTAAACTTTTTGCTAAGGTAATAAATAGCATGCTCTTTTCGACCAGACTCGTCATGCTGCCCCAACACGCACCCCATTGAATTATCGAGTACTGTCAAATATAAGATCAAAGGTCTCCCTTCAACTGGAGGCATCAGAATAGGTGGCTCTTGGAGATATTCCTTGATCCTTTCGAAAGCGGCCTGACACTCATCATTCCACTTCACCACTTGATCTTTCTTCAACAGCTTGAAGATTGGCCTTCACCTTTGCAGGATCCACTTGAATACCTTTATAGCTTACGACGAAACCCAATAGTTTATCAGATCTCACCCCGAATGTGCACTTGTTCGAGTTTAACCTCAGCTTGTATAACTTTAACCTGTCGAATAGCTTCTGAAGGTGGTCAAGATGTTCTTCCTCAGTCTGGGATCTTGCAATCATGTAGTCGACGTATACCTCAATCTCATGATGAATCATGTTGTGGAACAAAGCGACCATGGCGCGCTGATACGTCGCCCCAACATTCTTCAATCCGAAAGGCATGACTTTGTAGCAAAAGGTACCCCACTGTGTGACAAAGGTTGTCTTCTACATGTCTTCGGGAGCCATTTTAATCTGATTGTAACCAGAGAAACCGTCCATAAAGGAGAAGACCTTATGCTGTGCGGTGTTGTCAACCAGAACGTCGATATGAGGTAGAGGGAAATCATCCTTGGGGCTCGCCCTGTTCAGATCCCTATAGTCTACACACATATGAACTTTACCATATTTCTTCAGCACGGGAACCACATTGTCCACCCAATGTGGGTAAGAAGTAACTGCTAGAAAACCGACATCAAACTGTTTCATAACTTCAGCCTTGATTTTCTCAGACATCTCCGGGCGCATTCGACGAACTCTCTGTTTCACTGGAGGACAGTCTTCCTTGGTGGGTAGGCGGTGAACCACAATATCGGTATCCAAACCAGGCATATCTTCATAAGACCAGGAAAATATCTCAACATAGTCACGCAACATATGTATCAACCGTTGTTTAACACTAGACTCCATATTTGCACCGATCTTGACCTCTTTCTTGTCTACCTCTGTACCCAGATTCACTGATTCCACTGGCTCTTCATGCGGCTGTATAACCCTCTCTTCCTGAAGTAACAATCTAGCAAGTTCCCCAGGCACTTCACAATCATCCTCACCTTCGTCCTCGACTTGTTTGATCGGACTTTCGAAGTCATAACTGGAAGTAGCAGAGTCGTTATCAGTGGGATCCAGAGTGGATGTAGACATGTATATGTGAGTGTGTGTAAGACAAATAGCTGTTTTGCAAGAAAGAAAAGAAAAACAAGGAGCGCAAAGTTTGTAATGCAATAAAACGTCCAATGCTTTTATTGATGATATATGGAGATGACAAATATAAAGCCCTCACAAACAAAACCACGGTGCCTCGGGCCGTAAAGTTTAAAATTGTCTGTTACAAACTCAAAACAAAAGTCTGATTACTGGGTAATAAAAGAAACGGGCATAGAATCCTTCGTTGTCCAATTGCTCAATCCACCGTCAATAGTCGGGTAAATCCAGCTGTCAATGTCAAACTCTTCTTCATCATCCCCAATAGCATGCACTCCTGTGTCATGTTTGGGCATAAGAGCCGTTATGACATTAGGTTTTTCCGGTGCTTCGAACTCAATCTCCTTAGCATCAATCAGATCCTGCACTTTATTCTTCAAAGCCCAGCAACCGTTGGTATCATGCCCTGGGCTATCAGAGTGATAAGCACAGCGGGCATTTGGATTGTACAATGGTGATGTGGTGTTGGAGTTCTTTGGAGCCTCCTTCGGAATCACCAAGTTGGTCTTCAACAACTGCGGCAGAATTTGAGACAGGGTCATACTGAGCCGAGTAAATTGTCTCTGCGGCCTCTCTGCTCTTGGCTGATTGTTGCATTGTGGAGCAACAACAGGTCTTGATATAACCACCGCATTAACTGCTTGGCGGTGTTCAGGTCGATTTTGGCTCCTCGAGCTGTAAACTGAACTAGACTCCTTCTTGAAAGGCTTCTTCTCGGTACTTGATGAAGCACCTTTCTGTATTTTGCCGCTCTTGATATCGGCTTCAACTCTTTCCATGCTCATAATCAGCTCAGTAAACCCGGACGATGAGCTACCGATCAAATGGTTGAAATATGGACAAGACAAGGTCCCAAGAAACATATCCACTAACTCCCTATCAGCCAGAGGGGGTTGTACTCTTCCTGCAAGATCTCTCCACTTCTGAGCGTAGTCCTTAAAACCTTCGCTTGCACCCATAGACATACCCTGAAGTTGGGTATGCGTGGGAGCAAGGTCGGCATTATACTGGTATTTCTTGTAAAAAGCAGAGGCAAGGTCCTCCCAGTTACGGACGTTAGCTCCTTCCAGTTGGTAAAACCATTCAAGTTGAGTCCCTGAAAGACTATCTTGAAAGAAATGAATCCAGAGGTTCTTATCAACAGTATATGGTTGAATCTTTCTAACATACGAGCGGATGTGTAACTTTGGACAGGATACCCCATCGTACTTAGCAAAGACTGGTGCTTTAAACTTGTGGGGAATCACCACCCCAGATGCCAAACCCAATTCTCCGAAGTCCAACCCAGGTATCTTCTAGATCTCCATCGCGCTTAACCGGTCTTCGAGTTGCTTATACCTATCCTCAGCCGGAGGATACTGGTCTTCATCAAAGTCAGTGTCGTTGTCTGAAACCACAGGGCTAGGAGCCCTCCTTTCTTCCTGATTCTCTCCCCCTCCAGGTGAGTGAGACAAATTAACCTCTTCCCGCAAATTATTCCCGAATCTGCGACCCATATTCAGGAGGACCGTCTTCTTCTTCTTTTTCTTCTTCTTCTTCTTATCCTTCAAGATCAGAGTCTTCAGATCTTGTTGACCCTTGGCCAAGTTCATGAACATTTCCTGGAACTGGGCGTTCTGAGCTTGCAGAGCCTTGATGGCTTGATCAGTAGATGTTTCAGAAGACATGATTGCTGAAATAAACAGCGAAGAAGATGAGAAACCTGTAAGGGGTACCTGTAATGAGGTGCATGGGAATGGAATGCGTATGATATGATTTCAAATACTTTAGGGAGATTCAAATTCGTAAACCAAAATGAAACACACTTTTATTAGATAAAAACTAAAAATAAATGTTTAACAGATGCCTTTAAGGCGTTACAAAAGGAAATACTGAAAAGTAAATCTAAGCTAGAAACAATAAAAGACATCAGCGTTCCCATGGTCGTTTTCCTTTGGTGCTGACATAGTCGTTGAGGACCCTCTCATTCTCCAGTTGCCTTGTAAGCTTCAGGATCTTCCGCTCCTGCTCATGATACTTTTCTCTGTAAGTATCCCGTTCTTCCCTTAACTGGATCCGAGACCTCTTTAATGCCCCAATGTCGGTAGGCATGTATGGATGGAGGATGGTAGGAGGAACCCCTTCTTCATCAGTACGCTCCATAATCACCGGTAAGACAGCTTCGTAGGACATCCCTAGCTTTTAAGCTCGGGCTCGAACCCACCGGAGATATGGTTTCATCAGGAGAGATGTATTCATGCCTTGCTCATGTGGATCCGACATGTTCACCCTATCCCAGGCTCGTATGAATCTGCGACGATGTCCCTCCGCATCTCCCATAAAGTCAAAGACAATGCTTGGAAGCAGCAACTCATGAGGTCCGTCCCTCCTAGCTCGCCCAAACTGTCGTAAGGCCAAACAAGGATTATAGGTGATCCCTCCTCTGATTCCCAGCAATGGAACATTGGGGTATTCCCCACAGCAATCAATGATAGCTACTTCTTCTATGTCTTTAGTACTCCAGATGATTTCTGTGTGAGCCAGGGACATAATTCTGTAGGCCCAACCCATGCCTTCCTCGTTCCTCAAGACAGATTTAGGGAGGTGAGAAATAAACCACCTCACCAGCAATGGTGCACAACACATAAGGGTTCTCCGTTTCCGAGCAGTACGGGCATAAAGAGTATGTAGAATGTCACCTAAGAGAGTGGGCACTGGATTACGGGACATGAAGATCTTCACTGCGTTCACGTCAACAAAGGAATCTGAATTTGGAAACAGAACCAAACCATAAATGAGAAGAGCCAGGATGTCTTCAAACGCTTGAAAGTCTAAACTGTCCCAGAACTGATGAGCCCGATCAACCAAGAACTTAGCCAAGAAGCCTTTTATCCCATTCCGAGTTTCCCAATTAGACACCACATCAACCCTTGTAAGATGGAGGGCTGAAGTAATATCTTCAGGCCTGGGAACTATCTCCAATCCTGTAAATGGGGTATGCTCTAGAATAGAGATGACGAGTATATCAGAGAATTCCTCCAAAGTAGGGACCAACTGATAGTCCGGGAAGGTGAAGCAGTGGTATAACGGGTCGAAGAACTGGAACAAGACACTCATCATCTGTTCATCCAGCTTGGAAGTGACTAGGCTGAGGAGGTGACCATGTCTTCTATCAAAAGAGGAAGTGTCAGGAACCTTGGAAACCAAATCTCTAAGCTGAGTAGGAATCTGTACAAAGTTGATCCGAATAGTGTTTCTACGCATATATGCCATGATCTGCAAAACAGAACAAAGATGAATCTCATTGGTCTTTGAAATGGTTAGTCAAATGCAATATGCATGCAATGTCATGATGCATGATGTCATGATAGAAACACACCACAGGTATTCACAGATAGCAAACATGGTAATGGCAAACAAGTCACACAGATAGCCCTTAAATTTCAGGCTGGCATGGAGCTTAGGTACTACCCTCTTTCAGTTTAGTTGGTTCAACCTGTACTAGTAATAGTAACCGGGTTCTAGAGGATCTCAATATCACTGACCACTCTCGATCGGTCATAATTCCAGTTTAGCAATCTTTTCTTGCGGCCGGAATCATCCCGAGAGTTTGGTCTCAATGAGTGTAGCATACTGCTACTTTTCTATGGCCAAGTTGGTCAATTATAGGTTCTAAGGTCAGTTGGTGCTTAATGACCCCTTAGCAGCCCCATATTCTCCTTGTTCCGCCACAAGGGATATCGGTACCAACTAAAGTGTCACACCAACGTAGCCACTGCTTCAACTGTATCGGTCTACGCTGTACATTTCCCTCACAGTCTATTGCTACTTACCTAAAAGGTATCCCCAGATCCGGGTTAGGATCTATAGTAACTCCGATACAAATCCCACAAAGATAAAGCAAACAAATCAAACAATTGAAAACAATATGATGAACTAATCCTAAGGTACACCCCACTTATTAACTCCCCAACAGAGTCGCCAGTTCTGTGATACGGTGGCCAGAACCGGACTGTTTTTGGAATGCTGGTTTGCGTTTTGCGTTTGTTTTTGCAAAATGTCGCGGTAAGCAAGAGTCGCCACCGACTTTTATTTTATCTAACAAGGAAAGGAAAAAAGCACAGAAAAATTCCTTTTTCGAGATTATTCTGAGTACGGGGGGTAAATTATAGAAAGGGAAGGTATTAACACCCTTTCTATCCATGGTTTTCCATGGGCTCTTAGGTACTTGCTCATCATTTTCAAAATTGTTTTCTTTGTGTTTGTGGGTTTTGAAAAAGTTTTGTTTTAACTTCGATTTAACTCTTGCTTCTGTCTTCAAGAGTGTAATGAAGTGTTTTTGAAAAATTGTTTGTAAAAGTGTAAGTGTGAAAAAGTTTGTTTTGATTGAGCAAGTACTTAAGAACTAATCTACCTACTCGAAAAAAAGAATCATTCTATGTTTGTTTCCTTTAGACAACTGTTGTACCCCAAAATTTGCCCTCCTATTTTTCCACAAGAAATCACAGCTTCGGGTTTTCCCTGACTTTTTCAGAATGGCGTAAGAATCAGTCAAACAGACTTTTTCTTATCAGTCTATCCAATTTAGGGTTTTCATGGACTCTAGAACAATTCAAGCAAATTGTTAGGGTTTGGTTAAGTTTGGCTCAAGGTTTGATCAGACAGGCGTTTCTTTGGTGTTAAGTCAAGAATTAGGGTTTTTGTGCGCGCATTCTCAGAAAGAATTAATTCTACAGTTCTTTTCAGTTTACTCAGAGATTTGGATTGAGGAATTTGAATTGAGGACTTGCAGTGTTTGGTTTAGTCAGTAAAGGCAAAAGAATATGGATGTTTGTTTGATTTGACTGTGCAATGCTTATGGCTATTTGAAACGCCGGGTTTATTATTGATTGATGCTAAGACCATAGTGTTTATTAATTGTTTATTTATTCTAAGTTAGAATAATTGGGATTTATTTACATTTATTATAATTTAAGAATTATAAATAATTAAATAAACATTTGAAGAAGAATTAAAAAGGATTAAACTTTTATTTACTTTTAATTATTGAGTACAAATGTTATTTGAATACATTTACAGTATTTACAAATAATGTTATTACAAATAATTAAAGGTAAAATAAAGCTATATCCTAAGTTATCCTAAATCTTCATCTTCTACTACTACTCCTCCATTGCTCAATTGATTTTCATCTGCAAAAACAAGGAAAGAAGAGAAGTCAATGCAGATAAAATTAAAAGCAGACAGTTAATCAAAAAGTTCATCATTAAAAGTAACTGGCCGGAATCAGTTTGTTTGCCCTCTCTGCAAATCACAAGATTTCTCTTGGTTCACAAAGAGGGATAGAAATAGTGTTTGCAAATAAAATGTGAAATGCACAAAAGCTACCATACTGCATAAATTGTCAAACAAGCTGCATAGTTCATAATTCAAAATTCCAAACTAAGTCCAAAAGGAAAACTGAACTGCACATGCCTAACCAAGTTTGAAATTTCAAAACCAAGCTTCCAAAAGATATCAAAAAGTACACAAATGCAGAAAATCTGAAGAAAGAAGATATGCAGAGCAGAACCAACATTGCAAGCAAGATATTCACATCATTTTCCAGCCAGCTACTTTTTCAGAAAAGCTACTTTTAAGCAATAAACGAATGCTTTAATCTGTAGGGAGAGAGAAAGAGGAAAAGAAGTATAGGCTTACAGTACAACAGGCTTGAGGCAAAAGATATAAGACAAAGATATTAGAACAAGAAAAGAGGAGGCAGAAAATACCAAAGCAACACAAACTGTGTAAAACATCAAAACACCTCAGAACTGCCTTCAACAAAAACACATAGCCAAAACCTGCTAAGCCTTAAACCACATCAAACCTTTCAAGGCCATACAAACTGAAGCCTTAAGCTTTGCAGCAAATTCCACCCAGAAGCAAAAAGCTTGCCTCCAAAACCTGTGTTCCCAAACAAACCAGAAACATACAAGCCCTTTCAAGACTGTGTTAAGCATATCAAGCCTAAGCCATCAACCTGTCAAAAACCAGTACAAAAGGCCAGAAAACAAACTGCTGAAGCCTATACCAGAAACAAACAAAACAAAAATTCAAACAACATCATACTCAAAAGCAAGAACATCATACGAAGCCAGCAATAAACATACAGAAGCAAGTGTTGCAGAAGCAAGTGTTTCAGGGGCAAGCATTCAAGTGGACAGAAGAGGAAAAGAAATTATGCTAAGGTTTTCAGAGCAAACATCATAAAACCTAAAAGCAAATACAAGGTACCAGATTTCCAAGCAAGCTCACAGTGCATCACGTTCCTCCGCCTTCAGTTGTCCAGCACGCCTCCGGTTCGCCTCTCCTCTTCTCCAAGCAACGAACTCCAAAGGTAGTATTTTTCTCCCTCTTTTCACACCTCGCATGGACAACACATAGAATCAATACATAAAAAGATTGAAAACGTGCATGAACTGAGACCTTAAAGTTGCGTTAAGTTTGAACCATTACCTCCTTCGAAATCGCCGCCTGCGTGACCATGGAGAGGAGGGAGCGATGATGGCGTTTGGTAGCTGGGACGGAGAGGACGTCAGTAGCTTGGCATGAGAATGAAGGAAGCGAAGAAGACGAGCGCCGCTCTAAGACTGTAAGTTGTAACCCTAATCCCAAATGAAACAAAACAAACGAAACCCTTGAAAAAATGCTGTCAAATTCGTTTTGGGCTTTCACCTTATCCATTTGCCTAAGTCCAAAAAACGCTGGTGTGCACCCCCCATTTCTCCATCTGATTTTTGTTTTGTTTGGGCCATAAAACCCCCTAAAGCCCATTCCATTCCTTTTTTTCTTTTTTTTAAACTAAAACTATTACTCTTTTTATCACACTATATCTTTTTTATAACTTACTTTGTTAAAAAACTTAATATACTAATTTTATTTTTACCTTAAATTTTATTAACCATACTTTTTTTATTATACTCAAAATATGTAGATATTAGGTTTCATTAAGTTTAAACATCTTTTTATTATTAAAACCTTTTTAAATTTAAAAACCTTGAATAAAACATTTATAGAGAATACATAAAAAATAGCCTTTTTTTAGGTCAAATACTTCCTTTTTTTATTTTAATAGTTTATTAAAACTTTTGTACATAAAAATACTAATTAAAACACCTTAACATTAACACATAAAAAATAGAATTTCTTAAAGCATTTCTTTTATTAAAACTTTTGTTTGTACATATTTAACAAAAAAATCAAAAAGATAATAATACTTAATAATTACTTAATATTGTATTAGGTTAATATTATTTTTCATCACTTGTAAATATTCACATACACTTTTACAATACACATTTTGTTTCCCTTTGATTCCTATACATTACTACATTTGACATTGAGATTGATTCGATTTGGTTGTAAATATATTTGGACACTACTCTCCTATTGAGTCTCATCCCCATTTGTAAATATTTGTACCCCCATTCCCGGATACTTATTTGTAATAGCTTAGACTTTAAATTCCCGTAATTTATCGCTTTCTATATATTGTATAGTAATTAGGGTTTGTATGCGAAGATTCAAAATCAACCGCTAGATAACCTAATACAAGACAAATGCATGACAATCAATACACCATTCACACTTGCACCCATAGGGTAATCCCGCTCGTTGCCTTCCAAAATAGGCCATGCTTGCACGTTGAGTTTCTTTGGCAAAACAAAACAAATCAAATGATCATAGTCCCTCGATGACGCTTTCGAAAGTTGCCTAAACAAAATGATCATAGTCCCTTCAAGCAAATTGCCAAAGACACTTGGCACCATTGCATTCATGGTCTAAACGATGACCCGCGCCTGTCCCGTTAATATCCTAACACAAGATTGTCCACCAAATACAATGGTGGAACAATACTGTTAAAAGGGTTAAAACATGAGAAAATTTTTTAAGTAAATTTAGGGGTAGGCAACTCTTAGTTACTTGAACAAACTTGCAAAACACACTTGCCTACTTTTCAAAACCCACTCCACTACACACTTTCAAAACAAACTTTCAAAAACATTTGAAACATCTTTTCAAAAAGACACACACCTTTGTAAAACATTCGAGTAAAGAATTGTTACAACGGTTGCCTAGACAAGGCATCTTTTTCAAAACATTTTCAAACACACACGCACACAACCATTTCAAGCAATTGAAAATCAAAGGAAAGTGATCTAAACCAAGTAACTAAGAGCCCATGGATAAC
Source organism: Vicia faba (assembly GCA_948472305.1). Taxonomy (NCBI): domain Eukaryota; kingdom Viridiplantae; phylum Streptophyta; class Magnoliopsida; order Fabales; family Fabaceae; genus Vicia; species Vicia faba. Next base: position 1,602,233,950 of record OX451739.1, read on the forward strand.
CATGGATGAAAAGGGTGCTAATACCTTCCCTTTTCATAATCTACCCCCCGAACCCACGAAACATCTCAAAAGGTTTTTCCTGTGCTTTTTAACCTTTCCTTTAGGATAAAATAAAAAGTCGGTGGCGACTCTTGCTAAACCGAACAAGTGCGAATACAACAGCAAAACCTCAAGTCAGTTCTCCTACCGTATCACAACAGCGCTATCCCACTATTAGTGAGTAGGTAGCACTGTCGTTGGAATTTGAGGGTCAATTCGAAAGGGACGTATGGTCACTAAAGCAATGTTAGGACGTCTTAGTAATAACCCTAATGTATTAGATCAATTATCTGAGGCAACAATATCCGAGGCAACCTTTCCGAGGCAACTATGATCTTTGGACAAAAGGACGACCACTAAAGCACCCTATACTCAATGACCGTTTACCAAAGGCAACCAAGTGGGAGTGTACCCTAGGAGTGCGCATGTGCATGTGTTCGATTTCAGTTATTTAATCTTTGCACATTAGGTGATCTACCGTTTTAATTTTCCATACATTCTTTCCATACAATCCTATTAGCCATGCATCTAAGCAATTTATAGTTTGCAGAATTAAAATGCAGAAAGTAAGCTAAGCTATTACAAGGCTTCAGGTATTTACATAGCCAAAAACAAACCCTTTGAAATTAAAAGCGGTAAAAGTAAATAAATGTCCTAATTAAATTATTATAAACTGTGAGCAAATACAATAATTGGGCAAAATAATAATAATGCGCGCGATTAAAAATTAGATCGACGAGAAATTAGGGTTTTGACCCTTCTATCCTAATTAAAAAAGATTTTTTTTTGTTTTTAATATTTTTTAATAAAAAGATTAGATCTTAAAATTAAATTCTAAATTAATTAGTTAATTAAATTATTTAATGAAAATAATTACATGACATATTTTTGGGTTTTTATTATTTTAGGAAAGAAATAAAATAATTAAGTTAGTAATAAAAACTATTTATTCTAATTAATTTTAAATATTTGCAAAATATATTAAAGTTATCTAATTTAATCCAAACCTAATTAAATTAATTAATTTATTGATGAAAAAATAATACCTAAATCTAATTGGTGAAAAAAAATATATTTTTTGGGATTTTTTGATAAAAAGAAAATAATTATTTGGTTAGTAAAATAAATAATAAATAAATACATTGAAAATATAAAAAAGAAATAAAGAGTGAGAAATGGGCCTGAAACAACATTTCTGGGAGGTGTAAAGAGCATTTCTGAGTCCGAATCTTCGAAAGCTTCATGCTCTAACTATGGTGTTTTTTTTATTCTTGCGTGGAACCTATGATTCAACCATCCATAACTATTCTATATAAACTCAAGCAAATGTTAGCATACCATAAAATGTGATTAAAATTAGAGATTCAAAATTTAAAATTTTACCAAATCGGTGTTGTCAAATGGGGGTGTGCTCGACGTGTGATGGATTGCTCTTGGGCCTTGTGAGACTCCTGAGGACTTCAAGAGGATGGTTTGAGGCTTGATGTCAATTGTGAGAGACCGGAACCTCGAGATATGACTTGCACCAATTCTTTGATTTCTGAAGAGCTTTTTGAATAACTTTTAGAGAGCTTTTTGAAGAGCTTTTTGAGAGCTTTTTAGAGAGGAATTTCGTGTCTTTCAAGCTTGTATGGCTCTATATTTATAGGGGAGAATAAGGAGACAAGAAAGAATGGAAAGAATCTCCCTCATAATGTCGTGTTTTAAGACCATGATCAAAATTTGAAAAAAATGCCATATTTGATGATTTTATGCCATTTTCACATGTGGATGAACCTGGACATATTTGAAGGGTTATTGCACGAAATCAATTGACATAAACCAGCATAAAACTTGCCTAAAATGGATTCACATCAAAATTTACATTATTTCTATTATTTATTTATTTAATTCTGAATTTTAATGAATAAAATATCAAAATAAATAGCATAAATCATAGAAAAATGTATGGGTGGGCTTAGAGGTCGTGGACCATGTTAGGAATGAGTTTCAAACTTGAAAAGATAGGCCCATTTGGAAAAAAATCTAAGTTTGGTCAATATTTGCTTCATGCATTTTTTCAAAAATTGTCCAACTTTGACAATGCATATCTCTCTCAATTTTAACCTTATGAGGGTGTTCTTAGACTTTTTAGAAAGCTTGAGATGTCCTCTAAGCAACCCTTTTGGTCTAATCTCATTTTGATATTCCATGCTCATGTATGAAGCTTTGATAAAAAAGGTGTTTTTGTTGAATTTTTAAAATGACCTATAATGTCCAAATTCATAACTTCTTGTGAGTGCATATTTTGAACTTGGGAGATGAAGATGGATTGTAGAGAATTGAATCTTCTTTAAAATTAGCTTTGGATGGGTCATTTATCATAAAGTATGAGAAAGTTATGCTTTGTCAAAGTTGAGTTGACTTTTCCTGCAAAACCCTAATTTAACCACTTTTGAGGCTTGATGAATTATGAGCAATCCTTGATGAATCATGATCAACCCTTGATCAAATGATGAAATATACTTCAAAATGAGTATGTTGACCAAAAATCTTGAAGTTTGACTGTATGTAGGCCACAGTTGACTTTTGCCCTAGCATAGTCGATTTTCAGGCCTTTGAGCAATTGACTGAGCAAACTTTCTCTGCAAGGCTTGAAACTTGTTATGGATGATCTTGAGAACATATTAGGACATTGGTGAGCACTTGGTATCACTTTTACTCAAGTATATTGATGCAACATGAAACCCTAGTTTGGGGTAGACTGCCTTAGGAGAGAGCTTGTCTGGCCAACCCTTGGACTACCTTGAGCAACTTAAGGATCTTTCTTGCAATGTTTTGAGAAATATGGGAGGGAAAATTTTGGGGAACAACAACAAGTTATGGGAATGCAAATTATCCAGCAACGCTACCAATTCTGAAAGTTGACAACTATGAGAATTGGTGCAAACAGATGAAAGTCTTATTCAGGTGTCAAGGTCTTTGGGACCTTGTAAAAGATGGAGTCGAAGCGCTTGGAGAAAACGCTTTAGAAGAAGAAAAGAAGAAATACACAGAATCTGAGAAGCTGAGTTATAAAGCATTATTTATAATTCATCAATGTGTCATCCCAGATAATTTCGAAAAGGTTAGTGATTCAGAATCTGCAAAAGAAGCTTGGGAAATCCTTGAGAAGTCTTTTGGAGGCACTGAAAAGGTGAAAGAAGTGAGGTTACAAACTCATAAAAGGACCTATGAACTGCTTCAGATGGAAGACAGTGAAAGCATATCTGATTTCTTCACTAGAGTTACAAAACTAGTAAATCAAATCAAGATATGTGGAGAAGCGTTAACAACAAGAGCTGTTGTGTCGAAGATCTTGAGATCTTTAGATCCTAAGTTCAACCACATAGTGGTGGCGATAGAAGAGGGGAAATACTTGTCGAAATTGAAAAAGGAAGAGCTTCAAGGGATGCTTGAATCACATGAACAAAGAATGAACGAAAGAGCTGCAAGCAAATCTAAGAGTGATGTGGCCCTGCAGGCACATTCAGCAAAAGAGACCAAAGGCAAAGGAAAGTGTTTTGACAGAGGTAGAGGTGGCTACAACAAATCGAATGGTAGAGGAAACTAGATCGAAGGAAACGTGTCGAATCAAATAAGACCATACTGTTGTACCCCAAAATTTTCCCTCCCATATTCTTCAAGATTTGCAAAAAGCATGCTTCAAAATCTCCCCAAGGGTTGCACAGTCCAACGGCCTCCTAACAGTCAAAAATTAGGGTTTTGGTTCTGGCAAACAAATTGAAGTTTTCAAGGGTCCAAACAAGTCCCACATGCCTATAAACATTGTTAAGCATCCTTATGTCAAGTTTCAAGACTTACAGCACAAAATTGCACAGTCAAAAACCCTAATTGCTCAACAGTCAACTGCAGGGGCAAAATGGTCATTTGACAGTCAAAAGTTCAAATTTTTGGTCAACATCTTATTTTGAAGCCACAAACATCATTTGATCAATTCTTGATCATGATTTTCAAGGCATGGCTCAAAAAGTCTCAAGATGCAAAAGTTTCCATATTTGGACAGTTGAAAAAGTCAACTGTAACTTGACCAAGGCATAACTTCCACATGGTTTATCAGAAAAATTCCATCCAAAGCTCATTTTGAATAGAATGACATTTCCTACAACTCCTCTTCACACTTCAAGTCCAAGAAATGCTCTCACAAAAAGTTATCAATCTCAACATTATAGGTCATTTTCAAAAGTCAACAAAAAGGCACTTTAAGTCAAAGACCATAACTTGAGATTGGTAAATCAAAATGACATGGGAACAAAGGAATTGGTTAGAGGACTTCAATACCTTTCCAAAATGTCCAAGAACATGATCAAATCTTAAAAATTGAGCAAGCTATGCCTTATGGAAGTTGGGAAATTTTTGGGAATTTTGAAAAGTCAACTTTGCTTCAAATGCCTCAAAATTGCTAATGGGCCTTAATTTCTTCCAAGAATCATCACCCAAAAGCTATGCACGACCCATTGACCCAAAGGGGAGTTGTTTTCTCATTTTTTATTAATTAATTGAATTATTATTATTATTAATTCATTTAATTAAAATAAAATATGACAAAAATAGCAAATCATGTTTTTCCAATCCTTTTGTGCAGCATATTCTCTCATTAAAGCCTCAAGATTTCGTGCACACTCCATAAGGAAAGGATCTCCAATAATTGGCATGTTCTTCATGGTGAAAAGATTGAAAAAATCATGGAAAATCACAAACTTGAAAATCATTAAAGACAAGGCTTTGGGCTTGGATTGTTGATCAAAATCATTCCATGTACATATGCAAATCTAAACCTAATCACAAGAACAAGCATGCTGCGCTAGTACCTGAAAACAAAACTTGCACTTTTTCTTAAAAACCTCAAAACTGTTTTGGCATATAGAAGGTGTTTCAAGGCGTAAAAAGTATCTCAAAAGCTTGATGGGACTTTCCTGAACATAACCCAATACTTTTCCACTCTCCATACACAAAGAACTGGTAGCACGAAGTCACCCTGTTCATACATTTTTGCATATTCGTATTCATATTTTCATGCCATGTTAATGCATTCTGATGATTGATTTATACTAACATGTTTGTTCTAAAGCTGTTGGCATTCTTTGATTGAATTTTTAAGCCCTATACACGAATCTACCATGGAAGCTGCCTAGGGTTTCAAAGGTTTGAAATTGGGGTTTCTTTCCTGGGGAAAAATTAGACCATAAGACCAACACCATTGGACTCGTGACCTTCATACGAACACAATCATCACATCGCGCCCAATTTATTTTTCACTATGGCCTAATCGCTATTATTCGCTATGCTGTTTAGTGGGGGTTTAAAACCCCCGCTACCTGTTTGTTATTTTCAGGTTGAACGAAGAAGAAGCCTGGCGTGTCACTATGTGGTTGGACAATTTGAAATCTGGCGCGTTTTTATTATTTTATACCATTAGCTTCCATTTTCTCATTATAATATTCACTATCCATTATATATCAAAACTAACGCGCTGGCTCAGTTGGTGGAAAGGAGTGGTTGCAAGCAATGGGACCTGGGTTCGAATCCCAGGTCCCCCATATTTCTCTATGTTTTTTATATTTACATGTTCAGGTGATCATCACACCCAGGGGAGTACCATACAGCCTTCACCCTCTGGCTTGCCACGCGCCCTGAGACTCCATCCAACGGCCAAGATGTGCAGATCACCATACGCATTGGTCAACAGCTCCATACACAAGTCTGAAAAGTCAAAGAAGGCCAGATTTCAGTGGGCCTAATTGCTTCCCTAAGCCTCCAAATTGGGTCAACACCCCCCCCCATGTTTGTATCTCTTTCTCTCACTCTTTTTCTCTTTTTTATTTATTTATTTGTTTTGATTTAATTATTTTCTTTCAATTCATAAAATAAATTTTTATAACACAAAAAACAGAAAAAATCATAAAACAAAAAATATGTTTTTATTAATGTTAATTTCTATTAATTTTTGTAAATAAATTTGATAATCAATTTAGTTTTTAATTCAAGGTTTAAATTTTAATTTGTTTTCTTAATAACTAAAAAATATAAAAATAGGTTTTTAATGCATTTTGATTCTCTTTTAATAAATATTCTTTTCATATTATAATTATTATTAACCATTAATTATTTTTGTAAATACTTGTAATTAATTAATTAGGTTAAATTAGGTCAAACTTGAACATTTTTTTTTATAAATTAAAAACAATTTAGAACTAGGGTTTTATTTAACTTTTAATTCCAATTTAATTCTCTTTAATTTCATAAATCCAAAAACATCAAAAAAAATAAGTTCTTTCCTTTATTTAATTTAATTACTTTATAATTTCGATTTAATTTCTTTAAAGGGTCCAACGCCCTCACACCTTCGATTATAATTACATTTCGCGCATTTGCTTTTTATTTCCTTTTTAAATTTCATGTAATTGCCCCAAAGCTTTGTAATAGATAATTAGGACATTTATTTTCCGCATGTTTATTTATTCAAATCGGGTCTTGGTTTAATTTGGCGATGTAGACCCGCGCCTTTGTAATAGCGTAGGACTTTTATCTTCCCGCACCTTTTAAACTGTTAATAATCACATGAAAGAATGTATGCTCTAATAAAATCAAAACGTAGATCACCAATGCATGACAAGACAAATGATAACTGAAAATAACACACAATTCACACACCACTCCTAGGGTACGCCTCACTGTTGCCTTGCCCCTCGAAATGTGGTCGTCGAGTAGAGGAAGTTTTAGTAAGTCCTCATGTCCATGAACATGGCATGGGGGTAGTTTCTATGGTGTCCTCCTATTGCTCTGGTGACCACACTGTCCCTAATCCTCGAATTGACCCGAACACCTCCAACGGTGGTGCTACCTACCTCTCAATGGTGGGATGGCGCTACCTTAAGGACATTTACACAGTCTAATTCCTTAGGGTAGGTAGATGACTCGTAGATACTTGCTCTAATTCAAAACAAAATCAAAAACTTCTTTTCACACCGACACTTTGCAAAAAGATTTCAAAAACAATTTTTCAAACACTCTTGAGGACTGATACAAGAGTCGAACTGAAATTTTAAAAGAGACTTTTTCAAACCCACTCACCTTGAAAAGCAAACAAACATTTTGAAAACACAAATGAGCAAGTATCTAAGAGCCCATGGATAACCATGGATAGAAAGGGTGCTAACACCTTCCCTTTCTATAAATCTACCTCCCGAACCGAGAACTAATCTCAATAAGGAATTTTTCTGTGCTTTTGTCCTTTCCATGTTGGAGAAAATAAAAGACGGTGGCGACTCTTGCTTACCGCGACATTTCGCGAACCAGCGTTAAACAGTCAGTTCCAGATCCACCGATCACAGAACTGGCGACTCTGCTGGGGACGCTTATAAAGTGAGGTGTACCTTAGGACTAAGATCACTGTGTTTTCAATTGCTTTGACTTGTTTGCTTTATCATTATGGGATTGTCTTGGGAGTTACATAGATCCTAACCCGGATCTGGGGATACCCTGTTTAGGTAGCATAAGCTGTGAGGGACTTGTCCGGCGTAGACCGACACGGGTGAAGCAGTGGCTACGTTGGTGTGGCACCTTGGTCTGTACCGATATCCCTTGTGTTGCAACGAGGAGAATATGGGTCTTCTGAGGAGTCATTAAGCACCAACAGACCTTAGAACCTTAAATGACACAACTTGGCCAATAGAACAGTAGCAGTATGCTACGCCTATTGAGGCTAAACTCTCGTGATGGTTCTGGCCGCAAGAAAAGATTGCGATGCTGGAGTTATGACCGATTGAGGGTAGTCAATGATATTGGGATCCTCTAAGAACCCAGTTACTTTTGATAGGACAGGTATGAACCAACAAACTGAAAGAGGGTAATACCTAGACCTCATGCTGGCCTAAACTTTAAGGGCTTGTCTTGTGTGACTTGTGTGCCTTATCATGTTTGCCTTTGTAAATATTGGTGGTGTGCTTTATCATAACATCATAACATCATGAGCATTGCATGTATCCTGCATAAAGACTGACCATTTCAAAGACAAGAGGGTTTCACCTTTGCTCTGTTTTGTAGGACATCATGATGCTTATGCGAAGGAATACTATCCGGTTCAACTTTGTTCACCCACCTGAGTTGCTTGAAGAATTGGTTAGCAGAATTCCAAACACCACTTCCTTCATCCAGAGGCATGGTTCTCTTCTCAATTTAGTCACTGCAAAGCGGGATCAACAGTTGATGAGTGTCCTGACCCAGTTCTATGACCCTCTGTACCAGTGCTTCACCTTTCAAGACTTCCAGCTGGTCCCTACCCTGGAAGAGTTCTCTGATTTGCTTGGTATCCCTATCTTGGATCAGACTCCCTACACTGGTTGGGAAAAGACCCTCAGGCTTTAGGAGGTTGCTGCAGCTCTTCCCTTGACCCATCAAGAAGTAATGGACAACTGGGTGACTAGAAGTGGAGTTAAGGGTTTCTTGGCCAAGTTTCTGATTGGTAAAGCTAACAGTTTCTGGAATGACTTGGACTTTAGGGCATATGAAGACATCTTGGCTCTCTTAATCTATGGTCTAGTCTTGTTCCCTAATCCTGACAACTTTATTAACGTCACTGCCATAAGGATCTTCATGTCTCGGAACCCTGTGCCCACTCTCTTGGGTGACATCCTGCAACAACTTTATGCTCGTACTGCCCGAAGACGAGGAACTCTGTGGTGTTGTATCCCTTTGTTGGTGAGGTGGTTTATTTCGCACCTCCCTAAGTTCGTGCTGAAGAACCAAGAAGGAAGAGGTTGGGCTCATAGGTTAATGTCTCTCACTGATAAGGACATCATTTGGACTTTCAGAGGTTTGGATGAGATAGCTGTTATTGATCGTTGCGGAGAATACCCTAATGTTCCCCTGATTGGTACTCAAGGAGGAATCTCTTACAATCCATGTCTAGCACTCTGTCAGTTTGGAAGGGCCAGAAGAGCAGGGCCTCATGAGATGTTGGTGCCTCACATCAGTTTTGAGTTTCAGGTGGATAGTGACGAGCTGCGTCGTAGGTTCATCAAGGCTTGGGACAGAGTTCATAAAGCTGACCCACAAGAGTTAGGGCCAAAGACTTCTCTACCTATGGAAGCCTACTACAAATGGGTTCGCATCCGTGCTCAGAAGTTAGGTATGCCATACGAAGCTGTCAGACCCGTCATTCTTGAGTATCCTGACAAAGATGGGGCTCCCCCAACTGTCCTCCCTCCTCAGATACCTATTGATTATGAGACATTAAAGAGGTCTTGGTCGCAACTGCGAGAAGAACGGGATTCTTATCGAGAAAAGTTCAACGAGCAGGAATTGAAGATCCAGAAGCTGACAAAGCAGTTGGAGAATGAGCGAGCTCTGAATGACTACATCCGTACTGAGAAGAGGAGACCCTGGGATCACTGATGAGCTTTGGATGTTCTCTTACAGTTTTATTTCCCTTTTCAGTATTTCCTTTTTTTATGTAATGCCTAAGGGAAACCTGTTGAACAATTTGAATTTCAAAGTTGAATCTAATGAAGTGTGTTCCTTTTTGTTTACAAAGTTGATTCCCGATTGTCTTTGAAAACATAAATCATACGCATTCCATTCATCATGTGCATAGCAGGTATTCTTCTTTTCAGGTTGCTTACTGTTCTTCGCTGTTTATTTCAGCATCATGAACCCTGAATCATCAACCGAGATGTCTATTAAGGCCCTTCAGGCGCAGAACGCACAATTTCAAGAGCTGATCATGGGTTTGGCTCAAGGTCAAGAAGAGCTGAAGGCTTTGCTCCTGAAGAAGGAGAAGAAGAAGAAGAGAACTGTTCTTTTCAACTCGGGCCGGAGGTTTGGTAACACTCTGCAGAATGAGGAAGCTGGTTCTTCTGTAGGCAAAGACAGTCCCCAGGGGGGAAAGGCTCCAAGTCCAGTAGTCTCTGACAACGAGACTGATTTTAATGAGGAACAATATCCTCCTGCTGAAGACCGGTACAAGCAGTTGGAAGACAGACTGAATGCCATGGAGATCCAACAAGTGCCTGGGCTGGATTTTGGAGACTTGGGCTTATCTACTGGTATGATCATTCCTCACAAGTTTAAGGCACCCTCTTTCACCAAGTATGACAGGGCGTCTTGCCCCAAGCTACACCTCAGATCTTATGTGCGGAAGATTCAACCGTACACAGTGGACAAGAACTTGTGGATCCACTTCTTCCAGGAGAGTCTTTCAAGGACTCATCTCGAATGGTTCTATCAGCTGAATGGGACCAAGGTTCGTAACTAGGAGGAGTTGGCTACTGCTTTTTACAAGCAGTATCAATATAATGCCGACCTTGCTCCTACACGTACCCAACTCCAGGGTATGTCACTAGGATCAAGCGAAGGTTTTAAAGAGTATGCACAAAAGTGGAGGGACCTGGCTGGAAGGGTGCAGCCTCCGTTAACTGACCGTGAGCTGGTAGATATGTTCTTGGGGACCCTATCCGGGCCGTTTTTCAATCATCTTATCGGTAATTCGTCTGCAGGGTTCACTGACCTTATTCTGACTGGGGAGAGGATATAGGCTGGAATGAAGTCCGGTAAAATTCAGAAGGGTGCATCCCCAAGTGCTGAGAAGAAACCCTTTAAGAAGGAGGCCAGTGCTGTATATGGGCCTAGAAGACATGATAAATCAGAACGCCGCCAATCTGTCAACGCGGTGGTGATTGCTAAGCCTGCTGCCCCTCCTCGGCAAACCAATCCACAAAGGGGTGAGAGGCCCAGAAGAGAGTTTACCCGGCTGAGTATGACCTTGTCACAAATCTTTCCGCAGTTGCTATCCACCAACTTGGTGACTGTCAGAGAGGCCCCGAAGGTTGTGAACACTGCCTCTCCTAAGTATAATCCAAATGCCCGTTGTGCTTATCACTCCGATAGCCCGGGGCATTCTACTAATGACTGCTGGGCCTTAAGGAATAAGGTGCAAGACCTTATTGATGCGAAGGAGATACAATTTGAGGCTCCTGAGAGGCAAAATGTGGTGACTGCTCCTATGCCCCAGCATGGAGTGAATGCCGTTGATGAAGACTTATATGCTGTTTCTGTGAATGATGTAGCTACCCCACTGATGACTGTTAAGAGGAACCTACTGCTGGCCGGTTTATTTCTGGGTTGTAGTGAGGGTTGCCTTTTGTGTGCTGTTTCCCTTACTGGTTGTCCGTTGCTGAAATTAGGCATCCAAAGCCTGACGGACAGCAAAGAGATTCTGTTCAAGAAGACCGCTGTTCCGTTTGTTCCTGTGGAAGATGTATCTGTTGTTACAATTTTCAATAATCCAATCAAGGCTCCCCCGAGGAAGCCAGTGAAAATCATGACTGTCGCACCCATTGTTATTACCGTTCCAGGGCCCCTCCCCTATGAATCTGATAAGGCTGTCCCATGGCACTATGGGGCAGATGTATATGTACATGGTATAAAGCAAGAGTTCAACACTGGCACCAACATCAGCAATATCACTGGTCCAGCCAAAGTTACCCCCAGTGGCAGGCTCTTCTCGCCTGACATTGCGCCACCAGCTATTCGAAGACCTCTCGTTATAACACCTGCAAGTGCACCTGTTCCCATTTCTGATCAAGTTGCTTCCCCTGCTGCCGAGTCATCTAATGCTCGGGGCAAAGGGATTGAAGATGAGCCTTCCCGGATGGAGGCACCAAAATCTGTGAGTGTTGAAGCCTCCCAACAAGAGATGGAGGAAATTCTGAAGATAATCAAGAAGAGTGACTTTAATGTTGTTGAACAACTGGGGCATACCCCCTCCAAGATCTCTATGCTCTCCTTGCTGCTGTGCTCAGAGGCCCATGCTAAGGCCCTGATTTCATTTCTCAAGACGGCTCATGTGCCACAGGAGACATCTGCAGACCAGTTTACTGATTGCGTAGCCAATTTGACAGCTGACAATGGTTTGGGTTTCTCGGATGCTGACCTTACTGCTAAGGGAAAGAACCACAATGATGCCCTGCACGTCTCTATTGAATGCAGGGGCACTACTCTTGCGCACGTGTTGGTGGACACCGGTTCTTCCCTGAATGTGCTACCTAAAAAGGCCTTAGACCGATTGGATTGTGAGGGCCTGGAGCTGAAACCTAGCAACATCATTGTCAGAGTCTTTGACGGTTCTAAGAGGATGGTTCATGGAGAGGTAGACATTCCTATTCGTGTGGGTTCTCAAGTATTCGACTCAACTTTCTATGTGATGGATATCCGTCCATCTTATTCCTGTTTACTGGGTCGACCTTGGATTCACAAAGCTGGGGCAGTGACCTCTACCCTACACCAGAAGCTCAAGTACCCCGTCAGAGGGAAGATTATCACTGTGCAGGGAGAGGAGGAGTATATGGTTAGTCACTTGAATTCCTTCCGATATATTGAGATGGACGGGGAGTTTATTGAAACCCCCTTTTAGCATTTTGAAGAGGTACCTCCAATATTGGCAGCAGCAGAAACAGTGGTTGAAGAGGACTTTCCCTTGAAGATGGCTTCCTTGAAGGACGCCCGGGCTGTAATCAAGAAAGGTGAATGTGCTAACTGGGGCAGGCTCCCTGATTTTACACCTAAAACTGACAAGTTTGGACTGGGTTTTACTGCAGAGGCTCAGAAGGCTGTGCGCAAAGCCAGAACCGGAAGACCTCCTGTGCTCATCACAAATCCAAGGGTGAATGCTATTGGGGATGAAGACGAAGTGGAAGAGTCAGAGTTCGATAGCTGGATTTACCCGAAGACTGATGGTGGATTGACCAATTGGACTGCTAAAGATCATACTCCTGTTACTTTTATTACGCAGTAATAAAATCCTTTGTTTTTGTTATTTGTAATAAACAATGAATTGAAATTCTATGGCCCGATGTCTTACCCGGGGCACCGTGGCTTCATTTGTGAGGGCATATTAATTGTCATTTCATATATCATGAATAAAGACCTTGGACGTTTTCTCGCACTTCAAATCTTATGCTCCTTTTCTTTCTTTCCTTTCTTTATATATTGCAAAACAGCTGTATTTACACACACTCACTCATACAGGTTTCAATCCACTCTGGATCTCACTGGTAACGACTCTGCTACTGCCAATTATGACTTTGAAAATCCGATCAACTTAGCCGAAGACGAAGGTGAAGATGATTGCGAAGTGCCTGGCGAGCTTGCAAGACTGTTACTCCAGGAAGAGAGGGCAATTCAACCACATGAAGAGCCGGTGGAAACGATAAATCTGGGTACTGAGGCAGATAGAAAGGAAGTTAAGATTGGTGCCAACCTAAAGCTCGGCGTGAAGCAACGGTTGACTCAGATGTTACATGATTATGTAGAGATCTTCGCCTGGTCCTACGAAGACATGCCTGGGTTGGATACCGACATTGTGGTCCATCATTTGCCTACCAAGGAAGACTGCCCTCCGGTTAAGCAAAAGGTCCGCCGTATGCGTCCAGAGATGTCTGAGAAGATCAAAGCCGAGGTTATGAAGCAATTCGATGCCGGGTTTCTTGCAGTGACTTCTTACCCTCAGTGGGTTGCTAATGTGGTGCCGGTACCAAAGAAAGACGGTAAAGTCAGAATGTGTGTCGACTACAGGGATCTAAACAGGGCCAACCCTAAAGATGACTTCCCCTACCTCACATTGACGTTCTGGTTGACAATACTGCTCAGCACAAGGTGTTCTCTTTCATGGATGGCTTTTCAGGTTATAATCAGATCAAGATGGCTCCTGAAGACATGGAGAAAACTACCTTTGTCACTCAGTGGGGCACCTTCTGCTACAAGGTCATGCCATTCGGGTTAAAAAATGCTGGGGCAACCTACCAACGTGCCATGGTTGCTTTATTTCATGACATGATCCATCATGAGATAGAAGTGTATGTTGACGACATGATTGCAAGGTCCCAAACTGAGAAGGAACACCTTGATCATCTGCAGAAACTGTTTGACCGTTTGAAACTGTACAAGCTGAGATTGAACCCGAACAAGTGCACCTTCGGGGTAAGATCTGGAAAGTTGTTAGGCTTCGTTGTAAGTGATAAGGGTATACAAGTGGACCCTGCCAAGGTTAAAGCCATTCAGGAGATGCCAGTTCCTAAGACAGAGAAAGAAGTCAGAGGCTTTTTAGGACGCCTGAATTACATTGCTCGATTCATCTCGCACCTAACCGCTACCTGTGAACCAATCTTCAAGCTGCTGAAGAAAGATCAGGTAGTACATTGGAATGATGAATGTCAGGCTGCTTTTGACAGAATCAAAGAGTATCTCCAAGAACCACCCATTCTTATGCCACCGGTTGAAGGGAGACCTCTAATATTATACCTGACAGTACTTGACAACTCAATGGGATGTGTGCTGGGGCAGCATGACGAGTCTGGCCGAAAAGAGCATGCCATTTATTACCTTAGCAAAAAGTTTACCGACTGTGAGACTCGATACTCACTGCTCGAGAAAACTTGCTGCGCTTTGGTATGGGCTGCTCGCCGGCTGAGACAGTATATGCTGACTCACACTACTCTGTTGATTTCAAAGATGGATCCTATAAAGTACATATTTGAAAAGCCTGCTCTGTCTGGGAGAATAGCAAGATGGCAAATGATCTTGACGGAATACGACATCCAGTACACAACGCAGAAAGCCATCAAAGGAAGTGTATTGGCAGACCACTTGGCACATCAGGCAGTAGACGACTATCAGTCAATGAATTTCGAGTTTCCAGACGAGAGCATCATGATTGTGACTGATTATGAAGTACCTGGACCGGATGAAGGACCTGAGGAAGGATCCCGATGGTCTATGCACTTTGACGGAGCCTCCAACGCTTTGGGTAACGGTATCAGCGCTGTGATCATATCCCCTCAAGGCACTCATACTCCACTTACTGCCCGGCTATGTTTCAACTGCACCAACAACATGGCGGAGTATGAGGCATGCATCATGGGTCTTCAAGCTGCGATTGACTTAAGGATCAAGTTTCTGAGTGTCTTCAGAGATTCCGCTCTCGTGATCAATCAGATCAAAGGAGAGTGGGATACGAAACATCCGAATCTTATTCCTTACAAAGAATGCGTGTTGACCTTGATCCCCCACTTCACAGAGATCACCTTTGAACACTTTCCAAGAGAGGAGAATCAGTTGGCGGACGCGTTAGCTACGATGTCTTCCATGTTCAAAAGTCAAATGGGATAATGAGGCTCCCCGAATCATCATCTAGAAACTGGAAGAACCGGCATACTGTTGTGATCTCGAGATTGAGTTGGTGACTGAGAAGCCTTGGTACCATGAGGTGAAGAGATATTTGGAAGCTCAGGAGTATCCTGAAGGTGCATCTGTCAACGATAAAAAGTTTCTGAGAAGGTTCGCAGCGAAGTTCTTCCTTAGCAACAGCATCCTGTACAAGCGAAACCATGATTCGACCTTACTGCGTTGTGTGGATAAGACTGAAGCAGAAAGGATCATGGCGGAGCTACATGAAGGCACCTTCGGAACACATTCCAGTGGACACACTATGGCAAAGAAAATCCTTCGGGCAGGGTATTTCTGGTCCACAATGGAAGCCGACTGTTACCAACATTCTCGGACGTGTCATAAATGCCAGATTTATGCAGATAAGGTGCATGTTCCTCCAGTTCCTCTAAATGTCCTGACTGCACCTTGGCCATTTGCAATGTGGGGCATAGATATGATCGGTGGGATTAAACCTACGGCATCCAACGGGCATCGCTTCATCCTAGTAGCGATCGATTACTTCACGAAGTGGGTTGAAGCAGCTTCCTACGCCACAGTAACCAAGAACGTCGTGGCACGGTTCATTCGGCATAACCTGATCTGTCGATACGGCGTCCCGGAAAGGATCATTACGGACAACGGTACCAATCTCAATAACAAGATGATCACTGAGCTCTGTGAGCAATTTAAAATATAGCACCACAACTCTTCTCCCTACCGGCCGAAGATGAATGGGGCTGTAGAAGCAGCGAATAAGAATATCAAGAAAATTGTGCATAAGATGACAATGACTTATAAAGATTGGCACGGGATGTTACCGTTTTCTCTACATGGGTACCGTACCTCAGCAAGGACGTCAACCGGGGAAACTCCTTTCTCCTTGGTCTATGGTATGGAGGCAGTCTTACCGATCGAAGTGCAAATACCCTCTCTCCGCATAATGAAGGATGCAGATCTGAGCGAAGATGATTGGATCCAGACACGACTTGATCAGCTAAATCTAATTGACGAAAAGAGACTTGTTGCTATTTGTCATGGTCAGACGTATCAAAAGCGGATGATCAGGGCATTTAACAAAAAGGTCAGACCACAAGAATATCAAGTTGGGGATCTGGTAATCAAGCGCATCATCCTTCCTCAGAGTGATCCAAGGGGAAAATGGACCCCTACATACGAAGGGCCATTTGTGGTTAAGCATGTGTTCTCAGGAGGAGCCATGATTCTAACCAACATGGATGGTGACGACCTTCCTCACCCCGCCAATGCAGACATAGTAAAAAGATACTACGCATAAAAAAAGACCCGCTAGGTTGACATACCTAGGCAAAAATTAGGGCTTCCCGGCGAACCAAAAGGGTTCGGGCAAAATGAAGGGATGAAATGAAAAAAATCTGTACACCCGGCAAGTCGAAAACCTGAAAAGGCGGCTTGGGCAAAAATGGGTATCCCGGTGGACTGAAAACCCGAAAGGGCGGTCCAGGCAAAAGTTAGGGATAAAGCGTAATATTATGTCTCATCGGATCACCCTGCATCCAGAATCTGGTATCAACACCAAGTTCAGACGGCATCGATCAATCAACTTCATCTTCAGCTAGGTCATCAAGTGATGAGACGCTCGAAGATATAAAGGCGATAGCAGAGTTGGAACCCAGTGGGATTGTTCTTTTCACACGGCTGTTTTGTTTTCTCTTTGTACAAATTGTATAAACTCTTTTATTCGGCTGTGTTCTCTTACTAGGACGTCAGCCTCTTGTACATAAACGCCTATTTACAGGCAAATTCAAAAATCAATATAAATTCACTTTTCAGATAAATTGCCAATTGTCTTTTCTATTTTCTGTTTTGTTTTGCGAAGAACGTCCAAGGTTCAATTTGTGATATATGCATTTGACACTAATTGCTAACTCATAAATATTTGCATACGAAGCAAAGGATTAATTACAGGTAACATTAGAAACAGGGGCAATAAAGAGTTGTCTAAGCGATCTAATTGTTCTGTCCGCCAAGGTACCAAGGTAAGTTCAGTTGGAGAACATAACCAGCTTATCTTAACTCCCCAGAGAGCGAGTCAGCAAGTCAATGCACTCTCCCCAAACAAAGTTATACTATCAGCCTTAAGGAAGTTGGGTATCCTCCAGCAGATCTCAACATTCCCCAGCATAATATACGAACATTCTTAACAAGCATCCCCGACAGTCTTGATCTAAGATTGTTCCCCGGCGGTCAACCAGACATTCAGCGGAGCCACCTCCCCAATTTATCTCAAAATTTCCCCAGGAGAGTCCAATCAAGATTTCCCCAGGAAAGTTTGAATCATCTCCCCGGCAGGAAGCTTATCCCCAGTAGATTCTGGAAGCTTTCCACCCGCAGAGCACGAACGCGTCCCCCGGCTTTATTCAAAGGTTATTTCCCTACCAGGATATAACTGGGTTATCCTCAGCCAAAAGCCACGAGAAGATCGTCCTCGGCGAAGTCTTCTTATCCCCAGCGAAGTCTATCAACGGTATCCCCAGCGAAGTTACCATCAGTATCCCAGCAAAGTACCTCTCTTCCCACAGAGTATGGCTCCCCAACAAGATCGCTAGAGTAATTTTTCCCCGCAGAGTAATCCATTCGCCAAGTTAATTCCCCAACGGAGTTATCTTCTCCTACCGGTATTCTTGCAACTATCATCCCCAGCGGAAACAGAGCTCTACTTTTCCATATCAGCCCAGGATTCAACTTCCCGGCGCCCGTCAAGGATTTATTTTCCTAGACGAAAATACATTCATAAACATCGCACTTCCATACATTGTAGCATGCATATACGCATCATGATCTTACAATCTCCTTTATGTTGAGAACATCATTGCTTGATCCATATCATGCATTGCATATGACTGACCTTTACCTTTCAGGAAAGATCAAGTTAAATTCTCAGCTTTATTCCAAGACTTTAGTCTGGTTCAGTTAAATCGATTCCTAAAGATTTTTCTGATTCTTATCTAGTCAAAGGCCTTCTCTGGTTCAGTCAGATCGACCCTAAGATCTCCCTGATTCTTATCCAGTTGAAGATTTCAAGACCTTGTCCGGTTCAGTTAAATCGATTCCTAAAGATTTTTCTGATTCTTATCCAGTCAAAGGCCTTCTCTGGTTCAGTCAGATCGACCCTAAGATCTCCCTGATTCTTATCCAGTTGAAGATTCCAAGACCTTGTCCGGTTCAGTTAAATCGACTCCTAAAGATTTTCCTGATTCTTATCCCGTCAAAGGCCTTCTCTGGTTCAGTCAGATCGATGCTAAGATCTCCCTGATTCTTATCCAGTTGAAGATTCCAAGACCTTGTCCGGTTCAGTTAAATCGACTCCTAAAGATTTTTCTGATTCTTATCCAGTAAAAGGCCTTCTCTGGTTCAGTCAGATCGACCCTAAGATCTCCCTGATTCTTATTCCAGTTGAAGATTTCAAGACCTTGTCCGGTTCAGTTAAATCGACTCCTAAAGATTTCTCTGATTCTTATCCAGTCAAAGGCCTTCTCTGGTTCAGTCAGATCGACCCTAAGATCTCCCTGATTCTTATTCCAGTTGAAGATTTCAAGACCTTGTTCGGTTCAGTTAAATCGACTCCTAAAGATTTCTCTGATTCTTATCCAGTCAAAGGCCTTCTCTGGTTCAGTCAGATCGACGCTAAGATCTCCCTGATTCTTATTCCAGTTGAAGATTCCAAGACCTTGTCCGGTTCAGTTAAATCGACTCTAAGATTTT
Source organism: Vicia faba (assembly GCA_948472305.1). NCBI lineage: Eukaryota > Viridiplantae > Streptophyta > Magnoliopsida > Fabales > Fabaceae > Vicia > Vicia faba. Next base: position 1,602,252,973 of record OX451739.1, read on the forward strand.
TCTGATTCTTATCCAATCAAAGGCCTTCTCTGGTCCAGTTAAATCGATTCCTAAAGATTTTCCTGATGAAGACTCAGTAGAAGACATCCCAGATTCTCTCATCGTTACTGTTGAGGTAGTAATCGCCCCAGGTTCTCTCATCGTTACTGTTAAGGTAGTAATCGCCCCAAGTTCTCTCATCGTTACTGTTGAGGTAGTAATCGCCCCAGATTCTCTCATCGTTACTGTTGAGGTAGTAGTCATCTGAGGTTCTCTCACCGTCCCGTTGAGGTAGTAACCATCCCTGATTCATTCATCACCGTTTGAAGCTCCAGACTCGATTCCTGTATCTCGCCAGGGCACGTCTGAAGAGTTTAAAGATTCAATTCCTATAACTAGTCAGGGCGCATCTACATAAAAAGTTCAAAGATTAACTCCTGTAACAGGCTAGGTAATTATCTTTCTTTTTTCAGGTACGCAAGTTCTCGCTAAGGAAATTCTTACGCGGTCGACACCCAGATGGCATCTATAAGCCCATCTCCACCTATCCATCACCTCTCAACATGGAATCTGTAAGCCTATCTTCCTATCCATCAATCTCCAAATGGCATCTATAAGCCCATTCCCATCATCACACTGCTAACATGTGAGCGCAAATTTCTGGGCACTCTAGTGTTCAATCATCTTCCACCTTTGGATCACGAAAGGCACGTCAGCCAATCTACATCCTCAGGTCTAAGAAGATTGAACAGGGGCAACTGTTGTACCCCAAAATTTGCCCTCCCATATTCTTCAAGATTTGCAAAAAGCATGCTTCAAAATCTCCCCAAGGGTTGCACAGTCCAATGGCCTCCTAACAGTCAAAAATTAGGGTTTTGGTTATGGCAAACAAATTGAAGTTTTCAAGGGTCCAAACAAGTCCCACATGCCTATAAACATTGTCAAGCATCCTTATGTCAAGTTTCAAGACTTACAGCACAAAATTGCACAGTCAAAAACCCTAATTGCTCAACAGTCAACTGCAGGGGCAAAATGGTCATTTGACAGTCAAAAGTTCAAATTTTTGGTCAACATCTTATTTTGAAGCCACAAACATAATTTGATCAATTCTTGATCATGATTTTCAAAGCATGGCTCAAAAAGTCTCAAGATGCAAAAGTTTCCATATTTGGACAGTTGAAAAAGTCAACTGTAACTTGACCAAGGCATAACTTCCACATGTTTTATCAGAAAAATTCCGTCCAAAGCTCATTTTGAAGAGAATGACATTTCCTACAACTCCTGTTCACACTTCAAGTCCAAGAAAGGCTCTCACAAAAAGTTATCAATCTCAACATTATAGGTCATTTTCAAAAGTCAACAAAAAGGCACTTTAAGTCAAAGACCATAACTTGAGATTGGTAAATCAAAATGACATGTAACCAAAGGCATTGGTTAGAGGACTTCAATACCTTTCCAAAATGTCCAAGAACATGATCAAAGCTTAAATATTGAGCAAGATATGCCTTGTGGAAGTTGGGAAATTTTTGGGAATTTTGAAAAGTCAACTTTGCTTCAAATGCCTCAAAATTGCTAATGGGCCTTAATTTCTTCCAAGAATCATCACCCAAAAGCTACGCACGACCCATTGACCCAAAGGGGAGTTGTTTTCTCATTTTTTATTAATTAATTGAATTATTATTATTATTAATTCATTTAATTAAAATAAAATATGACAAAAATAGCAAATCATGTTTTTCCAATCCTTTTGTGCAGCATATTCTCTCATTAAAGCCTCAAGATTTCGTGCACACTCCATAAGGAAAGGATCTCCAATAATTGGCATGTTCTTCATGGTGAAAAGATTGAAAAAATCATGGAAAATCACAAACTTGAAAATCATTAAAGACAAGGCTTTGGGCTTGGATTGTTGACCAAAATCATTCCATGTACATATGCAAATCTAAACCTAATCACAAGAACAAGCATGCTGCGCTAGAACCTGAAAACAAAACTTGCACATTTTCTTAAAAACCTCAACTGTTTTGGCATCTAGAAGGTGTTTCAAGGCGTAAAAAGTATCTCAAAAGCTTGCTGGGACTTTCCTGAACATAACCCAATACTTTTCCACTCTCCATACACAAAGAACTGGTAGCACGAAGTCACCCTGTTCATACATTTTTGCATATTCGTATTCATATTTTCATGCCATGTTAATGCATTCTGATGATTGATTTATACTAACATGTTTGTTCTAAAGCTGTTGGCATTCTTTGATTGAATTTTTAAGCCCTATACACGAATCTACCATGGAAGCTGCCTAGGGTTTCAAAGGTTTGAAATTGGGGTTTCTTTCCCGGGGAAAAATTGGACCATAAGACCAACACCATTGGACTCGTGACCTTCATACGAACACAATCATCACATCGCGCCCAATATATTTTTCACTATGGCCTAATCGCTATTATTCGCTATGCTGTTTAGTGGGGGTTTAAAACCCCCGCTACTTGTTTGTTATTTTCAGGTAGAACGAAGAAGAAGCCTGGCGTGTCACTATGTGGTTGGACAATTTGAAATCTGGCGCGTTTTTATTATTTTATACCATTAGCTTCCATTTTCTCATTATAATATTCACTATCCATTATATATCAAAACTAACGCGCTGGCTCAGTTGGTGGAAAGGAGTGGTTGCAAGCAATGGGACCTGGGTTCGAATCCCAGGTCCCCCATATTTCTCTATGTTTTTTATATTTACATGTTCAAGTGATCATCACACACAGGGGAGTACCATACAGCTTCACCCTCTGGCTTGCCACGCGCCCTGAGACTCCATCCAACGGCCAAGATGTGCAGATCACCATACGCATTGGTCAACAGCTCCATACACAAGTCTGAAAAGTCAAAGAAGGCCAGATTTCAGTGGGCCTAATTGCTTCCCTAAGCCTCCAAATTGGGTCAACACCCCCCCATGTTTGTATCTCTTTCTCTCACTCTTTTTCTCTTTTTATTTATTTATTTGTTTTGATTTAATTATTTTCTTTCAATTCATAAAATAAATTTTTATAACACAAAAAACAGAAAAAATCATAAAACAAAAAATATGTTTTTATTAATGTTAATTTCTATTAATTTTTGTAAATAAATTTGATAATCAATTTAGTTTTTAATTCAAGGTTTAAATTTTAATTTGTTTTCTTAATAACTAAAAAATATAAAAATAGGTTTTTAATGCATTTTGATTCTCTTTTAATAAATATTCTTTTCATATTATAATTATTATTAACCATTAATTATTTTTGTAAATACTTGTAATTAATTAATTAGGTTAAATTAGGTCAAACTTGAACATTTTTTTTTATAAATTAAAAACAATTTAGAACTAGGGTTTTATTTAACTTTTAATTCCAATTTAATTCTCTTTAATTTCATAAATCCAAAAACATCAAAAAAAATAAGTTCTTTTCTTTATTTAATTTAATTACTTTATAATTTCGATTTAATTTCTTTAAAGGGTCCAACGCCCTCACACCTTCGATTATAATTACATTTCACGCATTTGCTTTTTATTTCCTTTTTAAATTTCATGTAATTGCCCCAAAGCTTTGTAATAGATAATTAGGACATTTATTTTCCGCATGTTTATTTATTCAAATCGGGTCTTGGTTTAATTTGGCGATGTAGACCCGCGCCTTTGTAATAGCGTAGGAATTTTATCTTCCCGCACCTTTTAAACTGTTAATAATCACATGAAAGAATGTATTCTCTAATAAAATCAAAACGTAGATCACCAATGCATGACAAGACAAATGATAACTGAAAATAACACACAATTCACACACCACTCCTAGGGTACGCCTCACTGTTGCCTTGCCCCTCGAAACGTGGTCGTCGAGTAGAGGACGTTTTAGTAAGTCCTCATGTCCATGAACATGGCATGGGGGTAGCTTCTATGGTGTCCTCCTATTGCTCTGGTGACCACACTGTCCCTAATCCTCGAATTGACCCGAACACCTCCAACGGTGGTGCTACCTACCTCTCAATGGTGGGATGGCGCTACCTTAAGGACATTTACACAAACTAATTCCTTAGGGTAGGTAGACGACTCGTAGATACTTGCTCTAATTCAAAACAAAATCAAAAACTTCTTTTCACACCGACACTTTGCAAAAAGATTTCAAAAACAATTTTTCAAACACTCTTGAGGACTGATACAAGAGTCGAACTGAAATTTTAAACGAGACTTTTTCAAACCCACTCACCTTGAAAAGCAAACAAACATTTTGAAAACACAAATGAGCAAGTATCTAAGAGCCCATGGATAACCATAGATAGAAAGGGTGCTAACACCTTCCCTTTCTATAAATCTACCTCCCGAACCGAGAACTAATCTCAATAAGTAATTTTTCTGTGCTTTTGTCCTTTCCATGTTGGAGAAAATAAAAGACGGTGGCGACTCTTGCTTACCGTGACATTTCGCGAACCAGCATTAAACAATCAGTTCCAGATCCACCGATCACACATACCAAGGAAACCAAAGAGTTGGTGTTACAAATAAAGGAATAGGTGGTGGTTGAAAACCTGATAAGAGTCACATTCAATGTTACAATTGTCAGAAGTATGGACACAATGCGAGTGATTGTCCAAAAAAACGAAAGAATCAAGAAAGTGATGCAAAGCTTGCAAAACATGAAGAAGAAGAGATGATGCTGATGGTCACAACAAGAGATGAAGATATATTCAAGGACCAATGGTACTTGGATTCAGGATGTTCATCACATATGTCTGGAAGGAAAGACTGGTTTGTCAATATAAAGCCCTCAATGAAAAATATGGTAAAATTTGCAAATGACAATACCCTAGCAGCTGAAGGTATTGGTGATGTTATGATTATGAGGAAAGATGGCAAAAGGTCAGTAATCTCCAATGTGTTGTACATACCAGGCATGAAGAGCAATTGCTCAGTATAGGGCAGTTGGTCGAAAATAATTATAAAGTGTCAATCGAAGATAAGATGATGAGAGTCGTTGATGCAAATGGGAGATTAATCTTGAAGGCTCCTATGTCTCAGAATCGAACCTTCAAGATTGAACTAAATGTGATGGAGCACAAGTCCCGTTCGACTACAGCTAGCAGAGATTAATAGATATGACATTATAGACTAGGCCATCTCAACTTCAGAGACATTAGATATTTGAAGAGAATAAATATGGTTTCAGGATTGCCAGAAATTGACATTCCAAACGAGGTATGTGAGGAATGTGTGCAGGCGAAGCAACACAAGAATAGCTTTAGCAAGGATGTAGAAAGCAGATTGAAGGCTAGTCTTGAAGTCATATTGTGATACGGTGGGAGAACTGCCTTGAGGGTTTTGCGTTTTATCGCAAATGTCGCGGTTAGTAAGAGTCGCCACCGACTTTTCTTTTATCCAAAAGGAAAGGTGAAAAAGCATAGGAAAGACCTTTGAGATGTTTTCTTGAGTTCGGGGGGTAGATTATGAAAAGGGAAGGTGCTAGCACCCTTTTCATCCATGATTTTCCATGGGCTCTTAGTTACTTGCTTAGATCACTTGCTTTGGTTTGTTTGAAATGGTGTTTGATGTGGTTTTGAAAGTATTTTGTAAAAGAGGCCATTCGTTTAGGCAATCTTTGTAATGATTCTCATTCGTAAGAATGTATACAAAGATGTTTGTCTTTTGAAAATGTTTTCAATGTTTGTAAAGATGTTTTTGAAATGTGTATGTGTTTGTTTTTGAAAATAGCAAGGATTTTGTTTGAAATAGAGCGAGTAACTTAGAAGCTATCTATCTACTCAAATGTTTTTCCTATGTATTTTCTATTCCTTTGACATTGTTGACTTACCATTGATTTGGTAGGCAACCCTATCTTTGGATGTTAACGGGACGGGCGCAGGTCATCGTATAACCATGATAGCAATGTTGTAAAGTATCTTAGCATTTTTGAGGGACCAAGATAATTTTGTTTAGGCAACTTTTGAATAGTGTCATCGAGGGACTATGATCTTATATTTGTTTGTTTTGCCAAGATACTTCGCATGCGTAACATGGCCATTTTTGTTTTAGGCAACCAAGTGGGAGAAACCCTAAGGGTGCTTGTGTGCAAAGTGTATCATTTTTCAAGCTTTTGATTTTGTCTTGTATTTAGGGTTTTCTACTTGTTTTGTTTCATTCTTGTCATACAATCCCTAATTACTAATCATGGCATATGAAAGCAATAAATTGCATAATGTAAATATACTAAGCTATTACAACAAATTTATGGGAGGGGGGAATACAAGTTTGAATGGGGATTTGTAAAAATATAAAGCTAAATATATTATTACAACCAAATCGAATTTGCGCGAATTAAAATAAATATAATACAATATTTAAAATATAATGCAATGTACATGGAATAAAAAAATGTTTTATGTCTTTTTGTTTTTTGTGTAAAAGAAATATTTAATTTAAACCTAAAAAAAAAATAAGACAAAGATTTAATTTTTGAAAAGGGGTTAAACCCTAATTTTTACTTAAAAGAAAATAATGCTTCTACATTATTATTTCGTGCATTTTTTATATAAAAAATAATAAATAATATTATACATAAATATTAAAAATCAAGTATGTGCAAAAAAAATAGGTATTTGTGAGTATAAAATGTAAAATAAAAAATATTAAGTATATTTAATTATATTTATGAGTTTATTAAGAAAATAAATTATATTCTATCAAAATAAATTAATTTTTTATGTGAGAAATAATAAAAAAAATAAAATAAAGGTGTAAAAATAATTAAATTATTTTTTGAGATTTTTTATCATTAAAGAAAATAATTAAAACTATTAAATATAAAAATGAAAAAAATAAAATATGAAAGAGTTAGTAAGGGGGTGAAGTAGGAACTAAAATATTACAACCATATCAAATGATAATAAAAAGAATGTAAAAACAGTGCAAAATAAAGGAAAAATGCACTTTTGAACTGCTATGTGTCGACCCATGTTGTTATGCATCGACACATAGCTTCTCCTTGCCCCTGTAAAGTGAAATCTGTTCAGTATGAGTCGACACATATGGGATGTATCGACTCATACACCTTTTTGCATCGACGCAAAATGCATATGTATCGACTCGTAATCCTTTCCAGTTTCTGTTTTGTGACCTGAACTCAGTATGGGTCGATGCATGAGGGTCATGTGTCGACTCATACCCTGTATTTTCACTAAGATGGGTCGACACATGTGGATATGTGTCGATACATACTGCATTTTTCTGCCTTAAACAACATTCTTTGCATACATCAATTAGTTTTTAACATCTGAATGAATAACAGGAACAACAAATAAATGATTAACTTCAAGAATAATGATTGCTACATCCTATAAACAAAAAAGTTGATGTATGGAAAAGGCAAGGTAAAGATGACTTACCTTGAAACTGCACTTTAAGTTTTGAGTCCAAATGCCCTTCAAGATGTTGTATGAACCTTAAGGAAGCTCCAACAAGTTGCTAGACTTTCCTTTTTGTTGAAGGCTATTAAACAACCTCTGTGGTATGAAATGTTTGGATGAGTTAAACACAAAACGCACGAGCCAAATGAGAGTTGGATGAGTTTGTGCAGAAACTGTATGCTTGAGCAGGTTTTTTGATGTTTTTAAGTTTGAGAGAGTTTCAGGTCCTTTCCAAGCGTCCTCTGTGTTGTACATTGTTTGCATATTAGTATAGAAATGATCTAAAGTCAGCTCGCTATCAACTGTATAAGCCCTAGCCTTTTTGCCACTTTTCTTGTACTTGAAGCAATTTGACAAGACAAAACTCTCATGCTTGTACCAAATTGCTTTAGGGTTGGTATGAGTTTGTACAAGTTACTTGAGACCTGTGTGGTTTGCTTGTATCAAGGGGACAGGTTCAAAACTCCAAGTTGACAAGTTTGCAAAAGTGCTTCTTTATGAAAATGGCAATGGAGCCTTTTTGCCCAAAATGGAATTACAAGTTGTGTAAAAGTTCAAAAGCAAGGATAAAGGCTTTGTCAACTGAGTATGCATTTAATTAAGGAGTGCGTATCAAGTTTAGGACCTGTAAAGCATGAAATAGCCAACATAGGTTTGGTTTGCAACTTGGTTCTTCATGAAAATGGCTTGAACAAAAGTGAGAAACTGCCAACTTCCTCTCTTCGATTCTCCCTACTCAAAAATGATCTTGGAGAGTTCTTGGGTATTTTGGAAAGCTTGCAATGTGCTCTATAATCCATCTTTGAAATGAATTTTGAGATACCTCTTGGAACTAGGTGAAAACTTGCCATGAAGTTGGGTCCAAAACCTGCCTAAATTAGGGCAAAATTTCACTAAGTTAAGAAGTTCATGACCATGTATTCATAAATTTATAACTTGAGATCCAAGCATCTTTAGGGAAAAGTTTGTGAAGCATAGTTGTAGATTTCATGATGCCATTGAATCCTTGAAATCATTCTTGAACTCAATTGGTCATTGGCTAGGTTAAAAATCAGAAATTCCCCTTCCTCAATCAAAACCCTAATTTTGACAATTTTACCCTTTTGATGATTTGATCAAATTTCTTGAGGAGTTGTGATCCAAACTTGATCAAATGGTACATATGAGTCTAAAATGTTGATGTGGATAAAAAATTATGAAGTTTGACTGTAAATTGGCCATGGTTGACTTTTTCCCCAATACAATTGATTTTTAGGTCAATTATCCAATTGGCTGAGCAAAAATGTGGTTCAAGGCTTGATACTTGTCATGAGAAATCTTAGGGGTCCAAAATGATGTATGAAAGTCACATTAAGCATTGGTGGTCCAAAAATCCTTGTGCAAATTCAAACCCTAATTTTGGGTTATCAGTGCAAGATGAGCTGTCTTGAGCTGACCAAACTCTAATCTTGTCTTGAGTCAAAGAAGTCTTGTGAGAAAAACTTGGTAAATGAGAGGGAAAATTTTGGGGTACAACAGATTCCCCTGTTCAATCTTCTTGAACCTGAAGAGTTAGATTGGCGAGCTTTTCCGTTCGTGACTCGAAGGTAAAGGATGATTGGACACTAGAGTGCCCGTAAATTTGCACTCGTTAAAGTGTAGTTAAGGGAATGGGCTTAAAGATGCCATTTGGAGAGGTGATAGAATCTTATTGGAGATGGGCCTGTAGATGCCGTCCAAGAATGTTTGTTGAATTATAAGTTGTAAGTCAAAAGAATAAGTATCAGAATGGTGTCCATATCTGGAACGTATTTGAGCTGTATCTGTACTTGAAATCTAAATAAGTATCAGAATGGCATCCATGTCTGGAGCGTACTGAACTTGAAATCTGAATGAGTATCAGGATGGCATCCGTGTCTGAAGCGTATCTGAACTGTATCTGAATTTGAAATTTGAATGAGTATCAAGATGGCATCCGTGTCTGGAGCGTATCTGAACTGTATCTGAATTTGAAATCTGAATGAGTATCAGGATGGCATCCGTGTTTGGAGTGTATCTGAACTGTATCTGAATTTGAAATCTGAATGAGTATCAGGATGGAATCCGTGTCTGGAGCGTATCTGAACTGTATCTGATAGTTGAACTCTGAATGAGTAACAGGATGGCATCCGTGTATGGAGCGTATCTGAGCTGTATCTGATTGCATATTGTTAATAGTAGCTGTTAATCTTATCCTGAAAAAGGGTAAAACATTAGCTGAAACACAAAGTTATGTTGCATGAAATGTATGATGCAATATATGTGTTTTATCAATATTTATGATATGTGGATGTAATTTATGCGCATGTAAGCTGATTTGATGTATTGCTGAGGAAAATAAATCCTTGACTGCTATTGAGGATATGCGGATTCTTCATGTCTTGAAGTTAGAGTATTGACAAAAATTCCGTTGTGAGAGTAATGCCATGTACTGCTTGAGGAATCTGCTTGGGGGATCCAGAGAATTTTGATGACTTCTACTGGGGATTAATAATGGGAATCTTCGTTCTATCGGGGAGAAATGAAAACTCTGTGGGGAGATAGCTTATTCCTGTTTGGAAAAAGTTCAGGAGTTTCGGTCGTCTGCCATTCCACCGGGGAGTTATCCTAGGTTGGGGAGAACCAGAAGTTAGCTGTTATCCGGTTAATTTTCAGGCTTCAAGACAACTTGCTGGGGAATTTGGAGAAAACAGGATGGTTTCCACTGAGGATTGATAGTTTGAAATTTTAGCTCCGCTGGGGATCTTAATGACGTACCTTAGGGATTGCTCATGGAATTGCCTGAAGACGTTTTCCTATTCTTTAAACCTGTCAGTAATTGTTCTTTTTCATTCTGTTTATTTGTAAACAATAATTATGTTCAAATGCATATGTTCATTAATAAATCATTGGACGTTTTTGCAAATAAAACACAAGTGTAAAAGAAAAGGACAAATAGTTTTCTGTACTTTAAAGAGATATCTTTGTATTCACTTTGAATAAGTATTTTGTACAAAGGAGACATACATCCTAGTAAGAGGATGGTGTCATAAAAATAAGATAAATTTATACAAAGAAAGATAGTTATGTGTGATAATCCCGTGGGGTTCCCATTCTACTATAGCCTCCGTATCTCCGAATATCTTGTCTATTTGTTGCTTCGTCTGAAGATGATTGAATTGATCAGAAGCTCCAAGTTGTCAGTGAAGAGATTGTCCTCAAAGTGATCCGACGAGACATAGTCATACATTTTAATTCCCTAACTTTTGCCTGGACCGCCCTTTCGGGTTTTCAATCCACCGGGAAACTCTTTTTTTCCCAAGTCGCCCTTTCGGGTTTTCAACTTGCCGAGTGTATAGATTTTTTATTTTATCCCTAATTTTGGCCCGAACCTTTTGGTTCGCCGGGATGCCCTTGTTTTGCCTAGGTGTGTTAACCTAGCGGGTCTCTTATGCGTAGTATCTTTTGACTATGTCTATGTTCGCAGGGTGTGGCAGGTCATCACCGCCCATGGTGGTTAAGATCATTGCTCCACCGGAAAAGATGTTCTTGATTACAAATGGTCCTTCATAGGTAGGAGTCCATTTTCCCCTGGGATCACTTTGTGGCAAGATGATGTGCTTGATTACTAGATCTCCAACTTGATATACCTGGCGTCTGACTTTCTTGTTGAAAGCCTTGCTCATCCGTTTTTGATACATCTGACCATGACAAACAGCGGTAAGCCTCTTTTTATCAATTAAGTTTAGTTGATCAAGCCGGGTCTGGATCCAATCGTCCTCACTCAAACCTGCATCTTTCATAATTCTCAAAGAGGGGATTTGAACCTCAATAGGCAAGATAACCTCCATGTCATAAACCAAAGAATAGGGTGTTTCCCCAGTTGATGTGCGAGCCATGGTACGATACCCATGGAGAGCAAACGGTAGCATCTCATGCCAGTCTTTGTAGGTGACTGTCATTTTCTGTATGATTTTTTAATGTTTTTATTTGCAGCTTTAACGACACCATTCATCTTTGGCCGATAGGGGATGAATTGTGATGTTGAATCTTGAACTGCTCGTACAAGGCGGTGATCATAGTATTGATACGATTTGTACCATTATCAGTGATGATCCTTTCCGGGATACCGTACCGGCAAATAAGATTCTGCTTGATGAAGCGGGCAACAACATTCTTAGTAACGGATGCGAAGGAAGCTACTTCGACCCACTTTGTGAAATAGTCAATGGCCACTAGAATGAAGCGGTGTCCATTGGAGGCTGTAGGCTTGATCTCCCCAATCACATCGATTCCCCACATAGCAAAGGGCCAAGGAGCTATTAAAACATTTAGGGGAACCGGAGGCACGTGTACCTTGTCTGCATAGATTTGACACTTATGACAGGTCCAGGAGTGTTGATAGCAGTCTGCTTCCATAGTAGACCAATAATAGCCTGCCTGTAGGATTTTATTCGCCATCGTATGCCCACTAGAGTAAGTGCCAAAGGTACCTTCATGTAATTCAGCCATGATCTTTTCAGCTTCAATCTTATCCACACAACGGAGCATAATAGAATCATGATTACGTTTGTACAGGATGCCATTACTTAGGAAGAACTTAGCGAAGAATCTCCTTAGGAACTTTTTATCAATGACTGAAGCTCCTTCCGGATATTATTGAGCCTCGAGATACCTTTTGACTTCATGAAACCAAGGCTGGTCCATTACTTCTTCAGTATTAATCTCGTGACAGTGTGCTGGTTCGTCCATTCGTTCAATGGTGATCTGAGGAGCCTCGTCAACCCAATTAAGTTTAAACATAGATGACATTGTGGCTAGAGCATATGCTAGTTGATTTTCTTCTCGCGGGAAATGCTCGAAGGTAATCTGTTTGAAATATGGTAACAATGTCAAAACATGTTCTTTGTAAGGGATAAGATTTTGATGCTTAGTGTCCCATTCTCCTTTGATCTGACTGATGACCAAAGATGAATCTCCAAACACATCTAAAGATTTGATTCCCAAGTCTATGGCAGCTTTGAGACCAAAGATGCATGCTTCATATTCCACCATGTTGTTCGTACAGTTGAAATAAAGTCTGGCGGTAAAAGGAGTATGGCATCCTTCTAGAGATATGAGTACAGCGCCGATACCATTACCAAGTGCATTGGATGCCCCATCAAAGAACAGGGTCCATCAGGATCCTTGTTCAGGTCCGTCATAGGGTCTGATTTCTTCACAGTTGTCTAATGTCATGATGTCTTCGTTTGGGAATTCAAACTTCATGGACTGATAATCTTCTACAGCTTGATGAGCAAGATGATCAGCTAGCACACTGCCCTTTATAGCTTTTGGGTCGTGTACTGTATGTCATATTCTATTAGGATCATCTGCCATCTAGCTATCCTCCCAAACAGAGCAGGCTTCTCAAAGATGTACTTTATCAGATCCATCTTATATATCAGCAAAGTGGTATGAGTCAACATATACTGTCTTAGTCGGTGAGCAGCCCATACCACAGCGCAACAAGTTTTCTCGAGCAGTGAATATATGGTTTCACAGTCGGTAAAATTTTTGCTCAGGTAGTAAATAGCATGCTCTTTTCGGCTAGACTCGTCATGCTGCCCCAATACACACCCCATTGAGTTCTCTAAAACGGTCAGATACATGATCAATGGTCTTCCCTCGACTGGTGGCATCAAGACAGGAGGCTCTTGTAAATACTCTTTGATTTTGTCAAAAGTAATCTGACATTCGTCATTCCATCTGACTACCTGATATTTCTTTAACAACTTGAAGATTGGTTCACAAGTAGGCGTTAGGTCAGAAATGAATCGAGCAATATAGTTCAGGCGTCCCAAGAATCCTCTGACTTCCTTCTCAGTATGAGGAGCAGGCATTTCTTGTATTGCTTTGACCTTGGCATGATCAACTTCGATGCCTTTGTTGCTGACAATGAAACCTAGGAGTTTACTGGACCGGACTCCGAATGTGCACTTGTTTGGATTCAACCTTAGTTTGTACTCCTTCAATCTCACAAACAGCTTTTGCAAGTGATCAAGGTGCTCCTTTTCAGTTTGTGATCGGGCTATCATGTCATCTACGTAGACTTCTATCTCATGATGTATCATATCATGAAACAAAGCTACCATGTCGCGTTGATAGGTTTCCCCAGCATTCTTCAGTCCGAATGGCATCACTTTGTAGCAGAAAGTTCCCCACTGTGTGACAAATGTAGTTTTCTCCATGTCCTCAGGTGCCATTTTGATCTGGTTATATCCTGAGAATCCGTCCATGAAGGAAAATACTTTGTGCTGGGCCGTATTATCAACCAGAATGTCGATGTGTGGAAGTGGAAAATCATCTTTAGGGCTAACCCTGTTTAAATCTCTATAATCCACGCACATCCGCACTTTACCGTCCTTTTTAGGCACGAGAACAATGTTGGAAGCCCATTGAGGATAGGAAGTAACAACCAGAAATCAAGCATTAAATTGTTTCATGACTTCCGCTTTCATCTTCTCTAACATGTCAGGTCTCATACGGCGGACTTTCTGTTTCACTGGTGGACAGTCTTCTCTTGTGGGTAGACGATGTACCACGATGTCTGTATCGAGTCCCAGCATGTCTTCGTATGACCAGACAAATATCTCAACATAATCATGCAATAGATGAATTAGGCGCTCCTTGACACTCGACTCTAAATTGGCACCCACTTTGATTTCCTTTTTATCTTCCTCGGTACCTAAATTGATTGTATCCAACAGCTCCTCATGAGGCTGAATAGCTCTTTCCTCTTGTTGTAGTAGTCTGGCCAATTCCCCTGGCACCTCACAATCTTCCTCACCTTTGTATTCGACTTGGTATATCAGATCTTCAGAGTCACTGAAGGCTATAACAGTATTGTTATCCATGGGATCCGGAATGGAGGGGTACCTGCATTTGTGAGTGTGGGTGTGCGTAAGGGTATAGCCATCTTTAAACCAATAAAATGTAAAAGAAAGACAATGAGCACAAAAGGTTTATATGTGAAAAAGCGTCCATGATTCATTGAATGTCATATGAAGATGAAATAAAAACCCTTACAAATGGACCATTGTGCCTCCGGTAAGACACAAGGTTTTTAAAGTGCGAATTTTTCGTGAATATTACAAGTCCATCAGAAATGTAAAAGATAAATTACTGAGAGATGAAAGTTATTGGGACAAAGTTTCTGGCTTCCCAGTTGCGAAGTCCTCCGTTGACAGTAGGAAATATCCAATCTTCCAAGCTGTCATCCTCTTCATTGTCTTCTATTGCGTTGACCCTTTGGTTTCTAAACTTCAAAGGTGGCCCTCCGGCACGGGCACGACGCACAACCTTCTGAGCAGTTGAAGTAAACCCCAAGCCAAACTTGTCTGATTTATACGGAATGTCTGGAAGATGTCCCCAGATGGTGCATCCATCTTCCTCTATTACCGCCTTTGCGTCCTTTAGAGATGACATCCGAAGTGGAGGTCTTGTGATCTTGGGAATCGAGGATACTGCCTTGGTTGCCGCTACTTCTTGAGAGACCTCCTCGAAATATTGAAAAGGAGTTTTAATGAACTCGCCCTCCAACTCCACATATCGGAAAAAATTCAGATGACTAATCATGTACTCCTCCTCCCCATGGACAATTATGATCTTTCCTTGGACCGGGTACTTCAGCATCTGATGCAATGTAGAGGTGACAACACCAACATTGTGGATCCAAGGCCGTCCTAACAGAGAAGAGTAAGAGGGACGGATGTCCATGACATAGAAAGTTGAATTGAAAGTCTGAGTTCCCACCTTTATCGGGATGTCCACCTCCCTGTGGACCATCCTCTTCGAGCCATCAAATGCTCTCACAATTATGTTACTGGGTTTGAATGTCAGCCCTTCATAATCCAATCTGTCAAGAGCCTTCTTCGGTAAGACGTTCAAAGATGAACTAGTGTCTACCAAGACATGGGCTAGGGTTGTTCCTCTATACTCCACAGAGACATGTAATGCCTCGTTGTGTTTTCTCCCTTTGGGTGTCAAGTGAGCATCAGAGAAACCTAGACCATTATCAGCTGTCAAACTGGCCACACAGTCTTGGAACTGGTCAGCAGACGTCTCTTGTGGCACATGAGCTATCTTCATAAATTTTACCATAGCTTTCGCATGTGCCTCAGAGCACAACAACAATGCTAGCATGGAGATCTTGGAGGGGTTTGCCCCAACTGTTCAACCACATCATAATCACTCTTCTTTATTATCCTCAGGATTTCTTCCATTTCCTTCTTGGATGTTTCAGGGATAGCTAGTGATTGAGCCTTCGTCCGGACAGGCTCCTCTTGAATGCTTTTTCCTTTATTCTCAACAGTGGAAGTATTGGTAGGGATAGGGATTGTGTCGTCTTTGTCGGTAGGTATGCTTGCAGGTATAACCACTGGTGCAGAGGTAATCTTCGGAATGGCTACGAGTCCAAAGACTGCCTTTGGAGGGGCAATCTCTGGAGAGAAGATTCTACCACTACGGGTAATCTTGCTAGTTCCAGCAATATTGCTAATGTCGGAATTTTCTTCTTCGGCATTCGATTCATTTTGTTTGATACCATGGTAGTAGATTTCTCCACCATAATTCCATGGTACTGTTTTATCTAATTTGTACGGGACTGGCCCGGGCACTGTGATCTTAAGTGGAGTAATTTTTGGAGCAGGTGTAATCCTAACGGGTCTTTTAGGGGCCCTGGAAGGATTGGCGGAGATAGTTATGATTGAAACTTCTTTAACAGGAACGGGTAACACGGGAGTATTCTCAAATAGAATTTATTGGTTATCAATCAGGCGTTGGATACCTGTCTTCAACAGAGGGCAATCAGCGAGTGAGGATAGGCAATGATGGAAGTCTTCCTTACATCCTGGGAATACACCTGCCTTTAACAAATTCATCTTAATGATCGGGAGAGGAGTCAAAAGTTCATCCACTATGGCAACAAACAAATCTTCCTCAACAGCGTTGGCATTGTGACCATGCCTAGGCATCAGAGCGGAAATGACATTCGGTTTCTCAGGAGCATCAAACTCAACCACCGTCGCATCAATAAGGTCTTGAATTTTGTTCTTCAGAGCCCAACAGTTGTTAGTGTCGTGCCCTGGACTTTCAGAATGGTATGCGCATCTGGAATTTGGGTGATAGTGAGGGGACGCAATATTGGGATTCTTTGGGGCCTCTTTTAAAGTTTCCAGATTCAATTTCAGAAGATGTGGTAGAACCTGGGCTAGAGTCATGTTAATCCTGGTGGATTGCCGGACTGGCCTTTCCACCCTTGGCTGGTTATTTCTTGGCTGGTCAGATGCAGGTTTTGGAATCATAACGGCCCCCACCACTGGTTGGCGTTCAGTTCTTCCTTGATTCCTATGTGAATAAACAACAAATACTTCCTTCTTCCCCTTGAAAGGTTTTTTCACAGCTGTAGAGGCAGACAAATCTTTCTGAATCTTCCCACTTCTTATACCAGCTTCCACCCTCTCGCCAGTTAATATCAATTCCATAAACCCTGCAGAGGAACTCCCAATCAAATAATTGAAGAAAGGGCCCGATAGAGTTCCCAAGAACATGTCCACCAACTCCCTTTCAGACAGAGGGGGTTGCACTCTTCCGGCTAGATCTCTCCACTTTTACGTGTAATCTTTAAAGCCCTCATTTGAAACCATAGCCATACTCTGAAGTTGAGTACGGGTAGGCGCCAAAACGGTATTATACTGGTATTGTTTATAGAAAGCTGCGGCTAGGTCTTCCCAATTGTGGACGTCGGCCCTTTCTAATTGGTAAAACCAATCAAGTTGTGTTCCTGATAAACTGTCTTGGAAAAAGTGGACCCATAAGTCTTTATCAGTAGAGTGTGGCTGAATCTTCCTGACATATGATCGGAGGTGCATTTTAGGACAAGACACCCCATCATACTTGGAAAATAATGGCACTTTAAACTTTGGTGGGATCACAATTCCTGACACTAACCCCAGCTCTTCAAAATCTAGACCCGGTACCCTCTGTATTTCCATAGCGGTTAAACGCTCTTCCAGGTGTTTGTACTTATCATAGGCCAAAGGGTATTGCTCTTCAGAATAGTCCTCTTCTTCCTCCTCTTCTTCAGAGTCTGATGGAACTGATGTTTCTTTTCCCTTTCTTTCCCCTTCATCAGATGTTGCTGGAAATTCCAAGGTCCTTCTGGCTTGTCCCTGAAACCTTCTGCCCATGATTACCACACCAGCTGGTTTCTTCTCTTTCTTCTTTTTCTCTTTCTCTTTTTCCAGCAGAGTCTTCAACTCCTCCTGCCCCTTGGCTAGGGTCATGAGTAACTGTTGAAATTGTGTGTTTTGAGCTTGGAGGTCTTTGACCGTCTGTTCGAGATCCATCTTACTAAAATAAATAGTAGAGAGATGAGGAAACTTGTTGCAAAGACCTGTTTATGTTTATGATCAATGATATGTATTCATGCAATGCTTTCAAGGATTTAAAAATTCAAATTTGTTTCAAAACAAAAAGAAACACACGTTATATTAATAAGATATAATTTGAGTACATCAATGCCCCTTGGGAAAAATAATACAAAGTTCTAAGATAAAAAGACATTGCGCATCCTCTTTGGTGCAATATAGGTATTTAGAGTCTGCTCTTCATGAAGTAGCCTAGTGAGTTCCAAAACCTTCTTCTCGCTTGCGTAGAATTGGGCTTCGAAAGTATCACGCTCTCCTTTGAGCTGTATCCAATACCTTTGTAGGTCTTTGAGTGATGTAGGCATGTCAGGATGTAGGATAATGTATGGAACTTCTCCCTCCTGAACAGGCTCAATAATCACTGGGAGAATGGAAGGATAAGGCATCATAAGACTTTGAGCGCGGGTTCGCACCCACTTGAGGTAAAGCTCAAGAGGGATGTTTTGTACCCCCAAAATTTGCCCTCCCATATTTCTCAAAA
Source organism: Vicia faba (assembly GCA_948472305.1). NCBI lineage: Eukaryota > Viridiplantae > Streptophyta > Magnoliopsida > Fabales > Fabaceae > Vicia > Vicia faba. The sequence continues at coordinate 1,602,271,327 of OX451739.1, forward strand.
CATTGCACGAAAGATCCTCAAGTTGCTCAAGGTAGTCCAAGGGTTCGCCAGACAAGCTCTCTCTTAAGGCAGTCTACCCCAAACTAGGGTTTCATGTTGCATCAAGATAACTGAGTCCAAATGATCCCAATTGCTCACCAATATCCTAATATGTTCTCAAGATCATCCATGACAAGTTTCAAGCCTTGCAGAGAAAGATTGCTCAGTCAATTGCTCAAAGGTCCAAAAATCGACTATGCTAGGGCAAAAGTCAACTGTGGCCCACATACAGTCAAACTTCAAGATTTTTGGTCAACATCCTCATTTTGAAGTATATTTCATCATTTTATCAAGGGTTGATCATGATTCACCAAGGATTGCTCATAATTCATCAAGACTCAAAAGTTGCTAAATTAGGGTTTTGCAGGAAAAGTCAACTCAACTTTGACCAAGCCCAACTTTCTCATACTTTATGATAAATGACCCATCCAAAGCTCATTTTGAAGAGGATTAAATTTCCTACAATCCATATTCAGCTCCCAAGTTCAAAATATGCACTCACAAGAAGTTATGAATTTGGACATTATAGGTCATTTTGAAAAGTTAACAAAAACACCTTTTTTTTGTCAAAGCTTCATACATGAGCATGGAATATCAAAATGATATGAGACAAAAAGGGTTGATTAGAGGACATCTCAATATTTCTAAAAAGTCCAAGAACACCTCCAAAGAGTCAAAATTGAGGAAGTTATGCATTGTTGAAGTTGACATTTTTTGCAAAATTGCCAAAAGTCAACTATGCCCAAAACTTCAAATTTTGCCAAATGGGCCCAATCTTTTTCACTTGTTTTGAGTTGGCAACATAGCCCACGTGCTCTAGCCTTTTCCACTTGTCCATATTTTATTTTTATTATTTATTTTGATTTTTATTTGAATTAATTTAAATTAAACCAAATTAAATCAAATAAAATCCAAATATTGATAACAAAGGATCTTGTGATTATTTCAGGCTTCATTGAACAGCTGGCAAGGCATTCAAATTTGTGTAAAGGTTTGTGGGCACAAAAAGATTCAAAATAAGCTAAATTTGGAAGGTTGTTAAAGAGAATCAAATCAAATATCAAAGGCATTGAAGAAGGAAGATTTGGACACAATAAACAACCCTAATGCATTGTTTGATACATAAGGAGGTGAGGCAGACCTATTCAGAGGTTGGAAACAAGCGAGAGAGAGAGAACAAAATCTGGAAAAAAAGGCAAAAAAAGTGTGAGATCAAAATCCCACTTAGAGGCATCCTCAAGGCTCGATACCTCTCCCAATCGCTTCCTGGCACTCTCGGGAACCTAAAGCAATCGAAACCAAGCGTTTTCAAGCCCTCCCATGCACTGTAAGTCCGCAACTGTATCACCATCTTCTTGAATTCGAATAACCTTATTCTTGCATCCATAGTGTAAAATAATTGTACATTCTTGATCACCATGATGTTTGCAAACTTTTGGCATTACTCAATTTCATTTATATGGTCTGTAATGAAATCCACCATTGTTAGGGTTTCGAGTTTGGTTTTAGGGTTTTTGAATGCAGGAGCAATTGGCCTTGGTAATGGGTATGGTTGTGATCAGGAGGACGAGACGAATCTAACCATGGTGTTAGATGTTATTTCCATGGCTTGTGGAAGGTTTTGAGAACGCTTGGGTTATAGCAACGGACATTTGTCCATAGGTATAGGTGGTTCAACTTTTAGCCACGGCACAAGTACAGGGATGAAGACGTGGCCAACTTCCATTGGCCTATTTGAACGTTAGCGCGCGTTTTCGTTTTGTTTCCACTAAATATTTGTTTTCTTATATTATTATTATTATTCTATAATTGTACAACAAGCAGCAAGTGATCCAGTGGCAAGCGTAGCAAGGAATTTGCCTTGGGGCCTGGGTTCGAATCCCAGGTCCCCGTATTTCTCTATTTCATTTTATTACAGGAAATCCAATGCACGCATGAGCCTGAGATCCACCATGGGTCTTCATCATCAACGCACCAGATGGCCAGATCTGGTGGCCACCATTGCAAGCACACCATAAGCCCAGTCAACGCAATACACAAGATCCAGAAAGTCAAATGGACTCCAGCACTAATGGGCCCAGAAATTGCTATTGGCACACCACTTATTCAGGCCCAATTCCTTTATCTCTTTTATATTTTATTTATATTTCATTTAAATTATTATTTTTATTTATTTACTAACCACTAAATTAATTTTCTTTTTATCAAAAAATCATAAAAATAGTATTTTTCATAAATTAAATTTAGGATATTTATTTTTAGTAGAAAAAATCAATTAATTTAATTAGGTTAATTTTAGATAACTTTAATTTATTTTTGCAAATAATTAAAATCAATTAGAATAATTAGGTTTTATCACTAAATTAATTATTTTATTTCTTTCCTAAAATAACAAAAAAAACAAAAATATGTCATCAATTATTTTTCATCAATTAATTTAATAACCAATTAATTTAGCATTTAATTTTAAGACTTAATTTCTTTTCTTAAAAAATATTAAAAACAACAAAAACATTTTCTTTTAATTAGGAGGGTCAAAACCCTACTTTTGCATTCGATTTAATTTTCTCGCGCGCTTTATTTTTATCCAATTATTGTATCTGCTCCCGGTTTGTAATAATTAAATTAGGACATTTATTTATTTTTACCGCTTTTAATTTCAAAGGGTTTGTTTTTGGCTATGTAAATACCCGAAGCCTTGTAATAGTTTAGTTTAAATTCCGCATTTTAATTCTGCAAATTATTTAACTGCTAGATGTGAATAATTAGGGCTTGCATGACAAGAATGAATGTTTAATCTTAAAACAGTTAGATCACCCTAAACATGTGCAAAGATAATCTGAAATCAACACACTCGTACATGCGCACTCCTAGGGTACACTCCCACTTGGTTGCCTTCGTAACGGTCATTGAGTATAGGTTATTTTAGAGGTCAGCCTCTTGTCTAAAAGATCACAAGTTGCCTCGGAATGGTTGCCTCAGATATCATTGCCTCAGATAAATGATCTAAGACACTAGGGTTACTACTAAGACGTCCTAACATTGCTTTAGTGACCGTATGTCCCTCTTTCGAATTGACCCTCAAACTCCAACGACGGTTCTACCTACTCACTAATAGTGGGCTAGCATTGTCCAAAGGAAACAAACATAGAACGATTCTTTTTTCGAGTAGGTAGATTAGTTCTTAAGTACTTGCTCAAACAAAACAAACTTTTTCGCACTTACACTTTTACAAACAAAGTTTTCAAAAACACTTCATTACACTCTTGAGGACAGAAGCAAGAGTTAAATCAAAGTTAAAACAAAAACTTGTTCAAACCCACAAACACAAAGAAAACAATTTTGAAAACAATGAGCAAGTACCTAAGAGCCCATGGAGAACCATGAATAGAAAGGGTGCTAATACCTTCCCTTTCTATAATCTACCCCCCGTACTAAAAAATATCTCAAAAAAGGATTTTTCTGTGCTTTTTTCTTTTCCTTGTTGGATAAAATAAAAGTCGATGGCGACTCTTTCTTACCGCAACATTTTGCAAAAACAAATGCAAAACGCAAACCAACATTCCAAAAACAGTCCTGGTTCTGGCCACCGTATCACAGAACTGGCGACTCTGCTGGGGATTAAATAAGTGGGGTGTACCTTAGGACTAGTTCATATTGTTTTCAATTGTGTGATCTGTATGCTTTATCTTTGTGGGTTTGAATCGAAGTTACTATAGATCATAACCCGGATCTGGGGATGCCTTTTAGGTAAGTAGCAATAGACTATAATGGAACTGTACAGCATAGACCGATACGGTTGAAGCGGTAGCTACGTTGGTGTAACACTTTAGTTGGTATCGATATCCCTTGTGGAGGAACAAGGAGAGTATGGGGCTGCTAATGGGTCATTAAGCACCAACTGACCTTAGAACCTATAATTGACCAACTTGGCCATAAAAAAATAGCAGTATGCTACACTCATTGAGACCAAACTCTCGCGATGATTTCGGCTGCAAGAAAAGGTTGCTAAACTGGAATTATGACCGATCGAGGGTGGTCAGTGATATTGAGATCCTCTAGAACCCGGTTAATATTACTAGGACAGGTTGAACCAACTAAACTGAAAGAGGGTAGTACCTAAACTCCATGCCAGCCTGAAATTTAAGGGCTATTGTGTGACTTGTTTGCCCTTACCATGTTTGCTATATGTGAATACCTATGGTGTGTTTCTATCATGACATCATGCATCATGACATTGCATGCATATTGCATTGGACTAACCATTTCGAAGACCAATGGGATTCATCTTTGTTCTGTTTTGCAGATCATGGCATCTATGCGTAGAAACACTATTCGGATCAGCTTCGTACAGATTCCTCCTCAGCTTAAAGATTTGGTTTCCAAGGTTCCTGATACTTCTTCTTTTGTCAGAAGACATGGTCACCTCATCAACCTGGTCACTTCCAAGCTGGATGAACAGATGATGAGTGTCTTGTTCCAGTTCTTTGACCCATTATACCACTGCTTCACCTTCCCGGACTATCAGTTGGTCCCTACTTTGGAGGAGTTCTCTGATCTACTCGGCATCTCTATTCTAGAGCAGACCTCATTTACAGGTTTGGAGATAGTTCCCAGGCTCGAAGATATTGCTTCAGCTCTCCATCTTACAAGGGCAGATGTGGTGTCTAATTGGGAAACTCGGAGTGGGATAAAAGGCTTCTTGGCTAAGTTCTTGGTTGATCAGGCTCATCGGTTCTGGTACAGTTTGGACTTTCAGGCGTTTGAAGACATCCCGTATCTTCTCATTTATGGTTTGGTTCTGTTTCCAAATTCCGATTCCTTTGTTAATATGAACGCGATGAAGATTTTCATGTCCCGTAATCCAGTGCCCACTCTCTTGGGTGATATTCTGCATACTCTCTATGCCCGTACTGCTCGGAAACGGGGAACCCTTATGTGTTGTGCTCCATTGCTGGCGAGGTGGTTTATTTCTCACCTCCCCAAATCTGTTTTAAAGAATGAGGAAGGCATGGGTTGGGCCTATAGAATTATGTCCCTGGCTCACACGGACATCATGTGGAGTACTAAAGACATGGAAGAAGTAGCTATCATTGATCGCTGTGAGGAATACCCCAATGTTCCATTACTGGGAACTAGAGGAGGGATCACCTATAATCCTTGTTTGGCCTTACGATAGTTTGGGAGAGCTAGGAGGGACGGACCTCATGAGTTGCTGCTTCCAAGAATTGTCTTTGACTTCATGGGAGATGTTGAGGGACATCGCCACAGATTTATACGAGCCTGGGATAGGGTCAACAGATCTGATCCACATGAGTTAGGCATGAAGACTTCTCTCCCAATGGAGCCGTATCTCTGGTGGGTTCGAGCCCGTGCTCATAAGCTAGGGATGCCCTACGAAGCTGTCTTACCTGTGATAGTGGAGCGTACTGATGAAGAAGGGGTTCCTCCTACCATCCTCCATCCATACATGCCTACTGACATTGGGGCATTAAAGAGGTCTTGGATCCAGCTAAGGGAAGAATGGGATACTTATAGAGAAAAGTATCATGAGCAGGAGAAGAAGATCCTGAAGCTTACAAGGGAGCTGGAGAATGAGAGAGTCCTCAACGACTATGTCAGCACCAAAGGAAAGCGGCCATGGGAGCGTTGATTGTCTTTTATTGTTTTTAGCTTAGATTTACTTTTCAGTATTCCTTTTGTAACGCCTTAAAGGCATTTGTTAAACATTGATTTCAAGTTTTATCTAATAAAAGTGTGTTTCATTTTGGATTACGAATTTGAATCTCTCTAAAGTCTTTGAAATCATATCATACGCATTCCATTCCCATGCACCTCATTACAGGTACCCTTACAGGTTTCTCATCTTCTTCGCTGTTTATTTCAGCAATCATGTCTTCTGAAACAACTACTGATCAAGCCATCAAGGCCCTACATGCTCAGAACGCTCAGTTCCAAGAAATGTTCCTGAACCTAGCCAAGGGTCAACAAGACCTGAAGACTCTGATCTTGAAGGATGAGAAGAAGACGAAGAAGAAGAAGAAGAAGAAGAAGAAGAAGAAGAAGACAGTCCTCCTGAATATGGGTCGCAGATTCAAGAACAATTTACGGGAAGAGGTTGATTTGTCTCACTCACCTGGAGGGGGAGAGAATCAGGAAGAAAGGAGGGCTCCTAGCCCTGTAGTGTCTGAAAATGACACTGACTTTGATGAAGACCAGTATCCTCCGGCTGAGGATAGGTATAAGCAACTCGAAGACCGGTTGAGCGCAATGGAGATCCAGAAGATACCTGGGCTGGATTTTGGAGAGTTAGGTCTGGAATCTGGGGTGGTAATTCCCCACAAGTTTAAAGCGCCTGCCTTTTCTAAGTATGACGGGGTCTCCTGCCCAAAGCTACACCTCTGTTTATATGTTAGAAAGATTCAACCATATACTGCTGACAAGAACCTCTGGATTTATTTCTTTCAAGATAGTCTTTCAGGGACTCAACTTGAATGGTTCTACCAACTGGAAGGAGCTAACGTCCGTAACTGGGAGGACCTTGCCTCTTCTTTCTACAAGCAATACCAGTACAATACCGACCTTGCTCCCATGCGTACCCAACTTCAGGGTATGTCTATGGGTGCGAGCGAAGGTTTTAAGGACTACGCTCAGAAGTGGAGAGATCTTGTGGGAAGAGTACAACCCCCTATGGCTGATAGGGAGTTAGTGGATATGTTTCTTAGGACCTTATCTGGTCCATATTTTAACCATTTGATCGGTAGCTCATCGTCCGAGTTTACTGAGCTGATTATGACCGGGGAAAGGGTTGAAGCCGGTATCAAGAGCGGCAAGATACAGAAGGGTGCTTCGTCAAGCACAGAAAAGAAGCCATTCAAGAAGGAGTCTAGTGTAGTTTATAGCTCAAGGATCCATAACCGACCCGAACTCCGCCAAGCAGTTAATACGGTGGTAATATCAAGACCCGTTGTTGCCCCTCAGTGCAATAATCAGCCAAGAGCAGAGAGGCAGCAAAGACAATTTACTCGGCTCAATATGACTCTATCTCAAATTCTGCCGCAGTTGTTAAAGACCAACTTGGTGATTCCGAAGGAGGCTCCAAAGAATTCCAACACCACATCACCACTGTACAAACCGAATGCCCGCTGTGCTTATCACTCTGACAGCCCAGGGCATGATACCAATAACTACTGGGCTTTGAAGAATAAAGTGAAGGATCTGATTGATCCTAAGGAGATTGAGTTCGAAGCGCCTGAAAAGCCTAACGTTATGACTGCTCCTATGCTCAAGCATGAAGTGAATGCTGTAGATGATGACTCATTTGTGACTTCTGTAAAAGACATTGCTACTCCATTGATGACTGTGAAGAAGAACCTTCTGTTAGCCGGTTTATTTCCGGGTTGTGACGAAAGTTGCCATATGTGTTCCTTCCTACCTACTGGTTGCCATCTATTGAAGTCAGGTGTCCAAAGCCTGATGGATAATAAAGAAATTATGTTCGAGAAAACTTTGGTTCCATTGATTCCTTTTAAAGATGTTTCTATAATCACCATTTCCGCCAATTATTCCAAGGCTTCCTCAAGAAATCCTGTTAGAATTATATTTGTTCCGAGAATTGCTCCATTGATCATTACCATTCCTGGACCTATCCCTTACACGTCAGATAAGGTTGTCCCGTGGCACTATGGGGCTGACGTGTATTATCACGGGATTAAACAAGACTTCAAGGTTGGAGAGGCTGATACTGACGTCAGCAATATTGTTGGATCTAGCAAGGTCACCCGCAACGGAAGACTTTTCTCTCCTGAAATTTCCCCACCAACCGTTCAGAAGCCTATTGTTATTACACCTGCCAGTACACCTGCTACTGCCCCTGTTCATGTCCCAATCATTATCCCTGTTGCTGAGTCATCTGACACTCGAGGGAAAAGGATCACCGGTGAGCCTGCCCGGAGGAGGCACCGAAGAAGATTACTGTTGAAGCCTCTAGACAGGAGATAGAGGAAATTTTGAAGATCATCAAAAAGAGCGATTACAACGTAGTCGAACAGCTGGGGAAAACCCCATAGAAGATCTCTATGTTGTCTTTATTGTTGTGCTCAAAGGCCCATTGTTGTACCCCAAAATTTGCCCTCTCATTTTGTCAAGATTTCATTCACAAGACTCTTTGACAGGATTAGGGTTTGCTCAGCTCAAGACATCTCCTTACACTGATGACCTGAAATTAGGGTTTGAGTTTGCACAAGGATTTTTGGATCATCAATGCTCAATGTTACTTTCATACTTCATGTTGGACCTATAATATTGCTCATACCAAGTTTCAAGCCTTGAATCAAATTTTTGCCCAGTCAATTGGACAGTCAACCTAAAAATCAGCTGTATTGGGGAAAAAGTCAACTGTGGCCAATTTACAGTCAAACCTCATAATTTTTTATCCACATCAACATTATAGACTCATATGAACCATTTGATCAAGTTTGGACCACAACTCCTTAAGAAATTTGATCAGATCATCAAAAGGGCAAAATTGTCATTTTTAGGGTTTTGACTGCAGAAGGGCAATTTCTGATTTTTCACCTAGCCAATGGCAAATTGGGTTCAACCAAGGTTTCAAGGACTCAATGGCACCATCTTGACCTAATCACAAGGTTCAAAAGATCTCAAATGCATTGGATTGACAGATGAATTTTCCAGTCAACTGATCCAAAATCAACTATACACTGAAAAGTCAAACTTTGACTTTTTGGTCAAAATCAAGTGCCAAGGGTCATTTTTCATCAAGATGTGTCAAAACATGAAACTTGTTCACCAAGAAATCTAATTTTGAAAATTAGGGTTTAAAATGGAAAATTTCCATAACTTAGAAATTTTCTAAGTTATGAAAATTTCTTATTTTTTCCCAACTTTTGCCCAAAATTTTCACCATGATACAATTGGATTCAAAGAAAACTTCCAACATAAAAGTTTTAGTCCCCAACAAAATATACAACTTTTATTCACAAAGTTTTCCAAAAAGATGCTTGGATCTCAAGTTATGATTTTGTGAATAAGGGTCCATGAAACTTTTAACTTAGTGAAACTTTGCCCTAGTTTAGGCAGGATTTTGACCTATCTTCATGGAAACTTTTCACATAGTTACAAGTGGAATCTCAAAATGAATTTCAAATATGGATTGCAGAGAATTTTACAAGCTTTCCAAAATGTCCAAGAACTCTCCAAAATCATTTATGGTTAGGGAGAATCGAAAGTTTGAAAATGGAAAATCATCACTTTTGTCCAAGGCATTTTACACCATGCTACAACTTGCAAATCTGTCCAAACCTTGATTGTACTTGGTTTACAGGTTCTAATCCTTTCTACACTCATAAATTAAATGCAAATACATTGGTTAGAGGCTTTTTTCTGAGCTTTAGAACATTACACATTGAATTAATCCATTTTTGGCAAAAAGATAACATTGCCACTTTGATAAAGCATGCTTTATGTCAAATTGTTTATCTTGAGCCATGGACCAAGCCTTTTGCTGCAAAAAAAGTTCACTAATATCAGGAAAGGTGTACCAACTATCAGCAAGCCTCAAGCTAGCTTGTACAACCTTGGCATTGTTAATTCCAACTTTTGCTTCAAAATAAGTCAACTTGCAAAAGGTCCATAACTTTGTAATCTGATAAGAGCAAGTCTAAGTCTCATTTCAAACAATCTCAACACATCGTAGCAAGCAGAATACACGAGTTACAAGCCTCTCAAACACCCAAATACACAAAACACTCCATTTCTGCCCAAAACAGGGCAAGCCCTGCAGAACTCGAGCCATCTTCACATTGCCTCGTGCGTTTTTTCCCAAACCACTTCAAACACTTTCTAAACAATACACCTAAACTATCCAAGCACCTGTCCAGCCACTGTAACTCCATTTTCACACTTCACCATTTCCAAATTCTGAGTTTGCAAGTTGAGTTCTATAGGGAGATTCAAGCCATTTCAAAGCAAGCTAAGCATTCGGAAAGGTCAAGGGAACATCAAGCAAGCTCAAAAGTCCTTCAGGCCTCACTAAAAGTTACTACATTGCCATACTCGAGCTTGATTGAAACAGGTATTTTCCAACTTTCTATCTCCTTATTTAGGCATCATTAAGCTTAGGTTTGTGAAGCAAAAATGTAGCCCTTAATGTCCTTGAACTGTACATATGCATAGAATTCATTTATGTTAGCTGAGCTAGGAGAATTTGGATGTTGAAGTTGCTGAATTTTTTAGTTCAGAAATTGGGGGTGATAAAATTCTCCCTGGTTTCTTAGAGTTAGATCAAGTTTTTTATATGGTTAGAATTGTGTGATGATGAGCTATAACTTTCATGTTGCAAGTTTTTGTTTTAAAGCACATATGCAGGAGATACAAATTTGAAGAACAAGGCGCGCATTTTTGTTCCAAGGACAGGGACAAAGTGAGTTGGGCTGGGCCTGGCTTGCTTCTACTTTTGACACCCCCATTCTACTTTTTGCACCCCTTGGCCCATTTCTTTATTTTTGCATATTTTTCATTTCTTTTTTTATTTTCTGACTTTATTATTTTTTTTCTAAATATTAAAAATCACCAAAAATCTTTTCTTAATTTTTAAATTTTTATTTTATTATTTTTATTATTTTTTATGACAAAAAAATAGTTTATTAGGATAAATACTTTTATTTTCTTAAATAAACTTATAAATAATATGAAAATATTATACCTTTTATTTTTATACTTAAAATATTATTTTCTCACAAATATTATTTTTTAACATTTTGTATATATTATTTTTATTATTTCCTTGTACATAAATGAATAAATAAATAATATAATATATTTTCTTTAAAAACCAAAAATTAGGGTTTCCACCCCTTTCAAAAAATAATCATTAATATTTTTCTTATTTTTAGACATAAATATTTTATTTTACATACATAAAATAAATACAAAAACATCCTTTGCATATTTATATTTATTTGTGCATTTAAATATTTGTCTATTTATTTATTTGTGCAATATTTCAATTTGGTTGTAATAATAGTTTTAGAGTTTTATTTTGAGCAATATCCCCTATTCAAACTTGTATCCCCCTCCCGATAATGTTGTTGTAATAGTCTTAGATTTACTTTACGCATTTTATCGCTTTAATATGCCATGATAGTAAATTAGGGTTTGTATGCAAAAGACCAAAAATCAAAACAAATAGCATGACTAAATACAAGACAAAAATGCATGAAAAATGACAAACACTATTCACACAAGCACCTCTAGGGTTTCACCCACTTGTTGCCTTAAAAACATGGCCATGGTATGCATGCTAAGTATCTTGGCAAAACAAAACAAAACAAAACAAAAAGATCATAGTCCCTCATTGACGCTATCTTGGTTGCCTAAAAAAATGATCTAGTCCCTCAAAAACTTGCTAAGATACTTGGCAATATTGTTATCATGGTCATACGATGACCCACGCCCGTCCCGTTTAACATCCAAACACAAGGTTGTTTACCAAATACAATGGTAAAACAACAATGTCAAAAGGGTTAAAAATGTGTAGGAAAAATCTTTGAGTAGGGTAGACAACTCCTAGTTACTTGATCAATTTGCAAACATCCTTGCTATTTTCAAACAAACACTCACACAAATTCAAAACATTTCCCAAACAAACTTTCAAACATTTAAATATTTTTCAAAAGACAAACACCTTTGTAAACATTCTTACGAACAAGAATCATGACAAAGGTTGCCTAAACAAGGTTGTGATACGGTGGGAAGAACTGACTGTTTTTTGGAATGCTGGTTTGCGTTTTGCATTTGTTTTCGCAAAATGTTGCGGTAAGCAAGAGTCACCATCGACTTTTATTTTATCCAACAAGGAAAGGAAAAAGCACAGAAAAATTCCTTTTTTGAGATATTTCTCGGGTTCGGGGGGTAGATTATAGAAAGGGAAGGTGTTAGCACCCTTTCTATCCGTGGTTATCCACGGGCTCTTAGGTACTTGCTCATTTGTTTTCAAAATTGTTTTCTTTATGCTTGTGGGTTTGAAAAAGTTTTTGTTTTGAAAACTTCGATTTAACTCTTGCTTCTGTCCTCAAGAGCGTGTGAAGTGTTTTTGAAAACTTTGTTCGAAAAGTGTAAGTGTGAAAGAGTTTTTTTTTTTAAAGAGAAAGTATCTAAGAACCATCTACCTACTCGAAAAAGGAATCGTCTTATGCTAATGTCCTTTAGACAATGTTATCCCACCATTAATGAGTAGGTAGCATCGTCGTTGGAGTTTTAAGGATCAATTTGAATGAGTGACTTACAGTCACTAAAGCAATGTTAGGACGCCTTAGCGGTAACCCTAATGTCTTAGATCATTTGTTTGAGGAAATCATATCCGAGGCAACCATTTCGAGGCAACTATGATCTTTTAGACAAGAGGGCGACCTCTAAAATGACCTATACTCAATGACCGTGTACGAAGGCAACCAAGCGGGGTGTACCCTAAGAGTGCGCATGTGCGAGTGTGTCATTTTCAGTTATTTTTATCTTTGTACATGTTAAGGGTGATCTAATTTGATTTTAAGATTAACATTTAGTCTTGTCATGCAAACCCTATTATCAAACATCTAGCAGTTATAATTTGCGGAAATAAAAGTGCGGAATTTAAATTACAAGGCGTCGGGTATTTACATAGCCAAAGACAAACCCTTTTGAAAAATAAAATAAAGCAATAAATAATAATTAAAAGTCCTATTAACTATTACAATCCGGAAGCAGGTAAATTATTGTATAAAAGAAAGTAAATTGCATGCGGAAAATAAAATCGAGTGCATGATTAGGGTTTTGACCCTTTTGGTTAAAGAAAAAATCTTTTGTTGTTTTTTATTTTAAGAAAGAAATTAAACCTACATTAATTACTAAATTAAATTAATAAATTAATTAAACAAAAAATTAATTATGACATTTTTTTTTGATTTTGTTATTTTAAGAAAGAAAATAAAATTAATAAAATTAGTAGTTAAAACCTAATTAAGTCTAATTATTCACAAAATAGGTTAAAATTATTCTAGAATTAAAACCCTAAATTAATTAATTAGTGTTTATTAAGAAAATAAAAATTTAAAGTTTAATTAAATATAAAAAAATGTTTTTGTGATTTTATTTATGAAAAAAAGAAATTTGTGATTGGTTAGAAGTTAAATAAAAATAATAAAAACAATTAATAAAACAAAGTAAATAAATAGAAGAGAGAGGTTTGGGCCTGAATTTGGGAGTATGAGAAGCAATCCTGAAGCCCAAAAACGCTGGTCTTCTTTGACTTTTTGGGATCCAATGTGTACGCTTGGACTTGGGCTATGGTGGACATCCACTCCTGGGCCACCAGATCTGGCCTTTGGCCATCTGGCTATTGCATGGATGATGGCACACGGTAGGCTGCAGGCTCATGCGCGCATAGGAATACCTGAAGAGGAAAAACATTGAGAAAGTGGGGGACCTGGGATTCGAACCCAGGTCCTGAAGGAGATTTGAACGCTTGCCTTGCCAACGCACCATGTTGTTCTGTTTGTTAATAATATGCAAAGTAAACATAATATAATAAAAACAAATCATATGCCAACAATTAAAAAAAACGCGCGTGTGGTTTGAATGGGCCAATGATGGGGCGCCATGCATCGTCTTCAACCTCATGTCTGTGGCTAAAATTGCCCAGACCTATACCAACGGACAGAAGTCCATAGCTATAAGCCAATCCACCTCCAAAATTTGCTACGAGCCACAAAAATGCATTTCAAGGGCATGGCCATGCTCGTCTCAACCTCCCGGTCCTAACCATACCCTTCTTGGTGGCCAATTGTTCCTGAAAAGAAAACCCCCAAAAATATCCAAGAAAACCTAGCTATGGCGAATTCCAGTACATGTTATATAAACGAAATTAAATAATCCAAGCAGCTTGGAAATGTTGTGAGGATTACAAATATGCCAATAGTTTTCTCAAACGATGCAAGAATAAGCCAAATCAATTTCAAGAACAGGGCTATGTTTCATGAGACTTACAGGGCTTTAGAGTGCTTGAAAATGTGTGGTCTGGATTGTAAAATCTTCTAGAGATGATCAGCAGTCGATTGAGACAAGTCCCAAGTCCTGAAAATGTCTCTAGCTTGGACTTTGATCTCTCACTTTTTTGTGAATTTTCCAAATCTGATTCTGCCTCTCTCTGCAACTTCCAACCCTGATTTTGTCTCCCTTGGCTTGCTTATGTATTGTGTAGTGTATTAGGGTAACAAATATGATTCAAATCTTGCTCCAATAATGATTGCCAATTTAATTTGATTCTCCATTATTAAACCTTCCAAATTTGATTTGATTCAATCTTTTTTCACATGATTTGCTTTGGTGCGAGTTTGGAGATATGCTAGCTGTCCATAGAAGCCTATAATCAATAAAAAATCTTTGGTTATCAATTTTTTTGATTTTATGTGATTTAATTTGATTTAAAATGAATAAATTAAAATAAAAATCCAATTAAATAATAAAAGTGATAAATGGACACATGGCTGAAGCTAGGGCACGTGGAAAATTATGCAAACTCAAATCAAGTGGAAAATAATGGGCCCATTTGACAAAATTTGAAGTTTTGGGGATAGTTGACTTTTGGCAATTTTGCAAAAAAAGTCCAACTTCAACAATGCATAACTTCTTCAATTTTGAACTTTTGTAGGTGTTCTTGGACTTTTTAGAAATCTTGAGATGTCCTCTAATCAATCCTTTTGGTATAATATGATTTTGATATTCCATGCTCAAGTTATAAGATTTGGAAAAAAAGGTGTTTTTGTTGACTTTCATAAATGACCTATAATGTCCAAATTCATAACTTCTTGTGAGTGCATTTTTTGATCTTGGAGTATGAATATGGATTGTAGGAAATTGCATCCTCTTAAAAATGAGCTTTGGATGGTAAATTTCTCATAAAGTATGAGAAAGTTATGCTTGGTCAAAGTTGAGTTGACTTTTCCTACAAAACCCTAATTTAGCAAATTTTGAGTCTTGATGAATTTTGAGCAATCCTTGATGAATCATGATAAACCCTTGATCAAATGATGAAATATCCTTCAAAATGAGAATGTTGACAAAAAATCTTGAAGTTTGACTGTTTATAGGTCACAGTTGACTTTTGCCTTAGCACAATCGATTTTTAGACCCTTTGAGCAATTGACTGAGCAAACTTCCTCTGCAAGGCTTGAAATTTGACATGGATGATCTTGAGAATGTATTAGGACATTGGGGATAACTTTAGGTTATTTGGACTCAAGGATCTTGATGCAACACAAAACCCTAATTTGGGGTTGACTGCCTTTGGAGATTTTTCTTGCAATGTTTTGAGAAATATGGGAGGGAAAATTTCGGGGTACAATAGCTGACCCTGTTCAATCTTCTTAAACCTGAGGATGTAGATTGGCTTGTAAGTCTCTGAGTGCCTAAGGGGGGGTGAATTAGGTCTTATAAAAAATTATTCGGTTTTATGAGAATGCTTGGTAGTAATTTTGGTTAAGTGTTTGAAGGTTTTGTTTATATCTTTATCTTTTCCTGATTATGGTGATGAAAGCAATAAATGCGGAAAAGTAAAGAACACGGTGATATATCCTGGTTCCCCTCACAATCCGAGAGTACTCCAGTCCCCTTTCCAACATGAAAGAGATTTCACTATAGTTAGAATGATTGTACAACCTATGCTTACTATCTAACCTATAGGGTGATCAAAGGTTCTTAACACCTTTAAGACCAAACAAACACTAATGTGAATGAAGAACAATCCTCTTCAAATCACAACACTTACTTCCAACAATCCTGGATAGTAAGGGAATGATTTCTTTAAGTAATACAATGATTTAGTTTGAAGTATATGGAGAGCTTTATCAATCTTCAATTGATCTTCTTCTTCAAGATAAAACAATTCTCAACAATGTATATAAATGTTCACAATGTATGAATGAAACTTGTAATGATAATGAAAGTGTATATGGCAAGTTTCACAAAATTATGAACACATGAAAGTTTATGTGCAAATTTGAATGAATGAGAAAATTGTTAATGTGAAGAAGGTTTTTGTTGTTTGAAAATGTTATATGTGTCCTTTTTTAAAAACTGAAAAAATCTGCATTTTATAAAGTCATAAGAACCTCTTCATTCATGCCAATTTATATGAAAAGTTGCAATGCATTCATGAAAAGATACCACTTGAAAAATGTTTTAAAAACAAAATAAAAGCTGCACTGGTTCGCTAGGAACCGGTTCCGACACTGACAGAACCCGGTTCTTAGTGAACGTTATAAGTTGGAATTCAAAATTATCACGCAGGAACCGGTTCCCCTATTGGTACAACCCGGTTCCTGGTACAAAAACCAGGGACATGATTTTTGAGAAATTCTGGAACCCGGTTCCCTGTTAGGGAGGAACCGGTTCCTAAAGGGTTATTTTCAAAAATACTTTTTGAAAGATATTTCAAACAAAGTTTTCTTGATGTTAAAGTTATGGAATATGTATATGTTGATGAATGCATATTGTGAACATCTATATTCAAGATTTTAAGAATTATTTATACCATATTTGACATTTGATGATTCTTCAACAATTCTTCAATAATCTTCAATAATCTTCAAGACTTTTATTTGATGTTGATAAGCTTTTTTCACATCCTTTGAATGTTGATGTCCATGTTGTCTTCATCAAAACACATGCTTTAAATATGACTTGAGAAAGTTGCAATTACATGGCTTTCATGCCTTTCGTGATCCGAAGGTGGAAGATGATTGAACACTAGAGTGTCCAGAAATTTGCACTCGCGTGAAATGGTATCAGCCTTGTGATGTCGGGAATGGGCTTACAGATGCCATTTGGAGATTGTTGGCGGGATGATGGGCTTAAAGATTCCATCTGAAGGGGTGTCGATCGCATAATAAATTGCTTAGCGAGAGCTTGCATACCTGTTGCTGTAGAAGATTCCGCTGGGGAAGTCTGATCTTTGGTGAGATTTAGGAACTTGCCTGTACTTCAACTGAGAGAACATCTCTGCTGAGTTTTAAGAACTTGTCTATAGTTCAACTGGGGGGAACTCTGTCGAGATTTAGAACCTTATCTGTAATTCAACCGAGGATAATTCAGTTGAGATTTAAGAACCGGTCAGTACTTCGACTGAGGAGAATTGTCGAGATTTAGAACCTTATCTGTAATTCAACCGAGAATAATTCAGTTGAGATTTAAGAACCGGTCAGTACTTCGACTGAGGGAAACATCTTCATCGAGATCTAGGAACTGTCTGTAATGCAACTGAGGATAATTCTGTTGAGATTTAAGAACATGTCTACACTTCGAAGGAGGAAAATTGTCGAGATTTAGAACCTTATCTGTAATTCAACCGAGAATAATTCAGTTGAGATTTAAGAACCGATCAGTACTTCGACTGAGGGAAACATCTTCATCGAGATCTAAGAACTGCCTGTAATTCAACCGAGGATAATTCTGTTGAGATTTAAGAACCTGTCCACACTTCGACGGAGGAAAATTGTCGAGATTTAGAATCTTATCTGTAATTCAACCGAGGATAATTCAGTTGAGATTTAAGAATCGGTCAGTACTTCGACTGAGGAGAATTGCCGAGATTTAGAACCTTATCTGTAATTCAACCGAGAATAATTCAGTTGAGATTTAAGAACCGATCAGTACTTCGACTGAGGGAAACATCTTCATCGAGATCTAGGACTGTCTGTACTTCAACGGAGGATAATTCTGTTGAGATTTAAGAACTTGTCCACACTTCGACGGAGGAACTTTGTCGAGATTTAGAACCTTATTTATAATTCAACCGAGAATAATTCAGTTGAGATTTAAGAACCGGTCAATACTTCGACTGAGGAGAATTTCCAAGATTTAGAACCTTATCTGTAATTCAACCGAGAATAATTCAGTTGAGATTTAAGAACCGGCCAGTACTTCGACTGAGGAGAATTGCCGAGATTTAGAACCTTATCTGTAATTCAACCGAGAATAATTCAGTTGAGATTTTAGAATCAGTCAGTACTTCGACTGAGGGAAACATCTTCATCGAGATCTAGGACTGTCTGTACTTCAACGGAGGATAATTCTGTTGAGATTTAAGAACTTGTCCACACTTTGACAGAGGAACTTTGTCGAGATTTAGAACCTTATATTTAATTCAACCGAGAATAATTCAAATGAGATTTAAGAACCGGTCAGTACTTCGACTGAGGTAAAAGCTTCATAGCTGAGAACTTAACTGCATCCATCCTAAAAGGTAAAGGTCAGTCGTATGCAATGTATGATATATCAAGCAATGATGTTCTCAAAATAAATGAGATTGTGTTGTATGATGCGTATATGCATGTGTCATGATGTATGGAAATGTAATGCTTTTAGCTGGGGAAAATAAATCTCGGATAGCTGCTGGAGAAAAGAGTTGAATTCTTCATTTCCGCTGGGGATGGCGAACGAAGATGATTGGGAGAATAAACCTGCAGGAAAGGATAACTCCATTGGGGAATAAACTGATGAGGAGATTACTCTGTGGGGAAGAGATGTTCTACTGAGGATTCCACCGATAAATTCCGCTGGGGATGAATTATCGTTACTGGTGATACTGAATCTGTTGGGGATTGAATTCCTATTTGTGAAAGGAAAGAATTCCGCTGGGGGATGATCTTTCAGTTGCGACATCACTGGGGGTAACCTTTTAGATTCTAATGGGGATAATCCTTTGAGCTTTGCTGGGGACAATCTTCCAAAGTCTACTGGGGATGATTCTCCAAACTCCACTGGGGAAGCTTTTTCGGACTGCGCTGGGAAAAATTTCATACTCCACTGGGGATATCTTGTATTCTGTCGGGGAATATTCTTATACTCCGCAGAGGAATATTAAGACTTCCGGGGATATTAAGACTTTTCAGTGCTGATGGTAGATAAACTCTGCTTGGGGGAATATTACCGATTCATTCACAGTTGCGAGTCTCAGCTGGGGAGAGCTATCATTACTGTCTTTTCCTTACTCTGCGGGGAGTGAATGCACCATAGCCATATTCTTCAGCTAAACCTACCTTTGTACCTGGTGGATAAAGCATCCGTAAAGCTTGGACAATTTTTTATTGCCCCTCTTTCTGATATTACCAGTAATCGTCTTTTGTTTTGTATGTAAATATTCATGAGCAGCGATTAATGTCAAATGCATATATCAAAAATGAACATTGGACGTTCTTTGCAAAACAAAACAGAAAAAGAAAAACAGTTTGAAATTTCTCTGAAAATGAATTGTATTGATTTTAAAATTTTCCCTGTAAATAGGCATTGTTGTACAAGAAGCCAACGTCCTATTAAGAGAACGTCGCCGAACAATAGAATTTACACAATTTGTGAAAAACTAAACAAAACATCTATGTGAATAATCCCACTGGGTCCCAACTCTGCTATTGCCTTTATGTTCTCGAGCATCTCATCACTTTGCTACTTGGTTGAAGGTAAATAAGACTGATTAGCACCATCCGAGCTTGATAGTTGATACTGAAGTCTGGTTGCAAGGTGATCCAATGAGACATAGTGTTGCACTTTGATCCCTAATTTTTGCTTGGACCGCCCTTTCGTGTTTTCAGTCCACCGGGATACCCTTTTTTGCCCAAGCCGCCTTTTCAGGTTTTCGACTTGCCGGGTGTACAGATTTTTCATTTTCATCCCTTATTTTTGCCCGAACCCTTTTGGTTCACCGGGAAGCCCTTATTTTTGCCTAGGCCAGTCGACCTAGCGGGTCTTTGATTATGCGTAGTATTTTTTCACTATGTATGCATTGACGGGGTGAGGAAGGTCGTCACCATCCATGGTGGTTAGAATTATAGCTCCTCCCGAGAAAATGTTCTTAACCACAAATGAACCTTCGTAAGTAGGGGTCCATTTTCCCCTGGGATCACCTTGAGGTAGAATGATGCTCTTGATCACAAGATCCCCAACTTGATACTCTTGTCGTCTAACTTTCTTGTTAAATTCCTTGATCATCCGCTTTTGATACGTCTGACCATGAAAAATAGTAGTAAGTCTCTTTTTGTCGATTAGGTTCAGCTGATCAAGCCGGGTCTGAATCCAGTCATCTTCGCTCAAACCTGCATCTTTCATAATCCAAAGAGAGGGTATCTGAACTTCAATGGGCAAGACGGCTTCCATACCATATACCAAGGAATAGGGGGTTGCCCCTGTTGACGTCCTCGCTGAGGTACGGTACCCATGAAGAGCAAATGGTAACATCTCATTCCAGTCTTTGTACGTCACCGCCATCTTCTGCACAATCTTCTTAATATTCTTATTAGCTGCTTATACAGCCCCATTCATCTTCGGCTGGTAAGGAGAAGAGTTGTGATGCTATATCTTGAACTGCTTGCAAAGCTCAGTGATCATCTTATTATTGAGATTCGTACCATTGTTTGTAATGATCCTCTCTGGTACGCCATATCGACAAATCAGATTGTGCCGAATGAAACGTGCCACGACGTTCTTGGTTACCGTAGCAAAGGAAGCTGCTTCAACCCACTTCGTAAAGTAATCAATTGCTACCAGGATGAAACGATGCCCGTTAGGTGCCATAGGTCTGATCTCGCCGATCATATCAATGCCCCACATTGCAAAAGGCCACGGAGCTGTCAAGACGTTCAGAGGAACTGGAGGCACGTTCACCTTATCAGCATAGACTTGGCACTTGTGACAGGTCCGAGAATGATGATAACAGTCGGCTTCCATAGTGGACCAATAATATCCTGCCCGAAGGATTTTCTTTGCCATGGTGTGTCCACTGGAATGAGTTTCGAAAGTACCTTCATGTAGATCTACCATGATCCTTTCTGCCTCGTTCTTATCCATACATCGCAGTAAGGTTGAATCATGGTTACACTTGTAAAGGATACCATTGCTGATGAAGAACTTTGCCGCGAACCTCCTCAGAAACTTCTTATCATTAACAGATGCACCCTCGGGGTATTCTTAAGCCTCAAGGTACCTCTTCACCTCATGAAAACAGGGTTTATCTGCTACCTCTTCAGTCTCAATGTCACAGCAATGGGCAGGTTCGTCCAACCTTTCAATGATAATCTGGGGAGCCTCATTGTCCCAATTGGCTTTGAACATAGAAGACATCGTAGCTAGCGCGTCCGCCAACTGATTCTCCTCTCTGGGGAAGTGTTCAAAGGTTATCTCCTCAAAGTGGGGAAGCAACGTCAATACATACTCCTTGTAAGGAATAAGATTTGGGTGTTTCGTATCCCACTCGCCTTTGATCTGACTGATCACGAGAGCGGAATCTCCGAAAACACTTAGAAACTTAATCCTTAGGTCAATTGCTGCTCAAAGACCCATGATGCACGCTTCATACTCCGCCATATTGTTGGTGCAGTTGAAACATAGTCGGGCGGTAAACGGAGTATGAGAGCCTATAGGAGATATGATCACGACGCTAGTGCCATTACCCAAAGCGTTTGAAGCTCCATCAAAGTACATAGACCATCGGGATCCTTCCTCAGGTCCTTCATCCGGTCCAGGTTCTTCATAGTCAGTTACCAACATGATGTTCTCATCCGGGAATTCAAAGTTCATAGACTGGTAATCGTCCACTGCTTGATGTGCCAAATGGTCTTCCAACACACTGCCCTTGATTGCTTTTTGATTCGTGTATTGGATGTCATACTCAGTCAAGATCATCTGGCATCTTGCTATTCTTCCGGACAAGGCAAGCTTCTCGAAGATATACTTAATTGGATCCATCTTTGATATTAATAGAGTAGTGTGAGTCAGCATATACTGTCTCAGCCGGCGAGTAGCCCATGCCAAAGCGCAACAAGTTTTCTCGAGCAACGAGTATCGGGTCTCGCAGTCGGTAAACTTTTTGCTAAGGTAATAAATAGCATGCTCTTTTCGGCCAGACTCGTCATGCTGACCCAACACACACCCCATTGAGTTATCGAGTACTGTCAAGTATAGGATCAGAGGTCTCCCTTCAACTGGAGGCATCAGAATAGGTGGCTCTTGGAGATATTCTTTGATCCTTTCGAAAGCGTCCTGACATTCATCGTTCCATTGTACCACTTGATCTTTCTTCAGTAGCTTGAAGATTGGCTCACAAGTAGCAGTCAGGTGTGAGATGAATCGGGCAATATAGTTCAATTGTCCCAGAAAACCTCTGACTTCTTTTTCTGTCCGGGGAGCTGGCATCTCCTGTATAGCCTTCACCTTTGCAGGATCCACCTGAATACCTTTATCACTTACGACGAAACCCAGCAGCTTACCAGATCTCACCCCGAAGGTGCACTTGTTCGGGTTTAACCTCAGCTTGTACAACTTCAACCTGTCAAATAATTTCTGAAGGTGGTCGAGATGTTCTTCTTCAGTATGGGATCTTGCAATCATGTCGTCAACGTATACCTCAATCTCATGATGGATCATGTCATGAAACAAAGCGACCATGGTGCGCTGATACGTTGCCCCAGTATTTTTCAATCCAAAAGGCATGACCTTGTAGCAAAAGGTACCCCATTGAGTAACAAAGGTTGTCTTCTCCATGTCTTCGGGAGCCATTTTAATCTGATTGTAACCGGAGAAACCATCCATAAAGGAGAATACCTTATGTTGAATGGTGTTGTCAACCAGAACGTCAATATGAGGTAGAGGGAAATCATCCTTGGGGCTCGCCCTGTTCAGATCCCTATAGTCAACACACATTCGAACCTTACCATCCTTCTTCGGCACTGGAACCACGTTGGCAACCCACTGTGGGTAAGAAGTAACTGCTAGAAAACCGGCGTCAAATTGTTTCATAACTTCAGCCTTGATTTTCTCAGACATCTCTGGGCGTATTCAGCGAACTTTCTGCTTCACTGGAGGACAATCTTCCTTGGTAGGCAGACGGTGAACCACAATATCGGTATCCAACCCAGGCATATCTTCATAAGACCAGGCAAAGATATCAACATAGTCACGTAGCATCTGAATCAACCGTTGCTTCACACTAAGCTCCAGATTTGTGTCGATCTTGACCTCTTTCTTGTCTATCTCTGTACCCAGATTTACTGTTTCCACCGGCTTCTCATGCGGTTGTATGGCCCTCTCTTCCTGAAGTAGCAGTCTAGCAAGTTCAACAGGAACTTCACAATCATCTTCACCTTCGTCTTCAACTAAGTTGATCGGACTTTAAAAGTCATAACTAGCAGTAGCAGAGTCGTTACCAGTGGGATCCAGAGTGGATGTAGACCTGTATATGTGAGTGTGTGTAAAATAGCTGTTTTGCAATATATAATAAAAGAAAAACAAGGAGCGCAAAATTTGAAATGCAAAAAACGTCCAATGCTTTTATTAATGATATATGTAGATGACACACATAAAGCCCTCACAAATGAAGGCACGGTGCCCCAGGTAAGACATCGGGCCGTAAAGTTTAAAATTTTGTCTGTTACAAAAACAAAAAGTCTCATTACTGGGTAATAAAAGAAATTGGGATGAAGTCCTTTGCCGTCCAATTGCTTAGTCCACCACCGGTAGTTGGGTAGATCCAACTGTCAAACTCAGACTCTTCAACATCGTCTTCAATGGCGTTCACTCCTGAATTGCTGATAAACAGGGGAGGTCTTCCGATCCGTGCATTCCGAACAACCCTTTGACCTTCTGCAGTGAAACCCAAACCAAACTTGTTAGTCTTATGTGCAAAATCAGGGATTTGGCCCCAATTTGCACACCCACCTTTCTCAACAACAGCCCGGGCATCCTTGAAGGAAGCCATCTTCATTGGAGGATCTTCAGTAACAGTTTCAGCTGACGCCAACGTCTGGGGAACCTCTTCAAAATGTTGAAACAGGGTCTCAATGAACTCCCCATCCATCTCTACATATCGGAAAGAGTTGAGGTGGCTCACCATGTACTCCTCCTCTCCTCGTACCATAACAATTTTCCCTTTGACCGGGTATTTCAGCATCTGGTGAAGTGTAGAAGTCACTACCCCAGCTTTGTGGATCCATGGGCGACCCAGCAAACAAGAATAAGATGGCCGAATATCCATCACATAGAATGTAGATGTAAAAACCTGAGAACCAACCTTAATCAGAATATCCACTTCACTGTGTACCATTCTCTTGGACCCATCAAAAGCCCTGACTACAATGTTGCTTGGTTTCAGCTCTAACCCTTCGCAGTCTAACCGATCTAGCACTTTCTTAGTAAAACATTCAGCGATGACCCCGTATCCACCAATACGTGAGCAAGAGTAGTGCCCCTGCATTCAATGGAGACATGCATGGCGTCATTGTGATTCTTCCCCTTAATAGTCAAGTCGGCGTCATAGAAATCCAACCCATTATCGGCAGTCAGACTAGCCACGCAATCTTTAAACTGATCAGCTGATGTCTCTTGTGATACGTGTGCAGTCTTCAGGAAAGCAATCAGAGCCTTGGCATGGGCCTCCGAGCATAGCAACAAAGATAACATAGAGATTTTGGACGGGGTTTGCCCCAGCTTCTCGACTACATTGTACTTGCTCTTTTTGATGATCTTCAGAATTTCCTCCATCTCTTGTCTAGAGGCTTCAACAGTAATCGTCATCGGTGCCTCCGTCTGGGCAGGCTCACCGGTGGTCTCTTTGCCCCGAGTGTCAGATGACTCGGCAACAGGGGTAAGAATTGGAACTTGAACAGGGACAATAGCAGGTGTACTGACAGGCGTAATAACAACAGGCTTCTGGACAGTTGGTGCAGAGATATCAGGGGAGAAAAGTATTCCGCTGCGGGTGACTTTACTAGATCCAACAATATTGCTGACATCAGTATCAACATTCAAATCTTGTTTAACTCCGTGATAGTACACGTCAACCCCGTAGTGCCATGGGACAGCTTTATTTGATGTATAGGGGATATGCCCAGGAATGGTGATGGTCAATGGTGCAATTCTTGGAACGAATGTAATTCTAACAGGCTTTCTCGAGGAAGCCTTGGAAGAATTGTCGAAAATGGTGATTATAGCAACTTCTTCAGTAGGAACCAAAGGAACAAAATTCTTCTCAAACAGAATTTCTTTATTATCCATCAGGCGTTGGACACCTGACTTCAAAAGATGGCAACCGGTGGGCAGTACGGCACACATACGGCAACCTTCGTCACAGCCCGGAAATAAACCGGCTAACAGAAGGTTCTTCTTCACAGTCATCAATGGAGTAACAATTTCTTTCACAGAAACCACAAACGCATCTTCATCTATAACATTCACTCCATGCTTAAGCATAGGAGCAGTCACAACATTAGGTCTTTCAGGTGCTTCGAACTCAATCTCCTTTGCATCAATCAAGTCTTGTACCTTATTCTTCAAAACCCAGCAATTATCCGTATCATGCCCCGGGATATTAGAGTGAAAAGCACAGCGGGCATTCGGATCGTACATTGGTGATGTTGTATTGGGAGTCTTTGGGGCCTCCCTTGGAATCACCAGATTGGTCTTTAATAACTGCAACAAAATTTGGGATAAAGTCATGTTGAGCTGAGTGAATTGCCTTCGCGGACTCTTGGCCGTTGGTTGATTGTTGCGTTGAGGTGCAACAGCAGGTCTTGATATAACCACCGCATTAACAGCTTGGCGGCGTTCAGGTCTATTATGGCTTTTTGAACTGTAAACAACACTGGACTCCTTCTTAAAAGGCTTCTTCTCAATGCCTGATGAAGCACCCTTTTGTATTTTACCGGATTTGATACCGGCCTCAATCCTTTCCCCGATCATAATTAGCTCCATAAACCCGAACGATGAACTTCCAATCAGATGGTTGAAATACGGACCAGACATGGTCCCCAAAAACATATCCACTAGCTCCCTATCAGCCAAGGGTGGTTGCACTCTTCCAGCAAGGTGCCTCCACTTCTGAGCGTAGTCTTTGAAACCTTCGCCCGCACCCATTGACATACCCTGGAGTTGGGTACGCGTGGGAGCGAGGTCGATATTGTATTGATACTGCTTGTAGAAAGCAGCGGCCAAATCTTCCCAATTACGGATACTAGCACCTTCCAGCTGGTAAAACCATTCAAGCTGAGTCCCTAAGAGACTGTCTTGAAAGAAGTGGATCCAGAGGTTCTTGTCAGCGGTGTATGGCTGAATCTTCCTAACATACGACTGGAGATGCAGCTTCAGGTAAGAAACCCCATCGTATTTAGAAAATATTGGTGCTTTAAACTTGTGAGGAATTACCACCCCAGATGACAGACCCAAATCACCAAAGTCCAGACCAGGCACTCTCTGAACTTCCATCGCGCTCAACCGGTCTTCAAGCTGTTTATATCTATCCTCAGTCGGAGGATACTGGTCTTCGTCAAAGTCAGTCTCATGGTCTGAAACCACAGGGCTAGGAGCCCTCCTTTCTTCTTGGTTCTCTCCCCCTCCATATGAGTGAGATAAATCCACATCCTGTCTTAACCTGTTCCCGAACATGTGACCCATATTCAGTAAGACCGTCTTCTTCTTCTTTTTCTTCTTCTCTTTCAAGATAAGGGTCTTCAGATCTTGCTGACCCTTAGCCAAGTTCATGAACAATTCCTGGAACTGGGCATTTTGAGCCTGCAGAGCCTTGATTGCTTGTTCAGTTGATGTTTCAGAAGACATGATGCTGAAATAAACAGCGAAGAGGATGAGAAAAACCTGTAAAGGTACCTGTTATGAGGTGCATGGGAATGATATGCGCATGATATGATTTCAAAGACTTTAGGGATTCAAATTCGTAAACCAAAATGAAACACACTTTTATTAGATAAACTTGAAATTCAATTGTTCAACAGGTGCCTTTGAGGCGTTACAAGAAAGAAAAACTGAAAAGTAAATCAAAACTAGAAATAATCAAAAGATAATCAGTGCTCCCATGGTCGTTTCTTGTCGGTGCAGACATAGTCGTT
Organism: Vicia faba; assembly: GCA_948472305.1. Lineage (NCBI taxonomy): Eukaryota > Viridiplantae > Streptophyta > Magnoliopsida > Fabales > Fabaceae > Vicia > Vicia faba. The sequence goes on from OX451739.1 coordinate 1,602,298,302, forward strand.
GAGGATCCGCTCGTTCTCCAACTGCCTTGTCAACTTCTAAATCTTCCGCTCTTGCTCGTGATACTTTTCCCTGTAAGTATCCCGCTCTTCTCTCAGCTGCATCCAAGACCTTTTCAGTGCCCCAATGTCAGTGGGCATGTGAGGATGGAGGATGGTAGGAGGAACCCCTTCTTCATCAGTAACCTCAATAATAATAGGCAAGACGGCTTTGTACGGCATTCCCAGCTTTTGGGCACGAATTCGAACCCATCAGAGATATGGTTCCATAGGAAGAGAAGTCTTCAAACCCAGCTCGTGCGGATCAGACCTGTTGACCCTATCCCAGGCTCGTATGAACCTACGGCGATGTCCCTCTGTATCTTTCCTGAAGTTAAAGACAATACTTGGAAGCAGCAATTCATGAGGTGCATCCCTCCTAGCTCGCCCAAATTGTTGTAAGGCCAAACTAGGGTTATAAGTAATCCCTCCATGAGTTCCCAGCAAAGGAACATTGGGGTATTCCCCACAGCGGTCAATAATTGCCACATCTTCCATGCCTTTAATAGTCCAAATGATGTCCATGTGGGAGAGAGACATAATCCTATAGGCCCAACTCATGCCCTCCTTGTTCTTCAGAATGGATTTGGGGAGGTGATAAATAAACCACCTCGCCAGCAATGGTGCACAGCACATAAGGGTCCCCCTCTTCCGAGCAGTACGAGCATAAAAAGTGTGCAGGATGTCACCCAAGAGAGTGGGTACTGGATTACCGGATATGAAAATCCTCACTGCATTCACGCCGACGAAAGAATCTGAGTTAGGAAACAACACCAAACCATATATGAGAAGAGCCAGAATATCCTCAAATGCCTGAAAGTCTAGACTGTCCCAGAACTGATTAGCCCGATCAACCAAGAATTTAGCCAAGAAGCCATTTACACCACTCCTAGTGTCCCAATTAGACATTACCTCAGCCTTTGTCAGATGAAGGGCTGAAGCAATCTCTTCCAGCTTGAGGGGTACCTCCCAACCTGTGAACGGGGTCTGCTCCAAAATAGAGACACCAAGCAGATCAGAGAACTCTTCCAAGGTGGGGACCAACTAGTAGTCCGGAAAAGTAAAGCAATGGTATAGTGGATCAAAGAACTAAAATAAGACACTCATCATCTGTTCATCTAGCTTGGAGGTGACCAAACCAAGGAGGTTCCCATGTCTTCTGATAAAAGAGGAAGTATCTGAAACTTTTGCAACCAATTCCTTAAGCTGATTAGGAACTTGGACAAAGTTGATCCGAATATTGTTCTTACACATGGGTGCCATGGCCTACAAAACAGAACAAAGATGAATCTCATTGGTCTTTGAAATGGGTTAGTCCAATGCAAGATGTATGCAATGTCATGATGTCATGATGTCATGATAGAAACACACCACAAGTATTCACAAATAGCAAATATGGTAAGGGCAAGCAAGTCACACAGATAGCCCTTAGATTTCAGGCTGGTAAGGAGCTTAGGTACTACCCTCTTTTAGTTCAGTTGGTTCAAACCTGTCCTAGAAATAGTAACCGGGTTCTAGAGGATCTCAATATCACTGACCACCCTCGATCGGTCATAATTCCAGTTTAGCAACCTTTTCTTGCGGCCGGAATCATCGCGAGAGTTTGGTCTCAATGAGTGTAGCATACCGCTAGTGTTCTATGGCCAAGTTGGTCAATTACAGGTTCTTAGGTCAGTTGGTGCTTAATGACCCCTTAGAAGACCCATATTCTCCTTGTTCCAACATAAGGGATATCGATACAAACTAAAGTGCCACACCAACGTAGCTACTGCTTCAACCGTATTGGTCTACGCCGTACAATTCCCTCACAGTTTATTGCTACTTACCTAAAGGGTATCCCCAGATCCGGGTTAGGATCTATATTAACTCCAATTCAAACCCACAAAGATAAAGCATACAAGTCAAGCAATTGAAAACATTATGAACTATTCCTAAGGTACACGCCACTTATAAGTTTCCCCAGCAGAGTCGCCAGTTCTGTGATACAGTGGGAAGAACTGACTGTTTTTTGGAATGCTGGTTTGCGTTTTGCGTTTGTTTTTGCAAAATGTTGCGGTAAGCAAGAGTTGCCACCAACTTTTATTTTATCCAACAAGGAAAGGAAAAAGCACAAAAAAATTCCTTTTTTGAGATATTTCTCGGGTTCGGGGGGTAGATTATAGAAAGGGAAGGTGTTAGCACCCTTTCTATCCGTGGTTATCCATGGGCTATTAGGTACTTGCTCATTTGTTTTCAAAATTGTTTTCTTTGTGCTTGTGGGTTTGAAAAAGTTTTTGTTTTGAAAACTTCAATTTAACTCTTGCTTCTGTCCTCGAGAGCGTATGAAGTGTTTTTGAAAACTTTGTTCGAAAAGTGTAAGTGTGAAAGAGTTTTTTTTTTGAAAGAGCAAGTATCTAAGAACCATCTACCTACTCGAAAAAGGAATCGTCTTATGCTAATGTCCTTTAGACAATGCTATCCCACTATTAATGAGTAGGTAGCATCGTCGTTGGAGTTTTAAGGGTCAATTCGAATGAGGGACTTACGGTCACTAAAGCAATGTTAGGACGCCTTAGTGGTAACCCTAATATCTTAGATCATTTGTTTGAGGCAATCATATCCGAGGCAACCATTTCGAGGCGACTATGATCTTTTAGACAAGAGGGCGTCCTCTAAAACGACCTATACTCAATGACCGTGTATAAAGGCAACCAAGCGGGGTGTACCCTAAGAGTGCGCATGTGCGAGTGTGTCATTTTCAGTTATTTTTATCTTTGTACATGTTAAGGGTGATCTAATTTGATTTTAATATTAACATTTAGTCTTGTCATGCAAACCCTATTATCAAACATCTAGCAGTTATAATTTGCGGAAATAAAAGTGCGGAATTTAAATTACAAGGCGTCGGGTATTTACATCGCCAAAGACAAACCCTTTTGAAAAATAAAATAAAGCAATAAATAATAATAATTAAAAGTCCTATTAACTATTACAATCCGGAAGCAGGTACATTATTGTATAAAAGAAAGTAAATCGCGTGCGGGAAATTAAATCGAGTGCATGATTAGGGTTTTGACCCTTTTGGTTAAAGAAAAAATCTTTTGTTGTTTTTTATTTTAAGAAAGAAATTAAACCTACATTAATTACTAAATTAAATTAATAAATTAATTAAACGAAAAATTAATTATGACATATTTTTTTTATTTTGTTATTTTAAGAAAGAAAATAAAATTAATAAAATTAGTAGTTAAAACCTAATTAAGTCTAATCATTTACAAAATAGGTTAAAATTATTCTAGAATTAAAACCCTAAATTAATTAATTAGTGTTTATTAAGAAAATAAAAATTTAAAGTTTAATTAAATATAAAAAAAATTTGTGATTTTATTTATGAAAAAAAGAAATTTGTGATTGGTTAGAAGTTAAATAAAAATAATAAAAACAATTAATAAAACAAAGTAAATAAATAGAAGAGAGAGGTTTGGGCCTGAATTTGGGAGTATGAGAAGCAATCCCGAAGCCCAAAAACGTTGGTCTTCTTTGACTTTTTGGGATCCAATGTGTACGCTTGGACTTGGACTATGGTGGACATCCACTCCTGGACCACCAGATCTGGCCTTTGGCCATCTGGCTATTGCATGGATGATGGCACACGGCAGGCTGCAGGCTCATGCGCGAATAGGAATACTTGAAGAGGAAAAACATTGAGAAAGTGGGGGACCTGGGATTTGAACCCAGGTCCTGAAGGAGATTTGAAAGCTTGCCTTGCCAACGCACCATGTTGTTCTGTTTGTTAATAATATGCAAAGTAAACATACTATAATAAAAACAAATCATATGCCAGCAATTAAAAAGAACGCGCGCGTGGTTTGATTGGGCCAATGATGAGGCGCCACACATCATCTTCAACCTCATGTCTGTGGCTAAAAATGCCCAGACCTATACCAACGGACAGAAGTCCGTAGCTATAAGCCAATCCACCTCCAAAATTTGCTACGAGCCACAAAAATGCATTTCAAGGGCATGGTCATGCTCGTCTCAACCTCCCGGTCCTAACCATACCCTTCTTGGTGGCCAATTGTTCCTGAAAAGAAAACCCCCAAAAATATCCAAGAAAACCTAGCTATGGCGAATTGTAGTACATGTTATATAAACAAAATTAAATGATGCAAGCAGCTTGGAAATGTTGTGAGGATTACAAATATGCCAATAGTTTTCTCAAACGATGCAAGAATAAGCCAAATCAATTTCAAGAACAGGGCTATGTTTCGTGAGACTTACAGGGCTTTAGAGTGCTTGAAAACGCGTGGTCTGGATTGTAAAAGCTTCTGGAGATGATCAGCAGTCGATTGAGACAAGTCCCAAGTCCTGAAAATGTCTCTAGCTTGGACTTTGATCTCTCACTTTTTTGTGAATTTTCCAAATCTGATTCTGCCTCTCTCTGCAACTTCCAACCCTGATTTCGTCTCCCTTGGCTTGCTTATGTATTGTGTAGTGTATTAGGGTAACAAATATGATTCAAATCTTGCTCCAATAATGATTGCCAATTTGATTTGATTCTCCATTATTAAACCTTCCAAATTTGATTTGATTCAATCTTTTTGCACATGATTTGCTTTGGTATGAGTTTGGAGATATGCTAGCTGTCCATTGAAGCCTATAATCAATAAAAAATCTTTGGTTATCAATTTTTTTTTGATTTTATGTGATTTAATTTGATTAAAAATGAATAAATTCAAATAAAAATCCAATTAAATAATAAAAGTGATAAATGGACACATGGATGAAGCTAAGGCACGTGGACAATGATGCAAACTCAAATCAAGTGGAAAAGAATGGGCTCATTTGACAAAATTTGAAATTTTGGGGATAGTTGACTTTTGGCAATTTTACAAAAAAAGTCCAACTTCAACAATGCATAACTTCTTCAATTTTGAACTTTTGGAGGTGTTCTTGGACTTTTTAGAAATCTTGATATGTCCTATAATCAAAACTTTTGGTATCATATCATTTTGATATTCCATGCTCAAGTTATAAGCTTTGGAAAAAAAGGTATTTTTGTTGACTTTCATAAATGACCTATAATGTCCAAATTCATAACTTCTTGTGAGAACATTTTTTGATCTTGGGGTATGAATATGGATTATAGGAAATTGCATCCTATTCAAAATGAGCTTTGGATGGGTCATTTCTCATAAAGTATGAGAAAGTTATGCTTGGTCAAAGTTGAGTTGACTTTTCCTACAAAACCCTAATTTAGCAACTTTTGAGTCTTGATGAATTTTGAGCAATCCTTGATGAATCATGATCAAACATTGATCAAATGATGAAATATCCTTAAAAATGAGAATGTTGACAAAAAATCTTGAAGTGTGACTATTTATAGGTCACAATTGACTTTTGCCCTAGCACAGTCGATTTTTGGACCCTTTGAGCAATTGACTGAGCAAACTTCCTCTGCAAGGCTTGAAATTTGACATGGATGATCTTGAGAACATATTAGGACATTGGGGAGAAATTGAGGTCATTTGGACTCAAGGATATTGATGCAACACAAAACCCTAATTTGGGGTTGACTGCCTTAGGAAATAGCTTGTCTGACCAACTCTTGAGCAACCTTGGGCAACTTGGAGATTGTTCTTGCATTATTTTGGGAAATATGGGAGGGAAAATTTTGGGGTACAACAAATGCCTCTTTTCAAAATATTTTCAAAACCACACACAAAGCACCATTTCAAACAATTGAAAAGCAAAAGCAAGTGATCTAAACAAGTAACTAAGAGCCCATGGAAAACCATGGATGAAAAGGGTGCTAGCACCTTCCCTTTTCATAATCTACCCCTCGAACCCAAGAAAACATCTCAAAGGTCTTTCCTGTGCTTTTTGACCTTTCCTTTGGATAAAATAAAAAGTCGGTGGCGACTCTTGCTAAACCGAAACATTTGCAAACGAAAAACGCAAAACCTCAAGTCAGTTCTCCCACCGTATCACAGAACTGGCGACTCTGCTGGGGAATTTTCTTAAAAGTGGGGTTACCTTAGGGTTTATATCACCTTTACATGCTTATATTGTTTGCTTTGATTGCTTTACATTTGGTTCTATTGTTTGGGTTTGAATCCTCTACAGGGATTTGGGAAACATTCATAGGTAAATAGCAATACATTGTGGAAACTGTGCGGGGTATACCGACACGGTCTAAGCAATAGCTATGTTAGTGCGACATATTTGTGGGTACCGGTAGACTTTGAGTTAATCAAAGAGAATACGGGGCCGCTGAGTGATGTCATGAAGCACTAATGGACTTTTAGAACCTTAACTTGACCAACTTGGCCTTTTAGGATGTAGTGAGGTGACCAACTTTGGTGCAGTCCGAAGTTGGTAGATACTCGATACTACACTCATTGAGGGTTGTTTTCTTGGAATATTTCGGTCGCCAGTCAAGTGGCTAAACTGAAACTATGAACACAAAAAACAGTCTAGTGATATTGAGCTCCTGAGAACCCGGTTACTATTTCTAGGACAGGTTGAGCCGACTAAACTTCAAGAGGGTACTTACCTATGAAACCCCATGCAAGCCTAAACTAGGAACTTGTGTGATTTGTTTGTACATATACTCGTGCATAACATCATGAACATCATGAAGCATCATATGCATCCACTAACCATTTCAAGGATTTTGGATCTTCATCTTTGTTCCTCTTTTGTAGGTTATGGAATCACTTCGAAGAAAAAAAATCCAGGTCAACCTTGTGAGAATTCCTCCTTAACTCAAGGAGCTTGCTTCCAAGATACCAGAGTATTTTCCCTTCACTGAAATACATGGTCGACTTCTCAGTTTGGTCAACTCCAACATTGAAGAAGACATGGTGAAAGTTCTCTTCCAGTTCTTTGACCCCCTACACCACTGCTTCACATTTCCTGACTACCAGTTAGTGCCTACTTTGGAGGAATTTTCTCAACTCTTGAGGATTCCTATTCTCCATCAATTACCCTACAACGGTACGGAAAGAAATCCAAAGCCTGAGGATGTTGCTCAAGCCTTACACTTGCAACCATCTGATGTCATAGGTCATTGGGAAACCAAAAGTGGTGTCAAGGGTTTCTTGGAAAAGTTTATGTTTGAGAAAGCTCAAGAATGCTGGAATTCTCTAGATCTGCAAGCTTTTGAGGAGATTGTAGCTCTTATCATCTATGGGTTGGTCTTGTTCCCAAACCCTGATCAGCTTATAGATGTGAACGCTGTCAAGATTTTTATATCTCGGAATCCTGTGCCTACTCTACATGGGGACATCCTACACTCATTTCACACACGAACAATGGGAAAAAAGGTGTTCTCATGTGTTGTACTCCTCTTCTAGCAAGGTGGTTTATTTCTCACCTTCCCCAATCAGTCTTGAAGAATGAGCAAGGCTTGAGGTGGTCACAACGATTAATGACTCTTACACATTCAGATGTTCATTGGTGTTCTCGATCCAGAGAAAATGTTATCATCATCGACCATTGTGGGGAATTCCCTAATGTCCCTCTACTTGGAATTAGGGGAGGCATTACCTACAACCCCTGCTTGGCTCTGAGACAATTTGGGTATGCCCGAAGGGATGGCCCACATGACATGTTGATTCCAAACTTGGTTTTTGACTTCGACAACAACGCTCAAGGACTTCGACAAAGGTTCATCCGAACTTGGAGGATGCCCAACATGGTAGACAGTAAAACTTTGGGACACAAGAATTCTACCCCCCTTGAGCCTTACCTCAAGTGGGTATGAACTCGCGCCCAAAGTCTTATGATGCCTTACCCCTACATTCTCCCAGTGGTCAAAGAGCCTGTTATGGAAGGAGAGGTTCCATACACCCTCCTACATCCTGACATGCCGACATCACTCGAAGATCTGCAAAGGAGTTGGATATAGCTTAAGGGAGAACACGACACTTTCGAAGCCCAATTCTACGCCAGTGAGAAGAAGGTTTTGGAACTTACTCGTCAACTTCACGAAGAGCAGACTCTCAACACCTACATTGCGCCAAAAAGGATGCGCAACGTCTTTTTACATTAGAATTTTGTATTATTTTGCCCATGGGGCATTGATGTACTAACAAATTCTATTCTATTAATATGACGTTTGTTCCTTTTTGTTTAAAACAAATTTGAATTTCTGAATCCTTGAATGCATTACATGAATACATATCATTCATCATATGCATAAACAGGTCTTCACACCAAGTTTCCTCATCTCTCTGCTGTTTATTTCAGCAAGATGGATATCGAACAAACGGTCAAAGACTTACAAGCTCAGAATTCACAGTTTCAACAGCTACTCATAACCTTGGCTAAGGGTCAGGAGGAGCTCAAAACTCTACTGGAAAAGGAAAAAGAGAAAAAGAAAAAGAAGAGGGTTGGTGTGGCTACCTTGGGTAGAAGATTTAAAGGTCAAACCAGAAGGGTCCTAGATTTTCCATCAACATCTGAGGAAGGGGAGAGAAAGGGTAAAGAGACTGTCGTGCCTTATGATTCTGAAGCTGAAGAAGAAGAGGATGAGGATTACTCAGAACAACAGTATCCTCCTGCAGATGACAAGTACAAGAATTTGGAAGAGCGTCTAGCTGCCATGTAGGTGCAGAGAGTGCCTGGGCTGGACTTTGAAGAGTTGGGGTTGGTTTCTGGAATTGTTATCCCTCCGAAGTTTAAGGTGCCACTGTTCGCCAAATACGATGGGGTGTCTTGTCCCAAGATGCACCTATGATCTTATGTAAGAAAAATTCAACCACATTCTTCTGACAAAGACCTGTGGGTCCACTTTTTCCAGGACAGTTTGTAGGGGACGCAGTTGGATTGGTTCTACCAGTTAGAGAGGTCTGATGTACATAATTGGGAGGATTTGGCTGCTGCCTTCTACAAGCAGTATCAATACAATGTGGACTTAGCACCAACCCGTACTCAATTACAGAGTATGGGCATGGTCTCCAATGAAGGCTTTAAGGAGTATGCCCAGAAATGGAGAGACTTGGCAGGATGAGTACAACCACCTCTATCTGAGAGAGAGCTTTGAGATATGTTCTTGGGTACACTGTCGGGCCCTTTTTTCAATCACCTGATTGGAAGTTCCTCTGCAGGATTCACTGAGTTGATTCTAACTGGTGAAAGAGTTGAAGCCGGAATCAAGAGCAGGAAAATTCAAAAAGATACATCTACTGTCGTTGCCATCAAAAAGACTTTTCCAGCAAAGAAGGAAGTATCAGCTGTCTACTCCCAAAGGGGTCAAGGAAGAGTTGAGCGCCGGCCAGCGGTGGGGGCCGTAATGATTCAGAAGTCTACATCCGATCATCCTAGAAACAGTCATCCGAGAAATGATCAACCCATAACCAACCAGTAAAGGGTGGAAAGGCCTGCACGGCAATTCACCCAGATAAACATGATGCCTGCTCAGATTCTACCCCATCTCTTGAAGTTAAACCTTACAAACTTGAGAGAGGCCCCGAAGAATCCGATTACTTCTTCTCCACACTACCATCCCAACGCCAAGTGTGCTTATCATTCAGATAACGTGGGGCACGACACCAATAGTGTTGGGCCCTCAAGAACAAAATTCATGATTTGATAGACGCTAAGGAAGTGGAATCCGACGCCCCTGAAAAGCCGAATGTGATATCTGCTCCAATGCCAAAGCATGGCCACAATGCCCATGTTGTTGAAGAAGATATTTTTGTTGCTACTGTTGATGATTTGATAACTCCGCTACCGATAATCAAGTTGAATTTGCTGAAGGCTGGGATTTTCCCAGGTTGTGAAGAAGATTGCTGCCTTTGTTCATCCTTACCAACCAATTGTCCGTTGTTGAAGTTAGGCATCCAACGCCTAATGGATAACCAAGAAATCCTTTTTGAGAAGACTCCTGTTACACCGACTCCTGTTAATGATATTTCAATAATTACCATATCCGCCAATCTTTCCAAGGTCTCCAAAAGACCTGTTAAGATTACATCCGATCCGAAGACTGTACCTTTGAAGATAACCATGCCTGGGCCCGTCCCATACAAGTCCAACAAATCAATACCGTGGAACTATGGTGGAGAGATCTTCTACCACAATATTAAATAAATTGAATCAACTGAAGAGAGTTCTAATGAAGAGACTTCTGACATTGGAAACATTGCCAGAACGAGTAAAATCACCCGTAGTGGGAGAATCTTCTCTCCAGAGATTGCCCCTCCAAAGACAGTCTTTGGACCCTCAGCCGCTCCTAAAGTTACTCCTGTACCGGTCAACATATCTGCGAGAGCTCCATATTGAAGAACTTATAACTCTTGTGGTTGTCCCCTCTGCTGCTGCTGCTGATAGAGGGAAAGAGATCCAAGAAGAGCCCGTCAGGACGAGGGCTCAACCGTTGATCATCCCTGAGACCTCTCAAAAAGAAATGGAAGAGATTTTGAAAATAATCAAGAAAAGCGATTATAATATTGTGGAACAACTGGGGCAAACCCCCTCAAAGATCTCTATGCTAGCCCTGTTTCTTTGTTCCGATGCTCATGCCAAAGCTTTGATCGGATTCTTGAAGACGGCCCACGTGCCACAGGAAACCTCCACGGATTAGTTCCAGGAATGTGTAGCTAGCTTAACAGCTGATAATGGTCTAGAATTCTCTGATGCTGATTTAACATCTAAAGGGAGAAAACATAATGACGCGCTGCATGTCTTGGTGGAGTGTAGGGGAACCACCCTAGCTCATGTTCTGGTTGATATCGGGACGTCTTTAAATGTCTTGCCGAAGAAAGCCTTAGATAGACTGGATTGTGAAGGTTTAACCTTGAAGCCCAACAATATCATTGTCAGAGCCTTTGATGGTTCTAAAAGGATGGTTCACGGGGAGGTGGACATCCCGATTAAAGTGGGAACTGGAACTTTCAACTCTACATTCTACGTGATGGACATCCGTCCTTCCTACTCTTGCTTGTTGGGAAGACCTTGGATTCACAATGCTGGAGCCGTCACTTCTTTTCCGCATCAAATGCTCAAGTACCCTGTCCAGGAGAAAATTATAATTGTTCATGGCGAAGAGGAGTACATGATAAGCCATCTAAATTCTTTCCGCTATGTGGAATTGGATGGTGAATTCATCGAAACCCCCTTTCAACATTTTGAAGAGGTAGCTCAGGAGATTGCGGCAACCAAGACAGTATCTTATGTACTCGTGATTACCAAACCTGTGCCTCAAATGTCATCCCTCAAAGATGCAAAGGCTATGATTGAAGAAGGAGGAAGCACAATCTGGGGTCAGCTTCCTGACTTTCCTTTCAAATCTGATAATTCGGCTTGGGGTTCACTGCTTCTGTTCAAAAGGTTGTACGCCGCTCCCGGGCTGGAGGGCCACCAGTGAAGATCACCCATCATGGAGTCAATGCTTTGGAGGATAGTGAGGAGGAAAGCAACTTGGAAGACTGGATTTTCCCTACTGTTGACGGAGGACTGCTCAACTGGGAAGCAAAAGACTTTGTTCCCATTACTTTCAAAAATCAGTAATTTATCTTTCAAACATTTCTGTTGGTTTGTAATATTTCTCAGAAAATTTGTACACTTTTAGCCTTGTGCCTTACCCGAGGCACACAGGTCCATTTGTAAGGGTTTGATTTTTCATCTTCATATGCCATTTTAATGAATCATGGACGTTTTCACATATAAACTTTTGTGTTCATTTTCTTTCTTTTTACATTTTATTTGTTTAAAGGTGGCTATCCCTTACACACACCCACACTCACAAGTGCAGGTACCCTTCCATTCCGGATTCCATGGGTAACAATTTTGCTATGGCCTTCAGTGACTCTGAAGATCTGGTCTACCATGCCAAATACGAAGGTGATGAAGACTGTGAAGTGCCGGGAGAGTTGGCTAGACTACTACAACAGGAAGAAAGGGATATCCTACCTCACGAGGAGTTATTAGAAACAATCAACTTAGGTACTGTTGAAGACAAAAAAGAGGTCAAAGTGGGTGCCAACCTAGAGCCAAGTGTCAAAGAGCACCTAATTCAGCTGTTACATGAATATGTTGAGATCTTCGCCTGGTCCTACGAAGACATGCCGGGACTCGATACAGATATTGTGGTTCACCGTCTGCCCACCAGGAAAGACTGTCCACCAGTTAAACAGAAAGTCCGCCACATGAGGCCTGACATGTTAGAAAAGATCAAAGACGAAGTGATGAAGTAGTTCAATGCTGGATTTCTTACTGTTACTTCTTATCCACAATGGGTTGCTAACGTTGTGCCCGTGCCTAAGAAGGACGACAAAGTGAGAATGTGCGTGGATTACCGAGACTTAAACAGGGCTAGCCCTAAAGATGACTTTCCACTATCGCACATTGACATCTTGGTTGACAATACAGCTCAGCACAAAGTGTTTTCTTTCATGGATGGATTCTCAGGCTATAACCAGATCAAAATGGCCCCTGAAGACATGGAAAAAACTACTTTTGTTACACAGTGGGGTACCTTCTGCTATAAAGTGATGCCATTCGGACTGAAGAATGCCGAGGCAACCTATCAGCACGCCATGGTAGCTTTGTTTCATGACATGATACATCATGAGATCGAAGTCTACGTAGACGACATGATAGCCCGTTCATAGACGAAAGAAGAACACCTCGACCATTTGCAAAAGTTGTTTGTCAGGTTGAAGGAGTACAAGCTCAGAATGAACCCTAACAAGTGCACCTTCGGAGTCAGGTCTGGTAAACTCTTGGGTTTCATCGTCAGCAACAAAGGCATCGAGGTTGATCCTGCCAAAGTCAAAGCCATACAAGAAATGCCTGCCCCTCGCACTGAGAAGGAGGTTAGAGGTTTCTTGGGACGCCTAAACTACATTGCAAGGTTCATTTCTCACCTAACATCTACCTGTGAGCCAATCTTCAAGTTGTTGAAGAAATATCAGGTGGTTAAATGGAATGATGACTGTCAAGTTGCTTTCGATAAAATCAAGGAGTATTTGCTAGAACCTCCTATCTTGATGCTACCCATCGAAGGAAGACCACTAATCATGTATCTGACTATTTTGGATAACTCAATGGGGTGCGTACTGGGCCAACATGACGAGTCTGGCCGAAAAGAGCATGCCATTTATTACCTTAGCAAAAAGTTTACCGACTGTGAGACCCGATACTCACTGCTCAAGAAAACTTGCTGCGCTTTGGTATGGGTTGCTCGCCGGCTAAGGCAGTATATGTTGACTCATACCACTCTACTGATATCTAAGATGGATCCGATCAAATACATCTTCAAAAAGCCTGCTTTGTCCAGAAGGATATCCAGATGGCAGATGATCCTTACAGAGTACGATATACAGTACACGACCCAAAAAGCTATAAAGGGGAGTGTACTAGCTGACCATCTGGCTCATCAAGCTGTTGAAGACTATCAATCCATGAAGTTCTACTTCCCCGACGAAGACATTATGACAGTGGACAACTATGAAGGTAGCAGACCGTATGACGGACCTGAACAAGGATCCCGGTGGACTTTTTACTTTAATGGTGCCTCCAATGCACTTGGTAACAGTATCAGTGTTGTGCTTATATCTCCAGAAGGTTACCATACACCTTTCACCGCCAGACTCTGCTTTAACTGCACCAATAACATGGCCGAGTATGAAGCTTGTATATTTGGGCTCAAAGCTGCAATAGACCTGGGAATCAAGTCTTTGGTTGTGTTTGGAGACTCAGCTTTGGTCATCAGTCAGATCAAAGGAGAGTGGGACACTAAACATCCCAATCTCATCCCCTACAAAGAACATGTCTTGACATTGCTACCTCATTTCGAGCAGATTACCTTCAAGCACTTCCCGCGAGAAGAGAACCAGCTAGCAGATGCTCTAGCTACAATGTCATCCATATTTAAACTTAACTGGGATAATGAGGCTCCCAAACTCACCATCAAGCGGATGGAAGAACCTGCACATTGTCACGAGATTAATACCGAAGAAGTAGTGGACCAACCTTGGTTTCACGAAGTCAAAAGGTATCTCGAGGCTCAAGAATACCCTGAAGGAGCTTCAGTCAACGACAAAAAGTTCTTGAGGAGATTCTCTGCCAAGTTCTTCCTAAGCAATGGTATCCTATACAAGCGCAATCATGATTGTATTATGCTTTGTTATGTAGACAAGGTTGAAGCTAAGCAGATTATGGATGAACGGCACAATGGTACCTTTGGCACCCACTCGAGCGGCCATACGATGGCTAAGAAGATTCTAAGGGCTGGCTATTACTGGTCTACCATGGAAGCTGACTGCCATCAACATTCCAGAACTTGTCACAAATGTCAAATCTATGCAGACAAGGTACATATACCCCCAGTTCCTCTCAATGTCCTAACAGCTCCATGGCCATTCGCAATGTGGGGAATCGACATGATTGGAGAGATCAAGCCTACAGCATCCAATGGACACCGCTTCATCCTGGTGGCTATTGATTACTTTACTAAATGGGTCGAAGCAACTTCCTTCGCATCCGTCACAAAGAACGTCGTTGCCCGCTTCATCAAGCAGAACCTCATTTGTCGGTATGGCATCCCCGAAAGGATCATCAATGACAACGATACAAACCTTAAAAACACTATGATCATCGCCTTGTGCAAGAAGTTCCAGATTCAACATCACAATTCATCTCCCTATCGTCCAAAGATGAACGATGTTGTCGAAGCTGCAAACAAAAATATCAAGAAGATCATACAAATGATAACAATCACCTACAAGGACTGGCATGAGATGTTACCGTTTGCTCTTCACGGGTACCGTACCACGGCGCATACATCAACTGGGGCAATACCCTATTCTTTGGTATACAGCATGGAAGCTGTTTTACCTATCGAGGTTCAGATTCCCTCCTTGAGAATCATGAAGGACGCTGGTTTGAGTGAAGACGATTGGATTCAGACCTGGCTTGATCAACTTAACTTGATTGACGAAAAGCGACTTACTGCTGTTTGCCATGGTCAGATGTATCAAAAATGGATGATCAAGGCTTTCAACAAGAAAGTCAGATGATAAGTGTATCAAGTCGGAGATCTTGTAATCAAGCGGATCATCTTGCCGCAAAGTGATCCCATGGGCAAATGGACTCCTACCTACGAAGGACCATTTGTGATCAAAAACATCTTTTCTGGTGGGGTAATGATTCTAACCACCATGGACGGTGATGACCTGCCGCACCCTGTGAACGCAGACATAGTCAAAAGATACTACGCATAATGACCCTCTAGGTTGACACACCTAGGGAAAAAAAGGGCATCCCGGTGAATTGAAAACCTGAAAGGGCGGTTCAGGCAAAAGTTAGGGATAAATAAAAAAATTGTACACCCGACAAGTTGAAAACCCGAAAGGGCGACTTAGGCAAAAAAGGGTTTCCCGGTGGATCAAAAACCCGAAAGGGCGGTCCAGGCAAAAGTTAGGGAATTAAAGCGTATGACTATGTCTCTTCGGATCACTTTAAGGACAATCTCTTCACAGACAAGCTCCAGGCTTCTGATCAACTCAATCATCTTCGAACGAAGCAGCGGATGGACAAGATATTCAGAGTTACGAAGGCTATAGCAGAATGGAAACCCCATGGAATTTTTACACATAGCCATCTTTCTTTGTATAAATTTTTCTCATTTTTATGACAACATTCTCTTACTAGGATGTCTGTCTCCTTTGTACAAAATACTTACACAAAGTTAATACAAAGATACTTCAAAGTGCAGAAAACTATTTGTCTTTTCCTTTTTACACTTGTGTTTTATTTGAAAACATCCAATGATTTATTAAATGAGCATATGCATTTGAATATAATCACGTGTTTACAAATAAACGAAATGGGGAAGAATAATTACGGATAGGTTGAAAGTATAGGAAGACGTCTTTAGGCTATTCCAAGAGAAATCCCCTGCAGTATATCATCTAGATCCCTCAGTGGAGCTAAAACCTTGAAATACATATCCCCAATAGAGCTAAATTTCAAAGTTCCCATCAGAGTTGAAACTTCAAAACTCCCAATCCCCAGTGGAGCCCAAACTTTGAACTATAGATCCTCAGCGAAGATGAAACTTTCTTCCCCAACGGAGTCAAATCTACAACCTGTAAACCCCGGTGGAAATCCTCCAGTTTCCTCCAAATTCCCCGGAGAGTCGCTTTAAAACCAGATAATTCCCCAGAGAATTACCTTAAAGCCTGAAAATTTCCCAACAAGTTGCTTTAAAGCTTGACAGTTAACCATACGACAACTTCGGATAGTTCCCCAGTAGATTGGCATGCAACCCAAACTCTTGAATGAACTATTCCCCACAGGGTCTCCTAAACTCCCCAGCAGGATAGCTACTCCCCAGCAGTATAGCTACTCCCCACATGATTTTTCATCCCCTAGAAGATTAAAGATTCTCATTCTTGATTCCCCAGTGAAGTTTCCAGAGCCTTCATCACTCCCCCACATGAATTTGTCAGAATTTTTAATCCCCTACAGATAGAAGATTCTCATTCTTGACTTCCCAGCATGAAGTCCCCAAGGATTCAAATTCCCCTAGCAGAATGAAGATTCTCATTCTCAGTTCCCCGTAGAAGCCATCAGAGCCTTCCTTATTCTCCAGCAGATCAAGGTTTTCCTTTGTTTGATCCCCGGTAGAGATCGTCAGAATTTTCCCTATTCCCCAGCCGAGTAAGGATTCCCATTCTTCCATCCCTAGAGAAGTCAGGATTTTTTCTTAATCCCCAACAGTCAAAGGACTTCTCATCCTCAACAGTCAAAGGCTTTGAATCTCCAGCAGCAGTCAAAGATTTATTCTTCCCGACAGCAGTCAAGGATTTTCTTATCCCCAGCTACCAAGGGTTTATTTTCCTCAGCAAGACAGCTAATCAACTTACATGCGCATACATTACATTCATATATCCTAAAACATTGATAAAACACATGACATACATCATGACATTACATAAGACTAACTCTTTACCTTTCAGGAAAGATACAATCAAATTCTCACAAAAAACAAACTATGAAGCCCAGATTCGACTGGACAATAGTTTAAATACTCAGCAAGCCGTGAATCCCGGATTATGACCGGATAACAGCTCAACAAGTTATTGTGAAGCCTGGATTTCGACCAGACAATAATACAAGTTCTTGCGAAACCTGGATTACGACCAGATAGCGGTTAAAGACAATGTGAAGGTTGGATTTCGACTAGATAACAGATAAGGGATACTGTGTAGATTGGACTACGACCAAATAGCAGTTCACCCGGCCAGATGTTATAAACTCGGATTATGACCGAATGTTTAGTTGGCCCACAGCCAAAGGGAATCCCGGATTATGACCAGATAGCCATTTGATTTCTTCTAAAAGACTGGATTACGACCAGACAAGAAGTAAAGTGTTCTAAAGACTGGATTACGACCAGACAAGAAGTAAAGTGTTCTGAAGACTGGATTACGACCAGATAAGAAGTAAAGTATTACGAAGCCTGGATTACGACCAGACAGCAATACGGAATACCATGAAGCCTGGATTGCGACCAGATAGTAGTACAAAACCTCGTGAAGTTTGGATTTCGACCAAATAGCAGTTTACCTGGACAATTACTAAGAAGCCCGGTGTCGACCAGATATTAGAGTGCCATAAATTCAAGTTAAAGCCCGGATGCGACCGAGTAATATTTGAATTCCTTCTGAAACCTGGATTACGACCAGATAAGAATTGAGAAATTGCAAAGCCTGGAGAACGACCAGATAGCAAGTTTAATCTCATCCCCCCAGTAAGTCACTGTGAAACCTGGAGCACGACCAAATATCAGCTCATTTTCACCTCTTCAACCAAGAGATGATTCCCCAATAGAATAACGGACGACTGAAGCTCCTAAAAATTCTATTTCTACCACGATAGAGACCAGCATTCCCCGGCGTAGTCCTCCTCAACAACAGGTATACGGACTCTCGCAAAGGAATCTCTTATGCGATCGACACTCCTTGGATGGCATCTTTAAGCCCATATCCAACAAGATTCTATCACATCTCCAAATGGCGTCTTTAAGCCCATTCCCTCAACTACATTTTGACGAGTGCAAATTTACGAGCACTCTAGTGTCGAATCATCTTTTACCTTCGAGTCACGAACGACAAACTCGCCAATCTAACTCTTCAGGTTCAAGAAGATTGAACAGGGGCAGTTGTTGTACCCCAAAATTTGCCCTCTTATTTTGTCAAGATTTCACTCACAAGACTCTTTGACAGGATTAGGATTTGCTCAGCTCAAGACATCTCCTTGCACTGATGACCTGACATTAGGGTTTGAGTTTGCACAGGGATTTTTGGATCATCAATGCTCAGTGTGACTTTCATACTTCATGTTGGACCTATAAGATTGCTCATACCAAGTTTCAAGCCTTGAATCAAATTTTTGCCCAGTCAATTGGACAGTTGACCTAAAAATCAGCTGTATTGGGGAAAAAGTCAATTGTGGCCAATTTACAGTCAAACCTCATAATTTTTTATCCACATCAACATTATAGACTCATATGAACCATTTTATCAAGTTTGGACCACAACTCCTCAAGAAATTTGATTAGATCATCAAAAGGGCAAAATGCTCATTTTTAGGGTTTTGACTGCGGAAGGGCAATTTTTGATTTTTCACCTAGCCAATGGAAAATTGGGTTCAACCAAGGTTTCAAGGACTCAATGGCACCATCTTGACCTAATAACAAGGTTCAAAAGATCTCAAATTCATTGGATTGACAGATGAATTTTCCAGTCAACTGATCAAAAATCAATTGTACACTAAAAAGTCAAACTTTGACTTTTTGGTCAAAATCAAGTGCCAAGGGTCATTTTTCATCAATATGTGTCAAAACATGAAACTTGTTCACCAAGAAACCTAATTTTGAAAATTAGGGTTTAAAATGGAAAATTTTCATAACTTAGAAATTTTCTAAGTTATGAAAATTTCTTATTTTTCCCCAACTTTCCCCAACTTTTTCACCATGATAAAATTGGATTCAAAGAAAACTTCCAACATGAAAGTTGTAGTCCTCCACAAAATCTACAACTTTTATTCACAAATTTATCCCAAAAGATGCTTGGATCTCAAGTTATGATTTTGTGAATAAGGGTCCATGAAACTTTTAACTTAGTGAAACTTTGCCCTAGTTTAGGCAGGATTTTGACCTATCTTCATGGCAACTTTTCACATAGTTCCAAGTGGAATCTCAAAATGCATTTTAAAGATGGATTGTAGAGCATGTTACAAGCTTTCCAAAATGTCCAATAACTATCCAAAATCATTTATGGCTAGGGAGAATCGAAAGTTTGAAAATGGCAAATCGTCACTTTTGTCCAAGCCATTTTACACCATGCTACAACTTGCAAATATGTCCAAACCTTGCTTGTACTTGGTTTACAGGTTCTAATCCTTTCTACACTCATAAATTAAATGCAAATACATTGGTTAGAGGCTTTGTTCTGAGCTTTAGAACATTACACATTGAATTAATCCATTTTTGGCAAAAAGATAACATTGCCACTTTGATAAAGCATGCTTTATGTCAAATTGTTTATCTTGAGCCATGGACCAAGCCTTTTACTGCAAACAAAGTTCACTAATATTAGGAAAGGTGTACCAACTATCAACAAGCCTCAAGCTAGCTTGTACAACCTTGGCATTATCAATTCCAACTTTTGCTTCAAAAACAAGTCAACTTGCAAAAGGTTCATAACTTTGTAATCTGATAAGAGCAAGTCTAAGTCTCATTTCAAAAAATCTCAACACATTGTAGCAAGCAGAATACACGAGTTACAAGCCTCCCAAACACCCAAATACACAAAACACTCCATTTCTTCCCAAAACAGGGCAAGCCCTGCAGAACTTGAGCCATCTTCACATTGCCTCGTGCGTTTTGTCCCAAACCACTTCAAACACTTTCTAAACAATACACCTAAGCTATCCAAGCACCTGTCTAGCCACTGTAACTCCATTTTCACACTTCACCATTTCCAAATTCTGAGTTTGCAGGTTGAGTTCTATAGGGAGATTCAAGGCATTTCAAAGCAAGCTAAGCATTGGGAAAGGTCAAGGGAACATCAAGCAAGCTCAAAAGTCCTTCAGGCCTCACTAAAAGTTACTACATTGCCATACTCGAGCTTGACTGAAACATGTATTTTCCAACTTTCTATCTCCTTATTTAGGCATCATTAAGCTTAGATTTGTGAAGCAAAAATGTAGCCCTTAATGTCCTTGAACTGTACATATGCATATAATTCATTTACGTTAGCTGAGCTAGGAGAATTTGGATGTTGAAGTTGTTGAATTTTTTAGGTCAGAAATTGGGGGTGATAAAATTCTCCCTGGTTTCTTAGAGTTATATCAAGTTTTTTATATGGTTAGAATCGTGTGATGATGAGCTATAACTTTCATGTTGCAAGTTTTTGTTTTAAAGCACATATGCAGGAGATACAAATTTGAAGAACAAGGCGCGCGTTTTTGTTCCAAGGACAGGGACGAAGTGAGTTGGGCTGAGCCTGGCTTGCTTCTACTTTTGACACCCCCATTCTGCTTTTTGCACCCCCTTGGCCCATTTCTTTATTTTTGCATATTTTTTATTTCTTTTTTTATTTTCTGACTTTATTTTTTTTTCTAAATATTAAAAATCACCAAAAATCTTTTCTTAATTTTTACATTTTTATTTTATTATTTTTATTATTTTTTATGACAAAAAAATAGTTTATTAGGATAAATACTTTTATTTTCTTAAATAAACTTATAAATAATATAAAAATATTATACCTTTTATTTTTATACTTGAAATATTATTTTCTCACAAATATTATTTTTTAACATTTTATATATACTATTTTTATTATTTCCTTGTACATAAATGAATAAATAAATAAATAATATAATATATTTTCTTTAAAAACCAAAAATTAGGGCTTCCACCCCTTTCAAAAAATAATCATTAATATTTTTCTTATTTTTAGACATAAATATTTTATTTTACATACATAAAATAAATACAAAAACATCCTTTGCATATTTATATTTATTTGTGCATTTAAATATTTGTCTATTTATTTATTTGTGCAATATTTCAATTTGGTTGTAATAATAGTTTTAGGGTTTTATTTTGAGCAATATCCCCTATTCAAACTTGTATCCCCCTCACCATAATATTATTGTAATAGTCTTAGATTTACTTTACGCATTTTATCGCTTTAATACGCCATGATAGTAAATTAGGGTTTGTATGCAAAAGACCAAAAATCAAAACAAATAACATGACTAAATACAAGACAAAAATGCATAAAAAATGACAAACACCATTCACACAAGCACCTCTAGGGTTTCACCCACTTGTTGCCTTAAAAACATGGCCATGGTATGCATGCTAAGTATCTTGGCAAAACAAAACAAAACAAAAAGATCATAGTCCCTCGATGACGCTATCTTGGTCGCCTAAACAAAAATGATCTAGTCCCTCAAAAACTTGCTAAGATACTTGGCAATATTGTTATCATGGTCATACGATGACCCACGCCCGTCCCGTTTAACATCAAAACACAAGGTTGTTTACCAAATACAATGGTAAAACAACAATGTCAAAAGGGTTAAAAATGTGAAGGAAAGATCTTTGAGTAGGGTAGACAACTCCTAGTTACTTAATCAATTTGCAAACATCCTTGCTATTTTCAAACAAACACTCACACAATTTCAAAACATTTCCCAAACAAACTTTCAAACATTGAGACATTTTTCAAAAGAAAAACATCTTTGTAAACATTCTTACGAACAAGAATCATGACAAAGGTTGCCTAAACAAGGCCTCTTTTCAAAATATTTTCAAAACCACACACAAAGCCATTTCAAACAATTGAAAAGCAAAAGCAAGTGATCTAAACAAGTAACTAAGAGCCTATGGAAAACCATGGATGAAAAGGGTGCTAGCACCTTCCCTTTTCATAATCTACCCCCCGAACCCAAGAAAACATATCAAAGGTCTTTCCTGTGCTTTTTGACCTTTCCTTTGGATAAAATAAAAATTTGGTGGCGACTCTTGCTAAACCGAAACATTTGAGAACGAAAAACGCAAAACCTCAAGTCAGTTCTCCCACCGTATCACACCCATGCTAAGGCTCTGATTGCTTTCCTGAAAACTGTGCATGTGTCGTAGGAAACATCTGCCGATCAATTCAAAGACTGCGTGGCTAGTTTGACTGCTGATAACGGGTTGGGCTTCTCCGACGCAGACTTGACTGCCAAGGGAAAGAATCACAATGACGTTCTGCATGTTTCGATCGAGTGTAGGGGCACTACTCTAGCTCACGTGTTGGTGGATACTGGGTCCTTGTGGAATGTTTTACCCAAGAAAGCATTAGACCGGTTGGACTGTGAAGGGTTGGTGCTGAAACCAAGCAATATTGTGGTTAGGTCCTTTGATGGGTCCAAAAGGATGGTACATAGAGAAGTGGATATTCTTGTCAAGGTTGGTTCCCAGACTTTCGTGTCTACATTCTATGTGATGGACATTCAGCTATCTTATTCTTGTTTGCTGGGTCGCCCGTGGATCCACAAAGTTGGGGCAGTAACTTCTACACTCCATCAGATGTTAAAGTATCTAGTGAAAGGGAAAATTATTACAGTACAAGGGGAAGAGGAGTACATGGTGAGCCACCTTAACTCTTTTCGGTATGTGGAAATTGATGGGGAGTTCATTAAAACCCCGTGCCAAAACTTTTAAGAAGGCCCCCAGACTCTGGCGTCGACCGAAACTGTTGCTGAAGATCCTCCAATGAAGATGACTTCCCTCAAGGATGCCCGGGCTGTTGTTGAAAAAGGTGGGTGTGCGAATTGGGGCCAACTCTCTGACTTTGCACACAAGACTGACAAGTTTGGTTTGGGTTTTACTACAGAAGCTCAAAGGGCCGTTCGGCATGTGTGGATTGGAAGACCTCCCCTGTTTATCACTAATTCGGGAGTGAATGCGATTGAAGACGATGATGAAGAGTCTGAGTTTGATAGCTGGATTTACTCGACTACCGACGGCAGATTAAGCAATTGGACGGCAAAGGACTTCGTACCAATTTCTTTTATTACCCAGTAATGAGACTTTTGTTTTGAGTTTGTAACAAACAATTTTAAACTTTACGGCTCGGTGTCTTACCCGAGGCACCGTGGTTTTGTTTGTGAGGTCTTTATATTTGTCATCTCCATATATCATTAATAAAAGTGTGATACGGTGGGAGAACTGACTTGAGGTTTTGCGTTTCATCATAAATGTTTTGGTTTAGCAAGAGTCGCCACCGACTTTTATTTTATCCAAAAGGAAAGGTAAAAAAGCATAGGAAAGACCTTTGAGATTTTTTCTTGAGTTTGGGGGGTAGATTATGAAAAGGGAAGGTGCTAGCACCCTTTTCATCCATGGTTTTCTATGGGCTCTTAGTTACTTGTTTAGATCACTTGCTTTGCTTTGTAAATTGTTTGAAATGGTGCTTTATGTGGTTTTTTAAAAGTATTTTGAAAGGAGGCCATCGTTTAGGCAATCTTTGTAATGATTCTCGTTTGTGAGAATGTATACAAAAATGTTTTTCTTTTGAAAAATGTTTCAATGTTTTGAAAGTTGTTTGGAAATGTTTTGAAATGTGTGTGTTTGTTTTTGAAAATAGCAAGGATTGTTTGGAAGAGAGCAAGTAGCTAAGAACTATCTACCCTACTCAAATGTCTTTCCTATGCATTTTTATTCCTTTGACATTGTTGATTTACCATTGCTTTGGTAAACAACCCTATCTTTGGATGTTAAACGGGACGGGCGTGGGTCATCGTATGACCATGATAACAATGTTGCTAAGTACCTTGGCATTTTTGAGGGACGAAGATCATTTGTTTTAGGCAACCTTTTGATAGCGTCATCGAGGGACTATGATCTTTTGTTTTGTTTTGTTTTGCCAAGATACCTTGCATGCATACCATGGCCATTTTGTTTAGGCAACCAAGTGGATGAAACCCTAAGGGTGCTTGTGTGCAATGTGTTTGTCATTTTACATGCATTTGTTTGTCTTGGATTAGGTCTTTCTATTTGTTTGATTTTTGTCTTATCATACAAACCCTAATTTTACTAAACATGCATATAATGCGATAAATTGCGTAAAATAAATCTATGCTATTACAACAATTATTATGGGAGGGGGGATACAAGTTTTGAATGGGGATATTTGCACAAAATAATACCCTAAAAATTATTACAACTCAATTGAATTATTGCACAATAAATAAATAAACAAATATTAAAAATGCAATAAAAAATGTAAATATGCAAAAAAAATGTTTTGTATTTGTTTTATGTATGAGAGAATAATATTATTTAAGTCCTAAAAAAGAGAAAAAATAATGTGGTTATTTTTGAAAGGGGAAAAACCCTAGTTTTTGATTAAAAAAATGTTTTATATTTATATTTTGTCTATTTTTTTGTACAAATAAATAATATATAATATTATATGTCAATATTTAAAATATCTATGAAAAATAATTATTTTATGTGTGAAATAATAAAATAAAATGTATAGTATTTATTTATTATTTACAAGTTTTATTTAAGAAAATAGAATCCATTTGTCAAAATAAACTATTTTTATGCGAGAAAATAAATAAAAAAATAAAATAAAGTGTGAAAATAAATAAAAAAATTTTGGGTATTTTTTATCATTAGGAAAAATAAATGCAAGTACTAAAATAAAAATATGCAAGAAAAATATGAAAAAATAAAAAATAAGTCAGGGGGGTGTAAAAGTAAAACAGGGGGTGCAAAAAGTAGAAACAAAAAAGGCTAGAAGCAAAAAAGCCCATATGGAGCTTCATCCCTGTCCTTCAGCATCTCCTTCGCGCGCGTTTATGTCCAATCCTGCAACTCTCTATTCTTTGCGCAAAAACAAAAACTTGCAACATAAAAAATGTAGCTTGTAATCTCACGATTCCAATGATATAAAAAACATAATCTAACTCTCAAGGATCATGGAGAATTTCTGTAGCCCTAATTTCTGACCTAATTTTTTCATGAACTTCAAGCTTCAAATTCTCATTACTCAGTTAATATAAATGACAACTATGCATATGTACAGCTTCAACAAGTTAAGGACTACATTTTTGCTTCACAAATAAAAGCTTGAGGATTCCTAAATAGAGAGATAGAGTTTTGAAAAATACCTTGTTCAGCTAAGTTTGGATATGGAAATGTGGGGACTTTGAGTGAGGCCTGAAGATCATGTGAGCTTCCTTGAAGTTCCCTCAAGCTGTTCCAATGCTTAGCTTGCCTTGAGGATGCTTGAAATTCCCTGCACGAGTCAACCTGCAACCTTCAAGTTTGAAAATGGTGATGTTTGAAATAGAGGTTACAGCAACAGGACAAGGGCTTGGATGGTTTGTATATGAGGTGGATGAAGTGTTTCAAAGGTTAAAAGGCAAAACGCACGAGCCAAAATGAAGTTGGCTTTGATTTTGCAGAAGTTGCCCTGTTTGGGCAAAAATTTGTGTTTTTTGTGTTTGGGAAGGTTTCAGATGTTGTGCACTCGTGTTCTTGCTTGCAAAAAGTTTATGAAGTTCTTAGAATGAAACCAAGCCTTCCCTTTATCAGCTTGTACAAGTTTTTGACTTTTGGCCACTTTTCTTGTTTTTGAAGAAAGGTTGAAGTGACTATGCAAAAGGCCTGTACTAGCTATCTAAAGGGATGATAATAGTTGGTATGCTTTGCTTAATTCTTGTGGAAAATGTCTGCACCAAGAGAACAAGTCCAATGCTCAAGGCTGATAAAGTTGGAAAAGCTTGCTTTATCAAAATGGTATTGTGAACTTTATGCCAATTATGGATTAAACTTTTGTATAATGCTCCAAAGGTAAAAATAAAGCCATTGTCCAATTAATTAGCATTTAATTATGGAGTGTAGAATGGATTTAGGACCTGTAATGCAAGGTACAAGCATGCTTGGTCAGATTTGCAACTTGATGCATTGTGAAAATGGCTTGGACAAAAGTCATAAAATGCCATTTTCTTTTCTTCGATTCTCCCTAACCACAAATGATCTTGGAGAGTTCTTGGACATTTTGGAAAGCTTGCAACATGATATACAATCCATATTTGAAATTCATTTTTAGACACCTCTTGGAACTAGGTGAAAAATGTCCATGAAGTTGGGTCAAAAACCTGCCTAGATTAGGGCAAATTTTCACTAAGTTAAAAAGTTTATGGACCCCTATTCACAAAATCATAACTTGAGATCCAAGAATATTTTGGGAATACTTTGTGAAGCAAAGTTGTATATTTCATGGAGTACTACAACTTTCGTGTTGGAAGTTTTCTTTAAATCCAATTGCATCATGGTGTAAAAGTGGTGGAAAGTTGGGGAAAAATAAGGAAATTTCCATACTTAGAAAAATTCTAAGTTATGAAATTTTTCAAATTCAAAACCCTAATTTTCAAAATTGGTTTTCTTGATCAACAAGTTTCATATTTTGACACGTCTTGATGAATTATGACCCTTGACACTTGATTTTGACCAAAAAGTCAAGGTTTGACTTTTCAGTGTACAGTTGACTTTTGATCAGTTGACTGCAAAATTCATCTGTCAATCCAATGAACTTTTGAACTGTGAAATCAGGTCAAGATGATGCCATTGAATCCTTGAAATCATGTTTGAACCCAATTGGTCATTGGCTAGGTCAAAAATCAGAAATTGCCCTTCTACAGTCAAAACCCTAATTTTGACCATTTTGCCCTTTTGGTGATTTGATCAAATTTCTTGAGGAGTTGTGATCCAAACTTGATCAAATGGTACATATGAGTCTAAAATATGGTTGTGGATCAAAAATTATGAAGTTTGACTCTAAATTGGCCATGGTTGACTTTTTCCCCAATACAGTTGATTTTTAGGTCAACTGTCCAATTGACTGGTCAAAAAATGTGATTCAAGGCTTGAAACATAACATGAGCAATCTTAGAGGTCCAACATGATGTATGAAAGTCACATGAAGCATTGATGGTCCAAAAATCCTTATGCAAACTCAAACCCTAATTTCAGGTTATCAGTGCAAGGAGATGTCTTGAGCTGATCAAACCTTAATCTTGTCTTGAGTCTTGTGAGGAAAATCTTGATAAATGAGAGGGTAAATTTTGGGGTACAACAGCTGCCCCTATTCAATCTTCTTGAACCTGAATAGTTAGATTGGCGAGCTTTGTCGTTCGTGACTCGAAGGTAAAAGATGATTGGACACTAGAGTGCCCGTAAATTTGCACTCGTCAAAATGTAGTTGAGGGAATGGGCTTAAAGATGCTATTTGGAGAGGTGATAGAATCTTGTTGGAGATGGGCTTGTAGATGCCATCCAAGAATGTTTGTTGAACTGTAGGTTGTAAGTCAAAAGAATGAGTATCAGAATGGTGTCTGTATCTGGAATATATCTGAACTGTATCTAGAGACTGAATCTGAATGAGCAAAAGAATAGCATCCGCGTCTGGAGCGTCTCTGAGCTGTATCTAAACTAGAATCTGAATACATGATAGAATGTCTTCCGTTTCTGGAGCGTATCTAAACTGGGGAAAATCAGGATAAGTGACAGAATGGCACCCGTGTATGGAGCGTATCTGCACTGTATCTGAACAAGAGGCCTGAATGAGCAAAAGAATAGCATCCGTGTCTGGAGCATCTCTGAGCTGTATCTGAATTAGAATCTGAATAAGTGACATAATGGCTTCCGTGTATGGAGCGTTTCTGAGCTGGGGAAAATCAGGATAAGTGATAGAAAGGCAACCGTGTCTAGAGCGTATCTGTACTGTATCTGAACAAGAGATCTGAATGAGTGACATAATAACTTCCGTGTCTGGAGTGTATCTGAATTGTATCTGAAGTAAAAGATCTGAATGAGTGACAGAATAGCATCCGTGTCCGGAGCATCTCTGAACTGTATCTGAAATCTTTGATCATTGTTAATGATAACTGTTAATCTTATCCTGAAAAGGGTAAAATGTTAGCTGAAACACATAGTCATGTTGCATGAAATGTATGATGCAATAAATGTATTTTATCAATGTTTATGATTATGAATGTAATGTATGCGCATGTAAGCTGATTTGATGTTTTGCTGAGGAAAATAAATCCTTGACAGCTGCCGGGGAAGATAAATCCTTGATTGTTGAGGATGAGAAATCCTTGGTGACCGCTGGGGATTAAAAATTCTTGACTTCTCTGTGGGATATAGGGATCCTTCATGTCTTGAAGTATTGACAAAAGTCTGATTGGGGAAGTAAAGCCATGTACTGCATGAGGAATCTGCTTGGAGAATCCAGAGAACTTTGATGACTTCTACTGGGGATTACACAAAGGGAATCCTTGTTCTGCTTGGGGAATAGAGAAAATTATGATGACTTCTGCGGGGAATTAAGAATGAGAATCTTCATTCTGTTGGGAAGCAAGAATGAGAATCTTCATCCTGTTGGGGAGCAAGAATGAGAATCTTCATCCTGTTGGGGAGCAATGAAAACACTGTGGGGAGGAAAGCTATCCTGCTGGGGAGTAGTGAAGACTCTGTGGGAAAAAGCTTACTCCTACTGGGGAACAAAGTTTAGGAGTTTGGGTTGTCTGCCAATCTACTGGGGAGTTATCAGAAGTTGTTGTCTAGTTTTCAGGCTTCAAGATAACTTGCTGGGAAATTTTGGAGAAACTGGATGGTTTCCCCTGGGGATTGATAGTTTGAAATTTTGGCTCCACTGGGGATCTGGGAGTTTGAAGTTTTAACTCTAATGGGGGTTAAGGGTTTGGAATTTTAGCTCCGCTGGGGATCTAGATGATGTACTGTAGGGATTGTTCCTGGAATAGCCTAAAGACGTGTTCTTATCCTTTCAGTCTGTCAGTAATTGTTCTTTTTCATTTCTGTTTATTTGTAAACATTAATTATGTTCAAATGCATATGTTCATTAATGAATCATTGGACGTTTTCGCAAATAAAACACAAGTGTAAAAAGAAAAAGGACAAAAGGTTTTCTGCGCTTTAAAGAGATATCTTTGTATTTACTTTGAATAAGTATTTTATACAAAAGAGACAGACATCCTAGTAAGAGGATGGTGTCGTAAAAATGATAAAAATTTATACAAAGAAAGAATAAATATGTGTAAAAAATCCCACGGGGTTTCCATTCCGCTATAGCCTTCGTATCTCTGAATATCTTGTCCACTTGCTGCTTCGTCCGAAGGTGATTGGATTGATCAGAAGCCTCAGGTTTGTTGGTGAAGAGATTGTCCTCAAAGTGATCCGACGAGACATAGTCATACGCTTTAATTCCCTAACTTTTTCCTGGACCTCCCTTTCGGGTTTTCGATCCACCGGGAAACCCTTTTTTGCCCAAGTCACCCTTTCGGGTTTTCAACTTGCCGGGTGTACAGATTTTTTTATTATTTTATCCCTAATTTTTGCCTGAATCGCCCCTTCGGGTTTTCGATTCACCGGGATTCCCTTGTTTTGCCTAGGTGTGTCAACCTAGTGGGTCTTTTATGCGTAGTATCTTTTGACTATGTCTGCGTTTGCAGGGTGCAGCAGGTCGTCGCCGTCCATGGTGGTTAAGATCATGGCTCCACCAGAAAATATGTTTTTGATCACAAATGGTCCTTCGTAGGTAGGAGTCCATTTGCCCCTGGGATCACTTTGTGGCAAGATGATGTGCTTGATCACTAGATCTCCAACTTGATACTCTTGACGTCTGACTTTCTTGTTGAAAGCTTTGATCATCCGTCTTTGTTACGTCTGACCGTGGCAAACAACAGTAAGTCTCTTTTTGTCAATTAAATTCAATTGATCAAGTCGGGTTTGAATCCAATTGTCTTCACTCAAACCTATATCCTTCATGATTCTCAAAGAGGGGATCTGAACCTCAATAGGTAAAACAGCCTCCATGCCATAAACTAAAGAATAAGGTGTTTCCCCAGTTGATGTATGTACCGTGGTACGATACCCGTGAAGAGCAAACGGTAGAATCTCATGCCAGTCCTTGTAGGTGACTGTCATTTTCTGTATGATCTTCTTAATGTTTTTGTTCGCGGCTTCGACATCACCGTTCATCTTTGGCTGATAGGGAGATGAATTGTGATGTTGAATCTTGAACTGCTCGCACAAGGCGGTGATCATAGTGTTGTTAAGGTTTGTACCATTGTCAGTGATGATCCTTTCGGGGATACCGTATCGGCAAATGAGATTCTGTTTGATGAAGCGAGCAACAACATTCTTTGTGATGGAGGCGAAGGAAGCTGCTTCGACCCATTTGGTGAAATAATCAATGGCCACTAGAATGAAGCGGTGTCCATTGGAGGCTGTTGGCTTGATCTCTCCAATCATGTCGATTCCCCACATAGCAAAGGGCCAAGGAGCTGTCAGGACATTAAGAGGGACCGGGGGCACGTGCACCTTATCTGTATAGATTTGACACTTATGGCACGTCCGATAGTGCTGATAGCAATCTGCTTCCATGGTAGACCAGTAATAGCCTGCCCGTAGAATCTTCTTTGCCATCCTATGCCCGCTAGAGTGAGTGCCAAAGGTATCTTCATGCAGATGTGCCATGATCCTTTCAGCTTCAACTTTGTCCACACAATGGAGCAGAACAGAATCATGGTTACGCTTGTACAGGATGCCATTGCTCAGGAAGAACTTTGCAGAGAATCTCCTTAAGAACTTTTTGTCATTGATGGAAGCTCCTTCAGGGTATTCCTAAGTCTCGAGATACTTTTTGACTTCGTGAAACCAAGGCTGGTCCACTACTTCTTCAGTATTAATCTCATGACAATGTGTTGGTTCGTCCATGTGTTCAATGGTGATTTGGGGAGCCTCATTATCCCAATTAAGTTTAAACATGGATGACATTGTAGCTAGAGCATCAGCTAGATGATTTTCTTCTCGCGGGAAGTGCTCGAAGGTAATCTGCTCGAAATGTGGTAGCAATGTCAAGACATGTTCTTTGTAAGGGATGAGGTTTGGATGCTTAGTGTCCCACTCTCCTTTGATCTGACTGATGACCAAAGTTGAGTCCCTAAACACCACTAAAGATTTGATTCCCAAGTTAATGGCAGCCTTGAGTCCAAAGATGCATGCTTCGTACTCTGCCATGTTGTTCGTGCAGTTGAAGCAAAGTCTGGCTGTGAAAGGAGTATGGCATCCTTCTGGAGATATGAGCACAGAGCCGATACCGTTACCAAGTGAAATAGAGGCCCCATCAAAGTACAGGGACCATCGGGATCCTTGTTCAGGTCCGTCATATGGTCTGATTCTTTCACAGTTGTCTACTGTCATGATGTCTTCGTCAGGAAACTCAATCTTCATGGATTGATAATCTTCTACAGCTTGATGGGAAAGATGATCAGCTAGAACACTCCCCTTGATAGCTTTTTGGTTCGTGTACTGTATGTCATACTCTGTTAGGATCATCTTCCATCTAGCTATCCTTCCAGACAAAGCAGGATTTTCGAAGATGTATTTTATCGGATCCATCTTAGATATCAGCAAAGTGGTATGAGTCAACATATACTGCCTTAGCTGGCGAGCAACCCATACCAAAGCGCAACAAGTTTTCTCGAGCAGTGAATATCTGGTTTCACAGTCGGTAAACTTTTTGCTAAGGTAATAAATGGCATGCTCTTTTCGGCTAGACTCGTAATGCTGCCCCAATACGCACCCCATTGAGTTTTCCAAGACGGTCAGATGCATGATTAGCGGTCTTCCTTCGACTGGCGGCATCAAGACAGGAGGCTCTTGTAGGTACTCCTTGATTTTGTCGAAAGCAACTTGACAGACATCATTCCATTTAACTACCTGATCTTTCTTCAACAACTTGAAGATTGGCTCACAGGTAGATGTCAGGTGAGAAATTAACCTAGCAATGTAGTTTAGGCGTCCCAAGAATCCCCTAACTTCCTTCTCAGTGCGAGGAGAAGGCATTTCTTGTATAGCTTTGACTTTGGCAGGATCAACCTCGATGCCTTTGTTGCTGACGATGAAAACCAAGAGTTTACCAGATCGGACTCCAAAAGTGCACTTGTTCGGGTTCAATCTTAGCTTGTACTCCTTCAACCTGACAAACAACTTTTGCAAATGGTCAAGGTGTTCTTCTTCCGTTTGTGATCGGGCTATCATGTCATCTACGTAGACCTATATCTCATGATGTATCAATATCATGAAACAAAGCTACCATGGCGCGTTGATAGGTTGCCTCGGCATTCCTCAGTCTGAATGGCATCACTTTATAGCAAAAGGTACCCCACTGTGTAACAAAAGTAGTTTTCTCCATGTCCTCAGGTGCCATTTTGATCTGGTTGTAACCTGAGAATCCGTCCATGAAAGAAAATACCTTGTGCTGAGCTGTATTGTCGACCAGGATGTAAATGTGCGGAAGTGGAAAGTCATCTTTAGGGCTATCCCTGTTTAAGTCTCTGTAGTCCATGCACATTCTCACTTTGCCATCTTTTTCAGGAACGGGCACAATGTTAGCAACCCATTGTGGATAGGAAGTAACAACCAGAAATCCAGCATTTAACTGTTTCATAACTTCTGCTTTGATCTTTTCTGACATGTCAGGCCTCATACGGCGGACTTTTTGTTTCACAGGTGGACAGTCTTCCCTGGTAGGTAGACGGTGTACCACAATGTTTGTATCAAGTCCTGGCATGTCTTCGTATGACCAGGCGAAGATTTCAACAAATTCATGCAACATCTGAATTAAGCGCTCCTTGACACTCAATTCTAGGTTGGCACCCACTCTGATTTCCTTTCTGTCTTCCTCAGTACCCAGATTGATAGTATCCAACAGCTCATCGTGAGGCAGAATTGCTCCTTCTTCTTGTTGTAATAATCTGGCTAATTCCCCCGGCACTTCACAATCTTCCTCACCTTCGTATTCGGCTTGGTTGATCAGATCTTCAGAGTCACTGAAGGTTAAAGCAAAATGGTTACCCATGGGTTCCGGAATGGAAGGGTACCTGCATTTATGAGTGTGGGTGTGTGTAAGGTATAGCCATCTTAAAACAATAAAATGTAAAAGAAAGACAAAGAGCACAAAAGGTTTATATGAAAAAGCATCCATGATTCATTGAAATGACATATGAAAATGAAATAAGAACCCTTACAAATGGACCAATGTGCCTCGGGTAAGACACATGGTTGAAAAAGTATGAATTGTTTGTGAATTATTACAGATCCAACAGAAATGGAAAAGATAAATTACTGCGGTATGAAAGTAATCGGAACAAAGTCTTTTGCTTCCCAGTTGCACAATCCTCCGCCAACAGTAGGAAAAATCCATTCTTCCAGGCTGCCATCTTCTTCACTGTCCTCTAGCGCATTAACCCCTTGGTGGCTGATCTTCACAGGTGGCCCTCCGGCACAGGAGCGCCGCACAGCCTTTTGAGCAGTTGAGGTAAATCCCAAGCCGAATTTGTCTGATTTGAAAGGAAAGTCTAGAAGCTGACCCCAGATAGTGGATCCGCCTTCTTCGACTACTACCCTTGCATCTTTGAGAGATGACATCCGAGGTGATGGTCTTGTGATCACAGGAGTTGAGGACACTGCCTTGGTTGCTGCTATTTCCTGAGAGACTTCTTCAAAATGTTGGAAAGGGGTCTCAATGAATTCGCCATCCAATTCTACATATCGAAAAGAATTCAGATGACTAATCACGTATTCCTCTTCCCCATGGACAGTTATGATTTTCCCTTGGACGGGGTACTTTAGCATCTGATGCAAAGTCGAGGTGACCGCACCGGCATTATGAATCCAGGGGCGTTCCAACAGGCAAGAGTAAGAAAGACGGATGGCCATCACGTAGAATGTTAAATTGAACATCTGGGTACCCACCTTGATCGGGATGTCCACCTCCCCATGGACCATCCTCTTAGAGTCATCAAATGCTCTCACAATTATGTTACTAGGTTTCAGTGTTAGGCCTTCACAATCCAACCTATCAAGGGCCTTCTTTGGTAAGACGTTCAGAGATGAACTAGTATCAACCAAGACATGGGCTAAGGTGGTTCCCCTACACTCCACCGAGACATGTAGCACATCGTTGTGTTTTCTCCCTTTGGGGGTCAAGTCAGCATCAGAGAAACCCAAGCCATTGTCAGCAGTCAAACTGGCCATACACTCTTGGAATTGATCCGCAGAAGTCTCTTGTGGCACGTGCGCTATCTTCAGAAACTTGACCAAAGCTTTAGCATGTGCCTCAGAGCACAACAGCAATGCTAACATAGAGATTTTAGAGGGGGTCTGCCCCAGTTGTTCTACCACATCATAATCACTCTTCTTAATGATCCTCAGGATTTCTTCCATCTCCTTCTTGGATGTCTCGGGAATAACTAGTGACTGAGCCTTCGTCAGCACAGGCTCCTCTTGAACATTCTTTCCTTTATTCTCAGCAGCGGAAGTAGGGATAGGAACTGTATTGTCATTGTTGGTAGGTACACTTGCAGGTGTAATCACTGGTACAGCTGTAATCTTTGGAATGGCCACGGGTCCAGAGACTGCCTTTGGAGGCGCAATCTATGGAGAGAAAATTCTCCCACTACGGGTGATTTTTCTTGTTCTGACGATGTTACTGATGTCGGAATTGTCCTCTTTGGAGCTCTCGTCTTCGGCAGTTTGTTCAATCTATTAGACACCATGATAGTAGATTTCTCCACCATAGTTCCATGGTACCATTTTATCTGATTTGTAAGGGGCTGGCCCAGGCATTGGTATCTTCAACGGAGTAGTCATAGGAGCGGATGTAATCCTAACGGGTTTTTTAGGAACCCTGGAAGGATTGGTGTATATGGTTATTATTGAAACTTCTGGAACTGGAATGGGTGAAATAGGAGCTTTCTCAAACAAGATTTCTTGGTTATCAATCAATTGTTGGATACCTTTCTTCAACAGAGGGCAGTCAAATGATGAGGATAGGCAGACACGACAATCTTTGTCACATCCTGGGAAAACACCAGCTTTTAACAAATTCAACTTGACAATCATGAGCGGAGTTAACAGTTCATCCACAGTAGAAACAAACAGATCTTCCTCAACAGCATTGGCATTGTGCCTAGGAATTGGAGCGGATATAACATTCGGTTTCTCAGGTGCTTCAAATTCAACCTACTTAGCATCTATCAGATCTTGAATCTTGTTCTTCAGGGCCCAACAGTTGTCGGTGTCGTTCCCTGGACTTTCAGAATGGTATGCGCACCTGCCATTCAGATGGTAGTGGGGAGATGCAGTATTGGGATTTTTAGGGGCCTCCTTTAGCATGGCCAGATTCAATTTCAGGAGATGTGGTAGGACTTGAGCTGGAGTCATGTTTATCTTGGTGAATTTCCGCATTGGCCTTTCTACCCTTTGCTGGTTATTTCTCGGTTGATTGTTTCTCGGCTGGTCATTCCTCAGCTGATTGTTTCTCGGCTGGTTTGATGCAGACTTATGAATTATAACGGCCCCCACCGTTGATCAGCACTCAGTTCTTTCCTGATTTCTCTGTGCATAGACAGCATACACTTCCTTCTTTCCAGTGAAGGGCTTCTTCACAGCAGCAGAGGTAGACGTATCTTTCTGAATT
Organism: Vicia faba; assembly: GCA_948472305.1. Classification (NCBI taxonomy): domain Eukaryota; kingdom Viridiplantae; phylum Streptophyta; class Magnoliopsida; order Fabales; family Fabaceae; genus Vicia; species Vicia faba. The sequence goes on from OX451739.1 coordinate 1,602,333,920, forward strand.
TTCCCGCTTCTTATATCGGCTTCGATCCTCTTGCCAGTCAAAATCAATTCTGTAAACCCTGCAGAGGAACTTCCAATCAGATGATTAAAGAAAGGACCTGACAAAGTTCCCAAGAACATGTCCACTAGCTCTCTTTCAGACAATGGTGGTTGCACCCTTTCGGCTAAATCCCTCCACTTTTGGGCGTAGTCTTTGAATCCCTCATTGGATACCATCGCCATACTCTAGAGTTGAGTACGAGTTGGTGCCAAGTCGGCGTTGTATTGATACTGTTTATAAAAGGCTGCTGCCAAGTCTTCCCAATTATGCACATCAGACCTCTCCAACTGGTAGAACCAATCAAGTTGTGTCCCCGATAAACTGTCCTGGAAAAAGTGGACCCACAAATCTTTGTCAGCAGAATGTGGCTGAATTTTCCTGACACAAGATCGTAGGTGCATCTTGGGACAAGACACCCCATCATACTTGCCAAATAGTGGAACTTTAAACTTAGGAGGGATTACAATTCCAGACACCAAACCTATCTCTTCAAAATCCAGCCCCGGTACTCTCTGCACCTCTATAGCAGCTAGACGTTCTTACAAGTTTTTGTATTTGTCATCTGCCGGAGGGTATTGTTGTTCATAGTAGTCCTCTTCTTCCTCTTCTTCAACCTCAGATTCTGAAGGCACTGCAGTCTCTTTACCTTTTCTTTCCCCTTCCTCAGAGGTTGATGGAAATTCCAAAGTCCGTCTGGCTTGTCCTTCAAACCTTCTGCCCATGATAACCACACCGGCTCGCTTCTTCTTCTTTTTCTCTTTTTCTTTCTCTAGTAGAGTCTTGAGCTCCTCCTTCCCCTTGGCCAAGGTCAAGAGTAGCTGTTGAAATTGTGAATTCTGAGCTTGTAAGTTTTTAACCATCTGTTCTAGATCCATCTTCTGAAATAAACAGTAGAGGGATGAGGAAACTTCTTGCAAAGACTTGCTTATGCATATGATGAATGATATGTATTCATGTAATGCATTCAAGGATTTCAAAAATTCAAATTTGTGTCAAACAAAAAGGAACAAACGTTATATTAATAAAAATAGAATTTGTTTACATCAATGCCCCTAGGGAAAAATAGTACAAAATTCTAAGATAAAAAGACATTGCGCATCCTCTTTGGTGAAATGTAGGTGTTGAGAGTCCACTCTTCATGAAGTAACCGAGTAAGTTCCAAAACCTTCTTCTCGCTTGAGTAGAATTGGGCTTCAAAAGTATCGCGTTCTCCCTTGAGCTGTATCCAACTCCTTTGTAAGTCTTCGAGCGATGTTGGCATGTCTGGATGTAGGAGGGTGTATGGAACCTCTCCTTCCTCAACAGGCTCTATAATCACTGGGAGAATGGAGGGGTAAGGCATCATAAGACTTTGGGCGTGGGTTCGTATCCACTTGAGGTAAGGCTCAAGAGGGATGGAATTCTTGTGTCCCAAGGTCTTACTATCTACCTTGTTTGGCATCCTCCAAGCTCGGATGAACCTTTGTCGAAGTCCTTGATTGTCATTGTCGAAGTCGAAAACCAAGCCTTGAATCAGCATGTCATGTGGGCCATCCATTCAGGCATAACCAAACTGTCTCAGAGCTAAGCAGGGGTTGTAAGTGATGCCTCCCCTAATGCCAAGTAGAGGTACATTAGGGAATTCTCCATAACGGTCGACAATGATGACATTCTCTTTGGATCGAGAACACCAATGAATATCTGAATGTGTAAGGGTCATCAACCTTTATGACCACCTCAAACCTTGCTCGTTCTTCAAGACTGATTCTGGAAGATGAGAAATAAACCATCTTGCCATTAGAGGAGTGCAACACATGAGAACGCCTCTTTTCCTCATTGTTCGAGTGTGAAAAGAGTGCAAGATATCTCCAAGAAATGTAGGCACCGGGTTACGAGCCATGAAGATTTTGACAGCACTCACATCTATGAGTTGGTCAGGATTAGGGAACAAGACCATCCCATAGATGAGAAGAGCTACAATCTCCTCAAAAGCTTGCAGGTCTAGAGAATTCCAACAGCTTTGGGCCTTCTCAAACAGAAACTTTTCCAAGAAGCCTTTGACACCACTTCTAGTTTCCCAATGGGTTGTGACATCAAATGAGTGCAAGTGTAGGGCTTGAGCAATCTCTTTTGGATTTGGATCTCTTTCCGTACCATTGAAGGGTAGTTGATTGAGAATAGGAATCCTCAAGAGTTGAGAAAATTCCTCCGAAGTGGGCACAAGCTGGTAGTCAGGAAATGTGAAACAGTGATGCAAAGGGTCAAAGAACTGGAAGAGAACCTTCATCATGTCTTACTATGTGTTGGAAGTTACTAGGTTAAGTAGGCGACTATGTATCTCGGTGAATGAAGAATTCTCAGGAATCCTTGAAGCTAGCTACTTGAGTTGTGGAGGAATTCTTACAAGGTTGACTTGGATTGTTTTCCTGCGAAGTGACTCCATAACCTACAAAACAGGAACAAAGATGAATTTCTAAAATCCTTGAAATGGTTAGTGGTTGCATATGATGCTTCATGATGTCCATGATGTTATGCACAAGTATATATGTACAAGCAAATCACACAAGTTCCTAGTTTAGGCTTGCATGGGGTTTCATAGGTAAGTACCCTCTTGAAGTTTAGTTGGCTCAACCTGTCCTAGAAATAGTAACCGGGTTCTAAGGAGCTCAATATCACTGGATTGTTTTCTTATTCATTGTTTCAATTTAAGCCACTTGACTGGAGACCGAAATATTCCAAGAAACCAACCCTCAATAAGTGTAGTATCGAGTATCTACCAACTTCAGACTGCACCAAAGCCGGTCATCTCACTACATCCTAAAAGGCCAAGTTGGTCAAGTAAAGGTTCTAGAAGTTCATTAGTGTTTCATGACATCACTCAGCGGCCCCGTATTCTCTTTGATTGACTCAAAGGCCACTGGTACCCACAAATATGTCGCACCAACATAGCTATTGCTTAGACCGTGTCGGTATACCCCGCACAGTTTCCACAACGTATTGCTATTTACCTATAATGTTTCCCAAATCCGGGTAGAGGATTCAAACCCAAACAATAGAACCAAAGTGTAAAGCAAACAAGTCAAGCAATTGTAAGTAAATAAAGGTGATCTAAATCCTAAGGTAACCCCACTTTTAGAATATTTCCCCAGTAGAGTCGCCAGTTCTGTGATACGGTGGGAGAACTGACTTGAGGTTTTGCGTTTCATTGCAAATGTTTCGGTTTAACAAGAATCGCCACCGACTTTTATTTTATCCAAAAGGAAAGGTAAAAAAGCACAGGAAAGATCTTTGAGATGTTTTCTTGAGTTCGGGGAGTAGATTATGAAAAGGGAAGGTGCTAGCACCCTTTTCATCCATGGTTTTCCATGGGCTCTTAGTTACTTGTTTAGATCACTTGCTTTGCTTTGTAAATTGTTTGAAATGGTGCTTTGTGTGGTTTTTTAAAAGTATTTTGAAAATAGGCCATCATTTAGGCAATCTTTGTAATGATTCTTGTTCGTGAGAATGTATACAAAAATGTTTGTCTTTTGAAAAATGTTTCAATGTTTTGAAAGGTGTTTGGAAATGTTTTGAAATGTGTGTGTTTGTTTTTGAAAATAGCAAGGATTGTTTGGAAGAGAGCAAGTAGCTAGGAACTATCTACCCTACTCAAATGTCTTTCCTATGCATTTTTATTTCTTTGACATTGTTGATTTACCATTGCTTTGGTAAACAACCCTATCTTTGGATGTTAAACGGGATGGGCGTGGGTCATCGTATGACCATGATAACAATGTTGCTAAGTACCTTGGCATTTTTGAGGGACCAAGATCATTTGTTTTAGGCAACCTTTTGATAGCGTCATCGAGGGACTATGATCTTTTGTTTTGTTTTGTTTTGCCAAGATACCTTGCATGCATACCATAGCCATTTTGTTTAGACAACCAAGTGGGTGAAACCCTAAGGGTGTTTGTGTGCAATATGTTTGTCATTTTACATGCATTTGTTTGTCTTGGATTAGGTCTTTCTATTTGTATGATTTTTGTCTTATCATACAAACCCTAATTTTACTAAACATGCATATAATGTGATAAATTGCATAAAATAAATCTAAGCTATTACAACAATTATTATGGGAGGGGGGATACAAGTTTTGAATGGGGATATTTGCACAAAATAAAACCCTAAAAATTATTACAACCCAATTGAATTATTGCATAATAAATAAATAAACAAATATTTAAAATGCAATAAAAAATGTAAATATGCAAAAAAAAAGTTTTGTATTTGTTTTATGTATGAGAGAATAATATTATTTAAGTCCTAAAAAAGAGAAAAAATAATGTGGTTATTTTTTAAAGGGGAAAAACCCTAGTTTTTGATTAAAAGAAAAAAAATATGTTCTATATTTATATTTTGTCTATTTTTTTGTACAAATAAATAATATATAATATTATATGTCAATATTTAAAATATGTATGGAAAATAATTATTTTATGTGTGAAATAATAAAATAAAATGTATAGTATTTATTTATTATTTACAAGTTTTATTTAAGAAAATAGAATCCATTTGTCAAAATAAACTATTTTTATGTGAGAAAATAAATAAAAAATAAAATAAAGTGTGAAAATAAATCAATTATTTTTGGGTATTTTTTATCATTAGGAAAAATAAATGCAAGTACTAAAATAAAAAAATGCAAGAAAAATATGAAAATATATAAAATAAGTCAGGGGGTGTAAAAGTAAAACAGGGGGTGCAAAAATTAGAAACAAAAAAGGCCAGAAGCAAAAAAGCCCAGATGGAGCTTCGTCCCTGTCCTTCAGCATCTCCTTCGCGCGCATTTATGTCCAATCCTGCAACTCTCTATTCTTTGCACAAAAACAAAAACTTGCAACATAAAAAATGTAGCTTGGAATCTCACGATTCCAATGATATAAAAAACATAATCTAACTCTCAAGGATCATGGAGAATTTCTGTAGCTCTAATTTCTGACCTAATTTTTTCATGAACTTCAAGCTTCAAATTCTCATTACTCAGTTAATATAAATGACAACTATGCATATGTACAGCTTCAGCAAGTTAAGGACTACATTTTTGCTTCACAAATCAAAGCTTGAGGATTCCTAAATAGAGAGATAGAGTTTTGAAAAATACCTTGTTTAGCTGAGTTTGGATATGTCAATGTAGGGACTTTGAGTGAGGCATGAATATCGTGTGAGCTTCCTTGAAGTTCCCTCAAGTTGTTCCAATGCTTAGCTTGCCTTGAGGATGCTTGAAACTCCCTGCACGAGTCAACCTGCAACCTTCAAGTTTGAAAATGGTGATGTTTGAAATAGAGGTTACAGCAACAGGACAATGGCTTGGATGGTTTGCATATGAGGTGGATGAAGTGTTTCAAAGGTTAAAAGGCAAAACGCACGAGCTAAAATGAAGTTGGCTTTGATTTTGCAGAAGCTGCCCTGTTTGGGCAAAAATTTGTGTTTTTTGTGTTTGGGAAGGTTTCAGATGTTGTGCACTCGTGTTATTGCTTGCAACAAGTTTGTGAAGTTCTTAGAATGAAGCCAAGCCTTCCCTTTATCAGCTTGTACAAGTTTTTGACTTTTGGCCACTTTTCTTGTTTTTGAAGAAAGGTTGAAGTGACTATGCAAAAGGCATGTACTAGATATCTCAAGGGCTGATAATAGTTGGTAAGCTTTTCTTAATTCCTGTGGAAAATGTCTGCACCAAGAGAACAAGTCCAATGCTCAAGGATGATAAAGTTGGAAAAGCTTGCTTTATCAAAATGGTATTGTGAACTTTATGCCAATTATGGATTAAACTTTTGTACAATGCTCCAAAGGTCAAAATAAAGCCATTGTCCAATGAATTAGAATTTAATTATTGAGTGTAGAAGGGATTTAGGACCTATAATGCAAGGTACAAGCATGCTTGGTCAGATTTGCAACTTGATGCATTGTGAAAATGGCTTGGACAAAAGTGATAAAATGCCATTTTCTTTTCTTCGATTCTCCCTAACCACAAATGATCTTGGAGAGTTCTTGGACATTTTTGAAAGCTTCAACATGCTCTACAATCCTTTTTTTCAATGCATTTTGTGATACCTCTTGGAACTAGGTGAAAAATGTCCATGAAGTTGGGTCGAAAACCTGCCTAGATTAGGGCAAATTTTCACTAAGTTAAAAAGTTTATGGACCCCTATTCACAAAATCATAACTTGAGATCCAAGCATATTTTGGGAAAACTTTGTGAATAAAAGTTGTAGATTTCATGGAGGACTACAACTTTAATGTTGGAAGTTTTCTTTGAATCCAATTGAATCACGGTGTAAAAGTGGTGGAAAGTTGGGGGGAAATAAGGAAATTTCCATACTTAGAAAAATTCTAAGTTATGAAAATTTTCAAATTAGAAACCCTAATTTTCAAAATTGGTTTTCTTGATCCACAAGTTTCATATTTTGACATGTATTGATGAATTATGACCCTTGGCACTTGATTTTGACCAAAAAGTCAAGGTTTGACTTTTCAGTGTACAGTTTACTTTTGATCAGTTGACTGCAAAATTCATCTGTCAATCCAATGAACTTGTGATCTTTTGAACTGTGCAATTAAGTCAAGATGATGACATTGAATCCTTTAAATCATGTTTGAACCCAATTTGTCATTGGCTAGGTCAAAAATCAGAAATTGCCCTTCTACAGTCAATACCCTAATTTTGACCATTTTGCCCTTTTGATGATTTGATCAAATTTCTTGAGGAGTTGTGATCCAAACTTGATAAAATGGTACATATGAGTCTAAAATGTGGTTGTGGGTCAAAAATTATGAAGTTTGACTGTAAATTGGCCATGGTTGACTTTTTCCCCAATACAGCTGATTTTTAGGCCAACTGTCCAATTGACTGGTCAAAAAATGTGATTCAAGGCTTGAAACTTAACATGAGCAATCTTAGAGGTCCAACATGATGTATGAAAGTCACATGAAGCATTGATGGTCCAAAAATTCTTATGCAAACTCAAACCCTAATTTCAGGTTATCAGTGCAAGGAGATGTCTTGAGCTGATAAAACCCTAATCTTGTCTTGAGTCTTGTGAGGAAAATCTTGATAAATGAGAGGGAAAATTTTAGGGTACAACAAAAAGCATTGGACGTTTTATTGCATTACAAATTTTTGCGCTTCTTGTTTTTTTCTTTTTATTTTTCTATTTTGCAAAACAGCTATTGTCTTACACACACTCACATATACAGGTCCACATCCACTCTGGATCCCACTGATAACGACTCTGCTACTGCCAGTTATGACTTTGAAAGTCCGATCAACCAAGCCGAGGACGAAGGTGAAGATGATTGTGAAGTGCCTGGGGAACTTGCTAGACTGTTACTTCAGGAAGAGAGGGCCATACAGCCGCATGAAGAGCCAGTGGAAACAGTGAATCTGGGTACAGAGGAAGACAAGAAAGAGGTCAAGATTGGTGCAAATCTGGAGTCTAGTGTTAAGCAACGGTTGATTCAGATGTTGCGTGACTATGTTGAGATATTTGCCTGGTCATATGAAGATATGCATGGGTTGGATACTGATATCGTGGTTCACCGACTTCCTACTAAGGAAGACTGCCCTCCAGTGAAACAGAAAGTTCACCGAATGCGCCCAGAGATGTCTGAGAAAATCAAGGCTGAGGTTATGAAACAGTTTGATACCGGTTTTCTAGCAGTTACTTCTTACCCACAATGGGTTGCCAACGTGGTTCTAGTGCATAAGAAGGATGGTAAGGTTTGAATGTGTGTTGACTATAGGGATCTGAACAGGGCAAGCCCCAAGGATGATTTCCCTCTGCCTCATATCGATGTTCTGGTTGACAACACCACACAGCATAAGGTCTTCTCCTTTATGGACGGTTCTCCGGTTACAATCAGATTAAAATGGCTCCCGGAGACATGGAGAAGACAACCTTTGTCACACAGTGGGGTACCTTTTGCTACAAAGTCATGCCTTTCGGATTGAAGAATGCTGGGGCAACGTATCAGCGCGCCATGGTCGCTTTGTTCCATGACATGATTCATCATGAGATTGAGGTATACGTCGGCGACATGATTGCAAGATCCCAAACTGAGGAAGAACATCTGGACCATCTTCAGAAGCTATTTGACAGGTTGAATTTGTACAAACTGAGGTTAAACCCGAACCAGTGCACCTTTGGGGTGAGGTCTGGTAAGCTACTGGGTTTCGTCGTAAGTGATAAAGGTATTCAGGTGGATCATGCAAAGGTGAAGGCTATACAGGAGATGCCAGCTCCCCGAACAGAAAAAGAAGTCAGAGGCTTTTTGGGACGTCTGAACTACATTGCCCGATTCATCTCACATTTAACCGCTACTTGTGAGCCAATCTTCAAGCTGCTGAAGAAAGATCAAGTGGTAAGATGGAATGATGAATGTCAGGCCGCTTTCGAAAGGATCAAAGAATATCTCCAAGAGCCACCCATTCTGATGCCTCCAGTTGAAGGGAGACCTTTGATCTTATACTTGAAAGTACTCAACAATTCAATGGGGTGTGTGCTGGGGCAGCATGACGAGTCTGGCCGAAAAGAGCATGCTATTTATTACCTTAGCAAAAAGTTTACCGACTGCGAGATCCGATACTCGTTGCTCGAGAAAACTTGCTGCGCTTTGGCATGGGCTGCTCGCCGATTGAGATAGTATATGCTGACTCACACTACTCTATTGATGTCAAATATGGATCCAATCAAGTATATCTTTGAAAAGCCTGCTTTGTCTGAAAGAATAGCAAGATGGCAGATGATCTTGACTTAGTATGACATCCAGTACACAACCCAAAAGGCAATCAAGGGAAGTGTGTTGGCAGATCATTTGGCACATCAGGCAGTGGATGATTACCAGTCTATAAACTTCGAATTCTTGGATGAGAACATCATGTTGGTAACTGACTGTGAGACACCTGGACCGGATGAAGGACCTGAGGAGGGATCCTGATGGTCTATGTACTTTGATGGAGCTTCGAACGTTTTGGGTAATGGCATTGGCGCCGTGATCATATCTCCTAAAGTCTCTCATACTCCGTTCACCGCCCGACTATGTTTCAACTGCACCAACAATATGGCGGAGTATGAAGCATGCATCATGGGTCTTCGAGCAGCAATTGACCTAAGGATTAAGTTCTTAAGTGTATTCAGAGATTTCGCTCTCGTGATCAGTCAGATCAAAGGCGAGTGGGATACGAAACATCCAAATCTTATTCCTTACAAGGAGTATATACTGACGTTGCTTCCGCACTTTGAGGAGATAACTTTTGAACACTTCTCGAGAGAGGAGAATCAGTTGGCGGACGTGCTAGCTACGATGTCTTCTATGTTTAAAGTCAATTGGGACAACGAAGCTCCCCGGATTATCATTGAAAGGTTGGACGAACCTGCACATTGCTGTGACATTGAGACTGAAGAGGTAGCAGATAAACCATTGTTTCACGAGGTAAAAAGGTATATTGAGGCTCAGGAATACCCCGAAGGTGCATCTGTTAATGATAAGAAGTTTTTGAGGAGGTTCGCGGTGAAGTTCTTCATCAGTAATGGTATCCTTTACAAGCGTAACCATGATTCGACCTTACTGCGGTGTGTGGATAAGAACGAGGCAGAAAAGATCATGGTAGAGTTACATGAAGGTACTTTCAGAACTCATTTCAGTGGACACACCATGGCAAATAAGATCCTACGGGAAGGATACTATTGGTCCACAATGGAAGCCGACTGTTATCAGCATTCTCGGACCTGTCATAAGTGCCAAGTGTGATACGGTGGGAAGAACTAACTGTTTTTTGGAATGCTGGTTTGCGTTTGTTTTCGCAAAATGTCGCGGTAAGCAAGAGTCGCCACCTACTTTTATTTTATCCAACAAGGAAAGGAAAAAAGCACAGAAAAATTCCTTTTTCGAGATATTTCTGAGTACGGGGGTAGATTATAGAAAGGGAAGGTATTAGCACCCTTTCTATCTGTAGTTATCCACGGGCTCTTAGGTACTTGTTCATTGTTTTCAAAATTGTTTTCTTTGTGTTTGTGGGTTTTGAAAAGTTTTTGTTTTAACTTCGATTTAACTCTTGCTTCTGTCTTCAAGAGTGTAATGAAGTGTTTTTGAAAACTTGTTTGTAAAAGTGTAAGTGTGAAAAAAGTTTTGTTTTGAAAGAGCAAGTACTTAAGAACTAATCTACTTACTCGAAAAAGGAATCATTCTATGCTAATTTCCTTTAGACAGTGTTATCCCACTATTAATGAGTGGGTAGCACCGTCATTAGAGTTTGAGGGTCAATTTGAAAGAGGGACATACAGTCACTAAAGCAATGTTAGGACCCCTTAGCGGTAACCCTAATGTCTTAGATCATTTGTTCGAGGCAACAATATCCGAGGCAACCATTTCGAGGCAACTATGATCTTTTAGACAAGAGGGCGACCTCTAAAACAACCTATACTTAATGACCGTGTACGAAGGCAACCAAATGGGGTGTACCCTAGGAGTGCGCATGTGCGAGTGTGTTGATTTCAGTTATTTTTATCTTTGCACATGTTAAGGGTGATCTAACCATTTTAAGATTAAGCATTCATTCTTGTCATGCAAACCCTATTACCAAACATCTAGCAGTTAAATATTTGCAGAATTTAAAGGTGCGGAAATTAAACTAAGTTATTACAAGGCGTCGGGTATTTACATCGCCAAAAGCAACCCTTTGAAATTTAAAAACGGAAAAATAAATATCCTAATAAATTATTACAAACCGGGAGCAGATACATTAATTGGATAAAGAAATATAAAGCGCGCGATACGAAATTAAATCGAATGCGAAATTAGGGTTTTGACCCTTTTAATTAAAGAAAATGTTTTTGTTGTTTTTATTTTTAAGAAAAGAAATTAAATCCTAAAATTAAATGCTAAATTAATTATTAAATTAATTAATTAATTAATTAATGAAAAATATTAAATGACATATTTTTGGAGTTTTTTTGTTAATTTGGGAAAGAAAATAGAGTGATTAAATTAGAGTTAAAACCTATTAATTCTAATTGATTTTATTTATTTACAAAATAAATTAAGGTTACCTAATTAATCAACCTAATTAATTAATTAATATTTATTAATGAAAAATAAAATTCTGAAATTTAATTGGTTAAAAAATATTTTTGTGATTTTTTTGATAAAAAAAAGAAGTTAATTTAGTTAGTAATTAAAATAAATAAAATAAAATAACTAAATGAAAAAGAAAAAAAAATATAAAGAGAGATAGGGATTGGGCCTGATTTGCAAGGGTGTCAATAGCAGAAATTTTGGGCCCAATTGTGATGTCCACGTTGACTTTTGCAATCCCATGTGCTGGCGTTGACTTGGTCCTTCGGTGCACCTTCAATGCTGGCCACCAGATCTGGCCATCTGGCCATCTGACGTGCTGAATGGTGAATGTCCATGGTGGGTCTCCAGCTTAGGCGTGCACTAGATTTCCTGCAAGAATTTGGAAAAAATAACCAATGCTGGAGGCAGGGATCGAACCCCTGACCTCCAGCCTCTAACGCTTTGAGAGCTTAGCTGGCTTCCGCTGGGACACTTGTTTCTTATTGTTAGTATGATACAAAATAATGATAATATAAAAAAAAGTCAGTGGATGATATGACAAAAAAATTAACGCGCCAGATTTGAATGGGCCTATGGGAAGATGACACGACTGCTTCTTCTTCCTCTCTCTGTGGCTAAAACCACAAGCACCTATACCAACGGACAAAGGTCCGTCGCTACAAGCCTGTCCACCCTCAAAATCTTGTACAGGCCATGTAAACGAATTCTAAGACCATGGTTGAGTTCGTCTCTTTCTTCTCATCACAACCATGGCCATTATGTAGGCTAATTGTACCTGAAAACAAAAGCCCTAAAAAACTCCAAGAAAACCCTACAATGGTGATTCACGGTATAGGGGATATAAATGAAATTGGCTATTGGCAAAACCTTGCAAACATCATAGTGATCAAGAATATGCAATTATTTTTCATTATAGATGCAAGAATGAAGCTTTTCGAATTCAAGAAAATGGTGGTTCCGTGAACGACTTACAGTGCACTGGAGGGCTCGAAAACGCCTGCTCTTGGTTGCTTTCGCTTGTGGAGATTGCTAGGAGACGATTGGGACAATTGCCAAGCCTTGAGGATGTCTCTAAGTGGAATTTTGATCTCACACTTTTCTTTGATTTTTTCAGATTTTGTTTGCTCTCTATGCTTGGTCTCCAACCTCTATTCTGATTTGTCTCACGTCCTTATGTATTGTATAATGCATTAGGGTTGCAAACTCAGTCCAAATCTCTCTCTTTGAATGCTTTGGATTTGATTTGATCTGCTTCCTTAAAGCTTTCCAAAATTGGTTCCTTTGCAATCTTTTTGTACACAATTGCCTTGATACGAGTTTCATTACCTTTCTAGTTGTAATTAGAGCCTGAAACAAATCAAAAGATCCTTTGTTATCAATGCTTTGATTTTTTATTTGATTTTTTTTTAATTTAAATCAAATAAATTCAAATAAAAATCAAAATAATTAATAAAAATATGATATGGACACATGGACAAGGCTAGAGCACGTGGGCTATAATGCCAACCCAAAACAAGTGAAAAATAATGGGCCCATTTGGCAAAATTTGAAGTTTTGGGGATAGTTGACTTTTGGCAATTTTGCAAAAAAGGTCAACTTCAACAATGCATAACTTTCTCAATTTTGACTCTTTGGAGGTGTTCTTGAACTTTTTAGAAAGCTTGAGGTGTCCTCTAATCAAAACTTTTGGTTTCATATCATTTTGATATTCCATGCTCATGTATGAAGCTTTGACAAAAAGGTGGTTTTGTTGACTTTCAAAAATGACCTATAATGTCCAAATTCATAACTTCTTGTGAGTGCATATTTTGATCTTTGGAGATGAAAATGGATTGTAGAGAATTGCATCCTATTCAAAATGAGCTTTGGATGGGTCATTTCTCATAAAGTATGATAAAGTTATGCTTGGTCAAAGTTGGGTTGACTTTTCCTACAAAACCCTAATTTAGCCACTTTTGAATCTTAACGAATTATGAGCAATCCTTGATGAATCATGATCAACCCTTGATCAAATGATGAAATATACTTCAAAATGAGGATGTTGACCAAAAATCTTGAAGTTTGACTGTATGGGGGTCACAGTTGACTTTTGCCCTAACACAATCGATTTTTGGACCTTTGAGCAATTGACTGAGCAAACTTACTCTGCAAGGCTTGAAGCTTGCCATGGATGATCTTGAGAACATATTAGGACATTGGTGAGCACTTAGGGTCACTTGGACTCAAGGATCTTGATGCAACATAAAACCCTAATTTGGGGTAGACTGCCTTAGGAGAGAGCTTGTCTGGCCAACCCTTGGACTACCTTGAGCAACTTGAGGATCTTTCTTGCAATGTTTTGAGAAATATGGGAGGGAAAATTTTGGGGTACAAAAGCTGCCCCTGTTCAGTCTTCTTAAACCTGAGGATGTAGATTGGCTTTCGTGCCTTTCGTGATCCGAAGGTGGAAGAGGATTGAACACTAGAGTGCCCAGAAATTTGCACTCACATGAAGTGGTAATTGTCTTGTGATGTCGAGAATGGGCTTATAGATGCCATTTTGAAATTGCTGACGAGGGATGGGCTTAAAGATGCCATCTGAAGGAGTGTCGATCGCATAAGAGATTCCTTAGCGAGAGCTTGTATACCTGTTGTTGTGGGAGATTCCGCTGGGGAATAAACTGATTTTTGTTGAGATTTAGGAACTTGTCCGTAATTCAACTAAGGTGTCGAGATTTAGGAACTTGCCCGTAATTCAACTGAGAAAAAACATATCTGATGAGATTTAGAAACTCGTCCGTAATTCAACTGGGGGAAACATCTTCGTCGAGATTTAGGAACTCGCCCGTAATTCAACTGAGAAAACTTCTCTGCTGAGATTTAGGAACTTGTTTGTAATTCAACGGAGGAACACTTTTGCTGAGATTTTAGGAACTTGCCCGTACTTCAACTGAGAAAACATCTCTGCTGAGATTTAGGAATTCGCCCGTAATTCAACATCTTCGTCGAGATTTAGGAACTTGCCCGTACTTCAACTAAGAAAACATCTCTGCTGAGATTTAGGAACTTGTTCGTATTTCAACTGGGGAAACATCTTCGTCGAGATTTAAGAACTCGCCTGTAATTCAACTGAGAAAACTTCTCTACTGAGATTTAGGAACTTGTCTGTAATTCAACGGAGGAACACTTTTGCTGAGATTTAGGAACTCGCTCGTACTTCAACTGAGAAAACATCTATGCTGAGATTTAGGAACTTGTCTGTAATTCAACTGGGGGAAACATCTTCGTCAAGATTTAGGAACTCGCTCGTACTTCAACTGAGAAAACTTCTCTGTTGAGATTTAGGAACTTGCCCGTACTTCAACGGAGGAACACTTTTGTCGAGATTTAGGAACTTGCACGTACTTCAACTGAGAAAACATCTCTGCTGAGATTTAGGAACTCGTCTGTAATTCAATTGGGGAAACATCTTCGTCGAGATTAAAGAATTCGCCCGTAATTCAACTGAGAAAAATTCTTTGCTGAGATTTAGGAACTTGTCTGTAATTCAACGGAGGAACACTTTTGCTGAGATTTAGGAACTCGCCCGTACTTCAACTGAGAAAACATCTCTGCTGAGATTTAGGAACTTGTATGTAATTCAACTAGGGGAAACATCTTCGTCGAGATTTAGGAACTCGCCCGTGCTTCAACTAAGAAAACTTCTCTGCTGAGATTTAGGAACTTTCCCGTACTTCAATGGAGGAACACTTTTGTCGAGATTTAGGAACTTGCCCGTACTTCAACTGAGAAAACATCTCTGCTGAGATTTAGGAACTCGTCCGTAATTCAACTGGGGAAACATCTTCGTCGAGATTTAAGAACTCGCCCGTAATTCAACTGAGAAAACTTCTCTGCTGAGATTTAGGAACTTGTCTGTAATTCAACGGAGGAACACTTTTGCTGAGATTTAGGAACTCGCTCGTACTTCAACTGAGAAAACATCTCTGCTGAGATTTAGGAACTTATCCGTAATTCAACTGGGGGAAACATCTTCGTCGAGATTTAGGAACTCGCCCGTAATTCAACTGAGAAAACTTCTCTGCTGAGATTTAGGAACTTGTTTGTAATTCAATGGAGGAACACTTTTGTCGAGATTTAGGAACTTGTCCGTACTTCAACTGAGAAAAACATCTCTGCTGAGATTTAGGAACTTGTTTGTAATTCGACTGAGGTAAAAGCTTCATAGCTTTGAATTTTGTGAGAACTTAACCGTATCCTTCCTGAAAGGTAAAGGTTAGTTGTATGTAATGCATGATATGTATCAGGCAATGATGTTCTCAAAATAAATGAGATTGTGTTGTATGATGCATATACGCATGTGTCATGATGTATGGAAATGTAATGTTTTTAGCTGGGGAAACTAAATCCCGGATAACTGCTGGAGAAAAGAGTTGAATTCTTTGTTTCCGCCGGGGATGGCGAACGAAGATGATTGTGAGAATAAACCTGCAGGAGAGGATAACTCCGCTGGGGAATAAACTGATGAGGAGATTACTCTGTGGGGAAGAGATGTTCTGCTGAGGATTCCGCTGATAAATTCCGCTGGGGATGCATTACCGTTACTGGTGAATGAACTTTGTTGGGGATTGAATTCCTGTTTGTGAAAGGGAAGAACTCCGCTGGGGATGATTTTTCAATTGCGACTTTATTGAGGATATCCCTTTTAGACTTTACTGGGGATAATCCTCCAGAGTCTACTGGGGATATTTCTTCGAACTAAGTTGGGGATATTTATTTTTATACTCTGCTGGGGATGATTGCCTAGTGCTGATGATAGATAAACTATGCTTGGGGAGAATATTACCGATTCATTCATAGTTGCGAGTCTCAGCTGTGGAGAGCTAACACCACTGTCTTTCTCTTACTCTGCGGGGAGTGAAAGTACTTCTGCTATATTCTTCAGCTAAATCTACCTTTGTACCTGGTGGACAGAGCAACTGTAACTCTTGGACAAATCTTATTTGCCCCTGTTTCTGATATTACGAGTAATCGTCTTTTGTTTTGCATGTAAATATTTATGAGCAGTGATTAATGTCAAATGCATATATCAAAAACTGAACATTGGACGTTCTTTGCAAAAAAAACAGAAAAAGGAAAATAGTTTGAAATTTCTTTGAAAATGAATTGTATTGACTTTGAAGTTTGGCCTGTAAATAGGCGCTTTTGTACAAGAGGTTGACGTCCTAGTAAGAGAACACCGCCGAACAAATAGAAATTTATACAATTTGTGAAAAAACAAAACAGCTATGTGAACAATACCAGTGGGTTCCAACTCTGCTATTGCCTTTATATCCTTGAGCATCTCATCACTTTGCTACTTGGTTGAAGGTAGATCAGATTGATTAGTGTCGTCCGAGCTTGATAGTCGATACCGGAGTCTGGTTTCAAGGTGATCCAATGAGACATAGCGTTACGCTTTAATCCCTAATTTTTTCCTGGACTGACCTTTCGGGTTTTCAGTCCATCGGGATACCCTTTTTTGCCCAAGCCGCCTTTTCAGGTTTTTGACTTGCCGGGTGTACAGTTCTTTTTCATTTTTCATCCCTTATTTTTGCCCGAACCCTTTTGGTTCGCCGAGAAGCCCTTATTTTTGCCTAGTCCAGTCGACCTAGCGGGTCATTTATTATGCATAGTATCTTTTCACTATCTCTGCATTGACGAGGTGAGGAAGGTCGTCACCATCCATGGTGGTTAAAATCATAGCTCCTCCTGAGAAAATGTTCTTAACCACAAATGGCCCTTCGTAAGTAGGGGTCCATTTTCCCCTGGGATCACCTTGAGGTAGGATGATGCGCTTGATCACCAGATCCCTAACTTGATACTCTTGTCATCTAACTTTCTTGTTAAATGCCTTGATCATCCGCTTTTGATACATCTGACCATGATAAATAGCAGTAAGTCTTTTTTCGTTGATTAAGTTCAGCTGATCAAGCCGGGTCTGAATCCAGTCATCTTCGCTCAAACCTGCATCCTTCATAATCCTAAGAGAGGGTATCTAAACTTCAATGGGTAATACGGCCTCCATACCATATACCAAGGAATAGGGTGTTGCCCCTGTTGACGTCCGCGCTGAGGTGCGGTACCCATAAAGGGAAAACGGTAACATCTCGTGCCAATCTTTGTATGTCACCGTCATCTTCTGCATAATCTTCTTGATGTTCTTATTAGCCGCTTCAACAGCCCCATTCATCTTCGGCCGATAGGGAGAAAAGTTGTGATACTGTATCTTGAATTGCTTGCAGAGCTCGGTGATCATCTTATTGTTGAGATTTGTATTGTTGTCCGTAATGATCCTCTCCGGTACACCATATCGACAGATCAGATTGTGCCGAATAAACTGTGCCACGACGCTCTTGGTTACAGTAGAAAAGGAAGTTGCTTCAACCTACTTTGTAAAGTAATCAATTGCTACCAGGATGAAACGATGCCCGTTGGACGCAGTAGGTCTGATATCGCTGATCATGTCGATACCCCACATTGCAAAAGGCCAAGGAGCTGTCAAGACATTCAGAGGAACTAGAGGTATGTGCACCTTATCAGCATAGACTTGGCACTTATGACAGGTCCGAGAATGCTGATAACAGTCGACTTCCATTGTGGACCAATAGTATCCTGCCCATAGGATCTTCTTTGCCATGGTGTGTCCACTGGAATGAGTTCCGAAAGCACCTTCATGTAACTCTACCATAATCCTTTCTGCTTCGTTTTTATCCACACATCGCAGTAAGGTCGAATCATAGTTACGCTTGTAAAGGATACCATTGTTGATGAAGAACTTCGCTGCGAACCTCCTCAGAAACTTCTTGTCATTAACAGATGCACCTTTGGGGTACTCCTGAGCCTCGAGATACCTCTTTACCTCGTGAAACCAGGGTTTATCTGCTACCTCTTCAGTCTCAATGCCGCAGCAATGTGCAGGTTCGTTCAACCTCTCAATGGTAATCTGGGGAGCCTCATTTTCCCAATTGACTTTGAACATAGAAGACATCATAGCTAACGCGTTCGCTAACTGATTCTCCTCTCTAGGGAAGTGTTCAAAGGTTATCTCCTTGAAGTGCGGAAGCAATGTAAGTACATACTCCTTGTAAGGAATAAGGTTTGGGTGTTTCGTATCCCACTCACCTTTGATCTGATTGATCACGAGAGCGGAATCTCCGAATACACTTAAGAACTTAATCCTTAAGTCAATTGTTGCTCGAAGACCCATGATGCACGCTTCATACTCTGCCATATTGTTGGTGCAGTTGAAACATAGTCGGGCGATAAACGGAGTATGAGAGCCTTTAGGATATATGATCACAGTGCCAATGCCATTGCCCAAAGCGTTTGAAGCTCCATCAAAGTACATAGACCATCGGGATCCTTCCTCAGGTCCTTCATCCGGTCCATGTGTCTCACAGTCAGTCACTATCATGATATTCTCATTCGGGAACTCGAAGTTCATAGACTGGTAATCATCCACTGCCCGATGTGCCAAATGATTTGCCAACGCACTTCCCTTAATTGCCTTTTGGGTCATTGATCCGCTGTCGCGCGCGGGTCAAAAACGAGTTAAATTGCAAAACTGTAGTAAGGACGGTAACGGTAACTCGTGTATCGTCTCTCAAGGACTCTTGGGTTTTACTAACTAAAAACGAAGTTGGGGGGGTTTAGTTTGGTCGAAAAAATGATTATCAAAAGTGATTATGAAAATAAGCTATTTTGAAAAAGTGATTATGAAAATAAGTCAATCTACCGATTCAGTTCCTACCAATCATCGATTATTAAAATCTCACTATCCTAAGCGGATTCTTTTCCCATTCGATTACAATATAATCAACAAGCGCAACAATATTATACGAATTATATTTTCCGTTTGCCGAATTAAGCATTCGGTTAAGCGATAAACAGTTTAACGATTAAGCATACGATAAACACGCAGATAAATTGAAAAACATAGATCAATCGAACCAAATAATATATATTACGAATATCAAATTAAGCAAAAGATAAACAAAATATATAATTGAAGGAAAAGGAATTTTATTGCAAAACTTATAATAATCTCATAGTTTCGGAACCTGAATTCGGTAGATCAACCAAAAGTGATTAGTTCTCCATGGCCATTCGTACAAGCTTCAATCAAAATCGTCAATGGAAGATTACTGCTACAGTACCGCGGCTGCTACCCTAAGGGGAAAGAGTACAACCCGTTTTACAATCCAACTGGGTCAAACATACGACCCAGGCCCAAAACTAATTGACCCGAAACTTAACTAAAACTAGTGCTGCAACTTCAACGAATTTTCTGGCCCTTCTACAGTCCGATTCGGACTTCGACTCCAACATAAGAATTGTATCTCTTTCTCTTAGCTTTCCGTCGATTATTAGAACGCCTCAATCGGACTTCTGGAACTCCAGTTATGATCGTTTCCGTGCAGACTTCTAAAGCTGAAAATTAAATACGAAAATCAAATAACAATAAAAATAAATTAAAATATAAAAACATTATAAAATACAAAAATAAGACAAGCAAACCATGGAAATGTATAAGTACAACCGTAGAGTAATGTGCATCAAAATGCACTGATCAAATTCCCCCACACTTGAACTTTTACACTCCGAGCAAAATGAAAAACAAAACAAAGAAAGCACAAATACATCAACAGTTACTTATCCTAGGCTACAAATCTTCTTCGGGTAAGTTTGCATCAACAGGTACTAATCTTGCACACTAAGGATATCGTAAGAACACTAACCACAGATCTTCAGACATAAGCCTCCTAAATACACAAACCAATTTCAAATCATATTATTATACCATAGCCTAACTTACTCATCCTTTTTGCTCTTTTTCATTCAGGCGCAATCACATTAAGTCTGTTATCTCCACACACTTATAGCAGGACGACCGGTTAGTGACTCTGATCCTTTTGCACGGGGTTCCGGTACTTACGTGGCATAACCCTTTGTTTACTCAGATGTAGTTGCAGGGGATCGGACCGTAATCCTCCCTACCAAGTTCAGCACCAGAAACCGCTGAACCAACTAACAAAGAGTTTTAAAAACTTTTTTTTTTGAAGATTACACAACCGTTGGGTTAAGTGACCGGGTGAGGGTCACCAAACTTAGAAGGTGTATTCTATTTTTCTTTTCTCTCTTTTTTTTTTCTTTTCGGAACATTCACTTATATTCATCGGTTTTCCTGCATAAAGTGTGTGAGAGATGGTGCCGACTGCTGAAATAAACTACTCAAGAGCTGTCAAAGAATGAGAAATTAAGGCTAAAACATAATAACAAATTCAAATCAATTTCCATATGTAGGAGACTTACGGTGTTAGAATGATACCGATCTTGTGAATTTTTCCCACGTCTCCGCAAACCCGACTCAAATCAGTCTATAGCCTAAAACTTTCAAGAAGATGCATTTTTTTATTGGTTGAAATTAAATAAATAAAAAACTAACAAACAAAAACAAATAAAACACACGATTTCCTCCCCCACACTTAAACTAAGCATTGCCCTCAATGAAAGGACATTACTAATAAAGCAGAGAGAAGGAAAGAAGGACTCCCTGATCAAGTTGCAGTGTAGTTAGGTGCTTCCAAAGAAAGCTCCTCTATGCTGACATTTTCAGGCACCGAACTTTCATGGAATAACTTCAGCCGCTGCCCGTTAACCTTGAAGATTTTGTCAGTACCTGCACTTTTTATTTCTACTGCACCATGAGGGAAAACATTAGTAACAACAAAGGGGCCAATCCATTTGGATCGAAGTTTCCCAGCCATAAGCTTAAGGCGGGAGTTAAACAGTAAAACCTGTTGGCCCACAGAAAATTCCTTCCTAGAAATCATTTTATCATGGAAGTGCTTAGTTTTCTCTTTATAAATCCTAGAGCTCTCATAAGCCTCTAATCTAAGCTCTTCCAACTGTTGTAATTGGAGTTTTCTTTCAATACCTGCTTGTTGCATCTCCAAATTACAACTTTTCACCGCCCAAAAAGCACGGTGTTCTATCTCAACAGGAAGATGACATGCCTTACCAAAAACAAGTCGATAAGGAGACATCCCAATGGGTGTCTTGAAAGCTGTCCTTGCACAAAGAGTTGACAAGGCTGCCCATGTTATTTACTATGCTTCTAGGACTTTAGATTCTGCGCAGTCAAATTACACTACCACTGAAAAAGAACTGCTAGCTATTGTTTTTGCTCTTGACAAATTCAGATCTTATTTGCTAGGTTCCAAGGTTGTTGTTTTTACTGACCATGCAGCTTTAAAGTACTTGCTGAAGAAGCCGGATGCAAAACCGAGATTGATTCGGTGGATGTTGTTGCTCCAGGAGTTTAATGTCGAGATTAAAGACAAAAGTGGAGCTGAGAACCTAGTGGCTGACCACTTAAGCAGGATAGAGAGAGATGAAGACCCTTTTCCTATTCAGGATGACTTTCCTGATGAGCAGTTGTTTCTTTTGCACGGGATTACACCTTGGTTTGCTGACATTGTTAATTTTCTTGTTGCTGGTGTTTTTCCCACAGGTGCATCGAGAGCACAGGTTCACAAACTCAAGAGTGATGCCAAGTATTATGTTTGGGATGATCCATATCTATGGAAGTTTGGTAGTGATCAGGTAATCAGGAGATGTGTCCCCGACAATGAGATTGAATCTATTTTGAAATTTTCTCATGCATCTCAAGTCGGCGGACACTTCAGTCCTCAAAGGACTGCGAGAAAAGTCCTTGATTCAGGTTTCTATTGGCCAACTATTTTTAAGGATTTGGTTTGGTCGAAAAAATGATTATCAAAAGTGGTTATGAAAATAAGTTATTTTGAAAAAGTGATTATGAAAATAAGTCAACCTACCGATTCAGTTCCTACCAATCATCAATTATTAAAATCTCACTATCCTAAGCGGATTCTTTTCCCGTTCGATTACAATATAATCAACAAGCGCAACAATATTATACGAATTATATTTTCCGTTTGCCGAATTAAGCATTCGGTTAAGCGATAAACAGTTTAACGATTAAGCATACGATAAACACGCAGATAAATTGAAAAACATAGATCAATCGAACCAAACAATATATATTACGAATATCAAATTAAGCAAAAGATAAACAAAATATATAATTGAAGGAAAAGGAATTTTATTGCAAAACTTATAATAATCTCATAGTTTCGGAACCTGAATTCGGTAGATCAACCAAAAGTGATTAGTTCTCCATGGCCATTCGTACAAGCTTCAATCAAAATCGTCAATGGAAGATTACTGCTACAGTACCGCGGCTGCTACCCTAAGGGGAAAGAGTACAACCCGTTTTACAATCCAACTGGGTCAAACATACGACCCAGGCCCAAAACTAATTGACCCGAAACTTAACTAAAACTAGTGCTGCAACTTCAACGAATTTTCTGGCCCTTCTACAGTCCGATTCTGACTTCGACTTCAACATAAGAATTGTAGCTCTTTCTCTTAGCTTTCCGTCGATTATTAGAACGCCTCAATCGGACTTCTGGAACTCCAGTTATGATCGTTTCCGTGCAGACTTCTAAAGCTGAAAATTAAATACGAAAATCAAATAACAATAAAAATAAATTAAAATATAAAAACATTATAAAATACAAAAATAAGACAAGCAAACCATGGAAATGTATAAGTACAACCGTAGATTAATGTGCATCAAAATGCACTGATCAGTCATGTATTAGATGTCATACTCAGTCAAGATCATCTGCCATCTTACTATTCTTCCGGACAAGGCAGGCTTCTCGAAGATATACTTGATTGGATCCATCTCGAATATCAATAGAGTAGTGTGAGTCAGCATATACTGTCTCAGCCAGCGAGCAGCCCATGCCAAAGCGCAACAAGTTTTCTCGAGCAACGAGTATCGGGTCTCGCAGTCGGTAAACTTTTTGCTAGGGTAATAGATAGCATGCTCTTTTCGGCCAGACTCGTCATGCTGCCCCAGCACGCACCCCATTGAATTGTCGAGTACTGTCAAGTATAAGATCAAAGGTCTCCCTTCAACTGGAGGCATCAGAATGGGTGGCTCTTGGAGATATTCTTTGATCCTTTCGAAAGCGGCCTGACATTCATCATTCCATCTTACCACTTGATCTTTCTTCAGTAGTTTGAAGATTGGTTCACAAGTGGCAGTCAGTTGGGAGATGAATCGAGCGATATAGTTCAGACGTCCCAGAAAGCCTCTGACTTCTTTTTCTGTTCGAGGAGCTGGCATTTCCTGTATAGCCTTCACCTTTACAGGATCCACTTGAATACCTTTATCACTTACGACGAAACCCAACAGCTTACCAGACCTCACCCCGAAGGTGCACTTGTTCGGGTTTAACCTCAGCTTGTACAACTTCAACCTGTCAAATAGTTTCTAAAGGTGGTCAAGATGTTCTTCCTCAGTCTGGGATCTTGCAATCATGTCGTCGACGTATACCTTAATCTCATGATGAATCATGTCGTGGAACAAAGCGACCATGGCGCACTGATACGTTGCCCCAGCATTCTTCAATCCGAAAGGCATGACTTTGTAGTAAAAGGTGCCCCATTGAGTAACAAAAGTCGTCTTCTCCATGTCTTCGGGAGATATTTTAATCTGATTATAACCGGAGAAACCATCCATAAAGGAGAAGACCTTATGTTGTACGGTGTTGTTAACCAGAACATCGATATGAGGCAGAGGGAAATCATCCTTGGGGCTTGCCCTGTTCAGATCCATATAGTCCACACACATTCGAACCTTACCATCCTTCTTCGGCACCGGAACCACGTTGGCAACCCATTATGGGTAAGAAGTAACTGCTAGAAAACCAGCGTCAAACTGTTTCATAACTTCAGCCTTGATTTTCTCAGATATCTCTGGGCGCATTCGGCGAACTTTCTGTTTTACCAGAGGACAATCTTCCTTGGTGGGCAGGCGGTGAACCACAATATCGGTATCCAACCCAGGCATATCTTCATAAGACCAGGCAAAGATCTCAACATAGTCACACAACATTTGAATCAACTGTTGCTTAACACTAGGCTCCAGATTTGCACCAATCTTGACCTCTTTCTTGTCTCCTCTGTACCCATATTCACTGTTTCCACTTGCTCTTCATGCGGCCGTATGGCCCTCTCTTCCTGAAGTAACAGTATAGCAAGTTCATCAGGCACTTCGCAATCATCTTCACCTTCGTCTTCGGCTAGGTTGATCGGACTTTCGAAGTCATAACTGGCAGTAGCAGAGTCGTTATCAGTGGGATCCAGAGTGGATGTAGACATGTATATGTGAGTGTGTGTAAAATAGCTGTTTTGCAAGATAGAAAAGAAAAAGACAAGGAGCGCAAAATTTGTGATGCAATAAAACGTACAATGCTTTTATTAATGACATATGGTAATGACACATATAAAGCCCTCACAAATAAAGCCACGGTGCCACGGGTAAGACACCGGACCGTAAAGTTTAAAAAATGTCTGTTACAAAAACAAAAGTCTGATTACTGTGTAATAAAAGTATCGGCCATAGAATCCTTCGCTGTCCAATTTCTCAATCCACCGTCAGTAGTCGGGTAAATCCAGTTGTCAATGTCAAACTCTTCTTCATCATCCCCAATAGCATTTACTCCCGCGTCATGTTTGGGCATAGGTGCCGTTATGACATTAGGCTTTTCCGGCGCTTCGAACTCAATCCCCTTAGCATCAATCAGGTCCTGCACCTTATTCTTCAAGACCCAGCAGTTATTCTTATCATGCCCCAGGCTATCGGAGTGAAAAGCACAGTGGGCGTTTGGATTGTACAGCGGTGATGTTGTATTGGGATTCTTCGGGGCTTCCTTCGGAATCACCAAATTGGTCTTTAACAACTGCAGAAGAATCTAAGACAGGGTCATACTGAGCTGAGTGAATTGTCTTTGCGACCTCTCTGCTCTTGGCTGATTGTTGCATTGTGGGGCAACAACGGGTCTTGCTATAACCATCGCATTGACTGCTTGGCGGCGTTCGGCTCGGTTATGGCTCCTTGAGCTGTAAATTTCACTAGATTCCTTCTTGAAAGGCTTATTTTTTGTGCCTGACGTAGCACCTTTCTGTATTTTGCCAGATTTGATACCGGCTTCGACTCTTTCCTCGGTCATAATCAGCTCAGTAAACCCAGATGACGAGCTTTCAATCAGATGGTTGAAATATGGACCAGACAAGGTCCCAAGAAACATGTCCACTAACTCCCTGTCAGCCAGAGGGGGTTGTACTCTTCTAGCAAGGTCCCTCCATTTATGAGCGTAGTCCTTAAAACCTTCACTCGCACCCATAGACATACCCTGAAGTTGGGTACGCGTGGGAGCAAGGTCGGTATTGTACTGGTACTGCTTGTAGAAGGAAGCAGCAAGGTCCTCCCAGTTACGGATGTTAGCTCCTTCCAGTTGGTAAAAACATTCAAGTTGAGTCCCTGAAAGACTGTCTTGAAAGAAATGAATCCAAAGGTTCTTATCGGTAGTGTATGGTTGAATCTTTCTAACATACGAGCGGAGGTGTAGCTTTGGGCGGGAGACCGTGTCGTATTTAGCAAAGACTGGTGCTTTAAATTTTTAGGGAATCACCACCCCAGATGACAAACCCAAATCTCCAAAGTCCAGACCAGGGACCTTCTGGACTTCCATTGCGCTTAACCGGTCTTCGAGTTGCTTATACCTATCCTCAGCCAAAGGATACTGGTCTTCATCAAAGTCAGTGTCGTTGTCTGAAACCACAGGGCTAGGAGCCCTCCTTTCTTCCTGATTCTCTCCCCCTCCAGGTGAGTGAGATAAATCAACATCTTCCCGCAAATTGTTCCCGAATCTGTGACCCATATTCAGGAGGACCGTCTTCTTCTTCTTCTTCTTCTTATCCTTCAAGATAAGAGTCTTCAGATCTTGCTGACCCTTGGCCAAGTTCATGAACATTTCCTGGAACTGGGCATTCTGAGCTTGCAGAGCCTTGATGGCTTGATCAGTTAATGTTTCAGAAGAGATGATTGCTGAAATAAATAGCGAAGAATATGAGAAACCTGTAAGGGTACCTGTAATGAGGTGCATGGGAATGGAATACGTATGATATGATTTCAAAGACTTTAGAGATTCAAATTTGTAAACCAAAATGAAACACACTTTTATTAGATAAAAACTTGAAATCATTGTTTAACAGATGCCTTTAAGGTGTTACAAAAAGAAATACTGAAAAGTAAATCTAAGCTAGAAACAATAAAATACAATCAACGCTCCCACGGTCGCTTTCCTTTGGTGCTGACATAGTCATTGCGGACCCTCTCATTCTCCAACTGCCTTGTAAGCTTCAGGATCTTCCGCTCCTGCTCATGATACTTTTCTCTGTAAGTATCCCGTTCTTCCCTTAGCTGGATCCAAGACCTCTTTAATGCCCCAATGTCAGTAGGCATGTATGGATGGAGGATGGTAGGAGGAACCCCTTCTTCGTCAGTACGCTCCACTATCACAGGTAAGACAGCTTCGTAGGGCATCCCTAGCTTTTGAGCTCGGGCTCGAACCCACCAGAGATATGGTTCCATCGGGAGAGATGTCTTCATGCCTAGCTCATGCGGATCGGACCTGTTCACCCTATCCCAGTATCGTATGAATCTGCGGCGATGTCCTTCTGTATCTCCCCTAAAGTCAAAGACAATACTTGGAAGCAACAATTCATGAGGTGCATCCCTCCTAGCTCGCCCAAACTATCGTAAGGCCAAACAAGGATTATAGGTGATCCCTCCCTGAGTTCCTAGCAATGGAACATTGGGGTATTCCCCACAACGATCAATAATAGCTACTTCTTCCATGTCTTTAGTACTCCAGATGATGTCCGTGTGAGCAAGAGACATAATTCTGTAGGCCCAACTCATGCCTTCCTTATTCTTCAGAATAGATTTGGGGAGGTGAGAAATAAACCACCTCTCCAGCAATGGTGCACAGCACATAAGGGTTCCCCGTTTCCGAGCAGTACGGACATAGAGAGTGTGCAGGATATCGCCCAAGAGAGTGGGCACTGGATTTCAGGACATGAAAATCTTCACCGTATTCACGTCGACAAAAGAATCTGAATTGGGGAATAGAACCAGACCATAAATGAGAAGAACCAGGATGTCTTCAAATGCCTGAAAGTCTAAACTGTCCCAGAACTGATTAGCCCGATCAAACAAGAACTTAGCCAAGAAGCCTTTTGTCCTACTCCGAGTGTCCCAATTAGACATTACCTCGGCCTTTGTCAGATGTATGGCTGTAGAAACATCCTCTGGCTTAAGAGCTATCTCCCAACCTGTAAATGGGGTCTGCTCTAGAATAGAGATGCCGAGTAGATCCGAGAACTCTTCCAAAGTAGGGACTGACTGGTAGTCCAGAAAGGTGAAGCGGTGGTACAATGGATCAAAGAACTGGAATAAGACACTCATCATCTGTTCATCCAGCTTGGAAGTGACTAGACTGAGGAGGTGACCATGTCTTCTGACAAAGGAAGAGGTGTCAGGAACCTTTGAAACCAAATCTTTAAGCTGAGCAGGAATCTAGACAAAGCTGATCTGAATAGTGTTTCTACGCATAGATGCCATAATCTGCAAAATAGAACAAAGATGAATCCCATTGGTCTTTGAAATGGTTAGTCCAATGCAATATGCATGCAATGTCATGATGCATGATGTCATGATAGAAACACATCACAGGTATTCACAGATAGAAAACATGGTAAGGGCAAACAAGTCCCACAGATAGCCCTTAGATTTCAGGCTGGCATGGAGTTTAGGTATTACCCTCTTTTAGTTTAGTTGGTTCAACCTGTCCTAGTAATAGTAATCTGGTTCTAGAGGATCTCAATATCACTGACCACCCTCAATCGGTCATAATTCCAATTTAGAAACCTTTTCTTGCAGCCGAAATCATCGCGAGAGTTTGGTCTCAATGAGTGTAGCATACTGCTACTTTTCTATGGCCAAGTTGATCAATTACAGGTTCTAAGGTCAGTTGGTGCTTAATGACCCCTTAGCATCCCCATATTCTCCTTGTTCCGCCACAAGGGATATCGGTACAAACTAAAGTGCCACACCAATGTAGCTACTACTTCAACCGTATCGGTCTACGCTGTACAGTTCCCTCATGGTCTATTGCTACTTACCTAAAAGGTATCGCCAGATTCTGGTTAGGATCTATAGTAACTCCGATTCAAACCCACAAAGATAAAGCATACAAATCAAGCAATTGAAAACAATATGAACTAATCCTAAGGTACACCCCACTTATTATCCCCAGCAGAGTCGCCAGTTCTGTGATACGGTGGGAAGAACTGACTGTTTTTTGGAATGCTGGTTTGCGTTTTGCGCTTGTTTTTGCAAAATGTCGCGGTAAGCAAGAGTCGCCACCGACTTTTATTTTATCCAACAAGGAAAGGAAAAAAGCACAAAAAAATTCCTTTTTGGAGATATTTCTGAGTACGGGGGGTAGATTATAGAAAGGGAAGGTATTAGCACCCTTTCTATCCGTAGTTATCTACGGGCTCTTAGGTACTTGCTCATTGTTTTCAAAATTGTTTTCTTTGTGTTTGTGGGTTTTGAAAAGTTTTTGTTTTAACTTCAATTTAACTCTTGCTTCTGTCTTCAAGAGTGTAATGAAGTGTTTTTGAAAACTTGTTTGTAAAAGTGTAAGTGTGAAAAAAGTTTTGTTTTGAAAGAGAAAGTACTTAAGAACTAATCTACTTACTCGAAAAAGTAATCATTCTATGCTAATTTCCTTTAGACAATTCTATCCCACTATTAATGAGTGGGTAGCACCGCCGTTGGAGTTTGAGGGTCAATTCGAAAGAGGGACATACAGTCACTAAAGCAATGTTAGGACGCCTTAGCGGTAACCCTAATGTCTTAGATCATTTGTTCGAGGCAACAATATCCGAGGCAACCATTTCGAGGCAACTATGATCTTTTAGACAAGAGGGCGACCTCTAAAACAACATATACTTAATGACCGTGTACGAAGGCAACCAAATGGGGTGTACCCTAGGAGTACGCATGTGCGAGTGTGTTGATTTCAGTTATTTTTATCTTTGCACATGTTAAGGGTGATCTAACCATTTTAAGATTAAGCATTCATTCTTGTCATGCAAACCCTATTACCAAACATCTAGCAGTTAAATATTTGCAGAATTTAAAGGTGCGGAAATTAAACTAAATTATTACAAGGTGTCGGGTATTTACATCGCCAAAAGCAACCCTTTGAAATTTAAAAACGGAAAAATAAATATCCTAATTAATTATTACAAACTGGGAGCAGATACATTAATTGGATAAATAAATATGAAGTGCGCGATGCGAAATTAAATCGAATGCGAAATTAGGGTTTTTACCCTTTTAATTAAAGAAAATGTTTTTGTTGTTTTTATTTTTAAGAAAAGAAATTAAATCCTAAAATTAAATGCTAAATTAATTATTAAATAAATTAATTAATGAAAAATATTAAATGACATATTTTTGGAGTTTTTTTGTTAATTTGGGAAAGAAAATAGAGTGATTAAATTAGGGTTAAAACCTATTAATTCTAATTGATTTTATTTATTTACAAAATAAATTAAGGTTACCTAATTAATCAACCTAATTAATTAATTAATATTTATTAATGAAAAATAAAATTCTGAAATTTAATTGGTTAAAAAATATTTTTGTGATTTTTTTGATAAAAAAAAGAAGTTAATTTAGTTAGTAATTAAAATAAATAAAATAAAATAACTAAATGAAAAAAAAAAGAAAATATAAAGAGAGATAGGGATTGGGCCTGATTTGCAAGGGTGTCAATAGCAGAAATTCTGGGGCCAATTGTGATGTCCACATTGACTTTTGCAATCCCATGTGCTGGCGTTGACTTGGTCCTTTGGTGCACCTTCAATGTTGGCCACCAGATCTGGCCATCTGGCCATCTGGCGTGTTGAATGGTGAATGTCCATGGTGGGTCTCCAGCTTAGACGTGCACTAGATTTCCTGCAAGAATTTGGAAAAAATAACAAATGCTGGAGGCAGGGATCGAACCCCTGACCTCTAGCCTCTAACGCTTTGAGAGCTTAGCTGGCTTCCGCTGGGACACTTGTTTCTTATTGTTAGTATGATACAAAATAATGATAATATAAAAAAAAAGTCAGTGGATGATATGACAAAAAAATAACGCGCCAGATTTGAATGGGCCTATGGGAGGATGACACGACTGCTTCTTCTTCCTCTCTCCGTGGCTAAAACCAGAAGCACCTATACCAACGGACAAAGGTCCGCCGCTACAAGCCTGTCCACCCTCAAAATCTTGTATAGGCCCTGTAAACGAATTCTAAGACCATGGTTGAGTTCGTCTCTTTCTTCTGATCACAACCATGGCCATTATGTAGGCTAATTGTACTTGAAAACAAAAGCCCTAAAAAACTCCAAGAAAACCCTACAATGGTGATTCACGGTATAGGGGATATAAATGAAATTGGCTATTGGCAAAACCTTGCAAACATCATAGTGATCAAGAATATGCAATTATTTTTCATTATAGATGCAAGAATGAAGCTTTTCGAATTCAAGAAAAGGGTGGTTCCGTGAACGACTTACAGTGCACTGGAGGGCTCGAAAACGCCTACTCTTGGTTGCTTTCGCTTGTGGAGATTGCCAGGAGACGATTGGGACAATTGCTAAGCCTTGAGGATGTCTCTAAATGGGATTTTGATCTCACACTTTTCTTTGATTTTTTCAGATTTTGTTTGCTCTCTATGCTTGGTCTCCAACCTCTATTCCGATTTGTCTCGCCTCCTTATGTATTGTATAATGCATTAGGGTTGCAAACTCAGTCCAAATCTCTCTCTTTCAATGCTTTGGATTTGATTTTATTTGCTTCCTTAAAGCTTTCCAAAATTGGTTCCTTTGCAATATTTTTGTACACAATTTCCTTGATAAGAGTTTCATTACCTTGCTAGATGTAATTAGAGCCTGAAACAAATCAAAAGATCCTTTGTTAATAATGCTTTGATTTTTTATTTGATTTATTTTGATTTAAATCAAATAAATTCAAATCAAAATCAAAATAATTAATAAAAATATGATATGGACACATGGCCAAGGCTATAGCACGTGGGCTATAATGCCAACCCAAAACAAGTGAAAAAGAATGGTCCCATTTGGCAAATTTTGAAGTTTTGGGGATAGTTGACTTTTGGCAATTTTGCAAAAAAGGTCAACTTCAACAATGCATAACTTCCTCAATTTTGACTCTTTGGAGGTGTTCTTTGACTTTTTAGAAAGCTTGAGATGTCCTATAATCAACCCTTTTGGTCTCATATCATTTTGATATTCCATACTCATTTATGAAGTTTTGACAAAAAAGGTGTTTTTGTTGACTTTCAAAAATGACCTATAATGTCCAAATTCATAACTTCTTGTGAGTGCATATTTTGATCTTGGGAGC
Organism: Vicia faba; assembly: GCA_948472305.1. Classification (NCBI taxonomy): domain Eukaryota; kingdom Viridiplantae; phylum Streptophyta; class Magnoliopsida; order Fabales; family Fabaceae; genus Vicia; species Vicia faba. The sequence goes on from OX451739.1 coordinate 1,602,365,494, forward strand.
TCAATATGGATTGTAAGTAATTGTTTCATATTCAAAATGAGGTTTGGATGGGTCATTTCTCATAAAATATGAGAAAGTTATACTTGGTCAAAGTTGGGTTGACTTTTCCTACAAAACCCTAATTTAGCAACTTTTGAATCTTGATGAATTATGAGCAATCCTTGATGAATCATGATCAACCCTTGATCAAATGATGAAATATACTTCAAAATTAGGATGTTGACCAAAAATATTGAAGTTTAACTATATGGGGGTCACAGTTGAATTTTGCCCTACCACAGTCGATTTTTGGACCTTTGAGCAATTGACTGACCAAACTTCCTCTGCAAGGCTTGAAACTTGCCATGGATGATCTTGAGAATATATTAGGACATTGGTGAGCACTTGGGGTCACTTAAACTCAAGGATCTTGATGCAACATGAAACCCTAATTTGGGGTAGACTACCTTAAGAGAGAGCTTGTCTGGCCAACCCTTGGACTACCTTGAGCAACTTGAGGATCTTTCTTGCAATATTTTGAGAAATATGGGAGGGAAAATTTTGGGGTACAACACCAAGTCTATGATGATAAGGTGCACATACCTCCGGTTCCTCTGAACGTCTTGACATTTCCGTGGCCTTTTGCAATGTGGGGTATCGATATGATCGGCGAGATCAGACCTACGGCGTCTAACGGGCATCGTTTCATCTTGGTAGTAATTGATTACTTTACAAAGTGGGTTGAATCAGCTTCCTTTGCTACAGTGGCCAAGAATGTCGTGGCACGGTTTATTCGACACAATCTGATCTGTCGATATGGTGTACCGGAGAGGATCATTACGGATAATGGTACAAATCTCAACAATAAGATGATCGCCGAGCTCTGCAAGCAGTTCAAGATACAGCATCACAACTCTTCTCCTTACCGGCTGAAGATGAATGGGGTTGTTGAAGCGGATAATAAGAACATCAAGAAGATTGTGCAGAAGATGACGGTGACCTACAAAGACTGGCACGAGATGTTACCATTTGCTCTTCATGGGTACCGTACCTCAGCGCGGACGTCAACAGGGGAAACACCATATTCCCTGGTATATGGTATGGAGGCAGTCTTGCCCATTGAAGTTCAGATACCCTCTCTTCGGATTATGAAGGATGCAGGTTTGAGCGAAGATGACTGGATACAGACCCGGCTTGATCAGCTGAACTTAATCGATGAAAAAAGACTTACTGCTATTTGTCATGGTCAGACGTATCAAAAACGGATGATCAAGGCATTTAACAAGAAAGTTAGATGACAAGAGTATCAAGTTGGGGATTTGGTGATCAAGCGCATCATCCTACCTCAAGGTGATCCCAGGGGAAAATGGACCCCTACTTACAAAGGGCCATTTGTGGTTAAGAACATTTTCTCAGGAGGAGCTATGATTCTAACCACCATGGATGGTGACGACCTTCCTCACCCCGTCAATGCAGACATAGTGAAAAAATACTACACATAATCAAAGACCCGCTAGGTCGACTGGCCTAGGCAAAAATAAGGGCTTCCTGGCGAACCAAAAGGGTTCGGGCAAAAATAAGGGATGAAAATGAAAAATCTGTACACCCGGCAAGTCGAAAACCTGAAAAGGCGGCTTGGGCAAAAAAGGGTATCCCGGTGGACTGAAAACCCGAAAGAGCGGTCCAGGAAAAATTTAGGGATTAAAGCGTAACATTGTGTCTCGTTGGATCACCTTGCAACCAGACTTCGGTATCGACTATCAAGCTCGGACGGCACTAATCAAACTGATCTACCTTCGACCAAGCAGCAAAGTGATGATATGCTCGAGGATATAAAGGCAATAGCAGAGTTGGAACCCAGTGGGATTATTCACATAGCTGTTTTTCTTTGTTTTTCATAAATTGTATAAATTTCTATTTGTTCGGCGGCGTCCTCTTACTAGGACTTCAGCCTCTTGTACAAAAACGCCTATTTACAGGCCAAACTTCAAAGTCAATACAATTAATTTTCAAAGAAATTTTAAACTATTTTTCCTTTTTCTGTTTTGTTTTGCAAAGAACGTCCAATGTTCATTTTTGATATATGCATTTGACATTAAATTGCTGCTCATAAATATTTACATGCGAAACAAAAGACGATTACTTGTAATACCAGAAACAGGGGCAAATAATATTTGTCCAAGCTTTACAGTTGCTCTGTCCACCAGGTACAAGGATAGATTTAGCTGAAAAATATGGCTAAAGTACATTCACTCCTCGCAGAGTAAGATAAAGCCAGTAATGTTAACTCTCCCCAGCTGAGGCTCGCAACCGCGAATGAGTCGGCAATATTCTCCCCAAGCAGAGTTTATCCATCATCAGCACTAGACAATTATCCCCGACGGAGTCTGGAAAATCTTCCCCATTGGAGTTTGGAGAATCATCCCCAGTAGACTCTAGAAGATTATCCCCAGTAGAGTCTAAAAGGTTATTCCCAGTGAAGTCGCAACTGAAGGATCATTCCCTGCGGAGTTCATTCCTTTCACAAACAGAAACTCAATCCCCGACAGGATTCATCATCGCCAGCAACGGTGATTCATCCCTAGCTGAATTTATCAGCGGAATCCTCAGCAGAGCATCTCTTCCCCACAGAGTAATCTCCTCATCAGTTTATTCCCCAGCGAAGTTATCCTCTCCTGCAGGTTTATTCTCACAATCATCTTCATTCACTATCCCCAGCAGAAATGAAGAAATTCAATTCTTTTCTCCAGCAGCAATCCGGGATTTATTTTCCCCAGCTCAAAACATCACATTTTCATGCATCATGACACATGCATATACGCATCATACAATCACAATCTCATTTATCTTGAGAACATCATTGCCTGATACATATCATGCATTACATACAGCTAACCTTTACCTTTTAGGAAAGATGCAATCAGATTCTCACAAAATTCAAGCTATGAAGCTTCTTCCTCAGTTGAATTACGGACAAGTTCCTAAATCTCAGCAGAGATGTTTCCTCAGTTGAATTACGGACGAGTTCCTAAATCTCAGCAGAGATGTTTTCTCAGTTGAATTACGGACGAGTTCCTAAATCTTAGCAGAGATGTTTTCTCAGTTGAATTACGGATGAGTTCCTAAATCTCAGCAGAGATGTTTCCTCAGTTGAATTACGGACGAGTTCCTAAATCTCAGCAGAGATGTTTCCTCAGTTGAATTACGGACGAGTTCCTAAATCTCAGCAGAGATGGTTCCTCAGTTGAATTACGGACGAGCTCCTAAATCTCAGCAGAGATGTTTCCTCAGTTGAATTACGGACGGGTTCCTAAATCTCAGCAAAAATGTTTCCTCAGTTGTATTATGGACGAGCTCCTAAATCTCAGCAGAGATGTTCCTCAGTTGAATTACGGACAAGTTCTTAAATCTCAGCGAGATGTTTTATCAGTTGAATTACGGACGAGCTCCTAAATCTAAGCAGAGATGTTTTCTCAGTTGAATTATGGACAAGTTCCTAAATCTCAGCGAGATGTTTTCTCAATTGAATTACGGACGAGCTCCTAAATCTCAGCAGAGATGTTTTCTCAGTTGAATTATGGACAAATTCCTAAATCTCGACAAAGATGTTTCCTCAGTTGAATTATGGATGAGCTCGTAAATCTCAACAGAGATGTTTCCTCATTTGAATTACGAACAAGTTCCTAAATCTCGACAAAGATGTTTCCTCAGTTGAATTACGGACGAGCTCCTAAATCTCAGCAGAGATGTTTCCTCAGTTGAATTATGAACGAGCTCCTAAATCTCAACAGAGATGTTTCCTCAGTTGAATTACGGACGAGTTCCTAAATCTCAGCAAAAATGTTTCCTCAGTTGAATTATGGACGAGTTCCTAAATCTCAGCAAAAAGGTTTCCTCGGTTGAGTACGGACGATTGAACTTCCTAAATATCGACAGAGACGACTCACCAGCAGAATAACGGACGTCGAAGCTCCTAAATTTCTACTTCTCTCAATAAAAATCAGACTTCCCCAGCGGAATCTTCCTCAACAACAGCTATACAAGCTCTCGCTAAGGAATCTCTTATACGATCGATACTCCTTTAGATGGCATCTTTAATCCCATCCCCTTGTCAGAAATCTCCAAATGGCATTTGTAAGCCCATTCTCGACATCACAAGGCGGATACCACGTCATGCGCGTGCAAATTTCTGGGCACTCTAGTGTTCAATCAACTTCCACCTTCGGATTATGAAAGGCACGAAAGCTAATATGCATCCTCAGGTTTAAGAAGATTGAACAGGGGAAGCTATTGTACCCCAAAATTTTCCCTCCCATATTTCTTAAAACATTGCAAGAAAGATCCTCAAGTTGCTCAAGGTAGTCCAAGGGTTGGCCAGACAAGCTCTCTCCTAAGGCAGTCTACCCCAAACTAGGGTTTCATGTTGCATCAAGATACCTGATTCCAAATGATCCCAAGTGCTCACAAATATCCTAATATGTTCTCAAGATCATCCATGTCAAGTTTCAAGTCTTGCGGAGAAAGATTGCTCAGTCAATTGCTCAAAGGTCCAAAAATCGACTGTGCTAGGGCAAAAGTCAACTGTGGCCCACATACAGTCAAACTTCAATATTTTTGGTCAACATCCTCATTTTGAAGTATATTTCATCATTTGATCAAGGGTTGATCATGATTCATCAAGGATTGCTCATAATTCATCAAGACTCAAAAGTTGCTAAATTAGGGTTTTGTAGGAAAAGTCAACTCAACTTTGACCAAGCATAACTTTCTCATACTTTATGAGAAATGACCCATACAAAGCTCATCTTTAAGAGGATGAAATTCCATACAATCCATCTTCAGCTCCCAAGTTCAAAATATGCACTCACAAGAAGTTATGAATTTGGACATTATAGGTCATTTTGAAAAGTCAACAAAAACACTTTTTTTGTCAAAGCTTCATACATGAGCATGGAATATCAAAATGAGATGAGACCAAAAGGGTTGCTTAGAGGACATATCAAGATTTCTAAAAAGTCCAAGAACACCTCCAAAGAGTCAAAATTGAGGAAGTTATGCATTGTTGAAGTTGACCTTTTTTGTAAAATTGCTAAAAGTCAACTATGCCCAAAACTTCAAATTTTGCCAAATGGCCCCAATCTTTTTCACTTGTTTTGAGTTGGCAACATAGCCCACGTGCTCTAGCCTTTGCCACTTGTCCATATTTTATTTTTATTATTTATTTTGATTTTTATTTGAATTAATTTAAATTAAATCAAATAAAATCCAAATATTGATAACAAAGGATCTTGTGATTATTTCAGGCTTCATTGAACAACTAGCAAGGCATTCAAATTCGTGTAAAGGTTTGTGGGCACAAAAATATTCAAAATAATCCAAATTTGGAAGGTTGTTAAAGAGAATCAAATCAAATATCAAAGGCATTGAAGAAGGAAGATTTGGACACAATAAACAACCCTAATGCATTGTATGATACATAAGGAGGCGAGGCAGACCTATTTAGAGGTTGGAAACAAGCGAGAGAGAGAGAGAGAGAGAGAGAGAGAGAGAGAGAGAGAGAGAGAGAGAACAAAATCTGGAAAAAAAAGGCAAAAAAGTGTGAGATCAAAATCCCACTTAGAGGCATCCTCAAGGCTCGATACCTCTCCCAATCGCTTCCTGGCACTCTCAGGAACCTAAAGCAATCGAAACCAAGCGTTTTCAAGCCCTCCCATGCACTGTAAGTCCGCAACTGTATCACCATCTTCTTAAATTCGAATAACCTTATTCTTGCATCCATAGTGTAAAATAATTATACATTCTTGATCACCATGATGTTTGCAAACTTTTGGCATTACTCAATTTCATTTATATGGTCTGTAATGAAATCCACCATTGTTAGGGTTTCGAGTTTGGTTTTAGGGTTTTTGAATGCAGGAGCAATTGGCCTTGGTAATGGGTATGGTTGTGATCAGGAGGACGAGATGAATCTAACCATGGTGTTAGATGTTATTTCCATGGCCTGTGGAAGGTTTTGAGAACGCTTGGGTTGTAGCAACGGACATTTGTCCGTAGGTATAGGTGGTTCAACTTTTAGCCACGGCACAAGTACAGGGATGAAGACGTGGCCAACTTCCATTGGCCTATTTGAACGTTAGCGCACATTTTCGTTTTGTTTCCACTAAATATTTGTTTTCTTATATTATTATTATTATTCTATAATTGTACAACAAGCAGTAAGTGATCCAGTGGCAAGCGTAGCAAGGAATTTGCCTTGGGGCCTGGGTTCGAATCCCAGGTCCCCCTATTTCTCTATTTCATTTTATTACAGGAAATCCAGTGCACGCATGAGCCTGAGATCCACCATGGGTCTTCATTATCAACGCGCCAGATGGCCAGATGGCCAGATCTGGTGGCCACCATTGCAAGCACACCATAAGCCCAGTCAGCGCAATACACAAGATCTAGAAAGTCAAATGGACTCCAGCACTAATGGGCCCAGAAATTGCTATTGGCACACCACTTATTCAGGCCCAATTCCTTTATCTCTTTTATATTTTATTTATATTTCATTTAAATTATTATTTTTATTTATTTACTAACCACTAAATTAATTTTCTTTTTATCAAAAAATCATAAAAATAGTATTTTTCATAAATTAAATTTAGGATATTTATTTTTAGTAAAAATAAATAAATTAATTTAATTAGGTTAATTTTAGATAACTTTAATTTATTTTTGCAAATAATTAAAATCAATTAGAATAATTAGGTTTTATCACTAAATTAATTATTTTATTTCTTTCCTAAAATAAATAAAAAAACAAAAATATGTCATCAATTATTTTTCATCAATTAATTTAATAACCAATTAATTTAGCAGTTAATTTTAAGACTTAATTTCTTTTCTTAAAAAATATTAAAAACAACAAAAACATTTTCTTTTAATTAGGAGGGTCAAAACCCTACTTTCGCATTCGATTTAATTTTCTCGCGCGCTTTATTTTTATCCAATTATTGTATCTGCTCCCGGTTTGTAATAATTAAATTAGGACATTTATTTATTTTTACCGCTTTTAATTTCAAAGGGTTTGTTTTTGGCTATGTAAATACCCGAAGCCTTGTAATAGTTTAGTTTAAATTCCGCATTTTAATTCTGCAAATTATTTAACTGCTAGATGTGAATAATTAGGGCTTGTATGACAAGAATGAATGTTTAATCTTAAAACAGTTAGATCACCCTAAACATGTGCAAAGATAATCTGAAATTAACATACTCGCACATGCGCACTCCTAGGGTACACTCCCACTTGGTTGCCTTCGTAAACGGTCATTGGTATAGGTTGTTTTAGAGGTCGCTCTCTTGTCTAAAAGATCATAAGTTGTCTTGGAATGGTTGCCTCGGATATCATTGCCTCAGATAAATGATCTAAGACACTAGGGTTACTACTAAGATGTCTTAACATTGCTTTAGTGACCGTATGTCCCTCTTTCGAATTGACCCTCAAACTCCAACGACAGTGCTACCTACTCACTAATAGTAGGCTAGCATTGTCTAAAGGAAACAAACATAGAACGATTATTTTTTCGAGTAGGTAGATTAGTTATTAAGTACTTGCTCAAACAAAACAAACTTTTTTCGCACTTACACTTTTACAAACAAAGTTTTCAAAAACACTTCATTACACTCTTGAGGACAGAAGCAAGAGTTAAATCGAAGTTAAAACAAAAACTTTTTCAAACCCACAAACACAAAGAAAACAATTTTGAAAACAATGAGCAAGTACCTAAGAGCCCATGGAGAACCATGGATAGAAAGGGTGCTAATACCTTCCCTTTCTATAATCTACCCCCCGTACTCAGAAATATCTTGAAAAAGGAATTTTTCTTTGCTTTTTTCCTTTCCTTGTTGGATAAAATAAAAAGTCTGTGGCGACTCTTGCTTACCGCGACATTTTGCGGAAAAAAAATGCAAAACGCAAACCAGCATTCCAAAAACAGTCCCGGTTCTGGCCACTGTATCACAGGATGGAATTCTTGTGTCCTAAAGTCTTGTTATCTACCTTGTTTAGCATCCTCCAAGCTCTGATGAATCTCTGGCGAAGACCTTGATCGTTGTTGTCGTAGTCGAAAACCAAGCCTTGAATCAGCATATCATGTGGGCCATCCCTTCGGGCATAACCAAATTGTCTTAGAGCTAAGAATGGGTTGTAGGTGATGCCTCCCCTAATGCCAAGTAGAGGGACATTAGGGAATTCCCCACAACGGTCAACAATGATAACATTCTCTTTGGATCGATAGCACCAATGAATATCTGAATGTTTAAGCGTCATTAACCTTTGTGACCACCTCAAACCTTGCTCATTCTTCAAGACTGATTGGGGAAGATGAGAAATAAACCATCTTTCCAGGAGAGGAGTGCAACACATAAGAACACCTCTTTTCCTCATTGTACGAGTGTGAAAAGAGTGTAAGATATCTCCAAGCAAAGTAGGCACCGGGTTGCGTGACATGAAGATTTTGACAGCACTCACATCTATGAGTTGGTCAGGATTGGGGAACAAGACCATCCCATAGATGAGAAGAGCTACAATCTCCTCAAAAGCTTGCAAGTCTAGGGAATTCCAACAGCTTTGGGCTTTCTCAAATAGAAACTTTTCCAAGAAGCCTTTGACACCACTTCTAGTTTCCCAATGAGTTGTGACATCAGATGAGTGCAAGTGCAGGGCTTGAGCAATCTCTTCTGGCTTTGGATCTCTTTCCGTACCGTTGAAAGGTAGTTGATTGAGAATGAGAATCCTCAAGAGTTGAGAGAATTCTTCTAAAGTAGGCACAAGCTAGTAGTCAGGAAATGTGAAGCAGTGATGCAAAGGGTCAAAGAACTGGAAGAGAACCTTCATCATGTCTTCCTCTGTGTTGGAGGTGACCAAGTTGAGTAGACGACCATGCCTCTCGGTGAATGGATAATTCTCAGGGATCCTTGAAGCTAGCTCCTTGAGTTGTGGAGGAATTATTACAAGGTTGATTTGGATAGTTTTCCTGCGAAGTGAATCCATATCCTACAAAACAAGAACAAAGATGAATTTCCAAAATCCTTGAAATGGTTAGTAGATGCATATGATGTTCATGATGTCCATGATGTTATGCACAAGTATATATGTACAAATAAATCAAGCAAGTTCTTAGTTTAGGCTTGCATGGGGTTTCATAGGTAAGTACCCTCTTGAAGTTTAGTTGGCTTAACCTGTCCTAATAATAGTAGTCGGGTTCTAAGGAGCTCAATATCACCGGATTGTTTCATTATTCATTGTTTCAGTTCAAGCCTCTTTAATGGAGACCGAAATATCCCAAGAAACCAAACCTCAATGAGTGTAGTATCGAGTATCTACCAACTTCGGACTGCACCAAAGTCGGTCATGTCACTACATCCTAAAAGGCCAAGTTGGTCAAGTAAAGGGTTCTAGAAGTTCATTAGTGCTTCATGATATCACTCAGCGGCCCCGTATTATCTTTGATTGACTCAAAGGCTACCGGTACCCACAAATATTTCACACTAACATAGCTATTGCTTAGACCATGTCGGTATACCCCGCACAGTTTCCACAACGTATTGCTATTTACCTATAATGTTTCCCAAATCCGGGTGGAGGATTCAAACCCAAACAAAGAACCATAATGTAAAGCAAACAAGTCAAACAATTGTAAGCAAATAAATGTGATCTAAACCCTAAGTTAACCCCACTTTTAGAATCTTCCCCAACAGAGTTTCCAGTTCTGTGATACGGTGGGAGAACTGACTTAAGGGTTTTGCGTTTTATCGCAAATGTCGCGGTTAGCAAGAGTCGCCACCGACTTTTCTTTTATCCAAAAGGAAAGGTGAAAAAGCACAGTTGTTGTACCCTAAAATTTTCCCTCTCATATATCAAGATTTTCCTCACAAGACTTCTTGGACTCAAGCCAAGATTAGGGTTTGGTCAGCTCAAGACACCTCATCTTGCACTGATAACCTGAAATTAGGGTTTGAGTTTGCACAAGGATTTTTGGAACACCAATGCTTCATGTTACTTTCATACACCATCTTGGATCCCTAAGATTGCTTCTCATGTTAAGTTTCAAGCCTTGAACCACATTTTTGATCAGTCAATTGGACAGTTGACCTAAAAATCAACTGTATTGGGGAAAAAGTCAACCATGGCCAATTTATAGTCAAACTTCATAATTTTTTATCCACATCAACATTTTAGACTCATATGTACCATTTGATCAAGTTTGGATCACAACTCCTCAAGAAATTTGATCAAATCATCAAAAGGGCAAAATGGTCAAAATTAGGATTTTGACTGAGAAAGGGCAATTTCTAATTTTTAACCTAACCAGTGACCAATTGAGTTCAAGCATGATTTCAAGGGTTCAATGGCATCTTATTTACCTAATTACATGGTTCAAAAGATCTCAAGTTCATTGGATTGACAAATGAATTTTCCAGTCAACTGATCAAAAGTCAATTGTGCACTGAAAAGTCAAACTTTGACTTTTTGGTCAAAATCAAATACCAAGGGTCATAATTCATCAAGATATGTCAAAACATGAAACTTGTTCACCAAGAAAACCAATTTTGAAAATTAGGGTTTTGAATTTGAAAATTTTCATAATTTAGAATTTTTCTAAGTATGGAAATTTTCTTATTTTTTCCCAACTTTTCACCACTTTTTCACTATGATGCAATTTGATTCAAAGAAAACTTCCAACATAAAAGTTGTAGTCCTCCATGAAATCTACAACTTTGATTCACAATGTTTTCCCAAAAGATGATTGGATCTCAAGTTATGAATTTATGAATAGAGGTCCATGAACTAAATGACTTGGTGAAAATTTACCCTAATTTAGGCAGGGTTTTGACCCAACTTCATGGACATTTTTCACCTAGTTCCAAGAGGTATCTCAAAATTAATTTCAAAGATTTATTATAGAGCACATTTTAATCTTTCCAAAATGTCCAAGAACTTTCCAAGATCATTTGTGGTTAGGGAGAATCGAAGAAGAGAAATTGGCATTTTGTCACTTTTGTTCATGCCATTTTTACAAAGTATCAAGTTGCAAATATGATCTTGGATGCTTGTACCTTGCATTACAGGTCCTAAACTCATTCTACACTTCATAATTAAATGCAAACTCAGAGGTTAAAGGCTTTATTTTCACTTTTGAAGCATTGTACAAGTTGTAATTCCATAAATGGCCAAAAGTTCACAATGCCATTTTCATACAGTAAGCTTTTGTAACTTTATCAATCTTGAGCCTTGGACCTGTTTCTTTGAGGCAAGCAACTTCCACAGGTATCAAGCAATATGTACCAACTCCTATCAGCTCACAAGCCAGTCAGTACAAGCATGTTTCACAAGTCATCTCACTTTTCTTAAAATGCAAGAAAGTTAGCCAAAAGTTCAGAACTGATACAGCTAGTAAAGAGTGGACTTTGTATCCATTCTATACATATTCACAAACTTATTACAAGCCAAGACACGAATTGATAGCATCCAAAACACTCTCAAGTTTAAAAAACACAAAATTCTGCCCAAACATTGCAGTTCTGCAAAATCATGGTCAACTTCATTTTGGCTCGTGCATTTTTCCCTTTAACATTTGAAACATCTTCCACATATCCTACCAAATCTATCCAAGCATTCATCCTGCATCTGTAAGCCCTGTTTCAGCCATTGCCATTTTCAAACTTGGAGCTTGCAACTTGACTTCTACAAAGAGTTTCAGCCATCCACAAAGCAATCTAGGCATTGGAATAGCTTCAGGGTAGTTCAAGGAAGCTCACACGATCCTCAGGCCTCACTCAAAGTCCCCACATTGTCATATCCAAATCCAGCTGAAGGAGGTATTTTTCAAAACTCTATCTCTCTATTTAAGCATCCTCAAGCCACGATTTGTGAAGAAAAAATGTAGCCCTTATCTTGGTGAAGCTGTACATATGCATACTTGTCATTTATATTAACTGAGCTAAGAGAATTTGAAGCTTGAAGTTGCTGAAATATTTAGGTCACGATTTAGGGCCATTAAAATTCTCCCTGATCTTTGCGAGTTAGGTTACAAATTTTATATCATTGGAATTGTGAGAGAAAATGCTACATGTTTTGTGTTATAAATTTTTGTTTTTATGCAAGCAATAGCAAGTTACAGATTTGAAGAAGAAACACGCGCAGAGCTGAAGGACGGGGACGAAGATGACTGACTTGGGCCTTGGCGCGCCTGGGCCTTTTGTTTTAATTTTTGCACCCTCCTGACCACTATTAGCACCCCCTGATTCTTGTTTTATATTTTTTGCATTTTTCTTTATATTTTCATGTTTATTGCTTTTAATCATTTTTTCTGAACATTAAAAAATCTAAAAAATAATTAAATAATTTTTTGCAGTTTTATTTTATTTTTTTATTATTTTTTTACATAGAAAATAGCTTATTAGAATAAATAGAATTTTATTTTCTTATATAAATTGTAAATACATTTAAAAATACCATACATTTTTATTTTATTATTTTACATATAAAATATTCATTTTCTCATACATATTTAATTTTTAAATATTGACATATAATATTATTTATTATTTTCTTGTAAAAAAATGGACAAAATAAATAATATGAAACATATATTTCTTTAATTAAAAAATTAGGGTTTCACCCCTTTCCAAAAATAATAATATTTTTTCTCTTATTTCTGGGGTTTAAATAATTTATTTTCTCATACCAAAAAATAAATACAAAACTTTTTTGCATAAATACATTTTTATTGCATTTTTAATATTTGTATATTTATTTAATTTGCACGTTATTCAATAGGGTTGTAATAGTATTTTTAGGGTTTATTTTGTGCAATATCCCCATTCAAAAACTTGTTTCCCCCCTCCCATAATAATTGTTGTAATAGCTTAGTTTACATTTATGCAATTTATCGCATTTATACCATGCTTAGTAAACTAGGGTTTGCATGACAAGACCAAAAAAAACAAAACAAATAGAAAAGACCTAATCTAAAACAAATCAAATGCATGAAAAATGACACACATTGCACACAAGCACCCTTAGGGTTTCTCCCACTTGGTTGCCTAAAATAAAATGGCCATGTTACGCATGCGAAGTATCTTGGGAAAACAAAACAAAAATAAGATCATAGTCCCTCGAGGACGCTATCAAAAGATTGCCTAAACAAAATGATATTGGTCCCTCAAACATGCTAAGATACTTGGCAACATTGCTATCATGGTTATACGATGACCCACGCCTGTCCCATTTAACATCCAAAGATAGGGTTGTCTACCAAAACAATGGTAGGTCAACAATGTCAAAGGAATAAAAATGCACAAGAAAGACATTTGAGTAGGTAGATAGCTTCTAAGTTACTTGCTCCATTTCAAACAATCCTTGCTATTTTCAAAAACAAACACATACACATTTCAAAACATTTCAAAACATCTTACAAAACATTGAAAACATTTTCAAAAGACAAATATCTTTGTATCGTTCTTACGAACGAGAATCATTACAAAGATTGCCTAAACGATGGCCTCTTTTCAAAATACTTTCAAAAATCACACCAAAAACAAAGCACCATTTCAAACAATTTCAAAAGCAAAGCAAGTGATCTAAGCAAGTAACTAAGAGCCCATGGAAAACCATGGAAGAAAAGGGTGCTATCACCTTCCCTTTTCATAATCTACCCCCCCGAACTCAAGAAAACATCTCAAAGGTCTTTCCTGTGCTTTTTTACCTTTCCTTTTGGATAAAATAAAAGTCGGTGGCGACTCTTGCTAAACTGCGAAATTTGCAACGAAATGCAAAACCTCAAGTCAGTTCTCCCACCGTATCACAGAACTGGCGACTCTGCTGGGGAATAATTCTAAAAGTGGGGTTACCTTAGGGTTTAGATCACATTTATTTGCTTACCTTGTTTGACTTGTTTGCTTTACACTTTGGTTCTACTGTTTGGGTTTGAATCCTCCACCCAGATTTGGGAAACATTATAGGTAAATAGCAATACATTGTGGAAACTGTGCGGGGTATACCGACATGGTCTAAGCAATAGCTATGTTAGTGCCACATATTTGTGGGTACCGGTAGCCTTTGATTCAATCAAAGAGAATATAGGGCCGCTGAGTGATGTCATGAAGCACTAATGAACTTCTAGAACCTTTACTTGACCAACTTGGCCTTTTAGGATGTAGTGAGATGACCGGCTTTGGTGCAGTCTGAAGTTGGTAGATACTCAATACTACACTCATTGAGGGTTGGTTTCTTGGAATATTTCGGTCGCCAGTAAAGAGGCTTATTGAAACAATGAACAAGAAAACAATCCAGTGATATTGAGCTCCTTAGAACCCGGTTACTATTTCTAGGACAGGTTGAGCCAACTAAACTTCAAGAGGTTACTTACCTATGAAACCCCATGCAAGCCTAAACTAGGAACTTGTATGATTTTCTTGTACATATATACTTGTGCATAACATCATGAACATCATGAAGCATCATATGCATCCATTAACCATTTCAAGGATTTTGGAAATTCATCTTTGTTCTTATTTTGTAGGATATGGAGTCACTTCGCAGGAAAACTATCCAAGTCAACCTTGTAAGAATTTCTCCACAACTCAGGGAGCTAGCTTCAAGATTCCTGAGAATTCCCCATTCACCGAGAGACATGGTAGTCTACTTAACCTAGTCACTTCCAACACAGAGGAAGACATGATGAAAGTTCTCTTCCAGTTCTTTGACCCTTTGCATCACTGCTTCACATTTCCTGACTACCAGCTTGTGCCCACTTTGGAGGAATTTTCTCAACTCTTGAGGATTCCTATTCTCAATCAACTACCTTTCAACGGTATGGAAAGAGATCCAAAGCTAGAAGAGATTGCTCAAGCCCTGCACTTGCACTCATCTGATGTCACAACCCATTGGGAAACTAGAAGTGGTGTCAAAGGCTTCTTGGCAAAGTTCTTGTTTGAGAAGGCCCAGAGCTGTTGGAATTCTCTAGACTTACAAGCTTTTGAGGAGATTGTAGCTCTTCTCATCTATGGGATGGTCTTATTCCCTAACCCTGACCAACTCATAGACGTGAGTGCTGTCAAAATCTTCATGTCTCGCAACCCGGTGCCTACATTACTTGGAGATATCTTACACTCTTTTCACACTCGTACAATGAGGAAAAGAGGTGTTCTCATGTGTTGCACTCCTCTCTTGGCAAGATGGTTTATTTCTCATCTTCCCCAATCAGTCTTGAAGAATGAGCAAGGTTTGAGGTGGTCACAAAGGTTGATGACTCTTACACATTCAGATATTCATTGGTGTTCTCGGTCCAAAGAGAATGTCATCATTGTCGACCGTTGTGGAGAATCCCCTAATGTCCCTCTACTTGGAATTAGGGGAGGCATTACCTACAACCCCTGATTGGCTCTAAGACAGTTTGGTTATGCCCGAAGGGATGGCCCACATGATATGCTAATTCAAGGCTTGGTTTTCGACTACGACAACCACGATCAAGGTCTTCGCCAAAGATTTATCTGAGCTTGGATAATGCCAAACAAGGTAGATAGTAAGACCTTGGGACACAAGAATTCCATCCCTCTTGAGCCTTACCTCAAGTGGGTACGAACCCGCGCCCAAAGTCTTATGATTCCTTACCCCTCCATTCTCCCAGTGATTATAGAGCCTGTTAAGGAAGGAGAGGTTCCATACACCATCCTACATCCTAACATGCCAACATCACTCGAGGATTTACAAAGGAGTTGGGTACAGCTCAAGGGAGAGCATGACACTTTCGAAGCCCAATTCTACGCAAGCGAGAAGAAGGTTTTGGAACTCACTCAGCTACATCACGAAGAGCGGACTCTCAACACCTACATTGCACCAAAGAGGATGCGCAACGTCTTTTTATCTTAGAATTTTGTATTATTTTTCCCAAGGGGCATTGATGTACTCGAATTCTATTTTATTAATATAACGTGTGTTTCTTTTTGTTTAAAACAAATTTGAATTTTTGAATCCTTGAAAGCATTGCATGAATACATATCATTCATCATAAGCATAAACAGGTCTTTGCAACAAGTTTCCTCATCCATCTACTGTTTATTTCAGAAAGAGATAGATCTTGAACAGACGTTTAAAGACTTGCAAGCTCAAAATTCACAATTTCAACAACTACTCATGACCTTGGCCAAGGGGCAGGAGTAGCTCAAGACTCTGCTAGAAAAAGAAAAAGAGAAAAAGAAGAAGAATCCAGTTGGTGTGGTTATCATGGGAAGAAGGTTTGAGGGACAAGCCAGAAGGACCTTGGAATTTCCAACAACATCTGATGAAGGGGAAAGAAAAGGAAAAGAAACAGCAGTACCATCAGATTCCGAAGCAGAAGAAGAGGAAGAAGAGGACTACTCTAAACAACAATACCCTCCGGTCGATGACAAATACAAACACTTGGAAGAGCGCCTAACCGCTATGGAAATACAGAGAGTATCGGGTCTGGATTTTGAGGAGTTAGGGCTGGTGTCAGGAATTGTGATCCCGCCAAAGTTTAAAGTGCCATTATTTGCCAAGTATGATGGGGTGTCTTGTCCCAAAATGCACCTTCGATCTTATGTCAGGAAGATTCAGCCGCATTCTGCCGACAAAGACTTATGGGTCCATTTCTTCCAAGATAGTTTATCAGGAACGCAACTTGATTGGTTCTACCAGTTGGAGAGGGCTTATGTGCATAACTTGGAAGACCTTGCCGCTACATTCTATAAATAGTACCAATACAATGCAGATTTGGCTCCAACCCGTACTCAACTTCAGAGTATGGGCATGGTTTCAAATGAATGTTTCAAAGAATACGCCCAAAAGTGGAGGGATTTAGCCGGAAGGGTGCAACCCCCTTTATCTGAAAGAGAGTTAGTGGACATGTTATTGGGAACTCTTTCAGGCCCTTTCTTTAATCATCTGATTGGAAGCTCCTCTGCAGGGTTTACCGAATTGATTTTAACTGGCGAGAGGGTGGAAGCCGGTATAAGAAGTGGGAAAATTCAGAAAGACGCATCTACCTCTGCTGCTGTGAAAAAGCCCTTCACTGGGAAGAAGGAAGTTTCTGCTATTTATTCATAGAGAAATCAGGGAAGAACTGAGCGCCGGCCAACGGTGGGGGCCATTATGATTCAAAAGCCTGCATCAAACCAGCCAAGATCAGACCAGCCAAGAAACAATCAGCCGAGAAATAATCAGCAAAGGGTGGAAAGGCCAGTACGGTAATTCACCAAGATAAACATGACTCCAACTCAAGTCCTACCATATCTTTTGAAGTTGAATCTGGCCATGCTAAAGGAGGCCCCCAAAAATCCCAATACTACATCTCATCACTACCATCTGAATGCCAGGTGCGCATACCATTATGAAAGTCCAGGGAACGACACCAACAACTGTTGGGCTCTGAAGAACAAAATTCAAGACCTGATTGACTCAAAGGAGGTTGAATTTGAAGCACCTGAGAAACCGAATGTTATCTCCGCTCTGATGCCTAAGCACAATACCAATGCTGCTGAGGAGGACTTATTTGTTTCCACTGTGGATGAACTTTTGACTCCGCTCTCGATCATCAAGTTGAATTTGTTAAAAGCTGTTGAATTCCCAGGTTGTGACAAAGATTGCCATATTTGCCTGTCCTCATCATTTGACTGCCCTCTGTTGAAGAAAGGTATCCAACAACTGATTGATAACCAATAAATTTTGTTTGAGAAAGCTCATATTTCACCCATTCCAGTTAAATAAGTTTCAATAATAACCATCTACGCCAATCCTTCCAGGGTCCCTAAAAGACCCGTTAGGATTACATCTGCTTCTATGACTACTCCGCTTAAGATAACAGTGCTCGGGCCGACCCCTTACAAATCAGATAAAATGGTACCATGGAATTATGGTGGAGAAATCTACTACCATGGTATCAAACAGATTGAATCAACTGCCGAAGAAGAAAGCTCCGAGGAGGACAAGTCTGACATCACTAACATTGCCAGAACAAGCAAGATTACCTGTAGTGGGAGAATCTTCTCTCTAGAGATTGCCCCTCCAAAGGCAGTCTTTGGACCCGTGGCCATTCCGAAGATTACCTCCGCACCAGTGATTGTACCTGCAAGCGTACCTACCGACCAAGACAATACAATTCTTATCCCTACTTCCACTGTTGAGAATAAAGGAAAGAATGTTCAAGAGGAGCCTGTCCTGACGAAGGCTCAATCACTAGCTATTCCTGAAACATCCAAGAAGGAGATGGAAGAAATCCTAAGGATAATTAAGAAGAGTGATTATGATGTGGTTGAACAACTGGGGAAAACCCCCTAGAAGATCTCCATGTTGGCTTTGCTGTTGTGCTTTGAGGCACATGCAAAAGCTCTAGTGAAATTTCTGAAGACATCACATGTGCCGCAAGAGACGTCTGCGGACCAATTCCAAGAGTGTGTGGCCAGTCTGACAGCTGATAATGGCTTGGGTTTCTCTGATGCTGACTTGACACCCAAAGGGAGAAAACACAACGATGCACTACATATCTCAGTGGAGTGTAGAGGGACGACCCTAGCCCATGTGTTGGTAGACATTGGTTCATCTCTGAACGTCTTACCAAAGAAAGCCCTTGATAGATTGGATTGTGAATGCCTAACCCTGAAACCCAGTAACATAGTTGTGAGAGCTTTTGACGGATCTAAGAGGATGGTCCATGGGGAGGTGGACATCCCGATAAAAGTGGGAACTCAGACTTTCAACTCCACTTTCTATATGATGGACATCCGTCCTTCCTACTCTTGTCTGTTGGGACGCCCCTGGATTCACAATGCCGGTGATGTCACCTCCACTTTGCATCAGATGCTGAAGTACCCTGTCCAAGGGAAGATCATAACTGTCCATGCGGAAGAGGAATACATGATTAGTCATCTGAATTCTTTCTGATATATGGAATTGGATGGCGAGTTCATTGAAACCCCTTTCCAACATTTTGAAGAAGTCTCTCAGGAAATAGCGGCAACCAAGGTAGTATCCTCAGTTCCTATAATCACAAGACCTCCACTTCGGATGTCATCTCTAAAGGATGCAAAGGCAGTAGTGGAAGAGGTCGGATGCACCATCTGGGGGAAGCTTCCATACATCCCATACAAATCATACAAGTTTGGCTTGGGGTTTACTTCTATCGCTCAGAAGACTGTGCGTCGCGCCCGTGCTGGAGGGCCACCTGTGAAGATTACCAACCAAGGGGTCAATGCAGTGGAAGACGGTGAAGAAGATGGCAGCTTAGAGGATTGGATATTTCCTACTGTCAGCGGAGGACTTCACAACTGGGAAGCCAAAGACTTTGTCCCAATCACTTTCATATCTCAGTAATTTATCTGTTACATTTATGTTGGACTTGTAATATAAACAAACAATTCGTAGATTTTCAACCATGTGTCTTACCCGAGGCACATTGGTCTATTTGTAAGGGTTTTTATTTCATTTTTATATGTCATTTCAATGAATCATGGACGCTTTTTCATATAAACCTTTTATGCTCATTGTCTTTCTTTTACATTTTATTGTTTTAAGATGGCTATACCCTTACACACACCACACTCATAAATGCAGGTACCCTTCCATTTCGGATCCCATGGGTAACGATATTGCTATAGCCTTCAGTGACTCTGAAGATCTGGTCTACCAAGCCGAATACGAAGGTGAGGAAGATTGTGAGGTGCCAGGGGAATTAGCCAGACTTCTACAACAAGAGGAAAGAGCAATTCAGCCTCACGAGGAGCTGTTGGATACTATCAATCTGGGTACCGAGGAAGACAGAAAGGAAATCAGAGTGGGTGCCTAGCTAGAGCCGAGTGTCAAGGAGCGCTTAATTCAGTTGTTGCATGATTACGTTGAGATCTTTGCCTGGTCATACGAAGACATGTCGGGACTCGATGCAAACATTGTGGTACATCGTCTGCCAACAAGAGAAGATTGTCCACCTGTGAAACAAAAGGTCCGCCACATGAGATCTGACATGTCAGAGAAGATCAAAGCTGAAGTCATGAAACAGTTCAACGCTGGATTTCTGGCTGTTACTTCCTATCCATAATGGGTTGCTAACATTGTTACCGTGCCTAAAAAGGACGGCAAAGTGAGAATGTGTGTGGACTACAAAGATTTAAACAGGGCCAGCCCTAAAGATAACTTTCCACTTTCGCACATTGACATCCTGGTTGACAATACAGCTCAGCACAAAGTTTTTCTTTCATGGACGGATTCTCAGGTTACAACCAGATCAAAACGGCACCTGAGGACATGGAGAAAACTACATTTGTCACGCAGTGGGGTATGTTTTGCTACAAAGTGATGCCACTCAGACTAAAGAATGTCGGGGCCACCTATCAACGCGCCATGGTAGCTTTGTTTCATGATATGATACATCATGAGATAGAGGTCTACGCAGATGACATGATAGCCCGATCACAAACGGAAGAAGAACGCCTTGATCATTTGCAAAAGCTGTTTGTCAGGTTGAAGGACTACAAGCTAAGATTAAACCCGAACAAGTGCACCTTCAGAGTCCGATCCGGTAAACTCTTGGGTTTCATCGTCAACAACAAAGGCATCGAGGTTGATCCTGCCAAGGTTAAAGCTATACAAGAAATGCCAGCTCCTTGCACTGAGAAGGAAGTCAGGGGATTCTTGGGACGCCTAAACTACATTACTAGGTTCATTTCTCACCTAACATCTACTTGTGAACCAATCTTCAAACTGCTGAAGAAAGATCAGGTAGTTAGATGGAATGATGACTGTCAAGTTGCTTTCGACAAAATCAAAGAGTATTTAGAAGAGACTCCTGTCTTGATGCCACCAATCGAGGGAAGACCTCTAATCATGTATCTGACCGTCTTAGAGAACTCAATGGGGTGCGTATTGGGGCAGCATGACGAGTCTGGCTGAAAAGAGCATGCCATTTATTACCTGAGCAAAAAGTTTACCGACTGTGAAACCAGATATTCACTGCTCGAGAAAACTTGATGCGCTCTGGTATGGGTTGCTCGCCGACTAAGACAGTATATGTTGACTCATACCACTTTGCTGATATCTAAGATGGATCCGATAAAGTACATCTTCGAAAAACCTGCTTTGTCTGGAAGGATAGCTAGATGGAAGATGATCCTAACAGAATATGACATACAGTACACGGCCCAAAAAGCTATAAAGGGCAGTGTGCTAGCTGATCATCTTGCCCATCAAGCTGTAGAAGATTATTAGTCCATGAAGTTTAACTTCCTTGACGAAGACATCATGATAGTAGACAACTGTGAAGGAATCAGACCATATGACGAACCTGAAAAAGGATCCCGATGGACCCTGTTCTTTGATGGGGCATCCAATGCACTTGGTAACAGTATCGGCGCCATGCTCATATCTCCTGAAGGATGCCATACTCCTTTTACAGCCATACTTTGCTTCAATTGTACAAACAATATGGCAGAATATGAAGCATTCATCTTTGGACTCAAGGCTGCCATAAACTTGGGAATCAAATCTTTAGTGGTGTTTGGGGATTCAGCTTTGGTCATCAGTCAGATCAAAGGGGAATGGGACACTAAGCATCCAAACCCCATCCCTTACAAAGAACATGTTTTGACACTGCTACCACATTTCGAGCAGATTACCTTCGAGCATTTCCCGCGAGAAGAAAATCAGCTAGCAGATGCTACAATGTCATCCATGTTTAAACTTAATTGGGATAACGAGGCTCCCCAAATCACCATTGAACGAATGGACGAACCAGCGCATTGTCAAGAGATTAATACCAAAGAAGTAGTGGACCAGCCTTGGTTTCATGAAGTCAAAAGGTATCTCGAGGCTCAAGAATATCCTGAAGGGGCTTCAGTCAACGACAAAAAGTTCTTAAGGAGATTCTCTGCTAAATATTTCCTGAGTAATGGCATCCTGTACAAACGCAATCATGACTCTATTCTGCTCCGTTGTGTGGACAAAGTTGAAGCTGAAAAGATCATGGCTGAACTGCATGAAGGTACCTTTGGCACTCACTCTAACGGGCATACAATGGCAAAGAAAATCCTACAGGCAGGCTATTATTGGTCTACCATGGAAGCAGACTGCTATCAACATTCCAGGACTTGTCATAAGTGTCAAATCTATGCAGACAAGGTGCATGTGCCCCCCGGTTCCTATAAATGTCTTAACAGCTCCTTGGCCCTTTGCTATGTGGTGGAATCGATATGATTGGGGAGATCAAACCTACAGCCTCCAATGGACACCGCTTCATTCTAGTGTCCATTGATTATTTCACAAAGTGGGTCGAAGCAGCTTCCTTCGCATCCGTTACCAAGAATGTTGTTGCCTGCTTCATCAAGCATAATCTCATTTTCCGGTACGGTATCCCAGAAAGAATCATCACTGATAACGGTACAAACCTTAACAATACTATGATCACCGCCTTGTGCGAGAAGTTCAAAATTCAACATCACAATTCATCCCCCTATCGGCCAAAGATGAATGGTGCAGTCGAAGCTGCGAACAAAAACATTAAGAACATCATACAGAAAATGACAGTCACCTACAAGGACTGGCATGAGATGCTACCGTTTGCTCTCCACGGGTACCGTACCACGGCTTGCACGTCAACTGGGGCAACACCATATTCTCTAGTTTATGGCATGAAGGCTATTTTACCTAATGAGGTTTAGATCCCCTCTTTGAGAATCATGAAGGATGCAGGTTTGAGTGAAGACGATTGGATTCAAACCCGACTTGATCAGTTGAGCTTAATTGACGAAAAGAGACTTACTGTTGTTTGCCACGGTCAGACGTATCAAAAACGGATGATCAAATCTTTCAACAAGAAAGTCAGACGCCAAGTGTATCAAGTTGGAGATCTAGTGATCAAGCGCATCATCTTGCCACAAAGTGATCCCAGGGGCAAATGGACTCCTACCTACGAAGGACCATTTGTAATCAAGAACATCTTTTCTGGTGGGGCAATGATCTTAACCACCATGGACGGCGACGACCTGCCGCACCCTGCGAACACAGACATAGTCAAAAGATACTACGCATAAGAGACACGCTAGGTTGATACACCTAGGCAAAACAAAGGCATCCCGGTGAACCAAAAAGGTTCAGGCAAAAATTAGGGATAAAAAAAAAATATGTACACCCGGTAAGTTGAAAACCCGAAAGGGCGACTTGGGCAAAAAAGGGTTTCCCGGTGAATCGAAAACCCGAAAGGGCGGTTCAGGTAAAAGTTAGGGAATTAAAGTGTATGACTATGTCTCGTCGGATCACTTTAAGGACAATCTCTTCACCAACAAACTTGAGGCTTCTGATCAATCCAATCATCTTCAGCCGAAGCAGCAAATGGACAAGATATTCAGAGATACAAAGTCTATAGCAGAATGGGAACCCCATGGGATTTTTTACACATAGCTATTCTTTCTTTGTATAAATTTTTCTTATGACACCATCCTCTTACTATGATGTCTGTCTCTTTTGTATTAAATACTTATTCAAAAGTAAATACAAAGATATCTCTTTAAAGTGCAGAAAACCTTTTGTCCTATTCTTTTTTACACTTGTGTTTTATTTGCAAAAACGTCCAATGATTCATTAATGAACATATGCATTTGAACATAATTACTGTTTACAAATAAACGAATTGGAAAAGAACAATTACTACAGGTTGAAAGAATAGGAAAATGTCTTTAGGCTATTCCATGAACAATCCCTACAGTACATCATCCAGATCCCCAGCGAAGCCAAAACTTTGAACTACAGATCCCCAGTTGAGCTGAAACTTCCAACTACCAATCCCCAGTGGAGCCAAATCTTCAAACTATTAATCCCCCGTGGAGACCATTCAGTTTCTCCAAATTCCCCAGCAAGTTATCTTGAAGCCTGAAAAACGATCGGACAACAGTTAACTTCTGCCTCTTCCCAACCCCGGATAACTCCCCAGTAGAGTGGCAAACAACCCAAACTCCTGAGCTCTTTCCAAAACAGGAATAAGATTTCTTCCCCACAGAGTTTTCATCACTCCCCAACAGAACAAGGATTCCCTTTTGTTTAATTCCCAGCAGAAGTCATCAGAGTTCTCTGGATTCCCCAACAGAATGAAAATTCTCAATCCCCTGCAGAAGTCATCAAAGTTCTCTGGATTCCCCAAGTAGATTACTCAAGAAGTATATGGCATTACTCTCACAACAGATTTTTTGTCAATACTCCAACTTCAAGACCTGAAGAATCCCTATATCCCCAGAGAAATCGCCAAGGATTTCTTATCCTCAACAGTCAAGGATTTATTTTCCCCGGCAACAGTCAAGGATTTATTTTCCTCAGCATTACAGCAAATTAGCTTGCATGCGCATACATTACATCCATATATCATGAACATTGACAAAGCATATTTATTGCATCATACATTTCATGCAACATAACTTTGTGTTTCAGCTAACATTTTACCCTTTTCATGATAAAATTAACATCTACCTTTAACAATGTTCAAAGATTTCAGATACAGTACAGATACACTCCAGACACGGAAGTCATTCTGTTACTCATTCGAGATTCGTCTTTCAAGATACAGTACAGATACACTCCAGACAAGGATGCCATCCTGATACTCATTCAACGACAACTCCTAGATACAGTTCAGATATGCTTCAGATACGGATGCCATTTTGTCGCTTATTCAGATTTCAACATCAAGATACAGTCCAGATATACTCCAGACACGGAAGTCATTCTGTCACTTATTCAGATTCTAGTTCAGACACAGCTCGGATACGCTCTAGACACGGATGCTATTCCATTGCTCATACAGATTCAGTTTCCAGATACAGTTCAGATACGTTCCAGATAGGGACACCATTCTGATACTCATTCTTTTTGACTTACAACTTTCAATTCAAAAAATATTCTTGGATGGAATCTACAAGCCCATCTCCAACAAGATTCTATCACCTCTCTAAAAGGCATATTTAAGCCCATTCCCTCAACTACACTTTATCGAGTGCAAATTTATGGGCACTCTAGTGTCCAATCATCTTTTACCTTCGAGTCACGAACGGCAAAACTCGTCAAGCTAACTCTTCAGGTTCAAGAAGATTGAACATGGGCAGCTATTGTACCCCAAAATTTTCCCTCTCATTTTTCAAGATTTTCCTCACAAGACTTCTTGGACTCAAGACAAGATTAGGGTTTGGTCAGCTCAAGACACCTCATCTTGCACTGATAACCTGAAATTAGGGTTTGAGTTTGCACAAGGATTTTTGGACCACCAATGCTTCATGTGACTTTCATACACCATCTTGGATCCCTAAGATTTCTCATGTTAAGTTTCAAGCCTTGAACCACATTTTTGATCAGTCAATTGGATAGTTGACCTAAAAATCAGCTGTATTGGGGAAAAAGTCAACCATGGCCAATTTATAGTCAAACTTCATAATTTTTGATCCACATCAACATTTTAGACTCATATGTACCATTTGATCAAGTTTGGATCACAACTCCTCAAGAAATTTGATCAAATCATCAAAAGGGCAAAATGGTCAAAATTAGGGTTTTGACTGAGAAAGGGAAATTTCTGATTTTTAACCTAGCCAGTGACCAATTGATTTCAAGCATGATTTCAAGGGTTCAATTTCATCATCTTGACCTAATTATATGGTTCAAAAGATATCAAGTTCATTGGATTGACAGATGAATTTTCCAGTCAACTGATCAAAAGTTAATTGTGCACTGAAAAGTCAAACTTTGACTTTTTGGTCAAAATCAAGTACCAAGGGTCATAATTCATCAAGATATGTAAAAACATGAAACTTGTTCACCAAGAAAACCAATTTTGAAAATTAGGGTTTTGAATTTGAAAATTTTCATAATTTAGAATTTTTCTAAGTATGGAAATTTTCTTTTTTTTCCCAACTTTTCACCACTTTTTCACCATGATACAATTTGATTCAAAGAAAACTTACAACATGAAAGTTGTAGTACTCCATGAAATCTACAACCTTGATTCACAAATTTTTCCCAAAAGATGCTTGGATCTCAAGTTATGAATTTATGAATAGAGGTCCATGAACTAAATGACTTAGTGAAAATTTGCCCTAATTTAGGCAGGGTTTTGACCCAACTTCATGGACATTTTTCACCTAGTTCCAAGAGGTATCTCAAAATGAATTTCAAATATGGATTATATAGCACATTGCAAGCTTTCCAAAATGTCCAAGAACTCTCCAAGATCATTTGTGGTTAGGGAGAATCGAAGAAGAGAAATTGGCATTTTGTCACTTTTGTTCATGCCATTTTTACAAAGTATCAAGTTGCAAATATGATCTTGGATGCTTGTACCTTGCATTACAGGTCCTAAACTCATTCTACACTCCATAATTAAATTCAAACTCAGAGGTTAAAGGCTTTATTTTCACTTTTGAAGCATTGTACAAGTTGTAATTCCATAAATGGCCAAAAGTTCACAATGCCATTTTCATAAAGTAAGCTTTTGTAACTTTATCAATCTTGAGCCTTGGACCTGTTTCTTTGAGGCAAGCAACTTCCACAGGTATCAAGCATTGTGTACCAACTCCTATCAGCTCACAAGCCAGCCAGTACAAGCATGTTGCACAAGTCATCTCACTTTTCTTAAAACGCAAGAAAGTTAGCCAAAAGTTCAGAACTGGTACAGCTAGTAAAGAGTGACTTTGTATCCATTATATACATATTCACAAACTTATCACAAGCCAGGACACGAATTGATAGCATCCAAAATACTCTCAAGCTCAAAAAATACAAAATTCTTCCCAAACATTGCAGTTCTGCAAAATCATTGCCAACTTCATTTTGGCTCGTGCGTTTTGCCCTTTAACATTTGAAACATCTTCCACATATCCTACCAAAGCTATCCAAGCATTCATCCTGCATCTGTAAGCCCTGTTTCAGCCATTGCCATTTTCAAACTTGGAGCTTGCA
Organism: Vicia faba; assembly: GCA_948472305.1. Classification (NCBI taxonomy): domain Eukaryota; kingdom Viridiplantae; phylum Streptophyta; class Magnoliopsida; order Fabales; family Fabaceae; genus Vicia; species Vicia faba. The sequence goes on from OX451739.1 coordinate 1,602,392,459, forward strand.
ACTTGACTTCTACAAAGAGTTTCAGCCATCCACAAAGCAATCTAGGCATTGGAATAGCTTCAGGGTAGTTCAAGAAAGCTCACACGATCCTCAGGCCTCACTCAAAGTCCCCACATTGTCATATCCAAATCCAGCTGAAGGAGGTATTTTTCAAAACTCTATCTCTCTATTTAAGCATCCTCAAGCCACGATTTGTGAAGAAAAAATGTAGCCTTTATCTTGGTGAAGCTGTACATATGCATACTTGTCATTTATATTAACTGAGCTAAGAGAATTTGAAGCTTGAAGTTGCTGAAATATTTAGGTCACAATTTAGGGCCATTAAAATTCTTCCTGATCTTTGCGAGTTAGGTTACAAATTTTATATCATTGGAATCGTGAGAGAAAATGCTACATATTTTGTGTTATAAATTTTTGTTTTTATGCAAGCAATAGCAAGTTACAGATTTGAAGAAGAAACGCGCGCAGAGCTGAAGGACAGGGACGAAGATGACTGGCTTGGGCCTTGGCGCGCCTGGGCATTTTGTTTTAATTTTTGCACCCTCCTGACCACTATTAGCACCCCCTGATTCTTGTTTTATATTTTTTGCATTTTTCTTTATATTTTCATGTTTATTGCTTTTAATCATTTTTTCTGAACATTAAAAAATCTAATAAATAATTAAATAATTTTTTGCAATTTTATTTTATTTTTTTATTATTTTTTTACATAGAAAATAGCTTATTAGAATAAATAGAATTTTATTTTCTTATATAAATTGTAAATACATTTAAAAATACCATACATTTTTATTTTATTATTTTACATATAAAATATTCATTTTCTCATACATATTTAATTTTTAAATATTGACATATAATATTATTTATTATTTTCTTGTACAAAAATGGACAAAATAAATAATAGGAAACATATATTTCTTTAATCAAAAAATTAGGGTTTCACCCCTTTCCAAAAATAATAATATTTTTTCTCTTATTTATGGGGTTTAAATAATTTATTTTCTCATACCAAAAAACAAATACAAAACTTTTTTGCATAAATACATTTTTATTGCATTTTTAATATTTGTATATTTATTTAATTTGCACATTATTCAATTGGGTTGTAATAGTATTTTTAGGGTTTATTTTGTGCAATATCCCCATTCAAAAACTTGTATCCCCCCTCCCATAATAATTGTTGTAATAGCTTAGTTTACATTTACGTAATTTATCACATTTATACCATGCTTAGTAAACTAGGGTTTGCATGACAAGACCAAAAAAACAAAACAAATAGAAAAGACCTAATCCAAAACAAATCAAATGCATGAAAAATGACACACATTGCACACAAGCACCCTTAGGGTTTCTCCCACTTGGTTGCCTAAAATAAAATGGCCATGTTACGCATGCGAAGTATCTTGGCAAAACAAAACAAAAATAAGATCATAGTCCCTCGATGACGCTATCAAAAGGTTGCCTAAACAAAATGTCTTGGTCCCTCAAACATGCTAAGATACTTGGCAACATTGCTATCATGGTTATACGATGACCCACGCCCGTCCCGTTTAACATCCAAAGATAGGGTTGTCTACCAAAACAATTATAGGTCAACAATGTCAAAGGAATAAAAATGCACAAGAAAGACATTTGAGTAGGTAGATAGCTTCTAAGTTACTTGCTCCATTTCAAACAATCCTTGCTATTTTCAAAAACAAACACATACATATTTCAAAACATTTCAAAACATCTTACAAAACATTGAAAACATTTTCAAAAGACAAACATCTTTGTATACATTCTTACGAACGAGAATCATTACAAAGATTGCCTAAACGATGGCCTCTTTCCAAAATACTTTCAAAAATCACACCAAAAACAAAGCACCATTTCAAACAATTTCAAAAGCAAAGCAAGTGATCTAAGCAAGTTACTAAGAGCCCATGGAAAACTATGGATGAAAAGGGTGCTAGCACCTTCCCTTTTCATAATCTACCCCCCGAACTCAAGAAAACATTTCAAATGTCTTTCCTGTGCTTTTTTACCTTTCCTTTTGGATAAAATAAAAGTCGGTGGCGACTCTTGCTAAACCGCAACATTTGCAACGAAACACGAAACCTCAAGTCAGTTCTCCCACCATATCACAACAGGAAAGACCTTTGAGATGTTTTCTTGAGTTCGGGGGGTAGATTATGAAAAGGGAAGGTGCTAGCACCCTTTTCATCCATGGTTTTCCATGGGCTCTTAGTTACTTGCTTAGATCACTTGCTTTGGTTTGTTTGAAATGGTGTTTGATGTGGTTTTGAAAGTATTTTGTAAAAGAGGTCATTCGTTTAGGCAATCTTTGTAATGATTCTCGTTCGTAAGAATGTATACAAAGATGTTTGTCTTTTGAAAATGTTTTCAATTTTTGTAAATATGTTTTTGAAATGTGTATGTGTTTGTTTTTTAAAATAGCAAGGATTTTGTTTGAAATGGAGCAAGTAACTTAGAAGTTATCTACATACTCAAATGTCTTTCCTATGTATTTTCTATTCCTTTGACATTGTTGACTTACCATTGATTTGGTAGGAAACCCTATCTTTGGATGTTAACGGGACGGGCGTGGGTCATCGTATAACCATGATAGCAATGTTGTAAAGTATCTTAGCATTTTTGAGGGACCAAGATCATTATGTTTAGGCAACTTTTAGATAGCGTCATCGAGGGACTATGATCTTATATTTGTTTGTTTTGCCAAGATACTTCGCATGCGTAACATGGCTGTTGTACACAAAAATTTTCCCTTCCATATTTCTCAAATATTTCAAGAAATATCCCCAAGTTGCTCAAGGTAGTCCAAGGGTTGGCCAGACAAGCTCTCTCCTAAGGGAGTCTACCTCAAATTAGGGTTTCATGTTGCATCAAGATACTTGAGTCCAAGTGATCCCAAATGCTCACAAATATACTAATATGTTCTCAATATCATCCATGTCAAGTTTCAAGCCTTGCAGAGGAAGTTTGCTTAATTGCTCAAAGGCCTGAAAATCGACTATGCTAGGGCAAAAGTCAATTGTGGCCCACATACAGTCAAACTTCAAGATTTTTAGTCAAAATTCTCATTTTGAAGGATATTTCATCATTTTATCAAGGGTTGATCATGATTCATCAAGGGTTGCTCATAATTCATCAAGACTCAAAAGTTGCTAAATTAGGGTTTTGTAGGAAAAGTCAACCCAACTTTGACCAAGCATAACTTTCTCATACTTTATGAGAAATGACCCATCCAAAGCTCATTTTGAAGAGTATGCAATTACCTACAATCCATATTCATCTCCCAAGTTCAAAATATGCACTCACAAGAAGTAATGAATTTGGACATTATAGGTCATTTTGGAAAGTCAACAAAAACACTTTTTTTGTCAAAGCTTCATACATGAGCATGGAATATAAAATTGAGATGAGACAAAATTGCTTCTTATATGACATCTCAAGCTTTCTAAAAAGTCCAAGAACACCTTCAAAGAGTCAAAATTGAGGAAGTTATGCATTGGTGAAGTTGACCCTTTTTGCAAAATTGCCAAAAGTCAATTATGCCTAAAACTTCAAATTTTGCCAAATGGGTCCAATCTTTTTCACTTGTTTTGAGTTGGCAACATAGTCCACGGGATCTAGCCCTTGCCACTTTTCATTATCATGTTTTTATTATTTATTTTGATTTTTATTTGATTTGAATCAATTTTAATCAAAATAAATCATATAAAATCCAAAACATTGAAAACACACGATTTTGTGCTTGTTTTAGGTCTTAAATTACAGTTAGCAAGTATTCAAATTCGTGCAAGGCATTAGGGTGGACAAAAAGATTGGATTTAGGCCAATTTTGGAATGATATTCAAGAGGATCAGATCACAATCAAATTCAATAATGGAAGAAGATTGAGTACAGCCTATCAACCCTAATCCATTCCTTGATACATATAGAACGAAGGCAGGCTAAAAACGAGGTTAGAAGGAGGCGCAACATCAAGAACAAAAACTTGAAAAATCAAGAAAAAGTGCAAGATTGAATTCCTATTTCCAGGCATCCTCAAGGCCTTCTAACTATCCCAATCGATTCCTGGGAGTGTAAGCAAGCTAAAGCAATCAAGAACCAAGCCTTTCCAGTACCCAAAAGCGCTGTAAGTCCATCACGATATCCATGAAATTTTGAATTCGGTTAGCACGATTTAGGCATTGTTAGCATGAATTAACTATAGATTCTTGACCCATGGAACATTTGCAAGCTTTCTGCATCGTTTAATTTCATTTATATGTCATGTGCAAGATTTCACCATGGCTAGGTTTTGTAGCTTCGAATTAGGGTTTTTGTATGCAGGAAAAATTAGCCTTGGTGAAGGGTGCCATCATGTTCAGAAGGATGATATGAATCTAACCATAGCATTAGGTGTCATTTATATGGCCCATGGAAGATTTGGGAACGAACCCTGTTTATAGCAACAGACAAACGTCCGTAGGTAAAAGTCTGGGACTTTTACCCACGGAGAGAGGAAGAAGATGGCCAGTTGGCGTCTCTCCATTGGCCTATTCAAACTCTGGCGCGCGTTTTTTGACATCCTCCACTAATTCTTATTTTTATATATTATTATTATTATTCATTATTTTTACAAACGAACACAAGTGGTGCAGTGGTGAGTGTAGCGTGGAAATTGCTTCAGGACCTGGGTTCGAATCCCAGGTCCCCCAAATATTTCATATTTTTTCCTTCCAGGTGATCTAGCGTGTACATGAGGCCAGCGACCACCATGGTCCATCATAATCCAAAGCGCCAAGTGTCCTGAAGGCCAGATCCAAAGGCTATCAAGGGAAGAACACCATGAGGCTCAGTCAATGCATTGCATAGGATCATAGAAAGTCAAAACGGACCTCTTTTAGTTTTGGGCCAAGGCTTACTATTTGCACCCCCCTTCAGATTGCCTCTCAGGCCCAAATCTCTTTCTCTATACTTTTTTTATTTGTCTTAATTTATTTGTTTATTTTATTTACTAACAAATTAATTATTTTCTTTTTATCAAAAAATCATAATAAATATTTTTCACCAATTAGATTTAGGTATTTTTATCAATAAATTTATTAATTTAGTTAGATTTAATTTTAGGTAAAACTTTAATTACTTTGTAAATAACTTAAAAAATAATTAGAATAAATATGTTTTATTACTAACTTAATTATATTCTATTTTTTCCTAAAATAACCAAAAAAAACAAAAATAGGTTATTTTATTATTTTCATTAATTAATTTAAATTAGCTAATTAATTTGTACATTTATTTTTAAAACCTAATCTTTTTTTCTTAAAAAATATCAAAAAAACAACAAAAGCATTTTCTCTTTTCATTAGGATAGAAGGGTCAAAACCCTAGTTTGCATTCGTTCTAATTTTCTCGTGTGCTTTATTTTTTATTTATCATATTAATGTAACTACCTACAGTTTTTAATAGTTTAATTAGGACATTTATTTACATTTACCGCTTTACTTTTCAAGGGTTTGTTTTTGGCTATGTAAATACCTGAAGCCTTGTAATAGTTTAGTTTAACTTCCGTACTTTAAATTCCACAAAATATTTAACTGTTAGATGTATGACATTAGGATGCATGACAAGAATGTATGTAATTTTAAAACAATTAGACAACCCTAAATGTGCAAAGATAATAAATCTGAAACTGAATCACTCGCACATGTGCACTCCTAGGGTACACTCCCACTTGGTTGCCTTCGGTAAACGGTCGTTGAGTATAGGATGCTTTAGTGGTTGTCCTTTTGTCTAAAAGATCGAAGTTGCCTTGGAAAGGTTGCCTCGAATATTGTTGCCTCGGATAATTGATCTAAGATATTAGGGTTATTACTAAGACATCCTAACATTGCTTTAGTGACCGTACGTCCCTTTCGGATTGACCCTCAAAACTCCAACGATGGTGCTACCTACTCACTAATAGTGGGATAGCGCTGTCTAAAGGAAACGAATACAGAACGATTCTTTTTTAGAGTAGGTAGATTAGTCCTTAAGTACTTGCTCAATCAAAACAAATTTTTTTCACACTTACACTCCTTTTCAAACAAAGTTTTCAAAAACACTTCATTACACTCTTGAAGACAAAAGCAAGAGTTAAATCAAAGTCAAAACAAAAAATTTTCAAAGCCCACAAACACAAAGAAAACAATTTTGAAAATGATGAGCAAGTACCTAAGAGCCCGTAGATAACTACGGATAGAAAGGGTGCTAATACCTTCCCTTTCTATAATCTACCCCCCGTACTCAGAAATATCTCGAAAAAGGAATTTTTCTGTGCTTTTTTCCTTTCCTTGTTGGATAAAATAAAAGAGAGTGGCGACTCTTGCTTACCGCGACATTTGCGAATACAAAATGCAAACCAGTATTAACAGTCGGTTCTGGCCACCGTATCACAGAACTGGCGACTCTGTTGGGGACTTAATAAGTGGGATGTACCTTAGGATTAGTTCATCACATTGTTTTTAATTGTTTTATCTGTTTGCTTTATCTTTGTGGGCTTTGTATCGGAGTTACTATAGATCCTAACCTGGATTTGAGGACACCTTTTAGGTAAGTAGCAATAGACTATGAGGGAACTGTACAGCGTAGACCGATACGGTTGAAGCAGTAGTTACATTGGTGTGACACATTAGTTGGTACCTATATCCCTTGTGGAGGAACAAGGAGAGTATGGGGCTGCTAATGGGTCATTAAGCATCAACTGACCTTAGAACCTATAATTGACCAACTTGGCAATAGAAAGTAGCAGTATGCTCCACTCATTGAGACCATACTCTCGCGATGGTTCTGGCAGCAAGAAAAGATTGCTAAACTGGAAATATGACCGATTGAGGATGGTCAGTGATATCGAGAACCTCTAGAACCCGGTTACTATTACTAGGACAGGTTGAACCAACTAAACTGTAAGAGGGTAGTACCTAAACTCCATGTCGGCCTAAACTCAAGGGCTATTGTGTGACTTGTTTTCCCTTACCATGTTTGCTATCTGTGATACCTGTGGTGTGTTTTTATCATGACATCATGCATCATGACATAGCATGCATATTTCATTAGACTAACCATTTCAAAGACCGGTGGGATTCATCTTTGTTCTGTTTTGCGGATCATGGCTTCTATGTGCAGAAATACCATTTGAATCAGCTTCGTGTAGATACCTGCTCAGCTTAGAGAGTTGGTTTCAAAGGTTCCTGATACTTCTTCCTTTGTTAGAAGACATGGTCATCTCCTTAGCCTGGTCACTTCAAAGTTGGATGAGCAAATGATGAGCGTCTTGTTCCAGTTCTTTGACCCGTTGCATCACTGTTTCACCTTCCCGGAATATCAGTTGATCCCTACTTTGGAGGAGTTTTCTGATTTACTTAGCATATCTATTCTAGAGCAGACACCCTTTACAGGTTTGGAGATAGCTCCTAGGCCATAGGATATTGCTTCAGCCCTACATCTAACAGTGGCTGACGTAGTATCTAACTGGGAGACTCGGAGTGGGGATAAAGGTTTCTTGGCTAAGTTTTTGATTGATCGAGCTCAATAGTTATGGGATAGTTTGGACTTTCAAGCATTCGAAGACATCCTGGCTCTCCTCATCTATGGACTGGTTCTGTTCCCAAATTCAGATTCTTTTGTCAATGTGAATGCAGTCAAGATCTTCATGTCCCGTAACCCAGTGCCTACACTCTTGGGTGATATTCTACATGCTCTTTATACCCGTATTGTTCGGAGAAGGGGAACCCTCATGTGTTGTACACCGCTGCTGGAGAGGTGGTTTATTTCTCACCTCCCCAAATCTGTATTGAAGAATGAGGAAGGTATGGGTTGGGCTTACAGAATCATGTCCCTTGCTCACACGGACATCCTTTGGAGTACTAAAGATATGGAAAAGGTAGCTGTCATTAATCGGTGTGGGGAATACCCCAATGTTCCATTGCTTGGAATTAGAGGAGGGATAACCTATAATACTTGTTTGGCCTTACGACAGTTTGGACGAGCTCGAAGGGACAGTCCTCATGAGCTGCTGCTTCCAGACATTGTCATTGACTTCAAGGGGGATGTTGAGGGACATCTTCGCAGATTTATACGAGCCTGGGACAGGGTGAACAGGTCTGATCCACGTGATCTAGGAATGAAGACTTCTCTCCCGGTGCAACCATATCTCCAGTGGGTTCGAGCCCGTGCTCAAAAGCTGGGAATGCCATATGAAGCTGTTTTGCCAGTAATTATAGAGCATACTGATGAAGAAGGTGTTCCTTATACGATCCTCCATCCTCATATGCCTACTGATTTGGGGGCATTGAAGAGGTCTTGGATCCAGTTAAGGGAAGAAAGGGATACCTACAGACAGAAGTATCATGAGCAGGAACGAAAGATCCTGAAGCTTACAAGGCAGCTGGAGAATGAGAGGATAATCAACGATTATGTCAGCACGAAAGGAAAACAACCATGGGAATTCTGATGTCTTTTATTGTTTCTAGTTTAGATTTGATTTTCAGTATTTCTTTTGTAACGCCTTAAAGGAATTTGTTAAACATTGTTTCAAGTTTTAATCTAATAAAGTGTGTTTTATTTTGGTTTACAAATTTGAATCTCCCTAAAGTCTTTGAAATCATTTCATACGCATTCCATTACCATGCACCTCATTACAAGTACCATTACAGGTATCTTATCTTCTTCGATGTTTATTTCAGCACAATATGTCTTCTGAAACACCTACTAATCAAGCTATTAAGACTCTTCAACCTCAGAATGCTCAGTTCCAGGAAATGTTCCTGAACCTGGATAAAGGGAAGCAAGATTTGAAGACTCTCATCTTGAAGGACAAGAAGAAGAAGAAGAAGAAGGTGGTTCTTCTAAATATGGGTCGCAGATTCGGGAACAATTGGCGAGAGGAAGTTGATCTGTCTCATTCATCTGAAGGGGGAGAGAATCAAGGGGAAAGGAAGGCTCCTAGTCCTGTGGTTTCTGACAATGACACTGATTTTGATGAAGACCAGTATCCTCCTGCTGAGGATAGGTATAAGCAACTCGAAGACCGGTTGAGTGCAATGGAGATCTAGAAGATACCTGGGTTAGACTTCGGAGATTTGGGTTTGGCATCTGGGGTGGTGATCCCGCACAAGGTTAAAGCACCTGTCTTTGCTAAGTATGATGGGGTCTCCTGCCCGAAGTTACACCTCCGCTCGTACGTTAGAAAGATTCAACCATATACTGCTGATAGGAACCTCTGGGTTCATTTCTTTTAAGATAGTCTGTCAGGGAATCAACTTGAATGGTTCTATCAATTGGAAGGAGCTAACATTCGCAACTGGGAGGACCTTGCTTCTGCTTTTTATAAGCAATACCAGTATAATGCCGACCTTGCTCCCATGCGTACCCAACTTCAGGGTATGTTTATAGGTGTGAGTGAAGGTTTTAAGGACTACGCTCAGAAATGGAGAGATTTGGCAGGAAGAGTACAACCCCCTCTGGCTGATAGGGAGTTGGTGGATATGTTTCTTAGGACTTTGTTTGGTCCGTATTTCAATCATTTGATCGGTAGTTCATCATCTGGGTTCACTGAATTGATTATGACTGGGGAGAGAGTTGAGGTCGGTATCAAGAACGGCAAGATACAGAAAGGTGCTTCGTCAAGTACAGAGAAGAAGCCTTTCAAGAAGGAATCTAGTGTAGTTTACAGCTCGAGAAGCCAAAACCGACCTGAGTGCCGCCAAGCACTTAATGCGGTAGTTATATCAAGACCAACTATTTCCCCACAACGCAATAATCAACAAAGAGTAGAGAGACCGCAAAGGAAGTATACTCGGCTCAGTATGACTCTATCTCAAATTCTGCCACAACTGTTGAAGACCAACTTGGTAATTCTTAAGGAGGCTCCAAAGAATCCCAATACTACATCACCGCTGTATAATCCGAATGCCCGTTGTGCTTATCACTCCGATAGCTCGGGGCATGATACGAACAACTGTTGGGCTTTGAAGAATAAAGTGCATGATCTAATTGAAGCTAAGGAGATTGAGTTTGAGGCGCCAGAAAAGCCTAATGTCATAACTGCTCCTATGCCGAAACATGACGCGGGAGTCAATGCAATTGGAGATAATGAAGAAGAGTCAGATTTCGAAAGCTGGATTTACCCGACTACCAACAGTGGCTTAAGCAATTGGACGCTGAAGGACTTCGTGCCAGTTTATTTTATTACACAGTAATAAGACTTTTGTTTTGAGTTTTGTAACAGACAATTTGAAACTTTTACAGCCTGGTGCCTTGCCCGAGACACCGTGGTTTTGTTTGTGAGGGCTTATTATGTGTCATTTCCATATATCATCAATAAAAGCATTGGACATTGTCTTGCATTACAAATTTTGTGCTCCTTGTTTTTTCTTTTCTATCTTGCAAAACAGCTATTTGTCTTACACACACTCACATATCATAATACAGGTCCACATCCACTCTGGATCCCACTGATAATGACTCTGCTACTGCCAGTTATAACTTCGAAAGTCCGATCAACCAAGCCGAGGACGAAGGTGAGGATGATTGTGAAGTGCCTGGGGAACTTGCTAGACTGTTACTTCAGGAAGAGAGGGCCATTCAGCCGCATGAAGAGCCGGTGGAAATAGTTAATCTGGGTACAGAGGAAGACAAGAAAGAGGTCAAGATTGGTGCAAATCTGGAATCTAGTGTTAAGCAACGGTTGATACAGATGTTGCGTGACTATGTTGAGATATTTGCCTGGTCTTATGAAGATATGCCTGGGTTGCATACTGATATTATGGTTCACCGCCTGCCCACCAAGGAAGACTGTCCTCCAGTGAAACAGAAAGTTCTCCGGATGCGCCCAGAGATGTATGAGAAAATCAAGGTTGAGGTTATGAAACAGTTTGATGCCGGTTTTCTAGCAGTTACTTCTTACCCGCAGTGGGTTGCCAACATGGTTCTGGTGCCGAAGAAGGATGGTAAGGTTCGTATGTGTGTGGACTGTAGAGATTTAAACAGGGCAAGCCCCAAGGATGATTTCCCTCTGCCTCATATCGACATTCTGGTTGACAACACCGCACAGCATAAGGTATTCTCCTTTATGGACGGTTTTTCTGGTTACAATCAGATTAAGATGGCTCCCGAAGACATGGAGAAGACAACGTTCGTTACGCAGTGGGGTACCTTTTGCTACAAAGTCATGCCTTTCGGATTGAAGAATGTTGGAGCAACATAGCAGTGCGCCATGGTCGCCTTGTTCCACGACATGATCCATCATGAGATTGAGGTATACGTTGATGACATGATTGCAAGGTCCCAGACTGAAGAAGAACATCTTGACTATCTTCAGAAGCTATTTGACAGGTTGAAGTTGTATAAGCTGAGGTTAAACCCGAACAAGTGCACCTTCGGGGTGAGGTCTGGTAAGCTGCTGGGCTTCGTCGTTAGTGATAAAGGTATTCAAGTGGATCCTGCAAAGGTGAAGGCTATACAGGAAATGCCAGCTCCCCGAACAGAAAAAGAAGTCAGAGGCTTTTTGGGATGTCTGAACTATATTGCCTGATTCATTTCACACTTGACTGCTACTTGTGAGCCAATCTTCAAACTGCTGAAGAAAGATCAAGTGGTAAAGTGGAATGATGAGTGTCAGGCCGCTTTCGAAAGGATCAAATAATATCTCCAAGAGCCTCTTATTCGGATGCCTCTGGTTGAAGGGAGACCCCTGATCTTATACTTGACAGTACTCGACAATTCAATGGGGTGCGTGCTGGGGCAGCATGACGAGTCTGGACAAAAAGAGCATGCTATTTATTACCTTAGCAAAAAGTTTACCGACTGTGAGACCCGATACTCGTTGCTTGAGAAAACTTGTTGTGCTTTGGCATGGGCTGCTCGCCGGCTGAGACAGTATATGCTGACTCACACCACCTTATTGATATCAAAGATGGATCCAATCAAGTATATTTTCGAAAAGCATGCCTTGTCCAGAAGAATAGCAAGATGGCAGATGATCTTGACTGAGTATGACATCCAATACACGACCCAAAAAGCAATCAAAGGAAGTGTGTGGGCAGATCATTTAGCGCATCAGGCCGTGGATGATTACCAGTCTATGAATTTCGAGTTTCCGGATGAGAACATCATGTTGGTAACTGACTATGAAACACCTGGACCGGATGAAGGACCTGAGGAGGGATCCCGATAGTCTATGTATTTTGATGGAGCTTCAAACGCTTTGGGTAATGGCATTGGCACTGTGATCATATCTCCTAAAGGTTGTCATACTCCGTTTACCGCCCGACTATGTTTCAACTGCACCAACAATATGGCGGAGTATGAAGCGTGCATCATGGGCCTTCGAGCAGCTATTGACCTAAGGATTAAGTTCTTGAGTGTGTTCAGAGATTCCGCTCTCATGATCAGTCAGATCAAAGGCGAGTGGGATACGAAGCACCCAAATCTTATTACTTACAAAGAGTATGTGTTGACTTTGCTTCCACACTTCGAAGAGATAACCTTTGAACACTTCCCAAGAGAGGAGAATCAGTTAGCGAACGCGCTAGCTACGATGTCTTCTATGTTCAAAGTCAGGTGGGACAATAAGGCTCCTCAGATTACCATTGAGAGGTTGGACGAACTTGCACATTGCTGTGACATTGAGACTGAAGAGGTAGCAGATAAACCGTGGTTTCACGAGGTAAAGAGGTATTTTGAGGCTCAGGAATACCCCGAGGGTGCATCTGTTAATGATAAGAAGTTTCTAAGGAGGTTCGAGGCGAAGTTCTTCATCAGTAATGACATCCTTTACAAGTGTAACCATGATTCGACCTTACTGTGATGTGTGGATAAGAGCGAGGCGGAAAGAATCATGGCAGAGTTGCATGAAGGTACTTTCGGAACTTATTCCAGTGGACGCACCATGGCAAAGAAGATCCTACGGGCAGGATATTATTGGTCCACTATGGAAGCTGACTGTTATCAGCATTCTTGGACCTGTCACAAGTGCCAAGTCTATGTTGATAAGGTGCACATACCTCCAGTTCCTCTGAACGTCTTGACGGCACCTTGGCCTTTTGCAATGTGGGGCATCGATATGATAGGTGAGATCAGACCTACTACGTCCAACGGGCATCGTTTCATCTTGGTAGAAATTGATTACTTTACAAAGTGGGTTGAAGCAGCTTCCTTTGCTACTGTAACCAATAACGTCGTGGCACGGTTTATTCGGCACAATCTGATCTGTCGATATGGTGTACCAGAGAGGATCATTACGGACAATGGTACAAATCTCAACAATAAGATGATCACCGAACTCTGCAAATAGTTCAAGATACAGCATCACAACTCTTCTCCCTATCGGCCGAAGATGAATGGGGTTGTTGAAGCGGCTAATAAGAACATCAAGAAGATTGTGCAGAAGATGACGGTGACATGCAAAGATTGGCACGAGATGTTACCATTTGCTCTTCATAGGTACCGTACCTCAGCGCGGACGTCAACAGGGGCAACCCCCTATTCCTTGGTATATGGTATGGAGGCAGTCTTTCCCATTGAAGTTCAGATACCTTCTCTTAGGATTATGAAGGATGCAGGTTTGAGCGAAGATGACTGGATTCAGACCCGGCTTGATCAACTGAACTTAATTGATGAAAAGAGACTTACTGCTATTTGTCATGGTCAAACGTATCAAAAATGGATGATCAAGGCATTTAACAAGAAAGTCAGACAACAAGAGTATCAAGTTGGGGATCTGGTGATCAAACGCATCATCCTACCACAAAGTGATCCCAGGGTCAAATGGACCCCTACATACGAAGGGCCATTTATGGTTAAGAACATTTTCTCGGAGGAGCTATGATTCTAACCACCATGGATGGTGATGACCTTCCTCGCCCCGTCAATGCAGACATAGTGAAAAGATACTACGCATAATCAAAGACCCGCTAGGTCGACTGGCCTAGGCAAAAATAAGGGCTTCCCAGCGAACCAAAAGGGTTCGGGAAAAAATAAGGGATGAAATTGAAACAAAACTGTACACCCGGCAAGTCGAAAACCTGAAAAGGCGGCTTGGGCAAAAAAGGGTATCCCGGTGGACTGAAAACTTGAAAGGGCGGTCCAGGAAAAAATTAGAGATTAAAGCGTAACATTATGTCTCATTGGATCATCTTGCAACCAGACTTCGATATCGACTATTAAGCTCGGACGATACTAATCAATCTGATCTACCTTCAACTGAGTGGAAAAGTGATGAGATGCTCGAGGATATAAAGGCAATAGCAGAGTTGGAACCCAGTGAGATTGGTCACATAGCTGTTTTTTTCACAAATTGTATAAATTCTATTTGTTCGGCGGCGTTCTCTTACTAGGACGTCAGCCTCTTGTACAAAAACGCCTATTTACAGGCCAAACTTCAAAGTCAATACAATTCATTTTCACAAATAACATTCAAAAGGTTTTTTCTTTTTTCTGTTTTGTTTTGCAAGAACGTCCAATGTTCATTTTTGATATATGCATTTGACATTAATTGCTGCTCATAAATATTTACATGCGAAACAAAAGACTATTACTCATAATATCAGGAACAAGGGCAAATAAGAATTGTCCAGACCTTACAGTTGCTCTGTCCATCAGGTACAGGGATAGATTTAGCTGAAGAATGTGACCAAGGTACATTCACTCCCTACAGAGTAAGAGAAAGACAGTAGTGTTAATTTTCCCCAGCTGAGGCTCACAACCGCGAATGAATCAGCAAGATTCTCCCCAAGCAGAGTTTATCTCTTGTCCGCACTAAAAAATTATCCCCAGTGGAATTTGGAGGATTATCCCCAGTAGAGTCTGGAAGATTATCCCCAGTAGAGTCTAAAAGATTATTCCCAGTGAAGTCGCAACTGGAAAATTATCCCCAGTGGAGTTTGTAGAATTATCCCTGATCGGGACTTTATAAGTCTGTCGGGATACTAACTGCAAGTATACAGTTCAGTCGTTCTAGTTTTAAAGGATTATCGAACCCACAGAGACTGAGGATCAATCGCATACGATCTAATGCTACAGTTTTGTCTAACTAAGCGATGAATATTCGGTTTTTGGGGGAGACAGTTTAATTAAGAAAAATAGTACTAATCATACCGGTATGTGATAATCGGACTTAGGGAATTCTGTGAACCGCTTGGCCTATTAAGTATTTCGGTAAAAGCTAATTGTTTAAAAACCTTAGACATACACTCTCGTGTTTATGAAATAAGTCATGCTACTAAACCTAGTGGATGCACTTTAAATTTGATAACACTTTTTGAAAACAATTTGAATCTAATTAATTTATTAAAATACTCTCGTGTATTTAAAAATCAATGTTTCGTTACCACTATCTGGGTTGAACCCCAGCTCTCGCATGCAGGTTCTTGCCTTAATTAATTTCCCACTCTCGTGGCAAAATCGTGTTAATTAACCTCTCACTCTCGTGACAAGGATAGTTAAATTAATCTTGGAAATTGGAAACCAGAAATTGTTTTATAAATTTTTGGCCAAGGTATCACTGAATTCTTTCAGTTCTTAGGGTCACATACCGGTATTAATAATTTCGCCAGACATAATTAACTTAACAGCAATACAGTTCAAAATATAATTCATGGCAGTAATTTGCATATTATAGAAACTGAATGAATAATAATTGCAATATAAAAAACCTGGAATCAAAGTTGCTATGGTAATCTTGAGGTATTACAATAATCCAATCTTCGAGCTTAACTTGCAGTAAATGATTCGTGTTAATTCTTGAAATAAGAATTAACACTTAAAACTAAAAACTAAGACTTTGAATGAAAATTACAGGAAAGTGAAAACAGAATTCCAAAACAAGCAAATTGGAAAATAATTGCAAAAAGAAAATAATATTTGTTCTGAGGAAAATTCTTCGACCCTTGAACTGTGCGCTGGTACACATATATATAGCATAGGAAAAATCAGCAGTTTTTGAATTCTTGATGAAGTCTTCAGTGGAGAAAATACAGGAGCACTAATAGTGGTGGCAAGAAAATAGGGGACTCAGTAGAAAAAGGGAGAACGAGTCTGCCCTTAACGCCCACGTCTCAATCCATGCATAACGTCCACCTTCATGCGTGTGACGGTCGTCACAGGTGGGTGACGGTCGTCACGTGCTGAAGTAGTGCATTACGCTCGTCAGTGGTGTGTGACGAGCGTTTCCTTATGTTGGGGGGTGTTACGCCCGTCACAGGGACGTGACGACCGTCACTGTTCCAGAAATCCAAACTTTGTATTTTTTTATTCTTTTTCTCTTTGTTTATTGTCTAGCCTTCTTTATGTTGTCCTTTTTCATCGATTTGAGTCGACAAGTGTTATACCTGTAAAAAGAAAAATAATCTCGGAATAATCGGGGGTTAGACGACTTAATGAAATATAAAATCGGTAAAAAGCATGGTAATTATACGATATGTTTTTTCGTTATCAAATTCCCCCATACTTAAACCTTTGCTTGTCCTCAAGCAAATAGTCATTCGAAAGGTCGGACAAGTTTTTGTCAAGCGCATAAGCATGACATACCTTGGATTTTTAAAGTAGTTTCGGGAAATCCTCGTCGGTTCGGCCAATACTTGAGTAAAACACTAAAGATACGCTAATGACGCAAGCAATAAGCTTAGCCGTAGACTTCCATTTTAAATGAGCTATCCAACAGTTCCGTTATAACTCTGCCCGGAGTTCCTCGTATCTATTTCACCCGGTTTCGTTCTGGAGCAATCACATTAAGCCCTTTGTCTTAGCACGCACGTAGTGGAGTAACTGGTTAGTGACTTTGATCCTTTAGCACGGGGTCTGGTACATGAATGTGGCAACCCTGGATATGTTATCCAAATTGGAGGTTGTGGGGGATCAGACCATAGCACGCCCTACCGAGTTCAGAACCAGATACCTCTGAACCAACCAACACTGGATTCCTTCATTATTTGCTCGGCTCTTATATGTGCCCGTATATTTTGGTACACATATTTTCTTTTCTTTTAGCAGCGAGATAGGAAGGATATTTTTAGAATCAGGCATCAAACACTTATATTCATCGATTCTCCACGTGGTTTGTGTCAAGACGGTGCTGACTGCTAGTATAAACTACTAGGGGTTACTTCTAGAACTTGAAACTCCAGATATCGGTATAATGGTTATTGAAACGGATCGCGTAAGTAGGAAGTCTACAGTGACAGAACTGTATCGATCTTGTTATGTCGTTTTCGGCTTCCTCGACTGGGATTTCGTTAAAATAGGTATGTCGGGCTAATGCGAAAATAAAAAAAATTTGGTATGGCAAAATAAAGCGAAGAATTTGAATCGAGACATATCGTAAGAATTTACTAGTTTATAAAAGATTGAAAGGTACCTCTCTCACACAAAATCCGACATTGTCCTCAATGTTGCGGTATATATGCGGGGAAGTACAATTACAAAAACAAAAGGAAAAGAAATGAAACAGAAAAATAACAAATTACATAGAAATTAAAGAAAGACTACTGGTGACCACGTCCTCTACTCCTGGTGCAAGAGCGTCTGGTAGGAGTGGCTTCAGTGTCGGTGTCTTGGAAGCCAAGGGTGTTCATATATATCCTCAAGGCGTTAAGCTCTGACAGGGCCTCATCCAACCTCTCATTCATGTTCCGCTGCCCAATCAAGATCTGAGCGTTTTGGGCGCACAGAGACTCAAATTGCTCGGCTTGCCTCCTTTCAAGCGCCGCATTCATTTGGTTTTGCATGTGGAGGGCGCGGAGGATGTCTTCAAGATTAATAGGAGGAGGTGCAGATGAGGATCCTGGAATGTCGTAGATAGGAGGAGCACTATCTAACTCTTCTTGTATATCGTCTGCGGCGGCTGCAGGCTGGTCTTCATGGGCAGGTGCAGGCTCTGCGGGAATTTCAGGGTCGAACAACCAGTTTGCTCGGTTACTTGGATCGATTCGGTCCCTGTTCGGAAAAATGATATTCTGATAGACATTATTCCTGATTACAGGGTGGAATCTGCCGTCTTCCCGCTCGTAGATGAGGTGTGCGGCTTTGCAGTGATCCAAGGTTAGCAAAGCCGGTGCCATAGAAGGCAAGGTTGCGAGAGCAGCACCGTAGTTTGGACCAATGGAAATTGAAGTAACCAGCCCTCCGAAATAAAATGGTTTTCCACCTCTAGCACAAATAGAGTGGATGTGGGCAAGTAGGAACGGGGCAGCATTGATCTTTTGCCCAGTGAACACGCAGTGTGAAAAGAAGAGCTCCTTGGAGTTGAGATTATGGTTGCTGTCGCGGGCGAAGATCGTGTTACTAAGGATGCGATGGAAGTAGCGGATGGCCGGATTGTGAATGTGGGTGGCATTGAGGTGGTCGTAGGATCCGGCACGGATGTTCGTTAAAGTGTGCCACAAGTTGAAAGCCTCCTCACCAAAACTATCCGGTACCCGAAAATGAGCACCTTCGTCCGAACAAAATCCTAGAAGTCTCGCGATGTCGGATTGAGGCAACTCGTGCTCAACGCCAAACATGCGGAATTTTGCCAGGCCCGACAGTTGGTTTGTGACACCCGACGGAGTGAGGTAAACAAACGAACTCAAGAACTCAAGAGTAAGAGTTTCGTAGATTGGTCTTAGTTCGCGGCACAGGTTCAACAAATCCACGCTTTGCAATAATCGACGGACACTGTCGAGTAATCCCAAACTCCTCAGGAAGTCGATGTCAACATACCTTGTGGGTTGGAGACCTCGACGTTGAAATTTCTGAAACTTTTCTCGTTGATTCTCCCCCTGTTCTCCGATTCTGAAATTGATGGCTTGAGCGTGTGGGTTGTTTGCCATGGTGGAGGTAGGATTTGATTTGGGAATATGAGAATGGGGTATTGTATGGATTATACTTTGGTGTTGGGATGTTTAGAAATTAGAAGAAAAATGGAGTGAGTGGGTAGTTTTTCGTGTGATGTGGTAATAATGGAGGAAGGAAGTGGGTTTATGAAGGGGATGGTTGAAAGTTGGAACGGTTCCCTGCAATAGCCATTCTGATACACTGTTTGTGTGATGGTCGTCACGAGAGTGTGACGCTCGTCATGAGGCAAAATGGCGCGTTACACTCGTCACAAGGGTGTGACGGTCGTAACGCAGGCAGCGTCATTAATAAGACGACCGTTACATGACCGTTGGGGTGTTTATAGTTTTATATTTTATTAATTTCTTGGTAATAAGGTTTTTGAAGAATTTTTATTTTTTTGGTTTATTTGAAATATTTTAATCAATTAGAGTTTTAAATATAAAAGTGTTTTAATAATTAAAGTTCTGTAATGCTAGTTACCAGTATATAACGAAATAGAAATATTGCGTATAAACATAGACAATAAATAAAACAGTAAACTGGAAATGAAAAGAAATGAAAATTAAAATAAACTTTAATTGAATAAATTCATGACAAATTGTTTCAAAGTAACTAGGAATAAAAAATGATAATGCTGAAATAATAACCAAAAATCCCTCCCACACTGAAACTAAGCAGTGTCCCCACTGTACGTACAAATGCAAGAGAGAAGAAAATGAATAACAATGGCAACTCTAGCCACGGGGAGGCGGAAACATATGCTGATGCATGTAGTCCAACTGATCAGTCACCAAGTCCATGAAGGTTATGAAGTCCACCCTGAGAGAAGTTAGCTCGCCTCGCATGTCCATAATAGCCTCATGTAAGGAGTCCAGGGTAACAGTGGGTGGAGGTGGAGTAGTCTCAGGAGCCTGGGTCGCGGTCTCAGCGAAAGTAGCCTACTGTTCCCAAGGATCAGGGAACTCATGGTATCCTGGCGGTGTAGCAGGATCTTCATCAGCATTAGTAGTGTTTGGAACCTCATAAGTGTCAACCGTAGATGGTGAGGAGGGCGGTGAAGCAGGATGGTGAAGGTCAAACAACCAGTTATCTCGGTTGTGCACACTGGTGATAGGGTCCGGAAGCTTAAACTGGTGGACAATCTGATGATTAACTAGCAGGTCAAATTGATCTGGTCCAAGGTTTCCGATCATGCTAGTGTTGAAACAAAATGCAATGTCCATCGGCTTTATTCCATAAATCGGGGCAGATCCGAGCATAGGCCGGCGGAGTCCAATTGCATTAGACACCATGGTAACTAACCCACCCAACAAGATCGGTGCATTCGGAGTCTGGATGATACGCTCCATATTAGCGAGCATATAAGCTGCACCATTCACCGGACGGCTCTGGGATGCACAATACATAATAAACAGCTCATCGCGGGATACAGATGTGACATTCTGCTGTTTGCCAAAGATAGTGTGGGCTATGATCATGTGGAAATACCTGATAGCCGGGTTATGGATGCATTCAGAGTAAAGATCAAACGGCTCAGGATGGTTATTACCAGCGATGCTTCCCCATAAATAATCAAGATCAGATTTAGGCAAGAGGTTCTCCTGTGTCATACTGATAACATCGGGTCCAAAAGGGAACCCAAGCAGATGGCTAAACTCCTGCAGGTTATAAGTGTAATCCATGTTAAACATTCTGAATGTGATCAACCCACGGTTGAATCCCATCCCATGATTTGGAATGAAACTCAGGGTGCTTAGGAACTCAAGAGTCAGCCTTTTGTAGGTACAGAACCGTCGACGGATAGGAGCAGTGTCCCAACCAATCTGATGCAACAAGTACATGACACTCTCACGAATTCCAAGGGCAGCCATAGCATGATCATCTGCGTAGATAGTAGGGCACATCTCCCGTTCACCCAGGTCCACAAATCGTCTTCTTATGTGTCGGCTTCTCAATTTTACATTCATGAAGTTTGCACAATCCATAGCGCGAAATATGAAAGTAAAAGAATTACCCCCCTGAAAATATTTGATAAATGTTTGAAAAAAAAGAGAAATTAAGTAAGTATTTTCGGGTTAGGAAATTTCCAAAGTTAAATTAAAATGAAAAAGAAAGAAGAAAGGGAAAATAAAAATAGAAGAAAAATAGAAAGGAGTAAGAGATGCAATCATGAAAATGTTTTAAGATTAAGAAAAAGAAAAAGAAAAGTATGTTAAAGCAGAAAAAATAATTAACATGGGTTGCCTCCCATGAAGCGCCTTTATTTTATGTCGACGGCTCGACAGTTAACACCTATTCAGTTAGGTATTTGGGGTAGGCGGCTCCCTTAACTGAAGATAAGCCGAGTAGTCGATATTTCCGACGTTAAAGTAGTGCTTTAGGCGCTGGCCATTAACTATGAATGGTTCGATAGAACTACCTTTAATTTCTATCGCACCACTTGGGAAAACTTTGTTAATTTCGAACGGTCCGGACCATCTGGAACATAATTTTCCCGGGAAAAGTTTCAGTCTAGAGTTGAATAGGAGTACGATGTCTCCTTCCTTAAAGTCTTTCCGCGAGATACGCTTATCGTGCCATTTTTTTGTTCGTTCTTTATAGATTTTAGCATTTTCATAAGCGTCTAAACGCAATTCTTCTAGTTCATGGATATCTAACACTCGTTTCTCGCCAGCACTCTTATAATTTAAGTTAAGGGTTTTTATGGCCCAATAAGCTTTATGCTCTAATTCTACTGGCAAATGATAAGATTTTCCATAAACTAACTTGAACGGCGTTGTTCCGATAGGGGTTTTGAAAGCTGTCCGATATGCCCAAAGAGCATCGTTTAGCTTGGAGGACCAGTCCTTTCTGGATGTGGCTACGGTTTTCTCAAGTATTTGTTTGATCTCCCTATTTGACACTTCCACTTGTCCAGTCGTTTGAGGATGGTATGGTGTGGCTATGCGATGTTTAACGCCATATTTGGAAAGTAACTTTTCGAAGATTCTAGAGATAAAATGGGAGCCACCATCGCTGATCACTAGTCTTGGTACACCGAATCGTAGGAAGATAATATTCTTGAATAGTTTTAGTACCACACGTGTATCGTTTGTGGGTGCAGCGATGGCTTCAATCCATTTTGATACATAGTCGACGGCTACCAAAATATATTTATTTCCAAAAGATGCGGGGAAAGGTCCCATGAAATCAATTCCCCATACATCGAAAACTTCTACTTCGAGGATTCCTTTTTGCGGCATTTCATCGCGTCTAGATATATTTCCTGTGTGTTGACATCTATCGCAGTTCATAATTGCTACGTGGACGTCTTTCCATAAGGTAGGCCAAAAGAAGCCAGCTTGAAGTATTTTTGCACAGGTTTTTGACGTACTAGCGTGTCCACCATAAGGGGAGGAATGGCAATGGGAAATGACATTGTCTATTTCATCATTGGGAATGCAGCGACGGTAGATACCATCGGCGCCTCTTTTAAAGAGTAATGGTTCATCCCAAAAGTAGTGTTTAAGGTCATGGAAAAATTTCTTCCGCTGTTGGTACGTCAAATCAGGTGGTAAAACACCGGCAGCTAAATAGTTGACGAAGTCAGCGTACCATGGCAGTGTGGTGTTAGTACAGATGGCTTTTACTACCGCAGTTTTTAAAGGTTCATTATGTTGATCTAAACTGTCGGTAGGGTTTATCTCTATCTTGGCAATAAGGCGTTCATAAAGGAAATCTTCGTTTATGGGAACACTCTCGGTTTGGATTCCATCTAATCTCGATAAATGGTTTGCTACCACGTTTTCAGTTCTTCTCTTGTCTTTTATTTCTAAGTCAAACTCTTGTAGGAGTAAGATCCATTTGAGCAGTCGCGGTTTGGCGTCCTTTTTGCTTAGTAAGTATCGGATTGCAGCATGATCCGTATAAAAAATGATTTTAGCGCCTACTAAGTAGGAGCGAAATTTATCCAACGTGAATACTACAGCTAAGAGTTCCTTCTCCGTAGTGGCGTAATTCATCTGTGTGGGATCAAGCGTTCTGCTTGCGTAGTAGATAGCGTGAAGCTTCTTTTCTTTGCGTTGTCCTAGGACTGCGCCTACAGCATAATCGCTCGCATCACACATTATTTCAAATGGTAGGTTCCAATCAGGAGGTTGCATAATAGGTGTTGAGATTAAGGCCTCTTTAAGTGTCTCGAATGCGTTCAAGCATTTATCATCGAAAATAAACTCAGCCTCTTTCATTAATAATTCGGTTAGTGGCTTGGTGATTTTAGAGAAATCTTTTATAAAACGTCGGTAAAAACCCGCGTGTCCTAGAAAACTTCGTATTTCTCTAACTGTTTTGGGTGGTTGAAGGTTTTTGATAATTTCGATCTTTGCTTTGTCGACTTCAATCCCTCTGTTTGATACAATGTGACCCAACACGATTCCTTGTCTCACCATGAAGTGACATTTTTCCCAGTTGAGCACTAGGTTGACATTGACACAGCGTTTCAGGACTAATTCAAGGTTTGATAAACATCCGTTGAAACTCTCTCCACAGACAGAGAAATCGTCCATGAATACTTCCATGATTCCGTCTAAAAAATCTGCGAAGATCGCCATCATGCATCGTTGGAAAGTTGCAGGTGCATTACATAGTCCAAATGGCATTCTCCGGTATGCAAAGGTACCATAGGGACATGTGAACGTAGTTTTCTCTTGATCATCAGGATGAATGGGAATTTGAAAGAATCCTGAGTATCCGTCAAGGTAGCAGAAATGGGAATGTTTGGCTAAACGCTCGAGCATCTGATCAATGAATGGTAATGGGAAATGGTCTTTGCGCGTAGCTTTGTTTAATTTTCTATAATCTATACACATTCTCCATCCTGTTTGAGTATGTTGTGCTACCGATTCGCCTTTTGTGTTTGTTATAACCGTAAAGCCTCCTTTCTTAGGCACCACGTGAACTGGACTGACCCAGTTGCTATCTGATATTGGGTATATGATGCCTGCTTCTAGTAATTTCTGCACTTCCTTCTTAACGACTTCACTTAGGATAGGATTTATTCGTCTTTGATGTTCTCTAGAAGTCTTGCAGTCCTCCTCCAACATAATGCGGTGCATACAGAGAGAAGGATTGATTCCTTTTAGATCTGATATATTATAGCCTAATGCGGCTGGATATTTCCTTAACACACTAAGAAGTTTTTCAGTTTCGATCTCTCCTAAATTGGCATTGACTATAACTGGTCGTTCGAGTTCTTTATCTAAGAATTCATACCTAAGATCTTCGGGTAATGTTTTAAGTTCTATACCAGGTTTCGTATTAGTTGGGTCAGGATCGGGCGTTAGGGCTAAACATTCGCTTAGGTTGGCATCTAAGTGTTCTTGTTTCCAGTTTTCGTTCTTGAGGATAGTTGGTGTCTGAATTTTCAGCATCTCAGAATATGTGTCCTCTTGGCATTCAAGTTCTTTGACACATTCATCAATGATGTCTAAGAGACAACATGAGTCATCTATAGCAGGGGCTTTAAAGAATTGGGAAAGAATGAATTCTACTTTTTCTTCTCCTACCTCGAAGGTAAGTTTTCCTTTCTTAACGTCTATGATGGCTCCTGCAGTAGCTAAAAATGGTCTTCCTAGTATGATGGTAATGTTTGAATCTTCCTTGATGTCCATTATTATAAAGTCAGTCGGTATGTAAAATTGTCCTATTCGGACAGGAATGTTCTCTAGCATACCAACAGGAAATTTGACTGATCTGTCGGCTAGTTGTAGGGACATCTTGGTAGGTCTCATGTCGCCTAATTTGAGCTTCTCACAAATAGATAAGGGCATTAGACTGAAACTGGCTCCTAAATCGCATAGAGCTTTGTCTATGACAGATTTTCCAATTACACATGGTATGGAGAAACTACCAGGATCTTTTAGCTTTGGAGGCATGTTATTTTGGATTATGGCGCTACATTCGGCAGTTAGCATAACGGTTTTGTTCTCAACGATTTTTTTCTTATTAGCCAATATTTCTTTTAGGAATTTAGCATATGACGGCATTTGGGTTATAGCTTCTGTAAACGGAATAGTGACATTTAGTTGTTTCAGAAGTTCTACAAATTTCTTGAATTGTCCCTCGTTCTTGGATTTTGCAAGTCTTTGGGGGTATGGAATTGGTGGTTTGTATGGTGGTGGAGGCACATAAGGTTTTTCTGAAGCCTCTCTGTTCTCATTCGCGTCTTCCTCTACATTTTCAGATTGATCTTTCGACTTCTCTATTTCTTTTTCAGGTTTTTGATACATGGTCGGGTTTTGGAGTCTAGGATCTACCGGTCCATCAAGGGCTGTCCCACTTCGTAATGTAATAGCATTTGCATTTCCTTTAGGATTGGGCTGTGGCTGTCCAGGAAATGCACCAGCAGGTGTGGCAGAACTAGCTTGGTGTTGTGCTACTTGGGAGATTTGGGTTTCTAACATTTTGTTGTGAGTAGCTAGGGCATCTACCTTGTTTGCTAATAGCTTCAATTGTTCACCGGTGTGAACGTTTTGATTGAGAAATTCTTTGTTTTGTTGGGCTTGATTAGCGATAAAATTTTCCATTAGGATTTCAAGGTTAGATTTCTTAGGAATGTTAGGAACATTGACAGCGGGTTTTTGATACCCTGGAGGTACAGCAGGTGCTTGGCGAGGTGCATATAAAGCGTTATTGCTCTTGTACGAGAAGTTAGGATGGTTCTTCCAACCAGGATTATAGGTATTGGCATAAGGATTTCCTTGAGCATAATTTACCTGATCAGCTGATATTCCTGCTAAGATTTGACATTCGGTTCCAACATGACCAGGTACTCCACAAACTTCGCAGCTTGGGGTAACTGCAGCCACGGTAGTTGCAGGAGGCAAGGTCAAGCTTTCTATATTTTGGGTAAGAGCATCTACCTTAGCATTAACTTTATCTATGCTACTAACCTCGTACATCCCGCCTTTGGCTTGAGTTTTCTCCACAGATGTTCTTTCTCCTCCCCACTGATAGTGGTTTTGAGCCATGTTTTCAATGAGTTGGTTAGCTTCGTCATAAGGCTTGTCCATCAGTGTACCACCTGCGGCGGCATCTATAGATAGTCTTGTGTTGTATAAGAGTCCATTATAAAATGTGTGGATTATCAGCCATTTTTCTAATCCATGATGTGGGCACATTCGCATCATATCTTTGTAGCGCTCCCATGCATCGAATAGCGATTCAGTATCCTTCTGCCTAAATCTGTTGATTTGGGCTCTTAGTGCAGCGGTCTTGCTTGGGGGAAAGTATCGTGCCAAGAATACAATCTTCAGTCCTTCCCACGTAGTGACGGAATTTGATGGCAAGGATTGCAACCAAGCCCAAGCTCTATCTCTTAGTGAGAAAGGGAAAAGACGTAATCTTATTGCATCTTTACTAACACCGTTCGCTATAACTGTGTCGGCAAATTGAACGAATTTTATAAGATGTTCATTCGGATCCTCAGAAGGATCTCCAGAGAATTGGCGTTGTTGGATAGCTGATATCAATGACGGTTTCAACTCGAAATCGTTTCGGTTTATTGCTGGAGCAGCAATGCTGTTATGGGGTTCTTGTTTTGATGGAGTTGCGTACTCCTTAAGTGGACGGGTCCTTTGTTCTTCGGCCATGTCTAATTCTGGATTGGTTTCGGTTTCAGAGGAAGAATTAGAATCTGTTTCAGAATCAATCTTGATTTCGGGTTTAGGTAAAGGAATGGCGTGATTTAAACAGTAATCCCTGACTGCACGTCTTACGGAAAGAATGCGTTCAGGTTCGTCCGTCGATTTGTCAAGTGGTTCGCCTTGTGAGCGAGTCCTTGGCATACAAATCGACAAAGGGTGTTTGTTGCTTAGTCTAAACGCGCAACAGAAGAATCGTAATTAATTGACTGCCAGTCCCCGGCAACGGCGCCAAAAACTTGATCATTGGGGTACTAACTGCAAGTATACAGTTCATTCGTTCTAGTTTTAAAAGATTATCGAACCCACAGAGACTGAGGATCAATCGCATACGATCTAATGCTACAGTTTTGTCTAACTAAGCGATGAATATTCGATTTTTGGGGGAGACAGCTTAATTAAGAATAATAGTACTAATCATACGGGTATGTGATAATCGGACTTAGGGAATTTTGTGAACCGCTTGGCCTATTAAGTATTTCGGTAAAATCTAATTGTTTAAAAACCTTAGACATACACTCTCGTGTTTATGAAATAAGTCATGCTACTAAACCTAGTGGATGCACTTTAAATTTGATAACACTTTTTGAAAACAATTTGAATCTAATTAATTTATTAAAATACTCTCGTGTATTTAAAAATCAATGTTTCGTTACCACTATCTGGGTTGAACCCCAGCTCTCGCATGCAGGTTCTTGCCTTAATTAATTTCCCACTCTCGTGGCAAAATCGTGTTAATTAACCTCTCACTCTCGTGACAAGGATAGTTAAATTAATCTTGGAAATTGGAAACCAGAAATTGTTTTATAAATTTTTGGCCAAGGTATCACTGAATTATTTCAGTTCTTACGGTCACATACCGGTATTAATAATTTAGCCAGACCTAATTAAATTAACAGCAATACAGTTCAAAATATAATTCATGGCAGTAATTGGCATATTATAGAAACTGAATGAATAATAATTGCAATATAAAAAACCTGGAATCAAAGTTGCTATGGTAATCTTGAGGTATTACAATAATCCAATCTTCGAGCTTGACTTGCAGTAAATGATTCGTGTTAATTCTTGAAAGAAGAATTAACACTTAAAACTAAAAACTAAGACTTTGAATGAAAATTACAGGAAAGTGAAAACAGAATTCCAAAACAAGCAAATTGGAAAATAATTGCAAAAAGAAAATAATATTTGTTCTGAGGAAAATTCTTCGACCCTTGAACTGTGCACTGGTACACATATATATAGCATAGGAAAAATCAGCAGTTTTTGAATTCTTGATGAACTCTTCAGTGGAGAAAATACAGGAGCACTAATAGTGGTGGCAAGAAAATAGGGGACTCAGTAGAAAAAGGGAGAACGAGTCTGCCCTTAACGCCCACGTCTCAATCCATGCATAACGTCCACCTTCACGCGCGTGACGGTCGTCACAGGTGGGTGACGGTCGTCACGCGCTGAAGTAGTGCATTACGCTCGTGAGTGG
This sequence comes from Vicia faba, assembly GCA_948472305.1. Classification (NCBI taxonomy): domain Eukaryota; kingdom Viridiplantae; phylum Streptophyta; class Magnoliopsida; order Fabales; family Fabaceae; genus Vicia; species Vicia faba. The sequence continues at coordinate 1,602,420,464 of OX451739.1, forward strand.
TGTGTGACGAGCGTTTCCTTATGTTGGGGGGTGTTACGCCCGTCACAGGGACGTGACGACCGTCACTGTTCCAGAAATCCAAACTTTGTATTTTTTTATTCTTTCTCTCTTTGTTTATTGTCTAGCCTTCTTCATGTTGTCCTTTTCCATCGGTTTGAGTCGACAAGTGTTATACCTATAAAAAGACAAATAATCTCGGAATAATCGGGGGTTAGACGACTTAATGAAATATAAAATCGGTAAAAAGCATGGTAATTATACGATATGTTTTCTCGTTATCAATCCCCAGTAAAGGTTGGAGGATTGTCCCCAGTAGAGCCTAAAAGGTTATCCCCAGTGAAGTCGCAACTGGAAAATCATCCCCAGCGGAGTTCATTCCTTTCACAAACAGAAAGTCAATCTCCAACAGGTTTCATTATCGCCAACAACGGTAATTCATCCCCGTCCGAGGTTATTCTTCCAAATCAACAGGTCCTCTAGAAGAGTATGTCCTCCCCATAGAGTCATTTCCTCATCAGTTTATTCCTCAGCAGAGTTATCCTCTCCCGCAAGTTTATTCTCACAATCATCTTCATTCACTATCCCCAGCGGAAACGAAGAATTCAACTCTTTTCTCCAGCAGTAATCCGGGATTTATTTTCCCCAGCTAAAAACATCACGTTGACATACATCATGACACATGCATATGTATCATACAAACACAATCTCATTTATTTTGAGAACATCATTGCTTGATACATATCATGCATTACATACAACTAACCTTTACCTTTCAGGAAAGATACAATCAAATTCTCACAAAATTCAAGTTGTGAAGCTCGGGTACGACTGGATAATAGTTTAATCCCCAGTTGAATAACGGACGACCGAAGTTCCTAAAATTCAACTTTCCTCTTCAATAGAGATGTTTCCTCAGTAGATTACGGACGACCGAAGTTCCTAAAATTCATCAGAGATGTTTCCTCAGTAGAATACGGACGACCGAAGTTCCTAGAATTCAACAGATATGTTTCCTCAATAGAATACGGACGACCGAAGTTCCTAAAATTCAACAGAGATGATTCCTCAATAGAATACGGACGACCGAAGTACCTAAAATTCAACAGAGATGTTTCCTCAGTAGAATACGGACGACCGAAGTTCCTAAAATTCAACAGAGATGATTCCTCAGTAGAATACAAACGACCGAAGTTCCTAAAATTCAACAGAGATGATTCCTCAGTAGAATACGGACGACCGAAGTTCCTAAAATTCAACAGATATGTTTCCTCAGTAGAATACGGATGACCGAAGTTCCTAAAATTCAACAGAGATGATTCCTCAGTAGAATACGGACGACCGAAGTTCCTAAAATTCAAATAGAGACGACTCACAAGCAGAATAACAGACGACTGAAGCTCCTAAAATTCTACTTCTCTCAACAAAGATCAGCTTTCCCCAGCGGAATCTTCCTCAAAGACAGGTATATAAACTCTCACTAAGGAACCTCTTATGCGATCGACACTCCTTCGGATGGCATCTTTAAACACATTCCCGACATCACAAGACAATTACCACTTCATGCGAGTGCAAATTTCTGGACACTCTAGTGTTCAATCATCTTCCACCTTCAGATCACGAAAGGCAGACAAGCCAATCTAAATCTTCAGGTTTAAGAAAATTGAACAGGGGCAGCTGTTGTACCCCAAAATTTTCCCTCCCATATTTCTCAAAATATTTCAAGAAAGATCCCCAAGTTGCTCAAGATAGTCCAAGGGTTGGCCAGACAAGCTCTCTCCTAAGGCAGTCTACCTCAAATTAGGGTTTCATGTTGCATCAAGATACTTGAGTCCAAGTGATCCCAAATGCTCACCAATGTCCTAATATGTTCTCAAGATCAACCATGTCAAGTTTCAAGCCTTGCAGAGGAAGTTTGCTCAGTCAATTGCTCAAAGGCCTGAAAATCGACTGTGTTAGGGAAAAAGTCAATTGTGGCCCACATACAGTCAAATTTCAAGATTTTTAGTCAACATTCTCATTTTGAAGGATATTTCATAATTTTATCAAGGGTTGATCATGATTCATCAAGGGTTGCTCATAATTCATCAAGACTCAAAAGTTGCTAAATTAGGGTTTTGTAGGAAAAGTCAACCCAACTTTGACCAAGCATAACTTTCTCATACTTTATGAGAAATGACCCATCCAAAGCTCATTTTGAATAGGATGCAATTCCATACAATCTATATTCAGCTCCCAAGTTCAAAATATGCACTCACAAGAAGTTATGAATTTGGACATTATAGGTCATTTTGGAAAGTCAACAAAAACACATTTTTTGTCAAAGCTTCATACATGAGCATGGAATATCAAATTGAGATGAGACCAAAAGGGTTGCTTATAGGACATCTCAAGATTTCTAAAAAGTCATGGAACACCTCCAAATAGTCAAAATTGAGGAAGTTATGCATTGGTGAAGTTGACCCTTTTTGCAAAATTGCAAAAAAGTCAACTATGCCTAAAACTTCAAATTTTGCCAAATGGGCTCAATCTTTTTCACTTGTTTTGAGTTGGCAACATAGTCCACAGGCTCTAGCCCTTTCCACTTGTCATTATCATGTTTTTATTATTTATTTTGATTTTTATTTGATTTAAATCAATTTTAATCAAAATAAATCATATAAAATCCAAAACATTGAAAACACAAGATTTTGTGCTTGTTTCAGGTCTTAAATTACAATTAGCAAGTATTCAAATTCGTGCAAGGCATTAGGGTGGACAAAAAGATTGGATTTAGGCCAATTTTGGAATTATATTCAAGAGGATCATATCACAATCAAATTCAATAATGAAAGAAGATTGAGTACAGCCTATCAACCCTAATCCATTCCTTGATACATATAGAACGAAGGTAGGCCAAAAACGAGGTTAGAAGGAGGCGCAACATCAAGAACAAAAACTTGAAAAATCAAGAAAAAATGCAAGATCGAATTCCTATTTCCAGGCATCCTCAAGGCCTTCTAGCTATCCCAATCGATTCCTGGGAGTGTAAGCAAGCTAAAGCAATCAAGAACCAAGCATTTCCAGTACCCAAAAGCGTTGTAAGTCCATCATGATATCCATGAAATTTTGAATTTGGTTAGCACGATTTAGGCATTGTTAGCATGAATTAACTATAGATTCTTGATCCATGGAACATTTACAAGCTTTTTGCATCGTTTAATTTCATTTATATGTCCTGTGTAAGATTTCACCATGGCTAGGTTTTGTAGCTTCGAATTAGGGTTTTGTATGCAGGAAAAATTAGCCTTGGTGAAGGGTGCCATCATGTTCAGAAGGATGAGACGAATCTAACCATAGCATTAGGTGTCATTTATATGGCCCATGGAAGATTTGGGAACGAACCCTGTTTATAGCAACGGACAAACGTCCGTAGGTAAAAGTCTGGGACTTTTACCCACGGAGAGAGGAAGAAGATGACTAGTTGGCGCCTATCCATTGGCCCATTCAAACTCTGGCGCGCGTTTTTTGACATCCTCCACTAATTCTTGTTTTTATATATTATTATTATTATTCATTATTTGTACAAGCGAACACAAGTGGTGCAGTGGTGAGTGTAGCGTGGAAATTTCTTCAGGACCTGGGTTCGAATCCCAGGTCCCCCAAATATTTCATATTTTTTCCTTCCAGGTGATCTAGCGTGTACATGAGGCCAGCGACCACCATGGTCCATCATAATCCAAAGCGCCAAGTGTCCTGAAGGCCAGATCCAAAGGCTATCAAGGGAAGAACACCATGAGGCTCAGTTAATACATTGTATGGGATCATAGAAAGTCAAAACGAACCTCTTTTGGTTTTGGGCCAAGGCTTACTATTTGCACCCCCCTTCAGATTGCCTCTCAGGCCCAAATCTCTTTCTCTATACTTTTTTTATTTGTCTTAATTTATTTGTTTATTTTATTTACTAACAAATTAATTATTTTCTTTTTATCAAAAAATCATAATAAATATTTTTCACCAATTAGATTTAGGTATTTTTATCAATAAATTTATTAATTTAATTAGATTTAATTTTAGGTAAAACTTTAATTACTTTGTAAATAAATTAAAAAATAATTAGAATAAATAGGTTTTATTACTAACTTAATTATATTCTATTTTTTCCTAAAATAACCAAAAAAACAAAAATAGGTCACTTTATTATTTTCATTAATTAATTTAAATTAGCTAATTAATTTGTACATTTATTTTTAAAACCTAATCTTTTTTTCTTAAAAAATTTCAAAAAAACAACAAAAAAACTACGGATAGAAAGAGTGCTAATACTTTCCCTTTCTATAATCTACTCCCCGTACTCAGAAATATCTCGAAAAAAGAATTTTTCTTTGCTTTTTTCCTTTCCTTGTTGGATAAAATAAAAGACGGTGGCGACTCTTGCTTACCGCGACATTTGCGAATACAAAACGCAAACCAGTATTAACAGTCGGTTCTGGCCACCGTATCACAATGGCCATTTTTTTTAGGCAACCAAGTGGGAGAAACCCTAAGGGTGCTTGTGTGCAAAGTGTATCATTTTTCATGCTTTTGATTTTATCTTGTATTTAGGGTTTTCTACTTGTTTTGTTTCGTTCTTGTCATACAATCCTTAATTACTAATCATGGCATATGAAAGCAATAAATTGCGTAATGTAAATATACTAAGCTATTACAACAAATTTATGGGTGGAGGGAATACAAGTTTGAATGGGGATTTGTACAAATATAAAGCTAAATATATTATTACAACCAAATCGAATTTGCGCGAATTAAAATAAATATAATACAATATTTAAAATATAATGCAATGTACATGGAATAAAAAAATGTTTTATGTCTTTTTGTTTTTTGTGTAAAAGAAATATTTAATTTAAACCTAAAAAAAATAAGACAAAGATTTAATTTTTGAAAAGGGGTTAAACCCTAATTTTTACTTAAAAGAAAATAATGCTTCTAAATTATTATTTCGTGCATTTTTTATATAAAAAATAATAAATAATATTATACATAAATATTAAAAATCAAGTATGTGCAAAAAAATAGGTATTTGTGAGTATAAAATGTAAAATAAAAAATATTAAGTATATTTAATTATATTTATGAGTTTATTAAGAAAATAAATTATATTCTATCAAAATAAATTAATTTTTTATGTGAGAAATAATAAATAAAATAAAATGAAGGTGTAAAAATAATTAAATTATTTTTTGGGATTTTTTATCATTAAAGAAAATAATTAAAAGTATTAAATATAAAAATGAAAAAATAAAATATGAAAGAGTTAGTAAGGGGGTGAAGTAGGAACTAAAATATTACAACCATATCAAATGATAATAAAAAGAATGTGAAAACATTGCAAAATAAAGGAAAAATGCACTTTTGAACTGCTATGTGTCGACCCATGCTGCTATGCATCGACACATAGCTTCTCCTTGCCCCTGTAAAGTGAAATCTGTTCAGTATGAGTCGACACATAATGGGATGTATTGACTCATACAACTTTTTGCATCGACGCGAAATGCGTATGTGTCGACTCATAGTCCTTTCCAGTTTCTGTTTTGTGATCTGAACTCAGTATGGGTCGATGCGTGAGGGTCATGTGTCGACTCATACCCTATATTTTCACTAAGATGGGTCGACACATGTGGATATGCATCGATACATACTGCATTTTTCTGCCTTAAACAACATTCTTTGCATACATCAGTTAGTTTTTAACATATGAATGAATAACAGGAACAACAAATAAATGATTAACTTCAAGAATAATGATTGCTACATCCTATAAACAGAAAAGTTGATGTATGGAAAAGGCAAGGTAAAGATGACTTACCTTGAAACTGCACTTTAAGTTTTGAGTCCAAATGCCCTTCAAGATGTTGTATGAACCTTAAGGAAGCTCCAACAGGCTGCTAGACTTTCCTTTTTGTTGAAGGTTATTAAACAACCTCTGTGTGGTATGAAATGTTTGGATGAGTTAAACACAAAACGCACGAGCCAAATGAGAGTTGGATGAGTTTGTGCAGAAACTGTATGCTTGAGCAGGTTTTTTGATGTTTTTCAGTTTGAGAGGGTTTCAGGTCCTTGCCAAGCGTCCTCTGTGTTGTACATTTTTTACATATTAGTATAGAAATGATCTAAAGTCAGCTCTCTATCAGCTGTATAAGCCCTAGCCTTTTTGCCACTTTTCTTGTACTTGAAGCAATTTGACAAGACAAAACTCTCATGCTTGTACCAGCTTGCTTTAGGGTTGGTATGAGTTTGTACAAGTTGCTTGAGACCTGTGTGGTTTGCTTGTGTCAAGGGGACAGGTTCAAAGCTCCAAGTTGACAAGTTTGCAAAAGTGCTTCTTTATGAAAATGGCAATGGAGCCTTTTTGCCCAAAATGGAATTACAAGTTGTGTAAAAGTTCAAAAGCAAGGATAAAGGATTTGGAAACTGAGTATGCATTTAATTAAGGAGTGTGTAGCAAGTTTAGGACCTGTAAAGCATGAAATAGGCAGCATAGGTTTGGTTTGCAACTTGGTTCTTCATGAAAATGGCTTGAACAAAAAGTGAGAAAATGTCAACTTCCTCTCTTCGATTCTCCCTACTCAAAAATGATCTTGGAGAGTTATTGGACATTTTGGAAAGCTTGCAGTGTGCTCTATAATCCATATTTGAAATGAATTTTGAGATACCTCTTGGAACTAGGTTAAAACTTTCCATGGAGTTGGGTCCAAAACCTGCCTAAATTAGGGCAAAATTTCACTAAGTTAAGAAGTTCATGACCATGTATTCACAAATTTATAACTTGAGATCCAAGCATCTTTAGGGAAAAGTTTGTGAAGCAAAGTTGTAGATTTCATGGAGGTCTACAACTTTCATTGTTGGGAACTTTCTTTGAATCATTAGGCATCATGGTGTAAAAGTGGTGTAAAGTTGAGAAAAAATAAGAAAAATTTTATACTTAGAAAAAAATTCTAAGTTAAGAAAATTTTCAAATTCAAAACCCTAAATTTCAAATTTGGTTTTCTTGATGAACAAGTTTCACATTTTGACATATCTTGATGAATTATGACCCTTGGCACTTGATTTTGACCAAAAAGTCAAAGTTTGACTTTTCAGTGCACGGTTGACTTTTGATCAGTTGACTGCAAATTTCATATGTCAATCCAATGAACTTGAGATGTTTTGAACCATATAATTGAGTCAAGATGATGCCATTGAATCCTTGAAATCATTCTTGAACTCAATTGGTCATTGGCTAGGTTAAAAATCAGAAATTCCCCTTCCTCGGTCAAAACCCTAATTTTGACCATTTTACCCTTTTGATGATTTGATCAAATTTCTTGAGGAGTTGTGATCCAAACTTGATCAAATGGTACATATGAGTCTAAAATGTTGATGTGGATCAAAAATTATGAAGTTTGACTGTAAATTGGCCATGGTTGACTTTTTCCCTAATACAATTGATTTTTAGGTCAACTGTCCAATTGACTGAGCAAAAATGTGATTCAAGGCTTGAAACTTGTCATGAGAAATCTTAGGGGTCCAAAATGATGTATGAAAGTCACATGAAGCATTGGTGGTACAAAAATCCTTGTGCAAACTCAAACCCTAATTTTGGGTTATTAGTGCAAGATGAGTTGTCTTGAGCTGACCAAACCCTAATCTTGTCTTGAGTCAAAGAAGTCTTGTGAGAAAAACTTGATAAATGAGAGGGAAAACTTTGGGGTACAACACATATACTCTGATGTATGTGGACCAATCCAGGTGGATTTGATGGGAGGTAACAAATACTTTGTTACATTCATAGATGATTTCAGTCGAAAGTTATGGACTTACCTGATCAAGAAGAAAAGTGAAGTGATCGAAGTATTTACAAAGTTTAAGTCTATGGTCGAAAGACAAAGTGGTCGAAAGCTCAAAGTTTTGAGAACTGATGGTGGTGGAGAATATGTGTCAAAAGACTTCGATAGATTATGTAAAAAGGAAGGGATTGTGCATGAGGTGGTGCCACCCTATACTCCACAGCAAAATGAAATTGCATAAAGGAAAAATTGAACCATCATGAATATGGTGAGAAGTATGTTGAAAGGCAAGAATTTACCTAAAGAGTTTTGAGGTGAAGCTGTTTCGACTGCAACATACATTTTGAACAGATGTCCTACAAAGAAGCTAGAAGGAATTACTCCAGAAGAATGTTGGTCTGGTGTGAAGCCTATCTTGAGTCATCTGAAGGTATTTGAATCTATTGCACATAGACATGTGCTAGATCAGTTGAGAAGAAAACTTGATGATAAGTCAAGTCAAATGATTCTAGTTGGATATCATTCGACAGGAGGCTATAAGTTGTTCGATCCAGTGAAAAAGCATATTGTGATCAGCAGGGACGTGATCATAGATGAGTTTAAAGAATGGGATTGGACTGATAATGTCAAGAAAGATTCAGTGGGAATCCTTCTTGAAGAGCCATAAACTCAATTCGAAAGAGAAGTTCGACAAGAGGAACCAGCAAATATACCAAGTACAAGCAGGCCTCAAAGAACAAGACGCTTGCCTGCAAGATTGCAAGATTGTGTGATTACATCAGATGATGTAATAGATAATGAAGGTGAGCTGGTACATTATGCTTTCTATGCAGATGTCGAACCTGTTAATGAAGCTGAAGCATTAAAGGATTCGAAGTGGGTGAAAGCAATGAACGAAGAAGTAAAGTCTATCGAAGACAACAACACTTGGTCACTTGTCGAATTGCCTCAAGGCAAGAAGGCAATTGATGTCAAGTGGGTATACAAAGTGAAAACGAATTCGAAAGGTGAAGTAACTCGACACAAAGCAAGACTTATGGTGAAAGGATTTCTACAGAAAGAAGGAATAGACTTCGATGAAGTTTTTGCACCTGTTGCTAGGATCAAAACAATCAGGTTGGTTATTGGTCTAGTAAAAATAAACATTTGGCACATATGTCAGATGGACGTGAAGTGTGCATTCCTAAATGGACCCTTAGATGAAGAAGTCTATGTTAAACAACCAGTTGGGTTTGTGAAACATGACGAAGAAAGAAAGGTGTACAGACTACATAAAGCCCTGTATGGATTGAAACAAGCTCCAAGGGCTTGGAATAAGAAAATTGATAGTTTTCTAAGGGAGAAGGAATTTGTGAAGTGCACAACTGAACATGGAGTATATGTAAGAAGAAGCAAGAGTAAATTGCTTATACTATGTCTCTATGTAGATGATTTGTTGATAACAGGTAGCTGTAAAAGTGAGATCAAATACTTCAAAGGTGATCTCAGCAAAGAATTCGAAATGTCTGATTTGGGTGAGATTTCATATTTCCTTGGTATCGAATTCTACAAGAGCAGTAGAGGTTTGATGATGCATCAAAGAAGATATGCAGGAGAAATTCTCAAGAGGTTTGAGATGGAAGAATGCAACTCAACTTTGACACCTGCAGAACCAAGACTGCAACTGTCGAAAGATGCAAATGAAGATGATGTTGATCCAACCCAATACAGAAGACTTATTGGATCATTGAGATACCTTTGTCATACAAGGCCTGACTTAGCATATAGTGTAGGTATGGTAAGTAGATTCATGCAGAAGCCAAAGGTATCACATCTAGCAGCAGTGAAGAGGATACTAAGGTGTCTCAAAGGAACTTTCGATTATGGCATTTTGTTTCCTGCAGTTGATAAAGGAAAAGAATGCAAGTTAGTGGGATACACTGATTCGAGTTGGTGTAGTGATGCTGAAGATCGAAAGTCAACAGCAGGATATGTGTTTATGCTAGGTGGTGCACCAGTTGCTTGGAATTCAAGAAAGAAATCAGTAGTGGCATTATCATCATGCGAAGCAGAATACATAGTTGCTTCTCTTTGTGCATGTCAAGCAACTTGGATGGTGAACTTGGTCGAAGAGATAACAGGGAAAGATCATGGAGCAATTACCATGAAGATCGACAGCATGTCAGCTATCAATCTGGCGAAGAACCCAATAGCATATGGTCGAAGTAAGCACATCGAAATGAGGTTCCATTATCTTCGAGGACAGGTAGCAGATGGGAAGATGAACTTGGAACACTACAAAACTGAGAATCAGATTGCAGACATCATGACGAAGGGAGTGCAAGTCAAAGTATTCAGAAAGCTAAGAGTCATGATGAATATAGATAGTTTAGACACAATGAATTAGGTGGTGTGTTAAATTGTAATCCAATGTGTCGAAACTATGTGTCGAAAAGATTTGATTTGTTTTAGATTTAAATAGATTTGATTTAAGTCTAGAATAAATTAGATTTGATTTAGTAACAAAAAGATATTTTGGGCTTTGGGCTTAGGGTGTAAGCTCAGTTATAAATAGAGGGAGTAATCCCTATTTTTGTAAGCAAGTCAAGCAAGTCATTCACACTATTTTGCAGTTGTAAAGTGAATAAGAAAGTTTTCACAGTTTGTAAGCAGAGAGAAACTCTGCAGAAATTATTTGTCTTGTCTTCTTTTCTTTGTTTTTCTCATAACTAATTGTCATTGTGGTAGTAATTCATCATAGAATTTGATGGATTTCCAACATATGTGATATAGATGTCTGATTTTGGACTATCCATTTACTCGGGTAAATTTGTAAAAATTGATTTGGTGTTGATGAAAATAGTTTTACAATAATATAATCAATCATAATGTTTTATTAGGTACTATTTTTGTTCAGTAGGGTAAGATTTTATATTTTTACTCAATGCATTGAATGATTTATGATGATGCTAATTTTTTTATTCGAGATACATGCATATGAATCGGCTGGAATGGATTTGATGATTTGAGTTTCTGCATGTCTATAAATTCAATTTTTGTTACATTTCGTTGGAGGCATAAACTCATTTTGAGTTATGCCAAGAGATTCCAATGTCTTATGTATTCAATGTTCATATTATGGTGGAAAGTATAAATTATCTGAAAGTTCAACTATATACGCCACTAAAAAAATGTGATAGGTCATTTAAACATAGACAAAACCGATTGATGTGTGACATTCTAACAACCATGAATCAGCTCATATATTAAAGGGTCACTGTGTCATCGGTTTTGAAATAGAAAATGTCAAAATTAATATTCATACCAGAACTTTCATATTCAAAAAGATCCATTACATCTTTCATATTCAAAAATATTAATACCAAAACAAAAGTAACGATTTTGTTGCCATGTATATTAATAAAATATACGGAGGTGCATGATACGTATAACATTTGAGGGGTTGCTTGGTTATTTTGTGGTTTATAATGATTTCATTTTCTTTTTTTATAAATAATAAATTCTTTTAGTAAAATAATTTTGTTTATTTATTTATTTTTTTAATTATATTTTGAAAATAAAATCATGTATATCAAATCAATATCTGTGTGAATGCACGAGTAATTAAATCAGAATTCTTGCGAACTTTCGTGATTTTTATTGCTTTATGTGCTTTCTTGTGTGTTTATATTAAAAATTTAAAACTATGATTAGGGGTGAAAATAGGCTGAACCGAGTTAGGCTTTGTCAAGTTTGAGTCTGGCCTATAAAAAAATTTAAAGTTTAAGTTTGGTCTGTGGTCTATCATAGATTTATTTTTCAGTCTGAGTTTAACATTTTCGAAAGTCTGATTAGCCTATTAGCCTGTTTAAAAAGCTCGTATCATTTAAACATATATAAATAAGCAATTCAATTAATATTTAAATATACTAGAGACAAAAGTACAATGAGACTAAATTCTTATTTACATTGACTTATTTATATATATACACGAAAGAAGTTATAGAAATAGATTTATCATCTTTTTTAAAAATAATAAATTATTTTGGTTAGACAAATACGCGCAACACAGCAGTACGCATGCAAGCGCACGAATTATACACCAGTATCGTGTGAATGTACGAGTAACCATACTAAAATCCGTACAAACGCACGAGTTATTGTATTTTTTGTATAATTAAAAAAAATTAAAATATATATATTTGAAATCATATACGAATCCAAACACGGAAAAAACAAATTGTTTTTCAATTATTTATATTAATAATAATTTTATTTTGAAATTATTTTTAATTTAATATATGGAAAGTTAAAATATATATTATTGATGTAAAACAATTTTGGTAAAACAATTTTTTTTTAAATATCTTTTTTTTTAATGATAAACTCTTTTAGTAAAACATTTTTGTTTTTCTTTTAAAAGTTTTTTTTATAAAAATTATAATTTTTTTGATAAAATAATTTTGTTTTTGTTTTTTATATTTTTATTATATTTTGAAAACAAAATCGTGCGTATTACATTGGTATATGTGCGAAAGCACGAGTAACTATACTAAAATTTATACAAACACATGGGTTATTATATTTTTTATATAATTAAAAAGAAATAAAAGTAAAAATAATATATTAATCTTAACATGATATAAATGTTTTATTTTTTAATTATTTATGTATCTAATATTTTTATTTTAAAATTATTTTTCTTTAAGACTTAATTTAATATATAAAGTTATTTAAAATAATATATAGAAAATTAAAATATATATTACTGATGTAAAATAATTTTACTTTTATTTTAAAAACATTTCTTACTTTTAAAAATAACAAACGATTTTAGTAAAACAATTTTGTTTTTTTATTTATATTTTTTCATATTTTAAAAATAGAAACATACATACGACACTAATATCCGTGCATTCGCACGAATATCCCACTAGTTACACATAATAATAGACCATATTTGAATTTCTACTGTATCAAAGAGAGAGCTTATGATACTATATTATTATTATTATTATTCAAAATATAATATACAAAAATAGAAAAAGAGAGATTAATGTGATTTTTTTTATTTAAATAATCACATTTTTCAAAAAAAAAATTCAAATAATCACATTTTCAAAAAATTTACTAAACTAACCACTTTTCAAATTAAAAAAATTCGCCACCTAGAAAAATAGCCACTATGTATGACGCATACATACTTTTTAGAGAGGAGGCGCCACACTGCATGGCTTGTCCTCCTCTGTAAAATCATGCAGTGTGGCTTGAGAGTGTTATATGATTTTCTATAAATGCAACCACCCATCCTCTTCATTTTTTCACACCATTTATCACATAACTCTTAGAAAATGTCTTCAACTCCCTTGTCAAGGTTTTCACTGATCAAAAGAGATGCGCATGTTATTTTTTTGGCGACAAAGCCTCCGGTGAAGATCAAACTCTGGAACACGCAGACGTTTGAGAATTTTCAGAGGCACTTGATTCGCTGGTTGGAAGGAGACACTCCTGAAGGTGAATAGATCAGAAAAATTGAAAGGCACATTACAGTGAGGAGCGAAAATGGAGTAAGCCGGTCATGGAAAAAGGTGAGATGCGACGCTGATGTCATGATGATGATGCTTGGACCAGACGATATTGTGTTGATGGTTTTCTCTTAGATATTATGATTTATTTAGTTGTTTTGTCTGTTTATCATATTGTTGTGTTGATGTCCTGAATTTGTGGTGTTGTAATTTTTTATGTCGTTATGTGAAGGTTGTTGTAACTGAATGATAAATTGAACACGAAATGATAACCCAGATTTAAATTGAAATATATTGTGTACAACAAATTAATCACTCCAGAAAGTTTGCTATAAAAAAGTTAGGTTGTAGAGCTAGACCCAATATTCGGACCAAAGCAGTAATTGGTAGGTTTCTGATGCCTTTGAATACAGGTTCAATGATTCCACCAAATTTGTTGTCATGTGGCCCCATCGTTGACCATTGTAAAATGTCTGAGTCCACTTCTCCACTGGAATGTTATCGATCCACCTTAATGCATTTGAGCTTGCCAACCAGATTTCTTCGCGATAGTGTCGGAATAATGGTTCTGTTAAGGCATACCCTGCATCAATAACTTTCTTTCGAAGTGTCTTGTCTTTGATATGGAGCATGAAGTTTTGTGTGATGTGTCTAATGCCATAGACATGTGTTGAATGGGGATCCTGTCAACCGTTATCAGGGTTATTGTATGCACTCACAATCAATGGATGCTTGTCTAAAATCAAATAAAGGTTAGATTGAGGAGCAACGTGTAATCGGAGATTCTTCAGAAAGAAATTCCATGCACCACCTGTCTCACCTTTAACTAGAGAGAAGGCAATCGGAAAAACATTATTGTTCCCATCTTGTGCACTGCCATGAGTAATGTTCCTTTATACTTCCCGTATAACGAAGTTCCATCAATCTGTATAATAGGTTTGCAAAATGCAAAACCCTTGATGCATGGTTCAAACGCCCAGAATAATCGATGAAATAGTCCATTTCCACTAACACGAGTTCTGTCTGGGGTAAATGCCAGGAGTGTATCCAAAATTATAACAGTTCCCGGAGCATAATATTTGAGTGCCACCAAAAATCTTGGAAGTTCTTTGTATGATTCCTCCCAATTACCGTACACAAGTTCAAATGCCTTAGTCATCCCGATCCATGCCTTCCTGTAAGAGGGAGTATAATTGAATCTTGTAACAATATGAGAAATAATTGTACTCACCTTTAATGATGGATCCTTGCTAATAAGAGGCAAGATTTCTTGACATATTAGTTGAGAACTAAGTTTCCGATGATCCTGCGTTGGAACGGTGGTGATGCAAGTGTGGAGTGGATCAATGGAACCTATTTCTCGTGAATCACTTCTCTTCCTGTAAGATGCAGTTAACTGAAAAGGGCAAATTGATTTTTGACGACATAAAATAACGTACCTCGCTGAATTATTTTTATCTACAGTGAAGTCAGCTAAAATTTCTCTGTGATATTTTTTGATAGCTCTAAGACACTCTTCTTTTGTTCGAAGTTTGTCTCCAACTTTCAAGGCCCCTTCGGTCTGCATATAAGGACTGTGAAAGATATCTGAGGTCGGTTCATCTTCCCCCAAGTTCAAGTTCGTCATGTGAAACAGAGGGTCGTACGCATGACTCGTAGGTACAGGTTCATGCTCTTGATCTGCAGCATCATCATTGACCATAAAATCAATCATTGCCTCATCATCTTCTTCTTCTTTTTGCATGCATACGCCACATAGGGTGGCTTATCATTGAACAACAAAATTGCATGCATGTCATCTGACCCCTGCCACGCTGCAGGTTTGCATGCATGCAAAAAGTAACAAGCCATGTTGAATGGAGCCTATGTGTATCAAAGAGAGCATGTTCCACCTAGTATGGTGTCTGTGTGTATTAAACAAGAGCATGCGCCACCTAGGATGACGCCTATGTGTATCTCTTGCATGCAAATTATTGTCACGTGAATGCATAGTGTTCTTCAAGATTTTCCTATAAATACATGTAACATTCACCCTATATGTTCATCACAATCATAACGCACACACTATTTCTTTCTTGAAACATCAACAACAACACAAGAGTAATCAATAAAAATGTCTCTCTTGACCATGAATGATCAACATAAAGGAACTCTTAACAACATTGAAACCTTTATAAGTGTATTTTCCTCAATACTTATTTTTTGTCGACAAATTTTATTTCTGTAATTCTTATGATTGTTATACGTAAATCTTGTATTTCTTATATGTAATTTATGTTTTTAATAGGATGTTAAAATATTTTGTTGTCGTGTCCATGAGTATGTTCCTTACGACGTTCAAATTGAACCGTACTTACGACATACCGATTTTGGTCCGTTACTCAATGTAGTCAATCACCATGTTAACTATAAAATTATTCCCGCATTAGTGGAGAGATGGAGACCCGAAACTCACACCTTTCATCTTCCATGTGGTGAATGTATAGTCACACTAGAGGACGTGTACATATTATTCAGTCTACCAATCGATGGTAAGGTTGTCAATAGCTGAGTCAACCAAGACAACGCCATATGCGAGGAACTTTTAGGAGTCTCTTTATTTGAACAATGGTCTAGAGGCCAAGGTATTAATCTCCGTCTTCTTAGAGAATTTCATAGTAGTCTCGTAATAACCGAAAACTCTACCGAGCAAGAAAAAATTGTGAAAGCTCGGTGTTACATAATGATATTATTTGGCCATTTTTTATTTCCTGAAACAACAGGTAATACTGTTAATATCATGCATTTTTGTTAAGACAATTTAATAAAATAAACACATATAGTTGGGGCTCTGCTGTTTTGGCCCATCTGTATAGTTCCTTGTGTAAAAATGCATCGAACGGTAGCTGTTCTTTCTATTTCCATGCCTTTTTGCTCCAGACATGATGCTGGTCGAGAATGCCGACACTCGCCCCCCGCAATACAAGGTCATTCGTCTTCCTCTTTGCTACAAAGTAAGATTACAAAACCATAAATTTTACATACTTTATACTGTAACCAACATGTATTAATTTATTACCCTTTTTTATGTAGGTGGTATGTTCCTGGGATGAATTACAGCAAATCCTCTAGAAACGCAATAGTAGTCTACCAAAATCTTATTGATCATGTTAGACCCGAAGAGGTATTAAACTTACATATTTTATACAACGCTTTCAATAGGTTAATTAAGTTTAATATTTTATATAACTTTTTTTCCTCTACAGTTTGTATGGAGGCCGTATAAGGATCTCGACCATGAGATTAACCCAGTTGATGCTGAAGTCTGGACTGCAAAAACAACACTCATCGGGTTCACTACTGTGGAGATGCACCACAGTGATCGTGTGAAGCTACAGTTCGGCATGCAATAGGGTATCTCCGACCCCCCTACATGTTTGGGATAATGGCATCTACTCAGAGTTGACGATCAATGGGGATTTAATAATTTGAGAGACTTCACTAAAAATCAATATCGTTAATGGAGGCATAGACGCGAATTGGTCATAAGGGAGCCGATCTTGCAAGATGACTTAAAACCGACACTCCAATATTTGAGATGGTACACATCGGTTTCAACAAATTTGTATTTATCTCAAGAGACATATTTGATCGATCCATGCCAAAGAGTTGCAACATACGTCCAACAACAACCCCAACAACCAACCCCTCAACAATACCAAACCCAACAACCAACCCCTCAACAGTATCAAACTCAACCACAATGTCAACCCACTCAAACCCAACAATCATACACCACCACATTCAACCAAACTCGTCATCAATTCATGCCACACACACAAACACAATACCAAGAGCATAACCTGACCCACCACCAACAGTATGCACCATCATCATCCTACCACAACACCCAAGACACATATGATACATCTCTTTCCTACCATACCACTTAACCTACATACAGTCAAACATCACATCATTGAAATACCCAACCATCATACGAATTTCATACACCACAAGAATCGTTGCTTCGTTTCCATCACGATTCAACATCCCAATACTATCAACCACCCCACTCACACATATCAACCAACAAGATCAACCTTCAATAACATGGGCACAGATCTCTTTGGAAGCACAACACAATGAGGTGAAATAATCGATGATGTATGATTCTGATGTACCAGGACCATCACATCAAGCACCTCATAATTAAGCGAGTCAGAACAAACCCCAAACACCTCAGAAAAATCAATAGAGGAGTGAGACAAGGGGTGGGGCAAGACGGGACTGCATTGTGTAATATAAAATATTAATATAAAATATTTTTAGTTACTTTTATTTTTATTTAAAAAAATTAATAAATAACAATGTCAAGTCAAAGAAGATGACGCCTCCTCTCTGTCAATACATGCATGCGCCACACTGCATGACTTTATAGAGGAGGACAATTCATGCATTGTGACGCCTTCTCTCTAAAAAGCATGCATGCGCCACACAGAGTGACTACTCCTCTATGTGGCATTTTTTTTTTGTTTAAAAAGTGATTAGTTTGACAAAAAATTTAAAAATGTGGTTATTTGAGAATTTTTTTTGAAAAATGTGATTATTTATAAAAAAATCCGATTAATGTTCATTACAAGTAGTTATCAAAGATTGAAAAAGAAAGAAGAAAATGAATAAATAAATGATGCATTTACTGCATTAATTTATAAAGATATCTTTAGTAGTAGTGGTAATACAATCCAAGCAGATCGTAGCTTTGATTGCTCATATGGATCAGAGAGCAGCATTCAAACGCCATTAACGGATCCATTTCATGTGCCAAGTTGCCAATTAAATCCACCATAAACTTGTCACCAAAATCAATTATGTTCTGCTGTGTGTTATTACTACCTCTTTGAAGTTTTTAGATATTTCAAATTTGAAGTGGAACAATCACAATACCATTTCCTCTGCATAATAGCCAACCTTAAATTCATTTTCTATGCACTTGACATCCTCAATGACGTTTTTTATCTAAAATAAATACAATTAATAATAAGAAGCAAAAGAAAGTTTGAAGAACATATTACTGTATTAGCATAATATAAATCGAATTCAAACTATCCCATTTGGATTATGGCTATAGAAGTCACACACTTGCTAACAGTTTCACAAGATTTTCCACATCATAATTCATCACAAGAATCTCATCAAGCCTTTCTTTAGCTAGATTCAACTTAGTAATGAAGTTCCTCTTGGCATCACTCCCCTGTCAGACAACTTTAAATATACAATGCTTGTGGTTGTAACTTGTAACTCCACAATTATACCCCAAAATAAGCTAAAAACCGTGAAACTAAAACTAAAACGAAACTGAAACGAAATGTACATGACATCATTGTAACTTAATGTTCATTTTGATTTCTATGCCATTAGTGTTAGCAGTATACTCTATTCAAAATTACCTAGGTTCATGAAAGACCATGCATATGTTGACACCTTCAAGAGCCTGCATAGCAGTGCATAATTTCAGCCTGCATCAAACATCTGATCATGAATTAAGCAGACTGTCATGCCAAAATCAGTATCAAATATAATACAAAGACAAAATCACAACATTCACACAAAAATTCTAGAATTTTAACAACAAAATCACAAAAACAAAACAATGGTAGCATTCACATTTGAGTTGAGGCCAATTTACTATGTAACTTGGCTCAAAGATTGCAGACTGAGGTTCACAGGGTTGTTGGTCTGGTTGGAGAAAATGACAATTCGATGTTCACTGGTGTCAATAACAATAGCTTGTGACATACGATCACCGTGATAAGTGACTTCTTTCAGACGTGAATCAGAATCACAATCTAACCACCTCCAATTGATGAAAACAATTAAATGTAACAGATAAAAGACAATATTGATTTCTAGAAAAATTCAAAGGTGAACGAAGCTGGACGTAGACAAAAGATCATATGACACTCAACTGGATCTAAGCTGGATGAAAACAAAAGATCATATAAGACACGAGCCTCCGCGAGATGAGACTCCACTTTTGAAATTGCAACTCTGCCATATAGCTTATTGTCTGAAACATTAAGAAATATATTACATTATACAATATAAAAAATCAACAAAACTGAGAAAGAAAGAATATTAAACCACTCCATATGAAATTGTCACCCTATCCTATAATATCTCTAGAGAATCATCACTTATTAACAATAAGTAAGATACTTGCTAATAAGTAGACTTAAAAAACAAACATTATGGACAAGAGAATTGGTCATATGTTATTAGTCACGGTAAATAGATTCTAGTCAGGAAGTTGAACAAGCATAATATCAAAACCCTAAAGATTTTTTTCCGTTATTTCAACACTTAACTTCAAGAAGTAATGAAACTATTCCTAATTCAAAACAAGAACTACTACTTTAGGGAGACATTTGCACACATACAATAACCATTGATATTATTTCGATGTCACGGTGCAAGATTTGTATTATTTCGAACCACGCGAACCATTGATAGCTTTCAAATTATAGGGGTATACTTGCTTTGGCTAACCATTTCTGCCACTAATAGTAGTCACAATAATATGTCCAGTCTTCGTTCCATTGCCGCTGTCAACAACAGTAGCTTCCATTTTCTACGACAGAATAAAGTTGTAAGCAACACACAATAAAATTGTGTTCAGAATGAACAAAATGAACACCATACCTTATCATCCATAATTTTCATATTATTCATTTCCTCTGGCAATACTTCAACACCAATTTCACCATGAGAACTGGTTTCTCTAAACCCCAAAGTTGGTGCCACGCCAACCGACGCCATCTCAACTGAAACCGTTTCGATTGTAACTACTCAAATACTAATCAACTATCTGCTAGAATAAACAAACCCATCACACTCAAAAATGTTTCTTGATTAGAAAAATGAAAACCATATCAATAACAAAACCAACCAACACGAATTATAAGCAATAAAAAATCAACAAATTCCATGGTGGCACCACAAAATGAAACGATAAACACATCTTCGAAATGAAAAAATGACGAAAAAAGAAAAACCCTAAACTGAAGATCGTTATAATCGAACCAATCTAAATTTACAAAAAAAAAATTAACCAACAGATAGAGTTAGACATTCTTTATTTTCACCATAAAGATTTCACCAAAGAGATGAAATCGATTCAGTCTACCGCGCATCTTCCCCCTTCCGCGATTCAGTTTTTTTCATCCAACCTGAAACAATAAACACTAAATCAGCATAAATCATGAAAAGTATATGAAACCCTAAAATCACAATCCAACTTATTTACACACCGTTAACCGATTCGTACACCATTATTATTTCGGTGTGATATGAATATACCAAAAAAGGGAGAAGAGGATGATGATGATATTGTTACAGATTGAAGGTTGAGGCAGAGGAAGAAGAAGAAGAAGAAGAAGAGGGAGAAGGTTGACGAAGAGGAAGAATAAGGACCTTCGGTCCACTATCCACATAGAGAACGAAAAAAAGTGAGAGAGAAAGAAAAAGGACGATAGAGATAGAAAATGGAGATTCAGAATTTTTTAAAATTTGAATTAAAGTAACATTGAAGAAAAAATAGTAATATACAATTTAAATTGGATCAAGTTACATTATCAATTCATTTCAATTTAATGATCAAAGGCAAAAAAACACTAACTATGTAATTGAAATAGAATTATATGATATTATTAGTTGGTACTTTTAAAAATTGAGTTAGAATAAATCCAACTTTTTCTTCACTAACTTCTAAGATTAGCTTACCTTTCTTTACATCTATGGTGACTTCAGCGGTGGTCAAAAAAGGGTCTTTCTAAAATGATAGGGATGTTGGAATCCTCCTTTATGTACATTATCACTGTAGGTGTTTAAGTATTGACTTGCATTTTTGGTAAATCCCAAGTGTATGTGTGAATGTCATGACTGATGTCATAACATTCTAGTTCAGTTTGTACTGACTCATTAGGTACCTTTGCAGAAAAATATTGTAATTCAAATACTGATGTTTATAAGTGTGTATCTGAGCATTTTGCAAAATGATCACATTTTGCTAAATCAGTAGACAGGTTTTCTCAGATGTCATAACAGATGTTATGACATCCTGTTCTGAACTAACAGGATTGCAGGATTGGATAAGTCTGAGTTTTTTCAGGAAATAACTCAGTCCTTCCTGAACAGAATCCTGCGTTTTCTGAGGGGTAACCTAGCTCAACCCTTTCTGGTTAATAAAGTCCTGTGACCTGGTCTTTAGGTCAAACGGAATTAACCCTAGGTTTTTGGAAACCCTAACTGAAGTTGCAGCTGCTATATATTCAACAGAGCTGCTGTTTTTCAAGGATCCCTGCTGATTGATCAGAAGATCATTTTGTAATCTGTATAGATTTGATTATTGTACTCCAAGCAATTATCATTGTGATAAGTGCTTTGGAATAGGTTTCAAATTGTAAGGGGTTGTGTAGCACTCAAAGCTTTGAAGCAAGAGTGTTTGAATGTTCCTTGACTAAAGCTGTGAAGCAGAGTCAAGTTAGTTGTGTGCATCACTCAAAGCTGTGAAGCAAGAGTGATTGTGTTGCTTGATTAAAAAGCTGTGAAGCTTAATCAAGTGTTTGTTTTTGAAGAGTGTCTTCATCAATTATTATGTCAAATTAGTTTATGTATCACTGCTGTGATTGAGGGGGAGTGAGTTGGTACTCAGGTTTAAGTTGTACTTAGATTGGAATTGCATTGGGTAGGTCTTAAGTGAAGGAGATAAACTGGTTGGT
The DNA here is from genome assembly GCA_948472305.1 of Vicia faba. Taxonomy (NCBI): domain Eukaryota; kingdom Viridiplantae; phylum Streptophyta; class Magnoliopsida; order Fabales; family Fabaceae; genus Vicia; species Vicia faba. The sequence goes on from OX451739.1 coordinate 1,602,442,532, forward strand.
TTATTCCTGAATTAACATCTCTTATAGTGGATTCTCTCCCTGGCTTGGTAGCCCCCAGAGTAGGTGTTGTTGCACACTGAACTGGGTAAACAATTGACTGTGTTCTTTATTGCTTTTGTATTTACTGTCAGATACGGTGTCATAACATTGAACGTGACATTGAGTATCTGCAGCCAGAATTTCAATTGGCATCAGAGCAGGCACCCTGCCTGTATTACTGGGTGAGATCTAGGGATATCACTTTCTGGCACTATGGACAAAGAAGGAGTTTTTGGAAATAGACCACCCATTCTGGATGGAACTAATTATGACTACTGGAAACCTCGTATGATTGCCTTCCTAAAATCTCTGGACAAAAAGGCTTGGAGAGCTGCTGACAAAGGATGGATTCATCCCACCATAATTGAGATAGATGGGACAATCAGTCTGAAGCCTGAGGAAGATTGGAGTAAAGAAGAAGATGAGTTAGCTCTGGGAAATTCAAAAGCTTTAAATGCCTTGTTCAATGGAATTGATAGAAACATCTTCAGACTAGTACATCAATATGAACTGGCCAAGGAAGTTTGGGACACTCTCAAAACTACTCATGAGGGAACTTCCAAAGTAAAAATGTCAAGGCTTCAGATGTTGACCACCAAATTTGAGAATCTAAAAATGATGGAAGATGAAACCATTCATGAGTTTCACATGAACATCTTGGAGATTGCCAACACCTCAGGAGCACTGGGAGAAAAAATGTCAGAAGAAAAACTGGTGAGGAAGATTCTCAGATCCTTGCCTAAAAGATTTGCAATGAAGGTAACTGCCATAGAGGAAGCCCAGGACATTAGCAAGTTGAAAGTAGATGAACTTATTGGGTCTCTTCAGACTTTTGAGATGGGGATCACTGATAATGGTGACAAGAAGAACAAAAGCATAGCACTTGTATCCAACATTGATGTTGAACACAAGGAGGATGAAGAAGAAAACATATCTGAAGCTATTGCCATGCTTGGAAGACAATTCAACAGGCTCATCAAAAGAATGGACCCAAAGTCAAGGTCTAATGTTCATAACATTCCCTCTGACATTGACAGTTCCAGCAGAAGACCAAGGTCAGAAGATAAGGGAAACCAAGGCAGAGGTATTCAATGCCATGGATGTGAAGGATATGGACATATTCGAGCTGAATGTCCTACCTTTCTTAAGAAGCAAAAGAAAGGAATGACTGTTACTTGGTCTGACTATGATTCAGAAAGTAATTCTGAAGAAGAATCTGCCAAACTAGTTACTGCCCTAACTAGTGTTTGTACTTCTGAAAGTGACACTAGTGATGAAGAAGTGTCATTTGAAGAACTGGCTGATACCTACAAGAAATTGTGTATCAGAAGTGCTGAAGTCTGTGTGCAGAATGAGAAATAATCAAAACTCATTATCAAACTGGAGGCTGAAAAAAGGGCGAATCTTGAAACTATAAGTCATCTAGAAGGAGAAGTTCAATTGTTGAACTCACAACTGAATCAAATGACCAAATTTGTCAAGATGTTGACCAATGGAACAGACAAATTGGAAGAGATCCTTCAGGCTGGACAAAATATGGTAAATAAATCTGGACTAGGATTTATGGAAGCAAAGAAATCTGGTACTGGTAAGCAAATGTCAAAACGGATGTCTCAACACAACTCTCAACATCAGGGACAGAGACATATGAAGAAGAGGTACCAAAGATGGAAATGTCATCATTGTGGGAGATATGGTCACATAAAGCCCTTCTGCTTCAGACTACATGGATATCCTAATCAGAACTCAGGTGTCAAACCTAAGTCTAAAAAGGTACTTCATGTTCCTAAATGGAAGAAAAAGGCTGTTGCACTGATAGTTCACACTTCCCTGAGGGTCTCTGCAAAGGAAGATTGGTACTTTGACAGTGGATGTTCCAGACACATGACTGGATTCAAAAATCTCCTCAATAATGTTATGCCTCACACCACCAGTTTTGTGACCTTTGGAGATGGTACTAAAGGTGAAGTCAAAGGAGTTGGTAATTTGGAATGCCCTGGAGTTCCAAGTTTGAATAAAGTACTGCTGGTGAAAGGGTTGACTGCTAATCTCATTAGTATCAGTCAATTATGTGATCTAGGATTCAAGGTCAACTTCTCAAGATCTGAATGTCTAGTAATTAATAAAAAACTAGAAGTTGTAATGAGAGGAATCAAATCCAAAGATAACTGTTACGTGTGGCAGCCTGAGAACACTGTTATCTCCACTGTGTGTCAAATCATCAAAGAAGAAAAAGAGATGAAACTGTGGCAGCATAAGCTTGGTCTCCTTCATCTAGGAAGAATGAAAAGAGCTATTTCTATGGAAGCTGTCAGAAGAACTCCAAAACTACAGATTGATAATATCTGTGATGTGGCAAATAAACTAGAAGAAGAATGTGTTGTCAGAACCTTAAGTCATCTTGACAAGGATGTTGGAAATAACAAGTCAAATAAATTATGTTCTCAAAACATCTGGTCAAAACAGATGCTCCCTGAGTACAATGTTACACAAGATGTTGTGACATTGTGGTGTGACAATCTGAAAACAATCAACATTTCCTTGAATCCTATTGACTTTGAAGAGAAGAAGTCATTTAAACTGGAACATAGTTTCTCTAAGCTTCAGCTAACTGATTCTTTTACCAAGGCTCTTGTTGGAAATAAACTTGAAAATTTGAGGGACAGGTTGGGTGTTCACCAACATGAGAAATTATAGCAATTAATTTTGCTTAAAACAAGGGTTGAAGGGATTAATTTTATTAAGTCTATATTTAGTGGGTTAATCATATTCTTTCACAATTCCTTCAAAAGCCTTAAGAAGTTGAAGAGACTCCCTTTTATCCCCTACCTCTCAGTTCCTTGCAACCTGTCTCCTCCTCCAAATCAAAGATTTTTCTCAAACTGCTACCATTACTCAGAGTCAATCAAAATGTCTCAGACATCATCTTCAACCATGGCGACCTCGTCTTCCTCATCATCGTCATCATCTGACCAAGATTCTAGGGCAATCACTACATGCATAGAATCTGAAGTTCTTGAGGTCACTCCTCTCAGGGAGATGGCAACTGACCCAGCCAGAGTCAAAAAGCTCAGAACCAGACATGCAGGAAGAGCTCAAGCTACAGCCTCTGGTAATTCTTCTCATCCTTCGTCTTCTGTACCCAATAGAGAAGGATCAGTTCAAGTACACCAAGCTATTGCTAGGCTGGTTACTAGCATACTAAGTGGCAACCAATCTGTACTGGGGATTTCTATCCCTTTAAATCAATCAGAAAGTCCAAATGTGGAAGGTTCTGAAAATATAGATGTCACTAAGGATGTTGTGACACCAAAAGACAACATTCAGAACTCCTCTGAAAAGGCTGCTGATCCACCTATCATTGATGTGGATGAAGATTACTCAGATAATGAACTGATTGCTAATGTGAACCCTAGCATTGCTAGGAGATTGATGAAAAGAAAGAGTAGTCAGAATGATAAACCTGATGCTAAGAAATCCAAGGCTGAAGGGATGGCTGAGAAAAGTATTCAGACAAAAGGGAAGAAGGCACAGGTGCAGACTGCTAGACAACCAATCTCTAAGAAAAGTAAAGAACCTGAAACTTCTGATTCTGATGATGAATCATAATTTGAGATTGATATTGAAGAAACTCCCATCAGAAGGAAGCTCCCCTCCAGCAAGATTGCTAGAGTGCCTGAAGTGCCAACAGACAACATCTCCTTTCATCATCCTGACAATGCAAACAGATGGAAGTATGTTTGCTTAAAGAGAATTGCCTTGGAGAGAGAACTCAACAATGATGCCTTGGAGTGCAAAGACATCATGGATCTGATCAAGAATGCTGGGCTAATGAAGACAGTGATGAAGTTTAACAAATGTTATGAAAATCTGGTTAAGGAGTTTGTAGTGAACTTGTCAAATGATTGTGCTGATGGAAGGTCAGCTGACTTTGAAAGTGTCTTTGTTAGAGGAAGAAGGGTCAAGTTCTCTCCATCAGAAATCAACAAGTTTCTTGGAAGAACAAATAAGGACTGTCCTGATCTAGAGGCAACTGACAATGAAGTTTTTCTAACCATCACATCCAGGCAAGTAAAGTGCTGGCCCTTGAAAGGGAAGCTGAATGCTAGTAAACTCAGCATGAAATTTGCCATCTTGCATAAAATAGGAGCAGCCAACTGGGTGCCTACAAATCACAAATCAACTATCTCCACAGGATTAGGGAGATTTATCTATGTTGTGGGAACCAAGACTGCTTTTGACTATGGAAGGTACATCTTTGAACAAACTTTAAAGCATGCTGGCAGTTATGCTGTCAAAGGACCAATTGCCTTTCCCTCCCTCCTTTGTGGAATCATCCTTGCACAATTCCCTGATATCCTTGTGGCAAGAGATACAGTCTACAAAAGAGCTCCTGCCCTTGGCCTGCACTACAAATTGTTTCAGGGATCTCATGCTCCAGACATTGTCATAACATCAGCTGAGACATCGTCTGTAAAGACTCAGTCCAAGACATCAGATGTCATAGGTGTCTTAAAAGAAACTTGCAAAGAGCTGGATGCTAGAAAAAGGACCCTAGAAATTCTAATTGCCAGGCTAGAAAAGGAGGAAGCTGAAGAAAGCAGAAGGGAAGAAGGTGTAGAAGCTGAAGGACAGCTCAACATTGAAGAAACTAGCTCCTCTGAGTCTGATGACAGTGCTTGAAGGTTGATTGCTGCTTGGTGGTGTTGATGGTGGAGTTTGGAAGTGTGTTCTGTTGTTGTCTGCTGCTGATCTTATTATTTTGTTATGGATAACTGTAAAATTTTGTTTTCTGAACATGTATCTTTGGCCCATTTGTGGCTAAAGAGGGGGAGAATATTTTGGTACTTGCTTAATTAGTACTTGACATTCTATTTTTCTGCTGTCACTTATTTCTGCTGCTATCTATCTCTGATTGTTTAGGGTCTTTAGCCAAAAATCTGCCAAAGGGGGAGTTTGTAGGTGTTTAAGTATTGGCTTGCATTTTTGGTAAATCCCAAGTGTATGTGTGAATGTCATGACTGATGTCATAACATTCTAGTTCAGTTTGTACTGACTCATTAGGTACCTTTGCAGAAAAATATTGTAATTCAAATACTGATGTTTATAAGTGTGTATCTGAGCATTTTGCAAAATGATCACATTTTGCTAAATCAGTAGACAGGTTTTCTCAGATGTCATAACAGATGTTATGACATCCTGTTCTGAACTAACAGGATTGCAGGATTGGATAAGTCTAAGTTTTTTCAGGAAATAACTCAGTCCTTCCTGAACAGAATCCTGCGTTTTCTGAGGGGTAACCTAGCTCAACCCTTTCTGGTTAATAAAGTCATGTGACCTGGTCTTTAGGTCAAACGGAATTAACCCTAGGTTTTTGGAAACCCTAACTGAAGTTGCAGCTGCTATATATTCAACAGAGCTGCTGTTTTTCAAGGATCCCTGCTGATTGATCAGAAGATCATTTTGTAATCTGTATAGATTTGATTATTGTACTCCAAGCAATTATCATTGTGATAAGTGCTTTGGAATAGGTTTCAAATTGTAAGGGGTTGTGTAGCACTCAAAGCTTTGAAGCAAGAGTGTTTGAATGTTCCTTGACTAAAGCTGTGAAGCAGAGTCAAGTTAGTTGTGTGCATCACTCAAAGCTGTGAAGCAAGAGTGATTGTGTTGCTTGATTAAAAAGCTGTGAAGCTTAATCAAGTGTTTGTTTTTGAAGAGTGTCTTCATCAATTATTATGTCAAATTAGTTTATGTATCACTGCTGTGATTGAGGGGGAGTGAGTTGGTACTCAGGTTTAAGTTGTACTTAGATTGGAATTGCATTGGGTAGGTCTTAAGTGAAGGAGATAAACTGGTTGGTTTATTCCTGAATTAACATCTCTTATAGTGGATTCTCTCCCTGGCTTGGTAGCCCCCAGAGTAGGTGTTGTTGCACACTGAACTGGGTAAACAATTGACTGTGTTCTTTATTGCTTTTGTATTTACTGTCATATAGTAAGTCAGATACGGTGTCATAACATTGAACGTGACATTGAGTATCTGCAGCCAGAATTTCAATCACAAAGTAGGTGAGAATATATAATTGACCTATACGTACGGGAACATTCACTAACATACATATGGGAAATTTAACAGAACCGTCAACTAGTTTTACAAACATTTTTGTTGGTCTCAATTCTCCCATTTTAAGTCTTTCGCATATGGATAAGGGCATTAAACTAATGTTGGCTCCTAAGTAACATAGAGCTTTGTCTATGACAAACTTTCCGATCACACATGGTATGAAAAAATTACCTGGGTCATTTAGCTTTGGGGGCATGTTATTTTGGATAATAAATTCAGCAGTAAGCGTAACGGTTTCATTATCCTCGATATTTTTCTTATTAGATAAGATTTCTTTAAGGAACTTAGAGTATAAGGATATTTGCGTGATGGCTTCTGTAAAAGGTATAATGATATTCAATTATTTCAGAAGTTATACAAATTTCTTAAATTGCTCTACACTCTTAAACTTAACAAGTATTTGAGGATACGGTATAGGTGGTTTGTATGGTGGAAAAGGCACATAAGGTTTTTCTTTCTCTACAACATCTTCACTTTTATCTTCCTTTTGATTTTCATTTGGTTCGTTTGTAAGAACAAGAAGTGTTTCTACACATGGCCTTGAGATTTTAATGATAACTTTACATGTTATCTTAGAGAACAATTGTATACACTAATAGTTTTGTCTAGTGTGTAGTTACTGCTATAATATTCTGACTCTAGTATAAGGCGTGTGACATCATCAAATTCTAAACATATACTACTGGAAGAAAACATGTGGTTACGTGTTACAGTTTAAGTCAAGGTTCTGAATCTATCTTCTACAACGTGTCTAAGGAACGTTAGTACAAGAGGTTCTGATCGTGACTTTATGGTTAAGCTTTGGAGGCCTTCTAAAAATTTGCTTCTATGTGTTACAAGTTCTTAAGATTATGAAGACGAGGTTCTTCTGAACAAGTTTTAATGATTTGAAGAAAAGTAAGTTCTTACAACCAAGTACTGAAGACCCTGAAGACAAGGTTCTGTGTGACAAGTTCTCAATACTCCAAGACTTAGGTTCTAAGACTTAAGAAAGGTTCTTCTATAACAAGCTTTAACGGTCAACATTCAAATATCTGAAGCCTCTAAAGATAAGAAGAGAGTTCAAAATGGTTAACGTGTGGTGGTGTACAAAAAGGTATATAAAGTGTTTGTGACCTATACTCTTCTAGAGTGGCGCAAGGATGGTCCTTTCATACTTTATTGTGACCACTGTCATTATGACCGTTGAGAACCAACAACTAGATTTCTAATTTATCTTTCTACCCTTTCAACGGATCTCTTTTACAAGCTATAAAAGGAAGACTTGGAATCTGAAGAAAATAAGAAACAACAATACAACGACAATTCGATCAGTTCAAATCAAGCTCAAAAAAACTACACCAAAGCATTGTGAAAACTCTGTAGAGAAATCATCTGTGTATAGTTTTGTAAATATGCAATGAGTTGTTGCTCGTATCTTGTAGTAGAACACTTAGGTGTTTTTCATTGTACTGAAAAGTCAGTGTAATCTGCTTATAAGAAGCAAATTTGTAATACACTGAAAGTACTCAACCGTTGTTGAATGATACCTTGAGAGTCTGGGCGAAGGTATGATCTCAAGAAGACTCCTGTTGCGGCTTGAGTGAATTTGCAATAAGGATTAAACAACTTATTAGGGGTGCAAATAAGGTTGATTAGACTTATTGTGGGTTGTACTGTAATCAGTTTAGTTATAGTGGATTAAGTCCTTGTTGAAGGTGAAATCATCCTTGAGGGAGTGGACTAGAGTAGCTTAGTTAACCGCGAACCAGGATAAAAATCATCATGTTTATTTATTGTTATGTTCTAAGCTAACTTGTTCTGTCACTAACGAATTTTATTTGGTGAAACCTAATTCAAACCCCCCCTATCTTGTGTTTCTCACACCTTCAATTACAATCAGAGCTCCAGTTCTGGTATTGATAATTATCAAATACTTAATTGTGTCAGATAAAGATCCAGACAAGTTTTTCTTTGAAGAAACACAATGGTTAAACCCACACTTGTTGTTACTGCAACAGATTCAAACGAAAAAAGTTACAATGTTAAACCTCATATCTTTGATGGAGAAAAGTTTGAATACTGGAAAGATAGACTAGAAAGTTTATTTCTAGGTCACGATGTTGATCTTTGGGATATGGTAGTCGATGGCTACGTGCCTCCCACAGATGCTACTGGAAAAGACATAACTAGAAGAGATATGAATGATCAACAAAAGAAAGATTATAAGAATCATCATAAAGCAAGAACCATCTTGCTGAATGCAATTTCTTATACTGAGTATGTAAATATCACAAATAAAGACTCAACTAAGTCTATATCTGATTCTCTCAAAATGACTCATGAAGGAAATGATCAAGTTAAAGAAACCAAGGTGCCGACCTTGATTTAAAAATATAAAGCTTTCAAAATGGAGGATGATGAAAGCGTTCAAGTCATGTTTTCAAGATTTCAAACCTTAGTTGCAGGACTGAAAGTTGTGAACAAAGGATACTCAACGACATATCATGTGAAAAAGATTATTAGAAGCTTTCCATCCAAATGGAGGCCTATGGTAATTTCACTCAAGCTTGAAAAGGATCTAAACAACACTTCTCAAGAGGAACTGATAAGTTCTCTAAGAAGTCATGAGATTGAGCTAGAACAAGATGAACCCCAGAAGAAGATAAAATCTATTGCGCTAAAATTTGTCATAAAATCTGAGAAGTCCAAAGCTCTTCAAGCAGAAGAGATTGAGGATTCAGAAGAAGATTTTGATGATGAAGATGATGAGTTGTCTATGCTTAACAGGAAGGTTAACCTTCTCTAGAAGAGAAATTAAGGTAACAGGTTTAGAAGTTCAAGAAGGACTGGAGATCGCTTCGAATCAATGTTTGGTCAAAGGAAGTCCAGTGGAAACGAAGTCATTTATTATGAATGTAATAAGCCAGGACACTACAAGAATGATTATCCCCAACTTCAAAAGGACATACCAAGGAAGGAAGCTCTAAAAGGCAAGAAGAAAGGGCTAATGGCAACTTGGAATGATTCAGACTCCTTTGACAACGACTCAGATGGAGAACATGCTAACATGGCACTGACGACTCATGTTAGAACGTCTAGTGAAGTATTCCCCTCAAAAGATGAATCTAATTTAGAAATAGAAGAAATATTCTGTAAAGAGATATTCTATGATTTACTCATTTTGAATTAACATTTTCCTTAGTTGAAATTCTGGAAAAACATGAGTTACTCAAGATTCAATTCAAGGATCTCAAAAGGACCTGTGAATCTGTAACTATTGAAATCAGTAAGCTGAAGGAAGAAATTTTTATTTTAAAAGAAGAAATTTTTTTATTGAAAGATGAAAACTTTGCCCTTAAAGGCACGAGAACTCTTCCAGAAGCCACTGAGAGTATTGGTGGTGTCATTGAGAGATATGTCAAAGCCTTCCAGAAATTTCTAGCTAAGAGTATAGGGAGAAGTGTGATAGCTTCCATGATCTATGGTATAAGCAGAAATGGAGTCAATGGTATTGGTTATGATCCTCATGAAAAATATAAATCTAATAAGGAAAACATACCAACTACCTTATACTCTCATTTTGTGCCTGTTGGGTTTGTGCCAAAATAAGATGGAAAAGATGAAGAGAAATCTGATTCTAAATCCGATGAAAATCAATCGGCTAAACCAGATAGTTTTAACTCTTTTAAATATGATTATTCTTCTGATAAGACCAAAGTTGTTCATCTGGTAGATCTAACAAGAAAGGACCCCAAGAAATTATGGGTACCAAAGGATAAGATAATCTATGTTGCATACATCCTTAACAGTACAATTGAAACACCTGTCTTGACACCTGGACTCTGGCTACTTGTAACACATGATGGGAAAAAGGCGTATGTTCCAAATTCTGGAACTTAAGCCTGGAATTATCATGGGTTTCAGAGATGATCAAAAGGAATAAATTACAGGATCCAGAACAGTAGCTGTTAGGATGGCTATATCATTTTTTAATGAAAGGAAGAGAAACAACACTTATAGGATCAGGCTTTCTGACCTTATAAAACTAAAAATAGATTGTCTTGTGTCTGTTAATAAGGAGCAGTAGACGTGGTTCATATATTTAAGTTACAATAGCTTGAAAAAGATCTCTCAGCTGAACTAGCTTGAATTTATCAAATGCGTGCCTTAATTGAAGTTTACTTCAGACGCTTTTTGTGAAGCATGTCAGAAGGGAAAAGTTTTTAAAAACTTATGTTTTTTCTTTCTCCAGTCTATTGGAGCTTATGCACATTGGTTTTCTTGAATTAGTGAAAACTACACCAATTAATGGAAAGAAGTAAGGATTAATTATTTTAAATAACTACAACAAGTGGACTTAGGTGAAGTTTCTCTAACATAAGGATGTGTCACATTATGTATTCACCACCTTCTGCAATCAAGTGCTATTTGAGATAAAGTCTCAAGTTTTGTCAAGCCATTATACCAAAGCACTTTCATGCAAAGGACGTGAGCACTGCATGTTATTTCCAGAACAGTGTCTCCATATGACCTATTCTTGAAAAGACTTTCTATGAATTGTGGAAAAACTAGAAACCAATATTTCTTATCTTCATCAATTGGATGCTCTTGTTTTATCATGGAATCTAAAGAAAATCTAGACTTGTTTGATTCTAATGCTCAAAGTGGTATCATGTTAGGATATTCTGAACGCTCAAAAGGCTACAGGGTATACAACACTGAAACAATCATTATTGAGGAATCAATTCATGTTAGATTTAATGATAAGTTTGAATTTGAAAAGTCAAAGCTAGCTGACAAACTTGCAGGTACAAAGATTACCATTTCAAAATCTTAAGGTAATAGAGCTGCTGCTGAAGAACAAGAAGAAAGAATATCAGAAGATGTTCAATAAGAAGCCTTTATTGATCAGACTCCTGCAAAGAGAACCTTTCAAGAAGGATGCTTCAAACTAAAGTGTCTGATTAGAAAGGAACTCATGTTGTTGCAATCAAATGGATGATAAAAAAAACAAGGTGGATGACGAAGGTGACCTCACGATAGTCAAAATACATCAGGCCAGTATTTATATGCTTTATGACAAAGTACTTATAGATACTTTTACAAGTTAAAAGTTATTCTATCAAGGAAAAGGTAAAAATATTTCTAATCATATATATCTTTTATAGAAATCTCTACATTACGGATACTGAAGAGTCATGTCATTAATTAATTTAGACCTTAACTATATGACATTTTTGGTAAACTACTTCACTAAGAATGATAATTGTTAGCTCACTATTAAATTTTTATCATAAGTGTCTATCATGTGTCTTGTCTTGTGTCTTTTGCTCCTCATAGATTCAAGAATCCTTTCCGGTGAGGATGGTCTTCTTACAATTATCTGCGAACGACGTCTAAACATTCCAAGACCAGTCGGTGTTAATCTGGGTATTACTCAAAATATAATCACTCAAGGATGGTCCAACTACTTTTCCATGCTGATTGGACCAACTATCTTGACCTAGTCAAGGACTTCTGGATGAATGTTGAAGTTTGGTTATTTGGCTCTTCCATTCACTATTCAGTCTTTGGAAACCCCATTATCATCACTCTAACATCAATTGTAGTTGCTATTGGTTGTGCCCAAGATGGAGTTATCGTAGAAAGCTTCCAAAATAGATACTCTTTTGATGATAGACTCCACTATATTCACAACATCCCTGATGATTGTGGTTACATCAATCATGCAAATATTCTTCCATGTGCCTCAGTTTGGTTTCAGCTGGTGATATCAAACTTTAGACCTAGAGCATCAATATTGAACACCCTAATCTATGATGATAGTGTCTTCATCTAACTCCTCATCCATTATTTTAGAATCAACTTACCTTAACCCATTTTTAACTACCTAAGAAACTCTATCATTAATTCCAGATCTAGACGCCAGACTTTTATACCTTTTGCTAGAGTTCTCTCTATTCTCTTCATAAGGATTAGGATTGTTGAGGAAAATCGTCAAAATGGTCCAGAGGATGTTCTTGAGGAAGTTCACTGTGAAATTCTCCAAGTTTAGTTTATTCTCTTAGGGTTGTTCCTACTTATCGTGTGTCTATCTCTTTTGTTTTAGTAGTGTTGTGTCGTACTTGTTGTCCTTGTTTATTCAATGAAATGCTTTTGTTTAGTTGTATGATTTTATTGGATATATGTATGTTGAATCAGTGTTTTCTTAAAATCTTACCAACATTTTTTTTCAAAATAAATAACTTAACTCAATTCTTTATCCAAACAAAGTCTCTAGAATGAATATGTTATCTTCAAAGATTCATTTTTCTATTGCCTTTTTTATTTCTGACAAAGGGGGAGAAAGCAAAAATAATTTTGATAATGTTTATTCTTAGAGTATTAAAATCAAACATATAAAATGTTGTTGCTACTAACTGTTTATTTGATGTTTTCAATCCGGGAACTCTAAAAAAGTCCACCAAGTATTCAAAGACAGGTTAAAGATGAAGATCCTGATTCAAAGGTTGAAAACCTTATGGATGAAATCAACTCTGATTTTATACAGAAGATGTTGTACACTTTGTGAATATATGTATATTCAAACAGATGTACCAAACATAATTCTGAAGTTATAAACTTACTGAAAGTAAGGTAATCTTGCTTGATATCATAGTGTTCAGAAGTTGTTAACTTTCTGAAAGTATGAAATTCAGACTTAAAGCTTAGAAGTTGTGCTCTCTTGAAAGGAAGACAAATCAACATTATGACACATGATCTCATACAAAGATTCCACTTAGAAGATGTGCTCTAATACGTGTGCTTCAGCAACGTACGCTCTATTTAGAAGTTGTGAACTTTCTGAATTTTTTATACATTGTAATATATCAAATCAAGCGCTGATGCTTGAGAAGTATAGTGTTTTGGTTATGATATTAGAATCATGGAATAAAGTGCTGATAAATGATGCGTAACATTATTCAATCAGGCTCAAATAAAGTTTTGATTCTTCATCAAGTGCTGATAGAAACCAGGATCTGAGATGAAGACCAAGTGTTCTAGTCAAACTCTGATGAGTTGCTGTAGAGAAGTTCTACTTTTATATTCTATGTTCTGAATATTCAAAATTTATTTTGTGAGTCTTGGGCTCAGGGGGAGACTCTGAACAAGCTTAAATTAAATTTTGGGTTTAACTGATTCAAGGGGGGTTGTGAGCTTAACTATGAATTTTTCGATTATGGTGATTACCCTGTATAAATTGTTCTATCAAAATACATGGTTTTGTCCTCATCAAAAAGGGGGAGATTGTAAGAACAAGAAATGTTTCTACATCTGGTCTTGAGATTTTGATGATAACTTTACATTTTATCTTAGAGAACAATTGTATACACTAATGGTTCCGTGTAGTGTGTAGTTGATGCTATAATATTCTGACTCTGGTACAAGGCGTGTGACGTCATCAGGTTCTAAACATACACTACTGGAAGAAAACATGTGGTTACGTGTTACAGTTAAAGTCAAGGATCTGAATCTATCTTCTGCAATGTGTATAAGGAACGTTAGTACAAGAGGTTTTGACCGTGACTTTATGGTTAAGCTTTGGAGGCCTTCTAAATATTTGCTTATATGTTACAAGTTTTGAAGATTATGAAGATGGGGTTCTGCTGAACGAGTTCTGATGATTTGAAGAAAAGCAAGTTCTTACAACCAAGTGCTGAAGACTCTGAAGACAAGGTTCTGTGTGATAAGTCCTAAAGACTACAAGACTTAGGTTCTAAGGCTTAAGAAATATTCTTCTACAAAAAGCTTCAACGGTCAACATTCAAATATCTTAAGCCTCTAAAGATAAGAATAAAGTTCAAAATGGTTAACGTGTGGTGGTGTACAAAAAGGTACATAAAGTGTATGTGACCTCTACTCTTCTAGAGTGGCATAAGGACAGTCATTTCATACTTTACTGTGACCATAGTCATTATGACTGTATAGAACCAACATCTAGATTTATGATTTACCTTTATACCCTTTCAACAGATCTCTTTTACAAGCTATAAAAGGAAGATTTAGAAGCTGGAGAAAAGTAAGAAACAATGCTACAACGATAAATCTATTGGTTCAAATCAAGCTCAACAAAACTACACCAAAGGATTGTTCAAACTCTATAGAGAAATAATTTGTGTATAGTTTTGTAAGTTATTAAGGAGTTGTTGTTGGTATCTTGTTGTAGAACACTTAGGTGTTTTTCATTGTACTGAAAAGTTTGTGTAATCTGCTTACAAGAAGCAAATCTGTAATACATTGAAAGTACTCAACTGTTGTTGAATGATACCTTGAGAGATTGAACGAAGGTCTGATCTTAAGAAGACTCCTGCTACGGCTTGAGTGGATTTTCAATAAGGGTCGACAAACTTATTGGGGGTGCCAAAATGTTATACCCCAATTTCCCCCCCTAAGATCTCTCATCATCTCATATTATCAATATATCAATATCACACATTAGGGTTGGTTCTCCCTTTCTACTTCATCCTATCTTTAAGTTTTCTCTTGAGGGATCACCAATCACCTTGAAGTGTGTATATTGTATATATGTTCTTTTAACTAACAATAAGATATGTATATATGTTTCTTTGGATGTTCATATTGTAGGTGATGACTCAACTGCATCCATCTCACCATCTAACCCAGGGTTTTGAGGGATAGTCCTTAGTCAAATAGTTCTTCAATGGATTTAAAGAGCTTAAGATTTAAGACTATGTCTATGGTATCAAAGTTTTTGGTTCAAAGAACCCTCTCACCTTATTTAGGTCAAGTTTTCCTCAAGAGAAAGTTCAAAAGATTCAAGGTTGATTCAACAAGTTTAACCTAATTGAGAAAGTGTTTGATTAAGTGATCATAAGTGCATAACTCTCTCAATTTTTAACATTTTGAGTTGGTTATTTTTGCTGTGGGTTATTATCATCATCTAAAAAAACTTCTATTCACATGACAAGATCCAATTGTGCAAGAAAAATCATCAAAAATTAAAAGGGGTTCCAAGTTATTTTGACACTCTTTCAGCTAGGGTTTGCTGACTTCCAAGGACCATATCTTACTCATTTTTTGAGTTTTTTGATTGATTACAAATCCATGATTCTATTTAAATGGTACTTAATAAGTTATCTTCAAGGGTTTAAGGCTTATTTTGAATGGAAGATCACTAATGGTTGAAGAAGATTACAAGTCCTTTGAAAAGGCTATCGAATTCTCTTGTGTGACTTCAAAGGATCATAAATTGGTCAATTTTTATCTCCTTGAGCTCAATATTTTTATAAAATAATCTTTTGGATGTCTAATACAACTTTGTTTCAATATGCAAGACTTGAAAATGCTTGGAAAGTTGTTTAAGATTTGAAAAGATTGTAGGTCTTTTGCGAATTTCCCCAAATTTGTTCATCATATTCCAAAGACCATAACTCTTTCAATTTTTATGATTTTTTAAGTGACCTCAATTCCAAAATTCAATTTTAAGAGTCTAATTCATTTCATCTTCAAGGATCAATATCAAATTTTGAGTGGAAAGACTTGTAAGTTTGCAAGACATTATAGGTCATTTTGAGGTTTCATACTTAGAATTTTTCTAAGTGTCAAATACTCGTGTGTTTTTCCTGATTTCAAACATGAATAACTTTTTGCTCAAGCATCTAAAGGCTACCTTTCTTGGAACATTGTGAAGTTTATTGTGAGATATTTCCATTGCAAAAAGAATGAGATTATAAAGCCTCCAATATTGTGTGCCCCATGCTCTTGAAGTTGCTTCCATAAAACCGAGTTTTTGCTGGAAGTTAGAATTTGATTTTCATAATGTGCATTCTAATCACCAATTTTATGCGTGTTTTTAACTTAAACATGTTTAACAAACTTGATAAACATTATTAGAGCCTTGAAACACAAGATTTGAGTGAGTTTTGATGCTAAGCAAGTCACACTTTTCTCATTTTCGGGCTTCACTCAATTTCCCTTCAAACCTCATTATTTCTTCCAATTATTTTCACCATTCATTTCCATATAAATAGAGGATCGTTCCTCACTCTTTTCCTCAAGCTTGGATAGCCAAAAAAGCTCTTCCAAACTCTCTCCATAGCTCACATTTTTGAGTTTTCGATTTCTTATTTCCTTCACTTCCAGCTCTTATTTCTTGATTGATTATTCATCCTTGAACTTCATTGAATCTAACAGAAGAAGAACCAAGCCTTGAAGTGCTCTAAATCTTGCTAGCCAAGTCAAGCTTCAAAGCAAAATTCTCAGACTTCGTTCAGGTAGAATTCTTCACCATTTTACTTCAAATAAATTGCTAAGATATAGTCTCTTATTCTCTGAAGCTCGTTCTTCTTCTGGTTTCCATTTTTATGGTAAATTGATCATTTAATTTCAAAACTCGTTTTCACTTTTTCTTCTGGTTTTTTTCAAATAGAGTGAGCTACAGGTTATATAAATTTTTCGCGAAGGCATGTTTTTCTCTGTCTTGATGAGACGAAGCGAATGACACCGGTATAAGCTTCCAATTTTACCGTTTGTAGAACCTGTGCGGCTGGAGGTTGAAGATGACCAGCGTGTCATCTCTCAACCAATAACATGATGCCACGCTATTTTTTCAAAATCTATTTTAAATTAATGTTCCAGTGCTTTATTCACTAATGACCATAACATGCACAATGCGCCAGATCCCTTGGATTTGATTACTAACACATTTTAATAATGATCAGATGGTCCACTTTTTTAGGTTTATTATTTTATTTTATGATTTTTGTTTTAATTGTTTTAAACTTCAAAAATTCATAAAAAAATTATTTCAACTTCTAAAATTATGAAAAAATTATCAAAAATACTTTTGATTTTTCTCTTTCTGGTTTTTATTTTTTCAAAATTTTATTTTGTGATTTGGTATTTTTTATGATTTTTCAATTTATTTGATTTGTTTTAATTGTTTAAAAATACTTTTTGGTCATTTTAAATTCTGGAAAAATTATGGAAGGATCCAATGACCTCTTTACAAATATTGGTGACCTCATTTTATTTTTATTTTTGATTTTAATATTTTTCACAAATTTTACTTAAAAATAGTTTCCGACTTTAAAAAATTCTAAAAAAATTTGTCAACATAGTTTCGCAAATTATGTTTGGCCTCTGATATTTTTTTAGGATTTTTATTTAGTGTTTTAATACATGTTGTGTATTTTACCAATTATTTCCTTTTTATAAATCATTTAAATTTTGTATTTATATTAAATACATTTTATTATTATTTTTGATTGGTTTTGATTTGGAGACACTTAAGTGTTATTTTGGGACAAGTTCCTCAACCTCATTGGATCTTAGGTGTTGATAGGTTGAAAAACCAAATCCACCAAAGTAGATGAATGATGTTGATGATATTCAAAACCCTAATTTCATCTGATACATTGGTTACACTGTCATTCCCCTGCCTCTTCATCTTATCCCTTGTTTTTACTTGTGCTACATGTTTTTGGAGAATGATCTACATATCATTTCTCTAACCTGTTTGGTACATAGATTGTTATTAACCGACCTCAAAATAGGTGTGGCTTCTACCTAAGTCCACTTATGATTGCTTAAAATAACGCTAAATATGTCCTGATTCAAAAAATGATCATTCGTGGCCCAAACCTATGTTATCAAGTCCAAGTATGTTTAATTTGAAACCTTGGATCCAATAACTTTGAAGTTCATTGTTAGGAGGCGCTGACTCTATCAATCCTCTAATGAACTTCATGAATTTTGGTCTAAGTGAACCATTTGAACATCGTTGATCATATGTGGTTGCCTTGAGTACTTGAAATGAATGATATACTTGACAAAAAGGCAAATGAAACTAGTTGTTGATAGGCTTTGATTTTATCAATCTTCTAATGAGTTTTCAAAAGTAAGCTTCAAGATGGTAATTCAACTAACCTTTTGTTATACTTGACATCTAACTTCTAATTCACTAACAATTAATTTTACTTTATGCCTTTACTTTTATGTACCATTTATTTTTTAGCATTTACATTTCATGTCATTCTTCTTTTGCTCACTTTAGCATTTATTTTTGTGTCATTTTTCTCTTTGCTCGCTTGAGCTTTTCTTTTCTTTTAAAGACACTTAACGATCAACTTGAACCTTAAAAGACTTATTTCTTTGTTGACTACTTGGTTAGTATCCTTGGCATTATGGGGTTGTGGATCTCTCGAACTTAGGATTAGAAGCCTTGATACTTGGGGACCTTGTTGCTCTGTTGTTATTCTGTCTGAAGTCCTTGGGGTTTACTCCAAGGCATTAGGTTGATTTTCTTTGTGTGCGGGTTATTATGATTTTATGCTTTGTCCATGATTAAGAATTCCTTTGTATACAACAGTTACTCCGCCCAATTTTTGTGAAGACTTAATTCATCTGAAGCTTGGTGTTCCTCAGTGGTTTAGTATTTTTGCTTGCTTGTTTTTTTTAATCCAAAGGATTAGAATTTTATATTGACTTCTTTATGTCAAGTGTTAGTTTCTTGTTGGTTAGACCATTCTTTTCCTTAGCTTTTACTTTGCGTACTTAGGATAATCCCTTCATCTTCTCCTATCTTCTTTAATTTCAAAAATCTTCTCCCTCCTTTTCAAAACTCTTCTTCTTTTTTCAAACTCGAACCACTTTCATAATAAACTTGGACTTAGGTCCATGCATTTTCAAAAATCTTTTCTAAATCAAACTTTAATCAATTTAATCGTACTTTGACATCTTTCTCAAGACTAAAAGTCATTAACCTCGTTCAAACCATTTTTCCACTTTGACTTTTTACTTTAAAACTTCTCTCAAAATATTAGACTCTTGTAATGACGCAAGCTACTATACTTCTATGATATGTAGTGAAAAGAGCTATTTCCCACTTGGGTGTTGAGTGCTGGATTTTAAATCCAAATTATATCATCCACTTTAAGATGTCACAAATGCTCCTTTCTAATAATTGTGGGTAGTAAGTATGTTTTTCACTCGGATATGACGAGATGTCTATTTTCTTAAAATTAACCAACACACATGTGTTTTAAAACTTTTAAGGTGAACTACGAGTACCCTGATCCCCTATTGCACGAAAGATGGTACGTAGGTACTAAAGTTTCACAACTGTGGCAGGTGCAAAATTGTAAGAAAATAATTATTTTCTCATCTCCACTATTACACGGTGGCAAAACCGACTGTTATATACTAGTTTTTGCGTTTTTTGTTTGCAAATGTGCGGTAAGAAAGAGTCGTCATTGTCTTTTCTTTTATCCAACAAAGGAAAGAGTGAAAAGAACAGAAAAAGACCTTTTCGAGATGTTTCTGAGTAAGGGGGGTAGATTATGGAAAGGAAATGTGTTAGCACCCTTTCCATCCGTGGTTTTCCACGGGCTCTTAGAGGTTTGCTCATTTTTCAAGATGCTTTTGTGCTTTGTGTTTGAAAATGTTTTGAAAAAGCCTTAGTACGGCGATTTGCTTTGTGTTTAACTCTTGTATCGGTCCTCAAGATTGTTAATGAAGCAAATGTTTTGAAATTGTTTTTGAAAAGTAGTTTTTGTGTGTAAGTGCAAAAAATTATTTTTGAGCAAACTTCTAATAGCTATCTACTTCATTACTCGAAAAGGGTGTTCTTTTCCTCTTTTCCTTTAGAAAGTGCTATCCTACTATTAGTGAGTAGGTAGCCCTATCGTTGGATGTTTTGAGGGACATTCGAAGGGACATTACAGTCGCAAAGGCAATTATGGAGATGCTTTAGCAATTCTATTTTAAGGATGTTGTACCCCAAAATTTGCCCTCCCATATTCTTCAAAATTTGCCAAGTCAATGCTTCAAAATCTCCCCAAGGGTTGCACAGTTCAAGGGCCTCCTAACAGTCAAAATTAGGGTTTTGGTTCTGACAAAGAAAATGAAGTTTCCAAGGGTCCAATCAAGTCCCACATGCTTACAAACATGGTCAAGCATCCTCATACCAAGTTTCAAGACTTACAGCACAAAATTGCACAGTCAAAAACCCTAATTGCACTACAGTCAACTGTAGGGGCAAAATGGTCATTTGACAGTCAAAAGTTCAAATTTTTGGTCAACATCTCATTTTGAAGCCACAAACATCATTTGATCAATGCTTGATCATGATTCTCAAAGTTTGGCTCAAAAAATCTCAAGATGCAAAAGTTTCCCTATTTGGACAGTTGAAAAAGTCAACTGTAACTTGACCAAGGCATAACTTCCACATGGATTATAAGAAAAATTCCATCCAAAGCTCATTTTGAAGAGAAAGACATTTCCTACAACTCCTCTTCACACTTCAAGTCCAAGAAATGCTCTCACAAAAAGTTATCAATTTCAACATTATAGGTCATTTTCAAAAGTCAACAAAAAGGGACTTTAAGTCAAAGGCCATAACTTGAGATTGGTAAATCAAAATGACATGGGACCAAAGACATTGTTTCGAGGACTCAAAGACATTTCCAAAATGTCCAAGAACATGAGCAAATCTTAAAAATTGAGCAAGATATGCCTTGTGGAAGTTGGGAAATTTTTGGATATTTTGAAAAGTCAACATTGCTTCAAATGTCTTAAAAATGCTAATGGGCCTCTTTTTCTTCCAAGAATCATTATCCAAGGCATGTGCACGACCATTTGGCCCAAAGGGAAGTTTTTCATCATTTTTATTTATTTATTTGGATTTTTAATTGCTAATAATTCATTTAATTAATTAAAATACATGAAAAATACCAAACCTAAGTTTTTTAAATCTTTTTGTGCATGAAATAGTCTCAAGATTTCGTGCATGATCTGATTTAGAAATAATCCATGTGATTGGACATGATTGGAACCAAAATAGCATGAAAAAGATTGAAAAACTTATGGCATGAAAATCAAATATTTTCTCATCAATTCATTGATTCTTTGGACCAAATTTCCAACCCTAATCATTCACACATATATACTAATGCCAACCCTAATGTTCATGACCTCCAAGCTGCGCAGAAACTCCATAACAAAGTTTGAGTTTTTTGTCAAAAATTTGAAAACTGAAAGTGGCCTTGGAGGACGATTCAGGGAAAAAGATTGATCCCATTAGCTTGCAAAGACATTACTGAGTCTGACTGGATAGTTTTCCACGTGCATAGCACCCTGAATTGGTATACAGAACTCAGAATTGTTCATATAATATGCATATTCGTGTTTTGATTCTTAGGCATTCTCATTGCATTTTATTCATGGATTTGTACTAATGAGACCTTTCTGAAGCTAACCATGTAGTTTGATTGAAGTTTTGTGCACCATACGCGAAATTGCCATTGTTGCCTTTTAGGGTTACAGAGGTCATGAATTGGGGTTTCCTTATTCTGGAACAATTGAGATTTGAGACCTACACCATTGAAATCAGCATGCTTGGACGATCCAGAATCACTAGTCGCGCCCTTTTTCTTTTGGATTAATCTCTATTCGCTATTTTCTGTATTTCATATAGTGGGGGTTCAAAACCCCCGCAATCTTGCTTGTTTTTGTTTCAGGCCAAACACTCAAACGGGGAAGACGATGACTTGGCTTCATGCAATAGGTCCATTTAAAATTTTAGCGCGTTTTTGAGTTAATGTTATTAACGTGTTTCATTCTATACATTATTTGTTGTCCACTAATACTACAAAGAAAGCCAATAGCGCAGATGGTGGATGCGCTGTCACATGAGCACTGGGACCTGGGTTCGATTCCCAGGTCCCCCACTCTCTTTCAATATTTTTTCTCTCAACTTAATCCCATGCAGATTCCCTCCTAAGATCCACCATACGTCCCTCATATCCAGCTTGCCACATGGTCTATGATATCAATCCAATGGTCCAGAATCAAGGTCTATGGAACGCTGCAGTCAACGCCTACACATGGTCCCATGAAAAGTCAGAAAGGGCCTTAATCCTTGGGCCTAATTACTACAATTACACCTCCAATTGGGGACAGAACCCCCCAAGGTTTGCTATTTCCTTTATATTTTCCATTTTTATTTGATTCAATTATTTCTTTTTTTAATTAATTCCTTTAATTTAATTTACTTTCATAAAATATAAAAATAATATAAAAAAAATCAGAAAAGACAAAATTAAAATATGCTTTATTTAAAAATTATCTTTTTTTTGTAAATAAATCTCACTAATTAATTAGACTTAAATTTAGGTTAATTTCAAATATCTTTTCTTAATAAATTTAAAATTTGTAGAATTAGGTTTAATTACCTTAATTACTTTTATTCTTTTTTTCTCTTTTTCACCATAATTAATTATTGAATATTACTTTTTGTAATTAAATTATCATGTAAATAGCTAAATTAATTTTAGGTTTAACTTTAACATGTTTTTCTCAATAAATTAAAAAAATAGCTAGAATTAGGGTTAATTAATATTTCAATTCCATTTAATTCTCACTAAAACCATAAATACAAAAAATCTCAAAAATAATTTCTTCTTTTCTTTAATTCAACTAATTTCATAATTCTAATTTAATTTCATAACAAAGGGTCCAACGGCCCTCGCTTTCAATTTCAATTCAATTCGCATATTTTATTTTATTTCTTATAATATTGATGTAACTCTACCAAAGCCATGTAACTCGGACAGTTTATATTTCTCGCACATTACTTCTTTATTTTCTGTTAAATCGGGTCCTGGATTTATTTGGCGATGTGGACCCGCGCCTTTGTAATAGTTTAGGAACCTTATCTTTCCGCATCTTTTTAACTGTTAATAATTGCATGCAAGAATGAATGACAAAAATAAAAACAAACGCGTAGATCACCCATGACATGACAAAAGACCAAAATCAATGAACATGACACACAAATCACACACCACCCCTAGGGTACGCCTCACTGTTGCCTTGCCTCGAAAGGTGATCGTCGAGTAGAGGATGTCTTAGTAAGTCCTCATGATCCGGGAACCTGGCATGAGGGTAGCTTCTAAGGTGTCTTCCCATTGCTCCGGTGATCACCATGTCCCGAACCTCGAATTGACCCGAACACCTCCAACGGTGGTGCTACCTACCTCTCAATGGTGGGATGGCACTACTTTAAAGGACATTTACACAGACGAATTCCTTAGGGTAGGTAGACGACTCTAGATACTTGCTCTAATTTCAAAACAAATTCAAAAATACTTTTCACACCGACACCTTTTCAAAAAGCTTTCGAAAGCAATTTTTTCAAACACTCTTGAGGACCGATACAAGAGTCGAACTGAAATTTTCAAAGAAACTTTTTAAAACCCACAGTTGAAAAGCAAACAAACCATTTTTGAAAACACAAATGAGCAAGTATCTAAGAGCCCATGGATAACCATGGATAGAAAGGGTGCTAACACCTTCCCTTTCTATAATCTACCTCCCGAACCGAGAGCAATCTCTATAAGGAATTTTTCTGTGCTTTTGTCCTTTCCATTTGGAGAAAATAAAAGACGGTGGCGACTCTTGCTTCCGCGACATTTTGCGAACCAGCGTTAAACAATCAGTTCCAGATCCACCGATCACAGAACTGGCGACTCTGCTGGGGATACTTAAAGTGAGGTGTACCTTAGGACTAAGATCATTTGTGTTTTCAATTGTCTGAATTGTTTGCTTTATTATTGTGGGTACTGTCTTGGGAGTTCTATAGATCCTAACCCGGATCTGGGGGATACCTTCTTAGAAAGTAGCAACAAGACTGTGAGGGAACTGTGCAGGGTATACCGACATGGTTGAAGCAGTCTGCTACGTTGATGTGGCACTTTGGTGTGTACCGGTAACCCTTGAGTTCAGTCAAGGAGAGTACGGGGCCTCCGCGTGGTGTCGTGAAGCATCAACTGACCTTAGGAACCTTAATTGAACCATCTTGGCCTCTTTAGGGTAGTGAGATAACTGACTTTGGTGCAGTCCGAGGTTGGTTGATACTCGATACTACACTCAATTGAGGGTTGTTTTCTTGGAATATTTCGGTCGCCAGTTCAGTGGCTAAATCGAAACGATGAACAATGAAAGCAATCCAATGATATTGGGACCCTTAGAACCCGGTTACTTTGATAGGACAGGTTTGAGCCCACCAACTTCAAGAGGGTAATACCCAGACCCCATGCTGGCCTGAAATCTAAGGGCTTCTCTTGTGTGACTTGTGTGCCTTCCAACTTGACTACTTGCATGTTTGTTACCTGACACTTGAGTTTTCTTGCAGGTTTTGTTTATAGTCCTTAATTAGGACTTATAACAGGGTTTATTGAGTTCCTTGCAGGTTTCGTTTATAGTCCTTAATTGGGACTCATAACAGGGTTACTAAATTCTTGCAGGTTTTGTTTGTAGTCCTTAATTGGGACTTATAACAGGGTGTACTGAGTTTCTTGCAGGTTTTGCCTATAGTCCTTAATAGGGACTCAAAATAGGGTTACTTACATCACCCCATGCATACCATAACATCATACCATTGCATACATCTTAACCCATTTCAAGGATCTCAAGGGCTTGTGATGCAGGTCATGATGAATCAAACGTCTAGCAAGGGGCAAAGGGGATTTATTTTCCTCTAGCCAAGGTTGTCAGGGGCTATGACCCACTGGATATGGTGAGCCTTTGACCCTTGAAGAAGGACTCTCTACAACATTAAGTTCCTTCAATCAAGCTACCAGATTCGAATTCTAACAATTTTTTTATTTACCCCGCGAGATCCTTGAAAACATTACATATATATCATACATATCATTGCATTGCAAGTACCCTTTTGACAGGTTGCTTACCTTCTTCGCTGTTTATTTCAGCCGATCGTCATGAATCCTGAATCATCCACTGAGCAGACTATCAAGGCCCTCCAGGCTCAGAACGCCCAATTCCAAGAGCTGATCATGAATTTGGCCCAGGGGCAACAAGATCTGAAGACCCTGCTCTTGAAAAAGAAAAAGAAGAGGACTGTGTGGTTCAACCCTAGACGCAAACCTGGGAATGGCACACAAAATGAAGCTGAGAGGACTACTCCATCTGTTGGGGAAGGCAGTCATCAAGAGGAAAGGGTTCCCAGCCCAGTGGTCTCCGACAACGAGACAGATTTCAACGACGAACAATACCCTCCTGTTGAAGACAAGTACAAGCAGTTGGAAGACCGTCTGAATGCAATGGAAATTCAACAAGTACCTGGTTTGGATTTCGGAGATTTGGGTCTAACTTCTGGTGTGGTGATCCCACACAAATTCAAAGCACCCTCTTTTGCTAAGTACGATGGGGCATCCTGTCCCAGGCTACATCTCAGGTCTTATGTGCGGAAGATTTAACCGTATACTGTGGACAAGAACTTGTGGATCCACTTCTTCCAGGAAAGTCTTTCAGGGACTCATCTCGAATGGTTCTATCAGCTGGATGGAACCAAGGTTCGTAACTGGGAGGAGTTGGCTACTGCTTTTTACAAGCAGTATCAATACAATGCCGACCTCGCTCCTACGCGTACCCAACTCCAGGGTATGTCGCTAGGATCGGGAGAAGGTTTTAAAGAGTATGCGCAGAAATGGAGAGACCTGGCCGGTAGGGTACAACCACCGCTGACTGACCGTGAACTTGTGGACATGTTCTTGGAGACCCTGTCTGGTCCATTCTACAACCACCTGATTGGGAATTCGTCTGCTGGATTCACAGATCTTATCTTGACTGGAGAGCGAATAGAAGCTGGCATCAGGTCTGGGAAGATTCAAAAGGCTGCACCTTCTGATAAAAAGCCTCATCATGGAAAGAAAGAGTCCAATGTTGTGCACGGTAAAAAGAGCCGTCATGAGGTAGGGGCAACCCAGATCTCCAATCCTAGACCTGCTCAACAAGGACAGGGGCAGCAGCGCAAGGAAAGCGCACCCAAACGACAGTTCACCAAGATCAACATGTCGCTGGATCAAGCGCTACAACAAATGTTGAAGGCAGGGCTGATCACTTTAAGGGCTCCTCTCCGGAATCCAAACACTTCTGCTCCTAACTATCATCCCAACGATAGGTGCGCATACCATTCTGATAGCTCGGGGCATACTACGGACAACTGCTGGCCTCTCAAAAACAAGATTCAAGACATGATCAACGCTGGAGAGATTCAGTTTGAAGTACCTGAGACTCCGAACATAATCACTGCTCCGTTACCCAGTCATTGAAGACTTTTGTTTATTTGGATTTCCGAGTTGTATTTTTCTTTGCTTATACAAACAATTAATGTCATAGCAAACTCTTTTATTCTATTAAAGCATCGCATGTGTCTGTTTTGGAATTAATACAATTGTTTTCATTATATTCAAAATTGCTTTCATTTTTCTGATGATCAACTCTTAATTAATAATTCTAAGCCTCTTGAGGGAGGATGACGAAAACGATACCACAATTTACAGTATGCTTTTGAACAGACCCCGCTGACGAGGCACAAACATTGTTTCAATTCCTAAACACTGGAGTTATAAGGAAGATAATCCCTCGTTACCCCCTCTGAGCCAAAGAAGTAGGAGTTTTTCTTTTCGAAATTTAAAACCCTTAATCATAACCTGGGGCAGGGTAGTCTCTCAGTTGATCCAAGTGCATAACGAATGGCACCAAAGAGATCCTTACAAAAAAGATAGTGATGGTTCCAAATATTCAATAAAGAAAGGCAGACATTACTTCTCAAATTAAAAACCCATTAAGTCAAAACCTATGAAGGAGACTTACAAAACTGGGGCATCCCGCTGACTGTAATTCCAAAAAGGAAACAGCTCAGGCAAAAAACAGGGATAACAAAATAAAAAAAAAGAGGTCTTATAAACCCTCAACAAAAAGGAAATGACTGCCTATTCCAAATAAATCATCAACGTCCGAATCATCACCGGAAAATCAGAGAAAAGACTCAAACAAGGTCTAACGTATGATCAACTGAGTTTAGGTTTGAAGAACATCACGAAGAGCGGGTGGGTACAAATAAAGTTTGAGCCTTTATCCTTTGTTTCTTAAACCGTGAACCAGGCCACGTAATAACCCCTAAAAGTCCTAACTGAAGCATGGGTTAGTTCGAAAGCATACTGTTACGAAAGGTATCCTGACTCCTTAAGGCTTGCGGTAAAATAACGAGTTAACATCACAGTTTACAAAAAGGTTTCATTTGTGTTATAAAAAATGCATTCTCAAAACTTCAAGACAGACATAGGCTTTTGCATTCTTAAAATAATATTGTTTGCATATGATCATTTGTTTGAACATCAAAGGAATTCGCACGACGAATATCTGATGAACAAAGGTCTTCTCAACAAAAGAGTCACCTCAAGTGGAAAGAGCACTTCCAATCAAGGGGCACGGCATGAGCATTGTCCATTATCTGGGGCATGACAAAACACTTCTAACAGGGGCAACTCCCTACCTTCTGAGAACGTGGACATAGTCGAAAAAATACGCATAATCAAAGACCCGCTAGGTTGACGTACCTAGGCAAAAATAAGGGCTTCCCGGCGAACCAAAAGGGTTCGGGCAAAAATAAGGGATGAAATGAAAAGAATCTGTACACCCGGCAAGTCGAAAACCTGAAAAGGCAGCTTGGGCAAAAAAGGGTATCCCGGTGGACTGAAAACCCGAAGGGGCGGTCCAGGAAAAAGTTAGGGATTAAAGCGTACGACTATGTCCTGTCATCTCGTCACTTGCCTACCAGAAGGAGGTTTGTCCATCAACAACTATCAAGCACCTCCACAGGTATCTTCCTCTCCCACATCAGAAACAGGGGCAATAAAGAGTTGTCTAAGCAATCTGATTGTTATGTCCTCCAAGGTATCAAGGTAGGTTCCGTTGAAGAACATAACCAATACAGTTCAAAACTTCCCCAAGAGAGTCCAATCCAGTTTCCCCATGAAAGTTGGGACCCATATCCCCAAGCAGTAAGCTTATCCCCAGTAGATTCTGGAAGCTTATCCCCGTAGAGCACGAACACGCGTCTCCCGGCTTTATTCAAAGAGTTATTTCCTTACCAGGATATAACTGGGTTATCCTCAGCCAAAAGCCACGGAGAGATCGTCCTCGGCGAAGTCTTCTTATCCCCAGCGAAGTTTATCAACACTTCCAACACAACAATGGTATCCCCAGTGAAGTTACCATCAACATTTCAGCAAAGTATCTCTCTCTCCACAGAGTATTGCTTCCCAGCAAGATCGTTAGAGTACTTTTCCCCCCGCAGAATATTCCATTCGCCAAGTTTACTCCCCAACGGAGTTATCTTCTCCTACCGGTATTCTTGCAATTATCATCCCCAGCGGAAGCAAAGATCTAATTCTTCAACATCAGCCCAGGAGTGACTTCCCGGCACCCGTCAAGGATTTATTTTCCTAGACGAAAAGATACATTCATGAACATTACATCTTCATACATTATAGCATGCATATGCATCATACTACACGAATCTCATCAATTTTGAGGACATCCTGAAATCATGCAGTTCATGCATCATGATCTTGCATACAACTGATGCTTTACCTTTTCAGGAAAGGTCAATACAAAGATGATTACTATCAACTATCGCAACTCTTTCTAGATATAGTTCATATGTGAACCAGATATGGCGACGTTCTGATACTTCTTCCAAATTTCCTTCTAGATATAGTTCAGATGTGAACCAGATATGGCGACGTTCTGATACTTCTTCCAGATTTCCTTCTAGATATAGTTCAGATGTGAACCAGATATGGCGACGTTCTGATACTTCTTCCAGATTTCCTTCTAGATATAGTTCAGATGTGAACCAGATATGGCGACGTTCTGATACTTCTTCCAGATTTCCTTCTAGATATAGTTCAGATGTGAACCAGATATGGCGACATTCTGATACTTCTTCCAGATTTCCTTCTAGATATAGTTCAGATGTGAACCAGATATGGCGACGTTCTGATACTTCTTCCAGATTTCCTTCTAGATATAGTTCAGATGTGAACCAGATATGGCGACGTTCTGATACTTCTTCCAGATTTCCTTCTAGATATAGTTCAGATGTGAACCAGATATGGCGACGTTCTGATACTTCTTCTAGATTTCCTTCTAGATATAGTTCAGATGTGAACCAGATATGGCGACGTTCTGATACCTCTTCCAGATTTCCTTCTAGATATAGTTCAGATGTGAACCAGATATGGCAACGTTCTGATACTTCTTCCAGATTTCCTTCTAGATATAGTTCAGATATGAACCAAATATGGCGACGTTCTGATACTTCTTCCAGATTTCCTTCCAGATATGGTTCGGATGTGACCCAGGCATGGAGACGTTCTGACACTTATTCCAGATCCCCCTCAGATAACTTAGAGATGCTCCGGACACGGAAGCTGTTCTATTGTTTATTCAGAGATCACCTTTCTAGAGATGGTTCAGATGTGACCCGGATATGGATACCTTCTGATACTTGTCCCAGATTCATTCAGATATAGTTTGGAAATGCTCCAGATATGGATGTTGTTCTTCGGCTTATTCAAGTTTCTTCTCAAAGATGGCTCAGATATACTCCAGAACCGGATGCTAGTCTATCACTTATTCACAGTTTCTTCTCAAACAACTTAGAGATGCTCCAGACCCGGAGACTATTCTATTGTTTAGTTCAGATTCATTCGAAAGACTACTCCCGATTCGATTCCTGCATCCAGTCAAAAGCCTTCTCTAGTCCAGCTAAATCGACCCCTAACAGATTTTTCTGATAAAGACTCAGTAGAAAATATCCAAGATTCTCTCAGCGTTACTGTTGAAGTAGAAGATATCCAAGATTCTCTCAACGATACTGTTGAGGTTGAAGTCGTCCAAGATTCTCTCAATGATACTGTTGAGGTTGAAGTCGCCTATGGTTCTCTCCCCGTTACTGCGGAGGTAGTAATCATCCCCAGATTCGCTCAGCGTTACTGTTGAAGTTGAAGTCGTCCAAGATTCTCTCAATGATACTGTTGAGGTTGTAGTCGCCTATGGTTCTCTCCCCGTTACTGCGGAGGTAGTAATCGTCCCCAGATTCTCTCCCCGTTACTGTGGAGGTAGTAATCATCCAAGGTTCTCTCACCGTTCCTGTTGAGGTAGTAACCATCCCTGGTTCATTCATCACATTTTGAAGCTCCAGATCCAGCTCATGTAGCCAGACAGGACACATTTACACAAAGAATTTGAAGACCAGCTCCTGTAACGGGTCAGGTAATCCTTTTCTTTTGCAGGTACACGAGTTCTCGCTAAGGAATATCTTACGCGATTGACATCCAGATGGCATCTATAAGCCCATCCACCTATCCATCACCTCTTAGCATGGCATCTATAAGCCCATCATCCTATTCATCAATCTCCAAATGGCATCTGTAAGCCCATTCCCATCATCACATTACTATGTGAGCGCAACTTTCTGGGCACTCTAGTGTTCAATCATCTTCCACCTTCGGATTACGAAAGGCACGTAGGCCAATCTGCATCCTCAGGTCTAAGAAGATTTAACAGGGGCAACTGTTGTACCCCAAAATTTGCCCTCCCATATTCTTCAAAATTTGCTAAGTCAATGCTTCAAAATCTCCCCAAGGGTTGCACAGTTCAAGGGCCTCCTAATAGTCAAAATTAGGGTTTTGGTTCTGACAAAGAAAATGAAGTTTCCAAGGGTCCAATCAAGTCCCACATGCTTACAAACATGGTCAAGCATCCTCATACCAAGTTTCAAGACTTACAACACAAAATTGCACAGTCAAAAACCCTAATTGCACTACAGTCAACTGTAGGGGCAAAATGGTCATTTGACAGTCAAAAGTTCAAATTTTTGGTCAACATCTCATTTTGAAGCCACAAACATCATTTGATCAATGCTTGATCATGATTCTCAAAGTTTGGCTCAAAAAATCTCAAGATGCAAAAGTTTCCCTATTTGGACAGTTGAAAAAGTCAATTGTAACTTGACCAAGGCATAACTTCCACATGGATTATCAGAAAAATTCCATCCAAATCTCATTTTGAAGAGAAAGACATTTCCTACAACTCCTCTTCACACTTCAAGTCCAAGAAATGATCTCACAAAAAGTTATCAATTTCAACATTATAGGTCATTTTCAAAAGTCAACAAAAAGGGACTTTAAGTCAAAGGCCATAACTTGAGATTGGTAAATCAAAATGACATGGGACCAAAGAAATTGGTTCTAGGACTCAAAGACCTTTCCAAAATGTCCAAGAACATGAGCAAATCTTAAAAATTGAGCAAGATATGCCTTGTGGAAGTTGGGAAATTTTTGGATATTTTGAAAAGTCAACATTGCTTCAAATGTCTTAAAAATGCTAATGGGCCTCTTTTTCTTCCAAGAATCATTATCCAAGGCATGTGCACGACCATTTGGCCCAAAGGGAAGTTTTTCATCATTTTTATTTATTTATTTGGATTTTTAATTGCTAATAATTCATTTAATTAATTAAAATACATGAAAAATACCAAACCTAAGTTTTTTAAATCTTTTTGTGCATGAAATAGTCTCAAGATTTCGCGCATGATCTGATTTAGAAAGAATCCATGTGATTGGACATGATTGGAACCAAAATAGCATGAAAAAGATTGAAAAACTTATGGCATGAAAATCAAATATTTTCTCATCAATTCATTGATTCTTTGGACCAAATTTCCAACCCTAATCATTCACACATATATACTAATGCCAACCCTAATGTTCATGACCTCCAAGCTGCGCAGAAACTCCATAACAAAGTTTGAGTTTTTTGTCAAAAATTTGAAAACTGAAAGTGGCCTTGGAGGACGATTCAGGGAAAAAGATTTATCCCATTAGCTTACAAAGACATTACTGAGTCTGACTGGATAGTTTTCCACGTGCATAGCACCCTGAATTGGTATACAGAACTCATAATTGTTCATATAATATGCATATTCGTGTTTCGATTCTTAGGCATTCTCATTGCATTTTATTCATGGATTTGTACTAATGAGACCTTTCTGAAGCTAACCATGTAGTTTGATTGAAGTTTTGTGCACCATACGCGAAATTGCCATTGTTGCCTTTTAGGGTTACAGAGGTCATGAATTGGGGTTTCCTTATTCTGGAACAATTGAGATTTGAGACCTACACCATTAAAATCAGCATGCTTGGACGATCCAGAATCACTAGTCGCGCCCTTTTTCTTTTGGATTAATCTCTATTCGCTATTTTCTGTATTTCATATAGTGGGGGTTCAAAACCCCCGCAATCTTGCTTGTTTTTGTTTCAGGCCAAACACTCAAACGGGGAAGACGATGACTTGGCTTCAGGCAATAGGTCCATTTAAAATTTTAGCGCGTTTTTGAGTTAATGTTATTAACGTGTTTCATTCTATACATTATTTGTTGTCCACTAATACTACAAAGAAAGCCAATAGCGCAGATGGTGGATGCGTTGTCACATGAGCACTGGGACCTGGGTTCGATTCCCAGGTCCCCCACTCTCTTTCAATATTTTTTCTCTCAACTTAATCCCATGCAGATTCCCTCCTAAGATCCACCATACGTCCCTCATATCCAGCTTGCCACATGGTCTATGATATCAATCCAATGGTCCAGAATCAAGGTCTATGGAACGCTGCAGTCAACGCCTACACATGGTCCCATGAAAAGTCAGAAAGGGCCTTAATCCCTGGGCCTAATTACTACAATTACACCTCCAATTGGGGACAGAACCCCCAAGGTTTGCTATTTCCTTTATATTTTCCATTTTTATTTGATTCAATTATTTCTTTTTTTAATTAATTCCTTTAATTTAATTTACTTTCATAAAATATAAAAATAATATTAAAAAAATCAGAAAAGACAAAATTAAAATATGCTTTATTTAAAAATTATCTTTTTTTTTGTAAATAAATCTCACTAATTAATTAGACTTAAATTTAGGTTAATTTCAAATATCTTTTCTTAATAAATTTAAAATTTGTAGAATTAGGTTTAATTACCTTAATTACTTTTATTCTTTTTTTCTCTTTTTCACCATAATTAATTATTGAATATTACTTTTTGTAATTAAATTATCATGTAAATAGCTAAATTAATTTTAGGTTTAACTTTAACATGTTTTTCTCAATAAATTAAAAAAATAGCTAGAATTAGGGTTAATTAATATTTCAATTCCATTTAATTCTCACTAAAACCATAAATACAAAAAATCTCAAAAATAATTTCTTCTTTTCTTTAATTCAACTAATTTCATAATTCTAATTTAATTTCATAACAAAGGGTCCAACGCCCTCGCTTTCAATTTCAATTCAATTCGCATATTTTATTTTATTTCTTATAATATTGATGTAACTCTCCCAAAGCCATGTAACTCGGACAGTTTATATTTCTTGCACATTACTTCTTTATTTTCTGTCAAATCGGGTCCTGGATTTATTTGGCGATGTGGACCCGCGCCTTTGTAATTGTTTAGGAACCTTATCTTTCCGCATCTTTTTAACTGTTAATAATTGCATGCAAGAATGATTGACAAAAATAAAAACAAACGCGTAGATCACCCATGACATGACAAAAGACCAAAATCAATGAAC
The DNA here is from genome assembly GCA_948472305.1 of Vicia faba. Lineage (NCBI taxonomy): Eukaryota > Viridiplantae > Streptophyta > Magnoliopsida > Fabales > Fabaceae > Vicia > Vicia faba. Next base: position 1,602,476,174 of record OX451739.1, read on the forward strand.
ATGACACACAAATCACACACCACCCCTAGGGTACGCCTCACTGTTGCCTTGCCTCGAAAGGTGATCGTCGAGTAGAGGATGTCTTAGTAAGTCCTCATGATCCGGGAACCTGGCATGAGGGTAGCTTCTAAGGTGTCTTCCCATTGCTCCGGTGATCACCATGTCCCAAACCTCGAATTGACCCGAACACCTCCAACGGTGGTGCTACCTACCTCTCAATGGTGGGATGGCACTACTTTAAAGGACATTTACACAGACGAATTCCTTAGGGTAGGTAGACGACTCTATATACTTGCTCTAATTTCAAAACAAATTCAAAAATACTTTTCACACCGACACCTTTTCAAAAAGCTTTCGAAAGCAATTTTTTCAAACACTCTTGAGGACCGATACAAGAGTCGAACTGAAATTTTCAAAGAAACTTTTTAAAACCCACAGTTGAAAAGCAAACAAACCATTTTTGAAAACACAAATGAGCAAGTATCTAAGAGCCCATGGATAACCATGGATAGAAAGGGTGCTAACACCTTCCCTTTCTATAATCTACCTCCCGAACCGAGAGCAATCTCTATAAGGAATTTTTCTGTGCTTTTATCCTTTCCATTTGGAGAAAATAAAAGACGATGGCGACTCTTGCTTCCGCGACATTTCGCGAACCAGCGTTAAACAATCAGTTCCAGATCCACCGATCACAAAGGACGAGATCATTTACCGAAAGGCAACACCTTAGGGTCATCGAGGGACTATGATCTTTTTGATTTTTGTGGGTCTTTGCTAAAGCATTCCTGCCTCATGACTGTTTTTTAAAGGGAACCAAAGTGGGCGTACCTTAGAGGTGCTTGTGTGAAATTGTGTTGTGTTTCCGTTATTTTTTTTCTTCTTTTTGTTAAGTTTGCTAGCGTTTGATTATTAGTCTTATCATACAAGCCTAATTATTAGCAGTTAATATGAAAAGCAGTAAAAAATGCAGAAAATAGAGGTCATACGCTATTACAATGCTTCGGGGAGGAGATTTACACTATACAAGGATAAAGGGGAATAAAGCAGTAAATATCCTATTTTTAATCTATTACATTCGGTAAACAGATACAATAATAGTAAAAATACGAAATTAAATAAACACGCGCAAAGTAAAAGAAAATCTTTTTGTTGTTTTTGGTATAAAAGAAAATAAGACCTAAGTCTATTTAATTTTAATTTTAAGAAAACAATGTTAAAATAATTAATTTATTTATTTACAAAATTAATTTAATTGGAAAAACAACTAACCTAATATTTTTGTGATTTTTGATTTTAATGTAAAAATGTAAACAAAAGTCTATGAAAACAAAAATAAAATGCAAGAAGGATCCTTCGATCCAGGGAAAAAAAGGAGCTTCAACCCAGGGAGGGGATGGAAGCTTCGATCCAGAGAGGGTCACGGTCCTTTCGATTGGGCCAGGAAGTGTCTTTCAATCCTGGGAAAGGTCTGGCTCTTTCGATCCTGGGGAAGAGAAAGTCCTATTCGATCCAGGGAAGGGAGTTATTCCTTTCGATCTGGGGGAGGAGTGGTTTTCGATCTAAACCTGCAAGACAAACATTAGCAACAAACATGACCTGGGTGTCTGACCCAGGACCTTCAATCCTGCATACATTGGTTTATTTGGGCCATATATGCAGTGTTAGAGACCAAGGAAAACCAAAGTGGACCTGGTGTCGAAACCAGGCCCTCAGTTTTAAAACCAAATCGAACAAAGCCACATGATATCCTAGGCGTGAATCAAGCGCTGAGAAAATGCTAATACATTATGAAATTATAAACGTGAATTTGAAAGTTTACCAACAAAGGGGATGCTTCGATTTGGAACCTTTGGGGCGTGGATGTGTTCGCTTAGGAGTTTGGTGTAAACTCCTGGGTGGCTTAGGAACGAGGATCTGGTCTTCGTTTGGGCTGGAGGTACCTGCAAAAAAAGTGTTTTGATTTGACCATCCTTGGGGTTTCTATGAGAAATATGGCAGTGTGATCCGTTCGTGTGCAAAATTATACGTGCCTCTTTTTCATTTCTTTTTCGTCCCCCCTGACACTGTATGCTTTCCCTTGTATTTATAGGAGAATGGTGGTGTCTTGTAACGGTAAGAGACGTCCATTTAAACATTGTTTTAAGACCATGAGACAAGAATCAGACATATTAAAATCATTCCTTTCTTGAAACGTTCATGTCTCTTTGGATGAACATGGAGACTTGACCCCTTCGAATACCCTCCAACATTTCTCTTCGATTGGACTGGGAGTTTCCATCTTCGAATGGACTTCTTTTGCATGCTTCAAATGGGCTTCTTATGCATGCTTCAAATATACTTCTTATGCATGCTTCGAATAGACTTCTTATGCATGCTTGAATGGACTTCCTATGCATGCTTCGAATGGGCCCTCTGAATGCATCTTCGAATGGACTTCCTATGCATGCTTCGAATGGACTTCTGAAGGCTTCTTTGAATGGACCTTTTGGAATGCCAATTGAAGGGCCCTTGTTCATACCAATCGAAGGATACTTGGTTGACATGCCTGTGGAAGCTGCCTGGTTTGAGATGCTAAATTGAAGGATTTTTTGCCATGCCAATTGAAGGGCTTGACCATGAGACCAATTGAAAGGCCTTGTATCCATGCCAATCAAAGACCTTGTTGAAATGCCAATCGAAGGATCTTGTTAAAATGCCAATTGAAAGGCCTTATTATCAGGTCAATTGAAAGACCTTTGTCTATGCCAATCAAATGGTGCTATGTGGATGCCAATCGAAAGACACTTTGGAGTGGCCAATTGAAAGGCACTTTGGAGAGGCCAGTCGAAAGACACTTTGGAGTGGCCAATCGAAAGGCACTTTGGAGAGGCCAATCGAAAGGCACTTTGGCCAATTTCAAAATTAGTTGTTTTTCATTAAACAAGTGTTTGTAACCACCCATGTAATAGAAGATCTTGTAAAAAATGAGAAGTAAAATTTTGGGGTACAACAGTTGCCCCTGTTCAATCTTCTTAAACGTGAGGATGTAGATTGGCTTGTCTTCCTTTCGTGATCTGAAGGTGGAAGATGATTGAACACTAGAGTGCCCAAAAATTTGTACTTTTCTGAAGTGATATTGTTGGTGAATAATATAAGGAATGGGCTTACATGTGCCATTTGGAAAAGGTGACAAAAGGCTGTCGGAGATGGGCTTAAAGATGCCATCCATGGAACATGACGGAGAGTCGTCAAAGATGAGCTTAAAGATTCCATCCATGGAACATGACTGAGAGTCGTCAGAGATGGGCTTAAAGATGCCATCCAGAAGACTGTTGATTTCATGAGGTACTCCTTTATGGGGATTCCTGTTCCTGCTGTCTAAGGAGGAGTTTGCTGAGGAATGTTGATCTCTGTCTTGGAACATAGAGTTTTAGGAGCTTTAGTAGTTCGTTACTCTATTGGGGAGTCATCTCTTGATTTGAAGAGACGGAAGTGAACTATTATCTGGTTAGGATCCAGGCTTTACAGTGACTTGTTGAGGATGATAAGGTTGACTATTATATGGTCGTGCTCCAGGATTCACAGCGACTTACTGGGGAAATGAGACTAAATTGTTATCTGGTTGTACCCAGGCTTTGCAGTTTGAAGAAATTAAGCTGTTATCATGGTCGGGTCTAGGCTTCAACTTGAATCTGAGGTGTACCATTATCTGGTCGTATCCAGGCTTCGATAATTTGACGAAATTAAGTTGTTATCTAGTCGGGTCCAGGCTTCCACTTGAATATGAGGTATAGTACTATCCGGTCGAATCCAGGCTTCATAGTAACTGACAGAGTAAACTACTATCTGGTCGGGTCCAGACTTCCACTTTATATTTCTATCTGGTCAAAACCCAGGCTTCACAGTGTTTTCAACTAGAATGGAAATCAAAAAGATATTAGTGTCGATCTGACTGAACCAGAGAAGGTCTTGGATTAACTCTGACCGGATAAGAATCAGAAAAATCTTAGAATCGATTTAACTAAACCAGACAAAAGTCTTGGAATATCTTCAACTAGAATAAGAATCAGGGAGATCTTAGTGTCGATCTGACCGAACCAGAGAAGGTCTTGGATTAACTTTGACCAGATAAAAATCAGAAAAATCTTAGAATCGATTTAACTGAACCATACGAAAGTCTTGGAATATCGTCAACTGGAATAAGAATCAGGGAGATCTTAGTGTCGATCTGACTGAACCATAGAAGGTCTTGGATTAACTTTGACTGGATAAGAATCAGAAAAATCTTAGAATAGATTTAACTAAACTAGACAAAAGTCATTGAATATCTTCAAGTGGAATAAGAATCAGGGGGATCTTAGTGTTGATCTGACTGAACTAGAGAAGGTCTTGGATTAACTTTGACCGGATAAGAATCAGAAAAATCTTATAATCGATTTAACTGAACCAAACAAAACTCCTGGAATATCTTCAAATGGAATAAGAATCAGGGAGATCTTAGTGTCGATCTGACTGAACTAGAGAAGGTCTTGGATTAACTCTGACCGAATAAGAATCAGAAAAATCTTAGGATCGATTTAACTGAACCAGACAAAAGTCTTGGAATATCTTCAGCTGGAATAAGAATCAGGGAGATCTTAGTGTCAATCTGACTGAACCAAAGAAGGTCTTGGATTAACTTTGACCGGATAAGAATCAGAAAAATCTTAGGATCGATTTAACTGAACCAGATAAAAGTCTTGGAATATCTTTAACTAGAATAAGAATCAAGGAGATCTTAATGTCGATCTGACTGAACCAGAGAAGGTCTTGGATTAACTTTGACTGGATAAGAATCAGAAAAATCTTAGGATCAATTTAACTGAACCAGACGAAAGTCTTGGAATATCTTTAACTGGAATAAGAATCAAGGAGATCTTAGTGTCGATCTGATTGAACCAGAGAAGGTCTTGGATTAACTTTGACTGGATAAGAATCAAAAAAGTCTTAGGATCGATTTAACTGAACCAAACAAAAGTCTTGGAATATCTTCAACTGGAATAAGAATCAGAGAGATCTTAGCGTTGATCTGACTGAACCAGAGAAGGTCTTGGATTAACTTTGACTGGATAAGAATCAGAAAAATTTTAGGTTCAATTTAACTAAACCAGATGAAAGTCTTGGAATATCTTCAGCTGGAATAAGAATCAGGGAGAATTTAGTATCGATCTGACTGAACCATAGAAGGTCTTGGATTAACTTTGACCGGATAAGAATCAGAAAAGTCTTAGGATCGATTTAACTGAACCAGACAAAAGTCTTGGAATATCTTTAACTGGAATAAGAATCAGGGAGATCTTAGTGTCGATCTGACTGAATCAGAGAAGGTCTTGGATTAACTTTGACTGGATAAGAATCAGAAAAATATTAGGATCAATTTAACTGAACCAGACGAAAGTCTTGGAATATCTTCAACTGGAATAGTAATCAGAGAGATCTTAGTGTTGATCTAACTGAACCATAGAAGGTCTTCTGAGGGCATCTTTCTGAGGAAACTGCTGAAACAACCCTTCATTAGACGTAGTTTTTGAGAGGACTACCAAGTCACATAAGTAGTCAATGGTGTTTGTTGATTTGTTTTTCCCTGAAAAAGGTAAAGAGTTAATCATATGCAATGTCATGATGTATGAAATGCATTGATAATGTTCTCAAAATAAATGAGATTATACTGTATGCGATGTGTATGCACATGCCATGATGTATGAATATGGGATGTTATTGAGATGTTTCCCAGTCTGGGAAAATAAATCCCGGACTACTACTAGAGAGTATGGGGAAGTCGAGTCCTTCATTTTCGTTGGGGATGATGAATATAGATGATTCGCTGGGGATTTCCTCTTTCTGTCTGAGGATAACCTGCCAGGGATTGACTCTGCTTGAGAATTGATTCTACTTGAGAAATGATTCTGCTTGAGAATAACTTTATGGAGAGAGATGCTTGTTGGAAGATTTTACCAATGTAGAGAAATAAACTCTGTTGGGAAATGAACTCCCGCAGTCTGAGAAATAAACTCTACTCGAGAGGAGGTTTTATAAACTGTTTAAGGTTATAAAGCTCAACTGGGGAATACAGATTCCAGCTCTCTGTTAGAGGAAGTAATTCCTGCTTGGGGAAGAAGAGGGAAAAACTCTGGTTGTTTCTGCTCTGTGGGGAACATAGATGTCATGGACGTATGTTGAGGGTACGGTGATGACTTCGCATCAGGATGTTTCTGCCTCTGTGCCTGCTGGAGGTTTTGTGGATGGATCTATGTCGTGATTATAATTGAACATGTATTGAATGAGTGTCGGAATGACATCCGTCTCTGGATCGTATCTGCACTGTTGCTAGGAGATAATCTGGACTAAGTATCAGGATGACATCCGTCTTGGATCGTACCTGAACTGTTGCTAGAAGGTGATCAGAATAAGTATCAGGATCATATCCGTCTCTGAATCGTACCTGAACTGTTTCTAGGAGATAATATGGACTAAGTATCAGGATGACATCCGTCTTGGATCGTACCTGAACTATTGCTATAAGATGATCAGAACAAGTATCAGGATGATATCCGTCTCTGGATCGTACCTGAACTGTTGCTAGGAGATAATCTGGACTAAGTATTAGGATGACATCCGTCTTGGATCGTACCTGAACTGTTTCCAAAAGATGATCAGAATAAGTATCAGGATGATATCCGTCTCTAGACCGTACCTGAACTGTTTCTAGATGAGAGTCTGGAGTAGGTGTCAGGATGACATCCATTTCTGGATCGTACCTGAACTGTTTCTAGATGAGAATCTGGAGCAAGTGTTAGGATGACATCCATTTTTGAATCGTACATGAACCGTTTCTAGATGATAATCTGCTTTATTCAGAATGTTTCTGTTGGGAATTCTTGTTTTGTTGTTTTGAGAAGAAATCCGCTGAGGAACATTTATTTTTCTTGATTGTACGTTATTCTTCGCTGGAATTCATGTTTAATGCCCCAAGGGATTCAGATGGAGATCTGCCCCTGGTTGTTTGGAATCCTTGAGGGATTCCTTGAATCTTGACTTGACTGCCCTAGATGATGGACAATGATCATGCTGTGCCCCCTGGTTGGAAGTATTTTTCCACTTAAGGTGATCCTTTTCATTGAGAATGTTTTCTGTTCATTGAATATTCGTCTGCGAATTTCTCTGATGTTGAACAAATAGTCATATGGAAACAATGGTATTTTAAGAATGCAAAACTTATGTCTGTCTTGAAGTTTTTTTTTTTGAAAATACATTTTTTTTAGTAAAACAAATTTTGCAAGAGAGTGATATCAACTCAGGATTTATAGCAAGTCCTACAGGAGTCAGGATACCTTTTGTAACAGTATGCTTTCGAACTAACCTATACTTCAGTTAGGACTTTTAAGGGTTGTAGCGCTGCTTGGTTCACGGTTTAAGAAACAAAGAATAAAGGCTCAAAGTTTATTTGTACTCACCCACTCTTCGTGATGTTCTTCAGTCCTATGCTCAGTTAATTGTGCATTTAAGTCCCGATTGAGTCTGACATCTTGTCCTTGATGTTCTGGTGATGGTTCAAAAATTGAACATTTGTTTGAGAAGGCAGTCATTTTTGTAACCTTTTTTTGTTGAGGATTTGCAGTAACCTCTCTTTTTTTTGTTTCGTTATCCCTTCTTTTGCCTGAACTGGTTCTTTTTGTGATTACAACCAGCGGGATGCCCCAATTTTTCTTTTTCTTAAGTCTCCTTAATAGGTTTTGACATAACGGGCTTTTATTGTGAGAGATAATGACTACCTGCTTTGATGATTATGCGGAACCATCATCGTCTTTTGATTTGGAAGGACGTCTTCGATGCCATTCATTATGTATGAAGTAGATTTGCGACTGAATATGCATCTGATTTAACTGAGAAAAACTACCCTGCCCCAAGTTATGATTAAGGGTTTTAATTTGTGTGAAGAAAAAAACTCCTACTTCTTTGGCTCGAAGGGGTTGACTAGGGATTATCCTCCTTATAACTCCACTGTTTGGGAATTGAAATAATGCATGTACATCGTCAGCAAGGTCTGTTTAGAAGCACACTGTATGGATTGTGGTATCGTTTTTGTCATCCTCCCTCTAAAGGCTCAAAACTTTTAATCAAGAGTTGGATATCACAAAAAGGAAGTAAGAAAGCAGTTCAAGCATAGTGCAAACAAATTAATTCAAGACAAACATGTGCAATGCATTGATGAAATAACAAGGTTTGATATGAATAAATGTTCAAACAATCAAAAGAAAATTACAAATTGAAAATTCTAATGAACGAAAAGCCTTCTTGTCAGAACTTGTCACTTCAGATGGTGTGCCTTGGAGGAATGACAGAAAAATTCCAGTTGACCATCTTGTGTGAATTCCATCACTCCTTCATCAATCAAGTTTTGAATTTTGTATTTCAACATCCAACAATCATTAGTATCATGCCCCAGACTGTTGGAGTGATATGCACGCCTTGCATCAGGTTTGTAATTAGGGGAAGAAGTCTTGGGATTCAGATGAGGCCCTATCAACGTAACCAGATTCATCCTCAACATGTGTTGTAAAGCTTGAGATAGCGGCATGTTGAGTTTGGTAAACTGCCTCTTGGGTGTATTCGACTTACTCTAATTAACCCGTTGTTTTTGGCGAGATTGTTGTTGGACCCGTGAGGTAGTAGCAATTTGGAAAGGTCAACTCTTCACAAAACCAAACTCTTGTCTTCTCAGAGGTTGATCAATGACTTAGTCCCCGGCCTCGACTGCTTGCTTCATACGGTTGTATCTGTCTTGATGAAGTTTGCTGATAATGGCTCTCAGCTCTTCTTGTCCCCGAGCTAGGCCTTGGATAAGAGCCATCTTCCCCAACATCTGGGTTCTCATTGCTTCTACCTCAACTTGCAGTTGTTCCAACCGTTCTTCCTTATTGTCTTCAAGACTTTTCTTGGCCAAGTCCCCAGCAAGGAGTGGTTTCAACTCTTCCTGCCCCTGAGTTAGAGTCAGGAACATTTGTGTGAATTGAGCGCTTTGAGCTTGAAGGTCTTTGATTGTTTGTTCAAGAGCCATTTCTTCTTGCTGAAATAAACAACGAAGGAGTAAGAAGCTTGTACCTAGAGTACCTATTATGCAATGACATGTATGATATATGTATGCGATGTTTTCAAGGATCTCGCGGGGTAAACAAGAAAAATGTTAGGCGTTGAACTTGTAGCTTTGATTGAAGAACTTTCATGTCGTTGAACGTTCTTATATGAGAGTCAAGCTCACCATATCAAGTGGGTCATAGCCCCCGACTCAAGTTATTGAGTTTTGATCTTTTGACGGCATTGGCTAGAGGAAAATAAATCCCCTTGCCCCTTGCTAGACGTCTGATTTGTCATAACCTGCATCACAAACCCTTGAGATCCTTGAAATGGTTAAGGAAATGTTGTGGCATGACGTTATGATGTGTATGCTACGCGTTAAGCAAAAATGTAGGGTGATGTAAGCAAGTAAACCCTGCAAGAAATCCAAGTATTGGATAATGACTGTGAATAAATCCTGCAAGGAAATCATGTTGTCAGATAATAAAATCCTGCAAGTAGTTCAAGTTGAAAGCACACAAGTCACACAAACAACCTTAGGTTTAGGCTTGCATGAGGTTTGTAGGTAAGTACACTCTTAAATGTTTAGTTGCCTAACATGTCCTAATAATAGTAACCGGGTTCTAAGAAGCCTCAATATCACTGACCTTCCCTTCATAAATTGTTTCAGCTCCGCACCGAAGTATTGCGGCCGAAAAATCCTGAAAGTCCAACTTCAATAAGTGTATTATCGAGTATCAACCAATCTTCGGTCGGAACCAAAGCCCATTATCTCACTACTTCTTAATGGCTAGGATGAGTCTATTAAAGGTTCTAAAGGTCAGTTAGCGCTTAGTGACACTATGAGGAAGCCTAATGTTATCCTTAACATACTCAAGGAACATTAGTATAATCCAAAGTATCACGCTAACGTAGCCACCACTTCGTCCGTATCGGTCTACACCGTACAACCTCCATGGTTTATTGCTACTTACCTAATAAGGTGCCCTAGATCCGGGTGTAGGATCTTTAGTAACAACCCAAACAACCCTCCAAGGATAAAGCAAACAAATTGAAATTCTGGCTGCAGATACTCAATGTCACGTTCAATGTTATGACACCGTATCTGACTTACTATATGACAGTAAATACAAAAGCAATAAAGAACACAGTCAATTGTTTACCCAGTTCAGTGTGCAACAACACCTACTCTGGGGGCTACCAAGCCAGGGAGGAAATCCACTATAAGAGATGTTAATTCAGGAATAAACCAACCAGTTTATCTCCTTCACTTAAGACCTACCCAATGCAATTCCAATCTAAGTACAACTTAAACCTGAGTTCCTACTCACTCCCCCTCAATCACAACAGTGATACATAAACCAATTTGACTTAAGAATTGATGAAGACACTCTTCAAAAACAAACACTTGATTAAGCTTCACAACTTTTTAATCAAGCAACACAATTACTCTTGCTTCACAGCTTTGAGTGATGCACACAGCTAACTTGACTCTGCTTCACAGCTTTAGTCAAGGAACATTCAAACACTCTTGCTTCAAAGCTTTGAGTGCTACACAACCCTTACAATTAGAAACCTATTCCAAGTCACTTATCACAATGATAATTGCTTGGAGTACAATAATCAAACCTATACAGATTACAAATGATCTCCTGATCAATAAAAAGGGATGCCTTGCAAAATAGCAGCTCTGTTGAATATATAGCAGCTGCAACTTCAGTTAGGGTTTCCACAAAAACCTAGGGTTAATTCCGTTTGACCTAAAGACCAGGTCACAGGACTTTATTAACCAGGTTAGGGTTGAGCTAGGTTACCCCTCAGAAAACGCAGGATTCTGTTCAGGAAAGACTGAGTTATTTTCCTGAAAAAACTCAGACTTATCCAACCTGCAAACCTGTTAGTTCAGAACAGGATGTCATAACATCTGTTATGACATCTGAGAAAACCTGTCTACTGATTTAGCAAAATGTGATCATTTTGCAAAATGCTCAGATACACACTTATAAACATCAGTACTTGAATTACAATATTTTTCTGCACAGGTACCTAATGAGTCAGTACAAACTAAACTAGAATGTTATGACATCAGTCATGACATTCACACATACACTTGGGTTTTACCAAAAATGCAAGCCAATACCTAAATAACTACAAACTCCCCCTTTGGCAGATTTTTGGCTAAAGACCCTAAGCAATCAGAGATAGATAGCAGCAGAAATAAATGACTGCAGAAAAATAGAATGTCTAATTGAGCAAGAACATATTAAGTACCAAAATATTCTCCCCCTCTTTAGCCACAAATGGGCCAAAGATACATGTTCATAATGATTATACAGTTATCCAAAAACAATTAATAAGAGCAGCAGCAGAAAAAAAGAACTGAACACACTTCAAACTCCACCAGATATCAGCACTGACCAGCAACACCACCAAACAGCAACCAACCTTCAAGCACTGTCATCAGATCCATAGGATTCGGGCTTCTTTCTTTTCTTGTGAGCAATGTCAGCATTCTTCTCTTTGTTTGATGTCTCAACATTCTTAGAGACATCTGGATTTGTTTCAGCATTTGAACTTTCTTGGTTCAGAGGAACAGAAATGCCAGGAACTGAGTGGTTCTCGTTCAGAATTCTTGAAACAATTTTTGCTATTGCTTGATTAACATAGGCTGTCCCTTCCCTATTTGCAATTTCAGGGGGAACTGAAGAAGAAGGATGAGATGGATTACCAGAGGCAGAAGCTTGGGGCTTTCCTGCATGTCTTGTTCTCAACTCTTTGACCTTGGTGGGGTTAGTTCCCACTTTTCTACGAGAAGAGATCTCCAGAACTTCAGATTCCAGAAAAGAAGAGATTGTCCTAGAATCTTGATCAGAGGAAGAGGTTGAAATAGTCGTATTGGATGATGATGGTGTTTGAGACATTTTGACAGTCCTAGAGGACCAACAACAACTGAGGAGAAAATTCTGATTGAGAGACTGGGTTTTGATGAGGAGACGAGAGGGGAAGGAAGCAAGGGAGTGTCTATTCAACTTCTTAAAAGAATTGTAGGAAATGAGAAAATACAATTTTAAACCAATCAGAACAGGCATAACTCCTTTGATCCTTGTTTTAAGCAAAATTAATTGCTACAATTCCTCATGTTGGCAAATACCCAACTTACCCCTTAAGTTTTCAAATTGATTTGCATCCAGAGCCTTGGTAAAAATGTCAGCCAGTTGTAGCTCAGTGGCAACATGTTCCAATTTGATTGTCTTTTCTTCTACAAGGTCTCTGATAAAGTGATGTCGTATGTCAATATGTTTGGTCCTGCTATGCTGAATGGGATTCTTGGATATGTTGATTGTACTCAGATTGTCACAGTATAATGTCATAACATCTTATGTGACATTATACTCAGTGAGCATCTGTTTCATCCATATCATTTGAGAGCAGCTACTACCAGCTGCAATGTATTCAGCTTCAGCAGTGGAAAGAGACACACAATTCTGTTTCTTGCTGAACCAGGAAACCAGATTACTTCCCAAGAAGAAACATCCTCCAGAGGTGCTTTTTCTATCATCAGCACTACCAGCCCAATCAGCATCACAGTACCCAGTCAGAGCTGGTTCACAGCCATGAGTATACATCAATCCATAGTTGTAAGTACCACTTACATACTTCAAAATTCTCTTCACTTGATTGATATGACTGACTTTGGGATCAGCTTGGTATCTTGCACAAACTCCAACTGCAAAGGCAATATCAGGTCTGCTGGCAGTTAAGTACAACAAGCTTCCTATCATGCTTCTGTACAGACTTTGATCCACCTTAACCCCACTTGAATCTTTGGAAAGCTTTAGATGAGTAGGAGCAGGAGTCCTTTTGTGACTTGCATTCTCCATACCAAACTTCTTTACAATGTTCTTAGCATACTTGCTTTGAGATAAGAAGATTGAGTCCTCCATCTGTGAGACTTGTAGTCCAAGAAAATAAGTTAGTTCTCCCATGAGACTCATTTCAAATTCAGCCTGCATTTGGTCAGCAAAGTGTTTAACCATATGTTCTGACATTCCTCCAAACACTATGTCATCAACATATATTTGGGCAACCATCAACTTTCCTCCTTCAGTTTTGACAAAGAGAGTTTTGTCCAAGCCTCCTTTTCTGTAGCCTTTGTCTGAGAGAAACTTTGTTAACCTGTCATACCATGCTCTAGGAGCTTGTTTCAGGCCATATAGGGCTTTTCTCAATTTGTAGACATGATCAGGGTGGGTTGGATCCACAAAGCCTTTAGGTTGTTCCACATAAGCTTCCTCATTCAAGTACCCATTTAGAAAGGCACTCTTCACATCCATCTGAAATAACTTGAACTTCAGAAGACAAGCAATTGACAACAAGAGTCTGATTGATTCCAGCCTGGCTACAGGTGCAAAGGTTTAATCAAAATCAACCCCTTCAACCTGGGTGTATCCTTGAGCAACAAGTCTTGCCTTATTTCTGGTGACAACTCCTTCATCATCTGACTTGTTCTTGAATATCCATTTTGTCCCAATGATGTTAGTTCCTTCAGGTCTAGGAACCAGTTCCCAAACTTCATGCTGCTTGAATTGGTTCAGTTCATCTTGCATTGTACCAATCCAATATTCATCAGTTAAGGCTTCCTTGACATTTCTTGGTTCCATTTTGGACACAAAACAAGAGTTTGAGATGATTTCTCTAGATCTTGTGATGACTCCACTATTGGGATCTCCTATGATGAGCTCTTTTGGATGATCCTTCTGAATTCTGATGGAAGGGATCTTGCTAGCTTCCTTTGATTCAGATTCTGTTGTGGTGGAGTTGGGTAGGTCATTCTGTTGGGTTGAAGTCTCAAAGAATGTCTCAACAGTACAAGGAACATCTATTTCTTCATGATAGTCATCAATTATAACATTTATTGATTCCATCATGGTTTTGGTTCTGGAGTTGAATACTCTATAAGCTCTGTTGTTTGAGGAGTATCCTAGAAATATGCCTTCATCACTTTTAGGATCCAGTTTTCTTCTTTGTTCACGATCAGCCAGAATATAGCATTTGCTACCAAACACATGGAAGTACTTCACATTTGGTTTTCTTCCTTTCCAGAGTTCATATATGGTGGATGAGGTTCCCTTCCTCAAAGTGACCCTGTTATGAACATAGCAGGCTGTATTCATAGCTTCAGCCCAAAAGTACATAGGAAGTCTTTTGGCATGTAACATTGCTCTGGCAGATTCCTGTATGGTCCTGTTTTTTCTTTCCACAACTCCATTTTGTTGAGGTGTTATAGGAGAAGAAAACTCATGACTAATTCCTTCTGAAGAGCAGAAATCACCAAACTTGTTGTTTTCAAATTCCTTGCCATGGTCACTTCTGATTCTGACAATACATCCTTCCTTCTCTTTTTGAATTCTTTTGCACAATTCTTTAAAAACTTCAAATACATCTGATTTTTCCCTAATGAAATTAATCCAGGTGAATCTGGAAAAATCATCCACAACCACATAGGCATATCTTTTACCACCGAGACTCTCTACTTGCATTGGTCCCATCAGATCCATATGGAGGAGTTCTAGAACCTTAGAGGTGGTCAGATGTCTTGACTTTGGATGTGACATCCTAGTCTGCTTACCAACCTGACATTCACCACAAACTCTTCCTTCATCAATTTGCAGTCTTGGAATCCCTCTGACTGCCTCCAAGGAGATGATCCTCTTCATACCCCTTAGATGAAGATGGCCAAGTTTTTGGTGCCACAGTTTCACCTCTTTTTCTTCTCTTGCAATGGAACACACAGACGAGAAATTAGTGTTCTCAGGCTCCCACAAGTAACAATTGTCTTTGGATCTGACTCCTTTCATTATTATCTCTTGTTTGTCATTGATTACAAGGCATTCAGATTTTGAGAAATTGACCTTGAATCCTAGATCACACAATTGACTGATACTAATGAGATTAGCGGTCAGTCCTTTCACCAGCAGTACTTCATTCAGACTTGGAACTCCAGGGCAGTCCAAATCACCAACTCCTTTGATTTCACCTTTAGCCCCATCTCCAAAGGTCACAAAACTGGTGGTGTGAGGCTTAACATTATTGAGGAGGTTCTTGATCCCAGTCATGTGTCTGGAACATCCACTGTCAAAGTACCAGTCTTCCTTTGCAGAGACCCTCAGGGAAGTGTGAGCTATCAGTGCAGTAGCCTTTTTCTTCCATTTAGGAGCATGTGGTACCTTTTTAGACTTAGGTTTGACACCTGAGTTCTGATTAGGATATCCATGTAGTCTGAAGCAGAAGGGCTTTATGTGGCCATATCGCCCACAATGATGACATCTCCATCTTTGGTACCTTTTCTTCATATGTCTCTGTTCCTGATGTTGAGAGTTGTGTTGAGACATCTGTTTTGACATTTACTTACCAGTACCAGATTTCTTTGCTTCCATAAATCCTAGTCCAGATTTATTTCCCACATTTTGTCCAACCTGAAGGATCTCTTCCAATTTGTCTGTTCCATTGGTCAACATCTTGACAGATTTGGTCATTTGATTCAGTTGTGAGTTCAGCAATTGAACTTCTCCTTCTAGATGACTTATAGTTTCAAGGTTTGCCCTTTTTTCAGCCTCCAGCTTTATGACGAGTTTTGATTGTTTCTCATTCTGCACACAGACTTCAGTACTTCTGATAAACAATTTCTTGTAAGTATCAGCCAGTTCTTTAAAAGTCACCTCTTCATCACTGATGTCACTTTCAGAGGTACAAACACCAGTTAAAGCAGTAACTCGTTTGGCAGATTCTTCTTCAGAATTACTTTCTGAATCACAGTCAGACCAAGTAACTGTCATTCCTTTTTGTTTCTTAAGAAAGGTAGGACATTCAGCTCGAATATGCCCATATCCTTCACAACCATGGCATTGAATTCCTCTGCCTTGAATTCCCTTCTCTTCTGACCTTGGTCTTCTGCTGGAACTGTCAATGTCAGAGGGAATGTTATGAACATTAGACCTTGACTTTGGATCTATTCTTTTGATGAGTTTGTTGAACTGTCTTCCAAGCATGGCTACAGCTTCTGAAATGTTTTCTTCAACATCAGTGTTGGACTTAAGTGCTATGCTCTTGTTCTTCTTGACACCATTATCAGTGATTCCCATCTCAAAAGTATGAAGAGACCCAATAAGTTCATCCATTTTCAACTTGCTAATGTCCTGGGCTTCCTCTATGGCAGTTACCTTCATTGCAAAACTTTTAGGCAAGGATCTGAGAATCTTCCTCACCAGTTTTTCTTCTGACATCTTTTCTCCCAGTGCTCCTGAGGTGTTGGCAATCTCCAAGATGTTCATGTGAAACTCATGAATGGTTTCATCTTCCATCATTTTTAGATTCTCAAATTTGGTAGTCAACATCTGAAGCCTTGACATTTTTACTTTGGAAGTGCCCTCATGAGTAATTTTGAGAGTGTCCCAAACTTCCTTGGCCAGTTCATATTGATGTACTAATCTGAAAATGTTTCTGTCAATTCCATTGAACAGGGCATTTAAAGCTTTGGAATTTCCCAGGGCTAACTCATCTTCTTCTTTACTCCAATCTTCCTCAGGCTTCAGACTGATTGTCCCATCTTTCTCAGTTAGGGTGGGATGAATCCATCCTTTGTCAGCAGCTCTCCAAGCCTTTTTGTCCAGAGATTTTAGGAAGGCAATCATACGAGGTTTCCAGTAGTCATAATTAGTTCCATCCAGAATGGGTGGTCTATTTCCAAAAACTCCTTCTTTGTCCATAGTGCCAGAAAGTGATATCCCTAGATCTCACCCAGTAATACAGGCAGGGTGCCTGCTCTGATACCAATTGAAATTCTGGCTGCAGATACTCAATGTCACGTTCAATGTTATGACACCGTATCTGACTTACTATATGACAGTAAATACAAAAGCAATAAAGAACACAGTCAATTGTTTACCCAGTTCAGTGTGCAACAACACCTACTCTGGGGGCTACCAAGCCAGGGAGGAAATCCACTATAAGAGATGTTAATTCAGGAATAAACCAACCAGTTTATCTCCTTCACTTAAGACCTACCCAATGCAATTCCAATCTAAGTACAACTTAAACCTGAGTTCCTACTCACTCCCCCTCAATCACAGCAGTGATACATAAACCAATTTGACTTAAGAATTGATGAAGACACTCTTCAAAAACAAACACTTGATTAAGCTTCACAGCTTTTTAATCAAGCAACACAATCACTCTTGCTTCACAGCTTTGAGTGATGCACACAACTAACTTGACTCTGCTTCACAGCTTTAGTCAAGGAACATTCAAACACTCTTGCTTCAAAGCTTTGAGTGCTACACAACCCTTACAATTAGAAACCTATTCCAAGTCACTTATCACAATGATAATTGCTTGGAGTACAATAATCAAACCTATACAGATTACAAATGATCTTCTGATCAATAAAAAGGGATGCCTTGCAAAACAACAGCTCTGTTGAATATATAGCAGCTGCAACTTCAGTTAGGGTTTCCACAAAAACCTAGGGTTAATTCCGTTTGACCTAAAGACCAGGTCACAGGACTTTATTAACCAGGTTAGGGTTGAGCTAGGTTACCCCTCAGAAAACGCAGGATTCTGTTCAGGAAAGACTGAGTTATTTTCCTGAAAAAACTCAGACTTATCCAACCTGCAAACCTGTTAGTTCAGAACAGGATGTCATAACATCTGTTATGACATCTGAGAAAACCTGTCTACTGATTTAGCAAAATTTGATCATTTTGCAAAATGCTCAGATACACACTTATAAACATCAGTACTTGAATTACAATATTTTTCTGCACAGGTACCTAATGAGTCAGTACAAACTAAACTAGAATGTTATGACATCAGTCATGACATTCACACATACACTTGGGTTTTACCAAAAATGCAAGCCAATACCTAAACAACTACACAAATCAAGCAAAAAAAATTTAAAGATTAACTAGCTCTAAGGTAACCCCACTTTTTTTTTCTCCCCAGCACAGTCGCCAGTTCTGTTACACGGTGGTAGAACCCACTGTTATATATTGGGTTTTGCATTGTTTTGTTCACAAATGTGCGGTAAGCAAGAGTCGCCACCGTCTTTTCTTTTATCCAATAAAGGAAAGGGTTAAAAGAACAGAAAAAGGCCTTTTCGAGATGTTTCTGAGTAAGGGGGTAGATTATGGAAAGGGAAGGTGTTAGCACCCTTTCCATCAGTGGTTTTCCACGAGCTTTTAGAGGTTTGCTCATTTTTCAAGATGCTTTTGTGCTTTGTGTTTGAAAATGTTTTGGAAAAGCCTTAGTGCGGCGATTTGCTTTGTGTTTAACTCTTGGATCGGTCCTCAAGAGTGCTAACAAAGCAAATTTTTGAAATTGTTTTTGAAAACTAGTTTTTGTGTGTAAGTGCAAAAAAGTATTTTTGAGCAAACTTCTAATAGCTATCTACTTCATTACTCGAAAAGGGTATTCTTTTCCTCTTTTTCTTTAGACAATGCTATCCTACTATTAGTGAGTAGGCAGCCCTATCATTGGATGTTTTGAGGGATATTCGAAGGAATGTTACAGTCATAAAGGCAATTATGGAGATTCTTTAGCAATTCTGTTTTAGGGACGAGATCATTTACCGAAAGGCAACACCGTAGGGTCATCGAGGGATTGTGATCTTTTTTATTTTTGCGGGTCTTTGCTAAAGCATTCTTGCCTCATGACTGTTTTTTTTAAAAGGCAACCAAAATGGGTGTACCTTATAGGTGCTTGTGTGCAATTGTGTTGTGTTTCAGTTATTTTTGTCTTTTTGTTAAGTTTGCTAGAGTTTGATTATTAGTCTTGTCATATAAGCCTAATTATTAGCAGTTAATATGAAAAGCAGTAAAAAATGCAGAAAATATAGGTCCTACGCTATTACAATGCTTCAGGGAGAGGATTTACACTATACAAGGATAAAGGGAAAGCTGTAAATATCCTATTTTTAATCTATTACATCCGGTAAACAGATACAATAATAGTAAAAATACGAAATTAAATAAACACGCGCAAATTAACATAAAATATTTTTGTTGTTTTTGGTATAAAAGAAAATAAGACCTAAGTCTATTTAATTTTAATTTTAAGAAAATAATGTTAAAATAATTAATTTATTTATTTACAAAATTAATTTAATTGGAAAAACAACTAACCTAATATTTTTGTGATTTTTGATTTTAATGTAAAAAGGTAAACAGAAGTTTATGAAAACAAAAATAAAACGCAAGAAAGATCCTTCGATCCAGGGAAAAAAGGAGCTTCGACCCAGAGAGGGGATGAAAGCTTCGATCCAGAGAGGGTCATGGTCCTTTCGATTGGGCCAGGAAGTGCCTTTCGATCCTGGGCAATGTAACACCCCAATTCTACCCCAAGGAAATATGCAAGATAAATCAGAGTTATAAAATTTCAATCATACAAATGAATCGGGACGTCACAAATTCTTCTAACAAATTCATTGCATACATCATGGATATATAACACTTTTTCAAAACTTCGGATGAACTAACAACATAACATCTTTCATTAAATATTCAACGACTACGCGGCGGAATTCTTCAATAACATCTTTAAATAATATAGCAACTTCGAAACATCTCGTGTTTAATAAATAAACAATTTAAGGTTCAACAACTAAAAATCAGCAATTAAAAATCAGCAAGCGTTCATCCCCCCGAGTGTTACATATCAGAGCAATGACACTGACTCAATCTATTGAAGGTATACGGCCTTCACTCTCGATTACCTGCACGTTACCAACATAAGGGCAACATTCAAACAGAAGGGGTGAGATATCTAACAATATAATAAAGCGCACGATAATCAATATATTAAATTAGATCATTCATATCACCACTTCTCATCTCATAATCAACAATAATTACATCATATATATTCATCCATCAACATCAAATACATCTCATTATTCATTCATATGATGCGACTCAAAACTATGCAAATGCATGTGGTACCATTGGAGCAGAACTCCCATCTCAAAAATCTAATCTGCCAATTAATAGAGGCATCAAATAAGGCATAGCCTTTGGAGCAGAACTCTCATCTCAAAAATTTGCCAATCCATGTCATCTCAAAAATGCAATGTATGCGACTCATCATGAATGTAATGTCAACACTCAATCAACAACATCTCAAAACAATAACATCTCAATCATCTCAAAACGACAACATTTCAGTCATCTCAAACAACAACATCTCAATCATCTCAAAACGACAACATTTCAGTCATCTCAAACAACAACGTCTCATAAACATCTCAGAACATCTCAATTACAGCATCTCATAAACATCTCAAAATAATTTATTAATCATTACTTATTTATCAAACATCATTTGGTTCATCATAATTATCAAACACACTTTATTAATAACATCTCACTATTATTCAGTTGTATATCAATACTACAGTAAGCCATACTGTTATTCTGCTACTGTACATCATTATTATCACTAAGTCCTACTGTCATAATTCTAACAACAGCCTCTAACATCTCAAAATTCATCCATCTGTCATAAAATAGCACAACAGTCATCTACGGGAATTAATTCTAAATCATGAATTAGTTACTGGAATTACACCTCTTAATCATCATTTAAATCATCTACAATAAAGTTCATCGCGTTATCTAATCGACGCTTCGAACGACATCTCAAACTGCATCCTACAACTCAAGTTACAGCAACTTAAAAACTGATTCTGTCAAAATTATTCAGTATGCATCGACACAAAACACTATGCATCGACCCATCCTGCTTCTTCTTCACGCTATGAGTCGACGCATCCCTCTATGGATCGACTCATTCTACTTCAAATCCCAGCATGTATCGACACATGCATCGTACCGGTCGACTCATCCTGAGTCTCACACACTCATGCATCGACACATCCTTCCTCTGTGTCGACTCATCCCTAGTCTTGTACTCATCATGTATCGACCCAAACCTGCATGCATCGACTCATCCTGAGTCCAGCAGCCTCCTTGCATCGACTCATCCAATTTGAGGTCGACGCATCCTGTGATTTCCTGCATAATTTTTTGTGTTTCTACTGTATTTTCACTACTGGAATATAATCACAGTCCTACAAAACTCGTCCTAACCATGATAATTCATCACCTAATCATTAACCTTTAATACTACATCGTTTACACAACATCATATCATCATTTATCCATCGAGAAATCATCAATCATCATCATACATCATTCAATTCAATAACAAAACAACAATCCTCTAATCCCACACATCAAATATCATTAACCCCATTATAAATCCAGAACCCCACCCTTACCTTGGATTGAAGGTTGCTCTACAATTTCTGGGTTGAATTCTTCGTTCTTGTCGTTTCCTTCAAAACCAGTAGCTTCACGTTTCCACAATCCTTATTTTTCCTTCTACTGTTTCTTCTTTCTATTCTAACAACACATAATAAAATAACCTAATATTATTAGATTATTCCTTAATGGGCTCCAACTTACACCCCCTTATTACTTATACTCACACAATCAAGGCCCACATTAAATAATATTAGCTTCTAACATTATTTCTCATAATAATATAATACCTCGAATATATTATTATTTCTCCATTTAATAAAATGAATCCAATTTAATAATACTTCTTCACAATTATTCCAAAAATAATTTAATTAAATAATTAATTAAATTACTGACGTTACAACTCTCCCCCACTTAGAATATTTTCGTCCTAAAAAATTTACCTCAATCAAACAATTCTGGATAGGAGTCTCGCATCTTGCTCTCCAATTCCCAAGTCATGCTTTCTCCTGCAGCTCCTAACCAAACCACTTTAACCAAGGCAATCTTTTTGCCCCACAGAGACTTCATTTCACGATCCGCGATCCGCACAGGCATCGTCTCCACCGTAAGATTATCCCGTACTTGTACATCGTCCATATGAATCACATGAGATGGATCTGAAATATACTTCCGAAGTTGCGACACATGAAACACATCATGTAAATTCGAAAGATTAGGCGGTAAAGCCACTCTATAAGCAACATTCCCCACTCTCTCTGAAATCTGATACGGTCCAATAAAACGAGAAGTGAGCTTCTTAGACTTCAACGCTCGCCCAACACCAGTCACAAGTGTAACTCTCAAAAACACATGATCACCAGCTTGAAATTCTAAATCTTTCCTTCGCTTGTCATGATAACTCTTATGTCTACTCTGTGAAGCTTTCATCTTTTCTCAAATCAACTTCACCTTCTCAGTAGTCTCACGAACAAGTTCAGGTCCAAGCACTACACTCTCACCAGATTCATGCCAACGTAACAGAGTTCTACATCTCCGGCCATACAATGCTTCAAAAGGTGCCATCCCAATACTAGAATGGTAACTATTATTATACGTGAACTCTATCAATGGAAGATAAGTATCCCACGAACCTCCCTGCTCAAGAACACATGCCCTTAACAAGTCTTCCAACGATTGAATTGTCCGTTCAGTCTGACCATTTGTCTGAGGATGATACGCTGAACTCAACCTCAACTTAGAACCCAACGCTTCTTGCAAACTCTTCCAAAAATCAGGAGTAAATCTTGGATCTCTATCTGACACAATGCACAAAGGAACACCATGCAGTTTCACAATCACACTAACATAAATCTCAGCCAACTTGGACACTGGAAAACTGATGTTAATAGGAATAAAATAAGCTGACTTCGTAAGCCTATCAACAATCACCCAAATCGAATCATGTCCTCTTGAAGTACTAGGAAACCCCGTCACAAAGTCCATTGAAATGCTATCCCATTTCCATTCCGGAACTTCCAACGGTTGCATCAATCCTGCAGGCTTCTGATGTTCAACTTTCGACTTCTGACAAGTCAAACATGCATACACAAATCGAGCCACATCACTCTTCACCCCATGCCACCAAAACAAACCTTTCAAATCTTGATACATCTTTGTAGCTCCTGGATGAATACTCAACTTACTTATATGACTCTCTTCAAGTATCACTTTCTTCATCTCAGCATTATCAGGAATACAAATCCGATTATGAAATCTCAACACACCCTGCTCATCTAACTTGAAATCACTATTCTCAGATTGATCATTCCCAACCATCCAATCTACCAGTTTCACATCCAACTTCTGAGCTTCTCTGATACTGTCTAAAAATTCATTATTAATCTTCAACATACCCAACCTAGCACTCTGCGGAGTAACCTCGCAAACTAAGCTCATATCTCTGAACTGCTCGATCAATTCCAACTCCTTAATCATCATTGCTGACATATGTAAAGTCTTTCGACTCAATGCATCAGCTACCACATTCGCTTTTCCTGGATGATAATTCAAACTGAAATCATAATCCTTTAGCAATTATAACCATCTTCGTTGCCTCATATTCAACTCTTTCTGATCAAACAAATACTTCAAACTCTTATGGTCACTAAACACTTCAAATCTAGAACCATAAAGATAATGCCTCAAAATCTTCAATACAAAGACAACGACATCAAGCTCTAAATCATGCGTAGGATAGTTCTTCTCATGAGTCCTCAACTGCCTCGACGCATAAGCAACTACCTTACTGTTGTACCCCAAAATTTACCTTCCCTTTTTCACAAGAAATCACAACCCCAGGGTTTTCTCTGATTTTTGAGATTGGCTCAAGAATCAGTCAAACAAACTTTTCTTTATCAGTCAATCCAGAATTAGGGTTTTCTCTGATTTTTTGAGATTAGCTCAGGAATTGATCAAGTAGACTTTTCTTTGGAAACAAATCTGTAATTAGGGTTTTCGCTCGCATTTCTTAGAAGAAACTGAATCCTCAGAAATTCAGTTAACTGTTACATTGTTTTCACGCTTGTTCAAGTTTACTGATTGTTCTCAAAAGCTTGATTATCTGAAACAAGAGCTGAGATTGTTATTTGGAATATCAAGACATCTGATTGTTAATGGAGTGAAAGGTTTACCGTTTAATTGGAATGCTTTGTTTGGTTAACTGTGCAATGCATATGCTAATTGGAATACCAGGCGTATTGTGATTAATGCAAGGTTGCGAGACGACAAAGTTTGTTGATTATTTATTTCATCTGGATTAGAATTATTGGAACACAGTTTCAATCATTTTGATTTAAGAGTCTTAAATAATTAAATAAACAATGCAAGGAAAGATTGGAAGATATTTGACAAAGACTTTTTTTATTCATTTCAAGTGTTGTTACAAATTTTATTCGAATATTGTAAGATTACAACTTATAGTATTTACAATAATATTTGTTTACAATAAATGGAAAAATAAATCTAAGCCTAATCTCCTAAGATCTTTGACTTCTACTTCTACTGCTTCCTCTATCATCTAACTGGTACTTACCTGCAAAAGACAGAAGAAAAAGAAATTAGCACAATTAACTGAAAAGAATTTTCAAGAAGATAAAAAGAAAATCATCATTAAAGTTTGCCGGCCGGAATCAGAATGCTATTGGGTTCATCATGTTTTTATTTTTTCTCTTTGCAAATCACAAGAAGATTTATCTTCTTGGTTCACAAAGAGAAAAGTAAAAAAATAAATTGCAAGCATGCACATGGTTCAAATACAAAGGTATAAGGCTGCAAGGCAAAGCAAAGTGTACATCATGCCATACAAAACTGCAGTAGTCAAACCAAGTCAGCAAGGCAAGCATGAGCAAGCATGGCAAGCTAACTACAAATGCATTAACCAAACTGAATGTCAAACTGAGTTACAAAACTGTCAAGACAAAGTACACAATGCAGAAAATATGCAGCAAGTACACAATGCAGAGATAAACCAAGTTACAAGCCAAAGGGACTTGTCAATTTCATCATCATTTTCTGGCCAGCAAACTTTTCAGAAAGTTATATTAAAATAAGCAAAAGGTGCATAGAGAGAGAGAGAAAGAGAAGACCTAGTGAATAGGTTTTTCAGTTTTGGCTAAAAGCAGGTTGTAAAAGGCAGTAAGAGGAACAAAAAAGATATAACAGTCCAACAGCCAACACAGTTCACAGAGAGAAAAACATTGAGAAAAAATCTGCAAAACTGCATCTCAAACTTACAAACCTGTATAAACTGCAAGCTCAAACAAAAACCCTGCAAGCCTGCTTGTAAAACTCAAGTCTACAAGCCAAGTTTACCCATAAACAAAGCTACAGACCAGCAAGCCTGCTTACCTTACTCAAACTCTCAAAACCAAAACTTACCCAACTTACAAAAACCTGTAAACATTAAGCCAAAACTCGCAAACATGCATTACAAGCCAAAACTTGCAAACCTGCATTACAAGTCTGCAAAACTACATCAAGCAAACCAAACTAACAGTAAGCCTGTTTCCAACACCAGCAATCGACAAACCTTCAAATCTGCCAAAACTGCCTCTCAAAACAACAAACTTGCAGTGTCCAAACTGTAACTCAAACAAGCACAAACCTGCTTACCAAAACCAAACTACAGCTTACTCAAACAAAACAAACTTGCAGTGTCCAAACTGCAACTCCAAAAAGCACAAACCTGCTTACCAAAACCAAACTACAGCTTACTCAAGCAAAACAAACTTGCAGTGTCCAAACTGCAACTCAAACAAGCACAAACCTGCTTACCAAAAACAAGCTCAAACCACAAGCTGGCCTAAACTCAAAATTTGCAAACAGTCAGAAGCTAACCAACAATCTCATCCAGTATTCAAGCATTCAAAGAGAAAGGAAGAGTTTTCAGATTCAGAAGCAAAGTTCATCATCACCAATATTCAAAACAAAGAAGCAAGCAAGTTTCAAATTATTCATCATCAACGAAAGTAGAAGCAATCAAGTTTTCAGAAGATTATTCATCATCAAACAAATCACAAGAACAACAAAGAAAATACAGAAATACCAAAAACGCCATCATTTCCATCTTCCGCTCCGGCCACCGAGAGCGTCGCCGGTCCAACCCATTCCCCTCTCCCTCCATTTTTTTCCAGAAAGATCTCTTAAGGTAAGTTTTTCTCACCCCTTACACTGCATCTTAGACATAATAACCATGGATTAGAGGATGAAACAAGAATATAAGCAAAACTCAAACAAACGAATGCAAACTGTAAAAACCCTAAGAATCAAAACAAGATAAAACTCGTACCATTCAAACCACAGTTGTGGGCCGTTGAGAGAGGAGAGGAAGTGAGAGGAGGTGGCGCTCTGGCAACCTAGGGGATAGAGAGAATCAACATTTGAGAGAGATTAGAGAAGCATAGAAGAAGGAGGCGCCGCTGTGGCCAAAAAGTTGCAAACCCTAATTCTGAGAATACACACATCAACCCTAACAAAACCTTGTGCAACAGCATTCTGGGCCTTACCCGTTCCCAATTGCCTCAAGCCCAATTGTTGGTCAGCACATACCCCCCTCACTTTCTTTTTATCTTAATTCATTCTTCTTTGGGCCATCCAAAAATATTTCCACAAGGCCCATCCTCTTCATCTTTTTTTAATTTTTAAACTAATACTATATTCTATTTTCATTATAAGTAATTTGATTTTTTTTATTTTTGTTAATAATTACTTTAATTTTCTTAACATTAGTTTTAATTTTCTTTATTAAATTAAGAATTACAAATGTAAATGAGAATTTTATTTAACTAATTTTGTTTTCTTTAAAAAATATGTAAATAATAGAAACATTAATAATTTTCTTTCTGTAGAATTTTTCTTTACATAAGTTCCTAAAAAACACAAAAAAATAATAATAAATACTTAATCTTCATTAGGTTAAAAAATTTATTTGTTCATTTGTAAATAAGTACATGCATTTCATATTTCTTTGATTTTCTTTATCTTATAATTTGTTATAATTGAATTGCGACAATTCGATTTGGTTGTAACACATATTTGGACATTATTATTCTGATAAGACTCATCCCCATTTGTAAATAATTGTACCCCCATCCCCGGATACTCATTTGTAATAACTTAGACTTTAAATTCCCGCAATTTATCGCTTTCAATATACTGTATAGTAATTAGGGTTCGTATGTGAAGATTCAAAATCAATCTCTAGATAACCTAATACAAGATAAATGCATGAAAATCAATATACAATTCACACTTGCACCTCTAGGGTAACCTCGCTTGTTGCCTCGGAAAATACAATCATGTCCCTCGAGTATGAGACACTCTAGCAAATGCCCATTCAATAAACAAAGATCGTAGTCCCTCGATGACCCTCGATGTTGCCTTCGATAAAACGATCTTGTCCCTTACAAAATTGCTAGAGCGTCTCACAAGTTGCTTTCAATGATTGTATACGATGACCCGCGCCTGTCTCGTTTAACATCCTAACACAAGGTTATTCATCAAATACAATGGTGAAACAACACTGTTAAAAGGGTTAAAAACATAAGAAAGATCTTTGAGTAAAATAGGGTAGACAACTCTTAGTTACTTGATCAAAAGCTTGCAAAACATCCTTGCCATTTTTCAAACACACTTCACAACACAACTTCAAAACAATTTCAAAAACAACTTTCAAAACATTGAAATATCTTTTCAAAAAGACACACACCTTTGTATATATTCAAACAAGAATCATTACAAAGGTTGCCTAGACAAGGCCTCTTTTTCAAAGCATTTTCAAAACCACACACACAAAGCACCATTTCAAACAATTGAAAAGCAAAAGCAAGTGATCTAAAACAAGTAACTAAGAGCCCATGGAAAACCATGGATGAAAAGGGTGCTAGCACCTTCCCTTTTCATAATCTACCCCCCGAACCCGAGAAAACATCTCAAAGGTCTTTCCTGTGCTTTTTGACCTTTCCTTAGGATAAAAATAAAAGTTGGTGGCGACTCATGCTAAACCGAACAATTGCGAACACAAACGCAAAATCTCAAGTCAGTTCTCCCACCGTATCACAGAACTGGCGACTCTGCTGGGGAGAAATTCTAAAAGTGGGGTTACATTATGGTTTTAGATCACCTTTACATGCTTACCTTGATTGCTTTGATTGCTTTACTTTTTGGGTCCTTGCTTGGATTTGTTTTAAATCCTACACCCGGATTTGGGGGCACCTTTTAGGTAAGTAGCAATAAACTGCGAGGGAACTGTGCGGGGTATACCGACATGGTTGAAGCAGTAGCTATGTTAGTGCGACATATTTGTGGGTACCAGTAGCCTTTGAGTCAATCAAAGAGAATACAGGGCCGCTGAGTGATGTCATGAAGCACTAACAAACTCTTAGAACCATACTTGACCATCTTGGCCTTTTTAGGGGTAGTGAGATGACCGACTTTGGTGCAGTCCGAAGTTGGTAGATACTCGATACTACACTCATTGAGGGTTGTTTTCTTGGAATATTTCAGTCGCCAGTAAAGTGGCTAAACTGAAACCATGAACACAGAAAATAATCCAGTGATATTGAGCTCCTTAGAACCCGGTTACTACTTCTAGGACAGGTTGAGCCAACTAACTTCAAGAGGGTACTTACCTACAAACCCCATGCAAGCCTGAACCTAAGGACTTGTCTTCTTTGTG
Organism: Vicia faba; assembly: GCA_948472305.1. NCBI lineage: Eukaryota > Viridiplantae > Streptophyta > Magnoliopsida > Fabales > Fabaceae > Vicia > Vicia faba. The sequence continues at coordinate 1,602,504,803 of OX451739.1, forward strand.
TGAATGTGATTATCTGTATATACACTTGCTTACTTTTGCATACTTATACATAACATCATAACATCATAACATCATACCATAGAATTTTCAATAACCATTTCAAGGATCTTGAGGGTCTTTGATGCAGGGTCACGTTGAACCAGACGTCTACCAAAGAGCAAGAGGATTCATTCTCCTCTAAAAAAACGCCGTCAAAGATCAAGTACAACAACTTGAATCGAGGGCTATGACCCACTCGACATGGTGAGCTTGATTCTCGTGGAAAGACATCCATCGATACAAAGTTCTCCAATCAAAGATGTTGATCAAAGTTCAACCTCTAACATTTTCTTGTGTTTACCCCACGAGATCCTTGAAAACATGCATCCACATATCATGCATTGTATCATGACAGGTTTTCCCTTTCAGGTTTCCTTATTCTCCTACTGTTTATTTCAGTAGAGATGGCTCTAGAGAGGACTGTCAAAGAGATCCAGGCTCAAAACGCTCAGCTTCAAGAAATGTTCTTGAACCTATCCAAGGGGCAGGAAGAGGTGAAAGCTCTCCTCATAAGGGGCATGGTCCTAGGGAATCTAGGCAGCGTCAGAAATGATCAGTTGGAAGGGCTACAGTTTGAGTTGGCAATAATGAAAATCCAGATGACGGGACAACTGGTGGGCCAGATGGCTCTCATTCAAAACCTGGCTCAAGGACAAGAGGAGCTAAGAGTCCTCATCAACAAACTGCTTCAAGATAACCAAGTGGGGCAAACAACTAGGGTTGAACATCAAGTCACCTTTCAGCCTCCCTCCAGACAAGAAGCCAAGGGAAAGTCTCTCCAGTTTGCTTCAGGGTCACAAGCCCAACAACAACCTCACCAACCTCAACAGGGAAATCAACAAAGGCCAGACGAGCCTAAAAGACAGTTCACCAACATCAACATGCCGCTGTCTCAAGCGCTGCAACACTTGTTGAGGATGAATCTGATTGCATTGATAGGACCTCATCAAAACCCCAAGACTTCTTCTCCTAACTACAATCCTAATGCAACGTGCACTTATCATTCTGACAGTCCCGGGCATGATACTAACGATTGTTGGGCATTGAAGTACAAGATTCAGAATTTGATTGATGCCAAGGAGATTGAGTTTGGTCCTCTGGAGACTCCAGCATAACCACTGCTCCTTTGACAAATCATTAAGAGACTTTTGTTTCATTTGAATTTTCAAGTTGTAATTTCTTTTGTTATTCAAACAATTATCTGTTCATGTCAGACTCTGTTTCATTAATGCATTGCATATGTTTGTCTTGAATTCATCCATTCGTTTTCACTATTCTTGAGCTATGCTTTCTACTTTGACATTTAACTCTTGCTAAAAGATACAAGCCTTTAGAGGGAGGATGACGAAACAATGCCATAATCTTATACAGTATGCTTTTGGATAGACCTTGCTGACGATGTACAGGCGTTTCTTTCAAATCCTAAACACTGGAGTTATAACGAAGATAATCCCTAGTCAACCCCTTCGAGCCAAAGAAGTAGAAGTTTTCTGTTTTAAACACTAATCGAAACCTTTAATTGAACCTGGGGCAGGGTAGTCTCTCAGTTAATTCAAAAAAAAATGCGCGTTGAAATCGCAAACTCTCAATTCGTAATACAACGAATGACATCAAAAACATTCCTTTGGAACCAAAAGACAGTGATGGTTCCTTATCTCATAGGCTGTCATTATCTCTCAAAAGAGAAAATCCCACTGAGCCAAAACCTACAAAGGAGGCTTAAGAAAGCTGGGGCATCCCGCTGACTGTAATCTCGAAAATAGGAACAGTCAGGCAAAAGTTAGGGATAATAAACCAAAAGAAAGAGGTCATTATAAATCCTCAACAACATGAAAAATGTTTAAAAAAATGACTGCCTTCCCATAAAATTCAACTTGTGTGGACCATCACCAAAACGTCGTTCCAGACTTATTTGGAGTTCAAATGCACAATTAACTGAGTTTAGGATTGAAGAACACCACGAAGAGCGGGTGGGTACAAATATACTTTGAGCCTTTATCCTTTGTTTCTTAAACCGTGAACCAAGCCACGTTACAACCCTTCAAAAGTCCTAACTGAAGCATGGGTTAGTTCGAAGGCATACTGTTACAAAAGGTATCCTGAATCCTGTAAGGCTTTGCTCTAAATCTTGTGTTGAATTTGTCTTATAAAAAGTTTTCTGCTAAAAAACGCATTTTTCAAAACTTCGAGACAAGCATGAACTTTGCATTATTTGAATATCGTTGTTTTCATATGGCTATTTGTTTGACAGCGAAGAAATTCATACAGTGAATGTTCGGATGAACGAAAGCTCTCTTAATGAACAAAATCACTTCAAGTGGAATGACACTTCCGTTGCAAAGTTCTCCTATCAACAAAAGGGGACTTGATATGGTATTGTCCAGTTAACCTGGGGCAATCCAATCAAGATTTCAAGAAATCTCTCAATTGCAGATTAACCTGGGGCAAGTCTCCCTCATCGTCACTTGGGGCATTAAAACGTCAATCTCATCAAAGGGTTACGCATAGTACAAATCTCCTGGCAGTGTCACAAACATCTGATACTAGGGGCAATGACGAATCTCTCCAAAGTCCTTCTGAAAAGGAATTCAAGCATCCTCAAGAGTTCATCACCTCTCTAGCAGACCAACAGTCATGGGTTTATTTCCCCAACATTTGTCAAGGATTTTTTCTCCAAAACAAAATTACATTCAACAACATATGCAGATTGATCGGCAGGTAAAGGTTATCATCACCTTTTGGAGTAGTAGTCGTCAAAGATTCCTTCATCACCTTTTGGAGTAGTAGTCGTCAAAGATTCCTTCATCACCTTTTGGAGTAGCAGTCGTCAAAGGTTCCTTCATCACCTTTTGGAGTAGTAATCATCAAAGATTCCTTCATCACCTTTTGGAGTAGCAGTCGTCAAAGATTCCTTCATCACCTTTTGGAGTAGTAATCGTCAAAGATTCCTTCATCACCTTTTGGAGTAGTAATCATCAAATATTCCTTCATCACCTTTTGGAGTAGTAATCATCAAAGATTCCTTCATCATCTTTTGGAGTAGTAATCGTCAAAGATTCCTTCATCACCTTTTGGAGTAGCAGTCATCAAAGATTACTTCATCACCTTTTGGAGTAGTAATCCTCAAAGATTCCTTCATCACCTTTTGGAGTAGTAATCATCAAAGATTCCTTCATTACCTTTTGGAGTAGTAATCGTCAAAGATTCCTTCATCACCTTTTGGATTAGTAATCATCAAAGATTCCTTCATCACCTTTTGGAGTAGCAGTCGTCAAATATTCCTTCATCACCTTTTGGAGTAGCAGTCGTCAAAGATTCCTTCATCACCTTTTGGAGTAGTAATCATCAAAGATTCCTTCATCACCTTTTGGAGTAGCAGTCGTCAAAGATTCCTTCATCACCTTTTGGAGTAGCAGTCGTCAAAGATTCCTTCATCACCTTTTGGAGTAGTAATCGTCCAAGATTCCTTCGTCAACCGTTTGAGTCAAAGTTAATCGAAGACCTTCTCTGGTTCAGTCAGATCGGCATTAAGATCTCCCTGATTCTTTTTCCATTGGAAGATATTCTGGGTTTTGTTGTTTTAGATAAATCTCTCAACGATTTATTCTGATCCACTTCCAGATTTTTCACTATCAGAGACGAAGCATCCAACTCTTTTCTCCATCACCAGTTCGGGATTTATTTTCCCCAACGAGAGGAAAGATTCTCACAAATTCAAGCGATAAAGCTTTTACTTCAGTTGAATTACGGACGAGTTCCTAAATCTCAGCAGAAACAACCCACCAGCAGAATAATGGGAAAATGAAACTCCTAAAATTCTGTTTCTCTCAAAATCAAGACTCTCATCCTTGATTCTCTGGAGCTTTCTTTACTCTCAGCATGAATTTGTCAGAATTTCAAATCCTCTGCAGATCGAAGATTCTCGTTCTTGGCTCCTCAACACCAATTCCCCAAGCAGAATAAAGACTCTCATTCTCAATTCCTCACAGAGTTTTCAGATATCCCCAACGGAGTTCTCCTCAAATGACAAAACAGAAATCCCCCAGTAGATTGGCGTACAACCCAAACTCCTGACTTTCCCCAGCAGTATAACTTCTCCCCAAAGAGGTTGTCAAAAAGCTTGAAGACACACATACTCTTCAACAGTGGTCCCAGGATTTCTCATTTTCAATGATCAAAGGATTTTCAATCCCCAACAACAGTCAAGGATTTATTTTCCCCGACAGCGGTCAAAGATTTTATTATCTCCAGCTATCCAGGATTTATTTTCCTCAGCAAGACGGCTAATCAGCTTACATGCACATTCTTTGCATTCATATATCATAAACATTGACATAACACATATATTGCATCATACATTTCATGCAACATAACTTTGTGTTTCAGCTAATATTTTACCCTTTTTAGGATAAGATTAGCAAGCTTCGACTCCAGAATTTGAAAACAGTTTACGGATTATCCAAACACGAATGTTAATCTATCGCTTGTTCAAATTCAACTTTTGAAAACAGTTTACTGATGCTTCCCAACATGGATGCTAATCTATTGCTTATTCAACCTCAACTTCTGAAAACAGTTTACAGGTGCTTCCAAACATGGATGTTAATCTATCACTTGTTCAGAATCAGTTCATGAAAATAGTTTACGGATTCTCCAAACACGGAGGCTAATCTATTGCTTATTCAGACCCCCAGCTCAGAGACATTCCGAACACGGATACCTTTCTGATACTCATTCTTTCACCTACAACATACAGTTCAATAAACATTCTTGGATGGCATCTTTAAGCCCATCTCCGACAAGGTTTTGTCACCTCTCCAAATGGCATCTTTAAGCCTATTCCCTCAACTATGCTTTGACGAGTGAAAATTTATGGGCACTCTAGTGTTCAATCATCTTTTACCTTCGAGTCGCGAACGGCAAAATTGCCAATCTAACTCTTCAGGTTCAAGAAGATTGAACAGGGGTAACTGTTGTACCCCCAAAATTTGCCCTCCCTTTTTCACAAGAAATCACAACCCCAGGGTTTTCTCTGATTTTTGAGATTGGCTCAAGAATCGGTCAAACAGACTTTTCTTTATCAGTCAATCCAGAATTAGGGTTTTCTCTGATTTTTTGAGATTGGCTCAGGAATTGATCAAGTAGACTTTTCTTTGGCAACAAATCCGGAATTAGGGTTTTCGCTCGCATTTCTCAGAAGAAACTGAATCCTCAGAAATTCAGTTAACTGTTACATTGTTTTCACGCTTGTTCAAGTTTACTGATTATTCTCAAAAGCCTGATTATCTGAAACAAGAGCTGAGATTGTTATTTGGAATATCAAGACATCTGCTTGTTAATGGAGTGAAAGGTTTACCGTTTAATTGGAATGCTTTGTTTGCTTAACTGTGCAATGCATATGCTAATTGGAATACCAGGCGTATTGTGATTAATGCAAGGTTGCGAGACGACAAAGTTTGTTGATTATTTATTTCATCTGGATTAGAATTATTGGGACACAATTTCAATCATTTTGATTTAAGAGTCTTAAATAGTTAAATAAACAATGCAAGGAAAGATTGGAAGATATTTGACAAAGACTTTTTTTATTCATTTCAAGTGTTGTTACAAATTTTATTCGAATATTGTAAGATTACAACTTATAGTATTTACAATAATATTTGTTTACAATAAATGGAAAAATAAATCTAAGCCTAATCTCCTAAGATCTTTGACTTCTACTTCTACTGCTTCCTCTATCATCCAACTGGTACTTACCTGCAAAAGACAGAAGAAAAAGAAATCAACACAATTAACTGAAAAGAATTTTCAAGCAGATAAAAAGAAAATCATCATTAAAGTTTGCCGGCCGGAATCAGAATGCTATTGGGTTCATCATGTTTTTATTTTTTCTCTTTGCAAATCACAAGAAGATTTCTCTTCTTGGTTCACAAAGAGAAAAGTAAAAAAATAAATTGCAAGCATGCACATGGTTCAAATACAAAGGTATAAGGCTGCAAGGAAAAGCAAAGTGTACAGCATGCCATACAAAATTGCAGTAGTCAAACCAAGTCAGCAAGGCAAGCATGAGCAAGCATGGCAAGCTAACTACAAATGCATTAACCAAACTGAATGTCAAACTGAGTTACAAAACTGTCAAGACAAAGTACACAATGCAGAAAATATGCAGCAAGTACACAATGCAGAGATAAACCAAGTTACAAGCCAAAGGGACTTGTCAATTTCATCATCATTTTCTGGCCAGCAAACTTTTCAGAAATTTATATTAAAATAAGCAAAAGGTGCGTAGAGAGAGAAAGAGAAGACCTAGTGAATAGGTTTTTCAGTTTTGGCTAAAGGCAGGCTGTAAAAGGCAGTAAGAGGAACAAAAAAGATATAACAGTCCAACAACCAACACAGTTCACAGAGAGAAAAACATTGAGAAAAAATCTGCAAAACTGCATCTCAAACTTACAAACCTGTATAAACTGCAAGCTCAAACAAAAACCCTGCAAGCCTGCTTGTAAAACTCAAGTCTACAAGCCAAGTTTACCCATAAACAAAGCTACAGACCAGCAAGCCTGCTTACCTTACTCAAACTTTCAAAACCAAAACTTACCCAACTTACAAAAACCTGTAAACATTAAGCCAAAACTCGCAAACCTGCATTACAAGCCAAAACTTGCAAACCTCCATTACAAGTAGGCAAAACTACATCAAGCAAACCAAACTAACAGCTAGCCTGTTTCCAACACCAGCAATCAACAAACCTTCAAATCTGCCAAAACTGCCTCTCAAAACAACAAACTTGCAGTGTCCAAACTGTAACTCAAACAAGCACAAACCTGCTTACCAAAACCAAACTACAGCTTACTCAAGCAAAACAAACTTGCAGTGTCCAAACTGCAACTCAAAAAAGCACAAACCGACTTACCAAAACCAAACTACAACTTACTCAAGCAAAACAAACTTGCAGTGTCCAAACTGCAACTCAAACAAGCACAAACCTGCTTACCAAAAACAAGCTCAAACCACAAGCTGGTCTAAACTCAAAATTTGCAAACAGTCAGAATCTAACCAATAATCTCATCATCAGTATTCAAGCATTCAAAGAGAAAGGAAGAGTTTTCAGATTCAGAAGCAAAGTTCATCATCACCAATATTCAAAACAAAGAAGCAAGCAAGTTTCAGATTATTCATCATCAACGAAAGTAGAAGCAAGCAAGTTTTCAGAAGATTATTCATCATCAAACAAATCACAAGAACAACAAAGAAAATACAGAAATACTAGAAACACCATCATTTCCATCTTCCGCTCCGGTCACCGAGAGCGCCGCCGGTCCAACCCATTCCCCTCTCCCTCCATTTTTTTCCAGAAAGATCTCTTAAGGTAAGTTTTTCTCACCCCTTACACTGCATCTTAGACATAATAACCATGGATTAGAGGATGAAACAAGAATATAAGCAAAACTCAAACAAACGAATGCAAACTGTAAAAACCCTAAGAATCAAAACAAGATAAAACTCGTACCATTCAAACCACAACTGTGGGCCGCTGAGAGAGGAGAGGAAGTGGCGCTCTAGCAACCTAGGGGATAGAGAGAATCAGCGTTTGAGAGAGATGAGAGAAGCGGAGAAGAAGGAGGCGCCGCTGTGGCCAAAAAGTTGCAAACCCTAATTTTGAGAATACACACATCAACCCTAACAAAACCCTATGCAACAGCATTCTGGGCCTTACCCGTTCCCAATTGCCTCAAGCCCAATTATTGGTCAGCGCATACCCCCTCACTTTCTTTTTATCTTAATTCATTCTCCTTTGGGCCATCCAAAAATATTTCCACAAGGCCCATCCTATTCATTTTTTTTTAATTTTTAAACTAATACTATATTCTATTTTCATTATAAGTAATTTGACTCTTTTTATTTTTGTTAATAATTACTTTAATTTTCTTAACATTAGTTTTAATTTTCTTTATTAAATTAAGAATTACAAATGTAAATGAGAATTTTATTTAACTAATTTTGTTTTCTTTAAAAAATATGTAAATAATAGAAACATTAATAATTTTCTTTCTGTAGAAGTTTTCTTTACATAAGTTCCTAAAAAACACAAAAAAATAATAATAAATACTTAATCTTCATTAGGTTAAAATTTTTATTTGTTCATTTGTAAATAAATACATGCATCTCATATTTCTTTGATTTTCTTTATCTTATAATTTGTTATAATTGAATTGCGACAGTTCGATTTGGTTGTAACACATATTTGGACATTATTATTCTGATAAGACTCATCCCCATTTGTAAATAATTGTACCCCCATCCCCGGATACTCATTTGTAATAACTTAGACTTTAAATTCCCGCAATTTATCGCTTTCAATATACTGTATAGTAATTAGGGTTTGTATGCGAAGATTCAAAATCAATCGCTAGATAACCTAATACAAGATAAATGCATGAAAATCAATACATAATTCACACTTGCACCTCTAGGGTAACCTCGCTTTTTGCCTCGGAAAATACAATCATGTCCCTCGAGTATGAGACACTCTAGCAAATTCCCCTTCAATAAACAAAGATCGTAGTCCCTCGATGACCCTTGATGTTGCCTTCGATAAAATGATCTCGTCCCTTACAAAATTGCTAGAGCGTCTCACAAGTTGCTTTCAATGATTGTATACGATGACCCACGCCTGTCCCGTTTAACATCCTAACACAAGGTTGCTCATCAAATACAATGGTGAAACAACACTGTTAAAAGGGTTAAAAACATAAGAAAGATCTTTGAGTAAAATAGGGTAGACAACTCTTAGTTACTTGATCAAAAGCTTGCAAAACATCCTTGCCATTTTTCAAACACACTTCACAACACAACTTCAAAACAATTTCAAAAACAACTTTCAAAACATTGAAATATCTTTTCAAAAAGACACACACCTTTGTATATATTCAAACAAGAATCATTACAAAGGTTGCCTAGACAAGGCCTCTTTTTTAAAGCATTTTCAAAACCACACACACAAAGCACCATTTCAAATAATTGAAAAGCAAAAGCAAGTGATCTAAAACAAGTAACTAAGAGCCCATGGAAAACCATGGATGAAAAGGGTGCTAGCACCTTCCCTTTTCATAATATACCCCCCGAACCCAAGAAAACATCTCAAAGGTCTTTCCTGTGCTTTTTGACCTTTCCTTAGGATAAAAATAAAAGTCAGTGGCGACTCTTGCTAAACCGAACAATTGCGAACACAAACGCAAAACCTCAAGTCAGTTCTCCCACCGTATCACACTTACCATTCTGCATAAGCACACCTCCTAAACCCATCTTGGAAGCATCACAATACACCACAAAAGACTCTCCTGGATTAGGCAACGTCAAAATTGGAGCCGACGTAAACCTCTTCTTTAATTCTGTAAAACTTTCTTCGCAATGAACATCCCATACAAAAGCTCTACCTTTACAAGTCAACTTAGTCATCGGAAGTGACAACTTAGAAAACCCTTCAATAAACCTTCTATAATAACCAGTTAATCCCAAGAAGCTTCTAATCTCAGTAGATGACTTTGGAGTTTCCCATTGCAACACAGCATCAACCTTCGATGGATCTACAACAATGCCACTACCTGAAATCACATGACCAAGAAAACTAACCTCTTTCAGCCAAAACTCACACTTGGAAAGCTTTGCATACAACTTCTTCTCTTTCAAAACTTGCAATACTACTCTTAAATGTTCAGCATGCTCTTCTTCTGACTTAGAGTAAATCAAAATATCATTGATGAACACAAATACAAACCGATCCAAATAAGTATGAAAGATACGATTCATATTTTCCATGAATACTACCGACGCATTAGTAACACCGAAAGGCATCACCGAATACTTGTAATGTCCATAACGCGTTCTGAAAGACGTCTTCTGAATATCTTCATCCTTCACTTTAATATGATGGTAACCCAACCTCAAATTAATCTTACTAAACACACGAGCATCCACTAATTGGTCCATCAAGTCATCTATTCTTGGAAGCGGATACTTATTCTTAATTGTCACCTTGTTCAACTGTATATAATCAACACAAAGCCTCATGCTTCCATCTTTCTTCTTCACTAACAACACTGGAGCTCCCCACGACGATACACTTGGTCTTACAAACCTCTTCTCAAGTAACTCTTCCAATTGCTTCTTCAACTCAGACAACTCAGACGCAGACATCCTGTATGGTGCCATAGACACAGGTCTGGTACCAGGTACAAGATCAATTGCAAATTCAACTTCCCTCTCTGGCGGTACATCAGGAATCTCATCAGGGAAAACTTCAGGAAATTCACATACCACCGGCAATTCCTCAATTATAGCTTGAGTCTCTACAAATAGCGACGCCATCAACGAAAACATTTGTGCTTCCTCTTGCATCAACTTTCTCAACTGTCTAGCAGATAACAAACCATCTTCCTCTTCTTCAGGAGTAGAAAACTTCACCGACTTGTCATAACAATTAATATAAACACAATTATGCTCTAACCAGTTCATACCAAGAATCACATCCAAACCTCTTAACGACAAACAAACCAAATCAACAACAAAGTCTCTGTCGAAGATCAACAAGGGACACGTAGCACACACAAAAGAAGTAGTCACCGATCCCTTGGCTGGAGTATCGACGATCATTTCTCCATTCAAAGAAGACAACACAAGACCCAATCTTTCAACACAATCAGCAGCAATAAAACAATGCGTAGCACCAGTATCAATAATAGTAATTAAAGGAGTACTATTAATGAAACATGTACCTCTAACAAGTCTGTCCTCGGAAGCTGTCTGATCCTCCACCAAAGCAAACACTTTACCGCTAGACTGAGCCTTCTTCGGTTTCAGACACTGGCTACCAATGTGCCCTTCTTCCTTACAATTGAAACAAACCACATTCTTGTGCTCGCACTCAGATACAATATGTCTGTTCTTACCACAACGGTGACATCTCCTCACTTCACCAGTGCACACATTACTCTTGTGTCCAGGTTTCCCACACTTAAAACAAATCACACCAGCAGGAGCATCTCCCCCACTAGTTCTCTGACCATGAGCGACTCTCTGCTTACCCTTACCAGCTGGGGCATCATAGGGTTTACCACGACTCTGCGGGTGCTTACCCCTCTTCTCACTAATAATCTTGTAATGAGCATTATTATCTTCCTCAAAAATCCTACAACTATCAACCAAATCAGCAAAGATACGGATCTTCTGGTATCCAACTGCCTTCTTAATTTCCGGGCGCAACCCATTCTCAAACTTAATACACTTTGAAAACTCAGCATTTTCCTCAGTGTAATGCGGATAAAACTTGGCCAACTCAGCAAACTTGGCAGCATACTCAACAACAGACAAATTCCCTTGCTTCAGCTCAAGGAACTCAATTTCCTTCTTTCCATGGACATCTTCAGGAAAATACTTTCTCAGGAATTCCCTATGGAACACAGCCCAAGTGACATCCTCACCTGCAGCTTCCAACTTATGGCAAGTCACTAGCCACCAGTCATCAGCCTCGACTGCTAGCATATGAGTCCCATAACAAACCTTCTGCGCTGGAGTGCAATCCATCACGCGAAAGATCCTCTCAATCTCTTTCAACCATTCCAATGCTCCGTCAAGATCATACTTTCCCTTGAACATAGGTGGATTCTCTCTCTGGAAAGTCGCCAAGCTACGAGATCCAGCATTCTCGTCAGTATTCGGCTGATTTTCCATCGCATGAGCCATTGCTTGCAAAGCAGCAACAAGAGCAGCACCATTCCTTCCGGCCATCTCAACTTCTCACTATAACACAAACAACTGTTAGAACTCAAAATAACAATACTAGATTGTTAGACAACTAAGACCCAACGACAAGGTCAGACCAACCTTTTGCTCTGATACCAACTTTGTAACACCCCAATTCTACCCTAAGCAAATATGCAAGATAAATCAGAGTTATAAAATTTCAATCATACAAATGAATCGGGACGTCACAAATCCTTCTAACAAATTCATTGCATACATCATGGATATATAACACTTTTTCAAAAATTCGGATGAACTAACAACATAACATCTTTCATTAAATATTCAACGACTACGCAACAGAATTCTTAAATAACATCTTTAAATAATATAGCAACTTCGAAACATCTTGTGTTTAATAAACAAACAATTTAAGGTTCAACAACTAAAAATCAGCAATAAAAAATTAGCAAGCGTTCATCCCCCCGAGTGTTACATATCAGAGCAATGACACCGACTCGATCTATTGAAGGTATATGGCCTTCACTCTCGATTACCTGCACGTTACCAACATAAGGGCAACATTCAAACAGAAGGGTGAGATATCTAACAATATAATAAAGCGCACGATAATCAATATATTAAATTAGATCATTCATATCACCACTTCGCATCTCATAATCAACAATAATTACAACATATATATTCATCCATCAACATCAAATACATCTCATTATTCATTCATATGATGCGACTCAAAACTATGTAAATGCATGTGGTACCATTGGAGCAGAACTCCCATCTCAAAAATCTAATCTGCCAATTAATAGAGGCATCAAATAAGGCATAGCCTTTGGAGCAGAATTCCCATCTCAAAAATTTGCCAATCCAGGCCATCTCAAAAATGCAATGTATGCGACTCATCATGAATGTAATGTCAACACTCAATCAACAACATCTCAAAACAACAACATCTCAATCATCTCAAAACGACAACATTTCAGTCATCTCAAACAACAACATCTCAATCATCTCAAAACGATAACATTTCTGTCATCTCAAACAACAACGTCTCATAAATATCTCAGAACATCTCAATTACAGTATCTCATAAACATCTCAAAATAATTTATTAATCATTACTTATTTATCAAACATCATTTGGTTCATCATAATTATCAAACACACTTTATTAATAACATCTCACTATTATTCAGTTGTATATCAATACTACAGTAAGCCATACTGTTATTCTGCTACTGTACATCATTATTATCACTAAGTCCTATTGTCATAATTCTAACAGTAGCCTCTAACATCTCAAAATTCATCCATCTGTCCTAAAACAGCACAACAGTCATCTACGGGAATTAATTCTAAATCATGAATTAGTTACTGGAATTACACCTCTTAATCATCATTTAAATCATCTAGAATAAAGTTCATCGCGTTAGCTAATCGACGCTTCGAACGGCATCTCAAACTGCATCCTACAACTCAAATTACAGCAACTTAAAAACTGATTCAATCAAAATTATTCAGTATGCATCGACACAAAACACTATGCATCGACCCATCATGCTTCTTCTTCATGCTATGAGTCGACGCATCCCTCTATGGATCGACTCATTCTGCTTCAAATCCCAACATGTATCGACACATGCATCATACCGGTCGACTCATCCTGAGTCTCACACACTCATGCATCGACACATCCTTCCTTTGCATCGACTCATCCTGAGTCTTATACTCATCATGTATCGATGCAAACCTGCATCCATCGACTCATCCTGAGTCCAGCAGCCTCCTTGCATCGACTCATCCAATTTGAGGTCGACGCATCCTGCGATTTCCTGCATAATTTTCTGCGTTTCTACTGTATTTTCACTACTGGAATATAATCACAGTCCTACAAACCTCATCCTAACCATGATAATTCATCACCTAATCATTAACCTTTAATACTACATCGTTTACACAACATCATATCATCATTTATCCATCGAGAAATCATCAATCATCATCATACATCATTCAATTCAATAACAAAACAACAATCCTCTAATCCCACACATCAAATATCATTAACCCCATTATAAAGCCAGAACCCCACCCTTACCTTGGATCAAAGGTTGCTTTACAATTTCTGGGTTGAATTCTTCGTTCTTGCCGTTTCCTTCAAAACCAGCAGCTTCACGTTTCCACAATCCTTATTTTTCCTTCTACTGCTTCTTCTTTCTATTCTAACAACACATAATAAAATAACCTAATATTATTAGATTATTCCTTAATGGGATCCAACTTACACCCCCTTATTACTTATACTCACACAATCAAGGCCCACATTAAATAATATTAGCTTCTAACATTATTTCTCATAATAATATAATACCTCGAATATATTATTATTTCTCCATTTAATAAAATGAATCCAATTTAATAATACTTCTTTACAATTATTCCAAAAATAATTTAATTAAATAATTAATTAAATTACGGGCGTTACAGGCAAGGTCTGGCTCTTTCGATCCTGGGGAAGAGAAAGTCCTCTTCGATCCAGGGAAGGGAGTTATTCCTTTCGATCTGGAGGAGGAGTGGTTTTCGATCTAAACCTGCAAGACAAACATTAGCAACAAACATGACTTGGGTACGATGATGACTTCGCATCAGGACGTTTCTGCCTCTATTCCTGCTGGAGGTTTTGTGGATGGATCTATGTCGTGATTGTACTTGAACATGTATTGAATAAGTTTCATAATGACACCCGTCTCTGGATCGTATCTACACTGTTGTTAGGAGATAATCTGGACTAAGTATCAGGATGACATCTGTCTTGAATCGTACCTGAACTGTTGCTAGAAGGTGATCAGAATAAGTATCGGGATGATATCAGTCTCTGAACCGTACTTGAACTGTTGGTATGAGATAATATGGACTAAGTATCAGGATGACATCTGTTGTACCCCAAAATTTGCCCTCCCATATTTCTCAAAACATTTCAAGAAAGATCCTTAAGTTGCTCAAGGGAGTCCAAGGGTTGACTAGACAAACTCTCTCTTAAGGCAGTCTACCTCAAATTAGGGTTTCATGTTGCATCAATATGCTTGAGTCCAAGGGATCACAAATTCTCACCATTGTCCTAATATGTTCTCAAGATCATCCATGTCAAGTTTCAAGCCTTGCAGAGAAAGTTTGCTCAGTCAATTGCTCAAAGGCCTGAAAATCGACTGTGCTAGGGCAAAAGTCAACTGTGGCCCACATACAGTCAAACTTCAAGATTTTTGGTCAACATCCTCATTTTGAAGTATCATCAACATTTGATCAAGGGTTGATCATGATTCATCAAGGATTGCTCATAATTCATCAAGAACCAAAAGTTGCTAAATTAGGGTTTTGCAGGAAAAGTCAACTCAACTTTGACCAAGCATAAATTTCTCATACTTTATGAGAAATTACCCAAACAAAGCTCATTTTTAAGAGGATGTAATTATCTACAATCCATCTTCATCTCCCAAGTTCAAAATATGCACCCACAAGAAGTTATGAATTTGGACATTATAGGTCATTTTGAAAAGTCAACAAAAACACCTTTTTTTGTCAAAGCTTCATACATGAGAATGGAATATAAATTTGAGATGAGACCAAAAGGGTTGCTTAGAGGACATCTCAAACTTTCTAAAAAGTCCAAGAACACCTTCAAAGAGTCAAAATTGAGGAAGTTATACATTGGTGAAGTTGACCCTTTTTGCAAAATTGCCAAAAGTCAACTATGCCTAAATTTACAAATTTTGCTTAATGGGCCCAATCTTTTGCACTTGTTTTGAGTTGACAACATGGTCCACGAGCCCTAGCATTTTGCACTTGTCATTATCTTGTTTTTATTATTTATTTTGATTTTGATTTGAATTAAATCATTTTAAATCAAAACAAATCATGAAAAAATCTAAAGCATTGAAAACTCAAGATTTTGTACTTGTTTCACGTCTCAAATCCAGTTGGCAAGTATTTGAAATCGTGCAAAGCATTGGTGTGGAAAAAAAGATTGAATTTGCCTAATTTTAGAAAGATATTCAAAGTGAATCAAATCCAAATCAAAGATATTGATGGAGGAAGATTGAGATCAGTTTTTGAACCCTAATTCAGTCCTTGATATATATTGAACCATTGCAGATCAAAAAGTAGGCTAGAAAAAGGCGCAGCAAGGAGAACCAAACTTGAAAAAAACAAGAAAAAGTGTTGAATCGAATTCCTAATTGCAAGCAATTACATGCCTTCCTGACCATCCCAATCACTTCCTGGGATCCCCAGCAAGAAAAACCAATCGAGAGCAAGCATTTCCAGGCCCTAAAACTCGCTGTAAGTCCTCCACGACATTGATATGCTTTTGAAATCGAATTGCATCATTATGTTATTTATAGCACGAAACAATCATATATTCTTGATCCTTAGAACATTTGTAAACTTTCTGTAATATCCAATTGCATTTTTATGGACTGAATCAAGATTTGCCATTGTTAGGGTTTGTGGTTTCGTTTTAGGTTTTTTGTGTGCAGGAAAAATTAGCCCCCATAAAGGTTACCATGATGTTCGGGATGACAAGACGGTTCAATCCATGGCATTAGATGTTATTTATATTGCTTATGGAGGATTTTGGAACGAGCCCAGTTTGTAGTGACGGACAAACGTCCGTAGGTAAAAGTTTGGGACTTTTACCAACAGTTCAGGGAGGAAGATGACATACGTGGCTCCATCCCATTCGCTGATTTGAATTTCCGCGCGAATTTCTTTTATTTCGTTGGTTCTTAATATAATAATTGTTGTTTGTTTTGTATACAAGAAATGCGTGTGGCTCAGTTGGTAACCAGATGATTGGATAGTGCTTCAGGGCCTGGGTTCGAATCCCAGGTCCCCCAATTTCTTCACATTATTTTTCTTTCAGGGATTACATGCGCGTACGAGGTCAAGGTCTATCATGTGACCTCATCATCCAGCCAGCCAAGTGGCCAGATGGCCAAATCCAAAGGCCAGCAATGAGGGACCATCATGGGCTGTAGTCAACGCGTAGCATAAGATCTTGAGAGTCAACGTGGACCACCATGTTTTGGGCCCAGATTTGGATATTCACCCCCCCCCCCTTCAGATTGCTTCCTAGGCCCAATTTCTCTTTATCTTTTTTTTTTACTTTATTTAATTTAATTTATTTATTTTATTTACTAACACAAAAATTAATTTTCTTTTATTTAAAAAATCACATAAAATTAACTTTTCATCAAATTAGGTTTAGATTTTATTTTTTGTCAAAAATTAATTAATTAAATTATATTTTAATTTTTGGTAAACTTTAATTTCTTTTTGTAAATAAATTAAAATTAATTAGAACAATTAGGGTTTTATTTAACTTAATTATATTTTCTTTTTCTTAAAAATAACCAAAAAACACAAAAAATGGGTCATTTATTTATTTTCATTAATTAATTTAATTACTAATTAGTTGTGTATTTAATTTAAAAACTTAATTCCTTTTTCTTAAAAATAATTAAAAAACAAAAAAAAACATTTTTTCTTTTAATTAGGTTAGAAAGGGTCAAAACCCTAGTTCTCTCCCGATCTAAAAATTTCATCGCGCACGCTTTATTATTATTCTTATCCTATCAATGTAATTGCTCACAAGTTGTAATAGTTTAATTAGGTCTTTTATTTTCATTTATCGCTTTATTATTTAAGGGTTTGTTTTTGGCTATGTAAATACCCGAAGCCTTGTAATAGCGTAGTTTAATTTCCGCACTTTAAATTCCGCAAAATATTAAACTGTTAGATATATGATATTAGGATGCATGACAAGAATGTATGATTAACTTTAAAACGGTCAGATAACCCTAAAATGTGCAAAGATAATAATATGAAATTGAATCACTCGCACATGCGCACTCCTAGGGTACACTCCCATTTCGGTTGCCTTCGGTAAACGGTCATTAGGTATAGGATGTTTTAGTGGTCGTCCTTTTGTCTCAAAGATCAAAGTTGCCTCGGAAAGGTCGCCTCAGATATTGTTGCCTCGAATAGTTGATCTAAGACATTAGGGTTATTACTAAGACGTCCTAACATTGCTTTAGTGACCGTACGTCCCTTTTGAATTGACCCTCAAACTCCAACGATGGTGCTACCTACTCACTAATAGTGGGATAGCACTATCTAAAGGAAACGAACATAGAACAATTCTTTTTTCGAGTAGGTAGATTAGCTCTTAAGTACTTGCTCAATCCAAACAAACTTTTTCACACTTACACTCCTTTACAAACAAAGTTTTCAAAAAAACACTTCATAACACTCTTGAAGACAGAAGAAAGAGTTAAATCAAAGTCAAAACAAAAACTTTTCAAAGCACACAAACACAGAGAAGCAATTTTGAAAATGAGAGCAAGTACCTAAGAGCCCGTAGATAACTACGGATAAAAAGGGTGCTAATACCTTCCCTTTCTATAATCTACCCCGTACTCAGAAATATCTCGAAAAAGGAATTTTTCTGTGCTTTTTTTCCTTTCCTTTGTTGGATAAAATAAAAGTCGGTGGTGACTCTTGCTTACCGCAACATTTTGCAAACACAAACGCAAAACACAAACCAGCATTCCTAAAAAACAGTCCCGGTTCTGGCCACCGTATCACAGAACTGGCGACTCTGCTGGGGAGTTAATAAGTGGGATGTACCTTAGGATTAGTTCATCATATTGTTTTCAATTGTTTGATTTGATTGCTTTATGTTTGTGGGCTTTATATCCGATTTACTATAGATCTTAACCCGGATCTAGGGAACACCTTTTAGGTAAGTAGCAATAAACTGTGAGGGAACTGTACGGCGTAGACCGATACGGTTGAAGCAGTAGCTACGTTGATGTGACACATTAGTTGGTACCGATATCCCTTGTGGAGGAACAAGGAGAATACGGGGCTGCTATATGGGTCGTTAAGCATCAACTGACCTTAGAACCTATAATTGACCAACTTGGCCATAAGAAGTAGTGAGATAGCCGGTCTCGGTGTAGAGCTGGGAACTGGTTGATACTCGATGCTACGCTCATTGAGATCATACTCTCGAGATGGTTCCGGTTGCAAGAAAAGATTGTGTGAGCTGAAACTATGACCGATGGAGGATGGTCAGTGATATTGAGAACCTCTAGAACCCGGTTACTATTATTAGGACAGGTTGAACCAACTAAACTGCAAGAGGGTAGTACCTAGACTCCATGTAAGCCTAAACTCAAGGGCTATTGTGTGACTTATTTGCCTTTACCATGTTTGATACCAGCTATACCTATTGTGTGTTTTATCATGACATCATGCATCATGACATAACATGCATATTTCATTAGACTAACCATTTCAAAGACCGAGGGGATTCATCTTTGTTCTATTTTGTAGATTATGGCTTCTATGCGCAGAAATACCATTCGAGTCAACTTCGTGCAAATCCATGCTCAGCTCAGAGAGTTGGTCTTGAAAGTTCCTGATACTTCTTCATTTGTTAAAAGACATGGTCATCTCCTTACCCTGGTCACTTCAAAGTTGGACGAGCAAATGATGAGCATCCTTTTCCAGTTCTTTGATCCGTTGCATCATTGTTTTACCTTTCCGGATTATCAGCTAGTCCCTACTTTGGAGGAGTTTTCTGATTTGCTAGGCATATATATTCTCGAGCAGACACCCTTCATAGGTTTGGAGGAGGTCCCTAGGCCTGAGGATATTGCTTCAGCCTTACATCTAAAAAGGGTTGATGTAGTGTCCAACTGGGAGACACGGAGTGGGGTTAAAGGTTTCTTGGTTAAGTTTCTAATGGATCAAGCTCAACAGTTCTGGGATAACTTGGATTTTCAAGCATTTGAAGACATCTTAGCTCTCCTCATCTATGGCTTGGTTCTCTTCCCAAATCCAGATTCTTTCATAGACATGAATGCAGTCAAGATCTTCATGTCTCGTAACCCGGTGCCTACTCTTCTAGGTGACATTCTGCATGCTCTCTATACCCGTACTGTACGGAGAAGGGGAACTCTCATGTGTTGCACGCCGCTGCTGGCGAGGTGGTTTATTTCGCACCTCCCCAAATCCATATTGAAGAATGAGGAAGGTGTAGGTTGGGCTTACAGAATCATGTCCCTTGCTCATACGGATATCCTTTGGAGTTCTAAAGATATGGAAAGGGTAGTTGTCATTGATCGATGTGGGGAATACCCTAATGTTCCGTTGCTTGGAATTCGAGGGGGTATAACCTACAATCCTTTCTTGGCTCTACGACAGTTTGGACGAGCTCGGAGAGACGGTCCTCATGAGCTGCTGCTTATAGATATCGTCTTTGACTACAAGGGGGGCGTTGATGGGCATCGCCGCAGATTTATACGAGCCTGGGGCATGGTGAACAGGTCTGACCCACATGAGCTAGGACTGAAGACTTCTCTCCCGATGCAACCTTATCTCCAGTGGTTTCGATCCCGTGCTCAAAAGCTGGGGATGCCATATGAAGCTATTTTATCGGTGATTATAGAGCATACTAATGAAGAAGGGGTTCCTTATACAGTCCTCCATCCCTATATGCCTACTGATCTGGGGGAATTGAAGAGATCTTGGATCCAGTTAAAGGAAGAAAGGGATACTTACAGAGAGAAGTATCATGAGCAGGAAAGGAAGATCTTGAAGCTTACAAGGCAGCTTGAGAATGAAAGGACAATCAACGATTATGTCAGCACAAAGGGAAAACGACCATGGGATTTCTGATGACTTTTATTGTTTCTAGTTTAGATTTTATTTTCGGTTATTTCTTTTGTAACGCCTTGAAGGCATTGTTAAACATTGTTACAAGTTTTAATCTAATAAAGTGTGTTTTATTTTGGTTTACAAATTTGAATCTCCCAAAGTCTTTAAAATCATTTCATACACATTCCATTACCATGCACCTCATTACAGGTACCATTACATGTTTCTTATCTTCTTCGCTGTTTATTTCAACACAAAATGTCTTCTGAAACACCTACTGATCAAGCTATTAAGGCTCTTCAAGCTCAGAATGCTCAGTTCCAGGAAATATTCTTGAACTTGGCCAAAGGGAAACAAGATCTGAAGACCCTCATCTTGAAGGACAAGAAGAAGAAGAAGAAGAAGAAAGTGGTTCTGCTGAATATGGGTCACAAATTTGGGAATAGGCTGCGACAAGAGACTGATCTGTCTCATTCATCTGGAGGAGGAGAGAATCAAGAGGAAAGGAAGGCTCCTAGCCTTATGGTCTCTGATAATGACACTGACTTTGATGATGAACAGTACCCTCCTGCTGAGGATAGGTACAAGCAACTTGAAGACCATCTGAGTGCCATGGAGGTTCAGAAGGTCCCGGGTTTGGATTTTGGAGATCTGGGGCTAGCATCAGGGATGGTGATTCCTCACAAGTTTAAGGCTCCGGTCTTTGCTAAGTATGATGGAGTGTCCTGTCCAAAGCTCCACCTCCTCTCATATGTCAGAAAGATCCAACCCTACACTGCTGATAGGAACCCGTGGGTCCATTTCTTTCAAGATAGTCTGTCAGGGACTCAGCTTGAATGGTTCTATCAATTGGAGGGAGCTAATGTCCGCAACTGGGAAGACCTTGCTGCTGCTTTTTACAAGCAATACCAGTATAATGCCGACCTTTCTCCCATGCGTACCCAACTTCAGGGTATGTCTATGGGTGCGAGTGAGGGTTTTAAGGATTACGCTCAGAAATGGAGAGATATGGCTGGAAGAGTACAACCCCCTCTGTCTGATAGGGAGTTGGTGGATATGTTTCTTGGGACTCTGTCTGGTCCATATTTCAATCATTTGATCGGTAGTTCATCGTCTGGGTTCACTGAATTGATTATGACTGGGGAGAGAGTAGAGGCCGGTATCAAAAGTGGCAAAATACAGAAAGGTGCTTCATCAAGTACATAAAAGAAGCCTTTCAGGAAAGAAGCTAGTGCAGTTTACAGCTCGAGGAGCCAAAACCGACCTGAGCGCCGCAGAGCAGTGAATGCAGTAGTAATATCAAGACCCACTGTTGCCCCACAATGCAACAATCAGCAAAGAGTAGAGAGACCGCAAAGACAATATACTCGGCTCAGTATGACTTTATCACAAATCTTACCACAATTGTTGAAGACTAACCTGGTAACTCTGAGGGAAGCTCCGAAGAATCCCAGTACCACCTCTCCGCTGTATAATCCAAACGCCCGCTGTGCATATCACTCTGATAGCCCGGGTCATGATACCAACAACTGCTGGGCCTTGAGGAATAAGGTGCAAGATTTGATTGAAGCTAAAGAAATTGAGTTTGACACACCAGAAAAGCCTAATGTCATGACTGCTCCTATGCCCAAGCATGGAGTAAATGCTGTGGACGACGATTCATTTGTGACCTTTGTGGAAGACATTTCTACTCCGTTGATAACCGTTAAGAAGAACCTATTGTTGGCCGGTTTATTTCCGGGCTGTGGCGAAGTTTGCCACCTGTGTTCCATCCTGCCTGCTGGTTGCTATTTATTGAAGTCAGGTGTTCAACGCCTGATGGATAACAAAGAGATCCAGTTCGAGAGAACTTTGATTCCGTTGATTCCTGTTGAAGATGTTTCCATAATAACCATTTCCGCCAATTCTTCCAAGGCTTCCTCGAGAAAGCCTGTTAGGATTACATCTGTTCCGAGAGTTTCTCCATTGATCATTACTATTCCTGGACCTATCCCTTACACTTCGGATAAAGCTGTCTCGTGGCACTATGAGGCCGATGTGTATTATCATGGGATCAAACAAGACTTAATGGTTGAAGAGGCTGATACTGATGTCAGCAATATTGTCGGATCTAGCAAGGTCACCCGAAGCGGAAGACTCTTCTCTCCTGAGATTTCTCCTCCGACTGTTCAAAAGCCTGTTGTCATTCCAGCTGCCAGTACGTCAGCTACTGTTCCAATTCTTACGCCAATTATCACCCCTGTCGCCGAGTCATCTGACACTCGGGGAAAAGAAGTTACAGGTGAGCCTGCCAGGATGGAGGCACCTAAAAAAGTCATTGTTGAAACCTCTAGGCAGGAGATAGAGGAAATTCTGAAGATTATCAAGAAAAGCGACTACAACGTAGTCGAACAGCTGGGGCAGACCCCGTCGAAGATCTCTATGTTGTCTTTATTATTGTGCTCGGAAGCCCATGCAAAGGCTTTAATTGCTTTCCTTAAAACTGTGCATGTGCCGCATGAAACATCTGCTGATCAATTCAAAGACTGTGTGGCTAGTTTGACCGCTGACAACGGGTTGGGTTTCTCCGACGCAGATTTGACTGCCAAAGGAAGGAATCACAATGATGCCCTGCATGTCTCGATTGAGTGCAGGGGCACTACTTTGGCTCACGTGCTGGTGGATACTGGGTCCTCGTTAAATATTTTACCCAAGAAAGCATTAGATCGGTTGGATTATGAAGGGTTGGTTCTGAAGCTAAGTAATATCGTGGTTAGGGCCTTTGACGGGTCCAAAAGGATGGTACATGGAGAGGTGGATGTCCATGTTAAGGTTGGTTCCCAGACTTTTGCGTCTACGATCTATGTGATGTACATTCGACCATCTTATTCTTGTTTGTTGGGCCGCCCGTGGATTCATAAGGCTGGGGCAGTGACTTCTACGCTCCATCAGATGTTAAAATATCCAGTAAAGGGGAAGATTGTTACGGTGCAGGGAGAAGAGGAATACATGGTGAGCCACCTTAATTCCTTTCGGTATGTGGAGATGGATGGGGAGTTCATTGAAACCCCGTGCCAGAACTTTGAAGAAGTCCCCCAGACTCTGGCGTCGATTGAAATTACTGCTGACGAACCTCCAATGAAGATGGCTTCCCTCAAGGATGCCCGGGCTGTTATTAAAAAAGGTGGGTGTGCGAATTGGGGCCAACTCCCTGACTTTGCACACAAGACTGACAAGTTTGGTTTGGGTTTTACTGCAGAAGCTCAAAGGGTTGTTCGACGTGCGCGGATTGGAAGACCTCCCCTACGTATCAGTAATCCGGGAGTGAATGCGATTGAAGATGATGATGAAGAGTCAGATTTCGACAGCTGGATTTACCCGACTACTAACAGTGGCTTGAACAATTGGACGACGATGGACTTCGTGCCCGTTTCTTTTATTACACAGTAATAGACTTTTGTTTTGAGATTTGTAACAGATAATTTGAAACTTTTACGGCCCGGTGCCTTGCCCGAGACACCATGGCTTTGTTTGTGAGGGCTTATTATGTGTCATTTCCATATATCATCAATAAAGCATTGGAACTTTTCTTGCATTACAAATTTTGCGCTCCTTATTTTTCTTTTCTATCTTGCACTTTATCAAAACAACTATTTGTCTTACACACACTCACATATCATAATACAGGTCCACATCCACTTTGGATCCCACTGATAACGACTCTGCTACTGCCAGTTATGACTTCGAAAATCCGATCAATCAAGCCTAGGACGAAGGTGAGGATGATTGTGAAGTGCATGGGGAACTTGCTAGATTGTTACTTCAGGAAGAGAGGGTCATACAGCCACATGAAGAGCCAGTGGAAACAATAAATCTGGGTACCGAGGAAAACAAGAAAGAGGTCAAGATCGATGCAAATCTAGAGCCTAGTGTTAAGCAACAGTTAATACAAATGCTGCGCGACTATGTAGAGATCTTTTCTTGGTCTTATGAAGATATGCCTGGGTTGGATACTGATATCGTGGTACACCACTTGCCAACCAAAGAAGATTGTCCTCCAGTGAAACAGAAAGTTCACCGAATGCGCCCAGAGATGTCTGAGAAAATCAAAGCTGAGGTCATAAAACAGTTCGATGCCAGTTTTCTAGCATTTACTTCTTACCCGCAGTGGGTGGCAAACGTGGTTCCGGTGCCGAAGAAAGATGGTAAGGTTCGAATGTGTGTGGACTATAGAGATCTGAACAGGGCAATCCCCAAGGATGATTTCCCTCTGCCACATATCGACGTTCTGGTTGACAACACCGCACAGCATAAGGTCTTCTCCTTTATGGATGGTTTCTCCGGTTACAATCAAATTAAGATGGCTCCCGAAGACATGAAGAAGACAACTTTTGTTACGCAATGGGGTACTTTTTGCTACAAGGTAATGCCGTTCGGATTGAAGAATACTCAGGAAACGTATCAGCGCGCCATGGTCGCTTTATTCCACGACATGATTCATCATGATATTGAGGTATACGTTGACGACATGATTGCAAGGTCCCAGACTGAGGAAGAACACCTTGACCATCTTCAGAAGTTGTTTGACAGGTTGAAGTTGTACAAGCTGAGGTTAAACCCTAACAAGTGCACCTTCGGAGTAAGGTCTGGTAAGCTGTTGGGTTTCATCGTTAGTGATAAAGGTATTCAAGTGGATCCTGCAAAGGTGAAGGCTATACAGGAGATGCTAACTCCCCGAACAGAAAAGGAAGTCAGAGGTTTTTTGGGACGGTTGAATTACATTGCCCGATTCATTTCACACCTGACTGCTACTTGTGAGCCAATCTTCAAGCTGCTGAAGAAAGATCAAGTGGTAAGATGGAATGATGAATGTCAAGCCGCTTTCGAAAGGATCAAAGAATATCTCCAAGAGCCACTTATTCTGATGCCTCCAGTTGAAGGGAGACCTTTGATCTTATACTTGACAATACTCGACAATTCAATGGGGTGCGTGCTGGGGCAGCATGACGAGTCTGGCCGAAAAGAGCATGCTATTTACTACTTTAGCAAAAAGTTTACTGACTGTGAGACTCGATACTCACTACTTGAGAAAACTTGTTGCGCTTTGGCATGGGCTGCTCACCAGCTGAGACAGTATATGCTGACTCACACTACTCTATTGATATCAAAGATGGATCCAATCAAGTATATCTTCGAGAAGCCTGCCTTGTCCGGAAGAATAGTAAGATGGCAGATGATCTTGACTGAGTATGACATCCAATACACAACCCATAAGGAAATCAAGGGAAGTGTGTTATCATATCATTTGGCACATCAGACCATGGACGACTACCAATCCATGAATTTTGAGTTTCCGGATGAGAACATCATGTTGGTAACTGACTGTGAAATACATGGACCGGATGAAGGACCTGAGGAAGGATCCCTATGGTCTATGTACTTTGATGGAGCTTCAAACGCTTTAGGTAATGGCATTGGCACCATGATCACATCTCCTGAAGGCTGTCATACTCCGTTTACCGCCCGATTATGTTTTAATTGCACCAACAATATGGCGGAGTATGAAGCATGCATCATGGGCCTGCGAGCAGCAATTAACCTAAGGATTAAGTTCTTGAGTGTGTTCAGAGATTCCGCTCTCGTGATCAGTTAGATTAAAGGCGAGTAGGATACGAAACACCCAAATCTTATTCCTTACAAGGAGTATGTATTGACGTTGCTTCCACACTTCGAGGAGATAACCTTTGAACATTTCCCCAGAGAGGAGAATCAGTTAGCGGACGCGCTAGCTACTATGTCTTCTATGTTCAAGGTCAGGTGGGACAATGAAGCTCCCCAGATTACCATTGAGAGGTCGGACGAACCTGCACATTGCTGTGACATTGAGACTGAAGAGGTAGCAGATAAACCCCGGTTTCACGAAGTAAAAAGGTATCTTGAGGCTCAGGAATACCCTGAAGGTGCATATGTTAATGATAAGACGTTTCTAAGGAGGTTCGAGGTGAATTTCTTCATCAGAAATGGTATCCTTTACAATCGTAATCATGATTCAACCCTACTGCGATGTATGGATAAAAGCGAGGCAGAAAGGATTATGGCAGAATTACACGAGGGTACCTTTGGAACTCATTCCAGTGGACATACCATGGCGAAGAAAATCCTACGGGCATGATATTATTAGGCTACTATGGAAGCCGATTGTTATCAGCATTCTCGGACCTATCATAAGTGCCAAGTCTATGCTGATAAGGTGCACATACCTCCAGTTCCTCTGAATGTCTTGACAGCTCCTTGGCCTTTTGCAATGTGGGGCATCGATATGATAGGTGAGATCAGACCTACTGCGTCCAACAAACATCGTTTCATTCTGGTGGCTATTGATTACTTTACGAAGTGGGTTGAAGCAGCTTCCTTTTCTACAGTAACCAAGAACGTCGTGGCACGGTTTATTCGGCATAATCTGATCTGTCGATACGGTGTACCAGAGAGGATCATTACAGACAATGGTACAAATCTCAACAATACGATGATCACTAAGATCTGCAAACAGTTCAAGACACAGCATCACAACTCTTCTCCTTACCGGCCGAAGATGAATGGGGCTGTTGAAGTGGCTAATAAGAACATTAAGAAGATTATGCAGAAAATGACGGTGACATATAAAGACTGGCATGAGATGTTACCATTCACTCTTCATGGGTACCGTACCTCAGCGCGGACGTCAACAGGGGCAACACCCTATTCCTTGGTATATGGCATGGAGGCAGTCTTACCCATTGAAGTACAGATACCCTCTCTTCAGATTATGAAGGATGCAGGTTTGAGCGAAGATTACTGGATCCAGACCCGACTTGATCAACTGAATTTAATCGATGAAAAGAGACTTACTGCTATTTGTCATGGTCAGACGTATCAAAAATGAATGATCAAGGCATTTAACAAGAAAGTTAGACGACAAGAGTATCAAGTCGGGGATTTAGTGATCAAACGCATCATACTGCCGCAAGGTGATCCCAGGGGCAAATGGACCCCTACTTACGAAGGGACATTTGTGGTTAAGGACATTTTCTCAGGAGGAGCTATGATTCTAACCACCATGGATGGTGATGAACTTCCTCACCCTGTCAATGCAGACATAGTGAAAAAATACTACACATAATCAAAGACCCGCTAGGTTGACTGGCCTAGGAAAAAATAAGGGCTTCCCGGCGAACCAAAAGGGTTCGGGCAAAAATAAGGGATGAAAATGAAAAAAACTGTACACCCGACAAGTCGAAAACCTGAAAAGGCGGCTTGGGCAAAAAAGGGTATCCCGGTGGACTGAAAACCCAAAAGGGCGGTCCAGGAAAAAATTAGGGATCAAAGCGTAACATTATGTCTCATTGGATCACCTTGCAACCAGACTTCGGTATCGACTGTCAAGCTCGGACGACACCAATCAATCTGATCTACCTTCCACCAAGTAGCAAAGTGATGAGACGCTCAAAGACATAGGGGAAATAACAGAGTTGGAACTCAATGGGATTGTTCACATAGCTGTTTTTTCTTTGTTTTTCACAAATTGTATAAACTCTATCATTTCGGCGGTGTACTCTTACTAGGACGCCAGCCTCTTGTACAAAAAATGCCTATTTACAGGCCAACTTCAAAATCAATATAATTCATTTTCGCAAAGAAATTTCAAATTGTTTTTCCTTTTTCTGTTTTGTTTTGCAAAGAGCATCCAATGTTTATTTTTGATATATGCATTTGACAATAATTGCTGCTCATAAATATTTACATGCGAAACAAAAGACGATTACTCGTAATATCAGAAACAAGGGCAAACAAGAAATGTCCAGACCTTACAGTTTCTCTATTCACCAGGTACAAGGACAAATCTAACTGAAGAATACGATTAAAAATATATTCACTCCCCACAGAGTAAGAGAAGGACAATGGTGTTAATTCTCCCCAGCTGAGGTTCGCAATCGCGAATGAGTCGGTAAGATTCTCCCCAAGCAGAGTTTATCTATCACCAGCACTGGAAGGTTATCCCCAGCGGAGTCAGGAAGATTATCCCCAGTAGAGTCTAGAAGACCATCCCCAGTAGAGTCTGGAAGATTATCCCCAGTGAAGTCCCCACTAAAATATTATCCCCAGCGGAGTTCATTTCTTTCACAAACAGGAAATTCATCCCCAACAGAGTTATCATTACCAGCAACGGTAATTCATCCACAGTCGAGGTTGTTTCTCCAAATCAGAAAATCCTTAGCAGAGCTTCTCTTCTCCATAGAGTCATTCTCTCACCAATATATTCTCCAGCAGCAATCCAGGATTTATTTTCGTCAACTAGAGAACATCATAAAAACAGTGCACGTCCATACATCATCGCATACATATATGCATCATACAACACAATCTCATTTATTTTGAGAACATCATTGCCTGATACATATCATGCATTACATACAGCTAACCTTTGTCTTTCAGGAAAGATACAATCAAATTCTCACAAAAATTCAAGCTATGAAGCCCGGGTACGACCGAATAGTATCTTGATTACTCCATCATATTGTGAAGCCCGAAGAACGACCGGATAACAGTATCGAACTATCACAAAGCCTGGATTACGACCAGATATTGGTATCTCTTAAAAAGCAAGCTATGAAGCCCGGATTAGACCGGATAATAGTTTAATCCCCAACGAGTCGTGAAGCCCGGATTACGACTGGATAACAGCTTGGCAAGTTACTATGAAGCCTGGATTCGACCAAATAGTGGTATAACATAAACACAAGTCGTGAAGCCCAGATTACGACCGGATAACAACTCAGCAAGTTATTGTGAAGCCTGGATTACGACCAAATAGCAATACAAGTTTCTATGAAGCCTGTATTACGACCAAATAGCAGCCAAGAGTACTACGAAGCCTGGATTACGACCAGATAGTGGTATATCTTTAATACAAGTTATGAAGCCCGAATTCGACCGGATAGTATCTTGATTTCCTCCAAACACCATGAAGCCTGGATTTCGACCAGATAGTGGTATGAGACATCGCGAAGCCTGGATTTCGACCAGATAGCGGTAAAAAGCACTAAAGCCTGGATTACGACCAGATAACAGTGAGGGACACTATGAAGCTTGGATTTCGACCAAATAGCAGTCTACCCGGCCAATTACTATGAAGCCCGGATTCGAACGAATATTAGTAGGTCCAACAGTCAAATGGAAGCCCAGATGCGACTGGATAACCACTTGATTTCTTCTGAAGCCTGGATTTCGACCAGATAAGAAGTAGGGTATTGTGAAGCCTGGATTCGACCAGATAAAAATACAAGACACCATGAAGCCTGGATTCAACCAGATAATGGTATGGAACATCGTGAAGCCTGGATTATGACCAGATAGCGGTACAAGACACTATGAAGCTTATATTTCGACCAAATAGCAGTTTACCTGGACAGTTACTAAGAAGCCCAGAGTCGACCGGATATTAGTGTGCCCTAAATTCAGGTTAAAGCCCGGATGCGACCGAATAACAATTTAATTCCTTCTGAAGCCTAGATTACGACCAGATAAGAATTGAGAGATTGCGAAACCTGGATTACGACCGGATAGCAAGTTTAATCTCATCTCCCCAGTAAGTCACTTTAAAGCCTGGATTACGACCAGATAGCAGTCGGTCTTATCACTATGAAGCCTGGATCACGACCAGATAATAGTTCATTCTCACCTCTTCAACTAAGAGACAATTCCTCAATAGAATAACGGACGACCGATGCTCCTAAAATTCAAACAGAGATGATTCACCAGTAGAATAACGGACAACCGAAGCTCCTAAAGTTCTATTTCTCCCAAGACAAAGAACAACATTCCCCAGCAGAATCTTCCTCAACAACAGGTATACAGACTCTCGCTAAGGAATCTCTTATGCGATCGACACTCCTTCGAATGGCATCTTTAAGCCCATCTCCTATCACTCCTTCCAAATGGCATCTGTAAGCCCATCCCCGACATCACAAGACGATTACGACTTCATGCGAGTGCAAATTTCTGGGCACTTTAGTGTTCAATCATCTTCCACCTTCAGATCAAGAAAGGCAGACAAGCCAATCTAAATATTCAGGTTTAAGAAGATTGAACAGGGGCAGATGTTGTACCCCAAAATTTGCCCTCCCATATTTCTCAAAACATTTCAAGAAAGATCCTCAAGTTGCTCAAGGAAGTCCAAGGGTTGACTAGACAAACTCTCTTCTAAGGCAGTCTACCTCAAATTAGGGTTTCATGTTGCATCAAGATGCTTGAGTCCAAGGGATCCCAAATTCTCACCATTTTCCTAATATGTTCTCAAGATCATCCATGTCAAGTTTCAAGCCTTGCAGAGAAAGTTTGCTCAGTCAATTGCTCAAAGGCCTGATAATCGACTATGCTAGGGCAAAAGTCAGTTGTGGCCCATATACAGTCAAACTTCAAGATTTTTGGTCAAAATCCTCATTTTGAAGTATCATTCATCATTTTATAAAGGTTTGATCATGATTCATCAAGGATTGCTCATAATTCATCAAGAACCAAAAGTTGCTAAATTAGGGTTTTGTAGGAAAAGTCAACTCAACTTTGACCAAACATAACTTTCTCATACTTTATCAGAAATTACCCACACAAAGCTCATTTTGAAGAGGATTTCATTCTCTACAATCCATATTCATCTCCCAAGTTCAAAATATGCACCCACAAGAAGTTATGAATTTGGACATTATAGGTCATTTTGAAAAGTCAACAAAAACACATTTTTTGTCAAAGCTTCATACATGAGCATGGAATATCAATTTGAGATGATACCAAAAGGGTTGCTTAGAGGACATCTCAATCTTTCTAAAAAGTCCAAGAACACCTTCAAAGAGTCAAAATTGAGGAAGTTATGCATTGGTGAAGTTGACCCTTTTTTCAAAATTGCCAAAAGTCAACTATGCCTAAATTTGCAAATTTTGCTTAATGGGCCCAATCTTTTGCACTTGTTTTGAGTTGGAAACATGGTACACGAGCCCTATACTTTGCCACTTATCATTATCTTGTTTTTATTATTTATTTTGATTTTTATTTGAATTAAATCATTTTAAATCAAAACAAATCATGAAAAAATCTAAAGCATTGAAAACTCAAGATTTTGTACTTGTTTCAGGTCTCAAATCCAGTTGGCAAGTATTTGAAATCGTGCAAAGCATTGGTGTGGACAAAAAGATTGAATTTGCCTAATTTTAGAAAGATATTCAAAGTGAATCAAATCCAAATCAAAGACATTGATGGAGGAAGATTGAGATCAGTTTTTGAACCCTAATTCAGTCCTTGATATATATTAAACCATTACAGATCAAAAAGGAGGCTAGAAAAAGGTGCATCAAGGAGAACCAAACTTGAAAAAAAAACAAGAAAAAGTGTTGAATCGAATTCCTAGTTTCAAGCAATTACAGGCCTTCCTGACCATCCCAATCACTTCCTGGGATCCCCAGCAAGCAAAACCAATCGAGAGCAAGCATTTCCAGGCCCTGAAACTCGCTGTAAGTCCTCCACGACATTGATATACTTTTGGAATCGAATTGCATCATTATGTTATTTATAGCACGAAACAATCATATCTTCTTGATCCTTAGAACATTTGCAAGCTTTCTGTAATATCCAATTGCATTTTTATGGATTGAATCAAGATTTGCCATTGTTAGGGTCTGTGGTTTCGTTTTAGGTTTTTTGTGTGCATGCAAAATTAGCTCCATAAAGGGTACCATGATGTTCAGGATGACAAGATTGTTCGATCCATGGCATTAGATGTCATTTATATTGCTTATGGAGTATTTTGGAACGAGCCCAGTTTGTAGTGACAGACAAACGTCCGTAGGTAAAAGTCTGGGACTTTTACCAACGGTGCAGGGAGAAAGATGACATACGTGCCTCCAACCCATTCGCTGATTTGAATTTCCACGCGGATTTCTTTTATTTCGTTGGTTCTTAATATAATAATTGTTATTTGTTTTGTATACAAGAAACACGTGTGGCTCAGTTGGTAACCAGGTGGTTGGATAGTGCTTCAGGGCCTAGGTTCGAATCCCAGGTCCCTCAATTTCTTCACATTATTTTTCTTTCAGGGATTACATGCGCGTACAAGGTCAAGGTCTATCATGTGACCTTATCATCCAGCCTGCCAAGTGGCCAGATGGCCAAATCCAAAGGCCAGCAATGAGGGACCATCATGGGCTGCAGTCAACGCGTAGCATCAGATCTTGAGAGTCAACATGGACCACCATGTTTTGGGCCCAGATTTGGATATTCACCCCCCCCCCCCCCCCCTTCAGATTGCTTCCCAGGCCAAATTTCTCTTTATATTTTCTTTTGTTTTTACTTTATTTAATTTTATTTATTTATTTTATTTGCTAACACAAAAATTAATTTTCTTTTATTTAAAAAATCACATAAAATCAACTTTTCATCAAATTCGGTTTAGATTTTATTTTTTGTCAAAAATTAATTAATTAAATTAGATTTTAATTTTAGGTAAACTTTAATTTCTTTTTGTAAATAAATTAAAATTAATTAGAACAATTAGGGTTTTATTTAACTTAATTATATTTTCTTTTTTCTTAAAAATAACCAAAAAACACAAAAAATAGGTCATTTATTTATTTTCATTAATTAATTTAATTAATAATTAGTTGTGTATTTAATTTAAAAACTTAATTCCTTTTTCTTAAAAATAATTAAAAAACAACAAAAACAAATTTTCTTTTAATTAGGTTAGAAAGGGTCAAAACCCTAGTTCTCTCCCGATCTAAATTTCATCGCGCGCGCTTTATTATTATTTTTATCCTATCAATGTAATTGCTCACAAGTTGTAATAGTTTAATTAGGTCTTTTATTTTCATTTATCGCTTTATTATTTAAGGGTTTGTTTTTGGCTATGTAAATACCCGAAGCCTTGTAATAGCGTAGTTTAATTTCCGCACTTTAAATTCCGCAAAATATTAAACTGTTAGATGTATGATATTAGGATGCATGACAAGAATGTATGATTAAATTTAAAACGGTTAGATAACCCTAAAATGTGCAAAGATAATAATCTTAAATTGAATCACTCGCACATGCGCACTCATAGGGTACACTCCCACTTCGGTTGCCTTCGGTAAACAGTCATTAGGTATAGGATGTTTTAGTGGTCGTCCTTTTGTCTCAAATATCAAAGTTGCCTCAGAAAGGTCGCCTCGGATATTGTTGCCTCGAAAAGTTGATCTAAGACATTAGGGTTATTACTAAGACGTCCTAACATTGCTTTAGTGACCGTACGTCCCTTTCGAATTGACCCTCAAACTCCAACGATGGTGCTACCTACTCACTAATAGTGGGATAGCACTATCTAAAGGAAACAAACATAGAACAATTCTTTTTTCGAGTAGGTAGATTAGCTCTTAAGTACTTGCTCAATCTAAACAAACTTTTTCACACTTACACTCCTTTACAAACAAAGTTTTCAAAAAAACACTTCGTAACACTCTTGAAGATAGAAGCAAGAGTTAAATCGAAGTCAAAACAAAAACTTTTCAAAGCACACAAACACAGAAGCAATTTTGAAAATGATGAGCAAGTACCTAAGAGCCCGTAGATAACTACAGATAGAAAGAGTGCTAATACCTTCCCTTTCTATAATCTACCCCCCGTACTCAGAAATATCTCGAAAAAGGAATTTTTATGTGCTTTTTTTCCTTTCCTTTGTTGGATAAAATAAAAGTCGGTGGCGACTCTTGCTTACCGCGACATTTTGCAAACACAAACGCAAAACACAAACCGACATTCCTAAAAAACAGTCCCGGTTCTGGCCATCATATCACAACATCAGTGTTGGATCGTACATGAACTGTTGCTAGAAGGTGATCAGAATAAGTATCAGGATGATATCCGTCTCTGGACCGTACCTGAACTGTTTCTAGGAGATAATCTAGACTAAGTATCAGGATGACATCCGTCTTGGATCGTACGTGAACTGTTGCCAGAAGATGATCAGAATAAGTATCAAGATGATATCCGTCTCTAGACCGTACCTGAACTGTTTCTAGATGAGAGTCTAGAGTAGGTGTCAGGATGACATCCGTTTCTAGATCGTACCTGAACCATTTCTAGATGAGAATCTGGAGAAAGTGTCAGGATGACATCCATTTCAGAATCGTACCTGAACCGTTTCTAGATGATAATATGCTTTATTCAGAATGTTTCCATTGGGAATTCTTGTTTTATTGTTTTGAGAAGAAATCCGCTGAGGAACATTGATTTTGCTTAATTGTACGTGATTCTTCGTTGGAATTCATGTTTAATTCCCCAAGGAATTCAGATGGAGATCTGCCCCTGGTTGTTTGGCATCCTTGAGGGATTCCTTGAATCTTGACTTGACTGCCCCATATGATAGACAATGATCATGCCGTGCCCCCTGGTTGGAAGTGTTTTTCCACTTGAGGTGATCCTTTTCATTGAGAAGGTTTTCTGTTCATTGAATATTTGTCTGCGAATTTCTCTATTGTTGAACAAATAGTCATATGCAAACAATGGTATTTTAAGAATGCAAAGCTTATGTCTGTCTTGAAGTTTTTTTTTTGAAAATTCATTTTTTTTAGTAAAACAAATTTTGCAAGAGAGTGATATCAACTCAGGATTTATAGCAAGTCCTATAGGAGTCAGGATACCTTTTGTAACAGTATGCTTCAGAACTAACCTATGATTCAGTTAGGACTTTTAAGGGTTGTAGTGTGGCCTGGTTCATGGTTTAAGAAACAAAGGATAAAGGCTCAAAGTTTATTTTTACCCACCCACTCTTCGTGATGTTTTTCAGTCCTATGCTTGGTTAATTGTGCATTTAAGTCCCGATTGAGTCTGACATCTTATCCTTGATGTTCCGGTGATGGTTCAGAAATTGAACATTTGTTTGAGAAGGCAGTCATTTTTGTAACCTTTTTTTGTTGAGGATTTGTAGTAACCTCTCTTTTTTTTTTGTTTCGTTATCACTTCTTTTTCCTGAACTATTTCTTTTTGTGATTACAGCCAGCGGGATGCCCCAATTTTTCTTTTTCTTAAGTCTCCTTCATAGGTTTTGACTTAGCGGGCTTTTATTGTGAGAGATGATGATTACCTTCTCTGATGATTATGTGGAACCATCATTGTCTTTTGATTTGGAAGGACGTCTTCGATGCCATTCATTATGTATGAAGTAGAATATTGCGACTGAATATGCATATGAATTAACTGAGAAAAACTACCCTGCCCCAGGTTATGATTAAGGGTTTTAATTTGTGTTAAGAGAAAAACTCCTACTTCTTTGGATCAAAGGGGTTGACTAGGGATTATCCTCCTTATAACTCCACAGTTTGGGATTTGAAACAATGTCTGTACATCGTCGGCAAGGTCTATTCAGAAGCACACTGTATGGATTATGGTATCGTTTTCGTCATCCTCCCTCTAAAGGCTCAAAGCTTTTAATCAAGAGTTGGATATCACAAAAAGGAAGTAAGAAAGCAGTTCAAGCATAGTGCAAACAAATTAATTCAAGATAAACATGTGCAATGCATTGATGAAATAACAAGGTTTGATATGAATAAATGTTCAAACAATCAAAAGAAAATTACAAATTGAAAATTCTAATGAACGAAAAGCCTTCTTGTCAAAACTTGTCACTTCAGATGGTGTGCCTTGGAGGAATGACAGAAAAAAATCCCGTTGACCATATTGTGTGAATTCCAGCACTCCTTCATCAATCAAGTTTTGATTTTTGTATTTTAACATCCAACAATCATCAGTATCATGCCCCAGACTGTTGGAGTGATATGCACACCTTGCATCAGGGTTGTAATTAGGGGAA
Source organism: Vicia faba (assembly GCA_948472305.1). Lineage (NCBI taxonomy): Eukaryota > Viridiplantae > Streptophyta > Magnoliopsida > Fabales > Fabaceae > Vicia > Vicia faba. The sequence continues at coordinate 1,602,541,176 of OX451739.1, forward strand.
GAAGTCCTAGGATTCATATGAGGCCCTATCAACGTAACCAGATTCACCCTCAACATGTGTTGTAAAGCTTGAGACAGCGGCATGTTGAGTTTGGTAAACTCCCTCTTGGGTGTATCCGGCTTACTCTGATTAACCCGTTGTTTTTGGCGAGGTTGTTGTTGGACCCGTGAGGTAGTAGAAATTTGGAAAGGTCAACTCTTCACCAAACTAAACTCTTGTCTTCTAGGAGGTTGATCAATGACTTGGCCCCCAGCCTCGACTGCTTGCTTCATACAGTTGTATCTGTCTTGATGAAGTTTGCTGATAATGGCTCTCAGCTCTTCTTGTCCCCGGGCTAGGCCTTGGATAAGAACCATCTGCCCCATCATCTGGGTTCTCATTGCTTCTACCTCAACTAGTAGTTATTCCAACCGTTCATCCTTGTTGTCTTCAAGACTTTTCTTGGCCAGGTCTCCAGTAAGGAGTGCTTTCAACTCTTCCTGCTCCTGAGTCAGAGTCAGGAACATTTGTGGGAATTGAGCACTTTGAGCTTGAATGTTTTTTATTGTTTGTTCAAGAGCTATTTCTTCTTGCTGAAATAAACAGCGAAGGGGTAAGAAGCTTGTACCTGGAGTACCTGTTATGCAATGACATGTGTGATACGGTGGGAGATCTAACTTGGGATGCTTTGCGTTTTATCGCAAATGTTGCGGTTAGCAAGAGTCGCCATCGACTTTTCTTTTATCCAAAAGGAAAGGCTGAAAAGAACAGGAAAGATCTTTGAGATTGTTTCTTGAGTTCGGGGGGGGGGGGGGGGGGGTAGATTATGAAAAGGGAAGGTGTTAGCACCCTTTTCATCCATAGTTATCTATGGGCTCTTAGTTGCTTTCTAGATCACTTGCTTTTGTTTGAAAACGTGCTTTGTGTGGTTTTTTGAAAGTATTTTGAAAAGGCGCCATCGTTTAGGCAAACTTTGTAATAGTTCTCGTTCGTAAGAACGTATACAAAGTGTTGAGATTTTAAAAATATTTCATGTTTGGAAAAGGTTTTGAAAGTGTTTTAAAACTGTTGGTGTTTGTTTTTGAAAATAAGCAAGAGTATTTGATTTGAAAGTGAGCAAGCAACTAGGAAAAATCTACCTACTCAAAAGTCTTAGTTCATTTCTTCCTTTTCTTTGACATTGTTATCTTACCATTGATTTGGTAAGAAGCCTTATCTTTGGATGTAAAGGGACGGACATGGGTCATCGTATAGCCATGATAGCAATGTTGTGAAATATCTTAGCAATTCTCTTTGAGGGACTAAGATCATTTTGAAAGGCAACATTGATAGCGTCATCGGGGGACTATGATCTTGTATTTTTAATTGCTTTTTGCTAAGATATCTCACATGCATAACATGGCCATTTATGTAAGGCAACAAAGTGGAATTACCCTAAGGGTGCAAGTGTGTAAAGGTGTTAATTTACATGCATTTTTTGTCTTGAATTAGGGTTTCCTAATTTGTTGATTTTATCTTTCCATACAAACCCTAATTTATTAGAATTCATATAAAGCGATAAATTGCGAAAATTAAATATCCTACGCTATTACATCATTAGGGGAGGGGATATACAAATTTAAAAATGGGAATTTCAAGAAATTAAACCTAATTATCTATTACAACCATATTGAATAATGTACAAGAATTTAAATGAAAATAGTATACAAGTATAAGGAAAAAGAAATTGATTTAGTTTTGGATTTTTGTTAAGAGGAAAGGATTTTTGATCTAATTAATTAAGGAAAATAGTTTAATTAAACTAAGAAGAATTTGACCTAAATTAATTTAAAAAAAGGAAATTAATTTAATTAAACAAGCAAGTTTTTAAGGGTTTTTGGTTTTAAAATAAAACATAAGTAATATTAGATGTAAATGAATAGAATTTTTTTTTTTAATTTTTATTGATGAAAATAATAATGATAATAATAATATTAATAATAATAATAAAATAAAAAATAAAATAAAAAATAAAGTCACGGGGGGGGGGGGGGGGGGGGGTTAAAGTTGAATTTGGGAGGTTTGTTAGAAAAAAAAACAGTTTTGAAGTTGGCCCATTATTGTTTTTGTAATCAGAAAAAATAAAAATAATTAAAAAAATAGAGATGGACTATGTGTTATAAGAAAACAGGGGGGGTGATGTTCAGCAAAAATGCTAAGCCCAGGGGGTTAAGGCCCAAGTGCTGCATGATTCAACAAAAAAAGAAATGGAAAAAATTATGAAAATTGCAAAAGGTCTCGCTGGGGCTCGAACCCAGGACCTTCTAATACACGCGCGCTTCTTGTACCACTGGGGTGCCCTATTTCTTCCGTTCATATAATAAAAGCATAAATATATATTAGAAACTGCTTCCTGAAGACAACTTCATCTTCAACCTCGCGCCTAGCCAGACCACCTGCATCTTGTTTATTTCTCATCCATTTGCAAAAGTGTAAACATGAATCTTGTGGCAAATTTCCTCACTATTTCAGAAATGTAAAGCATTAAAACTATAGATCAAAGACGAACATGAATTTTATTGGCCCTAATATGAACCCTAACTTTTCCAGAAACCTCAATCTTAAAATTCTATAAGCTCAAGCAACATAAATGAAAACTATGGACATGGTTAGCTTCAGGGCAATGATATCTACATTTTATCTTTGAAAATGGAAGCCTAACAATGCCTATATAAATAATTCAAAAGTCAGAAAACTCACCTTGCAAGAGGGTATCGTGTTTTGAGTTGGAGCAGCTTCCAAGGTGTTGTAATGATCCTGTTAGCTTCCTCAAGTTCCCAGGAAACTAATGCAATGCTTAGCTTGAGTTATGGATGGCTGAATCGTGTTGGAGAAGTCAAGGTGCAAGGTGTTGTTTTTGAAAATGGTGGATGGTGATGAAGGTGTTACAATTATGTTGCAGATGTTGTAATTGTTTGTATATGTTATTTAGAAGCTTTTGAAAGTAAAAGGCCAAGAAACGCACGAGCAAATTTAGAGATTGGGTTCAAAACTCAAACGACAAGTCTTGAGATGTTTTTGGTGGTTATGTGCTTTAGGGGGTTTCAGAGCTTGAGCATGCGTGTGTTAGCTTGCAAATGACTTGTATATTTATAGGCAAGAGGTCTTGTATGTTACAACAAGCCAAAATTTGAAATCTCAAGTTGTAGCATCTTTACTTGTTTTTGAAGCAATGTTGAAACATCTTGTTCCAAGGCATGGTACATGGCTGCATAAAGTGGTTAGTACTTTAGACATGCTTGATTTTGGTTTATAGGGTTTGTGTGTGCAGAAAGAACAAGTTCAATGCTCAAGGAGAGTGGACCTTGTGATTAAAGCCACTTTTCCAAAATGGAACTGTGAACTTTCTTCCAAAAATAGAAATACAACTTGGATAATGGCTCAAATACTTGGAAAATGGTTCTATCAGTTGTTTAAACATTTAATTAAGGAGTGAATTTCAAGTTAGAAGCCTGCAAAGTGAGATTATGCAGCATGGCTATGTGATTTGGTCCATTGTCATCACAAATTCTGCCTTGTAAAACAACTTGAAACCCTAACTTCTTGCCTTTGATTCTCCTTGCTCAAAAATGATCTCAAGGAGTTCTTGGACATTTTAGAAAGCTTGTAATGTGCTCTAAAACCCCTCTTTGAATCACTTTTTCAAAATCTAATTGGAACTATCTGAAACTTGGCCATGAAGTTAGGTCAAAATCCTGCCTAAACTAGGACAAAATTTCACTAAGTTTCTAAGTTTCATGAACATGTATTCACAAAATCATAACTTGAAATCCATACATTTCTATGAGGAGTTATGTTCAAAAATGTTTTAGATCTCATTGGGATCTACAATTTTCATGTTGAAAGTTTCCTTTGAATCATTTTGCATCATGGTGAAAAATTGGCTCAAAGTTGTGAAAAAATATGAAGTTTTCAACACTTAGAAAAATTTCTAAGTTTGGAAATTTGACTTTTCAAAATGAAATCTTGACTTTTTGATTTCTTGATGAACAAGTTTCATATTTTGACATGTTTTGATGAATTGTGATCTTTGACACTTGATTTTGACCAAAAAGTCAAAGTTTGACTTTTCAGTGTGTAGTTGACTTTTGATCAGTTGACTGAAAATCAACTTTCAATTAATTGACCTTGAGCAATGTTTTGAGTCATGAAATTAGGTAAAAATGATGCAATTTAATCCTTGAGATCATGTTTCCAACCAATCAACCATTTGCTAGGTCAAAAATCAGAAATTGCATTTTCTCAGTCAAAACCCTAATTTTGACCATTTTTCCCTTTTGATAATCTGATCAAATTTCTTGAGGAATTATGGTCCAAAATTGATAAAATGACATATATGAGTTCACAATGTTGATATGGATAAAAAAATATGAGGTTTGACTGTAAATTGGCCACAATTGACTTTTTTTCCCTAATACAACTAATTTTTAGGTCAACTAATCAATTGACTGAGCAAAAATGTGATCCAAGACTTGAAACTTGACATGAGAAATCTTGAGGATCCATAATGATCCATGAAAGTCATATGAGGCATTAAAAGTTCAATTATCACTGTGCAATCTCAAACCCTAATTTTCAATCATCAATGCTTAAGGAGGTGTCTTGAACTGATCAACCCTAGTGCAGTCTTGAACCAAAGGAGATCTTGTGAGAAATTACTTGATAAATGAGAGGGAAAATTTTGGGGTACAACAGATGACCCTGTTCAATCTTCTTAAACCTGAAGAGTTAGATTGGCAGATCCGCCATTCGTGACTTGAAGGTGGAAGATGATTGAACACTAGAGTGCCCAGAAATTTGCACTCGAAAATGAATTATGAATGGGCTTATAGATTCCATTTGGAGGAATTATGGTAAACACTGGAAGAAATATCAGCACAAATCTCTTGTTGATTCATACTAAAACTTGATGTTTTACTTGTGAGAAAAAGAGTTAGTAAAATGCAGATGTATGTAGGATGTTCACTAGAGGTGGTATTATGCTAAACGCATCTTGTATGTACATGCTATGATGTATGAATGTGAGATGTCTGTTTTTGTCCGGGAAAATAAATCCCCGACTGTCGCTGAGGAGTTTTGGGAAGTTGACTCCCGGATTACCGTTTGGGATGAAGAATATACATATCTTCAAACTTTGTTGAAAGGATGCTTCCGCTGGGGAATATCTCTTGAACATCGGCTATTATCTGGTTAGATCCAGGCTTCACAACTTGATGAGAATGAGGAAGTCTACTGCTATCTAGTAGGATCTAGGCTTCACGGTAACTTTCTGGGGAAGAAATAAATTAACTGTTATCTGGTCGGATTCCAGGCTTTGCAGAAAATTTCTTGAAATTAAACTGTCATCTGGTCGGATCCAGGCTTTACAACAACTTTCTAAGGATAAGGAAGTTAACCGTTATCTGGTCGGATCCAGGCTTTGGTAACTTTGAAGTGGTAACTAACTATCTGGTCGGGTCCAGGTTTCATGGTTTTTGGAAAGTCGTACTATTATCTGGTCGGGTCCAGGCTTCACAGTGTCTCTTTGGGGATCACAGTTGATTGTTATCTGGTCGGGTCCAGGCTTCACAGTGTCTCTCTAGGGATCACAGTTGATTGTTATCTAGTCGGGCTCCAGGTTTCACAATAACTTGCTGGAAAACTGATATCTGGTCGGTCTAGGTTTTATAACGAATTTTTGAGGGTAATTGCTATCTGGTCGGATCCAGGATTCACAATAAATTGTTTGAGTAGAGGTAAACTCTACTGGGGAAAAGAAGTTTTACTAGTGATTTTGTAGGAATTAAACTGTTATCTGGTCGGGTCCAGGCTTCAACAATTTTGAACTTGAGGTTAACTGGTATCTGGTCGGGTCTAGGTTTTAGAAACTCAAACTATTATCTGGTCGGGTCCAGGTTTCAGCAATTGATAAAGTCAAACTAATATCTGGTCGGGTCCAAGATTTAGTAACTTAAAATTGAGATTAACTGTTATCTGGTCGGGTCCAGGTTTCAGAAACTCAAACTGTTATCTGGTCGGGTCCAGGTTTTAGTAATTGAAGAGTTACACCATTATCTGGTCAGGTCCAGGATTCCTAGTGTTTGGAAATTTGTACTAATATCTGGTCGGGTCCAGGCTTCATAATATCTTTTGGAGATGGTAAAGGTTTTGTTGATGACTTTACTGGGGATTAGGGGTTGTGGCCCTATGATTCGTAATAATCTGAAAGTCAAACTCAAGCTGGAGAGTGTAGACTCAGTAGGGGAGGACAGACTCATCTTGGGGAGGTAACAGGCTCAGCTGAAGAAGATAGACTAAAGCCGGAGAACTTTGTACTTAGCTGGGGAGTTATGTTATCCTCCGTTGTTGGGGGAAATAAACCCTGTTGGGAAAATAAACCCTGTCGATAAACTGTTGAAGTGGTGAATTCTTTTAGGAAGAGATCCACAAGGCCTCTACTTGTAAGACTCGACTTAGCTAGGGAAGAGCTTCCAAGATATTGAGACTCTGGTTGGAGACTATCTTATGCAAAGATACTTTGCGAGTAACTTTGTTTAGGAGGATGTTAATGAAATAACTCTGTGGGGGCATCCCATATACATTAAAGAGGTGTTTGTTACCGCTTAGGTCATATGTGCCAACAATTTTAATTATGTATGCATATGTTCATTAAATTTTAGTCATTGGACAAGTTTGCATTCAAAACAAAGACATGAAGTTTTCACTTCAAAGTATATTTGTATTGGTAATTTGCCTGTGAATAGGCGTTTTTGTACAAAGAGACAAAGATCCTAGTAAGAGTAAATCATAGAAAAGGAAGACAAAATTGAAAACAAAACCAATAGCCATGTGAAATGATCTCATCGCCTTCTAACTCTACTATTTCCCCAATGTTTTCGAATGCCCCTTGCCGTTGACAGAAGTTGATTGGATTGATCTTGGACCGTTTGAACTCGGACCTTGGTGATAAAGTTGACTGTGGTGAATCCACGGGACATAGTCATATGCTTTTAATCCTTAACTTTTTCCTGGACCGCCCTTTCGGGTTTTCAGCTCACCAGGATACCCATTTTTGCCCAAGTCTCCCTTTCGGGTTTTCAACTTGCCGGGTGTGCAATCTTTTGTATGTATCCCTAATTTTCCCCCAAACCTTTTGGTTTGCTGGGACACCCTTATTTTGCCTAGGTGTGTCAACCTAGCAGGTCTCTTATGTGTAGTATTTTTAAACTATGTTTGTGTTGATAGTATGTGGGAAATCTTCACCATCCATGGTAGTCAGCATCATGGCACCACCAGAGAACACTCTCTTGACAAAAAATGGCCCTTCATAAGTGGGAGTCCATTTGCCTCTGGGGTCTCCTTGTGGCAGAAAGATGCGCTTTATCACCAAGTCACCAGCTTGATATACTCGAGGCTTGATCTTTTTGTTGAAATCCTTGATCATACATTTTTGGTATGTCTGACCATGACAAACAGTAGCCAATCATTTTTCGTCGATCAAGTTCAGCTAATCCAATCTCGTTTGAATCCACTCGTCTTCGCTTAAGCCTGCTTAATTCATAATCCTCAGCGAGGGAATCTGAACCTCCACTGGAAAAACAGCTTCCATGCTATAGACTAGAGAAAAGGGAGTTGACCCAGTTGATGTTCTAGCTAAAGTGTGGTAGCCATGTAGAGCAAACGACAACATCTCATGCCAATCCTTATAGGTTACTACCATCTTCTGCACAATCTTCTTGATGTTTTTGTTGGCTGCTTCGACGATGCCATTCATTTTCGGTCTATATGGAGAAGAATTGTGATGCTTGATCTTAAACTGAGTGCAAAGCTCAGTAATCATAGCATTGTTGAGGTTAGTCTCATTGTCGGTGATAATCCTTTATGGGATTCCATAGCGGAAAATGAGGTTGTGTCAGATGAATCTAGCTACCACATTCTTGGTGACCGAGGCAAAAGAGGCGTCTTCGACCCACTTGGTGAAATAGTCGATAGCGACAAGAATAAAGCGATGTCCTTGGAAGCGGTGGGCTTGATTTCTCCAATCATATCAATGCCCCACATTGCAAATGGCCACAGAGCGATCATGACATTCAGAGGGATAGGAGGCACATGGACCTTGTCAGCATAGATTTGGCATTTGTGACAAGTCCTAAAGTGTTGATGGCAATCAGCCTCCATCGTTGACCAATAGTAGCCAGCTCTTAAGATTTTCTTAGCCATTGTATGTCCACTTGAGTGAGTACCAAATATTCCATCGTGCATGTTTTCCATGATTTCCTCTGCCTCCTTCTTGTCCATACATCGGAGTAGAGTAGAGTCATGGTTGCGCTTGTACAATATCCCGTTACTTAGGAAGAATTTGGCTGCAAATATTCGTAATAATTTTCTGTCATTGATGGATGCTCCCTCTGGATACTCTTGTGCTTCAAGATACCTCATCACCTCATGGTACCATGGCTTTTCCGCGCCGGTGTTAAGTTCACAGCAATGTACGGGTTCATCGAATCTTTCAATTGTAATCATGGGGGCTTCGTTGTCCCATCTGACTTTGAACATTGAAGACATGGTTGCCAAAGCGTCGGCTAGCTGATTTTCTTCCCTAGGGAAGTGCTCAAAAGTGATTTCTTCGAAGTAGGGAATCAGGGATAGCACAAGTTCCTTGTAAGGGATGAGATTAGGGTGCTTAGTGTCCCAATATCCTTTTACTTGTCTAATCACTAGATCGGAATCCCCAAACACACTTAAATGCTTGATCCTCAAGTCAATGGTACCTTTTAAACCCAAGATGCACACTTCATATTCAGCCATATTGTTCATGCAATCGAAGCATAGTCTGGCAGTGAAAAGAGTGTGGCAACCTTCAGGAGAGATGATCACAACAACAATTCTGTTACCCAAGGCGTTAGAAGCCCCATCAAATACCATAGTCCATTGGGATCCTTGTTCAGGTCCGTCATATGGTCCAGATTTCGCACAATCGGTCACCAACATGATATTCTCATCAGGGAAGTCAAAGTTCATTGACTGATAATCATCCATAGCTTGATGGGCCAAATGATCTGCTAACACGCTTCCTTTGATGGCCTTTTGAGTAGTGTATTGAATGTCGTACTCAGTCAGGATCATTTTCCATCTGGTTATCCGTCCAGAAAGGGCATGTTTCTCGAAAATGTACTTGATTGGGTCCATTTTAGAAATCAACAGAGTGGTATGAGTCAACATATACTGTCTTAGCCGGCGAGCAGCCCATGCTAGAGCGCAACAAGTTTTCTCGAGCAGTGAATATCTGGTTTCACAGTCGGTAAACTTTTTGCTCAGGTAATAAATAGCATGCTCTTTTTGTCCAGACTCATCATATTGGCCCAAAACATACCCCATAGAGTTCTCTAGTACTGTCAAGTACATGATCAAGGGTCTTCCTTCAACTGGAGGTATGAGAATATGAGGTTCTTATAGATACTCTTTGATTTTGTCGAAGGCAGCTTGGCACTCATCATTCCATCTAACTACCTGATCTTTCCTCAAGAGTTTGAAGATTGGCTCACAAGTAGCAGTTAAGTGTGATATGAAGCGGGAAATGTAATTGAGACGACCCAAGAAACCTCTAATTTCCTTTTCAGAATGAGGGACTGGCATTTCTTGGATGGCCTTTACCTTGGCAGGATCAACTTCAATGCCTTTATTGCTGACAACAAATCCTAGAAGTTTTCCATATCGTACTCCAAACGTGCACTTGTTAGGGTTTAACCTTAGTTTGTACTTTTCAGCCTTTCGAATATTTTGTACAGGTGATCGAGATGTACCTCTTCAGTTTGTGATCTGGCAATAATATCGTCCATATATACCTCTATTTCATGATGTATCATGTCATGAAACAAAGCTACCATAGCTCTTTGATATGTTGCCCTTGCATTCTTCAATCCGAACGACATGACCTTGTAACAAAAGGTGCCAAATTGCGTAATGACATCAGTCTTCTCCATATCTTCAGGATCCATCCTTATTTTATTATAGCTCGAGAAACCATCCATGAATGAGAAGACTTTATGCTGAGCAGTGTTGTCGATCAAGACGTCAATGTGTGATAGAGGGAAATCATCCTTGGGGCTTGCCCTATTCAGATCCCTATAGTCTCCACACATGCAAACTTTTCCGTCCTTCTTCGGCACTGGCACCATATTAGCAACCCATTGGGGATATGATGTCACAACTAGGAATCCTGCATCAAATTGTTTCATCACCTCAGCTTTGATCTTTTCAGACATATCAGGCCTCATGCGACGGACCTTTTGTTTGACGGGAGGACAATCTTCTCTTGTCGGCAGACGATGAACTACGATGTCGGTATCCAACCCAGGCATATCTTCATAAGACCAAGCAAATACTTCCACATAATCATGCAACATCTGAACCAACCTGCTCTTGACACTGCTTTCCAAATTAGCGCCGATCTTGTTTTCCTTCTTATCTGACTCAGTACCCAGATTGATGAATTCAACTGACTCTTTGTGCGGTTGAATAGCTTTTTCCTCTTGTAATAGAAGTCTGGCTAGTTCTCCCGGTATTTCGTAATCTTCCTCGCCTTCGTCTTCGGCTTGGTTAATTGGGCATTCAAAGTCATAGTCGAAAATAGTAGAGTCTTTGGCAATAGGATCCAGAGTGGATGAGGACCTGCAAGAGTGTGTGTGTGTGTGTGTGTGCATGTAAGATACATGGCTATTTTTGAAAATGTATTTGAAAGAAAGGAAAGACAATGAACATAAATATTTGAATGCAAAAGAGTCTAATGTACTGAATGATCATATGATTAGATGAACATAAATAAAACCCTTGACAAATGGACCAAAGTGCCCCGGGCCAGGCACATGGCTTAAAAGTCATTGTTAAAATATTACAGACAACATGTTCTTGAATCGAAAGAAAGACAATAACAAGTAGATTACTCCTCAATGAAGGAAATGGGCACGAAGTTCTTTGCATGCCAATTCTTTAGCTCTGTTGTAGTTGGATACACCCAATCTTCAAATACAACTTCTTCATCAGAATCACCCACAGCGTTGACTTCATGGCTTCCAATGCGGTGAGGTGGCTTTCCAACACGAGCACGTCTCACTTCCTTATGAGCTTTGATGGTGAAACCCAAACCAAACTTGTATGCTTTAAATGGGATATCAAGGAGTTACCCCCAAGTATCATAGTTTCCTTCTTCAATTGTTGCACGAGCATCTTTGACTGAAACCATCTTCGGTGTGGCCTTAACAGCTTTAGACTCATCATAAGAACATTTGGTAACAACAATCATTGGTTGCACGACTTCAAACGCTTTACATGGGGTTTCAATGAATTCCCCATCCATCTCTACGTATTTGAACGAGTTAAGGTGGCTTACCATAAACTATTCTTCTCCACACACGGTGACTATTCTTCCCTTGACTGGATTTTTGAGTTTCTGATGGAGAGTTGAGGTTACTGCCCCAGCTTTATGGATCCACGGGTGGCCTAATAGACAAGAATAGGTAGGACAAATATCCATAATATAGAAGGTGGAGTTGAAGATTTGATAGCCCACTGTTGTACCCCAAAATTTGCCCTTGCATTTTTCCTCAAGAAATCACATCTTCAGGCGTTTCCTGATTTTTCAAACTGGCTCAAGAATCGGTCAAACAGACTTTTCTCGTCAGTCAGACAAAATTAGGGTTTTCATTGGTTTTCATGGCTCTAGAACAGTTCATACAGTTTGCTTAGGGTTTTGGTTGATTTTGGTTCAACTTCGATCAGGCGAACGCTTCTTTGGCATTTAATCAGGAACTAGGTTTTTGTGCGCAGATTTTTAGAAAGACTAATTCTGCAGTGCTTTTCAAGTTTATTCTGAGATGTGGACTGAAACATTTGGATTGAATTCGCAGTGTTTGACTAAATCAGTGAAAAGAGACATTGGGATTGAATTTGCGTTTGCTGGATTTAATCAGTGAAAAGGGGCAGATGGACGTTTTGTTTAATTAACTGTCGCTTGGTTTGAAATTATGCGTTGCTTTGGATAATTGGAGCGCCAGGTTTGTCATAAGACCACAATGTTTATTTAATTGTTTATTATTCTGAGTTTAAATAATTCGAATTTATTTTCAATTATTATAATTTAAAGAATTATAAATAATAAAGTAAACAATTGAAAGAAGAAAAGAATTAATTGGATAAAAGGAATTTTTATTTCATCTTTAAATATTTGTTACAATTGTTATTCAAATACGAGTATTCATTTACAAAGTATTTATAATAATGATATTACATTTATTTAAATTTAAATAAAACTATCCTAATATTTTTCTAAGTCTTCAATTCTTCATCCTCCATCTTTTGCTTTTCCTCTCCATTTAATTTTTATCTGCGAAAGAAAGAAGAAAAAGTCAGAAGCAGATAAATAATTAAAAGCAGACAGATAAAAATGAGATTCATCATTAAAAGCAACTGGCCGGAATCAGTTCGCCCTCTCTGCAAATCACGAGATTTCTCCCGGTTCACAGAGAGGGATGAAAAATGTTTGCAACAAAATATGAATGCACAAAATAAAAATTTCACATTTCAAATTGGTCAACCAACTGCATAGTTCAAAGCAAGACAGCATGTGCAAATACAAAGTCCAAGTTACAAACTGAATGGCCTAAAGCAAGTCACAATTTCAAAACTCAGTTCCAATGTCAAACTAAACAACAAGCTGCCAAAAGATATCTCAAGATACCAAAGTACCATCAATACTGTCAAGAAGCAGAAAAGAAGACAAAATATGCAGAGCTAAAAATGCAAGCAAAAATTCAAAGTCATCATTTTCCACCAGTTGCGTTTTCAGTAAAAAGGACAGATTCTAAACAATATTTTATGCTGTAATTTGTACTAGAGAGAGAGGAAAGAGAGAGAAGAAATAGGCTTACAGGTTTAGGCTTGAGGCATAGGAAAATATAGAAAACAAAAACTGCAATGAAACAGTGAGACAGAAGGCAGAAATATGAAGAATTTAGAATGCAAACAAAACTGTCAATGAAAAGTAACAGAAGCATCTTTCCATGTAAAAACCTTGCATATCTGCCCATCAGTTGGACCCAAAAGAAAAAAGAGAAAAAATCTGAAACATTCAAAATCATAGGCGCCAAAGAGCCAAAACAGATATACAAAAAAACATCACAAAAGCTCAAGCCAAGCCCTCTTAACCTGTCAACAAAATGGTCCAGGCCACAACCTAAAAACCTAAAAAAAGCCATATACTAGTCAAGAAGCCTCACAAACCTGTCCAGCTCTAAACCTAAGCCACAAAAGCCTTAAAACCACAAACTTCAAACAGATATAACCTGCTAAGCCTAACCTGAAGCATAGCCTCCCAAAACCTGAACCAGCACATTCAAGCACAAAACCAGTTGACAAGAACACAAACTTTGAAGCAACTGATAAACAAACAGAAATCAAGCAACAAAAGCCTTAGACCCTCAAAACCCGCTGAAGCAAAAAGCATAAGCATATTCAAACAGCTTAAGCCAAAGAGCCTGCTGAAGCCAAAAACCTTTCAAGCACACAAATAACCATTCAAGCGAAACCTTCATCTGTCAAGCCATCAAACCCTCAGAACTCAAGGAGTTCATCATAGGGATATTCACCAACCAACAGAATCAACAAATATTCAAACATACCAACCAACACATCCAAGCAACTCAAGGCAACCAAAAGAAGGAGATAAAGAAGCATACTCAGAAACACACAGGGTCAAACATCACAAGGGCCCTCAGAAAACTTCATCATTGGGCAAAGGTTCAAATAAATCTCAAGCATACAAAGGCGACCAGAAGAAGATAAGGCAACCATAAGAAGAAGATAAAGAAGCGTACATAGGCAAAGGCAAGGCTAACAGCAAGAAGGAGAAAGAATTAACAAAAAGTTCTCAGGCATTATCATCATCAAACCAACAAGCAAAGTAACACAGAGTACCGTGGATTCAAAGCTAGCGAACATCACCGTCTCTCCGCCCGTTAAGCCTCCAAACGCCTCCTAATCTCCTCCTCCAACGAAGGTAACATATTTTGTCCTTCTCTTCACACCTCAAACAAAAAACGCGTGATCAGAATCAATGACGAGGCTTAATAATAATCAGAGCATAAAACTAAACATGCAAGACCTCTAAGGTTCGAAACCCTAAAATTTAAAACAGAACTATCACCTTATAGTCTCGTTGGACCGAAGAAAGAGAGGAGGTGATGATGGCGTTGGTGGCTGGGCAAGGGACATTGTTCTGAATCCATGGCGAAAGGGCGAACGAAGGAGGAAGACGAAGTGAAGTAGACGGCGCTGTAACCCTAAACCTTACACCAAATGAACGAAACAATTAAGCCCCTTTGCAAAATGTTTTACTCAGAATATGGGCCTGGCCCTTTTCTAAAAAGCCTAAAGCCCATTCTTTTAAGACTAAAAACATTTTTATCTTAACATCTTTTATCACTTAATCCAATACCTCAATTTTTGTTCTAATTTTGTATAAAGATATTAATTAAAACAAACTTGAAATATTAATTTTCTCAAAAAAAACATTTTCCTTTTCCTTTTATACATAAAATGATTAAGTAAATAAAAAAAATACTTTTCTTTAAAGACATTAATATATAGAATTTGAATTTTTTTTTTCTTTTCTTAAAAAACTTTCATACATAAATACATAATTCTTTCTTTAAGATAACACATTTCTTTTCTTAAAAGTATTCTTTGTATATAAATCATAATTACATAATTTTTCCTTTTAGATAAATACTTTTCTTTTTTTTAAAGATATTATCTTTGTACATTAATACTAAAAAATACATATAATTAAAATTTAAAACATTTTTTCCTTTCTTTTAATTAAGATACTTTTGTACCTATTAAATAAATATACAAGATTACCAAAAATTAAATAAAGAAAGCATTTAATTCTCTTCATTAGGTTAACAATACTTAATCTTCACATTAAATTCGCATTTTCTTAACTTGTAAATAAATCTCATACATGTACACTTACACCTACACAATACACTTTACATTTGATACACATACAATTACTATTCTTATACATTGCTATACGTTACATTTACACTTTTATCGCAATTCGATTTGGTTGTAAATTATTGGACACTACATTCCTAAAGTCTCATCCCCATTTGTAAATTTGTACCCCCACTCCCGGATACTATTTGTAATAGCGTAGACTTTAAAATTCCCGCAATTTATCGCTTTCCAATTATACCATGATTAGACCTAGGGTTTGCATGTACATAAAATCAAACGCTAGATAACCTAGTACAAGACAAATACATGAAATCAACACACAATCACACTTGCACCCCCTAGGGTAATCCCACATGTTGCCTTCCAAAATGGGCCATGCTTGCACGTCGAGTTTCTTTGGCAAAACAAATTCAAATGATCATAAGTCCCTCGATGACGCTTTCGAAAGTTGCCTAAAACAGAATAATCATAGTCCCTTCAAGCAAATTGCCAAAGACACTTGGCACCATTGCATTCATGGTCCGTACGATGACCCGCGCCTGTCCCAATCACATCCTAAACGCAAGATTGTCCACCAAATTCAATGGTGGAACAAAATTGTTAAAAAGGGTTAAAAACATAGAGAAAACCTTTGAGTACAATAGGGGTAGACCAAACTCTTAGTTACTTGAGATCAACTTGCAAAAACACTTGCCTCCCTTTCAAACCACACTCCACAAACACTTTCAAAACAAACTCTTTGAAACATCTTTTCGAAAAGACACGCACTTTTGTAAAACACTCAAACACGAGTCAATTACATTGGTGTCCGAAACAAAGGCGTCTATTTCAAAAACATTTTCAAAACACACACATACACCACAATTTCAAGCAATCAAAAATCAAGGCAAGTGATCTAAAAACCAAGTAACTAAGAGCCCATGGATAACCATGGATGAAAAGGGTGCTAATACCTTCCCTTTTCATAATCTACCCCCCGAACCCACGAAACATCTCAAAAGGTTTTTCCTGTGCTTTTTAACATTTCCTTTAGGATAAAGTAAAAAGTCGGTGGCGACTCTTGCTAAACCGAACAAGTGCGAATACAAACGCAAAACTCAAGTCAGTTCTTCCACCGTATCACAGAAGTGGCGACTCTGCTGGGGAGATTTTTTTAAGTGGGGTTACCTTAGGGTTTAGATCACCTTTGTTTTCAATTGATTGCTTTGTTTGCTTTTACATTTGTGGACTTTGCATCGGAGTTTCATAGATCCTATCCCGGATCTGGGGAATACCCTTTTAGGTAGCATAATCTGTGAGGGACCTGTCCGGGGTATACCGACATGGGTGAAGCAGTGGCTACGTTGGTGTGGCGCCTTGGTCTGTACCGATATCCCTTGTGTTGAAACGAGGAGAATATGGGTCTTCCACGGAGTCATTAAGCACCAACCGACCTTAGAACCCTAAATTGACCCAACTTGGCCATAGAACAGTAGCAGTATGCTACACTCATTGAGGCTAAACTCTCGCGATGGTTCCGGCCGCAAGAAAAGATAGCGATGCTGGAGTTATGACCGATTGAGGGTAGTCAGTGATATTGAGATCCTCTAGAACCCGGTTACTTTTGATAGGACAGGTCTTAACCGACGAAACTGAAAGAGGGTAGTACCTGAACTTCATGCAAGCCTAAACCTAAGGACTTGTTTGCTCTGTGTGAATATGTTTGCTTGTATATACACTCATTTGCTTTTACATGCATGTGCATAATATCATGACAGCATACCATAGCATTTTCAATAACCATTTCAAGAATCTCGAGGGTTCTTTTTGATGCAGGGTTACGTTGAACTAGACGTCTACCAAAGGGAAGGAGGTTTCTCCTTTAACAAACGCCAATCAAAGTTCAAGTGTAGCAACTTGAATCAGGGGCTATGACCCACTCGACATGGTGAGCTTGATTCTTGTGGAAAGACATCCACAGGTGCACAGTTCTCCAATCAAAGATCAAATACAATAACTTGAATCAGTGGCTATGACCCACTTGACATGGTGAGCTTGATTCTCGTGGAAAGACATCCACTGGTGAAAAGGTCTCCAATCCAAGAGCAAAGTTCAACCTCTAACATTTTTTTTTGTTTACCCCAAGAGATCCTTGAAAACATTGCATATATATCATACATATCATTGCATAACAGGTTTCTCCCATACAAGTCTCCTTATTCTTCCTACTGTTTATTTCAGTAAGATGGATATGGAACAAACAGTGAAAGATCTTCAAGCTCAAAATGCTCAATTCCAACAAATGCTGCTGGCTATGGGTAAAGGGCAAGAAGATCTGACCGCTCTTCTTCTCAAAGACAAGAAGAAGAAGTCCAAGAAGGCAGTCCGCATCCTGAACTTTAGGAGAAGACCTAAGACCCAAGACCTTGCAACTCCATCCAGCACAGGAGGTAGTCTTGAAGAAGACCACAATGTGGAGATTGTTGAAGAAGAAGCTGACTACTCCGAAGGGCAATATCCTCTCGTTGATGACAAGTACAAAGATTTGGAGGATCGCCTCAGTGCTATGGAGATCCAACAAATACCTGGCTTGGATCTAGGAGACATGGGCCTAGTTCCTGGATTGGTCATCCCTTCAAAGTTCAAAGTTCCTACCTTTGCTCTGTACGATGGAGTCTCTTACCCTAAGATGCATCTAAAGTCTTATGTCCGCAAGATTCAACCATACACAGCTGATAAGAGGCTTTGGATCCATTTCTTCCAAGAAAGTCTGATAGGGGCTCAACTCGAGTGGTTCTATCAATTGGAGAGTTCTCGCATCCACACCTGGGAAGATCTAGCCAGGGCTTTTTACGAACAGTATCATTACAATGCTGATCTTGCACCAACTCGTGTGCAGTTGCAGAATATGACCATGGGCTCCGATGAGAGCTTCAAAGGGTATGCTAAAAAATGGAGAGATCTGGCTGGTAGGGTGCAACCACCTTTAACTGACAGAGAGCTGATTGACATCTTCATGGGAACTTTGACAGGGCCTTTCTTCAAGCACTTAATTGGAAGCTCCTCAGCTGGGTTCACCGAGCTAATACTGACCGGTGAAAGGGTCGAAGCTGGCATCAAAAGTGGAAAGATCCAAGGAGCTACAACCTCCGATACTCGGATAATTCCCTACAACGGAAAGAAGGAGTCCAATGCCGCGAGCAGTCAAAAGGGTCGTCTTGACCAACATGTAGGGGCAGTCGTGATCTCTAACCCTACACCTGCTCAGCAAAGACAGGGGCATCAGCGTAAGGAAGTCGCACCTAGGAGGCAGTTCACCAACATCAACATGCCACTGTCTCAAGCACTGCAACACTTGTTGAAAATGGATCTGATTACATTGAGGGCTCCTCTCCGGAACCCAAATACTTATGCTCCTACCTATCATCCCAATGAAAGGTGTGCATACCACTCTGACAGTCCGGGACACGACACCGACAACTGTTGGCCTCTGAAGAACAAGATCCAAGACATGATTGATGCCAAGGAGATCGAGTTTGACTCTCCAGAGACTCCAGCGTGATCACTGCTCCTATGCCAGCTCATTGAGATTGTGTTTGTTTCATTCTGAATTTTCAAAGTTGTAATCTTTTATCATTCAAACAATTATCTTTTAATGTTAAACTCTGTTTCATTAATGCATCGCATATGTTTGTCTTGAATTCATCTATTCGTTTTCACTACTCTTATGCTTTTCTTTATGATATTTGACTCTTGATAAAAAGCTGCAAGCCTTTAGAGGGAGGATGACGAAACAATACCATAATCTCATACAGTATGCTTTTGAACAGACCTCGCTGATGATGTACAGGCATTTCTTTCAATTCCCAAACACTGGAGTTATAAGGAAGTTAATCCCTAGTCAACCCCTTCGAGCCAAAGAAGTAGGAGTTTTCTATTCTAAATGATCAAAACCTTTGATATAAACCTGGGGCAGGGTAGTACCTCAGTTAATTCAAAAGAAAATGCGCATTGAAGTCGCAAACTCTCAGTTCGTAACACAACGAACGACGTCAAAAAAAGAAAAGCATTCCCTTGGAATCAAAAGACAGTGATGGTTCCCTATCACATAGGCAGTCAATCTCTCAAAAGAGAAAAGCCCACCAAGCCAAAACCTGTAAATGAGGCTTAAGAAAGCTGGGGCATCCTGCTGATTGTAATCTCAAAAAATGGGAACAGTCAGGCAAAAGTTAGGGATAACAAATCAAAATAGTGAGGTCATTACAAATCCTCAACAACATGAAAAATGTTGAAAAAGAAAAAGGAGATGATGACTGTCTCCCCAAATTCAACTGGTGAACCATCGCCCAAAAGTCGTTCCAAACTCAAAACAGAGTACGACGCACAATTAACTGAGCTTAGGGTTGAAGAACATCACGAAGAGCGGGTGGGTACAAATATACTTTGAGCCTTTATCCTTTGTTTCTTAAACCATGAACCAAGCCACGTTACAACCCTTCAAAAGTCCTAATTGAAGCATGGGTTAGTTCGAAAGCATACTGTTACAAAAGGTATCTTGACTCCTGTAAGGCTTTGCTCTAAGATCTGGTGTTGACTTGTCTTATAAAAAGTTTTCTGCTAAAAAACGCATTTTTCAAAACTTCAAGACAAACATAAACTTTGCTTGTTTGAATATCACTGTTCGCATTTGGCTATTTGTTTGACAGCGAAGAAATTCATACAGCGAATGTTCGGAGGAACGAAAACTCTCTCAGTGAGTAAAATCACTTCAAAAAGGATGACACTTCCAACGACAAATCTCCTATCAACAAGGGGCATGACATGGCACCATCCAGTTAACCTGGGGCAGTCCAGTCAAGGTTTCAACAGATCTTTCAAAGTTCAGTTAACCTGGGGCAGTCCAGTCAAGATTTCAAGAAATCTCTCAATCCGCAGAGTAATCTGATTCAAGACTCCTTCATCACCACTTGGGGGCATTCGAATTTCAAAAGTGTTCAATAATTCCCTCATCACCTCAGAAGATTGATATAGTTCAAGATGTGACCCAAGTTTGGCGACATTCTATAACTTATTCAGATTTTCATTCATGATATAGTTCAAGATGTGACCCAGAGATGGCGACATTCTATAACTCATTCAGATTCGCTTCCAGATATAGTTCAAGATGTGACCCAAGATTTGGCGACATTCTATAACTCATTCAGATTTTCATTCATGATATAGTTCAAGATGTGACCCAAGTTTGGCGACATTCTATAACTCATTCAGATTTTCATTCCAGATATAGTTCCAGATGTGACCCAGAGATGGCGACATTCCGCAACTTATTCAGATTTTCATTCATGATATAGTTCAAGATGTGACCCAAGTTTGGCGACATTCTATAACTCATTCAGATTTTCATTCATGATATAGTTCAAGATGTGACCCAAGTTTGGCGACATTCTATAACTTATTCAGATTTTCATTCATGATATAGTTCAAGATGTGACCCAAGTTTGGCGACATTCCGTAACTTATTCAGATTTTCATTCATGATATAGTTCAAGATGTGACCCAAGTTTGGCGACATTCCGCAACTTATTCAGATCTTCTTCCAGATATAGTTCAAGATGTGACCCAAGTTTGGCGACATTCTATAACTCATTCAGATTTGCTTCATGATATAGTTCAAGATGTGACCCAGAGATGGCAACATTCTATAACTCATTCAGATTTTCATTCATGATATAGTTCAAGATGTGACCCAAGTTTGGCGACATTCTATAACTCATTCAGACTTTCCTTCATGATATAGTTTCAGATGTGACCCAAGTTTGGCGACATTCTATAACTCATTCAGATTTGCTTCATGATATAGTTCAAGATGTGACCCAAGTTTGGCGACATTCTATAACTTATTCATATTTTCATTCATGATATAGTTCAAGATGTGACCCAGATTTGGCGACATTCTATAACTCATTCAGATTTTCATTCCAGATATAGTTCCAGATGTGACCCAGATTTGGCGACATTCTATAACTCATTCAGATTTGCTTCTAGAGATAGTTCAAGATGTGACCCAGAGATGGCGACATTCAGTAACTTATTCCAGACCAACACCTACGGCAATCAGAAGATTCTTGCAATCCCCAGCCTGAGAACCTTCCGGAATCTAATTCCCCTTAGAATCAAGTTTCAATATCCCCAGCGGAGCTAAACTTCCAACTATCAATCCCCAAGCAGAATTGAAGACTCTCATTCTCAGTTCCTCACAGAATATTCGAATATTCTCCGGTGAAGATCTCCTCAAGACAGGAATTCCCCAGTAGATTGGCATACAACCCAAGCTTCTGATTTCCCCAACAGTGGTCCCAAGACTTCTCATTTTTAACAATCGAAGATTCTTGCCCTCCACAGCAGCAGCCAAGGATTTGTTCTCCCCGGCAGCAGTCAAGATTCTTTTATCTTCAGTCATCCAGGATTCATCTATGCTCAGCAAGATAGCTCATCAGCCTACATGCGCATTCATCACATTCATATAAACATACATTGCATCATGCATCATGACATTGCATACAAATAACTCTTTACCTTTTCAGGAAGGATCAGTCAACAGACAAAGACCGTCATCTTCCGAGATTCTTTCTAGAGACAGTTCAGATGTGACCCAGACACGGCGACATTCTGATACTTATTCCAGATTCACTCAGAGACAGTTCAGATGTGACCCAGACACGACGACATTCTGATACTTATTCCAGATTCACTCAGAGACAGTTCAGATGTGACCCAGACGCGGCGACATTCTGATACTTATTCCAGATTCACTCAGAGATAGTTCAGATGTGACCCAGACGCGGCGACATTCTGATACTTATTCCAGATTCACTCAGAGACAGTTCAGATGTGACCCGGACACGGCGACATTCTGATACTTGTTCCAGATTCATCCAGATGCAGTTTCACACGGACTCATCATCAGGAAACCCTACACCGGTTCCTTCTTCAGACTTCTGAAAATAGTTTACGGATTCTTCCCAACACCGGATGTTAATCTATCACTTGTTCAGATGCGACTTCTTCACGGACACTTCCTAACAACGGATGCTGCTTCAACTCCTGAAAACAGTTTACGGATTCTCCAAACACGGATGCCAATTGCTTGTTCAGACCCCCAGTTCAGAGACGTTCCGAAACATGGATACCTTTCTGATACTCGTCCACTCACCAGTAACATACAGTTCAACAATCATTTCCAGATGGCATCTATAAGCCCATTCTCCTCAACAAACATTTCTAAATGGCATCTTTAAGCCCATTTCCAGATGGCATCTATAAGCCCATCCTTCTACCACCAGTCACTAGATGGCATCTTTAAGCCCATCACCAAATGGCATCTTTAAGCCCATTCCCTCTACCGTCATGTCACCAAGTGCAAATTTCCGGGCACTCTAGTGTCCAATCTCCTTTTACCTTCGAGTCGCGAAAGGCAAACTTGCCAATCTCACTCTTCAGGTCCAAGAAGATTGAACAGGGGCAACTGTTGTACCCCAAAATTTTCCCTTGCATTTTTCCTCAAGAAATCACAGCTTCAGGCGTTTCTTGATTTTTCAAACTGGCTCAAGAATCGGTCAAACAAACTTTTCTCGTCAGTCAGACAAAATTAGGGTTTTCATTGGTTTTCATGGCTCTAGAACAGTTCATACAGTTTGCTTAGGGTTTTGGTTGATTTTGGTTCAGCTTCGATCAGGCGAACGCTTCTTTGGCATTTAATCAGG
Organism: Vicia faba; assembly: GCA_948472305.1. Classification (NCBI taxonomy): domain Eukaryota; kingdom Viridiplantae; phylum Streptophyta; class Magnoliopsida; order Fabales; family Fabaceae; genus Vicia; species Vicia faba. The sequence continues at coordinate 1,602,563,933 of OX451739.1, forward strand.
AACTAGGTTTTTGTGCGCAGATTTTTAGAAAGACTAATTCTGCAGTGCTTTTCAAGTTTATTCTGAGATGTGGACTGAAACATTTGGATTGAATTCACAGTGTTTGACTAAATCAGTGAAAAGAGACATTGGGATTGAATTTGTGTTTGCTGGATTTAATCAGTGAAAAGGGGCAGATGGACGTTTTGTTTAATTAACTGTCGCTTGGTTTGAAATTATGCGTTGCTTTGGATAATTGGAGCGCCAGGTTTGTCATAAGACCACAATGTTTATTTAATTGTTTATTATTCCGAGTTTAAATAATTGGAATTTATTTTCAATTATTATAATTTAAAGAATTATAAATAATAAAGTAAACAATTGAAAGAAGAAAAGAATTAATTGGATAAAAGGAATTTTTATTTCTTCTTTAAATATTTGTTACAATTGTTATTCAAATACGAGTATTCATTTACAAAGTATTTATAATAATGATATTACATTTATTTAAATTTAAATAAAACTATCCTAATATTTTTCTAAGTCTTCAATTCTTCATCCTCCATCTTTTGCTTTTCCTCTCCATTTAATTTTTATCTGCGAAAGAAAGAAGAAAAAGTCAGAAGCAGATAAATAATTAAAAGCAGACAGATAAAAATGAGATTCATCATTAAAAGCAACTGGCCGGAATATGTTCGCCCTCTCTGCAAATCACGAGATTTCTCCCGGTTCACAGAGAGGGATGAAAAATGTTTGCAACAAAATATGAATGCACAAAATAAAAATTTCACATTTCAAATTGGTCAACCAACTGCATAGTTCAAAGCAAGACAACATGTGCAAATACAAAGTCCAAGTTACAAACTGAATGGCCTAAAGCAAGTCACAATTTCAAAACTCAGTTCCAATGTCAAACTAAACAACAAGCTGCCAAAAGATATCTCAAGATATCAAAGTACCATCAATACTGTCAAGAAGCAGAAAAGAAGACAAAATATGCAGAGCTAAAAATGCAAGCAAAAATTCAAAGTCATCATTTTCCACCAGTTGCGTTTTCAGTAAAAAGGACAGATTCTAAACAATATTTTATGCTGTAATCTGTACTAGAGAGAGAGGAAAGAGAGAGAAGAAATAGGCTTACAGGTTTAGGCTTGAGGCATAGGAAAATATAGAAAACAAAAACTGCAATGAAACAGTGAGACAGAAGGCAGAAATATGAAGAATTTAGAATGCAAACAAAACTGTCAATGAAAAGTAACAGAAGCATCTTTCCACGTAAAAACCTTGCAAATCTTCCCATCAGTTGGACCCAAAAGAAAAAAGAGAAAAAATCTGAAACATTCAAAATCATAAGCGCCAAAGAGCCAAAACAAATATACAAAAAAACATCACAAAAGCTCAAGCCAAGCCCCCTTAACCTGTCAACAAAATGGTCCAGGCCACAACCTAAAAACCTAAAAAAGCCATATACCAGTCAAGAAGCCTCACAAACCTGTCCAGCTCTAAACCTAAGCCACAAAAGCCTTAAAACCACAAACTTCAAACAGATATAACCTGCTAAGCCTAACCTGAAGCATAGCCTCCCAAAACCTGAACCAGCACATTCAAGCACAAAACCAGTTGACAAGAACACAAACTTTGAAGCAACTGATAAACAAACAGAAATCAAGCAACAAAAGCCTTAGACCCTCAAAACCTGCTGAAGCAAAAAGCATAAGCATATTCAAACAGCTTAAGCCAAAGAGCCTGCTGAAGCCAAAAAACCTTTCAAGCACACAAATAACCATTCAAGCGAAACCTTCATCTGTCAAGCCATCAAACCCTCAGAACTCAAGGAGTTCATCATAGGGATATTCACCAACCAACAGAATCAACAAATATTCAAACATACAACCAACACATCCAAGCAACTCAAGGCAACCAGAAGAAGGAGATAAAGAAGCATACTCAGAAACACACAGGGTCAAACATCACAAGGGCCCTCAAAAAACTTCATCATTGGGCAAAGGTTCAAATAAATCTCAAGCATACAAAGGCGACCAGAAGAAGATAAGGCAACCATAAGAAGAAGATAAAGAAGCGTACATAGGCAAAGGCAAGGCTAACAGCAAGAAGGAGAAAGAATTAACAAAAAGTTCTCAGGCATTATCATCATCAAACCAACAAGCAAAGTAACACAGAGTACCGTGGATTCAAAGCTAGCGAACATCACCGTCTCTCCGCCCGTCAAGCCTCCAAACGCATCCTAATCTCCTCCTCCAACGAAGGTAACATATTTTGTCCTTCTCTTCACACCTCAAACAAAAAAAGCGTGATCAGAATCAATGACGAGGCTTAATAATAATTAGAGCATAAAACTAAACATGCAAGACCTCTAAGGTTCGAAACCCTAAAATTTAAAACAGAACTATCACCTTACAGTCTCGTTGGACCAAAGAAAGAGAGGAGGTGATGATGGCGTTGGTGGCTGGGCAAGGGACGTTGTTCTGAATCCATGGAGAAAGGGCGAACGAAGGAGGAAGACGAAGTGAAGTAGACGGCGCTGTAACCCTAAACCTTACACCAAATGAACGAAACAATTAAGCCCCTTTGCAAAACGTTTTACTCAGAATATGGGCCTGGCCCTTTTCTAAAAAGCCTAAAGCCCATTCTTTTAAGACTAAAAACATTTTTATCTTAACATCTTTTATCACTTAATCCAATACCTCAATTTTTGTTCTAATTTTGTATAAAGATATTGTTGTACCCCAAAATTTGCCCTCCCATAATCTTCAAAGTTTTGACAAGTATCACCTCAAATGGTTCAAAGTCTACTCAAGGGCTACCCAGTCAACTATCCTCCTAAGCCAGTCAAACTAGGGTTTTGGTTCTTGCAAGGAAGTTGAAGTTTTCAAGGGCTCAATTAAGTCTCCCATGCTCATGCACATTGTCAAGCACCTACATGTCAAGTTTCAAGGCTCACAAGGTCAAGTTGCACAGTCAAAAACCCTAATTGCTCAACAGTCAACTGTAGGGGCAAAATGGTCATTTGGCAGTCAAAAGTCAAAATTTTTGGTCAACATCTTATTTTGAAGCCACAAACATCATTTAATCAATGCTTGATCATGATTCTCAAAAGTTTGGCTCAAAAAGTCTCAAGATGCAAAAGTTTCTATTTTTGGACAGCTGAAAAGTCAACTGTAACTTGACCAAGGCATAAATTTTTCATGGTTCATCAGAAAAATCCCATCCAATGCTCATTTTGAAGGGGAAGACATTTCCTATAACTCATCTTCACACTCCAAGTCCAAGAAATGCTCTCACAAAAAGTTATCAATTTCAACATTATAGGTCATTTTCAAAAGTCAACAAAAAGGGACTTTAAGTCAAAGACCATAACTTGAGATTGGTAAATAAAAATGACATGGGACAAAAGCCATTGGTTAAAGGACTTCAAGACCTTTCCAAAATGTCCAAGAACATGATCAAAGCTTAAAAATTGAGCAAGATATGCATTGGAGAAGTTGGGAAATTTTTGTGAAATGGCCAAAATCATTTATCCTTGAAATCTCATTTTTGACAAAAGGGACCCACTTTTTCCACTTGAATTAACTTGGCCATGCTTCCCACGTGTCCCACCTTTTATTTCAATATTTAAAATCATTTTTTTTCATTTTTATTAGATTTTATTGGATTTAATTCATTTTAAATCCTTTAAAATCAAATAAAAATCAAAAAGTTTAATTAAAAGGGATATTTGGTCTTAACTAGCTTTGACTCATCATTATGCAACTTCCCAATTTCGTTTCAAGGCCAAATGGAGCAATATTTCAAAAATTGGTTCAAAAAGGAAAGTTTGTTAAGGGAGTTTATGTTAAAATCTCAAGCTTGAATGCATGGTATGATGAGCCTTAATGTTGATCAGAATCACCTACATAACCTAGAGAAAACTATCACAAGGCATAAGAAAAAACGAGAGAGAGAGGCAGCCAAGAGAAACTTCTTTTCAAAAATTCCAAAGAATTGCACCAAGATCGAATTCAAGAACTCATCCATCCACAAGGCTTCTCACCCATCCTATCGTGATCTACAGGCAAGATAAGGTATAAACACACTCTTTTCATGTAACCATGCATATTGAAACTGTAGCTATATGAACATCCATTTTGTAGAATTTCCATGGATCGTATTTCTGATTATGGCTTGATTTAATCCCTACTAACCATACCTTTGAGTTCCAGTGGATGTTTAGAGCAGGTCTGGGCTATCGCTGGGGATTTTTCATGGCCAAAACGTGAACCTCCATGGCTAGGGTTCAGTTTATGTAAAGCTTCGTTTTGATGGGGACAGGCAATATTAAACTATGAAAACCTCACCATGAGAATCGCCATGCCCTAATTACTCGGTCTGGCTATTTTGTTTGCTTCATTTTTTCTGTTTTCGCAGGTTTGAGAATCACCCCCCTTTTGCTACAAAAGACAGGCCCATTTCTTTTTCCCTTTGAATTTATTTTCTTTTCTATTTTATTTTAATTTGCTTTTTATTAACAAAAATTAATTTTCATTTTATTTCAAAAAAATCACAAAATATTCTTACCCAAATAAATTTTAGATTTTTCTTTTTCTCTAAATTCAATTAATTAATTAGGACTTTTTTTTATTCTAGGAAACTCTAAATTATTTTGCAATATTAAAATTGATTAGATTTAATTAGGTCCTAATTGTTAATTTAATTAGTTTTATTTCTTAAAATAATAAAAATCAGGAAATCATAAAAGAGGTATAAAAATATTTTATTTAATCAATTAATAGTTCCATTTTTGTAAGTAAGATTCAATAATTAATTTAGTTTTGATTTTAGGTTATTAACTTTAATGCTTTTTTTTTAATAATTAAAAAAAATATTAAAAAAAAATAAGTCTTTAGCACATTTTTATCTTTTTAAATAAATATATTTTTTTTCTTATTATAATTATTATTCACCATTAATTAATTTTGTAAATACTTGTGATTAACCAATTAGATTTAAATTAGGTTTAACTTAGATAATTTTTTCTTTAATAAACTAAAAAACAATTAGAACTAGAATTATTTAACTTTTAATTCCATTTTAATTTTCTTTAATTTCCATAAATCCAAAATAAATAAAAAATATGTCCTTTCCTTTATTTAACTTAATTAATTAATAAATTCATTTTAACTTCTTTAAAGGATCCAACGCCCTCACATTCGATTATATTTTCTTTTCGCACATTTCATTTTATTTCTTTTTTATGAATGTAATGTATTTGCCCCAAAGCCCTGTAATAGTTAATTATGCATTTACTTTTTGCACTTTATTTTAAATCGGGTCTTGGATTTATTTGGCGATGTAGACCCGCGCCTTTGTAATAGCGTAGGACCTTTATCTTTTCCGCACTTTAAATTCCCGCACCTTTAACTATTAACAATCACATGAAAGAATGAATGCCCAAAAATAAAATCAAAGCGTAGATCACCAATGCATGACAAGACAAATAATAAACTGAAAATGACACACAATTCACACACCACCCCTAGGGCACGCCTCACTGTTGCCTTGCCCCTCGAAAGGTGGTCATCAAGTATAGGACGTCTTAGTGAGTCCTTATGTTCCATTGATCTAGTTGCCTCGAATAAGTTGCCTCGGAACGGTCGCCTCGGAATAAAAGATCAATGGCATAAGGGTAGCTTCTAAGGTATCCTACTGTTGCTCTGGTGATCACACTGTTGCCTTGCCCCTCGAAACGTGGTCGTCGAGTACAGGACGTCTTAGTGAGTCCTTATGCTCCATTGATCTGGTTGCCTCGAAACAAGTTGCCTCGAAACAGTTTCCTCGGAATATAAAAGATCAATGGCATAAGGGTAGCTTCTAAGGTATCTTACTATTGCTCGGTGACCACACTGTCCCTAACCCTCGAATTGACCCGAACACCTCCAACGGTGGTGCTACCTACCTCTCAATGGTGGGATGGCACTACCTTAAGGACATTTACACAGCCTAATTCCTTAGGGTGGGTAGATAACTCGTAGATACTTGCTCTAATTCAAAACAAATCAAAAACTCTTTTCACACCGACACTTTTCAAAAAGCTTTCAAAACAACTTTTCAAACACTCTTGAGGACTGATACAAGAGTCGATCTGAAACTTTCAAAGAAACTTTTTCAAACCCACTCACCTTGAAAAGCAAACAAACATTTTGAAAACACAAGTGAGCAAGTATCTAAGAGCCCATGGATAACCATGGATAAAAAGGGTGCTAACACCTTCCCTTTCTATAAATCTACCTCCCGAACCGAGAACTGATCTCAATAAGGAATTTTTCTGTGCTTTTGTCCTTTCCATTTGGAGAAAATAAAAGACGGTGGCGACTCTTGCTTCCGCGACATTTCGCGAACCAGCATTAAACAGTCAGTTCCAGATCCACCGATCACAGAACTGGCGACTCTGCTGGGGAATACTTTTAAAGTGAGGTGTACCTTAGGACTAAGATCACTGTGTTTTCAATTGCTTTGACTTGTTTGCTTTAAATTGTGGGACTGTCTTGGGAGTTCTATAGATCCTAACCCGGATCTGGGGATACCTTCTTAGAAAGTAGCAACAAGGCTGTGAGGGAACTGTGCGGGGTATACCGACATGGTTGAAGCAGTCTGCTACGTTGATGTCGCACTTTGATGTGTACCGGTAACCCTTGAGTCAATCAAGGAGAGTACGGGGCCTCCGCATGGTGTCGTGAAGCATCAACAGACCTTAGGAACCTTAATTGAACCATCTTGGCCTCTTTAGGGTAGTGAGATAACTACTTTGGTGTACTCCGAAGTCGGTTGATACTCGATACTACACTCAATTGAGGGTTGTTTTCTTTGGATATTTTGATCGCCAGTCAGTGGCTAAATCGAAACGATGAACAATGAAAGCAATCCAATGATATTGAGATCCTTAGAACCCGGTTACTTTGATATGACAGGTTTGAGCCCACCAACTTCAAGAGGGTAATACCCAGACCCCATGCTGGCCTAAACTCTAAGGGCTTCTCTTGTGTGACTTGTGTGCCTTCCAACTTGACTACTTGTTATCTGACACTTGAGTTTTCTTGCAGATCTTGTTTATAGTCCTTAATTGGGACTCATAACAGGGTTACTGAGTTTATTGCGGGTTTTGTTTATAGTCTTTAATTGGGACTCATAACAGGGTTACTGAGTTTCTTGCAGGTTTTGTTTAGAGTCCTTAATTAGGGACACATAACAGGGTTTACCTACATTACCCCGTGCATCATGATATCATACCATTGCATGCATCCTACATAAAGACTAACCCATTTCAAGGATCCCAAGGGCTTGTGATGCAGGTCATGATGAACCAACTGTCCAGCAAGGGGCAAAGGGGATTTATTTTCCTCTAGACAAGATTGTCAGGGGCTATGACCCACTGGATATGGTGAGCCTTGACCCTTGAAGAAGGACTCTCGACAACATGAAGTTCCTTCAATCAAGTTACCAGTTTCCAACTCTAACAATTTTCTTGTTTACCCTGCGAGATCCTTGAAAACATTACATGCATATCAAACATGTCATTGCATTACAGGTACTCCTTTGACAGGTCACTTATCTTCGTCGCTGTTTATTTCAGCAATGGCTTCCCAACAAGATAACCAGGGTCTTCGTGCTCAAGAGACTCAGTTCAGGGAGATCTTCGTAAGCCTATCCAAGGGGCAAGAAGAGTTAAGAACACTCCTCATGGGGAATTTGGCCAAGAGCAGTGCTGAAGATGACAAGGACGAACGGCTGAAACGTCTACAAGCTGAAGTAGATACATTGAAAACCCAGATGCTGGGGCAAAGGGCTCTTATCCAAGGTCTAGCTCGGGAGCAAGAAGAGTTGAGGACCATGATCAGTCAGCTCCACCAAGAGAGACACCATATGAAGCAACCTGCCCAAATCAGGGACCAGGTCTTTGATCAGCTTCCAAGAGGACAAGAACCTGGCATGGTGAAGAATAGAACTCTCCAAATTGCTACTACCTCACAGGTCCAACTACAACCTCGCCTAGAGCAACAGGTTAATCTGAGTAGGCCAAGCAGGTCCAAGAGGCAGTTCACCCAGCTCAACATGCCTCTGTTTCAAGCACTGCAACACCTGCTGAGGTTGAATCTGATTACATTAAGGGCTCATTCCCGGAACCCCAACATCTCTGCTCCTAACTATCATCCCAACAAAAGGTGTGCATATCACTCTGATAGTCCTGGACACGACACTGCCGACTGCTGGGCTCTAAAGAACAAGGTCCAGGATCTGATTAATGAAGGAGTAGTGGATTTCACCCAAGTGGGTCAAGCTGAGGTCTTCTGCCATCCCTACAAGATGCACCAGTTGGAGTAACGAGTCCTAAGACTAGAAGACTTTTGTTCATTAGAATTTTTCAAGTTGTAATTTTCTTTTGATTGTTCAAACATTTGTTCATGTTAAACGTTGTTATTTCATTAATGCATCGCATATGTCTGTTTTGAAGCAATATATTCGTATTCACTATATGCAAATTATTTTCATATTTTTTCTGATGATCAACGCTCGATTAATAATGCTAAGCCTCTTGAGGGAGGATGACGAAAACGATACCACAATCTACATTATGCTTTTGAACAGACCCCGCTGATGAGGTACATGCATTGTTTCAATTCCTAAACACTGGAGTTATAAGGAAGATAATCCCTCGACAACCCCTCTGAGCCAAAGAAGTAGGAGTTTTTTTTCTTTTCGAAATTTAAAACCCTTAATCATAACCTGGGGCAGGGTAGTTCTCTCAGTTGATCCAAGTGCATAACGAATGGCACCAAAGAGGTCCTTACAAAACAAAGAAAGACAGTGATGGTTCCGAATAATCAATAGAGAAAGGCAGTCATTACCAAAACAAAAAAAACTAAAACCCAATAAGTCAAAACCTATGAAGGAGACTTACAAAACTGGGGCATCCCGCTGACTGTAATCACAAAAGAACAGTTCAGGCAAAAAAAAAGGGGATAACAAAAAAAAAGAGGTCTTACAAACCCTCAATAACAAAAAGGAATGACTGCCTATTCAGAATAAATCATCAATATCTGAACCATCATTGGAACGTCAGGACAAAGATTCAATCAAGGTCTAACGCACGATCAGCTGAGTTTAGGTTTGAAGAACATCACGAAGAGCGGGTGGGTACAAATAATTTGAGCCTTTATCCTTTGTTTCTTAAACCGTGAACCAGGCCACGTTATAACCCTCAAAAGTCCTAGCTGAAGCATGGGTTAGTTCGAAAGCATACTGTTACGAAAGGTATCCTGACTCCTTAAGGCCTACGGTAAAAACGGAGTTGACATCACGTTTTACAAACATTCACTTGTTTTATGAAAAAGAATGCATTTTCAAAATCTTCAAGACAGACATAAGCTTTGCATTTCTGATATAACATTGTTTGCATATGACTATTTGTTTGAACAGCAGGGAAATTCGCACGATGAATACCTAATGAACAAAAGCACTCCCACTCAAGGGGCAAACATGATCATGGTCTATTATCTGGGGCAGTCCAATCAAGATTCGGAGAATCTCTCAAAGGCCAAACAGCCTGGGGCAAATCTCCGCCTGAGTCACTTGGGGCACTCCAGCAACAAATCTTGCCTGATCAAACATCTTCTAATGGCATGGCAAAGCATTACTGACAGGGGCATCTCCCTACATTCTGAGAGCGTGGACATAGTCGAAAAAAATACTACGCGTAATCAAAGACTCGCTAGGTTGACATACCTAGGCAAAAATTAGGGCTTCCCGGCGAACCAAAAGGGTTCGGGCAAAAGTAAGGGATGAAATGAAAAAATCTGTACACCCGGTAAGTCGAAAACCTGAAAAGGCGGCTTGGGCAAAAAAGGGTATCCCGGTGGACTGAAAACCCGAAAGGGCGGTCCAGGCAAAAGTTAGGGATCAAAGCGTACGACTATGTCCCGGCATCCTGTCACTTGCCTACCAGAAGAAGGTTTGTCTATCGACAACTATCAGCACCTCACAGGGCTTCCTCTCCCACCTCAGAAACAGGGGCAATGATGAGTTGTCCAAACGATCTAATTGCTCTGTTCGCCAAGGTATCAAGGTAAGTTCAGCTGAAGAACATAACCAGTATATCTTAATTCCCCAGAGAGTGAGCCAGCAAGTCAATACACTCTCCCCAAGCAGAGTTAGCCTACTCTATCAAACCTTAAGGAAGTTGGGTATCCTCCAGCAGATCTCAACATTCCCCAAAAACATACAAACATTCTTAACAAGCATCCCCGGCAGTCTTGATCTAAGATTGTTCCCCGGCGGTATACTAGACATTCAGTGGAGCCATTTCCCCAATGTATCTCAAAAATTTCCCCAGGAGAGTCCAGTCCAGAAGTTTCCCCAGGAAAGTTCAATCCATCTCCCCAGCACGAAGTTTACCCCCAGTAGATTCTGGAAGCTTCCCCCCTACAGAGCACGAACGTGTCTCCTCGGACTTTTTATCCAAAGGTTATGCTCCACCAGAGCTTATAACTGGGTTATCCTCAGCCAAAAGCCACGGAAAGATCGTCCTCGGCGAAGTCTTCCCATCCCCAGTGGAGTCTATCAATTCCTTCAACATAACATATCAACGGTATCCCCAACGAAGTTACTACCAACATCTCAACAGAGTACCTCTCTTCCCACAGAGTATTGTTCCCCAGCAAGATCACTAGAATAATTTTCTCCCCACAGAGTAATCTCCAAGTTTATTCCCCCAACGGAGTCATCTTCTCCTACCGGTTTATTCTTGCAACCATCACTCCCCAATGGAAACACTATTCTCTAACATCAGCCCAGGATGTGACTTCCCGGCACCCGTCAAGGATTTGTTTTCTAAAGACGAAAACATACATTCATAAACATCACATCTTCATACATTATAGCATGCACATACGCAGCATGAACATACAATCTAAGAACATCACGCATGTCATACATCACAACATCGCATACAACTAACGTTTTGTCTTTTCAGGACAAAGGTTAATACAAAGATGATTACCATCAACGGTCGCAACTAAAGATCCGATTCCTGTATCTTGCCAGGGTGTATCTGTTGACGACTACAGTACCGGACTCGATTCCTGTATCTTGACAGGGCACGTCTGAAGAGTTCGAAGATCCGATTCCTGTATCTTGCCAGGGAGTATCTGTTGACGACTACAGTACCAGACTCGATTCATGTATCTTGACAGGGCACGTCTGAAGAGTTCGAAGATCCGATTCCTGTATCTTGCTAGGGTGTATCTGTTGACGACTACAGTACCAGACTCGATTCCTGTATCTTGATAGGGCACGTCTGAAGAGTTCGAAGATCCGATTCCTGTATCTTGCCAGGGAGTATCTGTTGACGACTACAGTACCAGACTCGATTCCTGTATCTTGACAGGGCACGTCTGAAGAGTTCGAAGATCCGATTCCTGTATCTTGCCAGGGTGTATCTGTTGACGACTACAGTACCAGACTCGATTCCTGTATCTTGACAGGGCACGTCTGAAGAGTTCGAAGATCCGATTCCTGTATCTTGCCAGGGTGTATCTGTTGACGACTACAGTACCAGACTCGATTCCTGTATCTTGACAGGGCACGTCTGAAGAGTTCGAAGATCCGATTCCTGTATCTTGCCAGGGTGTATCTGTTGACGACTACAGTACCAGACTCGATTCCTGTATCTTGACAGGGCACGTTTGAAGAGTTCGAAGATCCGATTCCTGTATCTTGCCAGGGTGTATCTGTTGACGACTACAGTACCGGACTCGATTCCTGTATCTTGACAGGGCACGTCTGAAGAGTTCGAAGATCCGATTCCTGTATCTTGCCAGGGAGTATCTATTGACAACTACAGTACTAGACTCGATTCCTGTATCTTGACAGGGCACGTCTGAAGAGTTCGAAGATCCGATTCCTGTATCTTGCCAGGGTGTATCTGTTGACGACTACAGTACCAGACTCGATTCCTGTATCTTGACAGGGCACGTCTGAAGAGTTCGAAGATCTGATTCCTGTATCTTGCCAGGGTGTATCTGTTGACGACTACAGTACCAGACTCGATTCCTGTATCTTGACAGGGCACGTCTGAAGAGTTCGAAGATCCGATTCCTGTATCTTGCCAGGGAGTATCTGTTGACGACTACAGTACCAGACTCGATTCCTGTATCTTGACAGGGCACGTCTGAAGAGTTCGAAGATCCGATTCCTGTATCTTGCCAGGGAGTATCCGTTGACGACTACAGTATCAGACTCGATTCCTGTATCTTGACAGGGCACGTCTGAAGAGTTTAAAGCTTCGACTCCTGCACCCAGCCAGGGCACATCTACATAAAGAATTTAGAAGATCAACTCCTGCAACAGACCAGGTAATTTTCTTTCTTTCTCAGGTACGCAAGTTCTCGCTAAGGAATCTCTTACGCGATCGACACCTCCAGATGGCACCTATAAGCCCATCCTCCTATCCACCACCTCTCCGAATGGCATCTATAAGCCCATTCCCGCTATCACACTACTGATACTCTACTATGTGAGTGCAAATTTTTGGGCACTCTAGTGTTCAATCATCTTCCACCCTCGGATCACGAAAGGCACACACGCCAATCTACATCCTCAGGTCTAAGAAGATTGAACAGGGGCAACTGTTGTACCCCAAAATTTGCCCTCCCATAATCTTCAAAGTTTTGACAAGTATCACCTCAAATGGTTCAAAGTCTACTCAAGGGCTACCCAATCAACTATCCTCCTAAGCCAGTCAAACTAGGGTTTTGGTTCTTGCAAGGAAGTTGAAGTTTTCAAGGGCTCAATCAAGTCTCCCATGCTCATGCACATTGTCAAGCACCTACATGTCAAGTTTCAAGGCTCACAAGGTCAAGTTGCACAGTTAAAAACCCTAATTGCTCAACAGTTAACTATAGGGACAAAATGGTCATTTGGCAGTCAAAAGTCAAAATTTTTGGTCAACATCTTATTTTGAAGCCACAAACATCATTTGATCAATGCTTGATCATGATTCTCAAAAGTTTGGCTCAAAAAGTCTCAAGATGCAAAAGTTTCTATTTTTGGACAGCTAAAAAGTCAACTGTAACTTGACCAAGGCATAAATTTTTCATGGTTCATCAGAAAAATCTCATCCAATGCTCATTTTGAAGGGGAAGACATTTCCTACAACTCATATTCACACTCCAAGTCCAAGAAATGCTCTCACAAAAAGTTATCAATTTCAACATTATAGGTCATTTTCAAAAGTCAACAAAAAGGGACTTTAAGTCAAAGACCATAACTTGAGATTGGTAAATCAAAATGACATGGGACCAAATACATTGGTTATAGGACTTCAAGACCTTTCCAAAATGTCCAAGAACATGATCAAATCTTAAATATTAAGCAAGATATGCATTGGAGAAGTTGGGAAATTTTTGTGAAATGGCCAAAATCATTTATCCTTGAAATCTCATTTTTGACAAAAGGGACCCACTTTTTCCACTTGAATTAACTTGGCCATGCTTCCCACGTGTCCCACCTTTTATTTCAATATTTAAAATCATTTTTTTCATTTTTATTAGATTTTATTGGATTTAATTCATTTTAAATCCTTTAAAATTAAATAAAAATCAAAAAGTTTAATTAAAAGGGATATTTGGTCTTAACTAGCGTTGACTCATCATTATGCAACTTCCCAATTTCGTTTCAAGGCCAAATGGAGCAATATTTCAAAAATTGGTTCAAAAAGGAAAGTTTGTTAAGGGAGTTTATGTTAAAATATCAAGCTTGAATGCATGGTATGATGAGCCTTAATGTTGATCAGAATCACCTACATAACCTAGAGAAAACTATCACAAGGCATAAGAAAAAACGAGAGAGAGAGAGGCAGCCAAGAGAAACTTCTTTTCAAAAATTCCAAAGAATTGCACCAAGATCGAATTCAAGAACTCAGCCATCCACAAGGCTTCTCACCCATCCTATCGTGATCTACAGGCAAGATAAGGTATAAACACACTCTTTTCATGTAACCATGCATACTGAAACTGTAGCTATATGAACATCCATTTTGCAGAATTTCCATGGATCGTATTTCTGATTATGGCTTGATTTAATCCCTACTAACCATACCTTTGAGTTCCAGTGGATGTTTAGAGCAGGTCTGGGCTATCGCTGGGGATTTTTCATGGCCAAAACGTGAACCTCCATGGCTAGGGTTCAGTTTATGTAAAGCTTCGTTTTGATGGGGACAGGCAATATTAAACTATGAAAACCTCACCATGAGAATCGCCATGCCCTAATTACTCGGTCTGGCTATTTTGTTTGCTTCATTTTTTCTGTTTTCGCAGGTTTGAGAATCAGCCCCCTTTTGCTACAAAAGACAGGCCCATTTCTTTTTCCCTTTGAATTTATTTTCTTTTCTATTTTATTTTAATTTGCTTTTTATTAACAAAAATTAATTTTCATTTTATTTCAAAAAAATCACAAAATATTCTTACCCAAATAAATTTTAGATTTTTCTTTTTCTCTAAATTCAATTAATTAATTAGGACTTTTTTTTATTCTAGGAAACTCTAAATTATTTTGCAATATTAAAATTGATTAGATTTAATTAGGTCCTAATTGTTAATTTAATTAGTTTTATTTCTTAAAATAATAAAAATCAGGAAATCATAAAAGAGGTATAAAAATATTTTATTTAATCAATTAATAGTTCCATTTTTGTAAATAAGATTCAATAATTAATTTAGTTTTGATTTTAGGTTATTAACTTTAATGCTTTTTTTTTAATAATTAAAAAAAATATAAAATAAAAAAAGTCTTTAGCACATTTTTATCTTTTTAAATAAATATTTTTTTTTCTTATTATAATTATTATTCACCATTAATTAATTTTGTAAATACTTGTGATTAACCAATTAGATTTAAATTAGGTTTAACTTAGATAATTTTTTCTTTAATAAACTAAAAAACAATTAGAACTAGAATTATTTAACTTTTAATTCCATTTTAATTTTCTTTAATTTCCATAAATCCAAAATAAATAAAAAATATGTCCTTTCCTTTATTTAACTTAATTAATTAATAAATTCATTTTAACTTCTTTAAAGGGTCCAACGCCCTCACATTCGATTATATTTTCTTTTCGCGCATTTCATTTTATTTCTTTTTTATGAATGTAATGTATTTGCCCCAAAGCCCTGTAATAGTTAATTAGGCATTTACTTTTTGCACTTTATTTTAAATCGGGTCTTGGATTTATATGGCGATGTAGACCCGCGCCTTTGTAATAGCGTAGGACCTTTATCTTTTCCGCACTTTAAATTCCCGCACCTTTAACTATTAACAATCACATGAAAGAATGAATGCCCAAAAATAAAATCAAAGCGTAGATCACCAATGTATGACAAGACAAATAATAAACTGAAAATGACACACAATTCACAGACCACCCCTAGGGTACGCCTCACTGTTGCCTTGCCCCTCGAAAGGTGGTCATCAAGTATAGGACGTCTTAGTGAGTCCTTATGTTCCATTGATCTAGTTGCCTCGAATAAGTTGCCTCGGAACGGTCGCCTCAGAATAAAGATCAATGGCATAAGGGTAGCTTCTAAGGTATCCTACTGTTGCTCTGGTGATTACACTGTTGCCTTGCCCCTCGAAACGTGGTCGTCGAGTACAGGACGTCTTAGTGAGTCCTTATGTTCCATTGATCTGGTTGCCTCGAAACAAGTTGCCTCGAAACAGTTGCCTCGGAATATAAAAGATCAATGGCATAAGGGTAGCTTCTAAGGTATCTTACTATTGCTCGGTGACCACACTGTCCCTAACCCTCGAATTGACCCGAACACCTCCAACGGTGGTGCTACCTACCTCTCAATGGTGGGATGGCACTACCTTAAGGACATTTACACAACCTAATTCCTTAGGGTGGGTAGATAACTCGTAGATACTTGCTCTAATTCAAAACAAATCAAAAACTCTTTTCACACCGACATTTTTCAAAAAGCTTTCAAAACAACTTTTCAAACACTCTTGAGGACTGATACAAGAGTCGATCTGAAACTTTCAAAGAAACTTTTTCAAACCCACTCACCTTGAAAAGCAAACAAACATTTTGAAAATACAAGTGAGCAAGTATCTAAGAGCCCATGGATAACCATGGATAGAAAGGGTGCTAACACCTTCCCTTTCTATAAATCTACCTCCCGAATCGAGAACTGATCTTAATAAGGAATTTTTCTGTGCTTTTGTCCTTTCCATTTGGAGAAAATAAAAGACGGTGGCGACTCTTGCTTCCGCGACATTTCGCGAACCAGCGTTAAACAGTCAGTTCCAGATCCACCGATCACAGATATTAATTAAAACAAACTTGAAATATTAATTTTCTCAAAAAAACATTTTCCTTTTCCTTTTATACATAAAATGATTAAGTAAATAAAAAAAAATACTTTTCTTTAAAGACATTAATATATAGAATTTGATTTTTTTTTTCTTTTCTTAAAAAACTTTCATACATAAATACATAATTCTTTCTTTAAGGTAACACATTTCTTTTCTTAAAAGTATTCTTTGTATATAAATCATAATTACATAATTTTTCCTTTTAGATAAATACTTTTCTTTTTTTTTAAGATATTATCTTTGTACATTAATACTAAAAAATACATATAATTAAAATTTAAAACATTTTTTCCTTTCTTTTAATTAAGATACTTTTGTACCTATTAAAGAAATATACAAGATTACCAAAAATTAAATAAAGAAAGCATTTAATTCTCTTCATTAGGTTAACAATACTTAATCTTCACATTAAATTCGCATTTTCTTAACTTGTAAATAAATCTCATACATGTACACTTACACCTACACAATACACTTTACATTTGATACACATACAATTACTATTCTTATACATTGCTATACGTTACATTTACACTTTTATCGCAATTCGATTTGGTTGTAAATTATTGGACACTACATTCCTAAAGTCTCATCCCCATTTGTAAATTTGTACCCCCACTCCCGGATACTATTTGTAATAGCGTAGACTTTAAAATTCCCGCAATTTATCGCTTTCCAATTATACCATGATTAGACCTAGGGTTTGCATGTACATAAAATCAAACGCTAGATAACCTAGTACAAGACAAATACATGAAATCAACACACAATCACACTTGCACCCCCTAGGGTAATCCCACATGTTGCCTTCCAAAATGGGCCATGCTTGCACGTCGAGTTTCTTTGGCAAAACAAATTCAAATGATCATAAGTCCCTCGATGACGCTTTCGAAAGTTGCCTAAAACGGAATGATCATAGTCCCTTCAAGCAAATTGCCAAAGACACTTGGCACCATTGCATTCATGGTCCGTACGATGACCCGCGCCTGTCCCAATCACATCCTAAACGCAAGATTGTCCACCAAATTCAATGGTGGAACAAAATTGTTAAAAAGGGTTAAAAACATAGAGAAAACCTTTGAGTACAATAGGGGTAGACCAAACTCTTAGTTACTTGAGATCAACTTGCAAAAACACTTGCCTCCCTTTCAAACCACACTCCACAAACACTTTCAAAACAAACTCTTTGAAACATCTTTTCGAAAAGATACGCACTTTTGTAAAACACTCAAACACGAGTCAATTACATTGGTTGCCGAAACAAAGGCGTCTATTTCAAAAACATTTTCAAAACACACACATACACCACAATTTCAAGCAATCAAAAATCAAGGCAAGTGATCTAAAAACCAAGTAACTAAGAGCCCATGGATAACCATGGATGAAAAGGGTGCTAATACCTTCCCTTTTCATAATCTACCCCCCGAACCCACGAAACATCTCAAAAGGTTTTTCCTGTGCTTTTTAACCTTTCCTTTAGGATAAAGTAAAAAGTAAGTGGCGACTCTTGCTAAACCGAACAAGTGCGAATACAAACGCAAAACTCAAGTCAGTTCTCCCACCGTATCACACCCACTTTGATTGGAAGATCTACTTCCCCATGAACAGTCCTCTTTGATCCGTCAAATGCCCTTACAATGATATCGCTTGGCTTCAAGACTAAACCCTTACAGTCTAGACGGTCTAATGCCCCCTTGGGTAATACATTTAGAGAAGAACCAGTGTCTACTAACACATGTTCTAAGGTAGTACCTTTGCACTCGACAAAAACATGTAAAGCTTTATTATGATTCTTCCCAAGCGGTGTTAAGTCGGCATCTGAAAATCCCAAGCCGTTGTCAGCTGTCAGGCTAGCCACACAATTCTCAAATTGGTCTGTTGTTGTCTCATAGGGGACGTGAGCCTTTTTCAGGAACTTGATTAATGTCCGAGCGTGGGCATCAGAACAAAGCAACAATGACAACATTGAAATCTTAGAAGGGGTTTTCCCCAACTGTTCTACAATTTTGAAGTCGCTTATTTTTATGATCTTCAAGATCTCGTCCATATCACGAGCAGAGGGCTCTCCATCAGCAACATCCTTGGAGGCTACTTCAATCACATCAGGCCCAACAACCTTCTCCTTCCCTCTTGTATCGGTACTTGGCTTGGCAGCAGTAATGCAGATGGGCACCTTTGTAACAACTGGTGGGGAGATATTGGGTGAAAATATTCTCCAGTCCTAGTTACTTTGCTTGAGCCAACTATGTTACCGACATTGTCATCTTTTTCTTCTTCGATCCAGGCATCTTGTTTAATCCCATGATAGAACACCTCGGCACCATAGTTCCATGGAACTGCTTTGTTTGAAGAATATGGAACTGGTCCAGAATTGGTAATTATTAAGGGAGCAACAGTGGGTTCATTTGAAATCCTAATAGGACCTTTGGAGGTGATCCTAAGAGGCTTGTTTGAGATGATAATAATGGAGAGGTCTTCACATTTGTTAATCAAACTAGTGAAGTCTTCTCAAATAGAATTTCGTGGCTATCCATCAGGCGTTGTATGACTTTCTTCAACCCTTCACATCCATTGAGTTGTCTTGTAGAGCATACACAGTCTTTTACACAGCCAGGGAAGATCCCAACTTTCAACAGATTATTTTTTATTATATTCAGCGGAGTAGTCAATTCTTTGACAGAGGCAACAAAAATTGTATCTTCAACATCATTAACACTCTTGTCATGCTTTCGCATCAGAGCGGTAATTAAATTTGACGTTGGAGGAGGATCAAACTCAATAGTCTTGTTGTCAATTAAATCTTGGATTTTTTTCTTCAAGGCCTAGCACTGGTCAGTATCGTGCCCGGGGCTGCTCGAGTGGTAAGCACACTTAGCATTTGGATTATATTTCGGTGACGAGGTATCAAGGTTGGCGGGAGGGTCGCACAATGTCACTAAATTAGCCTTGAGAAAATATTGTAAGGCTTGAGACAATGACATGCCTAACCTTGTAAATTGTCTTCTTGGAGTTTCAAAACATTGATGATTTGCAGATGGTCTTGGAGTAGGAGTTAGATTGGAGATTCAGACGACATTTATAGACGGATGATCATTCTTCTTGGTATGGGCCCTTTCCCCGTACACAACATTGACTTCCTTTTTTGCAGCAAAAGATTTCTTGATAGGATTGGAAGTAGAGGTAGACGCCACATAGATCTTCCCACTTTTTATGGCACTTTCAACTCTTTCACCGGTTAAGATCAATTCGTTGAAACCAGAAGAAGAGCAGCCAACCAACAAATTAAAGAAAGGACCAGATAAAGTGCTCATGTACATGTTGATGTGCTCCATATCAGTCAAGGGCGGTTGGACCCTACTAGCAAGGTCTCCACTTTTGCGCATATTCCTTAAATCCTTCGTTCTTTCCCATGGTCATATCTTGTAATTGAACCCTCGTTGGTGCCAAATCGGTGTTGTATTGATACTGATGGTAGAATGCACTAGATAAATCCTCCCAAGTATTGATACGAGAACCATCTAACTGATAAAACCATTCAAGTTACGTTCCAGCCAAGCTCTCTTGGAAGAAGTGAACCCAGAGCTTCTTATCAGCAGTGTGCGGCTGTATCTTGTGCACATAAGATTTCAAATGGAGTTTTGGACAAGAAACTCCATCGTACTTCGCAAAGACTGGTATTTTGAATTTGTGGGGGATGACTACCCCAGAGATCAGACCCAAATCATCAAAATCTAAACCGGGGACGACATGGATTTCAACAACTTTCAATCTGTCTTCTAACCAC
Organism: Vicia faba; assembly: GCA_948472305.1. Taxonomy (NCBI): domain Eukaryota; kingdom Viridiplantae; phylum Streptophyta; class Magnoliopsida; order Fabales; family Fabaceae; genus Vicia; species Vicia faba. The sequence continues at coordinate 1,602,584,118 of OX451739.1, forward strand.
TTGTATTTGATATCAGCAGGTGGATACTGCTCGTCGAAATAATCATCATCAGATACTTGATCATTGACACAGTCAGCCTGAGTACTCTTGACTTCACCAATCTGGTTCTCGTCCTCTTCATATGAATCTCCTCCTACTGGGATTTGACGGGCTGTCTCCTTGAACCTTCTACCCATGTTGAGTAGAGCTTTTTTCTTGGTATTCTTCTTAACAGCCAACAAAGCCATCATATCTTGCTGCCCCTTGGCTAGGGCGAGTAAAGTTTCCTGAAACTGAGAATTTTGGGCTTGGAGATCCTTCACAGTTTTCTCTAGATCCATCTTGCTGAAATAAACAGCAGAAAGATAAGGAAACCTGTTATGCGAAAACCTGTCATGTTATGATGCATGGAGGATGTATATGCAAATGATTTCAAGGATTAATGAGATTTAAATTTGTATAAACAAAAGAGTGAACAAACGTCAATTTTCATTAAGCAAAACAAGAAAGATTACATCATGCCTCTTGAGCTTACAAAATAACTTTCTAAGATAGAAAGACTGGACGCATCCTCTTTGGTGCGAGATAGGCGTCCACACTTTGCTCTTCTTGTAGCTGCTTCATAAGCTCCAAGACCCTCTTCTCACTAGCATAAAATTGAGCCTCGAAATTATCTCGTTCTTCCTTCAGCTGGATCCAACCCTTTTATAAGTCTTCGAGAGAGGTAGGCATGTCGGGATGGAGGACAATGTAGGGAACATCTCCTTCGACCACATGCTCCATGATGACTGGTAAGATGGAGGATAAGTGTTGTACCCCAAAATTTGCCCTCCTATTTCCTCAACATTTTCTCATCACAAGACCTTTGGAGCTCAAGATCAAGTTAGGGTTTGCTCTGCTCAAGACTTCTCCTTGCACTGTTGACCCAAATTAGGGTTTGTGTTTGCACAAAGATGTTTTGACCTAAAATGCCTAAGATGACTTTCATGATTCATGTTGGACTCCCAAGTTTATCCATACCCAGTTTCAAGTCTTGATTCCAAACTTTGCCCAGTCAATTGGACAGTTGACCTAGAAATCAACTGTATTGGGGAAAAAGTCAACTGTGGTCAATTGACAGCCAAACCCCATGAAATTTGACCCACATCAACATTATGAACTCATTTGAACCATTTGGTCAAGTTTGGATCACAATTCCACAGGAAATTTGATCAGATCACCAAAAGGGCAAAATGGTCATTTTTAGGGTTTTGACTGCACAAAGGCAATTTTTGACTGTTTGACCTAGCCAATGGCAAACCAAGCTCATATATGGACTCAAGGACCCCATGGAATTGTCTTGACATGTTCAACAAGCTCAAAAGATCCCAAATTCACAAGATTGACAAATGAATTTTCCAGTCAATTGATCAATTTTTGACTGTATACTGAAAAGTCAAACTTTGACTTTTTGGTCAAAATCAAGTGTCAAGATTCATTTTTTATCAAAACATGCCAAATTATGAAACTTGTTCATCAAGAAATCAAAAATTGCAAATTAGGGTTTAAAATGAAAAATTTTCATAACTTAGAATTTTTCTAAGTTATGAAAATCCTTATTTTTTTCCCTAACTTTGTCCTATTTTTTCACCAAGATGCATTTGAATTCAAACAAAAGTCAAAACATGAAAGCTGTAGTCCATTGCAAAATATACAACTTTGATTCACAAAGTTTCCTCAAAAGAAGCTTGTAGCTCAAGTTATGATTTTTGGAACAAGGGTGCAAAACATTCTTAACTTAGAAAAATTTTGACCTATTTTAGGCAGGATTTTTGCCTAACTTCATGGCTACTTTTCACATGCTTCCACTTGGAATATCAATTTTCATTACAAAGATGGATTGTAGTACACATTCCAAGCTTTTCAAAATGTCCAAGAACTCATCAAACAACCTCATGGTTAGGGAGAATCGAATTTGGCAATATGGGCAAAACTCACTTTGTTCATGGCCAATTTACATGTCCATAACCTTGCATTTTTTGAACTCAGCATGTTCTAAGATGAATTACAGGTCCTTTATCTCATTCACACTCATAAATTTAATTCCAATCCTTCATTTTTAAGTCTTATCTTGTGTGTTTAAGCATTTCATACAAGATTAAGCCTTAATAAGAAAAAGCATATTATCCATTTTTGTAAAGTGTCACTTTATGTCAACTTTGCAATCTATGAAGTACAAGGCCATATCTTTGGGCACAAGTTCATAAGCATGTCACACTGATCAAGAGGGATGTTTGCAGCACATTAGAGGGGCTTGTACAAGTCTAGAGAACCAAGTTGATTTTTCTTGCTTAAGTGTGAAGTAACTTGGCATAACCAAGACCAACTCTCATTTCAGCCAACACAAGCTTAAACAAAGTGGTTGTACACCTTCCAAACAACATCACTGAGCTAAGGCACGAGCAAAACACTTTCCAAACCTCATCAAACCTCAAAACACCATTGTACTGCACAAAAACAGGGCATCCCTGCAACTTAGCTTCCATAAACATTTCCCCTCGTGCGTTTTGGCTAAAACCTTTGCAAACACATTCCCTATCACCCACTGAAGCTGTCCCAAGCATTGGACATGACCTGTAACACCCTTAACACCATTTTCCATTTTCACTTTTTCTGTTTTGCAGGTTGAGTGCCATAACTTGATTCACTTGGTTTCAAAGCAAGCTAAAGGTTGGAATAGCATCCATGAACTTCAAGCAAGCTGTACCAATGCTCACCTTGCCTTGAAAGTGCCTCCATTGTCAGACACGATCCAAGATGAACAGGTAAGTTCATGGACTTCTATCTCTCAATATAGGAAGAGTTAGCTCTAGGTTTATGAATGAAAAATGTTCTATTCATGGCCCTGAAGCTATACATATCTTCATTTTCCATTTATATTGTATATGCTGAGAGTATTTTGAATCTGAACATTGACAAAAACTTAGGTTAAGAATTAGGGATGGAGAAATTCTCTCTCATTTTTGAGAGTTAAGATGAGTTTTTTATATGTATGGAATCGTGGCTTGATGCTTAACATATTTCATGTTATAAGTTTGTGCTAAAAGTCCAGGAATCAGGAGATAGCAGGGATCACGTGTTGCTCTGTTTTGTTCTTTAGAGGTTGAAGACAATCTTTCATGGGCTGGGCCTGTGATGTTTTTCCTTTTTACACCATGATTTTGCATTTACACCTCCTTGGCCCATTGCATTTTATTTTCATTATTTTTGACTTTTGATTTTTGTTTCTGACTTATTTATTTTTGACAAAGCATAAAAAATATTAAAATTATTTTTCCCATATTTTTTGCATTTATTTTGATATTTATTTGGCTTTATTTAGTTTTGTAAATAAATAAATATAGATACTTTTATTTTAAAATACAAAAAATAATACAAACATATTTTATTTTTGATTTTTATTTTATGTTATCTCTTGAAAACATTTTATAATAAAAATATACTTTTTTAATAAAACTAAATATTTTATTTTTATACATAATATATATATTTAATAAATAATGTAAATGCTTTTATATTTAGTATATTTAGGGAAAATACAAAGAATTAATACATTTTATTTTTATTAATATTATGACCTCAAAAATACCTTTTTCACAATATACCTTCTTTTATTTATTTTTTGTATATAATTAATAAATATTGCATATATTATATAATAAATACCTTTTATTTATAAAATTAGGGTTTCACCCTAAATACATAAAAATACCAAAAATTAATTAATTTTATTTTTGCTTATTTGACACATAAAAAATACTTTTTTCATACATATAAAAAACCATTTTTGCATCTTGCACATTTATTACATTTTTATTTAATTGTTGTATATTAAATAATTTGTATAATTCAATTTGGGTGTAATAGTTTAGGTTTAATTTCTTGCTAAAATATCCCCATTTGAACATTTGTATCCCCCATCCCATATGTTGTGTTGTAATAACTTAGGACCTTTTATTTTTTCGCATTTAAAAGCTTTCTAAATTTGCCATGTTAGAATTAGGGTTTGTATGCAAAATCAACCAAAAATAGTTTGACCTAATTTCAAGATAAACAAGCATGAAAATGGACAACACTAATCACACTTGCACCCCTAGGGTTACTCCACTTGTTGCCTTCAAAAATGGGCCATATTGCATGTTAGGTATCTTTGGCAAAAACAAAACAATCAAATGATCATAGTCCCTCGATGACGCTTTCGAAAGTTGCCTAAAAATGATCAAGTCCCTTAAAGGAAAAATTGCCCAAAGATACTTGGCACCATTGCAACCATGGTCTAAACGATGACCCGCGCCCGTCCCGTTAACATCCTAACACAAGATTGTCCACCAAATGCAATGGTGGGACAAAATTGTTAAAAGGGTTAAAACATAGCAAAGATCTTTGAGAAATTTAGGGTAGATAGCTCTTGGTTACTTGCCAACTTGCAAAACAAAAACCCTTGCCTATTTTTCAAAACCACATCACAACACACTTTCCAAACAACTTTCAAAAAAACATTGAAAACTTTTTCAAAAGACATACCCCTTTGTATACATTCAAACATGGATCATTACAAAGGTTGCCACCACATTGGCCTCTTTTCAAGACATTTTCAAAACCCACACACAAAGCACCATTTCAAACAATTGAAAATGCAAGGCAAGTGATCTAAGCAAGTAACTAAGAGCCCATGGATAACCATGGATAGAAAGGGTGCTAACACCTTCCCTTTCTATAATCTACTCCCCGAACCCAAGAAAACATCTCAAAGGTTTTTGCTGTGCTTTTTAACCTTTCCTTAGGATAAAATAAAAAGTCGGTGGAGACTCTTGCTCAACCGAAACATTTGCGAAAACAAACGCAAAACCCTAGTCAGTTCTCCCACCGTATCACAGAACTGGCGACTCTGCTGGGGACGTGAATCTTAAAAGTGGAGTAACCTTAGGGCTTAGATCACCCTCTTGCATGACTAATTATTTGTTTTGATTGCTTTACATCTTGACTCTCTTGTTTGGGTTTGCAATCCTACACCCGGATTTGGGGCAACATTCATAGATAGCAATACGTTGTGGAAACTGTGCGGGGTATACCGACACGGTTGAAGCAATAGCTATATTAGTGCGACATATTTGTGAGTACCGGTAACCCTTGAGTTCAATCAAGGAGAGTACGGGGCCGCTGAGTGATGTCACTAAGCACTAATGACCTAGAATCTTACTTGACCATCTTGGCCTTTCATTAGGGGTAGTGAGATGACCGGCTTTGGTGCAGTCCGAAGTTGGTAGATACTCGATACTACACTCATTGAGGGTTGTTTTCTTGGAATATTTTGGTCGCTAGTTAAGTGGCTAAACCAAAACGATGAACAATGAAAACAATCCCGTGATATTGAGCTCTTTAGAACCCGATTACTATTTATAGGACAGGTTTTTAAGCCAACTACACTCAAGAGGGTACTTACCTATGAAACCTCATGCAAGCCTGAAACTAGGGTTTGGTGTGAATTGCTTGTACATGTGTTTGTGCATACATCATGAACATCATAAAGCATCATATGCATACACTAACCATTTCAAGGGTTTAGATCTTCATCTTTGTTCTTGTTTTGTAGGTCATGGAAATTCCTCGCAGGAAAACTATCCAAGTCAACCTTGTGAGAATCCCTCCTCAACTCAAGGAGCTCACATCCAGAATTCCGGAAAGCTCTCCCTTCAGTGAAAGACATGGTAGACTGCTCAGCCTAGTCAGCACCAACATTGAAGAGGACATGGTAAAGGTGTTGTTTCAGTTCTTTGACCCCCTTCACCACTGTTTCACATTCCCCGACTATCAATTGGTGCCCACTTTGGAGGAATTTTCTCAACTCCTGAGAATTCCTATCCTTAATCAACTACATTTCAACGGTACAGAAAAGGAACCAAAGCCTGAAGATGTTGCTCAAGCCCTACACTTACAACCATCTGACATCAAGGGGAATTGGGAAACTAGAAGCGGTGTCAAAGGTTTCTTAGCAAAATTCTTGTTTGAGAAGGCACAAGAATGTTGGAATTCATTGGACCTACAAGCCTTTGAAGAAATTGTGGCCCTCCTTATCTATGGGTTGGTCTTGTTCCCAAATCTTGACCAACTTGTAGATGTCAACGCCGTCAAAATCTTCTTATCCAGAAATCCAATACCAACATTGCTTGGGGACATCCTTCACTCATTTTACACTCGAACAATGAGAAAGAGGGGTGTTCTCATGTGCTGTACTCCTCTCCTTGCAAGGTGGTTTATTTCGCACCTTCCACCATTTGTCTTGAAGAATGACCAAGGCCTAAGGTGGTCACAACGGTTGATGACCCTTACTCACTCTGATGTACATTGTTGTTCTCGGTCCAGAGAAAATGTCATCATCGTCGATCGTTGTGGAGAGTTCCCTAATGTTCCATTACTTGGCATTAGAGGGGGCATTACCTACAATCCTTGTCTAGCTTTGAGACAATTTGGATATGCATGGAGGGATGGCCCTCATGACATGCTGATTCCTGACCTAGTTTTTGACTTCGACAACAATGCGCAAGGACTTCGCCAAAGATTCATCAGAGCTTGGAGGATGCCTAACAAGGTTGACAGCAAGACACTGGGGCACAAGAACTCCATCCCTCTTGAGCCTTATCTCAAGTGGGTACGAACCCGGGCCCAGAGTCTGATGATGCCTTATCCTCATGTTCTCCCTGTGATTAAAGAGCCCGTTACGGAAGGAGAGGTTCCCTACACCATCCTATATCCTGACATGCCTACATCATGGGAGGAGATGCAGAAGAGTTGGATCCAACTCAAGGAGGAACGAAACACTTTTGAGGCCAGCTTCTACGCTAGTGAGAAGAAGGTTTTGGAGCTTACCCGCCGACTCCATGAGGAAGAGACCCTCAACACCTACATCGCACCAAAGAGGATGCACAATGTCTTTTTACCTTGAGATGTTTTTGTAATATTTGGCCCATGGGGCATTTATGTACTAACAAATTTCCTCTTATTAATATGACGTGCATTCTTTTTGTTTGCAACAATTTTTGAACTTTCTAAATCCTTGAATGCATTGCATACATAAGCATACCATTCATCATGTGCATAAGCAGGTCTCCACACTAGGTTTCCTTATCTTTCTGCTGTTTAGAACAGTAAGATGGATCTCGAACAGACGGTCAAGGACTTGCAGTCTCAGAACGCACAATTTCAACAACTCCTGATGACCTTGGCTAAGGGTCAGAAAGATTTGAAGACCCTGCTTGGGAACAAATACCAAGTGAAAAAGAAGAAGAAGAGAGTCAGGGTGGCTACCTTGGGGAGAAGGTTTAAGGGTGAAGCCAGAAGGGTTCTTGAATTTCCTTCCGCATCCGAAGAAGAAAACAGTAAAGGAAAAGGGGCTGCGGTACCTTCCGAATCCGAAGCTGAAGAAGAAGAGGCTGAAGAAGACGAAGACTACTCAGAACAACAATACCCGCCGGCTGATGACAAGTACAAGAGTTTGGAGGACAGGTTAGCAGCTATGGAGCTGCAGAGAGTTCCAGGCTTGGATTTTGAAGATTTGGGATTAATTGCTGGAGTTGTGATCCCCTCGAAGTTCAAAGTGCCTATTTTTGCAAGATATGACGGGCTGTCCTGCCCAAAAATGCACCTAAGGTCATATGTCCGAAGAATCCAACCTCATACATCTGACAGAAACCTTTGGGTACATTTCTTTCAAGATAGCCTGTCTGGCACTCAGCTAGACTGGTTTTATAAGCTGGAAAGGTCGGAGATACGTAGTTGGGAGGATCTGGCAGCTGCTTTTTATCGCCAATATCAGTATAACTCTGACCTGGCACCAACCCGCACTCAGCTGCAGAGTATGGGAATGGCCTCAGGTGAGGGATTTAAGGAATACGCCCAGAAGTGGCGCGATCTGGCTGGAAGGGTACAACCACCTCTTTCTGATAGAGAACTTGTTGATATGTTCCTTGGGACCCTATCTGGTCCATTCTTTAAACATCTGATCGGTAGCTCTTCCTCGGGGTTTACTGAATTAATTCTGACTGGCGAGCGGGTAGAAGCCGGTATCAAGAATGGGAAGATTCAGAAGGATGCCTCTGCATCTACAATTGCTAAGAAATCATTTCTAGCGAAGAAAGAAACAGCTGTTGTGTATTCTCAAAGGGGAGCAGGAAGAAGTGAGCGCATGCCGACTGTGGGGGCCGTAATGATCCAAAATCCACCAAATGATCAGCCTCGCAATAACCCGTCCAGACCTAAACAGCAATGGGGAGAACGGCCACCACGACAGTTCACCCGCATTAATATGACGCCCGCGCAAGTTCTTCCACACTTGTTAAAGCTGAATCTCACAAATATCAAAGAAGCGCCGAAAAATGTGAATACAACCTCACCAGCCTACAATGCCAATGCCAAATGCGCCTACCATTCCGATAGCGTCGGACATGACACAAATAATTGTTGGGCGTTGAAAAATAAAATTCAAGACTTGATAGATGAAAAAGAGGTGGAGTTCGATGCTCCAGAGAAACCAAACGTGATATCTGCTCCGATGCCGAAGCACGGTCGAAATGTCCATGCTATTGAGGAAGATTTGTATGTTTCTGATGTCAATTACCTAATAACTCCGTTGTTAACCATCAAGTTAAATCTGTTAAAGGTCGGGATTTTCCCGGGATGCAAAGAAGATTGTTACTGTTGTTACTCTCTGCCAATTGACTGCCCGTTACTGAAGAAAGGCATCCAAGGCCTGATGGACAGTCAACAAATTCTGTTTGAAAAAGTTTCTGCTATTCCAACCCCTACTGAAGATGTTTCAATTATCACCATTCACGCCAATCTTTCCAAGGCCGTCAGAAAGCCTGTTAAGATTACATCTGCTACAAAGTCTGTTCCTCTGAAGATAACTATGCCAGGGCCTGTCCCCTACAGTTCTGAAAAGTCAATACCATGGAATTACGGTGGAGAAATCTACTACCATGGTATTAAACAAGTTGAAGTAACTGAAGGAAGCTCTGATGAAGAAGATGCCAGCATTGGAAACATTATCAGCACAAGCAAGATCACCCGAAGTGGGAGAATATTTTCTCCAGAGATTGCCCCCCCAAAGGCAATCTTTGGACCCTTATCTGCCGCCGAAGTTATCCCTGCGCCGATAAAACTTTCCGAGAAGACTCCGTTGATTGAAGATGCTGTTATTCCTATTCTTGTCCCTCCTACTTCTGCTGATAAGGGTAAAGGGATCCAAAATGAGCTCGTCAGGACGAGGGCTCAACCTTTGGTCATCCCGGAAACCTCTAAGAAAGAGATGGAGGAGATCCTGAAGATAATTAAAAATAGTGATTATGACGTGGTAGAGCAACTGGGGCAAACCCCCTCGAAAATCTCCATGTTAGCATTGCTACTTTGTCCAGAGGCGCACGCCAAAGCATTGATAAAGTTCCTGAAGACAGCCCATGTACCCCAGGAAACCTCTGCCGACCAATTCCAAAACTGTGTAGCCAGTCTTACAGCGGACAATGGTTTAGGTTTCTCTGATGCTGACGTAACCTCAAAAGGAAGAAAACACAATGACGCATTGCATGTGTCAGTAGAATGCCAAGGGACTACTCTGGCCCATGTCCTAGTCGACACCGGTTCTTCTCTGAATGTGCTGCCTAAGAAGGCCCTCGACTGTTTAGACTATGAAGGCTTGGAGTTAAAGCCAAGCAATATCATTGTAAGGGCATTCGACGGGTCAAAGAGAATGGTACATGGGGAGGTAGACATTCCCATTAAGGTTGGCACGAAGGTGTTCCCCTCAACTTTCTATGTGATGGACATCCGTCCGTCATACTCTTGCTTATTGGGGAGACCATGGATACACAATGCTGGGGCAGTCACCTCTTCCCTACATCAAATGTTGAAGTACCCTATCAAGGGAAAGATCATAACCGTCCACGGTGAGTAGGAGTACATGATCAGCCACCTGAACTCTTTCCGATATGTAGAGGTAGAAGGTGAATTCATCGAGACACCATTACAACACTTCGAGGAAGTCTCTCCTGAAGTAGAAGTAGCAAAAGTGGTAGCTGAGGTACCAAAGCAGGTGGCCAAGATGGCATCTCTAGAAGACGCAAAGGCTGCAATGAAGGAAGGGAAAAGCTCAACATGGGGGCAGTTGTCGGACATTCCTCACAAAACAGATAAGTTTGGTTTAGGATTCACTGTTGCGGGGCAGAAAGCTATGCGCCGCTCAAAGGTTGAAAGAGCACCCATCAAGATCTCTCCTTATGGGATCAATGCTTTGGAAGGTGAAGACGAAGAGTCCAACATTGAAGATTGGATCTACCCAACCATCGAAGAAGGACTACGCAACTGGGAGGCAAAGGACTTTGTCCCCGTTACTTTTATTAATCAGTACCCATCCACGCTGGATTCTATGGGTGACTATTCTGCTATGTCCTTCAATAACTCTGAAGATCTGGTCAATCAGGCTGAGTATAAAGATGACGAAGGTTGTGAAGTACCAGGGGAACTAGCCCGACTTTTACAGCAAGAGGAAAGGGCCATCTTACCTCACGAAGAGTCGTTGGAAACTGTCAACTTAGGAACGGAGGAAGACCGAAAGGAAGTGCAAGTGGGTGCCAAGCTGGAACCAAGTGTCAAGGAGCGCCTGATACAGCTGTTAAATGAATACGTTGAAATCTTCGCCTAGTCTTACGAACACATGCCGGGTTCTGACACAGACATCGTGGTTCACCGTCTCCCTACAAGAGAGGATTGTCCACCGATCAAGCAAAAAGTCCGCCGGATGAGGCCCGACATGTCTGAGAAGATTAAAGCAGAAGTGATGAAACAATTCAACGCTGGCTTTCTGGCTGTTACATCCTATCCTCAATGGGTTGCTAACATCGTGCCAGTTCCTAAAAAAGATGGCAAGGTCAGGATGTGTGTAGACTACCGGGATTTGAATAGGGCCAGCCCCAAAGATGATTTCCCGGTACCACACATTGACATTCTGATTGACAACACAGCTCAGCACAAAGTGTTTTCCTTCATGGATGGATTCTCGGGCTACAACCAGATTAAAATGGCCCCCGAGGACATGGAGAAAACAACCTTTGTTACACAATGGGGTACTTTCTGTTACAAGGTGATGCCGCTCGGACTGAAGAACGCATGGGCAACTTATCAACGCGCCATGGTAGCTTTATTTCATGATATGATACATCATGAGATCGAAGTTTACGTAGACGATATGATAGCTCGGTCACAAACAGAGGAGGAACACCTTGAACACCTGGAAAAACTGTTTGCCAGGTTGAAAGAGTACAAGCTCAGGCTGAATCCAAGTAAGTGTACTTTTGGAGTTAGGTCTGGTAAGCTTCTAGGGTTTATTGTCAGCAACAAAGGCATTGAGGTCGATCCAGAAAAAGTGAAAGCAATACAAGATATGCCTGCTCCCCGTACTGAAAAGGAGGTTAGAGGGTTCTTGGGACGCTTGAACTATATTGCCAGATTCATCTCTCATCTGACTTCTACCTGTGAGCACATTTTCAAATTATTAAAGAAAGATCAGGTAGTCGAATGGAACGACAATTGCCAAGCTGATTTTGATAAGATCAAGGAGTATTTGCTAGAACCTCCTATTCTGATGCCTCCCGTCGAAGGAAGACCATTGATCATGTATCTGACCGTCTTGGATAACTCAATGGGGTGTGTTTTGGGCCAGCATGACGAGTCTGGTCGAAAAGAGCATGCTATTTATTACCTTAGCAAAAAGTTTACTGACTGTGAGACTCGCTACTCACTGCTCGAGAAAACTTGTTGCGCTTTGGTATGGGCTGCTCGCCGACTAAGGCAGTATATGCTGACTCATACCACCTTGTTGATTTCCAAAATGGATCCTATCAAGTATATCTTCGAGAAGCCTGCTTTATCTGGAAGAATAGCTAGATGGAAAATGATCCTAACAGAGTATGACATCCAGTACACCACTCAAAAAGCTATAAAAGGGAGTGTACTAGCTGATCATCTAGCTCATCAAGCTATCGAAGATTACCAAACCATGAGATTTGACTTCCCAGACGAGGACATCATGAATTTGGACAGCATTGAAGGTAACGGACCGTATGACGGACCCGAAAAGGGATCCCGATGGACCCTGTACTTTGATGGTGCTTCAAATGCACTTGGAAACGGTATCGGTGCGGTACTCATTTCCCCGGAAGGTTGTCACACTCCTTTCACGGCTCGACTCTGCTTCAGCTGCACAAACAACATGGCGGAATATGAAGCTTGCATCTTTGGTCTCAAGGCCGCTATAGACTTGGGGATCAAATCTTTGATCGTATTTGGGGACTCGGCTTTGGTTATCAGTCAAATCAAAGGAGAGTGGGATACCAAACATCCTAACCTTATCCCATACAGAGAACATGTCCTAACATTGTTGCCTCATTTCGAGCAAATTACCTTCGAGCATTTCCCGCGAGAAGAGAATCAGCTAGCAGATGCTCTGGCAACAATGTCTTCTATGTTTAAACTCAACTGGGATAACGAGGCTCCCCAAATCACCATCGAGCGAATGGATGAACCTGTGCATTGTCATGAGATTAATACCGAAGAAGTAGTGGAACAACCCTGGTTTCACGAAATCAAAAGGTATCTCCAGACTAGAGAATATCCCGAAGGAGCTTCCGTAAATGACAAGAAGTTCCTAAGGAAATTTGCTGCCAAGTTCTTCCTGAGCAACGACATCCTCTATAAACGCAACCATGATTGTATTTTACTCCGATGTGTTGACAAAGCTGAAGTGGAGTTAATCATGACAGAGATGCACAGCGGTACATTTGGCACCCATTTGAGCGGGCATACTATGGCTAAAAAGATCCTAAGGGCAGGCTATTACTGGTCTACCATGGAAGCAGATTGCCATCAACACTCCCATACTTGCCACAAGTGTCAAGTCTACGCTGACAAGATTCATATTCCTCCGGTTCCTCTCAACATGCTGACAGCTCCTTGGCCATTCGCAATGTGGGGCATTGACATGATAGGAGAGATCAAGCCCACGGCTTCCAACGGACATCGCTTCATCCTGGTTGCCATTGACTACTTCACCAAATGGGTCGAAGCAGCTTCCTTCGCCTCTGTTACTAAAAATGTGGTTGCTCGCTTCATCAATCAAAACCTCATATGCCGGTATGGTGTTCCAGACAGGATCATCACGGAAAACGGCACAAATCTGAATAATACTATGATCACCGCCTTGTGCGAACAGTTCAAGATTTATCATAACAAATTCATCTCCCTATCGGCCGAAGATGAACGGTGCTGTTGAAGATGCGAACAAAAACATTAAGAAGATCATTCAGAAAATGACAGTCACTTACAGGGACTGGCATGAGATGTTACCGTTTGCTCTGCATGGATACCGTACGACGACACGTACTTCAATCGGGGCAACCCCATTTTCTTTGGTATATGGCATGGAAGCTGTCCTGCTCATGGAAGTTCATATTCCCTCTTTAAGGATTATGAAGGACTCTGGGTTGAGCGAAGATGATTAGATTCAGACCCGACTTGATCAACTCAATTTGATCGATGAGAAGTGACTCGCTGCTGTCTGCCATGGTCAAACGTATCAAAAGCGGATGATCCAGGCCTTCAATAAAAAAGTCAGACGTCAAGTATATCAAGTCGGAGATCTCGTAATCAAGCGGATTATCCTGCCACAAAGTGATCCCAGGGGCAAATGGACTCCTACATACGAAGGACCATTTGTGATCAAGAGCATATTTTCTGGTGGTGCAATGATTCTGACCACCATGGACGGCGACGATTTGCCGCACCCTGCGAACGCAGACATAGTCAAAAGATACTATGCATAAAATAACCCGAAAAGTCGAAAACCCGAAAGGGCGGCTTGGGCAAAAATGGGCATCCCGGTGGACCGAAAACCCGAAAGGGCGGTTCAGGCAAAAGTTAGGGATAAAGCAAAAAAAAATCTGTACACCCGGCAAGTTGAAAACCCGAAAGGGCGGCTTGGGCAAAAAGGGGTTTCCCGGTGGATCGAAAACCCGAAAGGGCGATTCAGGCAAAAGTTAGGGAATTAAAGCGTATGACTATGTCTCGTCGGATCACTTTAAGGACAATCTCTTCATCAACCAGCTCCAAGCTTCTAATCAACCCAGTCATCGGCAGACGAAGCATTGAATGGACAAATATTCAGAGTTGTGAAGGCTATAGCAGAATGGAATCCCATGGAATTGTTTCACATAGCCATCTTTCTTTTGTATAAATTTTTCAATTTTTACGACGGCATCCTCTTACTAGGATGACTGTCTCCTCTGTACAAATATACTTATAGAAAGTTAATACAAATACTTTTCCAAATACAGAAATTTGCGTTGTCTTCCTTTTCTCTTTTCTTTTGCACTTATGTTTTATTTGAGAAACGTCCAATGTTTTGTTAAATAGGCATATGCATTTGAACATAATCATTTCCTTATGAATCAAGAAAGATGATTACTGATAGGTTGAAGATACAAGTAGATATCCTGATACCCTTTCAGAAGGAATCCTCAGCAGAGTTAAATTCCAAATTCCCCAGCCAGAGGGCCTTCCAGAACTCGATTCCCCTCAGAGTCAAGTGACGGAATCCCCAGTGGAGCCTTAAAAATCTGAAAATCCAATCCCCAGCAGAGCTGAGATTTCTAGCCATCAATCCCCAGCTGAACCAGGCTAGTGAAACTTCTCCCCACAGAGATACCTACCACCAAACTAAAAATTCTCAGTCATGCCTCTCCAGCATGAGTCTATCAGATTCTGAACTTCCCCAGTAGAGATCTTCGGGAATTCTCATTCCCCGCAAATCACCAAGGAATGCCAGTTCTCCAGCAGTGGCCCTAAGATCCCTCAGCAATTGAAGATCTTGTATTCCCCAAGCAGAATGAAGGTTCATTCTCAGTGCCTCACAGGATAATCAGATGTTCTCCAGTGAAGATCTCCTCAAGACAAGAATCCCCAGAAGATTGGTATACGACCCAAACTCCTATTTCTCCAGCAGTAGTCAACAAGGATGTCTTATCCTCAACAACCAAAATTTTTGTCTTCCCTTGCGGCAATCAAGGATCCATTTTCCCTGACAGCAGTCAAGATTCTTTATCTCCAGGATTCATCTATCTACAGCAAGACAGCTCTTCGGCTTACATACGCATTCATCTACATTCATATCATAAACATTGATATAACATATTTTGCATCATACATATCATGCAACATAACTTTGTGTTTTAGCTAACATTTCACCCTTTTTAGGTTAAAATTAAAAGGCTATCATTAACAATTATTCAGGTACAGTATGGATACACCCCAGACACGACGGTCATTCTATTACTCATTTAGAATCTCAAGTCAGATACAGTATGGATACACCTCAGACACGACGATTATTCTACTACTCATTCGGACTACAGCAATCAGATACAGACTAGATACGCTCGAGACACGGCAGCCGTTCTACCTCTCATTCAGATTCATTTATCCACCTCAAGGTTCAATGCATTCCAAACACGGATACCATTATGATCCTTACAACAACAGTTTATTTCTCTCCAGTGTGTTCGCCACGAAAGTCATTCTGTCATTTATCTAGATCCCAGTTACAGTTTCAGATACACTTCAAACACAAAAGTCATTCTATTACTCATACGGATCTCAATCCTAGTTACAGTATGGATACACCTCAGACACGACGGTTATTCTACTACTCATACGACTTTCAACTTCAGATACAGTCCATATACGCTCCAAACATGGTTGCCATTCTGTCACTCATTCAGAATTTGTCCCCAGCACGCAGTTGCTCCATACAGATGTTCTCTGGTACCCAGATACAATACAGATACACTCCAGACACGGCAATCCTTCTGATATTCGTTCTACACTTCAAACACAGTTACAGCTCAGATACGCCCCAGACACGGAGGCCATTCTTCTGCTCATACAAACTCAGT
Organism: Vicia faba; assembly: GCA_948472305.1. Taxonomy (NCBI): domain Eukaryota; kingdom Viridiplantae; phylum Streptophyta; class Magnoliopsida; order Fabales; family Fabaceae; genus Vicia; species Vicia faba. The sequence goes on from OX451739.1 coordinate 1,602,600,131, forward strand.
CCTTAGATGCAGTTCAAGTATGTTCTAGACACGGATACCATTTTGATCCTCATTCTTCGGACCCATCACACTACAGTTCAACAAACCTTCCAGATGGCATCGTTAAGCCCATCCCCGACAAGATTCTGTCACCCTTCAGATGGCATCTTTAAGCCCATCTCCAAATGGCATCTCTAAGCCCATTCCCATATCCATTGTTCTGATAAGTGCAAATTTAAGGGCACTCTAGTGTCCAATCTCCTTTTACCTTCGAGACACGAAAGGCAAACCTGCCAATCTAACTCTTCAGGTGCAAGAAGATTGAACAGGGGCAACTGTTGTACCCCAAAATTTGCCCTCCCATTTCCTCAACATTTTCTCATCACAAGACCTTTGGAGCTCAAGATCAAGTTAGGGTTTGCTCTGCTCAAGACTCCACCTTGCACTGTTGACCCAAATTAGGGTTTGTGTTTGCACAAAGATGTTTTGACCTAAAATGACTAAGATTACTTTCATGCTTCATGTTGGACTCCCAAGTTTATCCATACCCAGTTTCAAGTCTTGATTCCAAACTTTGCCCAGTCAATTGGACAGTTGACCTAGAAATCAGCTATATTGGGGAAAAAGTCAACTGTGGTCAATTGACAGCCAAACCCCATGAAATTTGACCCACATCAACATTATGAACTCATTTGAACCATTTTGTCAAGTTTGGATCACAATTCCACAGGAAATTTGATCAGATCACCAAAAGGGCAAAATGGTCATTTTTAGGGTTTTGACTGCACAAAGGCAATTTTTGACTGTTTGACCTAGCCAATGGCAAACCAAGCTCATATATGGACTCAAGGACCCCATGGAATTGTCTTGACATGTTCAACAAGCTCAAAAGATCCCAAATGCACAAGATTGACAGATGAATTTTCCAGTCAATTGATCAATTTTTGACTGTATACTGAAAAGTTAAACTTTGACTTTTTGGTCAAAATCAAGTGTCAAGATTCATTTTTTATCAAAACATGCCAAATTATGAAACTTGTTCATCAAGAAATCAAAAATTGCAAATTAGGGTTTAAAATGAAAAATTTTCATAACTTAGAATTTTTCTAAGTTATGAAAATCCTTATTTTTTTCCCTAACTTTGTCCCATTTTTTCACCAAGATGCATTTGGATTCAAACAAAAGTCAAAACATGAAAGCTGTAGTACATTGCAAAATATACAACTTTGATTCACAAAGTTTCCTCAAAAGAAGCTTGTAGCTCAAGTTATGATTTTTGGAACAAGGGTGCAAAACATTCTTAGAAAAATTTTGACCTATTTTAGGCAGGATTTTTGCCTAACTTCATGGCTACTTTTCACATGCTTCCACTTGGAATTTCAATTTTCATTACAAAGATGGATTGTATTAAACATTCCAAGCTTTCCAAAATGTCCAAGAACTCATCAAAAAACCTCATGGTTAGGGAGAATCGAATTTGGCAATATGGGCAAAACTCACTTTGTTCATGGCCAATTTACATGTCCATAACCTTGCATTTTTTGAACTCAGCATGTTCTAAGATGAATTACAGGTCCTTTATCTCATTCAAACTCATAAATTTAATGCCAATCCTTCATGTTTAAGTCTTATCTTGTGTGTTTAAGCATTGCATACAAGATTAAGCCTTAATAAGAAAAAGCATATTATCCATTTTTGTAAAGTGTCACTTTATGTCAACTTTGCAATCTATGAAGTACAAGGCCATATCTTTGGGCACAAGTTCAGAAGCATGTCACACTGATCAAGAGGGATGTTTGCAGCACATTAGAGGGGCATGTACAAGTCTAGAGAACCAAGTTGATTTTTATTGCTTAAGTGTGAAGTAACTTGGCATAACCAAGACCAACTCTCATTTCAGCCAACACAAGCTTAAACAAAGTGGTTGTACACCTTCCAAACAACATCACTGAGTTAAGGCACGAGCAAAACACTTTCCAAACCTCATCAAACCTCAAAACACCATTGTACTGCACAAAAACAGGGCATCCCTGCAACTTTGCTTCCATAAACATTTCCCCTCGTGCGTTTTGGCTAAAACCTTTGCAAACACATTCCCTATCACCCACTGAAGCTGTCCCAAGCATTGGACACGACCTGTAACACCCTTAACACCATTTGCCATTTTCACTTTTTCTGTTTTGCAGGTTGAGTGCCATAACTTGATTCACTTGGTTTCAAAGTAAGCTAAAGGTTGGAATAGCATCCCTGAACTTCAAGCAAGCTGTACCAATCCTCACCTTGCCTTGAAAGTGCCTCCATTGTCAGACACGATCCAACCTGAACAGGTAAGTTCATGGACTTCTATCTCTCAATATAGGAAGAGTTAGCTCTAGGTTTATGAATGAAAAATGTTCTATTCATGGCCCTGAAGCTATACATATCTTCATTTTCCATTTATATTGCATATGCTGAGAGTATTTTGAATCTGAACATTGAAAAAAACTTAGGTTAAGAATTAGGGATGGAGAAATTCTCTCTCATTTCTGAGAGTTAAGATGAGTTTTTTATATGTATGGAATCGTGGCTTGATGCTTAACATCTTTCATGTTATAAGTTTGTGCTAAAAGTCCAGGAATCAGGAGATAGCAGGGATCACGTGTTGCTCTGTTTTGTTGTTCAGAGGTTGAAGACAACCTTTCATGGGCTGGGCCTGTGATGTTTTTCCTTTTTACACCATGATTTTGCATTTACACCTCCTTGACCCATTGTATTTTATTTTCATTATTTTTGACTTTTGATTTTTGTTTCTGACTTATTTATTTTTGACAAAGCATAAAAAATATTAAAATTATTTTTCCCATATTTTTTGCATTTATTTTGATATTTATTTGGCTTTATTTAGTTTTGTAAATAAATAAATATAGATACTTTTATTTTAAAATACAAAAAATAATACAAACATATTTTATTTTTGATTTTTATTTTATGTTATCTCTTGAAAACATTTTATAATAAAAATATACTTTTTTAATAAAACTAAATATTTTATTTTTGTACATAATATATATATTTAATAAATAATGTAAATGCTTATATATTTAGTATATTTAGGGAAAATACAAAGAATTAATACATTTTATTTTTATTAATATTATGACCTCAAAAATACCTTTTTTACAATATACCTTCTTTTATTTATTTTTTGTACATAATTAATAAATATTGCATATATTATATAATAAATACCTTTTATTTATAAAATTAGGGTTTCACCCTAAATACATAAAAATACCAAAAATTAATTAATTTTATTTTTGCTTATTTGACACATAAAAAATACTTTTTTCATACATATAAAAAACCATTTTTGCATCTTGCACATTTATTACATTTTTATTTAATTGTTGTATATTAAATAATTTGTATAATTCAATTTGGGTGTAATAGTTTAGGTTTAATTTCTTGCTAAAATATCCCCATTTGAACATTTGTATCCCCCATCCCATATGTTGTGTTGTAATAACTTAGGACCTTTTATTTTTTCGCATTTAAAAGCTTTCTAAATTTGCCATGTTAGAATTAGGGTTTGTATGCAAAATCAACCAAAAATAGTTTGACCTAATTTCAAGATAAACAAGCATGAAAATGGAAAACACTAATCACACTTGCACCCCTAGGGTTACTCCACTTGTTGCCTTCAAAAATGGGCCATATTGCATGTTAGGTATCTTTGGCAAAAACAAAACAATCAAATGATCATAGTCCCTCGATGACGCTTTCGAAAGTTGCCTAAAAATGATCAAGTCCCTTAAAGGAAAAATTGCCCAAAGATACTTGGCACCATTGCAACCATGGTCTAAACGATGACCCGCGCCCGTCCCGTTAACATCCTAACACAAGATTGTCCACCAAATGCAATGGTGGGACAAAATTGTTAAAAGGGTTAAAACATAGCAAAGATCTTTGAGAAATTTAGGGTAGATAACTCTTGGTTACTTGCCAACTTGCAAAATAAAAAACCTTGCCTATTTTTCAAAACCACATCACAACACACTTTCCAAACAACTTTCAAAAAAACATTGAAAACTTTTTCAAAAGACATACCCCTTTGTATACATTCAAACATGGATCATTACAAAGGTTGCCACCACATTGGCCTCTTTTCAAGACATTTTCAAAACCCACACACAAAGCACCATTTCAAACAATTGAAAGCACCATTTCAAACAATTGAAAATGCAAGGCAAGTGATCTAAGCAAGTAACTAAGAGCCCATGGATAACCATGGATAGAAAGGGTGCTAACACCTTCCCTTTCTATAATCTACTCCCCGAACCCAAGAAAACATCTCAAAGGTTTTTGCTGTGCTTTTTAACCTTTCCTTAGGATAAAATAAAAAGTCGATGGCGACTCTTGCTCAACCGAAACATTTGCGAAAACAAACGCAAAACCCTAGTCAGTTCTCCCACCGTATCCCAATAAGGCATCACAAGTTTCTGAGCACGAGCTCGCACCCACTTAAGGTAAGGCTAAAGGGGAATGGAATTCTTGTGCCTCAGCGTCTTGCTACTTACCTTGTCCAACATCCTCCAAGCTCGGATAAACCTCTGGCGGTAACCTTGATTGTCGTTCTCGTAGACAAATACCACTCCTTGGATAAGCATCTCATGTGGACCATCCCTCCAGGCGCAGCCAAACTGTCGTAAGGCTAAGCAGGGGTTGTAAGTGATACCTCCTCTAATTCCAAGTAAGGGGACATTAGGTAATTCTCCACAACGGTCGATGATAGTAACATTCTCCAAAGACCGGGAACACCAATGAATATCTGAATGTCTGAGCATCATCAACCTATGGGACCACCTTGAACCTTGCTCATTCTTCAATACATATTTGGGAAGATGTAAAATAAACCATATTGCCAAGAGAGGAGTGCAACACATGAGGATACCTCTTTTCCTCATAGTGCGAGAGTGAAAAGAATGTAGGATGTCTCCTAACAAAGTAGGCACCGGGTTATGAGACATGAAGATTTTGACGGTGTTTACATCTATGAGTTGGTCAGGATTTGGAAACAAAACCATCCCATAGATGAGAAGGGCCACAATTTCCTCAAAAGCTTGTAAGTCCAAGGAGTTCTAACAATCTTGAGCTTTCTCAAACAAGAACTTGGCTAAGAAACCTTTGACACCACTCCTTGTTTCCCAATTAGTTATGACATCAGGTTGTTGCAAGTGTAGGGCTTGAGCAATCTCTTCTGGTTTTGGATCTCTTTCTGTACCGTTGAAGGGTAGTTAATTGAGAATGGGAATCCCCAAGAGTTGGGAGAATTATTCCAAAGTTGGCACAAGTTGATAATCGGGAAATGTGAAGCAATGGTGTAGAGGATCAAATAATTGGAAGAGCACCTTCATCATATCTTCATCAGTGTTGGAGGTAACCAAGTTTAGGAGGCGACCATGTATTTAGGTAAATGGAGAATTCTCAGGGACCCTTGATGCTAACTCTTTTAGTTGAGGAGGGATCCTTACGAGATTGACTTAAATGGTTTTCCTGCGAATAGAATCCATGTCCTACAAAACAGAATAAAGATAAATCCCAAAAATCATTGAAATGGTTAGTGAGTATGAGTATGATGTTATGATGTTTATGATGTTATGTACAAGTAAATATATACAAACAAAACAAACAATTACTTAGGTTTAGGCTTTCATGGAGTCTCATAGGTAAGTACCCTCTTGAAGTTTAGTTGGCTCAAACCTGTCATAGCAATAGTAACTGAGTTCTAAGGGAGCTTAATATCACTAATTTGTCTTCTCGGGGATTATTTAAGCGCAAGCCTCTTTAATGGCGACCAAAATATCCCAAAAAGCCAAACCTCAATAAGTGTAGTATCGAGGATTTACCAACTTCGGACTGCACCAAAGTCGGTCATCTCACTACGTCCTAATGGCCAAGTTGGTCAAGTAAAGGTTCTAAAGTAAGTTAGTGCTTCATGACATCACTGAGCGGCCCCGTATTCTCCTTGACTACTCAAGGGCTACCGGTACTCACAAACATGTCGCACTAATGTAGCTATTGCTTAGACCATGTCGGTATACCCCACACAGTTTCCACAACGTATTGCTACTTACCTATAAGGTATCCAAAAATTCGGGTAGAGGATTTAAACCCAAACGAAGAACCAAAATATAAAGCATATAAGTCAAACAATGAAAGCAAATAAAGGTGATCTAACCCTAAGGTAACCCCACTTTTAAGTTTTTCCCCAGCAGAGTCGCCAGTTATGTGATACGGTGGGAGAACTGACTTGGGATGTTTTGTTAGATGATGTGACGGATCTAGAAGGGGGGGTTGAATAGATCCCTTTGAAACTTTTGCGCTTTTTATAAAATTGTTTTTATCAGAGAGCGACAGCCCTGAATCTGATCGTCTAAACTTTACGTATTGGAAAGATCGTATATGCAAACCAATTTGATGAAAATGATGAGAATAGAATCACAACTAAAATTGAATATGATGAATCGCTTTAGCAAGTTTTAACAAGGTGTAAGTTATTACCAATTAGTTGCGAAGAAGATAAAGCAAATTTGTGAGTTGTAAATTCACCAAACACTTGGTGTATGTACTACACAAGGTTTGGTTATACTCAAATTGTAGTGATTATAGCGATTCGAATGAATGCTATATGAGTTGTAAATTTTAGTTTGTCACTACAATCATTTTGTATGAATGAGAAAATTGATAACTCACAAATTCAAGCAAATAGAAATAAAATGCAGAAAACTAAAATGGACACTGTATTTGTTAAGGCAGTTCACCCTGTCGTCCTCGCGTGGGCTACTCTGCCCCCAATTCTAGAATCTAGAATTAGGATATGAAATTAATTTTGCAAAGTTCGTAAGAGAAGATACAATCACCACAATTCAAAGTCACTTGATGAATCTTATATGTTGCACTCCTCTTCCCTTGATTCTAGATGAATCAAGTATGCCAAATCTTGAACAAAATCTCATTCTACCTTGAATGATTTTGAACCCAAGAAATTGGCCTCAAATCCTTCTTTATAATCCTCCGGTTATCGCTACCCGATTGAACACCCCACGGTCTTCCAATCCCTTAGCTCGGCTGAATTCAATGAAGCAAAGACTTGTGATAAAAACCACCAATTTTGGAGGAAAAAACCCCAATGGTTTTATTCAAGAAAAAAACCCACAAAGATCTCTACCCAAATCTGAAATTGCACTTTCAATTCAGACGTTATCAACACAATCCCAAAAACTTGATCAACAAAAATAATTGTGTGTAGTTGTTGATAGTTGATGAGAGGTTGAAGATGAAGAGAGCTCTTGTGTCTATCTTTCACTTTTTCTTGTTGTCTTTTCAAAATAGAGGCCAAACAATATATATAAGTGATTCCCATGATGTAACAACATAGTAGAAAAAATGAGACAATCTAGCGATGCGTCGTCTCATGCAGGGTGTGCAGAAGGCGTGCGCCTTCCCGAGCGAGAGAGGTTGAAAATTCCTTCAGTCATGCGCCGACTCATTGCCTGATGCGTCGACTAATGTTTTCCCAGAACTATGCGTCGATGCATAGAGAAGGCGTGCGCCTTCCCGGACGTTGCCAAGCCAAAATCTTCTTCTCATGAGCCGACCTAAGGTTCCATGAGCCGGCTCATGCAGTCTGTTTTGAGAAAAATGCTTGTTTTTGATGTTTCTCACTTGCACCTATTTGAAGCATGACATATTTGCACAGATAGGTTTTTGACAAGCATTAAAACTCAGTTCTTTCACCTTTACCCTCACATACTCCCCCTTTTTGATGATGGCAAAAACCACAAATATGAATCATCGCAATGGTTGTAAATCATCCAATCATCCCCCCCTGAGATATTACATATTTTTGCTGTGTATTTCTGCTGTGTATTCCTTCTACCCCTTTGACAACATCAAAAAGAAACAAGGACATGGATTAAGAGAACCAAAAAAGAATGACCAATATCTTGCAACTTTGCAAAAAGAACACAAACTAACATACACACAATATGAAGCAAGTGCGAGCGAAAATAGATGCAATAACCAATAAAGTAATACAATACGATGTTCATTGTTACAAACCCAAAATAAAACACAAAGTAGTACAAGAAGTAAAATAGTTTAATACAAAACCATAGTAATACAAGCATAACAAGCAAGAAATAACGTGCCAAGCATTAACTAATGTTGTTGTTCCTCATTGTCTTGTGGTGGTTCAACAGGTTGGTTTGGTGGAAAGCGAGCCATGAAAGCCGACTGGAAGTTTACCAAGTTTGTGTTTTGCGTTTCCATCATTCCATGAAGAGTGTTATATCGGCGGTCTTGGAGGCTAGCATAATCCTTAAACTGAATGTTTTAAAGGTTGACTATTCCAGCAAGATTGTCAATTCGTTCATTTGCTAATACCATGTCTTCATGATGGTGGGCGTGCATTTCCTCAAGTTTGCACATCACCTCATCATAGGATCTATGAGGCTCATGGTCATCATTTCCTTCGTCATTTTCTTCATCCTCTTCTGCACTTTCTTGATTCTCAGTACCAATTTCACCGCCCTCAGCATCTTCCATTTCATCATCCTATTCAACATCTTCATTTCGAAGCATTACTGAGTTTGATTTCACAAAGTACTTATACTTACCAAGCTGGGGATTCCATTGATGACCCATAAGTGCGAGAGTTTTGGAGGTAAAATATGAATTCGGCAAGATAGGTGTAGGTGAAATACCAGTAAGATCAAGGTTTTCTTGACTTAGAATTCCATGAATGAACGATGGATACCCCAAAGCAGATCCTCTAGGGGAATCCCTCAATGCAAATATCCGACTAGTGATGTAATACGACCAATGAATCTTAATTTTGTTTAGAATAGTCCAAATTAACGTAACTTCAGGTTGATCAATACGGGACAACCCACCCTTTTTGGGGCGAATTATCCTTGACACAATCCATTGCATAATTCGAGCTAGAGGAACCAATTAACCTGTTGTGGCAGTTTTTGGAAAAGCACTACTTTGCACAAAACTCTCAGGATATGGTCGTTTTAACATGGAGTTCAAGGAATGTTTGAAGTCATAGTCTGCAGGAAGCTTAGTGTCGGTGATTTTAACAACATCCGTGTCAACAGGGAACAACTCAAAAGTTTTCCAAATTTCATCATCTACCTTGACAACCTTATTTGCAATTTTGTATGAAAATTGGTGATAAGAGAATTTACCTTGTATACCCGCATAGAATACCTTGACGAGTACCTCGTTGTAGTCTCCATCCAACTCAAGGAATGGAAACACCTTTTGATGGTCCAACAATTCCACCACATCTGAGATATGCAGGCGTTAGAGAGTGATACAGAAGGCACATAATTGCCTAACCAACCTCCTTCTAGCAAACTTCTCATCATACTTTTTAGTGAGATCAGGAGGAAGAAGTGATAGAGGAGTAACCCGAGTTTGATTTGAAGATATACCTATGATACTTCTTTTCTTTGTTGCCCTAGAAGCCATGGATGAAGGTTTGGAGTTGAAATGACACAATGGGTTTTTAGGGTTTTGAGATGGACAGGGAGGCCGGATGAATGCTAGCAAGAGGGAACAACAACATAGAAAATGGATGCATGCAAATGGAACCACACAATACAAACTAAGAAATAATGGGCTTCCAAACAGCGACGCGTCGACCTATGCAGGGATGCATCGATGCATTCTAGTAAAATAAGCCTAAATACGTTTTTCAATTAGGCGTGCGCCGACTGCTCAGAGTTATAGGTCGGCTCATGTATGTAAAATTTTGAAATTTCTTTTATTTCATGGCATGTAGGTTTTGTAGAAATTAGTTGAACACAATAAACAAGTACGCATGCACAGAAGTAATAACACACAAAGCATTTAATCATTTCATAGCACCAACATTTAAGCAAAATGATCACTAATGAGAAAGAGTAGGAAGGATACTACCAAACATATTTGAATGAGACGATGCCCTCACATGTCTCCAGCCCAAGATGATATTCACAAATCATAGAGACACAAAGATAAATAAAGGGAATGCAACTCATTGGAGTTGCAATCTATCTGAGATATCAAGGACACCGAGTTCCCTACGTATATGAAAGAATGGTTCAGTCGCAAGTGGTTTTGTAAAAATATTGGCAAGTTGATTTTTGCTATCAACGTGCTCAAACACGACTTCATATTTCTCAACATGATCCCTAAGGAAGTGGTGCCTAATTTCAATATGTTTAGTGCGCGAGTGTAGAACTGGATTTTTGGTTAGATTGATGGCACTCGTGTTATCACAAAATATTGGAATATGATTAAGTTTTAAATCATAGTCGAGTAATTGTTGTTTGAGCCACAAAATTTGAGCACAACAATTACCGACTGCAACATATTCCGCCTCGGTCATTGACAAAGCAACTGAAACTTGCTTTTTGCTATGCCAAATAACTAAGGAGTTTGAAAAGAAATGACAAGTGCCACTTGTGCTTTTCCTATCCAATTTGCAACCCGCAAAGTCGGAATCAGAATAGCCAACCAAAGAATAATTACTACCCTTGGAGAACCAAAGTCCATACTTAGGAGTACAAAGATACCTAAGTATACGTTTTACAGCTTTTAGATGACTCTCTTTAGGACAAGATTGATATCTAGCACACATGCAAACACTAAACATAATGCCAGGACGAGAAGAGGTAAGATAAAGAAGATATCCGATCATACCTCTATACCTTTTTACATCAACCGGCTTACCATGTTCATCCCGATCTAGGCTAATCGCGGTAGGCATTGGAGTGTTAATAACTTTTGAGTTTGCCATATCGAAGCGCTTGAGAAACTCATAGCAATACTTCGTTTGGATAACAAAAGTTCCTTCCTCGAGTTGTTTGATTTGAAGACCTAGGATCTAGTTTAACTCCCCCATCATGCTCATCTCAAATTCACCCTACATCACTTTAGAAAATTCCTTGACCAAGGTGATGTTAGTAGACCTAAAAATGATATCATCTACATAAATTTGAACCAAGATGGAGTGATTTCCTTGGTGCTTAATAAAGAGGGTTGTATCAACCTTCCCTCTAGAGAATCCCTTTTCTAGTAAGAACTTGCTAAGCCGATCATACCAAGCCCTAGGGGCTTGCTTAAGACCGTATAAAGCATGTTTAAGTTTATAAACATGTTTAGGAAACTCGTGATTTTCAAATCCGGGAGGTTGAGATGCATAGACTTCTTCATTAATATAACCATTTAAGAATGCACTCTTAACATCCATTTGAAATAGCTTAAAGTTTTGCGAGCATGCATAAGCTAATAACAAGCGTATAGCCTCGAGTCGGGCAACCTGAGCATAAGTTTCCTCATAGTCGATGCCTTCCTCTTGGTTATACCCTTGAGCAACAAGACGTGCCTTGTTGTTAGTTATGATTCTGTTTTCGTCAAGTTTGTTCCTAAATACCCACTTAGTACCAATGATTCGATGGTCTCGCAGAGGGGGGACAAGGTCCCAAACCTTATTTCTCTTGAATTGGTTTAATTCTTCTTGCATTTCCAAAAACCAATGTTCATCGAATAAAGCTTCTTTAGGGTTTTTAGGCTCAATTTTAGAGACGAATGCAAAATGATAACAAAAGTTTCTTATCTTAGACCGTGCAGTTACTCCCTTTGATATGTCTCCAAGAATGTTGTCAATGGGATGATCCTTGGTTTCTTTCCACTCCAAAGGAGGATTTATTTCATTTGTTGGTTGAGTGTCTTCTTCTTCTTTTATAGACACATGATCCATCTCCCCTTTGTCTTTCTCAAGTTTGGGCTCATTACTCTTTTCATATTGATCATTGAGTATCCTTTCCGAAGAAGCACCTGCACCATTAAAAGAAATATCCTTTTCGACCATTTTTGGACAGGATTCATCAAAGGAAACATGCACGGATTCTTCCACAATTTGTAACCTTTTATTAAATACCCTATATGCTTTACTAGATTGAGAGTATCCGAGGAAGATACCTTCATCGGCTTTTGAGTCAAATTTTCCAAGATTTTCTTTGCCATTATTTAATACGAAACATTTACAACCAAAGACACGGAGATGAGAAATATTTGGTTTTCTACCTTTCAAAAGTTCATACGGTGTTTTGTTGAGCATAGGACGTATCAAGATCCTATTTAGCACATAACAAGCCGTATTAATGGCATCGGCCCAAAAGTATTTTGGAAGACCATGTTCATTGATCATAGTTCTCCCAAGCTCTTCTAGAACACGATTTTTACGCTCAACAACTTCATTTTGTTGAGGTGTTCTAGGAGCAGAAAAATTATGATCAATGCCATTTCTTTCACAAAATTCATCAAAAAGGTGATTTTCGAATTCACCTCCATGGTCACTTCGGATGGTAACAATTTTTGTATTCAACTTTGTGATACGTGGGAGAACTGACTTGATGTTTTGTGTTTCGATCGCATTTGTGCGGATAAAAAGAGTCACCACCGACTTTTCTTTTATCCAAAAGGAAAGGTTAAAAAGCATAGGAAAGTGTTGTACCCCAAAATTTGCCCTCTCATGTTTTCAAAGGTCTTCCCTTACATGGTTGGTCATAAACACTTGCCTAAAGAAAACATAAAGTTTTGAAGATATACAAAGTGTCTTTCGATCGGCATCTGGGAAAAGGCTTTGATTAAGCGTTTGGAACCTTTCGATCAGGTTTGGTTCACCAGTCTTCGATTGGGCATTTGGCACTCTTCGATCAGGTTTTGGATAAACACTTCGATTGGGCATTTGGCACTCTTCGATCAGGCTTTGATTAGTAAGCTTCGATTAGGTGTTCAAAATCCTTCGATCAAGCTTTGGTGTGCAAGTCTTCGATTGAGCGCTGGACCCTCCTTCGATCAAGTCAATATCATAATGTTTCGACTATGCACAAGAAACTTCAGACTTACCTTCGACTCACCAGGCAAGAAGCTCATTCTAAGAACATGTAAATGACTAATTCGAAGAAGCACTCAGAAGGCCCATTCGAAAGAAGTCCATTCGAACGAGGCAGTGCAAGACCCTTCGACTAGCAACTCAAGATCATTCGATTAGCATGAACAAGACCTTTCGATTGGCTTGTCAACAGTGTCTTTCGACTGAAGTTTCAATTAGTACCCTTCGAATGGTATATGGACAATGCCCTTTGAATGGCATTTCAGTGCAGAATTTCCCTGAATAAGAACATCAGAACGAAATGATTTTCGAATGGCATTTCAGTGCAGAGTTTCTCTCAACCTAAGATGCTCTGATGAAAGAAGTTCTAAACACTTCGAATCAGAACTTAGACTCATCACAAGGCCAAGGGCTGGGTGAAGTTGTCTAACAGGGAATGTTCCAAACAGATTCGAATTGGACTTTGAAGCTGGGAAAGAAGGAAGATTCGAAGGAATGAAGTGGGCTGGCATGACTAGGTAAAAGTTCACAATGGCATGTGTCCCTTGCAAATATGCAATCGAAGCAGGGAGAGTCTCAATCGAAGGGGCTGTGACTGGAGTAGTTCGAATGGGGACTTTGAAGAAATCGAAGAGAGCAAATTCGAAGGGGCAAGTCAGCTTTTGATTTCCATCAAGTTGGAGGCCCAAACAGCTCATAACAGGCTGGCAGTAACGCATGCAAGCAGATTGGCACCTGATTGAATCAAATTTGGCAAGTTTTCATGAGAATTAAATCAAATCTCTCCACCATAATGGACCAAGATTTGATACACATTTGTTAACCTAATTTCTTTGCCTATATAAACCTGCTGCCTATAAACAAAACGGACACGAAAAACCCTTGCAAAAACACACGAAGAAACCCTGCTGCAGACAAGAGAAAAAACGCACAAAACCTCTAAAACGGCCATAACAGTTTGCCAAAAATCTTGAGACAGTGAGAGATCAAAAACCACATTGGAGGCAGATTCCGATCCAAAGAAAGACGCAACTCTCTTGCCATCACCCTCCTAGAGCGAGGCCAGTCAAAAACCAAGCTGTTCATCATCTAAATCGCACTGTAAGTGTTCTAGAAAAACGCCTCTGAACATGAAATCAAAAACATCCATGCTTGCATCTTTTCTTTAAAATATTGACATATTTGTGATTTTTATTTGATTTAGAATATTTTGACATTATCCAATTTAATGTTCATGGCTTCTAACCCCATATATAGAACCTAGGGTTCCGATTCTGGTTTTTTAGGCGTTTATGTCACAGGGAAATTGAAACAAACAATGGCCATAGGAATGATGAGGAGGTCGAGACGAACGCATCTGTGTTCTTGAATAGCGTTTTCATGGCCTGGAGCGATTTTTAGAACCCCCCACGAAACTTCCTGCAGAACAAAATCTGCAGGTAAACTAACCAGGGTGTTTGGGGAAGATGATAACGTGTCTCAGCTCCATTGGTCCATTCGAATCCATTACGCGCTTTTTATTTTTTGGCAAGCCTAATTGTTGTTTTGTTTCATATTATTCGCGTCTCATCCCACTAACAGGTTAACATCATGGCTCAGTTGGTAGCGCGCTTGGTTGAATTGTCTAATGGGACCTGGGTTCGAATCCCAGGTCCCCCCAAAGCTTTGTTACGTTTTTTCTCCAGGTATTCAGATGCAGCGCTGAAGGCAGGGAACACCATACGTCCTCAGGTATCAACGTACCCAGTGGCTTCGAGCTAGATCCAAAGGCCAGCATGCTGAGCCTGGAAAAAATGCTGACCAAACCTCCCTTCTTCAGGCCCATCGCCCCACAGTTTGCTTTTGTTGTTTACTTTTCTGTTCATATTTTTTTGCTCTTATTATTATTATTATTATTAAAAGCTAACTAACTAATTAACAAACTAACTTTTTCATAAAAAAAATCAGAAGCAACCAAAATATTTTTATTTTATTACTTATTTTTGTAAATAAACCATTAACCAATTAATTTAGTCTTTTAATTAGGTTTTGTGATTGGTGGAAATAGAACTGACTGTTTGAAAGCTGGTTCGTGAAATGTCGCGGTAAGCAAGAGTCGCCACCGTCTTTTATGTTCTCCAACAAGGAAAGGACAAAAGCACAGCAAAATTCCTTTTCGAGATGTTTCTCGGTTCGGGAGGTAGATTTATAGAAAGGGAAGGTGTTAGCACCCTTTCTATCCATGGTTATCCATAGGCTCTTAGGTACTTGCTCACTATGTTTTCAAAAATTTGTTTGCTTTTCAAGTGTTTGTGGGTTTTGAAAAAGTTTGTTTTGAAAACTTCCAGGTAACTCTTGTATCAGTCCTCAAGAGTGTATGAAGTGTTTCTTTGAAAACTTTTTGAAAGTGTAGGTGCGAAAAGATTGTTTTTGTTTTTTGAAAGAGCAAGTACCCATGAGAAATCTACCTACTCTAAGGAATTAAGCTGTGTAAGAGTCCTTTAGACAGTACTATCCCACTATTGAGAAGTAGGTAGCACCGTCGTTGGAGTTATTCGGGTCAATTCGATTATAGGGACATGTGTCACCAAAGCAATAGTAGGACGCCTTAGCGGTAACCCTAATGTCCTAGATCCTTTTTTTTCCGAGGCAACCGTTTCGAGGCAACAGGATCTTTAGACAGGAGGGCGACCTCTAAAACACCCTATAATTGATGACCACCTCGAGGCAACCAAGTGAGGCGTACCCTAGGAGTGGCATGTGCATGTGTGTTATTTCAGTTTAAATTATCTTTGAACATGCATCATTGTGAGCTACGGGTTGATTTTATTTTTCATACAAGTCTTGTCATGCATAATTAGCAGTTAATAAGTTGTGCGGAAAATAAATTGCGAAAAATGAATCTACGCTATTACAAGGCGCGAGTATATACATCGCCAAAAAAATAACCCTTTGGAAAATAAAATGCGAGAAAATAAAAGAAAGTGATAAAAGAGGTCCTAATTAACTATTACATTCTCTGAGCAGTTACATCAATATAGTCAAAATAATGAATTAAAATAAATATGCGCGCGAAAGAATTGAATCGGGACGTCCTTAGGGTTTTGACCCTTTTTGAGAAAAGAATTGAATTTTTGGTCCTTTGCATTTAATTAAATATTAACCCTAAAACTAATTAATTAATTAATTAAAAGAAAAAGTATTTTTTATGTTTTTAATGTTTTAATAAAAATAGAATAAAAGGAATTAAAATTGTCAAAAAGAAAAACCCTAATTCTATGTTAATTTTATTTATTATGAAAAAGAGATTAAAATTAACCTAATTTAACTAAATTAATTTATTAGAGTTTATTTACAAAAATAATTATTAATAGTGAAAATAATAAATAATAAAAATAAACAATATTTTAAGTTTCTAATTTTATTATGAAAAATAATTTATGAATCAATTAAATAATAGTAATAATAATTATTAAAAGAAAATAAAAAGAAAGAAAAAAGAAATAGAAACCAGGGGGGGTGTTGGACCCATTAGGAGGTGAATTTGGCAATTCTGGCCCATTGATGTGCAAGCCTGTTTTGACTTCCCAGAATTAGCTGCACGTGCATTGACCAGGTAGCACCATGGTCTTTCATCCTTGGCCTTCAGATCTGTTTTGCCAGCCACTTGGCATGATGAAGCGTGAGGTGCATGATAGAATGCTCTTGGAAGCCCTGCATGTGAACATGTTGAAAAAAATATGAACAAAGGTTTGGGGGACCTGGGAATCGAACCCAGGTCCCAATGGTTGCCAGACAGCACACTAATCACTACTCCACTCGCATGCGTTTGTTAACATAATGGATAATGAAAATAATATATAAAAAGATCAATTATGCTATATAAAAGAAAATCGCGCGCGCTATATTTGAATCCACCAATGATGCATGAACACATCATCGTCTTCCCCACTGAAACTGTAAAACCAATGTTAGATAGCGGGGGTTTTTAACCCCCACAAACTGAAAAAAGGAAAAATAGCGAATAGGTCCATGATGAATATAAATTGTTCGCGACATGTGATTTGAGTTCGTCTCATCCTAACGAATCCAACCATGGGTCTCTCAAGGTCTGATTTTTCCTATATCACAAAGCCCCAATTTAAGAACTTGGAAACCCTAACATTCATCAATGGCAATTTCTGTTTCAGGGTGTTTTAATCCAATTGAATGATATCAAGAGCTTGGTATGATCTCTGGCAATGCAACACAATCAATAAAACATGTTAATTATGCGTGAATTCATCAATATGATTTCAAAAAAAAAAAAACGCAAACCGTGGATCTGTATGCAACAATTTCTTGAGTTCTGGCGTGCGAATTTGATTGCAAAAGATTCCTCACACCTCCAGCAATGTATTGGAATCAACAAATGCCTTAGAATCGTGCTAGAACCTGGAAAACAGTTTTGAGTTTTCTTGATTTTTTTTCAATATTGCATATGGCTTTCTTGCAGAGTTTTCACATTTGTGGCATTAGGTTTAGGTTCTGCATATGTAGTGGAATGGAACTAGGTCAAATCTTGCACAAGAAATCCATTGCTTTGATGTTTCAATATTTGACTGAAAATCAAATAATTTTCAATCTTTTTGATTGACCAACCTTGCTAATTTTGGAGATTTTGGTTCCCTTGATGGATGCACGAAATTACCAGCTTGTCTTGAGCTTGTTTACTTCCCAAAAGATTGAAAAAACATATCTTTATATTTTCCTACAATTAAATGAATTAAATGAATTAATATTTGATTAAAAATCCAATTAATTAATTAAAAATAAGAAAATAATTCAATTTATGCTTAATGGGTCGTGCATAGGCCTTGGATAAATTTTCAAGAAGAAATTTGAGGCCCATTAGCAAAAATGATGTGTTTTGAGCAAAGTTGACTTTTGCAAATTCACAAAAATTTCCCAACTTCTCCAATGCATATCTTGCTCAATTTTGATCATATGAACATGTTCTTGGACATTTTGTAAAGGTATTGAAGTCCTCTAACCAATGCCTTTGGTCCCATGTCATTTGGATTTACCAATATCAAGTTATGGTCTTTGACTTAAAGTGCATTTTTGTTGACTTTTGAAATTGACCTATAATGTAGAAATTGATAACTTTTTGTGAGAGCATTTCTTGGACTTGGAATGTGAAGATGAGTTGTAGGAAATGTCATCCCCTTCAAAATAAGCATTGGATGCGATTTTTCTGATGAACCATGAAAAAGTTATGCCCTGGTCAAGTTACAGTTGACTTTTCAGCTGTCCAAAAATAGTAACTTTTGCATCTTTGGTGATTTTTGAGCCATTCTTGTGGAATCATGATCAAGGATTGATCAAATGATGATTGTGAGCTCAAAATAAGATGTTGACCAAAAATTCCGACTTTTGACTGTGAAATGACCATTTTGCCCCTGCAGTTGATTGTGAAGCAAATGGAGCTTTTGACTGTGCAATTTTGGCACTGTGAATCTTGAAACTTGGCATATAGATGCTTGACAATATATATAGGCCTATGAGACTTGATTTAACCATTGAAAACCTCAAATTCTTTGAAAGAAACAAAACCTTAATTTCAGCTGGCTTAGGAGGCAGTTGGACTGTGCAACCCTTTGAGAGATCTTGAACCATTTGAAGATGATTCTTGATAAATCTTAAGGAATATGGGAGGGCAAATTTTGGGGTACAACAGTTGCCCCTGTTCAATCTTCTTAAACCTGAGGATGTAGATTGGCTTGCGTGCCTTTCGTGATCCGAAGGTGGAAGATGATTGAACACTAAAGTGCCCAGAAATTTGCACTCGCATAGTGGAGTATCAGCAATGTGATGTCGGGAATGGGCTTACAGATGCCATTTGGATAGGAGGATGGGATTATAGATGCCATCTGGAGATGTGGCAGAATCTTGTCGGGAATGGGCTTATAGATGCCATTTGGAAATGTAATAGATAGTTGTGGAGATGGGCTTAAAGATGCCATCTGAAGGTGTCGATCGTGTAAGAGATTCCTTAGTGAGAACTTGCTTACTTGAGAAAGAAAGATAATTTCCTGGCCTGTTACAGGGGTTGATCTTCAAACTCTTCATGCAGATATGCCCTGGCTAGATACAGGTATCGAATCTGGAATTAGTCATCCACAAATATGCCCTGGCCAGATACAGGTATCGAATCTTGAATTAGTCGTCTACAGATATGCCCTGGCTAGATATAGGTATCAAATCTGGAACTTCAAAAGTTGATGGGTTGTCTCTACTGACAGGTTATCTCAGAAAAATCTTTAGGGATTGATTTAACTGAACCAGAGGAGGTTTTGTCTTCTTTGACGAGTTGTCTCTTTTAACGGGTTGTCCTCATGGACGGGTCGTCTTCGCTGATGGATTGTCTTCAATGACAGGTTGTCTTCAATGACAGGTTGTCTTCACTGACGGGTTGTCTTCAATGACGGATTGTCTTTAATGACGGATTGTCTTCAATGACGGATTGTCTTCACTGACGGATTGTCTATAACGACGAGTTGTCTTCAATGACAGGTTGTCTTCACTGACGGGTTGTCTTCACTGACGGATTGTCTATAACGACGAGTTGTATTTAACAACGGGTTGTCTTCACTGACGGATTGTCTATAATGACGAGTTGTCTTCAATGACAGGTTGTCTTCACTGACGGGTTGTCTTCACTGACGGATTATCTTCAATGACGGGTTGTCTATAACGACGGGTTGTCTTCAATGACGGGTTGTCTTCAATGACGGATTGTCTATAACGACGAGTTGTCTATAACAACGAGTTGTCTTCAATGACAGGTTGTCTTCACTGATGGGTTGTCTTCAATGACAGGTTGTCTTCAATGACGGGTTGTCTTCAATGACGGGTTGCATTAGAAAGTTCTTTAAGAATTGATTTATCTGGATTTGTCTTCTTTGACTGGATTTGTCTTCTTTGACTGGATTTGTCTTTACTGACTACATTTAGAGTTTAACTGCATCCTTCCTGAAAGGTAGAGGTCAGTCATATGCAATGCATGATATGGATCGAGCAATGATGTTCTCAATATAAATGAGATTGTATGATATGATGCGTATATGCATGTATCATGATGTATGACAATGTGATGTTTATGAATGTATCTTCGCCTGGGAAAATAAATCCTTGACAGATGCCGGGAAGTTCGTTGAATCTTGGGCTGATGTTGAAGGGTAGAGTTCTTCGTTTCCGCTGGGGATGATGAATGAAGATGATTGCAAGAATAAACCGGTAGGAGAAAATGACTCCGTTGGGGAATAAACCTGGTGAAAAGATTACTCTGCGGGGAACTACTCTGTGGGAAGAGATACTTCGCTGAGAATTTAACGATAACTCCGCTGGGGATACCATTGATAAGCTCTGTTGAGGGGTTTGATGAACTCCGTTGGGGATAGGAAGAACTTCGCCAAGGACGATCCTTCCATTGTGATTAGCTGAGGATAACCCAGTTATAGGCTCTGGTGGGGAACAACCTCTGAATATGGTCGGGGAGAGATGCATGTACTCTGCAGGTGACTAGCTTCCAGACTCTACTGGGGATAAGCTTCCAGAATCTACTGGGGAGATGATTCAACTCTTCTGGGGAAACTTTTAGACTGCACTGGGGAATGGCTCCACTGGGGTGTCTGTATTCCGCCGGGGAACAATCTTATATTTCTGTCGAGGAATATTAAGACTGCCGGGGATGCTTGCTAAGGAATATCTATATACTCCGCTGGGGAATATTGAGATCTTCTGGGGATACCCAACTTCTTTGAGGCTGATAGTAGGCTAACTCTGCTTGGGGAGAGTGTTGCTGACTTGCTGGAGATACTGTGCCTTTTTAGGGCTGATGGGAGATCAACTCTTCTTGGGGAGAGCATTGCTGAATCTTATCTTACTCTGCGGGGAGTGGAGGTAACTTGGTCATGTTCTTCAGCTGAACTTACCTTAGTACCTTGGTGGACAGAGCAACTGTACAGTTCAGACAATTCTTATTGCCCCAGTTTCTATGGGAGAAGGTACCTGTGGAGTGCTTGATAACTGCCGGTTTGACAAATCTTCTTCTGGTAGGAAAGTGACGAGATGACGGGACATAGTCGTACGCTTTGATCCCTAAATTTTGCCTGGACCGCCCTTTCGGGTTTTCAGTCCACCGGGATACCCATTTTTGCCCAAGCCGCCTTTTCAGGTTTTCGACTTGCCGGGTGTACAAATTTTTTTCATTTTCATCCCTTATTTTTGCCTAGGTGTGTCAACCTAGCGGGTCTTTGATTGTGCGTAGTATTTTTTTCCCGACTATGTCCATGCTCTCAGAGTGCAGGGAGTTGTCACCATCGGTAGTGTTATGTTGTCATATTACCAGAAGATGTTTGATCGTACCAGATTTGTCGCTGGAATTCATACCCAATGCCCCAAGTAACTCAGGCGGAGATTTGCCCCTGCTATTTGGCTTTTGAGAGATTCTCTGAATCTTGACTTAATTGCCCCAGATGACGGACAATGATCATGCCGTGCCCCTTGATTGGAAGTGTTTCTTCCACTTGAGATGACCTTTGTATTGAGAAGATTCTTGTTCACTTAGACCTTCGTCGTGCGAATTTCTCTGTTGTTGAACAAATAGTCATATGCAAACAATGTCATTTTAAGAATGCAAAAGCTTATGTCTGTCTTGAAGTTTTTGAAAATGCATTTTTTTATAAAACAAGCAATTTTTGTAAAATGTGATGTCAACTCAGTATTTTACAGCAAGCCTTAAGGAGTCAGGATACCTTTCGTAACAGTATGCTTTCGAACTAACCCATGCTTCAGCTAGGACTTTTAAGGGTTATAACGTGGCCTGGTTCACGGTTTAAGAAACAAAGGATAAAGGCTCAAAATTTATTTGTACCCACGCGCTCTTCGTGATGTTCTTCGATCCTAAACTCAGCTAATCGTGCATTAGACCTTGTTTGAGTCTTTGCTCTGATATTCCAGTGATGGTTCAGATGTTGATAGTTTATTTTGAACAGGCAGTCATTTCTTTTTTTTTTGTCGAGGGTTTGTAGGACCTCTTTCTCTTTGATTTTATTATCCCTGTTTTTTGCCTGAACTATTTCTTTTGTGACTACAGTCAGCGGGATGCCCCAGTTTTTGTAAGTCTCCTTCATAGGTTTTGACTTATTGGGCTTTTATTTTTGAAAGATAACGGCTGCCTATCCTTACGATTATTCGGAACCATCACTGTTTTTTTGTTTCGGAAGGACTCCTTTGATGTCATTTTGTGCACCTGAATCAACTGAGAAAACTACCCTGCCCCAGGTTATGATTAAGGGTTTTAATTTTTGGAAAGAAAACTCCGACTTCTTTGGCTAAAAGGGGTTGACGAGGGATTATCTTCCTTATAACTCCACTATTTAGGGTGTGAAACAATGCATGTACCTCATCAGCGGGGTCTGTTCAAAAGCATACTGTAAAGATTGTGGTATCGTTTTCGTCATCCTCCCTCAAAAGGCTTAGAATTATTAATCGAGAGTTTGAACATCACAAAAAATGAAAGCAGTTTGAATATAGTGAATACGAATATATTGATTCAGAACAGACATATGCGATACATTAATGAAATAACAACGTTTGACATGAATAAATGTTTGAACAATCAAAGAAAAATACAACTTGAACATTCGAATGAACAAAAGTTTTTTCAATCCTAGCCATGTTTTGGCAAGGGAGCAGTGATCACATTGGGAGTCTCGGGCGCTTCGAACTCGACCTCCTTTGCATCGATTAGGTCCTGAACCTTGTTTCTCAAAGTCCAACAATCATCTGTATCATGCCCCGGGCTGTCAGAATGATAAGCGCAGCGGGCGTTGGGGTTATACCTTGAAGGTGTCTTGTTGGGATTCTTAGGAGGGTCCCTTAGAGCTACCAGATTGGTCTCCAGCAATTGTGGCAATATCTGGGACAAGGTCATGCCGAGGGGAGTGAATTTCCTTCTAGGTCTCTCTTCCCTTTGTTGGTTGCGACGTTGAGGATCACTGGCCGGTTTTGAAATAACTACCGCGTTGACAGCTTGGCGGTGTTCGGACTTATTCTGCCCTCTTGAACCATAGACATCACTAGATTCTTTCTTGAATGGTTTCTTCTCAGTGTTCGAGGAGTCACCCTTTGGTATCTTCCCAGACTTGATACCAGCTTCTATCCTCTCACCAGTTAAGATCAGATCTGTAAACCCAGCAGAAGAATTCCCAATCAGATGGTTGAAGAACGGACCAGATAGGGTCCCCAGGAACATATCGACAAGCTCACGGTCAGTTAAAGGTGGCTGCACCCTTCCAGCTGAGTCTCTCCATTTTTGCGCATACTCCTTAAATCCTTCACCCGTTCCCAGTGACATACCCTGGAGTTGGGTACGCGTAGGAGCGAGGTCGGAATTATACTGGTATTGCTTGTAAAAGGCAGCAGCAAGGTCCTCCCAGTTGCGGATACTGGCTCCATCCAACTGATAGAACCACTCGAGCTGAGTCCCTGACAGACTGTCCTGAAAGAAGTGAATCCACAAATTCTTGTCAGCCGTGTAGGGCTGGATCTTCCTTACGTATGAACGGAGGTGCAACTTAGGACAGGAAGCTCCGTCATATTTGGCAAAAGCAGGTGCCTTGAACTTGTGAGGAATCACCACCCCAGAGGATAGACCTAGATCTTCGAAGTCCAGGCCGGGCACTTTCTGTATCTCCATGGCGCTTAACCGGTCTTCCAGCTGTTTGTACCTGTCCTCTGCAGGAGGTTACTGTTCATCATTGTAATCTGTCTCGTTGTCGGAGACCACGGGACTAGGAACCCTTCTCTCTTGTGGGCTGTCTTTGCCTACAGATGAGGTAGTTAGCTCAGCCTCATTCTGTAATCCATTCCCAGATCTGCGTCTAGTGTTGAACAAAACAGTCCTCTTCTTCTTCTTCTTCCTCTCTTTCAGAATCAGAGTTTTCAAGTCCTGTTGACCCTGGGCTAGGCTCATAACCAAATCCCGGAACTGGGCATTCTGGGCCTGGAGGGCCTTGATAGCTTGTTCAGCGGAAGGTTCAATAGACATGATAATTACTGAAATAAACAGAGAAGAAGATAAGTGACCTGTCAAAAGGGTACCTGTAATGCAATGATATGTATGAGATATGTATGCAATGTTTTCAAGGATCTCGCGGGGTAAACAGAGAAACTTGTTAGAAGTTGAATACAGTAGCTTGATTGAAGGAGCTTCATGTTGTTGAGAGTCCTTCTTCAAGAGTCAAAGCTCACCATATCGAGTGGGTCATAGCCCCTGACTCAAGTTCGTGCTTGGATTTCTAGACACCTTCGGCTAGAGGAAAATAAATCCCCTTTGCCCCTTGCTAGACATTTGATTCATCATGACCTGCATCACAAGCCCTTGAGATCCTTGAAATGGATTAGTCCTTATGCAAGATGTATGCAATGGTATGATGGTATGATGTTATGCTATGCGTGGAATGATGTAAGTAAACCCTGTTATAAGCCCTGATTAAGGACTGTAAACAAAACCTGCAAGGAACTCATGTTGTCAGATAACAAGTATGTGCAAGTAGTTTAAGTTTGAAGGCACACAAGTCACACATGTAGCCCTTAGAGTTTAGGCCAGCATGAAGTTTGGGGTACTACCCTCTTGAAGTTAGTGGGCTCAAAACCTGTCCTATCAAAAGTAACCGGGTTCTAAGGAGCTCAATATCATGGGGTTGTTTTCTATGTTCATTGTTTTGATTTAGCCATTGAACTGGCGACCAAAATATTCCAAGAAAACAACCCTCAATGAGTGTAGTATCGAGTATCTACCAACTTCGGACTGCACCAAAGTCGGTCATCTCACTACCCCTAAAGAGGCCAGGATGGTCAAGTAAGGTTCCTAAGGTCAGTTAATGCTTCACGAAACCACGCGGCGACCCCGTACTCTCCTTGACTTAACTCAAGGGTTATCGGTACTCACCAAAGTGCCACATCAACGTAGCAACTGCTTCAACCGTGTCGGTATACCCCGCACAGTTCCCTCACAGTTTGTTGCTACTTCTAAAAGGTATCCCCCAGATCCGGGTTAGGATCTATGAAACTCCAAGGCAAGTCCACAAATATTAAAGCAAACAAAACAAGCAATTGAAAACATAAGAGTGGTCTAATCCTAAGGTACAACTCACTTTATAAATCTCCCCAGCAGAGTCGCCAGTTCTGTGATCGGTGGAAATAGAACTGACTGTTTGAAAGCTGGTTCGTGAAATGTCGCGGTAAGCAAGAGTCGCCACCGTCTTTTATGTTCTCCAACAAGGAAAGGACAAAAGCACAGCAAAATTCCTTTTCGAGATGTTTCTCGGTTCGGGAGGTAGATTTATAGAAAGGGAAGGTGTTAGCACCCTTTCTATCCATGGTTATCCATAGGCTCTTAGGTACTTGCTCACTATGTTTTCAAAAATTTGTTTGCTTTTCAAGTGTTTGTGGGTTTTGAAAAAGTTTGTTTTGAAAACTTCCAGGTAACTCTTGTATCAGTCCTCAAGAGTGTATGAAGTGTTTCTTTGAAAACTTTTTGAAAGTGTAGGTGCGAAAAGATTGTTTTTGTTTTTTGAAAGAGCAAGTACCCATGAGAAATCTACCTACTCTAAGGAATTAAGCTGTGTAAGAGTCCTTTAGACAGTACTATCCCACTATTGAGAAGTAGGTAGCACCGTCGTTGGAGTTATTCGGGTCAATTCGATTATAGGGACATGTGTCACCAAAGCAATAGTAGGACGCCTTAGCGGTAACCCTAATGTCCTAGATCCTTTTTTTTCCGAGGCAACCGTTTCGAGGCAACAGGATCTTTAGACAGGAGGGCGACCTCTAAAACACCCTATAATTGATGACCACCTCGAGGCAACCAAGTGAGGCGTACCCTAGGAGTGGCATGTGCATGTGTGTTATTTCAGTTTAAATTATCTTTGAACATGCATCATTGTGAGCTACGGGTTGATTTTATTTTTCATACAAGTCTTGTCATGCATAATTAGCAGTTAATAAGTTGTGCGGAAAATAAATTGCGGAAAATGAATCTACGCTATTACAAGGCGCGGGTATATACATCGCCAAAAACATAACCCTTTGGAAAATAAAATGCGAGAAAATAAAAGAAAGCGATAAAAGAGGTCCTAATTAACTATTACATTCTCGGAGCAGTTACATCAATATAGTCAAAATAATGAATTAAAATAAATATGCGCGCGAAAGAATTGAATCGGGACGTCCTTAGGGTTTTGACCCTTTTTGAGAAAAGAATTGAATTTTTGGTCCTTTGCATTTAATTAAATATTAACCCTAAAACTAATTAATTAATTAATTAGAAGAAAAAGTATTTTTTTATGTTTTTAATGTTTTAATAAAAATAGAATAAAAGGAATTAAAATTGTCAAAAAGAAAAACCCTAATTCTATGTTAATTTTATTTATTATGAAAAAGAGATTAAAGTTAACCTAATTTAATTAAATTAATTTATTAGAGTTTATTTACAAAAATAAGTTATTAATAGTGAAAATAATAAATAATAAAAATAAACAATATTTTAAGTTTCTGATTTAATATGAAAAATAATTTATGAATTAATTAAATAATAGTAATAATAATTATTAAAAGAAAATAAAAAGAAAGAAAAAAGAAATAGAAACCAGGGGGGTGTTGGACCCATTAGGAGGTGAATTTGGCAATTCTGGCCCATTGATGTGCAAGCCTGTTTTGACTTCCCAGAATTAGCTGCGCGTGCATTGACCAGGTAGCACCATGGTCTTTCATCCTTGGCCTTCAGATCTGTTTTGCCAGCCACTTGGCATGATGAAGCGTGAGGTGCATGATAGAATGCTCTTGGAAGCCCTGCATGTGAACATGTTGAAAAAAATATGAACAAAGGTTTGGGGGACCTGGGAATCGAACCCAGGTCCCAATGGTTGCAAGACAGCACACTAACCACTACTCCACTCGCCTGCGTTTGTTAACATAATGGATAATGAAAATAATATATAAAAAGATCAATTATGCTGTATAAAAGAAAATCGCGCGCGTTATATTTGAATCCACCAATGATGCATGAACACATCATCGTCTTCCCCACTGAAACTGTAAAACTAATGTTAGATAGCGGGGGTTTTTAACCCCCACAAACTGAAAAAAGTAAAAATAGAGAATAGGTCCATGATGAATATAAATTGTTCGCGACATGTGATTTGAGTTCGTCTCATCCTAACGAATCCAACCATGGGTCTCTCAAGGTCTGATTTTTCCTATATCACAAAGCCCCAATTTAAGAACTTGGAAACCCTAACATTCATCAATGGCAATTTCTGTTTCAGGGTGTTTTAATCCAATTGAATGATATCAAGAGCTTGGTATGATCTCTGGCAATGCAACACAATCAATAAAACATGTTAATTATGCGTGAATTCATCAATATGATTTCAAAAAAAAAAACGCAAACCGTGGATATGTATGCAACGATTTCTTGAGTTTTGGCGTGCGAATTTGATTGCAAAAGATTCCTCACACCTCCAGCAATGTATTGGAATCAACAAATGCCTTGGAATCGTGCTAGAACCTGGAAAACAGTTTTGAGTTTTCTTGATTTTTTTTTCAATATTGCATATGGCTTTCTTGCAGAGTTTTCACGTTTGTGGCATTAGGTTTAGGTTCTGGATATGTAGTGGAATGGAACTAGGTCAAATCTTGCACAAGAAATCCATTGCTTTGATGTTTCAATATTTGATTGAAAATCAAATAATTTTCAATATTTTTGATTGACAAAACTTTCTAATTTTGGAGATTTTGGTTCCCTTGATGGATGCACGAAATTTCCAGCTTGTCTTGAGCTTGTTTACTTCCCAAAAGATTGAAAAAACATATCTTTATATTTTCCTACAATTAAATGAATTAAATGAATTAATATTTGATTAAAAATCCAATTAATTAATTAAAAATAACAAAATAATTCAATTTATGCTTAATGGGTCGTGCATAGGCCTTGGATAAAGTTTCAAGAAGAAATTTGAGGCCCATTAGCAAAAATGATGTGTTTTGAGCAAAGTTGACTTTTGCAAATTCACAAAAATTTCCCAACTTCTCCAATGCATATCTTGCTCATTTTTGATCATATGAACATGTTCTTGGACATTTTGGAAAGGTATTGAAGTCCTCTAACCAATGCCTTTGGTCCCATGTCATTTGGATTTACCAATCTCAAGTTATGGTCTTTGACTTAAAGTGCATTTTTGTTGACTTTTGAAATTGACCTATAATATAGAAATTGATAACTTTTTGTGAGAGCATTTCTTGGACTTGGAATGTGAAGATGAGTTGTAGGAAATGTCATCCCCTTCAAAATAAGCATTGGATGCGATTTTTCTGATGAACCATGAAAAAGTTATGCCCTGGTCAAGTTACAGTTGACTTTTCAACTGTCCAAAAATAGTAACTTTTGCATCTTTTGTGATTTTTGAGCCATTCTTGTGGAATCATGATCAAGGCTTGATCAAATGATGATTGTGAGCTCAAAATAAGATGTTAACCAAAAATTCTGACTTTTGACTGTGAAATGACCATTTTGCCCCTGCAGTTGATTGTGAAGCAAATGGAGCTTTTGACTGTGCAATTTTGGCACTGTGAGTCTTGAAACTTGGCATATAGATGCTTGACAATATATATAGGCCTATGAGACTTGATTGAACCATTGAACACCTTAAATTCTTTGAAAGAAACAAAACCCTAATTTCAGCTGGCTTAGGAGGCAGTTGGACTGTGCAACCCTTTGAGAGATCTTGAACCATTTGAAGATGATTCTTGATAAATCTTAAGGAATATGGGAGGGCAAATTTTGGGGTACAACAGGTTTAATCTTAACACTTTTGCAATAAATTAAAATTAACTTAGACTTAGGTTTTTATTTTATTTCGGATTTTGCTGCCTTAATTAAAATAAAACTCAAAGAAATTTTTTCTTTTCTTTTTAATTCCATTTTTAATCTAGACTTGATCCTTAATTATAAAAAAAAAGACCAAAAACATGCTTTAGTTGAAAAGACTTTTCTCGCGCGCATTATTTTGATCCATATATTGTAATTGCTTTGAGGATGTAATAGCTTTAACTTAGGATTTATTTACCGCTTTTATTTACTTTCCGCATTTACTTTTAAGGGTTGTTTTTGGCGATGTAAATACCCGACACCTTGTAATAGCTTAGTTTTATTTTCCGCAACCATTAACTGCTAGATGTATGTTAACTAGGCTATGCATGACAAGATCTATCTTAAATTAAAATCAACCGTAGCTCACCATGACATGTAAAGATAACATAACTGAAAATTGACACACTTGCACATGCCACTCCTAGGGTACGCCTCACTTGGTTGCCTCGAACGTGGTCATTGAGTATAGGAAGTTTTATAAGTCGCCCTCCTGTCTAGAGATCAAAGTTGCCTCGAAACGGTTGCCTCGTATAAAAGTGATCTAAGACATTAGGGTTACCACTAAGGCGTCCTAACGTTGCTTTAGTGACCACACGCCCCTAAAATCGAATTGACCCGAAAATTCCGACAACAATGCTACCTACTCCTTCATAGTGGGATAGCATTGTCTAAAGGGACATTTACACAGTTTAATTCCTTTTGAGTAGGTAGAGGTTCTTAGGTACTTGCTCTTTCAAAACAAAACAAAATTTTCACACTTACACTTTTCAAACAAAGTTTTCAACAACACTTCATACACTCTTGAGGATAAAAACAAGAGTTAAATCGAAGTTTTCAAACAAAACTCTTTTCAAAACCTACAAACACAAGAAAAGCAAAACTTTTTGAAAACATAGTGAGCAAGTACCTAAGAGCCCGTGGATAACCACGGATAAAAAGGGTGCTAACACCTTCCCTTTCTGTAATCTACCTCCCGAACCCGAGAAACATCTCGAAAAGTAATTTTTATGTGCTTTTATCCTTTCCTTGTTGGATAAAATAAAAGACGGTGGAGACTCTTGCTTACCGCGACATTTTGCGAAACGCAAACACGAACCAGCATTAAAAACAGTCAGTTCTATTCCCACCAATCACAGAACTGGAGACTCTGCTAGGGATTTATAAGTGAGGTGTACCTTAGGATTAGATCACTTGTGTTTTCAATTGTATTGCTTTGTATGCTTTTAATTGTGGGCTTGTATCGGAGTTCTATAAATCCTAACCCGGATTTGGGAGACATTCATAGATAGCAATACGTTGTGGAAACTGTGCGGGGTATACCGACACGGTTGAAGCAATAGCTATATTAGTGCGACATATTTGTGAGTACCGGTAACCCTTGAGTTAAGTCAAGGAGAGTACGGGGCCGCTGAGTGATGTCACTAAGCACTAATGACCTAGAACCTTACTTGACCATCTTGGCCTTTATTAGGGGTAGTGAGATGACCGGCTTTGGTATAGTCCGAAGTTGGTAGATACTCGATACTATACTCATTGAGGATTGTTTTTTTGGAATATTTTGGTCGCTAGTTAAGTGGCTAAACCAAAACGATGAACATAGAGAACAATCTAATGATATTGAGCTCCTTAGAACCCGGTTACTACTTAGGACAGGTTTTGAGCCAACTACACTCAAGAGGGTACTTACCTACGAACCCCATGCAAGCCTAAACCTAAGGACTTGTTTGCTTTGTGTGAATATAACTGTCTGTATGTACACTTGCTTACTTTTGCATACATCATGAACATCATAAAGCATCATATGCATCCACTAACCATTTCAAGGGTTTAGATCTTCATCTTTGTTCTTATTTTGCAGGACATGGAGCCTCTCCGCAGGAAAACAATTCAAGTCAACCTTGTAAGGATCCTTCCTCAACTCAAGGAGCTTACATCCAGGATCCCCGAGAACTCTCTCTTCAGTGAAAGACATGGTAGACTCCTCAGCTTGGTCAACACCAACATTTAAGAAGACATGATGAAAGTTCTCTTCCAATTCTTTGACCCTCTACACCACTGTTTTACATTCCATGATTATCAATTGGTGCCTACTTTGGAGGAATTTTCTCAGCTCCTGAGAATTCCTATTCTTAGTCAACTACCCTACAACGGTACGGAAAAGGAACCAAGACCTGAAGATATTGCCCAAGCATTACGATTGCAACCATCCGACATCAAGGGGCATTGGGAAGCCAGAAGTGGTGTCAAGGGATTCTTGGAAAAGTTTCTGTTTGAGAAGGCACGGGAATGCTGGAATTCTCTTGATCTGCAAGCCTTTGAAGAGATTGTGGCACTCCTTATCTATGGGCTAGTTTTGTTCCCAAATCCTGATCAACTTATAGATGTGAATGCTGTCAAGATTTTCATATCCAGGAATCCCATACCTATATTGCTTAGGGACATCCTCCACTCATTTTACACACGAACAATGAGGAAAAGAGGTGTTCTCATGTGCTGTACTCCTCTCCTAGCAAGGTGGTTTATTTCTCACCTTCCACAGTCAGTTTTGAAGAATGAGCAGGGTTTAAGGTGGTCACAATGATTGATGACTCTCACAAATTCGGATGTACATTGGTGTTCTCGGTCCAAAGAAAATGTCACCATCATTGATCGTTGTGGAGAATTTCCTAATGTTCCATTACTTGGAATTAGGGGAGGCATTACCTACAACCCCTGTCTAGCTTTGAGACAATTTGGATATGCTCGGAGGGATGGCCCTCATGACATGCTGATTCCTGACCTAGTTTTTGACTTCGACAACGATACGCAAGGACTTCGACAAAGGTTCATCAGAGCTTGGAGGATGCCTAACAAAGTGGACAGTAAGACACTGGGGCACAAGAACTCCATCCCCCTTGAGCCTTACCTCAGGTGGGTACGAACCCGCACCCAGAGTCTTATGATGCCTTACCCCCACATTCTCCCCTTGATCAAAGAGCCTGTTATGGAAGGAGAGGTTCCATACGCCATCCTACATCCTGATATGCCAACATCTTGGGAAGAAATGCAAAAGAGTTGGATCCAACTCAAGGAAGAACGGAATACTTTTGAAGCCAGCTTCTATGCTAGTGAGAAGAAGGTCTTGGAGCTTACCCGCCGACTTCACGAGGAGGAGACCCTCAACACTTACATCGCTCCAAAAAGGATGCGCAATGTCTTTTTACATTGAGGATTTTGTAATATTTCGCCCATGGGGCACTTATGTACTAAATTTCTTCTTAATATGACGTGTGTTCTTTTTTTTGTCTGCAACAAATTTGAATGTTTAAACCCTTGAATGCATCACATAAATAGCATACCATGCATCATATGCATAACAGGTACCCTTTTACAGGTTTCTTATCTTCTTCGCTGTTTATTTCAGCAATCATCATGTCTACTGAACCTTCCACTGAGCAAGCCATCAAGGCCCTCCAGGCCCAGAATGCCCAGTTTCAAGAGTTGGTTATGAGCCTAGCTAAGGGTCAACAGGACTTGAAGACCCTGATTCTGAAAGAGAGGAAGAAGAAGAAGAGGACCGTCCTGTTCAACACTGGACGCAGGTTTGGAAATGGACTGCAGAATGAAGTTGATCTGACCACCTCATCTAGAGGGAAAGACAATCCACAAGAGAGGAGGGTTCCTAGCCCTATAGTCTCCGACAACGAGACGAATTATGATGAAGAACAGTATCCTCCTGCTGAGGATAAGTACAAACAGCTGGAAGACCGTTTGAGCGCTATGGAGATACAGAACGTGCCCGGTCTGGACTTCAGAGATCTAGGTCTATCCTCTGGGGTGGTGATTCCCCATAAACTCAAGGCACCTGCCTTTGCCAAGTATGACAAAGCTTCCTGTCCAAAGCTGCACCTCCGGTCATATGTAAGGAAGATCCAGCCTTACACCGCTGATAAGAACTTGTGGATCCATTTCTTTCAAGACAGTCTCTCAGGGACTCAGCTTGAGTGGTTCTATCAGCTGGATGGAGCCAGTATCCGTAGCTGGGAAGATTTGGCCACTGCATTCTATAGGCAGTACCAATATAACTCCGACCTTGCTCCTACGCATACCTAACTCCAGGGTATGTCAATAGGGACAGGTGAAGGATTTAAAAAGTATGCTCAAAAATGGAGAGACCTGGCCGGAAGGGTGCAACCACCTTTAACTGATCGTGAACTTGTTGATATGTTTTTGGGGACCCTGTCTGGTCCATTCTTTAATCATTTGATTGGAAACTCTTCAGCCGGGTTTATAGACCTTATCTTGACTGGTGAAAGGATTGAAGCGGGTATCAAGGTTGGGAAGATATAGAAGGGTGCCTCCTCGGGCACCAAGAAGAAGCTGTTCAAAAAAGAATCCAGTGTTGTCTACGGTTCAAGAAGACAGAACAGACCGGAACACCGCCAAGCTGTCAACGCGGTTGTTATTTCAAAACCTGCTGGTGCTCCTCAGCATCACAATCAACAAAGGGGCGAGAGACCTCGAAGGCAGTTCACTCGTCTCAACATGACCTTGTCTCAGATATTGCCGCAGTTACTGACGACCAATCTGGTGACTCTAAAAGAAGCTCTGAAGTTTTCAAACACAACATCCCCAAAGTACAATCCTAACGCCTGCTACGCTTATCACTCTGACATCCCGGGGCATAATGTGGATGATTGTTGGGCTTTGAAGAATAAGGTTCAGGACCTAATCGATGCAAAGGAGATTGAGTTTGAGGCGCCCGAGAGGCCTAATGTTGTGACTGCTCCCATGCCCAAACATGGAGTAAATGCTGTAGAGGAAAATTTGTTTGTAGCCTCTGTGGATGATGTTGTTAGCCCGCTGATGACCGTCAAGAGGAACCTGTTGCTAGCCGGTTTATTTCTGGGATGTGGTGAAGGTTGCCATCTGTGTTCTGTTTCACCTACTGGTTGCCCATCTTTGAAGTCAGGCATCCAAAACCTGATGGATAATAAGGAGATCCTGTTTGAGAAGATTGTTGTTCCTTCTGCCCCTACTGAAGAAGTTTCCATTATTACCATTTTCAACGATTCTCCCAAGGCTCCCTCGAGAAAGCCCGTCAGAATTACGCCTGTTCAGAAGATTGCAACCATAATCATCACTATTCCGGGGCCTATTCCCTACACCTCTGACAAAGCTGTCCCTTGGCACTATGGGGCAGATGTTTATGTTCTGGGATTTAAGCAAGAGTTTGATGCTAATACCGGCGTCAGCAACATTACCGGGCCTGCCAAAGTCACCCGCAGTGGTAGACTTTTCTCACCTGACATTGCTCCACCAACTGTCCGAAGACCTGCTGTCATTATGCCTGCAAGTGCGCCTAATACCATTCCTGATCCAGTTCTTAGTCCTACCCTTGTCGCCGAGTCATCTAACGCTCGGGGAAAAGGGATCACCCCTAATATGCCTGCCCAGACGGAGGCGCCAAAGACAACCACTGTTGAAGCTTCCAAACAAAAGATGGAAGAGATTCTGAAGATTATTAAGAAGAGTGATTATAATGTAGTCGAGCAACTGGGGCAAACCCCATCCAAGATTTCTATGTTATCACTGTTGTTGTGTTTAGAGGCCCATGCCAAGGCTCTGATTACCTTCCTGAAGACAGCCTACGTGCCACAAGAGACATCAGCTGATCAGTTTACCGATTGTGTGGCCAATTTAACTGCTGATAATGGTTTGGGTTTCTCCGACGCTGATCTGACTGCTAAAGGGAAGAACCATAACGATGCCCTGCGTGTCTCCATTGAATGCAGGGGCACTACTCTTGCACATGTATTGGTTGACACTGGTTCCTCATTGAACGTTTTGCCCAAGAAAGCTCTAGACAGGTTGGATTGCGAAGGGTTGGAGCTAAAGCCAAGTAACATTGTGGTCTGGGCCTTTGATGGGTCTAAAAGGATGGTGCATGGTGAAGTCGATATTCCAATTAAAGTTGGTTCTCAGGTCTTCAATTCTACATTCTACGTGATGGACATTCGACCGTCCTATTCTTGTTTGCTGGGTCGTCCATGGATCCATAAAGCTGGAGCTGTGACCTCAACACTCCATCAGAAGCTGAAGTACCCGGTCAGAGGGAAGATTGTGACAGTATAGGGGGAGGAAGAGTACATGGTTAGCCACCTCAACTCGTTCCGGTACATAGAGATGGACGGGGAGTTCATTGAGACCCCATTTCAAAACTTTGAATAGGTTCCTCAGACACTGGCATCAACTGAGACTGTGGTTGAAGATTCTCCTTTGAAGATGGCTTCCTTAAAGGATGCCCGGGCTGTTATTGAGAAGGGTGAGTGTGCAAACTGGGGCCGACTTCTTGATTTCACTCAGAAGACTAACAAGTTTGGTTTGGGTTTCACTGCAGAAGCTCAAAAGGTTGTTCGTAGTGCAAGGATTGGAAGATCTCCTGTGTTCATCAGTAACCCGAGAGTAAATGCCATTGAAGATGACGTGGAGGAGTCTGAATTCGACAGCTGGATCTACCCTACGACCAACAGTGGACCAAGCAACTGGACAACAAAGGACTTCATCCCTATTACTTTTATTACCCAGTAATGAACTCTTTGTTTTGAATTTCTCACAAACAATATTGTGAAACTTTATGGCCCGGTGTCTTACCCGGGGCACCGTGGCTTCATTTGTGAGGGCTTTTGTGTGCCATTTTCATATATCATTAATAAAAGCATTGGACGTTCTTGCATTTCAAATCTTGCGCTCTTTGTCTTTCTTTATTATATACTGCCAAACAGCTATTTTACACACACTCACATATACAGGTCTCAATCCACTATGGATCTCACTGGTAACGACTCTGCTACTTCCAGTTATGACTTCGAAAATCCGATCAACCTAGCCGAAGACGAAGGTGAAGATGATTGCGAAGTGCCTGGTGAACTTGCAAGACTGCTACTCCAGGAAGAGAGGGCCATTCAGCCACATGAAGAGCTAGTGGAAACAGTGAATCTGGGTATTGAGACAAACAAAAAGGAAGTCAAGATCGGTGCAAATCTGGAGCTTAGTGTGAAATAACGGTTGATTCAGATGCTGCATGACTACGTGGAAATCTTTGCCTGGTCTTACGAAGATATGCCTGGGTTGGATACCGATATTGTGGTTCATCGCCTGCCTACCAAGGATGACTGCTCTCCTGTAAAACAGAAGGTTCGCCGTATGTGCCCAGAGATGTCCGAGAAAATCAAGGCAGAGATTATGAAACAATTTGAAGCCGGGTTTCTAGCAGTGACTTCTTACCCTCAGTGGGTCGCCAATGTGGTTCCAGTGCCGAAGAAAGATGGTAAGGTCCGAATGTGTGTTGACTACAGGGATTTGAATAGGGCAAGCCCTAAGGATGACTTCCCCTACCTCACATCGACGTTATGGTTAACAATACTGCTCGAAACAAGGTATTCTCCTTTATGGATGGTTTCTCCGGTTATAATCAAATCAAGATGGCTCCTAAAGACATGGAGAAGACCACTTTTGTTACTCAGTGGGGTACCTTTTGGGTTGAAAAATGCTGGGGGCAACATATCAGCGTGCCATGGTTGCTTTGTTTCATGATATGATCCATCATGAGATTGAAGTATACGTCGACGATATGATTGCGAGGTCCCAAACGGAGGAGGAACACCTTGACCATCTACAGAAGCTGTTTGACCGTTTGAAGTTGTACAAATTGAGGTTGAACCCGAACAAATACACCTTCGGGGTGAGGTCCGGTAAATTGCTAGGTTTCGTCGTGAGTGACAAAGGTATTCAAGTGGACCCTGCCAAGGTGAAAGCTATACAAGAGATGCCAGCTCCCAAGACAGAGAAAGAGGTCAGAGGCTTCCTAGGACGTCTGAACTACATTGCCCGATTCATCTCGCACCTAACTGCTACTTGTGAGCCAATCTTCAAGCTAATGAAGAAGGATCAAGTGGTACGTTGGAACGATGAATGCCAGGCCGCTTTCGAAAGAATCAAGGAGTATCTCCAGGAGCCACCTATTCTTATGCCACTAGTTGAAGGGAGACCTTTGATTTTATACTTGACAGTACTTGACAACTCAATGGGGTGTGTGCTGGGGAAGCATGACGAGTCTGGCCGAAAAGAGCATGCTATTTATTACCTTAGCAAAAAGTTTACCGACTGTGAGACCCGATACTCACTGCTCGAGAAAAATTGTTGCACTTTGGCATGGGCTACTCGGCGGCTGAGACAATATATGCTAACTCACACTACTCTATTGATTTCAAAGATGGATCCAATCAAGTATATCTTCGAAAAGCCTGCCTTGTCCGGAAGAATAGAAAGATGGCAGATGATCTTGACTGAGTATGACATACAGTACACGACTCAAAAAGCAATCAAGGGAAGTGTATTGGCAGACCATTTGGCACATCAGGCAATGGATGATTACCAGTCTATGAACTTTGAATTCCCGGACAAGAACATCATGTTGATAACTGATTGTGAAATACCTGGACCGGATGAAGGACCCGAGGAAGGATCCTGATGGTCTATGCATTTTGATGGAGCTTTAAACGCTTTGGGTAACGACATTGGCGATGTGATCATATCTCCTAAAGGCTCACATACTCCGCTTACCGCCCGACTATGTTTCAACTGCACCAACAATATGGCGGAGTATGAAGCATGCATCATGGGTCTTCGAGCTGCAATTGACCTAAGGATTAAGTTTCTGAGTGTCTTCGGAGATTCCGCTCTCGTGATCAGTCAGGTCAAAGGAGAGTGGGATACGAAACACCCAAATCTTATTCCTTACAAGGAGTATGTGTTGACGTTGCTTCCCCACTTCGAGGAGATAACCTTTGAACACTTCCCAAGAGAGGAAAATCAGTTGGCGGACGCGTTAGCTACGATGTCTTCTATGTTCAAAGTCAAGTGGGACAACGAGGCCCCCCGAATCATTATTTGGAAATTGGATGAACCTGCACATTGCTGTGATCTTGAGACCGAAGAGGTAACAGAAAAGCCTTGGTATCATGAAGTGAAGAGGTACCTTGAAGCTCAAGAATACCCCGAGGGTGCATCTGCTAATTACAAGAAGTTTCTAAGAAGGTTCGCGGCAAAGTTCTTCATCAGCAATGGCATTCTTTACAAACGTAACCATGATTCAACCTTACTGCATTGTGTGGATGAGATTGAAGCAGAAAGGATCATGACAGAGCTGCATGAAGGCACTTTCGGGACCCATTCCAGTGGACATACCATGGCAAAGAAAATCCTTCGGTCAAGATATTACTGGTCCACAATGGAAGCCGACTGTTATCAGCATTCTCAGACATGTCACAAGTGCCAGGTCTATGCTGATAAGATGCACATTCCTCCAGTTCCTCTGAATGTCTTAACAGCACCTTGGCCTTTTGCAATGTGGGGCATTGATATGATCGGTGAGATCAGACCTACGGCATCTAACGGGCATTGTTTCATCCTGGTAGCGATTGATTACTTTACAAAGTGGGTTGAAGCAGCTTCCTTTGCTACGGTAACCAAGAACGTCGTGGCACGGTTCATTCGACACAACCTGATCTGTCGATACGGCGTACCAGAGAGGATCATTACGGATAATGGTACCAATCTCAACAATAAGATGATCACTGAGCTCTGCGAGCAGTTCAAGATACAGCACCACAACTCTTCTCCCTACCGGCCGAAGATGAATGGGGCTGTCGAAGCGGCAAATAAGAACATTAAGAAGATTGTGCAGAAGATGACAGTGACCTACAAAGACTGGCACGAGATGTTACCACTTGCTCTCCATGGGTACCGTACCTCAGCACAGACGTCAACAGGGGCAACACCCTTTTCCTTGGTTTATGGCATGGAGGCAGTCTTGCCCATTGAAGTTCAGATACCCTCTCTTCGGATCATGAAAGATGCAGGCTTGAGCGAAGACGACTGGATCCAGACCCGACTTGATCAACTGAACCTAATCGACGAAAAGAGACTCACTGCTATTTGTCATGGTCAGACGTACCAAAAACGGATGATCAAGGCATTTAATAAAAAATTCAGACGGCAAGAGTATCAAGTTGGGAACCTGGTAATCAAGCGCATTATTCTACCTCAAGGTGATCCCAGGGGCAAATGGACCCCTACTTATGAAGGGCCATTTGTGGTTAAGAATATCTTCTCAGGAGGAGCGATGATTCTAACCACCATGGATGGTGACGACCTTCTTCACCCCGTCAATGCAGACATAGTGAAAAGATACTACGCATAATCAAAGACCCGCTAGGTCGACTGGGATGGGCAAAAATAAGGGCTTCCGGCAAACCAAAAGGGTTTGGGCAAAAATAAGGGAGGAAAATAAAAAATCTGTACACCCGGCAAGTCGAAAACCTGAAAAGGAGGCTTGGGAAAAAATGGGTATCCCAGTGGACTGAAAACCCGAAAGGGCGGTCCAAGCAAAAGTTAGGGATAAGCGTAACACTATGTCTCATTGGATCACCCTGCATCCAGACTTTGGTATCAACTATTAGGCTCGGACAACACCAATCAATCAGATTCATCTCCAACAAAGCAGCAAAGTGATGAGACGCTTGAAGATATAAAGGCAATAGCAGAGCTGGAACCCAGTGGGACTATTCACATAGCTGCTTTATTTTCTTTTCACGAATTGTATAAATTCCATTTGTTCGGCGGCGTTCTCTTACTAGGACGTCAACCTCTTGTACAAAAGCGCCTATTTACAAGCAAACCTCAAAATCAATACAAATTCATTTTCAGACAAATTTCAAATTGTTTTCCCTTTATCTGTTTTGTTTTGCAAAGAACGTCCAATGTTCATTTTTGATATATGCATTTGACATTAAGTGCTGCTCATAAACATTTACATGCGAAACAAAGGACTAATTACGGGTGATATCAGAAGTAGGGGCAATAAGAATTGTCTGAGCAGTCTAGTTGATCTGTCCACCAAGGCACCAAGGTAAGTTCAGCTGAAGAATGCGACCAGGATACCTTCACTCCCCGCAGAGTAAGACAATAATGATAGCTCTCTCAAACTGAGACTTGCAACTATGAGCGAATCAACCATACTCTCCCCCAAGCAGAGTTGGTCTACCCTCAGTCTTAAAAAGATGGGGTATCCCCAGAAGGCCTCAATATCCCCCAACGGAGTATAAGGATATTCCCCAGCAAGCATAAGAGTATCCCTGGCAGCCTTTATATTCCTCAACGGGATATAAGAATATTCCCCGGCAGAATGTAAGGTACCCCCAGTGGAGCCATTTCCCCAACACAGTCTAAAAAAGGATTTCCCCTTTGGAACTGAATCATCTTCCCTAGTAGGTTCTGGAAGCTTGTCCCCTGCAGAACACAAATAAGTCTCCCCAGCTAAGTTCAGAAGTTATCCTCACAAGAATCCAACCGGGGTACCATCAACAAGTTACAACTGAAAGATCATCCCCAGCGAAGTTCTTTCTATCCCCAGCGGAGTTCATCATCAAGATCCCCAATAGAACCTATCAACGGAATCCCCAGTGGAGTTTATCATTAAAATCTCAGCGAAGTATCTCTTCCCCACAGAGTAATTCCCCATAGAGTAATTCCCCGCAGAGTAATCTCTTCACCAGGTTTATTCCCCAACAGAGTCATCTTCTCCTACAGGTTTATTCTTGCAATCATCTTCGTGCATCATCCCCAGTGGAAACGAAGAATTCAACCATACTCATCAACAGCAGCCCAGGATTTAACAAACTCCCCGGCATTTGTCAAGGATTTATTTTCCCAGACAAAAATACATTCATAAACATTTCACATTTCATACCTCCTATTTACATACATGATAAAGTGCATACGACACGATCTCATTTATTTCTGAGAACATCATGACATCATGCATTTCATACATCATGACATTGCATACAGCTAACGTTTTACCTTTTTCAGGAAAAGGTCGAACAAAAGAGGGCTACCACCAACCTCCTTAAGTTCCAGATTAATACCTGTAACAAGCCAGGAAAAAATCTGTGGACGACTGATTGTAGATCAATACCTGTAACAAGCCAGGAAAGTTATCTACATGAAGAGATTGAAGATCAATACCTGTAACAAGCCAGGAAGACCATCTTTCTTTCTCAGGTCAGAGATTAATACCTAAAACTAGCCAGGACAACTATCTCATCGGCCAACCTTTTAAGTTCCAGATTAATACCTGTAACAAGCCATGAAAATATCTGTGAACGAATGATTGTAGATCAATACCTGTAACAAGCCAGGAAAGTTATCTACATGAAGAGATTGAAGATCAATACCTATAACAAGCCAGGAAGACCATCTTTCTTTCTCAGGTCAGAGATTAATACCTGAAACCGGCCAGGACAACTATCTCATCGGCCAACCTTTTTAAGTTCCAGATCAATACCTATAACAAGCCAGGAAAACTATCTGTGAACGACTAATTGTAGATCAATACCTGTAACAAGCCAGGAAAGTTATCTACATGAAGAGATTGAAGATCAATACCTGTAACAAGCCAGGAAGACCATATTTCTTTCTCAGGTCAGAGATTAATACCTGAAACCAGCCAGGACAACTATCTCATCGGCCAACCTTTTTTAAGTTCCAGATGAATACCTGTAACAAGCCAGGAAACTATCTATGGACGACTGATACCTGTAACGAGCAAGGAAAACCATTTACATAAAGACTGTAACAAGCCAGGAAGACTGTGATCGGTGGAAATAGAACTGACTGTTTTAAAGCTGGATCGCGTATGTCGCCGTAAGCAAGAGTCGCCATCGTATTTTATGTTCTCCAACATGGAAAGGACAAAAGCACAACAAAATTCCTTATTGAGAATGTCTCTCGGTTCGGGAGGTAGATTTATAGAAAGGGAAGGTGTTAGCACCCTTTCTATCCGTGGTTATCCACGGGCTCTTAGGTACTTGCTCTTATGTTTTCAAAAATGTTTGCTTTTCAAATGTGTGTGGGTTTTGAAAAAGTTTCGTTTGAAAAATTTCTAAGTAACTCTTGTATCTGTCCTCAAGAGTGTATGAAAAATTTGTTTTGAAAACTTTTGAAAGTGTCAGTGTGAAAAGATGTTTTGTTTTTGAAGAGAGCAAGTACCTATGAGAATCTACCTACTCTAAGGAATTAGGCTGTGTAAGAGTCCTTAAGATAGTACCATCCCACCATTGAGAGGTAGGTAGCACCGTCGTTGGAGGTATTCGGGTCAATTCGATTATTACGGACAATGTGGTCACCGAAGCAATAGTAGGACACCTTAGAAGTAACCCTAATGTCCTAGATCCTTTTTTTTATCCGAGGCAACCGTTTCGAGGCAACTGAATCTTAGACAGGAGGGCGACCTCTAAAACACCCTATACTTGACGACCACGTTTCGAAGGCAACAAGTGAGGCGTACCCTAGAAGTGGTGTGTGTATTTGTGTGTTGTTTTCATATTAATATTTATCTTTGATCAGGGCATTGTGAGCTACGCTTGTTTTTAGTTACATACATTCTTTCATGCAAGTTTAGCAGTTAGGAGTGCGGAACATAAAATACGGAAAGGTAAAAGCTACGCTATTACAAGGCGCAGGTCTATA
This sequence comes from Vicia faba, assembly GCA_948472305.1. Classification (NCBI taxonomy): domain Eukaryota; kingdom Viridiplantae; phylum Streptophyta; class Magnoliopsida; order Fabales; family Fabaceae; genus Vicia; species Vicia faba. Next base: position 1,602,642,571 of record OX451739.1, read on the forward strand.
CATCGCCAAAATACAAGACCCGTTTTTGATAAAGAATGCAGAAAGTAAATAAATACCTAATTACTATTACATCCGGAAAGAAGTTACATAATAATTGATAAGAAAAATAACGCGCGAAAAGAATAGATTGGAACGTCCGAGGGTTTTGACCATTTGCTTGAAATTAAGTTAAATTAAAGTCTAATTAATTATTTAATTAAAAAGAAAGTAAAGAAAAGTGTTTTTTTTATGTTTTTTGGTATTTATGGAAATAAAGAAAAGAATTTAAAAGGAAACCCTAATTCTAGATTATTTTTAGTTATTAAAGAAAATATTAAAGTTAACCTAATTTGCTAGTTAATTAATTTACATACTTATTTACAAAAAAAAATAATAATAATAAATAATGATGAGAATAATTAATTAAGAAAAGATAAAAATGTCAAAACCTAATTCTATATGATTTTTATTTAAGAAAAAGATTGACTTAAATAGATAATAATTAAATAGATTTTACAATTTTGACTTTCTGTTTTTATTATGGAAAAAATTATTTTAGTGAATTAATAAACATAATTAAAGCAATTAAAAGAATTAAAAAGAAAAGAAAATGAAATTAAATATACAAATAAGGGGGGTTGTCTGGCCCAAATGGAGGTAAAACTGCAGCAATTCAGGCCCAAGAGACAAGGCCTTTGTTTGACTTTCCAGATTGTATGCGTGCTGTTGACTAGAGTGCACCATGGAATTCACCTTCTGGCCTTCAGATTTCTCATCCAGGCCACTTGGCAAGCACAGGCGTGGGGCTCATGGTAGGCCATTGAATGAGGCGCTGCACTAGAAGGCATTAAAACAAAAGTCATGAATTATATGGGGGGACCTGGGAATCGAACCCAGGTCCCAATGGTTGCAATACACATCCTCTACCAACTGAGCTAGGCAACGCGTTTGTATACATAATAAACAATAAATGTAATATATGAAAAAAAAGTCAATTATGCTGCAAACGTTAAAAAACGCGCTAAAGTTCAAATCTTCCAGTAGTGTCATGCCACGTCCATCTTCTTCCTTGTTCTTCCTGCAAACATGAAACAAGTAGAGGGGGTTTTAAACCCCCACAAATTGAAAGTGTGGAAAATAGCGATTACGCCCACAAGTAATATAAATTGAGCGCGAGGTTTCCATTCAACTCGTGTTGAGCTCCTGAATTCAATTGCATAGGTTTCAAGGTTCAATTTTTCCCCAACAAGAAAGCCCTAATTTGGAGCTTCAGAAACCCTAGGTTTCATCCATGGGGAATTTCGTTTCAAGGCATATTAATGGAATTAAATCATACCAAAAGCTTTGCCTGAATGCTGTGAACACAAAACAATCAACCAAATGTATTAACAATGCATGAATCGTGATGTGCAAATCTGGAAAATAAAGCAAACCGTGTGGTCTATGTTCTTGGATTCTTCACGTGTTAGGATTGATTCTTGATGCCAATAGACTCCTGGAAGGTCCAACAACGTGTTGGAATAGACTTTAGGCCTTGAACTATCCTGCAACTATGAAATCAGTTCCAAGCTTTTTCTTTATTTTTTGCAAATTGGTTATGAGTTTTCAGCAGCTTTTTCGTGTCCTCTGCACTAGGGTTCACTTGTGCATTTGTATGTGAATGATCCTAGGTCAAAACCTTGGCCCAAAAGTCCATGAATTGATGTTTCATATCTTTGATTTTCATCATATATTTTTCAATCTTTTTTCATTGAAACCTTGCCAATTATGGATGTTTTTTCCTTTTTTGAATGTGAAACGACTTGCCAGCTTGCCCTAGTCACATTTGCTGCACAAAAAGATCTAAAAAAGCATATCTTTGAATTTTCTTATATTTAAAACCAATTAAATGAATTAATATAAATATAAATCCAATTAATTAAAAATAAGAAAATAAATTATTTTGAGCTTAATGGGTCGTGCATAGGCTTTGGGTAATGATTCAAGAAAGAATTTGAGGCCCATTAGCAAATTTGAAGTGTTTTAGGCAAAGTTGACTTTTGAAAGTTCCCAAAAATTTCCCAAATTCTCCAATGCATATCTTGCTCAATTTTGAAGCTATGAACATGTTCTTGGACATTTTAGAAAGGTCTTGAAGTCCCCTAACCAATGCCTTTGGTCGCATGTCATTTTGATTTACCAATCTCAAGTTATGGTCTTTGACTTAAAGTGCCTTTTTGTTGACTTTTGAAAATGACCTATAATGTTGAGATTGATAACTTTTTGTGAGAGCATTTCTTGGACTTGGAGTGTGAAGATGAGTTGTAGGAAATGTCACCCCCTTCAAAATGAGCTTTGGATTGGATTTTTCTGATAAACCATGAAGAAGTTATGCCTTGGTCAATTTGCAGTTGACATTTCAGCTGTCCAAAAATAGAAACTTTTGCATCTTGAGACTTTTTGAGCCATGCTTGTGGAATCATGATCAAGAATTGATCAAATGATGATTGTGGCTTCAAAATAATATGTTGACCAAAAATTTTGACTTTTGACTGTCAAATGACCATTTTGCCCCTGCAGTTGACTGTGAAACAATTCGGGCTTTTAACTGTGCAATTTGATGCTGTGAGTCTTGAAACTTGACATATGGATGCTTGACAATGTATATAGGCATGTGGGACTTGATTGGACCCTTGAAAACCTCACTTTCTTTTCAAGAACCAAAACCCTAATTTTGACTGTGTTAGGAGGCAATTGGACTGTGCAACCTTTGAGAGATTTTGAATCATCTGGAGATTGATCTTGGCTAATCTTGAAGTATATGGGAGGGCAAATTTTGGGGTACAACAGTTGCCCCTGTTCAATCTTCTTAGACCTGAGGATGTAGATTGGCTGGCGTGCCTTTCGTAATCCGAAGGTGGAAGATGATTGAACACTAGAGTGCCCAGAAATTTGCGCTCACATAGTAGAATATTAGCAGTGTGATGTAGGGAATGGGCTTACAGATGCCATTTGGAGACTGTCGGTATGTGGATGGGCTTATAGATGCCATCTAGGTGTCGATCGCGTAAGAGATTCCTTAGCGAGAATTTACGTACCTGAGAAAGAAAGATAATTACCTGGCCTGTTACAGGGGTTGATCTTCAAACTCTTTATGTAGATGTGCCCTGGATGGATACAGGAATCGAATCTTCAAACTCTTCAGTCGTGCCCTGGAAAGATACAGGAATCGAGTTCGGAGAGTAGTCGTCAACAGATACACCCTGGCAAGATACAGGAATCGGATCTTCAAACTCTTCAGACGTGCCCTGGCAGGATACAGGAATCGAGTCTGGAATCAGTCGTCAACAGATACACCCTGGCAAGATACAGGAATCGGTTCTTCAAACTCTTCAGACGTGCCCTGGAGGGATACAGGAATCGAGTCTGGAATTAGTCGTCAACAGATACACCCTGGCAAGATACAGGAATCGGATCTTCGAACTCTTCAGACGTGCCCTGGAAGGATACAAGAATCGAGTCTGGAATTAGTCGTCAACAGATACACCCTGGCAAGATACAGGAATCGGATCTTCGAACTCTTCAGACGTGCCCTGGCAGGATACAGGAATCGAGTCTGGAATTAGTCGTCAACAGATACACCCTGGCAAGATACAGGAATCGGATCTTCGAACTCTTCAGACGTGCCCTGGCAGGATACAGGAATCGAGTCTGGAATTAGTCATCAACAAATACACCCTGGCAAGATACAGGAATCGGATCTTCGAACTCTTCAAACGTGCCCTGGCAGGATACAGGAATCGAGTCTGGAATTAGTCGTCAACAGATACACCCTGGCAAGATACAGGAATCGGATCTTCGAACTCTTCAGACGTGCCCTGGCAGGATACAGGAATCGAGTCTGGAATTAGTCGTCAACAGATACACCCTGGCAAGATACAGGAATCGGATCTTCGAACTCTTCAGACGTGCCCTGGCAGGATACAGGAATCAAGTCTGGAATTAGTCGTCAACAGATACACCCTGGCAAGATACAGGAATCGGATCTTCAAACTCTTCAGATGTGCCCTGGCAGGATACAGGAATCGAGTCTGGAATTAGTCGTCAACAGATACACCCTGGCAAGATACAGGAATCGGATCTTCAAATTCTTCAGACGTGCCCTGGCAAGATACAGGAATCGAGTCTGGAATATAATCGCTCACAGATATGCCCTGGCTAGCTACAGGTATCGAATCTGGAATTGCGACAGTTGATAGTAATTATCCTTGGATGGACCTTTGTCCTGAAAAGACAAAACGTTAGTTGTATGCAATGTCATGATGTTCAGAGAATAAATGAGATTGTATGTTCATGATGTGTATGTGCATGCTATAATGTATGAAGATGTGATGTTCATGAATGCATTTTTGTCTAGGAAAGTAAATCCTTGACGGGTGTCGGGGAGTTAACTTCTGAGCTGATGTTGAAGAGTAGAGCTTTTTGTTTCCGCTGAGGATGATGGTTGCAAGAATACCGGTAGGAGAAGATGACTCCGTTGGGGAATAAACCTGGCGGATAGATTACTCTGCGGGGAACTAATCTGTGGGGAAGAGAGGCATTTTGCTGAGGTTGATGATACCTCCGCTGGGGATACCATTGATATGTCTTGTTGGAAGATTTGATGAACTTTGTTGGGAATAGGAAGACTTCACCGGGGGCGATCTTTCCGTGGCAATTGGCTGAGGATAACCCAGTTATATCCTGGTGGGGAATAACCTTCTGAATAAAGCAGGGGGAGCATTCGTACTCTGCAAGCGGTAAGCTTCCAGAATCTACTGGGGATGAGCTTCCTACTGGGGAGATGGGTTCAACTCTCCTGGGGAGACTTTTGAGATTGTACTGGGGAAGTGGCTCCACTGGATGTATGTGTTCCACCGGGGAACAATCTTAGACCAACACTTCCGGGGGTGCTTGTTAGGAATGTTTGTGTACTCCGCTGGGGAATATTGAGATCTGCTGGGGATAATCCACCTTCCTTAAAGCTGGTAATATGCTAACTCTACTTGGGAAGAGTGTCGCTGACTTGTTGGAGACACAGTGCCTTGTTAGGGGCTGATGGGAGACCAACTCTGCTTGGGGAGAGCATGGCTGAATCTTGTCTTACTCTGCGGGGAGTGAAGGTATCTGGGTTACATTCTTCAGCCGAACTTACCTTGGTACCTTGGTGGACGGAGCAATTAGATCGCTTAGACAACTCATTATTGCCCCTGTTTCTAATGTCACCCGTAATTAATCCTTTGTCTCGTATGCAAATATTTATGAGTTAGCAATTAGTGTCAAATGCATATATCACCATTGAACATTGGACGTTCTTCGCAAAACAAAACAGAAAAAAGGAAAAAACAAATGGCAATTGGTCTGAAAAGTGAATTTTGTATTGATTTCTGATTTTGCCTGTGAATAGGCGTTTATGTACAAGAGGCTGACGTCCTAGTAAGAGAACGTCGCCGAACAACAGAGTTTATACAATTTGTACAAAGAAAACAAAACAGCTATGTGAAAAGAATAATCCCACTGGGTTTCAACTCTGCTATCGCCTTTATATCTTCGAGCGTCTCATCACTTGGCTGCTCAGTTGAAGATGAAGCTGATTGATCGATGCCGTCTGAACTTGATGTTGATACCGGATCCTGGATGCAAGGTGATCCAATGAGACATAGTATTACGCTTTAATCCCTAACTTTTGCCTGGACTGCCCTTTCGGGTTTTCAGTCCACCGGGATACCCATTTTTGCCCAAGCCGCCTTTTCAGGTTTTCGACTTGCCGGGTGTACAGATTTTTCTCATTTCATCCCTTATTTTTGCCCGAACCCTTTTGGTTCGCCGGGAAGCCCTTATTTTTTCCTAGGTATGTCAACCTAGCGGGTCTTTTATCATGCGTAGTATATTTTTACTATGTCTGCATTGGCGGGGTGAGGAAGGTCGTCACCGTCCATGGTGGTTAGAATCATGGCTCCTCCTGAGAACACATGTTTAACCACAAATGGCCCTTCGTACGTAGGGGTCCATTTTCCCCTGGGATCACTTTGTGGAAGAATGATGCGCTTGATTACCAGGTCCCCAACTTGATACTCTTGTGGTCTGACTTTCTTGTTAAATGCACTGATCATCCGTTTTTGGTACGTTTGACCATGACATATAGCGGTGAGTCTCTTTTCGTCAATTAGATTTAATTGATCAAGTCGAGTCTGGATCCAGTCATCTTCGCTCAAGCCTGCATCCTTCATTATCCGGAGAGAGAGTATCTGGACTTCGATAGGCAAGACTGCCTCCATGCCATAGACCAAGGAAAAGGGGGTTGCCCCGGTTGACGTTCTTGCTGAGGTACGGTACCCGTGAAGAGCAAACGGTAACATCTCGTGCCAATCTTTATAGGTCACTGTCATTTTCTGCACAATCTTCTTGATATTCTTATTAGCTGCCTCTACAGCCCCATTCATCTTCGGTCGGTAAGGAGAAGAGTTGTGGTGCTGTATCTTGAATTGTTCGCAGAGCTCAGTGATCATCTTGTTGTTAAGATTGGTACCATTGTCCGTAATGATCCTTTCCGGGATGCCGTATCGACAGATCAGGTTATGCCGAATGAACCGTGCCACGACGTTCTTGGTTACTGTAGCGTAGGAAGCTGCTTCAACCCACTTTGTAAAGTAATCGATCGCCACTAGGATGAAGCGATGCCCGCTGGATGCTGTAGGTTTAATATCACCGATCATATCAATGCCCCATATTGCAAAAGGCCAAGGTGCAGTCAAGACATTCAGAGGGACTGGAGGAACGTGCACCTTATCAGCATATATCTGGCACTTATGACATGTCCGAGAATGTTGGTAACAGTCGGCCTCCATTGTGGACCAGAAATAACCTGCCCGAAGGATTTTCTTTGCCATGGTGTGTCCACTGGAATGCGTTCCGAAGGTACCTTCATGCAGTTCTGCCATGATTCTTTCTGCTTCAGTCTTATCCACACAACGCAGTAAGGTTGAATCATGGTTTCGCTTGTATAGAATGTCATTGTTGAGGAAGAACTTCGCAGCGAACCTTCTCAGAAACTTATTGTCGTTGACAGATGCACCCTCGGGGTATTCTTGAGCTTCCAGATACCTCTTCACCTCATGATACCAGGGTTTTTCAGTTACTGTCTCAGCCTCAAGATCACAATAATATGCAGGTTCGTCCAGTTTCCAGATGATGATCCGGGGAGCCTCGCTGTCCCATTTGACTTTGAACATAGAAGACATCGTAGCTAACGCGTCTGCCAACTGATTCTCCTCTCTTGGGAAGTGTTCAAAATTTATCTCCGTGAAATGGGGGATCAATGTCAACACACACTCTTTGTAAGGAATAAGGTTTGGGTGTTTCGTATCCCACTCGCCTTTGATCTGATTGATCACGAGAGCGGAATCTCCGAAGACACTCAGAAACTTGATCCTTAAGTCAATCGCAGCTTGAAGACCCATGATGCATGCCTCATACTCCGCCATGTTGTTGGTGCAGTTGAAACATAGCCGGGCAGTAAGTGGAGTATGAGTGCCTTTGGGGGATATGATCACAGCGCCGATACCATTACCCAAAGCGTTGGAGGCTCCGTTAAAGTGCATAGACCATCGGGATCCTTCCTCAGGTCCTTCATCCGGTCCAGGTACTTCACAATCAGTCACTACCATGATGTTCTCGTCAGGAAATTCAAAGTTCATAGACTGGTAGTCGTCCACTGCCTGGTGTGCCAAATGGTCTGCCAATACACTTCCCTTGATTGCTTTCTGAGTCGTGTACTGGATGTGGTATTCCATCAAGATCATCTGCCATCTTGCTATTCTTCCAGACAGAGCAGGCTTTTCGAATATGTACTTTATTGGATCCATGTTTGAAATCAACAGAGTAGTGTGAGTCAGCATATACTGTCTCAGCCGGCGAGCAGCCCATACCAAAGCACAGCAAGTTTTCTCGAGCAGTGAGTATCGGGTCTCATAGTCGGTAAACTTTTTGCTAAGGTAATAAATGGCGTGCTCTTTTCGGCCAGACTCGTCATGCTGCCCCAGCACACACCCCATTGAGCTGTCAAGTACTGTCAGGTATAGTATTAGAGGTCTCCCTTCAACCGGTGGCATAAGAATGGATGGTTCTTGGAGATACTCTTTGATTCTGTCGAAAGAAGCCTGACATTCATCGTTCCAACGTACTACTTGATCTTTCTTCAGTAGCTTGAAGATTGGTTCACAGGTAGCAGTTAGATGTGAGATGAATCGGGCAATGTAGTTCAGCCGTCCTAGAAAGCCTCTGACTTCTTTCTCTGTTTTTGGAACTGGCATCTCTTGTATGGCTTTAACCTTGGCAGGGTCCACTTGAATACCTTTGTCACTTACGACGAAGCCTAGCAACTTTCCCAGATCTTACCCCAAAGATGCACTTGTTCGGGTTCAACCTCAGCTTGTACAACTTCAGACGGTCAAACAGCTTCTGTAAATGGTCAAGGTGTTCCTCCTTAGTTTGGGATCTAGCTATCATGTCATCGACATATACTTCAATCTCATGATGGATCATGTCATGAAATAAAGCAACCATGGCACGTTGGTAGGTTGCCCCAGCATTTTTCAATCCAAAAGGCATGACCTTGTAGCAGAAGGTGCCCCACTGAGTAACAAAGGTAGTCTTCTCCATGTCTTCAGGAGCCATTTTAATCTGATTATAACCCGAAAAGCCATCCATGAAGGAGAACACCTTGTGCTGAGCAGTATTGTCAACCAGAACGTCAATGTGAGGCAGGGGGAAGTCATCCTTGGGGCTGGCCCTATTCAGATCCCTGTAGTCAACACACATTCGGACCTTACCATCTTTCTTTGGTACCGGAACCACGTTGGCAACCCACTGAGGGTAAGAAGTTACTGCAAGAAAACCGGCATCAAATTGTTTCATAACCTCAGCTTTGATCTTCTCGGACATCTCTGGACGCATACGGCGGACCTTTTGCTTAACCGGAGGACAGTCTTCCTTGATAGGAAAGTGATGGACCACAATGTCGGTATCCAACCCAGGCATGTCTTCATAGGACCAGGCGAAGATTTCCACATAATCATGCAACATCTGAATCAACCGTTGTTTTATGCTGAGCTCTAGATTGGCACCAATCTTGACTTCCTTTCTATCTGTCTCAGTACCCAGATTTATCATTTCCACTGGCTCTTCATGTGGCTGAATGGCCCTCTCTTCCTGGAGTAACAGTCTTGCAAGCTCACCAGGCACTTCGCAATCATCTTCACCTTCGTCTTCGACTAAGTTGATCGGATTTTCGAAGTCATAACTGGCAGTAGCAGAGTCGTTACCAGTGAGATCCAGGGTGGATTGAAACCTGTATGGGTGAGTGTGTGTAAATATAGCTGTTTTGCAATATATAAAGAAAGAAAGAAAGGGAGCACAAGATTTGAAATGCGAAAAACGTCCAATGTATTTATTCATGATATATGGAAATGACAAGTAATAAGCCCTCACAAATGAAACCACGGTGCCCCGGGTAAGACACCGGGCCAGAAAGTTTCAATTTATCGTTCGTTACAAATTTAAAACAAAGGAATTCATTATTGCGTAACAAAAGTAACAGGTATGTAGTCTTTTGCAGTCCAATTGTTCAGTCCACCGTCGGTCGTCGGGCAGATCCAGCTATTGAATTCAGATTCCTCCACTTCGTCACCATCCCTGATAGCATTCACTCCATGGTCAGGTAGGGGAGCTGTCACCACATTAGGCTTCTCGGGCGCCTCGAACTGAACTTCTTTAGCATCGATGAGGTCCTGAACCTTATTTCTTAGGGCCCAACAATCATCAGTAGAATGCCCCGGGCTATCAGAGTGATAAGCACAACGTGCATTGGGATTGTACTTCGGGGAGGTTGTGTTTACCACCTTCGGAGCTTCTCTGACGGTTACCAAGTTGGTCGATAGCAGTTGCGGCAAGATCTGCGACAAGGTCATACTAAGCCGAGTATATTCTCTTCTGGGTCTCTCACCCCTTGGTTGGTTAGGTTGTCGAGGAGCGGCAGTAGGCTTTGCAATTACCACCGCATTGACAGCTTGGCGGCGTTCTAGTTTATTTTGCCTTCTGGGGCCATACACAGCACTGGCTTCCTTTTTGAAAGGCTTTTTCTCAGCACTCGAGGACGCACCTTTATGTATCTTCCCTGATTTCATACCGGCCTCTATCCTTTCCCCAGTCAGAATGAGATCTGTAAACCCTGCAGACGAATTTCCAATGAGATGATTGAAGAACGGCCCGGATAGGGTCCCTAAGAACATGTCTACTAGTTCACGGTCGGTTAACGGCGGCTGCACCCTGCCAGCCAGGTCCCTCCACTTCTGTACATACTCTTTAAAACCTTCTCCCGATCCTAGCGACATACCTTGGAGTTGGGTACGTGTAGGAGCGAGGTCGACATTATACTGATACTGCTTATAAAAAGCAGTAGTCAATTCCTCCCAGTTACGAACCTTGGTCCCATCCAGCTGATAGAACCATTCGAGATGAGTCCCTGAAAGACTCTCCTGGAAGAAATGGATCCATAAGTTCTTGTCCACAGTGTATGGTTGGATCTTCCGCACATAAGATCTGAGATGTAGCTTAGGGCAGGACGCCCCGTCATACTTTGCGAAAGATGGTGCTTTGAACTTGTGTGGGATCACCACACCAGAAGATAGACCCAGGTCTCCAAAATCCAACCTAGGCACTTGTTGAATTTCCATGGCATTCAGGCGATCCTCTAACTGCTTGTATTTGTCTTCAGCGGGAGGATACTGCTCTTCATTGAAATCAGTCTCGTTGTTAGAGACCACAGGACTAGGAATCCTTCCCCCTTGGGGACTGCCTTTCCCTACAGAAGAACCAGCTTGATCAACCTCATTCTGCAGTGTGTTACCAAACCTCCAGCCAGTGTTGAATAGTACAGTTCTCTTCTTCTTCTTCTTGACCAGCAGAGCCTTCAATTCCTTTTGACCTTGGGCTAAACTCATGATCAGCTCTTGGAACTGGGCGTTCTGAGCCTGGAGGGCCTTGATGGATTGCTCAGTAGATGATTCAAGATTCATGATGGCGAGCTGAAATAAACAGCGAAGAACATTAAGTAACCTGAAAAGAAGAGTACCTGTGATGCACATGATGCATGATATGCTGTTTATGCAATGCATTCAATGGTTCGAAAGTTCAAATTTGTTGTAGACAAAAAGGAACACACGTTATCATTAAGAAATAATTGTTCAGTACATCAAAGCCTCATGGGCAAAAATTACAAAGTAAACTAATCCCAAAAGACACTGCGCATCCTCTTTGGAGCTATGTAAATGTTGAGAGTCTTTTCCTCGTGCAGTAGGTGGGTGAGCTCCAAGACCTTCTTCTCACTAGCATGTCGACTGGCCTCAAGAGAATTCTGTTCTTCCTTAAGCTGGATCTATCTCTTCTGCATTTCTTCCCAGGATGTAGGCATGTCAGGATGTTGAATGGTGTACGAGACCTCCCCTTCCAACACTGGCTCTTTGATCACAGGGAGAACATGAGGATATGGCATCACCAGCTTCTGGGAGCGGGCTCGTACCCACTTGAGATAAGGCTCCAACGGGATGGAGTTCCTGTGCCCCAGTGTCCTGCTGTCTACCTTGCTGGGCATCCTCCAAGCTCTGATAAATCTCTGGCGAAGTCCTTGTGCATCGTTGTCGAAGTCAAAAACTATGTCAGGAATTAACATGTTGTGGGGGCCATCCTTCCGAGCATAACCAAACTGTCTCAAAGCCAAGCATGGGTTGTAAGTAATACCTCCTCTGATTCCAAGTAAAGGAACATTAGGAAACTCCCCGCAACGATCAATGATAGTGACATCCTCTCTGGACCGAGAGCACCAATGTATATCTGCATGTGTAAGAGTCATTAATCGTTGTGACCATCTCAAACCCCGCTCATTCTTCAAAACTGATTGTGGAAGGTGCGAAATAAACCACCTTCCCAGGAGAGGAGTGCAACACATAAGAACACCTCTTTTTCTCATGGTTCGAGTGTAACATGAGTGAAGGATGTCCCCAAGCAACGTAGGTATAGGATTCCTGGACATGAAGATCTTGACAACATTGATATCTATAAGCTGATCTGGATTCGGGAACAACACTAACCCATAGACAAGGAGGGCCGCAACTTCTTCAAAAGCTTGTAGGTCAGATGGCTGTAGGCGTAATGCTTTAGAAATCTCTTCAAGTTTGGGTTCCTTTTACGTACCGCTGTAGGGTAGTTGACTAAGGATAGGGATCTTCAGAAGCCGGGAGAACTCTTCCAATGTAGGCACCAGTTGATAATCCAGGAAAGTAAAACAGTGATGCAGAGGGTCAAAGAACTGGAAGAGGACCTTTATCATATCTTCCTCAATGTTGGTGTTGACCAAGCTAATGAGTCTTCCATGCCTCTCACTGAAAGAAGAGCTCTCGGGAATCCTGGATGTAAGTTCCTTAAGCTGAGGAGGGATCCTTACAAGGCTGATCTGAATTGTCTTTCTGCGGATAGTTTCCATGTCCTACAAAACAAGAACAAAGATGAAGATTCGAACCCCTGAAATGGTTAGTGAATGCATATGATGCTGTATGATGTTATGATGCTATGATAAAAGCACACCACAAGTACCACAAAAAGCAAACATGGTAAGGCACACAAGTCACACAAGATAGCCCATAGAGTTCAGGCCAGCATGGGGTCTAGGTGTTACCCTCTTGAGGTTGGTGGGCTCAAAGCCTGTCCTATCAGAAGTAACCGGGTTCTAAGGATCTCAATATCATTGGATTGTTTTCTGTGTTCATCGTTTCGATTTAGCCACTGAACTGGCGATCGAAATATTCCAAGAAAACAACCCTCAACTGAGTGTAGTATCGAGTATCAACCAACTTCGGACTGCACCAAAGTCAGTTATCTCACTACCCTAAAGAGGCCATGATGGTTCAATTAAGGTTCCTAAGGTCAGTTAATGCTTCACGACACCACGCGGCGGCCCCGTACTCTCCTTGACTTGACTCAAGGGTTACCGGTACTCACCAAAGTGCCACATCAACGTAGCAGACTGCTTCAACCGTGTCGGTATACCCCGCACAGTTCCCTCACAGTCTTGTTGCTACTTTCTAAGAAGGTATCCCTCAGATCCGGGTTAGGATCTATAGAACTCCCAAGACAGTGCCCGCAATAATAAAGCAAACAAAACAAAGCAATTGAAAACACAAGTATGAGCTATCCTAAGGTACACCTCACTTTAAGTCATCCCCAGCAGAGTCGCCAGATCTGTGATCGGTGGAAATAGAACTGACTGTTTTAAATCTGGATCGCGTATGTCGCGGTAAGCAAGAGTCACCACCGTCTTTTATGTTCTCCAACATGGAAAGGACAAAAGCACAACAAAATTCCTTATTGAGAATGTCTCTCGGTTTGGGAGGTAGATTTATAGAAAGGGAAGGTGTTAACACCCTTTCTATCCGTGGTTATCCACGGGCTCTTAGGTACTTGCTCTTATGTTTTCAAAAATGTTTGCTTTTCAAATGTGTGTGGGTTTTGAAAAAGTTTCGTTTGAAAAATTTCTAAGTAACTCTTGTATCTGTCCTCAAGAGTGTATGGAAAATTTGTTTTGAAAACTTTTGAAAGTGTCAGTGTGAAAAGATGTTTTGTTTTTGAAGAGAGCAAGTACCTATGAGAATCTACCTACTCTAAGGAATTAGGCTGTGTAAGAGTCCTTAAGATAGTGCCATCCCACCATTGAGAGGTAGGTAGCACCGTCGTTGGAGGTATTCGGGTCAATTCGATTATTTAGGGATAATGTGGTCACCGAAGCAATAGTAGGACACCTTAGAAGTAACCCTAATGTCCTAGATCCTTTTTTTTATCCGAGGCAACCGTTTCGAGGCAACTGGATCTTAGACAGGAGGGCGACCTCTAAAACACCCTATACTTGACGACCACGTTTCGAAGGCAACAAGTGAGGCGTACCCTAGAAGTGGTGTGTGTATTTGTGTGTTGTTTTCATATTAATATTTATCTTTGATCAGGGCATTGTGAGCTATGCTTGTTTTTAGTTACATACATTCTTTCATGCAAGTTTAGCAGTTAGGAGTGCGGAACATAAAATACGGAAAGGTAAAAGCTACGCTATTACAAGGCGCGGGTCTATACATCGCCAAAATACAAAGACCAATTTTTGATAAAGAATGCGGAAAGTAAATAAATACCTAATTACTATTACATCCAGAAAGCAGTTACATAATAATTGATAAGAAAAATAACGCGCGAAAAGAATAGATTGGAACGTCCGAGGGTTTTGACCCTTTTCTTGAAATTAAGTTAAATTAAAGTCTAATTAATTATTTAATTAAAAAGAAAGTAAAGAAAAGTGTTTTTTATGTTTTTTGGTATTTATGGAAATAAAGAAAAGAATTTAAAAGGAAACCTTAATTCTAGATTATTTTTAGTTATTAAAGAAAATATTAAAGTTAACCTAATTTGCTAGTTAATTAATTTACATACTTATTTACAAAAAATAATAATAATAATAAATAATGATGAGAATAATTAATTAAGAAAAGATAAAAATATCAAAACCTAATTCTATATGATTTTTATTTAAGAAAAAGATTGAAATATAAACCTAAATTAAACTAAAGTTAATTGTTAATTATTTATTTACAAAAAATATGTTAATGGTGAAATTAATAATAATTAAATAGATTTTACAATTTTGACTTTCTGTTTTTATTATGGAAAAAATTATTTTAGTGAATTAATAAACATAATTAAAGCAATTAAAAGAATTAAAAAGAAAAGAAAATGAAATTAAATATACAAACAAGGGGGGTGTCTGGCCCAAATGGAGGTAAAACTGCAGCAATTCAGGCCCAAGAGACAAGGCCTTTGTTTGACTTTCCAGATTGTATGCGTGCTATTGACTAGAGTGCACCATGGAATTCACCTTCTGGCCTTCAGATTGCTCATCCAGGCCACTTGGCAAGCACAGGCGTAGGGCTCATGGTAGGCCATTGAATGAGGCGCTGCACTAGAAGGCATTAAAACAAAAGTCATGAATTATATGGGGGGACCTGGGAATCGAACCCAGGTCCCAATGGTTGCAATACACATCCTCTACCAACTGAGCTAGGCAACGCGTTTGTATACATAATAAACAATAAATGTAATATATGAAAAAAAGTCAATTATGCTGCAAACATTAAAAAACGCGCTAAAGTTCAAATCTTCCAGTAGTGTCATGCCACGTCCATCTTCTTCCTTGTTCTTCCTGCAAACATGAAACAAGTAGCGGGGGTTTTAAACCCCCACAAATTCAAAGTGTGGAAAATAGCGATTACGCCCACAGGTAATATAAATTGAGCGTGAGGTTTCCATTCAACTCGTGTTGAGCTCCTGAATTCAACTGCATAGGTTTCAAGGTTCAATTTTCCCCCAACAAGAAATCCCTAATTTGGAGCTTCAGAAACCCTAGGTTTGATCCATGGTGAATTTCATTTCAAGGCATATTAATGGAATTAAATCATACCAAAAGCTTTGCCTGAATGCTGTGAACATAAAACAATCAACCAAATGTATTAACAATGCATGAATCGTGATGTGCAAATCTGGAAAATAAAGCAAACCGTGTGGTCTATGTTCTTGGATTCTTCACGTGTTAAGATTGATTCTTGATGCCAATAGACTCCTGGAAGGTCCAGCAACGTGTTGGAATAGACTTTAGGCCTTGAACTATCCTGAAACTATGAAATCAGTTCCAAGCTTTTTCTCTATTTTTTGCAAATTGGTTATGAGTTTTCAGCAGCTTTTTCGTGTCCTCTGCACTAGGGTTCACTTGTGCATTTGTATGTGAATGATCCTAGGTCAAAACTTTGGCCCAAAAGTCCATGAATTGATGTTTCATATCTTTGATTTTCATCATATATTTTTCAATCTTTTTTCATTGAAACCTTGCCAATTATGGATGTTTTTCCTTTTTTGAATGTGAAACGACTTGCCAGGTTGCCCTAGTCACATTTGCTGCACAAAAAGATCTAAAAAAGCATATCTTTGAATTTTCTTATATTTAAAACCAATTAAATGAATTAATATAAATATAAATCCAATTAATTAAAAATAAGAAAATAAATTATTTTAAGCTTAATGGGTCGTGCATAGGCTTTGTGTAATGATTCAAGAAAGAATTTGAGGCCCATTAGCAAATTTGAAGTGTTTTAGGCAAAGTTAACTTTTGAAAGTTCCCAAAAATTTCCCAACTTCTCCAATGCATATCTTGCTCAATTTTGAAGCTATGAACATGTTCTTGGACATTTTGGAAAGGTCTTGAAGTCCTTTAACCAATGCCTTTGGTCCCATGTCATTTTGATTTACCAATCTCAAGTTATGGTCTTTGACTTAAAGTGCCTTTTTGTTGACTTTTGAAAATGACCTATAATGTTGAGATTGATAACTTTTTGTGAGAGCATTTCTTGGACTTTGAGTGTGAAGATGAGTTGTAGGAAATGTCATCCCCTTAAAAATGAGCTTTGGATGGGATTTTTATGATAAACCATGAAGAAGTTATGCCTTGGTCAATTTGCAGTTGACATTTCAGCTGTCCAAAAATAGAAACTTTTGCATCTTGAGACTTTTTGAGCCATGCTTGTGGAATCATGATCAAGAATTGATCAAATGATGATTGTGGCTTCAAAATAATATGTTGACCAAAATTTTTGACTTTTGACTGTCAAATGACCATTTTGCCCCTGCAGTTGACTGTGAAGCAATTAGGGCTTTTGACTGTGCAATTTGATGCTGTGAGTCTTGAAACTTGACATATGGATGCTTGACAATGTATATAGGCATGTGGGACTTGATTGGACCCTTGAAAACCTCACTTTCTTTGCAAGAACCAAAACCCTAATTTTGACTGTGTTAGGAGGCAATTGGACTGTGCAACCTTTGAGAGATTTTGAATCATCTAGAGATTGATCTTGGCTAATCTTGAAGAATATGGGAGGGCAAATTTTAGGGTACAACAAAGACCATCTTTCTTTCTCAGGTATGCAAGTTCTCTCTAAGGAATCTCTTATGCGATCGAGACTCCTGCAGATGGCATCTATAAGCCCATCCTCCTACCAACAATCTCCAAATGGCATCTGTAAGCCCATTCCCGACATCACAATGCTGATACTACACCATGCGAGTGCAAATTTCTGGGCACTCTAGTGTTCAATCATCTTCCACCTTCGGATCACGAAAGGAACGTAAGCCAATCTACATCCTCAGGTTTAAGAAAATTGAACAGGGGCAACTGTTGTACCCCAAAATTTTCCCTCTCATGTTTTCAAAGGTATTCCCTTACATGGTTGGTCATAAACACTTGCCTAAAGAAAACATAAAGTTTTGAAGATATACAAAGTGTCTTTCGATCGGCATCTGGGAAAAGGCTTCAATTAAGCGTTTGGAACCTTTCGATCAGGTTTGGTTCACCAGTCTTCGATTGGGCATTTTGCACTCTTTGATCAGGTTTTGGATAAACACTTCGATTGGGCATTTGGCACTCTTCGACCAGGCTTTGATTAGTAAGCTTCGATTAGGTGTTCAAAATCCTTCGATCAAGCTTTGGTGTGCAAGTCTTCGATTGAGCGCTGGACCCTCCTTCGATCAAGTCAATATCACAATGTTTCGACTATGCACAAGAAACTTCAGGCTTACCTTCGACTCACCAGGAAAGAAGCTCATTCGAAGAACATGTAAATGACTAATTCGAAGAAGCACTCAGAAGGCCCATTCGAAAGAAGTCCATTCGAAGGAGGCAGTGCAAGACCCTTCGACTAGCAACTCAAGATCATTCGATTAGCATGAACAAGACCTTTCGATTGGCCTGTCAACAGTGTCTTTCGACTGAAGTTTCAATTAGTACCCTTCGAATGGTATATGGACAAATGCCCTTCGAATGGCATTTCAGTGCAGAATTTCCCTGAATAAGAACATCAGAACGAAATGATTTTCGAATGGCATTTCAGTGCAGAGTTTCTCTCAATCTAATATGCTCTGATGAAAGAAGTTCTAAACACTTCGAATCAGAACTTAGACTCATCACAAGGCCAAGGGCTGGGTGAAGTTGTCTAACAGGGAATGTTCCAAACATATTCGAATTGGACTTTGAAGCTGGCAAATAAGGCAGATTCGAAGGAATGAAGTGGGCTGGCATGACTAGGCAAAAGTTCACAATGGCATGTGTCCCTTGCAAATATGCAATCGAAGCAGGGAGAGTCTCAATCGAAGGGGCTGTAACTGGAGTAGTTCGAATGGGGACTTTGAAGCAATCAAAGAGAGAAAATTTGAAGGGGCAAGTCAGCTTTTGATTTCCATCAAGTTGGAGGCCCAAACAGCTCATAACAGGCTGGCAGTAACGCATGCAAGCAGATTGGCACCTGATTGAATCAAATTTGGCAAGTTTTCATGAGAATCAAATCAAATCTCTCCACCATAATGGACCAAGATTTGATACACATTTTAAACCTAATTTCTTTGCCTATATAAACCTGCTTCCCATAAACAAAACGGACACGAAAAACCCTTGCAAAAACACACGAAGAAACCCTGCTGCAGACAAGAGAAAAAACGCACAAAACCTCTAAAACGGCCATAACAGTTTGCCAAAAATCTTGAGACAGTGAGAGATCAAAAACCACATTGGAGGGAGATTCTGATCCAAAGAAAGACACAACTCTCTTGCCATCAACCTCCTGGAGCGAGGCCAGTCAGAAACCAAGCTGTTCATCATCTAAATCACACTGTAAGTGTTCTAGAAAAACGCCTCTGAACATGAAATCGAAAACATCCATGCTTGCATCTTTTCTTTAAAATATTGACATATTTGTGATTGTTATTTGATTTAGAATATTTTGACATTATCCAATTTAATGTTCATGGCTTCTAACCCCATATATAGAACCTAGGGTTCCGATTCTGGTTTTTTAGGCGTTTATGTCACAGGGAAAATTGAAACAAACAATGGCCATAGGAATGATGAGGAGGTCGAGACGAACACATTTGTGTTCTTGAATAGTGTTTTCATGGCCTGGAGTGATTTTTAGAACCCCCCACGAAACTTCCTGCAGAACGAAATCTGCAGGTAAACTAACCAGGGTGTTTGGGGAAGATGATAACGTGTCTCAGCTCCATTGGTCCATTCGAATCCATTACACGCTTTTTATTTTTTGGCAAGCCTAATTGTTGTTTTGTTTCATATTATTCGCGTCTCATCCCACTAACAGGTTAACATCATGGCTCAGTTGGTAGCGCGCTTGGTTGAATTGTCTAATGGGACCTGGGTTCGAATCCCAGGTCCCCCCAAAGCTTTGTTACGTTTTTTCTCCAGGTATTCAGATGCAGAGCTGAAGGCAGGGAACACCATACGTCCTCAGGTCTCAACGTACCCAGTGGCTTCGAGCTAGATCCAAAGGCCAGCATGCTGAGCCTGGAAAAAATGTTGACCAAACCTCCCTTCTTCAGGCCCAGCGCCCCACAGTTTGCTTTTGTTGTTTTCTTTTCTGTTCATATTTTTTTGCTCTTATTATTATTATTAAAAGCTAACTAACTAATTAACAAACTAACTTTTTCATTAAAAAAATCAGAAGCAACCAAAATATTTTTATTTTATTACTTATTTTTGTAAATAAACCATTAACCAATTAATTTAGTCTTTTAATTAGGTTTAATCTTAACACTTTTGCAATAAATTAAAATTAACTTAGACTTATGTTTTTATTGTATTTCGGATTTTGCTGCCTTAATTAAAATAAAACTCAAAGAAAAAAACATTTTCTTTTTAATTCCATTTTTAATCTAGACTTGATCCTTAATTAAAAAAAAAAAGACCAAAAACATGCTTTAGTTGAAAAAACTTTTCTCGCGCGCATTATTTTGATCCATATATTGTAATTGCTCCGAGGATATAATAGCTTTAACTTAGGATTTATTTACCGCTTTTATTTACTTTCCGCATTTACTTTTAAGGGTTGTTTTTGGTGATGTAAATACCCGAAGCCTTGTAATAGCTTAGTTTTATTTTCAACCATTAACTGCTAGATGCATGTTAACTAGGCTATGCATGACAAGATCTATCTTAAATTAAAATCAACCGTAGCTCACCGTGACATGTAAAGATAACATAACTGAAAATTTACACACTTGCACATGCCACTCCTAGGGTACGCCTCACTTGATTGCCTCGAACGTGGTTATTGAGTATAGGAAGTTTTAGAAGTCGCCCTCCTGTCTAGAGATCAAAGTTGCCTCGAAACGGTTGCCTCGGATAAAAGTGGACTAAGACATTAGGGTTACCACTAAGGCGTCCTAACGTTGCTTTAGTGACCACACGCCCCTAAAATCGAATTGACCTGAAAACTCCGATGACGATGCTACCTACTCCTTCATAGTGGGATAGCATTGTCTAAAGGGACATTTACACAGTTTAATTCCTTTTGAGTAGGTAGAGGTTCTTAGGTACTTGCTCTTTCAAAACAAAATAAAATTTTCACACTTACACTTTTCAAACAAAGTTTTCAACAACACTTCATACACTATTGAGGACAGAAACAAGAGTTAAATCGAAGTTTTCAAACAAAACTCTTTTCAAAACCCACAAACACAAGAAAAGCAAAACTTTTTGAAAACATAGTGAGCAAGTACCTAAGAGCCCGTGGATAACCACAGATAGAAAGGGTGCTAACACCTTCCCTATCTATAATCTACCTCCCGAACCCGAGAAACATCTCGAAAAGGAATTTTTCTATGCTTTTGTCCTTTCCTTGTTGGATAAAATAAAAGATGGTGACGACTCTTGCTTACCGCGACATTTTGCGAAACGCAAACACGAACCAACATTAAAAACAGTCAGTTCTATTCCCACCAATCACAGAAAGACCTTTCGAGATTATTTCTCGGGTTCGGGGGGTAGATTATGAAAAGGGAAGGTATTAGCATCCTTTTCATCCATGGTTTTCCATGGGCTCTTAGTTACTCGTTTAGATCACTTGCTTTCATTTGACAGTGTGCTTGTGATGTGGGCTTTGAAAGTATTTGAAAAAAATCTCTTTGTAATGGTTCTCATCTCTATAAGAACGCGTACAAAGTTTTGTTTCGAAAAGTGGTTCAAAGATGTGTTTGTGAATCGTGTTTCAGAAAGTGTTTTGAAAAGATGTTTTGCAATGGTTCTCGTCTCTATAAGAATGTATACAAAATGTTTTGTCTTTTTGAAAATGTTTTGAAATGAAAGTGTAGGTGTAAAAAGTTTTTATCGTGAGCAAGCGAGTAACTAAGAGCGAATCTATCTACTCGAAAGGTCTTAAATTGTTCTTGTTTTCCTCCTTTTAATGGTGCTATCTTATCATTGATTTGGTAAGAAGCCCCACCGTTGGATGTGAAGGGACAGGCGCGGGTCAATTTCACAATCATCAAAAGCAACTTATGAGACGCTTTAGCAATTTTTGTAAGGGACGAGATCATTTTAATCGAAGGCAACATCGAGGGTCATCGAGGGACCACGATCTTTTTTATCGAAGGGTCATTTCTAGAGCGTCCCATATTCGAGGGACATGATTGTATTTCCGAGGCAACGAGCGAGGTTACCCTAGAGGTGCGCGTGTAAAAAAGTGTGTTGGTTTTTATTCTTTGATTAGGTCATCTAGCGATTGATTTTTAAATCTTGTCATACACACCTAGTTACTATACAGTATAAATAAAACAGTAAATTGCGGGAATTGGAATTCTACGCTATTACAAAATATTCGGGAATGAGGGCACAATTTTTACAAATGGGGATGAATCAAATGAGATAGGAAGGTCCAAACATCAAACAATACAACCAAATCGAATTTTGTGCGATTTATTAAAGCTACAATAATCTATGAGATAAAATCAACAAAATATGAAAATGAAATGTTAAGTATTTACTTGAAAAGAGAAAAGTAAAACCTATTCTAGAAAATAAAATAATTGATTAAATTATATTCTTTATTTTTGTATTTCATTAATTTAAGTAAAATCTAAATAAGGAAAACAAACTAAATTATTATTTTTTGGTGTTTTATTAAGTCAATTAAATCTAAAACAAAATTTATTAAAGAAAGAAAATGATAAAAATTATTTACAAAGCCTAAATCAAATTAAAAAAAATATGTTTTAAGTTTTATTAGTTTTTTTTGTATAACAGAAGAAAAAGAAAATAAACTAATGGGCTTAAGGGGGATTTGGAAAGATTTGTTTATCTTGCTGTAACAAAAACAAGCCAAAGGGGGGGGGGGGGGGGGGGGGTGGCCAACAAAAAGAGTAATGGGCTTAAGAGGGAAGGCAATGAGCTATCCAACAAAAAACCAGCAAAATCCAAATCCAAGTTTCTAAACCAAATTATGTTATTGATTAAGGGACAAAATAAAATTAGGGTTTGGAACTCTTTGTCACTAATGGCGCCGCTAGTTCATCTCCTTCGCTCATCTCTTGCATTTCGCTGAAATCCCCTAAGCATCCTCACTATCCCGTCCCTATCTAACCTTATGACTGAATCACCCTCTTTAGTAACATAACCCCTTTGTCTCACCGTGATTTGTATCTCTTTGAAACCCTAATTTCGGATTTAAACCTAAAAGAAACGAAATCGGTTCATCCTTGACCTCCCCGTAACCCTCTGTTACCGGAACGCAACCATCTCGTCTCCCTAATCAAGCTCTAGTGATTTTCTTTGAAAAAAAGGTAAGGTTTCTGTTATGTTCAAAAAGGTTACAAACTTCATTGATTTTTTTTCTAACTTTATTGTGTTTTCTGTTAATTAAACTCTTGCTATCTTAAATGCAGAAATTATATGCTTATGGAAGATTTGGGAGGAAGCATTCATACCTGTTGGAGCTTTACAATTTTCCTCTTGTGAAATAGGAAGGGAGAGACGAGAACGAGGACTGTGTTCAGTGGTGGCAGGAGTTTGCACAAGGGGAAGAGATGAGGATGAAGGCGTGGCTTTTTCTAGCTTGTTGGTAACTTCTTCTGTTTTCTTTGGATGATGGTGATGTTGGTTATTGTTTGACGAGGCTTTGTTACTGTGTTTTGGTTTTGGATTTGTTGATGGTTAACAGGTTTTTGTTGTTAAGCTTGTTACAGGTTTTGTTAACTGGTTTTTTATTAGATGCTTGGTTCAGGTTTTGTGAGTTTGAAGCTTGGTTCAGTTTTGGGAGTTTTGATGGTTAACTATTTTTTGTTGTGATGATGGTTACTGTGTTTGAGATTTGGTTCAGGTTTGGGATGTTTGAGGCTTACTGGTTTTTGGTTTGATGATGGTTACTGTGTTTGAGATTTGGTTCAGGTTTTGGATGTTTGAGGCTTACTGGTTTTTGGTTTGATGATGGTTACTGTGTTTGAGATTTGGTTCAGGTTTTTGAGGTTTGGCTTCGTTACAGGTTTTGCGTTTGAAGCTTGTTAACTATCTTTTTTTTGTTTGAGTCTTGTTGCCCTTTTTTTCTATTGCCCTGCTTCTGTTATATTGACTCTTCAAATTGTTATGGCCTCTTGGCCTTTGGTCTCCACAACAGGTCTTGCTTATAGCAGGTTTTGTTTTTTAACATTTTTGATGATTCTTGGGTTTGCAGCAGCTCTTGCTTGGTTTTGTTTTTTAGCAGTTTTGATGATTCTTGGGTTTGCAACATCTCTTCCTTTTACAATAGAGCTTTTGCAGGATGTGCATTTTGGGCAATTCCAATAGCCTAGGTGACTTCTTTCCCCTCTTCCCTCTCAATGACAATAAAAAAGCCATTTGCTCTTTTGCCTTTTTTTTCTAATTCTGAAAGGTTTGCAGTTGGAAAATGATGATTTCTTGAGCAAGTGTTTTTGTTTGACTTAGCACCATAGCTATTTGGCATACTGCTGCCTCGTTTTTGTTGATGCTGTTTGTTGTTTGTCCAGTTGTGATAATGCTGTTGTTTGGTTTAGCTTGCGCTGCTGTTTGTTTGGTTTAGTTCGCACTGCTGTTTGTTTGGTTTAGTTTGCGCTGCTGTTTGTTTGGTTCATTTGGGCTGCTGTTTGTTTGGTTCAGTTTGGGCTGCTGTTTGTTCTTGGACAGTTTGTAGCATTTTGTTTTTGTAGCATGCTCGCGAATTTCTCTTCTTCTTTCTTTTTGTGAACCAAGAAGGATAACCTTCTTGTGATTTGCAATTA
The DNA here is from genome assembly GCA_948472305.1 of Vicia faba. Taxonomy (NCBI): domain Eukaryota; kingdom Viridiplantae; phylum Streptophyta; class Magnoliopsida; order Fabales; family Fabaceae; genus Vicia; species Vicia faba. Next base: position 1,602,666,781 of record OX451739.1, read on the forward strand.
GGGGAAATAAATTGTCATGAATTGAACAGCATTCTGATTCCACATTGCAAACCTTAATGATGAATACTTTTTTTTTGGAAAAAATTCCTGTTCATGCCCATATAATTTTGCACTAATCATGTTTGTTTTCTCTTGTTTTCATGTGATAAAAATTGGAGATGACAAAGCAAAGAACGCATGAAGTCTGTGGCAAGCAAGAAAGTCTTGGAGATAAGCAAAGGAATTTGATACGACTTCAATCTTCAAACAAACTTAGGCATAGATTAATTCTCCTAGGCCAAACATTCAATTGGATTTTCTTTGTAATTTAAAAAAATCATTCTTGTATTGTATCCAATTATTGTACCAATTCATCTTTAAATACAATAAGTTGTAAAACATAAAGTATTTAAAAGAATAAATTGTTTTGTAACAATGTTTGAAATTGGAGAAAATCTTGAGTTGCAGCATGAAATATTATGGTGTCACTTGAAATCCTTTATCAACAACAACTTGTAATTTATCTTCGCATCCTAATTCATTTTAGAAATTCCCAATCAAGATATTTGAAATAAAATGTTCCAGTATGGTAACTTACATTCCAAGTAATCCCAATAACTTTGTAACTGCATTTCAAACGAACACGCACTGTATATTCCATTTCCTAACCAAAAAAATGTTTTTAAGGACGTAAATCATTTGGTCAACCTGGATCCCACAATCACGATTGTCCTAAATGACATTCTTAACCTCCATCTCTTGTCCCAAACAAATCATGCTCTGAGAACAAACATTATCTTTTCAATAAACTGTGTTTTAAGAAAATTCAAAATCAATCAAATGCCTTGCGATGATTTGATAATTTTAAAGTTTTCCAAACCCAAATTTCTTCTGATTCTTTGAAGATAAACCCGTGAGCGACATCACATCTGACCATGAACAGACAAAATCATCTCAAAATCTTGTAGCTTTGAAGAAATCATAAATACAACCTTGAGGAAGCATGAAGACCTGTGAAAGCCAATTGGATCTTTGAAAACTCATTTTCTTTTGAGAATTGAAAGAAACCCTAATTGCTGGTTTACTGCCATAGAAGAGAATCTGTCTGGTCGATTTCTGAGCCAACTTGAATATCCGAGAAACCCTAGGGTTGTATCTTCTATGAAAAATGGGAGGGCAAATTTTGGGGTACAACAGCTGCCCCTGTTCAATTTTCTTAAACTTGAAAAGCGAGATCGACATGTTTGTCGTTTGTGGCTTGAAAGTAGAAGATAATTGAACACTAGAGTGCCCAGAAATTTGCACTTGATGACGCGCTAATTTGATTATGTATGGAAATGGGCTTAAAGATGCCATTTGGAGAAACAAAGGAGAATGGTCAGAGATGGGCTTGTAGATGCCATCCAAAGGTGATTGTTGACAGAAAGTTTGAAGTGGATCTGAATAGAGAATGGATCAGAATAAACCGTTGAGAGATTTATCTGAAACAGTAAAAATCTGGAAATGAATCAGAATAAACCGTTGAGAGATTTATCTGAACCAGCGAAATAATTTGGAAATGAATCAGAATAAATCGTTGAGAGATTTATCTGAACTAGTGAAATAATCTGGAGATGAATCAGAATAAACCGTTGAGACATTTATCTGAACCAGTAAAAATCTGGAAATGAATAAGAATAAACCGTTGAGAGATTTATCTGAACTAGTAAAAATCTAGAGATGAATCAGAATAAACCGTTGAAAGACTTATTTGAACCAGTAAAATAATCTGGAGATGAATCAGAATAAACCGTTGAGAGATTTATCTGAACCAGTAAAAATCTGGAGACGAATCTGAATAAACCGTTGAGAGATTTAACTGAACCAGTAAAAATCTAGAAATGAATCAGAATAAACCGTTGAGAGATTTATCTGAACCAGTGAGAATCTGGAAGTGAATCAGAATAAACCGTTGAGAGATTTATCTGAAACAATAAAAATCTGGAAATGAATCAGAATAAACCGTTGAGAGATTTATCTGAACCAGTAAGAATCTGGAAGTGAATCAGAATAAACCGTTGAGAGATTTATCTGAAACATCAAAAATCTGAAGATGAATCAGAATAAACCATTGAGAGATTTATCTGAACCAGTAAAAATCTGGAAATGAATCAAAATAAACCATTGAGAGATTTATCTGAACCAGCGAAAATCAGCCTTTTCTCGGAAACTGATCTGTATTTGACTTGTTGAAGATTTGTGTCTGTCGGAAGTTTGTTGATAATAACTGTCAAATGTTGCTTTCCTGTAAAAAGATGAAGAGTTAATTGTATGCAATGCTATGATGTATGTGATGCATGGTGTGATGTTTGCCTCTCAAAATAAATGAGATTGCACTGTATGCACTTGAGTTGCCAATGTTATGACGTATGTATGCGAATGTATGAAAAGTAAAGATTGTTTGTGCCGTAGCGTTGCTGGAAGGGGGGAAAATAAATCCCCTTTGAAGCACTGATGGGTGAGTTTCCAGGTAAATGCTCTGTTGCAGAAAGGAAAAGCCAGACATTGCTCGTGATATTCTGTTGGGGAAAACTGAGAAGTTGGGCAACTTGCTGGAGACACTTTGGACCCGTGGTTGGAAATTTTACTCTGGCTGGAGAAAGTACATGCGGGGGGTTTTATGGAATGGCTCATAGGTATTACTCTATTTCTTAAAGTCATTAGTAATTGTCTTTCTGTTTTTTTATTTGTAACAGTAATCACGTTCAAATGCATATGTTCAAAATAAATCATTGAACGTTTTTGTAAATAAAACATAGAAATAAGAAAAACAGATGGTTTTGCACTTTCAAAAGGGATATCTTTGTATTAACTTGAACAAGTGTTTTTTTGTACAATGAGACAAAGCATTCTGGCAAGAGAATGTCGTCGTAAAAAATGAAAATTTATACAAAGAAAAGGTAGCTATGTGAAATAATCCCATGGGGTTCTCGTTCTTCTATAGCCTTCATGTCTCTGAAAGTCTTGTCTGCTGGTCGCCTCAGCGAAGTCGATTGGATTGATTTAGATCCAAATGAGTTGATTGGTTGACGCTGAAGATTGTTTTCCAGATAATCCAACGGGACATAGTCATACGCTTTAATCCCTAACTTTTTCCTGGACCGCCCTCTCGGGTTTTCAGTCCACCGGGATACCCTTTTTTGCCCAAGCTGCCCTTTCGGGTTTTCGACTTGCCGGGTGTACAGATTTTTTATATTTTCATCCCTTATTTTTTCCCGAACCCTTTTGGTTCGCCGGGAAGCCCTTATTTTTTCCTAGGCCAGTCAACCTAGCGGGTCTTTTATCATGCGTAGTATCTTTTAACTATGTTCGTATATACAGGTGCGGGAGGTCTTCGTCGTCCATAGTAGTCAAGATCATTGTTCCACCAGAGAAAATGCTTTTGATTACAAATGGCCCTTCATATGTAGGGGTCCATTTTCCCCTGGGATCACCTTGTGGCAAAATGATACGCTTGATTACCATGTCACCGACCCGATATACCTGACGCTTGACCTTTTTATTAAAAGCTTTGATCATGCGTTTTTGGTACATCTGACCATGACAGATAGCTGTAAGCCTCTTCTCATCAATCAAGTTTAGTTGGTCAAACCGAGTCTTAATCCAATCTTCTTCATTCAAACCAGCATCCTTCATGATTCTCAGAGAGGGGATCTGGACCTCAATAGGCAAGACAGCTTCCATGCCGTATACGAGAGAATAAGGTGTTTCCCCTGTTGATGTGCGAGCTGTGGTACGATACCCATGGAGAGCAAACGGTAGCATCTCATGCCAGTCTTTGTATGTGACTGTCATTTTCTGTATGATCTTCTTAATGTTTTTGTTAGCAGCTTCTACAACACCATTCATCTTTGGCCGGTAAGGGGAATAATTGTGATGCTGAATCTTGAATTGCTCACAGAAGGCGGTGATCATAGTATTATTCAGATTTGTACCATTATCAGTGAGGGTTCTCTCTGGGATACCGTACCGACAGATGAGATTCTGCTTGATGAACCGGGCGACCACATTTTTGGTAACGGAAGCAAAGGAAGATGCCTCAACCCACTTTGTAAAATAGTCGATGACCACTAAGATAAAGCGGTGTCCATTGGAGGCAGTTGGCTTGATTTCCCCAATCATATCGATTCTCCACATAGCAAATGGCCAAGGAGCCGTCAAGACATTCAGAGGAACCGGAGGTACATGCACTTTGTCGGCATAGATTTGGCACTTATGGCAAGTCCGAGAGTGTTGATAGCAATCCTATTCCATGGTAGACCAATAATAGCCTACCCGTAGGATTTTCTTTGCCATCGTATGTCCACTGGAATGTGTACCAAAAGTGCCTTTGTGTAGCTCACCCATGATCCTTTCAGCCCCAGCCTTGTCTATGCACCGAAGCAATATTGAGTCATAACTGTGTTTGTATAGAATGTCGTTACTAAGGAAGAACTTAGCCGAGAACCTTCTCAGGAATTTTTTGTCATTCACCGAAGCTCCTTCTGGATATTCCTGAGACTCGAGATACCTTTTGACTTCATTAAACCAAGGCTGGTCCACTACTTCTTCGGTATTAATCTCGTGACAGTAGGCTGGTTCATTCATCCTCTCAATGGAGATTTGAGGAGCCTCATTATCCCAATTAAGTTTAAACATAGATGACATTGTAGCTAATGCGTCTGCCAACTGATTTTCTTCTCACGGGAAATGCTCGAAGGTAATCTTCTCGAAATGCGACAACAATGTCAACACATGCTCTTTATAAGGGATACAATTGGGGTGCTTGGTATCCCATTCCCCTTTGACTTGACTGATGACCAAGGTTGAATCTCCAAATACATCCAAGTGTTTGATCCCCAAGTCTATGGCGGCCTTGAGTCCAAAGATGCACGCTTCGTATTCTGCCATGTTGTTTGTACAGTTGAAGCAAAGTCTGACATTAAAGGGAGTATGACATCCTTTTGGAGATATGAGTACGACGCCGATACCATTGCCAAGTGCATTGGATTCCCCATCAAAGAACAGGGTCCATCGGGATCCTTGTTCAGGTTCGTCATATGGCCTGATTTCCTCACAGTTGTTCAAACTTCATGGACTGATAGTCTTCTACAGCTTGGTGAGGAAGATGATAAGCCAATACACTACCCTTTATAGCTTTCTGGGTAGTATACTGTATGTCATATTCTGTCAAGATCATCTGCCATATTGCTATTCTCCCAGAAAGAGCAGGCTTCTCAAAGATGTACTTTATCGAATCCATTTTAGATATCAACAAAGTAGTGTGGGTTAGCATATACTGTCTCAGCCGGCGAGCAGCCCATGCCAGAGCGCAACAAGTTTTCTCGAGCAGTGAATATCTTGTTTCACAGTCGGTAAACTTTTTGCTCAGGTAATAAATAGCATGCTCTTTTCGGCCAGACTCGTCATGCTTCCCCAACACACACCCATTGAGTTTTCTAAAACAGTTAGATATAAGATCAATGGTCTTCCTTCGATAGGTGGCAACAACACAGAAGGTTCTTGCATGTATTCCTTGATTTTGTCAAAAGCAATTTGGCATTCGTCGTTCCATCTGACTACTTGATCTTTCTTCAAGAGTTTGAAGATTGGTTCACAAGTAGCTGTTAGGTGAGAAATAAACCTGGCTATGTAATTCAGACGTACCAAGAATCCTCTGACTTCTTTCTCAGTACGAGGGGATGACATTTCTTGTATTGCTTTAACCTTGGCAGGATCAACTTCGACACCCTTGTTGCTGACAACAAAACCCAAGAGTTTACCAGACCGTACTCCGAATGTGCACTTGTTTGATTCAATCTCAACTTGTACTTCTTTAGCCTTTCAAACAACTTCTGTAAGTGATCAAGGTGCTCTTCTTCCGTCTACGATCTGGCTATCATATCGTCTACATAGACCTATATCTCATGGTGTATCATGTCATGAAATAAAGCTACCATAGCACGTTGATAGTTTGCCCCATCATTCTTCAGTCCGAATGGAATGACCTTATAATAGAAAGTGCCCCACTGTGTAACAAAAGTTGTTTTCTCCATATCCTCAGGCGCCATTTTTATTTGGTTATAGCCCGAGAAGCCATCCATGAAGGAAAACACTTTGTGTTGCGCCGTATTGTCAACCAGGATGTCAATGTGGGGAAGTGGAAAATCATCTTTGGGGCTTGCCCTGTTTAAGTCTCTGTAGTCCACACACATCCGCACTTTACCATCTTTCTTGGGTACAAGGACAACATTGGCCACCCATTGGGATAAGAGGTGACAGCCAAAAATCTAGCATTGAACTGCTTCATAACTTCTGCTTTGATCTTTTCAGACATATCGGGCCTCATACAGCGAACCTTTTACTTTACCGGGGGACAATCTTCCTTTGTAGGCAGACGATGTACCACAATGTCTGCATCCATTCCTGGCATGTCTTCGTATGACCAGGCGAAGATCTCAACATAATCCTGCAACAGCTGAATCAGACGTTCCTTGACACTTGGCTCTAGATTGGCACCCACCTTGATCTCTTTCTTATCTTCCTCGGTACCCAAGTTGATAGTATCCAACGGTTCCTCATGAGGCTGAATAACTCTGTCTTCTTGTTGTAACAACCTGTCCAACTCTCCTGGCACTTCATAATCTTCCTCACCTTCGTCGTCGGCTTGGTAGATCAGATTTTCAAAGTCACAATTGGCCATAGTAGAACTGTTACCCCTGGGATCCTGAGTGGACGTAGATCTGCATTTTCAATATGTGAGTGTGTGTAAGAAGACAACTACCTTTGAAAGAAATAAAATGCAAGAAAGAAAAGACAAAGAAAAAAATTGATGTAAAAAACGTCCATGATTCATTAATGACATATGAGAATGAAGTGACAACCCTTACAGATGGACCATTGTGCCTCGGGTAAGACACAAGGTTTTAAAAAAGAGTCTGAATTGTTTAAATATTACAAGCCTGAAAATATTAAAAGACAATTACTCTTGAATAAAAGTAATAGGAATGAAATCCTTTGCCTCCCAATTATTAAGCCCTCCGCCGACAGTTGGAAAAATCCATTCATCCATGTCACAATTACCATCACTATCTTCTAATGCATTGACTCCTTGATTGCTGACACACAGAGGTGGTCCCCCTGCGCGAGAATGTCGAACAGTTTTCTGAGCCTCTGAAGTGAACCCCAACCCAAATTTGTCGGACTTGTAGGGAATATCCAGAAGCTGACCCCAGATAGTACATCCTCCCTCTTCAACTACTGCTCGAGCATCTTTCAATGAAGCAATCTTTAGCGGAGGTCTAGTAGTCTCCGGGACCTTTGGAGTAGACTTGGTTGCTGCGACCGTTGCTGGAACCTCCTCAAAGTTCTGACAGGGAGTCTCTATGAATTCACCATCCATTTCAACATACCTGAAAGAGTTCAAATGGCTAACCATGTATTCCTCTTCTCTGTGAACTGTGACAATCTTCCCTCTGATCGGGTATTTTAACATTTGGTGTAGGGTGGAAGTGACGGCACCAACACCATGGATCCAGAGTCAACCCAACAGACAAGAGTACGAAGGGCGGATGTCCATCACATAAAAAATTGAGTCAAAGGTCTGAGTCCCAATTTTTATGGGGATACTAACTTCTCCGTGCACTGTCCTCTTGGAACCATCAAAGGCCCTCACTATGATGTTTCTAGGTTTCAAGATGAGTCCCTCGCAATCCAGCCGATCGAGGGAATTTTTGGGCAAGACATTCAATGATGAACCGGTATCCACCAAAACATGGGCAAGTGTGGTGCCCCTGCATTCAATGGAAATATACAAGGCATCGTTATGCTTCCTTCCCTTAGAGGTTAAATCAGCATCGAAAAAGCCCAATCTGTTATCAGCAGTTAGACTGGCCACACAGTCTTCAAATTGGTTGATGGAGGTCTCCTGGGGCACGTGCACGGTCTTAAAAAACTTTACCAAGGCTTTGGCGTGAGTTTTAGAGCACAAAAGTAAGGACAACAATGATATCTTCGAGGGGGTTTGCCCCAATTGTTCTACAATGTTGTAGTCACTTTTTTTTTATTATCTTCAGGATTTCTTCTATTTATTTTCTAGAAGCTTCAAGGATGACTTTGGGACGTTCTCTTGCTTGGGTAGGCTCAACCAAAGCCTCTTTGCCCCTGGTATCGGCAGTAGGGACAACAGTGGGAGTATCACTGGCGGTGTCGGTAGGAGTGGCAATAGTGATGATCACAGGAGTAGTAACAATCTTTGGAGAAATCTCAGGTGAGAAGACTCTTCCATTTCTTGTTATTTTGCTGGTTCTAGTGATGTTACCGTTATCATGATCAATATCTCTCGCAACTTCATTTGTGACAGCCAACTGATCTTGCTTGACGCCGTAGTAATAAACGTCAGCCTCATAATCCAGGGAACAACTTTATTTGAGGAGTATGGTATTGGTCTTGGCATAGTGATGATCAATGGTGCAGTTTTAGGAGCGGATGTAATCCTGACGGGTCTTTTGGTGGAGACCCTGGGAGGATTGTCGGAAATGGTGATTATCAAAACATCTTGATAAGAACTCTTGATAAGGGGTAGCTTTTCAAATAGGATTTCTTTACTAGTCATTAGGCGTTGGACGCCTATCTTCAGTAACAAACAACCGTTCGACAGAGATTTGCAAAGGTGGCAATTTTCATCGCAACTCAGGAACAAGCCGGCTTGCAGTAGATTTTGTTTAATGGTCAGCAGAGGAGTAACCAAGTCATTCACGGAGGAAACAAAATGATCATCATCAATGGCGTTGATACCTTGGCCATGTCTGGGCATTGGTGCCGTTATTACATTAGGCGTTTCTAGGGACTCAAATTCAAGCTCCTTCGCATCGATAAGGTCTTGCACCTTATTCTTTAAGGCCCAACAGTCATCTGTATCGTGCCCTGGGCTTCCAGAATGATAGGCACATCGGGCGTTCGGGTTATACCGAGGAGAAGCAGTATTGGGGTTCTTGGGAGCCTCCTTTAAAATTTCCAGATTGGTCCTTAGAAGGTGCGGCAACACTTGAGACATGGTCATGTTAATCCGGGTAAATCGTCTCATGGACGCTTCTGGTTTGCACTGATAATTTCGTTGCTGATTTGGCGCAGGATTAGAGATCATAACAGCCCCTACTGCCGGATGATGGTCGGTTTTGTTTTGATTCCTATGGTCATACGTAGCACTGACCTCCTTCTTCCCAACAAAAGGTTTCTTCATCATACTTGAGGATACATCTCTTTGAATTTTGCCGCTTTTTATACCGGCTTCGACCCGCTCACCAGTCATGATTAATTCGGTAAACCCAGATGAAGAACTCCTAATCAGGTGATTGAAAAATGGTCCTGCCAAGGTGCCAAGGAACATATCCACTAATTCTCTGTCGGATAGAGGGGGCTGGACTCTGCCTACGAGATCCCTCCATTTTTGAGCATAGGCTTTGAAACCCTCATCTGTTCCCATAGACATACTCTGTAACTGTGTCCTAGTCGGAGCCAAATCAGCATTATACTGATACTGTTTGTAGAAAGCGACAACCAACTCTTCCCAGTTAAGGACATTGGACCCTTCTAATTGGTAGAACCAATCCAACTGAGTCCCCGATAAGCTCTCCTGGAAGAAATGCACCCACAGATTTTTGTCAACCGTGTGGGGCTGAATCTTTTTGACATATGACCTCAAATGTAGTTTTGGGCAAGAGATACCATCATACTTGGCAAAGGTTGGGACCTTGAATTTCTTTGGGATGACAACCCCTGAGATGAGTCCTAATTCTTTAAAGTCCAAACCGGGTACTCTCTGAATCTCCATGGCATTCAAACGATCCTCTAGCTGTTTGTATTTATCATCAGCAGGAGGATATTGCTCCTCAGATTAATCAGGCTCTTCCTCTCCTTCAGATGCTGGGTCGTTGTTCACTTCCTGAGTCTTAGCCCCTTGGTTATCTCCTTCTCCCGACGATGTTGCAAAGTCCAAGGTTCGCCTGGTCTGTCCTTTAAACCTTCTTCCCATGATCACAAGCCCGTTTGGTTTCTTCGTTTTTTTCTTCTTATCTTTGGCTAGAAGAGTCTTCAACTCCTCTTGCCCTTTTGTCAGAGCCATGAGCATTTGTTGAAACTGGGCATTCTGCGCCTGAAGATCTTTCACAGTCTGTTCAACATCCATCTCACTGAAATAAACAGTAGAAGGATAAGGCGACCTGTTATGAGAAACCTGTATGATGTTATGATGAATGAAGATGCTATATGCAAATGATTTCAAGGAAATTTAGAAGATTTAAATTTGTCCAAACCTAAAAGAACACACGTCATATTAAAAAAAGCCAAGTTCGAATACATCATGCCTCCTTGGGCTTACAAAGAAAGAAACAAAATACAGAAAAAATTCTTAAGACAAAAAGACCGAACGCATCCTCTTTGGAGCAATGTAGGTATTCAGATTTTTCTCTTCATGAAGCAGTTTGGTGAGCTCCAGAACCTTCTTCTCACTGGCTTAGTACTGGGTTTCAAAGGTGTCTCGTTCTTCCTTCAACTGAATCCAAGCTTTCTGCAGGTCTTTGAGAGAGGTAGGCATGTCCGGATGAAGAACGGTGTATGGGACGTCTCCTTCAATAATTGGCTCAATGATGACAGGAAGGATGGAAGGGTAAGGCATTAAGAGACTTTGAGCACGAGCCCGTACCCACCTAAGGTAAAGATCGAGAGGGATATAGTTTTTATGTCCCAAAGTCCTACTGTCCACCATTCCCCAAGCACGTGTAAACCTCTGGCGGTAACCTTGGTCTTCTTTGTCATAGTCGAACACCAGACTTCAGATGAGCATCTCATGAGGGCCGTCCCTTCGGGCATACCCAAACTGCCGAAGAGCTAAGCATGGGTTGTAGGTGATACCTACCCTAATACCAAGCAGAGGTACATTAGGGAACTCCCCACAGCGGTCAATGATAGAGATATCTTCCAAAGATCTTGAGCACCAACGGATATCAGTGTGAGTGAGAGACATCATCCTTTGAGACCAAGTCAATCTTTGCTCGTTCTTCAATACTGACTGAGGCAGGTGTGAAGTGAACCACTTAGCGAGTAGGGGTATACAACACAAAAGGGTACCTCTTTTCTTCATGGTACGGGTATGAAGGCAATGCAAGATGTCTCCTAGCAAGGTGGGTATAGGATTACGAGAGATAAAGACTTTGATGGCATTAATGTCTATGAATTGGTCCAAATTAGGAAACAGAACCAAACCATAAATGAGGAGATCCAGCACGTCTTCGAAAGCTTGGAAATCCTTGTCATCCCAGAATAAACGAGCTTTTTCCAATAGAAACTTAGCTAAAAAACCTTTAACCCCACTTCTTCTCGCCCAATTGGCTATGACGTCGGCCCTTTTCACATGTAAAGCTTCGGCGATGACTTCAGGTTTTGGAATCCCTTATAGACCGGTGAACGGTGTAACGCCTCAGTTTTAATTATTTGATTTATTTAATTGGGAATTTATTTTATTAGAATTAATAAAATAAAAAGAATTATTTATTTTGGAATATTTGAAGAAAATAAAAGAAATAAGAAAATATTGGGTTTTTAAGTTATTGGGCTTGGATGTCGTTAGTAAAGAGTGGGGGTGCAAAAGAAATAAGGATATATATTTTGGAACTTAAGTTATTTCTCATTTTTCACGATAAAACAGAATTTGGAGATATTTGGGATTGGATCTCTGAAGAACGAAGAACAATCGCTCAAGAGTTCAAAGCTGCAATTTGATAAAGTAAGGGGGGCTACTACTCGATTTACTTTTGCTTATGGGTTTAGGCACGATTGATTTTGGATAATCGTAGGGAGAAACCCCAATTTTTAGATGTTCTTAGGAATCAATAACCTTAGGGTTGAACCTTGTTAGAAAAGGTTTAGGTTCCCAAATTTTATGAAACAATTAAGGATTTTAGGTTTCTATGGTGGATTTGGAGTATATTTGTATGAACGAGAGTTCCCTTAGGTAATTCTAGGGATAACCTCAATGTCGTTAGAATTTCCCTAAAGGACGGGTAATATGTAACTTAAGGTCAATTTTATAAAACTTGTTGTTGATGAAAGAATTGTTGATAAAATAGGATGTTTTAAAAATGAAAATTCTGAGTTTTGATTGATTTTGGAAAATGAGACCTTAAGTGAATTGATGATGTTCTTAAGATTGGAAATTGACTAACTTAGAAGGGAATTGTGTTTCCAATTGATGTGTTACTTTGAGTTATGCAAAATTGATGTTGTTATGTACCGCAATGCACGTTTTGGCCGGTATTTTCGCGTTTGGTTGCTGTTCTGAGCCTGCTGCAGGTACAGGAAAAATGTGTACGCGCTCATCAACACGGGCCGTGTTGATTCACACGGGCACCCGTGTTGATCTGCTGGATGGGTAAAAATAGTGTGTTCCAGACACATTTCAACACGGGCCGTGTTGATTCACACGGGCACCCGTGTTGATCTTCTGTATTGGCAAAATAACGTGTTTCTGGACACATTTCCACACGGGCAGTGTTGATTCACACGGGCACCCGTGTTGAACCTCCTGTGTTGGTTTCTGAATTATGTTTTTCTGTGCATTCTGTTATGTACGGATTTGATTCTGTTTTGACGTGCAGTGTTTTATATGTTTGGAATATGCTGCTTATTGATTCCCTAGTGTTGTTTGATGCTTGTATCGAATAATGTTTGTATGTTATGATACCAACACTACGCGGATATTATTGTCATGCTTTTAGATGATGTTATCAAGCATGAATTATGATATAACTTGGTATGATTGGTTGATGTTTAATAGTATGCTGAGTGATTACATGCTATACATATCCTGTTATGATTGATATTGTTGATGTTGCATGATATGTTTTCTTGATGTTAGTAGTATGCTGAGTGTTACATACTTTACATATCATGTTGCATTTGTTAATTCCCATTGTGTGGAATTAACATGGTGGCCAATATACGTGTCCGCGATTTAATGGAACGTTGAGGTGGTAGCCGTGTCCGCGATATAATGGAACGGTGAGTTATCCGTGACCCGAGATTTAATGGGGCGGTAAAATGGTACCACATGCATGGGTGTGTTGCATTACATTGAATATAACATGAATGGATGATTTTCCAATGTTGTATTTAATTGATTGTATGCATGTATTGTTGCTGAATTGTTAATGATGTTTGATGTTAATTATAAGTATGAAAAGTAATATATTATGAATATATGAATTGTAAAGGTTTCGTAAACTATGAAACATGTTAACTGTTTGGGTGATGCTTATGGTTTTTCTGAATTGATTGTTATGAACGTATAATCAAAGGTATAATTGAGATGCTCACCCTTACTGTTGAACATTTCAGATTGAGGAGCTTCGCTCAGATGATTGGCGAAGACTTGCTGTTTCTAGTTTATTTCGGTTTAAGTATTGTCTGGGTCATGCTCTGATAGTTGTAACTCCGGGAACGTTTGTTTGTCGAGCTGCTTTAGTCAGACTCGTTTATTTCCTTAGTATTTGGTTATAATATGATGTTGATATATTCCAGGTGTTAATCCCTGATGATTGAAAATATTATAACTTTGGTTTTATTAAATATAATATTCCGCTGTGTAAACATGTATGAGTTGCTTCTATGTTATGCATGACAGGAACTTGTTTTTATTAAAAGAGAATTGTGACATCCTCGTTAATACATGTACTCTGAAAATATGATTTTAATTATTTGCGAAATTTTATGCGGGGTTTTAGAGGGTGTTACAATAGTGGTATCAGAGCATAGTCGGTCGTTGCGACCAGAGTCTTGAGTCAGTCATTCCTTTTATATGCGACTAGTGTAAGGCAACACTGTCGATACTGTATTCTGATGAGGAGTATGTTTTAATTCTCAGGAATATGGCTGGAAGAGGTAACGGACGAAATGATGGTGCACTCGCTGAGGCTTTGGGGATGTTAGCTGGTGTACTTGCTGGAAATCCAAATGGAGGCGTGATTGGTGCTGATAGGCAATTGGGGAACTTCCAAAGGAACAATCCTCCGTTGTTCAAAGGTACACATGACCTTGAAGGTGCTCAGAAGTGGCTGAAGGAAATCGAAAGGATTTTCTGTGTGATTGATTGTGCAGAAGATCTGGAAGTCAGATATGGTACGCATATGTTGGCAGAAGAGGCCGACGACTGGTGGGTTGCAACAAGGACTGAAATGGTTCAGGATGGAGAGGCACTGACTTGGGCTAACTTCAGAAGGGCTTTTCTGAGGAGGTACTTTCCTGAAGATGTTCGGGGAAGAAAGGAAATTGAATTTTTGGAGCTTAAGCAGGGCAATCTGACTGTTAGTGAGTATGCTACTAAGTTCACGGAATTGGCAAAGTATTATGCGCACTACAACAATGATGAGGCTGGAGAATTCTCTAAGTGTATCAAATTTGAGAATGGTCTCCGAGATGAGATTAAGCAGGGAATCAGGTACCAGCGTATTCGTAGATTTTCTGATCTGGTGGATTGTAGCAGGATCTTGGAAGAAGATATTACCAAGATTAAGTCATCTCAATCTCGTGGGGCTGTTGATAAAAGAGGAAAGCAACATATGGACCGTGGCAAGCCATATGGTAGAGGTAACCAGAAATCAGGTGGATGGAAAAGGCCTAGTGGGGGAGATTCTAAGGCTCCTATCAGATGCTACAGGTGTGGTGAGTTTGGTCATCATATTCGAGATTGCAAGAGCGATGAGAAGAAGTGCTATAAATGTGGAAAGACTGGTCATTTGTCTATTGATTGCAAAGGGAAGTCTGTTACTTGTTACAATTATGGTGAAGAAGGTCACATTTGTCCGCAATGTCCTAAGCCTAAGAAGGATCAGTCAGGTGGAAAAGTGTTCGCTTTGTCTGGATCTGAGACTACTCCAGAGGATCGATTGATTAAAGGTACGTGTTTTATTCATGGCACACCTTTAGTTGCAATTATTGATACTGGTGCAACTCATTCTTTCATTTCTTTGGATTGTGCTGAGAGGTTGAAACTGGACATATCTGATATGCGAGGTAGCATGGTTATTGATACTCCTGCATCGGGTTCAGTGACAACTTCACTTGTATGTAGGAATTGTCCTATTGAGATTTTTGGTAGAGGTTTCGGTATGGATTTAGTGTGCCTACCGCTTGAACAAATTGATATTATCCTTGGGATGAACTGGTTGGAATTCAACCGGGTTCATCTGAACTGTTTTGCTAAGACAGTGATTTTCCCAGAGGCAGTTGGTGTCGAGAATTTGACTATGACTGCTAGGCAGGTACAAGAAGCAATGGAAGAAGGTGCTACTGTGTTTATGTTACTTGCTTCGTTATATGCAACAGGAAAGGTCAGGAGTGGTGAATTGCCAGTGGTGTGTGATTTTCCAGAAGTCTTTCCTGATGATGTTGGTGAGTTACCTCCTGAGAGAGAAGTGGAATTTTCTATAGATTTGATTCCTGGTACGAGACCGGTGTCGATGGCACCATATCGTATGTCTACATCTGAGTTGGCTGAATTGAAGAGTCAGTTGGAAGATTTACTGGAGAAGAAGTTTATTCGTCCAAGTGTTTCGCCTTGGGGTGCTCCGGTATTGTTGGTCAAGAAGAAAGAAGGTTCTATGAGACTGTGTGTTGATTACAGGCAATTGAACAAGGTAACCATTAAGAATCGGTATCCATTACCGAGGATTGATGATTTAATGGATCAGCTAATTGGAGCCAGTGTATTCAGTAAGATTGACTTGAGATCTGGATATCATCAGATTCGTGTGAAAGCGGAAGATATTCAAAAGACTGCTTTTCGAACGAGGTATGGGCATTATGAATATTCTGTTATGCCGTTTGGAGTTACTAATGCACCTGGTGTTTTCATGGAGTACATGAACAGGATTTTTCATCCGTATCTGGATAAGTTTGTTGTGGTTTTTATTGATGACATTCTGATTTATTCCAAGAATGACGAAGAGCATGCGGAACATCTCAGGATTGTGTTAGAGTTGTTGAAAGATAAGAAGTTGTATGCAAAGTTGTCCAAATGTGAGTTCTGGCTGACTGAAGTTAGTTTTCTTGGACATGTGATTTCTAAGAATGGTATTGCAGTGGATCCTACAAAAGTAGAAGCAGTATCTCAGTGGGAAGTGCCGAAGACTGTTTCTTAAATCAGAAGTTTTCTTGGTCTTGCAGGTTATTACAGAAAGTTATCGAAGGATTCTCAAAGTTAGCATTGCCGTTGACAAAGTTGACTCGTAAAGGACAAGCGTTTATTTGGGATTCTGATTGTGAGAAAGGTTTCCAAGAATTGAAGCGGAAATTGACTAGTGCTCCTATTCTGATTTTGCCGAATCCGGTGGAATCTTTTGTGGTTTATTGTGATGCATCTCTGATGGGATTAGGTGGTGTTCTAATGCAGAATCAACAGGTAGTTGCGTATGCTTCGAGACAGTTGAAGGTTCACGAAAGGAACTATCCTACTCATGACTTAGAGTTGGCAGCAGTTGTGTTTGTCTTGAAATTGTGGAGACATTATCTGTATGGTTCGAGATTTGAAGTGTATAGTGATCATAAGAGTTTGAAGTATCTTTTCGATCAGAAAGAGCTCAATATGAGGCAAAGAAGGTGGTTGGAAGTTCTCAAAGATTATGATTTTGGTTTGAATTACCATCCTGGTAAGGCAAATGTGGTTGCAGATGCTTTGAGCAGGAAATCCTTGCATATGTCTATGATGATGGTTCGTGAATTGGATTTAATTGAACAATTCCGAGATTTGAGTTTAAATTGTGAAGCGATATGGGTTGCTGTGGATAGACTGACTAAGTCTGCTCATTTTATACCGGTGCAAATGGATTACTCAATGGAGAGATTGGCACAGTTGTATATTGAGAAAATAGTGAGTTTGCATGGAGTTCCTTCTAGTATTGTGTCAGATAGAGATCTGAGGTTCACTTCGAAATTTTGGGAAGGATTGCAGAAGGCTTTGGGTACTAAATTGAGGTTGAGTTCAGCTTACCATCCTCAGACTGATGGACAGACGGAGAGGACGATTCAATCGTTAGAAGATTTATTGCGTGCTTGTGTTTTAGAGAAGGGTGGAGCTTGGGATAGCTATTTGCCATTGATTGAATTTACTTATAACAATAGTTACCATTCGAGTATTAGTATGGCTCCGTTTGAGGCATTGTATGGTAGACGGTGTAGAACGCCTTTGTGTTGGTATGAATCGGGAGAGAGTTCAGTAATTGGGCCAGAGATTGTTCAGCAGACTACCGAAAAGATCAAATTGATTTAAGAGAAGATGAGAGCTTCTCAGAGTCGTCAGGAGAGTTATCATGACAAGAGGAGAAAGAATTTAGAATTCAGTGCTGGAGATCATGTGTTTATGAGAGTTACTCCGATGACGGGTATTGGTCGAGCGTTGAAATCTAAGGAGTTGACTCCGTGTTTTATTGGTCCGTTTCAGATTACGGAAAGAGTTGGAGAAGTTGCTTATCGTATTGCTTTACCTCCGAGACTTGCGAATTTGCACGATGTTTTTCATGTTTCTCAGTCGAGGAGATACATTCCAGACCCATCTCATGTAATCCAAATAGATGATGTACATGTGAGAGATAACCTGACAGTAGAAACATTGCCTATGAGGATAGAAGATCGGGAAGTGAAACAGTTAAGGGGTAAAGAGATAGCATTAGTGAAGGTTGCTTGGGGAGGTCCAGCAGATGGAAATATCACTTGGGAACTGGAGAGACAGATGAAAGAGGCTTATCCGGAACTGTTCGTCTAAGGTATGTTTTCGAGGACGAAAACTCTTTTAGTGGGGGAGAGTTGTAACGCCTCAGTTTTAATTATTTGATTTATTTAATTGGGAATTTATTTTATTAGAATTAATAAAATAAAAAGAATTATTTATTTTGGAATATTTGAAGAAAATAAAAGAAATAAGAAAATATTGGGTTTTTAAGTTATTGGGCTTGGATGTCGTTAGTAAAGAGTGGGGGTGCAAAAGAAATAAGGATATATATTTTGGAACTTAAGTTATTTCTCATTTTTCACGATAAAACAGAATTTGGAGATATTTGGGATTGGAGCTCTGAAGAACGAAGAACAATCGCTCAAGAGTTCAAAGCTGCAATTTGATAAGGTAAGGGGGGCTACTACTCGATTTACTTTTGCTTATGGGTTTAGGCACGATTGATTTTGGATAATCGTAGGGAGAAACCCCAATTTTTAGATGTTCTTAGGAATCACTAACCTTAGGGTTGAACCTTGTTAGAAAAGGTTTAGGTTCCCAAATTTTATGAAACAATTAAGGATTTTAGGTTTCTATGGTGGATTTGGAGTATATTTGTATGAACGAGAGTTCCCTTAGGTAATTCTAGGGATAACCTCAATGTCGTTAGAATTTCCCTAAAGGACGGGTAATATGTAACTTAAGGTCAATTTTATAAAACATGTTGTTGATGAAAGAATTGTTGATAAAATAGGATGTTTTAAAAATGAAAATTCTGAGTTTTGATTGATTTTGGAAAATGAGACCTTAAGTGAATTGATGTTGTTCTTAAGATTGGAAATTGACTAACTTAGAAGAGAATTGTGTTTCCAATTGATGTGTTGCTTTGAGTTATGCAAAATTGATGTTGTTATGTACCGCAATGCACGTTTTGGCCGGTATTTTCGCGTTTGGTTGCTGTTCTGAGCCTGCTGCAGGTACAGGAAAAATGTGTACGCGCTCATCAACACGGGCCGTGTTGATTCACACGGGCACCCGTGTTGATCTGCTGGATGGGTAAAAATAGTGTGTTCCAGACACATTTCAACACGAGCCGTGTTGATTCACACGGGCACCCGTGTTGATCTTCTGTATTGGCAAAATAACGTGTTTCTGGACACATTTCCACACGGGCAATGTTGATTCACACGGGCACCCGTGTTGAACCTCCTGTGTTGGTTTCTGAATTCTGTTTTTCTGTGCATGCTGTTATGTACGGATTTGATTCTGTTTTGACGTGCAGTGTTTTATATGTTTGGAATATGCTGCTTATTGATTCCCTAGTGTTGTTTGATGCTTGTATCGAATAATGTTTGTATGTTATGATACCAACACTACGCGGATATTATTGTCATGCTTCTAGATGATGTTATCAAGCATGAATTATGATATAACTTGATATGATTGGTTGATGTTTAATAGTATGCTGAGTGATTACATGCTATCCATATCCTGTTATGATTGATATTGTTGATGTTGCATGATATGTTTTCTTGATGTTAGTAGTATGCTGAGTGTTACATACTTTACATATCATGTTGCATTTGTTAATTCCCATTGTGTGGAATTAACATGGTGGCCAATATACGTGTCCGCGATTTAATGGAACGTTGAGGTGGTAGCCGTGTCCGCGATATAATGGAACGGTGAGTTATCCGTGACCCGAGATTTAATGGGGCGGTAAAATGGTACCACATGCATGGGTGTGTTGCATTACATTGAATATAACATGAATGTATGATTTTCCAATGTTGTATTTAATTGATTGTATGCATGTATTGTTGCTGAATTGTTAATGATGTTTGATGTTAATTATAAGTATGAAAAGTAATATATTATGAATATATGAATTGTAAAGGTTTCGTAAACTATGAAACATGTTAACTATTCGGGTGATGCTTATGGTTTTTCTGAATTGATTGTTATGAACGTATAATCAAAGGTATAATTGAGATGCTCACCCTTACTGTTGAACATTTCAGATTGAGGAGCTTCGCTCAGATGATTGGCGAAGACTTGCTGTTTCTAGTTTATTTCGGTTTAAGTATTGTCCGGGTCATGCTCTGATAGTTGTAACTCCGGGAATGTTTGTTTGTCGAGCTGCTTTAGTCAGACTCGTTTATTTCCTTAGTATTTGGTTATAATATGATGTTGATATATTCCAGGTGTTAATCCCTGATGATTGAAAATATTATAACTTTGGTTTTATTAAATATAATATTCCGCTGTGTAAACATGTATGAGTTGCTTCTATGTTATGCATGACAGGAACTTGTTTTTATTAAAAGAGAATTGTGACATCCTCGTTAATACATGTACTCTGAAAATATGATTTTAATTATTTGCGAAATTTTATGCGGGGTTTTAGAGGGTGTTACAAACGGTATCTGATTAAGCACGGGCACCCCTAAGAGTAGAGAGAACTCTTCCAATGTAGGTACCAAGTGATAGTCCGGAAAAGTGAAACAATGATGTACGGGGTCAAAGAATTGGAATAGTACACACATCATCTCTTCTTGGAAGTTGGATGTAGCCAAACTGAGGAGTCGACCATACTTCTTGGTAAAAGGAGAATCCCCGGGCACTCTTGAGGCTATCTCTTAAAGTTGAGGATGTGCTTTTACAAAGCTGATTCGGATGGTGTTTCTTCGGAGAGAATTCATATCCTGTAAAACAAAAACAAAGATAAATTTCTAAATCCTTGAAATGGTTAGTGAGCATGCATATGATGTTGATGATGTTTATGATGTTTATGTACAAGCAAACATATACACACACAACAAACAAAACCCTATGTTTTAGGCTTGCATGAGTTTGTAGGTAAGTACCCTCTTGAAGTTTTAGTTGGCTCAACCTGTCTTAGAAATAATGATCGGGTTCTAAAGGATCTCAATATCACCGACCTTTCTCTTAGGCATTGTCTCAGCATAACAATCTTTTCTTGTGGCCGAGATATCCCAAAAGTCTAGTCTCAATGAGTGTAGTATCGAGTGTCAACCAATTTTCAGCTTTACACCGAAACCGGCTACCTCACTACGTCCTAATGGCCAAGTTTGTTCAATTAGGGTTCTAAGGTTAATTAGTTCTTCATTACGCCACTCAGCGGCCCCGTATTCTCCTCGATTCACCACGAGGGATACCAGTACCCACAAATGCGTCACACTAACATAGCCATTGTCTCAACCATATTGGTCTACACCGTACAGTCTCCACAATCTATTGCTATTTACCTAAAAAGGTGCCCCAAATCCGGGTGGAGGATCAAAGCAAGCCCAATACAAAGAAATAAATATAAATCACACAAATCAAATAATGAAAGCGAATAAAGGTGATTTATCCCTAAGGTAACCCCACTTTTATTTGATTTCCCCAGTAGAGTCGCCAGTTCTGTGATACGGTGGGAGAACTGACTTGATGTTTTGCGTTTCGATCGCATTTGTGTAGATAGCAAGAGTCGCCACTGACTTTTCTTTTATCCAAAAGGAAAGGTAAAAAAGCACAGGAAAGACCTTTCGAGATTATTTCTCGGGTTCGGGGGGTAGATTATGAAAAGGGAAAGTATTAGCATCCTTTTTATCCATGGTTTTCCATGGGCTCTTAGTTACTCGTTTAGATCACTTGCTTTCATTTGACAGTGTGCTTGTGATGTGGGCTTTGAAAGTATTTGAAAAAATCTCTTTGTAATGGTTCTCGTCTCTATAAGAACGCGTACAAAGTTTTGTTTCAAAAAGTGGTTCAAAGATGTGTTTGTGAATCGTGTTTCGGAAAGTGTTTTGAAAAGATGTTTTGCAATGGTTCTCGTCTCTATAAGAACATATACAAAATGTTTTGTCTTTTTGAAAATGTTTTGAAATGAAAGTGTAGGTGTAAAAAGTTTTTATCGTGAGCAAGCGAGTAACTAAGAGCGAATCTATCTACTCGAAAGGTCTTAAATTGTTATTTTCTTCCTCCCTTTAATGGTGCTATCTTATCATTGATTTGGTAAGAAGCCCCACCGTTGGATGTGAAGGGACAGGCGCGGGTCAATTTCACAATCATCGAAAGCAACTTATGAGACGCTTTAGCAATTTTGGTAAGGGACGAGATCGTTTTAATCAAAGGCAACATCGAGGGTCGTCGAGGGACCACGATCTTTTTTATTGAAGGGTCATTGCTAGAGCGTCCCATATTCGAGGGATATGATTGTATTTCCGAGGCAACGAGCAAGGTTACCCTAGAGGTGCGCGTGTGAAAAAGTGTGTTGGTTTTTATTCTTTGATTAGGTCATCTAGCGATTGATTTTTGAATCTTGCCATACACGCCTAGTTACTATACAGTATAAAGAAAACAATAAATTGCGGGAATTGGAATTCTACGCTATTACAAAATATTTGGGAATGGGGGTACAATTTTTACAAATGAGGATGAATCAAATGAGATAGGAAGGTCCAAATATCAAACAATACAACCAAATCGAATTTTGTGCGATTTATTAAAGCTACAATAATCTATGAGATAAAATCAACAAATTATGGAAATGAAATGCTAAGTATTTACTTGAAAAGAGAAAAGTAAAACCTATTCTAGAAAATAAAATAATTGATTAAATTATATTCTTTATTTTTGTATTTCATTAATTTAAGTAAAATCTAAAGAAGGAAAACAAACTAAATTATTATTTTTTGGTGTTTTATTAAGTCAATTAAATCTAAAACAAAATTTATTAAAGAAATAAAATGATAAAAATTATTTACAAAGCCTAAATCAAATTAATAAAAATATGTTTTAAGTTTTATTAGTTTTTTTTGTATAACAGAAGAAAAAGAAAATAAACTAATGGGCTTAAGGGGGATTTGGGGCGGAGGCCCAAAGGGAAAGATTTGTTTATCTTGCTGTAACAAAAATAAGCCAAAGGGGGGTGTGGCCAGCAAAAAGCGTAATGGGCTTAAGAGGGAAGGCAATGAGCTATCCAACAAAAACCAGCAAAATCCAAATCCAAGTTTCTAAACCAAATTATGTTATTGATTAAGGGACAAAATAAAATTAGGGTTTGGAACTCTTTGTCACTCATGGCGCCGCTAGTTCATCTCCTTCGCTCATCTCTTCCATTTCGCTGAAATCCCCTAAGCATCCTCACTATCCCGTCCCTATCTAACCTTATGACTGAATCACCCTCTTCAGTAACATAACCCATTTGTCTCACCGCGATTTGTATCTCTTTGAAACCCTAATTTCGGATTTAAACCTAAAAGAAACGAAATCGGTTCATCCTTGACCTCCCCGTAACCCTCTGTTACCGGAACGCAACCATCTCATCTCCCTAATCAAGCTCTAGTGATCTTATTTGAAAAAAAGGTAAGGTTTCTGTTATGTTCAAAAAGGTTACAAACTTCATTGATTTTGTTTCTAACTTTATTGTGTTTTCTGTTAATTAAACTCTTGCTATCTTAAATGCAGAAATTATATGCTTATGGAAGATTTGGGAGGAAGCATTCATACCTGTTGGAGCTTTACAATTTTCCTCTTGCGAAATAGGAAGGGAGAGACGAGAACGAGGACTGTGTTCAATGGTGGCACGAGTTTGCACGAGGGGAAGAGATGAGGATGAAGGCGTGGCTTTTTCTAGCTTGTTGGTAACTTCTTCTGTTTTCTTTGGATGATGGTGATGTTGGTTATTGTTTGATGAGGCTTTGTTACTGTGTTTTGGTTTTGGTTCAGGTTTTGGATGTTTGAGGCTTACTGGTTTTTGGTTTGATGATGGTTACTGTGTTTGAGATTTGGTTCAGGTTTTTGAGGTTTGGCTTCGTTACAGGTTTTGCGTTTGAAGCTTGTTAACTATCTTTTTTTGTTTGAGACTTGTTGCCCTTTTTTTCTATTGCCCTGCTTCTGTTATATTGACTCTTGAAATTGTTATGGCCTCTTGGCCTTTGGTCTCGACAACAGGTCTTGCTTATAGCAGGTTTTGTTTTTTAGCAGTTTTGATGATTCTTGGGTTTGCAGCAGCTCTTGCTTGGTTTTGTTTTTTTAGCAGTTTTGATGATTCTTGGGTTTGCATCAACTCTTCCTTTTACAATAGAGCTTTTGCAGGATGTGCATTTTGGGCAATTCTAATAGCCTAGGTGACTTCTTTCCTTTCTTCCCTCTCAATGACAATAAAAAAGCCATTTGCTCTTTTGTCTTTTTTTCTAATTCTGAAAGGTTTGCAGTTGGAAAATGATGATTTCTTGAGCAAGTGTTTTTGTTTGACTTAGCACCTTAGCTATTTGTCATACTGCTGCCTCGTTTTTGTTGATGTTGTTTGTTGTTTGTCCAGTTGTGATAATTCTGCTATTTGGTTTAGCTTGCGCTGCTGTTTGTTTGGTTTAGTTTGCGCTGCTGTTTGTTTGGTTTAGTTTGCGCTGCTGTTTGTTTGGTTCAGTTTGGGCTGCTGTTTGTTTGGTTCAGTTTGGGCTGCTGTTTGTTCTTGGACAGTTTGTAGCATTTTGTTTTTGTAGCATGCTCGCGAATTTCTCTTCTTCTTTCTTTTTGTGAACCAAGAAGGATAACCTTCTTGTGATTTGCAATTAGGGGAAATCAATTGTGATGAATTGAACAACATTCTGATTCCACATTGCAAACCTTAATGATGAATACTTTTTTTTTGGAAAAAATTCTTGTTCATGCCCATATAATTTTGCACTAATCATGTTTGTTTTCTCTTGTGGCAAGCAAGGAAGTCTTGGAGATAAGCAAAGGAATTTGATACGACTTCAATCTTCAAACAAACTTAGGCATAGATTAATTATCCTAGGCCAAACATTCAATTGGATTTTCTTTGTAATTTAGAAAAAACATTCTTGTATTGTATCCAATAATTGTACCAATTCATTAAATACAATAAGTTGTAAAACATAAAGTATTTAAAAGAATAAATTGTTTTGTAACAGTGTTTGAAATTGGAGAAAATCTTGAGTTGTAGCATGAAATATTATGGTGTCACTTGAAATCCTTTATCAACAACAACTTGTAATTTCTCTTCGCATCCTAATTCATTTTTGAAATTCCCAATCAAGATATTTGAAATAAAATGTTCCAGTATGGTAACTTACATTCCAAGTAATCCCAATAACTTTGTAACTGCATTTCAAACGAACACGCACTGTATATTCCATTTCCTAGCCAAACAAATGTTTTTAAGGACGTAAATCATCTGGTCAACCTGGATCCCACAATCATGATTGTCCTAAATGACATTCTTAACCTCCATCTCTTGTCCCAAACAAATCATGCTCTGAGAACAAACATTATCTTTTCAATAAACTGCTTTTTAAGAAAATTCAAAATCAATCAAATGTCTTGCGATGATTTAATAATTTTAAAGTTTTCCAAACTCAAATTTCTTCCGATTCTTTGAAGATAAACCTGTGAGCGACATCACATATGACCATGAACAGACAGAATCATCTCAAAATCTTGTAGCTTTGAAGAAATCATAAATACAACCTTGAGGAAGCATGAAGACCTGTGAAAGCCAATTGGATCTTTGAAAACTCATTTTCTTTTGAGAATTGCAAGAAACCCTAATTGCTGGTTTACTGCCATAGAAGAGAATCTGTCTGGTCGATTTCTGAGCCAACTTGAATATCCGAAAAATCCTATGGTTGTGTCTTCTATGAAAAATGTGAGGGCAAATTTTGGGGTACAACAAACTTGTTTTGAGATAATTTGGCAAATTTTTCAAAAGCATAGAAAGTCTCACTTTTGTTTGCTAAGAATATCGTCCAACAAAATCTAGAGTAGTCATCAACTATAACGAAGCCATAATAATTTCCATCTAGACTTTTAATTCTAGATGGTCTAAATAAGTCCATATGGAGGAGTTCAAGTGGTTTCGTTGTAGAGATGACATTTTTAGATTTAAAAGAGACTCGTGTTTGTTTACCCATTTGATAAGCATCACATAGATGATCTTTTGAAAATTTGATTTTGGGTAAGCCAATCACAAGGTCTTTAGATATGATTTTATTTAGAAAATCAAAGTTAACGTGTGCTAATCGCCTATGCCAAAGCCATGAGTCTTCACTCGTGGAGACTAAGCATTTAGCACCTGTTAGGGACACATCATTCAAGTCAAGAATATACACGTTGTTTACCCCCACGCCCTTAAACACATCCTCTTTCTTATCATTATGTTCGATTATGCAATCATCCTTTAGAAAAGTAATTTTATAACCTTTGTCACATAATTGACTAATGCTAATAAGATTGTGTTTAAGGCCTTCAACTAATAGGACATCTGAGATAGTGGTGGATGAGGGATTACCTACACTACCTTTATCGAGTATTGCTCCATTTTTTATATCACCATAAGTAACAAATCATTTCTTCTTTGCCACAAAATCAAAGAATAGAGAAATTTCACCCTTCATGTGTCTTGAGCAACCACTATCGAGAAACCATCTTCTCTCGAGAGGCTCAAGATATTCCACCTGAAATAGCAAACATGGGAGATAGGTACCCAACATTCATTGGGTCCTTGAGTGTGAGTTAAACATTTGTTGCCTTTGGGGAACCACTGTTATATGCCTTTAGGAACTAAGAATTTCCTAAATCGACATTTACTAATGGTATGTCCCTTCTTGCAACAATATAGGCAAGACATATCTAAGTGAGATCTACTTTTGCTATCTTGATCCCTTACTTTATAGGTATATTTTTTATAGGGATTAATCATACTTTTCTGAAGTTTGAGCGATTGATAGCAAATTTAATCTTAGGTTGTAAAGCTTCGTCTAGTTTGGCTTTGAGAGTTCTAACTTCTTTTTGCCAAATATGACAAGTTTCACATCCATTCCATTTAAACCAAGGTCTCTCTTCTTTTTCACATTTCCTTCAATATTTTCTATCATAGATGCTTTTAAGAGCTTCTAATTCCTTTTCGGAATCGGAAATATTTTATTCTAGATATGAAAAGATTTTCTTGTTTGAGGCTAAGCGTTTGAAAGCTTCCTTAGCCTCTTGATGTAAAATATTGAAGGAATTTAACAATTCTAAATAAGACATTTCATCAACATGATCATACTTAGAATGACTTACATTCTTTTTCTTATGTTGATGAGCCATGAGACAACGGTTGACCGTTTCTTCTTCATCACTTGAGAAACCTTTACTTGAGGAATCACTATCGCTCTCCCAAGCAATGTATGCTCTTCTAGCTTTGGTTGGTTTCTTTTTATTTTTGGCCTTGGCTTTGTCTTTCTTCAAATAGGGGTAATCTGGCTTGTAATGACGGGGTTTGCCACAATGGTAGCATGATCCTCGTGACTTAGGCTTCTTACTTTCATCTTGCTTGCTTGGCTGAGAGTGGCGTCTATAATTGATGAGATTCTTATCCGAATGTTGAATTTCGTTTTTACGGAGAAATCTATTGTATTTTCTTACAAACAGACCCATATCCTCATCCAGAATCTCATCGTCATCACTTGATTCACTTGCACACGAAATTGAGGTGGATGACTTGGAGCTTGAAGCCTTTAGTGCTATAGACTTCTTTTCCAAGTCCCTTGACTTTTCCTTCTTTTCTTTCTTTTCATGCTTTCCAAGGCTTATGAGCTCTTGCTCGTGTTCTTGAAGCTTACCCCATAGTGTTGTGAGATCCAAAGTATTTAGATCATTGACTTCCTTAATTGCTGTAACTTTAGGTTGCCATTCCCTGCTAAGACATCTCAAAATTTTGTTAGTAGCAACAGAATTGGTAATTACATGGCCAAGTGTATGCAAGAGATTCATTATATGAGAAAATCTATTTTGCATGTCGGCGATGGTTTCACCTTGCTCCATGCGAAAGAGATCAAACTCTTGTGTCAAAGTATTGATTCTAGCCGATTTTACATTGTTTGTTCCCTCATGGGTGACTTGCAAAGCGTCCCACATTTCCTTAGCCGTAGCAAAATGTGAGACCCAAAAATCCTCATCAACTCCTAGAGATGCTATGAGCATGTTTCTTGCTTTCCAGTCATAGGCATAATTTTTCTCATCTTTTTCATCCCATTGTGCTTTCGGTTTAGGAACGGTTATCCCGATAGCATTTTGCATAGTTATTGCAACTGGCCTATCTTGGATAACCTTCCATATTTTCCTATCAACAAACGTGATATGGACACACATACAATCTTTCCAATAGCTATAATTTTCACCTGTGAAAACGGGTGCTCTAGTGTACGCCCATTTTAGATCACAATCCATTTCTAGAAGTTGTATGTGAAGCACTGGACAACCCGACACTCTTGATACCACTTGTTAGACGATGTGACAGATCTAGAAGGGGGGTTGAATAGATTCCTTTGAAAATTTTGCACTTTTTATAAAAAAAAATTATCAGAGAGCGACATCCCTGAATCTGATCGTCTAAACTTTACGTATTGGAAAGATCGGATATGCAAACCAATTTGATGAAAATGATGAGAATAGAATCACAACTAAAATTGAATATGATGAATCGCTTTAGCAAGTTTTAACAAGGTGTATGTTATTACCAATTAGTTGCGAAGAAGATAAAGAAAATTTGTGAGTTGTAAATTCACCAAACACTTGGTGTACGTACTACACAAGGTTTAGTTATACTCAAATTGTAGTGATTATAGCGATTCGAATGAATGCTATATGAGTTGTAAATTTTAGTTTGTCACTACATTTATTTTGTATGAATGAGAAAATTGATAACTCACAAATTCAAGCAAATAAAAATAAAATGCAGAAAACTAAAATGGACACTGTATTTGTTAAGGTAGTTCACCCTGTCGTCCTCACGTGGGCTACTCTGCCCCCAATTCTAGAATCTAGAATTAGGATATGAAATTAATTTTGCAAAGTTTGTAAGAGAAGATACAATCACCACAATTCAAAGTCACTTGATGAATCTTATATGTTGCACTCCTCTTCCCTTGATTCTAGATGAATCAAATATGCCAAATCTTGAACAAAATCTCATTCTACCTTGAATGATTTTGAACACAAGAAATTGGCCCCAAATCCTTCTTCATAATCCTCCGATTATCGCTACCCGATTGAACACCCCACGGTCTTCCAATCCCTTAGCTCGACTGAATTCAATGAAGCAAAGACTTGTGATAAAAATCCCCAATTTTGGAGGAAAAAACCCCAATGGTTTTATTCAAGAAAAAACCCACAAAGATCTCTACCCAAATCTGAAATTGCACTTTCAATTCGAACGTTATCAACACAATCCCAAAAACTTGGTCAACAAAAATAATTGTGTGTAGTTGTTGATAGTTGATGAGAGGTTGAAGATGAAGAGAGCTCTTGTGTCTATCTTTCACTTTTTATTGTTGTCTTTTCAAAATAGAGGCCAAACAATATATATAAGTGATTCCCATGATGTAACAACATAGCAGAAAAAATGAGACAATCTAGCGATGCGTCGGCTCATGCAGGGTGTGCAAAAGGCATGCGCCTTCCCGAGCGAGAGAGGTTGAAAATCCTTCAGTCACGGGCCGACTCATTTCCTGATGCGCCGATTCATGTTTTCCCAAAACTATGCATTGACGCATAGAGAAGGCGTGCGCCTTCCCGGATGTTGCCAAGCCAAAATATTCTTCTCATGAGCTGACCTAAGGTTCCATGAGTCGGCTCATGCAGTCTGTCTTGAGAAAAATGCTTTTTTTTATGTTTCTCACTTGCACCTGTTTTAAGCATGACATATTTGCACAAATAGGTTTTTAACAAGCATTAAAACTCAGTTATTTCACCTTTTCCCTCACATGTTTTGTGTTTTATCGCAAATGTTGCGGTTAGCAAGAGTCGCCACCGACTTTTCTTTTATCCAAAAGGAAAGGCTGAAAAGAACAGGAAAGACCTTTGAGATTGTTTCTTGAGTTTGGGGGGGGGGGGGGGGGGGTAGATTATGGAAATTGAAGGTGTTATCACCCTTTTCATCCATAGTTATCTATGGGCTCTTAGTTGCTTGCTAGATCACTTGCTTTTGTTTGAAAATGTGCTTTGTGTGGTTTTTTTAAAGTATTTTGAAAAGGCGCCATCGTTTAGGCAAAATTTGTAATAGTTCTCATTTGTAAAAACGTATACAAAGTGTTGAGCTTTTGAAAATATTTCATGTTCGGAAAAGGTTTTGAAAGTGTTTTGAAAGTGTTGGTGTTTGTTTTTGAAAATAAGCAAGAGTGTTTGATTTGAAAATGAGCAAGCAACTAGGAAAAATCTACCTACTCAAAAGTCTTAGTTCATTTCTTCCTTTCCTTTGATATTGCTATCTTACCATTGATTTGGTAAGAAGCCTTATCTTTGGATGTAAAGGGACGAGCATGGGTCATCGTATAGCCATGATAGCAATGTTGTGAAATATCTTAGCAATTCTCTTTGAGGGACTAAGATCATTTTGAAAGGAAACATTGATAGCGTCATCGAGGGACTATGATCTTGTATTTTTAATTTCTTTTTGCTAAGATATCTCACATGCATAACATGGCCATTTTTGTAAGGCAACAAAGTGGAATTACCCTAAGGGTGCAAGTGTGCAAAGGTGTTGATTTATATGCATTGTTTTGTCTTGAATTAGGGTTTGCTAATTTGTTGATTTTATCTTTCCATACAAACCCTAATTTATTAGCATTCATATAAAGCGATAAATTGCGGAATGGGAGTTGCAACAAATTAAACCTAATTATCTATTACAACCATATTGAATAATGTACAATAATTGGAATGAAAATAGTATACAAGTATAAAGGAAAAAGAAATTGATTTAGTTTTAGATTTTTGTTAAGAGGAAAGGATTTTTGATATAATTAATTAAGGAAAATAGTTTAATTAAACTAAGAAGAATTTGACCTAAATTAATTTAAAAATGAAAATTAATTTAATTAAACAAGCAAGTTTTTTTTAGGGTTTTTGGTTTTAAAATAAAACATAAGTAATATTGGATGTAAATGAATAAAATATTTTTTTGGATTTTTATTGATGAAAATAATAATAATAATAATAATAATAATAATAATAATAATAATAATAATAATAATAATAATAATAATAATAATAATAATAATAATAATAATAAAAGATAAAATAAAATAAAATAAAAAATAAAGTCAAGGGGAGTTAAAGTTGAATTTGGGAGGTTTGTTAGAAAAAAAACAGTTTTGAAGTTGACCCATTATTATTTTTGTAATCAGAAAAAATAAAAATAATAATAAAAAAAATAGAGATGGGCTGTGTGTTATAAGCAAACAGGGGGATGATGTTCGGCAAAAATGCTAAGCCCGGGGGGTTGAGGCCCAAGTGCTCTGTGATTCAACAAAAGAAGAAATGAAAAAAATTGTGAAAATTGCAAAAGGTCTCGTTGGGGCTCGAACCCAGGACCTTCTAATACGCGCGCACTTCTTGAACCACTGGAGTGGCCTGTTTCATCCGTTCATATAATAAAAGCATAAACATATATTAGAAACTGCTTCTTGAAGACAACTACATCTTCAACCTCGCGCCTAGCCAGACCACCTGCATCTTGTTCATTTCTCATCCATTTACAAAAGTGTAAACATGAATCTTGTGGCAAATTTCCTCACGATTTTAGAAATGTAAAGCATTAAAACTATAGATCAAAGACGAGCGTGAATTTTATTGGCCCTAATTTGAACCCTAACTTTTCCAGAAACTTCAATCTTAAAATTCTCTAAGCTCAAGCAACACAAATGAAAACTATGGACATGGTTAGCTTCAGGGCAATGATATCTACATTTTATCTTTGAAAATGGAAGCCTAACAATGCATATATGAATAGTTCAAAAGTCATAAAATTCACCTTGCAAGAGGGTATCGTGTTTTGAGTTGGAGCAACTTTCAAGGTGTTGTAATGATCCTGTTAGCTTCCTCAAGTTCCCAGGAAACTAATGCAATGCTTAGCTTTAGTTATGGATGGTTGAATCGTGTTGGAGAAGTCAAGGTGCAAGGTGCTGTTTTTGAAAATGGTGGATGGTGATGGAGGTGTTACATTTATGTTGCAGGTGTTGGAATTGTTTGTATATGTTATTTAGAAGCTTTTGAAAGTAAAAGGCCAAGAAAAGCACGAGCAAATTTAGAGATTGGGTTCAAAACTCAGAAATGACAAGTTTTGAGATGTTTTTGGTGGCTGTGTGCTTTAAGGAGTTTCGGGGCTTGAGCATGCTTGTGTTAGCTTTCAAATTACTTGTATATTTATAGGCAAGAGGTCTTGTATGTTACAACAAACTAGAATTTGAAATCTCAAGTTGTAGCATCTTTACATGTTTTTGAAGCAATGTTGAAACATCTTGTTCCAAGGCATGGTACAGGGCTGCATAGAGTGGTTAGTACTTTATACATTCTTGATTTTGGTTTATAGGGTTTGTGTATGAAGAAAGAACAAGTTCAATGCTCAAGGAGAGTGGACTTTGTGATTAAAGCCACTTTTCCAAAATGGAAGTGTGAACTTTCTTCCAAAAATGGAAATACAACTTGGATAATGGCTCAAATGCTTGGACAATGGTTCTATCAATTGTGTAAACATTTAATTAAGGAGTTAATTGCAAGTTAGAAGCCTGCAAAGTGAGATTATGCAGCATGGCTATGTGATTTGGTCCATTGTGCATCACAAATTCTGCCTTGTAAAACAACTTAAAACCCTAACTTCTTGCCTTCGATTCTCCTTGCTCAAAAATAATCTCAAGGATTTCTTGGATATTTTAGAAATATTGTAATGTGCTCTACAACCCCTATTTGAATCACTTTTACAAAATCTAATTGAAACTATGTGAAACTTGGCCATGAACATGCCTAAACTAGGGCAAAATTTCACTAAGTTTCTAAGTTTCATGAACATGTATTCACAAAATCATAACTTGAAATATATACATTTATAGGAGGAGTTGTGTTCAGAAATGTTTTATATCTCATTGATATATACAACTTTCATGTTGAATGTTTCCTTTGAATCATTTTGCATCATGGTGAAAAATTGGCTCAAAGTTGTGAAAAAATATGAAGTTTTCAACACTTGGAAAATTTTCTAAGTTTGGAAATTTGACTTTTCAAAAGGAAATCTTGAATTTTTTATTTCTTGATGAACAAGTTTCATATTTTTACATGTTTTGATGAATTATGATCTTTGACACTTGATTTTGACCAAAAAGTCAAAGTTTGACTTTTCAATGTGTAGTTGACTTTTGATTAGTTGACTGAAAATCAACTATCAATTAATTGACCTTGAGCAATGTTTTGAGTCATGCCATTAGGTCAAAATGATGCAATTGAATCCTTGAGAACATTTTTCCAACCAATCAACCATTTGCTAGGTCAAAAATCAGAAATTGCCTTTTCTCAGTCAAAACCCTAATTTTGACCATTTTGCCCTTTTGATGATCTGATCAGATTTCTTGAGGAATTATGGTCCAAACTTGATCAAATGACATATATGAGTTCACAATATTGATATGGATAAAAAATTATGAAGTTTGACTGTAAATTGGCCACAATGACTTTTCCCTAATACATCTGATTTTTAGGTCAACTAATCAATTGACTGAGCAAAAATGTGATCCAAGACTTGAAACTTGACATGAGAAATCTTGAGGGTCCATAATGATCCATGAAATTCATATGAGTCACTAAAAGTTCAATTATCCTTGTGAAATCTTAAACCCTAATTTTTAGTCATCAGTGCTTGAGAAGGTGTCTTGAACTGATCAACCCTAGTGCAGTCTTGAACCAAATGAGATCGTGTGAGAAATTACTTGATAAATGAGAGAGAAAATTCTGGGGTACAATAACATGTATGATATATGTATGCGATGTTTTCAAGGATCTCGCAGGGTAAACAAGAAAAATGTTAGGTGTTGAACTTGTAGCTTTGATTGAAGAACTTTCATGTTGTTGAACGTCCTTTTATGAGAGTCAAGCTCACCATATCAAGTGGGTCATAGCCCTCGAATCAAGTTGTTGAGTTTTAATCTTTTCACGGCATTGGCTAGAGGAAAATGAATCCCCTTGCCCCTTGCTAGACGTCTGATTTGTCATAACCTGCATCACAAACCCTTGAGATCCTTGAAATGGTTAAAGAAATATTGTGGCATGATGTTGTTATGTGTATGCTATGCGTTAAGCAAAAATGTAGGGTGATGTAAGCATTTAAACCCTGCAAGAAATCCAAGTTATTGGATAATGACTATGAACAAATCTTGTAAGGAAATCATGTTGTTAGATAATAAAATCCTGCAAGTAGTTCAAGTTGAAAGCACACAAGTCACACAAACAGCCTTAGGTTTAGGCTTGCATGAGGTTTGTAGGTAAGTACCCTCTTGAATGTTTAGTTGACTCAACCTATCCTAATAATAGTAACCGAGTTCTAAGGAGCCTCAATATCACTGACCTTCCCTTCAGAAATTGTTTCAGCTCCACACCGAAGTATTGCGGCTGAAAAATCCTGAAAGTCCAGCCTCAATGAGTGTATTATCGAGTATCAACCAATCTTCAGTCGTAACCAAAGCCGGTTATATCACTACTACCTAATGCCTAGAATGCGTCAATTAAAGGTTCTAAAGGTCAGTTAGCGCTTAGTGATACTATGAGGAAGCCAAATGTTATCCTTAACTTACTCAAGGAACATTTGTACAATCTAAAGTATCACGCTAACGTAGCCACCACTTTGTCCGTATCGGTCTACACCGTACAACCTCCATGGTTTATTGCTACTTACCTAATAAGGTGCCCCAGATCCGAGTGTAGGATCTTTAGTAACAACCCAAACAACCCTCCAAGGATAAAGCAAACAAATCAAGCAAAAGGAAATTTAAAGATGAACTAGCTCTAAGGTAACCCCACTTTTTTCTCCCCTGCAGAGTCGCCAGTTCTGTTACATGGTGGAAGAACCGACTGTTATATACTGGTTTTTGCATTTTTTGTTCGCAAATATGCGGTAAGCAAGATTCGCCACCGTCTTTTATTTTATCCAATAAAGGAAAGGGTGAAAAGAACAGAAAAAGACATTTTCGAGATGTTTTTGAGTAAGGGGGTAGATTATGGAAAGGGAAGGTGTTAGCACCCTTTCCATCCATGGTTTTCCACGGGCTCTTAGAGGTTTTCTCATTTTTCAAGATGCTTTTGTGCTTTGTGTTTGAAAATGTTTTGAAAAAGCCTTAGTGCTGCGATTTTCTTTGTGTTTAACTCTTGTATCGGTCCTCAAGAGTATTAACAAATAAAATGTTTTGAAATTGTTTTTGAAAAGTAGTTTTTGTGTGTAAGTGCAAAAAAGTATTTTTGATTAAACTTCTAACAGCTATCTACTTCATTACTCAAAAAGGGTGTTCTTTTCCTTTAGACAGTGTTATCCTACTATTAGTGAGTAGGTAGCTCTATCGTTGGATGTTTTGAAGGACATTCGAAGGGACGTTACAGTCACAAAGGCAATTATGGAGATGCTTTAGCAATTCTGTTTTAGGGACGAGATCATTTACTGAAAGGTAACACCGTAGGGTCATCGAGGGACTATGATCTTTTTAATTTTTGCGGGTCTTTGCTAAAGTATTCCTGCCTCATGACTGTTTTTTAAAGGCAACCAAAGTGGGCATACCTTAGATGTGCTTGTGTGAAATTGTGTTGTGTTTCAGCTATTTTTGTCTTTTTGTTAAGTTTGCTAGCGTCTAATTATTAGTCTTATCATACAAGCCTAATTATTAGCAGTTAATATGAAAAGCAGTATAAAAAATGCAGAAAATAGAGGTCATATGCTATTACAATGCTTCGGGGAGGGGATTTACACTATACAAGGATAAAGGGGAATAAAGTAGTAAATATCCTATTTTTAATCTATTACATCAGGTAAACAGATACAATAATAGTAAAAATACGAAATTAAATAAACACGCGCAAAGTAAAAGAAAATCTTTTTGTTGTTTTTGGTATAAAAGAAAATAAGACCAAAGTCTATTTAATTTTAATTTTACGAAAACAATGTTAAAATAATTAATTAATTTATTTACAAAATTATTTTAATTGGAAAAACAACTAACCTAATATTTTTGTGATTTTTGATTTTAATGTAAAAAGGTAAACATAAGTCTATGAAAACAAAAATAAAACTCAAGAAGGATCCTTCGATCCAGGGAAAAAAAGAAGCTTTGGCCCAGGGAGGGGATGGAAGCTTAGATCCAGAGAGGGTCATGGTCCTTTCGATTGGGCCAGGAAGTGTCTTTCGATCCTGGGCAAGGTATGGCTCTTTCAATCCTAGGGAAGAGGGGAATGGAGTTATTCCTTTAGATCTGGGGGAGGAGTGGTTTTCAATCTAAACCTGCAAGACAAACATTAGCAACAAACATGACCTGGGTGTCTGACCCAGGACCTTCAATCCTGCATACATTGGTTTATTTGGACCAGATCTGCAGTGTTAGAGACCAAAGAAAACTAAAGTGGACCTGGTGTCAAAACCAGGCCCTCAGTTTTGAAACCAAATCGAACAAAGCTACATGATATCCTAGGCGTGAATCAATCACTGAGCAAACGCTAATACATTATGAAATTATAAACATGAATTTAAAAGTTTACCAACAAAGGAGATGCTTCAATTTGGCACCTTTGGGGTGTGGATGTGTTCGCTTAGGAGTTTGGTGTAAACTCATGGATGGCTTAGGAACGAGGATCTAGTCTTTGTTTGGGCTGGAGGTACCTGGAAAAAAGTGTTTCGATTTGACCCTCCTGGGGGTTTCTATGAGCAATATGGCAGTGTGATCTGTTCGTGTGCAAAAGTATATGTGCCTCTCTTTCGTTTCTTTTTCATCCCCCCTGGCACTGTATGATTGCCCTTGTATTTATAGGAAAATGATGGTGTCTTGTAACGGTAAGAGACATCCATTTAAACATGCTTTTAAGACCATGAGACAAGAATCATGCATATTAAAAGCATTCCTTTCTTGAAACGTTCATGTCTCTTTGGATGAATCTGGACACTTGACCCCTTCGAATACCCTCCAGCATTTCTCTTCGATTGGATTGGGAGTTACCATCTTCGAATGGACTTCTTTTGCATGATTTGAATGGTCTTCTTATGCATGCTTCGAATAGACTTCTTATGCATGCTTCAAATAGACTTCTTATGCATGCTTCGAATGGACTTCCTATGCATGCTTCGAGTGGGTCCTCTGAATGCATCTTCGAATGGACTTCCTATGCATGCTTCGAATGGACCTTTTGGAATGCCAATCGAAGATCCCTTGTTCATACCAATCGAAGGATACTTGGTTGACATACATGTCGAAGCTGCCTAGTTTGAGATGCTAAATCGAAGGATTCTTTACCATGCCAATCGAAGGGCTTGGCCATGAGACCAATTGAAAGGCCTTGCATCCATGCCAATCGAAGACCTTGTTGAAATTCCAATCAAAGGATCTTGTTAAAATGCCAATCAAAAGGCCTTGTTAACAGGTCAATCGAAAGACCTTTGTCTTCTCAATCGAAGGGAGCTATGTGGATGCCAATCGAAAGACACTTTGGAGTGGCCAATTGAAAGGCACTTTGGAGAGGCCAATCGAAAGGCACTTTGGAGTGGCCAATCGAAAGGCACTTTGGAGTGGCCAATCGAAAGGCACTTTGGAGAGGCCAATCGAAAGGCACTTTGGCCAATTTCAAAATTTGTTGTTTTTCTTCAAACAAGTGTTTGTAACCACCCATGTAAGAGAAGATCTTGTAAAAAATGAGAGGGCACATTTTGGGGTACAACATCCGTCATCTATTTCTGTATACATCTTTTATAGCCAAAGTACACAGATTTTCAAAGAGGTTCCTGCAAAGTACCATAGATGTTTAAGGTGCTAATACCTTCTGTGATACGGTGGCCAGAACCGGGACGTGTTTCCCTTTTTTAAGGAATTGCTGATTTGCGTTTTGCGTTTGTGTTTGCAAAATGTCGCAGTAAGCAAGAGTCGCCACCGACTTTTATTTTATCCACCAAGGAAAGGAAAAAAGCACAGAAAAATTCCTTTTTTGAGATATTTCTGAGTACGGGGGGTAGATTATAGGAAGGGAAGGTATTAGCACCCTTTATATCTGTAGTTATCTACGGGCTCTTAAGTACTTGCTCATCATTTTCAAAATTGTTCTCTTTGTGTTTGTGTGCTTTGAAAATTTTTTGTTTTGACTTCGATTTAACTCTTGCTTCTGTCTTCAAGAGTGTAATGAAGTGTTTTTGAAAAAAAACTTTATTTGTAAAGGAGTGTAAGTGTAAAAAAGTTTATTTTGATTGAGCAAGTACTTAAGAACTAATCTACCTACTCGAAAAAAGAATCGTTCTGTATTCGTTTCCTTTAGACAGTGATATCCTACTATTAGTGAGTAGGTAGCACTGTCTTTAGAGTTTAAGGGTCAATTCAAAAAGGGACGTATGGTCACTAAAGCAATGTTAGGACGTCTTAGTAGTAACCCTAATGTCTTAGATCAATTATCCGAGGCAACAATATCCGAGGTAACCTTTCCGAGGCAACTATGATCTTTGGACAAAAGGATGACCACTAAAGCATCCTATACTCAATGATCGTTTACCGAAAGCAACCAAGTGGGAGTGTACCCTAAGAGTGCGCATGTGCGAGTGATTCAATTTCAGATTATTTATCTTTGCACATTTTAGGGTTATCTAACTGTTTTAAAGTTTTACATACATTCTTGTCATGCAACCCTAATCATACATCTAACAGTTTAATATTTGCAGAATTTAAAGTGCGGAAATTAAACTAAGCTATTACAAGGCTTCAGGTATTTACATAGCCAAAAACAAACCCTTAAAAAGTAAAGCGGTAAATGTAAATAAATGTCCTAATTAAACTATTACAAACTGTAGGCAGTTACATCAATATGATAAATAATAAAAATAAAGCGCGCGAGGAAAGTTAAGATCGGGAAAAAATTAGGGTTTTGACCCTTCTATCCTAATGAAAAGAGAAAATGTTTTTGTTGTTTTTTAATATTTTTTAAAGAAAGGAACTTAGGTTTTAAAAATAAATGCACAAATTAATTAGTGATTAAATTAATTAATAAAAATAATTACATGACCTATTTTTGGTTTTTTGGTTATTTTTAAGAAAAAAGAAAATGTGATTAAATTAGAAATAAAACCTATTTGTTCTAATTAATTTTAATTATGTACAAAAAAGAAATTAAAGTTATCTAAATTAACAAACCTAATTTAATTAATTAATTTTTTAATAAAAATAAAATCTAGACCTAATTTATGAAAAGTAATATTTTTGTGATTTTTTTGATAAAAGAAAATAATTAATTGGTTAGTAAATAAAATAAATAAATTAAATGGAATAAAATAAAAAAACATAGAGAAAGAAATTTGGGCCTGAGTTCAGCAGTTTTGGGGGTGTGAGAAGCATTTTCTGGGCCCAAAAGAGTGAGGTCCGTTTGACCTTCCAAATCACTTGCTTCTGCATTGACTAGGCTCCATGGTGCTCCTCCATTGCTGGCCATCAGATCTGGATCTCATGCCACTTGGCAACCTGGAATATGAGGACGTATGGTGGATCTTGGCTTTGCATACGCATGTGATTTCCTGAAGGAAAATAATATGAGAAAAGTGGGGGACTTGGAGTTCGAACCCAGGTCCTGAAGCAATTACCAACGCTACACTCACCACTGCACCACTTGTATTAGTTTGTACATATAATGAATAATAATAATAATAATAATATATAAAAACAAGAATTAGTGGAGGATGTCAAAAAAACGCGCACCAGGGTTTGAATGTCCCAATAGGAATATGACACACAGGCGTCTTCAACCTTGCACCGTTGGTAAAAGTGGAACACCTTTACCTACGGACATATGTCCGTAGCTATAGGCCTGCACATTCTCAAAACTCAACACAAGCATGTTAAATAACAACGAAGGCCATGGATAGCTTCGTCTAGTCTTGCTGAACACATTGGTGGCCTTTTCATGGCCTAATTTTGCCTGCACACAGAGTTCCCAAATCGAAGCAAGAAACCCTAGCCATGGTGAAATCTTGTACAAGGCATATAAATGAAATTAAATGATGCAGAAAGCTTGCAAATGTTCTATGGATCAACAGTATATAATTATTTCATTCTAACAATGTCCATATCATGAAATTCGAATTCAAAAAAGAAGAGGTGTTGTGATGGACTTACAGTGAGATGTAGGGGCTGGAAACGCTTGCTTTTGATCGCTTTAGCTTGCTTACACTCCCATGAATCGATTGGGATAGCTAGAAGGACTTGAGGATGCCTAGAAATAGGAATTTGTGTTTACACTTTCTTGGTATTTTTTCAAGTTTTGCTCTAGTTCATACGCCTCCCTCTAACCTAATTTTGAGTCTGCCTCGCTTCTATATGTATCAAGGAATGGATTAGGGTTGATAATTGATCTCAATCTTCCTCCATAAATGAATTGGATCTTAATTTGATACACCTTAAAAATATTTCCAAAAATGGTCTAATTCAATCTTTTTGTACACACCATGCCTTGATACAAATTTGACCTGATGCTAGCTGGACATTAAGACAAGAATCATGTAAAAAATCTTTAGTTTTCAATACTTTGGATTTTATATGATTTATTTTGATTAAAATTGATTTAAATCAAATAAAAATCAAAATAAATAATAAAAAATTGATAATGACAAGTGGAAAGGGCTAGAGCTCGTGGACTATGTTGCCAACTCAAAACAAGTGAAAAAGATTGGGCCCACTTGGCAAAATTTGAAGTTTTAGGCATAGTTAACTTTTGGCAATTTTGCAAAAAGGGTCAACTTCACCAATGCATAACTTCCTCAATTTTGACTCTTTGGAGGTGTTCTTGGAATTTTTAGAAAGCTTAAGATGTCCTCTAATCAACCCTTTTTGTCTCATATCAATTTGATATTCCATGCTCATGTATGAAGCTTTGACAAAAAGGTGTTTTTGTTGACTTTCCAAAATGACCTATAATGTCCAAATTCATAACTTCTTGTGAGTGCATATTTTGAACTTGGGGGCTGAAGATTGATTGTATAGAATTGAATCCTCTTCAAAATGAGCTTTTTATGGGTCATTTATCATAAAGTATGAGAAAGTTATGCTTGGTCAAAGTTGAGTTGACTTTTCCTATAAAACCCTAATTTAGCAACTTTTGGTTCTTGATGAATTATGAGCAATCCTTGAGGAATCGTGATAAACCCTTTATCAAATGATGAAATATACTTCAAAATGAGGATGTTGACCAAAAATCTTGAAGTTTGACTATATGTGAGCCACAATTGACTTTTGCCCTGGCACAGTCGATTTTCAGGCCTTTGAGCAATTGACTGAGCAAACTTCCTCTACAAGACTTGAAACTTGACATGGATGATCTTGATAACATATTAAGACATTGGTGAGAATTTAGGATCTCTTGGACTCAAGTATCTTGATGCAACATGAAACCCTAATTTGAGGTAGACTGTCTTAGGAGAGAGCTTGTCTGGTCAACCCTTGGACTACCTTGAGCAACTCGGGGATCTTTCCTGAAGATTTAGATTGGCTTGTCTGCCTTTCGTGATCTGAAGGTGGAAGATGATTGAACACTAGAGTGCCCAGAAATTTGCACTCGCATGAAGTGGTAATTGTCTTGTGATGTCGGGAATGGTTTTAATGATTCCATTTGGAGACTGATGACGGGAGATGGGCTTAAAGATGCCATCCGAAGGAATGTCGATCGCATAAGAGATTCCTTAGCGAGAGTCTGTATACTTGTCGTTGAGGACGATTCCGCTGGGGAAGGATAATCTTTGTTGAGAGAAGTAGAATTTTAGGAGCTTTGGTCGTCCGTATTCTACTGAGGAATCATCTCTGTTGAATTTTAGGAACTTCGGTCGTCTGTATTCTACTTAGGAATCATCTCTGTTGAATTTTAGGAACTTCGGTCGTCCGTATTCTACTGAGGAAACATCTCTATTGAATTTTAGGAACTTCGGTCGTCCGTATTCTACTGAGGAATCATATCTGTTGAATTTTAGGAACTTCGATCGTCTGTATTCTACTGAGGAATCATCTCTGTTGAATTTTAGGAACTTCGATCGTCCGTATTCTACTGAGGAAACATATCTGTTGAATTTTAGGAACTTCGGTCATCCGTATTCTACTGAGGAGTCGTCTCTGTTTGAATTTTAGGAACTTCCGTCGTCCGTTATTCTACTGAGGAATCATCTCTGTTTGAATTTTAGGAGCTCCGGTCGTCCGTTATTCAACTGAGGAATAATCTCTATATCTTGAGAAAGGTTGAATTTTAGGAGCTTCAGTCGCCCGTTATTCTAATAGGATTCCACTGGGGAATGCTGTTCTTTATCTTGAGAGAAGTTGAATTTTAGGATCTTCAGTCGTCCGTTATTCTACTGAGGAATCATCTCTGTTGACATTTAGGAACTTCGGTCGTCCGTTATTCAACTGAGGTAAAGGCTTCATAGCTTGAATTTTGTGAGAATTTGATTGTATCTTTCCTGAAAGGTAAAGGTTAGCTGTATGTAATGCATGATATGTATCAGGCAATGATGTTCTCAAAATAAATGAGACTACG
Source organism: Vicia faba (assembly GCA_948472305.1). Classification (NCBI taxonomy): domain Eukaryota; kingdom Viridiplantae; phylum Streptophyta; class Magnoliopsida; order Fabales; family Fabaceae; genus Vicia; species Vicia faba. The sequence goes on from OX451739.1 coordinate 1,602,709,112, forward strand.
TTATATGCATGTCATGATGTATGGAAATGTGATGTTTTTAGCTGGGGAAAATAAATCTTGGATTGCTGCTGGAGAAAAGAGTTGAATTCTTCATTTCCGCTGGGGATAGTGAATGAAGATGATTGTGAGAATAAACCTGTGGGAGAGGATAACTCCGCTAGGGAATAAACTGATGAGGAAATGACTCTGTGGGGAGGACATACTCTGCTAGAGGACCTGTTGATTTGGAAGAATAACCTCAGTCGGGGATGAATTACCGTTGTTGGCGATAATGAAACCTGTTGAGGATTGAATTTCAGTTTGTGAAAGGAATGAACTCCGCTGGGGATGATTTTCCAGTTGCGACTTCACTGGGGATAACCTTTTAGGCTCTACTGGGGACAATCCTCCAGCCTCTACTGGGGATAATTCTCCAAACTCCACTGGGGATAATTTTCCAGTGCTGATGATAGATAAACTCTGCTTGGGGAAAATTTTACCGACTCATTCGCGGTTGTGAGCCTCAGCTGGGGAGAATTAACACTACTGTCTTTTTCTTACTCTGCGGGGAGTGAATGTACCTTAGTCATATTCTTCAGCTAAATCTATCACTGTACCTGGTGGACAGAGCAACTGTAAGGTCTGGACAATTCTTATTTGCCCTTGTTCCTGATATTATGAGTAATCGTCTTTTGTTTCGTATGTAAATATTTATGAACAACAATTATTGTCAGATGCATATATAAAAAATGACCATTGGACGTTCTTGCAAAACAAAATAGAACAAGGAAAACAGTTTGAAATTTCTTTGCGAAAATGAATTGTATTAACTCTGAAGTTTGGCCCGTAAATAGGCGTTTTTGTACAAGAGGCTGACGTCCTAGTAAGAGAACACCGCCGAACAAATAGAATTTATACAATTTGTGAAAAAAACAACTATGTGAACAATCCCACTGGGTTCTAATTCTGCTATTGCCTTTATATTCTCGAGCATCTCATCACTTTGCTACTTGGTTGAAGGTAGATCAGATTGATTAGTGTCGTCCGAGCTTGATAGTCGATACAGAAGTCTGGTTTCAAGGTGCTCCAATGAGACATAGTGTTACGCCTTAATCCCTAATTTTTGCCTGGACCGCCCTTTCGGGTTTTCAGTCCACCGGGACACCCTTTTTTGCCCAAGCCTCATTTTCATGTTTTCGACTTGCCGGGTGTACAGTTTTTTCATTTTCATCCCTTATTTTTGCCCGAACCCTTTTGGTTCGCTGGGAAGCCCTTATTTTTTCCTAGGCCAGTCAACCTAGCGGGTCTTTGATTATGCATAGTATTTTTTCACTATGTCTACATTGACAGGGTGAGGAAGGTCGTCACCATCCATGGTGGTTAGAATCATGGCTCCTCCTGAGAAAATGTTCTTAACCATAAATGGCCCTTCGTACGTAGGGGTCCATTTTCCCCTGGGATCACCTTGCGGTAGGATGATGCCTTTGATCACCAGATCCCTAACTTGATACTCTTGTCGTCTAACTTTCTTGTTAAATGCCTTGATCATCCGTTTTTGATACGTTTGACCATGACAAATAGCAATAAGTCTCTTTTCATCGATTAAGTTTAGCTGATCAAGTCGGGTCAGAATCCAATCATCTTCGCTCAAACCTGCATCCTTCATAATCTGAAGAGAGGGAATCTGAACTTCAATGGGCAAGACTGCCTCCATACCATATACCAAGGAATAGGGGGTTGCCCCTGTTGACATCTGCGCTGAGGTACGGTACCCATGAAGAGAAAATGGTAACATCTCGTGCCAGTCTTTGTATGTCACCGTCATCTTCTGCACAATCTTCATGATGTTCTTATTAGTCGCTTCAACAACCCCATTCATCTTCGGCCGGTAGAGAGAAGACTTGTGATGCTGTATCTTGAACTGCTTGCAGAGCTCGGTGATCATCTTATTGTTGAGATTTGTACCATTTTCCGTAATGATCCTCTCTGGTACACCATATCGACAAATCAGATTGTGCCGAATAAACCGTGCTACGACGTTCTTGGTCACTGTAGCAAAGGAAGCTGCCTCAACCCACTTCATAAAGTAATCAATTGCTACCAGGATGAAACGATGCCCGTTAGACGTTGTAGGTCTGATCTCCCCGGTCATATCGATCCCCCACATTGCAAAGGGCCACGGAGCTGTCAAAACATTCAGAGGTACTGGAGGTATGTGCACCTTATCAGCATAGACTTGGCACTTATGACAGGTTCGAGAATGATGATAACAGTTGACTTCCATGGTAGACCAATAATACCTTGCCCGTAGGATCTTCTTTGCCATGGTGTGTCCACTGGAATGAGTTCCGAAAGTACCTTCATGTAACTCTACCATGATCTTTTCTGCCTCGCTCTTATCCATACATCGCAGTAAGATCGAATCATGGTTACGCTTGTAAAGGATACTGTTATACCCCAAAATTTTCCCTCCCGTTTTCACAAGAAATCACAACTTCAGGGTTTTCCCTGATCTTTCAAGATTGGCTCAAGAATCGGTTAAACAGACATTTTCTTTATCAATCAATCCAGAATTAGGGTTTCCATTGATTTTATTGAGATTGGCTCAGGAATTGATCAAAGAAAGCATAAATGCAGGAAATCTGGAAGAAAGTTCAGAATGCAGAGATAAACCAAGATACAAGCAAGCAGGCTTATGAAAACACATCATCATATTCTGGCCAACAATCTTTTCAGAAAAAGTATAATAAGCAATTTAAAATGCTTTATGGAGAGAGAAAGGGGAAACCAGAAAAAGAGTTTTTCAATTTGGATGGTTGTACAAAGCAGTGAAAAAGATATAAGAAAACTAGTATAACAGTTTAGGGGGAGAGAGCCACAAACTGCAACTCAAGCTTGCCTTCCAAAACACAGAAAACCTGTTAAACTGCATAAGCCTGCCTCAAAACAGGAACCTGCTGAAACAAAAAGAATAGCAAGTTGCAAGCCTGCAGAACTTACAAGCCAGAAACAAAAACAAAAACTCACAAGCCTTCAAGCTTGCCTTCAACAAGCCACCAGAAAGCCTGCCCTTTTCAAAAACACAAACAAACTCAAACCTGCAAAACTGCTTGTGAACACAAGCACAACAAAAACAAGCCTTCAAGCCTGCTTTCAAAGCCTAAAACCTGTTACAAAGCTGCAAGCTTAAAAACACAAACAAAAACTCAAATACTCATTAGCCTGCCTCACAAATCACACAAGCCAGTTCAATCTGTAAAACTGACTTCCAAACACCAAGTCTGCCTCCAAAATCAAAAAACATAAGTTACAAACTTGAAAACCTATTTCAAAAACATCCAAGCCTGCCTGCACTCTCAACAGAATAAAAACTGCATAAGCCTGCATAACTACAAACACAACCAAGCCTTCCTAAAGCTTACCAAGCCTGTTTCCAACCACAAGATACCAGAAACAAGCAAGCTAACAACAGGCCTGCCTTCCCAAAAACTCAACAAACAAATCCAAAACAAAAGAACCTGTCAAAACCAAAACTCAAACAAATCCAAACACCAAATCAACAACATACAGCTTTTCAGAACACATATATTCATCATCAAATCAACAGGGCCCAGAAAGAGGAAAAATCTAGAAGCAAAACGATATAGGTTTCAGAATATATCAATCATCATCAACTCAGTAGCCAACAAAAACACATCAAAATAAGCAATATTTCAGAATACATATGTTCATCATCGAATAAACAAGGTATTCATAGAAGAAGAGAGATGCAGAAGCGATAAACGAATCAGAAACAAATATTCAAGTCTCAAAGCATTCATCATCAACCTAATCATCATAATATATTCAGCCTCAATTCGAATCAGAACAGCAAGCAAGTTTCAGATTGGACCATCATTAACATAGCAAAGAGGAAGAGAGAATCAGAAACAAATATTCAAGCGTTTTCAGAAAAGATCATCATCAAAAGATTCAAGAGAAGTCAAAAGATACGAAATACCAAAAAGCAACATTGTCATCCTCCTCCTCCTCCTCCGGCCACCTGAGAGCACCGCCAATCCCATATTCCTCTCCCTCCATCGTCTTACAGAACGAAACGCCGAAGGTATGGTCTTCTCCATCAATTTTCCTACATCTCATATTATAAACACCACAAAATTAAACTTTGCAAAAAATAAAACTTACAAGAGTTAAACATGCAAACTATAAAAAACACATCCAGAACAAGACAAAAAGTTTACCTTTCGAACTGTCGTTTTGCGCTGTCATGGGGAGAGATGGATGAAGGTGACGCTATGGTAGCCTGGAGCTTGGAGGGAGAAATCAGAACCCCATGGGTTTGAGAGAGACGAAGAGGACGAAGACGAGAGAAGGAGGCGCCACTATATAACTGTAAACCTTATTTTCCAAACAAATGAATGAACCCTAAACAAACTTGTTCAAACAACATGGGCCTCTGCCCAAGCCAAAACCACTAAAGCCCAACGCTTTCTTGCGCCTACACCCCCCTTCCCTCTTCTTTAATTTTCTTTTTTTTTCTTTATCATTTTTATTTGGGCCATCCAAAAATCTTCCCCTAAGCCCATTTATCTTTTTTTTCTTTCTTTTAAATGTTTTAAAACCAATTTTTTTTATCACCTTATTTTCATTTTCTATAACCTAATTCTTTTTCTTTTCTTTTGAATAAAAATAATATATTAAATTTTTGTATAAAATATTCTTAATAGTTTTTTTTTAATATTTATTGCATTTAAAAGTATGTAAATAATAGATTTTTAATAATTTTTATTTGCTTTAAAACTATTTGTTTAATTAATCTTTTTATATAAGTTTCTAAAAAACATTAACCAAAATACAATAAATAATAATAAACACTTAACCTTTCTAAAGTTAAAATTTTCATTTGATCATTTGTAAATAACTATATACATCCCATATTTCTTTAAATTTTCATTTTCTTATACCTTGTTATAATTTTACATTGAGAATGCGACAATTCGATTTGGTTGTAATATATACTTGGACATTACTATTCTGATAAGACTCATCCCCATTTGTAAACATTTGTACCCCCATCCCCGGATACTTATTTGTAATAACTTAGACTTTAAATTCCCGCAATTTATCGCTTTCCATATACTGTATAGTAATTAGGGTTTGTATGCGAAGATTCAAAATCAATCGCTAGATGACTTAATACAAGATAAATGCATGAAAATTAATACACCATTCACACTTGCACCTCTAGGGTAACCTCGCTTGTTGCCTCGGAAAATACAATCATGTCCCTCGAGTATGAGACACTCTAGCAAATGCCCCTTCAATAAACAAAGATCGTAGTCCCTCGATGACCCTCGATGTTTCCTTCGATAAAACGATCTCGTCCCTTACAAAATTGCTAGAGCGTCTCACAAGTTGTCTTCAATGATTGTATACGATGACCCGCGCCTGTCCCGTTAACATCCTAACACAAGGTTGTTCACCAAATGCAATGGTGAAATAACACTGTTAAAAGGGTTAGAAAACATAAGAAAGATCTCTTGAGTAAAATAGAGTAGATAGCTCTTAGTTACTTGATCAAAACTTGCAAAACATCCTTGCTATTTTCAAACACATTTCACAACACAATTCAAAAACATTTCTCAAAAATAAACTTTCAAAACATTGAAATATATTTTCAAAGACAATACACCTTTGTATACATTCAAACAAGAATCATTACAAAGGTTTCCACAATGATGGCCTCTTTTTAAAAGCATTTTCAAAAAAATCACACACACAAAGCACCATTTCAAACAATTGAAAAGCAAAGGCAAGTGATCTAAAACAAGTAACTAAGAGCCCATGGATAACCATGGATGAAAAGGGTGCTAGCACCTTCCCTTTTCATAATCTACCCCCTGAACCCAAGAAAACATCTCAAAGGTCTTTCCTGTGCTTTTTGACCTTTTATTTGGATAAAATAAAAAATCGGTGGCGACTCTTGCTAAACCGAACAAGTGCGAACACAAACGAAAAATCCCAAGTCAGTTCTCCCACCGTATCACAAATACCATTACTGATGAAGAACTTCGCCGCGAACCTCCTCAGAAACTTCTTATCATTAACAGATGCACCCTAGGGGTATTCCTGAGCCTCAAGATACCTCTTTACCTCATGAAACCAGGGTTTATCTGCTACCTCTTCAGTCTCAATGTCGCAGCAATGTGCAGGTTCGTCCAACCTTTCAATGGTAATCTGGGGAGCTTCGTTGTCCCACCTGACCTTGAACATAGAAGACATCGTAGCTAGTGCGTCCGCTAACTGATTCTCCTCTCTTGGGAAGTGTTCAAAGGTTATCTCTTCGAAGTGTGGAAGCAACGTCAATACATACTCTTTGTAAGGAATAAGATTTGGGTGTTTCGTATCCCACTCGCCTTTGATCTGACTGATCACGAGAGTGGAATCTCCGAATACCCTCAAGAACTTAATCCTTAGGTCAATAGCTGCTCGAAGGCCCATGATGTACACTTCATACTCCGTCATGTTGTTGGTGCAGTTAAAACATAGTCGGGCGGTGAACAGAGTATGACAGCCTTCAGGAGATATGATCACGACACCAATTCCATTACCCAAAGCGTTTGAAGCTCCATCAAAGTATATAGACCATCGGGATCCTTCCTCAGGTCCTTCATCCGGTCCAGGTGTCTCATAATTAGTCACCAACATGATGTTCTCATCCGGGAATTCGAAGTTCATGGATTGGTAGTCGTCTACGGCCTGATGTGCCAAATGATCCGCCAACACACTCCCCTTGATTGCCTTTTGGGTCGTGTATTGGATGTCGTACTCAGTCAAGATCATCTGCCATCTTGCTATTCTTCCGGATAAGGCAGGCTTCTCGAAGATATACTTGATTGGATCCATCTTTGATATCAATAGACTAGTGTGAGTCAGCATATACTGTCTCAGCCGGCGAGCAGCCCATGCCAAAGCGCATCAAGTTTTCTCAAGCAGTGAGTATCGGGTCTCACAGTCGGTAAACTTTTGCTAAGGTAGTAAATAGCATGCTCTTTTCGGCCAGACTCGTCATGCTGCCCTAGCATGCACCCCATTGAATTATCGAGTACTGTCAAGTATAAGATCAGAGGTCTCCCTTCAACTGGAGGCATCAGAATAGGTGGCTCTTAGAGATATTCCTTGATCCTTTTGAAAGCAGCCTGACATTCATCATTCCACTTTACCACTTGATCTTTCTTCAGTAACTTGAAGATTGGCTCGTAAGTAGCAGTCAAATGTGAAATGAACCGGGCAATGTAATCCAAACGTCCCAAAAATCCTCTGACTTCCTTTTCTGTTCGGGGAGCTGGCATTTCCTGTATAGCCTTCACCTTTGCAGGATCCGCTTGAATACCTTTATCACTAACGACGAAACCCAGCAGCTTACCAGACCTCACCCCGAAGGTGCACTTGTTCGGGTTTAACCTCAGCTTCTACAACTTCAACCTGTCAAATAGCTTCTGAAGATGGTCAAGATGTTCTTCTTCATTCTTGGACCTTGCAATCATGTCATCAACGTATACCTCAATCTCATGGTGAATCATGTCGTGGAACAAAGCTACCATGGCGCGCTGATACGTTGCACAACATTCTTTAATCCGAAAGGCATTACCTTGTAACAAAAAGTGCCCCACTGCGTAATGAAGGTTGTCTTCTCCATGTCTTCGGGAGCCATCTTAATCTGATTGTAACCGGAAAAACCATCCATAAAGGAGAAGACCTTATGCTGTGCGGTGTTGTCAACCAGAACGTCGATATGAGGCAGAGGGAAATCATCCTTGGGGCTCGCCCTATTCAGATCCCTATAGTCAACACACATTCGAACCTTACCATCCTTCTTCGGCACCGGAACCGTGTTGGTAACCCACTGCGGGTAAGCAGTAACTGCTAGAAAACCGGCATCAAACTATTTCATGGCCTCAGCTTTGATTTTCTCAGACATCTATGGGCGCATTCGGTGAACTTTCTGTTTCACTGGAGGACAGTCTTCCTTGGTGGGCAGGCGGTGAACCACAATATCAGTATCCAACCCAGGCATATCTTTATAAGACCAGACAAAGATCTCAACATAGTCACGCAACATCTATATCAACCGTTGCTTAACACTAGGCTTCAGATTTGCACCGATCCTGACCTCTTTCTTGTCTACCTTTGTACCCGGATTTACTGTTTCTACTGGCTCTTCATGTGGCTGAATGGCCCTCTCTTCCTGAAGTAACAGTCTAGCAAGTTCCCCAGGCACTTCACAATCATCCTCACCTTCGTCCTTGGCTTGGTTGATCGGACTTTCGAAGTCATAACTGGCAGTAGCAGATTCGTTATCAGTGGGATCCAGAGTGGATGTGGACCTGTATATGATATGTGTGTGTGTGTAAGATAAATAGTTGTTTTGCAAGATAGAAAAGAAAAAACAAGGAGCACAAAATTTGCAATGCAAGACAACGTCCAATGTTTTTATTGATGATATATGGAAATGACACATAATAAGCCCTCACAAACAAAGCCACGGTGTCTCGGGCAAGGCACCGGGCCGTAAAAGTTTCAAATTGTCTGTTACAAATCTCAAAACAAAAGTATTATTACTGTGTAATAAAAGAAATGGGCACGAAATCCTTTACCGTCTAATTGCTTAATCCGCCGTTGGTAGTCGGGTAAATCCAGTTGTCGAAATCTGACTCTTCTTCATCAACTCCAATTGCATTGACTCCCGCGTCATGTTTTGGCATAGGATCCGTTATGACATTAGGCTTTTCCGGCACTTCAAACTCAATATCCTTAGCTTCAATCAGATCTTGCACTTTATTCTCCAAAGCCCAACAGTTGTTCATATCATGCCCCGGCTATCGGAGTGATAAGCACAGCGGGCGTTCGGATTATACAGCGGTGATTTCGTATTGGGATTCTTTGGAGCCTCCTTTAGAGTCACCAAGTTGGTTTTCAACAGTTGCGGCAGAATTTGAGATAGAGTCATACTGAGCCGAGTATATTGCCTTTGCGGTCTCTCTACTCTTTGCTGATTGTTGCGTTGTAGGGCAACAGTAGGTCTTGATATTACCACCGCATTCACTGCTTGGCCGCGCTCAGGTCGGTTTTGGCTCCTCAAGATGTAAACTGCACTAGCTTCCTTCTTGAAAGGCTTCTTCTCTATACTTGACAAAGCACCCTTCTGTATCTTTCTGCTTCTAATACCAGTTTCAACTCTTTCCCTAGTCATAATCAATTCAGTGAACCCAGACGATGAACTACCGATCAAATGATTGAAATACGGACCAGACAAAGTCCCAAGAAACATATCCACCAACTCCCTATCAGCCATAGGGGGTTGGACTCTTCCAGCAAGATCTCTCCACTTCTGAGCGTAGTCCTTAAAACCTTCGCTCGCACCCATAGACATAGCCTGAAGTTGGGTACGCGTGGGAGCGAGGTCGGTATTATACTGGTATTGCTTGTAAAAAGTAGCAGCAAGGTCCTCCTAGTTGCGGACGTTAGCTCCTTCCAGTTGATAGAACCATTCAAGTTGAGTCCCTGCTAGACTATCTTGAAAGAAATGAACCCAGAGGTTCCTATCAGCAGTATATGGTTGAATCTTTCTGACGTACGAGCGGAGGTGTAACTTCGGGCAAGAGACCCCATCATACTTAGCAAAGACAGGTGCTTTAAACTTGTGGGGGATCACCACCCCAGATGCCAAATCCAAATCTCCAAAGTCCAAACCGGGAACCTTCTGAATCTCCATGGCACTCAGACGGTCTTCAAGTTGCTTATACCTATCCTCAGCCGGAGGATAATGGTCTTTATCAAAGTCAGTGTCATTGTCAGAAACCACAGGGCTAGGGGCCTTCCTTTCCTCTTGATTCTCTCCCCCTCCAGATGAATGAGACAGATCAGCTTCCTCTTGCAAATTATTCCCGAATCTGCGACCCATATTCAGCAGGACCACCTTCTTCTTCTTCTTCTTCTTCTTGTCCTTCAAGATGAGAGTCTTCAAATCTTGCTGCCCTTTGGCCAGGTTCAGGAACATTTCTTGGAACTGAGCATTCTGAGCTTGAAGAGCCTTAATAGCTTGGTCAGTAGGTGTTTCAGAAGACATGTTGTGCTGAAATAAACAACGAAGAAGATGAGAAACCTGTAATGGTACCTGTAATGAGGTGCATGGAAATGGAATGCATATGAAATGATTTCAAAGACTTTAGGGATATTCAAATTTGTAAACCAAAATAAAACACACTTTATTAGATTAAAACTTGAAACAATGTTTAACAAATGCCTTTAAGGCGTTACAAAAGAAATACTGAAAATCAAATCTAAACTAGAAACAATAAAAAACATCAGAATTCCCATGGTCGTTTTCCTTTCGTGCTGACATAATCGTTTATTATCCTCTCATTCTCCAGCTGCCTTATAAGCTTCAGGATCTTCCGTTCCTGCTCATGATACTTCTCTCTGTAGGTATCCCTTTCTTCCCTTAACTGGATCCAAGATCTCTTCAATGCCCCCAAATTAGTAGGCATATAGGGGTGGAGGACTGTATAAGGAACACCTTCTTCATCAGTATGATCCACAGTCACCGACAAAACATATTCATATGGCATTCCCAGCTTTTGAGCACGGGCTCGAACCCACTGGAGATACGGTTGCATCGGGAGGGAAGTCTTCATTCCTAGATCATGTGGATCAGACATGTTCACCCTGTCCCAGGCTCGTATAAACCTGCGGCGATGTCCCTCAACATCCCCCTTGAAGTCAAAGACAATGTTTGGAAGCAGCAGCTCATGAGGACCATCCCTTCGAGCTCGTCTAAACTGTCGTAAGGCCAAATAAGGATTATAGGTTATCCCTCCTCTAATTCCAAGCAATGGAACATTGGGGTATTCCCCACACCGATCAATGACAGCTACCTTTTCCATATCTTTAGTACTCCAAAGGATGTTCGTATGAGCAAGGGACATGATTTTGTAAGCCCAACCCATACCTTCCTCATTCTTCAATACAGATTTGGGGAGGTGAAAAATAAACCACCTCGCCAGCAGCGGTGTACAACACATGAGAGTTCCCCTTCTTCTTACAATACGGGTATAAAGACCATGCAGAAAATCACCCAAGAGAGTAGGCACTGGGTTACGAGACATGAAGATCTTGACTGCGTTCACATCGACAAAAGAATCTAAATTTGGGAACAGAACCAGGCCATAGATGAGGAGAGCTAGGATGTCTTCAAATGCTTGAAATTCCAAACTATCCCAGAACTGTTGAGCTTGACCAATCAAAAACTTAGCCAAGAAACCTTTATCCCCACTCTGAGTCTCCCAGTTAGATATTACACCAGCCATTGTTAGATGTAGGGATGAAGCAATATCCTCTGGACTAGGAGCTATCTCCAAACCTGTAAAAGGTGTCTGCTCTATAATAGATATGCCAAGTAAATCAGAAAACTCCTCCAAAGTAGGGACTAACTGATAGTCCGGGAAGGTGAAACAGTGATGCAACGGGTCAAAGAACTGGAACAGCACGCTCATCATTTTCTCATCCAACTTGGAAGTGACCAAACTAAGGAGATGACCATGTCTTCTAACAAAGGAAGAAGTATCAGGAGCTTTTGAAACCAACTCTCTAAGCTGAGCAGGTATCTGCACGAAGCTGATTCAAATGGTATTTCTGCACATAGAAGCCATGATCTGCAAAATAGAATAAAGATGAATCCCCTCAGTCTTTGAAATGGTTAGTGTGATCGGTGGATCTGGAACTGACTGTTTAACGCTGGATCGTGAAATGTCGCGGAAGCAAGAGTCTCCACCGTCTTTTATTTTCTCCAAATGGAAAGGACAAAAGCACAGAAAAATTCCTTATAGAGATTGTTTCTCGGTTCGGGAGGTAGATTATAGAAAGGGAAGGTGTTAGCACCCTTTCTATCCATGGTTATCCATGGGCTCTTAGATACTTGCTCATTTGTGTTTTCAAAAATGGTTTGTTTGCTTTTCAACTGTGGGTTTAAAAAGTTTCTTTGAAAATTTCAGTTCGACTCTTGTATCAGTCCTCAAGAGTGTTTGAAAAGTTGCTTTCGAAAGCTTTTTGAAAAGGTGTCGGTGTGAAAAGTATTTTGAATTTTTGTTTGAAATTAGAGCAAGTATCTAGAGTCGTCTACCTACCCTAAGGAATTCGTCTGTGTAAATGTCCTTAAAGTAGTGCCATCCCACCATTGAGAGGTAGGTAGCACCACCGTTGGAGGTATTCGGGTCAATTCGAGGTTCGGGACATGGTGATCACCAGAGCAATGGGAAGACACCTTAGAAGCTACCCTCATGCCAGGTTCCCGGATCATGAGGACTTACTAAGACATCCTCTACTCGACGATCACCTTTCGAGAGGCAAGGCAACAGTGAAGCGTACCCTAGGGGTGGTGTGTGATTTGTGTGTCATGTTCATTTATTTTTGTCTTGTCAGGTATGGGTGACCTACGCGTTGTTTTTATTTTGTCATTCATTCTTGCATGCAATTATTAACAGTTAAAAAAGTTGCGGAAAATTAAAGTTCCTAAACTATTACAAAGGCGCGGGTCCACATCGCCAAATTAAATCCAGGACCCGATTTGACATAAAATAAAGATGCGAGAAATTATAAAATGTCTGATTTACACGGCTTTGGGAGAATTACATTAATATTTAAAAGAAGGAAATAAATGCGCGAATTGGAATTATTAGCGAATGCGAGGGCGTTGGACCCTTTTTAATAAAATTAAATTATTATTAACAAATTAATTAAAATAAAATAAAAATAAAATTTTTTTTGAGGTTTTTTGTATTTATGGATTTTTAATAAGAGAATGAAATTAAGAAATTAACCCTAATTCTAGTTATTTTTAATTTATTAAGAAAAGCATTAAAATTTAACCTAAAATTAAACCTAATTAATTAATACAATTTTATTTACAAAAATATAATGATTAATAATTAATGGTGAAGGAAAAGAAAAAGATAAAAATTGATTAAAACCCTAATTCTACAAATTTTAAATTTATTAAGAAAAATGTCAAAATTAATCCTAGAATTGAAAACTAAATTAATTAATGATTTTTATTTACAAAAATACTAAAATAAAATATATTTAAATTTTTATGACTTTCTGATTTTTTTGTTATTTTTATATTTTTATGAAAATAAATTAGTTTAAAGAATTAAAGAGAAATTAATTAAAACAAATAAAATAGAAAAATATAAAAAGGAATAAAAGAAGCAAACCATGGGGGGTTCTGTCCCCAGTTGGAGGTTAAATTCAGCATTTTTTGGCCCAATAGCCCTTGGCCTTGTTGACTTTCATGGAAGCGTGTGTACATGTTGACTGATGCCTAGGATGTTCTTCAAATCTCCACCCTTAGATTGCCTCCAGTGGCCATGTGGCACACCTGGATTAGGGGCGTATGATGGTCTTCAGGGAAGAAACTGCACAGGATGATATTAGGAAAAATATTATTGAAAGGGAGGGGGACCTGGGGTTCGAACCCAGGTCCCAGAGGTTACCAATACTACGCTTGACCAGTGGAGCTATGAACGCGCTTTGAATATATAATAGCAAATAAATATCATAAGATAAAACAAGCGTTAGTGGCTGATTTTAGCGCGACATTTAAACGAGCCAACCATGCCTTGCCACCTAGTCTTCTTCTTCCTCGTTTGCTTTTTACCTGAAACATAAAAAGAATTAGCGGGGGTTTTAAACCCCCCCCAAAATATGCCCTTTTCAAAAATAGCGATTAGGCCATCTTGCTTCATAAATTGGGTGCGACTGTTGCATTCGATTCGTCCAAGTGTCCTGATTTTGACCATGGCCCTGAGATGTTCTAATTTTACAAGATGCGTAAACGCCCAATTCAAAACTTGAGGAACCCTAAAACATTCCAATGGCAATTTTCGTTACAAGCATTATTAGTCAAATTAAAGGTCACCATTAGTCTCAGAACCTTCATATTAGTCTAAATCAACAGTCAAAATGTATCAAAAATGCATGCATATTAGAATACGATTATGGCAAAGTTTTGAGAAAGCTTGACACCCATATACCAATTCTGGAGGTGTGGGGACTAGAAAACGATTCAGGAAGCTTCCTTGACGCTTTTGCAAGCTATTAGGATTGTTACTTTGCCTTGAAAAGCCTTGGAACCACGTTTTCAGTTTTCAATTTTTTTCACAAAAACTCAAACTTGGTTCTTGATGTGTGGCGCAGCATTCAGGTCCTTGGCTCTAGGGTTTGCATGAGTATAAGTATTGGAACGACTAGGGTTGAGTTTTTGGTCCAAAAAATCAAAGCATTGATGTAGAGAATATATGATTTTCATGGCATAATTTTTCAATCTTTTTCATGCATATTTGATTCCAATCATGGCAAATCACATTGATTCTTTCTATATCTGATCATGCACGAATCTTGAGTGTATTTCATGCATAAAAAGATTTAAAAAGCTTGCTTTGGTATTTTTCACATATTTTAATTAATTAAATGAATTATTAGCAATTAAAAATTCAAATAAATAAATAAAAATGATGAATAACTTCCCTTTGGGACAAATGGTCGTGCACATGCTTGGAATGATGAATCTTGGAAGGAAATATGGCCCATTAGCAATTTTAAGACATTTGAAGCAAAGTTGACTTTTCAAAATATCCAAAAATTTCCCAACTTCCACAAGGCATATCTTGCTCAATTTTTAAGCTTTGCTCATGTTCTTGGACATTTTGGAAAGGTCTTGAAGTCCTCTAACCAATACCTTTAGTCCCATGTCATTTTGATTTACCAATCTCAAGTTATGGCCTTTGACTTAAAGTCCCTTTTTGTTGACTTTTGAAAATGACCTATAATGTTGAGATTGATAACTTTTTGTGAGAGCATTTCTTGGACTTGAAGTGTGAAGAGGAGTTGTAGGAAATGTATTTATCTTCACAATGAGCTTTGGATGGGATTTTTCTGATAAATCATGTGAAAGTTATGCCTTGGTCAAGTTACAGTTGACTTTTTCAACTGTCCAAATATGGAAACTTTTGCATCTTGAGACTTTTTGAGCCAAGCTTTGAGAATCATGATCAAGCATTGATCAAATGATGTTTATGGCTTCAAAATAAGATGTTGACCAAAAATTTGAACTTTTGACTGTCAAATGACCATTTTGCCCCTACAGTTGAATGTAGTGCAATTAGGGTTTTTGACTGTGCAATTTTGTGCTGTAAGTCTTGAGACTTGGTATGAGAATGCTTGACCATGTTTGTAGGCATGTGGGAGTTGATTGGACCCTTGGAAACTTCATTTTCTTTGTCAGAACCAAAACCCTAGTTTTTGACTGTTAGGAGGCTCTTGAACTGTGCAACCCTTGGGGAATTTTGAAGCTTTGACTTGGCAAATTTTTGAAGAATATGGGAGGGAAAATTTTGGGGTACAACAGTTGCCCCTGTTCAATCTTCTTAGACCTGAGGATGCAGATTGGCTGACGTGCCTTTCGTAATCCGAAGGTAGAAGATGATTGAACACTAGAGTGCCCAAAAATTTGCGCTCACATAGTAGTGTGATGGGGGAATGGGCTTATAGATGCCATTTGGAGATCGATGGATAGGATGATGGGCTTATAGATGCCATGCTAAGACGTGTTGGATAGGTGGATGGGCTTATAGATGCCATCTGGATGTTGATCGCGTAAGAGATTCCTTAGCGAGAACTTGCGTACCTGCAAAAGACAATGATTACCTGACCTGTTAC
This sequence comes from Vicia faba, assembly GCA_948472305.1. Taxonomy (NCBI): domain Eukaryota; kingdom Viridiplantae; phylum Streptophyta; class Magnoliopsida; order Fabales; family Fabaceae; genus Vicia; species Vicia faba. Next base: position 1,602,724,868 of record OX451739.1, read on the forward strand.
AGGAGCTGGTCTTCAGATTCTTTGTATAGATGTGTCCTGACTGGTTACAGGAGCTGGATCTGGATCTTCAAAAGGTGATGAATGAACCAGGGATGGTTACTACCTCAACAGGAACGGTGAGAGAACCTTGGCCGATTACTACCTCAACAGGAACGCTGAGAGAATCTTGGGCGACTTCTACCTCAACAGTAACGTTGAGAGAATCTGAGGACGATTACTACCTCCGCAGTAACGGGGAGAGAACCAAAGGCGACTTCAACCTCAACAGTAATCATTGAGAGAATCTTGGACGACTTCAACCTCAACAGTAACGCTGAGAGAATCTGGGGACGATTACTACCTCCGCAGTAACGGGGAGAGAACCATAGGCGACTTCAACCTCAACAGTAATCATTGAGAGAATCTTGGACGACTTCAACCTCAACAGTAACGCTGAGAGAATCTAAGGACGATTACTACCTCCGCAGTAACGGGGAGAGAACCAAAGGCGACTTCAACCTCAACAGTAATCATTGAGAGAATCTTGGATGACTTCAACCTCAACAGTAACACTGAGAGAATCTGGGGACGATTACTACCTCCGTAGTAACGGGGAGAGAACCATAAGCGACTTCAACCTCAACAGTAATCATTGAGAGAATCTTGGACGACTTCAACCTCAACAGTAACGCTGAGAGAATCTGGGGACGATTAATACCTCCGCAGTAACGGGGAGAGAACCATAGGCGACTTCAACCTCAACAATAATCATTGAGAGAATCTTGGACGACTTCAACCTCAACAGTAACGCTGAGAGAATCTGGGGACGATTACTACCTCCGCATTAACGGGGAGAGAACCATAGGCGACTTCAACCTCAACAGTAATCATTGAGAGAATCTTGGACGACTTCAACCTCAACAGTAACACTGAGAGAATCTGGGGAAGATTACTACCTCCGCAGTAACGGGGAGAGAACCATAGGCGACTTCAACCTCAACAGTAATCATTGAGAGAATCTTGGACGACTTCAACCTCAACAGTGACGCTGAGAGAATCTGGGGACGATTACTACCTCCGCAGTAACGGGGAGAGAACCATAGGCGACTTCAACCTCAACAGTAACGCTGAGAGAATCTTGGGCGACTTCTACTGAGTCTTTATCAGGAAAATCTATTAGGGGTCGATTTAGATGGACTAGAGAAGGCCTTGGACTGGATAAGAAACAGTAAAATCTTAGGGTCGATTTAACTGAACCGGTCTAGGTCTTGAAATCTTCAACTAGATAAGAAACAAGGAGATCTTAGGGTCGATCTGACTGAACCAGAGAAGGCCTTGGACTGGATAAGAAACAGTAAAATCTTAGGGTCGATTTAACTGAACCGGTCTAGGTCTTGAAATCTTCAACTGGATAAGAAACAGGGAGATCTTAGGGTCGATCTGACTGAACCAGAGAAGGCCTTGGACTGGATAAGAAACAGTAAAATCTTAGGGTCGATTTAACTGAACCGGTCTAGGTCTTGAAATCTTCAACTGGATAAGAAACAGGGAGATCTTAGGGTCGATCTGACTGAACCAGAGAAGGCCTTGGACTGGATAAGAAACAGTAAAATCTTAGGGTCGATTTAACTGAACCGGTCTAGGTCTTGAAATATCTTCAACTGGATAAGAAACAGGGAGATCTTAGGGTCGATCTGACTGAACCAGAGAAGGCCTTTGACTGGATAAGAAACAGAGAAATCTTAGGGTCGATTTAACTGAACCGGTCTAGGTCTTGAAATATAGCTAAGAACTTAGCTGGATCTTTCCTGAAAGGTAAAGGTCAGTCATATGCATGGCATGATATGAATCAAGCGATGATGTTCTCAACATAAATGAGATTCGTGAGATATGATGTGTATTATGCATGCTATAATGTATGAAAATGTGATATTTATGAATGTATGTTTTCGTCTTAGGAAAATAAATCCTTGACGGGTGTCGGGAAGTCATTCCTGGGCTGATGTTGGAGCCTAGATTTTTTTTTGCCTCCGCTGGGGATGATAGTTGCAAGAATACCGTTAGGAGAAGATAACTCCGTTGGGGAATAAACTTGGCGAATAGATTACTCTGTGGGGAGAAAAGTACTCTAACGATCTTGCTGGGAAGCAATACCCTGTGGGGAGAGAGGTACTTTGTTGAGTTGTTGATAATAACTTGCTGGGGATACCCTTGTGGTGTTGGAAGTGTTAATAGACTTCGCTGGGGATAAGAAGACTTCGTCGAGGACGCTCTTTCCGTGGCTTTTGGCTGAGGATAACCCAGTTATATCCTGGTAAGGAAATAACTCTTTGAATAAAGCCGGGGGACGCGTTCGTGCCCTGCGAGGATAAGCTTCCAGAATCTACTGGGGATAAGCTTACTGGTTGGGGAGATGATTCCAACTTTCCTGGGGGAGCTGGATTGGACTCTCCTGGGGAAGTTTTGAACTGTAATTTTTGTAAGTTGAAAGAGGGAACCTATGTAGGGTTTCCTGGTGATGAGCTCGTGTAAAACCACATCTTGGAAAGAAGGACACCTGTATAGGGTTGACTGATGACGAGTCCGTGTAAGACTACGTCTGGAGCTTGAGAAGGGAACCTGTGTGGTAAAACTGCATTCTGGAAGAGGTAAAACCTGGGTAGGGTTTCTGATGACGAGTCCGTGTAAAACTGCATCTTTGGGGAGATAGAACCTGTGTAGGGTTTCTTCGGGATAAGCTCGTGTAAAACTTCTTGATGAACCGGGGTAAGGTTACTGCGGGGTAAGTTCGTATAAAACTTCTTGATGAACCGGGGTAAGGTCATCTTGAGATAAGTCCGTGTAAGACTTCTGGAGGAACCGGGGTAAGGTTACTGCAGGATAAGTTCGTGTAAAACTTTTGCGAAACCGGGGTAAGGTTACTGCAGGGTAAGTTCGTGTAAGACTTCTGGATGAACCGGGGTAAGGTTTCTTGTGGAGGGTGCGTCCGTGTAAGACTTCGTCTGAAAATTGAGAAGGAACCGGTGTAGGGTTACCTTGATGATAAGTCCGTGTAAGACTTTTTCTGAAAGAAAGGGAACCGGTGTAGGGTTGCCTGTGGATGAGTCCGTGTAAGACTTTGTCTGAAGTTTGAGAAAGAACCGGTGTAGGGTTGCCTGTTGGTGATTAAGTGGATGATCGTCCTGTTTGGTTTCGGATGTTAACCCACGATCTGGAATTTGTAAAGGTAGATAGTAATCGTCTTTGTATTAACCTTTCCCTGGTGCTTTGGTAGACAGAGCAACTGGATCGCCTGGACGACTCATTATTGCCCCTGTTTCTGAGGTGGGAGAGGAAGACCTGTGAGGCGCTGATAGTTGTTGATGGACCAACCTTCTTGTGGTAGGCAGGTGACAAGATGACAGGACATAGTCGTACGCTTTGATCCCTAACTTTTGCCTGGACCGCCCTTTCGGGTTTTCAGTCCACCGGGATACCCATTTTTGCCCAAGCCGCCTTTGCAGGTTTTCGACTTGCCGGGTGTACAGATTTTTTTCATTTCACCCCTTCATTTTGCCCGAAACCTTTTGGTTCGCCGGTAAGCCCTTATATTTGCCTAGGTGTGTCAACCTAGCGGGTCTTTGATTACGCGTAGTATTTTTTCCGACTATGTCCATGCTCTCAGGATGTAGGGAGGTGCCCCTGTTATTGTGTTGCCACGCTACCAGAAGATGTTTGGTCATGCAAGATTTGTTGCTGGGAATTCATGTCCAATGCCCCAAGTGGCTCAGGCGGAGGTTTGCCCCTGGCTGTTTGGCATCTTGAGAGATTCCTTGAATCTTGACTGGACTGCCCAAGATGATGGACAATGATCATGTCATGCCCCTTGGTTGGGAGTGCTTTTGTTCATCAGATATTCTTCGTGCGAGCTTCTATGTTGTTCAAACAAATAGTCGTATGCAAACAAAGTTATGTTAAAAATGCAAAGCTTATGTCTGTTTCGAAGTTTTTGGAAATGCAGTTTTTTTAATAAAACAAGTGAGTTCTTTTGTAAACTGTGATGTCAAACTCGTTATTTTATTGTGAGCCTTAAGGAGTCAGGATACCTTTGTAACAGTATGCTTTCGAACTAACCCATGCTTCAGCTAGGACTTTTTAGGGTTGTAACATGGCCTGGTTCACGGTTTAAGAAACAAAGGATAAAGGCTCAAATTTTATTTGTACCCACCCGCTCTTCGTGATGTTCTTCAATCCTAAACTCAGCTGATCGTGCGTTAGACCTTATTTGAGTTTTTTGTCCTGATATTCCTGTGATGGTTCGGATGTTGATAGTTTATTTTGAATAGGCAGTCATTCCTTTTTGTTATTGAGGGTTTGTATGACCTCTTTCTTTTTGATTTCGCTATCCCTAAATTTTGCTTGAACTGTTTCTTTTGTGATTACAGTCAGCGGGATGCCCCAGTTTTGTAAGTCTCCTTCATAGGTTTTGACTTATTGGGTTTTTATTTTTGAGATATAATGACTGCCTGTCTTTATGATTATTCGGAACCATCACTGTCTTTTGTTTTGTAAGGACTTCTTTGGTGCCATTCGTTATGCACTTGGATCAACTGAGAGAACTACCCTGCCCCAGGTTATGATTAAGGGTTTCAATTTTCGAAAAGAAAAACTCCTACTTCTTTGGCTCAGAGGGGTTGACGAGGGATTATCTTCCTTATAACTCCAGTGTTTAGGAATTGAAACAATGCCTGTACCTCATCAGCGGGGTCTGTTCAAAAGCATACTGTAGATTATGGTATCGTCTTCGTCATCCTCCCTCAAGAGGCTTAGAATTATTAATTGAGAGTTTGCACATCATAAAAAATGAAAGCAGTTTGAATATAGCGAATGCGAATATATTGATTCAAAACAGACATATGTGATGCATTGATAAAGTAATAAAATTTGCTATGACAATAATTGTTCGAACAATCAAAGAAAAACACAACTTGAACATTTGAATGAACAAAAGTATTCTTGTCTCAGGGCTTGTTACTTCAAATGGTGAATCTTGCAGGGATAGTAGAAACATTCAGCCTGACCCACTTGGGTGAAATCCACTGCTCCTTCATTAATCAGATCCTGGACTTTGTTCTTCAGAGCCCAACAGTCAGCAGTGTCATGTCCAGGACTATCAGAGTGGTATGCACATCTTCTGTCGGAATGATAGTTAGGAGCAGAGATGTTGGGGTTCCGGGGAGGAGCCCTTAGTGTAATCAGATTCAACCTCAATAGGTGTTGCAAGGCTTGAAACAGCGGCATGTTAAGCTGGGTGAATTGCCTCTTGGACCTGCTTGGCTTACTCTGATCCACCTGTTGCTCTGGGTGAGGTTGATGTTGGGCTTGTGAAGTGGTAGCAACTTGGAGGGGTCTGTTCTTCACCATACCAGACTCTTGTCCTCTTGGAAGCTGATCAAAGACCTGGTCCCTGACTCGGACTGGTTGCTTCATATTGAATCTGTCTTGGTGGAGTTGACTGATCATGGTCCTCAACTCTTCTTGCTCCCGAGCTAAACCTTGGATGAGAGCCCTTTTCCCCAGCATCTGGGTTTTCATTGTATCTACCTCAGTTTGTAGACGTTTCAGCCGTTCGTCTTTGTCATCTTCGGGACCTTTCTTGGCCAAATTCCCCATGAGGAGTGTCCTCAACTCTTCCTGCCCCTTGGATAGGCTTAGGAAGATCTCCCTGAACTGGGTCTCTTGAGCATGAAGACCCTGGTTATCTTGTTGGGAATCCATTGCTGAAATAAACAGCGAAGAAGGTAAGTGACCTGTCAAAAAAGAGTACCTGTAATGCAACGATATGTGTGATATGCATGCAATGTTTTCAAGGATCTCACGGGGTAGACAAGAAAAATTGTTAGAATTTGAAACCGGTAGCTTGATTGAAGGAACTTCCTGTTGTTGAGAGTCCTTCTTCAAGGGTCAAGGCTCACCATATCTAGTGGGTCATAGCCCCTGACAACTTTGTCTAGAGGAAAATAAATCCTCTTTGCCCCTTGCTGGACAGTTGGTTCATCATGACCTGCATCACAAGCCCTTGAGATCCTTGAAATGGGTTAGTCTTCATGCAGGATGCATGCAATAGTATGATGTTATGCTATGCATGGAGTGATGTAAGTAGGCCCTGTAATGAGTCCCAATTAAGGACTGTTAACAAAATCTGTAAGAAACTCAGTAAACCCTGTTATGAGTCCTAATTAAGGACTATAAACAAAACCTACAAGAAACTCAAGTGTCAGATAACAAGCATGCAAATAGTCAAGTTGGAAGGCACACAAGTCACACAAGAGAAGTCCTTAGAGTTTAGGCCAGCATGGGGTCTAGGTATTACCCTCTTTCAGTTTGTTGGTTCATACCTGTCCTATCAGAAGTAACCGGGTTCTTAGAGGATCCCAATATCATTGACTACCCTCAATCAGTCATAACTCCAGCATCGCAATCTTTTCTTGCAGCCAGAACCATCACGAGAGTTTAGCCTCGATGGGTGTAGCATACTGCTACTGTTCTATTGGCCAAGTTGTGTCATTTAAGGTTCTAAGGTCTGTTGGTGCTTAATGACTCCTCAGAAGACCCATATTCTCCTCGTTACAACACAAGGGATATCGGTACAGACTAAGGCGCCACACCAATGTAGCCACTGCTTCACCCATGTCGGTCTACGCCGGACAGGTCCCTCACAGCTTATGCTACCTAAATAGGGTATCCCCATATCCGGGTTAGGATCTATGTAACTCCCATGCAACCCACAATTTAAAGCAAACAAGTCAAAACAATTGAAAACACAGTGATCTTAGTCCTAAGGTACACCTCACTTTAAAAGTTTAGTCCCCAGCAGAGTCGCCAGTTCTGTGATCGGTGGATCTGGAACTGACTGTTTAACGCTGGATCGCGAAATGTCGCGGAAGCAAGAGTCGCCACCGTCTTTTATTTTCTCCAAATGGAAAGGACAAAAGCACAGAAAAATTCCTTATAGAGATTGTTTCTCGGTTCGGGAAGTAGATTATAGAAAGGGAAGGTGTTATCACCCTTTCTATCCATGGTTATCCATGGGCTCTTAGATACTTGCTCATTTGTGTTTTCAAAAATGGTTTGTTTGCTTTTCAATTGTGGGTTTAAAAAGTTTCTTTGAAAATTTCAGTTCGACTCTTGTATCAGTCCTCAAGAGTGTTTGAAAAGTTGCTTTCGAAAGCTTTTTGAAAAGGTGTCGGTGTGAAAAGTATTTTGAATTTTTGTTTGAAATTAGAGCAAGTATCTAGAGTCGTCTACCTACCCTAAGGAATCCGTCTGTGTAAATGTCCTTAAAGTAGTGACATCCCACCATTGAGAGGTAGGTAGCACCACCGTTGGAGGTATTCGGGTCAATTCGAGGTTCGGGACATGGTGATCACCAGAGCAATGGGAAGACACCTTAGAAGCTACCCTCATGCCAGGTTCCCGGATCATGAGGACTTACTAAGACATCCTCTACTCGACGATCACCTTTCGAGAGGCAAGGCAACAGTGAAGCGTACCCTAGGGGTGGTGTGTGATTTGTGTGTCATGTTCATTTATTTTTGTCTTGTCAGGTATGGGTGACCTACGCGTTGTTTTTATTTTGTCATTCATTCTTGCATGCAATTATTAACAGTTAAAAAAGTTGCGGAAAATTAAAGTTCCTAAACTATTACAAAGGCGCGGGTCCACATCGCCAAATTAAATCCAGGACCCGATTTGACATAAAATAAAGATGCGAGAAATTATAAAATGTCTGATTTACACGGCTTTGGGAGAATTACATTAATATTTAAAAGAAGGAAATAAATGCGCGAATTGGAATTATTAGCGAATGCGAGGGCGTTGGACCCTTTTTAATGAAATTAAATTATTATTAACAAATTAATTAAAATAAAATAAAAATAAATTTTTTTTTGAGGTTTTTTGTATTTATGGATTTTTAATAAGAGAATGAAATTAAGAAATTAACCCTAATTCTAGTTATTTTTAATTTATTAAGAAAAGCATTAAAATTTAACCTAAAATTAAACCTAATTAATTAATACAATTTTATTTACAAAAATATAATGATTAATAATTAATGGTGAAGGAAAAGAAAAAGATAAAAATTGATTAAAACCCTAATTCTACAAATTTTAAATTTATTAAGAAAAATGTCAAAATTAATCCTAGAATTGAAAACTAAATTAATTAATGATTTTTATTTACAAAAATACTAAAATAAAAATATATTTAAATTTTTATGACTTTCTGATTTTTTTGTTATTTTTATATTTTTATGAAAATAAATTAGTTTAAAGAATTAAAGAGAAATTAATTAAAACAAATAAAATAGAAAAATATAAAAAGGAATAAAAGAAGCAAACCATGGGGGGTTCTGTCCCCAGTTGGAGGTTAAATTCAGCATTTTTTGGCCCAATAGCCCTTGGCCTTGTTGACTTTCATGGAAGCGTGTGTACATGTTGACTGATGCCTAGGATGTTCTTCAAATCTCCACCCTTAGATTGCCTCCAGTGGCCATGTGGCACACCTGGATTAGGGGCGTATGATGGTCTTCAGGGAAGAAACTGCACGGGATGATATTAGGAAAAATATTATTGAAAGGGAGGGGGACCTGGGGTTCGAACCCAGGTCCCAGAGGTTACCAATACTACGCTTGACCAGTGGAGCTATGAACGCGCTTTGAATATATAATAGCAAATAAATATCATAAGATAAAACAAGCGTTAGTGGCTGATTTTAGCGCGAAATTTAAACGAGCCAACCATGCCTTGCCACCTAGTCTTCTTCTTCCTCGTTTGCTTTTTACCTGAAACATAAAAAGAATTAGCGGGGGTTTTAAACCCCCCCAAAATATGCCCTTTTCAAAAATAGCGATTAGGCCATCTTGCTTCATAAATTGGGCGCGACTGTTGCATTCGATTCGTCCAAGTGTCCTGATTTTGACCATGGCTCTGAGATGTTCTAATTTTACAAGATGCGTAAACGCCCAATTCAAAACTTGAGGAACCCTAAAACATTCCAATGGCAATTTTCGTTACAAGCATTGTTAGTCAAATTAAAGGTCACCATTAGTCTCAGAATCTTCATATTAGTCTAAATCAACAGTCAAAATGTATCAAAAATGCATGCATATTAGAATACGATTATGGCAAAGTTTTGAGAAAGCTTGACACCCATATACCAATTCTGGAGGCGTGGGGACTGGAAAATGATTCAGGAAGCTTCCTTGACGCTTTTGCAAGCTATTGGGATTGTTACTTTGCCTTGAAAAGCCTTGGAACCACGTTTTCAGTTTTCAATTTTTTTCACAAAAACTCAAACTTGGTTCTTGATGTGTGGCGCAGCATTCAGGTCCTTGGCTCTAGGGTTTGCATGAGTATAAGTATTGGAACGACTAGGGTTGAGTTTTTGGTCCAAAGAATCAAAGCATTGATGTAGAGAATATATGATTTTCATGGCATAATTTTTCAATATTTTTCATGCATATTTGATTCCAATCATGGCAAATCACATTGATTCTTTCTATATCTGATCATGCACGAATCTTGAGTGTATTTCATGCATAAAAAGATTTAAAAAGCTTGCTTTGGTATTTTTCACATATTTTAATTAATTAAATGAATTATTAGCAATTAAAAATTCAAATAAATAAATAAAAATGATGAATAACTTCCCTTTGGGCCAAATGGTCGTGCACATGCTTGGAATGATGAATCTTGGAAGAAAATATGGCCCATTAGCAATTTTAAGACATTTGAAGCAAAGTTGACTTTTCAAAATATCCAAACATTTCCCAACTTCCACAAGCTATATCTTGCTCAATTTTTAAGCTTTGCTCATGTTCTTGGACATTTTGGAAAGGTCTTGAAGTCCTCTAACCAATGCCTTTGGTCCCATGTCATTTTGATTTACCAATCTCAAGTTATGGCCTTTGACTTAAAGTCCCTTTTTGTTGACTTTTGAAAACGACCTATAATGTTGAGATTGATAACTTTTTGTGAGAGAATTTCTTGGACTTGAAGTGTGAAGAGGAGTTGTAGGAAATTTCTTTATCTTCACAATGAGCTTTGGATGGGATTTTTCTGATAAACCATGTGAAAGTTATGCCTTGGTCAAGTTACAGTTGACTTTTTCAACTGTCCAAATATGGAAACTTTTGCATCTTGAGACTTTTTGAGCCAAGCTTTGAGAATCATGATCAAGCATTGATCAAATGATGTTTATGGCTTCAAAATAAGATGTTGACCAAAAATTTGAACTTTTGACTGTCAAATGACCATTTTGCCCCTACAGTTGAATGTAGTGCAATTAGGGTTTTTGACTGTGCAATTTTGTGCTGTAAGTCTTGAGACTTGGTATGAGAATGCTTGACCATGTTTGTAGGCATGTGGGAGTTGATTGGACCCTTGGAAACTTCATTTTCTTTGTCAGAACCAAAACCCTAGTTTTTGACTGTTAGGAGGCTCTTGAACTGTGCAACCCTTGGGGAATTTTGAAGCTTTGACTTGGCAAATTTTTGAAGAATATGGGAGGGCAAATTTTGGGGTACAACAGTTAGTCTAATGAAATATGCATGCGATGTCATGATGCATGATGTCATGATAAAAGCACACCACAGGTATCATAGATAGCAAACATGTTAAGGGCAAACAAGTCACACAATAGCCCTTAAATTTCAGGCTGGCATGAAGTTTAGGTACTACCCTCTTGCAGTTTAGTTACTTCAACCTGTCCTAGTAATAGTAACCGGGTTCTAGAGGTTCTCAATATCACTGACCATCCTCTATCGGTCATAGTTTCAGCTTAGCAATCTTTTCTTGCGGCCGAAACCATCGCGAGAGTATGGTCTCAATGAGTGTAGCATATTGCTACTTTCTATGTCCAAGTTGATCAATTATAGGTTCTAAGGTCAATTGATGCTTAATGACCCTTTAGCAGCCCCATACTCTCCGTGTTCCTCCACTAGGGGTATCGATACCAACTAATGTGTCACACCAACGTAGCTACTACTTCAACCGTATCGGTCTACGCCGTACAGTTCCCTCATAGTCTATTGCTACTTACCTAAAAGGTATCCCCAGATCTGGGTTAGGATCTATAGTAACTCCGATACAAAGCCCACAAAGATAAAGCAAACAGATCAAACAATTGAAAACAATATGATGAACTAATCCTAAGGTACACCCCACTTATTAATTCCCCAGCAGAGTCTCCAGTTCTGTGATACGGTGGTCAGAACTGGGACGTGTTTCCCTTTTTTAAGGAATTGCTGGTTTGTGTTTTGCGTTTGTGTTTGCAAAATGTCGCGGTAAGCAATAGTCGCCACCGACTTTTATTTTATCCAACAAGGAAAGGAAAAAAGCACAGAAAAATTCCTTTTTTGATATATTTCTAAGTACGGGGGGGTAAATTATAGAAAGGGAAGGTATTATCACCCTTTCTATCCGTAGTTATCTATGGGCTCTTAGGTACTTGCTCATCATTTTCAAAATTGTTCTCTTTGTGTTTGTGTGCTTTGAAAAGTTTTTGTTTTGACTTTGATTTAACTCTTGCTTCTCTCTTCAAGAGTGTAATGAAGTATTTTTTTTAAAAACTTTGTTTGTAAAGGAGTGTAAGTGTAAAAAAGTTTATTTTGATTGAGCAAGTACTTAAGAACTAATCTACCTACTCAAAAAAAGAATCGCTCTGTATTCGTTTCCTTTAGATAGTGCTATCCTACTATTAGGGAGTAGGTAGCACCGTCGTTAGAGTTTAAGGATCAATTCGAAAAGGGACGTACGATCACTAAAGCAATGTTAGGACGTCTTAGTAGTAACCCTAATGTCTTAGATCAATTATCCGAGGCAACAATATCCGAGGCAACCTTTCCGAGGAAACTATGATCTTTGGACAAAAGGATGACCACTAAAGCATCCTATACTCAATGACCGTTTACCGAAGGCAACCAAGTGGGAGTGTACCCTAGGAGTGCGCATGTGCGAGTGATTCAATTTCAGATTATTTATCTTTGCACATTTTAGGGTTATCTAACTGTTTCAAAGTTTTACATACATTCTTGTCATGCAACCCTAATCATACATCTAACAGTTTAATATTTGCAGAATTTGAAGTGCGGAAATTAAACTAAGCTATTACAAGGCTTCAGGTATTTACATAGCCAAAAACAAACCCTTAAAAATTAAAGCGGTAAATGTAAATAAATGTCTTAATTAAACTATTACAAACTGTAGACAGTTACATCAATATGATAAATAATAAAAATAAAGCGCGCGGGGAAAGTTAAGATCGGGAAGAAATTAGGGTTTTGACCCTTCTATCCTAATGAAAAGAGAAAATGTTTTTGTTGTTTTTTAATATTTTTTAAAGAAAAGAACTTAGGTTTTAAAAATAAATGTACAAATTAATTAGTGATTAAATTAATTAATAAAAATAATTACATGACCTAATTTTGGTTTTTTGGTTATTTTTGAGAAAAAAGAAAATGTGATTAAATTAGAAATAAAACCTATTTGCTCTAATTAATTTTAATTATGTACAAAAAAGAAATTAAAGTTATCTAAATTAACAGACCTAATTTAATTAATTAATTTTTTAATAAAAATAAAATCTAGACCTAATTTATGAAAAGTAATATTTTTGTGATTTTTTTTGATAAAAGAAAATAATTAATTGGTTAGTAAATAAAATAAATTAATTAAATGGAATAAAATAAAAAAACATAGAGAAAGAAATTTGGGCCTGAGTTCAGCAGTTTTGGGGGTGTGAGAAGCATTTTCTGGGCCCAAAAGAGTGAGGTTCGTTTGACCTTCCAGATCACTTGCTTCTGCGTTGACTAGGCTCCATGGTGCTCCTCCATTGCTGGCCATCAGATATGGATCTCAAGCCACTTGGCAACCTGGATTATGAGGACGTATGGTGGATATTGGCTTTGCATACGCATGTGATTGCCTGAAGGAAAATAATTTGAGAAAAGTGGGGGACCTGGGGTTCGAACCCAGGTCCTGGAGAAATTACCAATGCTACACTCACCACTGCACCACTTGTATTAGTTTGTACATATAATGAATAATAATAATAATATATAAAAACAAGAATTAGTGGAGGATGTCAAAAAAACGCGCGCTAGGGTTTGAATGTCCCAATAGGAATATGACACGCAGGCGTCTTCAACCTTGCACCGTTGGTAAAAGTGGAACACTTTTACCTATGGACATATGTCTGTAGCTATAGGCCTGCACATTCTCAAAAGTCAACACAAGCATGTTAAATAACAATGAAGGCCATGGATAGCTTCGTCTAGTCTTGCTGAACACATTGGTGGCCTTTTCATGGCCTAATTTTGCCTGCACACAGAGTTCCCAAATCGAAGCAAGAAACCCTAGCCATGGTGAAATCTTGTACAGGGCACATAAATGAAATTAAACGATGCAGAAAGCTTGCAAATGTTCTATGGATCAACAATATATAACTATTTCATGCTAACAATGTCCATATCATGAAATTCGAATTCAAAAAAGAAGAGGTGTCGTGATGGACTTACAGTGAGATGTAGGGGCTGGAAACGCTTGCTTTTGATCGCTTTAGCTTTCTTACACTCCCAAGAATCGATTGGGATAGCTAGAAGGCCTTGAGGATGCCTAGAAATAGGAATTTGTGTTTACACTTTCTTGGTATTTTTTCAAGTTTTGCTCTGGTTCATACGCCTCCCTCTAACCTAGTTTTGAGCCTGCCTCGCTTCTATATGTATCAAGGAATGGATTAGGGTTGATAACTGATGTCAATCTTCCTCCATCAATGAATTGGATCTTGATTTGATACACCTTAAAAATATTTCAAAAAATGTTCTAATTCAATCTTTTTGTACACACCATGCCTTGATACGAATTTGACCTGATGCTAGCTGGACATTAAGACAAGAATCATGTAAAAAATCTTTAGTTTTCAATACTTTGGATTTTATATGATTTATTTTGATTAAAATTGATTTAAATCAAATAAAAATAAAAATAAAAATAAAAACATGATAATGACAAGTGTCAAGGTCTAGAGCTTGTGGACTATGTTGCCAACTCAAAACAAGTGAAAAAGATTGGGCCCATTTGGCAAAATTTGAAGTTTTAGGCATAGTTGACTTTTGGCAATTTTTCAAAAAGGGTCAACTTCACCAATGCATAACTTCCTCAATTTTGACTCTTTGCAGGTGTTCTTGGACTTTTTAGAAATCTTAAGATGTCCTATAATAAACCCTTTTGGTCTTATCTCAATTTGATATTCCATTCTCATGTATGAAGCTTTGAAAAGAAATGTGTTTTTGTTGACTTTCCAAAATGACCTATAATGTCCAAACTCATAACTTCTTGTGAGTGCATATTTTGAACTTGGGGGCTGAATATTGATTGTATAGAATTGAATCCTCTTCAAAATGAGCTTTTTATGGGTCATTTATCATAAAGTATGAGAAAGTTATGCTTGGTCAAAGTTGAGTTGACTTTTCCTACAAAACCCTAATTTAGCAACTTTTGGTTCTTGATGAATTATGAGCAATCCTTGATGAATCATGATCAAAACTTGATCAAATGATGAAATATACTTCAAAATGAGGATGTTGACCAAAAATCTTGAAGTTTGACTGTATGTGAGCCACAATTGACTTTTTCCCTAGCACAGTCGATTTTTAGGCCTTTGAGCAATTGACTGAGCAAACTTCCTCTGCAAGACTTGAAACTTGACATGGATGATCTTGATAACATATTAAGACATTGGTGAGCATTTTGGATCTCTTGGACTCAAGTATCTTTATGCAACATGAAACCCTAATTTGAGGTAGACTGTCTTAGGAGAGAGCTTGTCTGGCCAACCCTTGGACTACCTTGAGCAACTTGGGGATATTTCTTGAGATGTTTTGAGAAATATGGGAGGGAAAATTTTGGGGTAAAACACCTTCCCTTTGCATAACCAACCCCCGTACCTAGATTTTTCCCCTCATTTTTTTGGGTTTATTCTCTCTTTTCCCATTTCCTTTAGAAACAATAAAGCGTGATGGCGATTTTTATTTGATTTGTACGAGTTAAGTCCATCCAATGGCTTAGTATCAACATTTTTACCGCTACACAATAAGGTTGATTAGACTTATTGTGGATTGTTCTGTAATCAGTTTAGTTATGTGGATTAAGTCCTTGTTGAAGGCAAAATCATCCTTGAGGGGTAGACTGGAGTAACTTAGTTAACAAAGAACCATGATAAAAATCACCGTGTTCATTTACTGTTATGTTATAAGCTAACTTATTTTGTCACCAACAAAAATATTTTATTTGGTGAAACCCAATTCAAACCCCAATTTCTTGTGTTTCTCACACCTTCATCATTTACCCTTTCAGTTTCTTTACCATGATTTTGATACATGGCTAGATTTTTAAGTCTCAGGTCAGTTGGTCCATCTAATTCTGTTCTACTTCATAGTGTGATAACATTAGCATGACCTTTTGGGTTTGGTTGTGGTTGTCCAGGAAACGTGCCTGCAGGGGCAGTTGTAGCTGCTTGTTGTTGTGCCACTTGAGAAATATGTGTTTCTAGCATTTTATTGTGCGTGGTTAGGGCATCTACCTTGTTTGCTAATTGCTTAAGTTTTTCACTAGTGTGTACATTTTGATTCAGAAACTCCTTATTTTGTTAGGCTTGGGTAGCTATGATGTTTTTCATCAAGATTTCAAGGTTAGACTTCCTAGGAGCATTAGGAACATATGTAGAAACTTTTTGATACCCTGATGGTATGGTAGGAGCTTGGCCAGGTGCATATAATGCATTGTTGTTTTTGTACGAAACGTTTGGATGTTTCTTCCAACTTGGGTTATAGGTATTGGCATAAAGGTTACCATGAGCATAATTCACTTGGTCAGTGGGAATTCCTACAAAAGTTGACATTCGGGGGCAGCGTGCCCAGGAACTCCGTATATATCGCAGTTTGGGGTGAGTGTAGCCACGGTGGCTGCAGGGGTTATGGTCAAGTTCTTTATTCTTTAAGTAATAGAATCTACCTTGGCATTTACATGGTCAAGGTTGCTAATTTCGTACGTACATCCTTTTGGGCTTGATTATGGTTGTCCAGGAAACGTGCATGCAGGGGTAGCTGTAGCTGCTTGTTGTTATGCCACTTGAGAAATTTGTGTTTCTAGCATTTTATTGTGTGTGGTTAGGGCATCTACCTTGTTTGCTAATTGCTTAAGTTTTTCACTAGTGTGTACATTTTGATTCAGAAACTCCTTATTTTGTTGGGCTTGAGTAGCTATGAAGTTTTCCATCAAGATATCAAGGTTAGACTTCCTAGGAGCATTAGGAGCAGCTGTAACAACTTTTTTATATCCTGGTGGTATGGTAGGATCTTGGCCAGGTGCATATAATACATTGTTTTTTTTTTGTACGAAAAGTTTGGATGGTTCTTCCAACTTGGGGTATAGGTATTAGCATAAGGATTACCTTAAGAATAATTCACTTGGTCAGTGGGAATTCCCACCAAAAGTTGACATTCGGAGACAACGTGCCCAGGAACTTCACACATATCGCAGTTTGGGCGAGTGCAACCACGGTGGCTGCAGGGGTTATGGTCAAGTTCTCTATTCTTTGAGTAAGAGAATATACCTTGGCGTTTACATGGTCAAGGCTGCTAATTTCGTACATACTGACTTTCGTTTGAGCCTTCTCTACAAGAGGTCTTTCACTTCCCCATTGATAGTGATTTTGAGCCATACTTTCAATAAGCTGATAAGCATCTTGGTAAGGTTTATCCATTAGTTCACCACCAACAACTGCATCTACTGTCAATCTTGTGTTGTACAAGAGACCATTGTAAAAGGTATGAATAATTAGCCATTCTTCTAGACCGTGATGCGGACAAATTCTCATCATGTCTTTGTATCTCTCCCACGCTTCTAAAAGAGATTCATTGTTTTTTGTTTAAACCCATTGATTTGAGCTCTTAGCATAACCGTCTTGCTTGGTGGGAAATATCATGCTAAGAAAATTTTCTTCAAGTCGTCCGATGTAGTGACAAAGTTGGATGGTAGAGACTGGAGCCAAGCTCTAGATCTATCTCTTAAAGAGAAAGGGAAAAGACATAGTCTTATTACTTCGGGGCTGATAACATTTGTTTTCACTATGTTTGTGTACTACATAAACACTGACAAATGTAAGTTCGGGTCGTCCGTAGGACTACCAGAAAATTGGTTCAGTTGTACGACTGACAATAACGAAGGTTTCAAATCGAAATCATTTCGATCAATAGTAGAGGCAACAATGTTGTTGTATGGTTACTCCTATGATGGAACAACATAATACTTGAGAGAACGGTTTTGTGGTCCTTCGGCCATAACTGGTTCTGGTTCTGGAACTAATTCGGGAAAAGGAATATTAGGATCTGAAAGATTGTATTTAACAAGGAACTCGTTGATTCAGCGTTTTAAGTTAATAAAATGCTCGACTTCATCAATTGGTTTCTCAAATTCCTCGCCTTGAGAGTGAGTGCTTGGCATGCAATCAACAAATTAAAAGGAAATTTGTTGCCTTAGTCTATACTGCACAACAATGGAATCATAATATTGACTATAATAGTCCCTGACAATGGTGCCAAAAACTTGATCGTGACTTTATGAGTCTATCGGATTATCTAACTGCAAGTGCACAATCTATCGTGTAGTTTTAAAAGATATGGAACCCACAAGGACTAATAATCTAACTAATGTTATCAATTTTTGCTGTGTAAAGCTAAGACGAATGATTTCTTTGATTAATTGGAATTAAAACTAAAGCTAAAGTAAATTAGAAAATATGATAATAAAGAGAGGCCGAAATATGTATTTCGCATACCTCAGGGACTTTGTAACTGGTTGGCTTATATTAATGTTAAAAACATATTTAGTAGAAAATATCAGTTTAAAGACTAAACCCCATACTCTCGCGCTATTGAATAAATCCATGTTCCTTAGCCATGATATTTTGCTCTCGCTCGCCCATTTCAATTAAGGAACGTATTTTGAAAACTGAACAAGTCCTAATCGATACCTAAGACATTCTCGCCCTCCTTAGGATTGATGCCTTGTTCCTACTATCTGGTTCGACCCTCACGCTCTCGCAGTTCCGATTCGAACCTTATTTGATTTTCACTCTTGTGACAAAACTTTTAATTAAAATTAGAAACAAAGACCAAAATAAAATTTTCAATAAGGTTTAAGCCAACTTTGTTACCGAGTCCTGTCGAAAATGGCGATCTTCATATACCAGACTCAAGTATATTTAGCTAGATATGCTATTAGTTGAAAATGAATTGAACATAACAATTTCTATTAAGAACAACATGGAAATTAAATCATCAATGACAATAATAATAAAACAATAAATAATAACATGTAGAAGCCGAAATAAAAGAAACTGTAATTGCTTTCGAATATGCTGACAAGATTAACGATCCAAGAATACAAGCAAATCCTAAAGCTAAGTTTGTCATATTCCCTAATGAGAGTGATTATCACTTTTAAAAGTAAATGCTGAAGATTCAATTTAACAGAGCTTCACCTTTAGCTTGGATACCTCTAACTAGACATGAACATGCCTTATATAGTGTATTTCAGCTGCCCTACTACCTTCTGGACATTTAGAAGCTATTGAGAAAAAGTAGGAAAGTGGGCAAGAGTGATTCCATCTCACTTTCACGTATTCTATCATTCCAGTCAAATGGAAAACGCCACTATGCTCATAGAGAATTCCATGAGCTTTAATGAGCTATGATTATGTGGCTGGAGTGATGGTGGACGCTAATAGGGCCATGGCGAACGCCATGTAGTAGAATCTTGTATTTTTGCACTTTTCTTTACCACATTGCTTCCTTTTCCACTTCCTGGGCACATATGTTCCATAAATAAGCAATTACCTGAAATGCAAACATAACGAGACATAAGGACAGTGAAATATAGCAAAATAACAGTAAATCATATATGAAATGAGTCTAAAAACATGATGCATTTTCACGCTATCATAATACACAACTCGTGTTCTGGAAGCTTTGAAACAAGAAATGAGACCTCTATTTATAGGCAAGAAAAATGCCCAAAACAGAAATTTCATTTAGTGAATTTGACAATTGACTAATCTATTAGACTTTTATTATAACCGATTAAATATTGAAAAAGCAGCAGTTGTTGTTCATTTAAAAGGAAAGAAAATATTCCTAGTTGTTGTACATCATCAAGGCTCTGTCTAATTAACTTGGGGATTAAGTTTGAGATGTTCTAATCGATTTACATTAGGGTCTAATTGATTAGATTAGTTAAATATTTCTCTTTAGCTATTTCTACTGCTCCTAAGTCATCTAGCACAATTTTAAGGACTCTTTCAAAATATTTCTCTTGATTAAGGTATTTGAAAAAGGTTTTAGTGTGTGTGCGCGCTTATAGCCATATACTTTTATAAAAAAAAACCTTTTGCTTTTACAAAAGGTCACTCACTTACTAAATTAAGAGTTTGACTCCATCTACGGGCTTTTTGTCAAATATCATCTTTTATGTTTACACTGCTTGAGATTTCTTGAGGCTTTAGATAATTTCTCTTAGTTTGGCTTTAGATAATTTCTCATGGTTTGCATCTTTAACCGCTTAAGTTCTCTTTGAATTATATTTTATTTGTATTCTTTATCAAGATGACGTGTCCTTAGTATTTTTCTTTTGTAGTTGACATCATCCAAAGTAAAACCTATTACCTGCAAAATAAGGTTCACAAAAGGTATGTATAATGGTACATGGTTATTGTAGTTATTTGTCATATTAGTTTAGTGAAATGTTGTATTATTATGTGTAGGGAGTTGTTCAAGTTTTTGAGGAGGAATACCCTGAATATGAACACGAATTTTGTCTAAGGCATTTATATGCTAACTTCAAGAAGAAGTTTGGAGGTGGTACATGTTAGAATAAGATTTGGTTTTGCAATATTATCTGAGTTTTAATGATAACAAATGAGTATGTTTGTATGAACAATTTTTATACTCTAATGTTTATTATTGTTGAGTACTTAACAAACAAGTTCTGCTTCTGATGGATGGCGTGACCAATACATCAGAAGAGAATTAATTCCGCTTCTGCGCTACACAAGTTCTGTTGAACAGTAGCAAGACACTTCAGAAGGCTCTGAAGTGTAAGCTCAGACATTTGTCTAAAGAAACTAGTCAGAAGATCTGAAGACAGAAGTTACTACTTAAGTCTAGATGCTGAAGACCCATGTTTCTAAAGACAACGAGTTCTAAATAAACCATCAGAATATCTAAAGATAGAAGTTTCTACTCAAGTCTGTATGCTAAAGACTCAAGTTTTTAAAGACCCAAGGTTCTAAAGATAAGGATTCTAAAGACCAAGTGCTGAAGAATCTGAAGACGTAGTTCTAAAGATTCTAAAGACTTGAAGTTCTAAAGACCCAAGGCTCCGAGAAAAGGTCCTCTCAACCAAGTGCTGAAGACGCAGTTCTGAAGACTCTAAAGACTTGAAGTTCTGATAACCTTGTGTTATGTTCTTCCTTCTAAACTCATGCTCGCAAAAGCCTCTGAAGTGCAGAAGGAAAGAAGATAATGTTAACATGGTACAAATAGTATATGGTACAATCAACGTTTCATTCCACTACCATGAAAGGACGGACGCGTCACACGATCTTGTCCCCCATGTTAGTGTTCAAGCTGTCAATGTTTTTGGAAATCCCAAGAGTACCCCTCAACGGATATATTATTTTATTGACTATATAAAGGCTTGAAGACTAAGAGAGAAAAGTTTCATCCAACGAAATGTTCACGCGCAAACGTTGTTCATAACTTTCATATTCTTAAGTCACTGTTCTTAAAATAGTTTACATATTCAGCTTTTTAGAAGCAACATTATTGTAAACAAAACTTGTATTCAAACATTTGTTTGATATTCCTTAAAGGAACGGGTAGGTTTGTATTCTTAAGAATTCTAGGACTTGCGAGTTTTAGAGGTTGTTAGTCACTTGCAGGTAACTTGTGCATTGTAATAATCAGGTTGGTTATCGTTTGATATTCCTTAATGGATCGGGTAGGTATGTATCCTTAAGAAGTCTTTGACTTGCGAGCTTAGAAGTTGTTAGTCACTTGCAGGTAGCTTGTGCAAATTGTAATAAGTTTGGTTATAGTGAATTAAGTCCTCGATTAAGTGAGGAGAAATCACCCTGGCGGGTGGACTAGACTAGCTTGATAGTTTTCAAGTGAACTAGTATAAACATACATTGTTCTTTACTTCATGTTCTTACTTATTTTATTATCCAGAGTGAAGATTAAAATGATTTTAACTTAAAGGGGAATATTTTTTTAAGGAAAGTATTTGTTTTTAAAACCCAATTCAACCCCCCCCCCCCCCCCCCTTTCTTGTGTTTTTCACACCTTCAATTGGCATTAGAGCTCTGGTTCTGAGGAGATAAAAAGTTTGAATTTTTATCAACACTTAACAGTATCCAGTACCGATCCAGTGTATGTGAAAAAAAAATGGCTACATCTACTTCCACTATTTATAATAGGGATGATGATAGAGATCACTATAATTCAAAACCTCCTATGTTTGATGGAGAGAAATTTTACTATTGGAAGGATAAAATAGAAAGTTATTTCCTGGCATATGACTTGGATCTATGGGAATTGGTAGTTGATGGCTACACTCACCCAGTAGATGATAAAGGTCATAATATTGCAAGAAGTGCAATGACAAAAGCATAGGAGAAACTATATAGAAATCACTACAAAGAAAGAACCATTCTTCTAAGTGTTATTTCAAATAATGAATATAAGAAAATCACAGATAGAGAGACCGCAAAGTCTATCTTTGATTATCTTCATATGACACATGAATGCAACGCACAAGTAAAAGAAACAAAGGCTCTGACCTTAATTAAAAAATATGAAGCCTTCAAGATGGAAGACGACGAATATGTGGAAACAATGTTTTCAAGATTTCAAACTCTTGTAGCAGGACTTAAGGTTCTGAATAAAGGTTGCTCCGCCGCATATCATGTTAAAAAGATTATTAGAAGTCTGCCTATAAAAAGATTATCAGAAGATTGGAAAAGGATCTGAACAACACCTCTCTTGAGGAGTTGATTCGCTCTTTAAGAAGTCATGAAATAAAGCTGGAACAAGATGAACCTCAGGAGAGGGTTAAATCAGTTTCTCTAAAGTCTACTTCTGGAAAAACCAAGGCTTATCAAGATAAGAAAGAATCTGAAGAATTTGAAGAAGATTCAGATGATGATGAACTATCTCTGATATCTAGAAGAATAAGTCAAATCTAGAAGCACATACAAAGTAAGTTCAGAGGTCAACGGAGGACATATGGAAGAGGTGAATCCACTTCCGGTCAGAGGAATGCTTATAGAAAAAAAGTTACTTGCTTTGAATGCATTGAGCCTGGACATTACAAAAATGATTGTTTAAAGCTTAAGAAAGACAAGAAGTTTGAGAAGGCTTACAAAGCTAAAAAGGGTCTCATGGCAACATGGGATGATTCAGAATCAGAAGATGAAGATTTTGATGAATAGCATGCAAACATGACATTCATGGCAAGGACCAGCAATAGAGAAGTAACATCAGAAGACGAACTGACACTCAACTATGAGTCAACCTCTGATGACGACAAAAAGGTACTTTCTTCTTTATCTCGTTCTGAACTTGAAATTGGTTTATATAAATTAATGAAAAGATATCAATCTCTTCTAAGTAAACACAAAATCTCGAAAAAGAGTTTTGTAGCTACTTCTGAGAACACTACTATAGATGAGCGGAATATTTCAGACTTAAATGAAAAACTATTTGTTTTAGAAAAATCAAACATCGCTCTGAAAAGTAAAGTGTCTAGATTAGAAGAAGAGATTTTCTCTAACACATTTGTGTAATAACTGACAAAAAATATAAAGTTGTCACCATTAATTTTTATCCTAAGACGAGAATATAACGGAATAACCCTAATTGATGATACATAGATTCTAAGTTCTTGACTCACTTTAGACGAAGGGAAGATGTTAGGCACCCTTCATCTACCTTGCTCACAAGGATACTAGAGTTTAGGTTTAAAGTTTAGGAATAAGGTTTTAATTTTTTAGTTAGGGGACTCGCCACGGTTTTTAAGTCGTATGCCTACGTATCCTCTTATGAGGAATCAGAGCTCCAATTCGTAGTTCATAGTGTTGGTTGGTTTTTTTTATAGGATTGCGTAGAACTGATTTCGAATTATCTTTGAACCTTGTTTGGGTTGTAAGTTGAGTGATCATAGACGCAGTTCACAATTAATTTTGAAAGTAATTCTATTTAATCATTTTTTCGAGAATGTCTTGGGTTTTATTATATTAGTAGAAAAATAATTTGATTGTTAGTTATCTATTTTAAGTGTTTCATTGATAAAGAGTATGGTAGAATACAGAGCGAGTGAGGAAATTAAGGGTCCAAGTTCAGAAATTGAACTTGGCCCGTTTATGCACATGGGTGTAAAATTAAGACTAGGTGGTGTATTAGAAGAAAATCTGGACCCAAAGATATTTTGAGCCCAAATTGACTGAGGGGGTGAGTTTTGCAACAGGATAGTCAAATATGAGAGTCTGACAAGTGAGGGTCCAAGTTTAGATGTTGAACTGGACCCAAAATACATGTGTGGGTGTAAACTTAGTTTAGTAGTAAAACTCAGGAGTCTGTAAATAGTAAGGATTCACATTCAAAAATTAAACTTGATCCAATTAAACAACGGAGTTTAATAATATCTTTGTAAAATATTAAATTAATTAATTGAGAAAAAGCTATTTGTATTTATATATAAGTTATTTTTATTGTTTTTTTCTTAGTACTTATTAAGTGAGTTAGAGACATGTTTTTGATTTTATTTTATAACCGAAATTACATAATCTAAATCTAACCTAAATAAATGAAATTGACCTGGATGAACTAATTAAAAAAATACTTGAACTAAGTGAAAGGAAAATTAAACTAATTAACTTAGAAACAAATAAAAATATAGTAGAAAAGAGAGTCTAAATAATAAAATCTTAAATCTAACAATAATTTAATAATAATAATAATAATAATAATTAAAATAAATAAATTTAAAAAAAAAAGGAAAAAAAATGATAAACCGTACAGTAATGGGGCATTGTTAAATAATAATAATTTAAAAAATAAGAAAACATCACAAGTTATAATAACATAACCGCAAGGGAAAGCATAATTTTTTCAAAAAAAGCTTCAGTATAGTCACTATCCTTCAAATAAATATATATTAATTCACCACAAATTTAAAAACAAATAAAAGGGAACTTGGGATGGCGTATGCGTGTCGTCGTTTAATTGTGACAGTGATTGATGATTGAAATTTTTTTAACTGTTTTGTTCAGAACTCTAAAATAATTATTGATAATATTATTGATCTCCAAATGATTGTTGATGAAGATTTCAGGGTTTCTTTGTTGTTGTTCTTCGATGTGAAGAACAACAACTTTTAGGAGAACTCTAGTGAGTTGTTGGTGTTTTTATTTTTTGAATCTATTTCTCAGAGTTTCTGTTCAGAAACCCTGGAATAAACCAAAAGTAAGAGAAAGATTGAGATTGTGAAATTGTGGATGGAAAATTATGATGGACAATAGTCATATTTATAGACTTAGAATTAGATTAAAAAACTTGGAAATTAAATTACCCAAAAAACTGAAAAGCCCAAAGCCTGATCTCTTAAAAAAAATAGTAACAAAAAATAGAAAAAGAAAATGTTAAAAGTGTAACACAAGAGATTCAAACCCACGACCTCATACTTACAAGCTTCATTCCTTACCAAATGTGTTATGTTACTCATTTGAAATAAAAGCTCAATTGAAAGTATATGAAAGCGAACAAATATTTGCTATTTAAAATACAAATAATTTGAAATAAAATATTATATATTTTTAAATGAGCGAAATAAATTATTGTTAAAATGTTAGTAAAATTGAACCAAAGAATATTATAAAAACCAATGTTGAAAATATTTTTGAATGGAGAAATAAATGACGGATAAATTTGGGGTATGACAGTTGCCCCTATTTAATTACTCTTCGATTGAAGGATGTGAGAATACGCAGGTCTCGCACATTCGAGTTGGATGGTTATTAAATAATGGAATACCCCAAAATTTGACCCAAGGTTGACTAGATAAAGATATACTGTAAAGCATACCCCATAGAATGAAGAAAGATAGAAAAGATGGTGATGTATCATCTTACCAGAGTTAGAACAAGAAGTATGATGACGCGGATAAATCGCCAATACCTAGAAAAGTGATTATAGATTTTTGCGTATTTACCATGACCTAGAATTTAATAACACAAGTTTGAAAATTGACTTGCTAATGCTTCGAGACTAACATAGTAAGCTTAAAGCAAATTTTGTATACTCATCGCAACCTAGGGGGTGAATAACACAAAGTTTGATAATCGATTGTCGCATGGATATTAACATAGTGAACTATATCGCAGAATTTCACATTACCTACCATAACCTAGGGGATAGATAACATGAGTATAGGTTTGCGTATTTATCACGACCTAGAGGATAAATAACATAACCCTGATAATTCGCATACCTACTACAACCTAGAGGATAGATAATACGAGGATACGCTTGTGCATTTATCAAGACTTAAAGGGTAAATGGCACGAGAGTAATTTTATGTATTTATCAATACCTAGAGGATAAAAAACATAACCCTAATAAATCGTATACCTACCACAATCTAGAGGGTAGATAATACGAGGATGAACTTGTGCATTTATCACGACCTAGAGGATAAATGACACGAGGATAGGCTTATGTATTCATCATGACCTAGAGGATGAATAACATGACCTGATGTGATACGGTGGGAGAACTGACTTGGGTGTTTTGCGTTTTATCTCAAATGTTGCGGTTAGCAAGAGTCGCCATCGACTTTTCTTTTATCCAAAAGGAAAGGCTGAAAAGAACAGGAAATACCTTTGAGATTATTTCTTGAGTTAGGGGGGTATATTATGAAAAGGGAAGGTATTAGCACCCTTTTCATCCATAGTTATCTATGGGCTCTTAGTTGCTTGCTAGATCACTTTCTTTTGTTTGAAAATATGCTTTGTGGTGGTTTTTTAAAAGTATTTTGAAAATGCGCCTTCGTTTAGGCAAACTTTGTAATAGTTCTCGTTCGTAAGAACGTATGCAAAGTGTTGGGCTTTTGAAAATATTTCATGTTTGGAAATTGTTTTGAAAGTGTTTTGAAAGTGTTTGTTTTGAAAGTGTTGGTGTTTGTTTTGAAAATAAGCAAGAATATTTTATTTGAAAGTGAGCAACCAACTAGGAACAATCTACCTACTCAAAATTCTTAGTTCATTTCTTCCTTTCCTTTGATAATTCTATCTTACCATTTATTGGTAAGAAGCCTTATCTTTGGATGTAAAGGGACGAGCTTCGATCATCGTATAGTCATGATAGCAATGTTGTGAGATATCTTAGCATTTTTCTTTGAGGGACTAAGATCATTTTGAAAGGCAACATTTTGTAGCGTCATCGAGGGACTATGATTTTGTATTTTTGATTGCTTTTGCTAAGATATCCCACATGTATGGCCATTTTTGTAAGGCAACAAAGTGGAATTACCCTAAGAGTGCAAGTGTGCAAGTGTATTGATTTATATGCATTGTTTATCTTGGATTAGGGTTTGCTACTTGTTGATTTTAGTCTTTCCATACAAACCCTAATTACTAGCATTTATATAAAGCGATAAATTGTGGAAATTAAAATTACTACGCTATTACATCATTAGAGGAGGGGGTATACAAATTTATAAATGGGGATTTTGCAAGAAAATTAAACCTAATTATCTATTACAACTATATTGAATAAATGTACAAGAATTGAATAAATGATGTAAGAAAATAAATAGAAAAGAAATGATTTTTGTTTGGTTTTTATGAAAGGGGTTTAGTATTAACCTAATTAAAGTGAATGATTAATTAAAATTAAATAAATTAAACATAAACTAATTAAGAAAAGAGATTAAGTTAAAAAAGAATTTTTGGATTTTTTTATGAAAAGGTTTTAATTTAAGGAAAATAATATGAAAACTAATTAATTTAAAGAAAACCTAAGTTCTAAATTAATTTTAAATAAAAAAAGAAAAAATAATAATTAAACCTAAATCTAAATATTTATTTATTAAAAGAAAAATTAAATTGTTAAGAAAAATATTTTTGGTCTTTTTGTTTAATAAAGAATAATAAAATATAAAAGTGTGAAAATAATAATAAAAATATTTTTGGATTTTTTATTAATAAAAATAATAATAATGATAATAATAGTAGTAATAAAAAAATAATAAAGAAAATAAAAATATAATATAAAATATAAAAGAAAATAAATAAAATAAAAATGGTTTGGGTCAAGGGTATGAAAATAGGCAGGGGTGTGCCTGTTTGCTGGAACAAAAAAAAAGAAGTAAATATGTGAAAAGTGAACAAAAGGTAGCACTGGGTGTTGAACCCATCACCTCCTATATACACGCGCGCTACCTTTGTCACTGGGGTGGCTGTACATCCGGTAACATAAACAAAATAATAAATATGTAGCATAAGTTATGCCGTGAATATAACTTCATCTTCAACCTCCAGCCATGGATCTTGTAACTTCACCATTTCTCAACAAAAATGAAATATACAAACATGAAAGTTGTTCCATTTTTTCTCACGAATCCAACCATATAAATAACTAAAGCTATAAATCAAAGATGAATGAGAATTTCTAAAAGTACCAAATTTTGACCTAATTATTTCAGCAAGTTCAAACTTAAAATTCTCACAACTTAAGCAATATAAATGAAATCTATGGACATGTACAGTTTCAGGCAATGATATCTATATTTTGTCTTTGAAAATGCAAGCCTAACAATGCCTAAATAATGAGATGAAAAGTCAGAAAACTCACCTTGCAGCTGGAGATCATATTTTGAGTTAGAGCTTGATTCAAGTTGTTGTGATGATCAGGTTAACTTCCTCAAGTTCCCAGGAAGCTAATGCAATGATTAGCTTGAGCAATGGATGGTTGGAATGGCTTGGAGAAGTTAATGTGTAGACTCTGTTTTTTGGTAATGGAGGTTATGGTAAATGGTGTTACAGTTCTGGAATAAGGATGGGGATAAGTTGTATTTGATGTAAGGAAGCTTTAGGAAGTGAAAAACCAAGAAACGCACGAGGGAAATATGAGTTGCAAGTTCAAGGTTAGAACCTGTGCAACAATGGTGTTTTTGGAAAATTTCTAGCTTGAGGGAGTTTGGGAGTGTTTCAGGGTGTTAATGCTCATGTCCTAAGTTGCATAATAGTGTCTCAATGTATAGGAAAAGGTTTTGAGAGCTTGGGGTAGAAGTACAAGTTCACATGTTATGGTTTTTTGGCTTGTTTTTGAAGCAAGCTTGACAAGCATTGTTCCAAGGCAAGGTACAAGGTTATCTAAAGTGGTTAGGCACTTTAAACGTGCTTATCTGATTGTGTAGAGGATGCTTGTGCAGAAAGAAAAAATGCAAAGCTCAAGACAAGTTGACTTTGTGATTAAAGCCACTTTACTAGAATGGCAATGTTACTTTGTGCCATTAATGGAAATGCAACTTGGATAATGGCTCAAATGCTTGGACAATGGCCCTATCAGTTGTGAAAAACATTAATTATGGAGTGAAAAACAAGTTTTAGGCCTACAAAGCAAAGATTATGCAGTCTAGCATTGATTTGGTTCATGTGTGTAGCGGTAAAAATGTTTAAGACTAAGCCATTGGATTGACTAGACTTGTACAAATCAAAATAAAAATCACCACCGCGCTTTATTGTTTCCAAAGGAATGGGAAAATAGCGAGTAAACCAAAAAATAGGGGGAAAGATTCAAGGTAAGGGGGTTGGTTATGCAAAGGGAAGTTATTAGAACAATATTTGAATCTAGTACCCTATATTTAAGTTTTGATGATAACAAAGTGAAAAGATATAGTAGTTAAATATTTTATGATTGAATTATATGCTGCCTAAAGTTACTATGCTCTGACTTGCAGATATGCTGATTAAAATAAGCAAGATCACGTTTTCAGCATCAGAATATGAGTTTGCACATCAGCATCAGAAGTTGCTGAATCAGAACGTCAAGATCAGATGATCAACGCTTGCACATGCTGAAGCTTGATGAACAGAACTGCGCGTAAAACACTCTGATACAGAAACAAATTAGTTCATCAGCAGCGAAGCAGAATCAGAATGAGCCAAGCCAGATCGTGCATTGAAGAAGCAACGGTACTGTGCATTGAAAGCTAATCAATACCAACGGCATCATTCTAGACAAGATCTGCTCAAAAAGGAAAGCTTGTTAATAGCATTGAATCAAGAATATTTGCTTCAACGTTCATCTTCTCAAGTGCTATATAAACCAAGCTTTGAAGATTATCACGGCTAATGCTTCCAAACTCTCTACACGCACAAAGCTGAACAATAATCTTCACTCTACAAGTTTTGCTAAACCAACAAACTCTGATACTTTATTAGCGTTTAGCATCCTAGAATCCTAAGCTTCATTTGTGTAAACATCACAGTTGTGATATAGTTTTGTAGAAACATTCACACACATTTGATTATACCTTTGTAAGAAAGTGTTGCCTTGACAAACCGGATTGTGGTTTGAATCAAGAAGGTTTTAGCAGTTGCTAAAGCAGATTTGTATTCAGTTGAATATAGTGAATTAAGACCTCGTTGGAGAGAGGCGAAATCACCTTGAACGGGTGGACTGGAGTAGTTTGAGATCAAACGAACCAGGATAAAAATACCTTGTCATTTGCTTTAAGTTTCCAGTTTTACAATTCAACCCCCCCTTCTTGTGTTTTTCACCCCTTCAATTGGCATCAGAGCGCCTGGTTCTGAGCTAAAACACTTAACCGTGTCAGTAAAAGATCCAGCGTCAGAAAAACACAATGGCAGGAAACAACTCTCATTTCAGCAATGACACCAATGAGGACAGAGACAGATTCAGCGGCAAACCTCCAGTCTTTGATGGAGAAAACTTTGACTACTGGAAAGACAGAATTGAAAGCTTCTTTCTAGCACATGATGCTGATCTGTGGGATATGGTGACAGATGGATACACGCACCCTGTTAATGCAACTGGTCAGAAGATTGATAGAAAATCAATGACTGATCAACAAAAGCGTGATTTCAAGAATCACCATAAGGCCAGAACCATCCTTCTCAGTGCCATCTCATATACTGAGTATGAGAAGATCTCCAACAGAGACACAGCTAAGAACATCTTTGATTCTCTCAGGATGACGCATGAGGGCAACGTTCAAGTCAAGGAAACAAAAGCTCTGGCGCTCATTCAGAAGTATGAGGCGTTTAAAATGGAAGAATCTGAATCCATTGAAACTATGTTCTCTAGATTCCAGATTCTGGTAGCTGGTCTCAAAGTTCTGGACAAGGGATACTCTACTGCTGACCATGTCAAGAAGATAATCAGAAGTTTACCCAAGCAGTGGAGGCCTATGGTTACTGCTCTGAAGCTGGCGAAAGATCTCAACAAAATCACTCTGGAGGAACTTATAAGCTCCCTCAGAAGTCATGAGATAGAGCTGGAAGCTGACGAGCCTCAGAAGCAAGGTAAGCCTATAGCTTTGAAATCTAACAGAAAATCTGAATCTAAAGTTTTGCAGGCAGTTGAAGAAACATCTGATGGATCCTCATCAGAAGAAGACGAGCTTTCTCTTCTCTCCAGAAGAGTAAATCAACTGTGGAAGCAAAGACAAAAGAAGTTCAGGAATCCCAGAAGATCTGATCAGAACGAGTCTTCTTCCAGATACAGAAGAACAGATTCTTCCTCTGGATACAGAAGATCTGAAGGCTCCTCAGGTAGCAAGAAGCCAAATACAAAAGACATCATCTGCTACGAGTGCAATGAGCAAGGTCACTACAAGAGTGACTGTCCAAAGCTTCAGAGGGAAAAGCCAAAAAGGAAGTTTGGAAGAGAGAAGAAGAAAAGTCTCATGGCCACATGGGATGACTCTGACTCGTCTGAAGCTGACTCAGAATCAGATGATGAAAGGGCGAACATAGCGCTTATGGCTAACATTCCAGATGACAGTGAAGCTTCTGACTCAGACTCAGAATCAGACACAGAAGAGGTATTCCCTAACTTCGCTGTTAATTTTACAAAGGCTGAACTTGCTGAAAGCCTAAATGAAATTCTGGAACGTTATCAGCAGATTAGAGCTAAATTCAGAGACCTGAAAAGGACTCTTGAATCTGACTCTAATAAGTCTGAGAGTCTCAAATTGGAAAACTCTGAGCTGAGAGATAAAATTTTAAAATTAGAAAACTCTTTACAAAACTCTCAGAAGGTACCAATTTCTGAAACTCCCAGCAACGCTGATGAGATCATCAAGGAGTATGATCATAGTTTCCAGAAGTTCCTTGCTAAAAGCATAGATAGAAGCAGAATGGCTTCAATGATCTATGGAGTTAGCGGAAACGGCAGGAAAGGAATAGGATACCTAGGTAAGGTTCCTACACCTAAAAATGTCATGGATTTAGTTATTAAACACACTCCTCTAAATTCACACTTTGTGTATGGTCACACACATGACATCAAATATACTAGTAGTAATCACTTTGTGAAACCAAAATTCAACCAGAGTTTTGGTAAGACTAACAAATCAGGACCCAAGAAGATCTGGGTACCTAAGGATAAAATAATACATGTTGCAGATATCTTTAGCAGCAAGTCAGAAACACCAGTCATGGTACCTGGACTCTGGCTGCTCACGTCACATGACGGGAAGAAGGCATATGTTCCAAAGCCTGGAACTTAAGCCTGGAGGCCACGTTGGCTTTGGAGGCGATCAGAGGGGAAAGATAATTGGCTCTGGAACTGTAGGTAACGGAAATCTTCCCTCTATTAATAATGTTCTGCTTGTTGATGGATTGATGCATAACCTGTTATCCATAAGTCAATTAAGTGATAACGGTTATGATATAATCTTTAATCAAAAATCATGTAAAGCTGTTAGTCAGAAAGATGGGACTATCCTATTTAATGGTAAGAGGAAAAACAACATTTACAAAATCAAACTTTCTGAACTTAAGAGTCAGAACGTAAAATGTCTTCTGTCTGTTAACAACGAGCAATGGATCTGGCACAGAAGATTGGGACATGTTAGTATGAGAAGAATATCTCAGATTAACAAACTCAATCTGGTCAGAGGACTTCCAAATTTGAAGTTCAATTCAGATGCTCTGTGTGAAGCATGTCAGAAAGGCAAATTTGCAAAACCCTCTTTTAAATCCAAAAATGTTGTTTCTACCTCTAAGCCATTAGAACTTCTGCACATTGACTTATTTGGACCAGTTAAGACTGCTTCTGTCAGTGGCAAGAAGTATGGGTTAGTAATCGTAGATGACTATAGCAGATGGACATGGGTAAAGTTCTTAAGACACAAGGACGAGTCACACTCTGTGTTTGTTACCTTCTGTAACCAAGTTCAGAATGAAAAAGATCTTAGAATCGTTAAAGTCAGAAGTGATCATGGTGGAGAATTTGAAAATAAAGATTTTGAGTCATTCTTTAATGACAAAGGCATTCTGCATGATTTCTCTTGTCCTAGAACTCCCCAACAAAATGGAGTTGTAGAACGAAAGAACAGAACATTGCAAGAAATGGCCAGAACCATGATCAACGAGACAAACGTTGCTAAGACTTTCTGGGCAGAGGCAATAAACACAGCGTGCTACATTCAGAATAGAATCTCAATAAGACCTATTCTGGAAAAGACTCCATATGAATTGTGGAAGAGCAGAAAGCCCAACATTTCGTATTTTCATCCATTTGGATGTACTTGCTATATGTTAAATACTAAGGATTATTTGAACAAGTTTGATTCTAAGGCACAGAAGTGTATTATGTTAGGATACTCTGAACGCTCAAGAGGGTACAGAGTATACAATACAGAAACACAGATTGTGGAAGAATCAATCAGTGTTCGTTTTGATGACAAGCTTGACTCTGAAAAGTCAAAGCAGAATGAAAATCTTGCAGGTATAGAAATTGAATTTGCAGGTTCTGAAGACAAGTCATCAGAAGCTCTCAACACAGACATTCCTTCAACGTCTGAAAGAGGCAATGCTAGAAATCCTACAACTGCTGATCAACCTCAGAAGAGATTACCCAGAAGCAGTGTGGATCACCCAGAAGAAACTATTCTAGGAAGAAAGGAAGATCCAATCAGAACAAGAGCAAGCTTCAGAAACTCTGAAGAAACTCTGATGGGACTTGTGTCTCTGATTGAACCTTCTTCTATTGATGAAGCACTCCTGGACAATGACTGGATTCTGGCAATGCAAGAAGAGCTGAATCAATTCACCAGAAACGACGTATGGGATCTCGTTCCAAGACCAAAAGGATTCAACGTCATTGGAACAAGATGGGTGTTCAGAAACAAGCTTAATGAACAAGGTGAAGTCGTCAGAAACAAGGCAGGACTGGTTGCACAAGGTTATAGTCAGCAAGAGGGGATAGACTATACAGAAACCTTTGCCCCAGTCGCCAGGTTAGAATCTATCAGACTTTTAATCTCATTTGCTGTTAATAGAGGCATCACTCTGTATCAGATGGATGTCAAAAGTGCATTCTTAAATGGTTATATAGAAGAAGAAGTGTATGTTCACCAACCCCCAGGTTTTGAAAATACAAAACATCCAGAACATGTTTTCAAACTGAAAAAGTCACTGTATGGTCTGAAACAAGCTCCCAGAGCTTGGTATGAAAGGCTAAGTAACTTTCTGCTTGAAAATGAGTTCACCAGAGGGAAAGTGGACACCACTCTATTCTGTAAAACAGTTAAGAGTGACATTTTAGTCTGTCAAATTTATGTTGATGATATAATCTTTGGATCTACTAATCCTTCTCTTGGAAGAAAATTTGCTAAGTGTATGCAGGCAGAATTTGAGATGAGCCTCATGGGGGAACTGAAGTTCTTTCTAGGAATTCAGATCAATCAAACTCCAGAGGGAACTTACATTCATCAGAGCAAATACATCAGAGATCTTCTGAAGAAATTTGACCTCTCAGAATGTAAGCCATCAAAGATTCCAATGCATCCCACGTGCATTCTGGAAAGAGAAGAGGTAAGCAAAAGCGTAGAACAGAAAGTCTACAGAGGTATGATTGGTTCTCTCCTTTATCTGACTGCTTCAAGACCTGATATTCTATTCAGCGTATGTATCTGTGCTAGATTCCAATCAGATCCTAGAGAATCTCACTTAACAGCTGTTAAGCGAATTTTCAAGTATCTGAAAGGTACTACTAATCTGGGTTTGTTTTATAGAAAATCTAGTGATTACAGTTTAGTAGGCTACTGCGACGCTGATTTTGCTGGAGACAGAGTGGAACGAAAAAGTACTTCTGGAAGCTTTCAGTTTCTGGGAGAAAATCTGATCTCGTGGTCCAGCAAAAGGCAATCAACTATTGCTCTGTCAACAGCAGAAGCTGAGTACATAGCAGCAGCTGGATGTAGCACACAGATGCTCTGGATGAAAAGTCAGCTTGAAGACTTCCAGATTTTTGAGAGTAACATTCCTATTCTTTGTGATAATACTTCTGCTATTTGCTTAAGTAAGAATCCTATTTTACATTCTAGAGCTAAGCATATAGAAATAAAACATCATTTCATTAGGGACTATATTCAGAAAGGTATTTTAAACTTGAAATTTATAGATACAGACCATCAATGGGCTGATATCTTTACAAAACCCCTTTCAGAAGATAGGTTTAATTTCATTCTGAAACATCTCAGCATGAAAGTATGCCCAGAATGAAAATGTTTTAATTCCATATTTTTATCTTTCAGAATGTATTTATATTACTGTGATCTTCTGATCAATCTTCTTTCAGAAAGTTAGAACATGCAGATTGTATCAGAGGCAAGTCTAAAGATCTGAGAGTCTAATCTCAAATACAGACGTGCTGATCACTACATCAAACAAGTGTCATCCAATCATCAGCAAATCCCTGAAGCAGAACGCGTGCACGTTTCTGAGAAGGCAAAGCGCTGATTGGGTGCATTGAGACACATGTCTGGTAACCGTTTTTAAGTATCTTTCTCAAATCCCCCAAAATCAGCAAGCATTAAATGCAAAAGTAATCACGCTTGTTAATGGCAATCATTATTTTTTTTCTCTCTCTTAAAAACGTTTTATTTTTCAAAATAATTTTTGAAAATCCTATTTAAGCACATTACTCTTCATTCTTAATCTTTACGCTTACTCATAATCTCTTAAGAATTTTTCTGCATATCTCCTTCAACCCTAGCTTTTCTCAAATCACTCTCAAGCTTTTTGCGTGAGAACAATGGCATCCTCCAGCATTTCTGCAGGAAATCAGAAGAAGGAAACCTCTGAGCAATATCAAGCGCCTACCAGAACTCTTCTCACACCGGTCAAGAATGAATGTCCAGGACAGCAAAATTGATATTGTTGTCACCATGGTGCAGAAGCAGAATGCAACTTCTGAAAAGATTCAAGCAATGCTGGAAAGCCTGTTCTCACGCATGCCCCCACAACCTTGAAATCTTTTTTCATGCATGACATTCTCTATATTTTCTTCATTTTCTGATGTACTTTTGACTATGTTTTGACTGTGTTTGTGTAATGCTCTTGTGATCTGAACTATTTTTAATATAATTTGTTTTTCTGATCTAAATTGTTTTAGCACATCACTGTCACTTTTTGATTGCTGACAAAAAGGGGGAGAACAAGAATGATATTTAAAATCAATAACGGCTAACTAGACAGAAACAAGAATGATATTTAAAATCAATAACGGCTAACTAGACAGAAATTCTCAAACATTCTAACTCTATTACTTGAAATGTTTTTCTGTTTTGTTGTTAAGTCTACAGGCACAAGGAAGCTCTGAACACTATGAAGACTAAGAACTAGAAGCTCTGATCAAAATATAAAAGCTCATGTTGCTCTGATCAAATATGAAGTTCTGATATATGAAGATCTGATCGACCTAACACTCTGATCCGAAGCAAAGCTCTGACAGGAAAAGCTCTGAAGCTCTGCTTTCTGATAAGTCAAATACTTATAATCTGATGCTCAAAGATAGAAAAAGATCTGACTCTGAAGAACACACATATCAAAGGGAAGTAACAAACTCAGGGGGAGTATCTCTTAACTCTGACTTCTCCGTACTTCTTATTCTGATACATAGATCTGATAACTTTTCACGTTATTTTTCATTTAAAATATCTAGTTTTTGTCATCATCAAAAAGGGGGAGATTGTTAGAACAATGTTTGAATCTAGTACCCTATATTTAAGTTTTGATGATAACAAAGTGAAAAGATATAGTAGTTAAATATTTTATGATTGAATTATATGCTGCCTAAAGTTACTATGCTCTGACTTGCAGATATGCTGATTAAAATAAGCAAGATCACGTTTTCAGCATCAGAATATGAGTTTGCACATCAGCATCAGAAGTTGCTGAATCAGAACGTCAAGATCAGATGATCAACGCTTGCACATGCTGAAGCTTGATGAACAGAACTGCGCGTAAAACACTCTGATACAGAAACAAATTAGTTCATCAGCAGCGAAGCAGAATCAGAATGAGCCAAGCCAGATCGTGCATTGAAGAAGCAACGGTACTGTGCATTGAAAGCTAATCAATACCAATGGCATCATTCTAGACAAGATCTGCTCAAAAAGGAAAGCTTGTTAATAGCATTGAATCAAGAATATTTGCTTCAACGTTCATCTTCTCAAGTGCTATATAAACCAAGCTTTGAAGATTATCACGGCTAATGCTTCCAAACTCTCTACACGCACAAAGCTGAACAATAATCTTCACTCTACAAGTTTTGCTAAACCAACAAACTCTGATACTTTATTAGCGTTTAGCATCCTAGAATCCTAAGCTTCATTTGTGTAAACATCACAGTTGTGATATAGTTTTGTAGAAACATTCACACACATTTGATTATACCTTTGTAAGAAAGTGTTGCCTTGACAAACCGGATTGTGGTTTGAATCAAGAAGGTTTTAGCAGTTGCTAAAGCAGATTTGTATTCAGTTGAATATAGTGAATTAAGACCTCGTTGGAGAGAGGCGAAATCACCTTGAACGGGTGGACTGGAGTAGTTTGAGATCAAACGAACCAGGATAAAAATACCTTGTCATTTGCTTTAAGTTTCCAGTTTTACAATTCAACCCCCCCTTCTTGTGTTTTTCACCCTTTCAATTAGCACCCTAAACATCTATGGTACTCCGCAAGAACCTCTTTGTAAAATCTGTATATTTTGGCTATAAAATGTTGTATGAAAAATAGATGGTGGAGGTGAGAAAAGAAGTATTTTTTTATGATTTTTGCACCCGCCGCAGTTGCGAATCTTTAGTGCCTATGTACCACCTTTCGTGCAATAGGGGATCAGGGTACACGTAGTTCCTCTTTGAAAATCTTTCAAACACAAGTGTGTTGGTTAATTTTATGAGATAAGACATCATCGTCATTGTCCGTGTGGAAAACCTACTTATTACCCACAATTATGAGGAAGGAGAATTTGCATCATCTCAAAATGGAGGATATGGCTTGGATTTTAAAATCAACAATGCCTCACTCAACACCCAAGTGAAAAATATCCCACTTCACTAGATATTGTAGAAGTATAGTTGTTTGCATCACTATAAGGATTGACAAGAGTCTAATATTTTGAGAAAAGTTTAAAGTAAAAGCCAAAGTGGCAAAATGGTTTTAAATGAGATTGATTGGCTTTTAGTCTTCTCACAAAAAATGTCAAGGTATGATTAAGTTGATTGAAGTTTATTTATAAAAAGGTATTGAAAATGGTTCAAGTTTTAAAATAAAAAAAACAAGAAGAGTTTTCAAAGGAGAGAGAAGATTTTTTAAATTAAAGAAGATGGGATGAGAAGAAGAGACTATCCTAAAGCATAAGGTAAAAGCTAGGGATAAGAACTATCTAACCAACAAGAAGCCAAAACTTAACATTATGAGTCAAGATGAAGTTCTCATTCTTTGGATTGAAACCAAGCAAACAAAGATACTAGAGCTCTTGAGGGAACTAAACATCAAATGTATTAAGTCTTCACAAAAATTGGGCAGAGCAACGGGTGTATACGGGTGAATTCCAGATTACAAACAAAGTATGTAATCACAATAACCTGCACATAAAACAAACAAACAACCCAATGCCTTAAGGTAGACCTCAAGAACTCCAGAAAAAATATCAATTAAGGTCAAGGTCTCCCACATAGGCCAAAGACTCTAACATAGACCAAGGTATCTAATCCTAAGTCCAAGAAGTCCAATACTCCATAATGCCAAGGATAGTAACCAAATAGTCCAAGTATCATTAAAGATTTTTATGATTCATGTTGAATATTAGGTGTCTTAGAAGAGAACAGAAAAGCTCAAGTGAGCAAATTAAAAAAAGACATGAAATGTAATGCTAAAAGTAAATGGTGCATAAAGCATAAAAATAAAAAGGGCATAAAATATAAAAAAAATTAATGATTAGTGGTTAGTTGGATGACCATCTTGAAACTTGCATTTGGAACTCATTAGAGGATTGGTAGAACCAAAGCCTCCATACAACAAGTTGCATTTGCTTTTTGTCAAGTATATCATTCATTTGGAATCCTCAAAAGTACTATTTAATGATCAACAATGTTTAAGTGATCCGCGTTGACCAAAAGTGTTGTAGATCCATTAGAGGATTTCTATAACCAAAGCCTCCACACAATGAATCTCAAGGTTATTGGATCAAAGAGATCAAATTAACATACTTGGGCTTGCAAACATAGGTTTAGGCCATGAATGATCATTTATTCAAATCGGGACAACATTTAGCGCTATGTTAAGCAATCGTAAGTGGACTTATATAGAAGTCGCACCTATTTTGAGGTCGGTCAATAGCAATCTATGCACCATTTGTTTTGAGACATGATATAAATATCATGCTCCAATAACACTTAGTGCAATAAGAAAGGGATAAGATGAAGAGGGATGGGAGAGAATATACAAACCACATTTGAATTAAATTAAAATCAAACTATTATTAAAATCATTCATCCATTTTTGTGGAGTTTGACTCAACACCATGGATCCAATGATGTTAACAAAGTTCATGACCAAAAATTTAATCCAAGATCAACCAGAAAATAATCACAAAATAATATTGCATTTAATATATACATAAAAAGGGTTTTAAAAATGTTTTTAAATTGAAATAAAAGAGAAAAATATCAATTATATTCAAATTAATCAATAAAATAAAAGTAAGACCATAGAAAAATCAGAAATGAATTAAAATGATTTTATAAATATTTTGGTAATTTTTAAAAGTCAGAAACTATCTTTAAAGTTAAAAAGAAATGAGTAAAATAAACCAAAAATAAAAAAAAAATAAAAAAAAATCATAAACAAAAATAAAATGAGGTCACCAATATTTGTCACAATATCATTGGATCATTCCATAATTTTTTCAGAATTTAAAAATGTATCAAAGTATTTTTAAATATTTAAAACAATTCAAATAAAGTGAAAATTTATAAAAAAATATCAAAACACAAAATAAAATTGTGAAAAAATAAAAATCAGAAAGAGAAAAGTCAAAAATATTTTTCATAATTTTTTCAGATTTTTTTGACTAAAAATGAATTTTCTATGATTTTTTTGAAATTTTAAAACAATTAAGTATAAAAATCAGAAAAGAAAAATAAAGTCAAAAATATGTGGACCATTGGATGAGAGTCAAAACGTATTAGTAATCAAATCCAAGGGATCTGGCGCGTTGTGCATATCATGGTCATTAGTGAATCAAGTACTGAATCATTAATTAAATCAGATTTTCAAAAAAAACAAGTGGCGCGCCTTCATTGGTTGGAAGATGACACGTTGTCATCTTCAACCTCCAGCCAACCTGAATTGCAGGTCTCTCAAACTGTAAAATCAGAAGCTCAGACCTATGACATTCACTTCGTCTCTCCAAGACGAAGACAACCACACCTTCGCGACAAATTTATGTAAACTGTAACTCAAGCAATTTGGAAGGAAAGTTTTGAAAAGGGATTTAAAAATTCATGGTCAAAACATGTTTCCAGATAAAAGTAAGTGTTGCAACTAGAACTAGGGCAATGAGAGCATCACAAT
Source organism: Vicia faba (assembly GCA_948472305.1). Lineage (NCBI taxonomy): Eukaryota > Viridiplantae > Streptophyta > Magnoliopsida > Fabales > Fabaceae > Vicia > Vicia faba. The sequence continues at coordinate 1,602,765,119 of OX451739.1, forward strand.
GATATCAAAGTTTTGAAGAATTGATGAAGGAATCTATCTATTTAAGTTGAGTTGCATAGCTCTGAAACCGGGCTTCTATGGAGCAATATAGGGCACGATTCTTGAATGTAATTATATGGTTAGCTTCAGGGAAGATCAAGGAAGGTGAATTAATGGAAAATGGATTAAAAAAAAGCTTGAGAATAGATTTCGAATTAACATAATTTTGAGTTATGGAGCAAGTTTGGCAGGGTGATTCTGGCTATCCAAGCTTGAGGAAATGAATGGGGAATGACCCTCTATTTATAGGGAATCAAATGGAATGTCCAAGCGTGTGAAATGATGAAGTTTGGAGGGAAATCGTGTGAAGTTGCAAACAAGAAAAGTGTGACTTCTATTTTGATCAAAACTCATCCAAAACGCGTGTTTTGTTGTGCTAATCAATTCTGGAACTTCACTAAACATGTTTAGAGGCAAAAACGCGTAGAAAACTTGTGATTAGAAGCCAAAACAAAGAATTCAAATTCTGACTTATGGAAAAACTTCACTTCCAAGTTACCAAGTTTAATCCAATGGCATTCTCAGCTCAAGGGGTCTTAAGGCATGATTATTGATGCTTTAGAAAGATGAGGTTACAAGCTTTGCAATGGAAAAAGAATGGAATCAAATGGATGCTTGAGCTGAAAGTTGCATTGATTCAAAGTTGGGAAAAAAGAAGTTGACTTTCCATACTTAGAAATATTTCAACTTTTCCTTCAAAAGTGACCTATAATGTTTTGCATCCAAACATGGCCTTCCACTTGGAATTTGCTCTTGACCAAAAAATATGGCATGAAATAGACCTCTTGAATGACATTTTGAAACTTGAACCATTCAAAATCTCCAAAAATTGAGAGTTATGAGTTGTTGAAGTTGGAAAAAAATCATGAAATGACCTATAATCTTTTGTATCCTTAGGGAATCTTCCATTCATTTTCTCACTTTGCACATAAAAAAAAGGAATAAAGTTCACATCCTCAAGATCATTATGGAAAAATAGTAGGCTCAAGGTGATAAATATTGACCAAGTTATGATCATTTGAAGTAACACATGAGAAATTGGGGGTTCATCTGGAGGACTTGTAAACTTTCTTCATCATCAAGTTTATTCCACATGAAAACTCCTTGTAACTTTTGAAGTGATTTGTTAATAGCCCTTTTAAGATAAGGATGTTTTTGGAATAACTCAAAAATACCAAAAGATGAGCAAGATATGCTTCTTTGAAGTTCAAAACCCTAGCTCCTAGATCAAGAAAATGCTTGGAAGAAACTTGACAATTTTGAACCACCTTCTTGTACCAATACAAATGTTTTATAAATAGAAGTTGTTGAGGATGAAAATGAGAACTCATAGCCACAAAAACTACTTCCATATCTTGAGAATTGAGAGAAATATGCACTTGTGGCCAATGGAAACAAAGCCTTGTCCAAGCATGATAACTTCTTCAATCAACCCCTTGTGCTTTTGAATCAATCTTGATAGCTTTTAAATGTGGTGAACCAAAATAACCTTGCCATGCCATTCCTTTCAAAATAAATCCAATGGTGAGGTTTGAACTTCTCAAGCTTTATTGACTAGGGCATGGAAATAAAATCATGAACCCGTGGAGAAACTTGCTAAGCCTCATTGCCTTTACCTACATTAGTAAAAAGAAATACAAACCAACATTGCATTTTATTAATAAAAAGGAAAAAACAATACAAAATATTCATGACCACAAAAGGAAACAAGTCAAGGTGCTTGGTGATTCCCCAAAGAGCAAAGTTAAAGATAGGGAGGAGAACCAAAAGCCCTAATGTGATCTTGTTGTGATTGAATCTACATGGTATGATGAAGGGATCTTAGAGGAAAAAATTTGGGTACAACAATGTGTTCATCAAGAAATGGCTTGTAATTCAAGTTTGAAAACCCTAACTTCTTGCCCTCGATTCTCCTTGCTCAAGTATGATCTCAATGAGTTCTTGGACATTTTGGAAAGATTTTAACATCATCTACAACCTCTATGTTGGACATTTTTTAATATTTATCTTGGAACCATGTGAAAAATTTCCATGAAGTTAGGTAAAAATCCTACCTAAACTAGGGCAAAATTTCACTAAGTTTTCAAGTTTCATGAACATGTCTTCTTAAAATCATAACTTGAAATACATGCATTTCTAGGAGAATTTGTGTTCTACAATGTTTTATATCTCATTTAGATCTACAGCTTTCATGTTGGAAGTTTCCTTTGAATCATCTTGCATCATGGTGAAATTTTGGTTCAAAGTTATGAAAAAATATGAATTTTCCAACACTTAGAAAAATTTCTAAGTTTAGAGATTTTGACTTTTCAAAATGAAATCTTGACTTTTTGATTTCTTGATGAACAAGTTTCATATTTTGACATGTCTTGATGAATTGTGATATTTGACACTTGATTTTGACCAAAAAGTCAAAGTTTGACTTTTCAGTGTACAATTGACTTTTCATTAGTTGACTGAAATTCATCTATCAACCAATTGATTTTGAGAGATATTTTGACCCATGCCATTAGGTAAAAATGATGCATTTGAATCCTTGAGATCATAACTTAAACCAATTGTGATACGGTGGGAGAACTGACTAGAGGGTTTTGCGTTTTGTCGCAAATGTCGCGGTTAGCAAGAGTCGCCGCCGACTTTTCTTTTATCCATAAGGAAAGGTGAAAAAGCACAGGAAAGACCTTTGAGATGTTTTCTTGAGTTAGGGGGGTAGATTATGAAAAGGGAATGTGCTAGCACCCTTTTCATCCATGGTTTTCCATGGGCTCTTAGTTACTTGCTTAAATCACTTGCTTTGGTTTGTTTGAAATGGTGTTTGGTGTGGTTTTGAAAGTATTTTGTAAAAGAGGCCATTCGTTTAGGCAATCTTTGTAATGATCATCGTTCGTAAGAATGTATACAAAGATGTTTGTCTTTTGAAAATGTTTTCAATGTTTGTAAGATGTTTTTGAAATGTGTGTGTTAGTTTTGGAAAATAGCAAGGATTGTTTGTTTGAAATAGAGCAAGTAACTAGAAGCCATCTACCTACTCAAATGTCTTTCTTGTTCATTTTCTATTCCTTTGACATTGTTGTCTTACCATTGATTTGGTAAGCAACCCTATCTTTGGATGTAAGCGGGACGGGCGTGGGTCATCGTATAGCCATGATTAGCAATGTTGCAAGGTATCTTAGTGTTTTCGAGGGACTAAGATCATTTTTGTAAGGCATTTTTTTGAATAGCCTCATCGAGGGACTATGATCTTTTGATTTTGTTTGTTTTACCAAGATACCTTGCATGCGTAACATGGCTATTTTTGTATAAGGCAACCAAGTGGAGGAACCCTAAGGCTATTTGTGTGTAAATGTGTTTTATTGCATGCATGATTTTATCTTGAATTAGGATTTTCTATTTCATTGATTTTATCTTGCCATACATATCCTAATTGCTAGAATTTACATTTGAAAACGATAAAAATGCGGAAATGTAAAGTCCTACGCTATTACAATATTTAGGGGGTGGGGGTACACACTTATGAATGGGGAATCCAGCGAGAAAAATAAAGAAAAATAACAAGGGGGAGGAAAAAAAGAAAGAAGGAGGGGGTCAGCGTGTTGCTAAGAGGGAGTCAGAAGTTTTGACCCTGGCCTGCTGCAGGATATCAACCTGTTAGTGAAAATGTATAGGTCAGAACTTCTGACCCTAGTGCGCTGCAAAACAGAAACCTATTAGTGGGGAGGTCAGAACTTCTGACCCTGGTGCGCTGCAAAACAGAAACCTGTTAGTAACACTATATGGGGTCAAAAGTTCTGACCCTGCTGGGCACACGGTAATTTTCAGAAGTTCTGATATTACTGATGACAAAACAGGCCCCAGAAACGCTGGCATCAAAGTCAGAGCTTGGTTTCCCCCTGTGCTAGTCAGAATATCTGCAATTTGGTCATTTTTTCATAAAACAGAAGACATGCCTAGGACAGTCTCAGCAAGTGTCATAGCGTTCCAGAAGACAGAACCAAAAAGTCACATGCAAGTTCTGTACTGATTTACTTCCTACTTAAACATACAGAGGTGTGAAAATCTCAAAACATGCACAACATCAGCAGCATGATATCTACATTGTGTTTCTTGAGCATGCAAATCTGATGATGTTTAAGCAGTGTGGTGAGAGTCAGCAGGTGCTTACCTTGTTGTAGGAAGAAATTCTGTGAACTGAAGTTAGCTTTGACTCAGGTAATATTCTGGACAGGTTCTTTGTATGGGTGGATGGAGAGTATATATATGGTCAAAAACTATAGGGGCGTTCTTTGGTCAAGAAACAATTTGGGTGTCAATGAAGTTTGGAGGCAGGAGATTCAAAGTTGTGCTTAAGGCTCTTGAAACACTAGGAATTTTGGCAGAGTTTCAAGGTATTTTCTTGCTAAGATTTTTTGTTTCTTTTCTAGCAATTTTTCTGATGTTGGACCCCTTTTCCAATGGATAATGGTGCTCTATTTATAGGCAAAGCTTTGTGGGTTTTCAAAATGTTAAGTGGCGCCAATATCATGCACTAGATGCTGACTTACTCTTGAAGAAAAGTTCATAAAAAGTTGTGATGATTGACAGCTTTTAGCCTAGGCTGGGTTAGTAAGCGAGGATTAAGGAAAAAGGACACCTATGAGCGAAAAGTAGCACATGAACCCATACCTAAATCTGCACAAGAGCGTTGTTATGCTGCACGTGGAAAGACCCTTTGGACAAATGCTCAAAAGTGGTTGTGAGCATTAATGAGCATTAAATGGTGATGAGATTGGTCAAGACTAAGAAATCTTGTAATATGAGATTTGCATCATTACTTAAATCTGAGCCAGCAATTCCTACTTCAGCATACAACGCACTCAAATTCGGATCTTAGTATCCTGTTGCCTCAACAAATTCTGAGGGTTCTCCAGACTTTCTAGCGTATTCTTCAAATTTGCTTCTGAAAAAAAATCTAGACTTAGAGATTCTGCTTTAGTGTAACACCCAATCTTCTGACCCCCTTACCTTTTGATTCCAGCATGTTCTGAAGGAGCTTTTAGGCTTCGTTGCTTTCTTTGCATTCCTCTAGCAAACTCTGACTGAACTTGCGTAACTGCTGAAAAAGCCATGTTCTGATTGAAGATTATGTGTTGAACCACATTTACAACTTCTGACTGAGTTGGCGTAGCTGCTGAAGAGCCACCTTCTGACTGAATGTTATGTGCTGAGCCAAGTTTGCAACTTCTGACTGCTCCTGCCTGGAGGTTGGTTCAGAAGTTCTGAAGTGTCATTTTTCTTAAATACTTTAGAAAAATTCTAAGTATTTAGAATTTAACTTTTCCAAGGTAAAATTTGACTTTTGAGCTTCTTGATGAAACAAACTTCATATTCAAACATCTCTTGATGAAATATGATTTTTGTGTTTTGATTTTGATCCAAAAACCAAAGTTTGACTTTTTTAGCTTGCAATTGACCATTTTGCCCTTGTAAATGGCTTGCTTGGAAAGAAATGATAATTCAAGGCTTGGATTTGTTTAAGAGAGAACTTTGGGAATCTAGGATGATTTCCTGAAGAATGAGAGGGAAAATTTTGGGGTACAACAACTGCCCCTGTTCAATCTTCTTAGACCTGAGGAGTTAGATTGGTGAGATTTTCCATTCGCGACTCGAAGGTGGAAGAAGATTGGACACTTAGAGTGCCCAGAAATTTACACTCAGCGGTGATAGGAGGAATGGGCTTAAAGATGCCATCCAAGAATGCTTGTTGAGATGTAGCTAGTATATTTGAACATTATAATGGCGTCTGTGTCTGGAGCGTATCTAAAGGCGTCTTTGAGTGAGTATCATAATGGCTTCCAGGTCTGGAGCGTATCTGAACTGTATCAGGAGTTGAAATCTGAATGAATATCAGAATGGATTCCAGGTCTGGAACGTATCTGAATTGTATCAGGACCTGAAATCTGAATGAATATCAGAATGGCTACCAGGTCTGAAACGTATCTGAACTGTATCAGGACTTGAATATCTGAATGAATATCAGAATGGCTCCCGGGTCTGGAGCGTATTTGAACTGTATCTGATAGTTGAAATCTGAATGAGTATTAGAATGGCATCCGTATCTGGAGCGTATCTGGACTGTATCTGATAGTTGAAATCTGAATGAGTATCAGAATGGCATCCGTATCTGGAGTGTATCTGGAGCGTATCTGAAAGTTGAAATCTGAATGAGTATCAGAATTGCATCCGTATCTGGAGCGTATCTGAACTGTATCAGGAAGCATATTATTAATGGTGGCTTGTTAATCTTATCCTGAAAAGGGTAAAATGTTAGCTGGAAGATAAAATTATGTTGCATGAAATGTATGATGCAATATATGTATTTTATCGATGTTTACGATATATGGATGTAATGTGTGCGCATGTAAGCTGATTTGTTGTATTGTTGCATGATTGAGGAAAATAAATCCTTGACTGCTGCTGAGGATATGTGGATTCTTCATGTCTTGAAGTTGGAGTATTGACAAAAATTCTGTCGTGAGAGTAATGTTGTGTACTGCTTGAGGAATCTTCTTGGCGAATCCAGAGAATTTTGATGACTTCTACTGGGGATTTAATAATGGGAATCTTCGTTCTGTTGGGGAGCAATGAAAACTCTGTGGGGAAAAAACTTATTCCTGTTTGGGAAAAATTTCAGGAGTTTCGGTCGTCTGCCACTCTACCGGGGAGTTATCCTAGGTTTAGGGAGAAACAAAAGTTAGCCGTTATTTGGTTGATTTTCAGGCTTCAAGATAACTCGTTGGGGATTGTAAAGTAGTCTACTGCGGAGGAAGAGTTGTGGTCTTTTGACTTGTAGTAGTCGAAGGGGCGAACTCAAGCTGAGGAGTATTGAAAACTTTGTGGAGAAAGAATTTCGTTCCTGTTTGGAAAAAAGTTCAGGAGTTTCGGTCGTCTTTCGCTCTACCGGGGAGTTATCCTAGGTTTACAGAGAAATAGAAGTTAGCCGTTATCCGGTTGATTTTCAGGCTTCAAGATAACCTGCTGGGGAATTTGGAGAAACTGGATGGTTTCCACCATGGATTAATAGTTTGAAGTTTCAGCTCCGATGGGGATCTTAATGACGTACTGTAGGGATTGCTCATGGAATAGCCTAAAGACGTTTTTCTATTCTTTTAACCTTTCAGTAATTGTTCTTTTTTCATTTTGTTTATTTGTAAACAGTAATTATGTTCAAATGCATATATTCATTAATGAATCATTGGACGTTTTTGCAAATAAAACACAAATATAAAGAAAAAAGACAAATAGTTTTCTGTACTTTTAAGAGATATCTTTGTATTTACTTTGAATAAGTATTTTGTACAAAGGAGACAGGCATCCTAGTAAGAGGATGGTGTCATGAAAATAAGAAAAATTTATGCAAAGAAAGATAGCTATGTGTGGTAATCCCATGGGGTTCCCATTATGTTATAGCCTCCGTATCCCTTGTCTATTTGTTGCTTCGTCCGAAGATGATTGAATTGATCAGAAACTCCGAGCTTGTCAGTGAAAAGATTATCCTCAAAGTGATCCGACGAGACATCGCCATACGCTTTAATTCCCTAACTTTTTCCTGGACCGCCCTTTCGGGTTTTCAATCCACCGGGAAACCCTTTTTTTGCCCAAGTCGCCCTTTCGGGTTTTCAACTTGCCGGGTGTACAGATTTTTTATTTTGTCCCTAATTTTTGCCCGAACCTTTTGGTTCGTCGGGATGCCCTTGTTTTGCCTAGGTGTGTCAACCTAGCGGGTCTCTTATGCGTAGTATCTTTTGACTATGTCTGTGTTCACAGGGTGTGGCAGGTCGTCACCGTCCATAGTGGTTAAGATCATTGCCCCACCGGAGAAGATGTTCTTGATTACAAATGGTCCTTCATAGGTAGGAGTCCATTTGCCCCTGGGATCACTTTGTGGCAAGATGGTGCGCTTGATCACTAGATCTCCAACTTGATATACTTGGCGTCTGACTTTCTTGTTGAAAGCCTTGATCATCCGTTTTTGATACATCTGACCATGGAAAACAGCAGTAAGTCTCTTTTCATCAATTAAGTTTAGTTGATCAAGTCGAGTCTGGATCTAATCGTCCTCACTCAAACCTGCATCTTTCATAATTCTCAAAGAGGGGATTTGCACCTCAATAGGCAAGACAACCTCCATGCCATAAACCAAAGAATAGGGTGTTTCCCCAGTTGATGTCCGAGCCGTGGTACGGTACCCGTGGAGAGCAAACGGTAGCATTTCATGCCAGTCCTTGTAGGTGACTGTCATTTTCTGTATGATCTTTTTAATGTTTTTATTAGCAGCTTCGACTGCACCATTCATCTTTGGCCAATAGGGGGATGAATTATGATGTTGAATCTTGAACTGCTCACACAAGGCGGTGATCATAGTATTGTTAAGGTTCATACCGTTATCAGTGATGATCCTTTCTGGGATACCGTACCGACAAATAAGATTCTGCTTGATGAATCGGGCAACAACATTCTTAGTAACAGACGCGAAGGAAGCTGATTCGACCCACTTTGTGAAATAGTCAATGGTCACTAGAATGAAAAGGTGTCCATTGGAGGTTGTAGGCTTGATCTCCCCAATCATATCGATTCCCCACATGGCGAAGGGCCAAGGAGTTGTTAAGACATTTAGAGGAACCAGAGGCATGTGCACCTTGTCTGCATAGATTTGACACTTATGACAGGTCCGGGAGTGTTGATAGAAGTCTGCTTCCATGGTAAACCAATAATAGCCTGCCCGTAGGATTTTCTTCACCATTGTATGCCCACTAGAGTAAGTGCCGAAGGTACCTTCATGTAATTCAGCCATGATCTTTTCAGCTTCAATCTTATCCACACAACGAAGCAGAACAGAATCATGATTACGTTTGTACAGGATGCCATTACTTAGGAAGAACTTAGCGAAGAATATCCTTAGGAACTTTTTATCATTGATTGAAGCTCCTTCTGGATATTCTTGAGCCTCGAGATACCTTTTGACTTCATGAAACCAAGGTTGGTCCACTACTTCTTCACTATTAATCTCGTGACAGTGTGCTGGTTCGTCCATTCGTTCAATGGTGATCTGGGGAGCCTCCTTATCCCAATTAAGTTTAAACATAGATGACATTATGGATAGAGCATCTGCTAGCTGATTTTCTTCTCGCGGGAAATCCTCAAAGGTAATCTGCTCAAAAAGTGGTAGCAATGTCAAGACATGTTCTTTGTAAGGGATAAGGTTTGGATGCTTAGTGTCCCATTCTCCTTTGATCTGACTGATGACCAGAGCTGAATCTCCAAATGCAACTAAAGATTTGATTCCCAAGTCTATGGCAGCCTTGAGACCAAAGATGCATGCTCCGTATTCCGCCATGTTGTTCGTACAGTTGAAGCAAAGTCTAGCAATAAAAGGAGTATGGAACCCTTCCGGAGATATGAGTATTATGCTGATACCATTACCAAGTGCATTGGATGCCCCATCAAAGTACAGGGTCCATCGGGATCCTTGTTCAGGTCCGTCACATGGTCTGATTTCTTTACAATTGTCCAATGTCATGATGTCTTCGTCCGGGAATTCAAACTTCATAGACTGATAATCTTCTACAGCTTGATGAGCAAGATGATCAACTAGCACGCTGCCCTTTATAGCTTTTTGGGTAGTGTACTGTATGTCATATTCTGTTAGGATCATCTGCCATCTAGCTATCCTTCCAGACAGAGCAGGCTTCTCAAAGATGTACTTTATCTGATCCATCTTAGATATCAACAAAGTGGTATGAGTCAACATATATTGTCTTAGCCGGCGAGCAGCCCATACCAGAGCGCAACAAGTTTTCTCGAGCAGTGAATATCTGGTTTCACAGTTGGTAAACTTTTTGCTCAGGTAGTAAATAGCGTGCTCTTTTCGGCCAGACTCGTCATGCTACCCCAATACATACCCCATTGAGTTCTCTAAAACGGTCAGATACATGATCAGTGGTCTTCCCTCGACTGGTGGCATCAAGACAGGAGGCTCTTGTAAATACTCTTTGATTTTGTCAAAAGCAATCTGACATTCATCATTCCATCTGACTACTTGATCTTTCTTCAACAGCTTGAAGATTGGTTCACAAGTAGATGTTAGGTGAGAAATGAATCTGGAAATATAGTTCAGGCGTCCCAAGAATCCTCTGACTTCCTTCTTAGTACGAGGAGCAGGAATTTCTTGTATCGCTTTGACCTTGGCAGGATCAACCTCGATACCTTTGTTGCTGACAATGAAACCTAAGAGTTTACCGGACCGGACTCCGAATGTGCACTTGTTTGGATTCAATCTTAGCTTGTACTCCTTCAATCTTACAAACAGATTTTGCAAGTGATCAAGGTGCTCTTCTTCAGTTTGTGATCGGGCTATCATGTCATCTACATAGACCTCTATTTCATGATGTATCATATCATGAAACAAAGCTACCATGGCGCGTTGATAGGTTGCCCCGGCATTCTTCAGTCTGAATGGCATCACTTTGTAGCAGAACGTGTCCCACTGTGTGACAAATGTAGTTTTCTCCATGTCCTCAGGTGCCATTTTGATTTGGTTATAGCCTGAGAATCCGTCCATAAAGGAAAATACTTTGTGTTGGGTTGTATTGTCGACCAGGATATCGATGTGGGGAAGTGGAAAATCATCTTTAGGGCTGGCCCTGTTTAAATCTCTATAATCCACGAACATCCGTACTTTGCCGTCCTTTTTAGGCACGGGAACAATGTTGGCAACCCATTGAGGATAGGAAGTGACAGCCAGAAATCCAGCATTGAACTGTTTCATGACTTCTGCTTTGATCTTCTCTGACATGTCAGGTCTCATGCGGCGGACTTTTTGTTTCACTGGTGGACAGTCTTCTCTTGTGGGTAGATGATGTACCACGATATCTATATCAAGTCCTGGCATGTCTTCGTATGACCAGGAAAAGATCTCAACATAATCATGCAATAGCTGAATTAGACGCTCCTTGACACTCGGCTCTAGATTGGCACCCACGTTGATTTCCTTTTTATCCTCCTCGGTATCCAAGTTGATTCTATCCAACAGCTCCTCATGAGGCTGAATAACTCTTTCCTCTTATTATAGTAGTCTGGCCAATTCCCCTGGCTCCTCACCTTCGTATTCGGCTTGGTAGATTAGATCTTCAGAGTCACTGAAGGCTATAGCAGTATCGTTACCCATGGGATCTGGAATGGAGGGGTACCTGCATTTGTGAGTGTGGGTGTGTGTAAGGGTATATCCATCTTTAAACAATAAAATGTAAAAGAAAGACAATGAGCACAAAAGGTTTGTATGTAAAAAACGTCCATGATTCATTGAATGTCATATGAAGATGAAATAAAAACCCTTACAAATGGACCATTGTGCCTCGGGTAAGACACGAGGTTTTTAATGTGAGAATTGTTTGTGAATATTACAAGTCCAACAGAAATGTAAAAGATGAATTACTGAGATATGAAAGTTATTGGGACAAAGTCTTTGGCTTCCCAGTTGCGAAATCCTCCGTTGACAGTAGGAAATATCCAATCTTCCAAGCTGCCATCCTCTTCAACATCTTCCACTGCGTTGACCTCCTGATTGCTAATCTTCAAAGGTAGCCCTCCGGCACGGGCACGGCGCACATCCTTCTGAGCAGTTGAAGTAAACCCCAAGCCAAATTTGTCTGATTTATACGGAATGTCTGGAAGCTGCCCCCATATGGTGCATCCACCCTCCTCTATTACTGCCTTTGCTTCCTTTAGAGATTACATCCGAAGTGGAGGTCATGTGATCTTGGGGATCAAGGATACCGTCTTGGTTACTGCTACCTCTTAAGAGACATCTTCGAAATGTTGAAAAGGAGTTTCAATGAACTCGCCATCCAATTCCACATATCATAAAGAAATCAGATGACTAATCATGTACTCCTCTTCCCCGTGGACACTGATGATCTTTCCTTAGACCGGGTATTTCAGCATTTGGTGTAGTGTAGAGGTGACAGCACCAGCATTATGGATCCAGGGTCGTCCTAGCATATAGGAGTAAGAGGGGCGGATGTCCATTACATAGAAAGTTGAGTTCAAAGTCTGAGTTCCCACCTTTATGGGGATGTCCACCTTCCCGTGGACCATCCTCTTTGAGCCATCAAATGCTCTCACAATAATGTTACTGGGTTTCAAGGCCAGCCCTTCGCAATCCAATCTATCAAGAGCTTTCTTCGGTAAGACGTTCAAAGACGAACCCGTGTCTACCAAAACATGGGCCAGAGTTATTCCTCTACACTCTATAGAGACATGCAATGCCTCGTTGTGCTTTCTCCCTTTGGGTGTCAAGTCAGCATCAGAGAAACCCAGGTCGTTATCAGCTGTCAAACTGGCCACACAATCTTGGAACTGGTCAGCAGACGTCTCTTGTGGCACATGAGTTGTCTTCAGAAATTTTACCAGAGCTTTCGCATGTGCCTCAGAGCACAGCAGCAATGCTAGCATGGAGATCTTGGAGGAGGTTTGCCCCAACTGTTCAACCACATCATAGTCACTCTTCTTTATTATCCTCAGGATCTCTTCCATTTCCTTCTTGGACGTTTCGAGGATAGCTAGCGGTTGAGCCTTCGTCTGGACAGGCTCTTCTTGAATGCTTTTTCTTCGATTTTCAGCAGTAGAAGTATTGGTAGGGATAACAGCAGGGATTGTGTCGTCTTCATTGATAGGTGTTGTACCCCAAAATTTGCCCTCCCATATTCTTCAAGATTGGCCAAGATCATGGTTCAAAATCTCTCCAGGGTTGCACAGTCCAATGGCCTCCTAATACAGTCAAAATTAGGGTTTTGGTTCTTGCAAAGAAATTGAGGTTTCCAAGGGTCCAAACAAGTCCCATATGCCTACATACATTGTCAAGCATCCATATGTCAAGTTTCAAGACTCACAGCATCAAATTGCACAGTCAAAAACCCTAAATGCTCCACAGTCAACTGCAGGGGTAAAATGGTCATTTGACAGTCAAAAGTCAAAATTTTTGGTCAACATCTTATTTTGAAGCCACAAACATCATTTGATCAATTCTTGATCATGATTCTCAAAGCATGGCTCAAAAAGTCTCAAGATGTAAAAGTTTCTATTTTTGGACAGCTGAAAAAGTCAACTGCAAATTGACCAAGGCATAACTTCTTCATGGTTTATCAGAAAAATTCCATCCAAAGCTCATTTTGAAGAGAATGACATTTCCTGCAACTCATCTTCACACTTCAAGTCCAAGAAATGCTCTCACAAAAAGTTATCAATTTCAACATTATAGGTCATTTTCAAAAGTCAACAAAAAGGCACTTTAAGTCAAAGACCATAACTTGAGATTGGTAATTCAAAATGACATGGGACCAAAGGCATTGGTTATAGGACTTCAAGGCCTTTCCAAAATGTCCAAGAACATGATCATAGCTTCAAAATTGAGCAAGATATGCCTTGGAGAAGTTGGGAAATTTTTGGGAATTTTGAAAGGTCAACTTTGCACAAAAGGCTTCAAAATGCTAATGGGCCTCAATTTCTTTCATGAATCATTACCCAAAGGCTATGCACGACCCATTGACCTCAAAGGGATGTATTTTCTTATTTTTGATTAATTATTTGAATTTTTATTATTATTAATTCATTTAATTAAATTTAAATATGAGAAAAATATCAAATCATAGTTTTAAATCTTTTTTGTGCAACAAATATATTCATGATATGCAAAAGATCTCGTGCACCATCTCAAGGGGACAAAATCATCCATATTTGGCATAATTGGCATGGAAAAAGATTGGATTTACATGATTGAAAATCAAATATCAAAATCATTAATTCATGGACCATGGGCTTTGTTTTTGACCTAGAATGCTTCCCATACATATGCAAGACTAAACCTAATGCTCAGACACACGAAAGCTGCTCAGAAAACATAGAACCAATTTTCAATTTTTCATTAAAAACTTGAACACTGAAATCATAGTTACAAGGCGATTCAAGGTCTAAAAGCTTGTCCATTACATTCCTGACATTGCTAGGAATCGATTGCAACCACTTTCCAGTCCCCATACTCCAGGAATTGGTAGAACAGAATCGTCTTCTTCGTGAATATATCCATAATCGTTTTTCAATTTCCATGCATTATTCATGTATTTTATTTGTTGATTTATACTAACAATGATGTTCTGAAGCGAATGGTACCATTTAATTGAACTAACAATGCCTATATCAAAATCTACCATTGATGGATATTAGGTTTTCAGAAGCTCAAAATTAGGGGTTTCCTCATATGGAAAAATCAGGCCACCAAACCTATGCCATTGAATTCGTGACATCCAGACGAAGCAAACTGACTACTCGCGCGCTTTTTATATGAATCCAGATGCTATTCGCTATTTTTGCAGGCTTCACTTAGTGGGGGTTTAAAACCCCCGCTACTTGTTCATATTGCAGGTATAAAAAGGAAGAAGACGCATGCGTGTCTCCATGTGGTTGGATAATTCAAACTTGGCGCGGTTTTTTCAACGTCCAGCATAATGGCCTTTTCTTCATACATATTATTTGTTGTCCATTAAATATACAAATGCGCGCATTAGCCCAGTTGGTGGTTGAGCTGTCTTGCAGGTATTGGGACCTGGGTTCGATTCCCAGGTCCCCCCAAATGTTTAATAATTTTTGTCTTAACGTGTTCATATGCAGCGCCTCCTTCAGAGTCCATCATACAACCTCACATCCAGGCCTGCCACGCGCCCATGAGCTTCAATCCAAAGGCTACAGGAGGATGTCTACCGTGTACCTCAGTCAATGCACATACACACACACTGAAAAGTCAAACAAGCTTCTTGTTCAATGGGCCAAATTGCTTCCAAAAAAACCTCCTAAATGGGCCTGATACCCCCATGGTTTGCATCATTTTTATTTTTTATTTGATTTTCTTTTAATTCTTTTTAATGTTTTAATTATTTCTTTTAATTTCATAAAATAACTTTTCATAATATAAAATACAGAAAAATCAAAAAATGTTTATTTTATTAATATTAATTTCACCATTATTATTTTTGTAAATAAACTTTAACAATTAATTTAGTTAATTTAGGTTTCAATTTCAACATTTTTTCTTAATAAATTAAAATAGGTAGAATTAGGGTTTTGATATTTTTTTAACCTTTTCATTTTTTTTTAATAAATAATTTTCTCATCATTATTATTATTATTAAATATTTTGTAAATAAACATGTACATTAATTATTTAGTAAATTTGGTTAAACTTTAATATTTTCTTAATAATTAAAATAGACTTAGAATTAGGGTTTCTTTTTAATTTTAATCTTCTTTATTTCATAAAATACAAAAACCTAAAAAATATTCCGTTTCTTAATTAAATAATTAATTAGTCTTTAATTTCAATTTAATTTTAAAAGGGTCAAAACCCTCGGACATTCAATTCCAATTTCTATTTCGCGCATTTATTTTCTTTTCGAATATTATGTAACTGCTCAAGTCTTGTAATAGTAATTAGGAAATTTGTTTACTTTCCGCATTTTATCAAACGGGTCTTTGTAATTTGGCGATGTATAGACCCGCGCCTTGTAATAGCGTAGGATTTTACTTTCCGCATTTAAATTTCCACACTTTTAAATTCTAAACTTTGCATGGAAGAATGTATGGATAATTAAAAATAACTCGTAGCTCACCAATGCCTGATCAAAGATAATTGCTAAACATGAAAATAACACACAAATTCACACACCACTTCTAGGGTACGCCTCACTGTTGCCTTACCTTCGAAACGTGGTCGTCGAGTATAGGACGTTTTAGTAAGTCCTTATGTCCATGATCCAGTTGCCTCGAAACGGTTGCCTCGGATTAAAAAAGGATCAATGGCATAAGGGTAGCTTCTAAGGTGTCCTACTATTGCTCTGGTGACCACACTGTTCCTAAACTCGAATTGACCCGAACACCTCCAACGGTGGTGCTACCTACCTCTCAATGGTGGGATGGCACTACCTTAAGGACATTTACACAGCCTAATTCCTTAGGGTAGGTAGATGACTCATAGATACTTGCTCTATTCAAAAACAAATCAAAACTCTTTTCACACCGACACTTTCAAAAAGCTTTCAAAACAATTTTTCAAACACTCTTGAGGACTGATACAAGAGTTATTCAGAAAACTTTAAACGAAACTTTTTCAAACCCACATACACTTGAAAAGCAAACACTTTTGAAAACACAATGAGCAAGTATCTAAGAGCCCATGGATAACCATGGATAGAAAGGGTGCTAACACCTTCCCTTTCTATAAATCTACCTCCCGAACCGAGAAACTATCTCATAAGGAATTTTGCTGTGCTTTTGTCCTGTCCATGTTGGAGAAAATAAAAGACGGTGGCGACTCTTGCTTCCGCGACATTTCGCGAACCAGCTTTAAACAGTCAGTTCTATTTCCACCGATCACAGAACTGGCGACTCTGTTGGGGAAACTATAAAAGTGAGGTGTACCTTAGGACTAAGATCACTTGTGTTTTCAATTGTCTGAATTGTTTGCTTTATTATTGTGGGTACTGTCTTGGGAGTTCTATAGATCCTAACCCGGATCTGGGGATACCTTCTTAGAAAGTAGCAACAAGGCTGTGAGGGAACTGTGCGGGGTATACCGACATGGTTGAAGCAGTCTGCTACGTTGATGTGGCACTTTGGTGTGTACCGGTAACCCTTGAGTCCAGTCAAGGAGAGTACGGGGCCGCCGCGTGGTGTCGTGAAGCATCAACTGACCTTAGGAACCTTAATTGAACCATCTTGGCCTCTTTAGGGTAGTGAGATAACTGACTTTGGTCCAGTCCGAGGTTGGTTGATACTCGATACTACACTCAATTAAGGGTTGTTTTCTTGGAATATTTCGGTCGCCAGTTCAGTGGCTAAATCGAAACGATGAACAATGAAAGCAATCTAATGATATTGGGACCCTTAGAACCCGGTTACTTCTGATAGGACAGGTTGAGCCCACCAACTTCAAGAGGGTAATACCCTAGACCCCATGCTGGCCTAAACTCTAAGGGCTGTGGTGTGACTTGTGTGCCTTATCATGTTTGCTTCTTGTGAATATTTGAGGTGTGGTTAATCATAGCATCATAACATCATACAGCATCATATGCATTGACTAACCATTTCAGGGGTTCGAATCTTCATCTTTGTTCTTGTTTTGTAGGACATGGAAACTGTTCGCAGAAAGACAATTCAGATCAGCCTCGTAAGGATCCCTCCTCAGCTTAAGGAACTTATATCCAGGATTCCCGAGAGCTCTTCTTTCAGTGAGAGGCATGGAAGACTCATCAGCTTGGTCAACATTAACATTGAGGAAGATATGATTAAGGTTCTCTTCCAATTCTTTGACCCTCTGCATCACTATTTTACTTTCCTAGATTATCAACTGGTGCCTACATTGGAAGAGTTCTCCCGGCTTCTGAAGATCCCTATCCTTAGTCAACTACCCTACAACGGTACGGAAAAGGAACCCAAACTTGAAGAGATTGCTAAAGCATTACGCCTACAACCATCTGACATCAAGGGACATTGGGAAGTTAGAAGTGGTATCAAAGGGTTCTTGGCCAGGTTTCTGTTTGAGAAGGCCCAAGAATGTTGGAACTCCCTTGACGTACAAGCCTTTGAAGAAGTTGTGGCCCTCCTTGTCTATGGATTGGTTTTGTTCCCGAATCCCGATCAGCTTATAGATATCAGTGTTGTCCAGATCTTCATGTCCAGGAATCCTATACCTACGTTGCTTGGAGACATCCTTCACTCATGTTACACTCGAACCATGAGAAAAAGAGGTGTTCTCATGTGCTGCACTCCTCTCCTGGGAAGGTGGTTTATTTCGCACCTTCCACAATCAGTCTTGAAGAATGAGCGGGGTTTGAGATGGTCACAACGATTGATGACTCTTACACATGCTGATATACATTGGTGTTCTCGGTCCAGAGAGGATGTCACTATCATTGATTGTTGCGGGGAGTTTCCTAATGTTCCTTTACTTGGAAACAGAGGAGGTATTACTTATAACCCATGTCTAGCTTGGAGACAGTTTGGTTATGCTCGGAGGGACGGCCCTCATGACATGTTAATTCCTAACATAGTTTTTGACTTCGACAACGATGCACAAGGACTTCGCCAGAGATTTATCAGAGCTTGGAGGATGCCCAACAAGGTAGACAGCAAGACACTGGGGCACAGGAACTCCATCCCGTTGGAACCTTATCTCAAGTGGGTACGAGCCCGCTCCCAGAAGTTAGTGATGCCTTATCCTCATGTTCTCCCTGTGATCAAAGAGTCAGTTTTGGAAGGAGAGGTGTCCTACACCATTCAACATCCTGACATGCCTACATCCTGGGAAGAAATGCAGAAGAGCTGGATCCAACTTAAGGAAGAACAGAATTCTCTTGAGTCCAGTCTACAGGCCAGTGAGAAGAAGGTCTTGGAGCTCACCCGCCTACTGCACGAGGAAAAGACTCTCAACACTTACATAGCTCCAAAGAGGATGCGTAGTGTCTTCTGGGATTGATTTGCTTTTGTAATATTTTTCCCATGAGGCTTTGATGTACTGAACAATTATTTCTTAATGATAACGTGTGTTCCTTTTTGTCTACAACGAATTTGAACTTTCGAACCCTTGAATGCATTGCATAAAGACATATCATGCATCATGTGCATCACATGTACTCTTCTTTTCAGGTTGCTTAATGTTCTTTGCTGTTTATTTCAGCATCATGAACCCTGAATCGTCTACCGAGCAGTCCATCAAGGCCCTTCAGGCTCAGAACGCCCAATTCCAAGAGCTGATCATGAGTTTGGCCCAAGGACAAGAGGAGTTGAAGGCTCTGCTGGTCAAAAAGAAAAAGAAGAGAACTGTACTATTCAACACTGGCCGGAGGTTTGGTAACACACTGCAGAATGAGGTTGATCAAGCTGGTTCTTATGTGGGAAAAGGCAGTCCCCAAGGGGGAAGGGTTCCTAGTCCAGTGGTCTCTGACAATGAGACTGATTTTAATGAGGAGCAGTATCCTCTAGCTGAAGACAGATATAAGCAGTTGGAAGACCGTATGAATGCTATGGAAATTCAACAAGTGCCTGGGTTGGATTTCAGAGACTTGGGCCTATCTTCTGGTGTGGTCATCCCACACAAGTTCAAAGCACCATCTTTCGCAAAGTATGACGGGGCGTCTTGCCCTAAGCTACATCTCAGATCTTATGTGCGGAAGATTCAGCCGTATACCGTGGACAAGAACTTGTGGATCCACTTCTTCCAGGAGAGTCTTTCAGGGACTCATCTCGAATGGTTCTATCAGCTGGATGGAACCAAGGTTCGTAACTGGGAGGAGTTGGCTACTGCTTTTTACAAGCAGTATCAGTACAATTCCGACCTCGCTCCTACACGTACCCAACTCCAGGGTATGTCGCTAGGATCGGGAGAAGGTTTTAAAGAGTATGCGCAGAAGTGGAGGGACCTGGCTGGCAGGGTGCAGCCGCTATTAACCGACCGTGAGCTAGTAGACATGTTCTTAGGGACCCTATCCGGGCCGTTCTTCAATCATCTCATTGGCAATTCGTCTGCAGGGTTCACAGATCTCATTCTGACTGGGGAAAGGATAGAGGCTGGTATGAAATCAGGGAAGATTCAGAAAGGTGCGTCCTCAAGTTCTGAGAAGAAGCCTTTCAAAAAGGAGGCCAGTGCTGTGTATGGGCCTAGGAGGAAGAATAAACCAGAACGCCGCCAAGCTGTCAACGCGGTGGTAATTGCAAAGCCTGTTGCCGCTCCTCGGCAACCTAACCAACCAAGGGCTGAGAGACCCAAAAGAGAATACACTCGGCTGAGTATGACCTTGTCACAGATCTTGCCGCAACTGCTATCGACCAACTTGGTGACCGTCAGAGAGGCTCCGAAGGTGGTGAATACGACCTCTCCGAAGTATAATCCCAATGCCCGCTGTGCTTATCACTCCGATAGCCCGGGGCATTCTACTGATGATTGCTGGGCCCTGAGAAATAAGGTTCAGGACCTTATCGATGCCAAGGATGTACAATTCGAGGCACCCGAGAAGCCTAATGTGGTGACAGCTCCCCTACCTGACCATGGGGTAAATGCTATCAGGGATAGTGACGAAGTGGAAGAATCTGAGTTCAACAGTTGGATTTACCCAACGGCTGACAGTGGACCGAGCAATTGGACTGCAAAGGACTGCATACCTGTTACTTTTGTTACACAGTAATGAATTCCTTTGTTTTTTAATTTGCAATGAACAATAAATTGAAACTTTATGGCCCGGTGTCTTACCCGGGGCACCGTGGCTTCATTTGTGAGGGCTTATTACTTGTCATTTCCATATATCATGAATAAAGACATTGGACATTTTTCGCATTTCAAATCTTGTGCTCCCTTTCTTTCTTTCTTTCTTTATATATTGCAAAATAGCTATATTTACACACACTCACCCATATAGGTTTCAATCCACTCTGAATCTCACTAGTAACGACTCTGCTACTGCCAGTTATAACTTCGAAAATCCGATCAACTTAGCCGAAGACGAAGGTGAAGATGATTGCGAAGTGCCTGGTGAGCTTGCAAGACTGTTACTCCAGGAAGAGAGGGCCATTCAGCCACATGAAGAGCCAGTGGAAACGGTAAATCTAGGTATGGAGACAGACAGAAAGGAAGTTAAGATTGGTGCCAATCTGGAGCTCAGCGTGAAACAACGGTTGGTTCAGATGTTGCATGATTATGTGGAGATCTTTGCCTGGTCTTACGAAGACATGCCTGGGTTGGATACCGACATCGTGGTCCATCACTTGCCTACCAAGGAAGACTGCCCTCCGGTTAAGTAGAAGGTCCGCCGTATGCGTCCAGAGATGTCCGAGAAGATCAAAGCTGAGGTTATGAAGCAATTCGATGCCAGGTTTCTAGCAGTGACTTCTTACCCTCAGTGGGTTGCCAACGTGGTTCTGGTACCGAAGAAAGATGGTAAGGTCAGAATGTGTGTCAATTACAGGGATCTGAACAGGGAAAGCCCCAAGGATGATTTCCCCCTACCTCACATTGATGTCCTGGTTGACAATATTGCTCAGCACAAGGTGTTCTCCTTCATGGATGGTTTTTCAGGTTATAATCAGATCAAGATGGCTCCTGAAGATATGGAAAAGACTACCTTTGTTACTCAGTGGGGCACCTTCTGCTACAAGGTCATGCCATTTGGACTGAAAAATGTTGGGGAAACCTACCAACGTGCCATGGTGGCTTTATTTCATGACATGATCCACCATGAGATTGAAGTGTATGTCGATGATATGATTGCAAGGTCCCAAACCAAGGAGGAACACCTTGACCATCTACAGAAGCTGTTTGACCGTCTGAAGTTGTACAAGCTAAGGTTGAACCCGAACAAGTGCACCTTCGGGGTAAGATCTGGAAAGTTTCTAGGCTTCGTCGTGAGCGACAAAGGTATTCAAGTGGACCCTGCCAAGGTTAAAGCCATACAAGAGATGCCAGTTCCTAAAACAGAGAAGGAAGTCAGAGGCTTTCTAGGACGTCTGAATTATATTGCTCGATTCATCTTGCATATAACTGCTACCTGTGAACCAATCTTCAAGCTGCTGAAGAAAGATCAGGTAGTATGTTGGAATGATGAATGTCAGGCCGCTTTCGACAGAATCAAAGAGTATCTCCAAGAACCACCCATTCTTATGCCACCGGTTGAAGGGAGACCTCTAATACTATACTTGACAGTACTTGACAGCTCAATGGGGTGTGTGCTGGGGCAGCATGACGAGTCTGGCCGAAAAGAGCATGCCATTTATTACCTTAGCAAAAAGTTTACCGACTGTGAGACCGGATACTCACTGCTCGAGAAAACTTGCTGCGCTTTGGTATGGGCTGCTCGCCGGCTGAGACAGTATATGCTGACTCACACTACTCTGTTGATATCAAAGATGGATCCGATCAAGTACATATTTGAAAAGCCTACTCTGTCCGGAAGAATAGCAAGATGGCAAATGATCTTGACAGAATACGACATCCAATACACGACTCAGAAAGCTATCAAAGGAAGTGTATTGGCAGACCACTTAGCACATCAGGCAGTGGACGACTACCAGTCAATGAACTTTGAATTTCCTGACGAGAGCATCATGATAGTGACTGATTGTGAAGTACCTGGACCGGATGAAGGACCTGATGAAGGATCCCGATGGTCTATGCACTTTGACGGAGCCTCCAACGCTTTGGGTAACGGCATTGGCGCTGTGATCATATCCCCTCAAGGCACTCATACTCCACTTACCGCTCAGCTATGTTTCAACTGCACCAACAACATGGAGGAGTATGAGGCATGCATCATGGGTCTTCAAGCTACAATTGACTTAAGGATCAAGTTTCTGAGTGTCTTCGGAGATTCTGCTCTCGTGATCAATCATATCAAAGGCGAGTGGGATACGAAACATCCGAATCTTATTCCTTACAAAGAATGTGTGTTGATGTTGATCCCCCATTTCAGAGATAACTTTTGAACACTTCCCAAGAGAGGAGAATCAGTTGGCGGACGCGTTAGCTATGATGTCTTCCATGTTCAAAGTCAAATGGGACAATGAGGCTCCCCGGATCATTATCTGGAAGTGGGACGAACCTGCATATTGTTGTGATCTTGAGGTTGAGACAGTAACTGAGAAACCTTGGTATCATGAGGTGAAGAGGTACTTGGAAGCTCAAGAATACCCTGAAGATGCATCCATCAATGACAAGAAGTTTCTGAGAAGGTTCGCAGCAAAGTTCTTCCTCAGCAATGGCATTCTGTACAAACGAAACCATGATTCAACCTTACTGCGTTGTGTGGATAAGACCGAAGCAGAAAGGATCATGGCAGAGCTGCATGAAGGTACCTTCGGAACGCATTCCAGTGGACACACCATGGCAAAGAAAATCCTTCGGGCAGGATATTTCTGGTCCACAATGGAAACTGATTGTTACCAACATTCTCGGACGTGTCACAAGTGCCAGATTTATGCTGATAAGGTGCATGTTCCTCCAGTTCCTCTGAATTTCTTGACTACACCTTGGCCTTTTGCAATGTGGGGCATTGATATGATCGGCGAGATTAAACCTACAACATCCAACGGACATCGCTTCATCCTGATAGCGATTGATTACTTTACGAAATGGGTTGAAGCAGCTTCCTATGCCACTGTAACCAAGAACGTCGTGGCACGGTTCATTCGGCATAATCTGATCTGTCGATACGGCGTCCCAGAAAGGATCATTATGGACAATGGCACCAATCTTAATAACAAGATGATCATTGAGCTCTGCGAGCAATTCAAGATACAGCACCACAACTCTTCTCCTTACCGGCCGAAGATGAATGGGGCTGTAGAAGCGGCAAATAAGAATATTAAAAAGATTGTGCAGAAGATGACAGTGACTTACAAAGATTGGCACGAGATGTTACCATTTGCTCTTCACGGGTACCGTACCTCAGCCAGAACGTCAACTGGGGCAACTCCCTTTTCCTTGGTCTATGGCATGGAGGCAGTCTTGCCGATTGAAGTCCAGATACCCTCTCTCCGGATAATGAAGGATGCAGATCTGAGCGAAGATGACTGGATCCAGACCCGACTTGATCAATTAAATCTAATTGACGAAAAGAGACTCACTGCTATATGTCATGGTCAAACGTACCAAAAACGGATGATCAGGGCATTTAACAAGAAAGTCAGACCACAAGAGTATCAAGTTGGGGACCTGGTAATCAAACGCATCATCCTTCCTCAAAGTGATCCCAGGGGTAAATGGACCCCCACGTACGAAGGGCCATTTGTGGTTAAACATGTGTTCTCAGGAGGAGCCATGATTCTAACTACCATGGATGGTGACGACCTTCCTCACCCCGCCAATGCAGACATAGTAAAAAGATACTACGCATAATAAAAGACCCGCTAGGTTGACATACCTAGGCAAAAATTAGGGCTTCCCGGCGAACCAAAAGGGTTCGGGCAAAATGAGGGATGAAATGAAAAAAAAATCTGTACACCCGGCAAGTCGAAAACCTGAAAAGGCGGCTTGGGCAAAAATGGGTATCCCGGTGGACTGAAAACCCAAAGGGAGGTCCAGGAAAAAGTTAGGGATTAAAGCGTAATACTATGTCTCATTGGATCACCTTGTATCCAGAATCCGGTATCAGCAATCAGGTTCAGACGGAATCGATCAGTCAGCTTCATTTTCAACCGAGCAGCCAAGTGATGAGACGCTCGAAGATATAAAGGCGATAGCAGAGTTGGAACCCAGTGGGATTATTATTTTCACATAGCTGTTTTGTTTTCCCTTTTCACAAATTGTATAAACTCTTTTGTTCAGGCGGCGTTCTCTTACTAGGACGTCAGCCTCTTGTACATAAGCGCCTATTTACAGGCAAATTCAAAAAATCAATACAAATTCACTTTTCAGACCAATTGCCAATTGTTTTTCCTTTTCTGTTTTGTTTGCGAATAACGTCCAAGGTTCAATTTGTGATATATGCATTTGACACTAATTGCTAACTCATAAATATTTGCATGCGAGGACAAAGGATTAATTACAGGTAACATCAGAAACAGGGGCAATAATGGGTTGTCTGAGCAATCTAATTGCTCTGTCCACCAAGGTACCAAGGTAAGTTCGGCTGAAGAATGCAACCAAGATATCTTAATTCCCCAGAGAGTGAGCCAAGATTCAACAATTCTCTCCCAAGCAGTTGCTCTCCCATCAGCCCTAAAAGGAACAGTATCTCCAGCAATTCAACAACACTCTCCCCAAGCAGAGTTAGCCTATTCAGTCAGCCTTATGGAAGTTGGATTATCCTCAGCAGATCTCAATATTCCTCAGGAGTATACAAACATTCTTAACAAGCATCCCCGGCAGTCTTGATCTAAGATTGTTCCCCGGCGGTATACCAGACGTTCAATGGAGCCACTTCCCCAATATATCTCAAAAATTTCCCTAGGAGAGTCCAGTCCAATCTGAAAAGTTTCCCCAGGAAAGTGGAATCCATCTCCCCAGCAGGTCTTAAAGCTTATCCCCAGTAGATTCTGGAAGCTTACCACCCGCAGAGCACGAACGCGTCTCCTGGTTTTATTTAAAGGTTATTTCCCCACCAGGATATAACTGGGTTATCCTCAGCCAATTGCCATGAAAAGATCGTCCCCGGCGAAGTCTTCCTATTCCCCAGTGGAGTTCATCAATTCCTTCCAACAAAACTTAACAATGGTATCCCCAGCGGAGTTATCATCAACCTCAGCAAAGTACCTTCCTCTCCCCACAGAGCATTCCCCGCAGAGTAATCTATTCGCCAAGTTTATTCCCCAACGGAGTCATCCTCTCCTACCGGTATTCTTGCAACTATCATCCCCAGCGGAAACAACGAAGCTATACTCTCCAATATCAAGCCCAGGAGTTAACTTCCCGGCACACGTCAAGGATTTACTTTCCTAGACAAAAACATACATTCATAAACATCGCATCATCATACATTATAGCATGCATATACGCATCATGAACATACAATCTCACTTATTCTGAGAACATCATGCAAGTCATACATCATGACATTTCATACAACTAATGTTCTGTCTTTTCAGGACAAAAGTCAATATAAAGATAATTGCTATCAACTGTCGTGATTCCAGATCCGATTCCTGTATCTTGCCAGGGTGTATCTGTTGACGACTACATTACCAGACTCGATTCTTGTATCTTGCCAGGGCACGTCTGAAGAGTTCGAAGATCCGATTCCTGTATCTTGCCAGGGTGTATCTGTTGACGACTATATTCCAGACTCGATTCCTGTATCTTGCCAGGGCATGTCTGAAGAGTTCGAAGATCCGATTCTGGTATCTTGCCAGGGTGTATCTGTTGACGACTAACATTACCAGACTCGATTCCTGTATCCTGCCAGGGCACGTCTGAAGAGTTCGAAGATCCGATTCCTGTATCTTTCCAGGGTGTATCTGTTGACGACTAATTCCAGACTCGATTCCTGTATCCTGCCAGGGCACGTCTGAAGAGTTTGAAGATCCGATTCCTGTATCTTGCCAGGGTGTATCTATTGACGACTAATTCCAGACTCGATTCCTGTATCCTGCCAGGGCACGTCTGAAGAGTTTAAAGATCTGATTCCTGTATCTTGCCAGGGTGTATCTGTTGACGACTACATTACCAGACTCGATTCCTGTATCTTGCCAGGGCACGTCTGAAGAGTTCGAAGATCCGATTCTTGTATCTTGCCAGTGTGTATCTGTTGACGACTACATTACCAGACTCGATTCTTGTATCCTGCCAGGGCACGTCTGAAGAGTTTGAAGATCCGATTCCTGTATCTTGCCAGGGTGTATCTGTTGACGGCTATATTCCAGACTCGATTCCTGTATCCTGCCAGGGCACGTCAAAAGAGTTCGAAGATCCGATTCCTGTATCTTGCCAGGGTGTATCTGTTGACGATTATATTCTCCGGACTTGATTCTTGTATCTTGCCAGGGCACGTCTGAAGAGTTTAAAGATTCGATTCCTGTATCCAGCCATGGCACATCTACATAAAGAGTTTGAAGATCAACTCCTGTAACAGGCCAGGTAATTATTTTCTTTCTCAGGTACGCAAGTTCTCGCTAAGGAATCTCTTACGCGATCGACACCTAGATGGCATCTATAAACCCATCCACATACCAACAGTCTCCAAATGGCGTCTACAAGCCCATTCCCGACAAAGTTCTGTCACACTTCCAGATGGCATCTATAAGCCCATTTTCCTATCCATCATCTCTCCAAATGGCATCTGTAAGCCCATTCCCGCTATCACACTGCTGGTACTCTACTATGTGAGTGCAAATTTTTGGGCACTCTAGTGTTCAATCATCTTCCACCTTCGGATTACGAAAGGCACGCCAGCCAATCTACATCCTCAGGTCTAAGAAGATTGAACAGGGGCAGCTGTTGTACCCCAAAATTTTCCCTCCCATATTCTTCAAGATTGGCCAAGATCATGGTTCAAAATCTCTCCAGGGTTGCACAGTCCAATGGCCTCCTAATACAGTCAAAATTAGGGTTTTGGTTCTTGCAAAGAAATTGAGGTTTCCAATTGTCCAAACAAGTCCCATATGCCTACATACATTGTCAAGCATCCATATGTCAAGTTTCAAGACTCACAGCATCAAATTGCACAGTCAAAAACCCTAAATGCTCCACAGTCAACTGCAGGGGCAAAATGGTCATTTGACAGTCAAAAGTCAAAAATTTTGGTCAACATCTTATTTTGAAGCCACAAACATCATTTGATCAATTCTTGATCATGATTCTCAAAGCATGGCTCAAAAAGTCTCAAGATGTAAAAGTTTCTATTTTTGGACAGTTGAAAAAGTCAACTGCAAATTGACCAAGGCATAACTTCTTCATGGTTTATCAGAAAAATTCCATCCAAAGCTCATTTTGAAGAGAATGACATTTCCTGCAACTCATCTTCACACTTCAAGTCCAAGAAATGCTCTCACAAAAAGTTATCAATTTCAACATTATAGGTCATTTTCAAAAGTCAACAAAAAGGCACTTTAAGTAAAAGACCATAACTTGAGATTGGTAAATAAAAATGACATGGGACCAAAGGCATTGGTTAGAGGACTTCAAGACCTTTCCAAAATGTCCAAGAACATGATCATAGCTTCAAAATTGAGCAAGATATGCCTTGGAGAAGTTGGGAAATTTTTGGGAATTTTGAAAGGTCAACTTTGCACAAAAGGCTTCAAAATGCTAATGGGCCTCAATTTCTTTCACGAATCATTACCCAAATGCTATGCACGACCCATTGACCTCAAAGGGATGTATTTTCTTATTTTTGATTAATTATTTGAATTTTTATTATTATTAATTCATTTAATTAAATTTAAATATGAGAAAAATATCAAATCATAGTTTTAAATCTTTTTTGTGCAGCAAATATATTCATGATATGCAAAAGATCTCGTGCACCATCTCAAGGGGACAAAATCATCCATATTTGGCATAATTGGCATGGAAAAAGATTGGATTTACATGATTGAAAATCAAATATCAAAATCATTAATTCATGGACCATGGGCTTTGTTTTTGACCTAGAATGCTTCCCATACATATGCAAGACTAAACCTAATGCTCAGACACACGAAACCATATGCCAGATTCAATTTCAGAAGATGTGGTAGAACCTGGGCTAGAGTCATATTAATCCTGGTGAATTGTCGGACTGGCCTTTCCACCCTTGGCTGGTTATTTCTTGGCTGATCAGATGCAGGCTTTGGAATCATAACGTCCCCCACCACTGGTTGGCATTCAGTTCTTCCTTGATTCTTTTGTGAATAAACAGCAGATACTTCCTTCTTCCCAGTGAAAGGTTTTCTCACAGCTGTAGAGGCAGACAAATCTTTCTGAATCTTTCCACTTCTTATACTAGCTTCCACCCTTTCTCCGGTTAATATCAACTCAGTAAACCCAGTTGTTGTACCCCAAAATTTTCCCTCCTATTTTTCATAGAAGACACAACCCTAGGGTTTCTCGGATATTCAAATTGGCTCAGAAATCGACCAGACAGGTTCTCTTCTGTGGCAGTAAACCAACAATTAGGGTTTTTTGCAATTCTAAAATATAAAATGAGTTTTCAAAGATCCAATTGGCCTTCACAGGTCTTCATGCTTCCTCAAGGTTGTATTTATGATTTCTTCAAGCTACAAGATTTTGAGACGATTTTGTCTGTTCGTGGTCACATGTGATGTCACTCACGGGTTTATCTTCAAAGAATCGGAAGAAATTTGAGTTTGGAAAACTTTAAAATTATCAAATCATCGTAAGACATTTGATTGATTTTGAATTTTCTTAAAACGCAGTTTACTGAAAGGATAATGTTTGTTCTTAGAGCATGATTTGTTTGGGACAAGAGATGGAGGTTAAGACTGTCATTTAGGACAATCATGATTGTGGGATCCAGGTTGACCAGATGATTTACGTCCTTAAAACATTTGTTTGGTTAGGAAATGGAATATACAGTGCGTGTTTGTTTGAAATGCAGTTACAAAGTTATTGGGATTAGTTGGAATTTAAGTTACCAGACTGGAGCATTTTATTTCAAATATCTTGATTGGGAATTTCAAAAATCAATTAGGATGCGAAGAGAAATTACAAGTTGTTGTTGATAAAGGATTTCAAGTTATAAAATTACACCAGAATACTTCATGCTACAACTCAAGATTTTCTCCAATTTCAAACATTGTTACAAAACAATTTATTCTTTTAAATACTTTATGTTTTACAACTTATTATATTTAAAGATGAATTGGTACAACTATTGGATACAATACAAGAATGATTTTTCTAAATTACAAAGAAAATCCAAATGAATGATTGGCCTAGGAGAATTAATCTATGTCTAAGTTTGTTTGAAGATTGAAGTCGTATCAAATTCCTTTGTTTATCTCCAAGACTTCCATGCTTGCCACAAATTTCCTGTGTTCTTTGCTTTGTCATCTCCATTTTTGCTCACATGAAGACAAGAGAGAGAAAACATGATTAGTGCAAATTATATGGGCATGAACAAGAAATTTTCCAAAAAAAGTATTCATCATTAAGGTTTGCAATGTGGAATCAGAATGCCATTTTATTTCATCACAACTTATTTCCCCTAGTTGTAAATCACAAGAAGGTTACCCTTCTTGGTTCACAAAAAGAAAGAAGAAAAGAAATTCGCAAGCAAACTGTCGAAACAAAATGCATTACAAACCGAATCAAACAAACAGCATTACAAACTATCCAAACAACAAACAACACTACAAATTGTCCAAACAACAAACAGCATCACAAACTGAATCAAACAAGCAGCCTCGCAAACAGCAAACAACCTCACAACTGTCCAAACAACAAACAGCATCAATAAAAGCTAAAAACGAGGCAGCAGTATGGCAAGTATGGCAAATAAGCAAATAGCTAAATCAAACAAAATAGCAAAGTTTGCTCAAGAAATGAGATATCATCATTTTCCAACTGCAAACCTTTCAGAATTACTAAAAAAGGCAAAAGAGCAAATTGCCTTTTTATTGTCATTGAGATAGAAGAGAGGAAAGAAGTCACCTAGGCTATTGGAATTGCCCAAAATGCACATCCTGCAAAAGCCCTGCTACAAAAGAGGAGCTGCTGTAAAAAACACAAAAAAAGTCCAAACAGCCTTGCTGCCCTGCCCACAACCTGTCACAAGTTGCATAGAAAATAGAAGAAAACAAAACTACAACAAAAAGGCCACAAGGACAATATACCAAAATATTCAAATTTTTTGGTTTCCCACCATTTGCATATGGATATAACAGAAGCAGGGCAATCGAGAAAAGGGGCAGAAAAAAGAGCAAAAAGAGAACTCAACACTGTAACCAAGCCAAAAACCCAAAACCTGTCAACCATCCAAGAAAAATCTCAAATTGTTAACCAACAAAACAAAGCCTCAAGATCCCAAAAACCAGCAACAAATCTCAAACTACTAACCATCAAACAAAGCCTCAAAACTCCCAAAACACAGTATCCAAGCTTCATAACAAAAAACCAGAAAACATCATCAAATCAAAAACCTGTTAACTCACAAAACCAGAACCAAGCCTCAAACATCAAACTGTGAACAAGCCTAAAAAAACCAAAAACCTGTAACAAGCTTCAAGCTCTCAAACACAATAACCATCATAAAACCAAAAACTGTAACAAGCCTAAAACCCAAAACCTGTTAATCATCACCAAGAAAACTCATCAAACTGTGAACAAGCCTCAAACAACAAACCAGTAGCAAGCTTCCAAAATCCCACAACCCATTAACCATCATCAAGAACAACAAATCATTAACCATCACTGAAAAAATCCCAAAAAACACAGAGCTAACACCATCATTATTCAATAAAGAAAATAGAAGAAGTTAGCAACAAGCTAGGAAAGCCACGCTCTCATCCCTATCTCTTCCCCTCGTGAAACCTCTGCCACCGCTGGAATACCGTCCGTCTCGCCTTCCCTTTCCTATTTCACAGAAAAAATCACAAGAAATTGTAAAGCTCCAACAGGTATGGGTTCTTCCTCTTTCTCACACTTCCATAGACATATTTCCTTCATTTAAAAGAGCAAATTCTTAGTTAACAGAAAACACAAAGATGGAATGATCAACAAAAATTGTTAAGCTTCAAAAATAACAGAGAAAACCTTACCTTTTCAAAAAATCGATAAAGCTTGATTAGGGAGACGAGAGGGTTGTGTTCCGGTAACAGAGAGTTTTAGGAAGGTCAAGGATGAATCAATTTTGGGTCTTTTGGGTTTAGATCCGAATTCAAAAATTAGGGTTTCAAAGATACAAATCGCGGTGAGACAAAGAGGCAAAGAGCGATTTGTTTGCAAAATAAGACAGGGATGGGTTAGTCAGTTAGGATAGAAGGTTCCAGCAAAAGGGAGGAGATGAACAAAGATGAACTAGCGGCACCGTGTGAGTTACAAACATTCCAAACCCTAATTCTAGTTTTAGCCCTTAATCCATAAATAATTTGGTTTAGAAACTTGGATTTGGATTTTTCTGGTTTGTTGTTGGATAGCCCATTTCCTTCCCCCTTAAGCCCATTTCGTTTTTGCTGGCCACACCCCCCTTTGGCTTGTTTTTGTTACAGCAAATAAACACTCTTTTCTTTTGGGTCTCATCCCTAAATCCACCATAGACCCATGCTGTTTTCTTTAGTTTATTTTCTTCTCATTCTTTTTTTGTTATACAAAATGCTATTAACACTTAAAATATACTTTTTATAATTAATTTGATTTAGGCTTTGTGAATAATTTTTATCATTTTCTTTCTTTAATAAATTTTGTTTTAGATTTAATTTACATAATAAAACACCAAAAAAATAAATTTAGTTTGTTTTCCTTCTTTAAATTTTACTTAAGTTATTGAAATACAAAAATAAAACATATAATTTAATCAATTATTTTATTTTATTTTTAGAATAGGTTTTACTTTTCTCTTTCCAAATAAATACTTCATTTCCATATTTTGTTGATTTTATTTCATTGATTATTATAGCTTTCATTAATCGCACAAAATTCGATTTGGTTGTATTGTTTGCTATTTGGATTTTGCTATCACATTTGATTCATCCCCATTTGTAAAAATTGTACCCCCATTCCCGAATACTTTGTAATAGCATAGAATTTCAATTCCCGCAATTTATTGTTTTCCTTATACTGTATAGTAATTAGGCGTGTATGGCAAGATTCAAAAATCAA
Source organism: Vicia faba (assembly GCA_948472305.1). Taxonomy (NCBI): domain Eukaryota; kingdom Viridiplantae; phylum Streptophyta; class Magnoliopsida; order Fabales; family Fabaceae; genus Vicia; species Vicia faba. The sequence goes on from OX451739.1 coordinate 1,602,797,481, forward strand.
TCGCTAGATGACCTAATCAAAGAATAAAATAACTTAAAACTAACACACTTTTTCACACGCGTACCTCTAGGGTAACCTCGCTCGTTGCCTCGGAAATACAATCATGCCCCTCGAATATGGGATGCTTTAGCGATGACCCTTCAATAAAAAAGATCGTAGTCCCTCGATGACCCTCGATGTTGCCTTGGATAAAACGATCTCGTCCCTTACAAAAATTGCTAAAGCGTCTCATAAGTTGCTTTCGATGATTGTAAAATTGACTCGCGCCTGTCCCTTCACATCCAACGGTGGGGCTTCCTACCAAATCAATAGTAAGATAGCATCATTAAAAGGAGGAAGAAAAGAACAATTTCAGACATTTCGAGTAGATAGATTCGCTCTTAGTTACTCGCTTGCTCACGATAAAAAACTTTTTACACCTACACTTTCATTTCAAAACATTTTCAAAAAGACAAAGCGTTTTGTATACGTTCTTATAGAGACGAGAACCATTGCAAAACATATTTTCAAAAAACACTTTCCGAAACACGATTCACAAACACATCTTTGAACCACTTTTTGAAACAAAACTTTGTACGCGTTCTTATAGAGACGAGAACCATTACAAAGAGATTTTTCAAAATACTTTCAAAGCCCACACCACAAGCACACTTTCAAATGAAAGCAAGTGATCTAAACGAGTAACTAAGAGCCCATGGAAAACCATGGATGAAAAGGGTGCTAATACCTTCCCTTTTCATAATCTACCCCCCGAACCTGAGAAATAATCTCGAAAGGTCTTTCCTGTGCTTTTTTACCTTTCCTTTTGGATAAAAGAAAAGTCGGTGGCGACTCTTGCTATCCGCACAAATGCGATCAAAACGCAAAACATTCAAGTCAGTTCTCCCACCGTATCACACTAGTAGATGAGCTCCCAATCCAATGGTTGAATAAAGGACCTGATAGAGTACCCAAGAACATATCCACCAACTCCCTTTCAGACAGAGGGGGTTGCATTCTACCAGCTAGATCACTCTATTTTTGCGCGTAATCTTTGAAACCCTCATTTGAAGCCATAGCCATACTCTGAAGTTGAGTACAGGTAGACACCAAATCTGCATTATACTGGTATTGCTTATAGAAAGTTGCGGCAAGTTCTTCCCAGTTGTGGACGTCTACCCTTTCTAATTGGTAAAACCAATCAAGTTGTGTTCCGGATAAGCTGTCTTGGAAGAAATGGACCCATAAGTCTTTGTCGGCAGAGTGCAGTTGAATTTTTCTGACATATGATCGGAGGTGCATTTTAGGACATGACACCCCATCATACTTTGCAAATAACGGCACTTTAAACTTTGGCGGGATTACAATTCCTGACACTAGCCCCAATTTCTCAAAATCTAGGCCCGGTACTTTCTGTATTTCCATAGCGGTTAAACGCTCTTCCAGGTGTCTGTACTTATCATCAGCCGGAGGGTACTGTTCTTCAGAGTAGTCTTCCTCTTCCTCCTCTTCTTCAGAGTCTGACGGAACGGCTGTTTCTTTTCCTTTTCTTTCCCCTTCATCAGATGTTGCTGGAAAATCCAAGGTTCTTCTAGCTTGTCCTTGAAACCTCCTTCCCATGATTACCACACCAGTTGGTTTCTTCTTTTTCTTCTTTTTCTCTTTTTCTAACAGAGTCTTCAACTCCTCTTGTCCTTTGGCCAAAGTTGTGAGTAACTGTTGAAATTGCATGTTTTGAGTCTGAAGATCTTTGACAGTCTTTTTGAGATCCATCTTACTGAAATAAACAGTAGAGAGATGAGGAAACTTGTTGCAAAGACTTGCTTATGTTATGATGAATGATATGTATACATGTAATGTTTTCAAGGATTTTAAAAGATTCAAGTTCGTTTTAAACAAAAAGAGAAACACACGTTATATTAATAAGATAGAGTTTGAGTATATCAATGCCTCTTGGGAAAAATAATACAACACTCTAAGATAAAAAAGTAGTGCGCATCCTCTTTGGCGCAATGTAGGCATTTAGAGTCTGCTCCTCATGAAGTAGCCTAGTGAGTTCCAAAACCTTCTTCTCGCTTGTGTAGAATTGGGCTTCGAAAGTATCACGCTCTCCTTTGAGTTGTATCCAATCCCTTTGTAGGTCTTCAAGAGATGTGGGCATGTCAGGATGTAGGATAGTGTATGGAACTTCTCCCTCCTTAACAGGCTCAATGATCACCGGGAGAATGGAAGGATAAGGCATCATAAGAATTTGAGCGCGGGTTCATACCCACTTGAGGTAAGGCTCAAGAGGGATGGAATTATTGTGTCCCAAAGTCTTGCTATCCACCTTGTTTAGCATCCTCCAAGCTCAGATGAATCTCTGGCAAAGTCCTTAATTGTCGTTGTCGTAGTCAAAAACCAAGCCTTGAATCAGCATATCATGTGGGCCATCCCTTCGGGCATAACCAAACTGTCTTAGAGCTAAGCAAGGGTTGTAGGTGATGCCTCCCCTAATTCCAAGTAGTGGGACATTAGGGAATTCCCCACAACGGTCAACAATGATAACATTCTCTTTGGATCGAGAGCACCAATGAATATCTGAATGTTTAAGCGTCATTAACCTTTGTGACCACCTCAAAACTTGCTCATTCTTTAAGACTAATTGGGGAAGATGAGAAATAAACCATCTTTCCAGGAGAGATGTGCAACACATAAGAACACCTTTTTTCCTCATTGTACGGGTGTGAAAAGAGTGTAAGATATCCCCAAGCAATGTAGGCATCGGGTTGCGTGACATAAAGATTTGACAGCGCTCACATTTATGAGTTGGTCAGGATTGGGGAACAATACAATCCCATAGCTAATAAGAGCCACAATATCCTCAAAATCTTGCAAGTCTAGGGAATTCCAACAACTTTGGGCTTTCTCAAACAGAAACTTTTCCAAGAAGCCTTTGACACCACTTCTAGTTTCCCAATGAGTTGTGACATCAGACAAGTGCAAGTGCAGGGCTTGAGCAATCTCTTCTGGATTTGGATCTCTTTCTGTACCGTTTAAGGGTAGTTGATTGAGAATAGTAATCCTCAAGAGTTGAGAAAATTCCTCCAAAGTAGGCATAAGCTGATAGTCAAGAAATGTGAAGCAATGATGCAAGGGGTCAAAGAACTGGAAGAGAACCTTCATCATATCTTCCTCTGTGTTGGAGGTGACCAAGTTGAGTAGATGACCATGTCTCTCGGTGAATGGAGAGTTCTCAGGGATCCTTGAAGCTAGATTCTTGAGTTGTGGAGGAATTCTTACAAGGTTGATTTGGATAGTTTTCCTGCGAAGCGAATCTAATCCTACAAAACAAGAACAAATATGAATTTCTAAAATCCTTGAAATGGTTAGTGAATGCATATGATGTTCATGATGTCCATGATGTTATGTACAAGTATGCATATACAAAAAAATCAAGCAAGTTCTTAGTTTAGGCTTGCATGGGGTTTCATAGGTAAGTACCCTCTTGAAGTTTAGTTGGCTTAACTTGTCCTAACAATAGTAACCGGGTTCTAAGGGGCTCAATATCACTGGATTATTTCCTTGGTCATTGTTTCAGCTCAAGCCTCTTTAATGGCGACCGAAATATCCCAAGAAACCAACCCTCAATGAGTGTAATATCAAGTATCTACCAACTTCAGACTGCACCAAAGCCGGTCATCTCACTACATCCTAAAAGGCCAAGTTGGTCAAGTAAAGGGTTCTAGAAGTTCATTAGTGCTTCATGACATCATTCAGCGGCCCTGTATTCTCTTTGATTGACTCAAAGGCTACCGGTACCCACAAATATGTCACACTAACATAGCTATTGCTTAGACCATGTCGGTATACCCCGCACAGTTTCCACAATATATTGCTATTTACCTATAATGTTTCCCCAAATCCGGGTGGAGGATTCGAACCCAAACAAAGAACCATAATGTAAAGAAAACAAGTCAAACAAATGTAAGCAAATAAATGTGATCTAAACCCTAAGGTAACCCCACTTTTATAAAAGTCCCCAGCAGAGTCGCCAGTTCTGTGATACGGTGGGAGAACTGACTAGAGGGTTTTGCGTTTTGTTGCAAATTTCGTGGTTAGCAAGAGTCGCCACTGACTTTTCTTTTATCCATAAGGAAAGGTGAAAAATCACAGGAAATACCTTTGAGATGTTTTCTTGAGTTCGGGGGGTAGATTATAAAAAGGGAAGGTGCTAGCACCCTTTTCATCCATGGTTTTCCATGGGCTCTTAGTTACTTGCTTTGGTTTGTTTGAAATGGTGTTTGGTGTGGTTTTGAAAGTATTTTGTAAAAGAGGCCATTCGTTTAGGCAATCTTTGTAATGAATCTCGTTCGTAAGAATGTATACAAAGATGTTTGTATTTTGAAAATGTTTTCAATGTTTGTAAGATGTTTTTGAAATGTGTGTGTTAGTTTTGGAAAATAGCAAGGATTGTTTGTTTGAAATAGAGCAAGTAACTAGAAGCTATCTACCTACTCAAATGTCTTTCTTGTTCATTTTCTATTCCTTTGACATTGTTGTCTTACCATTGATTTGGTAAGCAACCCTATCTTTGTATGTAAGCGGGACGGGCGTGGGTCATCGTATAGCCATGATTAGCAATGTTGCAAGGTATCTTAGTGTTTTCGAGGGACTAAGATCATTTTTGTAAGGCAACTTTTTGAATAGCGTCATCGAGGGACTATGATCTTTTGATTTTGTTTGTTTTACCAAGATACCTTGCATGCGTAACATGACTATTTTTGTATAAGGAAACCAAGTGGAGGAACCCTAAGGGTATTTGTGTGCAAATGTGTTTTATTGCATGCATGATTTTATCTTGAATTAGGATTTTCTATTTCATTGATTTTATCTTGCCATACATATCCTAATTGCTAGCATTTACATTTGAAAGCGATAAAAATGCGGAAATGTAAAGTCCTACGCTATTACAATATTTAGGGGGTGGGGGTACACACTTATGAATGGGGAATCCAGTGAGAAAAATAAAGAAAAATAACAAGGGGAAGAAAAAAAAGAAAGAAGGAGGGGGTCAGCGCGTTGCTGAGAGGGAGTCTGAAGTTCTGACCCTGGCCTGCTGCAGGATATCAACCTGTTAGTGAAAATGTATAGGTCAGAACTTCTGACCCTGGTGCGCTGCAAACCAGAAACCTATTAGTGGGGAGGTCGGAACTTCTGACCCTGGTGCGCTGCAAAACAGAAACCTGTTAGTGAAACTGTATGGGGTCAGAAGTTCTGACCCTGCTGGGTACATGGTAATTTTCAGAAGTTATGATATTACTGATGACAAAACAGGCCCCAAAAATGCTGGCGTCAAAGTCAGAGCTTGGTTTCCCCCTGTGCTAGTCAAAATATCTGCAATTTGGTCATTTTTCCACAAAACAGAAGACATGCCTAGGACAGTCTCAGCAAGTGTCCTAGCGTTCCAGAAGACAGAACCAAAAAGTCACAGGCAAGTTCTGTACTGATTTACTTCCTACTTAAACATACAGAGGTGTGAAAATCTCAAAACATGCACAACATCAGCAGCATGATATCTACATTGTGTTTCTTGAGCATGCAAATCTGATGATGTTTAAGCAATGTGGTGAGAGTCAGCAGGTGCGTACCTTGCTGTAGGAAGAAATTATGTGAACTGAAGTTAGCTTTGACTCAGGTAATATTCTGGACAGGTTCTTTGTATGGGTGGATAGAGAGTATATATATGGTCAGAAACTGTAGGGGCGTTCTTTGGTCAAGAAACAATTTGGGTGTCAATGAAGTTTGGAGGCATGAGATTCAAAGTTGTGTTTAAGGCTCTTGAAAGACTAGGAATTTTGGCAGAGTTTCAAGGTATTTTCTTGCTAAGATTTTTTGTTTCTTTTCTAGCAATTTTTCTGATGTTGGACCCCTTTCCCAATGGACAATGGTGCTCTATTTATAGGCAAAGCTTTGTGGGTTTTCAAAATGTTAAGTGGCGCCAATATCATGCACTAGATGTTGACTTAATATTGAAGAAAAGTTCATAAAAAGTTGTGATGATTGACAACTTTTAGCCTAGGCTGGGTTAGTAAGCGAGGATTAAGGAAAAGTGACACCCATGAGCAAAAAGTAGCGCATGAACCCATACCTAAATCTGCACAAGAGCGTTGTTATGCTGCACGTGGAGAGACCCTTTGGACAAATGCTCAAAAGTGGCTGTGAGCATTAATGAGCATTAAATGGTGATGAGATTGGTCAAGACTAAGAAATCTTGTAATATGAGATTTGCATCATTACTTAAATCTGAGCCAGAAATTCCTACTTCAGCATACAACGCACTCAAATTCTGATCTTAGTATCCTGTTGCCTCAATAAATTCTGAGGGTTCTCCATACTTTCTAGTGTATTCTTCGAATTTGCTTCTGGAAAAAAAATCTGGACTTAGAGATTCTGCTTTAGTGTAACACCCAATCTTCTGATTCCCTTACCTTCTGATTCCAGCATGTTCTGAAGGAGCTTTCAGGCTTCGTTGCTTTCTTTGCATTCCTCTAGCAAACTCTGACTGAACTTGCGTAACTGCTGAAAAAGCCATGTTATGATTGAAGATTATGTGTTGAACCACGTTTACAACTTCTGACTGAGTTGGCGTAGCTGCTGAAGAGCCACCTTCTGACTGAATGTTATGTGCTGAGCCAAGTTTGCAACTTCTGACTGCTCCTGCCTGGAGGTTATTTCAGAAGTTCTGAAGTGTCATTTTTCTTAAATACTTTAGAAAAATTCTAAGTATTTAGAATTTAACTTTTCCAAGGTAAAATTTGACTTTTGAGCTTCTTGATGAAACAAACTTCATATTCCAACATGTCTTGATGAAATATGATTTTTGTGTTTTGATTTTGATCCAAAAACCAAAGTTTGACTTTTTTAGCTTGCAAATGACCATTTTGCCCTTGTAAATGGCTTGCTTGGAAAGAAATGATAATTCAAGGCTTGGATTTGTTTAAGAGAGAACTTTGAGAATCCGGGATAATTTACTGAAGAATGAGAGGGCAAATTTTGGGGTACAACACCAATCAATCATTTTCTAGGTCAAAAATCAGAAATTGCACCTTCTCAGTCAAAACCCTAATTTTGACCATTTTTCCCTTTTGATGATCTGATCAATTTCTTGAGGAATCGTGATCCAAACTTGATCAATTGACATATATGGGTTTATAATGTTGATATGGACCAAAAATTATGAAGTTTGACTGTAAATTGTCCATAGTTGCCTTTCTCCCCAACACAGCTGATTTTAGGTCAACTGATCAATTGACTGAGCAAAAATGTGATCCAAGACTTGAAACTTGACATGAGAAATCTTGAGGGTACAAAATGATATGAGGAATTAAAAGTATATTTGTCCTTGTTCAAACTCAAACCCTAATTTTCAGTTATCAGTGCTTGAGGAGGTGTCTTGAGCTGATCAACCCTTGTGCAGTCTTGAACCAAAGGAGATCTTGAGAGAGATTATTTGATAAATGAGAGGGAAAATTTTGGGGTACAACACTTGACAATTCTCATACCTACCACAACATAGAGGATAGATATTTGAAAGTGTTTCGATAATCGAATCTTAGAAAAATAAACCAAAGATAAGATAAGAGTTTACCGGTTGTGTATTCTCAACCAAGGTATTTGTTTGTTTTGCGGATGGGATAATTCAAAAACCGACCCCTAAGAAAATTTCATAGTTTAACCACAATGGATTTGAAAAATGTCATGTATGATGTATATGCATAATTCCCTAGATTGATATGGAACCCAAATATATATGCACTGGATTTTTTCTGTTTATGCACCAAATGTTTGTATATGCAACAAATGTTTTTGTAAATAGTTTTGATCTTTTTCTCCTTTTAAACCATTGGCTCTTTTTTCTTTTTTCATTGACTCCTCAACGTTGTATGTTGTTTGTCGTGGTATCTCCAAGTTGATTTAAACAAGGTGAATAGTGTCAACAAGATTTGAAGATTGCATCGTAATCGTGGACCTCTTTTGATGTTTTTTCTAACCAAAATACTCTTTGATGTTTTAAATGCTTTTTTTGATATTTTTATATGTAAGATGCACCAAATGTTATAAATGATATTGATACTTTGATATGGTTATGTGCATGTTATGCCTGATGTGAGGCTCTTAATGGGAAATCTATTACCGAGATTTCCAAGGAATCTACCGCAGAGATTCAATTAAAGACTACCTACTGTCGAGAGCTTTTGGAAATCATCTGCCAAGATCAACCAGGGGAATCTAATTTCGAGATTCTGTTAAGAACTAACTTCTGTCGAGGTCTTCTAGATAATCAACTGCCAAGATCAACCAGAGGAATCTACTACCTAGATTTAAAATAAGGAACTACCTTCTGCCGAGGTCTTTTGGATAATCAACTACCAAGATCAACTAGGAGAATCTACTGTCGAGAACTACCTTATGCTGAAGTCTTCTGGATAATCAACTGTCGAGATCAACCAGAGGAATCTACTGTCGAGATTCAAAATAAGGAACTACCTTCTACCGAGGTCTTATGGATAATCAACTGCCAAGATCAACTAGGAGAATCTACTACCGAGATTCTGTTGAGAACTACCTTCTGCCAAGGTGTAACATGGTGGGAGAACTGACTTGGTTGTTGTGTTTGATCGCAATTGTGCGGATAGCAAGAGTCGCCACCGACTTTTCTTTTATCCAAAAGGAAAGGCTGAAAAGAACAGGAAAGACCTTTAGAGATTTTTTTCTTGAGTTCGGGGGGTAGATTATGAAAAGGGAAGGTATTAGCACCCTTTTCATCCGTAGTTATCTACGGGCTCTTAGTTGCTTGCTAGATCACTTGCTTTTGTTTGAATGTGCTTGTGGTGTGGGTTTTGAAAGTATTTTAAAAATGTCTTTGTAATGGTTCTAGTTTCTATAAGAACGCGTACAAAGTTTTGTTTCTAAAATAGTTCAAAGAGGTCTTTGTGAAATGTGTTTTTGAAAGTGATTTTGAAAATGTGTCTTCTTTGTAATGGCTCTCGTTTCTATAAGAACGCGTATAAAGTGTTTGTCTTTTGAAAATGTTTCAAGATGAAAGTGTTGGTGTAAAAATGATTTTTTATTATGAGCAAGCGAGCAACTAGGAGCGAATCTACCTACTCAAAAGGTATTAGATGTTATTTTCCTCCTCCTTTAGATGTTGCTATCTTACCATTGATTTGGTAAGAAGCCCCATCATTGGATGTGAAGGGACGGGCGCGGGTCAATCGCACAGTCATAGAAGGCAACTTATGAGACGCTTTTAGCAATTTTTTGTAAGTGACTAGATCGTTTTATCGAAGGCAACATCGAGGGACTACGATCGTTTTTATCGAAGGGTCTTTGCTAAAGCGTCCCATATTCGAGGGACATGACTGTTTTTCCGAGGTAACAAACGAGGTTACCCTAGAGGTGCGTGTGTGCAAAGTGATTTGTTTTCAATTGAATTGTCTTGAAATTAGGTTATCTAGCATTTGTTTTTATGTCTTGCCATACACGCCTAATTACTATACAATATAAGGAAAATAGTGAATTGCGGAAATTAAAATTCTACGCTATTACAAAGCTTTCGGGAATGGGGGTACAAATTTACAAATAGGGATGGATTAATGTGATTAAAAGTCTGAATAGGCAACCAATACAACCAAATCGAATCGAGAAATTAATCGAAATTACAACAATCTATGAAGTAAAAATTAATTAACAAAGTATGGAAATAAAATTCTTGTTTTTGTTTTGTGAGAAATTTGGGAAGAGAATTAAAAAAATCTATTCTATTAAAGAAAATAAAATAATTGATTTAAAGAAATTAAATTGTTTGTATATATTTTTATCTTTTGAGTTTTTTTTTTGTTATTAAGAAAATTAAATAAACAAATTAGAACTAAGTACAAAAATTAATTAGTAAAATTAATTTACAAAATCTTGAACTAAATAAGAAAATAAATTAGTTTTGAAAGTATATTTTTATTTAATTAAAATATTAAAGGTTAAATTAAATCTAATCTAAATTAAAAATCTAAAATTACTAACTAAATTAAAATTACTAAATCAATTATAAGGAGAGGTGTGGAACAGAAAACTGAAGGTGTTGTCATGAATTTCGTATGGGCTTTTGATTAAAAGCCCAAACCCCTTTTTTTGATGACTTTTGTATAACAATAAAAGGAGGAAGTGACAAAAAGATTGAAAAATATGAACAAAACGTCCCAGGGGGTCTCGAACCCAGGACCTCTATATCACACAAACGCACGTTGACCACTACACCAACTGACCCTTCGTTTACTTGAGTACTTCTATTAATATAAAAAGAAAATTTTAAGAAATGGGCTGGGCCAAATCGAATAGGACCAAACCCGGTTTTACTAGAGGGAATGGAGAGAGTTTGTGAAACCCTAAAAGCAAAAACAGAATGAGGCAGCGCCACTTTTTTGAAAATGTGAAACAACACTATTCATTTTTCTCTCTGTATTCTCACTCTCTTCTCTCAACTCACACCCCTTCTTCGATTTTCAACGATCAACAATGATTTCTTCCTTACTCGCGGTTCCGCTCACAAAGTCATCAAACTCCAACCAAACTCTCTAACTGGAAATCCTGCAGTTTTCTCGTTTCGTTAACCATAGAAATCTGTTTCGAAAGAAAACCCTCAGCCCTCACTCGCGTGAAAGATAAGAGAAGCAACGACAACAAGTATCAATGGCAACACATCATGGAAGCAAATGATAACAACATGTTTATAAGAAAAGAAGGAGACTCACATAGTTCCAACGATTCGCGATTTTGTCCAAAGCTTTGACTCGGGTGAACTTGAATTCCTTTCTCTTTTTTCTGTCAAATTCGTGAACTGTTGTTGTTGATTAAATTTGCTAACTGCTATTTCTTCTGATCTGTGTGTTTCAGGGCTTTTGTTTGTGTATTGAATTGGCGGATTCACGGTAGCTGGTATTCGGTATGGGAATGTCGGGTAATGATGGACGAAGGTGATACGAGTTGGTAATGTGAGGTTTTTTGAACGGGGTTCTGTAAGTGTTTCCTTTTCTGTTTTTGATTTTATTCTGTGATTTATGTGTGGAACTTGGAGGAAGGTTAAGGAATTGATGCACACAACTTCTATTGGAGTTACTGTATGTGTTCTGTCTTGATTTTTTTGCTGTATAAAAAATCTCTTGGTTTGCTGTGTGTTTTTTATGCTGGCTCTGTTCTCTCAAAAACTCCCCCCTTTCAATGAAACACTGGCCTTCTTTATAGTGAAATAGAGGTGAAAATTAGGGGGAGAAATAGTGGAGTTTTGAACATATTTGGAAAGCTGACCTTGAAAATTTGAGTAGCAGGTTTGTATTTGCCTATTTGGTGCAACTCTTTTTTAGGCTTGCTACAGGTTTGGCACAGGTTTTGGCATGTTCTGTTTGGTTTGAAGCGAATTTGGACTGTTTTAGTTAGGTGACATCTTTCTAAACCCTAATCTCTTTTCCCCTTTTATCTTTTCATGATGCAAATTGTTTTGCCTTTCTTGAAATTTTTGAAGGATTTTGCATTTTAGGAACATGATGACATAAGGGCCAGGAATCAATGCTAGCTTGCATTGTTTTGAATTACTGTTGTGCTATTTTGACAGCCTGCTGCTAATCTTGCAGCTGCTCCTTATTTTACTTATTTCTGTTTTTGTGCTGCATTTGTTTTGGTTTGTGCTGCTTGTATAGCAGCCTGGTGTTGCTGCCTATTTTGTTTTTATTTGTGATGCATCTGCTTCTGTTTGTAGCCTTGCCCTGCGTATACTTGTTGTCTTGTTGCAGCTTGTTGTTATGTATTTTGTTGCAGTTATCTTGTTTTGTTTACAGCCTGGTTTGCAGCTTTGGGCTGCATTGTTTTTCTGTTTTGCAGTGTTTCTTAGGCAGCTTGCTGCCTTGTTCTGCTGCTGCTTGTTGGTTTTGCCTTGGGCGTTGTGACTGTTTGCATTGTTTGCAGTTTGACTTTGCTTTTGTAGTAGAAAATTTTTGCAAATTTCTTTTTCCCTTTTTGTGAACCAAAGCCCAAACTTTGTGATTTTCAAAATAGGAGAAGATGGCCCATGATTAAAAACAAAAACCCTTTTAGTTCTGATTCCAAATGCAAATCCTAATGATGAGCTTTCTTGTTTAACAAATAATCCTTGCTTGAAATTTACATGTTGATTATTGTTAACTTTTTTCCTTTTTCCTTATTTCATGAACACGAGAATTGGATGGTGAATGTGAAGTTGAGAGATGAAAAGGCCATGGCTAACAAAGAGTGTGGACGATTTTCTTGAAGAGGAAGCAACAGAAAATTGAAGAAGAAACATTTAGTTCTTTTTTTTTGCTTTGAAAACAACAATTGTAACTTGTGATTTCACATTGGTGTCCCTCTTGTAACTTGTCCCAAAAATGTAATGAACATTAAACTTGAGTGAATTTTATGAATGAAAAATTTATTGTATGGAAATTAAACAAACTCTTGAATCTTGATTGAAAATAGAAATTTACACTTGAATGGTTTGAATAATACTCCTTACTCCGTATCTTGAAATTTAAGAAATCAAACATGACCTTAGTAACTTGTATTTCAAGTAAACCATGCACCTTATACTCCAATCAAATTTCTAAACAAAATAAATGTTTAAGAATTCAATTCCACTTGGTTAACTCGAACCCAAAACCATGGTCATGAAAATATTAATCTTCACATCATGTCCAAATCAAACTTGCATTCAAAATGAACTCGCACACCATGCTCGATTAAAATGGAACTTTATTGCTAAAACAAACATGCTTTAAGAACATTCATCAATCTTGTAAAATTAACAAACTTCAACGTGAGAATCATAGTCTTGAGAAAACAATTGTGGTTAAGAACATTCAAAATCAAATAAATGACTTGCGATGATTCAATAACTTTCAAAGTCTTCCAAACACAATTTTCCTTCGATCTTTGAAGATGAACTCGTAAGCAACATCACTTATGACCATATGCAGAAATAATCGTCTCAAGATCTTGTAATTTGAGGAAATCACATTTCTTAGAAATCAGACGACATATACTTAAGATTAGGTCAAAGTCCATGAAGCGATCTCTAAAGTATTCAAATTTTGGTGATCCTCCACACGAATCAGCTCTTGATTTGTGAAGAGAAATTAGAGATGACGTTAAGGAAAGTCATACGCAAGAAGAACCGCTCAAAAATATCTAATAATGAACAAGTTGCAATCGCTTGAGCTTGGTCTCGCAAAAGGTCGACTTTTGGGTCAATGGAGTCATTTTAAGTCATCTGAATCCTTGACTGAGCAAAATTGCAATGCGAGGTTTAAAACTTGGCAAAAACATCCTTGAGGAGACATGAAGATCTATGAAGACCATTTGAAACCTTGGAGACTCAATTTTCTTTGGGAAATACCAAACCTTAACTGTTGACTTACCGCCTAGGAAGAGAATCTGTCTGATCAACTCTTGAGCCAAATTGGATATTCGAGAAACCCTAGGATAATATCTTGTATGAAAAATGGGAGGGAAACTTTTGGAGTACAACAGCTGCCCCTGTTCAATCTTCTTAAACTTGAAAAGTGAGATCGATATGTTTATCGTTCGTAGCTTGAAAGTGGAAGATGATTGAACACTAGAGTGTCCAGAAATTTGCACTCGGTGATATGTTGGTTGATTGTGCAGGGAATGGGCTTAAAGATGCCATTTGGAGAAATGATGGAGAGTTGTCAGAGATGGGCTTATAGATGCCATCCAAAGATGATTGTTGATAAAAATTAGATTAAGTCTGAAATTGACTTCAACTGGAAAAGAATCAGAATAAACCTTTGGTCGATTTAAACTGAAACTAGATGAAGTATTGCATATTGTTTGACTGGAAATGATCAGAATAAATCTTGGAGAAATTTATGTGAACCAGAGGCAATGTCTATTTGGAAAGTATCAGGATAAACCGTTGAGAGGTTTAGACTGAACTAAAAGAGGTCTTGGGTATTCCTTAACTGGAGAGAATCAGAATAGATCTTTAAGTGATTTATCTGAACCAGAGAAAGTGTCTACTAGGAAAGAATCAGGATAAACCATTGAGAGATTTAAACTGAACCATCAGGGGTCTGGAGAAGAATCAGAATAAATCTTAGAGCGATTTATCTAAGCCAGAGAAAATGTCTGCGGGAAAGAATCAGAATAAACCATTGAGAGATTTAAACTAAACCAGCAGGGGTCTGGATTAACCTTGACTGGAATGGAAATCAGAAGAATCTTAGGATCGATTCAACTGAACCAGACAAAAGTATTGGAATATCTTCAACTGGAATAGAAATCAGAGAGATCTTAGTGTCGATCTGACTGAACCAGAGGAAAATCTTGAATTAACTTTGACTGGAATGGAAATCAGAAGGATCTTTAGGATTGATTCAACTAAACCAGGCAAAAGAGAAAATGTCCACTGGAAAGAATCAAGATAAACCGTTGAGAGATTTAAAATGAACCAGCAGAAGTCTTGGATGAGTATCAGAATAATATTCATAAATGAATTGTATCTGACTCGTATATGAGAGATGTACTGAATGAGCGTCAGAATGGCATTCGTATCTGGGTCGTGTCTGGACTGTATTGGAAAGGTATGCTGAAATGAGTATCATAATGATATCCATATCTGGATCGTATCTGGATTGTATTTAGAAGAGAATCTGGAGTAAGTATCAGAATGTCAGCCATATCTGGATCGCATCTGAACTATTTCTAGAAGAGAATCTGGAGTAAGTATTAGAATGTCAGGCATATCTGGATCGCATCTGAACTATTTCTAGAAGGAATCTGGAATAAATGTTAGAATGTCATCTATATCTGGATTGCATCTGAACTGTTTCTAGAAGGAATCTAGAATAAGTGTCAGAATGTCAGCCGTATCTGGATCGCATCTGAATTGTTTCTAGAAGAGTGTATGGGAAGGAGCCCGTGTAGGATTGCTTCAGCTGGTCATGTAGATAATTGCCCTGGCTTATTACAGGTATTAATTTCTGACCTTTTGAAGATTATTGACAATACCCATCTGTTGATTAATCTTTTCCTTAAAAAGGTAAAATGTTAGCTGTATGCAATGTCATGATGTATGAAATGCATGGTACAATGATGTTCTCAAAGTAAATGAGATTGTGTCGTATGAACTTGTCATGTATGTAATATGATGCATGAAGGGTGAAATGTTATTTGAATGTATCTTTGTCTGGGAAAATAAATCCTTGACAAATGTTGGGGAGTCATTAAATCTCGGACTGCTGTTGAAGAGTAGGTGAGTCTTCAAACTTTGCTAACAATATTTCCACCAAGGATTCCTGTTTTGTTGTTTGAGGAGAGCTCCGATGAGGAATGTTGAAAACTCTATGGAGGGTGTTGATTCTTGCTTGGGGGGAAAGAGTTCAGGAGTCTCAATTGTTCTTTGCTCTACTAGGGAGTCGAAGTTGGACTGATATCTGGTCGGGTCCAGGCTTCACAGTAACTTGCTGGAGATTGTATAGTAGTCTACTGGGGAAGAGGAGTCGTGGTCCTTTTATTTGTAGTAGTCGGAGAGGCAAACTCAAGTCGGGGAATTTGTAGTTTGTTGGGGAAATAAACCATGTTGTCGGTCTTTTGGATAGGTGTCTTCTTCACTGGGGAAAATCCTCGACGGTTCTTGAGGTCGACTCAGCTGGTGAGAAGTTTTCAGAGATTGAAACTCTGGATGGGAGTCATCATATGAGAAGGATCTTAGGGATATTTGTCACTACCCCTAGTAGTAAGTGTTGTAGTAATTCCAGAAAATGTTTGCTTGGTCGCACATGACCCTTTATATGGGAGCCTGTTTGACCCTAGAGTTAATCTGGTGCAACTCAACGCTTGAGATTTTGATCACATTTCCGGTAGCCCGGAACTTCCTAGAGATATTGTCTAAGATTGTTGTGGAAGAAACCAAAGACCTGATACTGACACCATCTGATACTATTGGTACAGACAAGCAATTTGATGGTACCGGAAGTCTTCATAGTAGATATTGTTTAAATCCATGATCAACATAACATTGCCCCTTGAGTGACTCAGATGGAGCTTTGCCCCTGGTTATTCAACAATTATTTTGAGAGATTCTTTGAATCTTAACTTGACTGCCCCAAATCTATTGGACAAAGGTCATGACATGCCCCTTGATTATGAGAGATTTGTCATTGGAAATGTCTTTCCATTCGAAGTGGTTTTGTTTACTGAGATAGGTTCCGTTCATTGGATATTCGTTGTGTGAATTTCTTCGCTGTCAAACAAATAGCCATATGTGAACAACGATATTCAAATAATGCAAAATTTATGCTTGTCTTGAAATATTGAAAATGCGTTTTAGAAAGTAAAGAAGTTTTGTAAGAAAATTCAAACTCAGGATTTAGAGTAAAGCCTTACAGGAGTCAGGATACCTTTTGTAACAGTATGCTTTCGAACTAACCCATGCTTCAATTAGGACTTTTGAAGGGTTGTAGCGTGGCTTGGTTCACGGTTTAAGAAACAAAAGATAAAGGCTCAAAGTGTATTTGTACCCACCCGCTCTTCATGATGTTCTTCAGTCCTAAACTCAGTTAATTGTGCGTTCGGACTCCAATTGAGTCTGGAATGACTTCTTGGTGATGTTTCAGACAAGTTTAGTTTATCGGAAGGCAATCATTTTTGCAACATTTTTCATGTTGTCGAGGATTTGTAATGTCCTCTTTCTTTTGATTTGTTATCCCTAATTTTGCCTGACTGTTCTTACGGTCAGCGGGATGCCCCAGTTTTTCTTAAGTCTCCTTTGTAGGTTTTGACTTAGTGGGATTTTCTCTTGAAAGCTAATGACTACCTATGTGATAGGGAACCATCACTGCCTTTTGATTCCAGGGGAAGGTTTTTAATATCACTCGTTGTATACGAAGTGAAAGTTTGTGGCTAAACGCGCGTTTGAATTAACTGAGAGACTACTCTGCCCCCGGTTTTGATTAAAGGTTTCAATTTGTGTAAAAAGAAAACTTCTACTTCTTTGGCTCAAAGGGGTTGACTAGGAATTATCTTCCTTATAACTCCAGTGTTTAGGGTTTGAAAGAACGCATGTACATCGTCAGCAAGGTCTGTTCAAAAGCATACTGTATGAGATTATGGCATTGTTTTTGTCATCCTCCCTCTAAAGGTTCGCAACTTTTTGAAACAAGAGTTGAATATCATAAAGAAAGTAAAAAGTATAGTTTAAATATAATGAAAACGAATGGATTAAATCAAGACAAACATATACAATGCATTAATGAAACAAAGTTTGACATTTAATAGATAAATGTTTGAACAACAAAAGAGATTACAATTGAAAATTCAAATGAACAAAAGCTTTCAATGATTCATCATATGAGTGGTGATCACGTTTGGAGTCTCCAGAGGGTCAAACTCAATCTCCTTGGCATCAATCATGTCTTGAATCTTGTTCTTCAGAGCCCAACAGATGTTTGTGTCTTGTCCTAGACTATCAGAGTGGTATGCGCACCTTTCATTGGGATAATAGGTAGAAGCGGAAGTGTTGGGGTTCCGGAGAGGAGCCTTTAACGTAATCAACTCTGCCTTCAACATGTGTTGTAGCGCTTGAGCCAGTGACATGTTGATCTTAGTGAATTGTATTTTAGGCGTAACCTCCTTACGCTGATGCCCCTGTCTTTGTTGAGCATGCGTAGGATTAGAGATCAAGATTGCTCCTACGTGTTGGTCATGAAGACTCTTTTGACCATATACAACATTGGATTCTTTCTTCCCATTGTATGGCTTTTTCTGAGCATCAGAGGGAGTAGTTCCTTGGATCTTTCCATTTTTGATGCCAGCTTCGACTCTTTCACCAGTCGGTATTATCTCGGTGAACCCAACCGAGGAGCTTCCGATTAGGTGTTTGAAGAAAGGTCATGTCAAAGTTCCCATGAAGATGTCAATCAGCTCCCTATCAGTTAAAGAGGACTGCACACTACCAGCCAGATCTCTCCATCTTTGGCCGTATCCTTTGAAGCTCTCGTTGGAACCCATGGTCATGTTCTGCAATTGCACACGAGTTAGTGTAAGATCAGCGTTGTACTGGTACTGCTTGTAGAAAGCAGCAGCTAAATCCTCCCAGGTGTGGATGCGAGAACTCTCCAATTTATAGAACCATTCAAGTTGAGTCCCTACCAGGCTCTCTTGGATGAAATGTGTTGTACCCCAAAATTTGCCCTCTCTTTCTTCAGGAAATCATCCTGGATTCTCAGAGTCTCTCTGAAACAAATCCATGTCCTGAATTATCATTTCTTCCCAAGCAAACCATTTACAAGAGCAAAATGATCACACAAGCTCTATAGGCAATGCTTTTATCTTGAAAAAAAATTTTAAATTCTAAACATTTGGAATTTTTCTCTAAAAATGGGTGTTGTACCCCAAAATTTGCCCTCCCATATTCTTCAAGATTTGCCAAGATCAAGCTTCAAAATCCCTCAAGAGTTGCACAGTCCAATTGCCTCCTAACACAGTCAAAATTAGGGTTTTGGTTCTGGCAAAGAAATTGAGGTTTTCAAGGGTCCAATCAAGTCCCACATGCCTATATACATTGTCAAGCATCCATATGTCAAGTTTCAAGACTCACGGCATCAAATTGCACAGTCAAAAGCCCTAAATGCTCCACAGTCAACTATAGGGGAAAAATGGTCATTTGACATTCAAAAGTCAAAAAATTTGGTCAGCATCTTATTTTGAAGCCACAATCATCATTTGATCAATTCTTGATCATGATTCCACAAGCATGGCTCAAAAAGTCTCAAGATGCAAAAGTTTCTATTTTTGGACAACTGAAAAGTCAACTGCAAATTGACCAAGGCATAACTTTTTCATGGTTCATCAGGAAAATCCCATCCAAAGCTCATTTTGAAGGGAAGGACATTTCCTACAACTCATCTTCACACTCCAAGTCCAAGAAATGCTCTCATAAAAAGTTATCAATTTCAACATTATAGATCATTTTCAAAAGTCAACAAAAAGGCACTTTAAGTCAAAGACCTTAACTTGAGATTGGTAAATACAAATGACATGGGACCAAAGGCATTGGTTAGAGGACTTCAAGACCTTTCCAAAATGTCCAAGAACATGTTCATAGCTTCAAAATTGAGCAAGATATGCATTGGAGAAGTTGGGAAATTTTTGGGAACTTTCAAAAGTCAACTTTGCCTAAAACACTTCAAATTTACTAATGGGCCTCAAATTCTTTCTTGAATCATTACCCAAAGCCTATGCACGACCCGTTGAGCTCAAAATAATTTATTTTCTTATTTTTAATTAATTAATTGAATTTATATTTATATTAATTCATTTAATTGATTTTAAATATATGAAAATTAAAAAAGATATGTTTTTGGATCTTTTGTGCAGCAAATGTGATCAGGGCAAGCTGGCAAAACCGTTTCTCATTCAAAAAAGGAAGATCTTCCATAATTGGCAAGGGTTTCAATGAAAAAAGATTGGAAATTATGTGATAAAAAATCAAAGATATGAAACATTATTGCAATGGATTCATGGGCTTATTCTTGACCTAATTCATTCACATACAAAGGCATAAGCCAACCCTACTCAGAGGGACACGAAAAAGTTGCTCATACGCCATAACCAATTTGCAAATTTTCAAGAGAAACTTGATAACTGAAAGCATACTTGCAGTACGATTCAAGGCCTAAAAAGGATTCCAATACGCTGCCTAAGTCTCCAGGAAGCGTTTGCAATCAAGAACTAGTCCAAACGCATAAAGAATCCAAGAACACGAGCCACACGGTTTGCTTTGTTTTCCAATTTGACATAACATGATTCATACACTTTTAACCATTTTTCTTGTTTGATTTACACTAATAGTGACCTTCTGAAGCGATTGGTATAGTCCAATTGAACTAACGTTTCCTGAATCGAAATCTGCCATGAGTGATATCTAGGGTTCCAAGGTTCAAAAATTAGGGCTTTCCTTGTATGGTAAAATTGGACTTCCAAACCTGTATGGATGAACTCGTTGCAACAAGCCTGATTCATTAAGATATTCGCGATCAATTTATATAAGCTGTTCACGTAATCGCTATTTTCAGGACTTTCAGTTTGTGGGGGTTTAAAACCCCTGCTATCTTATTCATGTTACAGGTACAAACGAAGAAGAAAGCTGAGGTGTCCAAGCGTGATTGGAAGGTTTAAACTTTAGCGCGTTTTTTTGGTTTCATACCATTAATATTTGTTTTTCTATATAATATTTATGGTGTAAATATTTAACAAATGTGCTTGGTAGCTCAGATGGCTGGCAACGTGTCCTGCAAACGCTGGGACCTGGGTTCGATTCCCAGGTCCCCCCACATAATCCATGATTTTTGTTTTAACATATTCACGTGCAGCAAGCGTTCAAGGCTCCATCATGCATCCTCATACGTTAGCCTGCCAAGTGGCCTTGATCACTCATCCAATGGCCACAGATTGAAGCCTATGGTACACTCCAGTCAACAACGTACACACAATCCTGGAAAGTCAAACGAGCTTTGTCTTAATGGGCCAGGATTCCTCAATATCACCTCCATTTGGGCCTGAAACCCCCCTTTGGTTTGCATCCTTTTTAATTTTCTTTTCTTTTCTTTTCTAATTCTTTTTAATTGTTTTAATTGTTTTTTAACCATAAAATATTTTTCCATAATAAAAACAGAAAGTCAAAATTGTAAAATATATTTAATTATTATTAATTTCACCATTAACATATTTTTTTTGTAAATAAATAACTACCAATTAATCTAGTTTAAATTAGGTTTTAATTCAATATTTTCTTAATAAATAAAATTCTATAGAATTAGATTTTTGACATTTTTTATCTTTTCTTAATTAATTATTTTCATTATTATTAATCATCATTATTTATTATTATTATTTTTGTACATAAATATGTAAATAATTAATTAGCTTAAATTAGGTTAACTTTGACATTTTCTTTAAAAATTAAAATAATCTAGATTTAGGGTTTCCTTTTAATTCTTTTTCTTTATTTCATTAAATACCAAAAAAAAACATAAAAAAAAACATTTTCTTTAATTAAGTAATAATTAAGTCCTAATTTAATTTAATTTCAAGCAAAGGGTCAAAACCCTCGGACGTTCCAATTTATTCTTTTCGCGCGTTATTTTTCTTATCAATTATTATGTAACTGTTTTCCGGATGTAATAGTAATTAGGTTTACCGCATTTATTTACTTTCCGCATCTTTTATCAAAAACGGGTCTTTGTATTTTGGCGATGTATAGACCCGTGCCTTGTAATAGCGTAGCTTTTATCTTTCTGTCTTTTAATTTTCCGCACTCCTAACTGCTAAACTCGCATGAAAGAATGTATGTTAATTAAAACCAACTCGTACCTCACAATGCCATGATCAAAGATAAATGTTAACATGAAAACAACACACAAATACACACACCACTTTTAGGGTACGCCTCACTCGTTGCCTTTGAAACGTGGTCGTCAAGTATAGGACGTTTTAGCGGTCGCTCTTATGTCCATGATCCAGTTGCCTCGAAACAGTTGCCTCGAAACAGTTGCCTCGAAACGGTTGCCTCGGATTAAAAAAGGATCTAGGACATTAGGGTAGCTTCTAAGGTGTCCTACTGTTGCTTCGGTGACCACACTGTCCCTACAATCGAATTGACCCGAACACCTCCAACGGTGGTGCTACCTACCTCTCAATGGTGGGATGGCACTACCTTAAGGACTTCTACACAGCCTAATTCCTTAGGGTAGGTAGATGACTCATGGATACTTGCTCTCTTCAAAAACAAATCAAAAACTTTCCACACCGACACTTTCAAAAACTTTCAAAACGAATTTTTTCAAAAACTCTTGAGGACAGATACAAGAGTTATTCAGAAATCTTTCAAAGAAACTTTTTCAAACCCACTCACATTTTGAAAAGTAAACACTTTGAAAACATAAGAGCAAGTATCTAAGAGCCCATGGATAACCATGGATAGAAAGGGTGCTAACACCTTCCCTTTCTATAAATCTACCTCCCAAACCGAGAAACATTCTCAAAGAAGGAATTTTGTTGTGCTTTTGTCCTTTCCATGTTGGAGAAAATAAAAGACGGTGGCGACTCTTGCTTACCGCGACATTTCACGAACCAGCTTTAAAACAGTCAGTTCTATTTCCACCGATCACAGAACTGGCGACTCTGCTGGGGAATAGACTTAAAAGTGAGGTGTACCTTAGGATAGCTCATACTTGTGTTTTCAATTGCTTTGTTTTGTTTGCTTTATTATTGTGGGCACTGTCTTGGGAGTTTTATAGATCCTAACCCGGATCTGGGGGATACCTCTTAGAAAGTAGCAACAAGACTGTGAGGGAACTGTGCGGGGTATACCGAC
Organism: Vicia faba; assembly: GCA_948472305.1. Classification (NCBI taxonomy): domain Eukaryota; kingdom Viridiplantae; phylum Streptophyta; class Magnoliopsida; order Fabales; family Fabaceae; genus Vicia; species Vicia faba. Next base: position 1,602,819,901 of record OX451739.1, read on the forward strand.
ACGGTTGAAGCAGTCTGCTACGTTGATGTGGCACTTTGGTGGGTACCGGTAACCCTTGAGTCAAGTCAAGGAGAGTACGGGGCCGCCGCGTGGTGTCGTGAAGCATCAACTGACCTTAGGAACCTTAATTGAACCATCCTGGCCTCTTTAGGGTAGTGAGATAACTGACTTTGGTGCAGTCCGAAGTTGGTTGATACTCGATAATACACTCATTGAGGGTTGTTTTCTTGGAATATTTTGATCGCCAGTTCAGTGGCTAAATCGAAACGATGAACACAGAAAACAATCCAATGATATTGAGCTCCTTAGAACCCGGTTACTTTTGATAGGACAGGTTTTTGAGCCCACCAACTTCAAGAGGGTAGTACCCCAAACTTCATGCTGGCCTAAACTCTAAGGGTTGTGGTGTGACTTGTGTGCCTTATCATGTTTGCTTTTGTGAATACTTGTGGTGTGTTTTATCATAACATCATAACATCATACAACATCATATGCATCCACTAACCACTTCAGGGGTTCGAATCTTCATCTTTGTTCTTGTTTTGTAGGACATGGAAACTATCCGCAGAAAGACAATTCCGATCAGCCTTGTAAGGATCCCTCCTCAGCTTAAGGAACTTACATCCAGGATTCCCGAGAACTCTTCTTTCAGTGAGAAACATGGAAGACTCATCAGCTTGGTCAACACCAACATTGAGGAAGATATGATAAAGGTCTTCTTCCAGTTCTTTGACCCTCTGCACCACTGCTTTACTTTCCTGGATTATCAACTGGTGCCTACATTGGAAGAGTTCTCCCAGCTTCTGAAGATCCCTATCCTTAGCCAACTACCCTACAACGGTACGGAAAAGGAACCCAAACTTGAAGAGATTGCTAAAGCATTACGCCTACAACCATCTGACATCAAGGGACATTGGGAAGTTAGAAGTGGCATCAAAGGGTTCTTGGCCAGGTTTCTGTTTGAGAAGGCCCAAGAATGTTGGAATTCCCTTGACCTACAAGCCTTTGAAGAAGTTGTAGCCCTCCTTGTCTATGGGTTGGTGTTGTTCCCTAATCCAGACCAGCTTATAGATATCAATGTTGTCAAGATCTTCATGACCAGGAATCCTATACCTACGTTGCTTGGGGACATCCTTCACTCATGTTACACTCGAACCATGAGAAAAAGAGGTGTTCTTATGTGCTGCACTCCTCTCCTGGGAAGGTGGTTTATTTCGCACCTTCCACAATCAGTTTTGAAGAATGAGCGGGGTTTGAGATGGTCACAACGATTAATGACTCTTACGCATGCTGATATACATTGGTGTTCTCGGTCCAGAGAAGACGTCACTATCATTGATCGTTGCGGGGAGTTTCTTAATGTTCCTTTACTTGGAATCAGAGGAGGTATTACTTACAACCCATGCTTGGCTTTGAGACAGTTTGGATATGCTCGGAGGGATGGCCCTCATGATATGCTGATTCCTGACATAGTTTTTGACTTCGACAATGATGCACAAGGACTTCGCCAGAGATTTATCAGAGCTTGGAGGATGCCCAACAGGGTAGATAGCAAGACACTAGGGCACAAGAACTCCATCCCCCTGGAACCTTATCTCAAGTGGGTACGAGCCCGCTCCCAGAAGCTGGTGTTGCCATATCCTCATGTTCTCCCTGTGATTAAGGAGCCAGTCTTGGAAGGAGAGGTGCCCTACACTATTCAGCATCCTGACATGCCTACATCCTGGGAAGAAATGCAGAAGAGTTGGATCCAGTTTAAGGAAGAACGGAATTCTCTTGAAGCCAGTCTACATGCTAGTGAGAAGAAGGTCTTGGAGCTCACCTGCCTACTGCACGAGGAAAAGACTCTCAACACCTACATAGCTCCAAAGAGGATGCGCAGTGTCTTTTGGGATTAATTTACTTTGTAATGTTTTACCCATGAGGCTTTGATGTACTGAACAATTATTTCTTAATGATAACGTGTGTTCCTTTTTGTCTACAACAAATTTGAACTTTCGAACCCTTGAATGCATTGCATAAACAGCATATCATGCATCATGTGCATAGCAGGTACTCTTTTTTACAGGTGGTTTAATCTTCTTCGCTGTTTATTTCAGCTCGCCATCATGAATCCTGAATCATCTACTGAGCAATCCATCAAGGCCCTCCAGGCTCAGAACGCCCAGTTCCAAGAGCTGATCATGAGTTTAGCCCAAGGTCAAGAGGAATTGAAGGCTCTGCTGGTCAAGAAGAAGAAGAAGAGAACTGTACTATTCAACACTGGCCAGAGGTTTGGTAACACACTGCAAAATGAGGTTGATCAAGCTGGTTCTTCTGTAGGAAAAGGCAGTCCCCAAGGGGGAAGGGTTCCTAGTCCTGTGGTCTCTGACAACGAGACTGATTTCAATGAAGAGCAGTACCCTCCCGCTGAAGACAAGTACAAGCAGTTAGAGGATCGCCTGAATGCTATGGAAATTCAACAAGTGCCTGGGTTGGATTTCGGAGACTTGGGTCTATCTTCTGGTGTGGTAATCTCACATAAGTTCAAAGCACCATCTTTCGCAAAGTATGACGGGGCGTCCTGCCCTAAGCTACATCTCAGATCTTATGTGCGGAAGATCCAGCCGTATACTGTGGACAAGAACTTATGGATCCATTTCTTCCAGGAGAGTCTTTCAGAGACTCATCTCGAATGGTTCTATCAGCTGGATGGAACCAAGGTTCGTAACTGGGAGGAATTGGCTACTGCTTTTTACAAGCAGTATCAGTATAATGCTGACCTCGCTCCTACACGTACCCAACTCCAGGGTATGTCGCTAGGATCGGGAGAAGGTTTTAAAGAGTATGTGCAGAAGTGGAGGGACTTGGCTGGCAGGGTGCAACCACCGTTAACCGACCGTGAACTCGTGGGCATGTTCTTGGGGACCCTATACGGGCCGTTCTTCAACCATCTCATCGGTAATTCTTCTGCAGGTTTCACAGACCTCATTCTGACTGGAGAGAGGATAGAAGCGGGGATGAAATCAGGGAAGATACAGAAAGGTGCGTCCTCAAGTTCTGAGAAGAAGCCTTTCAAAAAGGAAGCCAGTGCTGTGTATGGGCCCAGGAGGCAAAATAAACCAGAACACCGCCAAACTGTCAACGCGGTGGTAATTGCAAAGCCTGTTGCCGCTCCTCGGTAACCTAACCAACCAAGGGGTGAGAGACCCAGAAGAGAATATACTCGGCTTAGTATGACCTTGTCGCAGATCTTGCCGCAACTGCTATCAACCAGCTTGGTAACTGTCAGAGAAGCTCCGAAGGTGGTAAACAGAACCTCCCCGAAGTACAATCCCAATGCCCGTTGTGCTTATCACTCTGATAGCCCGGGGCATTCTACTGATGATTGCTGGGCCCTAAGAAATAAGGTTCAGGACCTTATCGATGCCAAGGAAATACAGTTTGAGGCGCCCGAAAGGCCCAACGTTGTGACTGCTCCTATGCCCCAAAATGGAGCAAACGCTATTGAGGAAGACCTGTATGCAGTTTCTGTTGATGATGTTGCTACCCCTTTATTGACTGTCAAGAGGAACCTGTTGCTAGCCGGTTTATTTCCGGGTTGTAGCAAGGGTTGCCTTCTGTGTGCTGTTTCCCCTGCTGGTTGTCCGTTGCTGAAGTCAAGCGTCCAAAACCTGATGGATAGCAAAGAGATTTTGTTCAAGAAGACCGTTGTTCCTATTGTTCCTACTGCAGAAGTATCCGTTGTCACCATTTTCAACAATCCTACCAAGGCTCCCCCGAGGAAGCCAGTCAAAATCATGTCTGTTGCACCTATTATCATTACTGTTCCGGGGCCCCTCCCCGATAAATCTGACAAAGCCGTCCCATGGCACTATGGGGCAGATGTGTATGTGCTGGGAGTAAAGCAGGAGTTCAACACTAGTACCGGTATCAGTAACATCACCGGTCCCGCTAAAGTTACTCGCAGTGGCAGGCTCTTCTCGCCTGACATTGCGCCACCAGTTATCCGAAGACCTCTTATCATCACGCCTACAAGTGCGCCTGTTTCCCCTCCTGATCAAGTTTCTACCCCTGCTGCCGAGTCATCTGACGCTCGGGGCAAAGGGATTGATGATGTGCCTGCCCGGACGGAGGCACCAAAGACCGTTAACGTTGAAGCCTCCCAGCAAGAGATGGAGGAAATCCTTAAGATCATCAAGAAGAGCGATTTCAACGTCGTTGAACAGCTGGGGCATACCCCCTCCAAGATCTCTATGTTATCACTGTTGTTGTGCTCAGAGGCCCATGCCAAGGCCCTGATTTCCTTCCTAAAGACGGCTCATGTGCCACAAGAAACATTTGCGGATCAATTTACTGATTGTGTGGCCAACTTGACCGCTGACAATGGGTTGGGTTTCTCTGATGCTGATCTGACCGCTAAGGGAAAGAACCACAATGATGCCCTGCATGTCTCCATTGAATGCAGGGGCACTACTCTTGCAAACGTGTTGGTGGACACCGGTTCTTCACTGAATGTATTGCCCAAGAAGGCCTTAGACAGGTTAGATTGTGAGGGTTTGGAGTTGAAGCCTAGTAACATCGTTGTCCGAGCCTTTGACGGGTCGAAGAGGATGGTACATGGTGAAGTGGACATTCCGATCCGGGTTGGTTCCCAAGTCTTTGATTCAACGTTCTATTTGATGGACATTCGTCCATCTTATTCTTGTTTGCTGGGTCGTCCTTGGATTCACAAGGCTGGAGCTGTGACCTCCACTCTACACCAGAAGCTCAAATACCTTGTCAGAGGGAAGATTGTTACAGTGCAGGGGGAGGAAGAATACATGGTTAGTCATCTGAATTCGTTCCGATATATAGAGATGGACGGGGGGAGTTCATTGAAACCCCCTTTCAACATTTCGAAGAGGTGCCTCCAACATTGGCGTCAGCTGAGACAGTAATTGAAGAAGACTTTCCTCTGAAGATGGCTTCCTTGAAGGACGCCCGGGCTGTGATTGAAAAAGGTGAATGTGCAAACTGGGGCAGGCTCCCTGATTTTACTCCTAAAACTGACAAGTTTGGGCTGGGTTTCACTGCAGAGGCTCAGAAGGCTGTACGTAAAGCAAGGATTGGAAGACCTCCCGTGTTCATCACCAACCCGGGAGTGAATGCTATTGAAGGCAGTGCGGAGGAATCTGAGTTTGATAGCTGGATCTACCCGACGACCGACGGTGGACTGAACAATTGGACTGCAAAAGACTACATACTTGTTACTTTTGTTACTCAGTAATGAATTCCTTTGATTTTTTAATTTGTAATGAACAATAAATTGAAACTTTATGGCCCGGTGTCTTACCCGGGGCACCGTGGCTTCATTTGTGAGGGCTTATTACTTGTCATTTACATATATCATGAATAAAAGCATTGGACGTTTTTTACATTTTCAAATCTTGCGCTCCCTTTCGTTCTTTATATATTGCAAAACAGCTGTATTTACACACACTCACCTATACAGGTCTCAATCCACTCTGGATCTCACTGGTAACGACTCTGCTACTTCCAATTATGACTTCGAAAATTCGATCAACTTAGCCGAAGACGAAGGTGAAGATGATTGTGAAGTGCCTGGTGAGCTTGCAAGACTTTTATTCCAGGAAGAGAGGGCCATTCAGCCACATGAAGAGCCAGTGGAAACAGTAAATTTGGGTACTGAGACAGACAGAAAGGAAGTCAAGATTGGGGCCAATCTAGAGCTCAGTATGAAACAACGGTTGATCCAGATGCTGCATGACTACATGGAAATCTTTGCCTGGTCCTACGAAGACATGCCTGGGTTGGATACCGACATTGTGGTCCATTATCTGCCTACCAAGGAAGACTGCCCTCCGGTTAAACAGAAGGTCCGCCGTATGCGTCCAGAGATGTCCGAGAAAATCAAGGCTGAGGTTATGAAGCAATTTGATGCCGGTTTTCTTGCAGTGACTTATTATCCTCAATGGGTTGCCAACGTGGTTCCGGTGCCAAAGAAAGATGGTAAGGTCAGAATGTGTGTTGATTACAGGGATTTGAACAGGGCGAGCCCTAAGGATGATTTCCCTCTGCCTCACATCGACGTTCTAGTTGACAATACTGCTCAGCACAAGGTGTTCTCCTTCATGGATGGTTTTTCAGGTTATAATCAAATCAAAATGGCTCCTGAAGATATGGAAAAGACTACCTTTGTTACTCAGTGGGGCACCTTCTGCTACAAGGTCATGCCTTTTGGGTTAAAAAATGATGGGGCAACCTACCAACGTGCCATGGTTGCTTTATTTCATGACATGATCCACCATGAGATTGAAGTGTATGTCGATGATATGATTGCAAGGTCCCAAACGGAGGAGGAACACCTTGACCATCTACAGAAGCTGTTTGACCGGTTAAAGTTGTACAAGTTGAGGTTGAACCCAAACAAGTGCACCTTCGGGGTGAGATCTGGAAAACTGCTAGACTTCGTCGTAAGTGACAAGGGTATTCAAGTGGACCCTGCCAAGGTGAAAGCCATACAAGAGATGCCAGCTCCCAAGACAGAGAAAGAAGTCAAAGGCTTTCTAGGACGTCTGAATTACATTGCCCAGTTCATCTCGCATCTAACTGCTACCTGTGAACCAATCTTCAAGCTACTGAATAAAGATCAAGTAGTACGTTGGAATGATGAATGTCAGGCCGCTTTCGACAGAATCAAAGAGTATCTCCAAGAACCACCCATTCTTATGCCACCGGTTGAAGGGAGACCTCTAATACTATACTTGACAGTACTTGACAACTCAATGGGGTGTGTGTTGGGGCAGCATGACGAGTCTGGCCGAAAAGAGCACGCCATTTATTACCTTAGCAAAAATTTTATCGACTGTGAGACCCGATACTCACTGCTCGAGAAAACTTGCTGCGCTTCGGTATGGGCTGCTCGCCGGCTGAGACAGTATATGCTGACTCACACTACTCTGTTAATATCAAAGATGGATCCAATAAAGTACATATTCGAAAAGCCTGCTCTGTCTGGAAGAATAGCAAGATGGCAGATGATCTTGACAGAATACGACATCCAGTACACGACTCAGAAAGCAATCAAGGGAAGTGTATTGGCAGACCATTTGGCACACCAGGCAGTGGACGACTACCAATCTATGAACTTTGAGTTTCCAGACGAGTATATCATGGTGGTGACTGATTGTGAAGTACCTGGACCGGATGAAGGACCTGAGGAAGGATCCCGATGGTCTATGCACTTTGATGGAGCTTCCAACGCTTTGGGTAACGGTATCAGCGTTGTGATCATCTCCCCAAAAGGCACTCATACTCCACTTACTGCCCGGCTATGTTTCAACTGCACAAACAACATGGTGGAGTATGAGGCATGCATCATGGGTCTTCAAGCTGCGATTGACTTAAGGATCAAGTTTCTGAGTGTCTTCGGAGATTCCGCTCTCGTAATCAACCAGATCAAAGGCGAGGGAGATACGAAACACCCAAACCTTATTCCTTATAAAGAGTGTGTGTTGACATTGATCCCCCATTTCACAGAGATAACTTTTGAACACTTCCCAAGAGAGGAGAATCAGTTGGCGGACGCGTTAGCTACGATGTCTTCTATGTTCAAGGTCAAATGGGACAATGAGGCTCCCCGGATCATTATCTGGAAATTGGACGAACCTGCATATTGTTGTGATCTTGAAGCTGAGATGGTAACTGAAAAACCCTGGTATCATGAAGTAAAGAGGTACTTGGAAGTTCAAGAATATCCCGAGGGTGCATCTGTCAATGATAAGAAGTTCCTTAGGAGGTTCACTGCAAAGTTCTTCCTCAGCAATGGCATTCTATACAAGCGAAACCATGATTTGACCATACTGCGTTGTGTGGATAAAGCTGAAGCAGAAAGGATCATGGCAGAACTACATGAAGGTACCTTCGGGACACATTCCAGTGGACACACCATGGCGAAGAAAATCCTTCGGGCAGGATATTTCTGGTCCACAATGGAAGCCGACTGTTACCAACATTCCCGGACATGTCATAAGTGCCAGATTTATGCTGATAAGGTGCACGTTCCTCCAGTCCCTCTGAATGTCCTGACAACACCTTGGCCTTTTGCAATGTGGGGCATTGATATGATCGGGGAGATTAAACCTACGACATCCAATGGGCATCGCTTCATCCTGGTTGCAATTGATTACTTCACAAAGTGGGTTGAAGCAGCTTCCTATGCTACGGTAACCAAGAACGTCGTGGCACGGTTCATTCGACATAACCTGATCTGTTGATACGGCGTCCCGGAAAGGATCATTACGGACAACGGTACCAATCTTAACAACAAGATGATCACTGAGCTCTGCGAGCAATTCAAGATACAGCACCACAACTCTTCTCCTTACCGGCCGAAGATGAATGGGGTTGTCGAAGCGGCAAATAAGAATATCAAAAAGATTGTGCAGAAAATGACAGTGACCTATAAAGATTGGCACGAGATGTTACCGTTTGCTCTTCATGGGTACCGTACCTCAGCAAGAACGTCAACCGGGGCAACTCCTTTTTCCTTGGTCTATGGCATGGAGGCAGTCTTGCCGATTGAAGTTCAGATACCCTCTCTCCGGATAATGAAGGATGCAGGCTTGAGCGAAGATATCCAGACTCGACTTGATCAGTTAAACCTAATTGAAGAAAAGAGACTCACTGCTATTTGTCAGGGTCAAACGTACCAAAAACGGATGATCAGGGCATTTAACAAGAAAGTCAGACCACAAGAGTATCAAGTTGGGGACCTGGTAATCAAACGCATCATTCTTCCTCAAAGTGATCCCAGGGGCAAATGGACCCCCACATACGAGGGGCCATTTGTGGTTAAACATGTGTTCTCAGGAGGAGCCATGATTCTAACCACTATGGATGGTGACGACCTTCCTCACCCCGCTAATGTAGACATAGTAAAAAGATACTACGCATGATAAAAGACCCGCTAGGTTGACATACCTAGGAAAAAATTAGGGCTTCCCGGCGAACCAAAAGGGTTCGGGCAAAAATAAGGGATGAAATGGAAAAAAATCTGTACACCCGGCAAGTCGAAAACCTGAAAAGGCGGCTTGGGCAAAAAAGGGTATCCTGGTGGACTGAAAACCTGAAAGGCAGTCCAGGCAAAAGTTAGGGATAAAGTGTAATACTATGTCTCATTAGATCACCTTGCATCCAGAATCTGGTATCAACATCAAGTTCAGACGGCATCGATCAATCAGCTTCATCTTCAACTGAGCAGCCAAGTGATGAGACGCTCGAAGATATAAAGGCGATAGCAGGGTTGGAACACAGTGGGATTACTCTTTTCACATAGCTGTTTTGTTTTCTTTGTACAAACTGTATAAACTCTGTTGTTCGGCGGTGTTCTCTTACTAGGACGTCAGCCTCTTGTACATAAACGCCTATTTTACAGGCAAATTCAAAAATCAATACAAATTCACTTTTCAGACCAGTTGCCAATTGTTTTTTCCTTTTTTTTGTTTTGTTTTGTAAAGAACGTCCAATGTTCATTTGTGATATATGCATTTGACACTAATTGCTAACTCATAAATATTTGCATACGAAACAAAGGATTAATTACAGGTAACATCAGAAACAGGGGCAATAACGAGTTGTCTAAGCAATCTAATTGCTCTGTCCACCAAGGTACCAAGGTAAGTTCGGCTGAAGAATGTAACCCAGATACCTTCACTCCCCGCCGAGTAAGACAAAATTCAACAATTCTCTCCCAAGCAGTCGGTCTCCCGTCAGCCCTGAAAAGGCACAGTATCCCAAGCAAGTCGGCGATACTCTCCCCCAAGCAAAGTTAGACCACTGTCAGCCTTAAGGAAGTTGGGTATCCCCAGGAGATCTCAACATTCCTCAGTGGAGTATACAAACATTCCTAGCAAGCATCCCCGGCAATCTTGATCCAAGATTGTTCCCCGGTGGAATACCGGACATCCTGTGGAGCCATTCCCCAGTCCAATCTGAAAAGTTTCTCCAGGAGAGTTCAATCAATTTCCCCAGTAGATGCGGGAAGCTTATCCCCAGTAGATTCCGGAAGCTTACCACCTGCAGAGTACGAGCACGCTCCTCCGACTTTATTCAAAGGTTATTCCCCACCAGGATATAACTGGGTTATCCTCAGCCAATTGCCACGGAAAGATCGCCCCCGGTGAAGTCTTCCTATTCCCAGCGAAGTTCATCAAATCTTCTAACAGAGCTCAACAATGGTATCCCCAGCGGAGTTATCATCAACCTCAGCAAAGTACCTCTCTTTCCCCACAGAGTATTTCCCCGCAGAGTAATCTCTCCAACAAGTTTATTTCCCAACGGAGTCATCTTCTCCTACCGGTATTCTTGCAACCATCATCCCCAGCGGAAACAAAGAAGCTCTACTCTTCAACATCAGCCCAGGAGTTAACTTCCCGGCATCCGTCAAGGATTTATTTTCCTAGACAAAAATACGCTCATAAACATCACATCTTCATACATTATAGCATGCATATATGCACCATGAGCATACAATCTCATTTATTTTGAGAACATCACGCGTTTCATACATCATGATGTTGCATACAACTAACGTTTTATCTTTTCAGGACAAAGGTCAGTACAAAGATGATTACTATCAACTGTCGCAATTCCAGATTCGATACCTGTAGCTAGCCAGGGCACATCTGTGAGCGATTATTTCCAGACTCGATTCTTGTATCCTACCAGGGCATGTCTGAAGAGTTCGAAGATCCGATTCATGTATCTTGCCAGGGTGTATCTGTTGACGACTATATTCCAGACTCGATTCCTGTATCCTTCCAGGGCACGTCTGAAGAGTTTGAAGATCTGATTCCTGTATCTTGCCAGGGTGTATCTGTTGACGACTAATTCCAGACTCGATTCCTGTATCCTGCCAGGGCACGTCTGAAGAGTTTGAAGATCCGATTCCTGTATCTTGCCAGGGTGTATCTGTTGACGACTAATTCCAGACTCGATTCCTGTATCCTTCCAGGGCACGTCTGAAGAGTTTGAAGATCCGATTCCTATATCTTGCCAGGGTGTATCTGTTGACGACTAATTCCAGACTCGATTCTTATATCCTGCCAGGGCACGTCTGAAGAGTTTGAAGATCCGATTCCTGTATCTTGCCAGGGTGTATCTATTGACGACTAATTCCAGACTCGATTCCTGTATCCTGCCAGGGCACGTCTGAAGAGTTTGAAGATCCGATTCCTGTATCTTGCCAGGGTGTATCTGTTGACAACTATTCTCCGGACTCGATTCTTGTATCTTGCCAGGGCACGTCTGAAGAGTTTGAAGATTCGATTCCTGTATCCAGCCAGGGCACATCTACATAAAGAGTTTGAAGATAAACCCCTGTAACAGGCCAGGTAATTATCTTTCTCAGGTACGCAAGTTCTCGCTAAGGAATCTCTTACGCGATCGACAACCTCCCGATGGCATCTATAAGCCCATCTATACAACTACCATTACAGTTCCAAATGGCATCTATAAGCCCATTCCCGACGAGGTTCTGTCACTCTTCCAGATGGCATCTATAAGCCCATCCTCCTATCCATCAGTCTCCAAATGGCATCTGTAAGCCCATTCCCGCCATCACACTGTTAACATGTGAGCGCAAATTTCTGGGCACTTTAGTGTTCAATCATCTTCCACCTTCGGATCACGAAAGGCACGCCAGCCAATCTACATCCTCAGGTCTAAGAAGATTGAACAGGGGCAACTGTTGTACCCCAAAATTTTCCCTCCCATATTCTTCAAGATTTGCCAAGATCAAGCTTCAAAATCCCTCAAGAGTTGCACAGTCCAATTGCCTCCTAACACAGTCAAAATTAGGGTTTTGGTTCTGGCAAAGAAATTGAGGTTTTCAAGGGTCCAATCAAGTCCCACATGCCTATATACATTGTCAAGCATCCATATGTCAAGTTTCAAGACTCACAGCATCAAATTGCACAGTCAAAAGCCCTAAATGCTCCACAGTCAACTGTAGGGGCAAAATTGTCATTTGACAGTCAAAAGTCAAAAATTTTGGTCAACATCTTATTTTGAAGCCACAATCATCATTTGATCAATTCTTGATCATGATTCCACAAGCATGGCTTAAAAAGTCTCAAGATGCAAAAGTTTCTATTTTTGGACAGTTGAAAAGTCAACTGCAAATTGACCAAGGCATAACTTTTTCATGGTTCATCAGGAAAATCCCATCCAAAGCTCATTTTGAAGGGAAGGACATTTCCTACAACTCATCTTCACACTCCAAGTCCAAGAAATGCTCTCACAAAAAGTTATCAATTTCAACATTATAGGTCATTTTCAAAAGTCAACAAAAAGGCACTTTAAGTCAAAGACCATAACTTGAGATTGGTAAATCAAAATGACATGGGATCAAAAGCATTGATTAGAGGACTTCAAGACCTTTCCAAAATGTCCAAGAACATGTTCATAGCTTCAAAATTGAGCAAGATATGCATTGGAGAAGTTGGGAAATTTTTGGGAACTTTCAAAAGTCAACTTTGCCTAAAACACTTCAAATTTACTAATGGGCCTCAAATTCTTTCTTGAATCATTACCCAAAGCCTATGCACGACCCATTGAGCTCAAAATAATTTATTTTCTTATTTTTAATTAATTAATTGAATTTATATTTATATTAATTCATTTAATTGATTTTAAATATATGAAAATTAAAAAAGATATGTTTTGGATCTTTTGTGCAGCAAATGTGATCAGGGCAAGCTGGCAAAACCGTTTATCATTCAAAAAAGGAAGATCTTCCATAATTGGCAAGGGTTTCAATGAAAAAAGATTGGAAATTATGTGATAAAAAATCAAAGATATGAAACATTATTGCAATGGATTCATGGGCTTATTCTTGACCTAATTCATTCACATACAAAGGCATAAGCCAACCCTACTCAGAGGGACACGAAAAAGCTGCTCATACGCCATAACCAATTTGCAAATTTTCAAGAGAAACTTGATAACTGAAAGCATACTTGCAGTACGATTCAAGGCCTAAAAAGGATTCCAATACGATGCCTAAGTCTCCAGGAAGCGTTTGCAATCAAGAACTAGTCCAAACGCATAAAGAATCCAAGAACACGAGCCACACGGTTTGCTTTGTTTTCCAATTTGACATAACATGATTCATACACTTTTAACCATTTTTCTTGTTTGATTTACACTAATAGTGACCTTCTGAAGCGATTGGTATAGTCCAATTGAACTAACGTTGCCTGAATCGAAATCTGCCATGAGTGATATCTAGGGTTCCAAGGTTCAAAAATTAGGGCTTTCCTTATATGGTAAAATTGGACTTCCAAACCTGTATGGATGAACTCGTTGCAACAAGCCTGATTCATTAAGATATTCGCGCTCAATTTATATAAGTTGTTCACGTAATCGCTATTTTCAGGACTTTCAGTTTGTGGGGGTTTAAAACCCCCGCTATCTTATTCATGTTACAGGTACAAACGAAGAAGAAAGCTGAGGTGTCCAAGCGTGATTGGAAGGTTTAAACTTTAGCGCGTTTTTTTGGTTTCATACCATTAATATTTGTTTTTCTATATAATATTTGTGGTGTAAATATTTAACAAATGCGCTTGGTAGCTCAGATGGCTGGCAACGTGTCCTGCAAACGCTGGGACCTGGGTTCGATTCCTAGGTCCCCCACATAATCCATGATTTTTGTTTTAACATATTCACGTGCAGCAAGCGTTCAAGGCTCCATCATGCATCCTCATACGTTAGCCTGCCAAGTGGCCTTGATCACTCATCCAATGGCCACAGATTGAAGCCTATGGTACACTCCAGTCAACAACGTACACCCAATCCTGGAAAGTCAAACGAGCTTTGTCTTAATGGGCCAGGATTCCTCAATATCACCTCCATTTGGGCCTGAAACCCCCCCTTGGTTTGCATCCTTTTTAATTTTCTTTTCTTTTCTTTTCTAATTCTTTTTAATTGTTTTAATTGTTTTTTCACCATAAAAAAATTTTGCATAATAAAAACAAAAAGTCAAAATTGTAAAATATATTTAATTATTATTAATTTCACCATTAACATATTTTTTTTTGTAAATAAATAACTACCAATTAATCTAGTTTAAATTAGGTTTTAATTCAATATTTTCTTAATAAATAAAATTCTATAGAATTAGATTTTTGACATTTTTTATCTTTTCTTAATTAATTATTTTCATTATTATTAATCATCATTATTTATTATTATTATTTTTGTACATAAATATGTAAATAATTAATTAGCTTAAATTAGGTTAACTTTGACATTTTCTTTAAAAATTAAAATAATCTAGATTTAGGGTTTCCTTTTAATTCTTTTTCTTTATTTCATTAAATACCAAAAAAAAAACATAAAAAAAAACATTTTCTTTAATTAAGTAATAATTAAGTCCTAATTTAATTTAATTTCAAGCAAAGGGTCAAAACCCTCGGACGTTCCAATTTATTCTTTTCGCGCGTTATTTTTCTTATCAATTATTATGTAACTGATTTGCGGATGTAATAGTAATTAGGTTTACCGCATTTATTTACTTTCCGCATCTTTTATCAAAAACGGGTCTTTGTATTTTGGCGATGTATAGACCCGCGCCTTGTAATAGCATAGCTTTTATCTTTCCGTCTTTTAATTTTCCGCACTCCTAACTGCTAAACTCGCATGAAAGAATGTATGTTAATTAAAACCAACTCGTAGCTCACAATGCCATGATCAAAGATAAATGTTAACATGAAAACAACACACAAATACACACACCACTTTTAGGGTACGCCTCACTCGTTGCCTTTGAAACGTGGTCGTCAAGTATAGGACGTTTTAGCGGTCGCTCTTATGTCCATGATCCAGTTGCCTCGAAACAGTTGCCTCGAAACAGTTGCCTCGAAACGGTTGCCTCGAATTAAAAAAGGATCTAGGACATTAGGGTAGCTTCTAAGGTGTCCTACTGTTGCTTCGGTGACCACACTGTCCCTACAATCGAATTGACCCGAACACCTCCAACGGTGGTGCTACCTACCTATCAATGGTGGGATGGCATTACCTTAAGGACTTCTACACAGCCTAATTCCTTAGGGTAGGTAGATGACTCATGGATACTTGCTCTCTTCAAAAACAAATCAAAAACTTTCCACACCGACACTTTCAAAAACTTTCAAAACGAATTTTTTCAAACACTCTTGAGGACAGATACAAGAGTTATTCAGAAATCTTTCAAAGAAACTTTTTCAAACCCACTCACATTTTGAAAAGCAAACACTTTGAAAACATAAGAGCAAGTATCTAAGAGCCCATGGATAACCATGGATAGTAAGGGTGTTAACACCTTCCCTTTCTATAAATCTACCTCCCGAACCGAGAAACATTCTCAAAGAAGGAATTTTGCTGTGCTTTTTTCCTTTCCATGTTGGAGAAAATAAAAGACGGTGGCGACTCTTGCTTACCGCGACATTTCGCGAACCAGCTTTAAAACAGTCAGTTCTATTTCCACCGATCACAATGGGTGTTTAAGAAGAAAATAGCGCTTCAGAACTTCTGAACCAAACTCCAAACAGAAACGGTCAGAAGTTGCAAGCTTGGCTCGACGCAGTCAGAAGTTGGCTTTTCAGCAGCTACATCAACTCAGTCAGAAGTTGCAAACATGGTTCAACACATAAGCCTCAAACAGAACATGGATCTTTCAGCAGTTACGCAAGTTCAGCCAGAGTTTGCTAGAGGAATGCAAAGGAAGCAAGGAAGTCTGAAGGCTCCTTCAGAACATGCTGAAATCAGAAGATGAAAGGGTCAGAAGAGTGGGTGTTACACTGACACGGAATCTCTAATCCAGGATTTCCAGAAGCAAATCCAAGGAACATGTTAGAAAGTCAGGAGAACCCCCAGAATTTGCTGAGACAACAAGAGGCCAAAATCAGAGCTTGGTTCACGTTGTTTTTGGTAAAACAGAACTGCTGGTTCAGGTTTTCTTCTATTACAAGAATTTTGGTGTTGATAAGTCTCATCACCATTTAATGCTCATTAATGCTCCCAACCACTCCTGAAGATTCATCCAAGGGGTCTCTTCACGTGTGGCTTGGTAAACGCCTTTATGCAGGCTTAGGCATGGGTCTACGCGCCACCGTCCACCTAGGGGTCACTTCTCCCCAATCCTTGCCTGTTGTTCTAGCCTAGGCTGAAAGGCTATCCATTATCACAACTTCCCAGGAACTTCTTTCAAAAAACAATTCAACCTCTATTGGCGCCTTTAATGTTCAAGAATCCACAAGAACTTTGTCTATAAATAGAGCACCATTGTCCACTGAAAAAGGGCGTCTAAAAAACCCAGAAAAAATTGCTAGAAGAGAAACAGAAATTTTTAGCAAGAAAATACCTTGAAACTCTGTCAAAAAAATCTTGGTGTCGCAAGAGCCTCAAACATAACTTTGAATCTCCTGTCTCAAAACCTCATTTGTACCCAGATTTCTTCCTGATTAAAGAAATACGCCCTTTCAGCCTCTGACCATACATACACGTATACCTTCATCTGCCCCTTTCAAAAAAGAACCCGTCCAGAACACCATCAGAGCTAAAAGCTAGCTCTCATTCACAAACTTTTCCAACAGCCAGGTAAGCACCTGCTGACCTTCATCATGCTGCTAATCATCATCAGCTTTGCATGCTCAAAATAAACATAATGTAAATATCATGTTGCTGCTGTTTGCGTTCTGAGGATTTTCATACCTCAGAACATTTAAATAGGAAGTGAGTCAGCGTAGAACCTGTTGGTGCCCTTGTTGATTCTATCTCCTGAAACACTTTGACATTTGCTGAAGCTGTTCCAAACATGTTTTCTGTTTTATGGAAAAATAACAAAATTGCAGATGTTCTGACTAGCACAGGGAGAAGCCAAGTGATGACTTTGACGTTAGCACATCTGAAGCCTGTTTTGCTGTCAATAATATCAGAACTTCTGAGAATTATTATGTTTCCAGCAGGATCAAAACTTCTGATATACCCACTAACAAACTTTTGTATTGCAGCGCATGGGGGTCAGAACTTATGATCTTCCCACTAACAGATTTCTGTTTTGCAGGTGCCAGGGTCAGAAGTTCTAACTCATACAGTTTAACCAAAAGGTTGACAATCTGGCAGCGGGCCCGAGTCAGAACTTCTGATGACCTCTCAACAGTGCGCTGGCTCCCTCTCTCTTTCTCTCTATTTTGCTTTTGTTATTTTCTTTTCTTATCTATTTTTCTCGTTGAACCACCCCATGTACAAATATGTATCCCCACCCCCTAATTGCTGTAATAGCATAGGATTTTATATTTCTGCTTTTTATTTCTTTCAAATATAAATGCTAGTAATTAGGATATGTATGGCAAGATAAAATCAATGAAAATAGAAAATCCTAATTCAAAGATAAACTCTTGTATGCAATAAAACACACTCGCACACTTACACCCCTAGGGTTACATCCACTTGTTGCCTTCAAAAATGGGCCATGTTGCATGTTGAGTATCTTTGGCAAAACAAAAACAAACAAAATGATCATAGTCCCTCGATGACGGTTTCGAAGTTGCCTAAAATAATCATAGTCCCTCAAGAAAAATTCCAAAGACACTTGACACTATTGCATTCATGGTCTAAACGATGACCCGCGCCCGTCCCGTTAACATCCTAACACAAGATTGTCCACCAAATACAATGGTGGAACAATACTGTTAAAAGGGTTAAAACATAGGAAAGATCCTTGAGTAAATTTAGGGGTAGACAACTCTTAGTTACTTGATCAAACTTGCAAAACACACTTGCCTATTTTCAAAACACACTCCACAACACAATTTCCAAACAAACTTTCAAAACCTTGAAACATATTTTCAAAAAGACAAACACCTTTTGTAAAACATTCGAGTAAAGAATTGTTGCAAGGGTTGCCTAGACAAGGCATCTTTTTCAAAACATTTTCAAAACCACACACACAAAGCACCATTTCAAACAATTGAAAAGCAAAGGCAAGTGATCTAAGCAAGTAACTAAGAGCCCATGGATAACCATGGATAGAAAGGGTGCTAATACCTTCCCTTTCTATAATCTACTCCCCGAACCCAAGAAAACATCTCAAAGGTTTTTGCTGTTCTTTTTAACCTTTCCTTAGGATAAAATAAAAAGTCGGTGGCGACTCTTGCTCAACCGAAACATTTGCAAAAACAAACGCAAAACCTCAAGTCAGTTCTCCCACCGTATCACAGAACTGGTGACTCTGCTGGGGATCTGATTTAAAAGTGGAGTAACCTTAGGGCTTAGATCACCCTTTTGCATGACTAATTGTTTGCTTTGATTGCTTTACATTTTGGATCTCTTGTTTGTGCTTGAAATCCTACACCCGGATTTGGGAAACATTCATAGATAGCAATACATTATGGAAACTGTGCGGGGTATACCGACACGGTTGAAGCAATAGCTATATTAGTGCGACATATTTGTGAGTACCGGTAACCCTTGAGTTCAATCAAGGAGAGTACGGGGCCGCTGAGTGATGTCACTAAGCACTAATGACCTAGAACCTTACTTGACCATCTTGGCCTTTTATTAGGGGTAGTGAGATGACCGACTTTGGTGCAGTCCGAAGTTGGTAGATACTCGATACTACACTCATTGAGGGTTGTTTTCTTGGAATATTTTGGTCGCTAGTTAAGTGGCTAAACCAAAACAATGAACATAGAAAACAATCCAATGATATTGAGCTCCTTAGAACCCGGTTACTATTTATAGGACAGGTTTTTAAGCCAACTAAACTCAAGAGGGTACTTACCTATGAAACCTCATGCAAGCCTGAAACTAGGGCTTTGTGTGAATTGCTTGTACATGTGTTTGTGCATACATCATGAACATCATAAAGCATCATATGCATCCACTAACCATTTCAAGGGTTTGGATCTTCATCTTTGTTCTTGTTTTGTAGGTCATGGAAGCTCTTCGCAGGAAAACTATCCAAGTCAACCTTGTGAGAATCCCTCCTCAACTCAAGGAGCTTGCATCCAGAATTCCAGAAAGCTCTCTCTTCAGTGAAAGACATGGTAGACTGCTCAGCCTAGTCAACACCAACATTGAAGAAGACATGGTGAAAGTGTTGTTCCAATTCTTTGACCCCCTTCACCACTGTTTCACATTCCCTGACTACCAATTGGTGCCTACTTTGGAGGAATTTTCTCAACTCCTGAGAATTCCTATTCTTAATCAACTACCCTACAACGATACGGAAAAAGAACCAAAGCCTGAAGATGTTGCTCAAGCACTACACTTGCAACCATCTGACATCAAGGGGCATTGGGAGACTAGAAGTGGTGTCAAGGGATTCTTGGCAAAATTCTTGTTTGAGAAGGCACAAGAGTGTTGGAACTCCTTGGATCTACAAGCCTTTAAAGAGATTGTGGCACTCCTCATCTATGGGTTGGTCTTGTTCCCAAATCCTGACCAACTTATAGATGTCAATGCTGTCAAGATTTTCCTATCCAGGAATCCCATACCTACATTGCTTGGGGACATCCTCCACTCATTTTACACACGAACAATGAGGAAGAGAGGTGTTCTCATGTGTTGTACTCCTCTCCTTGCAAGGTGGTTTATTTCGCACCTTCCACAATCAGTTTTGAAGAATGAGCAAGGCTTAAGGTGGTCACAACGGTTGATGACCCTCACACATTCTGATGTACATTGGTGTTCTCGGTCTAGAGAAAATGTCATCATCGTCGATCGTTGTGGTGAGTTCCCTAATGTTCCATTACTTGGCATTAGGGGAGGCATTACCTACAACCCCTGTCTAGCTTTGAGACAATTTGGATATGCACGGAGGGATGGCCCTCATGACATGCTGATTCCTGACCTAGTTTTTGACTTCGACAACGATGCGCAAGGACTTCGCCAAAGGTTCATCAGAGCTTGGAGGATGCCTAACAAGGTAGATAGCAAGACACTGGGGCACAAGAACTCCATCCCTCTTGAGCCTTACCTCAAGTGGGTGCGAGCCCGAGCCCAGAGTCTTATGATTCCTTACCCTCACATTCTCCCTTTGATTAAAGAGCCAGTTAAGGAAGGAGAGGTTCCATACACCATCCTACATCCTGACATGCCAACATCATGGGACGAAATGCAAAAGAGTTGGATCCAACTCAAGGAGGAACGGAATACTTTTGAAGCCAGCTTCTACGCCAGTGAGAAGAAGGTTTTGGAGCTTACCTGCCGACTTCACGAGGAGGAGACCCTCAACACTTACATCGCACCAAAGAGGATGCGCAACGTCTTTTTACCTTGAGAAGTTTTGTAATATTTGGCCCATGGGGCATTTATGTACTGACAAAATTTCTTCTTATTAATATGACGTGTGTTCTTTTTGTCTGCAACAATTTTGAATTTCTAAATCCTTGAATGCATTTCATGAATAAACATATCATTCATCATATGCATAAACAGGTCTTCACACCAGGTTTCCTTATCTTTCTACTGTTTATTTCAGTAAGATGGATCTCGGACAGACGGTCAAAGATCTGCAGGCACAAAACTCGTAGTTTCAACAGCTCCTAATGACCTTAGCAAAGGGTCAGGAGGATCTAAAATCACTGTTAGGGAACAAAGAGCAAGAAAAAGTGAAAAAGAAGAAGAAAAGAGTTGGGGTAGCTACACTGGGAAGAAGATTTGAGAATGAAGCTAGAAGGGTTCTTGAATTCCCCTCCACATCTGATGAGGGGACCGGTAAAGGAAAAGGAGATGCATTACCTTCTGAGTCCGAGGCTGAAGAGGAAGAGGTTGAGGAAGATGAAAACTACTCAGAGCAGCAATACCCACTAGCGGACCACAAATACAAAAACCTGGAGGATAGACTGGCAGCTATGGAGCTGCAAAGGGTTCCCGGGTTAGATTTTGAAGAATTGGGATTGATTACTGGGATTGTGATCCCTCTAAAGTTTAAGGTGCCAATTTTTGCAAAATATGACGGGCTGTCTTGCCCGAAGATGCACCTGAGGTCATATGCCAGAAGAATTCAACCTCATACATCCGACAGAAATCTTTGGGTACACTTTTTCAGGATAGCCTGTCTGGTACACAACTAGACTGGTTTTACCAGCTTGAGAGGTCAGAAGTGCATAACTGGGAAGACTTGGCAGTTGCCTTTTATCGCCAGTATCAATATAACGCTGACTTGGCACCAACCCGTACTCAGTTACAAAGTATGGGGATAGCCTCAAATGAGGGATTCAAAGAGTACGCCCAGAAATGGCGCGACTTGGCCGGAAGAGTGCAGCCACCTCTTTCAGATAGGCAACTAGTTGATATGTTCTTGGGGACCCTATCTGGCCCATTCTTCAACCATTTGATTGGGAGATCTTCCGCAGGGTTTACTGAACTGATTCTGACTGGCGAACGGGTGGAAGCTGGTATTAAGAATGGGAAGATTCAAAAGGACGCCTCTGCCTCCGCAACTGTTAAGAAATCATTCCCGGCCAAGAAGGAAGCAGCTGTTATATACTCTCAGAAAGGATCAGGAAGAACTGAGCGCCGACCGACTGTAGGGGCCGTGATGATACAGAATTCATCAAATGATCAGCCTCGTAACAATCAGTCTATACCTAACCAGCAACGGGTAGAACGGCCACAACGGCAGTTCACCCGCATCAATATGACGCCTGCACAAGTTCTTCCCCATTTGTTGAAGCTAAATCTCACCACTATCAGAGAAGTGCCAAAGGTTGTGAATACCGCTTCCCCATATTATCATCCCAATGCTAAATGTGCCTATCATTCTGACAGTGTCGGGCATGACACCAACGATTGCTGGGCGCTGAAGAATAAAATTCAAGATTTGATAGATGCGAAAGAGGTTGAGTTCGACGCACCAGAGGAGCTGAATGTAATATCCTCTCCGATGCCGAAGCATGGTCGCAATGTCCATGCTATTGAAGAAGATTTGTATGTTGCTGCTGTTGATGATCTGATGACCCCGCTACTGACAATCAAGTTGAATCTGTTGAAGGCTGGGATTTTCCCAGGATGTAAAGAAGACTGCTATTGTTGTTCTTCCCTACCAATCGACTGTCCAGTGCTGAAGATAGGCATCCAACGCCTAATAGACAGCCAACAAATTCTTTTCGAAAAGATTCCTGCTACTCCAACCCCTATCAAAGATGTTTCAATAATCACCATTTCCACCAATATTTCCAAGGTCCCTAAAAAGCCTGTTAAGATTACATCAATTCCAAAGATTGTTCCTCTGAAAATAACCATGCATGGGCCAATCCCCTACAAATCTGACAAATCAATACCATGGAATTATGGTGGAGAAATCTACTACCATGGTGTTAAACAAGTTGAGATAACTGAAGAGAGCTCTGACGAAGAAGATGCTGACATTGGAAACATTTCCGGTACAAGCAAGATTACCCGAAGTGGGAGAATTTTCTCTCCAGAGATTTCCCCTCCAAAGGCAATCTTTGGACCCTCAGCTACTGCCAAAGTTACTCTTGCACCGATAAAACTTTCTGCAAGAACTCCGTTAATTGAAGAAGCTGTTACTCCTGTGGTTGTCCCTCCTACTTCTGCTGATAAGGGGAAAGGGATCCAAGATGAGCTCTTCAGGACGAGGGCTCAACCATTGGTCATCCCCGAAACCTTTAAGAAAGAAATGGAGGAGATTCTGAAAATAATAAAGAAAAGTGATTATGATGTGGTAGAGCAACTGGGGCAAACCCCCTCAAAGATCTCCATGTTAGCATTGCTGCTTTATTCTGAGGCTCATGCCAAAGCTTTGATAAGGTTTTTAAAGACAGCCCATGTGCCCCAAGAAACCTCAGCCGATCAATTCCAGGATTGTGTAGCCAGCCTTACCGTAGACAACGGCCTGGGTTTCTCTGACGCTGACCTGACTCCGAAGGGAAGAAAGCACAATGACGCATTGCATGTGTCAGTAGAATGCCGAGGAACTACTCTAGCCCATGTTTTGGTCGACACTGGTTCTTCTCTGAACGTGCTTCCTAAGAAAGCTCTGGATCGATTAGATTGTGAAGGCTTGGAGCTGAAACCAAGTAATATCATTGTCAGGGCCTTTGACGGGTCTAAAAGAATGGTGCATGGGGAGGTCGATATCCCTATCAAGGTGGGCACTGAAGTGTTCCCCTCAACCTTCTATGTGATGGACATCCGCCCATCCTACTCTTGCTTGCTAGGAAGGTCGTGGATACATAATGCTGGGGTAGTCACCTCCTCCCTACATCAGATGCTGAAATACCCTGTCAAAGGAAAGATCATAACTGTACACGGTGAAGAGGAATATATGATCAGTCACCTGAACTCCTTTCGATATGTAGAGGTGGAGGGCGAATTCATTGAAACACCGTTCCAACACTTCGAGGAAATTGCTCCCGAGGTTGCTGTAGCAAAGGCATTAGCTGAGGAACCCAAGCAGGTGGCTAGGATGGCATCTCTGAAATACAAAAGGTTGCAATGAAGGAGGGGAAGAGTTCAACATGGGGTCAGTTGCCTGACTTTCCCCACAAGACAGACAAGTTTGGGTTGGGATTTACCGCTGCAGGGCAGAAAGCTATGCGTCGCTCAAAAATTGAAAAGACACCCATCAAGATTTCTCCTCATGGAATCAATTCTTTGGAAGACGAAGACGAAGAGGGTAATGTTGAAGATTGGATCTTCCCAACCATTGAAGGGGGACTGCACAAC
Organism: Vicia faba; assembly: GCA_948472305.1. Taxonomy (NCBI): domain Eukaryota; kingdom Viridiplantae; phylum Streptophyta; class Magnoliopsida; order Fabales; family Fabaceae; genus Vicia; species Vicia faba. The sequence goes on from OX451739.1 coordinate 1,602,843,619, forward strand.
TGGGAGGCGAAAGACTTCGTTCCCATTACTTTCATCAATCAGTAATTTATCTTTCGAACATTTCTGTTGGTCTGTAATAATTACTCTTAAACAATCGGCACACTACTTTTTCACCTCATGCCTTGCCCGGGGCATGTAGGTCCATTTGTAAGGGCTTGATTTTCCTTCATAATCATATGCCATGTTTAATGAATCATTGGACGTTTTTCATTTATAAACTGCTGTGTTCATTTTCTTTCCTTTTGCATTTTTGTTTGTTTAAGGATGGCTATCCCTTACACACACCCACACTCACAAATGCAGGTACCCATCCACTCTGGATTCTATGGGTGACTATTCTATTGTATCCTTCAATAACTCTGAAGATTTGGTCAATCAGGTTGAGTACGAGGATGACGAAGATTGTGAAGTACCAGGAGAGCTAGCCAGACTTTTACAACAAGAAGAGAGGGCCATCTTGCCTCATGAAGAGTTGTTGGAAACAGTCAACTTAGGAACAGAGGAAGACAGGAAGGAAGTACAAGTGGGTGCCAATTTGGAACCAAGTGTCAAGGAGCATTTGATACAGCTGTTAAATGAATACGTTGAAATCTTTGCCTGGTCTTATGAAGACATGTCGGGTTTAGACACAGATATCGTGGTTCACCGTCTCCCTACAAGAGAGGATTGTCCACCGATCAAGCAAAAAGTCCGCCGAATGAGGCCCGACATGTCTGAGAAGATTAAAGCTGAGGTAATGAAGCAATTCAATGCTGGCTTTCTGGCTGTTACATCCTATCCACAATGGGTTGCTAACATTGTGCCAGTACCTAAAAAGGACGGCAAGGTCAGGATGTGTGTGGACTACCGGGATTTGAACAGGGCTAGCCCTAAAGATGATTTTACGCTACCACATATCGACATTTTGATTGACAACACAGCTCAGCACAAGGTGTTTTCCTTCATGGACGGATTCTCGGGCTACAACCAGATCAAAATGGCCCCCGAGGACATGGAGAAAACAACCTTTGTTACACAATGGGGTACCTTCTGCTACAAGGTGATGTCGTTCGGACTGAAGAACGCAGGGGCAACTTATCAGCGCACCATGGTAGCTTTATTTCATGATATGATACATCATGAGATCGAAGTCTACGTAGACGACATGATAGCTCGATCACAAACAGAGGAGGAACACCTTGAACATCTGCAAAAGCTATTTGCCAGGTTGAAGGAGTACAAACTCAGGCTGAATCCAAGTAAGTGCACTTTTGGAGTTAGGTCTGGTAAACTTCTAGGATTTAATGTCAGCAACAAAGGTAATGAGGTCGATCCAGCAAAAGTGAAAGCAATACAAGAAATGCCTGCTCCCTGTACTGAAAAGGAGGTTAGAGGGTTCTTGGGGCGCTTGAACTATATTGTCAGATTCATCTCTCATCTGACGTCTACCTGTGAGCCAATTTTCAAACTATTGAAGAAAGATCAGGTAGTCGAATGGAACGACGATTGCCAAGCTGCTTTTGATAAAATCAAGGAGTATTTGCTAGAGCCTCCTATTCTGATGCCACCCGTCGAAGGAAGACCGTTGATCATGTATCTGACCATCTTGGATAACTCAATGGGGTGTGTATTGGGCCAGCATGACGAGTCTGGTCGAAAAGAGCATGCCATTTATTACCTTAGCAAAAAGTTTACCGACTGTGAGACTCGCTACTCACTGCTCGAGAAAACTTGCTGCACTTTGGTATGGGATGCTCGCCGACTAAGGCAGTATATGTTGACCCATACCACTCTGTTGATTTCCAAAATGGATCCTATCAAGTATATCTTCGAAAAGCCTGCTTTATCTGGAAGAATCGCTAGATGGCAGATGATCCTGACTGAGTATGACATCCAGTACACTACCCAAAAAGCTATAAAAGGGAGTGTACTAGCAGACCATCTAGCTCATCAAGCTATCGAAGATTATCAACCCATGAGATTCGACTTCCCAGACGAGGACATCATGACATTGGACAACATTGAAGGTATCGGACCGTATGACGGACCTGAAAAAGGATCCCGATGGACCCTGTACTTTGATGGTGCTTCTAATGCACTTGGAAACGGTATCGGTGCGGTACTCATTTCCCCGGAAGGTTTCCACACACCTTTCACGGCCCGACTTTGCTTCAGCTGTACCAACAACATGGCTGAATATGAAGCTTGCATCTTTGGTCTCAAGGCTGCTATAGACTTGGGGATCAAATCTTTGATCGTATTTGGGGACTCGGCTTTGGTTATCAGTCAAATCAAAGGAGAGTGGGATACCAAACATCCTAATCTTATCCCATACAAAGAACATGTCCTGACATTGTTGCCTCATTTTGAGCAAATCACCTTCGAGCATTTCCCGCGAGAAGAAAATCAGCTTGCAGATGCTCTGACAACAATGTCTTCCATGTTTAAACTCAACTGGGATAATGAGGCTCCCCAAATCACCATCGAGCGAATGGATGAACCTGCGCATTGTCATGAGATTAATATTGAAGAAGAAGTGGAACAACCCTGGTTTCACAAAATCAAAAGGTATCTCCAGACTAGAGAATATCCCGAAGGAGCTTCAGTAAATGACAAGAAGTTCCTAAGGAAATTTGCTGCCATGTTCTTCCTGAGCAACGGCATCCTTTATAAACGCAACCATGATTGTGTTTTACTCTGATGTGTAGACAAAACTGAAGCAGAGTTAATCATGACCGAGATACACAGCGGCACATTTGGCACTCACTTGAGCGGGCATACTATGGCTAAGAAGAATCTAAGGGCAGGCTATTACTGGTCTACCATGGAAGCTGATTATCATCAACATTCCCGTACTTGCCACAAATGTCAAGTATACGCTGACAAGATTCATATTCCTCCTGTTCCTCTCAATGTTCTGACAGCTCCTTGGCCATTCGCAATGTAGGGCATTGACATGATTGGAGAGATCAAGCCCACGGCATCCAACGGACATCGCTTCATCCTGGTCGCCATTGACTATTTCACCAAGTGGGTCGAAGCAGCTTCCTTCGCCTTTGTTACAAAAAATGTGGTTGCCCGCTTCATCAAGCAAAACCTCATATGCCGGTATGGTGTCCCCGACAGGATCATCACAGGTAACGGTACAAATCTAAATAATACTATGATCACCGCCCTATGCAAACAGTTCAAGATTTATCATCACAATTCATCTCCCTATCGGCCAAAGATGAACGGTGCTGTTGAAGCTGCGAACAAAAACATTAAGAAGATCATTCAGAAAATGACAGTCACCTACAAAGACTGGCATGAGATGTTACCGTTTGCTCTGCATGGATACCGTACCACAGCACGTACTTCAACAGGGGTAACCCCATTTTCTTTGGTATATAGCATGGAAGTTATCTTACCCATGGAAGTTCAAATTCCTTCTTTAAGGATCATGAAGGACGCTGGTTTGAATGAAGACGATTGGATTCAGACCCGACTTGATCAACTCAATTTGATCAACGAGAAGCGACTCACTACTGTTTGCCATGGTCAGACGTACCAAAAATGGATGATCAAGGCTTTCAACAAGAAAGTCAGACGTCAAGTATATCAAGTCAGAGATCTCGTAATCAAGCGGATTATTTTGCCGCAAAGTGATCCCAGGGGCAAATGGACTCCTACTTACGAAGGACCATTTGTAATCAAAAGCATATTTTCTGGTGGTGCAATGATTCTGGTCACCATGGACGACGACGATTTGCCGCACCCTGCGAACGCAGACATAGTCAAAAAATACTACGCATAAAATAACCCGACAAGTCGAAAACCCGAAAGGGCGGCTTGGGCAAAAATGGGCATCCCGATGAACCGAAAACCCGAAAGGGCGGTTCAGGCAAAAATTAGGGATAAAACAAAAAAAATCTGTACACCCGGCAAGTCGAAAACCCGAAAGGGCGGCTTGGGCAAAAAAGGGTTTCCCGGTGGATCGAAAACCCGAAAGGGTGATCCAGGAAAAAGTTAGGGAATTAAAGCGTATGACTATGTCTCGTCGGATCACTTTAGAGAACAATCTCTTCATCAACAAGCTCCGAGCTTCTGATCAATCCAGTCATCAGCGGACGAAGCATTTGAATGGACAAGATATTCAGAGTTGTGAAGGCTATAACTGAATGGGATCCCATAGAATTGTTGCACATAGCCATCTTTCTTTTGTATAAAATTTTCAATTCTTTACGACAACATCCTCTTACTAGGATGGTTGTCTCCTTTGTACAAATATACTCATAAAAGTTAATACAAATACTTTTCCAAATACAGAAATTTGCCTTGTCTTCTTTTTGCCTTTCTACACTTATGTTTTATTTGAGAAACGTCCAATGTCTTGTTAAATAGGCATATGCATTTGAACATAATCATTTCCTTGCAAATCAAGAAAGATGATTGCCGATAGGTTGAAGGTACAGATAGATATCTTGATGCCCCTTCAGAAGGAATCCCTAGCAGAATTAAACTCCAAATTCCTCAACAAAGTCAAAATCCAGAACTTAATTCCCCAAACAGAGTTAAACTTCAGGATCCTCAGCAGAACAAAAGCTTTCTCAAAACTGATTTCCCCAACCAGAGAGCCTTCCAGAACTCAATTTCCCTCAGAGTTAAGTTTCAGTATCCCCAGTGGAGTCTTAAAATCTGAAAATACTATCCCCAGCGAAGTCAAAGCTGTTAAACCCCAGCGGAGCTAAAACTTCCAACTATCAATCCCCAGCGGAACCAGACTAGTAAACCTTCTCCCCACAGAGATACTTCCCATCAGATTGAAGATCCTCAGTCTTACTCCTCCAGCATGAGGATCCCAGGTTCTGGACTCCCCAGTAGAGATCTTCAGAATTCTCATTTCCCACAGGTCACCAAGGATTTTCTATCCCCGGCAGTGGTCCTAAAATCCCTCAACAACTGAAGATCTTGCTCCCCGAGCAATCAGCAGTCAGCAAGAGTTCTCACCCTCAGTAACCAAAGGATTTTCGAATCCCCAGCTTCGGTTATGGGTTTATTTCCCCTACATTGGTCAATGATTTATTCTCCAAAACAGATTACATTTCAAATTGATCGGTCGTTCAAAAGTTCCTTCATCACCTGTTGGAAGTTACGATCGTCAAAGATCAAATTCTCACAAAGTTCAAGTTATGAAGCCCGGATTTGACCAGATAGTATCTTGATCTCTACAGCATATTGTGAAGCCCGGAGTACGACTGGATAACAATGTCAGACTAACGCCAAGCCTGGATCACGACCAGATAGTGGTATCCCTAAAAGCAAGCTATGAAGCCCAGATTCGACCGGATAATAGTTTAATCCCCAACAAGCTATTGTGAAGCCTGGATTACGACCAGATGACAATACAAGTTTCTGTGAAGCCTGGATTACGACCAAACAGCAGTCAAGAATACTACGAAGCCTAGAGTCGACCAGATAGTGGTATATCTTCAACACAAACCGTGAAGCCCGGATTTGACCGGATAACAGCTTAGCAAGCTATTGTGAAGCCTGGATTACGACCAGATAACAATACAAATTTCTGTGAAGCCTGGATTACGACCAGACAGCAGTCAAGAATACTACGAAGCATGGAGTCGACCAGATAGTGGTATATCTTCAACACAGGCCGTGAAGCCCGGATTTGACCGGATAACAGCTTAGCAAGCTATTGTGAAGCCTGGATTACGACCAGATGACAATACAAGTTTCTGCGAAACCTGGACTACGACCAGACAGCATTCAAGAATACTACGAAGCCTGGAGTCGACAAGATAGTGGTATATCTTCAACACAAGTCGTGAAGCCCGGATTTGACTGGATAACAGCTCGGCAAGCTATTGTGAAGCTTGGATTACGACCAGATGGCAATACAAGTTTCTGTGAAAGCTTGGAGATCGACCAGATAACAGTTAACCTTTAACAGAATGAAGACTCTCGTCCTGGAAACCTCAGTAGATTGGCATACAACCCAAGCTCCTGATTCCCCAACAGTGGTCCTGGGACTCCTCATTTTCAACGATCAAAAAGATTCTTGCAATCCCCTGCAGCAGTCAAGGATTCACTTCCCCCGGCAGCAGTCAAGATTCTTTTATCTCCATCTATTCAGGATTCATCTATCCTCAACAAGACAGCTCATCAGCTTACATGCGCATTCATTATATTCATATATCATAAACATTGACATAACATATATATTGCATCATACAACATAGCTTTGTGTTTTAGCTAACATTTCATCCTTTTCAGGATAAGATTAAAAGGCTATCATTAACAATTATTCAGATACAGTACAGATACACCCCAGACATGGCGGTCATTCTATTACTCATTCAGAATTTCAAGTCAGATACAGTACAGATACACCCCAGACGCGGCGGTCATTCTACTACTCATTCAGACTACAACAATCAGATACAGTACAGATACGCTCCAGACACGGCATCCATTCTATCTCTCATTCAGATTCACTTATCCATCTCAAGGTTCAATGCATTCCAAACACGGATACCATTCTGACCCTTACTACAGCAGTTTGATTCTCCCCAGTGCATTCGCCACGGAAATCATTATGTCATTTATTTAGATCCCCGTTACAGTTTCAGATACACTCCAGACACAGAAGTCATTCTGCTACTCATACAAATCTCAACTCCCGTTACAGTTTCAAATACACTCCAGACACGGAAGTCATTCTGCTACTCATACAAATCTCAACTTCAGATACAGTCCAGATACGCTCCAGACACGGTTGCCATTCTGTCACTCATTCAGAATTTATCCTCAGCACGCAGTTGCTCTATACACAGATATTTCTCTGTCACCCAGATACAATACATATACACTCCATACACGGCAGTCATTCTGATATTCATTCTATATTCAAACATTGTTACAGCTCAGATACGCCTAGATGCGGAGGCCATTCTTTTGCTCATACAAACTCAGTCTCCAGATATAGCTCAAATGCATCCCAGACACGGATACCATTTTGATCCTCATTCTTCTGACCAATCACATTGCAGTTCAACAAACATTCCAGATGGTAGGGGTGTTCAAAACCAAACCGGCCCAATAGAAAACCACAAAACCGAACCGAACCAAACTGAAACCGCAAAAAACCGCATTTGGTTCGGATGTGTTTGGGTCATTTTCTCGTGGAACCGCATGGTTCGGTTCGGTTTGCGGTTTGTATTTTACAAACCGAACCAAACCAAACAAAACCGCATTATGTTATAAAATCTTACTAACCAATATATATTTCTATAATTCTTTAGAGAAATCAAAATGTATTATGTGTATATTTTATCATAATTTGTATTATATTCATTTTAATTTACAAATCATAAAAAATAAAATATTATTCATTTATAAATACTATTTTCACAAAATATATTTTATCATATTCTTTGTATAATATTTATTTAAGAATGCAATCTTGTTGATATCATTATTTATATTTAGATAAAATTATAATACGCAATTTTATGTATCAAATTATAAATTTATTTTGACAATTATAAATTTTTTATGGTAATGTATGAACAATTAAATATAAAATTATATTTTCCTATATATTTGTATGTATGACATAATAATTATTTTTGTAAAAAACCGAAACAACCGAACCAACCCAAACCGCATTAGTTTAGTTTGGTTTGGTTCGGATTTATTTTTAAAAGCCAACCGAACCAAACCGAACCGCATGTTTTTTTCTCTTGCGGTTCGGATGATTTTTTGCTTCAAAACCGCCCAAACCGCACCGCGAACACCCCTACCAGATGGCATCTTTAAGCCCATCCCCGACAAGATTCTGTCTCCCCTCCAGATGGCATCTTTAAGCCCATCTCTAAATGGCATCTCTAAGCCCATTCCCGCATCCATGTTGTGACGAGTGCAAATTTACGGGCACTCTAGTGTCCAATCTCCTTTTACCTTTGAGTCGCGAAAGGCAAACTTGCCAATCTAACTCTTCAGGTTCAAGAAGATTGAACAGGGGCAGCTGTTGTACCCCAAAATTTGCCCTCTCTTTCTTCAGGAAATCATCCTGGATTCTCAGAGTCTCTCTGAAACAAATCCAAGTCCTGAATTATCATTTCTTCCCAAGCAAACCATTTACAAGAGAAAAATGATCACACAAGCTCTATAGGCAATGCTTTTATCTTGAAAAAAAAATTAAATTCTAAACATTTGGAATTTTTCTCTAAAAATGGGTGTTTAAGAAGAAAATAGCGCTTCAGAACTTCTGGACCAAACTCCAGACAGAAACAGTCAGAAGTTGCAAGTTTGGCTCAACGCAGTCAGAAGTTAGCTTTTCAGCAGCTACATCAACTCAGTCAGAAGTTGTAAACGTGGTTCAACACGTAAGCCTCAAACAGAACATGGCTCTTTCAGCAGTTACGCAAGTTCAGCCAGAGTTTGCTAGAGGAATGCAAAGGAAGCAAGGAAGTCTGAAGGCTCCTTCAGAACATGCTGAAATTAGAAGATGAAAGGGTCAGAAGAGTGGGTGTTACACTGACACCGAATCTCTAAGTCCAGGATTTTCAGAAGCAAATCCAAGGAACATGTTAGAAAGTCAGGAGAACCCCCAGAATTTGCTGAGACAGCAAGAGGCAAAAATCAGAGCTTGGTTCACGTTGTTTTTGGTAAAACAGAACTGCTGGTTCAGGTTTTCTTCTATTACAAGAATTTTGGTGTTGATAAGTCTCATCACCATTTAATGCTCATTAATGCTCCCAACCACTCCTGAACATTCATCCAAGGGGTATCTTCACGTGTGGCTTGGTAAACGCCTTTATGCAGGCTTAGGCATGGGTCTACGCGCCACCGTCCACCTAGGGGTCACTTCTCCCCAATCCTTACCTGTTGTTCCAGCCTAGGCTGAAAGGCTATCCATTATCAAAACTTCCCATGAACTTCTTTCAAAAAACAATTCAACCTCTATTGGCGCCTTTAATGTTCAAGAATCCACAAGAACTTTGTCTATAAATAGAGCACCATTGTCCACTGAAAAAGGGCGTCCAAAAAACCCAGAAAAAATTGCTGGAAGAGAAACAGAAATTTTTAGCAAGAAAATACCTTGAAACTCTGTCAAAAAAATCTTGGTGTCTCAAGAGCCTCAAACATAACTTTGAATCTCCTGTCTCAAAACCTCATTGTACCCAGATTGCTTCTTGATTAAAGAAATACGCCCTTTCAGCCTCTGACCATACATACACATATACCTTCATCTGCCCCTTTCAAAAAAGAACCCGTCCAAAACACCATCAGAGCTAAAAGCTAGCTCTCATTCACAAACTTTTTCAACAGCCAGGTAAGCACCTGCTGACCTTCATCATGCTGCTAAGCATCATCAGCTTTGCATGCTCAAAATAAACATAATGTAAATATCATGTTGCTGCTGTTTGCGTTCTGAGGATTTTCATACCTCAGAACGTTTAAATCGGAAGTGAGTCAGCGTAGAACCTGCTGGTGCCCTTGTTGATTCTATCTCCTGAAACACTTTGACATTTGCTGAAGCTGTTCCAAACATGATTTCTGTTTTATGGAAAAATAACAAAATTGCAGATGTTCTGACTAGCACAGGGAGAAGCCAAGTGCTGACTTTGACGTTAGCACATCTGAAGCCTGTTTTGCTGTCAATAATATCAGAACTTCTGAGAATTATTGTGTTTCCAGCAGGATCAGAACTTCTGATATCCCCACTAACAAACTTTTGTCTTGCAGTGCATGGGGGTCAGAACTTCTGATCTTCCCACTAACAGATTTCTGTTTTGCAGGTGCCAGGGTCAGAAGTTCTGACTCATACAGTTTAACCAAAAGGTTGACAATCTGGCAGCGGGCCCGAGTCAGAACTTCTGATGACCTCTCAGCAGCGCGCTGGCTCCCTCTCTCTTTCTCTCTATCTTGCTTTTGTTATTTTCTTTTCTTATCTATTTTTCTCGTTGAACCACCCCATGTACAAATATGTATCCCCACCCCCTAATTGCTGTAATAGCATAGGATTTTATATTTCTGCTTTTTATTGCTCTCAAATATAAATGCTAGTAATTAGAATATGTATGGCAAGATAAAATCAATGAAAATAGAAAATCCTAATTCAAAGATAAACTCTTGTATGCAATAAAACACACTCGCACACTTACACCCCTAGGGTTACATCCACTTGTTGCCTTCAAAAATGGGCCATGTTACATGTTGAGTATCTTTGGCAAAACAAAAACAAACAAAATGATCATAGTCCCTCGATGACGCTTTCGAAGTTACCTAAAATGATCATAGTCCCTCAAGAAAAATGCCAAAGACACTTGAAACTATTGCATTCATGGTCTAAACGATGACCCGCGCCCGTCCCGTTAACATCCTAACACAAGATTGTCCACCAAATACAATGGTGGAATAATATTGTTAAAAGGGTTAAAACATAGGAAAGATCCTTGAGTAAATTTAGGGGTAGAAAACTCTTAGTTACTTGATCAAACTTGCAAAACACACTTGCCTATTTTCAAAACACACTCCACAACACAATTTCCAAACAAACTTTCAAAACCTTGAAACATCTTTTCAAAAAGACAAACACCTTTTGTAAAACATTCGAGTAAAGAATTGTTGCAAGGGTTGCCTAGACAAGGCATCTTTTTCAAAACATTTTCAAAACCACACACATAAAGCACCATTTCAAACAATTGAAAAGTAAAGGCAAGTGATCTAAGCAAGTAACTAAGAGCCCATGGATAACCATGGATAGAAAGGGTGCTAATACCTTCCCTTTCTATAATCTACTCCACGAACCCAAGAAAACATCTCAAAGGTTTTTGCTGTGCTTTTTAACCTTTCCTTAGGATAAAATAAAAAGTCGGTGGCGACTCTTGCTCAACCGAAACATTTGTGAAAACGAACGCAAAACCTCAAGTCAGTTCTCCCACCGTATCACAAAATGGATCCAAAGCTTCAGATCAGTTGTGTATGGTTGAATCTTGCGGACATAAGACTTTAAGTGCATCTTAGGGCAAGAGAATTCATCGTACAGGGAAAAAGCAGGGATTTTGAACTTTGGCGGGATGACCACCCTAGAAACCAAACCCATGTCCCCTAAATCCAAGCCAGGTATCTGTTGAATCTCCATAGCATTGAGGCGATCCTCCAAATGTTTGTACTTGTCATTAGCGGGAGGATATTGTTCCTCAGAGTAGTTAGCTTCGACTTCATTAATCTCCAGACTGTAGTCTTCTCCATGACTATCCCCCATGTTGGATGGAGTTGGAAGGTCTAGATCCCCCTTGACTGGTCCTTTAAGTCTTCTTCCCATGTTCAGGACGCCTACTGACTTCTTGGACTTTTTCTTCTTGTCTTTGAGAAGAAGAGTCTCCAGGTCCTCTTGCCCCTTAGCCAAAGCCAGGAACATTTGTTGGAATTGAGCGTTTTGAGCTTGGAGATCCTTCACGATTTGTTCCATATCATCTTACTGAAATAAACAGTAGAAAGATAAGGAGGCATGTGTGGGAGAAACCTGTCATGATATGATGCATGGTATGTGGATGCATTTTTTTCAAGGACCTCGCGGGGTAAATGTTAGTAGTCACTTACAACTTTGATTGGAGAACTTCGTATCGGTGGATGTCCTTCCATGAGAATTAAGCTCACCATATCAAGTGGGTTATAGCCCTCAACTCAAGTTTGTTGTACTTGATCTTTGATGGCGTTTGATCAGAAAATGAATCCTTTTTACCCCTTGAAAGACGTCTGGTTCAACGTGACCCTGCATCATAGACCCTTTATATCCTTGAAACGGTTATTAAAAATGCTATGGTATGATGTCATGATGTTATGTATAAGTATGCAAAGTAAACAAATTGTTATGTACAAATAGTCATATACATACAAAGCAGACAAGTTCTTAGGTTTAGGCTTACATGGAGTCTCAAGGTAAGTACCCTCTTGAAGTTTAGTTGGCTCAACCTGTCCTAGTTAATAGTAACCGGGTTCTAAGGGATCTCAATATCACTGATTTGTCTTTTCGGGCGTTGTTTCAGCGCAAGCCTCTTTCACGGCGACCGAAATATCCCAAAAATAAAACCTCAATAAGTGTAGTATCGAGCATCTACCAACTTCGTATTGCACCAAAGCCGGTCATCTCACCACGTCCTAATGGCCAAGTTGGTCAAGTAAAGGTTCTAAAAGTCAGTTAGTACTTCATGACATCACTCAGCGGCCCCGTATTCTCCTTGACTACTCAAGGGCTACCGGTACCTACAAATATGTCACACTAACATAGCTATTGCTTAGACCATGTCGGTATACCCCGCACAGTTTCCACAATGTATTGCTACTTACCTATAAGGCATCTCAAATCCGGGTAGAGGATTTAAGCCCAAACAAAGAACCAAAGTGTAAAGCATACAATTCAAACAATGAAATCAAGTAAAGGTGATCTAGCCCTAAGGTAACCCCTCTTTTAAGTACATCCCCAGCAGAGTCGTCAGTTTTGTAACACGGTGGGAGAACTGACTTGGGTGTTTTGCGTTTGATCGCAATTGTGCGGATAGCAAGAGTCACCACTGGCTTTTCTTTTATCCAAAAGGAAAGGCTGAAAAGAACAGGAAAGACCTTTAGAGATTTTTTTTCTTGAGTTCAGGGGGGTAGATTATGAAAAGGGGAGGTATTAGCACCATTTTCATCAGTATTTATCTACGGGCTCTTAGTTGCTTGCTAGATCACTTGCTTTTGTTTGAATGTGCTTGTGGTGTGGGTTTTGAAAGTATTTTAAAAATGTCTTTGTAATGATTCTTGTTTCTATAAGAACGCGTACAAAGTTTTGTTTCGAAAATAGTTCAAAGAGGTGTTTGTGGAATGTGTTTTTGAAAGTGATTTTGAAAATGTGTCTCCTTTGTAATGACTCTCGTTTCTATAAGAACGCGTACAAAGTGTTTGTCTTTTGAAAATGTTTCAAGATGAAAGTGTTGGTGTAAAAATTATTTTTTATTATGAGCAAGCGAGCAACTAGGAGCGAATCTACCTACTCAAAAGGTATTAGATGTTCTTTTCCTCCTCCTTTAGATGTTGCTATTTTACCATTGATTTGGTAAGAAGTCCCATTATTGGATGTGAAGGGACAGACGTGGGTCAATCGTACAGTCATAGAATGCAACTTATGAGATGCTTTTATCAATTTTTCATAAGGGACTAGATCGTTTTATCGAAGGCAACATCGAGGGACATCGAGGAACTACGATCTTTTTTATCGAAGGGTCTTTGCTAAAGCGTATCATATTCGAGGGACATGTCTGTTTTTCTGAGGCAACAAGTGAGGTTACCCTAGAGGTGCGCGTGTGCAAAGTGATTTGTTTTCAATTGAATTGTCTTGAAATTAGGTTATCTAGCGGTTGTTTTTATGTCTTGCCATACACGCCTAATTACTATACAGTATAAGGAAAACAGTAAATTGCGGAAATTAAAATTCTACGCTATTACAGAGCTTTCGGGAATGGGGGTACAAATTTACAAATGGTAATGGATTAATGTGATTAAAAGTCCAAATAGGCAACCAATACAACCAAATCGAATCGAGAAATTAATCGAAATTACAACAATCTATGAAGTAAAAATTAATTAACAAAGTATGGAAATAAAATTCTTGTTTTTGTTTTGTGAGAAATTTGGGAAGAGAATTAAAAAAATATATTCTATTAAAGAAAATAAAATAATTGATTTAAAGAAATTAAATTGTTTGTATATATTTTTGTCTTGTAGTTTTTTTTTTGTTATTAAGAAAATTAAATAAACAAATTAGAAATAAGTACAAAAATTAATTAGTAAAATTAATTTACAAAATCTTGAACTAAATAAGAAAATAAATTAGTTTTGAAAGTATATTTTTATTTAATTAAAATATTAAAGGTTAAATTAAATCTAAACTAAATTAAAAATCTAAAATTACTAACTAAATTAAAATTACTAAATCAATTATAAGGAGAGGTGTGGAACAGAAAACTGAAGGTGCTGTCATGAATTTCGTATGGACTTTTGATTAAAAGCCCAAACCCTTTTTTTATGACTTTTGTATAACAATAAAAGGAGGAAGTGAAAAAACGATTGAAAAATATGAACAAAACGTCCTAGGGGGTCTCGAACCCAGGACCTCTATATCACACAAACGCACGTTGACCACTACACCAACTGACCCTTCGTTTACCTGAGTACTTCTATTAATATAAAAAGCAAAATTTAAGAAATGGGCTGGGCCAAATCGAACAGGCCCAAACCCGATTTTACTAGAGGGAACGGAGAGAGCTTGTGAAACCCTAAAAGCAAAAACAGAATGAGGCAGCGCCTCTTTTCTGAAAATGTGAAACAACACTCTTCATTTTTCTCTCTGTATTCTCACTCTCTTCTCTCAACTCACACCCTTCTTCGATTTTCAATGATCAACAATAATATGTTCCTTACTCGCGGTTTCGCTCACAAAGTCATCAAACTCCAACCAAACTCTCTAACCGGAAATCCCGCAGTTTTCTCGTTTCGTTAACCATATAAATTTGTTTCGAAAGAAAACCCTCGGGCCTTACTCGCGGGAAAGATAAGAGAAACAACGACAACAATTATCAATGGGAACACATCATGGAAGTGAACGATAACAACATGTTTATAAGAAAAGAAAGAGACTCACATAGTTCCAGCGATTCGCGATTTTGTCCAAAGCTTTGACTCAGGTGAACTTAAATTCCTTTCTCTTTTTTTCTGTCAAATTCGTGAACTGTTGTTGTTGATTAAATTTGTTCACTACTATTTCTTCTGATCTGTGCGTTTCAGGGCTTTTGTTTGTGTATTGAATTGGCGGATTTGCGGTAGCTGGTATTCGGTATGGGAATGTCAGGTGATGATGGACGAAGTTGATACGAGTTGGTAATGTGAGGTTTTTTGAACGGGGTTCTGTAAGTGTTTCCTTTTCTGTTTCTGATTCTATGCTGTAATTTATGTGTGGAACTTGGAGGAATTGATGCGCACAACTTCTATTGGAGTTACTGTATATGTTATGTCTTTTGATTTTTTTGGTTGTATCAAAAATCTCTTGGTTTGTTGTGTGTTTTTTATGCTGGCTTTGTTCTCTCAAAAAATCCCCTCTTTCAATGAAATAGTGGCCTTTTATAGTGAAATAGAGGTGAAAATTAGGGGGGAATTAGTGAAATTTTGAACATATTTGGAAGCTGACCTTGAACATTTGAGTAGCAGGTTTATATTTGCCTATTTGGTGCAACTATTTTTTAGGCTTGCAACAGGTTTGGCACAGGTTTTGGCGTGTTCTGTTTGGTTTGAAGCGAATTTAGACTGTTTTTGTTAGGTGACATCTTTCTAAACCCTAATCTCTTTTCCCCTTTTATCTTTTCATGATGCAAACTGTTTTGCCTTTCTTGAAAATTCTGAAGGATTTTGCATTTTAGGAACATGATGACATAAGGGCCAGGAATCAATGCTAGGTTACATTATTTTGAATTGCTAATGTGTTATTTTGACAGCCTGCTTCTAATCTTGCAGCTGCTCCTTGTTTTACTTATTGTTGTTTTTGTGCTGCATTTGTTTTGGTTTGTGCTGCTTGTATAGCAGCCTGCTGTTGCTGCCTGTTTTGTTTTTATTTGTGTTGCACCTGCTGCTGTTTGCAGCCTTGCCTTGCGTATACTTGTTGTCTTGTTGCAGCTTGCTGTTATGTATTTTGCTACAGTTATCTTGTTTTGTTTATAGCCTAGTTTGCAGCTTTGGGCTGCGTTATTTTTCTGTTTTGCAGTGTTGCTTAGGCAGCCTGCTGCCTTGTTCTGCTGCTGCTTGTTGGTTTTGCCTTGGGCGTTGTGACTGTTTGCATTGTTTGCAGTTTGACTTTGCTTTTGTAGTAGAAAATTTTTGCAAATTTCTTTTTCCCTTTTTGTGAACCAAAGCCCAAACTTTGTGATTTAAAAAATATGAGAAGATGGCCCATGATTAAAAACAAAAACCCTTTTAGTTCTGATTCCAAATGCAAATCCTAATGATGAGCTTTCTTGTTTAACAAATAATCCTTGCTTGAAATTTACATGTTGGTTGTTGCTAACTTTTTTCCTTTTTCCTTATTTCATGAACACGAGAATTGGATGGCGAACGTGAAGTTGAGAGATGAAAAGGCCATGGCTAACAAAGAGTGTGGACGATTTTCTTGAAGAGGAAGCAACAGAAAATTGAAGAAGAAATATTTAATTCTTTTTTTTTTTGCTTTGTAAACAACAATTGTAACTTGTGATTTCACATTGGTGTCCCTCTTGTAACTTGTCCCAAAAATGTAATGAACACAAAACTTGAGTGAATTTTATGAATGACAAATTTATTGTATGGAAATTAAACAAACTCTTGAATCTTGATTGAAAATAGCAATTTACACTTGAATGGTTTGAATAATACTCCTCACTCAGTATCTTGAAATTTAAGAAATCAAACATGACCTTAGTAACTTGTATTTCAAGTAAACCATGCACCTTGTACTCCAATAAAATTTCTAAACAAAATAAATGTTTAAGAATTCAATTCCACTTGGTTAACTCGAACCCAAAACGATGGTCATGAAAATATTAATCTTCACATCATGTCCAAATCAAACTTGCATTCAAAATGAACTCGCACACCATGCTCGATTAAAATGGAACTTTATTGCCAAAACAAACATGCTTTAAGAACATTCATCAATCTTGTAAAATTAACAAACTTCAACGTGCGAATCATAGTCTTGAGAAAACAATTGTGGTTAAGAACATTGGAAATCAAACAAATTACTTGCGATGATTCGATAACTTTCAAAGTCTTCCAAACATAATTTTCCTTCGATCTTTGAAGATGAACTCGTAAGCGACATCACTTATGACCATATGCAGAAATAATCGTTTCAAGATCTTATAATTTGAGGAAATCACATTTCTTAGAAATCAGATGATAGATACTTAAGATTAGGTCAAAGTCCATGAAGCGATCTCTAAAGTATTCGAATTTTGGTGATCCTCCACATAATCAGCTCTTGATTTGTGAAGAGAAATTGGAGATGACGTTAAGGAAAGTCATACGCAAGAAGAACCGCTCAAAAATATCGAATAATGAAGAAGTTGCAATCGCTTGAACTTGGTCTCGCAAAAGGTCGACTTTTGGGTCAATGGAGTCATTTTCAGTCATCTGAATCCTTGACTGAGAAAACTTGCAATGCGAGGTTTGAAACTTGGAACGAACATCCTTGAGGAGACATGAAGATCTATGAAGACCATTTGAAACCTTGGAGACTCAATTTTCTTTAGGAAATAACAAACCCTAATTGTTGACTTACCGCATAGGAAGAGAATCTGTCTGATCAACTCTTGAGCCAAATTGGATATTCAAGAAACCCTAGGATAGTATCTTGTATGAAAAACGGGAGGGCAAATTTTGGGGTACAACACGAGGTCTTATGGATAATCAACTGCTGAGATCAACTAGAGGAATCTACTACCGATATTCAAAATAAGGAATTACCTTATGGCAAGGTCTTCTGGAAAATCATCTGTCGAGATCAACCAGAGGAATCTACTGACGAGATTCGATTGACAACTACCTTATGTCGAGGTCTTGTGGATAATCATCTGTCGAGACTAACCAGGAGAATCTACTGCCAAGATTCTGTTAAGAAACTATCTTATACCGAGGTCTTCTGGATAATCATCTGCCGAGATTAACCAGGGGAATCTACTGTCAAGATTCTGTTGACAAACTACCTTCTGCCGAGGTCTTATGGATAATAAAATTCCGAGATCAACCAGGGGAATCCATTGTCGAGTTTCAATGTAGAACTACCTTCTGCTGAGGTCTTATGGATAATCAACTGTCGAGATTAACCAGGGGAATCTATTGTTGATAACTACCTTTTGGCGAGGTCTTCTGGATAATCAACTGTCGAGATTAACCAGGGGAATCTACTACCGAGATTCTGTTAAGAACTACCTTCTGCCGAGGACTTCTAGATAATCAACTCCCGAGATAAACCAAGGGAATCCACTACCGAGATTCAATGTAGAATAGATAAATTGATTGATAATGATGATTGTCCTCACATGAACATGGTTTTATGCTATGCGTGTACATTTTGATTGATGCATGAAATGTAATGATTGATTATTGCATGTAATGAGTGACTTGGATATGTATCAATAGATGTTGGATTTTGAAATGCCAATGAGTAATTGGGCTTTTTGAAATATGCTTGATCCATGTTGTCGGAATTCGTCAGATGGATGAGATGATAAGTATAGCTTGATTCTGGATTGAAGACCCCTAATGAATACATGACAATGGTTTATACAGACTCATATGTTTTTGACTGATGCCCATGTGAGGGATCACAGATGGTTAAGACGTAGAGAGGTCGCCTATGTAACAAGGATGCTTGTCACATGGTTGTATAATGTTGTGCTTGCATTATTTCCTGATACTCGTTTCGAACTTGAAGTTGCTGATGTAGGAGGACACTTTAACCCTTTGTGGTCTGTCTTGCCCCAATTTGTTGGTAGGATCTTGGAGAGATTCTTCTTGATATTGTTTTGGAAGTAATTTGATCATAATATGAATGACCGCACTATCTTGAACTTTGAAATATTATGCCCTTGATGAAATGATTTTTGAATCAATCTTCTATCGATCGAGCCTCGCGGTGGTCTTCCCAAATATTCAAATTTTGAAAGATATACCCCCAATCTTCAGAAATTGGAGGAGGTACTCTTGGATGATTTGCCCTAATATTTGAGTCTCAAAGGTTGCCCCTTTATTATTAGAGCCTTGAGAAGTGGTTGGAAGAGGGAACCGAGTCCTACTAGGTTGTGATATGAATTTGATTTAAGAAATGCCTTTTCGAAAGGTATGCCCCTGATTGAACGGTACATTTGAAATGTGACCCAAGTTAATTGAATCTCATAATGATCACCCCTAGTCAAACATGATCTTCATGTGATATGCCCCTACGATCATTAATCTTGCTTATGATTATAGGGTTCTTCTTTAGATGCTTTGCCCCCTGTTGTCTGGAAGCAAAGGGGGCCATGCTTGGCTGAAAAGAAGTCCACCTAAAGAAAAATTTCAAGTATTTTTCGAGAGAATCCTCTCGATTCATGTCATTGTTGGAAGGTGTCATTGCAGCAAGATGAATGCTTTAGTGGGCACGTTGAGCGAATGTAGTTTCTCGTGCTTCAGAAAGTTGCAGTTTGAGTTGGCTTGCAAAAGTGGTGCTTAACCACAATTGAAGTAGCCAAAAAGGTCCAGTAAGCATATAGCTGACAGTAGGAGAGAGTGAGGTCATATGGTTGACCCCCACGCTAAGTGATTCATAGAGCGACCCCAAAATGAGTTCGCTCAGGTATATGACTCAACCTAGATGGAGGTGGTGAGCTAATGCAATAAACCATTTAGATACCTTTAAAGATCGGCTGCAAAATACATACTTGGAAAGCCACAAAGCCAAGAAAGCAATGTGCTCTTTGTCAGACGCGGTGTCGATATCTTTAGCATTAAAGCGCTTTATGTATTTGGTAAAGCCAACAATGTCCTTTTCAAAAGGGATGCCATTTTTGTCAGCTTCAGTAGGAAGAAAGGATTCACCTATGGAACGAAGGCCAGTAATGGCCGCAATGTAGAATAAGGTAGGGGTAAGCATACCCGTTGCAAAATGGAAGGGTTTTTGTGGAACCTTCCCAGAAATAAAGTGCATAAATCAACATGTAATTGCAATAACTAGGACCAACCCTAAAAAGCTGAATCAAATCAACATGTAATTATAATTGACACTCTTGAAGAATTAATACCCCGCCTTTGGTCTGAGGGATATTGTAATTCTTGCATACTTGCAACCTCTTAAAAGTCCAATATGTTTTGGCGATCATTGTCAGAGTACCCCTCGGCGGGTCTCTTTCTCCTTTAAAGTTAGCCTTTGATTTGGCGTTCTCTTTGAATTTACTTTGGTCAAAGTTCTCTTCCAGTTTCTCTAGTGGAATCTGTCACGTTGTTTCCCTAATAAATCCGCCTTGATCGTTGTATCTTGATTGGAGTTTGCTTTGGTCGGTCTCTTTTCCATATATTCAACATTTTGGTTTAGGTTCTATTTTGATCAGTTTCTTTTTTCTGGTTTATCCGTTTGGATTGGGTTTACCTTCTGTTAGTTTAGCTAATATTTTCGGTTATGTTATATTTTGATCATTTCCTTCCCTTGTTTAGGTTCTGTTTTGATCAGTTCCTTTTTTCTGGTTTATCCATTTGGATTGAATTTAACTTCTGTTAGCTTAGCTAACATTTTCGATTAGGTTATATTTTGATCATTTTCTTCCCTTGTTTAGGTTATGTTTTGATCAGTTCCTTTTCTCTGGTTTGTCTGTTTGGATCAGGTTTACCTTCTGTTAGCTTAGCTAACATTTCCGGTTAGGTTATGTTTTGATCATTTATTTCCCTTGTTTAGGTTCTGTTTTGATCAGATCCTTTTCTCTGGTTTATCTGTTTGGATTGGGTTTACCTTCTGTTAGCTTAGCTAACATTTCCGGTTAGGTTACATTTTGATCATTTCTTTCCCTTGTTTAGATTCTATTTTGATCAGTTCATTTTCTCTTGTTTATCCGTTTGGTCGGGTTTACCTTGTGTTAGCTTATCAAACATTCTTGGTTAGGTTAGATTATGCTTTAATCATTTCCTTCCATTGTTTAGGTTCTGTTTTGATCAGTTCCTCTTCTCTGGTTTATTCGTTTGGATCAGGTTCACCTTCTGTTAGCTTAACTAACATTTCTGGTTAGGTTATGTTTAGATCATCTCCTTTCCCTATTAGAGTCTGTTTTGAACGGTCTCTCTCTGGCATGTACCCAATATCTTCCTTATGTCCGCTACCAACTCCAGGCATATTCATTCGATATCTGACATATGTATCCTTTCCTCCAGACATATATCATTGGTATCTTTGATAGGGCTTGCTTCAGTTAGTCTTTGTCGTATGTTCGCTACTAACTCTGAACATACAATTGTGGTATCCTTTGTAAATAGTCCCTGCCTCTGGTCTCTTTCTGGTTATATATTCACTACCAACTCTGAACACGTATTCGTGATGCTTTTGTTATATGTTCTCTACCATCTCTGAATATATATCCGTGACATATTTTTTAAGAGTTTACCTCCGGCTAGTCTCTTCTATATGTATGTCTTCCCTCGGCCTGGCATACATTCAACTCCCGGGTTAACAGATTTGTTTCTTCTCTGATTCCTAAATCGTGAGTCTGCTAATTTGTTTCCTCTCCGATCTCTAAATCGTGAGTTTACCAATTTGTTCTTCTCTTACTTCTGAGTCGCGAGTTTTCCAGTTTGTTTCTTCTCCGACTTTTGAGTCGCAAGTTCGTCAGTTTGTTTCTTCTCCGACTTCTGAGTCACGAGTTTGTCAGTTATATTTCTTCTATGAATTATGAATCGTGAGTTTATCATATTTTTTTCTTCTCTGATTCCTAAATCGTGAGTATGTCAGATTTGTTTCTTATTCGACTTCTGAGTCGCGAATCTATCACATTTTTTCTTCTCTGATTCCTAAATCGTGAGTATGTCAGATTTGTTTCTTATCTGACTTCTGAGTCGCGAGTTTGCCAATTTGATTCTTCTCCTGTCTCTGAATTGCGAGTTTGTTAATGTGTTTTTCCTCTTATCCCTGAATTGTAAGTTTGTCGTTTGTGTTTCTTCTCTGATCCTGAGTCGTGAGTTTGTTAATTTTGTTTCCTCTCCGACTTATGAGTCGTGAGTTTTCTGATACACTTCCTCTCTGATCCATGAATCACGAGTTTGTCAGATTTTTTTCCTCTCCAACTTCTGAGTCGCGAGTTTGTCAGATGTGTTTCTTCTCCGGCTTCTGAGCCGCGAGTTTGTCATTCTATTTCTTCTCTGTCTTCTGAGTCACGAGTTCGTAAGTTTGTTTCTTCTCCGAATTATGAGTCGCGAGTTTTTCAGTTTGCTTTCTTCTCCGATCCCTGAATCGCGAGTTACTAACCCCTGACTTATCAATTTATTTCTTCTCTGACTATTAAGTCATGAGTTTGCAACCCCGAGTTGCAGGTCATCACATACAATTCCTCAACAGTCATTTATTCAACTTATGTTCATCTTTTATGGTGTCTTTCATTCATGAATCTTCACCTTGATTGTCCATCTTTCGTTCGCCTTGGAAGATAGGCAACATGACTTCTTTTTCCTCTGAGGAAATCCTTCGGGAACATCAAACCATTACTCGCCAAAACTTGTTAGTGGAGGCATCCAAAAATAAAATTGTATATTTCCACCTTTTCTTCGGAGCGCAAATTTTCAGATTCTTTTAGTATTTAATCTCCTTCTACCTTGAAAGTTCGAAAGACTAGTGTCAATCTCACCTTCAGGTTGAAGACAATTAAATAGGGGCAGCTGTTGCACCCCAAATTATTCCCTCCTAATTTATTTTATCTGACTTAGACTTTGCATTCATCTGCATCATTCCAATAGGTCACTAATGTAACATACATTTTCATTTCAATAAAGTACCATGAGGATCGAAGTTCAGTGGTTATGCGAGTTAGGGCTTCACATGGTTTAAAGGGTTATGCACCTCAAATATTGGTTTCAACTAAGATTCGGGAATCGCGATTGAGGGTTTATTTCCCTAATATTGTAAACTTCATCTCGAGATTCTACTGAATCGTGGATTATGTGTGGTCAAAGATGTGGTTTCGCAACTATTGTGCTCCAATTGAGTTTTCCTCTTCGGAGCCATGAATTTAGGGTTTATATCTCATCATGACTGAGTGTGGTAATATTACATTGTTGTACCCCAAAATTTGCCCTCCCATTTCCTCAACATTTTCTCATCACAAGACCCTTGAAAATCAAGATCCAGTTAGGGTTTCCTCTGCTCAAGACTTCTCCTTGCACTGTTGACCCAAATTAGGGTTTGTGTTTGCACAAAGATATTTTGACCTAAAATGCCTAAGATTACTTTCATGCTTCATGTTGGACTCCCAATTTTATCCATACCAAGTTTCAAGTCTTGATTCCAAATTTTGCCCAGTCAATTGGACAGTTGACCTAGAAATCAACTGTATTGGGGAAAAGTCAACAGTGGCCAATTGACAGTCAAATCTCATGAAAATTGACCCACATCAATATTATGAACTCACATGGACCATTTGATCAAGTTTGGATCACAATTCCACAAGAAATTTGATCAGATCATCAAAAGGGCAAAATGGTCATTTTTAGGGTTTTGACTGCACAAAGGCAATTTTTGACTGTTTGACCTAGCCAATGGCAAACCAAACTTACATATGGACTCAAGGACCCCATGGAATTATCTTGACATGCTCAACAAGTTCAAAGGATCCCAAATACACAAGATTGATAGTTGAATTTCCCAGTCAATTGATCAATTTTGACTGTATACTGAAAAGTCAAACTTTGACTTTTTGGTCAAAATCAAAAGTCAAGATTCATTTTTCATCAAAACATGCCAAATCATGAAACTTGTTCACCAAGAAATCAAGAAATGCAAATTAGGGTTTGAAATGGAAATTTTTCATAACTTAGAATTTTTCTAAGTTATGGAAAACCCTAATTTTTTCCCAACTTTGCCCCACTTTCTCACCAAGATTCATTTGGATTCAAGCAAAAGTCAAAACATGAAAGTTGTAGCTTGTTGCAAAATCTACAACTTTGATTCACAAAGTTTTCCCAAAAGAAGCTTGTATCTCAAGTTACAATTTTTGGAACAAGGGTACCAAATCATTCTTAACTTAGTGAAAATTTGACCTATTTTGGACAAGTTTTTTACCTAACTTCAAGACCATTTTTCATACACTTCCACTTGGAATTTCAATTTGCATTTCAAAGATGGATTGTAGTATACATTCCAAGCTTTTCAAAATGTCCAAGAGCTTCTCAAACAACCTCATGGTTAGGGAGAATCGAATTTTGCAAAATGGGAAAAAGTCACTTTTGTTCTTGGCCAAGACATGTTCATACATTGGTGCCATTTTGAATTCAGCATGCTTAAGCTACATTGAAGGCCTCTAATCCCATTTTCAATCAATAATTCAATGCAAAACTATTGTGCCAAGATGTTGTTCTATGCATTTGGACATTACATGGAGAATTAACCCTTAATTAGAAAAAGCATTATTTCCATTTTGAAAAAGTAGAACTTTATGTCCATTTTACAAATCCAAGTGGTACAGTCCAAATCTTCTTGGCACAAGTTTATGAGCAAATTGCACTGATTAAGGCCAATGTATGCAGCATAGTGTGAGGGCCTGTACAGGCTAGAAACATCAAGTGGCCTTTGCTTGCTTAAGTGTGAAGAAAGATAGCATAACAGATACCAACTTCCATTCCTGCAAACCAAGCCTTAGAGAAAGTTGTCACACACATTCTAAACATCAAAAACAAGCTGAAGCACGACCCTAAGACCACCAATACCTCCCCATTGCCAGAATCACTCTCAAACTGCAAAAACAGAGCAACCTCTGCAGATTGAGTTCCAACTCTTAATCCTTTCAAGCATTCTTGCCCAAACCACTTCAAACACCTTCCCTACCATCAATCCAAACTATCCAAAGCATTAGAAGCAACCTGTAACTCCTCTGATCCTTTTGGCCATTTTCACTTTTCTGATTTGCAGGTGAAGTGCTATAGCACGATTCAAAAGGTTTCAAGACAAAGTAAAGCTTGGAATAGCATCCCTGGACATCAAGGAAGCTATACCAATCATCACCTTGCACTGAAAGCTTCTCCATTGCCAGATAGAACTTCAACTGAACAGGTAAGTTCATGAACTCGTATATCTCTTATTAGGCATTGTTAGCTTTAGGTTTGTGAAGAGAATATGTCACATTCATAGCCCTGAACATGCCCATGTAATTAGATTTCATTTATATTATGTGTGCTGCAAGAATTTTGAGTCTGAACATGGCATAAAAACTAGGTCAGAAATTGGGGGAGAAGAAATTCTCCCTCATCTTAGAGAGTTAAGTCAAGTTCTTTACATGGTTGGATTCGTCTTCTCATGCTCTACATTTTTCATGTTGTGAGTTTTGCTTGAAAGTCCAGGAATCAAGAGATGGAAAACGCGTGTTCTGGTTGTTCATACAGGTCTGAGGTTGAAGACAAAGTCTTCTTGGGCTGGGCCTGAGTTGACTTTTCTATTTGCACCCTTTTGTTACTTTTACACCCCCCCAAGCCCATTTTGCTTATTTTTATGATTTTTTGACATTTTCTTTTTTGTCCTGACTCATTTATTTTTTCTAACAATATTAAAAATATAAAAATAATTTTTTACACCATTTTTGAATTTATTAGGCATTTGTTTGATTAGTTTAGTTTTATACACAAATAAATAAATATATACATTTTATTAAAGAATACTAAGAAATATGCAAAAACATTCTTATTTTCATTTTTTTATTTTGTTTTACCTTCTGAAAATATTTTATAGGAAAAATACTTTTTTTATTAAACATTAAATATTATTAATTTTTACATATAATACATATTTAGTAAATAATACACATATATATATATATATATATATATATATATATATATATATATATATTTATTAATATATTTAGGGTTAAAATGTAAATACATATACTTTTTATTTTTTTATTAATATTTAAATACAAAAATGCCCTTTTTTACAAATATACTTCATTTTATTTTATTTTTGTATACAATAAATAAATACTTGTACATAATAAATAAATAATGCATTTTATTTAATAGAATTAGGGTTTAACCCTAAACATGAAAAACTCCAAAAAAATAATACTTTCCTTTTTTGTTTATTTTGACATATAAAAATACTTTTTTTTTCATACATATAAAAAACCATTTTTGCATCTTGCATATTTATTTTATTTAATTTATGCAATTAAATTATCTTGTAAATAATTCAATATTGATGTAATAGTTTAGGTTTAAATTCCTTGTCAAAATCCCCATTTGAACATTTGTACCCCCCTTCCCATATGTGGTTTTGTAATAGCTTAGTAAATTTATTTTTGCACTTTATTGCTTTCTAATTATACCATGTTAGAATTAGGGTTTTGTATGCGAAAAAACAACAAAAATAGTTTGACCTAATTTCAAGATAAACAAGCATGAAAATGGACACACAAATCACACTTGCGCCCCCTAGGGTATTCCACTTGTTGCCTTTCAAAATTGGGCCATATTGCATGTTAGGTCTCTTTGGGCAAAACAAACACAAATCAAATGATCATAGTCCCTCGATGACGCTTTCAAAATGTTGCCTAAATAAATGATCAAGTCCCTTAAAGAAAAATTGCCCAAAGATACTTGACACCATTGCAATTATGGTCTAAACGATGACCCGCGCCCGTCCCTTTCACATCCTAACATGAGATTGTCCACCAAATACAATGGTGGAACAAACTTGTTAAAAGGGTTAAAACATAGCAATAAACTTTGAGAAATTTAGGAGTAGATAACCTCTTAGTTACTTGAATCAAACTTGCAAAAACAAAACACTTGCCTATTTTCTAAAACCACACCTCACAACACTTTCAAAACAACGTTCAAAAACAAATGAAAACCTTTTCAAAAGACATACATCTTTGTATACATCCCAACATGGATCATTACAAAGGTTTCCACCACATTGGCTTCTTTTCAAAACATTTTCAAACCCACACACACAAGCACCATTTCAAACAATTGAAAACAAAAGGCAAGTGATCTAAGCAAGTAACTAAGAGCCCATGGATAACCATGGATAGAAAGGGTGCTAATACCTTCCCTTTCTATAATCTACTCCCCGAACCCAAGAAAATATCTTAAAAGGTTTTTGATGTGCTTTTTAACCTTTCCTTAGGATAAAATAAAAAGTCGGTGGCGACTCTTGCTCAACCGAAACATTTGCGAAAACAAACGCAAAACCATAGTCAGTTCTCCCACCGTATCACAGAACTGGCGACTCTGTTGGGGACAACTTAAAAGTGGAGTAACCTTAGGGCCTAGATCACCCTTGTTTTCAATTTTTTTCCTTGTTTGCTTTTATAATTGTGGGCTTTGCATCGGAGTTTCATAGATCCTAACCCGGATCTGGGGAATACCCTTTTTTAGGTAGCATAATCTGTGAGGGACCTGTCCGGCGTAGACCGACATGGGTGAAGCAGTGGCTACATTGGTGTGGCACCTTGGTCTGTACCTATATCCCTTGTGTTGCAACGGGGAGAATATAGGTCTTATAAGGAGTCATTAAACACCAACCGACCTTAGAACCCTAAATTGACCAACTTGGCTATTAGGACAGTAGCAATATGCTACACTCATTGAGGCTAAACTCTCGAGATGGTTCTGGCCGCAAGAAAAGATTGCGATGCTGGAGTTATGACCGATTGAGGGTAGCCAATGATTTGAGATCCTTTAGAACCCGGTTACTTTCGATAGGACAGGTTTTTACCGACGAAACTAAAAGAGGGTAACACCTAAACTTCATGCTGGCCTGAAACCTAAGGATTGTCTTGTGTGACTTGTGTGCCTTACCATGCTTGCCTATGTGAATACTTGTGGTGTGCTTCATCATAGCATCATGCCATCATACCATTGCATGCATCCTGTATAAAGGACTAACCCATTTCAAAGACAAAAAAGTTTCATCTTTGCTCTGTTTTGCAGGACATCATGATGCCCGTGCGTAGGAATACTATCCGGCTCAACTTTGTTCAACCACCAACTTTGCTCAAGAATTTGGTTGGTAGGATTCCAAACACTTCTTCCTTCATCAACAGGCATGGTTCTCTCCTTGGCTTGATCACTGCAAAATGGGACCAACAACTGATAAGTGTTCTGACCCAGTTTTATGACCCCCTGTATCATTGTTTCACCTTTCAAGACTTCCAGCTGGTTCCTACCCTGGAAGAATTCTCTTATTTGCTTGGGATCCCTGTCTTGGAGCAAACTCCTTGCACTGGTTTGGAAAAGACTCCTAGGCCTGAAGAGATTGTTGCAATTCTCCCCTTGACCAAAGAAGAGGTATTGGCTAACTGGGAAACTAGAAGTGGAGTCAAGGGATTTTTGGTCAAATTTCTGGTTGGCAAGGCTAATGATTTCTGGAATGACTTGGACTTCAAGGCGTACGAGGATATTCTGGCTCTTTTGATCTATGGTCTGGTATTGTTTCCCAATCCTGACACCTTCATCAGTATCCATGCCATAAGGATCTTCATGTCTCGGAATCCTGTACCTACTCTTTTGGGTGATATCTTGCAACAACTCTATGCTCGTACTGCCCGAAAACGGGGAACTCCATGGTGTTGTGCTCCTTTGCTAGTGAGGTGGTTTATTTCGCACCTTCCTAAGTTCGTGCTGAAGAATGAAGAAGGAAAGGGTTGGGCTCGGAGGTTAATGTCTCTCACTGATAATGACATCACTTGGACCCTCAGAGGTTTGGATGAGGTAGCTGTCATTGATCGTTGCGGGGAATACCCTAATGTTCCGTTGATTGGTATCCAAGGAGGAATCTCTTATAATCCATGCTTAGCTCTCCGTCAGTTTGGAAGAGCCAGAAGAGTTGGGCCTCATGAAATGTTGGTTCCTCACTTCCATTTTGAGTTTCAGGCAGACAGTGGTAAACTACGCCATGGATTCATTAAAGCTTGGGACAGAATTCACAAAGCTGACCCACATGAGTTGGGACCAAAGACTTCTCTACCAATGGAACCCTATTGCAAATGGGTCCGCATCCGTGCTCAGAAGTTAGGTATGCCGTACGAAGCTGTCAGACCGATCATTCTTGAATCTCCTGATGAAGATGGGGTTCCTCCAACTGTCCTCCCTCCTCAGATACCTACTGATTTTGACACAATGAAGAGATCTTGGGCGCAGCTAAAGGAAGAACGGGATTTCTATCGGGAAAAGTTCAACGAGCAGGAACGGAAGATTCAAAGGCTGACTAAGCAATTGGAGGAAGAGCGGGTCCTGAATAACTACATCAACACTGAGAAAAGGAGGCCATGGGAGCACTGATGGGCTTTGGATATTTCCTTTTATAGCTTTTATTTCCTTTCCAGTATTTTTCATTCCTGTAATGCCTAAGGGCAAGTTGTTGAACAATTTGAAATTTGAATCTAATGAAGTGCGTTTCCCTTTTGTCTACAAAGTTGAATCTTGTTTGTCTTTGAAAACATAAAACATACGCATCTCATTGCACCATATGCATAGCAGGTACCCTATTTCACAGGTTGCTTAATCTCCTTCGCTGTTTATTTTGAACAGTCATCATGAATCCAGACTCATCCAGTGAGCAAGCAATCAAGGCCCTTCAGGCCCAAAGTGCCCAGTTTCAAGAAATGGTCCTGAGCCTGGCCCAAGGTCAGCAAGAGTTGAAGACTCTACTCCTGAAGAAGAAGAAGAAAAAGAGGACTGTGTTATTCAACACTGGACGCAGATTTGGGAACACGCTCCATAATGAAGCTGAACCAACTATTTCTTCTGCTGAGAAAAACAGTCCCCAAGGGGGAGGAGCTCCTAGTCCTGCAGTCTCTGACAACGAGACGGACTATAATGACGAACAATATCCACCTGCTGCTGACATATACAAGAAATTAGAAGACCGCTTGAGCGCCATGGAGATTCAGAATGTGCCGGGGCTGGATTTTGGAGATTTGGGGTTATCTTCTGGGGTAGTAATCCCACACAAGTTTAAGGCGCCTGCCTTTGCCAAATATGATGGGGCCTCCTGTCCAAAGCTGCATCTAAGGTCGTACGTAAGGAAGATCCAACCTTACACGACATATAAGAACCTTTGGATTCACTTCTTCCAAGATAGCCTTTCGGGGTCGCAGCTTGAATGGTTCTATCAACTTGATGGAACTAGTATCCGACACTGGGAAGATTTGGCAACCGCATTCTACAGACAATATCAATACAATTCTGATCTCGCTCCTACGCGTACCCAACTTCAGGGTATGTCTCTAGGAACGGGCGAAGGGTTCAAAGAATATGCACAAAAATGGAGGGATTTGGCTGGTAGGGTGCAACCTCCATTAACTGATCGTGAGCTGGTTGATATGTTTCTAGGGACTTTGTCTGGTCCATTTTTCAATCATTTGGTTGGTAACTCCTCCGCTGGGTTTACGGATTTGATTCTGACAGGAGAAAGAATTGAAGCTGGCATCAGGTCAGGGAAAATACAAAAAGCTGCCTCCACAAGTACTGAGAAGAGACCTTTCAAGAAAGAAGCAAGTGCCGTCTATGGTCCTAGAAGACAAGTCAAGTTGGAAAGTCGCCAAGCCGTCAATGCTTTGGTCATTTCAAAGCCTGTTGCTGCTCCTCAGCAGTACAATCAGCAAAGAGGTGAAAGGCCCAAGAGACAGTATACTCGGTTAAGTATGACCTTGTCACAAATTTTACCGCAACTGTTATCAACCAACTTGGTGACCATCAAAGAGGCTCCAAAGGTCGTGAATACTGCATCTCCTAAGTATAACCCAAATGCCCGTTGTGCTTATCATTCCGATAGCCTCGGGCATACTACTGATGATTGTTGGGCCTTGAGAAACAAAGTGCAAGATCTTATCGACGCAAAGGAAATTCAGTTTGAGGCGCCTGAGAGGCCAAATGTTGTAACTGCTCCTATGCCCTAGCATATAGTAAATGCCATCGAGGAAGATTTGTATGTTGTTTCGGTGAATGATGTTGCTACCCCTCTTTCGACTGTTAAGAGGAACTTACTACTAGCCGGTTTATTTTCGGGTTGTAGCAAGGGTTTCCTCCTATGTGCTATTATCCCTACCGGTTGTCCACTGCTGAAATCAGGCATCTAAAGCCTGATGGATAGTAAAGAAATTCTGTTCAAGAAAACTGTTGTTCCGTTTGTCTCCGTTGAAGAAATATCTGTTGTCACAATTTACAATCCTACCAAAGCTCCCCCGAGGAAGCCAGTCCAAATTATGTCTGTTGCACCCATTACTATTACTGTTCCGGGGCCTCTCCCCTATGAGTCTGATAAAGCGGTCCCATGGCATTATGGGGCCGACGTGTATGTGCTTGGGGTGAAGCAGGAGTTCAACACCAATACCAGTATCAGTAACATCACTGGTCCCGCCAAGATTACCCGTAGTGGCAGGCTTTTCTCGCCTGACATTGCACCGCCAGTTATCCGAAAACCTCTTACCATCACACCCGCAAGTGTGCATGTTCCAATTCAAGTTCCTGTGTCTACTACTGCCGCTGAGCCCTCCGATGCTCGGGGTAAAGAAGTTGTTACCAATTTGCCTGCCAGGACGGAGGCTCCAAAAAAGACTGCTGTTGAGGCCTCCCAACAAGAAATGGAGGAAATCCTTAAAATCATCAAAAAGAGTGACTTCAATGTTGTTGAACAGTTGGGGCATACCCCCTCCAAAATCTCTATGCTATCATTGCTGCTATGCTCAGAGGCCCATGCAAAAGCCCTGATTTCATTTCTGAAAACGGCCCATGTGCCGCAAGATACCTCCGCGGATCAATTCACCGACTGTGTGGCTAATTTGACAGCTGACAATGGTTTGGGGTTCTCGGATGCCGACCTTACCGCCAAAGGGAAAAATCACAATGATGCCCTGCATGTTTCCATAGAATGCAGGGGCACTACTCTCGCACACGTGTTGGTGGATACCGGTTCTTCCCTGAATGTTTTGCCCAAGAAGGCATTGGATCGCTTGGATTGTGAGGGCCTGGAATTGAAACCTAGTAACATCATTGTTAGAGCCTTTGACGGTTCTAAGAGGATGGTGCACGGTGAAGTAGACATCCCTATTCGTGTGGGTTCCCAAGTCTTCGACTCAACGTTCTATGTAATGGATATTCGTCCATCTTACTCCTGCTTGTTGGGTCGACCCTGGATTCACAAGGTTGGGGCAGTAACATCCACTCTACACCAAAAGCTCAAATACCCTGTCAAAGGGAAGATTGTTACTGTGCAGGGTGAGGAGGAATACATGGTTAGTCACTTGAATTCATTCCGGTATATCGAGATGGACGGGGAGTTTATTGAAACCCCCTTTCAGCATTTTGAGGAGGTACCTCCAACATTGGCATCAGCTGAAACAGTGGTTGAAGAAGATTTTCCGTTGAAGATGGCGTCCTTGAAAGATGCCCGGGCTGTAATCGAGAAAGGCAATTGTACAAATTGGGGTCAGCTTCCTGACTTCACTCAAAAGAATGACAAGTTTGGGCTGGGCTTTACTGCAGAGGCTCAGAGGAATGTGCGCAAGGAAAAGATCAGAAAGGCTCCAGTGTTTATCACCAGTCCAAGGGTGAATGCTATCGAGGAGGATGCAGAGGAAGCAGAGTTTGACAGTTGGATCTATCCAACCACCAGCAACGGACCAAGCAACTGGACGGCAAAGGATTTTACACCTATCACATTTGTCACGCAGTAATTAATTCTTTTGATTTTCAATTTGTAACAAACAATATGTTAAAACTTTATTGGCTCGGTGTCCTACCCGGGGCATCGTAGCTCCATTTGTGAGGGCTTTTTGTATGACATTTCCATATATCATCAATCAAAACATTGGACGTTTGTTGCATTTCAAATCTTGTGCTCTTTTTCTTTGTGTTATATATTGCAAAACAGCTATATTTACACACACTCACTTATACAGGTTTCAATCCACTCTGGATCTCACTGGCAACAGCCCTGCTACCACCAGTTATGACTTCGAGAATCCGATCAACTTGGCCGAAGACGAAGGTGAAGATAATTGTGAAGTGCCTGGAGAACTCGCAAGACTGCTACTCCAGGAAGAGAGGGCTATTCAACCACATGAAGAGCCGGTGGAAACAGTTAACCTGGGTACTGAGATAGATAGGAAAGAAGTCAAGATTGGGGCTAATCTAGAGCTCAGTGTGAAGCAACGATTGATCCAGATGCTACATGATTACATGGAGATCTTTGCTTGGTCCTATGAAGACATGCCTGGTTTGGATGCCGACATTGTAGTTCATCACCTGCCAACCAAGGAAGACTTCCATCCGGTAAAGCAAAAGGTCTGCCGCATGCGCCCAGAGATGTCCGAAAAGATCAAGGCTGAGGTTATGAAGCAATTCGACGCCGGGTTTCTAGCAGTAACATCTTACCCCCAGTGGGTTGCCAACGTGGTGCCAATTCCGAAAAAGGATGGTAAAGTCAGAATGTGCGTCGACTACAGGGATTTGAACAGGGTAAGCCCCAAGGATGATTTTCCTCTACCTCACATCGACGTTCTTGTCGACAATACCGCTCAACACAAGGTATTCTCCTTCATGGATGGTTTCTTAGGGTATAATCAAATCAAGATGGCTCCGGAGGATATGGAAAAGACTACCTTTGTGACTCAGTGGGGCACCTTCTGTTACAAGGTCATGCCATTCGGGTTGAAAAATGCTGGGGCAACCTATCAACGTGCCATGGTTGCTTTATTTCATGATATGATCCATCATGAGATTGAGGTATACGTTGATGACATGATTGCAAGGTCCCAAACTGAGGAGGATCACCTTGACCATCTGAGGAAGCTGTTTGACCGACTCAAGTTATACAAGCTGAGGTTGAATCCCAACAAATGCACCTTTGGGGTGAGGTCCGGAAAATTGCTAGGTTTCATCGTAAGTGATAAGGGTATTCAGGTGGATC
This sequence comes from Vicia faba, assembly GCA_948472305.1. Lineage (NCBI taxonomy): Eukaryota > Viridiplantae > Streptophyta > Magnoliopsida > Fabales > Fabaceae > Vicia > Vicia faba. Next base: position 1,602,877,304 of record OX451739.1, read on the forward strand.
CTGCCAAGGTAAAAGCCATACAAGAGATTCCAACTCCAAAGACAGAGAAAGAAGTCAGAGGCTTCCTGGGACGATTGAATTACATTGCCTGATTCATCTCACATCTGACTGCTACTTGTGAGCCAATCTTCAAATTACTGAAGAAAGATCAAGTAGTACGTTGGAACGATGAATGTCAGGCTGCTTTTGAAAAGATAAAGGAGTACCTCCAAGAGCCACCCATTCGTATGCCACCAGTGGAAGGAAGACCTCTGATACTATACTTAACAGTGCTTGATAATTCAATGGGGTGTGTGTTGGGGCAGCATGACGAGTCTGGCCGAAAAGAGCACGCTATTTATTACTTGAGCAAAAAGTTTACCGACTGTGAGTCTCGTTACTCACTGCTTGAGAAAACTTGCTGCGCTCTAGTATGGGCTGCTCGCTGGTTGAGACAGTATATGCTGACTCACACCACGTTATTGATTTCAAAGATAGATCCCATCAAGTACATATTTGAAAAGCCTACTCTGTCTGGAAGAATAGCAAGATGGCAAATGATCTTAACAGAATATGATATCCAGTATACAACTCAGAAAGCAATTAAAGGAAGTGTACTGGCGGATCATTTGGCACACCAACCTGTGGACGATTACCAATCATTGAACTTTGATTTTCCGGACGAAGACATCATAGTGGTAACTGACTGTGAAGTACCCGGACCGGATGAAGGACCTGAGGAAGGATCCCGATGGTCTATGCATTTTGACGGAGCCTCCAATGCTTTGGGTAACGGCGTCGGCACTGTAATCATATCTCCCAGAGGAACTCATACTCCACTTACCGCCCGATTGTGTTTCAACTGCACCAACAACATGGCAGAATATGAGGCATGTATCATGGGTCTACAAGCTGCAATCGATTTAAGGATCAAATTTCTGAGTGTCTTCGGAGATTCCGCTCTCGTGATCAATCAGATCAAAGGCGAGTGGGATACGAAACACACAAATCTTATTCCTTACAAGGAGTATGTGTTGACCTTGCTTCCCCACTTTGAAGAGATAACTTTTGAACACTTCCCAAGAGAGAAGAATCAGCTAGCGGGCGCACTAGCTACGATGTCTTCAATGTTCAAAGTTAAATGGGACAATGAGGCTCCCCGGATCATTATCTGGAAGTTGGACGAACCGGCATACTACTGCGATCTTGAGGCCGAAAAGGTGACTGAAAAACCCTGGTATCATGAGGTGAAGAGGTACTTGGAAGCTCAGGAATACCCTGAAGGTGCATCCGTCAATGACAAGAAGTTCATGAGGAGGTTCGCGGCAAAATTCTTCCTCAGCAACGGCATTCTCTACAAACGGAATCATGATTCAACTCTACTGCGTTGTGTGGATAAGGCTGAAGCGGAGAACATCATGATAGAACTGCATGAAGGTACATTCGGAACATATTCCAGTGGACACACCATGGCAAAGAAAATCCTTCGGGCAGGATATTTCTGGTCCACCATGGAAGCCGACTGTTACCAACATTCTCGAACTTGTCATAAATGCCAGATCTATGCTGACAAGGTGCACATTCCTCCAGTTCCTCTGAACGTCCTGATGGCACCTTGGCCTTTTGCAATGTGGGGTATTGATATGATCGGTGAGATCCGACCGACGGCATCCAATGGGCATCGCTTCATCTTGGTGGTAATCGATTACTTCACAAAGTGGGTTGAGGCAGCTTCCTACGCAACGGTAACCAAGAGCGTCGTGGCACGTTTCATCCGGCATAATCTGATCTGTCGGTACAGCGTCCCGGAAAGAATCATTACAGACAATGGTACCAATCTCAATAACAAGATGATCACTGAACTCCGCGAGCAATTCAAAATACAGCACCACAACTCTTCTCCCTACCGGCCGAAGATGAATGGGGCTGTAGAGGCAGCTAATAAGAATATCAAGAAGATTGTGCAGAAGATGACAGTGACCTACAAAAATTGGCACGAAATGTTACCATTTGCTCTTCATGGGTACCGTACCTCAGTAAGGACGTCAACCGGGGCAACTACTTTCTCCTTGGTCTATGGCATGGAGGCAGTCTTGCCAATTGAAGTCCAGATACCCTCTCTCCGAATAATGAAGGATGCAGATCTGAGTGAAGATGACTGGATCCAGACTCGACTTGATCAATTAAACCTGATTGACGAAAAGAGGCTCACCGCTATCTGTCATGGTCAGACGTATCAAAAACGGATGATCAGGGCATTTAACAAGAAAGTTAGACCACAAGAGTATCAAGTTGGGGACCTGGTAATCAAACGCATCATCCTTCCTCAAAGTGATCCCCGGGGCAAATGGACCCCTACGTACGAAGGGCCATTTGTGGTTAAACATGTGTTCTCAGGAGGAGCCATGACCCTAACCACCATGGATGGTGACGACCTTCCTCACCCCGCCAATGCAGACATAATGAAAAGATACTACGCATGAATAAAAGACCCGCTAGGTTGACATACCTAGGCAAAAAAAAAACAAGGGCTTCCCGGCGAACCAAAAGGGTTCGGGCAAAAATAAGGGATGAAATGAAAAAAATCTGTACACCCGGCAAGTCGAAAACCTGAAAAGGCGGCTTGGGCAAAAATGGGTATCCCGGTGGACTGAAAACCCGAAAGGGCGGTCCAGGTAAAAGTTAGGGATAAAGCGTAACACTATGTCTCATTGGATCACTTCGCATCCGAAATCCGGCATCAACTATCTGGCTCAGACTTCGGCATCGACCAATCAGCTTCATCTTCAACCAAGCAGCAAAGTGATGAGACGCTTGAAGACATAAAGGCGATAGCAGAGTTGGAACCCAGTGGGATTGTTCACGTAGCGGTTTTGTTTCCTTTTCAAAATTGTAAATTCTATGTTATTCGGCGGCATTCTCTTACTAGGATGTCAGCCTCTTGTACAAAAACGCCTATTCACAGGAAAATTTCAAATCAATACAAATTCACTTGTCCATACAAATTGCCATTATTTTTCCTTTTTCTGTTTTGTCTTGCGAAGAACGTCCAATGTTCATTTTTTTTATATATGCATTTGACATTAAATTATTGATTCATAAATATTTGCATATGAAACAAAAGACTAATTACAGGTGACATCAGAAACAGGGGCAATATGAAGTTGTGTGATGCAGTCTGGTTGCTTTGTCCGCCAAGGTACCGGGGTAGATTCGACTGAAGAATGTGACCAAATCATCTCAACTCCCCGCAGAATAAGACAAGATTCAGCAATACTTTTCCCAAGCAGAGTTGGTTCCCCGTCAATCCTGAAAAGGCACAACATTCCCCAGTGAAATATAGGCATTCACTAGCAAGCGTCCCCGGCAGTCTTAACCTAAGATGGTTCCCCGGCAGGATATCAGTACCCCAGTGCAATTCCGAAAAGTTTCCCCAGGAAAGCGGAATTCTTATCCCCAACAGGTCTTAAAGCTTATCCCCAGTAGATTCTGGAAGCTTGTTCCCTGCAGAGTACGGACGTCTCTCCCGAGCTTTATTCAAAGTTATTCCTCACAAGGGCTTATAACTGGGTTATCCTCAGCTATCTGCCACGGAAGATCGCCCTCGGAAAAGTTCTTCCTTTTCCCCAGCGGAGTTTATCTTTGGTGTTCCCAAGCGGAGTTTATCATCATTATCCCCAGCGGAATCCATCATTGAAGTCCTCAGCAGGCCTCTCATCGAAACTTCAGCAAAGTATCTCTTCCACAGAGCAATTCCCCGGCCGGTCGTCAAGGATTTATTTTCCTAAGACGAAATTACATTCATAAACATTTCACATTTTCATACATATTGCTTACATACATGATAAAGTGCATATAACACTATCTCATGTTGAACATCATGACGTCATGCATATCATACATCATGACATTGCATACAACTTATGTTTTTGCCTTTTCAGGGAAAAAGACAATCCCAAGGACAACTACCTTCAACTGTCACATTTCTAGACTCGGTTCCTGTATCTAGCCAGGGCACGTCTGAAGAGTTCAAAGATTCGATTCCTGTATCCAGCCAGGGCATATCTAGCAACTATCACAATGCCAGATTCGATTCCTGTATCCAGCCAGGGCATATCTAGCAACTATCACAATGCCAGATTCGATTCATGTATCCAGCCAGGGCATATCTGTTGACCACATTTCCAGACTCGATTCCTGTATCTAGCCAGGGCACGTCTGAAGAGTTCGAAGATTCGATTCCTGTATCCAGCCAGGGCATATCTGTTGACCATATTTCCAGACTCGATTCCTATATCAAGCCAGGGCACGTCTGAAGAGTTCGAAGATTCGATTCCTGTATCCAGCCAGGGCATATCTATTGACGACTATTTCCGGATTTGACTCCTGTATCCAGCCAGGGCACATCTGTGAGCAACCGATTATAGATTCAATACCTGTATCTAGCCAGGGCATATCTGCATAAGGAGATTGAAGATCAAACACCTGTAACAAGTCGGGAAAACATTTGTCTTTCTCGAGTACACTAGTTCTCGCTAAGGAATCTCTGGTGTGATCGACACTTCCAAATGGCATCTATAAGCCCATTCCCGATAAAGTTCCGTCGCATCTCCAGATGGCATCTATAAGCCCATCTCCCTATCCACCATCTCTCCAAATGGCATCTGCAAGCCCATTCCCGACATCACATTGCTGATACTCCAACATGCGAGTGCAAATTTCCGGGCACTCTAGTGTCCAATCTCCTTTTACCCTCGAGTCACGAAAGGCAAACTTGCCAATCTAACTCTTCAGGTTCAAGAAGATTGACAGGGGCAACTGTTGTACCCCAAAATTTTCACTCCCATTTCCTCAACATTTTCTCATCACAAGACCCTTGAAAATCAAGATCCAGTTAGGGTTTCCTCTGCTCAAGACTTCTCCTTGCACTGTTGACCCAAATTAGGGTTTGTGTTTGCACAAAGATATTTTGACCTAAAATGCCTAAGATGACTTTCATGCTTCATGTTGGACTCCCAATTTTATCCATACCAAGTTTAAAGTCTTGATTCCAAATTTTGCCCAGTCAATTGGACAGTTGACCTAGAAATCAACTGTATTGGGGAAAAGTCAACTGTGGCCAATTGATAGTCAAATCTCATGAAAATTAACCCACATCAACATTATGAACTCACATGGACCATTTTATCAAGTTTGGATCACAATTCCATAAGAAACTTGATCAGATCATCAAAAGGGCAAAATGGTCATTTTTAGGGTTTTGACTGCACAAAGGCAATTTTTGACTGTTTGACCCAGCCAATGGCAAACCAAACTTACATATGGACTCAAGGACCCCATGGAATTATCTTGACATGCTCAACAAGTTCAAAGGATCCCAAATACACAAGATTGATAGTTGAATTTCCCAGTCAATTGATCAATTTTGACTGTATACTGAAAAGTCAAACTTTGACTTTTTGGTCAAAATCAAAAGTCAAGATTCATTTTTCATCAAAACATGCCAAATCATGAAACTTGTTCACCAAGAAATCAAGAAATGCAAATTAGGGTTTGAAATGGAAATTTTTCATAACTTAGAATTTTTCTAAGTTATGGAAAACCCTAATTTTTTCCCAACTTTGCCCCACTTTCTCACCAAGATTCATTTGGATTCAAGCAAAAGTCAAAACATGAAAGTTGTAGCTTGTTGCAAAATCTACAACTTTGATTCACAAAGTTTTCCCAAAAGAAGCTTGTATCTCAAGTTACAATTTTTGGAACAAGGGTACCAAATCATTCTTAACTTAGTGAAAATTTGACCTATTTTGGACAAGTTTTTTACCTAACTTCAAGACCATTTTTCATACACTTCCACTTGGAATTTCAATTTTCATTTCAAAGATGGATTGTAGTACACATTCCAAGCTTTCCAAAATGTCCAAGAACTTCTCAAACAACCTCATGGTTAGGGAGAATCGAATTTTGCAAAATGGGAAAAAGTCACTTTTGTTCTTGGCCAAGACATGTTCATACATTGGTGCCATTTTGAATTCAGCATGCTTAAGCTACATTGCAGGCCTCTAATCCCATTTTCACTCAATAATTCAATGCAAAACCATTGTGCCAAGATGTTGTTCTATGCATTTGGACATTACATGGAGAATTAACCCTTAATTAGAAAAAGCATTATTTCCATTTTGAAAAAGTAGAACTTTATGTCCATTTTGCAAATCCAAGTGGTACAGTCCAAATCTTCTTGGCACAAGTTTATGAGCAAATTGCACTGATCAAGGCCAATTTATGCAGCATAGTGTGAGGGCCTGTACAGGCTAGAAACATCAAGTGGCCTTTGCTTGCTTAAGTGTGAAGAAAGATAGCATAACAGATACCAACTTCCATTCCTGCAAACCAAGCCTTAGAGAAAGTTGTCACACACATTCTAAACATCAAACACAAGCTGAAGCACGACCCTAAGACCACCAATACCTCCCCATTGCCAGAATCACTCTCAAACTGCAAAAACAGAGCAACCTCTGCAGATTGAGTTCCAACTCTTAATCCTTTCAAGCATTCTTGCCCAAACCACTTCAAACACCTTCTCTACCATCAATCCAAACTATCCAAAGCATTAGAAGCAACCTGTAACTCCTCTGATCCTTTTGGCCATTTTCACTTTTCTGATTTGCAGGTGAAGTTCTATAGCACGATTCAAAAGGTTTCAAGACAAAGTAAAGCTTGGAATAGCATCCCTGGACATCAAGGAAGCTATACCAATCATCACCTTGCACTGAAAGCTTCTCCATTGCCAGATAGAACTTCAACTGAACAGGTAAGTTCATGAACTCGTATCTCTCTTATTAGGCATTGTTAGCTTTAGGTTTGTGAAGAGAATATGTCACATTCATAGCCCTGAACATGCCCATGTAATTAGATTTCATTTATATTATGTATGCTGCAAGAATTTTGAGTCTGAACATGGCATAAAAACTAGGTCAGAAATTGGGGGAGAAGAAATTCTCCCTCATCTTAGAGAGTTAAGTCAAGTTCTTTACATGGTTGGATTCGTCTTCTCATGCTCTACATTTTTCATGTTGTGAGTTTTGCTTGAAAGTCCAGGAATCAAGAGATGGAAAACGCGTGTTCTGGTTGTTCATACAGGTCTGAGGTTGAAGACAAAGTCTTCTTGGGCTGGGCCTGAGTTGACTTTTCTATTTGCACCCTTTTGTTACTTTTACACCCCCCAAGCCCATTTTGCTTATTTTTATGATTTTTTGACATTTTCTTTTTTGTCCTGACTCATTTATTTTTTCTAACAATATTAAAAATATAAAAATAATTTTTTACACCATTTTTGAATTTATTAGGCATTTGTTTGATTAGTTTAGTTTTATACACAAATAAATAAATATATACATTTTATTAAAGAATACTAAGAAATATGCAAAAACATTCTTATTTTCATTTTTTTATTTTGTTTTACCTTCTGAAAATATTTTATAGGAAAAATACTTTTTTTATTAAATATTAAATATTATTAATTTTTACATATAATACATATTTAGTAAATAATACATATATATATATATATATATATATATATATATATATATATATATATATATATATATATATATATATATATATATATATATATATATATATATATATATATATATATATATATATATATATATATATATATATATATATATATATATATATATATATATATATATATATATATATATATATATATATATATATATATATATATATATATATATATATATATATATATATATATATATATATATATATATATATATATATATATATATATATATATATATATATATATATATATATATATATATATATATATATATATATATATATATATATATATATATATATATATATATATATATATATATATATATTTAGGGTTAAAATGCAAATACATATATTTTTTATTTTTTTATTAATATTTAAATACAAAAATGCCCTTTTTTACAAATATACTTCATTTTATTTTATTTTTGTATACAATAAATAAATACTTGTACATAATAAATAAATAATGCATTTTATTTAATAGAATTAGGGTTTAACCCTAAACATGAAAAACTCCAAAAAAATAATACTTTCCTTTTTTGTTTATTTTGACATATAAAAATACTTTTTTTTTCATACATATAAAAAACCATTTTTGCATCTTGCATATTTATTTTATTTAATTTATGCAATTAAATTATCTTGTAAATAATTCAATATTGATGTAATAGTTTAGGTTTAAATTCCTTGTCAAAATCCCCATTTGAACATTTGTACCCCCTTCCCATATGTGGTTTTGTAATAGCTTAGTAAATTTATTTTCGCACTTTATTGCTTTCTAATTATACCATGTTAGAATTAGGGTTTTGTATGCGAAAAAACAACAAAAATAGTTTGACCTAATTTCAAGATAAACAAGCATGAAAATGGACACACAAATCACACTTGCACCCTCTAGGGTATTCCACTTGTTGCCTTTCAAAATTGGGCCATATTGCATGTTAGGTCTCTTTGGGCAAAACAAACACAAATCAAATGACCATAGTCCCTCGATGACGCTTTCAAAATGTTGCCTAAATAAATGATCAAGTCCCTTAAAGAAAAATTGCCCAAAGATACTTGGCACCATTGCAATTATGATCTAAACGATGACCCGCGCCCGTCCCTTTCACATCCTAACATGAGATTGTCCACCAAATACAATGGTGGAACAAACTTGTTAAAAGGGTTAAAACATAGCAATAAACTTTGAGAAATTTAGGAGTAGATAACCTCTTAGTTACTTGAATCAAACTTGCAAAAACAAAACACTTGCCTATTTTCTAAAACCACACCTCACAACACTTTCAAAACAACGTTCAAAAACAAATGAAAACCTTTTCAAAAGACATACATCTTTGTATACATCCCAACATGGATCATTACAAAGGCTGCCACCACATTGGCTTCTTTTCAAAACATTTTCAAACCCACACACACAAGCACCATTTCAAACAATTGAAAATAAAAGGCAAGTGATCTAAGCAAGTAACTAAGAGCCCATGGATAACCATGGATAGAAAGGGTGCTAATACATTCTCTTTCTATAATCTACTCCCCGAACCCAAGAAAACATCTTAAAAGGTTTTTGCTGTGCTTTTTAACCTTTCCTTAGGATAAAATAAAAAGTCGGTGACGACTCTTGCTCAATCGAAACATTTACGAAAACAAACGCAAAACCATAGTCAGTTCTCCCACCGTATCACATACATCTATCGAGGTTCACTGGACTTAAGATTTTCATGGTCACATTCATTCCTACACTTCAAGGCTTATTTCATCTTCAAGGATTTGAGGCGACGAAAATTTGAGATTGGGTTTGTTCACTCAAAACAAATGTGCAAGATTAGATAAGTTATGTGGATCTTTCATGGAATCTTTGATACTTAGAGTAATTCAATCTTTACTCAAAGTTTGAGAGGAAATTGGTTCGAACATTATTCAAATTTCACTTCATTACTATCACATATCCATCGCAAGAGATTACATGTTCATGCAAGAATTTACAAGATGGAAAAGAAACCAATACGTTCATCCCTCTTTCAAGTTTTCCAAGATTCACACAAAACTACAGCACAATTTCCGTCACCAATACATCAATGTCAGTTTAAGACTAGAAAGAAGATTACATAAAAAACCCTACATCAAGTCAATAAGCTACAATAAGCCTATTCCTAAGTTTCTTCATCTTTGTCATTCCATTCCATACTATACCAAAACTCAATGAGGTCCATCGTTTGAGTCCTTCTCTCAGCTTCTAAACAAGATCACAATTTTCCTTCTAAAACGCAACCTAAGCCTACAACATGCCCAACCATATCAGAATCGCATCAACATCTGTTACCACAGTCCTCCAATATAACCTGCAAAAATCAAAAGCAAAAATCTAGTCATCAACAGAAGAATTCAGAACTGAAGTTTCCCTAACAAAACCAGCTGCTAACTAAACCTGCACGATACCACATTAAACCAATACGTGAAAATCAGACAAATTAACCATACCCTAACTACTAACATAAACCGACACAGTGCCCTGCATCAGTTGTGAAAATAAGTGAAAAATAAAGAACATTTATAGCCAATACAAGAGACCGGTTCTTTCCTTAAATCCAGACCAATTCAATTTGAAAAGCAAAACAATAAAGGCAACCCCAAGAATCGGTTTAGGTGATTCAAACTGCATTCAATCCAAACTCATTCACCAAATCCAGTTTCTAACAGCTTTTTATCCCAATAACTGACTAACCGAATTTCAACTTCCAAAAACTCCTACGAACATAACAGAAAATACAGAGGACTGGAAAATTCAGAATTTACGACTTATCAGAAAATTAGAAGAAAGATGGGAAATATCGTGCAATTGAAACTGAATTGCCAGCTTAGCTTATAACAAAATTTCAAACAAATCTCAGCTCTCCAATTCTTGTAACTAACTTCTAGAATTAACAGTTCAGATTCAATCTCACGTAACAAACTTTTCATACACTTAACAGAATATATAAACAGATTTACCTGCATCGATCTTCATTCTTCATTCTACAGAAGAATCATACAAAAAACTCCAAAAAACTCTCCCTCATCTTCCACGCATAACTGCTCTGATTCTCTCACCTTCTTCACCATCCTCTCCCTGCAACAAATCTCATAACCTTATTCTCAAACCTCCATTACCGCACATCCCTCCTCCATAACCGAATTTCATCATCTTCATCACTGGTACTTCAGTGTTAAACTGCTCCAGCGTCGTGTTCACATCAATTCAACGTTCATCATCATCATTTTCTGCAACAAGCTTCTTCTGCAGCTTCCCATCTTCGTACACCTATAATATCCGCACGATTCAAGCCACCGAATTCGCTGCAATAGCGTCACAAATCAACAAACAGCGCATCACAATCTCATCTTCAAGAATGGATAAACAAAGAACACATATAGAAGTGAATCAGAGAAGAAGTAGAAGAGGAATTCGAAATACAAGGCTAAAGAGGATGTACCTGAGCTATCGGAACCTCCCCTCCGGTTTGCAGCAGCAGATTCGTCAGAAAGGAGAAGAGAAGGCGAAGCTATGGCGGCGATCGGAGTTCGTCGATGAAGAAGGAGGCGGAGAACGCCGTTAAGTTCACAGCGGAGAGATGAACGAAATAGGATGGAGAAAGATGACGGTGGTTGGATATAGAACACCGCGGCAGCAGATCAGAAATTGAGAGGGATTTGGCGTCGTTTCGCTAGGAAGAAGAAGAGAGTTTGTTTGGTGACAGTTCAAGAGACACTAATGTGACACTCTCCACTCTATAACGACAGCGTTTTGACTCCTTACTATTGTTTTCAATTGGATTAATAAGGATATACTGCTTAAGTGGAATTTGAAAACAAGATTTTGGTGATTCTTTCTTAATGGATCAATTCATTGGACCTAGACCAAAATTCCCCAAATTGAGCCCAATATGCAGTTTTTTTTTTTTTTGGATTTTGATGTTGGTGAAACAAAAACAGTAGTTGGACTGTCCTGATGGGCCTAGCGTCCATGTAAGGTTTCTAAACCTTCACACTCCAATCCTGGTCTCAGACCCTCCTGGTTTCTTTAGTTTTCATCTTTGTCTTCGATTTTGTGCAATTAATTTTGATATCTCTCTTCACGATTTACGGCTGAAAATTTGTATGGATATTAATATGTTGGTTTCTGACTTGGTGATATTTTTTCCATAACTTTTCTATTGTCTTAGGAATTAATTGAGTTAATGTTTGGTGCATGATTTGAATTAGGATTTTAGCGCATTCTTGTCGATTCTGTATCCTTGATTCAATTTCCTTGGCATAATAAATGGTTTAATGGAAGGTTCTGATCCTTGAATGGATGCTTGAGTTGTGCTTACATTGCCTTATTAATTGCTAACTCATTTGGTATATTTTTGTGCAAGCTTCCAACGAAGATTTCTCGCACCATGAGACGTTAGTGGAGTATTTTGCATCGTATAGTTTTGTATCTTCGTGCAGGATTATCACATGATGATTCAGATGTATATGATTTATTTTCACAAGAAGCCTTCGACGATTATCTTTTACATCCGATTTTCTAATTATTTCTCTTTGGCTTGGTGAAGCTTACTCAAGTTTTTCCAGGTTTCTCTGCTTTGCTTGTTGCGCTACGAACTTTTGTTCGTTTGGTATATTCTTTTGTTTATCTCATTTCAACACTTTACTGCTTTCTAGATATCATGAGAAGTAGAAAATAAAGAGCGTGCGCTCAAAGTCGTTGTTTAAAGTCCTGTAGTAGGCACCGCTTTCTGTATGTTATTTGTGTTTGTTTAAAATCCTACCTTTGAATTAGGTATTATGCACGTGTGTTTACATTTGTGCTCACATCTATTCCCCCATCCCTTATTGAAGTCCTCAAAAGGACGCGAGTGGAAAGGGTTAACAATCAACCCCTGTGCATTTCATCGTGTCATCCTTAACTCGTGACACGCCGCGATTCTTCGGAGTTGTGCCTAGTCTTGTTATCGAGTCGCCAAGTGGAAAAGGGTTTCACAATCAAACCCCTACATTTTTTCTTGAGATTACATCGGGCGATGTTGACGCTCCGTGTTTTTTCACTCCCCCTTAATCTTCTCACCTGGTAATACGATGCCATGGTATAGATTTTGTTCCCACATATAGCTTGTTTGCATCGGTTGATATGACCCATTGGCTAAAGCTTCCCCCTTCATCCCTGTACCCACTTGTTTTACTCGGTTTATATGACCCATTGGCTTGAGCTTGTGGATTACTTGTTTTCCATACTTGTGTACATGTTTTCTTAGGTTGTGAATCTTTGGAATATTCGCTTAGGAGCTCTTGATTCACCCTTTGGTGGTGATTCTAGATAGACATAGGTTTAGGTTGTGAACCTTTGCTATGTTCCTTTAGGAGTTCTTGATTCAACCTTTGGTGGTGATTCGAGATAGACATAGGTTTAGGTTGTGAACCTTTTCTATGTTCCTTTAGGAGTTCTTGATTCATCCTTTGTGATAATTCGAGATAGACATTAGGATAAGTATCCATGCATGCTAACGTAGGGTGGAGATTTCCCTTTTAAAACTCAATATTAAGATCAATCATTGTATGATAACATTAGGGATAGATTTAGGATAGTCCCCCTTAGATATTTTCTTTCTTTTGCATCATTGCATTAAGACTAAAACTCTTTTCTTGGAAAATGCATAAAACATCTAACAACATTCAAATCTTTTTTCAAGGTAAAAAATATCAACCAATGCAAACTCTTTTTCGCCTTCGGGCTCCTTTTCTCTTCTTTCAAACTTTTCAAAACAACATGTTAATTCACTTATGTGCTGAGGCGTGAGTCTCCAAAGGTCGGGTTGCGGCAGAAGGCAAAATTAATATTTGTTCATTAAAAAAACACAAAACAAATCAAAACATGTGAGCCGAACTACGATAACTCTGATTCCTCAAAAATGATACGTAGGCATTAGGGTAGGGCCCAAGCGAGCACAATTTTATTTTCCCTACATTATTTTCTCTTTTCTTTGCATGCATTTCCTCTTTGCATTTTTCTCCTTAGCTCTTAAGCTTTAGAGTTGAACACACCCTTTGATTAGAACAACAAGAGTGGATACCGTAGAGTACTACGGGCGTGTGGAGTATTAATACCTTCCCCTCGTGTAACAGATTCCCTTACCCGGTCTCTCAGACGTTTGATCGTGATTTCACCTTTCTCAGGTTTATTCGATGTTTACCTTTTCCTTCCCGTGGGATAAAAAATGTTCGATGGAGACTTCATTGATTTCATCTCGATGATTTGTTCAGCCGGTTGTTTCACCTATTTGTGAAAGTTAAAACACCTTCCATCATAATCTTACTAGTATATGTTGATGATGTGATCTTAACATGCAATGATTTGGATGAGTTCAATTCAATCAAGGCAACATTGGATAACACATTCAAAATCAAAGATCTAGGAAAGTTAAAGTACTTCTAGGCATCAAAGTGGCACACTCAAAGGAAGCGATCCTCCTATATCAAAGAAAATATTGCCTTGACTTAATAAAAGATTTAGGTTTCCTTGAGTCAAGACCAGTCTCTACACCATCTGATCCTGCCATCAAAATTCATCAGGACTCCAACACTCCTTACCACGACATTCCTTCATACAGAAGACTCATAGGCAAATTATTGTATTTAAATGTAATAAGCCCTGAAATAAATTTCTACACACAATAGTTAAGTCAGTTCCTGTCAGCTCATACAATCACCCACTTCATTTCTGCTTACAGAGTTCTAAGGTATCTAAAAACTTGTCCACCTCGAGGCTTACTTTTCCCTAAAAATTCAACTTTGCAATTGAATGGTTACTCAGTTGTTGACTGGGCAGGCTGCATTGATATACGCATATCCATTTCAGTCCAGTGCTTCTTCCTTGGCATCATCCATTTGTGAACTCCAGTGATTCTTATATCTCATGAAGGATTTGCATGTCATATGTACCAAAACACCTGTAATCTATTGCGACAATCAAAGTAGCCACCATATTGCCTCTAATCCTGTTTTCCATGAAAGAACAAAATACTTGAAAATTGATTGTCACATTGTAAGAGAAAGGCAAAGCAAAGGTGTATTGAAGTTACTTCCAGTCAAATTCAAAGATCAATTTGCTGATCTGTTCACAAAGACCCTCAATCCTTCAATGATTTGTTAGTCAAGTTGAAGATGATAAATGTTTACCAACCTTTAACACGTAGGGGATATTGAAGCATGGAAGTAATAAGTATGTGGAGCATGATAACAATACACTTACACATCACCAACTACCTTGAAATACAGTTAGAAAATTGTTAGTAGGTAGTTAGAGTTAGTTACTTAAACTCTAAGGTACACTATGGTGTGGTAGGGTTCAGTTGCTTATGGTGCAAGTCACCTAGTTGTATATAAAAACTTAGTTTGCATCTCTTTATTTTTAATGAGAATTTTCTTTCACCATTTTCATTTTTTATTCTCTCAATAGTAGTATTAAATCTCTTAAGAAGAACTTGTCATCTATTGTGTTCCTACACATCTCTTAAGAAGAACTTGCCATCTATTGTGTTCCTACACATCTCTTAAGAAGAACTTGTCGTCTATTGTGTTTCTATACCTATTGTGTTCCTACGCAACTCGAGAGATTAGTAAATGCAGTTGGAGAAATTAACATGCCACTCCCTCAAATTTCATTATTCTCAAAATACTCCTCTCATTATTTACTCTAAATTATTTACTTTTATCGAAAACAATTTACTATTGGTCAAAGGAGATAATAAAACGAAATTTTCGGTACTCTTAGCAAATTTCGGGTACCGAGTTTTGTCGCATACCAAAATTTTTTACATTCTACAAATTTTCAGTTGCCATTTACTAGAAATTTTGTAATTTAATGGAAATTTAAAAATTTCCCTAAATTTTACAAAAGTCATTACACGTATCGGAAAATTAGAAAATTATGGTAGAAAACCTTTATCGGGAATATCGAATTTTTGGTATACCGGAAATTTCAATTATACTTGAAAATTTCGATATTTCTGCAGATGAAGTTTTATATCTTTGTGGTCCTGAATCAGCAACTTCAGCTTCTTCTACGGATTCATGTACTGATCTTACGCAGTTCTTTATCACAGATACCTCATTCTAATGATGCAAAAGCATGAGCATCATATGTGGGTCGCTTTAGGCATTGGGAGAATTGTTTAGGATGTGATTATAGGTTTTTTTTAATGTAAATATATATGACATTTATATATTAAGTCGGTTCGCTATTTTACGGTATATTTTATTCAAGTAATAGTTTAAAAAAAAATAAAAAAACTAAACTCCAATATTATCGAAAATTTGAAATTTCTGATATTTTTCACATACCAAAAATTTCAAATTTCTAATATTTACATGAAATTTTTGGTCCTGAACCGAAAAATTCAAAAATTCTGAAAGACAATTTCATAAGTATCCAATGTCTAAGAGTCAAAAATTCTGAAAGACAATTTCATAAGTATCCAATGTCTAAGAGGTGACATGTATAATATTGCAGTTGCCCAAAGAAGATACATAAATTGTATACATGAGTTCCTTCATGGTTAATTTTGACTCCGTTCTAATTGTGAGTCGACACCAACCATGTCTTTTAAAAATGGTTTCTCGCACGAAACACTCAATTATGCCAATGTTCCTAGCTCTCGATCTCAAACTTGGAAGTTGTTCTAGCTCTATATCTCTCCTTCCATGGCTATTGCTCTTGATTTTTGGCTCTACACCTCTTATTCTCAATATCACAAACACGTTCTCTGCTCTCTCGTATCTGCGTAGTTACGTCTTGTGTTCTCTGTTTTCTATGCTTGCATTTCTTATTCTGACTTTATGCATTTTGATTTCACTCTATATTTCTCGTTCGCACTATTTGCAATTCCTATTTATGATTTACATTTTCACAAATATTTTCAGTTTTCACTTCTAATTTCATGCATTTCTTTGATTTAATGTTTTTTGACACCTTTAATTCTATTTTGATTTCTAATTCCCTTTAGATCTACATCTTTTTATTCGAGGAAAACCTACAAGTTAATTTCACCATCAGTGTCCTGATAATGGTATGCCACTTCTTGTTCATCATAAGTGAGTTTGCTAGCTACTTGTTAATCTTTTTGATTCTGCTGATTTTCTTATGAATAAATATTTTCCAAATATTTTCACAATAGTTTTTTAAGATTGAGTATTTAATAGAGTTAAATTCTGGTGTTTATTGATAATATCTAGTAATGATTGAGATGTGGAGTTTCATATCATACAAGCAAGCGTGTATAATAAAAGTGAGATAAATTCTATCCTTAGAAAAGATGAATTTATGAGTGATTAAATAATAACAACGACTAAGTCTTATCCTACTATCCCATTAGTTAGGGTGAGCTACATGTATCAATTTTCACCATAATATTATATCAAGGACTATGCTTCTATTTAAATTATTAATCTCAATATCTTTCTTAATAACTTTTCTTATAGTCTTTCTAAGTCTTCCTCATCCTTAAATTATTTTCCTTCTCTCTGTCTGGTCTACTCTCCTTATTACAAATTCTACATGTCTTCTCTCAATATACCCAAACCACGTAAGTCCATTTTCCACCATCTTCTCTACTATAGGTGATATCCCGACACTCTCTCTAATATTTTCATTTCTAACTTTCTCATGTCGAGTCTTACCACACATCCACCACAACATCCTCATCTCTACTTGTTGGCTGAAGATTTTGATAGTATTATTAGAAGCAAAGTAAATGGAACGTTTCGATCGAAATGAAACAAAACGTCATGTTTCGAAATAGTAGAAGCAATGCTTCGAATAAGCATATCAGAGCTTGGAGCTTCGAGTGACAGTTATGAGAATATATCCAAAGAAGTCTCGAAATGACAACAAGGCTGTGTCTAAGAAGTGCGTTTGAAGCGAAGAAGTACCAAAACATTTGAAATTCAAATGCAAGCGGGATGTTCGAAGTTTGAAATATGTGCGCTGGAGCATTCGAAGACACGTGGAAGCAAGAGAGAGGCATTGCTCTGCATGTTCTGAACGTGGCAGAATCTTATAGTAAGACCGTTATGGTCGAAGTAGTATAAATAGAAGTCTTAGCATTAGGATTTCGTGTGTCATATCTATTTGTACAAAATACTCAGTAAACATTCAAATTACCACATGGCTAGGGAAACGAATGCAAGAGCAATGTACGTATGATAACACCACATGTTTATGATTTAATGAAAACCCTTTATCATTTCCAGTACTTTCCTTATCTTTATGTCAATACCATTTACAAGTTTTTGCATCCAAAGTCTTTTTATTCGAAATCTTTTCACTGATGCTTTACATTTAAATGCTTTCTTTCCATTTCAACCACTTTACATTTCAGAAACTGTTATACATTTCATGCCTTTATCTTCAAGTTTTTATCCTTCGAACACCTTTTTTACTTAAAGCAATTTTACAGTTTTCTTGCATTAAACGCTTTCTTCACATTTCGAATCTTTTACATTAACTGTGTTTTTTACGTTTCGAAGTCATTTACTTGTCTTTTATACAGTTTTTACATGTCTTTACAATTAACTTTTATTCATGCAATTTAGTTTCGCGCACATATATTTTGATTACACCTTTAGATCTTTAAGAGAGAAATCGAAATAAGCCAAACACCTACACAACATTCTAAATACCAACCATGAATACCTGTTCGATCATGAGAGTTACCCTAATGACCAACACGTCCTAGGATCAATCTAGTCGATCCTGCAAGTTACCAGAGGAATTGAATAACAGTCAGTAAGTTTATTCGATAGTTTGGAGGACTAGCGGTTGTTTACCAGAAATCACTGTAAACAAATTGGCACACCCGGTGGGACCAATCGTTGAACGTTACGGAATTTAGAACATAAATAAAGATTGTTGAGACATAACCATCATAAAAAGACCCTCTGAGTGATAAGTTTGTTGTTTTATGAACCTAAGAAGTGGTAAAATAACCAACAGCAATCAACCCTTATCCAGAAGAAAACGTTTGAACAAGATGTCTAATTCGAACAATCAACAAGGGGAACAAAGTGCCCCACATACAACAGACACTAATGCGTCCGCTTCGATGGGAGCGTCTAATGTGATCCCTTCGAATGCACAGTCTGTTGCATCTTCTACCAGTAATATAGCCACTAATGGAGTAAGTGGCATATCAACTAATAGTTCGATCTTAGGAAATACTAGAACCATTGGTTATCCTGGGGGATTTGTTCCACCATCAGGGACACAAACCCATTTCGCCACTCCACTAACTAGACCACCCGATTTCGATGGTAATAGAACCAGAAATTCCTCTTATGGAATGCCAACATCTTTTATGGCAGGTTTACACAATTCCACATCGAATTCATCACTACAATTAGGGTCTGGGTCTGGGGCGAATCAGTTTATGACAAATAACCAAGGGTCAGTGGGTTATAGCGCAATGCCTATTTTAACCACAGAAAACCAGTTGGCTTTTAGGAAATTGATGGATGAAAGTAACCATAACATGATAGGGGTATTAGCACAAACTATGCAGGAAATATTTGCCCCAATAGTACAAAATGTGACTGTGACAAATAGAGAAAACGCAGATAACATGAGTCAAATAGCAGATTTCTTTGCTCCCCCAGATAGGCGTAGGCAGAATCAGGCGGGGGTTCGAGCAAACATGCCTGTTATGGAACAAGTTGCTAATGACCCAACTTATAGACCACCTAGAGAAGAAGTTAACTTGGGGGCAAGGGCACAAAGGCTAGAAGCCCCAATGATCCCAGGCCCACAAAGAGAAATTATGGAACCAGGGGCAAGGGTCGAAAGGCTGGAAGTCCCAGAGTTTCGAGAAGAACAACCTAGGGGGGTTGTCATGGTGGGTCGAAATCAAGATGCTGATGATGTCGTTCATAGAATTCGAAACGATAACATCTTGGCAGAAAACAATTTAACCACCATGATAGAGA
Organism: Vicia faba; assembly: GCA_948472305.1. Classification (NCBI taxonomy): domain Eukaryota; kingdom Viridiplantae; phylum Streptophyta; class Magnoliopsida; order Fabales; family Fabaceae; genus Vicia; species Vicia faba. The sequence continues at coordinate 1,602,896,879 of OX451739.1, forward strand.
GAGTCATGGCCCAGAATGGCCTCAACACAGGAATGAGAAGGCCAAATTATGCTTCTCCTATATTAGATTGCATAATGCATACTGATTTACCAAGGGGATATAAAGTCCCTAAATTTACAAAGTTTGTTGGGGATACCAATGAGTCAACAGTCGAACATATAGCCAGATATCTAACCGAAGCGGGAGATATAGCCAATAATGAAGACCTCAGGATTAAATACTTCCCAAGTTCCCTGACTAAAAACGCCTTCACATGGTTCACCACTTTGCCTCCTGGGTCCATTGACACTTGGGCTTTTTTGGAAAGATTATTCCATGAACAATTTTACATGGGACAGTAAAAAATAAGCTTGAAGGAATTAGCCAGTGTCAAGAGAAAGTTCACTAAACCCATAGATGATTATCTGAATAGATTTAGGCTTTTGAAATCCAGATGTTACACAGTGGTGCCTGAACATGAGTTAGTCGAAATGGCCGCTGGTGGCTTGGATTACTCTATTCGAAAGAAACTAGACACTCAATATTTGAGGGACATGGCTCAGTTAGCCGACAGGGTTCGACAGGTCGAAAGGCTAAAGGCCGAAAAGGCCAGAGTCTTTAAAAATAACAAGAAGGAAAGGATCTCCTATGTTGGAACTGAGGAAGCAGAAGATTATCCTGAATTCGAATTCGAAGAGGTCGAAATCGACCTCGCTGAATTAAAACAGGCACCACCCTACTCCTGTAAATTATTAGTTCCCACAAAAGGGAAAGAGATTGTTGAAAATGAGAAAAGTGACAAATTCCCAAAGAAGGTTTATACCTTCGATGTCACTAAATGTGACGAGATTTTTGATTTACTTGTCAAAGATGGCCAACTCATTGTGCCATCAAACGTCAAAATACCTCCTTTAGATCAAAGAAAGAAGAGAGGATTTTGCAAATATCATAGTTTCCTAGGCCATAAAACCTCACAGTGTTTTCTTTTCAGGGACCTAATTCAGAATGCAATCAAAGATGGCAGACTGAAGTTTGCTGATAAAGCAAAGATGAAAGTGGACGAAGATCCCTTGGACGTGGCAGACACCAATTACTCCGAGCCTGCATGCATTGGAGAGATTAACATGGTGGAAGCTGACCAAATTGATGCCCCAATAGGAGAGAAAGGTACTGAAATGAAAGTTGGGTGATAGCCGAAGTCGATAAGGAGGTCACTGAAGACGTCCAGAAGCTACCAGAGACTTCGATTGAAGAAGCACCTTTAGCTGTTGCAAAAGAAATCCAGGCTACTGAAGGCCAGGAAAATCAAAACCAAGAATTGACACAGGTCACTGAAGGCCTGAGGCTGGAATTGGAGAAAGTCCAAATCACGAAGCCAACTTCCCCTCAGAAAGAAATATGGGACACTTTAGGGGAACCCAGTGGAAAATTTGACTATTTGGTCAAATATTCTGCCCCAGAGAGTTCAAAAGTCCACATTGAAGATATAAAGCCCACAGGATGGGGAGATGATGAAGCTAAGGGGGGAAGATGTTGAGGTAAACATGGTGGATATGGAGAGGCCTCGCTCTGAGATGGAGGAGGTAGAAAGATACTTAGAAAAAGAGAAGTATAAAATGGAGGATAATCATGCTGGAGAGGCTAGTCTCAAGGATTACCTCATGACATGCCACAAGGGAGATACAGGCATGATACTGTGCCCTAGGTGCAGCATCCTCTGCAATCAGAGAATTGCTGCAAACTTCAAGAGGGTACAGAGGGCTCGAACTGGCAACAATTGGCGCCAGGATAACCAGCTATTCAGGTGTTATCCTAAGGCTGGAGAAAGTTTGCTGGAATTTGTGTTTCGCTGCTACAAAGGGGCAACCAAGTGCTTGATATGCCCAAGGTGTTCTGATGTGTATGATCAAAGCATGGCCAGAGCCTTCGAAACGATTCCCTTCGCCCCTTGATGGAACCATCAAGAAAATGTTCAGATGGGCCCATGTTTCGATAGCAGACACAAACAACGAAGGCCTGATAGTCCTCATCCCAAGGCGGCTCGAAGAGTGACTTTCAAACTCCCTGCTGAAGTGCCAACCGACAGATGGCTGCAAGTCAGAAACGACAAAGGCAAAGACAGATGGAGAAACACCGAACGAAATGCACGCCATGCTATGACATACAGGAGGCAATTCAACATAGAAAAAAGGGAAGAGGTAAGATTAGAAAACTACAAGGGAAGGAACCCCATGTCGAGATCCCAGTGGCGCAGGCAACAAAGGATTCGAAAGGCTGAGAGGGAAGTTGTGGCAAATAAAGGGGTCACTTCAACAAAGAACCAAGGTGAATCTAGCACCAACAAACCCTCACCAAAAAATCAAACTGAAGATAAACCTCCAGTTAGTAGGAGGCTTTTCTCTGAAGTACAACTAGATGAACCAAAGGAATACACTCCAGGCCCAGAAGAAGACAAAGATATGATAACTGATAACTTCGAATCGGAGGGGGAGTCTTCGTTCAACCTAAACTGCAACGTGGTATCTGTGCTTCCCTGTGAATTTGGACAGGAAACTGAAATTGATGAATATGAGGAAGAAGATACCATAGATTTGATGAAACATAGGCCTGTGTGCTACTATGTGATGGACAATGGGGCTGTCGAGGAGCAAAATGCGTTCTTCGAACGTCCAGAACCAGCTATGAAGAACCATCTTAAGCCACTATTTATTCGGGCAAAAGTTGGTGCCTATGGCGTGAATAAGGTTCTATTGGATGGGGGTGCTGCAGTCAATTTGATACCCCACTTTATGCTGAAAAGATTAGAGATACGCGAAGGACACATCAAGCCCCACAATATGGTTCTATCCAATTATGAAGGGAAAGTGGGCAAAACACTGGGAGTGGTTCAGTTGGACTTGACAATAGGCTCAAGCTGTAGGCCCACCATGTTTATGGTGATCAAAGCCAAGGCCAACTACAACTTATTGCTGGGAAGGGAGTGGATCCATGGCGTAGGGGTAGTTCCTTCGTCAATGCACCGGCGATTAGTTCTATGGAGAGAAGATGGCATCATGGAAAACATTGAAGCAGACCAGAGTTACTTCATGTCAACAGTCAATTTAGTTGACAAGAGGAATTATGACAAACATCTGGCAAAGATTACTCCGTGTGTTCCAAATGATGAGATCAACGAAACCAGAAACGCCCACTACTACATGACCCTTCGCCATGATGGCCTTTACTGGGATAGAAGAATAATCAGTAAAGAAGAGGGAGTCGAAAGTACTATACAAAGACGGCCAGCAGGCTGGGACTTCGACAACCTTATCCATGACTGAGTCCACCTTTTTTGAAAGGATTTCGGCCTATATGGCTGAGAACGAATCAAAGGCGGCCTTAGAGGCTGAAATAAATAAATTAGCTGTAAATATGAACGAAGTAAGTGGGGATGGCTCGAAATGCTCACCCTTTAAAGAACTCGAGATGGATCAAAGGTTGGATGCCATCTACGATAAAGAACCCTTAGGCTTCGAAAGGGACCCCATAGACTCAGGTGCCAAAATGTTGGCGCATGATCCACTCGAAGAAGTCAACTTAGGGGATGAAAACACGAAAAGAATAACCTACATAAGTGCAAAACTTAGCCCAGGCCTCAAACATGAAGTAATCGAAGTCCTCAGGAAAAACAAAGATTGCTTCGCATGGGATTATGACGAAATGCCTGGTTTAAAGAGGGAGTTAGTCGAACACAGACTGCCAATCAAAGATGGCAAGAAGCCCATCAAACAAACTCCCAGAAGATTCGCACCAGCGGTTCTCACAAAGATTAAAGTTGAGATCGAAAGGTTGCTGCGTTGCAAATTCATCAGAACCACAAGGTACGTCGAATGGTTAGCAAATATAGTACCTGTTATTAAGAAAAATGGTTCTTTAAGAATTTGCATAGATTTTAGGGATTTAAACACTGCAGCCCCTAAGGATGAGTACTCCATGCCTGTGGCAGAAATGCTAGTAGACTCTGCTGCAGGGTTCGAATACTTGAGTATGTTAGATGGATACTCTGGGTATAATCAGATTTTTATTGCTGAAGAAGATGTTGCCAAGACAACATTTCGTTGCCCATGAGCCTTAGGCACCTACGAATGGGTGGTGATGCCTTTTAGTTTAAAGAACGCTGGGGCAACTTATCAAAGGGCAATGAATTCAATTTTTCATGATTTCATTGAAACCTTTATGCAGGTGTACATTGATGATATAGTCATCAAATCTATATCTGCAGAAACACATTTGCATCACTTGAGCCAATCATTCGAACGAATGAGAAAACATGGCTTAAAGATGAATCCCCTTAAATGTGCATTTTTTATGCAGGCTGGAGATTTCCTTGGTTTTGTTGTTCACAAGAAAGGGATTGAGATCAACCAGAACAAAACCAAAGCCATAATGGAGACGAAAGCACCTACGTCAAAAAGGGAGCTGCAATCTCTGCTAGGGAAGATTAACTTCCTCAGAAGATTCATTTCGAATCTGAGTGGAAGAACCCAAGCTTTCTCTCCGTTGCTTCGTCTAAAGCAAGGCCAATCCTTCGAATGGAACGAAGCCCATCAGGAGGCATTTGACAAGATAAAAAGATACCTCTCTCAGCCTCCTATCTTGTCTCCACCTTCATGGGGAAAGCCCATGAGACTGTACATATCTGCCTCTGAAGTTAGTATAGGTAGTACGTTAGCACAAGAAGATAGTAATGGTATCGAAAGAGCCATATACTATTTGAGTAGAGTATTGAATGATGCAGAGACCGGATATAGCAATTTAGAAAAGCTATGTCTCTGTTTGTATTTCTCTTGTATGAAACTCAAGTATTATATAAAGCCTGTTGATGTTTATGTTTCATCTCATTTCAATGTCATTAAACACATGCTTTCAAAACCAATAATGCATAGCAGAGTTGGTAAATGGGCTTTAGCCTTAACAGAATATTCTTTGACTTTCATGCCTTTAAAAGCTGTGAAAGGCCAAGTGATTTCTGACTTCATTGTGGACCATTCATTGGTTGAGCAGACTGTCATGAGTTACGTTGAAATGCAACCATGGAAATTATACTTTGATGGTTCAACCCACAGGAATGGAAGTGATGTTGGAGTCCTTCTAATTTCTCCTGAAGGAATTCCGACAAAATTCAAGTATAAATTGGATGGTCCTCGTTGCTCGAACAACGAAGCTGAGTATGAAGCGCTCATTGTTGGACTTGAAGCTTTGTTGGAATTGGGGGCAACTAGAGTCGAAATTAAAGGAGACTCAGAATTGGTGGTCAAGCAAATAACAAAGGAGTATAAATGCATAAAGGAAAACTTGATGATATACTTCGTCATAGTCAACAGGCTACTTAGGAAATTTGAATACATGGATATTCAACACACACCAAGAATAGAGAACCAAGAAGCAAATGACTTAGCACAGTTGGCTTCGGGTTATAAAGTTTCTGTCAGGAACTTTGAGGATTTAGTTGAATTAAGGGGTAGAGTTATGGCTACTAGATTCACACCATCAGATCTAGAAAGTATGAAACTGGGATATGCTGAGAAACAGGGATTCGAAATATTAGCCATAAACACTTTATCAGATGCAGATTGGCGAAGTCCACTGGTGAGTTACTTAGCAAACCCAACTCTGAATATGGATAGAAAGACAAAATACAGAGCATTATCATATCTCCTCATGGGGAACGAATTGTTCAAAAAGACCCAAGAGGGCGTATTATTGAAATGCCTAGGAGAAAGTGAGGCATACTTAGCATTGTCAGAAGTCCACAATGGGGCATGTGGGGCACATCAAGCAGGTCATAAAATGAAATGGCTGTTATTTCGATATGGCATGTATTGGCCTAGCATGCTCAAAGATTGTATAGACTTTGCTAAAGGGTGTGAGGAATGTCAGAAGCATGCAGGGATTCAACACGCCCCTGCAAGTGAGTTGCATTCAATCATCAAACCATGGCCATTTAGAGGATGGGCATTGGATTTGATAGGAGAAATAAATCCTGCTTCGTCTAAAGGACAGAAATATATCTTGGTAGGAATAGATTATTTTACCAAGTGGATCGAAGCTATACCATTAATAGTTGCTGATCAAGAGGCTATTATTGAGTTTATACAGAAGCACATTATCTATAGGTTCGGATTGCCAGAGAGCATAACCACAGACCAAGGTTCTGTGTTTACCGGTAGAAAGATGCAAGAATTTGCCCAAGAAATGGGGTTTAGATTACTAACATCAACGCCATATTATGCTCAAGCAAATGGTCAAGTCGAAGCAGCCAATAAAGTAATAATATGGTTAATCAAGAAACATATTGGTAAAAAGCCAAGGAACTGGCACAAAACTTTGGACCAAATACTATGGGCCTGTAGAACATCTCCTAAGGAAGCTACTAACACTACGCCTTTCCAACTCACATTTGGTCATGACGCAGTGCTGCCAGTAGAAATTCATCTACAATCAGTTCGAATTCAAAGCCAAAGCGAAATCCCGGCTGCATTATATTGGGAGATGATGATGAATGAATTAGTTTAGTTGGACGAAGTCAGATTACATGCATTGGAAATCTTGATGAGACAAAAAGAAAGAGTGGCCAGGACATATAACAAAAGAGTGAAGAAAAAAGCATTCATTATTAATGACTTAGTCTGGAAAGTCATATTGCCCATGGACAAGAAAAATAAAACACTAGGTAAATGGTCACCTCATTGGGAAGGACCCTTTCGAATATTAAAAGTATTCTCAAACAATGCATATGAAATCGAAGAGCTGATGGATGATAAGCGTATCCTAAAAGTTAATGGGAAATATTTAAAGAAATATAAGCCACGCCTGCAGGAGATTCGAATAGTAACAACGTAGCCAAAATATTATAAAAATGCCAAAATGGCAAGATGAGATGCCAAAATGGCGTTGTTCGAATATTACATATAAAAAACCAAATTGTAATCAAATAAACACTGAAATTTAGAAATAAGAATTATTCTTCAATCTGTTGAAGGTACTTCAAAAAGATTCAAGTCTCTGTTGAGCAAAACGTCTGGCTCCTTCCAAGGTTGCCACTTCTCCCTTGAGTTGTTCTGCAGTTTCCATTTCTGCAAGCCCCTGGTTGAGAAGCTCTTCGAATTGGTTACCAGCAGTATTGGTTTCGAAGGCTATTTGTTGTTCTTTAGCCTCTTTAACCTTCTGTTGAAGCTCTTGAATCTGCCTTTCCCAGAGAAGGATGGACTCAGCTCGAGCCTCATAATCAGTTTTTGCTTGCTTTAGATGCATAGCTTGATCCTCAGCTTCTTGAGAGAGTTTCGAAGCTTGTTCATAAGCAGCATCCATTACAGTGCGTTTCTATTGAACCTTTCTGGCAGCAGATTCATCTTGGAGAAGGTAACCAGTTACGTTGTCCAGCAAAGATTGAAGATCGAACAAGATAGTACTAACTGGCAAGGAGCAGGTAGCAAGGTTGACTTTTGTAAGCAACTCCTTCATAGTGTAGCAAGCAGTGCTATCTTGTTTGAGCACTTCGAATATATCCACATTAAGAATTGTTTTCCTGATCTTGTTAAGAAGTACAATTCTTTCATCTGTGGGAAGAGGATAGCTAGTCGAACTTGTGCCAGCCCTAGCAAGTGGAATGTTCCTTTGAGCCAGCTTCGCCTTCATGTACCCAATAGGGTCATTTCGTCTCAGGAGTGCAAGCTCCTCATCAGTCATTCGAGACAAAGACGGTTGAGGGAGTTCCACACGTAGGGGAGTCACGTCCAATTCGACTTCCATGGGTTTGTTTGTTGTGTCACCATCCCCTTCATTCGTTTCGTGCTCATTATCTTCTTCGTCGTCATCCAGGTCCACCACTTCGATGTCTTCTTTTTCGCTGCTATTTGCATTGGACTCTGTCCCAGCAGTCGAACCATCGTTGGCATCCTCCTCCTCAGACTCTTCTTCTGCAGATTCTTCGTTTCTTTGACCAGAATCAGCTTTCTCTCCTTCAACGTGAGTATCCTTTGGGTCCTCTTGAAGGGTTTCGAGAGGGGACTTTTGGAGAGAAGTTCTTTGTGAAGCCTCTGCAGATTCATGAAGTGGTGTTTCACTTGTCTCTTTTAGAGGAGGGGAAGTACTCTGATCATCCTGCTGCTCAGAAGCCCCAGCCAGAACCGCCATATTGGAGGAACCTTTATTCTGTACAAGGTTGTTGGAGTCTCCTTGAGGAGAGGAGTTGAGTGGAGCAGCAGCTTTTGATGGTGAGGTCGAAGTAGTGGAAGCTGGATTTAAGATATTCTGCAAAGAGCGAAAGAATATTAAAAGCATGCACCAAGGTAATGAGAAATTATTATTTTCCAAAAGTTTAAAGTTCAATTTACCTGTGGACTCTCGGAAGAGAGGTTGCTAGCTATGCGTTCCAACATTACGTTGGAGGTCGAAGATGGAATTTTGGATTTGGGTGAGGGAGCAGCATCCCTGGAATCAAGTCCAGAGACACTAGTTGGTACGGTACTTTTCGAAATATCCTTCTTCTGCTTCTTCTTCGAAGCAGTTGGTAAGTTTCCTCCAGCCTTGGGGTCTTCCCCAATGGTGTTTGATTTTCGCTTCTTTGGAGTGGTAGGCGGAAGTTTGTTGGTCTGAAAAGATTTAAACAAAGAGTTAGATGCAAATCATGAAACATTAGTGAATTCGAAACATCAAGGCTAAATAACTACCTGTGGAGTTGGAACACTGGTTGTTGTTGGTATTGTTGTTGTTGTTGTTGCAGCAATGGTTGTTGTTTCGGATGGAGTTACATTGTCAGTGGTTTCGATAGAGGCGTGAGAGGCGCTCCCTTCTTTCGACTTTGAAGCAGCTGTCTTTATCCTGATGGCTGAAAATCGAAACAATTAAGGCAAAAGTTAAAGATATGGAAAATGAAAAACGTTTGGGATTTTTCCCAAGCATTCGCACCCGTGCCTTGATCAGATTTAATCGACATGGCAGAAAGGTCATAGCGAAGATGTCCTGGGAAATCGTGGAGCCAGTATCGAGCCCATGTCACAGTCTCAGATGGCTTTGGTTTCTTTTGAAGATGTTTGAACATTTCTTTGCAAGTGAACCACCAAGGGTATGGAGGAAACCAAGGCAGAGCCAATTCTGAGGAAGGTAATCTAGGAAATTTAGGTGGATGCATTTCGAATGCCAACCTATACCTATCCTCAGGTGACAACCCTGAAGGAAGTTTTAACTTAGAAACTTTTTGTTTGAATTTTTCCTTCAAGGTCTCAGCCGCTTGATGCACAGTGGATTCCAAGTGTGTGGGATCATAAGTAGTTTCGAAATAATTTTGAAAAGCTTTAATCTCTTTGGCATGAGTGAACATACCTTTCTTGGATGGTACCTGCACATCGAAGGCATCAGTTAGTTTCTGCTGAATTATAAGAGTATCAAACATATAAGTCTGATAAAACTTTGTCCACCATTCCAGAAACCCCTTTGTTGTAAGATGGGTAGGTTCGAAAGTTATTAGCTCAAACTGGGCAAAGCCTTTGTATTGTTCTTGCTGTAATTTGGCTTCCCGTGCCTTGAAGGTTCGCCCAGAGGTAATGGCACTCTCAGTTTGAAATAAGGGTTCAGGAATTAGTTGGCATAAGCCAAACTGTCTCGAAACAAAATTTGGCTGGTAAGCGAAAAGGAAAATCTGATTCTTGGCAGGAGTTATTCTTGAAGAGATTAGTCTGGGTAGCAAAAAGGCTCTCCATACATCTTGAATCTCTTTGCTCTTGACAGCTTCTGAGAGAGCCATGGTGAACCATGAAGGTCCATGAGCCCTTGAAGCAAAAGGTGCCATGGTCTCTTCGAACTTATGCCTCTTGGAGAATATCATGATGTACTTTGAGAATAGGACTTTGAAGTCATCCTTATCATCATTTGGAGTTAATCTTCGCAGCCTAGTGCCTTCGATTATTCTATCCGTTATTTCAGGGTCTTGTTCAGCAATGGTGTTGGTAGTTGACAAGGAAGGTTCGAACATGGCATTTAGCCATAGCTGAAGTAACCAAAAAGGGCCAGCTAACAGGATATTCTTGGAGGTGTGAGATTTTAGGCTCGAAACAGCTGACCTTAGGCTCTCATAAAGATCAACTAGTAGTAATTCGCTCAAGCACACTCTCCGATTCTCGTGCAAATCCCTAGCTAGAGGAATAAACCTACTGGCTACCTGTAGGGATCTGCTGCAAAAGACATATCTTGACAGCCATAAGGTAAGGAAAGCAATGTGTTCTACATCAGACACACTGTCTCCTTCAGCATGGTAGTGGCTGATAAACTTTAAAAAACTTGCTAGTTTGACTTCGAAGTCGATTATGCTCGAATGTTCTTTGTTGTCAGGGATATATGTTTCTCCTACTGGGGATAGCCCAGTGATGGCCGCTATGTCAAAGAAGGTAGGGGTAATCATTCCACCAGGGAGATGGAAAGTGTTATAAGTACTGTCCCAAAAATATAGGGACGCGAATAACAATGGGTGGCTGTAAGTAAAACCTGGCTTCGACAGCTTAATCAAGTTGTAGATACCTAATTCTTCCCATTGCTGGGATTTCTTAGCTTCTACCTTATTGAACCAGTTTTGATAAGCAGTGTCGGAGGTGGGGCAAGATCGAAACGGTTTGAAATTACTCTTTACATAGTCTAATACAAAAGGGTCCTTAGGAGGAACAATTGGGTTTTCTACGGTGTTCGAGCCAGAAGATTCTATTGCCTTAGGGGCGTCCATTTTATTAAACAGGGGTTTGAAATTATAGCAAACTGGGAAAATTTTCCTGGTGTCTTTTAAAATTTCAAAAATTGTAAGAGGGCCCATTAAAGCTAACCTCTTGCCAGCAGCAGTGGTAGGAATAAGTACCTGGGATGCATAAAGCATTTCTTTCTCCTTTGAGATCATCTGGGGGACAAGAACAGATTGACCTTGGTGAGTGACAACCTTGCTTTCCATGGTAGTTCCTGCGGTCTTTCCTTTCTTTTTGGAAACCTTTTTTAGTTGGGATGAAGTAGAAGAAGACATTGTTGGAAGAATGTTGAAAGCTTAGGGTTTTCGGTGAGAAAATAAGGAGAAAAGATTCAGAATGTGGGAAGAAAAGAAAAAGACTAAGTTGATGGGTTTTTATAATGTGGAAGTTTAAGCATCCACTGAGTAAGGTTGTGATACGTGGTGATCATAGGTTGGTTTGATGAAGAGGTGGCGTAAAGTTAACATTGGTAATAGGCGTGATTAAAGATAATCATTGTTTTGTAACTGCACCATACTGTGAAATGGTTCAAGGCGGTTAAGGAATCTAAAAAGTGTTATGATTGACGTGACTGGAGTCAAATGCAATAAATGTTACGATGATTCGAAGGTCGCATCAAAATCTTGTGTATATGTTTAAAATAAGTATTTCTCAAAGGAATCGAAATACATATTTTGAAGGGGCATTTTGTTGGCTGAAGATTTTGATAGTATTATTAGAAGCAAAGTAAATGGAACGTTTCGATCGAAATGAAACAAAACGTCATGTTTCGAAATAGTAGAAGCAATGCTTCGAATAAGCATATCAGAGCTTGGAGCTTCGAGTGACAGTTATGAGAATATATCCAAAGAAGTCTCGAAATGACAACAAGGTTGTGTCTAAGAAGTGCGTTCGAAGCGAAGAAGTACCAAAACATTTGAAATTCAAATGCAAGCGGGATGTTCGAAATTTGAAATATGTGCGCTGGAGCATTCGAAGACACGTGGAAGCAAGAGAGAGGCATTGCTCTGCATGTTCTGAACGTGGCAGAATCTTATAGTAAGACCGTTATGGTCGAAGTAGTATAAATAGAAGTCTTAGCATTAGGATTTCGTGTGTCATATCTATTTGTACAAAATACCCAGTAAACATTCAAATTACCACATGGCTAGGGAAACGAATGCAAGAGCAATGTACGTATGATAACACCACATGTTTATGATTTAATGAAAACCCTTTATCATTTCCAGTACTTTCCTTATCTTTATGTCAATACCATTTACAAGTTTTTGCATCCAAAGTCTTTTTATTCGAAATCTTTTCACTGATGCTTTACATTTAAATGCTTTCTTTCCATTTCAACCACTTTACATTTCAGAAACTGTTATACATTTCATGCCTTTATCTTCAAGTTTTTATCCTTCGAACACCTTTTTTACTTAAAGCAATTTTACAGTTTTCTTGCATTAAACGCTTTCTTCACATTTCGAATCTTTTACATTAACTGTGTTTTTTACGTTTCGAAGTCATTTACTTGTCTTTTATGCAGTTTTTACATGTCTTTACAATTAACTTTTATTCATGCAATTTAGTTTCGCGCACATATATTTTGATTACACCTTTAGATCTTTAAGAGAGAAATCGAAATAAGCCAAACACCTACACAACATTCTAAATACCAACCATGAATACCTGTTCGATCATGAGAGTTATCCTAATGACCAACACGTCCTAGGATCAATCTAGTCGATCCTGCGAGTTACCAGAGGAATTGAATAACAGTCAGTAAGTTTATTCGATAGTTTGGAGGACTATCGGTTGTTTACCAGAAATCACTGTAAACACTACTACACTTACTTTATTGTCGTGTTGATTCTTAATTGGTCAATATTTTGTCCCGCACAAAATTGCATGTCTTACCGCAGTCCAATAAAACTTTCCCTTCAGCTTGAGTGGTACTTTTGCATCACATAAAACACCTGATGCATTTCTCCATTTCAACCGCCCAACTAGAATTCGATGGTTTACATCCCGTTCTATATCTCCATCATTTTATATTACGGACCCAAGATATTTAAACCGTGTAACTTGAGGGATAATATGATCTCCAACTTTAACCTCTAAGTTAGAAACACTTCTTCTTTTGTTGAACTTACATCCCATATACTCCGTCTTACTTCTGCTTAGGTGAAAACCATGTATTTCTAAAGCTCATCTCCAAGTTTCTAACCTCTCATTTAAATCCTCCTTCGAGTCTTCAAGGACTATGTCATCTGCAAAGTGCATGCATCTCAGTGTTAGCTCTTGGGTGTGTTCCGTGAATACATCTAAAATTAAGGTAAAAAGGTGGAGGTTTAGAGTTGAACCTTGATACCAACCAATTGTAATTGGAAAATCGTCCGTTTTTCCACCCTATGTCCGAACATTAGTTGATACCCTTTCATACATATTTTGGATAGCTCGAATATATGTAATACTAACTCATTTCTTCTCCAGGATTTTCCACAAAATCTCTCTAGACACCGTATCATATGTCTTCTCCAATTCAATAAAAATTAAGTGTAGGTCTTGCTGGTCCATACAATATTGCTCCATCACACACCGAAGTTTAGGCACTACTCATGCTACAATATGTTTAAATGAAACACAATTTATGTAGTTGGAGATATGAAAAGAAAAATATTAGAATGTTTTTCTCTTAGTATGTCAAATGGCTTGGCAATGAGGCAAGTAGGGACACGGTTTTCTTCACCGCAACTCTGCTTCAGACTTCAAGAAAACAGTTAATACCTATCTGTCCCCACAAATTCTGGGATGAGAATCCAGGTTTGATCATTTTTTCTATTCTAGTGATATTTAGAACTGTCATTCTATTCGAGTTTAATATTCTGAATTTGAGTTTCAACCTAAGCATTTATAAAAGAGTAATCAGAGTCACTTGAATTAGTAAAAATGTAAGTAAATAATTAAAAAATAAAATCATATTCATTTTAGAACAAATTTGTTGTGCTAAAGTGACACTTATTTTAATACTTAGGGGTAGTTCGTAATAGATGGACTGAGTATCAAATGAAATCTCATCGTGTGGTGATAAGGGTGTTTGCGGTGTGGTTTGGACGGTTTTAAAGCAAAAAATCATCCGAACTGGAAGAGAAAAAAACATGCGGTTCGATTTGGTTCGGTTGACTTTTAAAAATAAATCCGAACCAAACCAAACCAAACTAATGCGGTTTGGATTGGTTCGGTTGTTTCGGTTTTTTACAAAAATAATTATTATGTCATACATACAAATATATAGGAAAATATAATTTTATATTTAATTGTTCATACATTACCATAAAAAATTTATAATTGTCAAATAAATTTATAATTTGATACATAAAATTGCGTATTATAATTTTATTTAAATCTAAATAATGATATCAACAAGATTGCATTCTTAAATAAATATTATACAAAGAATATGATAAAATATATTTTGTGAAAATAGTATTTATAAATGAATAATATTTTATTTTTTATGATTTGTAAATTAAAATGAATATAATACAAAGTATGATAAAATATACACATAATACATGTTGATTTCTCTAAAGAATTATAGAAATATATATTGGTTAGTAAGATTTTATAACATAATGCGGTTCTGTTTGGTTTGGTTCGGTTTGTAAAATACAAACCGCAAACCGAACCGAACAATGCGGTTCCACGAGAAAATGACCCAAACACATCCGAACCAAATGCGATTTTTTGTGATTTCGATTTGGTTCGGTTTGATTTTGCGGTTTTTTATTAGGCCGGTTTAGTTTTGAACACCCCTATGTGATGATGCTTAGTCAAATTTGTGGTTACCATTAAATTGGTAGACCGAAGAAAGAAGTGAAGTCCAAGTCAAACTTAATGAACATCAAATTTGTGGTTGCCATTAAATTGGTAGACTCAAGAAAGAAGCCAGATCCAAGCATTTATACAACTCTATTAAACAAATAAAGAGTTCAAGAAAAAAGCCATTATCTGAATTTTGTGAACACTAAACAATGTCCAACAATAACGATAATCACACATTTCCAATTTCAGCTACTTTGTTCATTTTCTTGTTGCTAAATCTATGTCAAGAAACTTCAGGGCTAACACAATCTGAAGCCTTGTTAAAGTGGAAACAAAGTCTCCCTCAACAACCAATTCTTGATTCATGGATCATTAGCAACTCAACTTCAACTTCAACACAAACACCATGTTCATGGAGAGGTATCACTTGTGATTCAAAAGGAACTGTCACAGTGATAAACTTGGCATATACTGAACTTCAAGGTACTCTTCAACACTTAAACTTATCCGTTTTTCCAAACCTTCTTCGTCTTGATCTTCAAACAAACAATCTCTACGGTGTCATACCTGAAAACATCGGTGTTCTTTCAAGACTCCAGTTTCTTGATCTTTCTAACAATTATCTCAATGGAACTTTGCCTCTTTCTATATCCAATTTGACTCAAGTTTACGAGCTTGATGTTTCGAGAAACTATGTATCTGGTATATTAGACCCTCGTTTGTTTCCTGATAAGCCCACTTCTAAAACTGGGCTTATTGGCATTAGGAATCTTCTTTTTCAAGACACCCTCTTGGGTGGTCCATTACCGAACGAAATAGGGAACGTAAAAAACTTGACTTTACTAGCACTCGATGGAAACAAATTCTCTGGGCCTATTCCTTCATCTTTAGGAAACTGTCAACATTTAAGCATTCTTAGATTGAATGAAAACAATTTCACTGGACCAATTCCACCAAGTCTTGGCAAATTAACCAATCTAACTGATCTTAGGTTTTTCATCAACAAATTAAATGGTACCGTGCCACAAGAATTCGGAAACCTTTCTTCTTTGGTTATTTTACATCTTGCTCAAAACAATTTCATTGGTGAGTTACCACCACAAGTGTGCAAAAGTGGAAAACTTGTGAATTTTAGTGCAGCATATAACAATTTCACAGGTCCAATTCCAAGAAGTCTTAGAAATTGCCCTTCTTTGTATAGAGTTAGACTTGAATACAATGAGTTAACTGGTTATGCAGATCAAGATTTCGGAGTTTATCCGAATCTTACTTACATGGATTTCAGCTATAATAAGGTTGAAGGTGATTTATCTTCTAAGTGGGGATCTTGCAAAAACTTACAGTTACTTAATATGGCTGCTAATTCGGTGAAGGGTAACATTCCGACTGAGATTTTTGAGTTGAAACAATTACAAGTGCTTGATCTATCCTTTAACCAATTATTAGGAACTATTCCTTCACAAACTGGAAACTCTTTGAATTTGAATACTTTAAATTTGAGTGGAAATAGGCTTTCTGGTAAGATACCGATCGAAATTGGAGAGCTTTCTAATTTGCAACATTTAGACCTTTCGATGAACATGTTGTTGGGAGAAATTCCATCTCAGATAGGAGGTTGTTCCAATTTGCTGAATTTAAATTTGAGTAATAATCACTTGAATGGAACAATTCCATTCCAAATTGGAAAACTTGCATCTTTACAAGACTTTTTGGACTTGAGTTACAATTCAATTTCAGGGGAAATTCCTTCTAGTATTGGTATGCTTTCGAATTTGATAAGCTTGAACATCTCAAACAATAATTTATCAGGTTCTATTCCTGATGAAATTAGTGGAATGTTGAGTTTATCAAGTCTTAACCTCTCTTACAATAATTTAGAGGGTAGTGTTCCTAAAGGTGACAATGACATATTCAAAGTCAATTTTTCTCATGTTCTTGATTTCAGCAACAACCAAGGTCTATGTGGTGAATTCCAAGGTTTGAAACCTTGTTATGTATCACTAAATGAACCTACTGGTGATGGAAGTGACAAGAAAAAAGTTGTGATTCCAATTGTTGCTACTTTAGGAGGTGCCGTTTTTCTTTTATTGGTATTATTTGTTTGCATATTTTTCTTATGCTGTAAGAAAAAATCAAGAACTCCAAGGTTAAAAGAGTCTTCATTTAAGATAACAAATCCATTTTCAATTTTGTACTTTAATGGAAAAGTAGTATACAGCGACATAATGGAAGCTACCAACAATTTCGATGACAAGTATTGCATCGGTGAAGGAGCATTCGGGAATGTTTACAAAGCCGAAGTGAAAGGAGGTCAAATATTCGCAGTGAAAAAGTTGAAATGTGATGAAGAGAATTTAAACACTGAGAGAATAAAAACATATGAAAGTGAGGTTGAAGCTTTGACAGAAACAAGGCACAGAAACATTGTGAAGCTTTATGGATTTTGTTTTGCAGGGATGCACACCTTTTTGGTATATGAATATATGGATAAAGGGAGTTTAGCTGATATGTTGATGGATGATAAGAAAGCATTGGAACTTGATTGGTTTAAAAGGGTTAATATTGTTACAGGTGTTGCAAGTGCTCTCTCTTATATGCATCATGATTGTTCACCACTTCTGATTCATAGAGACATATCAAGCAAGAATATTTTGGTATCTTCAAATCATGAAGCTCATGTCTCAGATTTTGGTACTGCATTGTTTCTCAAGCCAAATTCACCTATATGGACATCTTTTGCTGGAACATATGGCTATGCTGCCCCAGGTGATGTTATCCTACTCTCCTATGTTTGAATATGAAAATGATATCTATTTGTCTGTTCCATCATATTAACACCATTGGAAAGATATTATTTGTCGTCTTGTTTGCAATTGACTAATTTTCACTATCCTTTTACTACTACAGAGCTTGCATACACAATGGCAGTGACAGAGAAATGCGATGTATTCAGCTTTGGTGTTTTAGCACTTGAGACTCTAACAGGAAAACATCCCGGTGATTTTGTTTCTTACATACAAACTTCTAATGATCAAAATATAGACTTCAAAGAGATTTTAGATCCTCGTCTCCCTTCTCCTCCAAATAATATTTTGAATGGATTGGCATTGGTTGGAAATTTAGCTGTTTCTTGTTTACACACAAATCCTCAATCTAGACCAACCATGAGAAGCATTGCCCAATTGCTAGAAATAGAGACATCAAAACTGTGTATAACTCTTGATTGATGTCTTTTGGTGTTTTTTTCCCATTTGATTTGTTATGTAGACACTTGTGTATCATACTACCTTAATATGTCATTTTTGTAAAGACCTGTAGTAATTCATGTGATGGAATCTCTAAGGTCGTACATGTACCTTGAATGTCTTGGATCATCATCTATTAGCTCTAAGACCTGTAAGAAGGTACCTCTTCAGTCTTTTTTTAAAAGTATGTGATCCCTCGAGATGAGTCGTGAATCTTCATACACCCGATGACCGTATATGCACCACGCATCCTAATTGTTGTTTTTTTATGTACGATGTGCATTTTGTTTCCCTTCCTTAAATAGTCAAGTTCATCAAAGCATATCATTTGAACTTATATCTTTAACCGTTTAATCACTATGTTTGACTTATCATTAGTTGCCTTTATGTTTGATCTAATGATCGACCTTATAGATGAAGGTGTGAAGAAAACGCAAGAAATGGGGGTTTGAATTGAGTTTTCCTTTCTTGAATAACTTTCGCTTCTAAGCATTTTTCGTTGAACAATGCTTCTGAATGTTACTTCTAAGTAATGTTTCTAATTAAGTTAAGAAAACGTAAACTCTAAAGCATAAGCAAAAGTAAAGAAACGCGATATATCCTGGTTCACTTGAGAAACCCCTAAGCTAGCCTAGTCCACCCTTCCAAGGTGATTTCGCCTCGAACTCAAGAACTTAATCCACTATAATCAAGCTGATTACAATCGCACGGGCAACCGCCAGTGATTAACATCCAATGACGTGTTCAGGGATCCAGACTGGATATAACGTTCATTGACCCATTAGAATCCGATTCACCATAATCTCCTACCAGGATTTACTTCCAATGATATCCATCAGTGATCTCACAAAGTTGACCTTCACTCAGTTTCCTTTGAGATATGACTACCATTGACCCAATAGAATCAACTACCAGGATTTTATCTACGATGACATCAGCCAAAGTCTTCTTGAGAATTCTGACTCAACCAAGTCTCTCAAGGAACCAGCAAACAACTGTTTGATTTACATTTGTTTACAATAATAATGCTTCTACACAAGTTGAATGTAAACAGAATTAAGTACATCAGAAGAACCTAATACACACTAAAAGATATTACTTTTTATTGTAGCTTCAATGTGTGGTCTTCTTTTCTTCAAGTAGCTTCTTCACGGACAACAACCCAAAGCACTTAAGTTGTTGAAGTCTTCTTCTTCATAAGCTTCCGAAAGATTTGTTGATCTTGATGTAGTAAAGAGAAGAACTTCTTCATATTGATTCACTTTAGAACATTCTGGACAACAACCCTTGTTCCATTTTCTTCTATGATCACTTTAGAGCACAACATTTGTGTTGTGGATTTGTAACTAGAGCTTTCATGATCATCTTCATTATCTTCTGCGACTTAGCAAACTTTGTGCAACATATGAAATTAAGCACATTGTGAATCAATGATTGCCTTGTAATCAGTATCAACATGATCGAAGAATCATTTTCATAATAGTTGATCTGGTTGTTGTTATAGTGGTTGATAGATTTTTGGTTGTGTTCCAATAATGACAGCTTTCCTTTTTAACATTGAACACCAACAACTTGTGTACCACCCCTTCTAAATAACCCGCGAATATATTAATTAAATCAGAGTAACATGGAAAACAGGGATGTCACAATCCAGGATAAATATAAAAACCTCAAATCTACAGTTATCATGCTTTACTGAAGGAATTATTAAGATAAATATTCAAATCAATATCATGTTCTACACAGCGGAAATGTCTCACAACCGGAATAACTTCACTTCATAAGTATTCCTAACATAAATTAAACAATAGAGTATAAAATAAAACTCATCATTCAAACGTTTCCCCCAGTGTTACAACCTATCAGAGCACGACACTGACACGCGAACTTAAAATAACATAGCTCTAGAGCCATCCTCACCAACTCCTGAGCTGCTAACTTTAATCTGAAATCATTAAAGTAAGGGTGAGATTTCTCATAATTAACATGCATTATAAGCTTCTCAATCAACAGTATATCACAAGCATATTATTTCACCCATTTTAGCATAACTCAGATTCAACACACAGTTTCAATCATACAAGTCATTATGCACAAATCAATAGTCAACCAAAGAATTGTAACACTGGAAGACATCCTAACATGTTATAATTCCATGCAAACACAAATGCAGACACTATGCATGTGGTACCAA
This sequence comes from Vicia faba, assembly GCA_948472305.1. Classification (NCBI taxonomy): domain Eukaryota; kingdom Viridiplantae; phylum Streptophyta; class Magnoliopsida; order Fabales; family Fabaceae; genus Vicia; species Vicia faba. Next base: position 1,602,916,870 of record OX451739.1, read on the forward strand.
CACGTGACCAAGTCACCCAACACTGATCCATCATCAACCGGATACAGTAATCATCGATTCGTCCATAACACTCGGACACGAATCCATCCGAAGCAATCATCGATTCGTCCATAACACTCGGACACGAATCCAGCTGATCCATCATCAATCGGATACAGCAATCCATCGATTCGTCCATAAACACCGGACACGAATCCAGCCGAAGCAATCATCGATTCGTCCATAACACTCGGACACGAATCCAGCTGATCCATCATCAATCGGATACAGCAATCCATCGATTCGTCCATTAACACCGGACACGAATCCAGCCTAACCACCCATCATCACCCGGGTATCGGTTAACGGCAATACAAGTCAAATTCCACACAATGGGAATTAACTTCACCAAAACAATGCATATGCATGCACATCACCAGCATGCAACATCAAATCAGTCTATGAAATACATCAATTTATCATAACTGAACCAAAACCAAAAGAAACATGATATCATTATTTATCATACACACATCAAACAGCATAAACATGCACTTCATCCACAAGGACCTGATACAATCAATTATCATGGATACCCCATTGCATATACACCAAATATGCACATAATAACAAACCGCATAATCGGAAAGTCAACATCAAATCAACGGAATATGATCACAACATAATTCCAAATAATGCCAAAACCAATATATCACATGATCACATCTCAATCATAATGGATAGCAGGCATAACACATAAGTATCAGTTCTCATTCACCAAATCAGAACAATTTACAAACAATTCTACATCATTATCAAAATACCAAGTTTACAAAAATCGGAAATTCGACTCTATTTAAAATAATTTTCATAAAATAATATTTTTCTTATTTTATAATATAGCATTTTAAATTTAAGAAATACTGCCGAAAACGGCACTCAAATCGGACTTACGGTTTGAAAGTTATGAATTTTCAAAGTTTAATATTTTTCAAAAAGTTACGTTTTTGGAAAATGTACTGGAACCCGGTTCCTACCTATACAGGAACCGGTTCCTGCGACCAATTTTGCCAGTTTTTGTACGTTTACACAGTGGAACCCGGTTCCTCCCCGCTGGGAACCGGTTCCCACGACCTGCAGAGTCAAAATCTGCTATTTTGACAACATTATTTATTCTAATCCCATCCAATTCATACCCATACGAATTATAACATTTGGAACACCAAAATGCAACCAATACACATAAATACAACATCATAAATCATGTTTCCATCATTCCTGTTAATTATTCATCACATTAATGGTTCTAATTCTTATACTCTGACACAATTAGGGATAATCCCACAAACCTAGAATTCCAAAATCGAGATTCCTAACATGCTTAATCAATTCTATTGATCTCAAAATCTATAAGGCATATTAAATAATTGAAATCACCCCTTACCTCGCGATGATCCTTCGAATTCACGGCTTTTGGCTTTTTCCTCTCTTCTCTTCTCTTCTCCAATTTCACGTACAATGACTTTCTCCCAATAACCTTCTTTTTCTTTTCCTTTTATTATTTTCCAAATAATAGAAATAAATTAGTAATTATTTAGTAGAGCTTTTTACTTCACACACCTCTAATTCAACCTTACACCCCCCGGTCTTCCTTTTTAATTCCATAATTAATTCATCCATTTAATCCAAAATATTATTAATTAAGCCTTTAATTAATTTAATAATTAAATTCCTAATTATTTAACACTTGAATTAATTTGAGGTGTCACAACTCTCCCCTACTAAAAGAGTTTTCGTCCTCGAAAACATACCTTAGACGAACAGTTCGGGATACGAGTCCTTCATCTGGCTCTCCAGCTCCCAAGTGACATTCCCATCTGCTGGTCCTCCCCAAGCCACTCTTACCAACGCGATCTCCTTGCCTCGCAACTGTTTCAACTTCCGATCCTCAATTCTCGCAGGTACCGCTTCCACAGTCAAATTCTCTCGTACCTGTATATCGTCTACCTGAATCTCATGAGACGGATCAGAAATGTACTTCCTTAGCTGAGATACATGAAAAACATCATGCAAATTTGTAAGTGACGGCGGCAAAGCAATCTGATAAGCAACTTTCCCAACTCTCTTGGTAATCTGAAACGGACCAATAAAACGTGGAGTCAACTTCTTTGACTTCAAAGCTCGACCAATACCATTCATCGGAGTAACTCGCATAAAAACATGTTCTCCTTCGCTAAACTCAAGGTCTTTTCTCCTCTTATCGTGATAACTTTTTTGACGACTCTGAGAAGTCCTCATCTTCTCCTGAATCATCTTAATCTTTTCAGAAGTCTGTTGGACAATTTCCGGTCCAATCACAGCACTCTCTCCAGATTCATACCAACACAACGGTGTCCGACACCTCCTACCATACAATGCATCAAACGGAGCCATACCAATGCTCGAATGAAAACTATTGTTGTAGGTAAACTCAATCAATGGTAGATAACTATCCCAAGCTCCACCTTTCTCCAACACACAAGCTCTTAACAAATCTTCCAACGACTGAATCGTTCTCTCCGTCTGACCATCTGTCTGTGGATGATAAGCGAAACTCAAACGCAACTTAGTACCCGAAACTTCTTGCAATCCCGTCCAGAATTTAGATGTAAACCTCGGATCTTGATCCGACACAATACTAGAAGGAATACCGTGCAAACTCACAATCTTCTCAACATACAATTCTGCCAACCTTTCCATCGGATAATCCATTCTTATCGGAATAAAGTGAGCAGATTTCGTCAACCTATCAACAATAACCCAGATAGAATCACAATTCTTCGATGTCCTTGGCAAACCAGACACAAAATCCATAGAGATTCCATCCTATTTCCATTCCGGAACAAACAACGATTCCATCAATCCTGACGGTTTCTGATGCTTAATCTTCGACTTCTGACAAACCAAACAAGCATACACAAACTCAACAATTTCCTTTTTCATTCCCGGCCACCAAAACAAATTCTTCAAATCATGATACATTTTAGTAGCACCAGGATGAATACTCAATCCACTACGATGTCCTTCTTCCAAAATACTCTTCCTAATCTCTGCAACATCTGGAACACACACTATATTACCAAATCTCATAACACCATTCTCATCAATTCGGAACTCGCCTCCTTGACCTTGATTGATCAATGTCAATTTATCAACTAACCCAACATCAGACTTCTGTCCATTCCGAATTTCTTCCAGAATACCACTAGTCAGTTTCAACATACCCAATTTCACACTATTCGGAGTAGTTTCACATACCAAACTTAAATCTCTGAACTGCTCAACCAAATCTAACTCACGGACCATTAACATCGACATATGCAAGGACTTCCTACTCAAGGCATCCGCAATAATGTTTGCCTTACCAGGATGGTAATTCAAACCGAAATCATAATCCTTTAGAAATTCTAACCATCTCCTATGCCTCATATTCAACTCCTTCTGATCAAAGAGATACCTCATACTTTTGTGATCACTGAACACCTCAAACCGAGAACCATATAAATAATGCCTCTATAACTTCAAAACAAACACAACATCTGCCAACTCCAAATCATGAGTCGGATAATTCCCTTCATGTACTTTCAATTGTCTCGAAGCATAAGCCACCACCTGCTTATCTTGCATCAACACACCACCTAATCCCATTAATGATGCGTCACAATACACAACAAAAGACTTAGTCGGATTTGGCAAAATCAAGATCGGATCACTTGTCAACCTCCTCTTCAGCTCTTGAAATCCTTTCTCACATTCAACATCCCAAACAAACATATGACCCTTCCTGGTCAACTTAGTCAACGGTAACGCTAATTTGGAAAATCCTTCTATAAACTTCCTGTAATAACCTGCAAGACCCAGAAAACTACGGATCTCAGAAGCATTCTTCGGCGCTTCCCACTGAGATACTGCTTCTACCTTCGTAGGATCCACAACAATTCCATTCTTGAAAATTACATGGCCAAGAAAACTTACTTCACTTAACCAGAATTCACACTTGGACAACTTTGCATAAAGCTTCTTCTCTTTCAACAATTCCAACACAACTCTGAGATGTTCTGCATGCTCTTCATCGCTCTTCGAATAAATTAGAATATCATCAATGAACACCAACACAAACTTATCAAGATACGGATGAAATATCTTGTTCATATACTCCATGAAAACACCAAGTGCATTAGTAACTCCAAACGGCATAACAGAATACTCGTAATGTCCATACCTCGTTATAAATGCAGTTTTCTGAATATCTTTCGACTTCACACGAATCTGATGATATCCAGATCTCAGATCAATCTTACTAAATACACAAGCTCTAACTAGTTGATCCATCAAATCATCGATCCTCGGGAAAGGATACCGATTCTTGATTGTAACTTTATTCAGCTGTCTGTAATCAACACATAATCTCATTGAACCTTCTTTCTTCTTAACTAACAACACCGGAGCACCCCACGGTGAAACACTCGGACGAATAAACTTCTTCTCAAACAAATTCTCAAGTTGACTCTTCAACTTTCTCAATCTAGAAGAAGACCTCTTATAGGCATCCTCGAATTCGAACTAGTTCTAGTAACAAAACCCATTAAGACTTCACCTTGCACTCTCACACCGTTCCACTTACTTCATCACGGAACACTTCATAAAAAAATTACATCCAATAGGTCACATGCCTTTATCTTGCTCTCGCCGAGATCTAAATCTCTCGTTACGCAAACCATAACGCTTCTCTTCTTGCCGACTCAACTAATTTCACACACTGTAAAGCTGGCACAATAAGTACATCCCATCCAACGCGATCCCGACTACTATCAACAAGAGATTAAGGGTGATCAGTTCCTCAATTTGTCAATAGATAGTCAACAATCATGAGGTGGCATCAACCATCGTTACCCAACCACAACAGCATCTTCAATCTTACCCTTCAAGCTACTTAAACATAACCATGCTTGAAGCATCAACTGCTCGACAATACATACATCTTACAATCGGCGGTATACTGAACCAACCTCTTGCACAAAACTTCAGAGAAGAAACTTCTCCCCCACTTATTTCACACGTACATCTGCAGACAACGAAAAGGAAACAATCAAGTACCGACAGTGTTTCACACACATGTCGCATACCAAAAGGGAGTAAACACATAAACAACCTGGCCGATAGACCAACCAGGCTCTGATACCACTATTGTACCACCCCTTCTAAATAACCCGCGAATATATTAATTAAATCAGAGTAACATGGAAAACAGGGATGTCACAATCCAGGATAAATATAAAAATCTCAAATCTACAGTTATCATGCTTTACTGAAGGAATTATTAAGATAAATATTCAAATCAATATCATGTTCTACACAGCGGAAATGTCTCACAACCGGAATAACTTCACTTCATAAGTATTCCCAACATAAATTAAACAATAGAGTATAAAATAAAACTCATCATTCAAACGTTTCCCCCAGTGTTACAACCTATCAGAGCACGACACTGACACGCAGACTTAAAATAACATAGCTCTAGAGCTATCCTCACCAACTCCTGAGCTGCTAACTTTAATCTGAAATCATTAAAGTAAGGGTGAGATTTCTCATGATTAACATGCATTATAAGCTTCTCAATCAACAGTATATCACAAGCATATTATTTCACCCATTTTAGCATAACTCAGATTCAACACACAGTTTCAATCATACAAGTCATTATGCACAAATCAATAGTCAACCAAAGAATTGTAACACTGGAAGACATCCTAACATGTTACAATTCCATGCAAACACAAATGCAGACACTATGCATGTGGTACCAACACGTGACCAAGTCACCCAACACCGATCCATCATCAACCGGATACAGTAACCATCGATTCGTCCATAACACTCGGACACGAATCCAGCCGAAGCAATCATCGATTCGTCCATAACACTCGGACACGAATCCAGCTAATCTATCATCAATCGGATACAGCAATCTATCGATTCGTCCATAAACACCGGACACGAATCCAGCCGTGTTGTACCCCAAATTTTGACCTAAGATACCATCTCCCATCTGCATCATTACATTACAAGTGTTTTGATCCGTTGATTTTAAAAATTCATAACCTTTTCAGGCCGAGAGCTATTTATTTTGAACACTAAATTATTTAATCGATTCATGCTAAAACAATGTTTATTAATTATTTATTATCTTAAATTTAAATAATTGGAATTTATTTTCAATTATTATATAATTTAAAGATGTATAGATAATAAAATAAATATTAGAAAAGAGGCGTATTAATCGTGCAGACAGTGTTTATTTATTATTCACTATCTTAAATTTAAATAACTGGAATTTAGTCTCAGTTATTACATAATTTAAAGATTTATGAATAATATAATAAATATTTGAAAAAGTTCATTAATTGGTCAATAATGATTATTTAATCATTTATCATTCTAAGTTAAATAATTGAAATTCTATTTTAATTATTATAATTTAGAAAGTTATGAATAATTAATTAAATAGTTGAAACTATTAATTGATCAATGATATTATTTATTTATTTGTTTATTATTCTGAATTTAGGTAATTGAAATTTATTTTCAATTATTGTACGATTTAAAGAATTATAAACAATAAAGTAAATAATTAGAGAGAAAGAGGAAATTAATTGGCAAATATTGGAAATTTTATTCATTTTTTTTCTAATTGTACAATTATTGTGTAAATATTGTATTTATTACAACAAATTTACAATAATAATTTTACAAAGTTAAAATGAAATAAAAATTAATCTAATGTTTCCTAACTCTAAATCTTCTAATCCAATGCCTTTTTGTCGGCTCACTTGATTTCACCTGCAAAACGATTAAAAGAAAATTAGAATTGAACAAATAATTAAAAGCAAAAATTATTTTATGTTCATCATTAAAAGCAACGGTTGGAATCAGTTTACCCTTTTTTGCAAATCACGGGATTTCTCCCGGTTCACAAAAAAGGGAGGAATTTTTTATTTCATAAATGAATGCACAATTGTGAAGCATGCACAAAATTCATTTTCATTTTTAAACTGCATAGTTAAAAAAGTCCATTGCATTTTTCAAAGTCCCATGCATATTTCAAATATACACAGCATATGCAAGCACCAACAAGCCAACGTAAACCTACATGCAGCCACATAGTAGAAGCCAAAACAATAGGCTCTACTGTTACATTGGAAGTCAAAGAAAGATGCAGTTCAAAACAATTTTTGCAAGCAATAATATTTCCTCATTCATCATATTCCAGCTCTGTTACAATTTCAAAAAATAAAGCAGTACATCATTTAAATGTCAAAATGGTACTTATGAGAGAGAAGAGAGATAGAAGTGTGGTTTTGCAGGTTTTGGTTTAGGCAGGAAGAGATACAAGACAAACTGCAGTAACACAGTCAGTAGGAAGTGAAAACATGAAATAGGAATAGAGACTAACCATATGGAGCAGTAAGGGTGCAGAAGTAAAGAAATATTAAAAATATACCAAAGCCCTCAACGTAAACCTGAAGGAAGAGAAAACTATTATAACATCACAAAATCACTACACACACATTCCTCATCAATCTATCTCCAAACTATCAAAAAGCAAAAGCTTTTTTCTAAAGCCCTCCAAAAACCTGTTACTGCATAAACCTGCAATCTGCAATAGAACCACTGGAGAACCAAAACCATAACATGGCCTAAACCATCCAACTACATCATCAAAAACCTCAACCATTTGATACACCAAAAAAAAAAACCACAGCCTACTGTCAAACGCAAAACCCACGTAAATCAAACAATATGGCCTAAACCTCAAAAAACCTGATTGAGCCATCAAACCAATATCACATAAGAACCATAGCCTACTGCATTTCAAAAACCAGTAGAATCCTAAGCCAACAAACACCATCACCATCTCAAACCAGCAAAGCATAAACCATTGAAACCATGTCAAAACTTGTCATGGCCTAAAACTAGTAAAAAACCAGTAAATTCAAGGCCACACCTACTGCATTACCATCATCAAAACCACATATCAAAACCTTTATGGCCTAAAACCTTTCCTACTGTATCAAAACATTTCAAAACCCAGCATGAACACCATAACCACAATGCAACTCACATGAAATTGTCCAAACTAGAAAGGCCTCAGAACTTGTCATCATAGGCTATCATAAGGCAACAGTAACAAAGCATACAGAAGTGAGAACGAAGGAAGAAGCTAGTCAAAAAAGTATTTTTCAACAGTAGCAGTATCAAAGTCAGAAAGAAGAAGAAGGCAAGCTAGTCAAATTTCATTTCAGCAAAAGCATCAAGGTAACATTAACATACACGGTAACAGGCAAGAAGAGAAGAAACAGAGTACCAGGATACCAAGCCAAGCCAACTCACACGTCTGTCCTTCCTTGCCGTGGCCTCCGTCGCACCCAACTGCTCCTCCTCCGTCTCCGCCTCTAGGTAACGATTTCCTTTTTCCCTTTTACTTTCATAACCCCTCACACAAACAATAAAACGAAATCATAATCAAGCAGAAAGAACATGAACATGCATTTACAATGAACCCTAAAACGAGTTTGTACCTTAGAATTTGTCGCCCCTTTAACGCGTGGCTGGAGGGAAGAGGACAGTGGGAGCTGGTGGCCATAGACAGGAGGAGATTTCAGTAGCGATTGAAGAGAATAACACGCGAGGACGAAGAGGACGATCGGAGAAGAAGACGAACGAGAGATTGAGCGCCGTTTCGGCCAAAACCTTAACCCTAATTGGATTTCCCTAACTTTGTTTAACCCCTAAAAGAAACAAATTAAACCTAAGTGCCCTAAAGCCCAACGAATTTGTTTGCACACCCCCCCCCCGTTTCTGCCTTCTTCTTAATCAGATTTGGGCTCTCCCTCAAAACTCTCTAGCCCATTTGGTTTGTTATCTTACTTCTTTTTAATTTTTGACCCTTTTTTCTTTTTATTTGATTTCTTTAGCCCTTTAGAATTTTATTAGTTTAATTTTTAATTATAAGTTTAATGGAGATAATTCACATCAAAACTTTTTTAAATAATTGAATCACTTTTATTAATTTAAAACTTTAGGTTTAAGTTAATAATTTTTAAATATCCTTTTTTAATTAGGTTTTAAGTTAATAACTTTTAAGTCTTACTTATTTAATAACTCTAAAAACAAAAAATAGAATTAAAAAGCTTTAAATAACATTTCTATCATAATGCTAAAATATATAAAAAATATAGAGACTTAAAACTAAAAAATATTTTATTCTCCTTTAATTAATTCCCATTTTTACTTTTATCCATTTTTAAAATACGTAAAAATTGAAAACTATTAAAAATACTTTCTTTTCATTAATACTAAACAAGAATCTAAAAAATGCATTATTCACATCATTTAGTCTATCATTTAACTATTGTTATTTAATCATTATCCGCATAATTTTTCTGTTTATTTATTTCATATTTATTTGTTTATTCCGTTTACGTTTAAATCCAAAGGAAAAACGATAAATTTGTTGACTTCATGTCCTCAAGTCTAATCGCGCGAATATTTGCATTTTCATTAAAACTTAGGATAATTTTCCTTCAAGTATTCAATCTTTTCAAAATTTATGCCCTTTAAGCAAAAACTTCGACGTTAGGTCGTCGTATCTTCAAAAACCCGTCTGTATCCCTTTTCGGCCAAAACGATTTATTTTAATCAAACGATCAATTTCAAATAAACAGATATTTCAAAAGGTTCCTATAGAGTACTATAGATGCATTGGGTGCTAATACCTTCCCATTGTATAACCAACCCCCGAACCATAAGATCTCTTTTTTTCAAAAACGCCTTGTATTTTCATTACTTTTAAAAAGTATTATTTACATTGCATATTTAGGGTTTTATTTCGCTCTTTTCCCTTTTCCTTTGGAAACAATAAAGCGCGGTGGCGACTCTTGCTTTTTTTGTGAGACGAATTAATCAATAATTCGATCTCCGATTTACCCCGCTACATTTTTTATCGCTATAGAATTGGCGACTCTGTTGGGGACAGATTGACCTCTTGCTGGTCCATCCCTAAGTGGGTTAAGCCTAATTTGTCTTATCTGTTTTACTATTACTTGATTTGCTTGATTATATGTTTAAATTGGGGTGTTTGGGTTTTTGCAAAGGACGAATCCTATACCCGGATTAAGTAACACTTAAGGAATAGGACGGGCGGTATAGTCATGTTGACTTTGAGGGAGTAATCCCGAAGAAGGAGGCATGAGATCCCCCACTCAATGGAAGGCCCTCTTGAACTTAATATTTGTTTACCGAGTAATCGGGAAGACATTATTATTTTCGACCTAGGAGCCCGAGAAGTTGAGGACCGTAGAACCCTAACCACTCTTGGCCTTTTTAGGAGTAGCGCGGAGACTATAACGGAGTAATTCGGAAGTAGTTGTTACACGATGCTACGCTCAGACGAGTTTCTCTTGAGAATATTGCTAATTATTGAGTAATCAAGACGTTGGTAATATCCGAAGGAGGAATGTAGACTCTGGGAACTCTTAGAACCTTGTCTTACAGGTGTGATTGGACCGATAGTATATACCTTTGGGTGGGCTTTACCCTCGACTCCATGCTAAACGTTGAACCTTTGAACCCCATGTTTGCAAGCTTGTGTGTGACTGTTGCATTATCATTCATTCATGCACTCATTAGCATCTTTGTAAATAAAAAAAAAACTTGTTTTTCAAGGAACTTCGGAATGATTTTTGCAAACATCTCTAGGTTATTATGGAACTTGGAAGGAGAAATACTCGAAGCTTTAGTTTCAAGGAGCCTGAGATTGAAGAACTGAAGAGTTTGATTCCAAAGATCGAGAGTCCGACGGATTTTTAGAAGAAATATGGGTCCATCGTACCGCTCTTGAAGCGCAAGATGAAGAAAGGCATCCTCAACACGTTGGTTCAATTCTATGATCCCTTGTACCGATGTTTCACCTTTCCGGATTATCAGTTGATGCCCACCTTAGAGGAGTACTCCTATATTCTTGGTTTGCCGATCGCCGACCGTGTTCCTTTTTCTGGATTAGAAGTGGAGCCCAAATCTCACGAGATAGCAACCATCACCCACTTAAAGAAGTCAGAGGTAGAGGAGAACATGACTACGAAAGGGGGAATCCGGGGTTTGCCGGCGCAATTTTTGTTGAAGAAAGCTCGTCATTTTGCTGAGACAAAGGATACTGTTGCCTTCGAAGACGTGTTCGCTCTACTCGCGTATGGTCTGTTCTTATTCCCTAACGTTGATAAGTTTGTGGATATCAACGCCATCAGAATTTTCCTGATTGGAAATCCGGTCCCTACGCTGCTAGGAGACACATACTACTCCATCCAACTTCGAAACTCTTATCAAGGAGGGATGATTATTTGCTGTGCACCGTTGCTGTATCAGTGGTATGTTTCGCACCTACCTGGGTCTGATGCTTTCTGGGATCTCGAGAAGGAACCGCGTTGGGCGCCAAAGATTATGGCTCTCACTCATTTCGATATTGACTGGTATAATCGAGTTTACCACGACGTGGAGATCATTGATAGCTGTGGTGCTTTTCCTAACGTGCCTCTTCTCGGTACGAGAGGTGGAATCAACTATAACCCTGTTCTCGCGCGCCGTCAGTTCCGGTACCCGATGAGAGATAAACCAAACAACATCCACGTGAGTGGTTTCTTTCTTCAGGAAGGACAAGATCATCAGGCAGCCAAGAGGGAGATCGAAGGAGCTTGGCGCTACATCCATAAAAAGGGGAGAGATATGCTGGGACATAGAGGTGCCGTTTCTTTGGAGCCTTACTTACAGTGGGTCCGTGCTAGGGCTTGTGCTCTCAAGATGCCCTATAAACTTGAGAAGCCTTTATTCCCTGCCATTGCACCATCATCTGTTGTTATCCCTACCGCGGATATAGGAGAATACCAAGGAAATCTGGCTAGGATGAAGTCCGAGAGGGATGCTTGGAAGGAAAAGTACCATATGTCTGAATATGAGAATCGAGTCCTGACTCGACAGTTAAAGGAAAAGGAGGAGTTGTTGCTTATTCAAGACGGCCGGTTCATTGATCACGATGAGAAGCTTCGTCAGAAGGACGCCTTGCTGAAGAAGTATGCGAGTGAAAGGAAGAGGAAGAGGGAAGGTTCGGTAAGCGTGGCTCTTGTTCCTAATCCGCAGGAGGAAGTCATTGATCGACTGATAGCTGAGAAGAAAGAGATGGAAGACTTTTATGAAGAGAAGATCAAGAAGCTCCAGTTACAGTTGGTGTTTGGTCTTTCATCTGAGGATTCCGAGTGACCTTTAGCTTTTAGTTTGTTTTATTGATGTCATTTTGTAAAACTATGTAAAAGGGCTTCATGCTCCAAAGTTGTAATTTATTGTTTTATTATGGGCTTCATGCTCCAAAGTTGTAATTTATTGCTTTATTTTAGATTTCATGTTGTAAAATTGTAATTTATCGCTATATTATGGATTTCATGTTTCGAAGTTGTAATTTATTGCTTTCATTATTGGATTTGTTATCCCAAAGTTGTAATTTACTGTTTTGATATTCCAAATTGTAAGTTGTAATTTATCGCTTTCGATTAATGGTTTGAGTTTTTGTTGTTCCAAATTCCTTTACCATTGATGTATGCAAAGTTATCAAAGTTCCTTGAAAAACTCTTAAAATGAGTCATCATTTGCATCGCACATCATGCATCATTCCACATTCCACTTCACATGTTTTCTAGAGTCTCATCCTTGTTCTTTTTCCACTCAAGGTTGTCAAGCTGTCTCACCGATACGACACTCGGGCCAATCGTTAGAGGAAAATGGAAGATTTGGAACAGGAAAATCATGAGCTTCGTGGGGAAGTTGCTACACTTCGTGTCGAGATGGAAAAGTTAACTGCGTTAGTGGAAAGTTTGGTGGATGTTCAGAATCAGCCATCGACTACATCTGCCGAGATTCAGACTTCAACTCCAGTGGTTTCCGAGATTGTCACCGTTCCTGCCTCCGTGACTCAAATCAACTCTCCGCTTCAACATCAGATGCCGAAAGGTTTTCCGTGGGGAATGCCTTACAATTTTGTGCCAGAGGGGTATCAGCCTGCCGTACAACCTTTGTTTCAACCTGCTTTGTCTTTTCCTCAGCCAGAGACAACTGTTATGCCGCCAGTATTTCCGTCTGTAACACCTTTTCCGCAACCGATTATGACGACCGTTGCTTCTGTGGTCCACCCCGTGCCATACTTGAATGAACCTACTTATTCTGTTGAGCCAGCCGAAAGTTTGGGTCTCTTTGATAGAATGGAAGAATTTCAGGATCAGTTCCAGGAAATGCAGAAGGAGCTTAGAGCATTGAAAGGGAAAGATTTGTTTGGGAAGAATACGCATGACCTTTGTTTGGTTCCGAATGTCAAGATTCCAGCAAAATTCAAAGTGCCAGACTTTGAGAGATATAAGGGTGATTCATGTCCTAGAAGTCATTTGACAATGTACGTGAGAAAGATGTCTACGTATTCCGATGATCATGACTTATTGATTCATTATTTTCAAGATAGTTTGACGGGTGCTGCTCTAAAGTGGTATATGGGTTTAGACCGTATTCGGATCCGCAACTTCAACGATCTTAGCGAAGCCTTTGTCCATCAGTACAAGTATAACGTTGAAATGGCGCCGGACAGAGATCAACTCTGGGCGATGTCACAGAGAGACCGGGAATCTTTTAAGGAGTACGCCCAGAGGTGGCGTGAAATCGCTGCTCAAATCTATCCACCTCTTGAGGAGAAAGAGATGACGAAAATATTTTTGAAGACTTTAGGTTCCTTTTACTATGAAAGAATGATAGCCAGCGCACCCAGTGACTTCACCGAAATGGTAAGCATGGGTATGCGGTTGGAGGAAGGGATTCGCGAGGGGCGTTTGGTTAAAGAAGGGAGTCCGTCTAGCAGTGCGAAGAAGTTTGGAAGTGTTTTCCCGAAAAGAAAAGAGCAGGATGTTAGCGCTTTGTTTCCAGGTAGACTTAGGAGAGGTTACTCTCACGTTGCGGCAGTCACTCTGGCTGTCCGCCCAGCTTTGATGACCCCAGCTCATCAAACTCCACCAACTCAACAACGGCCTTTTCAGCAGCAGCCTCGACAACAGGCTTATCCATTCAATAATCAGAACCGTTCACCCAGAAAACCGCAGTTCGATGCCATTCCTATGACTTACACTGAATTGTTCCCTGCTCTTATCAGAAAGAATCTCATCACGACAAAGCCTCCTCCTGTTGCACCGAACAACACTTCTCCGTGGTACAAGGCGGACCAGTTTTGTGAGTATCATCAAGGGTCGCCGGGGCACAACCTTGAGAATTGCTTTGCTCTGAAGGCGGACGTACAGAGATTAATTAAGAATGGTATCTTGTCTTTCAAGGATGTTAATCCAAATGTCAGAGATAATCCTTTGCCTCGACATGGGACAGCTTCAGTGAATATGGTGGAAGGTTGTCCGGGGAAGTTCCGAGTTTTTCAAGTTGAACATATAAGAGAGTCGTTGATCAGGTTACATCAGAGTTTGAGGATACTTGCCTTTGTGAGGCACCAACATGATTATGATGTTTGTGAATTTTGTTCAAGAGAGGATGATTGTCCTATTGTGAAGGAGGATATTCAGAAGTTGCTAGATCAGAGAGTTATCACTATTACCTATGACCGAAATCCGGAGGATGAAGTGAATGTTATCATGCCACAATTCAATTTGCCTGAATCAGTAGAGATTGCTTACGACAGTCAGACTGCACCTGTTGATCCTTTGATTATTTACCCACCTGGTCCTGTGCCTTACAACTCGGACCAAGCTGTACCGTATAAGTATAATGCCACAATGATTGAGAATGGGGTAGAAGTCCCTATACCAACGAGACCGTCTTTTGTTAACATTGCTGATGTGAGTAGAGTTACGAGAAGTGGACGTGTTTTTGCAGCAGTACCTTTGAAAAGACCGGAAGTTCAAGTTAGGAGGCCCATACCGGCGGAGATTCCAGTGAGAAATGTTGAACCAAGGGTTGAGATAGGCCGATCCAGTGAACCTATCCCTCACCCTGAGGATGATGAGATCCTGAAGCTTATCAAGAGAAGTGAATATAAGATCGTGGACCAACTTTTGCAAACACCTTCCAAGATTTCCTTGCTTGCCTTATTGAGATATTCTGGTGCCCATAGAGAAGCTTTGATGAAGGTCTTGGACCAGGCGTTCGTGGATCATGATGTGACGGTCGACCAGTTCGATGGAATTGTGGGAAATATAACTTCGTGTAACAATCTTGGTTTCAGTGATGAAGAACTCCCGGAGGAGGGGAGAAACCATAATATGGCTTTGCATATCTCAGTAAGTTGTGGAAATGATACCTTATCAAGTGTGTTGGTGGATACAGGTTCGTCGTTGAATGTGATGCCCAAGACTACGTTATCTCGGCTTTCATATCCAGGTGCTCCCATGAGACCCAGTGGGGTAATTGTTAAAGCGTTTGATGGTTCTAGGAAGACAGTCATTGGTGAAGTGGATCTTCCTATAGTGATTGGTCCCCATACTTTTCAAATCACTTTCCAAGTGATGGACATTCGTGCTGCCTACAGTTGTTTATTGGGTCGTCCCTGGATCCATGATGTCGGGGCAATCACCTCTACGCTCCATCAGAGACTAAAGTTTGTAAGGCATGGGAAGCTAGTGATGATTGGGGGGGAGCAAGCTATGGTGGTGAGCCATTTATCATCATTCTCTTTTATTGATGCGGACGAGGAGGTTGGAACCCAGTTCCAAGGTCTTTCTGTTGCTAAGAATACAGTGAGGAAGCAAGGGGCATCCATCTCTTCTTTTGAGGATGCGCGGCGAGTGGTGGAAAGTGGTTCGGCCGAAGGACGGGGCCAGGTGTTGACGTTACCTGAGAACAAGTCTGGGGAAGGTCTGGGTTTTCATCCAGTATCTGTAAGAGTCAAGAAAGAGGTGGTTGTTCGTCCGATTCAAGAGGTTTTCCGAAGTGCAGGGTTTGTACATCCTGAGGTTGATGCTATCATAGATGTTGATTCCGAGGAAGATTTGCCCGTTTTTGTGACGCCTAGATTGGCTTGCCAAAACTGGATAGCTGTTGATATTCTTGTGGTTATGCACATTTCCGAGTAATGTTTTGTTTATTTTCCTTTGAAAAAAAATTCGCTCTGCCCAAGGCGAAACGTATTTTGTGTCGGGCTATGAAAAATAATTCCTTTTGCTCTGCCCAAGGCAAAAGAGAAATGTCTGGGCTCTTTGTTTCAAGTATTTCCCTTTAATGAATAAAAATGTTATTATGTCCACTACTGTTTTATTTTTCACTTTTTCGGGGAAATAGTAATGAAAATTAATTAATAACCTTTTGTTTTATTTGCACAAATCGATTTCTAAAATAAAGCATAATCATATGTGCAGATTAATCCATGACTTAACCATCGAAAACAATGATCCTATGCCCTCTCCCAACTTTGAATTCCCTGTGTTCAGAGCCGAAGAAGAGGAGGATGAAGAGATTCCTGTTGAGATTTCCCGTTTGCTCGAGCATGATGAGAAGATTATTCAACCATTTGAAGAACCTGTGGAGTTGGCCAATTTGGGTGATGAAGAGGTTAGAAAGGAAGTCAAAGTCGGAGCATTGCTTATCCCGGAAGTTAAAGAGAAAATGTTGGAGCTTCTCAAAGAGTATGTTGACGTGTTTGCTTGGTCCTACCAAGATATTCCAGGTTTGGACAATGACATTGTGGAGCATCGTTTACCGTTGAGACCTGAATGTCCACCGATCAAGCAGAAGTTGAGAAGGACTCGTCCCGATATGGCAGACAAGATCAAAGAGGAGGTTCAGAAACAGATTAACGCAGGTTTCCTTGTTACGTCGGTTTATCCTCAGTGGTTAGCCAACATAGTGCCTGTTGCAAAGAAAGATGGCAAAGTTCGGATGTGTGTAGACTACAGGGATCTGAATAGAGCTAGTCCGAAGGATGACTTCCCATTACCTCATATTGACGTATTGGTCGACAGTACTGCCAAGTTCAAAGTCTTTTCTTTCATGGATGGTTTCTCTGGTTACAATCAAATCAAGATGGCACCGGAAGATTTGGAGAAGACCGCTTTCATTACACCTTGGGGAACTTTCTGTTATCGGGTTATGCCGTTTGGTTTGAGGAATGCTGGTGCAACATACCAAAGGGCCATGACTGCTTTGTTCCATGACATGATGCATAAGGAGATCGAAGTGTATGTGGATGATATGATTGCCAAATCACAGACTGAGGAGGATCATTTGGAACATTTGTTGAAGTTATTCCAGCGTTTGAGGAAGTACAAACTCCGTCTGAATCCCAACAAGTGCACTTTTGGTGTTCGTTCTGGAAGACTTCTGGGTTTCATTGTCAGTCAGAAAGGTATCGAAGTAGATCCTGATAAAGTCAAAGCTATTCGGGAAATGCCCGCACCCAAGACGGAAAAACAAGTAAGAGGATTCCTCGGGAGATTGAACTATATCTCTAGATTTATATCTCATATGATTGCTACCTGTGGGCCGATTTTCAAGCTTCTCCGAAAGAACCAAGGATGTGTGTGGACAGAAGATTGTCAGAGAGCTTTTGATAGCATCAAAGAATATTTGCTTGAACCTCCCATTTTGATTCCTCCAGTGGAAGGGAGACCTTTGATTATGTACCTGACTATATTGGAAGATTCCATGGGATGTGTGCTTGGTCAACAAGATGAGACTGGAAGAAAGGAACATGCTGTATATTATTTGAGTAAGAAATTCACAGACTGTGAGTCTCGGTACTCATTGCTTGAGAAAACCTGTTGTGCTTTAGCTTGGGCTGCTCGCCGTCTGCGCCAGTATATGATTAATCACACTACTTGGTTGATCTCCAAAATGGACCCGATCAAGTATATCTTTGAGAAGCCCGCCTTATCTGGAAGAATAGCCCGTTGGCAGATGTTGTTATCTGAATATGACATTGAGTATCACACTCAGAAAGCAATCAAAGGGAGTATTTTAGCCGATCATTTGGCTCACCAACTAATTGACGATTATCAATCCATCAAGTTTGATTTCCCAGATGAAGATGTTATGTACTTGAAAGCTAAAGATTGCGAAGAGCCGTTACCTGAAGAAGGACCTGATCCTGAATCCCGTTGGGGTTTAATATTTGACGGAGCTGTGAATTCCTATGGAAATGGAATTGGGGCAATCATCGTCACCCCCCGAGGTACTCATATCCCGTTCACGGCAAGACTGAAGTTTGACTGCACGAACAACATGGCGGAATATGAGGCATGTATTATGGGTCTCGAAGAAGCTGTGGATCTAAGGATTAAGATTCTTGATATTTACGGAGATTCAGCATTGGTGATTAATCAAATCAAAGGAGAATGAGAGACTCGTCATCCTGGTTTGATCCCTTACAGAGACTACGCTAGAAGGTTGTTAACCTTCTTCAACAAAGTGGAATTACATCATATCCCTAGAGATGGGAACCAGATGGCTGATGCTTTAGCTACTTTGTCTTCCATGTTTTAAGTGAATGGTTGGAACGACGTGCCTACGATCAGAGTTATGCGCCTTGATAGACCTGCTCATATGTTCTCAGTAGAAGAGGTTACCGACGACAAACCGTGGTTCTATGACATTAAACATGTTCTTCAAACTCAAGAGTACCCGCCTGGGGCATCCAATAAAGATAGAAAGACGTTGAGAAGATTAGCAAGTAGTTTCTTTCTCAATGAAGAAGTTTTGTATAAGAGGAATTATGACATGGTCTTGCTCAGATGTGTAGACAGACGTGAAGCAGACATGCTGATGCAAGAAGTACACGAAGGATCCTTTGGCACTCATGCCAATGGACATGCAATGGCTAGAAAGATGTTGAGAGCTGGTTACTATTGGATGACAATGGAATCTGATTGCTGCAAGTATGTGAAGAAATGTCATAAATGCCAGATTTATGCGGACAAGATGCATGTGCCACCGACCCTCCTCAATGTTATATCTTCACCTTGGCCTTTCTCTATGTGGGGCATTGATATGATTGGGATGATTGAACCCAAAGCTTCAAATGGTCATCGTTTCATCTTGGTAGCGATCGATTATTTTACTAAGTGGGTGGAAGCAGCATCTTATGCTAATGTAACCAGACAAGTGGTAGTCAGATTTATCAAGAATCAGATCATTTGTCGATACGGTATCCCGAGCAAGATCATCACTGATAATGGTTCGAATTTGAATAACAAGATGATGAGAGAGCTTTGTGAAGAGTTCAAGATCGAACACCATAATTCTTCTCCTTACAGACCGAAGATGAATGGGGCTGTTGAAGCTGCTAACAAGAACATCAAGAAGATTGTCCAGAAGATGGTGGTAACTTATAAGGATTGGCATGAAATGCTTCCGTTTTCCCTGCACGGGTACCGTACTTCAGTTCGAACTTCAACAGGCGTGACCCCATTTTCCCTAGTTTATGGTATGGAAGCAGTACCCCCCGTGGAGGTTGAGATTCCGTCTCTGAGAGTGTTGATGGAAGCTAAACTTTCTGAGGCTGAATGGTGTCAAAGTAGATATGATCAATTGAATTTAATCGAAGAGAAGAGATTGACAGCTTTGTGTCACGGTCAATTGTATCAGCAGAGAATGAAGAAGGCTTTTGATAAGAAGGTTCGACCGCGCGAGTTCAGAGAAGGTGACCTTGTGCTCAAGAAGATATTATCTTTCCAACCTGATTCTAGGGGCAAGTGGGCTCCGAATTATGAAGGACCGTATGTCGTTAAGAAAGTTTTCTCTGGAGGTGCCTTGATTCTCACCAATATGGACGGTGAAGAACTCCCGCGTCCCTTGAACGCTGATGCAGTCAAGAAGTACTTCGCTTAGGCAAGCTTTTGGGCATCCCGGCTATGGCATTTGAGCATATTTTGGAATTCAAAGTTGTTAGGGAGAATAGTGATCATTGTTTTTGTGAAACCTTTTATTTCATGTACTATTTCCCAAACTTTTGTAAACTGTTGGAGGCGCATTGTTAGCAAACCACCAGCTTATTAATGAAATTTGAGCATTACCTTTCGTGGGCAAAATTTTAATTTTTACGGC
Organism: Vicia faba; assembly: GCA_948472305.1. NCBI lineage: Eukaryota > Viridiplantae > Streptophyta > Magnoliopsida > Fabales > Fabaceae > Vicia > Vicia faba. Next base: position 1,602,937,009 of record OX451739.1, read on the forward strand.
AATATTTGAAACAAAGTATTTAAAATATTCTTATTTCTAAAATGTGTCGCGAATAACGAAAGGAATATTAACAGTCGTTCCGAAGATGGTCAAGCCATGAAATGCAAAACAGTACAATAATTTATACTTGCATGATGAACTTGTTTTCTTTCAAAATCGTCATGAAGTGTTGGCTGTGTGCGCGCTTGGTTATAGTGGTGCTAAGTTGGTGACTCCCTAGTTGTTCCAGTTAAGTGTTGTTTTAGCTACCTTTGTTTGGGAGATTTTGAAGTGCGGTACACTTCGTCTCGTGTCAGTGGTTTATTGGTGTTAGAAGATTGGATTTGAATACTTTTCTCCTCAGAAGACTTGAGCCTTGTAGCGTTACGCTCCGACGTTGCTTTGTGTTTCCAGTTCCGGTTATCTTCCGTCTTTTCAAGATTGGCCGAGTATCTATTGTGCTGTGACATCTTATTATCTCCAAGATTTTTCACTTGTCTGTTTTGTCAGCATAACATTCATTTACTCATTTACACTCATATCAGCATGCATATCCACATTTGCCGTTGATTTTGGGTCGTACTTTGTTTATTCGAACAACGTACATATTTCTTTCCAAATAGAAGGTTAGCTTAGGCAGAAAATGTGCTTCCTTTCTAAATTCCCCAACTGAGCTAATCCTCGTGGATGATTTTTGATTCAGCTTACCTTGTCCATTTCTGGATAGGATGAATCCCCAATCGAATTACTTTCTCATTGGGTAGAGTCTTGTTTGACTGTCTTCTCTCTAGTTTATTCCTGGATGAAGTTGTTGCCTCTCGCATAGGCTATCTCTTTGATTTTCCCCAGTGAAGTCGCGACCTAGACGAATGGTGCATTTATTTTGCACATTTGAGTATGTGATCTCCTCGGGAAAGTTTGATTCATGTTTCTTTCTGAGGAAGATGTTATTCTCTGCCAGTGTCATCGCAATTTCCTTCATTATGATTTTGGGAAAACGACAAGCGGCAGCTCTTCACGAGCAACTTGTGCGTTATCATTATCTTCGGAAAACGACAAGCGGCAGCTCTTCACGAGCAACTTGTGCGTTATCATTATTTTTGGAAGACGGCAAGCGGCAGCTCTTCACGAGCAACTTGCGCGTTATTATGATTTTGGAAAAACGACAAGCGGCAGCTCTTCACGAGCAACTTGTGCGTTATCATTATCTTCGGAAAATGACAAGCGGCAGCTCTTCACGAGCAACTTGTGCGTTATCATTATTTTGGGAAGACGGCAAGCGGCAACTCTTCACGAGCAACTTGTGCATTATTATGATTTTGGAAAACGACAAGCAGCAGCTCTTCATGAGCAACTTGTACGTATTATTACATCGGAGAACGACAGGCGGCAGCTCTTCACGAGCAACTTGTGCGTTATTATTATCTTTTGGAAAGCGACAAGCAGCAGCTCTTCACGAGCTACTAGTGCGTTATCATCATTGGAAAACGACAAGCGGCAGCTCTTCACGAGCAACTTGTACTTTATTACTTTTCTGGAATACAGCAAGCGACAACTTCTTTATTTGAGCAGCTTGTGTGTTATTGGTATTTTCTTTGGACAACAGCAAGCGACAGCTTCTTTATTTGAGCAGCTTGTATGTTATTGGTATTTTCTTTGGACAACAGCAAGCGGCAACTTCTTTATTTGAGCAGCTTGTATGTTATTGGTATTTTCTTTGGACAACAGCAAGCGGCAGCCTCTTTATTTGAGCAACTTGTATGTTATTGGTATTTTCTTTGGAACAACTTGCGTATCTACAACCTTATTACTTCAGCATTAATTGGTGTATCTCCGAAAATCTCGCAGAGAAGCTTGTCATGAACTATTACCGTCAGAAGTCGGTAGTCTGTCGTTTGAAGTCGATAGCTCGTTTCCCCAGGTAGTGTATAGCCCACGTCTCTGTGACTTGTTGGTGTTCGATTCCTCCAACATTGTCCTGTTTCATATAACATCTTTCTCTGTGAATTCAATCACTGCATTCATATCAAACATGACGACGGCATCTTAGGACAAAATTTGCGTAATTATGTATTTAAGTACCTTCAATCTCGTCGAAACGAAGATTTCGATCTTCATATCTCCGGATAGAAGAAACTTAAATAGGGGCAGCTGTTGTACCCCAAATTTTGACCTAAGATACCATCTCCCATCTGCATCATTACATTACAAGTGTTTTGATCCGTTGATTTTAAAAATTCATAACCTTTTCAGGCCGAGAGCTATTTATTTTGAACACTAAATTATTTAATCGATTCATGCTAAAACAATGTTTATTAATTATTTATTATCTTAAATTTAAATAATTGGAATTTATTTTCAATTATTATATAATTTAAAGATGTATAGATAATAAAATAAATATTAGAAAAGAGGCGTATTAATCGTGCAGACAGTGTTTATTTATTATTCACTATCTTAAATTTAAATAACTGGAATTTAGTCTCAGTTATTACATAATTTAAAGATTTATGAATAATATAATAAATATTTGAAAAAGTTCATTAATTGGTCAATAATGATTATTTAATCATTTATCATTCTAAGTTAAATAATTGAAATTCTATTTTAATTATTATAATTTAGAAAGTTATGAATAATGAATTAAATAGTTGAAACAATTAATTGATCAATGATATTATTTATTTATTTGTTTATTATTCTGAATTTAGGTAATTGAAATTTATTTTCAATTATTGTACGATTTAAAGAATTATAAACAATAAAGTAAATAATTAGAGAGAAAGAGGAAATTAATTAGCAAATATTGGAAATTTTATTCATTTTTTTTCTAATTGTACAATTATTGTGTAAATATTATATTTATTACAACAAATTTACAATAATAATTTTACAAAGTTAAAATGAAATAAAAATTAATCTAATGTTTCCTAACTCTAAATCTTCTAATCCAATGCCTTTTTGTCGGCTCACTTGATTTCAACTGCAAAACGATTAAAAGAAAATTAGAATTGAACAAATAATTAAAAGCAAAAATTATTTTATGTTTATCATTAAAAGCAACGGCTGGAATCAGTTTACCCTTTTTTGCAAATCACGGGATTTCTCCCGGTTCACAAAAAAGGGAGGAATTTTTTATTTCATAAATGAATGCACAATTGTGAAGCATGCACAAAATTCATTTTCATTTTTAAACTGCATAGTTAAAAAAGTCCATTGCATTTTTCAAAGTCCCATGCATATTTCAAATATACACAGCATATGCAAGCACCAACAAGCCAACGTAAACCTACATGCAGCCACAAAGTAGAAGCCAAAACAATAGGCTCTACTGTTACATTGAAAGTCAAAGAAAGATGCAGTTCAAAACAATTTTTGCAAGCAATAATATTTCCTCATTCATCATATTCCAGCTCTGTTACAATTTCAGAAAATAAAGCAGTACATCATTTAAATGTCAAAATGGTACTTATGAGAGAGAAGAGAAATAGAAGTGTGGTTTTGCAGGTTTTGGTTTAGGCAGGAAGAGATACAAGACAAACTGCAGTAACACAGTCAGTAGGAAGTGAAAACATGAAATAGGAATAGAGACAAACCATATGGAGCAGTAAGGGTGCAGAAGTAAAGAAATATTAAAAATATACCAAAGCCATCAACGTAAACCTGAAGGAAGAGAAAACTATTATAACATCACAAAATCACTACACACACATTCATCATCAATCTATCTCCAAACTATCAAAAAGCAAAAGCTTTTTTCTCAAGCCCTCCAAAAACCTGTTACTGCATAAACCTGCAATCTGCAATAGAACCACTGGAGAACCAAAACCATAACATGGCCTAAACCATTCAACTACATCATCAAAAACCTCAACCATTTTGATACACCAAAAAAACCACAGCCTACTGTCAAACGCAAAACCCACGTAAATCAAACAATATGGCCTAAACCTCAAAAAACCTGTTACTGCATAAACCTGCAATCTGCAATAGAACCACTGGAGAACCAAAACCATAACATGGCCTAAACCATTCAACTACATCATCAAAAACCTCAACCATTTGATACACCAAAAAAAAAACCATAGCCTATTGTCAAACGCAAAACCCACGTAAATCAAACAATATGGCCTAAACCTCAAAAAACCTGATTGAGCCATCAAACCAATATCACATAAGAACTATAGCCTACTGCATTTCAAAAACCAGTAGAATCCTAAGCCAACAAACACCATCACCATCTCAAACCAGCAAAGCATAAACCATTGAAACCATGTCAAAACTTGTCATGGCCTAAAACTAGTAAAAAACCAGTAAATTCAAGGCCACACCTACTGCATTACCATCATCAAAACCACATATCAAAACCTTTATGGCCTAAAACCTTTCCTACTGTATCAAAACATTTCAAAACCCAGCATGAACACCATAACCACAATGCAACTCACATGAAATTATCCAAACTAGAAAGGCCTCAGAACTTGTCATCATAGGCTATCATAAGGCAACAGTAACAAAGCATACAGAAGTGAGAACGAAGGAAGAAGCTAGTCAAAAAAGTATTTTTCAACAGTAGCAGTATCAAAGTCAGAAAGAAGAAGAAGGAAAGCTAGTCAAATTTCGTTTCTGCAAAAGCATCAAGGCAACATTAACATACACGGTAACAGGCAAGAAGAGAAGAAACAGAGTACCAGGATACCAAGCCAAGCCAACTCACGCGCCTCTCCTTCCTTGCCGTGGCCTCCGTCGCACCCAACTGCTCCTCCTCCGTCTCCGCCTCTAGGTAACGATTTCCTTTTTCCCTTTTACTTTCATAACCCCTCACACAAACAATAAAACGAAATCAGAATCAAGCAGAAAGAACATGAACATGCATTTACAATGAACCCTAAAACGAGTGATAAAACGAGTTTGTACCTTAGAATCCGTCGCCCCTTTAACGCGTGGCTGGAGGGAAGAGGACAGTGGGAGCTGGTGGCCATAGACAGGAGGAGATTTCAGTAGCGATTGAAGAGAATAACGCGCGAGGACGAAGAGGACGATCGGAGAAGAAGACGAACGAGAGAGTGAGCGCCGTTTCGGCCAAAACCTTAACCCTAATTGGATTTCCCTAACTTTGTTTAACCCCTAAAAGAAACAAATTAAACCTAAGTGCCCTAAAGCCCAACGAATTTGTTTGCACACCCCCCCCCCCCCCCCCCCCCCCCCCCCCCCCCCCCCGTTTCTGCCTTCTTCTTAATCAGATTTGGGCTCTCCCTCAAAACTCTCTAGCCCATTTGGTTTGTTATCTTACTTCTTTTTAATTTTTGACCCTTTTTTCTTTTTATTTGATTTCTTTAGCCCTTTAGAATTTTATTAGTTTAATTTTTAATTATAAGTTTAATGGAGATAATTCACATCAAAACTTTTTTAAATAATTGAATCACTTTTATTAATTTAAAACTTTAGGTTTAAGTTAATTATTTTTAAATATCCTTTTTTAATTAGGTTTTAAGTTAATAACTTTTAAGTCTTACTTATTTAATAACTCTAAAAACAAAAAATAGAATTAAAAAGCTTTAAATAACATTTCTATCATAATGCTAAAATATATAAAAAATATAGAGACTTAAAACTAAAAAATATTTTATTCTCCTTTAATTAATTCCCATTTTTACTTTTATCCATTTTTAAAATACGTAAAAATTGAAAACTATTAAAAATACTTTCTTTTCATTAATACTAAACAAGAATCTAAAAAATGCATTATTCACATCATTTAGTCTATCATTTAACTATTGTTATTTAATCATTATCCGCATAATTTTTCTGTTTATTTATTTCATATTTATTTATTTATTCTGTTTACGTTTAAATCCAAAGGAAAAACGATAAATTTGTTGACTTCATGTCCTCAAGTCTAATCGCGCGAATATTTGCATTTTCATTAAAACTTAGGATAATTTTCCTTCAAATATTCAATCTTTTCAAAATTTATGCCCTTTAAGCAAAAACTTCGACGTTAGGTCGTCGTATCTTCAAAAACCCGTCCGTATCCCTTTTCGTCCAAAACGATTTATTTTAATCAAATGATCAATTTCAAATAAACAGATATTTCAAAAGGTTCCTATAGAGTACTATAGATGCATTGGGTGCTAAAACCTTCCCATTGTATAACCAACCCCCGAACCATAAGATCTCTTTTTTTCAAAAACGCCTTGTATTTTCATTACTTTTAAAAAGTATTATTTACATTGCATATTTAGGGTTTTATTTCGCTCTCTTCCCTTTTCCTTTGGAAACAATAAAGCGCGGTGACGACTCTTGCTTTTTTTTGTGAGACGAATTAATCAATAATTCGATCTCCGATTTACCCCGCTACATTTTTTATCGCTACAAGCCGAAGCAATCATCGATTCGTCCATAACACTCGGACACAAATCCAGCTGATCCATCATCAATCGGATACAGCAATCCATCGATTCGTCCATAAACACCGGACACGAATCTAGCCTAACCACCCATCATCACCCGGGTATCGGTTAACGGCAATACAAGTCAAATTCCACACAATGGGAATTAACTTCACCAAAACAATGCATATGCATGCACATCACCAGCATGCAACATCAAATCAGTCTATGAAATACATCAATTTATCATAACTGAACCAAAACCAAAAGAAACATGATATCATTATTTATCATACACACATCAAACAGCATAAACATGCACTTCATCCACAAGGACCTGATACAATCAATTATCATGGATACCCCATTGCATATACACCAAATATGCACATAATAACAAACCGCATAATCGGAAAGTCAACATCAAATCAACGGAATATGATCACAACATAATTCCAAATAATGCCAAAACCAATATATCACATGATCACATCTCAATCATAATGGATAGCAGGCACAACACATAAGTATCAGTTCTCATTCACCAAATCAGAACAATTTACAAACAATTCTACATCATTCTCAAAATACCAAGTTTACAAAAATCGGGAATTCGACTCTTTTTAAAATAATTTTCATAAAATAATATTTTTCTTATTTTATAAGATAGAATTTTAAATTTAAGAAATACTGCCGAAAACGGCACTCAAATCGGACTTACGGTTTGAAAGTTATGAATTTTCAAAGTTTAATATTTTTCAAAAAGTTACGTTTCTGGAAAATGTACTGGAACCCGGTTCCTACCTATACAGGAACCGGTTCCTGCGACCAATTTTGCCAGTTTTTGTACGTTTACACAGTGGAACCCGGTTCCTCCCCACTGGGAACCGGTTCCCACGACCTGCAGAGTCAAAATCTGCTATTTTGACAGCATTATTCATTCCAATCCCATCCAATTCATACCCATACGAATTATAACATTTGGAACACCAAAATGCAACCAATACACATCAATACAACATCATAAATCATGTTTCCATCATTCCTATTAATTATTCATCACATTAATGGTTCCAATTCCTATACTCTGACACAATTAGGGATAATCCCACAAACCTAGAATTCCAAAATTGAGATGCCTAACATGCTTAATCAATTCTATTGATCTCAAAATCTATAAGGCATATTAAATAATTGAAATCACCCCTTACCTCGCGATGATCCTTCGAATTCACGACTTTTGGCTTTTTCCTCTCTTCTCTTCTCTTCTCCAATTTCACGTACAATGACTTTCTCCCAATAACCTTCTTTTTCTTTTCCTTTTATTATTTTCCAAATAATAGAAATAAATTAGTAATTATTTAGTAGAGCTTTTTACTTCATACACCTCTAATTCAACCTTACACCCCCCGGTCTTCCTTTTTAATTCCATAATTAATTCATCCATTTAATCCAAAATATTATTAATTAAGCCTTTAATTAATTTAATAATTAAATTCCTAATCATTTAACACTTGAATTAATTTGGGGTGTCACAACTTGCGACTTGTAACTTGCAGCTATGAGAAACTAATGCCCATTAAACATATGATGCTTTTCTTATATAGCCAATTAAAATAGATTCGTTGGCTGTTTGAAAAAGAGTCGTTTCAAATAGTACTGCTACGTCTTTATCTCTTCCACAATTTAAGCTAGTGGAGAGGTAGTGGAATAAAGATTTTTCATACTGCGTACTATTGTATCATGTTAGCGTTATATTATTTCCTTCTGCACTTCAGAGGCTTCTACGAGTATGAGGTTAGAAGAGGGAACATAACATAAGGTCTTCAGAATTTTAAGTCTTCAGAGTCTTCAGAACTGCGTCTTCAGAGTCTTCAGAACTGCGTCTTCAGAGTCTTTAGCACTTGGTCGTGAGAACTCGTTGTAACGAATCTTGGATCAGAAGGGCTTCAAGTCTTCAGAGTCCTAAGAGCTGCGTCTTTAGAGTCTTCAGCACTTGGTCTTGAGAACTCGTTGTAGATAACCTTGGACCTTTAGAACTTCAAGTCTTCAGAATCTTCACATCTTCTGTCTTTAGAATCTTTAGCACTTGGTTCTTTAAGAATCATTGTCTTTAAAACATTGTTATTAAAAACACAAAGTCTTCAGCATCTGGACTTCAGTTAGGAACAATGTCTTCAGAACTTCTAACTTTGTCTTATTTGAAACAAGTTGTCTTTTAAAAATTAAGTTTTTAGCATCTGAACTTCAGTATAAACTTTGTCTTCAGATCTTCTAACTTTGTTTCTTTGGAACACACTGTCTTTTAGAAACATGAGTCTTCAACATCTGTACTTAAGTGACAACTTGTCTTCAGATCTTCTGACTGTTTCCTTAGAACACGTTGTCTTTTGAAGCTTGATTCTTCAGCATCTGGACATAAGTAGCAACTTCTGTCTTCAGATCTTCTGAGTGGTTTCTTTAGATAAATATCAGGGCTTACACTTTAGAGCCTTCTGGAGTGACTTGCTACTGTTCAACAGAACTTGTGTAGCGCAAAAGCGGAACTAATTATCTTCTAATGTCTTGGCCACGCCATCCATCAGAAGTAGAACCTACTTGTTAAGTACTCAACAATAACAAACATTAGTACAACACAATTGTTCACACAAACATAATCATTTGTTATCATCAAAACTTAGAGATAATATTGCAGAACCAAATCTTATTCTTACAATCTCCCCCTTTTTGATGATGACAAAACTATGTATTTTGATGACACAATTTTGTACATATAATCACAATCAGTGAAATTAGAAAGCTGAGGAATACTTATCCTTTTTATGATACTTCCTCTGAGTCAATGACTTGATGAAGATCGAGTATCCTGACTCTGAACCATTTGAGTAAAACTCCCCTGCTTCTGATAGATCAGATATCGAGATCTTTGAGAGTCTTGACTCTGGAATTTCATCACACAGTCTTCAACCTCTGATTTTCCTTGTTCTTCTGGAAGACATCTGCTTCATCTTTTGATTCTTTTTTTTTAATATCATATTCTCAGACATTTTATATCTTATGATACAAAAATCAAGATAACTTTAACTTTCAGAAAGTTCTCAAATTCTGAACAATATTGGATCTATCTGATTCTTGAACATATGTTTATAGAGTATACATCTTCGAATATATGAACAATCATTCTTTAAGAGATTAAACAGATTTCTTTCATTTTGACCTGTCTTAGAATGCCTAGTGAACTTGTTCAAAGTTCCTCGGTTAATTAACAAACTGACAAACACACGTCAGTGATAAATGCATATCATTTTATTATTATGATGAGTTTTTTCATTTCTTTAGGTTCATCAAAATTATTATACTTCTCCCCCTTTTTGACATCATCAAAAAGATAACTATTCATGACAGACATTAAAAGTTAACAGATGAAACAATAAGTGCTAATCAGAAATAGTTACATTGATGATATAATTAAAAAGATTACACAACAGATTTGTCGATAACAGAATTGAAATTTATTGAAACCACCGATCATCAAAAATCTCACACTCCTCTTGATGCAGAGCATCACTAGGACCATTAGGAATCCTTTGAAGGATTCTTACAATCTCATTTTGAATAGACACTCCTGACAGGATTCTTCCATAGGGAATGAAGGTTTTGTTCAAATTTCTAGAGGAAGTTATAGACCTTTTGAGATGATTGAGAATGACTTTAGGGAGATTAATCATAATTTGTTTGATCATACATAAAATTAGAGTCTTATCATCATTGGTTAAAACATTTTTGTTAGTTTCACGCGGACAAAGATTTGTCAGGATAAAGCGAAACCAGTCTTTAGCAATGGCCTTAAGACTCTCAGGATTAGTAGAGTCGAACTCAGAAGATGCTTGAAAGATGGAAATGACGTTACCATCAGAAATGCCATCGAGAGAGACATGACCAGTCGCGATACCCGCACATGGACAATTTATTATCTCAGCAATGCATTCGGCAGTGAAGAAAATATCCCAGCCATAGATGTTTGAAGAGATTGAGGTGCCACTGAGATTGACAGAGGCATTTTTCCAAAAGGTTTTTACAAGATTTGGATAAACAGGTCCTCTTAGTAAGGAAAAATAGTGATTCCAGTTTTAAGAGAGGATGTTGAGATGGAATTTCGGACTCGCACCGAAGAGTCTTGGATGTCTTTCAATGATAACTTTCAAGTGATCATCATTTTCATGAGAAGTTGTTGAAGTCATGATGAAAAATAGAGAGAGTGAAGTAGAAGGCAATAGTTATCAATTGTTAGAGATTACTTAATAGGAGAGGTAGAGGGCAGACATGGTGTATAAAAAGAAACGAGAAGATGTGACTTTACAAGAGAAATAATTTTCCTTATGTAAGGTAATCAATTTAGGGAGACTTAATAATAAATGACCGAGGAAGGTTAGGAGGCCAGCAATAACTCCTAAGATTCGATAAGAGAGAGAAATGAGTAACAATTGATATCTTTGAATCAGATTGTGAGTATCTAGAGTAGACTAGGACACATATATGTATAGGAAAAGAAAAAGGAAAAGTTGGTCTCATTTATGAGGACATACCAAGTTGTTCATAACTTTAAATAGCTATCTTCTAACGCGTGAATAAAGTAAATGTCAAAACATAAAAGGTATAAAACCTAACCTATGCTCTGGAGTCGCATGCGTGACTGTTTTATTTCAGACTTTGATGAATTTATAATGCCTGAATATTAAGAAAATAGCAACGATATTGTTACAAAATATAGGAATGTTACTCTTACTTATCTGGTAATCTTCCAGTTGATTCTTCATCCATAGCATCTGAGTACTGCATAGTGCTGCTGAAATATACTCTGCTTCTGATGTTCAAAGAGAAATTGTTTATAGCTTCTTGCTTGACCATGAGATTAAATTCTTGCCTAAAAAATGACAGTTTCCAGCATTACTCTTCCTCTCTAGCCGAGCGTAGTCTGCATCACAGAAACCATAAAGAGAACACTATGATGTTTTCTCATACATCAAGCCAAGGTTAGGGGTTCCTTTTAGATACCTTAGAACCCTCTTTAACAGCAGTTAAATGAGATTCCTTAGGATCAGATTGGAATCTAGCACAAGATGGACACTGAATAGAATATCAGGTCCAAATGCAGTCAGATACGGAAGAGATCCTATTATACCACGCTAGAGCTTCTGACATAACTTTCCATTTACCTCTTCTTTCCCCAGAATACATGTTGGATGCATTAGAGTCTTTTCTATAGTGCAGACTGTCATGTTGAATTTCTTCAGAAGTTCTTTGGTGTACTTACTTTGATGAATGTAAGTAGCCTCTAGTTTTTGATCAAACTGAATTCCCAGAAAGAACTTCAATTCCCCCATCATGCTCATTTCAAATTCAGCCTACATTAACTTAGAGAAATCCTCGCAGAGGGATGGATTAGCAGAACCAAAAATAATATCTTCAACATAAATTTGAATAATTAGAATATCATTTTTGAATATTTTGCAGAAGAGTGTAGTGTCAACCTTTCCTCTGGTAAAATTATTTTCTAAAAGACAATTACTCAATATTTCATACCAAGCTCTAGGAGCTTGTTTCAAGCCATAAAGAGATTTCTTTAGTTTAAAAAAAATCTGAATTCTCAGAGTTTTCAAAGCGATGAGGTTGTTGGACATACACTTCTTCTGAAATATAACCATTCAACAATGCACTTTTAACATCCATCTGATAAAAGATGATGTTATGATTTGCAGAAAAAGAAACTAACAACTGAATAAATTCTAACCTTATGACTGGTGCAAAGGTTTCTGTACAGTATATTCCTTCTTGTTGACTATAACCTTGTGCAATCAGTTGTGCATTGTTTCTGACAACTTCATCCTTCTCATTGAGCTTGTTTCTGAACACCCATTTGGTTCCAATGACATGGACACCTTTAGGTTTCTGAACAAGATCCCATACATCATTCTTTGAGAATTGGTTTAGTTCGTATTCCGTAGATAGAATCCAATCCTTATCTAGAAGGGCTTCCTTAATAGATGTAGGTTATATTAAGGAAACTTAACCATAAGCACTTCATCATAAGGTTTGAGTGATGATCTTGTTATGACTGAAGCATCTTTACTTCCAAGAATGAGATCTTTAGGATGAGAGGATGTGGTTCTATTCTTCCTTGGTTGAGGTTGATTATAAGGACTATCAACAACATCAGAAGAAGGAGCTTCTGATTCCATATTTCACTTATTGGAGTCTGATTATGAATTGAAAAATATCTCCATATTGATTCCTTTTATTCTTAGTTTTCTGATTTTAGAAGAATAACCTTATTCTGAACTCTAATATTCTAATATGAGAACTAGAATTAGTTTTCTATTCAGATGATTTCTTCATTCTTCTGTTTGGAATCACCCATCTGACTTCTTGAGAGAATCCTCAAAGTATAGATATTCTGATCTTTTATTATTAGAATCATCCATCTGCTTGTCAAGCTTTTTTTGAACATAAGCTTATTTTTCAGAAGGTCAATATTTAATGAAATTCTGAGAAGCTATGTGCTCGACATAAAGTTAACTATCATTGCCTATCGTCTTCTGAATTTTTGATTTCTTAAACAAATTTCAAAATTTGTTCTAATACAAATATCATCAAACTTTGACGATTTTGACTGACAATTTTGTTCTTGCAATGCTGAGCTAACTTGTTTAGAGTTAGTATTTGATCATACTTCATATGAATCAATGAGCGTTCTTTCCTCAACAATGTTTGGTCTTGTGCAAAGCCTCTTTCGACAGAATCAATGATTAGATCTTTTGCATAAGATCTTCTATCTGCTTGAACAGACGGTTTTATCATGAGGTTCTTTTGAATCATAAGACAACAATCTTTCTTCTTTTGAAAATATTCCTCATGATATCTTATGATAAAGTCAAGGGTGGACTAATACGTTTCTTGAAAACATCTCATACTTCTCAAGGAACTGTTATACCCCAATTTTCCCCTAAGATCCCTCATCAGATCATATACATCTCATGCATATCATTGGATCCGTGCTCGTGGGATCAAGGCATTTCATCAACACAACAAATATCTCATATTTTTTCAAAACATGCTGAGTTGTGAAAGATTTTGGTGTTTTCGGTAAATTTAAAGCAACACAAATTGGAAACAGTATTTCAACTGATTTGAGTTTAAAAATTTGTATTTTGGGGTTAGAGGTGATTGTTGTATTTTTCTTGAATTGAAAATATATGATTGTTGTATGATGAGAATTGATGAATTTTAGATGAATAATGATGTCATGATGTTGTTTGAGCAATGTAGTATTATAGGATGATTATAGGTGATGAATTGTCATGATTATATTAAGTTTTAGGGCTTAAGCGTGAATCCCGTAGTGAGATACAGAGAAGAAAACGCAGAACTATGCAAGAAGGATATCAGGCGCTGCTGTTTTAGAATAATAAATCAAATTGGAGATAGAGTTAGTCGTACTGTTCTTAGTTAGGTTGATATCAGGCTAAGAATTAAAATAGTAGGATTAGTAAAAAGTAGAAGTTCTGATGGTAGGAGCTATGTTGGTTAGAAGTTGCGTTGGATTATTAGAAATTAGAAGTTCTGATGGTAGAAGCTATGTTGGTTAGAAGTTGTGTTAGATTATTAGAAAGTAGAAGTTCTGATGGTAGAAGTTGTGTTGGTTAGAAGTTGCGTGGAATTATTAGAAAGTAGAAGTTCTGATGGTAGAAGCTGTGTTGGTTAGAGGTTATGTTGTCAGAATTTGTATTGGTCAGAAGTTGTGTTGGTCAGAAGTTGTGTTATCAGAAGTTTTATTATCAGAAGTTGGGTTGGTCAGAAGTTGTGTTGTCAGAAGTTATGTTGTCAGAAGTTGAGTTGGTCAGAAGTTGTGTTGTCAGAAGTTGTGTTATTAGAAGTTGTGTTGGTCAGAAGTTGTGTTGGTCAGAAGTTGTGTTGTCAGAAGTTGTATTGGTCAGAAGTGGTGTTGGACGTTATGTTGTTTTCATACAAAATGATGAAGGTTGGATGCTTAGAAGCTGTTGTTTGAACTATAACAGTAGGAATAGTGACGGTAATGACGTAAGAGTTACAGAATAACAGTATGAAGTACTGTGGAATTAATGTACAGTTGAGTTATTAGTGAGAAGTTATTAATGATATTGTGTGATGATTTATAATAAATAAATGATGTTTGATAAATTATTATGATGATATGAGATGTTGATGACGAGACGTTAAGATGCTTTTGAGATGTTGTTAATTTGAGATGCTTTTGAGATGTTGTTAATTTGAGATGCTTTTGAGATGTTGTTAATTTGAGATTTTGTTAACTTGGGTGTTGTTATTACATTCATGGTTGTGTTGCATACATTGCATTTTTGAGATGGAGCTTATGCTCGTTGAGATGGCCTGTATTGGAGAATTTTGAGATGAAGGCTTATGCTTTGTTGATGCCTCTATTAATTGGCAAATTTTTGAGATGGGAGTTCTGCTCCAATGGTACCACATGCATTTGTATAGTATTGAGTCGCATTATATGATTGCATAAAGAAGTGTATTTTGATATTGATGAATGTGTATATACATTGTAATTATTATTGATTATGAGATAAGAAGTGGTGATGTTATTGATCTAATTTAATATATTAATTATCATGTGCTTTATTATATTTTTAGATATCTCACCCCTTCTGTTTGAATGTTGCCCTTATGTTGGTAACGTGCAGGTAATCGAGAGTGAAGGCTGTATACCTTCAATAGTTCGAGTCGGTGTCATTGCTCTGATATGTAACACTCGGGGGGATGAACGCTTGCTGTTTTTGATTGTTGATTTTCAGTTGTTGAACTTTAAGTTGATTATTATTAAATATATGCTGTTTTGAAGTTGTTGTATTGTTGTTAAAGATGTTATTAAGAATTCCGCTGCGTAGATGTTGAGTTATTTAATTAAAGATGTTATGATGATGGTTCATTCGATGTTTTGAAAGTGTTATATATCCACGATGAATGCAATGAATTTGATAGAAGAATTTGTGACATCCCGACTCGTTTGCATGAATGATTTTTATAACTCTGATTTATTTTATATAATTGCTTGGGTTAGAATTGGGGTGTTACATTAAATATAAGGGCCTTAAATCCAAATATTAGATTTAAGCCCAATTGTGTGGGGGGTATGAACTATAGTTTAATAATAGAAAAATAAATGGGTTGTGGTTCGATTAGGAAGGACCAAACCCAAAACATAATTTATTTGAGGCCCGTGTGGATCATGTGAGTGTGGAATATGTGTTTATGGTGAGCAAGCTCTATCTGGAGCATTTGATTTGATCACAAGGCTGGAGATTTGCGGTGCATGATAAGAGTGATGCACCTGAATACGAAGGGTGTTTATAAAAACAGATATCAGGGCTTGAGGCCCATTTTCTTCTTTTCTTTCTTTCTCTACACCAAACGACCCAAGAAGAACAAAGTTTTAGAGAGGCTCCACCGGCCAGATATCGCTTCCGCCGGCGACTCTACCCTTAGCCTTTGTAGGAACATTGTCCTTCTCAGATTTCCGGTTGAAGTTCAACTGGAATCTTCAAACCTTCATCCAAGCCACCGTAGATCTTCATCTGGGTTCTCACGAACCCTAACAACCTCATCCAACCCTTATGAACCTTAACCTAACCCCAAGAACCCTAAGAATTTTAGGAACCCTAAGCATTAGAACCCTAACCCTAAGCACATGAACCATAACCCTAAGATTTTTCCAGAAATTCAAGATTAAACACAAATCATAGAGATTCAACAATTATAACCCTAAGCTAAGTGAATCAGATTACCTCCCCTACACTGATTCTTCTTGTATTAGTCATTTTTAGTTTTCTGATTCTCCCTTTTAATCTTTTCTTCTTTCTTTGATTCACAGGTACACGGTGCAACGACGAGGGATTAAAAGCGACGACAGCGTAACTCAGATCTAGGGTTTCAGAAATTAAAACCAAGATCTCTCTTCTTCCTTTGTAATGTTTTTTCCTTCCTCCCCTCCTTATAATTTTTAGGGCTCTATTTGTAGGTTTTAGATTAGAACATATTAGAAAATTTTATTTGATCTGGCGTTAGAAATAGAGAGTTAGGTTTTTATATTGATTTGCATTTTAGAATTAGGAAAGTTTTGATTGTAATTAATCCTGGACTATTTTGTATTGTACATTTCATCTGTTAAGATTTGATTATGTAATAATTGTTCAATATTTTGATTTTCTGAAGATTTGATCTGATATGATTTGTTTCAAAT
Organism: Vicia faba; assembly: GCA_948472305.1. Lineage (NCBI taxonomy): Eukaryota > Viridiplantae > Streptophyta > Magnoliopsida > Fabales > Fabaceae > Vicia > Vicia faba. Next base: position 1,602,953,680 of record OX451739.1, read on the forward strand.
TTATTTTCTGGGCCCTTGATCTTAACGAAGAAGATAGAGGTAGATGCACCGCTGATTGCATTAGGGTTTCATCCCTTGGATTGACTTCGATCAACGATTCAATAAATAAATAATATAAAATAATAATGTTTATAATAATTGTTCTAGACTTGGCCTGCTTTGGCCAAAAACACGAGGCCCAGATCCAAGAAGTCCTCGAGCTATGCTCGGAAACAGGCCACTCGAGCATGCCCAATCACATACCACAATGGCTATGCTCGTCGCTGCCCACAACGAGCAGTATCCCTGACCGGGGGTTCTCCAACCCGAGTGTCGCTCGAGCATCCTCCCTGTAGGGCAGACTCAGCCCCTCTGAATGCTGCGGACTTCTTAAAGCTCCGGGAAGACCGCGTCTTCATTCTTCCTCATTCTTCGCAGAGCGTCATCCAGGAATGGGACCACGTGCGGGTCCCCACTACACACGTAGAACCTAGTAGTCCCTTTGTTGGGCCAGTTTTGGTCGGCCCAATAAAGGAACCTTGGCCCAGCGCTGAGGGCTATAAATACCCTCTACTTCAAGAGGGTCAGGTATTCATCGTTACATATTCACATACTCTTTGCCTGCTCATTTTGTCTCTCATTTTATCATCGAAGTGTCTTGCAGGTACCCCCTTCCATCTCATTCAAATCCAGTTCGAGCCAGCTGTGACGGTCCAATTCTGATCAGGTGAGATCAGTGGCGCCGTTTGTGGGAATCTAAGCTTCCCCGTCTTACAAACCTTCAAAGACCAAAAGCTAAAACCATTTTTCCATCGTCATGGCTGACCAGATCCAGGACAATCAGAACGCCCGGGTCGTCGAGGCCAGCAATAACCTCGCCGATAACAACGCCGGCGTCACAACCCATGTTACTGCTCCCGACGGCAACATCCCCGGAATCTCCAACTACCGGGATGGAGCCACAGCTTCGTCTTCATCAGTCCCCCTTCGACTCGAAGAAGATAATCTGGTTCCTCCGAACCATCAAGCTGCTCAATTCCATGAAGTTCCTGTCCCCGCCGGGGCAGATGCCACGACCAGGGCACTGTTCGCGACAATCAACTAGACCAATTACCTCATCTTTGCCCAAGGGGAAAGACTGAGAGCCCCAGAGGAGGACAGAAGGCCCCCAAGGAGACATAGGAGGCCTCAATCCCCACCTCCTCGAAGAATGGAGCAACGCCTCCGATCTCCTCCACAGAGACAAGACAGAGGAATCTCCCGAAGCCCGTCGCCCAGACCACCGGGGAGGCGACCCGCCTTGGAGAGGGAGCCGATCGTTGAAGCCGGAGGGCGCGACCACGGCCCCTCACAGCAAGAACAAAGGTATCCTGGAGACGGGCACGGAGGGACGTGCCAACGGATGCACCGCTCGAGGAACGCCCAGCACGATCAGAGCTGTCACGTCGGACAATACCTCAGGTCCCCATCCCTCTCCCCGGAGCGAAGTGACAAGGACGACCCCCGCGGTCCCCTATCACAAGCCATCATGGAGGCACCCATTCCCCCGGGCATGGAGAAGCCTCCACATTTAAAAGAATACAATGGAGTCGTTGACCCAGTCGATCACATAGACAGGTTTGAGGCCATGCTGCATTACCATAACATCGGGGGACCCATCAAATGCCGGTTGTTCCCCACGAACCTCAGGAAAGCGATGATGGATTGGTACAAGGGTCTTGCCCCGGGGTCAATCACCTCGTGGCGAAACTTGAAAAACCAATTCATAAGCTCGTTCACCGCGTCCCGACGACATCCAAATACCGAAGCGGCGCTTGAGGCCATCGTCCAGAGGCAGGATGAGACCTTGAGATAATTCATCAACCGCTTCAACCGTGAAGCCATCCAGGTCCCCTGATCGGACCACATGAAAAGGTACCTGCTAGAGAGGGGGCTCCTCCCCGGCACAGAATTCAGGAAGGCTGTGGCCATCGAACCACCCCGAACGTTCGATGCTCTCCTCGAGAAGGTCATGGCCTACATGGATTACGAGGAAAGGGAAGCGGCCAACATAGCCCGTGACCCCAGGACTCACGGATCCAGCAGCAACCCGCGCCAGGAAGCCATCCCTCCTCGACGAGTCGGGGAAAAAAGGAAGGACGACAAACCCCGGGACCTCCGAGAACAGAGGGGACCCTCAGGGCGTTTTACTGAGTACACTCCGCTCACAGCTTCCCGCGAGTGCATCTTGGCGGAGTGTGCCAATACAGATTTCAAAGATGGCAGCGTCAAGCGCCCCCGACCAGCTCCTGCCAAGCCCGGGGTGGACAGGAGCAAATATTGTCAGTACCATAGGAGCCATGGTCATCTGACTGAAGACTGCGTCCACCTCAAGGACGCCATCGAAACCCTCATAAAAGGGGGGAGGCTCGCCCAGTACCGGCGAAACGACGCTCCTCGTCGCGACGCCCGTGAGGCAAGAGAAGCGAGAAGGATGCCCAACCATCTGACGAGTCGGTCCCTATTCAAACCGCCTTCTCCGTCACCAGACCCGAGGACTTCTACGTCCCCGAACACTTGCAAGAGCCACTCACGACTCACATCAGGTGGGAGCACTTTCCCTCCACCATGGTCATCAATGGCGGAGGGTTCAACGACCTGACCATAAATTCAGCCAAGAGGAAGCTGGATGAATTGGTCGACACGACACCTCCTCAGACGGTGACCTTTGAAAGGGTGAAGGGTAGGTCGGAACCTATCACCTTTTATCTCGAAGAGCTCCCCGGAGGGGCCCCCAACGCGGTCATTCCTCTTCTGATAAGAGCGAGAATGACCAACTTTGACGTACATCGCGTCCTCGTCGACGAGGGAAGTTCTGTCAACGTGAAGTACAACCAACTTTTTCAAACCCTACAGCACGACGACTCGCACCTCTCACCTTATATGGGGTCAGACCTACAGGGCTTTAACGACTCGACTTCTAAACCTTGGGGATATGCCGATCTCATGGTCACGTTTGGTGAGGATACAACAACGAGGCAGGTTAAGTTGCGCTTCCTCGTCATCGACTGCCCTTCCCTCTACAACTGCATTCTAGGAAGGCCGACATTGGCGAAACTGACCGCGGTACCCTCTACCGTCCATTTGAAGATGAAATTTTATACCAAGAGGGCAAGGGTCGCCACTATCCAAGGGGACCTGGCAGCTACCCAAAGGTGCTTCAACGCGGCGTCTAAGGGACGCGATACAGTCGACACCGGTGCAAGGCCCGCCAAGAGAGATGCAACGGCACGACAAGAGCCTCAGAAGATAGAGCCCGTCAAAGAAGAAGAACAGAGAGCTCCCCCAGAGGTCGACTCGATAGCCCTGGACACCCGCTTCGACCAGGATGAGCCTCCCAGCGGCGAGCAAGTTCCCCTTCGACCAATTCCGGACGGGGACTTCGAACTCGTCCCTCTTGGCGAGGGCGTGAGCAAAGGAGTGAAGATCGGAACCGGCCTCCCCGACCTAGCAAGGAAGCAAATCAAAGCCTGCTTGCGCGAGAATGCGGACCTATTCGCGTGGGGCGCCGTAGAGATGCCCGGACTCGACCCCGAGGTCGCCTGTCACTGCCTCGCCATAGATCCAGCCGCTAAGGCAGTAGTACAACGTAGGCATAGGCAGTCTCCGGAGAAAACAGAGGCTGCTGAAAAAGCTGTAAAAGACCTCTTAGAGGAAAATTTTATTTCCGAAGCCCGGTATTCAACCTGGCTGTCAAATGTTGTACTAGTCAAAAAGAATAATGGAAAGTGGCGGATGTGTGTTGATTATACTGATCTCAATCGGGCATGCCCGAAAGATGCATTTCCTTTACCCAACATAGATATGCTGGTCGACAACTCGACCGACTATAAAATATTGTCCTTTATGGACGCCTATTCAGGATATAACCAAATCCCAATGGCCGTAAGAGACAAGCTTTGCACCACTTTCATGACCAACTCGGGCAACTATTACTACAACGTGATGCCCTTTGGTCTAAAAAACGCGGGAGCAACATACCAACGTATGATGAATAAAGTGTTCCATAACCAAATCGGGGACATGCTCGAGGTATATATGGACGAAATGATCATCAAATCCCGAGCAGACAGCGACCATGCCGCTCACCTCAAAGAAGTCTTTGCTCAAGCAAGACGATGCAAGATGAGATTTAATCCCGAGAAGTGCACGTTCGGGGTCAAGGCAGGAAAATTCCTCGGCTTCTACCTGACAGAACGAGGAATTGAAGCCAACCCCGACAAATGTCGGGCTTTCTCCGACCTGCCCACACCCACATCGAAAAAATCCATACAAGTCATGAACGACATGCTCACCACGTTATCTCGTTTCATCGCGAGATCCGCTCAGCACAACCTCCCATTCTTCAAGCTCCTTCGCAAAGAAGCAACCTTCGAATAGACCGAGGAATGCTAGCGGGCGTTGCTCCATCTCAAACAAAGTTTATCCCAACCTCCCGTGCTATCATGACCCGTCGACGGGGAACCTTTGTTCTTGTACCTAGCCGTCTCAATCGAAGCCATCAGCACGACTCTCATTCGCGAGACGTCCGACGGACAAAAGCCCGTCTATTTCACGAGCAAAGCGCTGCAAGGGCCCGCAATCAGATATCAGCAGATAGAGAAAGTAGCTTTAGCCCTCGTCAACACGGCGAGGATACTCAGACACTATTTCCTCGCGCACACGATCATAGTGCAAACTGACCAGCCAGTGAAATAGCTCTTGGGTCGACCAGACATGGCAGACCGAATGTTGAAATGGTCCCTGGAACTCTCTGAGTTCGACATTCAGTACGAAATCAGGAAAGCCCTAAAGGCACAAGCTCTGGCCGATTTCGTCGCGGAAATGACCGCTCACAACCCCCCCCCCCCCCCCTCCCCCCGTAGGGAAAGAGCACAAATGGACCATCTTCGTCGATGGAGCGTCCAGCTCATCCAGAAGAGGCGGGGGATCCTCCTAGAAAACGAGGATGGTGTGGTGATCGAGCACTCTCTCACCCTCTCCTTCCCAACTTCAAACAACCAAGCAGAATATGAGGCGCTGCTCGCAGGACTAAGGCTAGCCGAGGACCTAGGGGCACGTGAAATACAAATTTTTACCGACTCTCAACTTGTTGCCTCCCAAGTCCAAGGAAGTTACCAGGCTAAAAACGACAGCCTCATCGAATACCTAAGCCTAGTAAAAGGATACATGAAGAAGTTCTACCGAGCAGAAATATCGCACGTCCCGCGCGAGCAAAGCACAAGGGAGAATATACTTTCAAAGCTCCCAAGCACGAGAAAGAAGGGCGGGAACAAATCCGTCATACAAGAATCCTTATCCCGCCCAAGCATCGAAAAACCCTCGATCCCGCTCGAGGTGAATGCCATAGGAGACACCTCGTGCTGGATGACCCCGGTATTCAACTTCCTGACGAAGGGCGAACTCCCTCCAGACCAAACCGAGGCGGCCACGACCAAACGACGAGCGTGTTCCTACATGGTGATCGAGCACAAACTATATCGTAGGGGATTTTCCATCCCACTCTTAAATTGCATCGACGAATCCACATCCCCCGAGGTACTACGGGAAATTCACGAAGGTATCAACGCTCAACACATGGGCGGCAAGTCCCTAGCAAAGAAGGCTCTGCGAGCAGGGTACTACTGACCGACGATGCAACAGGACGCCAAAGACCACGTCAAGAAATGCGACAAGTTCCAAAAACACGCCGACATGCATCTCGCTCCCCCACACGAGCTGAATATACTGTCATCCCCGTTGCCATTTTCCTGGTGGGGGATTGATATCCTTGGACCATTCGTACAAGGGACGTATCAAAACAAGTTCTTTATTGTGGCTGTGGATTACTTTACGAAATGGATAAAGGCCGAGGCCTTTGCAAAAATCACCTCCCACAACATCCAGCGCTTCTACAAACGAAACGTCCTCGCCCGATTCGGAATTCCGCAGGCGCTGATCACAGATAATGGTACCCAATTCACCGACCAAGGCTTCTGAAGCTTCATCGCCAAACTCGGTACCAAACAACATTTCACCTCAGTCGAGCATCCCCAAACCAACGGGCAAGCCGAGGCCGCCAACAGGGTCATCCTGTGAGGACTTAAACGCCGACTAGGCGAGGCAAAAAAAGGATGGGTCGAGGAACTACATAGCATCCTATGGGCTTACCGCACCACACCCCATTCGACGATGGGTGAGACCCCTTTTTGATTGACATACGGCACCGAGGTTGTCATCCCCGTAGAGATCAGGGAACCCTTCAAGCGGACAGAGATGCCTCTTGACGAGGAAATGAACGACAAAGCCCTTGGGGACAAACTCGACCTGGTCGAGGAAATTCGATCGGGGGCGGCCCTGCGCGAGGCCACTTTAAAACAAAGAGTAGCCCTGCATCACAACGACAAGGTCATCAGACGCGAATTCCAGATTGGCAGCCTAGTCTTGCAAAGAAACTAGAAACACTTCCGCGAAGGGAAATTGGCTGCAAACTGGAAAGGACCTTACCGCGTTCAAGGCGCTACAGGTACCAGAGCATATTACCTCGAGCAGTTAAATGGAGAACCATTACCACGACCCTGGAACACTGCTAAGCTGAAACAGTACTATATCTAAAGCCCTCAACCACTGCATACTTTTGCCGTCGAACAGTTACCCTTAGCCAACAAAGGTAAAGTCTCGACCACGTAGGCGAGTCGAGGTACGGACCCTACCTACCAACCCCCGAATGGTATACCATTGTTCACCGAATAGCCGAGCGCCTATGCCCGGCAGGGACACCTCGATTGAGCTCCATTGTCGAAGTACCCACATGGAAGAACACCCAGCTCGCGATGGGCAGTTCACGCCGCAAGCGTAGGACCCCGATTTTGGGTCATACGTCCGACATGCAGGCTTTACTCCACACAGTCGACGCATTTCGAAGTGCGCCGAACCATCAAAGGGGTCAAAAAGATATCTCCGCTCGAGCACAAAACGTTACCAAAATGTTCGTTACGAAAATAACAATCAAACATATGCCTAGATACGAGCAGATAATTGCAGAACAAACATGCATAAAATATGATTAATGGTGAACCGACCAAGAAGGACGACGATGTTCAAGTTTACAATCCATGGCACAATGACCAAAATAAATCAAGAATAAACACGGGCGCGCAGGCCCCAAAAACGAACACGGGTACACAGGCCTCCAAAATGAATAGAAGTCAATATACGAGCACACAGGCCCAAACGAAAACTAGCTTCTAACCACTCCTCGGGGTACTGGCATCCACGTCAGGAGAATCGGGAGGAGGCACGACCTAGCCGTCAATGATATGAGACAAAAACCCAACGCCCTCGGTGTTCAGACTCGGATTTAACATGGATAGCTGATTCACCGCGGTCTCGAATTCGTCAGCTAAGGCACCAACACAGTCTGACTCGAGGAGGTGGATACGAGCAACCAAATCTGAGCGGGTACGCAAAGAGGCTATCTCCTCTGGCTCGTCATCAGCAGTAAGCATAGCAGCTTTCAGCTCCTCGACCTCCTTGGACAATCGTTAGTTGTCACTCTCCAGACGTTCCTTGTCGAGTTGGAGGCAATCCCTCTCCTCCAGGGCCTTTTCAGCCTTCTCCTTCTCCCCCGACAGTAGGTCGGCCTGTTCACGGAACATCTCCTCGGACCGATCGAGGGCTGCCTTCAACTTGCGGGATTTGGCCGCAAAAGCCGCCTTCTCCAATTCTAGCTCCCCAACCCGATCTGTAGAATCTGGCCCTTCCCCTGCAAGGACCACAGCCATCTCGGCCATCTTGACCACACCGACCATGCTAGCGGAGAGGTGTTTCCTCCGACCTTCCTTGTCGAGCCGTTTAATGATGTCGGCCTCGTTATCAGACACGGTCAGAGGAAACCCCTCAAAGAAATCCTTCTTAACAAAGCATGGTGGCAAGCCAAAAGCCCGGGAAGCTACGGGCTCTTCAGCAGTTTCCGCTCCGCTCTCTGGCCGACTCCTCTTTCTACTGATCAACTCAGTCTGTCGTTCACCGTCGAGAGAACCCGAGGACCCGCTGGACCCGTCTCTGCCCGAATCAGCGGGCGGGCCCATTCGCGTAGCCTGCTGCGGTCTCACCAGTCTCTTGCTTATCTTTTTATCCTGGGTCAACTTCAGCAACCTCTCTCGACGTTCCGCCATGTGACCTGCAAAGAGAGCGAACCAGGGTTAGCTATGAACGATTAAAGGCAATTAAAAAAGAACAACAAGAGCAAAAGCAAGAAACCTAGGAGATCTACGACCTGCCCGTAGGATTGACATTCGACGAGCGCCTTGGTATTGATAGGGAGCGCCTCGAAAGTCGGGTAGCCATCCTCATCAAGGATGTTGTCCCCCTCCCTCGTGACCCACCGAGCGGGGAAAAGCCATCAACAAACTTACAGAGGACGACAGAAGCCTCCTCATCCTCCGCACTCATACTCCCCGCAGGGGTATGGTAGTACCCGGGACCGTGGTCATAATGGCCCGAGCACCAATGAATGGGAAACTTAGAAATCCTCCCGACTTCGGGGTTGCCCTCAGCATCCAAACAGGGCTCTCCATTCTCGTCGACCACCGTGGCTGGGTCAAACAAAGAGTCTAGGGCCTTCTGGGTGGACGACTGCAATATGTACCATTTGTCTTTAAAGTCCCTCACCGAGTCCATGTACATCCTAAACAGCCTCTTCGACTGTTTAAGGGATACCTGTTGCACCCCAAAATTTACCCTCTCATGTTTTCCAAAGTCTTCCCCCTGCATGGTTGATCACAAACTCTTTCCTAAGGAAAAAGAAAATTTTTGAGTGGTGCTTTAAGTACATTTCGATTGGCATTCTGAAAGATCTTTCGATTGGTATTCTGAAGGAGCCTTTCGATTAGCATTATGGACAAGCACTTCGATTGGCATTATGTCAAGACCTTCGATTGGCATTCTGAAAGACCCTTCGATTGGTATTCTGAAGGAGCATTTCGATTGGCATGGACAATCACTTCGATTGGCATTATGGACAAGCACTTCGATTTGCATTATGTCAAGACCTTCGATTGGCATTCTTAAAGACATTTCGATTGGCATTCTGAAAGACCCTTCGATTGGTATTCTGAAGGAGCATTTCGATTGGCATGGACAAGCACTTCGATTGGCATTATGGACAAGCACTTCGATTGGCATTATGTCAAGGCCTTCGATTGGCATGCCAAGGGATCCTTCGATTTAGCATTGTGGCAAGGCAGCTTCGACATGCATGCTAATCATGTCCTTCGATTAGCATGAACAACACCTTTCGATTGGCCTGTTAACAAATCCTTTCGATTAGCCTGTTAACAAAGCCATCAAGAGGGCACTCAAAAAACATGTCCAGGTACACTGAACGTGAGAAAATGGCATGTTTCCCTTGCAAATATAGAAATAGTTAAATGCTGATTGTGGATTTAATTCCTGAGTTAAAGGCTAGATTCTTGCCTTTTCTGTTCCTAAGGAGCTGATTCGACCAGAGTAGTTCTATTCAAATCAAGACCAATCGAAGAGCAGGTCCTGAAGGCATTTGAAAGTCAACATGTCCAGGTTCATTCCAGATTCCAAAGAGACATGAATATTTCAAAAAAGGAAATAATTTAATGTGTCTGATTCTTGTCTCATGGATTTAATGGCCTGGTTAAATGGATGTCTCTTGCCGTTACAAGCCCCTCACACTCCTATAAATACAAGGGCCAACATACATATCCAAGACACACGGAAAAAAACACACAACAGGAGAACAAAAAACATTGGAGTTACGCTGCCAAAAGTTGTCAACATTTTCAGAAGTGATCCAGGCCAAAGCAGCCCTTCAACAAAAGTATCCACGCCCAGAAATCCCAGATTGAAAGTGCTCCCATCCAGCCAGTGCCCAAATCGAAGACTCAATCTGCAGGTAAGAAAGGGTAAATTGTCCAACTTTACATTTGCATAACACATTATTACTTGTTGTTACCTTTGATTTGCCATCCTAGACAGGATCGAAAGGCCTGGGTTTGGTGCCCAGGTCATGTTCCTCGTTTGCTAACACTTGCTGCAGACATAGCCTGAAGAGACCCAGCAAGCGCATGATCGAAGGGCCTGAGGTTCAATACCCAGGCCCTGCATTTTATTTCACTAACATACTTTTGCAGGTATAGTATTCCAGATCGAAGGAGACACCTTCTCTGGATCGAACCCATTAGCATGCTGGATCGAAGGAGGCATCTCATTCCTGGATCGAAAGCCATGACCTCCATGATCAAAAGACAATCCTCTTCCCTGGATCGAAGGCTACTCACGCCTTACTGTCTGGCCCAATCGAAGCTTCCATTCCCTTCCTGGGTCGAAACTCCTTTTTTTCCCTGGATCGAAGGATCCCCCCTTGTATTTTATTTTTGTTTTTGTTTTCATTGACATCTTTTTATCTTTTTTTTAATTAACATTAAAATAAAAAAAACCACAAAGACATTAGGCTAGTTCTTTTTCTATTAAATTAACTTTGTTAATTAATTTTTTAATTATCTTGACATTTTTCCAAAACTAAAATTAAATAGATTTAGATCATTTTCTCAAAGACTAAAATTAAGTAGATTTAGATCATTTTCCCAAAATAAAATAAAACAACAAAAGTTCTTATTCTTAGGATTTTTCAGATTCACGCGCGTTTATTTTATTGTAACTGCTTACTGGTTTGTGGTAGCTTAAATTAAGACTTTTACTTTACTGCTTTTATTCCCCCAATTTTTGGACATGTAAATAATCCCCCGAAGCCTTGTAATAGCGTAAGATTTACAGTTTCTGCACTTTAAATTCCTGTACATATATTAACTGCTTAGATGTATGCTAACTAGGATTGTATGACAAGATTAACTCTTAAACTTAAAATCAACAGTAGCTCACCATGACATGCAAAGATAATATAACTGAAAAAATAATACACTCGCACATGCCACTCTTAGGGTATACCTCACTTGGCTGCCTCAAGTGTGGTCATTGAGTATAGGAAGTCTTAGAGGTCGCCCTCCTGTCTAAAGATCAAAGTTGCCTCGAAACGTTTGCCTCGATAAAAATGATCTAAGACATTAGGGTTACCGCTAAAGCATCCTAACATTGCTTTAGTGACCACACGTCCCTTAAATCGAATTGACCAGAAAACTCCAACGACGGTGCTACCTACTCCTCAATAGTGGGATAGCACTGTCTAAAGGACATTTGCACAGTTTAATTCCTTTTTGAGTAGGTAGAGGTTCTTAAGTACTTGCTCCTTTTAAAAACAAAACAAAACTTTTCACACTTACACTCTCTTCAAAAACAAAACTCTTTTCAAAAACCCACAAACACAAAGAAAAGCAAACTTTTGAAAACATAGTGAGCAAGTACCTAAGAGCCCGTGGATAACCACGGATAGAAAGGGTTCTAACACCTTCCCTTTCTATAATCTACCTCCCGAACCCGAGAAACATATCGAAAAGGAATTTTTCTGTGCTTTTGTCCTTTCCTTGTTGGATAAAATAAAAGACGGTGGCGACTCTTGCTTACCGCGACATTTTGCAAAAACAAACGCAAACGCGAACCAGCATTCCAAAAACAGTCAGTTCTCATTCCCACCGATCACAATACCCACTTGTGTTTACCTCCTCGTGATTTTCGTTGAAGATGGAAAACCCTGAAGAACAGGGGAATCGTCGCCCTAATTCTCAGGAAACGACAGGTTAGCTCGAATGCCTGAAGAAAGGCAATCGCATTGGGGTGAAGTTGGGAAGGGGCCAAGTTCAGATGGTTGAAAACCCCGACCTGGAAATCATTGAAAGGCACTCAAAGACCGAGATCCCTGAACACGATCTCATACATGGGGAACACGTCCTGGGTATATTCCGAGCATATGCGAGCGTCACTTGCCGGCCTCATTATCTTGAAGTTTCGTTGAAACCCTTCTTGGTTACCGCCATACTCAACGACGGTAAAAGCCTGTCTGCTGCGCTGGCTATACACCGAAGCAATGCCCCGGGGCTCAGCGCCCACCCAGTCCAATGTAGGGTCGTCAACAGTGTCGACCAGAGTGATGTTCTCTTCTGCGGTGTTTGTATCCTCGACGTTATTACGTCCCGAGGACTCTGGATTGTCGGCCATTTACCTGCAAAGTACAGGAAACCAGTGAACTCGACAGCAAATCCGCGTGCCCACCTCAAAGGTGAGGAGAAGCGAGCAACACTCAGATCAAAACTACAGCCATCCGCGAGGGAAACAAGAAATAAGCGGATCTCGACCAAACATCAACACCCCACCGCCAGCCACACATCAACCATGGAAAACACGAGCGTAGCATGAAGCACCCCTGGGCAAACCTTGAATCACACGACCAAGTTCATAATTTCGCTTACCCGTGGCTGGAACACTACGGGGAAACTACCCTACATACTACCTAAAGCATGAATATCCCGGTCAAGTTCATGACTCTACCGACCAAACGCATGAGTATCACGGGAAAGATCATGAATCATATGCCTAAAACTTATGAATGTCTTGAGCACAACCATGAATCATGCGCCTAGCGCGCTTAAATTTACCAGGTATAACTTCCAGATACAGGTTTCTACTATCAAAACATCATCAAAACTATCTACAACGCAGGAAAGCAGGAAGAATGGATACTTACTTGGAAGAAGATGCGTAGAAATAACGACAGTGGGAGTAAAAGGATGGAGGACGGAACGACGGTCTCAACGGCTTTGCGGGGACCAACGACTGTAGAAATAGAGAAGGTGAGAGAAGCGTGAAGAGGTAAAACAGACTATGGGCCCTGGGATCCTATTTATAGAGATGACGTGGAATATGAAACGTCGCACCGAGGAACCACAAACCGCCCACGTCCTCGACAACTACTCACCTAGGAAATGATGGCCCTATTTACTAGGGCGGTGTTGCGATTTTCAAGGACCAAGCCACGCGTCCAACGGACGTGGCGAATGTTTCCCCATAAGAGATCCTCGAGCACACCTCGGAAGGGAAAGACCTGGGTCGGGCACGAGGTCCCCGCGAAAGAACAAACTGGGATCAAGTCATAACTCCTGTACCAGGAACAACGACTTGGGGAGGCTCCTGTTCTGGACTGGGCCTGCTTTGGCCTAAAAAACGAGGCCCAGATCCAAGAAGTCCTCGAGCTATGCTTAGAAACAGGCCACTCGAGCATGCCCAATCACATACCACAACGGCTAGCCCGTCGCTGCCCGCAACGAGCAGCATCCCCGACAGGGGGTTCTCCAACCCGAGCATCGCTCGAGCATCCTCCCCGTAGGGCAAACTCATCCCCTCTGAATGCTGCGGACTCCTTAAAGCTCCGGGAAGACCGCATCTTCATTCTTCCTCATTCTTCGCAGAGCGTCATCCAAGAAGGAGACCGCGTGCGGGTCCGCACTACACACGTAGAACCTGGCAGTCCCTTTGTTGGGCCAGTTTTGGTCGACCCAATAAAGGGACCTTGGCCCAGCGCTAGGGGCTATAAATACCCTCTACTTCAAGAGGGTCAGGTATTCATCGTTACATATTCACATACTTTTTGCCTGCTCATTCCGTCTCTCATTTTATCATCGGAGTGTCTTGCAGGTACCCCCCCCCCCCATCTCATTCAAATCCAGTTCGAGCCAGCTGTGACGGTCCAATTCTGATAAGGTGAGATCAATAATAATATTAACGAAAATTAATAATAATATTAATAATGATAATTGTGATACGGTGGGAGAACTGACTTGAGGTTTTGCGTTTGTGTTCGCACTTGTGCGGTTTAGCAAGAGTTGCCACCGACTTTTTATTTTATCCAAAGGAAAGGTCAAAAAGCACAGGAAAGACCTTTGAGATGTTTTCTTGGGTTCGGGGGGTAGATTATGAAAAGGGAAGGTGCAAGCACCCTTTTCATCCATGGTTATCCATGGGCTCTTAGTTACTTGTTTAGATCACTTGCTTTTGCTTTTCAATTGTTTGAAATGGTGCTTTGTGTGTGGTTTTGAAAATGTTTTGAAAAGAGGCCTTGTCTAGGCAACCTTTGTAATGATTCTTGTTTGAATATATACAAAGGTGTTTGTCTTTTGAAAAGATGTTTCAATGTTTTGAAAGTTTTGATTTGGGAAATGTTTTGAAATTGTGTTGTGAGATGTGTTTGAAAATAGCAAGGATGTTTTTGCAAGTTTTGATCAAGTAACTAAGAGTTGTCTACCCTGTCTTACTCAAAGATCTTTCCTACACATTTTTAATCCTTTGACATTGTTGTTTTACCATTGTATTTGGTAAACAAACTTGTGTTTGGATGTTAAACGGGACAGGCACGGGTCATCGTATACAATCATTGAAAGCAACTTGTAAGACGCTCTAGCAATTTTGTAAGGGACGAGATCATTTTATCGAAGGCAACATCGAGGGTCATTGAGGGACTACGATCTTTATTTATCGAAGGATCATTTGCTAGAGTGTCTCATATTCGAGGGACATGATCGTGTTTCCGAGGCAACAAGCGAGGTTACCCTAGAGGTGCACGTGTGAGAAGTGTATTGATTTCAAGTTATTTATTCTTGGATTAGGTTATCTAGCGATTGATTTTTGAATCTTGCCATACACGCCTAATTACTACACAGTATATTGAAAGCAATAAATTGCGGGAATTAAAAGTCTAAGCTATTACAAAAGTATCCGGAAATGGGGGTACAATTATTACAAATGGGGATGAATCTCATAAGAATAGCAAAGTCCAAATATTACAACCAAATCGAATTGTCGCGATTCAATACAAAGCTATAACAAATAAAGAAAATTAATAGATTATGAAATGCATGTATTCATTAAAGAGATAAATGAAATCTATTCTAAAAGATTAAAAATTATTATTATTCTTTCTTGTATTTTATTAATTTTAAAAGGGAAAGTTTAAAGAAAGAAAACTTAATTAAACAAAATCTTTATTTTTTTAGTGTTTTCTTATTAAATGTAAGAAAAATAATAAAAAGAAAATGATTAAAACAAATTAAGAAAATCAAATTTATTTTTACAAAAAAAATGAAATTTTAATATCTTACTAATATATTTATAATCAAAAGAAATAAAAAGATAAATTAAAATAAGAAAAAAGAAAATTAACTTCAATATTAATTTAATTTGATAAAAAAAAGGATATCGATTTTTATGAATTTATAAAAAAAAGAAGTAAATTAAAACAAATTATAAAATGGGCTTAGGAAGATCAAAGATGCCAGGGCTAAAAATAGAAGAGGGATAAGGCAAGGATAGAGGGGGGGGGGGGTGCGAGCCAACAAATTAAATGAGCTTAGGGTTTGTGGCCAGCACTAGCCTAATTCTCAAGTTTGTAACATTTGGTTAGGGTTTGTTCTGCGCTTTCACAGCGGCGCCGTTGTCCTTCATTCTCTCCTCACTTTCTCTCGCTCAACGCCTCCCTGATTTTCCCTTCGCCTATGGTTGCCGGAGCGCTCTCTCCTCCTCTCACCTCCTCCTAACGATCAAGGGCTTTGCTTAAACGGTATGGTTCAGTTTCTTTTTTGATTTAGCATTTTTCGTTTGATTCGCATGCTTTGTTCATGTTTAGTTGCCTAAACTATTGTGTTATATGTCTAAGATGCAGTAAAGGGTTTGAGGAGAGGCATACCTTGGGAGTTTTTTCGGAAAATGGAGAGGAAAGAGGTTGGACTGATGGCGTTCACGTGGTGGCCAGAGGCAGGGGAAGAGATGATGACGGCGAGGCACGAGCTTCCGGTGACTTCTTTCCTTTGATGATGATACTGCTTCTGAAACTTTGTTATTGTTGTTGGTTGTTTTTGTTGATGATGATAATTTGTTCTGAAACCCTGTTTGATTTTTGATTGATGATGATGCTTATCGCTTCTGAAACCTTTGATTTTGATTTTTGATTGATGATGATGCTTGTTGGTGATGTTGATGTTGAACTGAGTTAGGGACTTCGTGGTTTTTTCTGTTTCTCTTCTTTGAACTTGAATGATGACTAGGTTTGATGGACTTTTGAAGATGAGATGTATGCTTTTGTTGGCTTTTTCAGTTCGCAGGCTTTTTTGTGTCTTTGCATTGTTATGCAGTTTTTGTTTACAGTTTGGAAACTGTGATACAAGTTTTTGAAACTAGCTTGGTGGTTTGAACTTGCTATGCAGGTTTTGGTTCTGCAAGTTTTTGTTGTTGTTGCTATTTGACAGTTTGGTTAGGCTTGTTGTTTTTGGTTTGACAACTGTTTTTGTGGACAGTTTGCAGTTTGAAGGCTTTTGCAGGTTTAGACTGTTGAAGGTTTTTTTGAGATTGCTGTGGTTTGGCCCTGTTATATGTTTTTGGAGGTTTGTGAAATGTTTGCACAGGTTTTGTGGTTGGTGGTTGTGGGACTGTCTTTTGATAACAGGTTTTGTGAGCTTCTGCTTGATAACAGGTTTGGTTGCTTGAAAGTGTTTGAAACTTGCAGTTTTGCTTTGTGTCTTTGAACTGGGTTCTGCAGTTTTCTTTTGAGTATTTTTTAAGTTTGTTTGAAACTGTCACACAGGTTTGGAGTTTTGTGCAGGTTATGCTGTTTGTTACAGTTGTGGGTAGGCTTTACAGTTTTGCAGGTTTGGGAGTCTTGCAGCTTCAGGCCTGTTTCTTAAAACTGTTATGCAGTTTTTTGACCTTTTGAAGAGAGTTGCCAATCTTTTTTGTTTGACAAAATTGACCCCCCTTTTTCTTCTTGCTGTTTGATGGTATTATATCTTTGTGACTTGTGACAGATCAGCCTTGGTAGCCAAACTGTACCATTCCCATAAGATATGTGATATCTTTTCTCTCTCTCCTCTCTCCATGATAAAACAGTTTGCTTTTCTACTTTTTCTGAAAAGTTTGCCTTATTTCTTGGAAAATGATGATATGCTATGAAACAAGCCTTTTGCTTGTTATTCGGTTTACCCTCTGCATTCTCTTTCTGTCTGTTGTTTGTACTTTCTGCCTGCTGCATTGTTTGAACTGCATTCAGTTTGGTTTGCTTTACTTGCATCCAATTTGGCGCCTTTGTTTAGCTTGCATCCAGTTTGGTTGCTTTGTAATTTGCTTTGTACAGTTTGGCGCCTTGTTTGTACATTTGAACAAATTTGCTTTGCTTGCAATGCTGAGTTACTTGCCATGCTGTAATGTTTAGTTTGCCATGCTATTTTGTACTTGTCTTGTTGCATTCTTTAATTGAACAACTTGCATTTTTATCTTTCTCTTTGTGAACCAAGAAGAATAATCTTCTTGTGATTTACAAAGAGAAAAATAAAAACATGATGAAATGAAAATAACCCCCTCTGATTCCAAACGACAAACTTTAATGATGAAAATTTTCTTTCTCTTTGTTTTGAAAATTCTAATTAATTAACTGTACTAATCCCTTTTTTCTTTGTCTTTCTTTCATGTGAGCGCAAGTTGGAAGGTGGCAAAACAGAGGAAGCAAGAAATTCTTTGTGGCGAGCATGGGAGCAATGGAAGCTTAGCCTTAGATTTGTAACTTAGAGAGATTTTCCATTCGTTGTAATAATTTATTTTTTCAAATACTATAAGTTGTAAAACCTACAACATTCGAATAATAAATTATTTTTTTGTATCAACATCTGAAATAAATGAAAAAGTCTTTGTGAGATAATCTGATATCCAATAAAAATCTTCTACTGTCAATAACTTGCAATTCTTTCTTTGCATCTTCACTTAATCCTTTAAGATTCTCTGATCAAAATAATTGAAAATGCATTTCAATAATTCCAATACAGATAACTTAAACTTTAAGTAATCCAAAAACTCTGTAATCTTGTAACCTTGCAACAATATTCCAATCAAAATACGCACTGTGTATTCCAATAAGAAGCAAACGTTTCATTCCATTAACAAGCAAATGTCTTAACAGACGCACATTATCTGGTTAACCTGGATCAGACAAAACTTGAATATTCCAAATGATAGTCTCGGCTCCTATTTCCGATCCCAGATGAACAGACCTTGAGAACAACCAGTAATCCTTTCAGTAAGCTTGAAAAAGCGTGAAAACATGTGACAGTTAATTGAATTTCTGAGAATTCAGTTTCTTCTGAGAAATGCGAGAGAAGAACCCTAATTCTTGATTTACTGCCATAGGAGAAAACATGTCCGATCGATTCCTGAGCCAATCTTGAGAATCTGAGGAAACCCTAGGGTTGTGATTTCTTTGTAAAAAAGGGAGGGCAAATTTTGGGGTACAACAATAATAATATTAATAATAATAATAATATTCATTATATTAATAGTATTGATGATATAGCCAAAAAATCATAAATTGATCTCTGGCTCATTCTAATTCAATGGGCCGTCCCAAAAAAGACACCCTCCTTCTTCATTATATATAAAGAAATGAGTAACAACCTTAATGGGCCTATCTAACAAACACACCTCCCCCTCTTATTGTCTAAAAATGAAATGTATATGGGCCATCAACAGAATAGGCCCTTAAAAATGAAACAAAAAGTTATGAAAACGTACACCCCTTCTTTGTTATAAAATATGAGAAAAAATTTAATGGGCTAAACGAATTCAAAAACGCACCCCCTTGTTATCTTAACTAGATCTTAATGGACCATTGTATTTTGATGGTCCATTAAAGCAAGACACCCTTCTGTATAACAATACACCCCCTATTCTTATTATGAATCAGATAGCAAGACTTTTGGACCGCAAAGACTTATTGGCCCAGTCTGTCAAACGAACTAACAATACACCCTTATCTCTATTGTAAAAAATGAATTAAAAAACTTTTAATGGATCATCAGATTTTGATGGTTCATTTTGAAGCAAACACCCTATCTTATAATTTTAAACCTCCATTAAAATAAGATCCAAAAATACAAATTGAAACACTAGAATTTTATAATAACAATAATATTAAAATATAAATAAAATAATCATTGAAATTGATGGGATAAATTTAAGTACGACATCAGAGCTGACCGAAACCCAAAGAATATCCTCTTATTATCCGTTCATATTGATTCCTAAAAACTAAACTAATTTATATTAATTTGTTTGCAAGAAATATCAAGTAATCAAAGAGAGAGAAACAATTTATTTTGTCATGTAAAGTCAACTATCCAGTTTTCTCATGCAAGACCAAATCAAAGTCAAAGTTAATGAACATAAGTGGTTATAAACATGAATACATGTTTACAACTCTTGAATAATCAAATAAAACAATTCAAGAAAGAAGCCATTTTCTGAACAATGTCCAACAATAACCATAATCACACATTTCCAATTTCAGCTACTTTGTTCATTTTCTTGTTGTTAAATCTATGTCAAGAAACTTCAGGGCTAACACAATCTGAAGCCTTGTTAAAGTGGAAACAAAGTCTCCCTCAACAACCAATTCTTGATTCATGGATCATTAGCAACTCAACTTCAACTTCAACTTCAACACAAACACCATGTTCATGGAGAGGTATCACTTGTGATTCAACAGGAACTGTCACAATTCTAAACTTGGCATATACTGGACTTCAAGGTACTCTTAATCACTTAAACTTATCAGTTTTTCCAAACCTTCTTCGTCTTGATCTTAAAACAAACAATCTCTCCGGCGTCATACCTGAAAACATCGGTGTCCTTTCAAGACTCCAGTTTCTTGATCTTTCTACCAATTATCTCAACGGAACTTTGCCACTTTCTATATCCAATTTGACTCAAGTTTACGAGCTTGATGTTTCCAGAAACGATGTATCTGGTATATTAGACCCTCGGTTGTTTCCTGATAAGCCCACTTCTAAAACTGGGCTTATTGGCATCAGGAATCTTCTTTTTCAAGACACCCTCTTGGGTGGTCCATTACCTAACGAAATAGGAAACGTAAAAAACTTGACTTTACTAGCACTCGATGGAAACAATTTCTCTGGGCCTATTCCTTCATCTTTAGGAAACTGTCAACATTTAAGCATTCTTAGATTGAATGAAAACTATTTCACTGGACCGATTCCACCAAGCCTTGGCAAATTAACCAATCTAACTGATCTTAGGTTTTTCATCAACGAATTAAACGGTACCGTGCCACAAGAATTCGGAAACCTTTCTTCTTTGGTTGTTTTACATCTTGCTCAAAACAATTTCATTGGTGAGTTGCCACCACAAGTGTGCAAAAGTGGAAAACTTGTGAATTTTAGTGCAGCATATAACAGTTTCACAGGTCCAATTCCTAGAAGTCTTAGAAATTGTCCTTCTTTGTATAGAGTTAGACTTGAATACAATGAGTTAACTGGTTATGCAGATCAAGATTTCGGAGTTTATCCGAATCTTACTTACATGGATTTCAGCTATAATAAGGTTGAAGGTGATTTATCTTCCAAGTGGGGATCTTGCAAAAACTTACAGTTACTTAATATGGCTGCTAATTCGGTGAATGGTAACATTCCAACTGAGATTTTTGAGTTGAAACAATTACAAGTGCTTGATCTATCCTTTAACCAATTATTAGGAACTATTCCTTCACAAACTGGAAACTCTTCGAATTTGAATACTTTAAATTTGGGTGGAAATAGGCTTTCTGGTAAGATACCGATCGAAATTGGAAAGCTTTCTAATTTGCAACATTTAGACCTTTCGATGAACATGTTGTTGGGAGAAATTCCATCTCAGATAGGAGGTTGTTCCAATTTGCTGAACTTAAATTTGAGTAGTAATCACTTGAATGGAACAATTCCATTCCAAATTGGAAAACTTGCATCTTTACAAGACTTTTTGGACTTGAGTTACAATTCAATTTCAGGGGAAATTCCTTCTAGTATTGGTACGCTTTCGAATTTGATAAGCTTGAACATCTCAAACAATAATTTATCAGGTTCTATTCCTGATGAAATTGGTGGAATGTTGAGTTTATCAATTCTTAACCTCTCTTACAATAATTTAGAGGGTAGTGTTCCTAAAGGTGACAGTGGCATATTCAAAGTCAATTTTTCTCATGTTCTTGATTTCAGCAACAACCAAGGTCTATGTGGTGAATTCCAAGGTTTGAAACCTTGTAATATCTCACTCATGGAACCTAGTGATGGAAGTAACAAAAAAAAGATTTGGATTCCAATTGTTGCTTCTTTAGGAGGTGCACTTTTTCTATCATTGTTGCTTGTTGGTATATTTTTCTTGTGCTACAAGAAAAGTTCAAGAAGTCCAAGAATAAAAAAGCCTTCTTTTAATATACCAAATCCATTCTCAATTTGGTACTTCAACGGAAGAGTTGTATACGGCGACATAATTGAAGCTACCAACAATTTTGACGACAGGTATTGTGTTGGCGAAGGAGCATTCGGGACTGTTTACAAAGCTGAACTTAAAGGAGGTCAAATATTCGCGGTGAAAAAGTTGAAATGCGATGAAGAGAATTTAGACACTGAAAGCATAAAAACATTTGAAAATGAGGTTGAGGCTATGACAGAAACAAGGCACAGGAACATTGTGAAGCTTTATGGATTTTGTTGTGAAGGGATGCATACATTTCTTGTTTATGAGTATATGGATAAAGGGAGTTTGGCTGATATGTTGATGGATCATAAGAAAGCACTAGAACTTGGTTGGGCTAAAAGGTTTGAGATTGTTACAGGTGTTGCAAGTGCACTCTCTTATATGCATCATGATTGTTCACCACCTTTGATTCATAGAGACATATCAAGCAAGAACATTTTGTTATCTTCAAATCTTGAAGCTCATGTATCAGATTTTGGTACTGCAAGGTTTCTTAAGCCAAACTCGCCTATTTGGACTTCATTTGCTGGCACATATGGTTATGCTGCTCCAGGTAATGTTATCTAGCTCTCATATGTTCTTTTATTTATTTGGTTTAGTAGTTGGAATTTCACAGGTTTAAACCCGCACTCTTGCATATGTTGATCTTGTACGGTTATTAACTGAGTTGCTTTTACGAGACAACTCTCATATGTTCTATAATACCAAAAATACTATTTTCTTTTTCTTGTTTGAATTTTACTAATTTTCGCTATTTTTTTGGCTACTATAGAGCTTGCTTACACAATGGCGGTGACAGAGAAATGCGATGTGTTTAGCTTTGGTGTTTTAGCATTTGAGATTCTAACTGGAAAACATCCGGGTGATCTTGTTTCTTACATACAAACTTCGAATAATCAAAAGATAGATTTCAAAGAGATTTTAGATCCTCGTCTACCTTCTCCTCCGAAGAATATTTTAAAGGAGTTGGTTTTGGTTGGAAACTTGGCTCTTTCTTGTTTACACACAAATCCTCAGTCTAGACCTACCATGAGAAGTATTGCCCAATTCCTAGAAATGGAGACTACATTATAATTCTTGATTGTTGTTCTTTACGTTTTTTGGTGTATTTGCTTTGTATATAGACACTTGTTGTGTATATCATAATGATTGTTATTCCTTTTGTCAAAAGGAACCATGTATAATGAAATGATTAAAAAACTTTAGAATATATGTAAAGGCATATGATATGAACAATTTTTCGTGTTTTCTCTAATTCATTTTAGAATGTGTTTAAATGTATCGTTGAATTAAAAAGTTAGTTGAAAAATGTACTAATACCTCTCAACTATGACTTTTTCTTAAGCTTTAAATAAGAAGGAATTATGATAGAAGAATATAATAGTAATTATAGTATTAGTTATTAGTATTAGTATTATTATTGCGTTTTCGTTGTATTTGTATTTTAGTTTTTAGGTTTATTATCTATTATGAGTATTAAATATGTAGTGTCTTTTATATATTTAGGGAATCAATGAAATCAATGAAAGTCTTTATTTTTATTAGTTTATCTTTTTTATAGAGTAGAATTACCAACTTTTCTTAAGTTTGTTAGGGTTCTTATTTAGAATCCTATTCATTGATGCTTTCATTTTTGAACATCAATACCTCCTGACATATTTGTAACACTCTTCTATACTCCAAAGAAATATTCACAATTAAATCAGTAAATAGATCAGAGTAATGTATTAAAAGGGTGTCACATCTTCATACACAGTCATATAATAAACTCGAGACATCTTGTTCCGTAACATGAGTTTTCAAAATCAAATATGTCAAATACTTCATGGACAACAACCATAGCTTTTCAATTAGCTCGCAGCATAAATTCATAATTCAAACATCTTTATTTAAAGTACTTCAAAACATCTTTATCAAACAAAACAACTCAAATACCACAAGGATAGTTTAAATCTCAAAAGAAACAAGATGACATAGTCATATCATAACCAAACGATCTCATCCCTGATGTTACATATCAAAGCAAGACCTTCTAAAATCTAAGAAAATAAATAAATCACTCCGACGACTAATCTCTAAGCTCCGACGAACTATTCTTGATCACCTGCGCGTTACCCATATGGAGACAACATTCAAAAAGAAAGGGTGAGTAAATCGTAGTCATTATAAAAGACATAAGGAGTAAATATAGTAGTTATAACACAACATCAAAGAAACACCACATGTTATACTCACACCTTCACATCACCATAATATTCATCGGATACACAGTATTTTCATTAGTTAGCAATTACCACAAAATACACATTCATAAGGCATTATCCAATCATCATGCAATGCCACATATAATGCAATACAACTTCATTAGAATCATGCATGTGGTACCAAAACTTCATTGTTGACACTGTCATCGTTTTCTCCAAAAATTCCCACCAATAGGATCGTTTCCCACTTGAAACTGGAGCACATCACAATTTTCACTCAAATCTACACTATGGGATTGATGCCATCACTCTATCTATCCTATAGAACTCACTGGAACAATGTCTTGCAATCATCATTGGGCCATTCCCTAACAAATGCTATGAATGCATGATGTGAAACCTCTTAATAACAACATGACCACGACTAGTCAAAACGCATCATCATTCATATAAATCATCATGATAACAACACATATTCCATAATACGAAATAACATCATCATAGCATCAACAGTTTATCAAATACAGACACATCATATTAAAATAATCACCGAATCATCTTGTTCATCAAAGCCTAGGTGTAACACCCTATTTTCGCGTCGGTAAATTAAGTAAAAATTAGAGTAAATTAATTTCTAAAATACCACATCAAATATGATGTCACATGCTTCATACATCATATTTGTTCATTCAATAAGATACGCAACACAAATCACATATTAAAAGGTTTTTAACTTCATTGTATTTATTTGCAATGAAAAAACATCAATAACAAATCATTCTCAATTCTCCAACAAGAGTTGTAATTAGCATCTTTCAGAATTCCACATAATTCATAAATTAAACTTAAAGCAATGGAGTAATCCAAAGTTCACTCCCAACAAAATAAAATAATCGTAAAACCTTCCAAGTGTTACATATCATAGCAGACATCGACTCAATCTACGCAAACTGAGATACTCTTAAGCTAATCTCGACCTCAAGCTACTTCGTATCATCTGCACGTTACGCATGTAGAGGTAACATTCAAACAGAAATCGTGAGATATCAAAACAATATAAAAAGAAGCATAATAATGAGCATGTAGAAATTCAAGTACACATCATTATACATCTTTACCTCACACCTTTTCTGGTTCGTCATACTACGAAACACCTCAATACAATTAATTGCATAAACAACACAAAACATCCATCATAACGAAAGTAGAATTTCATTCAGTGCTCAAATAATCAATTACTAACAATCATGTAATGCAGTGAAACTGACATTGACTCAATGTATGTGGTACCAATAGGGCAAAACCCTTAACTTAATAAATGCCCACTTGGGGAAACAACGCCAATACCAACCATCTTTTGTTAATACAAACCATCTTTCGTAAATACATGCCATCTTTAATAAATGCACGTGACATTGACATGCAACAACATAATTTCACATTGATTATTCTTACCTATCAATGCCACGCCAATATTGGCCATCATCATTATCATCATTAGCATACATATCATGTCACACAATCAAAAAATTCATGCAACATCATCTTATTCAATCACAATACCAGTCATAGCATGTTACTCGTGAATATTCACACAAATAGACATCAATGTTGGCAAAATAATTAGCTACTGTATTCCCATTTAATTTTATATAATAGAAAATAGTTTTAGCTTCGTAATGGCCCAAATGGCGCGTCAAACGGACACCCGAGCAAAAGTTATGGAGTTTTCAATTTTACAAAATTTTGTCTAACACAATGGTAACCGGTTACTCCCATACCAGTAACCCGTTACTGCACGAAACAATAGTGAATCACACAAAATCCTTCAGCGGTAACTGGTTACCTCATTACCAGTAACCGGTTACTGCACAAAAAATAGGCCCAGTATTTTCCAAATTTTTAATAGGTAGCCGGTTACTCAATCCTGGTAACCAGTTACCACTGAACTAGAGCCCAAATTTTTTCATGCGGTATCCGGTTACCACCAGACCAGTAACTGGTTACCACTGTTGCAGAATTCAAAAATCTGCAACTTTTCCAAATGCGATTTTCAATGTTTCAACACCAAAATTATCAATTTTTCCAGCAAAAATTATCTTCCAATCATGCTAATTATTTAGCAACACATTCCTATCTATTCCAACCAAAACACATCATCAATTTCATAATCAATCATACAAAAGAAGCATCAAAACTCAATAATGGAAGAAAACCCCATGAACACCAATTAGGGAGAAATCAAAACATATAACCATGAGACCTAAACTCTACCATACCCCATCATTAGGAAACACATTATAGTGTTATAATCCCCTCTTACCTTAGGTTATCACGGTTCTTGTTTCCTACGGTGAAATATCTTGCCTTAGCTTCCTAGTGTTTTTCTCCTCTTCTCTCTTCTACGCTTATCTTTCTCTGTTTCTACGTACTGACTTTTCTTCTCTTATTCTCACTCTAATATATCCTAAAAATAGTATAACTTTCCCAACTAAATAATTGTTTAATAATTATTATAAAATAATAATAATCCTAATAATAATAATATAATAATACTAGTAAACTATATTATACCACACACTCCATGATCCTACACTTTTAGCCATGCACTCCTATAATCTCAACTTCAATAATTTTAAGGTATCTAATTTCCAACAAAGGCATCACATCATATTATAAAATCCACTAATTCATAAGAATCCACCGCATCCACTAATTATTTAATTAAAAAAATTCTAATTAAATCGGGGTGTTACACTAGGTACTGGACTAACACTACCTATGTCCTATTTTATTCCACAAAGGTATAGTTCATCGCTTTAGATTTCTAACGCTTCAAACGATGCATCAATCAGAGTCTTGAAACTCAAGTTATTAAAATTTTAAAATGCTACTGTTGTCCAGCATCAGATGCTTGCCCGACGATGTGGGAGCGACAGCAAAACCATTCTCATTTGTCCTCCACCACCCGATGCTAAATCCTGCTTGCCCGGTGCTCGCCTCCTCGCCGTCCGACGACGCTTTAGCGATGCTCCATCTCCCATAGAAAATCCAGGAGCTATGTTTTTACCCTATTTCCATCACCGCTTCATCGCCCGGCGATTTAATACCACCGCCCAGCGCGAACAAGATTTTCCTGTTGCGATTCCAGCACTGCACCAGTCCTAATTTTCTGCGATTCCTTCACATTACAGGTATCAATTCACCATAAATACTCATAGTTTCATGATGTAACCACAACACTTCATAGTATACATCATTTGCATCAATTCTTTACAATAAAGCATCATAATTTCATGAAATTTATCACCAAACATCATAAGAACATTATAAATCCCAAAATCCCAAAACCCCAACACAAACCTACAATTATCTAAACCTTAGATCGATTATAATAACAATGATAAACCCCGTTAACTTAGGTTCTAGCTTTGATTCCTTATCCAAACTCTACAATTTATTCTCTTCTCTTCCTTTCATGCCCTAGCTCTTCAATGTTCTCTTCCCAATTTTCACGATCGTACCGAATGAAACACTTTTCTCTCTATTCCTTGTTTAACCTTTGGATCCCTAAATGGTCTTCCACTTTTTCCCTCACTTCACCCATCACAATTGACTATTTTTCCCTTATCATCTCTAATACCAATATTTACTCTATTTTACTAATTAAAATAATTTATAACGAATTATTCTAATTATCCCAATATTATTTAAAATACTCAATATCTCTTAATTCTAGCTATCCCGTCATACACCACATAAAACATCACAACAAGCATCATGATCATCTAGACATCATATTCATCATCATATATATACTCCACAAATACGTCATAAATTAACTAAATAATTAACTAAATAATCTAATTATTTTGGGGTGTTACAACTCTCCCCCATTTAAAAGAATTTTCGCCCTCGCGTTTCCAAGTCCAACTTTCACCACCCGGTCCACCCCACAATACCTTTACTAAGATGATGTCTTTACCCCTCAATTGCTTCACTTCCCGTCCTTCTATCTGCACAGGTGACACTTCAACAATCAGGTTATCTCTCACGTGTACATCATCCATTTGAATCACATGGGAATGATCCAGAATATACTTTCTTAACTAAGACACATGAAACATGTTATGAAGATTTGCAAGTGACGGTGGTAAATTAATTCGATATGCCACCTCACCTATCTTCTCTGAAATTTGATATGGACTAACAAAATGCGGTATAAGCTTTGTTGACTTCAAAGCTCTACCAACACTAGTCACCAGAGTAACTATTAAAAACATATGATCGTCCTTTTGGAATTCGATTACCTTTCTCCCCTTGCCATGATAACTCTTCTGACGACTCTGAGAAGCTTACATTCTCTCCTGAATCATCTTAATTTTTTCAGTCGTCTTTTGCATGATCTCAGGTCCGAGCATAACTCTCTCGCCTGAATCATACCAACATAATGAAGTCCTACACCTCATACCATGACATACCAATACTCGCATGAAAATTATTATTGTATGTAAACTCAATCAACGAAAAGTGACTATCCGAAGACCCCCCTTGTTCTATCATATAAGCCCTCAGCAAATCCTCCAAAGACTAAATAGTCCTCTCCGTCTGACCATCCGTGTGCCGATGATATTCAGAACTTAACTTCAACTTATTACCTAAAGAATTCTACAAACCTTCCCAGAATTTCGATGTAAACCTCAGATCTTTATCCGACACGATACTTGAAGTTATTCCATACAACTTCACAATCTCGTCAATCTATAGTTTGGCTAGCTTCTTAATAGGATGATTAATCTTCATCAGTAAGAAATGAGTCGACTTAGTCAACCTATCCACTATCACCCATATTGAATCATTGGATTTAGCAGTAACTGGCAAGCCAGACACAAAATCCAAAGAGACACTGTCCCATTTCCACTATGGAATACTCAAAGGTTCAATAAGACCCATAGGCATCTGATGTTCAATCTTCGACTCCTAACAAGTCAAGCAAGTATAAACAAACTTAGAGATCTCCTTCTTCATACCAGGCCACCAAAATAACTTCTTCAAATCTTGATACATCTTCGTGGCACCGGAATGAATACTCAACCCACTTTGATGTCCTTCTTCAAGGATACTTCTCTTAAGTTCTGGAACATCTAGAACACACACTCTATTTCTGAACCTCATTACACCATTATCATCGATTCTGAAACTCACCTCTAATACCTTGGTTAATCAAGGTCAACTGGTCAACTAACTTCAAATCATATTTTTGACCTTCTTGGATTTCTTCTATTATACCACTAGTCAGTTTCAACATTCATAACTTTACACTTTCAGGAGTCTCTTCACACACCAAGCTCATATCTCTAAATTGTTCGATCATTTCTAACTCTCGAACCATAAGCATTGACATATTCAATGATTTTCTACTCAATACATTAGCAACCATATTTTCTTTACCAAGATGGTAATTCAAATCAAAGTCATAATCCTTCAACAACTCAACCCATCTTCTCTGCCTCATGTTCAACTCTTTCTGATCAAACAAGTACTTCAGACTCTTATGATCGCTGAACACTTCAAATTTAGAGCCAAAAAGATAATGTCTTCAAATCTTCAACACAAACACCATAGTTGCTAGCTCTAATTCATGAGTAGGATAATTCCTTTCATGAACTTTCATATGTCTAAAAGCATAAGCAACAACTTGTCCATTCTGCAATAACACACCACCAAGACCCATCTTTGATGCATCACAATATACCAGAAAAGCATCACTTATATTAGGTAAAACTAATACAGGGGCATTTGTCAACTTCTTTTTCAATTCTATGAAACTTTCTTCACACACAACATCCCACACATAAGCTTGATCCTTTCGAGTCAACTGA
Source organism: Vicia faba (assembly GCA_948472305.1). Classification (NCBI taxonomy): domain Eukaryota; kingdom Viridiplantae; phylum Streptophyta; class Magnoliopsida; order Fabales; family Fabaceae; genus Vicia; species Vicia faba. The sequence continues at coordinate 1,602,983,030 of OX451739.1, forward strand.
GTTAACGATAACGCCAACTTAGAAAATCCTTCAATGAAACTTTGATAATAACCTGCTAAACCAATAAAACTTCGAATCTCGGTCGCATACTTCAGAGTCTCCCTTTGCAAAATTGCATCAAATTTAGAAGGATCCACAATAATTCCACCATTAGAAATCACATGACCCAGGAAACTTACTTCCTTTAGCCAAAACTCATACTTCGACAACTTAGCATATAGCTTCTTCTCCTTTAACACTTGCAACACAATTATCAAATTCTCAACATGTTCTTCTTTGGATTTGGAATAAATCATAATATCATCAATGAACACCACGACAAACTTATCCAAATACGAATGAAATGTTCAATTCATATACTCCAAGAAAACACCTGGCACATTAGATACACCAAACGAAATCACAGTGAACTCAAAATGACCATACCTTATTTGAAAAGTAGTCTTCAGAATATCATCTGGTTTAACACGAATCTGATGATAACGCGATCTCAAATCAATCTTGCTGAAAACACAAGCTCTCACCAACTGATCCATCAAATCATCAATCCTTGGAAGCAAATATTTATTCTTAATCGTCAATTTATTCAACTGTCTCTAATCCATAAAAAAACCTCATACTTCCATCTTTCTTCTTGACCAACAACACTGGCACACCCAACAGTGAAACACTCGGTCAAACGAACTTATTCTCAAGCATCTCTTCTAGTTGTTTCTTCAACTCGCTCAGCACTGAAGCTGACATTCTATAAGGAGCCATTGACACTAGACTTGTACATGGTACCACATATATAGAAAACTCCACTTCACGTTCTGGAGGAAAATCATTGATGTCATATGAAAACACTTCAGAAAACTCACAGAAAATCGTAAGTCCATACTTGCAGCTTCACTCTCAACTTGAAGCAATGTAAACATTACGAACATCAAAGCTTCGTCTTCCAAGTTCCTCCACTTGCTTAGCAGACAACAACATCATTTCTCCATTGTGATCGAACTTAGGGAACATAAAATTCTTATTATAACAATTGATGTAAACATAATTAAACTCCAACCAGTTCATCTCAAGAATAACATCAATTTAGTGTAAAGGAAGACACACCAAATCCATTACAAAACTCTTACTATTAATTCTCAATTTTTAGGTTTGGAATTAATTTTTGTAAAACAAATAAGGTAGCAATATGTCAGATAGAATATATTAAATTTATAACAGGAATAGGTTGAAAAAGAAGTCATATCTTATGTTAGGACATGTTGAGTTGAAGAAGTTTCAACATCTAGAATAACATGCCGACTAAGATGTCCTATGAAGCAGCATAAGACATCGCGCCTGAGCTGAAGTGATTCTGTTAAATCTGTTATGATTTAAAAAGTGAAGAATATTTGGGGAATATTATGCAACCCTATGTGGCTCTGAAATAAAGGTCAAGAGAATCATGTCAGAATATTTGAAGATTATACAATTTCTAAATATGGAGATCATTTAGGAAACTAATGATTGAAGACCTTGTTTGTAGCAAACGTTTCTGCTGATTCGTAACAACTAAATTATTGTTATTAGAAAGCCCAAGTCCAATTGGGAATAGGTTATAAATATGAGGTTTTATAACCTTGTTTGTCACGAGTTCAAGATGTATAAGTCTAGGGCTTTTTCTTGGTGAACCACCCAGGTTGTGGGATGGTCACCATGTTATTCTCGAAGCTATGAACCAAGAGTTGAGTATTGTTCTTGGAGGAAGCTTTGAAGAAACTCTAAGTTTTCGTTCTTGGTTAGGAGAAAGGTTGTAAACATGGGACTTTAACCTTGAGTCTTGGCTAGGTATGGTCATGGAAGTGTGTCTTCCTGTTTTTTCAGAATTGTGTTGATCCAATCGTTGTCTGTGATTAAAGAGGGATTGAGGAGGGCCTCATATCTAGGTGGGTCTTAGATAGAAATATAGTGAGGGTATTTATTAAGTGATAAGTTATAAACATGGGAATTTAGCTTTGAATTAATACTACTAGTAGTGGATTTGTCCCTGACCTAATATGCCCATAGAGTAGGTAGTTAGACTGAACTGAGTAAAGAATTATATGTGTGGTTTTATGCTTTTTCAGTATTGGTTTTAAGTTTATACCTTGCCTGTGTTATTTTTTGTCAGACCAGATGTCTCGATATCCTCTTAGGACATCTTGGTTCTGTAGTACCAGAATTTCAATTGGTATCAGAGCAAGCATCCTATTCTATTCTGGGTAAGATCCTGGGATGATACTTTCTGGTCATGGGCAAGGAAGGTATTACTGAAAAGCTGTTTGAACTTGGAGAGTTCATATTGTTATTTGAACAGTCTCTAGAAGGGACAAATGAACTGTTCATGATAGGATGTGTATTGGACTTGTCTGTGTTGTTTTCAGGCCAATAGCTTTAGAGGAGAGCTGATATATTAAGGGTTTGATTTATTTTCAAAGTTAGATTAACCTGTTTCACCTGGTGTGTTTGTGCAAAGGTTGTTTTGCTTGAATGTTGGGGAGGAGTCCTTTGGTTTGTGTTCTGTTGTGTGTATATCTGATGGAAGACTTCTGGTGGTTTTGTATGTTGAGTGTGAAACACTCTATTTTCCCATGAAGCTGTATCTCGTGGTGTGGTGATACTTGAGGAGAGGTTAGACTAACTTGTTAGATTTAATAAAGATACTTGAGGTTTATCCCAAGTCCATTCATAAAGGTACTCATGTATGAGTTTATTGAAAATAGATCTGGTAGAAGCAATTCATTTTTGCTTCCAACCCTAAAAGGGAAATCTCTGGGCTTTAATAAAGGATCTCTTGTTGTGTTCCTTGGGGAGGGATATAATGTCCCACCTGATGTTGGAACATCATACCAACAGATTGTGCATAATCTTGTTGGATAAATGTAGGGCATAACAGATGCTCGAGGGTTAAACAAATGTAGTTTGATCACGTGTGTCTGGAACCTACTCCTGATTTGGAAGAGGAGGCATCTGTGTGCTATACCTAAGAAATTTCTATCTTAGACATGCATGTTGATCAGAACACGATCAACATACTGGACACTCATTGGATCAATTTATTTCTGGTCTACATGAGCTAGAGTGCAATGGTTGTGCTTTATTTTGTTTCTGGAAGCTTGATAAAGGTATCTTATCTAGATCCTTTATATGTGGAGGTCAAGCTCAAATGTCGATGACATTCTCTCTGACATCTGGAAGATCCTTCTGATCAAAGGAGCCATATTTAAAAATCCTGTTGATGGTCATGGAACATATTCTATTTGAAAGGGAATAACTTGTGCATACTAACCACGGGTGGTGCAGCTACTGTATGATTCTCAAGGAATTCTTAGCAGTTAATAAGGGGGAGTCCTTAATCTGAAGCTAGAAGAACTTGAAGGAGTGTTAGACATAATGTCTTGATATATTTATATTGAGGATTTATTTTTATTAATATGGTTGGTGGTACTTTTCATAGATAGGATGGAGGTTATTTACTCTAATTTGGTACTCTTATCAAGTCTACAAGAGCACAAAACTATTGTTCTATTGGAAAAATCATCCAAGGGATGGTGAGCATTGAAGATATATTAACCGGTATTTTGTGGTTGATGGTTACCTACACTATGGAGAGTCATCTGAATCACCTATGATGAGCATCTCAGTTGTCTGAAGCAACGATGAGTTAGTATTTCTGGAGCCAAAGGATTATGGTTCCTTGATGTCTACTTGAGAAGTTCCCCTTTATGCTTGGTTTCAATTATGTGGTGTGCTCATATGATAGAACATTGGTGTTTGCAAGGATTAAAGGGGATCCTTGTGTTTTGGAAGAATTAGACTCAATCTGAACAGTCCGCTTGTGTTGTGTGAAGATCATTCAAGGCCATGGTTTTTGAAGTCTACTATAGATACCTGTTAGAGGGAATCTCCTCTATAGGTGCAGATATATGGCATTTATCACCTCAAAGTCAGATAAGAGGTCTGAATTTTGTGCTTAGAAGAAAAAGATTCTTGAGGTGTGCATGCTCAACATGTATGGATGATCTTGGTTGAAGGTTGATTAGCTAATGATGGTTTATCCTCTTGTGCCCCTTGCAAGAGTTATGGGTTATTGTCGTGTCTCCAAACCATAATTAAGGATCCATATGGTTGAGATTAATGACGGATCCAATGTTGGAACACCATCTCAAGGTGTAAAACTTCCTCAAATATAGAAGTTTGTCCAGAGAAGAGCATGTGGTCAAGCCACTAACCTATTCTGGATTGTGTTATGAATCAACTTCTACCAGACAAATGCAGAAGAAGATTGTCAGATCATCTGTTCTACCTTGTATGAGAAGGTAATATTTATCTGACAAATGGTGAATACTTTGACGGGAGCTGAGTATTTATATATATCCTCTAGAGAGGTAATGCATGGGACTGATGGTGAATATCTTGACGGGAGATTGGGTATTTATCTAAAGAAGCTATACAATTCTGCATTATGAACCTCGTGGTTCAAAGAGTATGTGAGAGTTTATTTCTCTCCATAACATTCAAGTGTCTAGAAGAACTTGGATGAGGTACATTAGTTTTGTTAGGTTGGGAGCTTCTTGAAGGATTTCTTGCATAATGAGTCCTTTGGTCTTTATTGATAAAACCTAACATCCTGGGTATTATATTATGAAGAAGATGTACCACATGATGTTGTAACATCATGATTGATGTTGGCTGTGTTCTTGCTTGAGATTATGAAGATGAATGCTCAAGTATTATTGTCAGAAGTGGTTTTTCTGACTATTTGGATTAGAATTTGGAGATTCTAGTCCTATCTAGAGTAGCATGTTTGATGAATTCATAACTACTTGGTTGAAGATCCTGCTAGTATCAGCAACTACTAGTGGATGCAAGAACAGAAGAAGCTGTCAGGTACTGAGGTCTCTTCATTTCTTTTGCGATCTCCTTCTACAAGAACTCAATGAGAGAGGTTTTAGGATATGTGTTTTTCCTTCTACTGCAAGTCACCCCAGAAAAAGTATTGATTGGATTTTAGTAAAGCTTTTAATCAAACTAAGAATTTTTGAATTTTTTGAGTGACTTTACACCTAGTATGCATGACAACTTACCTATTCAAAAGGTCATGATACTATGTGTGGAGTTACAAGGAGTCAGATGGTCTGGATATATTCTCAAGGAGTGAGAATATCTTACTCAGAATCAACTCTACTGAGGGAGTTAATGTTCAACAGGTAGAAGAATTGGTCTTCTACATGAAATCATGGTGCTTTTCATGAATATTCATCAGGTGCTCAAGTTTTCATCTTCAACTGAAGCGTTGTTTAACCATGACATGGATAGTCATGAGTTTATCTGTGGATTGTTGTTGCAATTATACATGTATTAAAGAGCTGTCTAAGCTTGTGAAGATCGTATTCCTCTTATGAGGTTATGATGTCAAACAAACATGTTGTGACATTATGAATTATTGGTGATCTTAACAAGGCATGGTTGATCTTAGCCATGTGAAGTTGGACGAGTCAGAAGTTCACATATCTCTCTGGTGATTAATGGTATGTTTATGAGAATTTATTTTTCTCTGCAGATGTCAAAAAGACTCTTCAGGTCTATATTATTGAGAGATGTCACAAATGTGATATTCTGATATCTTAGTGTATATCACTATGACTAAGTGAAAGGAGAACACTTAGAATCCAGTTGAAGACAATATGAATGAAGATGTGTTGGTCAGGGTTGGTAGATAAAGACAATGTTTAACAAAATGTATGGACATTATTCAAGACATGTTTCCTGTGAGACCAATAAGAAAGTGCTACGACAAAGCTAATCAAACATGTGTCAAAAGAGGTGTTTGATTGTGCATGTGCATGAATTAGGACTTGTTCTCCCTCAAAAGAAACAGTCCAGAGTTATTAAAGGCGTTCAACGAAATTTTTGGACGATGCACATTGATTCGATAACAATTTTTCTCCTAAGTTAACATTCCCTTTGACCAAAAATGCTTATTCTAGTCAAGGATCATTAATCTCAATGTAACTTCTCTGCTATTTATAGAGGGATCTTCTGTCCCCTTTCACCAAAAGAGTGTTCATCATCACAATGGGTTTTGTTTGGATATGGGTAGGTTGTACCTAGGACTAGTGTTGTGAAGGCTTCCTTTGCCAAGTTTTGGCTTAAAAGGGGGAGAAATATGGTGATCAAGGTGATTGGTCGGTGGTTGCTTCTCAATATCTGTCACAAATATGTTGGATAAAATATCCTATCTTATGTATGCTAAAGGTACACTTTGTGACTTGTGATCTGAGTTATGAACAAAGTTGTGACTTGTGTTCTGAGTTACCTGGGGTGGTATCTGGATATCATAGGTTGACTGGTGGTTGCTGCTAAAGAGGTATGTTATTCTCCATGGTCCTCTTTTTCCACCACCTGTGACAAGAAAGTGATTTGTGGGTTAAGGGGAAGTGCAGGATATCATCTTCCTCGTCTGGATTGATTGTATCAAATAACTTCACGACTTTCCTTCCTTTTAGCCAGAGGTTTCTGTTCATTGATGTTGAAGTGCTTGTTACTGCATTGGAGCTCATTTAAAATGCTAAAGAGAAAATGTCGAACAAGATGTCCTGACATCTCATATGATGACTAACTCCATGGTGTTATGCTGCAATGTTTAATAGTCGCTGAAGACTACTTTTGAAGAATTGTAATTTCATATTGCTGTAATCTGAGTTGTAATTTTTATTTATTTATTTTAGCCAAAATTTGCCAAAGGGGGAGATTGTTAATTCTCTATTTCTAGGATTGGCACTAATTTTTGTAAATAAAATAAGGCAGCAATATGTCAGATAGGCTATATTAAATTTCTAATAGGAACAGGTTGAGCAAGAAGTCCTATCTGATGTTGGGACATGTTGAGTTGAAGACATTTCAACATCTGGAACAACATGTCGAATAAGATGTCATATGAAGCAGCCTAAGACATCACATCTGAGTTGAAGTGATTCTGTTAAATATGTTATGATTTAAAAAGTGCAGAATATTCATGGAATATTATGCAATCCTATGTGGAGCTGAAATCAAGGTCAAGAGAATCAAGTCAAAATATTTGAAGATTATACGGTTTCTAAATATGGAGATCATTTAGGAAATGAATGATTGAAGACCTTGTTTGTAGAAGAAGTTTCTACTGATTCGTAACAACTAAATTATTGTTATTAGAAAGCCCACGTCCAGTTGGGAATAAGTTATAAATAGGAGGTTTTGTAACCTAGTTTGGCACGAGTTCAAGATGTATAAGTCTATGGCTTTGTCAAGGTGAACCACCCAGGTTATGGGATGGTCACCATGCTCTTCTCGAAGCTGTGAAGCAAGAGTTGAGTATTAATCTTGGAGGAAGCTTTGAAGAAACTCTAAGTTGTTGTTATTGGTTAGGAGAAAGGTTGTAAACATGGGACTTTAACCTTGAGTCTTAGCTAGGTATGGTCATGGAAGTGTGTCTTCCTGTTTGTTAAGAATTTTGTTGATCCAATCTTTGTATGTGATTGAAGAGGGATTGAGGAGGGCCTCATATCTAGGTGAGTCTTAGACAGAAATCTAGTGAGGGTAGTTATTAAGTGATAAGTTATAAAAGGGGAGTTTAGCTTTGAATTAATACTACTAGTAGTGGATTTTTCCTTGACTTGGTATGCCCCCAGAGTAGGTAGTTAGACTAAACTGGGTAAATAATTATGTGTTTGGTTTTATGCCTTTTCAGTATTGGTTTTAAGTTTATACCTTGCCTGTGTTGTTTTTGTCAGACCAGATGTCTCGATATCCTCTTAGGACATCTTGGTTCTATCGTACCAAAATTTTAATTGGTATTAGAGCAGGCATCCTATTCTGTTCTGGGTGAGATCCTGGGATAAGACTTTCTGGTCATTGAAGGTATTACTTAAAAGCTATTTGAACTTAGAGAGTTCATATTAATGTTTGAACAATATCTAGAAGTGACAAATGAACTGTTCATAATAGGAGGTGTATTGGACTTGTATGTGATGTTTTCAGGCCAATAGCTTTAGAGGAGAGCTGTTGTATTAAGGGTTTGATTTATTTTCAAACTTAGATTAAACTATTGCACCTGGTGTGTTTGTGCAAAGGTTGTTTTGCCTGAATGTTGGGGAGGAGTCTTCTGGTTTGTGTTCTGCTGCGTGTATATCTGATGGAAGACTTCTGGTGGTTTTGTGTGTTAAGTCTGTAACACTCTATTCTCCTCTGAAGGTGTATCTCGTGGTGTGATGATACTTGAGGAGAGGTTCGACTAACATGTTAGAGTTTCCAAAGATACTTGAGGTTTATCCCAAGTCCACTAGTAAAGGCACTCATGTATGAGTTTGTTGAAAAGAGATATGGTAGAAGCAATTTATTTTTTGCTTCCAACCCTAAAAGGGCAATCTCCAGGCTTTAATAAAGGACCTCTTGTTGTGTTCCTTGTGAAGGGAACTAATGTCCTACCAAATGTTGGAACATCATACCAGCAGATTGTGCAGAATCTTGTTGGATAAAGGTAGGGCATAACAAATGCTTGGGGGCTAAACAAATGTAGTTTGATCACGTGTGTTTGGAACCTATTCCTTATTTGGAAGAGGAGGCATCTGTGTTCTGTGTCTAATAAATTTCTATCTTAGACATGTATGTTGATCAGGACACGATCAACATACTGGACACTCATTGGATCAATTTATTTCTGGTATACATGAGTTAGAGTGCAATGGTTGTGTTTTGTTTTGTCTGTGGAAGCTTGATAAAGTTATCTTATCAAGATCCTTTATATGTGGAGGTCAAGCTCAAATGTCGAGGAAATTCTCTATGACATCTGGAAGGTCCTTCTGATCAAAGGAGCCAGATTTAAAAATTCTGTTGATGGACATGGAACATATTCTATTTGGAAGGGAATAACTTGTGCGTACCAACCACAGGTTGTGCATCTACTGTATGATTCTCAAGGAATTCTTAGCAGTTAATAAGGGGGAGTCCTTAATCTGAAGCTAGAAGAACTTGAAGGAGTGTCAGACATAATGTCTTAATATCTTTATATTGAGGATTTATTTTTATCAATATGGCTGGTGGTACTTTTCATAGATAGGATGAAGGTTATTTACTTTAACTCGGTACTCTTATCAAGTCTTTGAGAGCACGTAACTCTTGTTCTGTTAGAAAAGTCATCCAAGGGATGGTGAGCATTGAAGATATATCAACCGGTATTCAGTGGTTGATGGTTGTCTACACTATGGAGAGTCATCCGAATCACCTAGGATGAGCATCTCAGTTGTCTGAAGCAAGGATGAGTTATTATTTCTAGAGCCAAAGGGTTATGGTTCCCTGATGTCTACTTGAGAAGTTACTCTTTATGGTTGGGTTCAATTATGTGGTGTGCTCATATGATAGAACATTGGTGTTTGCAAGGATTAAAGGGGGTCCTTGTGTTTTGGAAGAAGTAGACTCAGTATGAACAGTCTGCTTGCGTTGTTTGAAGATTATTTAAGGCCATTGTTTTTGAAGTTTGCTATAAATACCTGTTAGAGGGAATCTCCTCTATAGGTGCAGATAGATGGCATTTATCACCTCAAAGTCAGACAGGAGGTCTGGATTTTGTGCTTAGAAGAAGAAGATTCTTGAGGTGTGCATGCTCAACATGTGTTGTACCCCAAAATTTGCCCTCTCATGTTTTCCTAGGTTTTCTCTTATATGGGTGATTACAAATACTTTCTTAAAGAAAATAAGAAATTTGAAGATAAACAAGGTGTCTTCGATTGGCATTGAAACAAGGTAACTTCGATTGGCATTGAGATAAGGTGTCTTCGATTGGCATTGGGACAAGGTGTCTTTGTTTGGCATTGGGACAAGGTGTTTTTGATTGGCATATGAGCAGGCTGTCCTTCGATTGGCATCTGGACAAGGAGCTTCGATCGGATGTCCAAAATCCTTCGACACAAGCTTGGTTCACAAGACTTCGACGGAGCATGGGCTGTTTCATGTCTGATTCGATTGACAAGGAAATGACTTTCCCAGTGCGAGCCTTTAGCACACAAGGCCAAGATTTCTTCAGATTTGCCTTCAATCCACTAGGAGAAAAAAAAGATTCCTTCGACCCACAAGGAAAATACCTCCTTCTTTCCTGATTCGATTCACTAAGGAATAACCTCTTTTATGCTTGCTTTGGCCTTCCTCACGCTAGCATCCACAAGGCATTGGCTTCCTTTATGCTAGTTTCGACTGGGCAATGGCTCCCTTTGAAACGGTTTCGAATCCACATCTAAAACCCTTAACACACAGTTCTCTACCTTTTGACACCTAGTAAGGCCTATTCGAAGGACACACAAGTGATGCCTTCGAAGGATATGCACTTGGTCCAGTCGAAAGACATATAATGGTTGGAGACAATTTTTGCTTGCTGGCCAAAGTCTTACATACTGACAGGACCAAGCCTCATGCACAAGCATATTCATGCCAAAGGAAGCTTCGACTGGCCAGAATGAGGTCTTTCGATTGGGCTAGTTGGGTAGTGTCAGAACCAATCGAAGGACAAGGAAACTCAGAGCCATGAGGAGAAATTCAGAGCCAATGGAAGGACAAGGCAACTCAGAGCCATGAGGAGAAATTCAGAGCCAACCGAAGAGTAAAGATCTGAGGGGATTTTGAAGAAGCCCTGATAAGGGAAACTCTGAACAAATTCAAATTGGAATTCAGAGTCATCGAAAAGAATAAGGCTCTGACGAAGAGATATGAGTAATTCGAATTGATGTAGATGGGCTCAATCGAAGGAGCTATAAGAATGAAACCAGAGCTATTCGAAGGAGGAAACTCAAGGCCAATCGAAGGGCATGGCTTGAAGGTATTCGAAAGAATGAAGTATGTTCAGGTACATCCCAGAGCTCAAAGAGGCATGGATATTTCAAAAATGAAAGTCTTTTAATGTGTCTGATTTTTCCTTCAAAGCCTGGTTAATGGCTGCCCCTTGCCATTTCCATGCATCCTCCCCCTCCTATAAATACAAGACACCAACACAAGCCAAAGAGGGGGGGGGGGGGATACTACATACATACACACACACACACTGGAAACATATGCCTAGGAACCACACACATATATTTCCTTACACGCACACGTTGCCTCATAAGCCACACCAAATTTATCAAAAATCTCCCGAGTAATCCAAATTGAAGGAATCTTCAACAACACGCCACTCACTCCTTGAAGTTTACAGGAGGCGTGCCCAAGCACTTTGCAAGCCATTTCCATCTAAAGCAAAGCATCCCATTGGTAATAAACCTTCTATCCTAAGTTAATTTTGATTTTTGCATTGCATATTAACATTTATAGTTCAATTTGTATTCAGGATTAAGGACATGGGTTCGCCACCCAGTTTTGTATTTATTTTTTTCTAACACTTGTACTGCAGATCAAGCCTGAGCAGACCAATGCGCACAGGATCGAAGGACCTGGGTTCGACACCTAGGTCATGGACATTTATTTTTCTAATGCTTGTCTTGCAGATATGGATCGAAAAGCAGCTTGCCCCCTGGATCGAAAGACAATCACCATTCATTGGATCAAAAAATGCCTCTTCATTGGATCGAAAGCTACCTTTTCCTCTGGATCGAAAGACAATCACCATTCATTGGATCGAAAACTGCCTCTTCATTGGATCGAAAGCTACCTTTTCCTATGGATCTAAAGACAATCACCATTCATTGGATCGAAAACTTCCTCTTCATTGGATCGAAAGCTACCTTTTCCTCTGGATCGAAAGACTTATTTTCTTGCATTTTTATTTTTTGTGTTACTTACTCCTTTCTTAATTTCTTTTTTTAAATTAACAATAAAAAATAACAAAAAATACTTAGGATTAGTTTTTTTAATTAAATAATTAATCTCTAGAATTAATTAGTGAATTAACTTTAACCTTTTTTTTCAAAATTAAAATAAGTTAGAACTTAGGGTTTAATTTATGTTTAAACTATTTTCTAAAACAAAAAAATGCAAAATAGTAGAATTAGTTTTCTTTTGTTGGATTAGAATTAACCTTAATTAATAATAATTTTATTTTATTTAAATAACTAGGATTAGATTTAGTATTTCTTATTTAATTTAATTTAAGTATTTTCTTAACATAAACAAAAAACCAAAAAAAGATTTTCTTTATTTACTTAGAACTTTTTAAAAGATTTTTAGACGTTCTTTTCCATTTCGCGCGCATTATTACATTTTTATTTTTTCCAAATTATTATAATTGCTCACAGTATATAATAGAATTAACTAGGGCTCTTTACTGCTTTCCTTTATTCCCCCCCCCCCCCCCCCCCCACAAAAAAAGTTTGGACATGTAAATACCCCTTCCCCGAAGCATTGTAATAGCGTAGATTTAAATTCCCGCACTTTAAATTCCTACAATATTTAAACTGCTTAGATGTATGTATAATAGGATTGTATGATAAGATTAAAAATCAAACTTTAGAAAACCTAACCTCTAAGACAAAAATAACTAAATATAACACACTTTGCACATATGCACCTCTAGGGTACGCCCACTTTGGTTGCCTTTTGGAAAATAAAACAGTCATGTCCCTCGAAAATGGGGACGCTTTAGCAAAGACCCTTAAATCAAAAGATCATAGTCCCTCGATGACCCTTCAGTGTTGCCTTCTGGTAAATGATCTAGTCCCTTAAACAAAATTGCTAAAGCGTCTCTACATGTTGCCTTTATGACTGTAAACGTCCCTTCAAATGTCCCTCAAACATCCAACGATAGGGCTACCTACTCACTAATAGTAGGATAACACTGTCTAAAGGATAGGAGGAAAAGAACAAAGCTTTTCGAGTATAAGTAAATAGTTCCTAGATGCTATGCTCAAAAAACAAACTTTTACACTTACACAAAATATTTCAAAAACACTTTCAAAAAACATTTTATCAACACTCTTGAGGACTAATACAAGAGTTATCAAAAAGCGAATCACCACACTAAGGCACTTTCAAAAATACTTTTTCAAAACACACAAAAGCACAAGGTATTTCAAAAATGAGCTAAGCATCTAAGAGCCCGTAGATAACTACGGATGAAAAGGGTGCTAACACCTTCCCTTTCCATAATCTACCCCCTTACTCATAAAATTCTCGAAAGTGTCTTTTTCTATTCTTTTCACCCTTTCCTTTGTTGGATAAAAGAAAAGTCGGTGGCCACTCTTGCTTACCGCAACATATGTGAATACAAACGCAAAACCAGTATAAACAGTCGGTTCTGCCACCGTATCACAGAACTGGAGACTCTTCTGGGGAAATATTAAAAATTGGGGTTACCTTAGAGCTTAGTTCATCTTTAAATTGCTTTACATTGTGTGTTTGTATGCTTTATCTTTAAGGGCTTGCTTGGGTTTACTTGTAAAGATCCTATACCCAGATCTGGGGCATATTTTTAGGTAAGCAACAATAGATCGTGGAGACTGTACAGTGTAAACCGATATGGTTGAAACAGTAGTTGCGTTAGTGTGACACATTGGTTGGTACCGATATCCCTTGTGTTAAACCGAGGAGAATACATGGCCGCTGTGTGGTGTCATTAAGCACTAATGGACCTTAGAACCTTAGTTGAACAAACTTGGCCATTAGAAAGTAGTGAGATAGCTGACCTCGGTATAAAGCTGGGGATTGGTTGATACTCGATGCTACACTCATTGAGATCGGACTTACGAGATATTTCAGATGCGAGAAAATATAACCTGAGCTGAAACAGTGCCTGATAAAGAAAGATCAGTGATATTGAGATTCCTTAAAACCCAATTACTTTTCTAGGACAGGTTGAATTAACTAAACTTCAAGAGGATACTTACCTACAAACCCCCATGCAATCCTGAACCTAAGGCTCTTGTGTGACTTATTTGCTTTCATTATCTAACAACTTGAACTCTTTGCAGGGTTTTGTTTATTATCTGACGATATGAGTCATTGTCCAATAACCTGGACTTCTTGCAAGACTCACTTGTCTTCATCACCTTACACTTTTGCTTGGTGCATAGCATATATGCCATAACATCATACCATGGCATTTCCTTAACCATTTCAAGGATCTCAAAGGGCCTGTGATGTAGGTTATGATGAACCAGACATCTAGCAAGAGGCAAGGGGATTTATTTTCCTCTAACCAACGCCGCCAAAATACCAAAGCATGATAACTTGAGTCAGGGGCTATGACTCACTCGATATAGTGAGCTTGATTCTCGTAGAAGGACATTCAATGATACAAAGTTCTTCAATCAAAGCTGCAGTAAACTCCTAACACCTCCTTGTGTTTACCCCACAAGATCCTTGAAAACATTGCATAAGCATATCATACATGTCATTGCATAACGGGTATTCCAAGGACGGCCTTCTTATCCCTTCGCTGTTTATTTCAGCAAGAAGAAATGGATCTTGAACAAACAGTTAAATATCTTCAAGCTCAGAATGCTTAGTTCCAACAAATGTTCCTAGCTCTGGCTAAGGGGCAGGAAGACCTGAAAGCTCTCGTCATCAAAGAGAAGAAACAGAACACAAAGAAACTGACTGGCATCTTGAATATGGGAAGAAGACTTAGAGGACCGGTCAAGCAAGCTCTAGATCTCACAACTCCATTATATGAGGGGGATACTCATTAAGAAGATAACAACCCGAGGACTGATGAAGATGAAGCTGACTACTATGAGGAACAATATCCTCCCGCTGATGATAAATACAAACAAATGGAGGATCACCTCAATGTTATGGAGATTCAGCAGATACCCGACTTGGATTTTGAAGAGTTAGGGTTGGTTTCCAGAGTGGTCATCCCACCAAAGTTCAAGGACCCCGTGTTCGCTAAATATGATGGGGTCTCTTGTCCTAAACTTCACTTGAGATCATACGTCAGAAAAATCCAGCCTCACACTGCTGACCAGAAGTTATGGGTCCATTTCTTCCAAGAAAGTTTGGCTGGCACTCAACTGGAGTGGTTCTATGAGTTAGAAGGAACTGACACTCATACCTGGGAAGACTTGGCTGCTGCTTTCTACAGGCAGTACCAATATAATGCTGACCCCGCTCCAACCCACACACAATTGCAAAGTATGTCTATGGGTTCCGACGAAGGTTTCAAATATTACGCCAAAAAATGGAGGGATCTTGCAGGGAGAGTCCAGCCTCCTCTGTCTGATAGGGAGCTGGTAGACATGTTCTTGGGCACTTTTCCTGGTCCATTCTTCAACCACTTGATTGGAAGTTCTTCGGCTGGGTTCATCGAGCTGACACTGACAGGTGAAAGAGTCGAAAGCGGTATTAAGAATGGGAAGATTCCAATGGCTGCACCTTCTAATGCTGAGAAGAAGCCATTCGGTGGAAAGAAGGAAGCTAATGTTGTATATGGCTAGGAGGGATGTGCTAGAGGTAACCACAACCCTTATATGATGGCAGCACTGGTCTCTAATCTTACGCCTGTGCAACGACATCAACAAGGGAATCAACATAAGGAGGTCACACCTAAGAGACAATTCACCAAAATCAACATGTCACTAGCTCAAGCATTATAACACATGTTGAAAGCAGGATTGGTTACGTTAAAGGCTCCTCTACAGAATCCCAATACCTCTGCTCCTAGCTACCACCCAAATGAAAGGTGTGCATACCTTTTTGATAGTCCTGGACATGATACGAATGGCTGCTGGGCTCTGAAGAACAAAATTCAGGATATAATTGACACCAAGGAGATTGAATTCGACCCTCTAGAGACTCACCACGTGATCACTGCTCCTAGGCCAAATCATTGAGAGCATCTAGTTCATTTGTATTTTTTCAATTGTAATTTCCTTTGCCCGTTCAAACAATTACTGTCATGTCAAACTTTGGTTTTCCCATTAATGCATTACATATGTTTGTCTTGAATTATGTACTTTTCATATTTCATTATATTTAAACTGCTTTATTTCTTCCTTTTTGTGATATTTAACTCTCGGTTAAAAGTTGTAAGCCTTTAGAGGGAGAATGACGAAAATAATGCCATGATCTCTACAATATGCTTTTAAACAGACCCCGCTGACGATGTACATGCGTTCTTTCAAATCCTAAACAGTGGAGTTATAAGGAAGATAATCCCTAGTTAACCCCTTTGAGCCTAAGAAGTAGGAGTTTTTCTTTTCATACAAATTAAAACCCTTAATCATAACCTGGGGAAAGGTAGTTTTCTCAGTTAATTCAGATGTGCATTCAGTCGCAAGCTCTACCTTCATGCACAAAAAATAGTGTAGAAGATGCCCTCCAAAAGATGGTGATGGTTCCACATAATCGTCAAGACAGGCAGTCATTATTTTCCAAAAGTAAAGTTCCGTTAAGTCAAAAAACCTATGAAGGAGACTTGAGAAAAACTGGGCCATCCCGCTGACTTTAATCATAAAAAGCAGTTTAGGCAAAAGTAGGGATAACAAAAAAAAAAACAGAGGCCCTACGAATCCTCAACAAAAAAGGAAAAGATTACAAAAATGACTGCCTTCTCAAGAAAGTGTTCGAATTCTGAACCATCACCAAGTGTCAGAGCAAAGACTTCAGACTCAATTAGGATCTAAGCGCATAATTAGCTGAGCATAGGATTGAAGAACATCATGAAGAACGGGTTGGGTACAAATAAAATTTGAGCCTTTACCCTTTGTTTCTTAAACCGTGAAGAAGACCACGTTACAACCCTTAAAAGTCCTCACTGAAGCATGGGTTAGTTCAAAAGCATACTGTTACAAAATGTATCCTGACTCCTGTAAGGTTTGCAATTAAATCCTGAGTTGATATCACACTCCTATAAAATTTGTTTGTTTTAATAAAAAATGAATTTTCAAACTTCAAGACAGGCATAAGCTTTGCATTTTTAATATACCATCACTTGCATATGACTATTTGTTCAACAACAGAGAAAGTCGCAGACGAATATTCAATGAACGAAAATCCTCTTGATGGACAGAATCACCTCAGATGGAAAAACATTTCCAGTAACAGGCCTTCCATAATCAGGGGGCATGACATGGTGCCTAACACATCTGAGGAAGTCAAGTCAAAAGTCCAAGAAAATATCATAAAGTCCTGAATAGCCGGGGCAGGTCTCCATCACTTGGGGCATCAAATGTGATTTCCATCAAAAGAGCATGTACAATCAAACAAGATCAATATTCCCCAGCGAATCTCTCCTAAAAATAACAAAACAGGAATTCCCAGCGGAAACATTCTAAATAAAGCATATTCTCCTCCAAAAGAGATGCATATATGATCCAAAGACGGATTCCATTCTGACACTTATTCCAGATTTCCTTCTAGAAACAGTTCAGATGCGATCCAGATACGACTGACATTCTGATACTTACTCCAAATTCTCTTCTAGAAACGATTCAGATGCGATCCAGATACGGCTGGCATTCTATTACTTACTCCAGATTCCTTCTAGAAACGGTGCGGGTATGATCCAAAGACGGATGTCATTCTGATACTCATTCCAGATTCTCCTCTAGAAACGATGCTGATACGATCCAGATACAGATGTCATTCTGACACTTATTCCAGATTTTCTTCTAGAAACGGTTCAGGTGTGATCCAGAGACGAATGTCATCCTGATACTTACTCCAGATTCTCTTCTAGAAATGGTTCAGATACGATCCAGTGATGGATGCCATTCTGACACTTATTTCATCACATCTTTAAGTACAATCACGACATGGATCCATCCATAAAATCCCCGCAGGTACTTTCTCTAGTAGGTACAGAGGAAGGGGCATCTTGCTACAAGGTCACCGCCATGTTCTCAGCATGCAGCCTAATGGTGTCAGGTGTTATCATATCCCCGGCAGAGCAAGAATCTCCAAATTACTGCTCCAACAACAGATTCCCCAGTGGAGTCGCCAAGCTTCTCAGGATTCCCTAACAGGATTTCAACAAAATCTCCAAGTAGTTCACGGAGTTTTCCTTCCCCAACAGAGTTTATTTCTCTAATAACGGAAGTCTGTCTCCCAACATTTCAACTTCAACAAAATTCAAAGACTCACATTCTTCACCCTCAGCTACAATCAGGGATTTATTTTCCCTAATTCTGTAACACTATAATAGAACAACCGACACGTTCATACATTTCCTTCATACATTATTTCTACAAACATCATAGCATATGTAGCACAAATGCATATATCATAATCTCATTTATTTTGAGAGCATCATGCAATTCATACATCATGACATCGCATGAAACTGGCTTTACCTTTTCAGGTTGAGTTCGCAGACAGACAAACACTATCAACTTATGCAGCAGGTCAGAGGTTAATATCTGAAACCATCCAGGATAACTATCTCAACGAACAACAAAAACTAGTTCCAGATTAACACCTGAAACCAGACAGGACAACTATCTGTGGATGACTAATTGTATATTAATACCTGAAACCAGATAGGAAAACTATTTACATGACCAGATGAAGAAATCTTACACGGGTTCCTTCTCATGATCTCCAGATGCAGTCTAACACGGACTCATCCTGAAGCAATCTTACATGGGTTCCTTCTCATATATCTCTGAATGCAGACTAACACAGACTCATCCTAAAACAGCCCTACACAGGTTCTTTTTATTACATTTTCAGATAATGGTTAATTCCAGTATCCCTAGCAAGTTGATGTGAAGCTTGGATTTCAACCAGAAAGCTGCAAACTCTCATCTCTCTAGTACATAGATAATTCTTCAGTAGAACCTTGGACAACTGAAGTTCGTAGACTCTATTCTCCACGGAGTTTTCCCCAAGTAGGAGAACAATAGAAATCAACCTTCCCCAGTGGGATCCTCCTCAGACAGCAGGAACATGCATTCCCCATGCAGTGACCTCTTATGAAGTCAGAAAGGAAAACAAGCCAATCTAAATCTTCAGGTTTAAGAAGATTGAACAGGGGAAACTGTTGTACCCTAAAACTTTCCCTCTCGTGTTTTACAAGGTTTTCTCTTATATGGGTGATTACAAACACTTGCTTAAAGAAAATAAGAACTTTGAAGATAAACAAGGTGTCTTCGATTGGCATTGAAACAAGGTAACTTCGATTGGAATTGGGACAAGGTGTCTTCAATTGGCATTGGGACAAGGTGTCTTCGATTGGCATTGGGACAAGGTGTTTTCAATTGGCATCTGAGTAGGTTGTCCTTTGATTGGAATCTGGACAAGGAGCTTCGATCGAATGTCCAAAATCCTTCGACACAAGCTTGGTTCACAAGTCTTCGACGGAGCATGGGCTGTCTCATGCCTGATTCGATTGATAAGGAAATGACTTTCCCTGTGCGCACCTTCAACACACAAGGACAAGACTTCTTCAGATTTGCCTTCAATCCACTAGGCAAAAAAAAAAAGATTCCTTCAACCCACAAGGCAAATACCTCCTTCGTGTATGATTCGATTCACTAAGGAATGACCTCTTTTATGCTTGCTTTGGCCTTCCTCACTCTAGCATCCACAAGGCACTGGCTTCCTTTATGCTAGTTTCGACTGGGCAATGGATCCCTTTGAAACAGTTTTGATTCCATATCTAAAACCCTTAACACACAGTTTTCCACCTTTTGACACCTAGTAAGGCCTATTCAAAGGATACACAAGTGATGCCTTCGAAGGACATGCACTTTGTCCAGTCGAAAGACATACAATGGTTGGAGACAATTTTTGCTTGCTGGCCAAAGTCTTGCATACTGCCAGGCCCAAGACTCATGCACAAGCACATTCATGCCAAAGGAAGATTCGACTAGACAAAATGAGGTCTTTCAATTGGGCTAGTTAGGTAGTGTTAGAGCTAATCGAAGGACAAGGAAACTTAGAGCCATGAGGAGCAATTCAGAGCCACTTGAAGGACAAGGCAACTCAGAGCCATGAGGAGCAATTCAGAGCCAATCAAAGAGAAAAGATCTGAGGGGATTTCGAAGAAGCCCTGATAAGGGAAAATCTGAACAAATTCGAATTGGAATTCAGAGTCATCGAAAAGAACAAGGCTTTGACGAAGAGATCTGAGCAATTCGAATTGATGTAGATGGGCTCAATCGAAGGAGCTATAAGAATGAAACCAGAGCCATTCGAAGGAGGAAACTCAATGCCAATCGAAGGGCATGGCTTGAAGGTATTCAAAAGAATGAAGTATGTCCAGGTTCATCCCAAAGCTCAAAGAGGCATGGATATTTAAAAAATGGAAGTCTTTTAATGTGTCTAATTTTACCTTCAAATCCTGGTTAATGGCTGCCCCTTGCCATTTCCATGCATCCTCCCCCTTCTATAAATACAAGAAACCAACACAAGCCAAGATGGGGGGGGGGGGGGATGCTACATACACACACACACACACACACACACACACACACACACACAGAGGAGACATATGCCCAGGAACCATACACATATATTGCCTTATACGCACACACTGCCTCATAAGCCATACCAAAGTTATCAAAAATCTCATGAATAATCCAAATTGAAGAAATCTTCAACAACACTCCACTCACTCCTTAAAGTTTGCAGGAGGCGTGCCCAAGCACTTTACAAGCCATTTCTATCTAAAGCAAAGCATCCCATTGGTAACAAACCTTCGATCCTAAGTTAATTTTGATTTTTGCATGACATATTAACATTTATAGTTCGATTTGTGTTCAGGACTAAGGACCTGGGTTCGACACTCATGTTTGTATTAATTTTTTTCCTTAACGCTTGTACTGTAGATCAAGCCTGAGCAGACCAACGCGCACATGATCGAAGGACCTGGGTTTGACACCCTGGTCCTACATCTTTATTTTTCTAATGCTTGTCTTACAGATATGGATCGAAAAGTAGCTTTCCCCCTGGATCGAAAGACAATCACCATTCATTGGATCGAAAACTGCCTCTTCATTGGATCGAAAGCTACCTTTTCCTCTGGATCGAAAGACAATCACCATTCATTGGATCGAAAATTGCCTCTTCATTGGATTGAAAGCTACCTTTTCCTCTGGATCGAAAGACAATCGCCATCCATTGGATCGAAAACTGCCTCTTCATTGGATTGAAAGCTACCCTTTCCTCTGGATCGAAAGACTTGTTTTCTTACATTTATATTTTTTGTGTTACTTACTCCTTTCTTAATTTCTTTTTTTTAAATTAACAATAAAAAATCACAAAAAAAACTTAGGATTAATTTTTTAATTAAATAATTAATCTATGGAATTAATTAATTAATTAACTTTAACCGTTTTTTTCAAAATTAAAATAAGTTAAAACTTAGGGTTTAATTTATGTTTAAACTATTTTCTCAAACAAAAAAATGCAAAATAGTAGAATTCATTTTCTTTTGTTGGATTAGACTTAACCTTAATTAATAATAATTTTCTTTTATTTAATTAACTAGGATTAGATTTAGTTTTTTTTTTATTTAATTTAATTTAAGTATTTTCTTAACATAAACAAAAAAACAAAAAAAGAATTTCTTTATTTACTTAGAACTTTTTAAAATATTTTTAGACGTTCTTTTCCATTTCGCGCGTATTATTACATTTTTATTTTTTCCAAATTATTGTAATTGCTCACAGTATGTAATAGAATGAACTAGGCCTATTTACTGTTTTCCTTTATTTTTCCTCCAAAGTTTGGACATGTATATACCCCTCCCCGGAGCATTGTAATAGCGTAGATTTAAATTCCTGCAATATTTAAACTGCTTAGATGTATGCATAATAGGATTGTATGATAAGATTAAAAATCAAACGTTAGCAAACCTAACCTCTAAGATAAAAATAGCTGAATATAACACACCTTGCACATATGCACCTCTAGGGTACGCCCAGTTTGGTTGCCTTTCGGAAAATAAAACAGTCATGTCTCTCGAAAATTGGGACGCTTTAGCGAAAACCCTTAAATCAAAAGATCATAGTCCCTCGATGACCCTACAGTGTTGCCTTTCGGTAAATGATCTAGTCCCTTAAACAGAATATCTAAAGCGTCTCTACATGTTGCCTTTATGACTGTAAACATCCCTTAAAATGTCCCTCAAACATCCAACGATAGGGCTACCTACTCACTAATAGTAGGATAGCACTATCTAAAGGATAGGAGGAAAAGAACAAACCTTTTCGAGTATAAGTAGATAGTTCCTAGATGCTATGCTCAAAAAACAAACTTTTACACTTACACAAAATATTTCAAAAACACTTTTAAAAAATGCTTTATGAACACTCTTGAGGACTGATACAAGAGTTATCATAAAGCGAATCACCGCACTAAGGCACTTTCAAAAATACTTTTTCAAAACACACACAAGTATAAGGTATTTCAAAAACGAGCTAAGCATCTAAGAGCCCGTAGATAACTACAGATGGAAAGGGTTCTAACACCTTCCCTTTCCATAATCTACCCCCCCTTACTCAGAAAATTCTCGAAAAGGACTTTTTCTGTTCTTTTCACCCATTCCTTTGTTGGATAAAAGAAAAGTCGGTGGCGACTCTTGCTTACCGCAACATATACGAATACAAACGTAAAACCAGTATAAATAGTCGGTTCTGCCACCATATCACAACATGTATGGATGATATTGGTTGAAGGTTGATCAACTAATGATGGTTTATCCTCTTGTGCCCCTTGTAACAGTTATGGATTATTGTGGTGTCTCCAAACCATAGTTAAGGATCCATATTGCTTCGCTAGTTTTGACTACTCTACCACTTCTTAATCTGAAGCAACATTGTTTTAGAAAACCTTTATGCAGAAAGATACATAATTTTTTTACAAAACACACAAACTAGATCCAAGGGTCCCACTGGGAGTGCCAATTTATTTACCTTGATTTATAGTAAACAGCCGCTAGTCTTCCAAAATGAAATACTTTTTGTTACTTACATGATCAACTAGATTGATCCTAGGATGAATGTGTATAGTTTTTGTTTAAGTTTTGTTAATTATAATTTCTTCGACGGTGATTGTGAATTTGAAAGTGGTACATAAATGGTTTATGAAAATAAAAGGAAGATAAAGAAGTTTTGACTAGAATTTAAAGGGAATGTAAATGACTTTAATGAAAATAAATCGACATTGAAAGTAAAGGGAATTCAAATATTTCTCAAAAATACTCTTGACATTCTTATTCTTTTTTAGAGTTGAATTTATAGCTAACACAATACACTATAATATGGGTCAGAGGAAGATTATAAACTTATTCTGGCATGGTGTGGTAATTATAACACTAGAATTCTCTATAGTTCTGCATTTATAACATTATATTTTCCTAAGAACTTGAAGAAGCCTCATATGCAGAAACCATCCATGTTCCTAATGATACCACCATAACCCGCAAATGTGTTAGATATTTGGGAACCATTTGTATTGAGCTTGAACCGCCACCGTGTCAGAGGCTTCTAAACCACATTAATCACCCTTCTTTCACAATTATCCATCGCCTTTTAAATCTTCGAAGATGCTGCATACTCTTGCACTTTATTCTGAACAAGAGCATTCATATCTGGAGGTCTTCTATAATCTTCGTCATGGAATTCCTTGGTCCTCCATATCCAAAGGTTAAGACAACCTGTTACCCAGTAACTAGTGTCATACCCCAAAGTTTCCCCACTAGTGTTAATAATCAATTTATTTTAGTTGGTTATTTTTTACATTTAATTTTGGTGTTATTATGTTGTGGTTTAAAATTATAATATTAATTTTATTAAGTATAATAGGGTGAAATTGGTAAAAGGGGGTGTTTTTCTTTAGGGGGATCATTATCTCATTCTTTTTTAATGGCCCATTAAGCTTTTAGAAGTCCATTAAGGTTTTGTTGTTAAGGTTGACCGAAGTCAACATATTGTTATTATTTATCTATTATAATTATTATTTATTCATTTTTATCACTTATTTATCATTCATATTGTTGTACTCCAAAATTTTCCCTCTCATTTATCAAGTAATTTCTCACAAGATCTCCTTTGGTTCAAGACTGCACTAGGGTTGATCAGCTCAGGATGCCTCCTCAGGCACTGATGACTGAAAATTAGGGTTTGAGATTGCACAAGGATAATTGAACTTTTAATGCCTCATATGAACTTCATGGATCATTTTGGACTCTCAATATTGCTCATGTCAAGTTTCAAGTCTTGGATCACATTTTTCCTCAGTCAATTGATCAGTCGACCTAAAAATCAACTATATTTGGGAAAAAGTCAACTGTGGTCAATTTACAGTCAAACTTCATAATTTTTTATCCATGTCAACATTATGAACTCATATATGTCAATTGATCATGTTTGGAACATAGTTCCTCAAGAAATCTGATCAGATCATCAAAAGGGCAAAATGGTCAAAATTAGGGTTTTGACTGAGAAAGGGCAATTTCTGATTTTTGACCTAGCAAATGGTTGATTGGTTGGAAACATGATCTCAAGGATTCAGTTACATCATTTTTACCTAATGACATGACTCAAAACATCCCTCAAGAACAATTGATTGATAGTTGATTTTCAGTCAACTGCACACTGAAAAGTCAAACTTTGACTTTTTGCTCAAAATCAAGTGTCAAAGATCACAATTCATCAAAACATGTCAAAATATGAAACTTGTTCATCAAGAAATAAAAAAGTCAAGATTTCATTTTGAAAAGTCAAAAATTCCAAACTTGAAAATTTTTCTAAGTGTTGAAAACTTCATATTTTTTCACAACTTTGAGCCAATTTTTCACCATGATGCAAGATGATTCAAAGGAAACTTTCAAATTAAAAGTTGTATATCTCAATGAGATCTAAAACATTTCTGAACACAACTCCTCCTAGAAATGTATGTATTTCAAGTTATGATTTTGTGAATACATGTTCATGAAACTTGGAAACTTAGTGAAATTTTGCCCTAGTTTAGGTAGGATTTTGACCTAACTTCATGGCAATTTTTCACATAGTTCCAAGGGGAATTTTCAAAAGTGAACATCATATGGGTTGTATAGGATGTTACAAGCTTTCCAAAATGTCCAAGAACTCATTGAGATCATGTTTGAGCAAAGAGAATCAAAGAGATGAAGTTAGGGTTTCATTCTTGATTTACAAGCCATTTACATGATGAACAAGAATTCAAATCCAAGCCTAGGATGCATAATCCTTGCTTTGCAGGCCTCAAACTTGTTTAGCACTGCATAATTAAATGTTTGAACAACTTTTAGAAGCTTTAATCCAAGCATTCAATATATTGCCCATGCTTAATACCATTTTAGGAAGAAAGACAAGATTGCCATTTTGGAAAAGTGGCTTTTTTACACAAAGTCAATTCTTGAGCTTTGCACTTGTTTTCTCCTGATCACACACAAACTAAAAGCCAGAAGAAACTTGTCTAAAGCCTCAAAACAACTCAGGCAATGCTTGTACTTTGTCTTGAAACCACATTTCCACTTTTCTTCAAAATCAAGTAACATAGCCATAAGTCTATATCTTGTGCTTCTGACCCTCTCAAGTGCTAAAATATTTTCCATACATATGCACAAGTTGTTTGCAAGCTAACACATGAATACACAAGCTCTAAAACTCACCAAAACTCAGAACTGTATCTCAGACCTCCATTGTTGCATATTCTGGCCAGAAATCCCAAAATCAAAAACTACTCGTGCGTTTCTTGGCCTTTTGCTTCCAAAAGCTTCCAAACATCATACATAAGCCATCCATGTCCCTGTTACACGACTGTAACACCATCTTCACCTACTTCCAAGTTCAAAAATAGAGTATCACAGTTGGACTTCTCCAGACCATTCCAACCACCTCCAGTTTAACCCAACCATTGCATTAGCTTCCTAGAGGTCCAAGGAAGCTAACCGGATCATCACCATCACTTGAAACAAGCCCAAACTCATTTCACGATATCAGTTTTTAGGGTATTTTTCTTGAACTTCTATCTCATTATTTAAGCATTGTTAGGCTTGCATTTGTGAAGATAGAATGTAGGTATCATTACCCTGAAACTACACATGTCCATAGATTTCATTTATGTTTCTTAAGCATGGAGAATTTTGAGTTTGAACTTGCTGGAACATTTTGGTCAGAATTTGGTACTTTCATAAATCCATCCTTATCTTTGAATGTTAGCTTAAATTAGTTACATGGTTGGATTCGTGGTGGAAAAATGTACAAGTTTCATGTTTACATTTTTGAAAATGGTTGAGGAATGAGCAAGTTTGAAATCCTTTGGCTGGAGGTTGAGGATGAAGTACAGTCAGGGCAAAATTTGTGTTATGTATTTATTGTTGTGCACAAGTTAACGGATGTATCACCACCCCAGTGGTTAAAGCGCGCGCCTGTAACTAGAGGGAATTGGGTTCGAGCCCCAGTGGTACCCTTTTGGTTCTTTTTCATATTTTCTCTCTTTTTTTCTTCTTGTTTGCAGGCGCTGGGATCTCCTTGTTGGGCTTGGTATTTTTACTCATTTCATACCCCCTGATTATGTTTCATACCCCCTGACCCATTTATTTTTTTTATTTCATTTTCATTTTTATTTTACTTTATTTTACTTTCATATTTTCTTGTTATTATTTTTATTACTAACATTATTTTTTTTATTAATGGAAAAATCCAAAAATATTTATTTTATTATTTTTTACACTCATATTTTATTTTTCTTTATAAAAAAACTAAAAAGAACAAAAACATTTTCTTTTAACAAATTAATTTCTTTTTTTTAATGAATTAATATTAAGGCTTAGGATTAATTACTACATTATTTTATTTTATTAATTAAAATTAATTTAGAACTTAAGTTTATTTTAATTAATTAATTTTCCTATTATTCTTATTATTTAAAACCTTTTCATGAAAAACCCTAAAAAAATATTTTTGATTTATTATCCTTTGTTAATCAATTTAGGTTTTAGTTTTAGCTAATTTTAATTAACCATTTTCTTAATTAGGTCAAGATTAAAACCCTTCATAAAAAAATCAAATAAAAAAATCATTTCTTTTTTCCATTATGAATTCTTGCATTTTATCTTCAATTTTGTATATTTATTCAATATGGTTGTAATAGTTAATTAGATTTAATTTTCTTGCAAAATCCCCATTTGTAAATTTGTATACCCCATCCCCTAATGATGTAATAGCTTAGTATTTTTATTTTCTGCAATTTATTACTTTATATATAAATGCTAGTAAATTAGGGTTTGTATGGAAAGATAAAATTAACAAGTTAGCAAACCCTAACTCAAGATAAAACAAAGCATGTAAATCAACACACTTGCACACTTACACCCTTAGGTTAAATCCACTTTGTTGCCTTATAAAAATGGCCATGTTATGTATGTTGAGTATCTTAGCAAAAACAATCAAAAATACAAGATCATAGTCCCTCAATGACGCTATCAAAGTTTCCTTTCAAAATGATCTTAGTCCCTCAAAGAGAATTGCTAAGATATTTCTAAACATTGCTATTATGGCTATACGATGACCCACGCCCGTCCCTTCACATCCAAAGAAAAGGCTTCTTACCAAATCAATGGTAAGATAGCAATATCAAAGGAAAGGAGGAAATAAACTAAGACTTTGGAATAGGTAGATTGTTCCTAGTTGCTTGCTCATTTTCAAATCAAAACATCCTTGCTATTTTCAAAACAAACACCAACACTTTCAAAACATCTTTCAAACTTGAAACATTTTCAAAAGATCAACACTTTGTATACGTTCTTACAAATAAGAACTATTACAAAGTTTGCCTAAACGATGGTGCCTTTTCAAAATACTTTCAAAAAACCACACAAAGCACATTTTCAAACAAAAGCAAGTGATCTAGCAAGAAACTAAGAGCCCATAGGTAACTATGGATGAAAAGGGTGCTAATACCTTCCCTTTTCATAATCTACCCCCCGAACTCAAGAAATAATCTCAAAGGTCTTTCCTGTTCTTTTCAGCCTTTACTTTTTGGATAAAAGAAAATTCGGTGGCAACTCTTGCTAACCGCAACAATTACTATAAAACGCAAAACATCCCAAGTCAACTCTCCCACCGTATTACAGAATTGGCGACTCTGCTGGGTAGAAACTTAAAAAGTGGGGTTACCTTAGGGCTAGATCACCTTTACTTGCTTTCATTGTTTTACTTGTATGCTTTATATTTTGGTTCTTTGTTTGGGCTTAAAATCCTCTACCCGGATTTGGGACACCTTATAGGTAAGTAACAATACGTTGTGGAAATTGTGTAGGGTATATCGACATGGTCTAAGCAATAACTATGTTAGTGCGACATATTTGTGGGTACCGGTAGCCCTTGAGTAGTCAAGGAGAATACAGGGCCACTGAGTGATGTCCTGAAGCACTAATTAACTTTAGAACCTTTACTTGACCAACTTGGCCATTAGGACGTAGTGAGATAACCGACTTTGGTACAGTCTGAAGTTGGTAGATACTCGATACTACACGCATTGAGGTTTGGCTTTTTGGGATATTTCGGTCGCCATTAAAGAGGCTTGCGCTGAAACAATGTCCAAGAAGACAAATCAGTGATATTGAGCTCCCTTAGAACCCGGTTACTATTTATAGGACAGGTTTGAGGCAACTAAACTTCAAGAGGGTACTTACCTATGAGACTCCATGCAAGCCTAAACTTAAGTACTTGTTTGTTTTGTTTGTATATATTTACTTGTGCATAACATCATAAACATCATAACATCATACTCATACTCACTAACCATTTCAAGGATTTTTGGGATTTATCTTTTTCTGTTTTATAGGACATGGATTCTATTCACAGGAAAACCATTCAAGTCAATCCCGTAAGGATTCCCCTTCAACTCAAAGAGTTAGCATCAAGGGTTCCTGAGAATTCTCCATTCACCTAAATACATGGTCGCCTCCTAAGCTTGGTTACCTCCAACGCTGATAAAGATATGATGAAGGTGCTCTTCCAATTCTTTGATCCTCTACACCATTGCTTCACATTTCCCGATTATCAACTTGTGCCGACTTTGGAGGAATTCTCCCAATTCTTGAGGATTCCCACTCTCAATCAACTACCCTTCAACGGTACGGAAAGGGATCCAAAACCTGAAGAGATTGCTCAAGCCTTACACTTGCAACAATATGATGTCACAACTATTTGGGAAACAAGGAGTAGTGTCAAAGGTTTCTTAGCCAAGTTCTTGTTTTAGAAAGCTCAAGATTGTTGGAGCCCCTTGGACTTACAAGCTCTTGAGGAAATTGTGGCCCTTCTCATCTATGGGATGGTTTTGTTTCCAAATCCTGACCAACTCATAGATGTAAACACCGTTAAAATCTTCATGTCTCGTAACCCGGTGCCTGCTTTGTTAGGAGACATCCTACATTCTTTTCACTCTAGTACTATGAGGAAGATAGGTATCCTCATGTGTTGTACCCCCTCTTGGAAATATGATTTATTTCGCATCTTCCCCAATTTGTATTAAATAATGTGCAAGGTTCAAGGTGGTCCCATAGGTTGATGACACTCAGACATTCAGATATTCATTGGTGTTCTCAATCCTTGGAGAATGTTACTATCATCGACCGTTGTGGAGAATTCCCTAATGTCCCCTTGCTTGTCATTAGAGGAGGTATCACTTACAACCCCTGTTTAGCCTTATGACAGTTTGGTTATGCCCGAAGGGATGGTCCACATGAGATGCTTATCCAAGGAATGGTATTCGATTATGAGAACGACAATTAAGGTTATCGTCAGAGGTTTATCGGAGCTTGGAGGATATTGAACAAGGTGGATAGTAAGACACTAGGAGACAAGAATTCCACTCCCCTCGAGCCTTACCTTAAATGGGTGCGAGCTCATGCTCAGAAACTTGTGATGCCTTACCCCTACATCTTTCCAGTTATCATGGAGCCTGTGGTTGAAGGAGATGTTCCCTACACTATCCTCCATCCCGACATGCATACCTCTCTCGAAGACTTGCCAAAAGGGTGGATTCAACTTAGGGAAGAACGAGATACTTTCGAAGCTCAATTCTATGCTAGTGAGAAGAGGGTCTTGGAGCTTACGAAGAAGCTACAAGAAGAGCAAAGTGTGAACTCCTATCTCGCACCGAAGAGGATGCGTTCAGTCTTTTTATCTTAGAAACTTATTTTGTAAGCCCAAGAGGCATGATGTAATCTTTCTTGTTTGCTTAATGAAAATTAATGTTTGTTCATTATTTTGTCTATACAAATTTAAATCTCATTAATCCTTGAAATCATTTGCATTTACATATTCCATACATCATAACATGCCAGGTTATTGCATAACAGGTTTCCTTATCTTTCTGCTGCTTATTTCAGCAAGATAGATCTAGAGTAAACTGTGAAGGATCTCCAAGCCCAAAATTCTCAGTTCCAGGAAACTCTACTGGCCCTAGCCAAGGGGAAGCAAGATATGATGGCTTTGCTGGCCGTTAAGAAAAAGCCCAAGAAGAAAGCTCTACTCAACATGGGTAGAAGGTTCAAGGAGACAGTCCGTCAAATCCTAGTAGGAGGAGATTCATCTGAAGAGGACAAGAACCATATTGGTGAGGTCAAGAGTACTCAGGCTGACTGTGTTAATGATCAAGTATCTGGTGATGATTATTTCGACGAGCAGTATCCACCAACCGATATCAAATATAAGCAGTTAGAAGACAAATTGAAAGCTGTTGAAATTCAAGCCGTCCCCGGTTTAGATTTTGATAATTTGGGTTTGATCTCCGGGGTAGTCATTCCCCACAAATTCAAAATACCCGTCTTTGCAAAGTACAATGGAGTCTCTTGTCTAAAACTCCATTTGAAATCTTATGTGCACAAGATACAACCGCACACTGCTGATAAGAAGCTCTGGGTTCACTTTTTCCAAGAGAGCTTGGCTGGAACGCAACTTGAATGGTTTTATCAGTTGGATGGATCCCGTATCAATACTTGGGAGGATTTAGCTACCGCCTTCTACCATCAGTATCAGTACAACGCCAACTTGGCGCCAATGAGGGTTCAATTACAAGATATGACTATGGGAAAGAATGAAGGACTTAAGGAATATGAGCAAAAGTGGAGAGACCTTGCTAGTAGGGTTCAACCACCCTTGACTTATAGGGAGTGTGATACGGTGGGAGAACTGACTTGAGGTTTTGCGTTTGTATTTGCACTTGTTCGGTTTAGCAAGAGTTACCACCGACTTTTTATTTTATCCTAAGGAAAGGTTAAAAAGCACAGGAAAAACCTTTGAGATGTTTTCGTGGGTTCGGGGAGTAGATTATAGAAAAGGAAGGTATTAGCACCCTTTCTATCCATGGTTATCCATGGGCTCTTAGTTACTTGCTTAGATCACTTGCCTTGCATTTTCAATTGTTTGAAATGGTGCTTTCAATTGTTTGAAATGGTGCTTTGTGTGTGGTTTTGAAAATGTCTTGAAAAAGATGCCTTGTCTAGGCAACCCTTGTAACAATTCTTTACTCGAATGTTTTACAAAAGGTGTTTGTCTTTTTGAAAATATGTTTCAAGGTTTTGAAAGTTGTTTTGAAGGTTGTGTTGTGAGGTGTGTTTTGAAAGTAGGCAAGTGTGTTTTGCAAGTTTGATCAAGTAACTAAGAGTTGTCTACCCCTAAATTTACTCAAAGATATTTCCTATGTTTTAACCCTTTTAACAGTATTGTTCCATCATTGTATTTGGTGGACAATCTTGTGTTAGGATGTTAACGGGACGGGCGCGGGTCATCGTTTAGACCATGAATGCAATAGTGCCAAGTGTCTTTGGCAATTTTTTCCTTTAAGGGACTTGATCATTTTTTAGGCAACTTGAGAAAGCATCATCGAGGGACTATGATCATTTGACTTGTTTTGTTTTGCCAAAGACACTCAACATGCAACATGGCCCATTTTTGGAAGGCAATAAGTGGAGTAACCCTAAGGGTGCAAGTGTGTATTGTGTTGTCCATTTTCATGCTTTTTTGTCTTTGAATTAGGTCAAGCTATTGGTTATTTTTGATTTGCATACAAACCCTAGGTCTATCATGGCATAATTTGAAAGCTTTTAAATGCGAAAATTTAAAGTCCTAAATTATTACAACATAATTATGGGGATGGGGGTACAAATGTTTGAATGGGGGGATATTTGACAAGAAATTAAATCTAAAGCTATTACATCCATATTAAATAGACAAATATTAAATTGTACAATATTTAAACAAATATAATAAAAATGCAAAATGTATTATGCACAAAAATAATTTTTTATATATGTGAAAGTATCTTCAATGTGAAATATAAACAAGAATAAAAAGGTCAATTTTTGGATATTTTTGTTATTTAGGGCAAAACCCTAATTTTTTGAATAAATAGCAATTATTTATTAATTATATACAATATTTTTATATTTATTTATACAAAAATAAATAAAAGGGAAGTATATTGTAAAAAGGGTATTTTTTGGTGTTATATATTAATAAAAAATAAAATGTATTATTTCATGTTTTTGTCCTAAACATTCTAATAAATATATACAAGTATTTATATTATATATTTTAATATACTAAATATATACAAGAATAAAAATATTAATTATTTACAAAAATGGTACATTTTAGAAAATGTTTTCAAAATGTAAATAAAAAATAATGACTGAAAATATATGTATTTTGTATTATTTTTTAATATTTTAAATAAAAAGTAATACATTTATTTACATGTATATATTTAAATAAAGCAAATAAATGCCAAACAAAAATGCAAAAAAATGAGGAAAAATATTTTTTAGTGTTTTTTCATGTTTAAATAAAAATATAAAATCAGAATCAAAAATAAAAAATAAAAAATGACAAATATATCACACAATGGGCCAGGGGGGTGCAAAATGAGAAAAGAGGTGTAAAAAGCAAAACTGACTCAGGCCCAGCCCAAGCCAGTCATCTTCAACCTCCAGCTTTGTTTGAACAAGCCAGAACGCGCATTTCCTAACTCCTGATTCCTGGACTTTCATGCAAAACTCATAACACCAATAATGTAGAGCATCAAGAGACGAATTCATACATATAAAAAACTTGATCTAACTCTAAGAAACGAGGGAGAATTTCTTCATCCCCAATTTCTGACCTAAGTTTTCTCCAATGTTCATGGCCAAAATTCTCACAGCACACTCAATATAAATGAAAAGTAAATACATGGATGGCTTCAGGGCTATGAGTAGAACATGTTTTCTTCACAAACCTAAGCTTAATCATGCCTCGATAAAGAGATAGAAGTTTATATTTTTACCTGTTTCAGCTTGAGTCGTGTACATCAATGGAGGTATCTTCAATGGAGTTTGAGCTTTGGTACAACTTGCCTGAAGTCCAAGGATGCTTCTCCAACACCTAGCTTGCTTTGAATCACTATGAATCGTGCTATGGAAGTTCACCTACACAACTGAAAAATGAAAATGGCAACAGGGGTTAGGGATGTTACAGTTTGTATCTAGGGCCTGGGATAGCTTCAATGGATGGTAGGGAGTGTGTTTGAACAAGCTTTGGCCAAAACGCACGAGCAAACTGAGTTGTGCAACTCAATCTGCAGGGATGCCCTGTTTCTTGCAGAAAAATGGTGTTTTGATGAATGAGGAGGTTTGAGGGGTGGTTGATTCATGCTTTAGGTCTATTTTGATATGTGTAAGATGTTCACAAAGTTTGCTTAGGTTGGTGTTTACAGGAATGAGAGATTGGTATGAGTTTGCAAGTTTTCTTCTAATGTAAGCAAAGAGATGTCAACTTGTGATATAGGCCTGTACCAAGTTCTCAAGCATGCTGCATACTTTGTTCTTGATCAGTGGGATTTTCCTACAAACTTGTGCCTCAAAGATCTGGCTTGTACCTCTTGGATATGGTATTTGACATAAAGTGTATCTTTATCAAAATGGCAAATGTGCTTTTTCTATTTAAGGGATAATTTCATGTGTAATGACCAAATGCACAAAATAATGATTGAACACAATGGTTTGGCATTTAATTATTGAGTGTGAAGAGGGTTAGAGGGCTGCAAGCTTGCATAAACCATGCTGAGTTGAAAATGCAAATGTTATGAACATGTATTTGGCTATGAACAAAAATGACTTTTGCCCATCTTTGCAAATTCGATTCTCCCTAACCACAAAGGTGTTTGAGAAGTTCTTGGACAATTTGGAAATCTTGGAATGTGTACTACAATCCATCTTGGTAAGGAAAATTGAAACTCCAAGTGGAAGCATGTGAAAAATGGCCATGAAGTTGGGCAAAAATCATGCCTAGAATAGGTCAAAATTCTTCTAAGTTAAGAATGTTTTGCACCCTTGTTCCAAAAATCATAACTTGAGCTACAAGCTTCCTTTGAGAAAACTTTGTGAATAAAAGTTGTAGATTTTGTAATGGACTACAACTTTCATGTTTTGAATTTTGTTTGAATCCATTTGCATCTTGATGAAAAAATGGGACAAAGTTAGGAAAAAATAAGGAAGTTTCATAACTTAGAAAAATTCTAAGTTATGAAATTTTCTCATTTTAAACCCTAATTTGCAATTTTGGGTTTCTTGATGAGCACGTTTCATAATTTGACATGTTTTGATGAAAAATGAATCTTGGCACTTGATTTTGACCAAAAAGTCAAAGTTTGACTTTTCAGTATACAGTCAAATTTGATCAGTTGACTAGAAAATCCATCTATCAATCCTGTGCATTTGGGATTTTTTGCACTTGTTGAATGTGTCAAGACAATACCATTGAGTTCTTGAGTCCATATGTGAGCTTGGTTTACCATTGGTTAGGTCAAACAGTCAAAAATTGCCTTTGTGCAGTCAAAACCCTAAAAATGACTATTTTGCCCTTTTGGTGATCTGATCAAATTTCTTGTGGAATTGTGATCCAAACTTGATCAAATGGTCCATATGAGTTCATTATGTTTATGTGGGTCAAATTTCATGAAGTTTGGCTGTCAATTGGCCACAGTTGACTTTTTCCCCAATACAGCTGATTTCTAGGTCAACTGTCCAATTGACTGGGCAAAGATTGGAATCAAGGCTTGAAACTTGGTATGGATAAACCTGTGAGTCCAACATGAAGCATGAAAGTCACCTTGGGAATTTTAGGTCAAAATATCCTTGTGCAAACTCAAACCCTAATTTGGGTTAACAGTGCAAGGAGGAGTCCTGAGCAGAGCAAACCTTAACTTGATCTTGAGCTCCAAGAGTCTTGTGGTGAGAAAATGCTGATGAAATGAGATGGCAAATTTTGGGGTACAACAGTTGCCCCTGTTCAATCTTCTTGCACCTGAAGAGTTAGATTGGTAAGTTTGCCTTTCGCGTCTCGAAGGTAAAAGGAGATTGAACACTAGAGTGCCCTTAAATTTGCACTCGTCGAAGCATGGATGCGGGAATGGGCTTAAAGATGCCATTTGGAGATGGGCTTAAGGATGCCATCTGGAATGTTTGTTGAACTGCAATGTGATGGATCAGAAAAATGAGGATCAAAATGGTATCCGTGTCTGGAATGAATTTAAACTTGTAAATGGAGACTGAGTTTGGATGAGCAAAAGAATGGCCTTCGTATCTAGGGCGTATCTGAGCTGTAACTGTGTTTGAATGTAGAATGAATATCAGAATGACTGCCGTGTCTGGAGTGTATTTGTATTGTATCTGGATAACAGAGAAACATCTGTTCATGGAGTAATTGCATGCTGGGGACAAATCCTGAATGAGTGACAGAATGGCAACCGTGTCTGGAGCGTATCTGGACTATATCTGAAGTTGAGATTTGTATGAGTAGTAGAATGACTTCCGTGGCGAATGCACTAGGGAGAATCAAACTGTTGTTGTAAGGGTCAGAATGGTATCCGTGCTTGGAATGCATTGAACCTTGAGGTGGATAAGTGAATCTGAATGAGAGATAGAATGGCTGCCGTGTCTGGAGCGTATCTAGTCTGTGTCTGATTGCTGTAGTCTGAATGAGTAGTAGAATGACCGCCGTGTCTGGGGTGTATCTGTATTGTATCTGACTTGAAATTCTGAATGAGTAATAGAATGACCGTCGTGTCTGGGGTGTATCTGTACTGTATCTGAATAATTGTTAATGATAGCCTTTTAATCTTATCCTGAAAAGGATGAAATGTTAGCTAAAACACAAAGTTATGCTGCATGATCTGTATGATGTAATATATATGTTATATCAATGTTTATGATACATGAATGTAATGAATGCACATGTAAGCTGGTGAGTTGTCTTGCTGAGGATAGACGAATCCTGGATAGTCGGAGATAATGGAATCTTGACTGCTGTCAGGGAAAGTGAATCCCTGACTGTTGCAGGGGATTGGAAGAATCTCTGAGTGCTAAGGCTGAGATATCCTTGTTGACTGCTGAATGTTCGGGGAACAAGATCTTCAACTGTTTGAGGGATCTTAGGACCACTGCTGGGGATTGGAACTCCTTGGTGACCTATAGGGAATGAGAATTCTGATGATCTCTACTGGGGAATCCAGAACCTGGTAGGCTTAAGCTGGAGAAGTAAAATTGAGAATCTTCAATCTAACGGGAAGTATCTCTGTGGGGAGAAGGTTCACTAGTCTGGTTCCGCCGGGGATTGATAGTTGGAAGTTTTAGTTCCGCTGGGGATTGGTAGCTTTGACTTCAACTGGGGATAGGATTTTCAGATTTTTAAGGCTCCACTGAGGATACTGAAACTTAACTCTGAGGGGAATTGGGTTCTGGAAGGATC
Source organism: Vicia faba (assembly GCA_948472305.1). Taxonomy (NCBI): domain Eukaryota; kingdom Viridiplantae; phylum Streptophyta; class Magnoliopsida; order Fabales; family Fabaceae; genus Vicia; species Vicia faba. The sequence goes on from OX451739.1 coordinate 1,603,019,701, forward strand.
TCTGGCTGGGGAAATCAGTTTTGAGAAAGCTTTTGTTCTGCTGAGGATCCTGAAGTTTAATTCTGTTTGGGGAAATAAGTTCTGGATTTTGACTTTGTTGAGGAATTTGGAATTTAATTCTGCTAGGGATTCCTTCTGAAAGGGCATCAAGATATCTATCCGTACCCTCAACCTATCAGTAATCATCTTTCTTGATTTGTAAGGAAATGATTATGTTCAAATGCATATGCCTATTTTAACAAAACATTGAACGTTTCTCAAATAAAACATAAGTGTAGAAAAGCAAAAAGAAGACAAAGCAAATTTCTGTATTTGGAAAAGTATTTGTATTAACTTTCTATGAGTATCTTTGTACAAGGGGGACAGGCATCCTAGTAAGAGGATGTTGTCGTAAAAATTTAAAAATTTATACAAAAGAAAGATGGCTATGTGAAACAATTCCATGGGATCCCCATTCTGCTATAGCCTTCACAACTCTGAATATCTGTCCATTCGCTGCTTCGTCCGCCGATGATTGGATTGATCAGAAGCTCGGAGCTTGTTGATGAAGAGATTGTTCTTTAAAGTGACCCGACGAGACATAGTCATACGCTTTAATTCCCTAACTTTTGCCTGGACCGCCCTTTCGGGTTTTTGATCCACCGGGAAACCCTTTTTTGCCCAAGCCGCCCTTTTGGGTTTTCGACTTGCCGGGTGTACATATTTTTTTGTTTTATCCCTAATTTTTGGCTGAACCGCCCTTTCGGGTTTTCGGTTCACCGGGATGCCCATTTTTGCCCAAGTCGCCCTTTCGGGTTTTCGACTTGTCGGGTTGTTTTATGCGTAGTATCTTTTGACTATGTCTGCGTTCGCAGGGTGCGGCAAATCGTCGCCGTCCATGGTGGTCAGAATCATTGCACCGCCATAAAATATGCTCTTGATTACAAACGGTCCTTCGTAAGCAGGAGTCCATTTGCCCCTGGGATCACTTTGCGGCAAGATAATCCGCTTGATTAAGAGATCTCCGACTTGATATACTTGACGTCTGACTTTCTTGTTGAAAGCCTTGATCATCCGTTTTTGATACGTTTGACCATGGCAAACAGCAGCGAGTCGCTTCTCGTCGATCAAATTGAGTTGATCAAGTCGGGTCTGAATCCAATCGTCTTCATTCAAACCAGCATCCTTCATAATCCTTAAAGAAGGAATCTGAACTTCCATGGGTAGGACAACTTCCATGCCATATACCAAGGAAAATGGGGTTGCCCCTGTTGAAGTACGTGCCGTGGTACGGTATCTATGCAGAGTAAACGGTAACATTTCATGCCAGTCCTTGTAGGTGACTGTCATTTTCTGAATGATCTTCTTGATGTTTTTGTTTGCAGCTTCAACAACACCGTTCATCTTCGGCCGATAGGGAGATGAATTATGATGATAAATCTTGAATTGTTCACATAGAGCGGTGATCATAGTATTATTCAGATTTGTACCGTTGTCCGTGATGATCCTGTCAGGGACACCATATCGGCATATGAGGTTCTGCTTGATGAAGCGGGCAACCACATTTTTAGTAACGGAGGCAAAGGAAGCTGCTTCGACCCATTTGGTGAAATAGTCAATAACAACCAGGATGAAGCGATGTCCATTGGATGCCGTGGGCTTGATCTCTCCAATCATGTCAATGCCCCACATTACGAATGGCCAAGGAGCTGTCAGAACGTTGAGAGGAACAAGAGGAATATGAATCTTGTCAGCGTAGACTTGACATTTGTGGCAAGTACGAGAATGTTGATGGCAATCTGCTTCCATGGTAGACCAATAATAGTCTGCCCTTAGAATCTTCTTAGCCATCGTATGCCCACTCAAGTGGGTGCCAAATGTACCGCTGTGTATCTCAGTCATGATTAACTATGCTTCAGCTTTGTCTACACATCGGAGTAAAACACAATCATGGCTGCGTTTATAAAGGATGCCATTGCTCAGGAAGAACTTGGCTGCAAATTTCCTTAAGAACTTTTTGTCATTGACGGAAGCTCCTTCAGGATATTCTCTAGTCTGGAGATATCTTTTGATTTCGTGAAAACAGGGTTGTTCCACTACTTCTTCGGTGTTAATCTCATGACAATGCGCCGGTTCATCCATTCGCTCGATGGTGATTTGGGGAGCCTCATTATCCCAGTTGAGTTTAAACATGGAGGACATTGTTGCCAGAGCATCTGCTAGCTGATTCTCTTCTCGCGGGAAATGCTCGAAGGTAATTTGCTCGAACTGAGGCAGTAATGTCAAAACATGTTCTTTGTATGGGATAAGATTAGGATGTTTGGTATCCCACTCTCCTTTGATTTGACTGATAACCAAATCCGAGTCCCCAAATACAATCAAAGATTTGATCCCCAAGTCTATAGCAGCCTTGAGACCAAAGATGCAAGCTTCATATTCAGCCATGTTGTTGGTACAGCTGAAGCAAAGTCGGGCCGTGAAAGGTGTGTGGCTACCTTCCAGGGAAATAAGTACCGCACTGATACCGTTTCCGAGTGCGTTTGAAGCACCATCAAAGTACAGGGTCCATCGGGATCCATTTTCAGGTCCGTCATACGGTCCATTACCTTCAATGTTGTCTAAATTCATGATGTCCTCGTCCAGGAAGTCGAATCTCATGGATTGATAATCTTCGATAGCTTGATGAGCTAGATGGTCAGCTAGTACACTCCCCTTTATAGCTTTTTGGGTAGTATACTGGATGTCATACTCAGTCAGGATCATTTGCCATCTAGCGATTCTTCCAGATAAAGCAGGCTTCTCGAAGATATACTTGATAGGATCCATTTTGGAAATCAACAGAGTGGTATGAGTCAACATATACTACCTTAGTCGGCGAGCAGCCCATACCAAAGCGCAGCAAGTTTTCTCGAGCAGTGAGTAGCGAGTCTCACAGTCGGTAAACTTTTTGCTAAGGTAATAAATGGCATGCTCTTTTCGACCAGACTCGTCATGTTGGCCCAGTACGCACCCCATCGAGTTATCCAAAACGGTCAGATACATGATCAGCGGTCTTCCTTCGACGGGTGGCATCAGAATAGGAGGTTCTAGCAAATACTCCTTGATCTTATCAAAAGCAGCTTGGCAATCGTCGTTCCATTCGACTACCTAATCTTTCTTCAATAGTTTGAAAATTGGCTCACAGGTAGACGTCAGATGAGAGATGAATCTGGCAATATAGTTCAAGCGCCCCAAGAACCCTCTAACCTCCTTTTCAGTACGGGGGGCAGACATTTCTTGTATAGCCTTCACTTTTGCGGGATCGACCTCAATGCCTTTGTTGTTGACAATAAATCCTAGAAGTTTACCAGACCTAACTCCAAAAGTGCACTTACTTGGATTCAGCCTGAGTTTGTACTCTTTCAACCTGGCAAACAGCTTCTGCAAATGTTCAAGGTGTTCCTCCTCTGTTTATGATCGAGCTATCATATCGTCTACATAAACTTCGATCTCATGATGTATCATATCATGAAACAAAGCTACCATGGCGCGTTGATAAGTTGCCCCTGCGTTCTTCAGTCCGAACGGCATCACCTTGTAACAGAAAGTACCCCATTGTGTAACAAAGGTTGTTTTCTCCATGTCCTCGGGGGCCATTTTGATTTGGTTGTAGCCCGAGAATCCGTCCATGAAGGAAAACACCTTATGTTGAGCTGTATTGTCAATCAAAATGTCGATATGTGGTAGCGGAAAATCATCTTTGGGGCTAGCCCTGTTCAAATCCCGGTAGTCCACACACATCCTGACCTTGCCGTCTTTTTTAGGTACTGGCACAATGTTAGCAACCCATTGTGGATAGGATGTAACAGCCAGAAAGCCAGCGTTGAATTGCTTCATTACTTCAGCTTTAATCTTCTCAGACATGTCGGGCCTCATTCGGTGGACTTTTTGCTTGATCGGTGGACAATCCTCTCTTGTAGGGAGACGATGAACCACTATATCTGTGTCTAAACCCGGCATGTCTTCATAAGACCAGGCGAAGATTTCAACGTACTCATTTAACAGCTGTATCAAGCGTTCCTTGACACTTGGTTCAAGATTGGCACCCACTTGTACTTCCTTCCGGTCTTCCTCTGTTCCTAAGTTGACAGTTTCCAACAACTCTTCATGAGGTAAGGTGGCCCTTTCTTCTTGCTGTAGAAGTCTGGCTAACTCCCCTGGCACTTCACAATCTTCGTCGTCTTCGCACTCAACCTGATTGACCAAATCTTCAGAGTTATTGAAGGATACAACAGAATAGTCACCCATAGAATCCAGAGTGGATGGGTACCTGCATTTGTGAGTGTGGGTGTGTGTAAGGGATAGCCATCCTTAAACAAACAAAAATGCAAAAGGAAAGAAAATGAACACATCAGTTTGTAAATGAAAAACATCGAATGATTCATTAAACATGGCATATGAATATGAAGAGAATCAAAACCCTTACAAATGGACCTACATGCCCCGGGCAAAGCATGAGGTGAAAAAGTAGTGTGCAGATTGTTTAAAAGTAATTATTACAGACCAACAGGAAATGTTCGAAAGATAAGTTACTGATTAATGAAAGTAATGGGGACGAAGTCTTTCGTCTCCCAGTTGTGCAATCCCCCTTCGATGGTTGGGAAGATCCAGTCTTCAATGTTGGCCTATTCGTCTTCGTCTTCCAAAGCATTGATTCTATGAGGGGAAATCTTGATGGGTGCCTTTTCAATTTTTGAGCGACGCATAGCTTTCTGCCCCGCAGTGGTAAATCCCAACCCAAACTTGTCTGTCTTATGGGGAAAGTCAGGCAACTGACCCCATGTTGAGCTCTTTCCCTCCTCCATTGCAGCCTGTGCGTCTTTCAGAGATGCCATTCTGGCCACCTGCTTGGGTACCTCAGCTACTACCTTCGTTACCGCAACCTCGGGAGCAAATTCCTCGAAGTGTTGGAACGGTGTCTCAATGAATTCGCCCTCTACTTCCACATACCGAAAGGAGTTCAGGTGACTGATCATATATTCCTCTTCACCGTGTACAGTTATGATTTTTCCTTTGACGGGGTATTTCAGCATCTGATGTAGGGAGGAAGTGACTGCGCCAACATTATGTATCCATGGTCTCCCTAACAAGCAAGAGTATGACGGACGGATGTCCATCACATAGAAAGTTGAGTGGAATACTTCAGTTCCTACCTTGATAGGAATGTCGACCTCCCCATGCACCATTCTTTTAGACCCGTCAAAGGCCCTGACAATGATATTACTTGGTTTCAGCTCCAAGCCTTCATGATCCAACCGGTCGAGAGCTTTCTTAGGCAGCATATTTAGAGAAGAACCAGTGTCGACCAAGACATGGGCGAGAGTAGTTCCTTGGCATTCAACTGACACATGCAATGCGTCATTGTGCTTTCTTCCTTTCGGAGTCAGGTCAACATCAGAGAAACCTAGGCCGTTGTCGACGGTAAGGCTGGCTACACAATCTTGGAATTGATCGGCTGAGGTTTCCTGGGGAACATGGGTTGTCTTCAGAAATCTTATCAATGCTTTGGCATGAGCCTCCGAACAAAGCAGCAAAGCTAGCATGGAGATCTTCGAGTGGGTTTGCCCCAGTTGCTCTACAACGTCATAATCACTTTTCTTTATTATTTTCAGAATCTCCTCCATTTCTTTCTTAGAGGTTTCAGGGATGACCAATGGCTGATCCCTCGTCCTGACGAGCTCATCTTGGATCCCTTTCCCCTTATCAGCAGAAGTAGGAGGGACAACCACGGGAGTAACAGCTTCTTCAATTAACGGAGTTCTTGCAGAAAGTTTTATCGGTGCAGGAGTAACCTTGGCAACAGCTGAGGGTCCAAAGATTGCCTTTGGAGGAGCAATCTCTGGAGAAAATATTCTCCCACTTCGGGTAATCTTGCTTGTACCGGCAATGTTTCCAATGTCGGTCTTTTCTTCGTCAGAGCTCTCTTCAGTTATCTCAACTTGTTTAACACCGTGGTAGTAGATTTCTCCACCATAATTCCACGGTATCGATTTGTCAGATTTGTAGGGGACAGGCCCAGGCATGGTTATTTTCAGAGGAACAATCTTCGTAGTGGATGTAATCTTAACAGGCTTTTTAGGGACCTTGGAAAGATTGGTGGAAATGGTGATTATTGAAACATCTTTGATAGGGGTTGGAGTAGCAGGAATCTTTTCGAAAAGAATTTGTTGGTTGTCCATTAGGCCTTGGATGCCTATCTTCAGCAATGGACAGTCGATTGGTAGGGAGGAACAACAGTAGCAGTCTTCTTTACAACCTGGGAAAACCCCAGCCTTCAACAGATTCAACTTGATTGTTAGTAGTGGAGTTATCAGATCATCAACAGTAGAAACATACAGATCTTCTTCAATAGCATGGACATTGCGACCATGCTTCAGCATTGGAGCGGATATTACGTTCGGCTTCTCTGGAGCGTCGAACTCAACCTCTTTAACATCTATCAAGTCTTGAATTTTATTCTTAAGCGCCCAGCAATCGTTGGTGTCATGCTCGGCGCTGTCAGAATGATAGGCACATTTAGCATTGGGATGATAGTATGGAGATGTGGTGTTAGGGTTTTTCGGTGCCTCCTTTAAACCAGTCAGATTCAACTTCAACAAATAGGGAAGCACTTGTGCAGGCGTCATATTGATGCGGGTGAACTGCCGTTGTGGCCGTTCTACCCATTGCTGATTTGGTCTGGACTGATTGTTACGAGGCTGATCATTTGACGAATTTTGAATCATCACGGCCCCTACAGTCGGCCGGCGCTCAGTTCTTCCCGGTCCCTTCTGAGAGTACACAACATCCGCCTCCTTCTTGGCTGGAAATGGCTTTTTAACAGTTGTAGATGCAGAGGCATCCCTTTGAATCTTCCCATTCTTAATACCAGCTTCCACCCGTTCGCCAGTCAGAATCAAATCAGTAAACCATACGGAAGAGCTCCCGATCAAATGGTTGAAGAACGGGCCAGATAGGGTCCCCAAGAACATATCAACTAGTTCCCTATCTGAAAGAGGTGGCTGCACTTTTCCGGCCAAGTCGCGCCATTTCTGGGCGTATTCTTTGAATCCCTCATTTGAGGCCATCCCCATACTCTGTAGCTGAGTACGGGTTGGCGCCAAGTCAGTGTTATATTGATACTGGCGGTAAAAAGCAGCTGCCAAGTCTTCCCAGTTACGCACTTCTGACCTCTCAAGCTGGTAAAACCATTCTAGCTGTGTACCAGACAGGCTATCCTGGAAGAAGTGTACCCAAAGATTTCTGTCGGATGTATGAGGTTGAATTCTTCTGACATATGACCTTAGGTGCATCTTCGGGCAAGACAGCCCGTCATATTTTGCAAAAATTGGCACTTTAAACTTTGGAGGGATCACAATCCCGGCAATCAAACCCAATTCTTCAAAATCTAACCCAGGAACCCTTTGCAGCTCCATAGCTGCCAGTCTATCCTCCAGGTTTTTGTATTTGTCGTCCGCTGGCGGGTATTGTTGCTCTGAGTAGTCTTCATCTTCCTCAACCTCTTCCTCTTCAGCCTCGGACTCAGAAGGTAATGCAGCCCCTTTTCCTTTATCGGTCCCCTCATCAGATGCAGAGGGAAATTCAAGAACTCTCCTAGCTTCATTCTCAAATCTTCTTCCCAGTGTAGCTACCCCAACTCTTTTCTTCTTCTTTTTTCCTTTTTCTTGCTCTTTATTCCCCAACAGTGCTTTTAGATCCTCCTGACCCTTTGCCAAGGTCATTAGGAGCTGTTGAAACTGTGAGTTTTGTGCCTGCAGATCTTTGACCGTCTATTCGAGATCCATCCTACTGAAATAAACAGTAGAAAGATAAGGAAACCTGGTGTGAAGACCTGCTTATGCATATGATGAATGATATGTTTATTCATGCAATGCATTCAAGGATTTAGAAATTCAAAATTGTTGCAGACAAAAAGAACACACGTCATATTAATAAGAAGAAATTTTGTCAGTACATAAATGCCCCATGGGCCAAATATTACAAAAACTTCTTAAGGTAAAAAGACGTTGCACATCCTCTTTGGTGCAATGTAAGTGTTGAGGGTATCTTCCTCGTGAAGTCGGCAGGTAAGCTCCAAAACCTTCTTCTCACTGGCGTAGAAGCTGGCTTCAAAAGTATTCCGCTCTTCCTTGAGTTGGATCCAACTCTTCTGCATCTCCTCCCATGATATTGGCATGTCAGGATGTAGGATGGTGTAAGGAACCTCTCCTTCCTTAACAGGCTGTTTAATCAGAGGGAGAATATGAGGGTAAGGCATCATAAGACTATGGGCTCGGGTTCTTACCCACTTGAGATAAGGCTCAAGAGGGATGGAGTTATTGTGCCCCAGTGTCTTGCTATCTACCTTGTTAGGCATCCTCCAAGCTTTGATGAATCTTTGGCGAAGTCCTTGCGCATCGTTGTCGAAGTCAAAAATTAGGTCAGGAATCAGCATGTCATGAGGGCCATCCCTCCGTGCATATCCAAATTGCCTCAAAGCTAGACAAGGGTTGTAGGTAATGCCCCCTCTAATGCCAAGTAATGGAACATTAGGGAACTCACCACAACGATCGACGATGATGACATTTTCTCTGGACCGAGAACACCAATGTACATCTGAATGTGTGAGGGTCATCAACCGTTGTGACCACCTTAAACCTTGGTCATTCTTCAAATCAGATTGTGGAAGGTGAGAAATAAACCACCTTGCAAGGAGAGGAGTACAACACATGAGAACACCTCTCTTTCTCATTGTTCGTGTGTAAAATGAGTGGAGGATGTCCCCAAGCAATGTAGGTATGGGATTCCTGGATAGGAAAATCTTGACAGCATTGACATCTATAAGTTGGTCAGGATTTGGGAACAAGACCAACCCATAAATGAGGAGTGCCACAATCTCTTCAAAGGCTTGCAGATCCAAGGAATTCCAACACTCTTGTTCCTTCTCAAACAAGAATTTTGCCAAGAAGCCCTTGATACCACTTCTAGTCTCCCAATGCCCCTTGATGTCAGATGGTTGCAAGTGTAGTGCTTGAGCAACATCTTCAGGCTTTGGTTCATTTTCCGTACCGTTGAAAGGTAGTTGATTAAGAATAGGAATTCTCAGGAGTTGAGAAAATTCCTCCAAAGTAGGCACCAATTGATAGTCAGGGAATGTGAAACAGTGGTGAAGGGGGTCAAAGAACTGGAACAACACTTTCACCATGTCTTCTTCAATGCTGGTGTTGACTAGGCTGAGCAGTCTACCATGTCTTTCACTGAAGAGAGAGCTTTCTGGAATTCTGGATGTGAGCTCCTTGAGTTGAGGAGGGATTCTCACAAGGTTGACTTGGATAGTTTTCCTGCGAAGAATTTCCATGACCTATAAAATAAGAACAAAGATGAAGATCCAAACCCTTGAAATGGTTAGTGGATGCATATGATGCTTTATGATGTTCATGATGTATGCACAAACATATGTACAAGCAAATCACACAAAACCCTAGTTTCAGGCTTGCATGAGGTTTCATAGGTAAGTACCCTCTTGGGTGTAGTTGGCTTAAAAACCTGTCCTATAAATAGTAACCGAGTTCAAAGAAGCTCAATATCATTGAATTGTTTTCTATGTTCATTGTTTTGGTTTAGCCACTTAACTAGCGACCAAAATATTCCAAGAAAACAACCCTTAATGAGTGTAGTATCGAGTATCTACCAACTTCGCACTGCACCAAAGCCGGTCATCTCACTACCCCTAATAAAAGGCCAAGATGGTCAAGTAAGGTTCTAGGTCATTAGTGCTTAGTAACATCACTCAGCGGCCCCGTACTCTCCTTGATTGAACTCAAGGGTTACCGGTACTCACAAATATGTCGCACTAATATAGCTATTGCTTCAACCGTGTCGGTATACCCCGCACAGTTTCCACAATGTATTGCTATCTACGAATGTTTCCCCAAATCCGGGTGTAGGATTTCAAGCCCAAACAAGAGAACTAAAATGTAAAGCAATCAAAGCAAACAAATAGTCATGCAAAAGGGTGATCTAAGCCCTAAGGTTACTCCACTTTTAATTTATTTCCCCAGCAGAGTCGCCAGTTCTGTGATACGGTGGGAGAACTGACTTGAGGTTTTGCGTTTGTATTCGCACTTGTTCGGTTTAGCAAGAGTCGCCACTGACTTTTTATTTTATCCTAAGGAAAGGTTAAAAAGCACAGGAAAAACCTTTGAGATGTTTTCGTGGGTTCGGGGAGTAGATTATAGAAATGGAAGGTATTATCACCCTTTCTATCCATGGTTATCCATGGGCTCTTAGTTACTTGCTTAGATCACTTGCCTTGCATTTTCAATTGTTTGAAATGGTGCTTTGTGTGTGGTTTTGAAAATGTCTTGAAAAAGATGCCTTGTCTAGGCAACCCTTGTAACAATTCTTTACTCGAATGTTTTACAAAAGGTGTTTGTCTTTTTGAAAATATGTTTCAAGGTTTTGAAAGTTGTTTTGAAGGTTGTGTTGTGAGGTGTGTTTTGAAAGTAGGCAAGTGTGTTTTGCAAGTTTGATCAAGTAACTAAGAGTTGTCTACCCTTAAATTTACTCAAAGATATTTCCTATGTTTTAACCCTTTTAACAGTATTGTTCCATCATTGTATTTGGTGGACAATCTTGTGTTAGGATGTTAACGGGACGGGCGCGGGTCATCGTTTAGACCATGAATGCAATAGTGCCAAGTGTCTTTGGCAATTTTTTCCTTTAAGGGACTTGATCATTTTTTAGGCAACTTGAGAAAGCGTCATCGAGGGACTATGATCATTTGACTTGTTTTGTTTTGCCAAAGACACTCAACATGCAACATGGCCCATTTTTGGAAGGCAACAAGTGGAGTAACCCTAAGGGTGCAAGTGTGCATTGTGTTGTCCATTTTCATGCTTTTTTTTCTTTGAATTAGGTCAAGCTATTGGTTATTTTTGATTTGCATACAAACCCTAGGTCTATCATGGCATAATTTGAAAGCTTTTCAATGCGAAAATTTAAAGTCCTAAATTATTACAACATAATTATGGGGATGGGGGTACAGATGTTTGAATGGGGGGATATTTGATAAGAAATTAAATCTAAAGCTATTACATCCATATTGAATAGACAAATATTAAATTGTACAATATTTAAACAAATATAATAAAAATGCAAAATGTATTATGCACAAAAATGATTTTTTATATATGTGAAAGTATCTTCAATGTGAAATATAAACAAGAATAAAAAGGTCAATTTTTGGATATTTTTGTTATTTAGGGCAAAACCCTAATTTTTTGAATAAATAGCAATTATTTATTAATTATATACAATATTTATATATTTATTTATACAAAAATAAATAAAAGGGAAGTATATTGTAAAAAGGGTATTTTTTGGTGTTATATATTAATAAAAAATAAAATGTATTATTTCATGTTTTTGTCCTAAACATTCTAATAAATATATACAAGTATTTATATTATATATTTTAATATACTAAATATATACAAGAATAAAAATATTAATTATTTACAAAAATGGTATATTTTAGAAAATGTTTTCAAAATGTAAATAAAAAATAATGACTGAAAATGTATGTATTTTGTATTATTTTTTAATATTTTAAATAAAAAGTAATACATTTATTTACATGTATATATTTAAATAAAGCAAATAAATGCCAAACAAAAATGCAAAAAAATGAGGAAAAATATTTTTTAGTGTTTTTTCATGTTTAAATAAAAATATAAAATCAGAATCAAAAATAAAAAATAAAAAATGACAAATATATCACACAATGGGCCAGGGGGGTGCAAAATGAGAAAAGAGGTGTAAAAAGCAAAACTGACTCAGGCCCAGCCCAAGCCAGTCATCTTCAACCTCCAGCTTTGTTTGAACAAGCCAGAACGCGCGCTTCCTAACTCCTGATTCATGGACTTTCATGCAAAACTCATAACACTAATAATGTAGAGCATCAAGAGACGAATTCATACATATAAAAAACTTGATCTAACTCTAAGAAACGAGGGAGAATTTCTTCATCCCCAATTTCTGACCTAAGTTTTCTCCAATGTTCATGGCCAAAATTCTCACAGCACCCTCAATATAAATGAAAAGTAAATACATGGATGGCTTCAGGGCTATGAGTAGAACATGTTTTCTTCACAAACCTAAGCTTAATCATGCCTGGATAAAGAGATAGAAGTTCATATTTTTACCTGTTTCAGCTTGAGTCGTGTACAACAATGGAGGTATCTTCAATGGAGTTTGAGCTTTGGTACAGCTTGCCTGAAGTCCAAGGATGCTTCTCCAACACCTAGCTTGCTTTGAATCACTATGAATCGTGCTATGGAAGTTCACCTGCACAACTGAAAAATGAAAATGGCAACAGGGGTTAGGGATGTTACAGTTTGTATCTAGGGCTTTGGATAGCTTCAATGGATGGTAGGGAGTGTGTTTGACCAAGCTTTGGCCAAAACGCACGAGCAAACTGAGTTGTGCAACTCAATCTGCAGGGATGTCCTGTTTCTTGCAGAAAAATGGTGTTTTGATGAATGAGGAGGTTTGAGGGGTGGTTGATTCGTGCCTTAGGTCTGTTTTGATGTGTGTAAGATGTTCACAAAGTTTGCTTAGGTTGGTGTTTACATGAATGAGAGATTGGTATGAGTTTGCAAGTTTTCTTCTAATGTAAGCAAAGAGATGTCAACTTGTGATATAGGTCTGTACCAAGTTCTCAAGCATGCTGCATACTTTGTTCTTGATCAGTGGGATTTTTCTACAAACTTGTGCCTCAAAGATCTGGCTTGTACCTCTTGGATATGGTATTTGACATAAAGTGTATCTTTATCAAAATGGCAAATGTGCTTTTTCTATTTAAGGGATAATTTCATGTGTAATGATCAAATGCACAAAATAATGCTTGAACATAATGGTTTGGCATTTAATTATTGAGTGTGAAGAGGGTTAGAGGCCTGCAAGCTTGCATAAACCATGCTGAGTTGAAAATGCAAATGTTATGAACATGTATTTGGCTATGAACAAAAGTGACTTTTGCCCATCTTTGCAAATTCGATTCTCCCTAACCACAAAGGTGTTTGAGAAGTTCTTGGAAATTTGGAAAGCTTGGAATGTGTACTACAATCCATATTTGTAAGGAAAATTGAAAGTCCAAGTGGAAGCATGTGAAAAATGGCCATGAAGTTGGGCAAAAATCCTGTCTAGAATAGGTCAAAATTCTTCTAAGTTAAGAATGTTTTGCACCCTTGTTCCAAAAATCATAACTTGAGATAAAAGGTTCCTTTGAGAAAACTTTGTGAATCAAAGTTGTATATTTTGTAATGGACTACAACTTTCATGTTTTGAGTTTTGTTTGAATCCATTTGCATCTTGATGAAAAAATGGGACAAAGTTAGGAAAAAATAAGGAAGTTTCATAACTTAGAAAAATTCTAAGTTATGAAATTTTCTCATTTTAAACCCTAATTTGCAATTTTGGGTTTCTTTATGAGCAAGTTTCATAATTTGACATGTTTTGATGAAAAATGAATCTTGGCACTTGATTTTGACCAAAAAGTCAAAGTTTGACTTTTCAGTATACAGTCAAATTTGATCAGTTGACTGGAAAATTCATCTATCAATGTTGTGCATTTGGGATTTTTTGCACTTGTTGAATGTGTCAAGACAATAGCATTGGGTTCTTGAGTCCATGTGTGAGCTTGGTTTGCCATTGGTTAGGTCAAACAGTCAAAAATTGCCTTTGTGCAGTCAAAACCCTAAAAATGACCATTTTGCCCTTTTGGTGATCTGATCAAATTTCTTGTGAAATTGTGATCCAAACTTGATCAAATGGTCCATATGAGTTCATTATGTTGATGTGGGTCAAATTTCATGAAGTTTGGCTGTCAATTGGCCACAATTAACTTTTTCCCCAATACAGCTGATTTCTAGGTCAACTGTCCAATTGACCGGGCAAAGATTGGAATCAAGGCTTGAAACTTGGTATGGATAAACTTGTGAGTCCAACATGAAGCATGAAAGTCACCTTGGGCATTTTAGGTCAAAATAAACTTGTGCAAACTGAAACCCTAATTTGGGTTAACAGTGCAAGGAGGAGTCCTGAGCAGAGCAAACCCTAACTTGATCTTGAGCTCCAAGAGTCTTGTGGTGAGAAAATGCCGATGAAATGAGAGAGAAAATTTTGGGGTACAACAGGGAGCACATCGACATGTTCATGAGCACTTTATCCGGTCCTTTCTTTAATTTGTTGGTTGGCTGCTCTTCTTCTGGTTTCACCGAACTAATCTTAACCGGTGAAAGAGTTGAAAGTGGCATAAAAAGTGGGAAAATCTCTGTGGCGTCTACCTCCACTTCCAATCCTATCAAGAAACCTTTTACTGCAAAAAAGGAAGTCAATGTTGTGTACGGGTCAAGGGCCCGTACCAAGAAGAATGATCACCCGTCTGTTAATGTTGTCCGAATCTCCAATCCAACTCCTACTCCAAGACAATCTACAAATCATCAACGTTTTGAAACTCCGAGAAGACAATTTACAAGGTTAGGCATGTCACTGTCTCAAGACCTTCAACATTTTCTAAAGGCTAATTTGTTGACATTGCGCGATCCTCCCGCCAACCCTGATACCTCGTCACTAAAGTATAATCCAAACGCTAACTGTGCTTACCACTCGAGCATCCCCGAGCACGAGACTGACCAGTGCTGGGCCTTGAAGAGCAAAATCCAAGATTTGATTGACAACAAGACTATTGAGCTTGATCCTCCTCTAACACCGAATTTAATTACTGCTCCGATGCCGAAGCATGACAAGAGTGTTAATGCTGTTAAGGATACAACTTTTGTTGCCTCTGTTGAAGAAATGACTACTCCGCTGAATATAATAAAAAACAATATGTTGAAAGCTGGGATCTTCCGTGGTTGTGTAAAGGACTGTGTGTGCTGTACAAGACAACTCAATGGATGTGAAGGGCTGAAGAAAGGCATACAACGCCTAATGGATAACCACGAAATTCTATTTGAGAAGACTCCACTTGCCAAGAGTTTGATTAATAAATGTGAAGACCTCTCCATGATTACCATCTCAAACAAGCCTCTTAGGATCACCTCCAAAGGTCCTATTAGGATTTCAAATGAACCCACTGTTGCTCCCTTAATAATTACCAATTCCTTATTCTTCAAACAAGGCATTACCATGGAATTATGGTGCTGAAGTATTTTATCATGGGATTAAACAAGACGCATGGATCAAATAAGAAAAAGATGACAATGTCGGTAACATAGCTGGCTCAAGCAAGGTAACCAGAACCGAGATAATATTTTCACCCAATATATCACCACCAGTGGTTACAAAGACGCCCATTCGCATTATTGCTGCCAAGCCAAGTACCGATACAAGAGGGAAGGAAAAGGTTGTTGAGCCTGATGTGATTGAAGTACCCTCCAAGGATGTTGCTGATGGAGAGCCCTCCGCTCGCGAGATGGACAAGATCTTGAAGATCATAAAAAGAAGCGACTTCAAGATTGTAGAACAGTTGGGGCAAACCCCTTCTAAGATTTCAATGTTGTCATTGCTTCTTTGTTCCAATGCCCATGCTCGGACATTAATCAAATTCCTGAAAAAGGCTCATGTCCCCCATGAGACAACAACGGACCAATTTGAGAATTGTGTGGCTAGACTACAGCTGATAATGGTATGGGATTTTCAGATGCTGACTTAACACCTCTTGGGAAGAATCATAATAAATCTTTACATGTGCTAGTCGACACTGGTTCTTCTCTGAATGTAATACCCAAGGGGGCGTTAGACCATCTAGACTGTCAGGGTTTAGTCTTGAAGCCAAGCGATATCATCGTAAGGGAATTTGACGGATCAAAGAGGATTGTTCATGGGGAAGTAGATCTCCAAATCAAAGTAGGCTCCCAAATCTTCAACTCCACCTTCTATATTATGGATATTCGTCCTGCCTATTCTTGTCTGTTAGGTCGCCCGTGGATCCATAAAGCTGGGGCAGTAACCTCAACTCTCCATCAGAAACTCAAATATCCAGTCAAGGGAAGAATAGTAACCGTCTGTGGAAAAGAAGAGTTTATGGTAAGTCGCTTTAACTCGTTCAAATACGTAGAGATGGATGGGGAATTCATTAAAACCCCATGTCAAGCCTTTGAAGTCATTCCATCGATGATTGCCGCTACCAAATATTCTTCTGATGAGTCTAAATTTATTAAGGCCGTGCCGAAGATGGTTTCAGTCAAGGATGCCCGTGCGGCAACTGAAGAAGGAAACTGTGATACTTGGGGGCAACTCCTCGATATCCCATTTAAAGCAGACAAGTTTGGTTTGGGCTTCACCATCAAAGATCAGAAGGAAGTGAGGCATGCACGTACAGGAAAACCACCTCTCCGCACTGGAAGCCATGAGGTTAATGTCGTGGGTGATTCTGATGAAGAAGCTGCATTTGAAGATTAAGTGTATCCAATTACAACAGAGCTGAAGAATTGGCATGCAAAGGACTTTGGTCCCATCTCCTTCATTGAGGAGTAATCTACTTGTTATTGTATTTCTTTAAGTTCAAGAACATGTTGTCTGTAATATTCAAACAATGACTTTTAAGTCATGTGCCTGGCTCGAGGCACTTTGGTCCATTTGTCAAGGGTTTTATTTATATTAATCAAATCATATGATCATTCAGTATATTGGACTCTTTTGCATTCAAATATTCGTGTTCATTATCTTTCTTTTTCTTTCAAATACATTTTCAAAAATAGCTATGTATCTTACATGCACACATACACACTCTTGCGGGTCCTCATCCACTCTGGATCCTATTGCCATTGACTCTACTATTGCTGACTATGACTTCGAATGTCCAATCAACCAAGCCGAAGACGAAGGCGAGGAAGATTGTGAAATACCGGGAGAATTAGCCAGACTTCTATTACAAGAGGGAAAAGTTATTCAGCCGCACGAAGAGTCAGTTGAAGTCATCAATCTGGGTACTGAGGAGGATAAGAGGGAAATCAAGATTGGCGCTAATATGGAAAGTAGTGTCAAGAGCAGGTTGGTTCAGATATTGCATGATTATATGGAAGTATTTGCTTGGTCTTATGAAGATATTCCTGGGTTGGATATCGATATCGTAGTTCACCGTCTACCGACAAAAGAAGACTTCCCTCCTATTAAACAAAAGGTTCGTCGCATGAGGCCTGATATGTCTGAGAAGATCAAAGCTGAAGTGATGAAACAATTTGATACAGGGTTCCTAGCTGTGACATCCTATCCCAAATGGGTTGCTAATGTAGTGCCAGTACCGAAAAGGGACAGAAAATTTCACATGTGCGTAGGCTATAGGGATCTGAATAGGGTAAGCCCCAAGGATAACTTCCCTCTACCACACATTGACGTCTTAGTTGATAACATTGCTCAGCATAAAGTCTTATCTTTTATGGACGATTTCTCCAACTATAATAAAATAAGGATGGTTCCCGAAGACATGGAGAAGACTACTTTCGTTACGCAATGGGGCACCTTCTGGTACAAGGTCATGCCGTTCGGATTGAAGAATGCAGGGGCAACATATCAGAGAGCTATGGTAGCTTTGTTTCATGACATGATTCATCATGAAATAGAGGTCTATATGGACGATATGATTTCTAGATCGAAAATTGAAGAGGAACATCTCGATCACCT
Organism: Vicia faba; assembly: GCA_948472305.1. NCBI lineage: Eukaryota > Viridiplantae > Streptophyta > Magnoliopsida > Fabales > Fabaceae > Vicia > Vicia faba. The sequence goes on from OX451739.1 coordinate 1,603,037,386, forward strand.
GTACAAACTATTCGAGAGGTTGAAAAAGTACAAGTTGAGGTTAAACCCTAACAAGTGCACGTTTGGAGTACGATATGGAAAGCTTCAAGGTTTTGTTGTCAGCAATAAAGGAATTGAATTTGATCCTGCCAAGGTAAAGGATATCCAAGAAATGCCAGTCCCTCATTCTGAAAAGGAAGTCAGAGTACTCTTGGGTCGTCTCAATTACATTGTCCGCTTCATATCACACTAAACTTCTACTTGTGAGCCAATCTTCAAACTCTTGAAGAAAGATTAGGTAGTCAGATGGAACGATGAATGCTAAGATGCCTTCGACAAAATCAAATAATATCTTCAAGAGCCTCCTATTCTTATGCCTCTAGTTTAAGGAAGACCATTGATCCTGTACTTGATAGTACTAGAGAACTCTATGGGGTTTATTTTGGGCCAACATGACGAGTCTGGCCGAAGAGAGCATGTTATTTATTACCTAAGCAAAAAGTTTACCGACTGTGAAACCAGATATTCACTGCTCGAGAAAACTTGCTGCACTCTGGCATGGGCTGCTCGTCGGCTAAGACAGTATATGTTGACTCATATCACTTTGTTGATTTCTAAAAGGGACCCAATCAAGTACATTTTCGAGAAACCTACCCTTTCCGGAAGGATAGCCAGATGGAAAATGATCTTGACTGAGTATGACATTCAATACACTACTCAAAAGGCCATCAAAGGAAGTGTACTAGCTGATCATTTGGCCCATTAAGCTGTAGATGATTATCAGTCAATGAACTTTGACTTCCCTGATGAGAACATCATGCTGGTGACCTATTGCGCGAAACCTGGATCGTATGACAGACCTGAACAAGGATCCCAATGGACTATGGTCTTCGATGGGGCTTCCAACGCCTTAGGTAACAAAATTGATGATGTAATCATCTCTCCTGAAGGTTGCCACACTCCATTCACTGCCAGACTATGTTTCGATTGCACGAATAATATGGCTGAGTATGAAGCGTGCATCTTGAGTCTGAAAGCTTCCATTAACCTAAGGATCAAGCATTTGAATGTGTTTGGGGATTCCGCTCTAGTGATCAGCTAAGTAAAAGGAGATTGGGACACTAAACACCCTAACCTCATCCCTTACAAGGAACTTGTGTTATCCCTAATTCCATACTTCGAAGAGATCACCTTTGAGCACTTACCTAGGGAGGAAAACCATTTGGCTGACGCTTTGGCAACCATGTCTTTAATGTTCAAGGTCAGATGGGACAACGAAGCCCCTATGATTACAATTGAAAGATTCAAAGAACCTACACATTTTTGTGAGCTTGACACTGACATGGAAAAGCCATGGTACCATGAGGTGATGAGATATCTTGAAGCACAAGAGTATCATGAGGGAGCATCCATCAATGACAGAAAATTCTTACGAAGATTTGCAGCCAAATTCTTCCTAAGTAACGGGATATTGTACAAGCACAACCATGATTCAATTATACTCTGATGTATGGACAATAAGGAGGAAGAGGAAATCATGGAAGACATGCAGGATGGTCTCTTTGTCCTCACTCAAGTGGACATACGATGGCTAAGAAAATCTTAAGAGCTGGCTACTATTGGTCAACAATTGAGGCTGATTGCCATCAACATTCAAGGACTTGTCACAAATGCCAAATCTATGCTGACAAGGTCCATGTGCCTCCTATCCCTCTGAACATCATGACCGCTCCGTGGCAATTTGCAATGTGGGGCATTGATATGATTGGAGAAATCAAGTCAATCGCTTCCAATGGACATCGCTTCATTTTGGTCGCTATTGATTATTTCACCAAGTGGGTCGAAGCCACTTCTTTTGCCTCAGTCACCAAGAATGTGGTAGCCAGATTCATCAGACACAACCTCATCTACTGTTATGGTATCCCCGAAAGGATCATCACCGACAATGGGACTAACCTCAACAATGCTATGATTACTGAGCTTTTCAATCAATTTAAGATCAAGCATCACAACTGTTCTCCATATAGACTGAAAATGAATGGCGTAGTTGAAGCGGCCAACAAAAATATCAAGAAGATTGTGCAGAAAATGGTGGTAACCTATAAGGATTGGCATGAGATGTTTCCGTTTTCTCTACATGGCTACCGCACTTTAGCTAGAACATCAACTGGGGCAACTTCCTTTTCTCTAGTCTATGGCATGGAAGCTGTTTTGCCAGTGGAGGTTCAAATTCCCTCGCTGAGGATTATGAATGAAGCAGGCTTAAGCGAAGATGAGTGGATTCAAATGAGATTGGATCAGCTAAACTTGATCGACAAAAAACGATTAGCTGCTGTTTGTCATGGTCATACGTACCAAAAACATATGATCAAGGCTTTCAACAAAAAGATCAAGCCACGAGTATATCAAGTTGGTGACTTGGTGATAAAACGCATCATTCTACCACAAGGGGACCCCAGAGGCAAATGGACTTCCATCTACGAAGAGCCGTTTGTTGTCAAGAGAGTGTTCTCTCGCAGTGCCATGATGCTGACTACCATGGATGGTGAAGACTTCCCACATCCCATAAACGCGGACATAGTTAAAAAATACTACGCATAAGAGACCCGCTAGGTTGACACACCTAGGAAAAATAAGGGCATCCTAGCAAACCAAAAGTTTGGGCAAAAAATAGGGATATATGCAAAAGATTGTACACCCAGCAAGTTGAACACCCGAAAGGAAGACTTTGGCAAAAATTGGTATCCTGGTGGGCTGAAAACCCGAAAGGGCGGTCCAGGAAAAAGTTAAGGATTGAAAGCGTATGACTATGTCCCGTGGATCCACCACAGTCAACTTTATCACCAAGGTGCAAGTTTAAACAGTCCAAGATCAATCCAATCAATTTATGTCAATGACAAAGGGCATTCGAAGACATTGGGGCAATAGTAGAGTTGGAAGGCAATGAGATCCTTTCACATGGCGATTTGTTTTTTTTTCAATTTTTTTACCTTTTGACGATTTCCTCTTACTAGGATCTCCGTCTCTTTGTACAAAACACCTATTCATGGGCAAAATATCAATACAAATATACTTTGAAGTGCAAACTTCCTATATTTGTTTTGAATGCAAAATTGTCCAATGACTAAAATTGAATGAACATATGCATATGAACATAATTAAAACTGTTTGGCACGTATGACCTAAACAACAACAAACATATCTTTAATGAATATTGGAATATCCCCACACAATTATTTCATTGACATTATCCCCTACAGATCGGCTACAATAGATCAATCTCCAACCAGAGTCTCAATCTCTTCGTAACTCTCTCTCCAACTAAGTTGATCCTACAAGTAGAAGCCTTGTAAATCACTTCCTAAAAAGAACTCACCTCTTCAGCAGTTTATCAACCGGGGTTATTTTCCCAACAGGGTTTATTTCCCCAACAAACAATGAATAGCATAACTCCTTAGCCGAGTACAAAATTCATCAGCTGAGTATACCTCCCCAAGCTGAGTCTATCCTCCTCGACTGAGTCTACACTCTCCAGCTTGAGTTTTCCTTTCAGATTATTACAAATCATAGGGCCAAGACCCCTGATCCCCAGTAAAGTCATCAACAAAACCTTTACTATCCCTAAAACTTACTATGAAGCCTGGACCCGACCGGATAATAGCCAACTTCTCAAGTCATTGTAAAGCCTGGACCCGACCAGATATTAGTTTGACCTTATCAATTGCTGAAACCTGGACCCGACCAGATAACAAGTTGAGTTTCTGAAAGTTGAACCCGACCAGGTAACAGTTAATCTAAGATACTATAAAGCCTGGACCTGACCAAATAATAGTTTAACTCTTCAAAATATAGAAGAACCTGGACTCAACCAGACCAAGGTTTAACTTCTTTTCCCCAGTAGAGTTTGCCTCTACCCCCAACAAGTTGTTGTGAAACCTGGAACCTAACTAGATAATAATTAAATTCACAAACAGTTTATTGTGAAACCTGGACCCGACCAGATAACAATTAATCTCATCAACCTCAGAAATCTGCTAAGCCTGGACTCGACCAGATATCAGTTAACTTCCTTATCACCAGCAAGTTATTGTGAAACCTGGAGCTCGACCAGATAACAATCAACTGCGATTCCCATAGAGACACTGTGAAACCTAGACTCGACTAGACAATAGTATAACTCCAAAAAAAACCATAAAACCTGGACCCAACAAAATAGTAGTTACCACTTCAAAGTTACTGCAAAGCCTGGATCCGACCAGATAACTGTTAACTTCCTTATCCCCGGCGAGTTGTTGTAAAGCCTGGACCGACCAGATGACTGTTCAATTTCAACAAATTTTCTGCAAAGCCCTGAATCCGACCAGATAACAGTTAATTTATTTCTTTCCCAGAAAGTTACCGTGAAGCATGGATCCTACCAGATAGCAATAGACTTCCTCATTCTCAGCAAGTTGTGAAGCCTGGATCTGACCAGATAATATCTTGCATCCAAGATATATTCCCAAGCGGAAGCATCCTTTCAATAAAGTTTGAAGATGTGTATATTCTTCATTCCCCAACAGAAATCAGGGATTCAACCTCCCAGAATTTTCTCAACAGCAGTCAGGGGTTTATTTTCCCGGATAAAAACATACATCTCACATTCATACATCATAGCATGTACATACAAGATGCATTTAGCATAATACCACATCTAGTGAACATCATGCATACATCTGCATTTTACTAACTCTTTTTCTTACAGGTAAAACATCAATTTTTAGTATGAATTAACAAGAGATTTGTGCTGATATTTCTTCCAGTGTTCACCACCATTCCTCTAAATGGCATCTATAAGCCAATTCACAATTCATCTTCGAGTGCAAATTTCTGGGCACTCTAGTGTTCAATCATCTTCCACCTTTAAGTCACGAATGGCGGATCCGCCAATCTAACTCTTTAGGTTTAAGAAGACTGAACAGGGGCAGCTGTTGTACCCCAAAATTTTCCCTCTCATTTATCAAGTAATTTCTCACAAGATCTCCTTTGATTCAAGACTGCACTAGGGTTGATCAACTCAAGATACCTCCTCAAGCACTGATGACTGGAAATTAGGGTTTGAGATTTCACAAGGATAATTGAACTTTTAATAATGCCTCATATGATCTTCATGGATCATTTTGGACTCTCAAGATTTCTCATGTCAAGTTTCAAGTCTTGGATCACATTTTTGCTCAGTCTATTGATCAATCGACCTAAAAATCAACTATATTTGGGAAAAGTCAACCGTGGTCAATTTACAGTCAAAATTCATAATTTTTGATCCATGTCAACATTATTAACTCATATATGTCATTTGATCAAGTTTGGACCATAGTTCCTCAAAAAATATGATCAGATCATCAAAAGGGCAAAATGGTCAAAATTAGGGTTTTGACTGAGAAAAGGCAATTTTTGATTTTTGACCTAGAAAATGGTTGATTGGTTGGAAACATGATCTCAAGGATTCAATTTTTCATCATTTGGACCTAATGACATGACTCAAAACTTCCCTCAAGATCAATTGATTAATAGTTGATTTTCAGTCAACTGATCAAAAGTCAACTGCACACTGGAAAGTCAAACTTTGACTTTTTGGTCAAAATCAAGTGTCAAAGATCACAATTCATCAAAAAATTTCAAAATATGAAAATTTTTCATCAAGAAATCAAAAAGTCGAGATTTCATTTTGAAAAGTCAAAATTTCCATACTTGGAAATTTTTCTAAGTGTTGAAAACTTCATATTTTTTCACAACTTTGAGCCAATTCTTCACCATGATGCAAGATGATTCAAAGGAAACTTTCAACATGAAAGTTGTAGATATCAATGTGATATAAAACATTGCTGAACACAACTACTCCTATAAATGTATGGATTTCAAGTTCTGATTTTATGAATACATGTTCATGAAACTTGAAAACTTAGTGAAATTTTGCCCTAGTTTAGGCAGGATTTTGACCTAACTTCATGGCAAATTTTCACATAGTTCCAAGGGGAATTTTCAAAAGTGACCATCATAGGGGTTGTATAGGATGTTACAAGATTTCCAAAATATCCTAGAACTCATTGAGATCATGTTTGAGCAAAGAGAATCGAAGAGATGAAGTTAGGGTTTCATTCTTGATTTACAAGCCATTTCCATGATGAACAAGAATTTAAATCCAAGCCTAGGATGCATAATCCTTGCTTTAAAGGCCTCAAAATTGTTTGGCACTCCATAATTAAATGTTTTCACAGCTGTTAGAAGCTTTAATCCAAGCATTTAATGCATTGCCCATGCTTAATACCATTTTAGGAAGAAAGGCAAGATTGCCATTTTGGAAAAGTGGCTTTTTTGCACAAAGTCAATTCTTGATCTTTGCACTTGTTTTCTCCTGATCACACACAAACTAAAAGCCATAAGAAACTTGTCTAAAGCCTCAAAACAACTCAGGCCATGCTTGTACTTTGTCTTGAAACAATATTTCCACTTTTCTTCAAAATCAAGTAACATAGCCATAAGTCTATATCTTGTGCTTCTGACCCTCTCAAGTGCTACAATCTTTTCCATACATATGCACAAGTTGCTTTCAAGCTAACACACAAATACACAAGCTCTAAAACTCATCAAAACTCAAAACTATATCTCAGACCTCCATTGTTGCATATTCTGTCCAGAAATCCCAAAATCAAAAACTACTCGTGTGTTTCTTGGCCTTTTGCTTCCAAAAGCTTCCAAACATCATACATAAGCCATCCATGTCCCTGTTACACGACTGTAACACCATCTTCACCCACTTCCAAGTTCAAAAACAGAGCATCACAGTTGGACTTCTCTAGACCATTCCAGCCACCTCCAGTTCAAGCCAGCCATTGCATTAGCTTCCTAGAGGTCCAAGGAAGCTAACCTGATCATCACCATCACTTGAAACAAGCCCAAACTCATTTCACGATTTCAGTTCTTGAGGTATTTTTCTTGAATTTCTATCTCATTATTTAGGCATTGTTAGGCTTGCATTTGTAAAGATAGAATGTAGGTATCATTGCCTTGAAACTACACATGTCCATAGATTTCATTTATGTTTCTTAAGCATGGAGAATTTTGAGTTTGAACTTTCTAGAACGTTTAGGTCAGAACTTGGTACTTTCATAAATCCATCCTTATCTTTGAATGATAGCTTAAATTAGTTACATGGTTGGATTCGTGGTGGAAAAATGTATAAGTTTCATGTTTATATTTTTGAAAATGGTTGAGGAATGAGCAAGTTTGAAATCCTTTGGCTGGAGGTTGAAGATGAAGTACAGTCAGGGTAAAATTTGTGTTATGTATTTATTATTGTGAGCAAGTTAACGGATGTATCACCATCCCAGTGGTTAAAGCGAGCGCCTGTAACCAGAGGGACCTGGGTTCGAGCCCTAGTGGTACCCTTTTGGTTCTTTTTCATATTTTCTCTCTTTTTTTCTCTTGTTTGCAGGCGCTGGGATCCCCTTGTAGGGCTTGGTATTTTTACTCATTTCATACCCCCTGATTATGTTTCATACCCCCTGACCCATTTATTTCTTTATTTCATTTTCATATTTATTTTAGTTTATTTTACTTTCATATTTTCTTGTTATTATTTTTATTACTAACATTATTTTTTTATTAATGGAAAAATCCAAAATATATTTATTTTATTATTTTTTACACTCATATTTTATTTTTCTTTATAAAAAAACTAAAAAGAACAAATACATTTTCTTTTAACAAATTAATTTCTTTTTTTTATGAATTAATATTTAGGCTTAGGATTAATTACTACATTATTTTATTTTATTAATTAAAATTAATTTAGAACTTAGGTTTATTTTAATTAATTAATTTTCCTATTATTTTTATTATTTAAAACATTTTCATGAAAAACCCTAAAAAATCATTTTTGACTTATTATCCTTTGCTAATCAATTTAGGTTTTAGTTTTAGCTAATTTTAATTAACCATTTTCTTAATTAGGTCAAGATTAAAACCCTTCATAAAAAAATCAAATAAAAAAATCATTTCTTTTTTCCATTTTGTATTCTTGCATTTTATCTTTAATTTTGTATATTTATTCAATATGGTTGTAATAGTTAATTAGATTTAATTTTCTTGCAAAATCCCCATTTGTAAATTTGTATACCCCTCCCCTAATGATGTAAAAGCTTAGTATTTTTATTTTCCGTAATTTATTTCTTTATATATAAATGCTAGTAAATTAGGGTTTGTATGGAAAGATAAATCAACAAGTTAGCAAACCCTAATTCAAGATAAAACAAAGCATGTAAATCAACACACTTGCATACTTACACCCTTAGGGTAAATACACTTTGTTGCCCTTATAAAAATGGCCATGTTATGTATGTGGAGTATCTTAGAAAAAGCAATAAAAAAATACAAGATCATAGTCCCTCGATGACGCTATCAAATCTGCCTTTCAAAATGATCTTAGTCCCTCAAAGATAATTGCTAAGATATTTCACAATATTGCTATCATGACTATACAATGACCCACGCCCGTCCCTTCACATCCAAAGAAAAGGCTTCTTACCAAATCAATGGTAAGATAGCAATATCAAAGGAAAGGAGGAAATGAACTAAGACTTTTGAATAGGTAGATTGTTCCTAGTTTCTTATTCATTTTCAAATCAAAACATCCTTGCTATTTTCAAAACAAACACCAACACTTTCAAAACATCTTTCAAACTTGAAACATTATCAAAAGATCAACACTTTGTATATGTTCTTACGAATGAGAACTATTACAAAGTTTGCCTAAGCGATGGCACCTTTTCAAAATACTTTCAAAAAACCACACAAAGCACATTTTAAAACAAAAGAAAGTGATCTAGCAAGCAACTAAGAGCCCATAGGTAACTATGGATGAAAAGGGTGCTAATACCTTCCCTTTTCATAATCTACCCTCCGAACTCAAGAAATAATCTCAAAGGTCTTTCCTGTTCTTTTCAGCCTTTCCTTTTTGAATAAAAGAAAAGTCAGTGGCGACTCTTGCTAACCGCAACAATTGCGATAAAACGCAAAACATCCTAAGTCAGTTCTCCCACCGTATTACACATATTATTATTTTTTTTATTACTCCAGTTGACTAAGGTCAACGTACAAAAAATTGGAGTCATTGTCATGTTATTTAATTATTTTTATTATTATTTTGTTAAATTGTTGACTAAGTCAACATCAGGGTAAAAACCCTAATCTGCATTACCACACCATGTTTCTAGGAATCTTCGTCCCAAGGTTAAGCCTAAAGCCCATAATTCAAATAGTTTTGAATCAAATCTGAAGCAAATCAACTCTTGGATCAAATTTGTTTTACTTATATACGAACACAAATGCAAAAATCCTCAAGATACATCAAATATTCCCTAAGTTCTAATTACAAACTAAAATCTAATTAAACCCAATCAGAATTACAATTTTGATTCTGATTGAATCAATCATACAATAGTAACAACAAATCACTGATAATTTCCTAATTCAACTAATTCCTAAAACTATAAATAGAGACCTAAGCTAGTGGATTCAGAACACGGACAAAACCCTGGGAGAATTGGTGATTGTTGCTACCTATCCTTAAACCCTTCTGTAAAAGCTCTTCATTTGTAAAGAATTAGGGTTCAGCATTAGAACCCTAATTTCTTTGAGCTAGACTCCTTCCAGTTCTGGTACATGTGAAGAAAAAGAGAAGGAGATCAGAGTCGAGGAAGAGAAATTGAGAGGAGGAAAAGAATTAATACTAAAAGAATCATGACAATGAGAGGTAAGCATGAAACCACTTAGCTTTTAGGGTTTTAATTGTGTAAGAATTGGTGTTTAATTACGTGATTGGGGTTTTATTTGGGATTTCTGGGTTAGGTTAAGGTTAAGGTTCATCCTTAGGGTTAGGGTTCTTGGTGAATAGGGTTAGGGTTCATCACATTTACGTTTCTTGGTTTTTGTTGGGTTTAGGTTTCATCTAAAACCCTAGGGTTAGGTTAGGGTTCATAGGTTTAGGTTGAAGACTCTTTAGGGTCCATGTGTTAGTTGAAGATCCGAGTTGAGGTTATGATGAATGTTTGAAGGTTTGAAGTTTTATGGGTTTCATATGGATGAATATATGAACCCAGATGGTGGACTTGGATGAATCTGGTGGTTCCCTAGAGCAGTCATCGATGCAAGTAATTTCTAGACGGTGGCGCCCATGGCGGAGGCGTTTTCCATTGAGGAAATCGAGAGAGAAGCTAGAGCTTCTCTCTCTAACCTCCAACGAGTATTGTTTTGTTTTGGTAAGAAGAGAGAGAAATAATAACGAAAAAAGAGCCCCAGGCTCAACGTTTGGTTTTTATAATACTCCCTTCATTCCTTGATGTGCGCTAGGTGGCTCCTTGAGAGCCCCTGGATGGGGTGACCCTTGACCGGTCACTTGCGCTTATCCCAACCGTACTCCTTAGTCAAACTTCAATCATAGTCGTCTGTTTGGCCTAATTCCAATCAATGCTCCAGAATTCACTCCTGAGAGCCATTTGATTGGAATCAAAAGCTTCAAACCTCGCTTCCTCCCCAGAATGCCATGCACCCTTTCACATATTGTTTAACTGACCAAACAAGTTATCTGGGCCCAGGCCCTTTCTATCTACAAACTTTGTTTTATTATGTGAACATGATTCACACCCCCTGTGTAATTAGGCCTTAAACGAATAATTGGGCTTAAGCTCATGCTATCTAGACCCCCTAGTTTTACTACTGAACATAAAATACACCCCCATGTTTTGTTTAAATATTTTATTTATTTATTTTACTTGATTAATTAAGTTTTTTTATTGTATATATTTAATTTGTATATTTTATCTCATAGAATTTCTTATCACCTTTTGCATTAAAATATTTTTTGCATCATTTATCATAAAAATCATTTTTTGATAAACAAATATTGGATTATTATTAAAAATATTTAATATATTTTTAATAACAAGAAAATATTTATTTATTAATTATTTTCTAAAATACTAACCTTTTTTCTATCAATTCATCAAATATTTTTATCATTCAAATCCTATTTTTTCAAATTACATCATGCATTCTAAGACAACTAACCAATCAAATTTAACACTTTTTCTACTAACATATTTCAAAATTCAAATTATTTCAAAAAAAGGATTGTGGTGATATTTCCTATTGACTGCAAACTGTGTCTACGACTATGCCATTTTCAAACTCAGAGAATGTTCAAAGATAATTCCAAGCATTTCCATAATCCATATAAAAAACTAACCAAACACATATGAACTACGGATTTTGACTCTGATTCTTCGCAAGGAGATACGTAGCTACGCAGTTAAAACCAAGGCGAGTTCATAACTTAAAAAACTAAAATTCTTAATATATACAGACACTTACTACCAAATTCCCATCTTACCCTTAAACCTAAAAGTGGAGCCCCTTTAGAACAAGGGAGATAAAAGGTGCCTAACACCTTCCCTTCATCTAATTAACTTACGAATTTAGAATCTCTGCATGAACTAGGGTTATCTGTTATTCCCCCTTCCTTAGGACAAAAATTAATTGTGGTGACTCTTTATTTTTTTTTTTGTTACAAGAGTTGGCGACTCTGATGGGGAAACAACCCTAGGGTTTAGAGTTTTCCATATCTTTTAGGTATAGGATTTCTTGGATTCTTTTTTTCCTATTTTTGGTATGTTTTGTTACTATATATGTTTATTTATTTGTTTATTTAATTATTCATATTATCATTATTATCATATTATTTTTCTATTGGTGGGATTTAAATTTGTATATCAAACCTTAGAAGAAGGATCGTTTATTGGCCAATGGGGTTTAACATCCTTGTGAGTTTTTGTGACGACTTCGCCTAAAGTAAATTGAGTTCCAAGGAATATCTTTTAGAGGGATAGACTCTCTAGGAGATAGGACTTCTGGATTTGGCCAATGACGCTTTGTATAACCCTAAAACAAAATCTCATGGTGAAAACTTGAATGACCTAAGAGACGAAAGTCTCAATCTACAAAGAGGCTCCACTTAAGGGAGGCCCTTGTGCCTTTCCCTCTAGTGTTATCCATGATACTCTTAAAGAATCCACCCTTATGGGGAAGGTAGGATATCTGTAGGAAGAAACTAGAAACATGCCTTCTAAGGATACCCTTTCGCAATCCCACTACCATGTTACATCACCATGTATACATACATTATCACATTTAAAAATATTCATATTTTTGCATTTATCTTGTCTTATTCACATGATTTCTAAGAAAAAATAATCAAAGGTTTTTGGTGAGTGTCTTAAAAATGAATACCAACCAGAAACAAACTGTTTGTGTTAGTGCTCTTATGCCTGATATGAAGAAGATGGAGATAATAAGGGGGAATCTACCTGAAAGAGCTATGAATTTATTTGTTTGACACTATGGAAATATCATTGAGATGACAAAGGATATTGTACAAATGGAAACAATTACTGCCCTAACTCAGTTTTATGACCATCTGCTCAAATGTTTCACTTTCCAAAACTTCCAGTTGGCACCTACTTTAGAGGAATTTGGTAGGATTTTGGGATTCTCTAAAATCAAAGATTCATCTTACATAGGGATTGGGTAAACCATCAAGGTCAGAGATCTGGCTAAGGAGATAGGGATACCTTTCACTGTTTTTCTATTTAATTACAAAAAAGATGGTGAAGTTAAAGGTATTAAAAGACAGTACTTGGAGTCAAAATCTCTTTCTTTTGCTGATAAGAAAGAATGGGAAGCTTGTGTGGATTTTTTAGCATTGCTTATTTTTGGTTTATTATTATTTGCAAATAATGTGGACTATATTGATGTTGCGGCCATTATTGTATTTTGGGCCGTAAAAGTTTTAAATGTGGATCCTACTCCTACTTTACTTACAGATGTTTACTATGCATTTTATACCCGTTATGAAAAATGGATGAGTGTCCAAAATTATTGCTTTCCTCTACTATTTTCTTGGCTTATTACTCATCTTTACAAGGAGGACTACATGGTTAAAGATCTAACTAGGAATCAATGGTCCCAAAAGTTAAGGGCTCTCATGCTGATTCAGTTTTATGGTATGCTAGGAAATTTAACCTAGGAGAAGTTGTCTTTAATTGCGATGAATTTCCAAATGTCCCCTTGATTGGAACACGATAATGTATCAACTATAACCCAACTTTATCTTTACGTTAACTTGGGTACCCTTTGGAAGATAAACCTTCTGACAAGCAGATTTGACCACTGATTATTCATGATATGGGTAAGAATGACCCTGAGTTACTTGCAAAGATCATCCAAGCTTGAAGTAAAGTCCACAAGAAAGGTGTGAATTTTGGAGGAAGAATTCCATAGTAAGGGAACCTTATACTCAATTGGTTTTTGAGAGGGTTCAAATTATTAAGCTGCCATTCGATATTGATCCTACAGACATGCCAGATGTACCAGATCCTCTTCCAATGTTTGTAGAGGAAATAGAGAATCTAAAAGATGACCTCGAGCAAGCTCAAAGGGAAAATAGAATCTAGAGCATGAGCTTTATAACCTTGCTCGTGAAAAGAGTCAGATGTAACAAGAGCTTGAGTTGAAAGACCAACATATACAAAAAGACCGTGAAGTATTTGAAAAGGAGAGTCTTAAACGAAAGCGTTCAACTGAAGGATTATTGAGTGATACTTTCAAGTTGGATTCCCATAACCAACATTTGGATGATGCTGCTAGAGAAATTAAGAGACTAAAAAGTTGGTATGAAAAATCCCTACAACATAAAAAAGAGATCGAAGAGAATCTGAGAGCCCAAATCCATGGGCTAACGAAAGGTGCTTTAGAACAAGAAGAGCAAATCCAATATCTCGCTACAAGGCTCCAAGATAGCCAAGAGTCAGATGTAGGAGAACTCCTTAAAAGGATGAGGGCAGAAAGACTTCTTGCTCAAAAGACAGAAGAATATGAACAAACTTTCCAAGAACAAGAAGGCCTCCGAAAAGACTTCCTCATTTAAAGGGAACTCTATAAGGAGATGGGGGATGAAAATATATATTGAGAAGGAGAGTATGTGAATATTGCTCAACGGGAGAAAATAACAAGGTTATAATCCCAACACTTTACAAGGAGTTGTTGCGACTGGTTTTTAAATTAGAGTCGCCACCCTTCATTTTAATCCTAAAGGAAGTGAGTATAAAGGAATAACCCTAAAAAGTTTCAGAGATTCTAGATTTGGACTCGATTCTAGACGAAAGGAACGTGTTAGGCACCCCTCATCTACCTTGTTCACAAGGATACTAGGTTTAGAAGCAACATGTTTAGGAATAGGGTTTAAACATTAATTAGAGGGAAAAGGTTTAAATTTTAGTTAGGGGAAAGGGTTTAAATTTTAGTTAGGGGGAAAGGGTTTAAACTTTAGTTAGGGGAATTTGCCACGAATTTTTGATCGTATGCCTACATATCCTCTTAGGAGGAATCAGAGTCTCATTTCGTAGTTCGCGGTGGATTTGTATTTTTTAAGTGGATTGTGAAATATATTTGAATTCCCCGCATACGTAGCCTAGGAGGGTGAATAGAGAAATTTGTTAGACAAATGTGTGCAGTTGACTTAAATATATTCTCAATCCCTTTGGAAAGTTGGTTGTTGAATTAATTTGATTTATGAAATTAATTTGGCGTTTGTTGAATATTTTTATGTATTTAATTGTAAAATGTTTTATTTAAGATGCATGATAAGGAAAATAATTTAATGTAAATAAATAATATCATATTTTGAATGAGTTTGTAAAATAATTAATTTGATTTAAGATAAAATTAATTTAAAAAAATATAAAAATAATAAATTGTAATAAAAATAATAAGAAACAATTAAAAACATGGGGGTGTGAAATAAACTATGTCAGTAAAAAATGGGGTGTCAAAAGAAAGGGCCTGAATTCAGATGTTGAATTCAGGCCCAAGAGGCAAGGGGGTACGGAATTGTATATGTTAGTAAAAAAACAAAAAAAAGGTGTTCTAGTAATGGGCCAAGGCCCAAAGCGGGACTGGGAATCGGGTTGAGTTCCATATTGGCGTGTGTAGGGAAACATAATGGGCTTGCGCGCTTGAGACAACTTGATGCAGATCTTGCAGTTGTGATTTAAGGGAGTATATCCACTATTATAAATGCTCGTTTTGTACCCTTAATTTTTCCTTCCCATTTTTCTTCTAGACTTTCTCATGAGGTCCTCATTTGCTCAAGGATGCTCAAGAGTTGATCAGACAAATTCTCCTCTTAGGCAATGGATCCATAACTAGGGTTTCATCTTGAACAAGGAAGAATGGGTTTCAAGGGTCTCAAGTGGTTTCCATGGTTCTCCATAGGTCTTTAACAATGCTCATGTCAAGTTTCAAGCCTTGCATCACAAGTTTGCTCAGTCAATTACTCAAATGTTTGAAAATCATCTGTATTGGGTAAAAAGTCAACTATGGTCAACATACAGTCAAACTACAAGATTTTTGGAAAAAATCAACATTTTGAAGTGATATTCATCATTTGATCAAGGGTTGATCATGATTCCTCAAGGAAATCCCTCAAATATTCAAAAGTCAAAAGTTGTCAAATTAGGGTCTCCTTAGGAGAAGTTAAATGAACTTTGACCAAGAATAACTTTCACATGCTTCATCAAATTTTCCCCAACCAAAGCCAATTTTGAAGGAAATTCAATTCTCTACAACTTTGCATCTATATGCTTAAAACCAAAAAGTGCTTCATTTGAGAGATATGAGCCCATACATCATAGGTCATTTCAAAAGTCAACAAAAAGACACTTTTTGTCAAGGAAACTTACATCAAGATAAAGTCTCAAAATGCAGTAATAATCAAAAGAGAAATTTAAGAAGACATCTAGAGAAATTCAAAAAGTCCTATATCATCTTCAAAAGATGAAAATTCAGAGAGTTATGACCATTGCAAGTTGAGAATTTTTTGGTAAAATGCATGAAATACAAAGTGAGCAAACTTGAAATTTTGAACTAGTGGGCATAACTTTTGATGTTCAAACATGTTCCCAATATGTTACAGGACATCTAAATCCATTCTAATTTTTTTATGATTTTTATTTCTTTTATTTGAATTTTTATTCATTTAAATGCAAATAAATCAAATAAAATGTAAAATCATTGGTCCAAGGCGCATGGG
The DNA here is from genome assembly GCA_948472305.1 of Vicia faba. Classification (NCBI taxonomy): domain Eukaryota; kingdom Viridiplantae; phylum Streptophyta; class Magnoliopsida; order Fabales; family Fabaceae; genus Vicia; species Vicia faba. The sequence continues at coordinate 1,603,053,548 of OX451739.1, forward strand.
CTTTTGATTTCAATCACATGGAGGCCCAAGAAAACATGACAAACATGCCAAAACCGTGAAAACATGTTGAGAACAAGAATCTTCAAGATTGGAATGTTTTTTTAACAATTTTGGAAGGATTTCAATGTGTTTTTTAGCAATGGATTATGACATGATGGTACAAGATTCTTGTCTTGTTCTTGTTCTATTTCAGTCCTCTATAAATACGTGCAGTACTTGAGTGTAAAGAACACATAATTTTCCTCTCAAGAACACACTCCAAATTTCTCAAATTTTGTCAAAACTAGGGCAAACACAAACCCCTATTTCCGTCCACTCTCAAGCGGCTCCAAGCATTCCATCACACTCCTGAAGGTCCCAGGAGCCTGTTCCAATCCTTACTCACGCTCAAGTGATCCCAGGATGTGCCAACCAAGTGGCTACAACTTGATTTGATGCAGAAACAACAATCCACCATTGTTAGGGCAACGTTTCGTTGAAGCTTCGGATCCATAGTTGCGGTCACTTTTAGACCAAACTAACCTCACCACTAGATTCACACGGTCCAAATTAGTGGACCTGAGTGGTTTAATTTTGTTGGTTAAATCTTTTTATCCATAATCAATTTTGACATCTTTTTAATTAAATTTAATTAACATTTTTCTTTATTAAAATTAATTAGAAACAAGTAAGTTTTAATTATTTAATTAACATCAAACTATTTTCCATAAAAATACAAAAAAATAATTCTTTTCTAACATTTTATGTTATTTATTTATTTGCTATTTAAAATTCCTAGAGAATGCTGAGCAGTATTATCAACTAAGACGTCAGTGTGTGGTAGAGGGAAATCATCTTTGGGGCTTGCCCTATTCAGATCCCTATAGTCTACGCACATGCGAACTTTCCCGTCTTTCTTTGGCACTGGCACCACATTGGCAACCCATTAAGGATAGCATGTCACAGCTAGGAACCCTGTATCAAATTGTTTCATCACTTCAGCTTTGATCTATTTAGACATATCAGGCCTTATGCGGTGAACCTTTTGCTTGACAGACGGACAGTCTTCTTTTGTCGGCAGACAATGAACTACGATGTCGGTATCCAGCCCAGGCATATCTTTATAATACCAAGCAAAAACTTCCACATAATCATGCAACATCTGAACCAACCTGCTCTTGACCTTGCTTTCCAAGTTAGCGCCGATCTTGATTTCTTTCTTATCTGACTCAGTACCCAGGTTAATAACTTCAACTGACTCTTTGTGCGGTTGAATAGCTTTTTCCTCTTGTAATAGAATTCTGGCTAGTCCTCCCGGTATGTCACAATCTTCCTCGCTTTCGTCTTCGGCTTGATTGATAGGACATTCAAAGTCATAGTCGACAATAGTAGAGTCATTGGCAATAGGATCCAGAGTGGATGTGAACCTGCAAGAGTGTGTGTGTGTGTATGTGCATGTAAGATACATGGCTATTTTTTTGAAAAATGTATTTGTAAGAAAAGAAAGACAATGAACACAAATATTTGAATGCAAAAGAGTCCAATGTACTGAATGATCATATGATTATATGAACATAAATAAAACCCTTGACAAATGGACCAAAGTGCCCTGGGCCAGGCAAATGGCTAAAAAGTCATTGTTAAAATATTATAGACAACATGTTCTTGAATTGAAAGAAGAGCAATAACAAGTAGATTACTCCTCAATGAAGGATATGGGCACAAAGTCCTTTGCATGCCAATTTTTCAGCTCTGTAGTAGTTGGATACACCCATTCCTCAAATGTGGCTTCTTTTTCAGAGTCACCCACGGCTTTGACTTCATGGCTTCCAATGCAGAGAGGTGGCTTTCCAGCACGAGCACGCCTCACTTCCTTCTGAGCTTTGCCAGTGAAGCCAAACCCAAACTTGTCCATTTTAAAAGAGATATCTAGGAGTTTCCCCTAAGTATCATAGTTTCCTTCTTCAATTGCCGTGCAGGCATCCTTGACTGAAACCATCTTTGGTGTGGCCTTGACAAATTTGGACTCACCAGAAGAACATTTAGTAGCTGCAATCATCGGTGGTACCACCTAAAAGGCTTGACATGGGTTTCACTGAATTCTCCGTCCATCTCTACATACTTGAAAGAGTTAAGGTGGCTCACCATAAACTCTTCTTCCCCATAGACGGTGACTATTTTGCCCTTGACTGGATATTTTAGTTTCTGATGGAGGGTTGAGGTCACTGCCCCAGCTTTATGAATCCATAGTCGACCTAACAGACAAGAATAGGCAGGGCAAATATCCATAATATAGAAGGTGGAGTTGAAGATTTGGGAGCCCACTTTGATTGGAAGATCTACTTCCCCACGAACATTCCTCTTTGATCCATCAAACGCCCCCTTGGGTAACGCGTTCAGAGAAGAACCAGTGTCGACTAGCACATGTGCTAAGGTAGTCCCTTTGCACTCGATAGAAACATGTAAAGCTTTATTGTGATTCTTACCGAGAGGTGTTAAGTCAGCATCTGAAAACCCCAAGCCATTATCAGCTGTCAGGCTGGCCACGCAATTCTCAAATTGGTCTATTGTTGTCTCATGGGGGACATGAGCTTTTTTCAGGAACTTGATTAATGTTCGAGCATGGGCATCGGAGCAAAGCAGCAATGACAACATTGAAATCTTAGAGGGGTTTTCCCCAACTGTTCTACAATCTTGAAGTCACTTCTTTTTATGATATTTAAAATCTCGTCCATCTCGCGAGTGGAGGGTTCTTCATTATTTATGTCCTTGGAGGGTACTTCAATCACATCGGGCTCAACAACCTTCCCTTTCCCTTTTTTCTCGGTACTTGGCTTGGCGGCAGTAATGCGGATGGGCGTCTTTGTAACTACTGGAGGTGAGATATCGGGTGAGAATATTCTCCCAGTTCTAGTTACTTTTCATGAGACAGCTATGTTGCCGACATCATCATCTTTTTATTCTCCGATCCAGGCATTTTGTATAATCTCATGATAGAACACCTCAGCATCGTAATTCCATGGTACCGCTTTATTTGAAGAGTAAGGAATCGGTCTAGGATTGGTAATTATTAATGGAGCAATGGTGGGTTAATTTGAAATCTTAGTAGGACCTTTGGAGGTGATCCTAATAGGTTTGTTTGAGATGGTAATAATGGAGAGGTCTTCACATTTGTTAATCAAACTCTTGGAAAATGGAGTCTTTTCTAACAGACTTTCATGGCTATCCATCAGGCGTTGTATGCCTTTCTTCAGCCCTTCACATTCATCGAGTCTTCTTGTACAGCACACACAGTCTTTTTCATAGCCAAGGAAGATCCCAGCTTTCAACAGATTGTTCTTGATTATATTCAGCGGAGTAGTCAAATCTTCAACAAAGGTAACAAAAATTGTATCTTCGACAGCATTAACACCTTTGTCACGCTTCGGCATTGGAGCGGTAATTACATTCGGCATTGGAGGAGGATAAAATTTAATAGTTTTGTTATCAATTAAATCCTAGATTTTGTTCTTCAAGGCCCATCACTGGTCAGTCTCATGCCCGGGGATGTTTGAATGGTAAGCACATTTAGCGTTTGGATTATACTTTGGTGACGAGGTGTCAGGGTTGGCGGGAGGATCGTGCAATGTCACTAAATTATCCTTGAGCAAATGTTGAAGGGCTTGAGACAATGACATGCCTAACCTCGTAAATTGTCTTCTTGGAGTTTCAAAACGCTGATGATTTATAGATGGTCTTGGAGTAGGAGTTGGATTAGAGATTCGGACAACATTGACAGACGGATGATCATTCTTCTTGGTATGGATCCTTTCCCCATACACAAAATTAACTTCCTTCTTTGCAACAAAAGGTTTCTTGATAGGATTGATGGTGGAGGTAGATGCCACAGAGATCTTCCCACTTTTGATGCCACTTTCAACTCTTTCACCGGTTAAGATTAATTCAGTGAAACCAGAAGAAGAGCAGCCAACCAACAGATTAAAGAAAGGACCAGATAAAGTGCCCATGAACATGTCGATGTTCTCCCTATCAGTTAAGGGAGGTTGGACTCTACTAGCAAGGTCTCTCCACTTTTGCGCATATTCCTTAAATCCTTCATTCTTTCCCATGGTCATATCTTGTAACTGAACCTTTGTTGGCGCCAAGTCGACATTGTATTGTTACTGATGGTAGAAGGTAGTAGCTAGATCCTCCCAAGTGTTGATACGAGAACCATCTAACTGATAAAACCATTCAAGTTGTGTTCCATCCAAGCTCTCTTGGAAAAAGTGAACCCAGAGCTTCTTATTAGCAGTGTGCGGCTGTATCTTGCGTACATAAGATTTCAAATGGAGTTTGGGACAAGAAAACCCATCGTACTTTGAAAAGATTGGTACTTTGAATTTGTGGGGAATGATTACCCCAGAGATCAAACCCAAATCATCAAAATCTAAACCGGGGACGACTTGGATTTCAACAGCTTTCAATCTGTCTTTTAACTGCTTGTATTTGATATCAGCGGGTGGATACTGCTCGTTGAAATAATCATCATCAAATTCTTGATCATTAGCACATTCAGCTTGAGTACTCTTGACCTCACCGACCTGGTTCTCATCCTCTTCAGATGAGTCTCCTCCTACTTGGATTTGACGGATTGTCTCCTCGAACCTTCTACCCATGTTGAGCAGAGCTTTCTTCTTTGGCTTCTTCTTAACGGCCAGAAAAGCCATCATATCTTGTTGCCCCTTGGCTAGGGCTAGTAAAGCTTCCTGAAACTGAGAATTCTGGGCTTGGAGTTCCGTCATAGTTTTCTCTAGATCCATCTTACTGAAATAAACAACATAAAGATAAGGAAACCTGTTATGCGAAAACCTGTCATGTTATGATGCATGGAATATGTACATGCGAATGATTTCAAGGATTAATGAAATTTAAATTTGTATAGACAAGAGAATGTTAATTTTCATTAGAAAAAACAAGAAAGATTACATCATGTCTCTTGGGCTTACAAAATAACTTTCTAAGGTAAAAAGATTGAACGTATCCTCTTTGGCGTGAGATAAGCGTTCACACTTTGCTCTTCTTGTAGCTGCTTCGTAAGCTCCGAGACCCTCTTTTCACTAGTATAGAATTGAGCCTCGAAAGTATCTCGTTCTTCCTTCATCTGGATCCAACCCTTTTGTAAGTCTTCGAGAGAGGTAGGCATGTCGGGATGGAGGATGGTGTAGGGAACATCTCCTTCAACCACAGGCTCCATGATGACTGGTAGGATAGAGGGATAAGGCATCACAAGTTTCTGAGCACGAGCTCGTACCCATTTAAGGTAAGGCTCGAGGGGAATGGAATTCTTATGTCCTAGTGTCTTTCTATCCACCTTGTTCAACATCCTCCAAGCTCGGATAAATCTATGGCGGTGACCTTGATCTTCGTTCTCGTAGTCAAAAACCAAACCTTGAATAAGCATCTCATGTGGACCATCCCTTCGGGCGTAACCAAATTGTCTTAAGGCTAATCAAGGGTTGTAAGTGATACCTCCTCTAATGCAAAGAAAGGGGACATTATGGAATTCTCCACAACGGTCGATGATAGTAACATTCTCTACAGATCGGGAACACCAATGAATATCTGAATGTCTGAGCGTCATCAACCTATGTGACCACCTTGAACCTTGCTAGTTTTTCAATACAGATTGGGGAAGATGAAAAATAAACCATCTTGCCAAGAGAGGAGTACAATACATAAGAATACCTCTTTTCCTCATAGTGCGAGTGTGAAAAGAATGTAGGATGTCTCCTAACAAAGTAGGCACCGGGTTACGAGACATGAAGATTTTGACGGTGTTTACATCTATGAGTTGGTCAGGATTTGGAAACAAAACCATCCCATAGATGAGGAGAGCTAAAATTTCCTCAAAAGCTTTCAAGTCCAAGGAGTTCCAACAGTTTTGGGCTTTCTCAAACAAGAACTTGGCTAAGAAACCTTTGACACCACTCCTTATTTCCCAATTAGTTGTGACATCAAATGGTTACAAGTGTAGGGCTTGAGCAATCTCTTCTGGCTTTGGATCTTTTTCCGTACCGTTGAAAGGTAGTTGATTGAGAATAGGAATCCTCAAGAGTCGGGAGAATTCTTCCAAAGTTGGCACAAGTTGGTAATCGGGAAATGTGAAGCAATGGTGTAAAGGATCAAATAATTGAAAGAGCACCTTCATCATGTATTCATCAGTGTTGGAGGCAACCAAGTTTAGTAGGCGACCATGTCTCTCGGTGAATGGAGAAATTTCAGGAATCCTTGAAGTTAGCTCCTTAAGTTGAGGAGGGATCCTTACAAGGTTGACTTGAATAGTTTTCCTGCAAAGAGAATCCATGTCCTACAAAACAGAACAGAGATAAATCCTAAGATCCTTGAAATGGTTAGTGAATATGAATATGATATCATGATGTTTATGATGTCATGCACAAGTAAATATATACAAACAAAGCAAACAAGTCCTTAGGTTTAGGCTTGCATGGAGACTCAAAGGTAAGTACCCTCTTGAAGTTTAGTTGGCTCAAACCTATCCTAGAAATAGTAATCGGGTTCTAAGGAGCTCAATATCACTGGTTTATTTTCCCAGGAATTTTTTCAGCGCAAGCCTCTTTAATGGTGACTAAAATATCCCAAAAAACCAAACCTCAATGAGTGTAGTATCGAGTATCTACCAACTTCAGACTGCACCAAAGTCGGTCATCTCACTACGTCCTAAAGGCCAAGTTGGTCAAGTAAAGGTTCTAAAAGTTCATTAGTACTTCATGGCATCGCTCAGCGGCCCCGTATTCTCCTTGACTACTCAAGGGCTACTGGTACCCACAAATATGTCGCACTAACGTAGTTATTGCTTAGACCGTGTCGGTATACCATGCACAGTTTCCACAATGTATTGCTACTTACCTATAAGGTATCCCAAACCCGGGTGGAGGATTCAAACCAAAACAAAGAACCACAATGTAAAGCATACAAGTCAAACAATGAAAGAAAGTTAATGTGATCTAACCCTAAGGTAACCCCACTTTTAGAAGAAATATCCCTAGCAGAGTCGCCAGTTCTGTGATACGGTGGGAGAACTGACTTGAGGGCTTTGCGTTTGATCACAAATTTTGCGGTTAGCAAGAGTCGCCACCAACTTTTCTTTTATCCAAAAGGAAAGGTGAAAAAGCACATGAAAGACCTTTGAGATTATTTCTTGAGTTCGGGGGGTAGATTATGAAAAGGGAAGGTATTAGCACCCTTTTCATCCATGGTTTTCCATGGGCTCTTAGTTACTTGCTAGATCACTTGCTTTTGTTTGAAATTATGCTTTGTGTGGTTTTTTGAAAGTATTTTGAAAAGGTGTCATCGTTTAGGCAAACTTTGTAATGATTCTCGTTCGTAAGAATGTATACAAAGTGTTGATCTTTTGAAAATGTTTTCAAGTTTGAAAGGTGTTTTTGAAAGTGTAGGTGATTATTTTTGAAAATAGCAAGGATGTTTGCTTTGAAATGGAGCAAGTAATTAGGAGCAATCTACCTACTCAAATGTCTTTCTTGTTCATTTTCTTTTCCTTTGACATTGTTGTCTTACCATTGATTTGGTAAGCAACCCTATCTTTGGATATAAATGGGACGGGCGTGGATCATCGTATAACCATGATTAGCAATGTTGCAAGGTATCTTAGAATTATTTTTGAGGGACTAAGATCATTTGTAAGGCAACTTAGAGAGCGTCGTCGAGGGACTATGATCTTGTATTTGCTTGTTTATTACTAAGATACCTCGCATGCGTAATATGGCCATTTTGTATAAGGCAACCAAGTGGAATAACCCTAGGGGTGCTTGTGTGCAAATGTGTTGTTATCATGCTTTGTTTTTGTCTTGAATATGGGTTATCTATTTGTTATTTTTATCTCATCATGCACACCCTAATTACTAACAATACATGAAAGCAATAAAAATGCGGAAAAGTAAAGTCCTACGCTATTACAAACATTAGGGGGATGGGGTGTAAAAATTCACAAATGAGGATTGCAAATTAAATCATAAGTTACTATTACAACCACATTGAATGGATAAGAATGTACAAGAAATGTAAAATGGACTTGTTTTGTTTTTAAGAAAAGAAATAAGTTTGGTTTAAGAAAATATTTTGATCTTTTAAGTTAAAAGAAATAAAATAAGATATGTGAATATGAAAAAAATTTTATGTGTTTTTTATTAACAAAAAAAAATGATGGCAAAAATAATAAAGAGAAAGGAAAACAGAATCAACGCTTTGTTGAAATAAAAGAGGTCAGAAGTTCTGACTCTGGCGTACTGCACAAATTCAAGTAAACGTTAGTAGAAACAAGAAAGGTCAGAAGTTCTGGGTCCGCTGAGAACAAAGAAGATTTCAGAAATTCTGATGCCACTGGCAGAACTTCGTCTCCCTCTACATACTAGTCAGAGCATCTGCAACTTGGTCATTTCTCAACAAAACAAAAGATGCGCATATAACAGTTATGGCAGGTTTCATAATGTTTCAGAAACACAAGATATCAGAACTATAAATCAGAAGCATGCATGAATTTGCTAATCCTAATTCTGAGTTCTAAATTCTTCAAGAAGTTATGAACTGAAATTCTCTCTACTTAGGCAGGAAAATTTATGAAACCTAAGAATGTGTACAACATCAGAATCAGGATGTCTACATTGTATTTTTGAACAAAGTTTCCTGACAATGCCTAAGTAATATGATGAGAGTCAGCAGAAGCTTACCTTGCAGCTGGAAAATGTTCTGTGAGCTGGAGTCTGGCTCTGACCGCTTGTGATGTTCTGAACAGCTTCCTCTCGTGTTCAGCAGGCTGGAAACTTTCAACTTGGGTTGTGAGTGATTAGAAAATTCTGGAACAGCCAAGGAGTAAAGTTCTGACTTCTTTGAGGTGGATATTGATGGTTAGTGTGTCACATTTTGACTACAGAAGTTAGGAAGGGTATTTGAATGTATATAAAAAACTGTATGGGTGGTTTTGGTCGAGAAACACTTGAGGAAAAATGGAATTTGAATGTAAGAATCAAAAGCTAACAGGTTTTTTATTTTGTGTTTGTAGTTTTCGGACTCTTGGAATTTTAGCAGGGGTTCAGAGCATTTCTTTCTCAAATTTCCGACCCTTTTACAGTTGCAAATAAAGTCTAATTTATAGGCAAAGGTCTTGTAGCTTGGAGAGTACAACCATCCCATGCTAGGGTGCTGCCTTGTTCTTGAAGCAAGTATGGTGGTTAGCAGCTTTAGCAGTGCCTAAGCTGGAATTGTAAGCAGGAATTAAGGAAAGGTAACCTCAAAAGCACAAGCAACGCATGGGCCCAACACACTCTTGTACAAGAGTTTTCTTTTCCAAGACAGTAATGGTACTTCTATGCCACACGTGGGGAAATCCTTTGAACAAAGACCCAGATGTGGTTGTGAGCATTAAATGATGATGAGATTGATCAAACCAGAAATCCTGCAACGTGAGATTTTGCATCATTGCTTAATTCTGGATCAGAAGTTCAGCTTCAGCGTGACTTAGAATAGACATCCAACTTCTGATCTTTGTATCTCCTTTCTCCAGCATGTTCTGAAGGAGCTCTCAGACCTTCCAGGAAGCTTGCAGCACACTTTGTAACCTTCTTTGAATTACCCTTGCAAACTCTGACTGAACCTTTGTGAAAACTGGACCAGAAGTTCTGACAAAACTCTGTCTTGAAAGTGTCCAGAATTTGCTGAGTGCTTTAGTTTCATGGACGTGTCTTTGAACATTTATAACTCTAAATTCCAGCATTTCCAAGAGAAGTTGTGTAAAGCAATGTTGTAGATATCATGGAGATCTATAACTTTCATGTTGAAAGTTTCTTTTGAATCATCTTGCATCATGATGAAAGAATGGCATGAAGTGATGAAGTTATCATGTATAAAAACACTTAGAAAATTTCTAAGTCTTGGAAATCTTGACTTTTCAAGTTGACTTTTGACTTTCTTGATGATCAAGCTTGATATTCTTGCATGTCTTGATGAAATTTGATCTTTGGAATGTAATGTTGACCAAAAAAAGTCAAAGTTTGACTTTCTAATTTACAATTGACCATTTTTACCTTGTGCCAATTCCAAGCCTAAATTGATGTATGAGTGCTGCAAACTTGACGTCATAGAAGATCTTGTGAGAGAATCCTTGAGAAATGAGAGGGCAAATTTTGGGGTACAACAGGTCACTTTTGAAGAAAATTTTGAAATATTTCTAAGTAGGGAAAGTCAACCCTTTTTCTCCAACTTTGACTCAATACAACTTTTAGCTCAAGCATCCATTTGATTTCATTATTTTTCCATTGCAAAGCTTGTAACATCATCTTTCTAAAGCATCAAGAATCATGCCCTAAAACCCCTTGAGCTGAGAATGCCATTGATTTGAACTTGGTAACTTGAAACTGAAGTTTCTTCAAAAGTCAGAATTTGAAATCATTGATTTAGCTTCTAAAAACTTTGTTTCTGCGCGTTTTTTCTTCTAAACATGTTTAGTGAACTTCCATAAGTGATTATCACAACAAAACGCGTGTTTTGGATGAGTTTTGATCAAATTAGAAGTCACACTTTTCTTGTTTGCAACTTCACACGATTTCCCTCCAAACTTCATCATTTCACACGCTTGGACATTCCATTTGATTCCCTATAAATAGAGGGTCACCCCTCATTCATTTTCTCAAGCTTGGATAGCCAGAATCTCCCTGCCAAACTTGTTCTATAACTCAAATTTCTGCAACATCGAAATCTATTTGCAAGCCTTTTTCAATCCCATTTTTCTATCAATTTACCTTCCTTGATCTTCCCTGAAGTTAACCATATAATTACCTTCAAGAATAGTGCCCTATATTTCTCCATAGAAGTCTAGTTTCAGAGCTCTGCAACTCAACTTCAATAGGTAGATTTCTCCATCAATTCTTCAAAACTTTGATATCATTGTGATGCTCTCATTTCCCTGGTTCTAGTCGCAACACTTGCTTTTATCTGGAAACACGTTTTGACCATGAAATTTCAAATCCCTTTTCAAAAATTTCCTTCCAAACTGCTTGAGCTACAGTTTATATAATTTTATCGCGAATGTGTGGTTGTCTTCGTCTTGAAGAGACATAGCGAATGACATAGGTCTTATGCTCTAATTTTACAGATTGAGCAACCTGGTTTTGGGACTGGTTGGAGGATAAAGATGACCAATGTGTCATCCTTCAACCAATGAAACAACGTCATTTGTATTTTTTTGAATTTCTGATTTACATTTGATTCAGTGCTTTATTCACTAATGACCATGATATGCACAGCACGCCAGATCCCTTAGATTTGATTACTAACGCGTTTTGACTCTCATCCAACGGTCCACATATTTTTGACTTTATTTTTCTTTTCTGATTTTTATATTTGATTGTTTTAAATTTCAAAAAATCATAGAAAATTCATTTTTAGTCCAAAAAATCTGAAAAAATTATTAAAAATATTTTTGATTTTTCTCTTTCTGATTTTTATTTTTTCACAATTTCATTTTGTGCTTTTATATTTTTTATAAAATTTCACTTTATTTGATTTGTTTTAAATGTTTAAAAAAACTTTTGTGCATTTTTTAATTCTGAAAAAATTATGGAATGATCCAATGATATGGTGACAAATATTAGTGACCTCATTTTATTTTATTTATGACTTTAGTATTTTTTATCATTTTTGGTTCTTTTTACTCATTTCTTTTAATTTTAAAAATAGTTTATGACTTTAAAAAATTACCAAAAATTTTATAAAATTATTTTAGTTCATTTCTGATTTTTCTATGGTCTTACTTTTTATTTCTTGATTAATTTGAACATAGTTGATATTTTTCTCTTTTATTTCTATTTTAAAACTTTTTTAAAACTTTTTTTAAATGTATATACTAAATGCAATATTATTTTGTGATTATTTTATGGCTAATCTTGGGTTGAATTTTTGATTTTGAGCTTTGTTAACATCATTGGATTCATGGTGTTGAGTTTAACTCCATAAAAATGGATGAATGATTTTAATAATAGTTTAATTAAAATTTAATTCAAATGTGGTTTGTATGTTCTTTCCCACCCTCTTCATCTTATCCCTTTCTTATTGCACTAAGTGTTATTAGAGCATGATCTCTATATCATGTCTCAAAACAAATGGTGCATAGATTTCTATTGACCGGCTTCAAAATAGGTGCAACTTTTACATAAGTCCACTTACGATTGATTAACATAGCGCTAAATTTTGTCCTGATTTGAATAAATGATCATTCGTGGCCCAAACCTATGTTTGCAATCCCAAGTATGTTATTTGATCTCTTTGATCCAATAACCTTGAGATTCATTGTGTGGGGGCTTTGGTTCTACCAGTCCTCTAACGGATCTATAACACCTTTGGTCAACACGGATCACTGAAACATTGTTTGTCATTAAATAGTACTTTTGAGGATTCCAAATGGATGATATACTTGAAAAAAAGCAAATGCAACTTGTTGTGTGGAGGATTTGGTTCTATCAATCCTCTAATGAGTTCCAAATGTAAGTTTCAAGATGGTCATCCAACTAACCACTCATTATTAAATTGTTTTTACTTTGTGCCCTTTTATTTTTTATGCTTTATGTACCATTTACTTTAAGCATTACATTTCATGCCATTTTTATTTTGCTCACTTGAGCTTTTCTTTTCTCTTCTAAGACACCTAATAATCAACATGAACCATAAAAAGCTTTTATGATACTTGGACTACTTGGTTACTATCCTTGGTGTGATCGGTGGAATGAGAACTGACTGTTTTGGAATGCTGGTTCGCGAAATGTCGCGGTAAGCAAGAGTTGCCACCATCTTTTATTTTCTCCAACAAGGAAAGGACAAAAGCACAGCAAAATTTCTTTTCGAGATGTTTCTCAGTTCGGGAGGTAGATTATAGAAAGGGAAGGTGTTAGCACCCTTTCTATCCGTATTTATCCACGGGCTCTTAGGTACTTGCTCACTATGTTTTCAAATTTTTTTGCTTTTCTTGTGTTTGTGGGTTTTGAAAAAAGTTTTGTTTGAAAACTTCGATTTGACTCTTGTATCTGTCCTCAAGAGTGTATGAAGTGTTTGTTTGAAAACTTTTGTTTGAAAAGTGTAAGTGCGAAAAGTTGTTTTTGTTTTGAAAGAGAAAGTACCTGAGAACCTCTACCTACTCAAAGAAATTAAGCTGTGTAAATGTCCTTTAGACAGTACTATCCCACTATTGAGAAGTATGTAGCACCGTCGTTGGAGTTATTCGGGTCAATTCGATTATAGGGACATGTGTGGTCACTAAAGTAATAGTAGGACGCCTTAGCGGTAACCCTAATGTCTTATATCCTTTTTATTCGAGGCAACTGTTTCGAGGCAACTTGGATCTTTAGACAGGAGGGCGACCTCTAAAATAACCTATACTCAATGACCACGTCGAGGCAACCAAGTGAGGCATACCCTAAGAGTGGCATGTGCGAGTGTGTCAGGATTCAGTTATGTTATCTTTGCACATGTTATGGTGAGCCACGGGTTGATTTTAATTTCAGAGATAAGTCTTGTCATGCATAGCCTAGTTAATATACATCTAACAGTTAATGGTTGCGGAAAATAAATCTACGCTATTACAAGGCGTCGGGTATTTACATCGCCAAAAACAAACCCTTGAAAAAGTAAATTGCGGAAAATTAAAGGAAAGCGATAAAAGTCCTAATTAAAACTATTACATCCTCGGAGCAATTACATAATAATGATAAAAAATTAATCAAGAACAAACATACGCGCGAGAGAAATTGGATCGGAGAAGTCCTTAGGGTTTTGACCCTTTTTGAGAAAGAAAGAAGTTTTTGTTAAACTAAATTAAATTAAACCTAAAACTAACTAATTAATGAAAAGAAATATTTTTGGTTTTTTAATGTCTTAAGGAAATAAAAATAAAAGGATTAAAATTGTCAAAACAAAACCTAATTTCTATATTGATTTTAAATTATTGAAAAAAAAGGTAAAATTAACCTAGTTAACTAAATTAATTTATGTTAGTATTTATTTACAAAAATAATAAATTAAATTTAATAAATAAAAATATTATTATTTTTTTATGTTTTCTGGATTTATTATGAAGAAATTAATTTGGTTAATTTAAGTAATAATAATAATTATAGTAAATAATTAAATGGAAAATATAAAAGAAAAAAAAAGAAGAAAGAATGAACCCAGGGGGTGTTGGCCCAATTAGGAGGTGTATTTGGCAATCTGAAGCCCATTAAGCTGCCAGCCCGTTTGACTTTAGCAATTCCCTGTATGCTCATTGACTAAGGTGTATGGTGATCTTCACTCCTGGCCACTAGATCTAAGCTTGGACACACATGGTGCTTGTGAATTGGAGGTACATGGTAAACCTTCTTTTGAAACGTCCATGTGATCATGTGAAGAAAAAAGAAATAAATGTTTTGGGGGACCTGGGGTTCGAACCCAGGTCCCAATGCTTCCAAGCCAGCACGCTAACCACTCCACCATCCCGCTTTAGTCATCAGTGGAATAATAAACATTCATTATATATGCAAAACAAGTCAATATGCTGGAATTATAAAAACGCACGCTTCTTTTCAAATGGTCCAACCAGATGCTAACACGTCCTCATCTTCTTCCTTTGTACCTGTAAAAACAATATTAGATATCGGGGATTCTTAACCCCCGCTATATGCTACGAGGAAAAATAGCGATTAGCACTGTGGTTTATATAAATATTTCGTGATGGGTTGGTTTTGTTCGTCTTGTTCTAACGATTCCAACCATGGGTCTCACAAGTCTTAATTTTTCCTAGATTGCAAAGCCCCAATTCAAAGCTCATGAACCCTAAAAATTCAACTATGGCATCTTTTGATTCAGGCCATTATAATTCAATTGAATGATACCATTAGCTTCGAATGGTCCCTATCAATGCAAAACAATCAAGAAAATATGTTAAATGCACATGAATTCAACAATACGATTTTGGAAAAAAGGGGTAAACCGTGAAACTGTCTAGGACGATTCTTTGAACTTTAAGGCCTGAATTTGATTGCCACACGTTCCTGACACTTCCTGCAATATGTTTGAATCAATAAAATGCCTTGAATTGGCCTGGAATGCAAGAATCAGTTTTGAGTTTTCTTGGAATTTTTCAATATGCTATGGCCTTTTTTCTGCAGCTTTCTTCCGTGTGCATGATCAGGGTTAGCTTGTATATTTATAGGAGAATGAGATTAGGTCAGAATCTTGAGCAAAAATCCATGGAATGATGATTTGAATATTTGATTGGAAATCATATATTTTTGAATCTTCATGATTGGAAAAAGTTGCCAAATTTGGAGATATTGCATCTTTGACTTGGTGCACGAAATTGCCAGCCTTTTTAGGTCATTCTTGCTTCACAAAAAGATTGAAAAACCATATCTTTATATTTTCCTACAATTTAAATTAATTAAATGAATTAATATTGATTAAAAATCCAATTAATTAATAAAAATAAGAAAATAATTCAATTAAGCTTGATGGGTCGTGCATAGGCCTTGGATAAAGTTTCAAGAAGAAATTTGAGGCCCATTAGCAAAAATAAGGTGTTTTGAGCAAAGTTGACTTTTGCAAATTCACAAAAATTTCCCAACTTCTCCAATGCATATCTTGCTCAATGTTGATCATATGAACATGTTCTTGGACATTTTGGAAAGGTCTTGAAGTCCTCTAACCAATGCCTTTGGTCCCATGTCATTTGGATTTACCAATCTCAAGTTATGGCCTTTGACTTAAAGTGCACTTTTGTTGACTTTTGAATTTGACCTATAATGTAGAAATTGATAACTTTTTGTGAGAGCATTTCTTGGACTTGGAATGTGAATATGGATTGTAGGAAATGTCATCCCCTTCAAAATGAGAATTGGATGGAATTTTTCTGATGAACCATGAAAAAGTTATGCCCTGGTCAAGATACAATTGACTTTTCTACTGTCCAAAAATAGTAACTTTTGCATCTTGATGATTTTTGAGCCATTCTTGTGGAATCATGATCAAGACTTGATCAAATGATAATTGTGGACTCAAAATAAGATGTTGACCAAAAATTCTGACTTTTGACTGTAAAATGACCATTTTGCCCCTGCAGTTGACTGTGGATCAAATGAGGCTTTTGACTATGCAAATTGGCACTGTGAGTCTTGAAGCTTGGCATATAGATACTTGAGGATGTATATAGGCCTATGAGACTTGATTGAAACATTGAAAATCTCAAATTCCTTGAAAGAACCAAAACCCTAATTTTGACTGGCTTAGGAGGCATTTGGACTGTGCAACCCTTGAGAAATCTTGAGCCATTTAAGGATCATATCTTGAGGAATATGGGAGGAAAAATTTTGGGGTACAACATTTGCCCCTGTTCAATCTTCTTAAACCTGAGGATGTAGATTGGCTTGCGTGCCTTTCGTGATCCGAAGGTGGAAGATGATTGAACACTAAAGTGCCCAGAAATTTGCACTCGCATGGTGTAGTATCAGCAATGTGATGTCGGGAATGGGCTTACAGATGCCATTTGGAGAGATGATGGATAGGAGGATGGGCTTATAGATGCCACCTGGAGATGTGACAGAATCTTGTCGGGAATGGGCTTATAGATTCCATGTGGAAATATAATGGATAATTGTGGAGATGGGCTTAAAGATGCCATCTAAGAATTGTTTGTTGAATTGTAACTTGGTAGGTTGAAAGAAGGAACATGTGTAGGGATGCTTCATGATGGTCAAGTAGATAGTTGTCCTGTCTGGTTTCAAGTATAGATCTCTGGCTTGAGAAAGAAAGATTGTCTCCCTGGCTTGCTACAGGTATTGATCTTCAGTCTCTTCAATGTAGATAACTTTCCTGGCTAGTTACAGGGGTAGATCTACAATCACTTGTCCACAGATATTTCCTGGCTAGATACAGGTGTTGATTTGGAACTTAAGAAAGGTTGGTCGAGATAGCTTTCCTGGCTGGTTTCAGGTATTAATCTCTGACCTGAGAAAGAAAGATGATTTCCTGGCTTGCTACAGGTATTGATCTTCAATCTCTTCAATGTAGATAACTTTACTGTCTGGTTTCAGGTATAGATCTACAATCAATCGTCCACAAATATTTCCTGGCTAGATACAGGTGTTGATCCGGAACTTAAAAAAGGTTGGTCGATGAGATAGCTTTCTTGGCTGGATACAGGTGTAGATCTCTGACCTGAGAGTGAAAGATAATTTCCTGGCCTGTTACAGGTGTTGATCTTAAAACTCTTCATGTAGATAACTTTCCTGGCTAGTTACAGGTATCGAATCTACAATCAATCGCTCACAGATATTTCCTAGCTAGATACAGGTGTTGATCTGGAACTTAAAAAAGGTTGGTCGAGATGGCTTTCCTGGCTGGATACAGGTATTAATCTCTGACCTAAGAATGAAAGATAAATTCCTGGCCTGTTACAGGTGTTGATCTTCAATCTCTTCATGTAGATAACTTTCCTGGCTAGTTACAGGTATCGAATCTACAATCAATCGCTCACAGATATTTCCTGGCTAGATACAGGTGTTGATCCGGAACTTAAAAAAAGGTTGGTCGAGATAGCTTTCCTGGCTAGATACAGATGTAGATCTCTGACCTGAGAGTGAAAGATAATTTCCTGGCCTATTACAGGTGTTGATCTTCAATCTCTTCATGCAGATACTTTCCTGTCTGGTTACCGGTATAGATCTACAATCAGTCGCTCACAGATATTTCCTGGCTAGATACAGGTGTTGATCTGGAACTTAAGAAGGTTGGTCGAGATGGCTTTCTTGGCTGGATACAGGTATTAATCTGTGACTTGAGAAAGAAAGATTGTCTTCCTGGCCTGTTACAGGTGTTGATCTTCAATCTCTTCATGTAGATACTTTCCTATCTGGTTACAGGTATAGATCTACAATCAGTCGCTCACAGATATTTCCTGGCTAGATACAGGTGTTGATCTGGAACTGCAAATGTTGATGGCAATCATCCTTTGATTTGACTTTTTCCTGAAAAGGCAAAACATTAGTTGCATGCAATGTCATGATGAATGAAATGCATGATGTCATGATGTTCTCAAAATAAATGAGATCGTGTCGTATGCACTTTATCATGTATGTAAATAGGAGGTATGAGATGTGATATGTTTATGAATGTATTTTCGTCTGGGAAAAATAATCCTTGACGAATGCTGGGAGTTTGTTAAATCCTGGGCCGATGTTGAAGAGTAGAGTTCTCCGTTTCCGCTGGGGATGATGAACGAAGATGATTGCAAGAATAAGCCTGTAGGAGAGGATGACTCTGTTGGGGAATAAACCTGGTGAAGAGATTACTCTGCGAGGAATTACTCTGTGGGGAGTAGATGTTCTGCTGAGATTTTAACGATAACTCCGCTGGGGATTCCGTTGATAAGCTTTGTTGAGGATTTTGATGAACTCCGTTGGGGGATAGAAAGGACTTTGCTGAGGATGATCTCTCTGTTGCAACTTGTTGAGGATAACCCAGTTAGACTCTGGTGGGGGATAACCTTTGAATATGGCTGGGGAGAGATATTCGTACTCTGCAGTGGACCAGCTTCCAGAATCTACTGGGTAAGATGATTCAACTCTCCTGGGGGAACTTTTTGGACTGTATTGGGGAAATGGCTCCACTGGGGGTATCTTGTATTCCACCGGGGAACAATCTTATATTTCTGTCGAGGAATATTAAGACTATCGGGGATGCTTGCTGAGGAATATCTGTATACTCCACTGGGGAATATTAAGATCTTCTGGGGATACCCAACTTTTCGAGACTGACGATAGACTAACTCTGCTTGGGGGAGAGTGTTGCTGACTTGCTAGGGATACTGTGCCTTTTTTAGGGCTGATGAGAGACTAACTTTGCTTGGGGAGAGTATTGCTGATTTGTTCATTGTTGCAAGTCTCAGTGGAGAGAGCTACCATTATTGTTTTATTAGGCGGAGAGTGAAGGTATCCTGGTTAATTCTTCAGCTGAACCTACCTTGTGCCTGGTGGACAGAGCAGCTTGTACAGTTCGGACAATTCTTATTGCCCCAGCTTATATGGGAGAAGGTACCTGTGGAGGCCTTGATAACTGCCGATTGACAAATCTTCTTCTGGTAGGCAAGTGACGAGATGACGGGACATAGTCGTACGCTTTGATCCCTAACTTCTGCCTGGACCGCCCTTTCGGGTTTTCAGTCCATCGGGATACCCCTTTTTGCCCAAGCCGCCTTTTCAGGTTTTTGACTTGCCGGGTGTACAGATTTTTTTTCCCGTCCCTTATTTTTGCCCGAACCCTTTTGGTTCGTCGGAAAGCCCTTATTTTTGCCTAGGCCAGTCGACCTAGCGGGTCTTTGATCATGCGCAGTAATTTTTTGACTATGTCCACGCTCTCAGAATGTAGGGAGTCGTCACTGTCAATAGTGTTGTGTTATCATATTACCAGAAGATGTTTGATCGTACCAGATTTGTCGCTGGAATTCATGCCCAATGCCCCAAGTGACTCAGGCGGAGATTTGCCCCTGGCTATTTTGGCATTTTGAGAGATTCCTTGAATCTTGACTTGACTGCCCCAGATGATAGACAATGCTCATGCCGTGCCCCTTGGTTGGAAGTGTTTTTCCACTTGAGGTGATCCTAGAGAAGATTTTTGTTCACTAGATATTCGTCGTGCGAATTTTCTGCTTGTTGAACAAATAGTCATATGCAAACAATATTATTTCAAGAATGCAAAGCTTATGTCTGTCTTGAAGTTTTTTTAAAAATGCAGTTTTTAATAAAACAAGTGAATTTTTGTAAAATGTGATGTCAACTCAAGATTTTACAGCAAGCCCTACAGGAGTCAGGATACCTTTGTAACAGTATGCTTCCGAACTAACCCATGCTTCAGCTAGGCCTTTTAAGGGTTGTAACGTGGCCTGGTTCACGGTTTAAGAAACAAAGGATAAAGGCTCAAATTTTATTTGTACCCACCCGTTCTTCGTGATGTTCTTCGATCCTAAACTCAGCTAATCGTGCATTTAGATCATGTTTGAATCTTTGCTCTGATATTCTGTTGATGGTTCGGATACTGATATAGTTTATTTTGAATAGGAAGTCATTTCCTTTTTTGTTGTAGAGGGTTTGCAGGACCTCTTTCTTTTTGATTTAGTTATCCCTGTCATTTTGCCTGAACTGTTTCTTTTGTGATTACAGTCATCGGGATGCCCCAGTTTTGTAAGTCTCCTTCATAGGTTTTGACTTAATGGGCTTTTATTTTGAAAGATGACGACTGCCTGTCTTTATGATTATAGGAACCATCACTGTCTTTTTGTCTCGGAAGGACTTCTTTGATGCCGTTTATTGTGCACCTGGATCAACTGAGAAAACTACCCTGCCCCAGGTTATAATTAAAGGTTTTAATTTTTGCGAAAAGAAAAACTCCAACTTCTTTGGCTCAAAGGGGTTGACTAGGGATTATCTTCCTTATAACTCCACTGTTTAGGATTTGAAACAATGCCTGTACCTCATCAGCGGGGTCTGTTCAAAAGCATATTGTAAAGATCATGGTATCGTTTTCGTCATCCTCCCTCAAAAGGTTTAGTATTTTTTAATCGAGAGTTGAATCACAAAAAATGAAAGCAATTTGAATATAGTGAATACGAATGGATTGATTCAAAACAGACATATGCAATGCATTGATAAAGTAATAAAGTTTGACATAAATGTTTGAACAATCAAAAGGAAATTACAAATTGAAAATTCCAGTGAACAAAAAGTCTTCTCGTCTCAGGACTTGTCACTTCAAATGGTGAACCTTGGAGGGATAGTAGAAGAACTCAGCCTGACCATCTTGTGCAAACTCCAATGCTCCTTCATCAATCAAGTCTTGAATTTTGTTTTTCAATGTCCAACAACCATCAGTATCATGTCCCGGGCTGTTGGAATGGTATGCGCACCTTGCATCAAGATTGTGCTTTGGGGAGGCTGTGTTGGGATTCTTAGGAGGGTCCCTTAACGTCACCAGATTCAATCTTAATAGGTGTTGTAAAGCTTGAGACGGTGACATGTTGATCTTGGTAAATTGCCTCCTGGGCATGTTTGGCTTACTCTGATCAACCTGTTGTTTTTGGTGAGGTTGTTGTTGGACCCTTGATGTAGTAGCAACTTGGAGAGGTCCATTCTTCACCATACCAAACTCTTGTCTTCTTGGAGGCTGATTACTGGTTTGATCCCCGGCCTTGACCATTTGCTTCATACTATTGTATCTGTCTTGATGAAGTTGGTTGATCATGGCTCGCAACTCTTCTTGTTCCCGAGCTAAGCCTTGGATAAGAGCCATCTGCCCCAGCATCTAGGTTCTCATTGCATCTACCTCAGCTTGCAGATGTTTCAGCCGTTCGTCCTTGCTGTCTTCAGGACTCTTCTTGATCAAATTCCCCATGAGGAGTGTTCTCAACTCTCCCTGCCCCTTGGATAGGCTTAGGAAGATCTCCCTGAACTGAGTCTCTTGAGTATGAAGATCCTGGTTGTCTTGTTGGAGAGCCATTGCTGAAATAAACAGCGAGAACATGAGAGACCTGTAAAGGGTGACCTGTTATGCAATAATATATATGTATGCAATGTT
This sequence comes from Vicia faba, assembly GCA_948472305.1. Taxonomy (NCBI): domain Eukaryota; kingdom Viridiplantae; phylum Streptophyta; class Magnoliopsida; order Fabales; family Fabaceae; genus Vicia; species Vicia faba. The sequence continues at coordinate 1,603,075,190 of OX451739.1, forward strand.
TTCAAGGATCTCGCGGGGTAAACAAAGAAACTTGTTAGAATTTGAATCTGGTAGCTTGATTGAAGAAACTTCATGTTGCTGAGAGTCCTTCTTCAAGAGTCAAGCTCACCATATCGAGTGGGTCATAGCCCCTGACTCAAGTTATCATGTCTTGATCTCCAAACAACCTTGGCTAGAGGAAAATAAATCCCCTTTTCCCCTTGCTAGACATCTGGTTCATCATGACCTGCATCACAAACCCTTGAGATCCTTGAAATGGGTTAGTCCTTATGCAGAATGTATGCAATGTTATGATGTTATGATGTTATGATAAAGGCACACCACAAGTATTCACAAAAGGCAAACATGGCAAAGGCACACAAGTCACACAAGACAGCCCTTAGATTTTAGGCCAGCGTGAAGTTTAGGTACTACCCTCTTGAAGTTAGTTGGCTCAAAACCTGTCCTAGAAAATAGTAACCGGGTTATAAGGAGCTCAATATCATTAGATTGTTTTCTATGTTCATTGTTTTGATTTAGCCACTTAACTGGCGACCAAAATATTCCAAGAAAATAACCCTCAATGAGTGTAGTATCGAGTATCTACCAACTTCGGACTGCACCAAAGTCAGTCATCTCACTACCCCTAAAGAGGCCAGGATGGTCAAGTAAGGTTCTAAGGTCAGTTGATGCTTCACGACACCACGCGGCGGCCCCGTACTCTCCTTGACTTGACTCAAAGGTTACCGGTACTCACCAAAGTGCCACATCAACGTAGCAACTGCTTCAACCGTGTCGGTATACCCCACACAGTTCCCTCACAGTTTGTTGCTACTTCTAAAGGGTATCCCCAGATCTGGGTTAGGATCTATAAAACTCCGATACAAGCCCACAATTTTAAAGCATTCAAGGCATACAATTGAAAACATAGTGATCTAATCCTAAGGTACACCTCACTTATTAATACATCCTCAGCAGAGTCGCCAGTTCTATGATCGGTGGAATGAGAACTGACTGTTTTGGAATGCTGGTTCGTGAAATGTCGTGGTAAGCAAGAGTCGCCACCGTCTTTTATTTTCTCCAACAAGAAAAGGACAAAAGCACAACAAAATTCCTTTTCGAGATGTTTCTCGGTTCGGGAGGTAGATTATAGAAAGGGAAGGTGTTAGCACCCTTTCTATCCGTGGTTATCCACGGGCTCTTAGGTACTTGCTCACTATGTTTTCAAAATGTTTTGCTTTTCTTGTGTTTGTGGGTTTTGAAAAAAGTTTTATTTGAAAACTTCGATTTGACTCTTGTATCTGTCCTCAAGAGTGTATGAAGTGTTTGTTTGAAAACTTTTGTTTGAAAAGTGTAAGTGCGAAAAGTTGTTTTTGTTTTGAAAGAGCAAGTACCTGAGAACCTCTACCTACTCAAAGAAATTAAGCTGTGTAAATGTCCTTTAGACAGTACTATCCCACTATTGAGAAGTAGGTAGCACCGTCGTTGGAGTTATTCGGGTCAATTCGATTATAGGGACATGTGTGGTCACTAAAGCAATAGTAGGACGCCTTAGCGGTAACCCTAATGTCCTAGATCCTTTTTATTCGAGGCAACTGTTTCGAGGCAACTTGGATCTTTAGACAGGAGGGCGACCTCTAAAACAACCTATACTCAATGACCACGTCGAGGCAACCAAGTGAGGCGTACCCTAAGAGTGGCATGTGCGAGTGTGTCAGGATTCAGTTATGTTATCTTTGCACATGTTATGGTGAGCCACGGGTTGATTTTAATTTCAGAGATAAGTCTTGTCATGCATAGCCTAGTTAACATACATCTAACAGTTAATGGTTGCGGAAAATAAATCTACGCTATTACAAGGCGTCGGGTATTTACATCGCCAAAAACAAACCCTTGAAAAAGTAAATTGCGGAAAATTAAAGGAAAGCGATAAAAGTCCTAATTAAAACTATTACATCCTCGGAGCAATTACATAATAATGATCAAAAATTAATCAAGAACAAACATACGCGCGAGAGAAATTGGATCGAAGAAGTCCTTAGGGTTTTGACCCTTTTTGAGAAAGAAAGAAGTTTTTGTTAAACTAAATTAAATTAAACCTAAAACTAATTAATTAATGAAAAGAAATATTTTTGATTTTTTAATGTCTTAAGGAAATAAAAGTAAAAGGATTAAAATTGTCAAAACAAAACCTAATTTCTACATTGATTTTAAATTATTGAAAAAAAAGGTAAAATTAACCTAGTTAACTAAATTAATTTATGTTAGTATTTATTTACAAAAATAATAAATTAAATTTAATAAATAAATTTTTTTTTTTTTTATGTTTTCTGGATTTATTATGAAAAAATTAATTTGGTTAATTTAAGTAATAATAATGATTATAGTAAATAATTAAATGGAAAATATAAAAGAAAAAAAAGAAGAAAGAATGAACCCAGGGGGTGTTGGCCCAATTAGGAGGTGTATTTGGCAATCTGAAGCCCATTAAGCTGCCAGCCCGTTTGACTTTAGCAATTCCCTGTATGCTCATTGACTAAGGTGTATGGTGATCTTCACTCCTGGCCACTAGATCTAAGCTTGGACACACATGGCGCTTATGAATTAGAGGTACATGGTAAACCTTCTTTTGAAACCTGCATGTGATCATGTGAAGAAAAAAGAAATAAATGTTTTGGGGGACCTGGGGTTTGAACCCAGGTCCCAATGCTTCCAAGCCAGCACGCTAACCACTCCACCATCCTGCTTTAGTCATTAGTGGAATAATAAACATTCATTATATATGCAAAACAAGTCAATATGCTGGAATTATAAAAACGCGCGCTTCTTTTCAAATGGTCCAACCAGATACTAACACGTCCTCATCTTCTTCCTTTGTACCTGTAAAAACAATATTAGATAGCGGGGGTTCTTAACCCCCGCTATATGCTACGAGGAAAAATAGCGATTAGCACTGTGGTTTATATAAATATTTCACGATGGGTTGGTTTTGTTCGTCTTGTTCTAACGATTCCAACCATGGGTCTCACAAGTCTTAATTTTTCCTGGATTGCAAAGCCCCAATTCAAAGCTCATGAACCCTAAAAATTCAACTATGGCATCTTTTGATTCATGCCATTATAATTCAATTGAATGATACCATTAGCTTCGTATGGTCCCTATCAATGCAAAACAATCAAGAAAATATGTTAAATGCACATGAATTCAACAATACGATTTTGGAAAAAAGGGGTAAACCGTGAAACTGTCTAGGACTATTATTTGAGCTTTAAGGCCTGAATTTGATTGCCACACGTTCCTGACACTTCCTGCAATATGTTTGAATCAATAAAATGCCTTGAATTGGCCTGGAATGAAAGAATCAGTTTTGAGTTTTCTTGGAATTTTTCAATATGCTATGGCCTTTTTTCTGCAGCTTTCTTCCGTGTGCATGATCAGGGTTAGCTTGTATATTTATAGGAGAATGAGATTAGGTCAGAATCTTGAGCAAAAATCCATGGAATGATGATTTGAATATTTGATTGGAAATCATATATTTTTGAATCTTCATGATTGGAAAAAGTTGCCAAATTTGGAGATATTGCATCTTTGACTTGGTGCTCGAAATTGCCAGCCTTTTTAGGTCATTCTTGCTTCACAAAAAGATTGAAAAACCATATCTTTATATTTTCCTACAATTTAAATTAATTAAATGAATTAATATTGATTAAAAATCCAATTAATTAATAAAAATAAGAAAATAATTCAATTAAGCTTGATGGGTCGTGCATAGGCCTTGGATAAAGTTTCAAGAAGAAATTTGAGGCCCATTAGCAAAAATAAGGTGTTTTGAGAAAAGTTGACTTTTGCAAATTCACAAAAATTTCCCAACTTCTCCAATGCATATCTTGCTCAATTTTGATCATATGAACATGTTCTTGGACATTTTGGAAAGGTCTTGAAGTCCTCTAACCAATGCCTTTGGTCCCATGTCATTTGGATTTACCAATCTCAAGTTATGGCCTTTGACTTAAAGTGAACTTTTGTTGACTTTTGAATTTGACCTATAATGTAGAAATTGATAACTTTTTGTGAGAGCATTTCTTGGACTTGGAATGTGAATATGGATTGTAGGAAATGTCATCCCCTTCAAAATGAGAATTTGATGGAATTTTTCTGATGAACCATGAAAAAGTTATGCCCTGGTCAAGATACAGTTGACTTTTTTCTACTGTCCAAAAATAGTAACTTTTGCATCTTGATGATTTTTGAGCCATTCTTGTGGAATCATGATCAAGACTTGATCAAATGATAATTGTGGACTCAAAATAAGATGTTGACCAAAAACTCTGACTTTTGACTGTAAAATGACCATTTTGCCCCTGCAGTTAACTATGGATCAAATGAGGCTTTTGACTATGCAAATTGGCACTGTGAGTCTTGAAACTTGGCATGTAGATGCTTGAGGATGTATATAGGCCTATGAGACTTGATTGAACCATTGAAATTCTCAAATTCCTTGAAAGAACCAAAACCCTAATTTTGACTGGCTTAGAAGGCATTTGGACTGTGCAACCCTTTAGAAATCTTGAGCCATTTAAGGATCATATCTTGAGGAATATGGGAGGGCAAATTTTGGGGTACAACACTTGGCATTATGGAGAATTATACTTTTTGTACTTAGGAATAGAAACCTTGGCCTATGTTGGAGACCTTGTGACCTTGATGGATATTTTGTTTGGAGTTCTTGAGGTTTACCTCAAGACATTGGGTTGTTTGTTTATTTTGTGTGCAGGTTATTGTGATTACATTATTTGTTTGTAATTTGGAATTCACCCGTATACAGCCGTTACTCTACCCAATTTTTGTAAAGACTTAATACACTTGAATTTTGGTTCTCTCAAGAGGTTTAGTAGCTTTGCTTGCTTGGTTTCAATCCAAAGAATGGGAATTCTATCTTGGCTCATAATGTCAAGTATTGGCTTCTTGTTGGTTAGATGGTTCTTATCCCTAGCTTTTACCTTATGCTTTAGGATAGTCTCTTCTTCTCCTCCCATCTTCTTTAATTTCAAAAATCTTCTCTCTCCTTTTGAAAACTCTTCTTGCTTCTTTTAAACTTGAACAACTTTCATAATAAACTTGGACTTAGATCCATACATTTTCAAAACCTTTTCATAAATAAACTTCAATCAACTTAATAATACCTTGACATTTTTGTGAGAAGACTAAAAGTCAATCAATCTCATTTCAAACCATTTTGCCACTTTGGCTTTTTATTTTAAAACCTTTCTCAAAAGATTAGACTCTTGTCAAACCTTGTAGTGATGCAAACAACTATACTTCTACAATATGTAGTAAAGAGAGATATTTTCCACTTGGGTGTTGAGTGAGGCATTGTTTATTTTAAAATCCAAGCCATATCCTCCACTTTGAGATGATGTAAATTCTCCTTTCTCATGACTGTAGGTAGTAAGTATGTTTTTCCACACGGACAATGACGATGATGTCTTATCTCATAAAATTGACCAACACACTTGTGTTTTGCAATTTTCAAAGGTGAACTACGTGTACCCTGATCCCCTATTGCACGAAAGGTGGTACGTAGGCACTAAAGGTTCGCAACCGCGGCGAGTGCAAAAATCATAAAAATATATATTTCTTCTCTCATATCCACCATATATTTTACATACAACATTTTATAGCCAAAATATATAGATTTTACAAAGAGGTTCCTGTGGAGTACCGTAGATGTTTAGGGTGTTAATACCTTCCCTTTGCATAACCAACCCCCTTACCTTGAATCTTTCCCCCTCTTTTTGGGTTACTCGCTCTTTTCCCATTCCTTTGGAAACAATAAAGCGCGGTGGAAATTTTTATTTTGATCTGTATAAGTCTAGTCAATCCAATGGCTTAGTCTTAAACATTTCTACTGCTACAATATGATCGCCAAATCTCTTACAGAGAAGGGACATTTGGAAGACTTGTTGAAGTTATTTCAGCGTTTGAGGAAGCATCGTCTCCACTTGAATCCGAATATGTGTACTTTTGGTGTTCGTTTAGGAAAATTGTTGGGTTTTATTGTCAGCCAAAAAGGAATTGAAGTTGATCCTGATAAAGTTAGGGCAATTCAGGAAATGCATGCACCAAGAACTAAAAAGCGAGTAAGAGGCTTTTTTGGGCGTTTGAATTACATTTCCAAGTTTATTTCCCATATGACTGCAACATATGAGCCAATCTTCATGCTTCTAAAGAAATATCAAGGTTACGTATGGATGGATGATTTCCAAAGGGAATTTGAATGCATTAAGGAGTATCTACTTGAACCTCTTATCTTGTTCCCTCTTACTGAAGGAAGTCCGTTGATTATGTATCTGATTGTGTTGGATAATTATATGGATTTTCATCTGGGACAACAAGATGAAACAGGAAGAAAGGAATATGCCATTTATTATCTGAGCAAGAATTTTACTGATTGTGAGTCACGATATTCTATGCTTGAAAAGACATGTTGTGCCTTGGCTTGGGCTGCGAAACATCTACGGTAATATATGGTGAATCATACTACTTGGTTGATATCCAAAATAGATCCAATTAAGTATATTTTTGAAAATCCTGCTCTTACTGGAAGAATTTCTCGTTGGAATATGCTGTTGTCTGAATATGATATTGAATACCATACTCAGAAAGCTATTAAAGGCAGTGTGTTGGAAGAGTATCTTGCTCACCAACCGAATGATGATTATCAGTCTATTAAGTATAATTTCCCTGATGAGGATGTGATGTATTTGAAACTAAAAGATTGTGATGAACCTTTTCCAGGAGAAGCTCCTGATCCCGAATCCCGATGGGGTGTGGTGTTTGATGGAGCTGTAAATGCTTATAGAAAAGGAATTGGTGTTGTGATTATTACTCCCCATGGATCTCATATCCTTTTTACTTTAAGGTTGACATTTTATTGTACCAATAATATGGCATAATATGAAGCTTGTATTATGGGTGTTGAAGAGGCTATGGATCTCAGAATCAAAATTCTTGATGTATATGGTGATTCAGCTTTGGTAATAAATCAGATTAAAGGAGAATGGGAGACTCATCACTCTGGCTTGATTCCCTACAAAGAATATGCAAGAAGATTATTAACTTTCTTGAATAAAGTTGAATTCAATCATATTCCCCGAGATGAGAATCATATGGCAGATGTTTTACCCACCTTGGCTTCAATGTACCAAGTGAATGATTGGAATGATATACCTCACATTATGATTCGGCGTCTTGATAGACCAGCTCATTTGTTTGACATAGAGGTGACATCAGATGATAAACCTTGGTATTATAATATAAATCACTTCCTCCAGACTCAAGAATATCCGCTTGGTGCGACCAACAAAGATAGGAAGACATTAGAAGGTTGGCAGGTAGCTTTTTTCTCAATGAAAATGTGTTATACAAGAGAAATTACGACATGGTCTTGCTCAAGCATGTTAATGTATGAGATTAATGAAGGATCCTTTGGTACCCATGCCAATGGATATTTTACGGTAAAGAAGATGCTTAGGGCATGTTACTATTAGCTGACAATGGAATATGACTGTTACAAATTTATGAAGAAGTTCCATAAGTGTCAGATTTATGCTGACAAGATTCATGTGCCTCCGACACTCCTCAATGTTATATCTTTCCTATGGCCTTTCTCTATGTGGGGTATTGATATGATCAGAATGATTGAACCCAAGTCCTCAAATGGACATCGCTTCATCTTGGTAGCAATTAAATACTTCACCAAATGTGTGGAAGAAGCCTCTGATGCTAATGTCACCAAGCAGGTGGTGGTGTGGTTCATCAAGAATAACCTTATATGTCAATATGGTATGCCAAGCATGATTATCACTGATAACAACTCAAATTTGAATAAGAAAATGATCACAGAGCTTTGTGAAGAATTCAATATTGTCCATTGCAACTCGTCTCCTTACATGCCTAAGATGAATGAGGTTGTTTAAGCTGCTAATAAAAACATTAAGAAGATTATCTAGAAAATGGTTATTACCTATAAGGATTGGCATGAGATTCTTCCTTTTACCTTGCATGGGTATCATACATCCATCCACACTTCAACAGGGGCAATCCCTTTCTCTCTTATTTATGGCATGTGTCATACGGTGCCAGAACCGACTATTTAATACTGGTTTGCATTTTGTATTCGCAAATGTCGCGGTAAGCAAGAGTCGCCACCGACTTTTCTTTTATCCAAGTTAAGGAAAGGGTGAAAAGAACAGAAACAGACCTTTTTGAGAGTTTTCTGAGTAAGGGGGGTAGATTATGGAAAGGGAATGTGTTAGCACCCTTTCCATCCATATTTATCTACGGGCTCTTAGAGGTTTGCTCATTTTGAAATACCTTTGTGCTTTGTGTGTTTGAAAATGTTTGAAAAATGCCTTAGTGCGGCAAATTTGCTTTGCGTTTAACTCTTGTATCAGTCCTCAAGAGTGTTAACAAAGCAAATTTTTTTGAAACTTGTTTTTGAAAAGTAGTATTTGTATAAGTGCAAAAAGTGTTTTTGAGCAAACTTCTAACAGTTATCTACTTTTATACTCGAAAAGGGTCGTTCTTTTCCTCTTATCCTTTAGACAGCGCTATCCTACTATTAGTGAGTAGGTAGCCTTATCGTTGGATGTATAAGGGACATTCGAAAGGGACGTTTTACAGTCACAAAATCAACTTGTGGAGACGCTTTGGCAATTTTCTTTTAGGGACTAGATCATTTACCGAAAGACAACTGTAGGATCATCGAGGGACTATGATCTTTTTGATTTACGGGTGATCAGTGCATACTGATGCACATTTTCTTATGTTTGTACTTAGGCATTTCCATGGTTTGTTTTGTTTATTTTTCTATTTTATGATATTTTTATAATTTAGTTTATTTTTACCTTTAATTGATTTTCGTATTTTATTTTCAGCATTAGCAGCTTTCAATAAAAAAATCATAATTGGAGTTTCGGAAATCGGATTGACGCGTTCTAATATTCGTCGGAAATATAAGAGAAAGATCTACAACTTTCATGTTGGAGTCAAAAGCTGATTAGGCCTGCATAAGTTCTAGTAATTCGTTGAAGTTTCAGACGTTAGAAAATAATCAGTTTCGAGTCGTTTTATGGGTCTGGTTTATATTTCTGACCCAGTTTGACTTAGTAGTAAAAAACCCTATTTTGTTTATAAGGTTTGCAGCCGTGCTACAGTAGAAAACCTCTTTATATTTTCACGATAGAACTTTTGCTTTGTACGAATCTTATGGAGAGCTAAATTTCCTCTGAGTTGATCTGCTACATTCATGTTCCGATACTTGAGGTTAATATAATTTTGCGATTTAATTCCTATTTCTTTCAACTCTATTATATGTTCATCGTTTTCTTAATCCGATTGTCATAAAATAGTTTTGTTTGGTTCGATTGATATATGTTCCCTAATTTTCATTGTGTGTTATCGTTTGCTTAATTCGTTAATTTGCTTATTTTTAACCGTTTGCTTAATTCGGTAAACAGGAAACATAATTCTTATAATATCATTCTCGCTTGTTGAATGTTATTATGATCGAACAGGAATAGTACCTGCTTAGGGCAACAATGTTATAATAATCAATGATAGGTAGGAACTGAATTAGCATATTAACTTATTTTTATAGTCACTTATTTTGTGTTATAAATCGATCCTAAAACCAACCCCCATTCGATTTCTATTAGTTAATAATAAAATCAAGAATCCTTGCGATACGACTCGAGCCATTGTCGTTATACAATGTAGTTGTTTAGTTATTGGCTTGCATTTTTGGTAAAACCCAAGTGTGTGTGTGAGTGTCATGACTGATGTCATAACATTCTAGTTTAGTTTGTACTGATTCATTAGGTACCTTTGCAGAAAAATATTGTCATACAGGTACTGATGTTTATAAGTGTGTATCTGAGCATTTTGCAAAATGATCACATTTTCCTAAATCAGTAGACAGGTTTTTCAGATGTCATAACAGATGTTAAGACATCCTGTTCTGAACTAACAGGTTTGCAGTTTGGTTAATTCTGAGTTTTTTCAGGAAAATGACTCAGTCTTTCCAGAACAGAATCCTGCATTTTCTTTGGGTTAACCTAACTCAACCCTAACCTGGTTGATAAAGTCCTGTGACCTAGTCTTAAGGTCAAATGGAATTAACCCTAGCTTTTTGTGGAAACCCGAACTGAAGATGCAGCTGCTATATATTCAACAGAGCTGCTGTTTTGAAAGTAATCCCTTTTTGGTCAGAAGATCATTTGTAAGCTGTATAGTTTTAACTATTGTAATTCAAGCAATTATCATTGTGATAAGTGACTTGGAATAGGTTTTTAATTGTAAGGGTTGTGTAGCACTCAAAGCTTTGAAGCAAGAGTGTTTGTATGTTTCTTGACTAAAGCTGTGAAGCAGAGTCAAGTTAGGTGTGTGTATCACTCAAAGTTGTGAAGCAAGAGTGGTTGTGTTGCTTGATTAAAAAGCTGTGAAGCTTAATCAAGTGTATGTCTTTGAAGAGTGTCTTCATCAATTCATTAGTCAAATTGTTTTATGTATCACTGCTGTGATTGAGGGGGAGTGAGTAGGAACTCAGGTTTAAGTTGTACTTAGATTGAAATTGCATTGGGTAGGTCTTAAGTGAAGGAGATAAACTGGTTGGTTTATTCCTGAATTAACATCTCTTATAGTGGATTTCCTCCCTGGCTTGGTAGCCCCCAGAGTAGGTGTTGTTGCACACTGAACTGGGTAAACAATTGACTGTGTTCTTTACTGTTTTTGTATTTACTGTCTTATAGAAAGTCATATACGGTGTCATAACATTGAACGTGACATTGAGTATCTGCAGCCAGAATTTCAATTGGTATCAGAGCAGGCACCCTGCCTGTATTACTGGGTGAGATCTAGGGATATCACTTTCTGGCACTATGGACAAAGAAGGAGTTTTTGGAAATAGACCACCCATTCTGGATGGAACTAATTATGACTACTGGAAACCTCGTATGATTGCCTTCTTAAAATCTCTGGACAAAAAGGCTTGGAGAGCTGCTGACAAAGGATGGATCCATCCCACCATAACTGAGAAAGATGGGACAATCAGTTTGAAGCCTGAGGAAGATTGGAGTAAAGAAGAAGATGAGTTAGCCCTGGGAAATTCCAAAGCTTTAAATGCCTTGTTCAATGGAATTGATAGAAATATTTTCAGACTAGTACATCAATATGAATTGGCCAAGGAAGTTTGGGACACTCTCAAAACTACTCATGAGGGCACTTCCAAAGTGAAAATGTCAAGGCTTCAGATGTTGACTACCAAGTTTGAGAATCTAAAAATGATGGAAGATGAAACCATTCATGAGTTTCACATGAACATCTTGGAGATTGCCAACACCTCAGGAGCACTGGGAGAAAAGATGTCAGAAGAAAAATTGGTGAGAAAGATTCTCAGATCCTTGCCTAAAAGATTTGCAATGAAGGTAACTGCCATAGAGGAAGCCCAGGACATCAGCAAGTTGAAAGTGGATGAACTTATTGGGTCTCTTCAGACTTTTGAGACGGGGATCACTGATAATGGTGACAAGAAGAACAAGAGCATAGCACTTGTATCCAACACTGATGTTGAAAACAAGGAGGATGAAGAAGAAAATATTTCAGAAGCTATAGCCATGCTTGGAAGACAGTTCAACAAGCTCATCAAAAGAATGGATCCAAAGTCAAGGTCTAAGGTTCATAACATTCCCTCTGACATTGACAGTTCCAGCAGAAGACCAAGGTCAGAAGAAAAGGGAAACCAAGGCAGAGGTATTCAATGCCATGGCTGTGAAGGATATGGGCATATTCGAGCTGAATGTCCTACCTTTCTTAAGAAACAAAAGAAAGGAATGACTGTTACTTGGTCTGACTGTGATTCAGAAAGTAATTCTGAAGAAGAATCTGCCAAACTAGTTACTGCTTTAACTGGTGTTTGTACCTCTGAAAGTGACATTAGTGATGAAGAGGTGACTTTTGAAGAACTGGCTGATACTTACAAGAAATTGTGTATCAGAAGTACTGAAGTCTGTGTGCAGAATGAGAAACAATCAAAACTCATTATAAAGCTGGAGGCTGAAAAAAGGGCAAACCTTGAAACTATAAGTCATCTAGAAGGGGAAGTTCAATTGCTGAACTCACAACTGAACCAAATGACCAAATCTGTCAAGATGCTGTCCAATGGAACAGATAAATTGGAAGAGATTCTTCAAGTTGGACAAAATGTGGGAAACAAATCTGGACTAGGATTTGTGGAAGCTAAGAAATCTGGGGCAGACAAGAAGATCAGGCATGTTAAACAATTGTCAAAGCAGATGTCTCAACACAACTCTCAACATCAGAAACAGAAATACATGAAGAAAAAATACCAAAGATGGAGATGTCATCATTGTGGGAGGTATGGACACATAAAGCCCTTCTGCTTCAAATTGCATGGATACCCTAATCAAAACTCAGGTGCTAAACCTAAGCCAAAAAGGGTACCACATACTCCTCATTGGAAGAAAAAGGCTACTGCCCTGATAGCCCATACTTCCCTGAGAGTGTTTGCAAAGGAAGGCTGGTACTTTGACAGTGGGTGTTCTAAACACATGACTGGAATAAAGAACATTCTCAATCATGTTAAACCTCACAACACTAGTTATGTGACCTTTGGAGATGGTGCTAAAGGTGAAATCAAAGGAGTTGGTAATTTGGACTGCCCTGAAGTTCCAAGTCTGAGTGAAGTCTTGCTGGTAAAAGGGTTGACTGCTAATCTCATTAGTATCAGTCAATTATGTGATCTAGGATTCAAGGTCAACTTCTCAAAATCTGAATGTCTAGTAATTAATGAAAAACTAGAAGTTGTAATGAAAGGAATCAGATCCAAAGATAACTGCTACTTGTGGCAGCCTGAGAACACTAATAACTCCACTATGTGTCCAATTACCAAAGAAGAAAAAGAGATGAAACTGTGGCATCATAAGCTTGGTCATCTTCATCTAAGAAGAATGAAAAGAGCTATCTCTATGGAAGATGTCAGAAGGACTCCAAAACTACAGGTTGATAATGTCTATGATGTGGTGAATAAACTTGAAGAAGGATGTGTTGTCAGAACCAGAAGTAACCATGACAAGGATGTTGGAAACAACAAGTCTAATAAATTCTGTTTCCCTGAAGAAATGAGGCGTGAAGTCTCCTCTCCTATAACTCTCCATCAAAATGGAGAGGACAAAAAGAAAAACATTCAAGAATAAACCAGAACTATGATTCATGTCAAAAGAATGCCTTCCCAACTCTGTGCGGAAATGGTTGCAGCTAGGAATAACTGTTCTCAAAATATCTGGACAAAATAGATGCTCACTGAGTATAATGTCTCACAAGATGTTGTGACATTGTATTGTGACAATCTGAATACAATCAATATTTCCATTCAGCATAACAGGACCAAGCACATTGACTTTGTAGAAAAGAAGTCATTTAAACTAGAACATGGTATCATTAAGCTTCAGTTGACTGATTCTTCTACCAAGGCTCTTGTTGGAAATAAGCTTGAAATCTTGAGGGGCAAGTTGGGTATTTGCCAACATGAGAAATTATAGCAATTAATTTTGCTTAAAACAAGGGTTGAAGGAGTTAATTTTGTTAAGTCTTTTTTTTGTGGGTTAATCATATGTTTTCCCAATTCTTTCAAAATCTTTAAGAAGTTGAAAAGACTCTCTTTTGCCTCCTACCTCTCTCGTCTTTGCAACCTGTTCCCTCCTCTCAATCAAAGTTTTTTCTCAAATTGCTACTGTTGCTCTAAGTCAATCAAAATGTCTCAGACATCATCTTCAACCAAGGCGACTTCATCATCCTCATCATCTTCATCATCTGACCAAGACTCTAGAGCAATCACCACATGCATAGAATCTGAAGTTCTTGAGGTCACTCCTCTCAGAGAGATGGAAACTGACCCCGCCAAAGTCAAAAAGCTAAGAACTAGACATGCAGGAAGAGCTCAAGCTGCAGCCTCTGGTAATCCTTCTCATCCTTCTTCTTCTAGAGAAGGATCAGTTCAAGTTCATCAAGCTATTTCTAGGCTTGTTACTAGTATACTAAGCGGTAACCAACCTGTACCGGGGATTTCTGTCCCTTTAAATCAATCAGGAAGCCCAAATGTGGACGTCTCTGAGAATGTAGATGTCTCTGAGAATGTTGTGACACAAAATGACAACATTCAGAACCCTTCAGAAAAGACTGCTGATCCACCTATCATTGATGTGGATGAGGATTACTCAGATAATGATCTGATTGCCAATGTAAACCCTAGCATAGCTAGGAGATTGATGAAAAGAAAGGGTAATCAGAATGATGCAAAATGTGTGTCCAAAGATAAACCTGCTGTTAAGAAATCCAAGGCTGAAGGCATGGCTGAGGTAGAATCTGTGAAAACTATTCAGTCCAGAGGGAAGGTGAAGGCCCAGGTGCATACTGCTAGACAACCAATCTCAAAGAAGAGAAAAGAACCTGAATCTTCTGATTCTGATGAGGAATCAGAATTTGAGATTGATGCTGAAGAAATTCCTATCAGAGGAAGCTCCCCTCCAGCAAAATTGCCAGAGTTCCTGAAGTCCCAACAGACAACATCTCTTTTCATCATCCTGACAATGCAAACAGATGGAAGTATGTTTGCTTAAAGAGAATATCTTTAGAAAGAGAACTCAACAATGATGCCATGGAGTGCAAAGACATCATGGACCTGATCAAGAATGCTGGACTGATGAAGACTGTGATAAAATTTAACAAGTGTTATGAAAATCTGGTCAAGGAGTTCATAGTGAACTTGTCTAATGATTGTGCTGATGGAAGGTCAGCTGACTTTGAAAGTGTTTTTGTTAGAGGAAGAAGGGTCAAGTTCTCTCCATCAGAAATTAACAAATTTCTTGTAAGAACAAATGAGGATTGTCCTGAGCTGGAAGTCACTGACAATGATGTTTGTCAAACCATCACAGCAAGGCAGGTGAAGTGCTGGCCCTTGAAAGGCAAGCTGAATGCCAGCAAACTCAGCATGAAATTTGCCATCCTGCACAAGATTGGTGCAGCCAACTGGGTGCCTACAAACCATAAATCAACTATCTCCACAGGATTGGGGAGATTTATTTATGCTGTGGGGACCAGGACTGCTTTTGACTATGGCAGGTATATTTTTGAACAAACTTTAAAACATGCTGGTAGTTATGCTATCAAAGGACCAATTGCCTTTCCCTCCCTCCTTTGTGGAATTATCCTTGTACAATACCCTGACATCCTGGTGGCAAGAGATACAGCCTGCAAAAGAGCTCCTGCCCTTGGGTTGCATTACAAACTGTTTCAGGGATCTCATGCTCCTGATATTGTCATAACATCAGCTGAGACATCGTCTGTGAAGACCCAGTCCAAGACATCTGATGTCATAGCTGTATTAAAAGAGACCTGCAAAGAGCTGGAAGCTAGGAAAAAGACCCTATAAATCCTAATTGCCAGGTTAGAAAAGGAGGAAGCTGAAGGAAACAGAAGGGAAGAGGGTGTAGAAGCTGAGGGTCATCACAATACTGAAGAAACTAGCTCCTCTGAGTCTGATGACAGTGCTTGAAGGTTGGTTGCTGTTTGGTGGTGTTGCTGATTGGTGGTGGTGATACCTGGTGGAGTTTGGAAGTGTGTTCAGTTTTTTCTGCTGCTGCTCTTATTACTTTTTTCTGGATAACTGTATAATTTTTATGAACATGTATCTTTGGCCCATTTGTGGCTAAAGAGGGGGAGAATATTTTGGTACTTACTTAATTGGTACTTACTTAATTAGACATTCTATTTTTCTACAGTCATTTCTTTCTGCTGCTATCTATCTCTGATTGCTTAGGGTCTTTAGCCAAAAATCTGCCAAAGGGGGAGTTTGTAGTTGTTTAGTTATTGGCTTGCATTTTTGGTAAAACCCAAGTGTGTGTGTGAATGTCATGACTGATGTCATAACATTCTAGTTTAGTTTGTACTGATTCATTAGGTACCTTTGCAGAAAAATATTGTCATACAGGTACTGATGTTTATAAGTGTGTATCTGAGCATTTTGCAAAATGATCACATTTTCCTAAATCAGTAGACAGGTTTTTCAGATGTCATAACAGATGTTAAGACATCTTGTTCTGAACTAACAGGTTTGCAGTTTGGTTAATTCTGAGTTTTTTCAGGAAAATGACTCAGTCTTTCCAGAACAGAATCCTGCGTTTTCTTTGGGTTAACCTAGCTCAACCCTAACCTGGTTGATAAAGTCCTGTGACCTAGTCTTAAGGTCAAATGGAATTAACCCTAGCTTTTTATGGAAACCCTAACTGAAGATGCAGCTTCTATATATTCAACAGAGCTGCTGTTTTGAAAGTAATCCCTTTTTGGTCAGAAGATCATTTGTAAGCTGTATAGTTTTAACTATTGTAATTCAAGCAATTATCATTGTGATAAGTGACTTGGAATAGGTTTTTAATTGTAAGGGTTGTGTAGCACTCAAAGCTTTGAAGCAAGAGTGTTTGTATGTTTCTTGAATAAAGCTGTGAAGCAGAGTCAAGTTAGGTGTGTGTATCACTCAAAGTTGTGAAGCAAGAGTGGTTGTGTTGCTTGATTAAAAAGCTGTGAAGCTTAATCAAGTGTATGTCTTTGAAGAGTGTCTTCATCAATTCATTAGTCAAATTGTTTTATGTATCACTGCTGTGATTGAGGGGGAGTGAGTAGGAACTCAGGTTTAAGTTGTACTTAGATTGAAATTGCATTGGGTAGGTCTTAAGTGAAGGAGATAAACTGGTTGGTTTATTCCTGAATTAACATCTCTTATAGTGGATTTCCTCCCTGGCTTGGTAGCCCCCAGAGTAGGTGTTGTTGCACACTGAACTGGGTAAACAATTGATTGTGTTCTTTACTGTTTTTGTATTTACTGTCTTATAGAAAGTCAGATACGGTGTCATAACATTGAACGTGACATTGAGTATCTGCAGCCAGAATTTCATACTACATATTTAAAACTACTCATTTTTGATCCGCCTGCGACAGCAGATCAAATTGGCGCCGTTGCCAGGGATTCTTGTTGTTATTAATTAATATTTTAGTCATAGGTATAATGTTCTTGCTATTTTTTCTTGTTTTTTTTGTTGTGTTTGTTGATTTTCAGGGTTGCAATTTCAGTTGCAGTACAATTTTTCAGCCTAACAGGTAAGTTTGAAACCTACTGTTTTGATTTGCTCCGAATTTTTTCCAGATGTTCAGAAAAAAATCGACGAACAGTACTCCTTTAAAATAGAATTCTAAAAGACTTCAGCCCTCAAAATCTCAAATTCCTTTTTTTTCTATTTTTAAATAATTTTTTGCTGTTTTCATAGTGTCGAAAAAATCCAATTTTTTTTTTAAAATTCTTATTTTTATTCATTAGATTATATTTGGTGTTTTTGTATTTTTTTGAATTTATTTTAATCATTTTCTTTCTTTCTATTTGTTTCTGTCTGTTTGGGACATAGTTGGTATTTTTGTGTTTATTGATAACATGGTTGAACAAAGAACTTTGAGGCAGTTGGTTGGCCTTGATGTGAGCTAATATGGTTTATGTATAGACTATCATGCAGCTGATACACCTTTTGAATCGAAATTTGATTTAATACACTTGTTGTCAAAGCTTAATACTCTTACAGGTGAGGATCCGCATAAGCATCTGAAGGAATTACAGGTTGTGTGCTCAGAACCTTCTGAACTTTCACTAGAGGACATTGTCAAACAAATGGCTGCAAATAATCTCCAGTATGAACAACAAATAGATTCTACTCTCCAGACTTTGCAAACACAGATTGAACAACTTGCCTCTTTGATGAATATCATGCAACAAGCTCAAGGATCTAACCAACAACCCTTGGAAGAGAATTCTGTTTTTCCAATAGAGTTTATTTCTGAGACTGTTGATGATACTTGCACTGATTTATTTGCAGCTGATTTTCCATCATTATCTGATTTTGATGATGTTTACTCTTGTGATGTTTGTACTGATATTAAAATTTGCTCTGTTTGTGCTGAAATTGAGGCTTCCTTGCAAGTTAATATTCTTACTGCAGATGAGGTTGTAAATGAAGTTGTTCATGTGGAAGAAGCTCTCGATACTCCGGCTTCCCGAAAAAAACTATCCATTAAACAACCACCTTGCCAAGAGCTGAAACTAATTCCTGAAAATCTTAATTATGTTTATCTAGAGATGAATGAAAAACTCCAGGTTATAATTTCTTCTAAACTTTATTTTGATCAAGAAAGTAAATTTTTGTAGGTTTTGAAGAAGCATAAGAAATGAATTGGATGGACCTTAGATGATATTTATGATATTTGCATGTCCATGTGTATGCATAGGATCTCACTTGAAGATGTAGCAAAAGTAGTGAGGCAGCCCAATAACCTTTTGATCCTTGATGTTGTGAAAGATGAGATCACGTTTACGTGCCCATTTGACACTTTTACTTTTAGAAGAATATTCTTTGATCCAGGAATAAAAAGTGAAGGTACTGATAAAAATTGCAAAGTCAAAGGACACCGCCTCAAGCTATTCCATGAGAGTCCCACGTTAGAAGAGGAAACTATAAAAGAGCTCTCGTTGGGAAAGGCTACTTATGCAATCATCTATCCGCCTTGACTCCTCGGGTGTGTTCTTTCCTCTCTCTCCTCGCTCTTATTTTATGTTTGTTTCTTTTATTGAGGACAATGTGTGTTTTAAGTGTGGGGGAGGGAATCATTTATTTGTTTTGTTTTCTTTGATGTTGTTCATTGTTTTGTTTTGTTTTCAGTTATTATATAAAAATAAAAAATTGCATCCTTTTGTAAGTTTTGGGTTATAAGATTAATCTGAGGTTAGTTGTGGAGACTTGGGAAAAATTCGCAAGATCGGTATCGTTTTAACACCATAAGTCTCCTGCATATGGAAATTAATTTGAATAATTATTATGACATAGCCTTGAATTCTAATTCTCTAACAGCTCTTGAGTAGTTTATCTTAGCAGTTAGCACCATCTCACACATGCACTACGTAGGGAAGCCGATGAATATAAGTGAGTGATCCAGGTTTTATTTGGAAGAAAAAAAGGAATGCACCTTCTAAGTTTGGTAACCCTCACCTGGTCACTTAACCCAACGGTTGTAGAACCTACAAAATTTGATAATCAGACCCGTTGTTGGTTGGTTCATAGGTTTCTGGTGCTGAACTTGGTAGGGAGGATTATGGTCTGATCCCCTACAACTACAATTGGATAAGCAAAGGGTTATACCATTCATGTACCAGAACCTCATGCAAAAAGGATCAGAGTCACTAACCGGTCGCCTTACTATGAGTGTGTAGAGATAACGGGATTAATGTGATTGCGCCAGAATGAAAGAGAGCAAAAAGGAGGATGAGTAAGTTAGGCTTTAGCATAATAACATTTTTTGAATTGGATTGTATATTCAGGAGGCTTATGACTGCACAATTGCGGTGTAGTGTTCCTACGATATCCTTAGTGTGCAAGATTAGTACCTATCGATGAAATCTTAATCGAAGAAGATTTTGTAGCCTGGAATGAGTAATTGATGATGTTGTTGCATTTCTTGAGTTTTGATTTTATTTTTTGCTCGGAGTGCAAAAGTTTAAGTGTGGGGGAATTTGATTAGTGCATACTGATGCATATTTTCTTATGTTTGTACTTAGTCATTTCCATGGTTTGTTTTGTTTATTTTTCTATTTTATGATGTTTTTATAATTTAGTTTATTTTTACCTTTAATTGATTTTCGTATTTTATTTTCAACATTAGCAACTTTCAATAAAAAAATCATAAGTGGAGTTTCAGAAATCGGATTGACGCGTTCTAATATTCGTCGGAAAACTAAGAGAAGGATCTACAACTTTCATGTTGGAGTCAAAAGATGATTAGGCATGCATAAGTTCCAGTAATTCGTTGAAGTTTCAGACGTTAGAAAATAATCTGTTTCGGGTCGTTTTATGGGCCTGGTTTATGTTTATGACCCAATTTGACTTAGTAGTGAAAAACCCCTATTTTATTTATAAGGTTTTCATCCGTGCTACAGTAGAAAACCTCTTTATATTTTCACGATAGAACTTTTGCTTTGTACGAATCTTATGGAGAGCTAAATTTCCTCTGAGTTGATCTACTACATTCATGTTCTGATACTTGAGGTTAATATAATTTTGCGATTTAATTCCTATTTCTTTCAACTCTATTATATGTTCATCGTTTGCTTAATCCGATTGTCATAAAATAGTTTTGTTTGGTTCGATTGATTTACGTTCCCTAATTTTCATTGCGTGTTATCGTTTGCTTAATTCGTTAATACGCTTATTTTTAACCGTTTTCTTAATTCGGTAAACAGGAAACATAATTCTTATAATATCATTCTCACTTGTTGAATGTTATTGTGATTGAACAGGAATAGTACCTGCTTAGGGAAGCAATGTTATAATAATCAATGATAGGTAGGAACTGAATTAGCAGATTAACTTATTTTGATAATCACTTATTTCATGTTATAAATCGATCCTAAAACCAACCCCCATTCGATTTCTATTAGTTAATAATAAAATCAAGAACCCTTGCGATACGACTCAAGCCATTGTTGTTATACTACATATTTAAAACTACTCATTTTTTATCCATCTTCGACAGCAGATCAAATTGGCATCGTTGCCGGGGATTCTTGTTGTTATTAATTAATATTTTAGTCATAGGTATAGTGTTCTTGCTTTTTTTTTGTGTTTGTTGATTTTCAGAGTTGCAATTTCGGTTGCAGTACGATTTTTCAGCCTAGCAGGTAAGTTTGAAACCTACTGTTTCGATTTGCTCCGAATTTTTTCCAGAAGTTCAGAAAAAAAATCGATGAACAGTACTCCTTTAGAATAGAATTCTAAAAGACTTCGGCCCTCAAAATTGCAAATTCCTCTTTTTTCTATTTTTAAATAATTTTTTACTGTTTTCATAGTGTCGAAAAAATCCGAATTTTTTTTAAAAATTCTTATCGTTGGTAGCCTTATCGTTGGATGTATTAGGGACATTCGAAAGGGACGTTTTACAGTCACAAAATCAACTTGTGGAGACGCTTTGGCAATTTTCTTTTAGGGGCTAGATCATTTACCAAAAGACAATTGTAGGATCATTGAGGGACTATGATCTTTTTGATTTACGGGTCTTTACTAAAGCATTCCTGCCTCATGACTATTTTATTTCTGAAGGCAACCAAAGTGGGAGATACCTTAGAGGTGTATATGTGCAAGTGTGTTATATTCAGTTTTTTTTGTCTTTTTATTAAGTTTGCTAACGTTTGATTTCAGTTTTGTCATACAAACCTAGTTACTAAAAGTTAATATATTGCATAATATTAAAGTGCATGAATTTAAATCTACGCTATTACAATGCTTCGGGGAGGGGATTTACATTATACAAGGATAAAGGGGGGATAAAGCAGTAAATATCCTAATTTTTATCTATAACACCCAGTAAACAGATACAATAATAGTAAAACTACGAAAATAAATAAATGCGCGCGAAGTTGAAAACACGTCTGAAAATGTAAAAGAAAATCTTTTTGTTGTTTTTAGTATAAAAGAAAATAAAGCCTAAGTCTATTTAATTTTAACTTTTAAGAAAAAAGATGTTAAAATAAATAATTAATTTATTCATAAATTAATTTGATTAATAAAACACTACCCTAATATTTTTTATGATTTTTTTTATTTTAAGATTTAAAAAAAAAAGAACAAAGAATAGGAACATAAAAGGCCTCCTTCGATTACAGGGAGGAGTGGGCCTTTCGATTGAAGTGAAAAAATGGGGCTTCAATCCAAGGAATGTTGTCTTTCGATTGAAGGGTGCCACCCTTCGGTCCAGGGAGATGCTGCCTAGAAGTCCTTGCTGGAAACTGTTTGATGGGTCCCTTGTGAGGACGTTATACCTGTAAACATGCTAGCAACGAAAGACATGACCTGAGTGTCAAAACCAAGCCCTTTGATTCTGCCTAGAATGACAAATCGAATGAAACAACAAATATGGATGTGTTATGTAAATACAAAGTTTGACATTTTACCCTCTCTTACCAGTAGTTGGAACCTTCGATTTGGCACTTTCTGGATATGGGTACCTTCGATCTGGGACTTCTGGGCGTGGATACTTTTGTTGAAGGGTTGCTTTGGCTTTAATTACTTATGAAAATTTTGAAAACCTTTGGTGGGTTTGTGGGTAGCGTATCTCTAATCTCTTTTTCCCGTTGTAATGTGTCCTTGGCCTCGTATTTATAGGAGTGTGAGGGTGCATGAAAATGGCAAGGGACGACCATTTAACTAGGCCTTTAAAGCCATGAGACAAGAATCAGACATATTAAAAGATTTCCTTTTTGAAATATTCATGTCTCTTTGGAATCTTGAATGAACCTGGACACCTTTTATTTTTGAATGCCTTTAGGCCATGCTCTTCGATTGGCCTTGAGTTGCCTCCTTCGAATGGACTTCTTATGTACCCTTCGAATGGGCCTTCTGAATGCTTCTTCGAATGGACCTTTTGAATGCTTCTTCGAATGGACCTTTACACGTTCTTCGAATGAACCCTTTGAATGCTTCTTCGAACGAACCTTTACATGTTCTTCGAATGAGTCATTTACATGTTCTTCGAATGGGCCTCTTTCCTGGTGTGTTGGCAAGTTGAGGGGCCTTTGCCTTTGTGAATCGAAACAAACTTGTAGGAGATTCTTTCCTTGTGAATCGAAGGCATGCCTGAAGGATTTAATGCATAGTCGAAGCATTATGCAATTGACTTGATCAAAGGGGGTCCAGCGCTCAATCGAAGACTTGTGGATCAAATCTTTATCGAAGGGTTCGAAACACCTAATCGAAGCTTACTAACTAAATCCCGATCGAAGATTTCCAAATGCCCAATCAAAGACTAGTGAGTCAAGCCTGTATCGAAGGATTTTGGATACCCAATCGAAGACTTTGCCTAGATGCCAATCTAAAGACACTTTGTTCATCCTCAAAAAACTTTATTTTCTTTAGGCAAGTGTTTATGACCAACCATGTAAGGGAAGACCCTGGAAAACATGAGAGGGAAAATTTGGGGGTACAACAGCTGCCCCTGTTCAATCTTCTTAGACCTGAAGATGTAGATTGACTTGTTTTCCTTTTGTGATTTGAAGGTGGAAGATGATTGTACACTAGAGTGCCTAGAAATTTGCACTCGATGATGTGTTGGTTGATTGTGTAGGGAATGGGCTTACAGATGCCATTTGGAGAAGATAACTGAAAGTCGTCGGAGATGGGATTATAGATTCCATTCAAAGAATATGACGGGGAGTCGTCAGATATGGGCTTAAAGATGCCATCCAGAGTAGATACTGACTTCATAAGAGGTCTCTTTGTGGGGATTCCTGTTCCTGTTATCTGAGGAGGAGTCCACTGGGGGATGTTGATTTTTGTTGTTTTCCTATTTGAGGAAAACACTGTGGGGAATAGAGTCTAGGAACTTCAGTTGTCCATGGCTCTATTGAGGGGTTATCTCTGAATTGGAGAGATGAAAGTTTTCTGTTTTTTGGTTGAAATTCAGGCTTCGCAGTAATTTGCTAGGGAGAATGAAATTAACTGCTATCTGGAAATGTATCAGAAGAAAACTGTGTAGGGTTGTTTCAGGATGAGTCCGGGTAAGACTTCATCTGGAAGTGTAGGAGAAGGAACCTGGATAGGGTTGCTTTAGGAGATATATGAGAGGGAGCCTGGGTAGGGCAGCTTCGGGATGAGTTCGGGTAAAACTGCATCTGGAAATTGTAAGAAGGAACCTGGGTAGGGTTGCCTCAGGATGAGTCCGTATAAAATTGCATCTGGAAATTCAAGAGAAGGAACCTGGGTAGGGTTGCCTCAGGATGAGTTTGTGTAAAAATGCATCTGGAAATTGTGAGAAGGAACCTGGGTAGGGTTGCCTCAGGATGAGCCCGTGTAAAACTGCATCTGGAAATTCAGAAGAAGGAACCTGGGTAGGGTTTCCTCGGGATGGGTTCGTGTAAAACTGCATCTGGAGATTGTGAGAAGGAACCTAGGTAGGGTTGCTTCAGGATGAGTCCGTGTAAAACTGCATCTGGAAATTCAAGAGAATGAACCTGGGTAAGGTTGCCTCAGGATGAGTCAGTGTAAAACTGCATCTGGAAATTCAAGAGAAGGAACCTGGGTAGGGTTTCCTCAGGATGAGTCCGTGTAAAACTGCATCTAAAAATTCAAGAGAAGGAACCTGGGTAGGGTTGCCTAAGGATGAGTCAGTGTAAAACTGCATCTGGAGATTATGAGAAGGAACCTGGGTAGGGTTGCTTCTAGATGAGTTCGTGTAAAACTTCAGAAGGAGGGAGAAGGAACCCGTGTAAGATTGCTTCATGAAAAGCCCGTATAAAGTTGTATTTGGAAGTCAGAAGAAACTCGTGTAAGATTGCTTCATGATGAGCCTGTGTAAAGTTGTATTTGGAAGTTAGAAGAAACTCGTCTAAGATTGCTTCATGATGAGCCTGTGTAAAGCTGTATTTGGAAGTCAGAAGAAACTCGTGTAAGATTGCTTCATGATGAGCCCGTGTAAAGATGTATTTGGAAGTTAGAAGAAACCCGTGTAAGATTGCTTCATGTTGAGCCCGTGTAAAGTTGTATTTGGAAGTTAGAAGAAACCCGTGTAAGATTGCTTCATGATGAGCCCATGTAAAGCTGTATTTAGAAGTCAGAAGAAACCCTTGTAAGATTTCTTCATGTTGAGCCCGTGTAAACCTGTATTTGGAAGTCAGAAGAAACTCGTGTAAGATTGCTTCATGATGAGCCCGTGTAAATTTGTATTTGGTCGCACATATAATTACTCTATTTTGTTTCAGGAGCTAATCTTGGACCTGTTGAAAACTGTTGATGATAAATATTTGTTGATTGATCCTTCCTGAAAAGGTAAAGCGTTAGCTGTATGCAATGTCATGATGTATGAAATGCATTGTGTAATGGTGTTCTCAAAATAAATGAGATTGGGATGTATGCATTTGTACTGCAGATGCTATGACGTTTGTAGAATGATGTATGAATGCAATATGTGAATGTATCAATTGTTCTATTACAGTGCTGTTGAATTAGGGAAAATAAATCCCTGATTGCAGCTGGCGATGAAGAATGTAGGTCTTCAGATTTTGTTGAAGCTGAACTGTTGGGAGATGATCTTCCGTTGTTAGAGAAATAAACTCTGTTGGGGAAGGAAAGCTCTGTACACTGCTTGAGGATTTTGTGAAATCCTGAGAAATTTGACGACTTTACTGGGGAAAACCTGATGTCGGAGCAGTAGTTGGAAATTCATGTTCTTCCGGGGATACAAGAACACCTGACATCACTAGGTTGTAAGCTGAGGATATGGCTGCGAATTTTTAGTAAGATGCCCATGTCTCTATACATGCTGGAAAAAGTGCCTGCGTAGACTTTGTGGATGGTTTAAGTGTCATCCCAACTCCTAGGGTGCTTGGTAAATGTTGATCAGGATGATAAGTCTTCTACTGATAAACAAATGACAAGATGACGGGACATAGTCGTACGTTTTTAATCCCTAACTTTTGTCTGGACCTCCCTTTCGGGTATTCAGTCCACTGGGATACCCTTTTTTGCTCAAGCCGCCTTTTCAGATTTTCAACTTGCCGGGTGTCTAATTTTTTTTGTATATATCCCTAATTTTTGCCCGAACTCTTTTGGTTCGCCAGGATGCCCTTAATTTTGCATAGGCCTATCAACCTAGCGGGTCTTTTTCATGCGTAGTATTTTCTGACTATGTTCGTGCTCATAGGATATGGAGAGTTGTCAGCGTCTATGACAACAAGTGTTGTAGAAATGCCAGAAAATATTTATGTGATCGCATGTGCCCTTTCATATGTGGAAGCCTGTGTGGGGCTGCTTCAGGATGAATCTAGTGCACCTGATGTTTGATCAAGTTTTTGATAGTCTTGAATTTACTAGGTATCTTTTCTAAGAACTGCCATGGAAGGATTCGAAAACATGATACTGACACCATCTGATACTACTGGCACAGACAAGCAATTTGATGGTACCAAAGGTTCAAATTTCACAGTGATTTTTGTCGGAATCCCCGATCAATGTAACAGGCCCCGGGTGATTCAAATGGAGATCTGCCCCTGGCTATTCAGCACTTTTGAGAGATTCTTTGCATATTGGCTTGACTGCCCTAGATTAACTAGACACCATGTCATGCCCCTTAATTATGAAAGGCCTGTTATTAGGAATGTTTTTTCCGTCTGAGGTGATTCTGTCCATTGAGGAGGGTCTTCGTTCACTGAATATTCATTGTGTGAATTTCTCTGCCATTTGAACAATTAACCATGTGCAAACAATGTCATGTAAAGAATGCAAAGCTTATGTCTGTCTTGAAATTTTTTGAAAATGCGTTTTTTGTAGTAAAACAAAATTTGCAAGAATGTGATATCAACTCATGATTTATAGCAAACCTTACAGGAGTCAGGATACCTTTGTGATAGTATGCTCTCGAACTAACCCATGCTTCAGCTAGGACTTTTAAGGGTTATAACGTGGCCTGGTTCACGGTTTAAGAAACAAAGTATAAAGGCTCAAAATTTATTTGTACCCACCCGTTCTTCGTGATGTTCTTCAGTCATATGCTCAGTTAATTGCGCATTTCGAATCCCAGTTGAGTTCTGGATTGTTGGCCCCGATATTTTGGTGATGGTTCATAAATTGAACCTTTGTTTGAGAAGGCAATCATTTTTATGACCTTTTCTTTTTGTTTAGGATTTGTAGGACCTCTTTCTTTTTTGATTTTGTTATCCCTGTCTTTTGCCTGAACTGTTTCTTTTGTGATTACAGCCAGCGGGATGCCCCCGTTTTTTTTCTTAAGTCTCCTTCATAGGTTTTGACTTAATGGGCTTTTATTTTGAGAGATAATGAATGCATATTCTTAATGATTATGTGGAACCATCACCATATTTTGGAGAGCATCTTCTACACTATTTGTTGTGCATGAAGGGAAAGCTTGGGATTGAATTCACATCTGAGTTAATTGAGAAAACTACCCTGCCCCAAGTTATGATTAAGGGTTTTAATTTGTGTGAAAAGAAAACTCATACTTCTTAGGCTCAAAGGGGTTGACTATGGATTATCTTCCTCATAACTCCATTGTTTAGGATTTGAAACAACACTTGTACATCGTCAGCAGGGTCTGTTCAAAAGCATATTGTAGAGATTATGGTATCATTCTCGTCATCCTCCTTCTAAAGGCTTAGAGCTTTTGATCGAGAGTTGAATATCACAAAAAAGGAAGTATAAACATAGTTTGAATATAATGAATATGAATTAATTGATTCAAGACAAACATATGCAATGCAATGGTGAAATAACAAAGTTCGGCATAACAGTAATTGTTTGAACAACAAATGAAATTACAAATGAAAAATAAAAAATGAACTGGACGTTCTCAATGATTTGGCCTAGGAGCAATGATCACTTTGTGAGGCTCTGGAGGGGCGAATTCAATCTCTTTGGCGTCAATCATATCCTAAATTTTATTCTTCAGAGCCCAGCAGCCATTTGTATCATGTCCAGGACTATCAAAATGGTATGCACACCTTTTGTAGGGGTGGTAACTAGGAGCAGAAGTATTGGGATTTTGCATAGGATTCTTTAACGTAATCAATCTTGCTTTCAACATGTGTTGTAACGCTTGAGCTAGTGACATGTTGAGTTTGGTAAACTTCCTCTTGGGTGTATCCGGCTTACTCTGATTAACCCATTGTTTTTGGCGAGGTTGTTGTTGGTCCCGTGACGTAGCATCAATTTGGAAAGATCCAACTTTCTGTCCCATCAGGGGTTGATGAATGACTTGATCCCCAGCCTCGACTGTTTGCTTCATATGGTTGTATCTGTCTTGATGAAGCTTGTTGACAATGGCCCTTAGCTCTTCTTGTCCCCTGGCTAGGCCTTGGATAATATCCATTTGACTGATCATCTGGGTCCTCAACCTTTCCATCTCAGCTTGCAGTTGTTTAACATGATCATCCTTGTTGTCGTCAGGATGTTTCTTTGTCAGATTCCAAACGAGGAGTGCTTTCAATTCTTCATGCCCCTTGTATAGGTTTAGGAACATTTCCGTGAATTGAGCCTCTTGAGTTTGGAGATCTCTGTTGTCTTGTTTGAGAGCCATTGCTGAAATAAACAACGAGAACATGAGAGACTTGTATTGGAGCCTACCTGTTATGAAATGACATGTATGATATGCAAATGTTTTCAAGGATCTCGCGGGGTAAACAAGAAAAATGTTAGGCGTTGAACCTTACAGCTTTAATTGAAGCACTTCGTATCGTTGAAGGTCCTTCTACAAGAGCCAAGCTCACCATATCAAGTGGGTCATAGCCCCTGACTCAAGTTGTTAAGTTTTGGTCTTTTTACGGCATTGTCTAGAGGAAAATAAATCCCCTTGCCCCTTGCTAGACGTCTGATTTATCATAACCAGCACCACAAACCCTTGAGATCCTTGAAATGGTTAAAGAAATGTTGTGGCATGATGTTATGATGTGTTTGCTATGCGTTAAGCAAAAGTGTAAGGTGGTGAAGAAAAGTGAGTCTAAGAAGTCTAGGTTACTGGATAATGACTGTAAACAAATCCTACAAGGAGATCATGTTGTTAGATAAAAACCCAACAATTAGCTCAAGTTGAAAGCAAACAAATCACACAAGAAGCCTTAGGTTTAGGCTTGCATGGGGTTTGTAGGTAAGTACCCTCTTGAAATTTAGTTAGCTCAACCTGTCCTATAAATAGAAATCGGGTTCTAAGGGGTCTCAATATCATCGATCTTTCCCACAAGTTTCGTTCGATATGCGACTGACTCGCAACCAAACAAAACTCAAGAGTCAAATCTCAATAAGTGTAGCATCGAGTATCTGCCGACTTTGGGAATACACCAAAGATGGCCATCTCGCTACGTCCTAATGGCCAAGTTGTTCATTTAAAGATTCTAAGGTCAGTTGATGCTTCATGACACCACGCGGCGGCCCTGTATTCTCCTTGATTAACTCAAGGGCTACCAGTACCAACCAAAGTGTCGCATCAACATAGCCATCGCTTCAACTGGGTCGGTATACCCCGCACAGTTTCCATGATCTATTTCTACTTACCTAAAAGGTTTCCCCAGATCCGGGTGTAGGATCTATAGTAACCCAAACAGTACCCTTAAAAATAAAGCAAACAAACATTCAAAGAAGCAAAATGATCTAGACCCTAAGGTAAACCCCACTTTATTCAATTCCCCAGCAGAGTCGTCAATTCTATGATACGGTGGCAGAACCGACTGTTTAATACTGGTTTGCATTTTGTATTTGCAAATATCGCGGTAAGCAAGAGTCGCCACTGACTTTTCTTTTATCAAAATTAAGGAGAGGGTGAAAAGAATAGAAAAAGACCTTTTCGATATTTTTCTGGGTAAGGGGGGTAGATTATGGAAAGGGAATGTGTTAGCACCCTTTCCATCCGTAGTTACCTACGGGCTCTTCGAGGCTTACTCATTTTGAAATACCTTTGTGCTTTGTGCGTTTGAAAATTTTTGGAAAATGCCTTAGTGCGGCGATTTGCTTTGCATTTAACTCTTGTATCAGTCCTCAAGAGTGTTAACAAAGAAAATATTTTTTAAACTTGTTTTTGAAAAGTAGTATTTGTGTAAGTGCAAAAAGTGTTTTTGAGCTAACTTCTAACAGTTATCTACTTTTATACTCGAAAAGGGTCGTTCTTTTCCTCCTATCCTTTAAACAGCGGTATCCTACTATTAGTGAGTAGGTAGCCCTATCGTTGGATGTATTAGGGACATTCGAAAGGGACATTTTACAGTCACAAAAACAACTTGTGGAGACGCTTTAGCAATTTTCTTTTAGGGACTAGATCATTTACCGAAAGGCAACTGTAGGGTCATCGAAGGACTATGATTATTTTGATTTACAGGTCTTTACTAAAGCGTTCATGCCTCATGACTGTTTTATTTCTGAAGGCAACCAAAGTAGGAGATACCTTAGAGGTGTATATGTGCAAGTGTGTTATATTCAGTTTTTTTTGTATTTTTATTAAGTTTGCTAACATTTGATTTCAGTTTTGTCATACAAACCTAATTACTAACTGTTAATATATTGCATAATATTAAAGTGCGGGAATTTAAATCTACGCTATTACAATGCTTCAGGGAGGGGATTTACATTATACAAGGATAAAGGGGGATAAAGCAGTAAATATCCTAATTTTTATCTATTACACCCAGTAAATAGATACAATAATAGTAAAACTACGAAATTAAATAAACGCGCGCAAAGTTAAAAACACGTCTGAAAATGTAAAAGAAAATATTTTTAGTATAAAAGAAAATAAAGCCTAAGTCTTTTTAATTTTAACTTTTAAGAAAAAAGATGTTAAAATAAATAATTAATTTACTCATAAATTAATTTGATTAATAAAACACTACCCTAATATTTTTTGTGATTTTTTTAATTTTAAGATTTAAAAAAAAAGAACAAAGAATAGGAACATAAAAGGCCTCCTTCGATTGCAGGGAGGAGTGGGCCTTTCGATTGAAGTGAAAAATGGGGCTTCAATCCAAGGAATGTTGTCTTTCGATTGAAGGGTGTCATCTTTCGATCCAGGGAGAGATTGCCTTTCGATTGAAGGGTGCCACCCTTCGATCCAGGGAGATGTTGCCTAGAAGTCCTTGCTGGAAACTATTTAATGGGTCTCTTGTGAGGACGCTATACCTGCAAACATGCTAGCAAAAGAAAGACATGACCTGGGTGTCAAACCCAGGCCCTTTGATTCTGTCTAGAATGACAAATCGAATGAAACAACAAATATGGATGTGTTATGTAAATACAAAGTTTGACATTTTATCCTCTTACTAGTAGTTGGAACCTTCGATTTGGAACTTTCTGGATGTGGGTACCTTCGATCTGGTACTTCTGGGTGTGGATACTTTTGTTGAAGGGTTGCTTTGGCTTGGATTACTTATGAAAATTTTGACAACCTTCGGTGGATTTGTGGGCAGCGTATCTCTAATCTCTTTTTCCCGTTGTAATGTGTCCTTGGCCTCATATTTATAGGAGTGTGAGGGGGCATGAAAATGGAAAGGGACATCCATTTAACCAGGCCTTTAAATCCATGAGACAAGAATTAGACATATTAAATGATTTACTTTTTGAAATATTCATGTCTCTTTGGAATCTTGAATGAACCTGGACACCTTTGATTTTTGAATGCCTTCAGGCCATGCTCTTCAATTGGCCTTGAGTTGCCTCCTTCGAATGGACTTCTTATGTACCCTTCGAATGGGCCTTCTGAATGCTTCTTCGAATGGGCCTTTTGAATGCTTCTTTGAATGGACCTTTACATGTTCTTCGAATGGAACCTTTGAATGCTTCTTCGAATGGACCTTTACATGTTCTTCGAATGAGTCATTTACATGTTCTTCGAATGGGCCTCTTGCCTTGTGTGCTGGCAAGTTGATGGGCCTTTGCCTTTGTGAATTGAAACAAACTTGTAGGATATTCTTGCCTCGTGAATCTAAGCAAGCCTGAAGTAGTTAATGCATAGTCGAAGCATTGTGAAATTGACTTGATCAAAGGGGGTCCAGCGCTCAATCGAAGACTTGCGGACCAAAGCTTGATAGAAGGGTTCTAAACACCTAATCAAAGCTTACTAATCAAAGCTCGATTAAAGAGTTCCAAATGCCCAATCGAAGACTAGTGAGTCAAGCCTATATCAAAGGATTTTGGATACCCAATTGAAGACTTTTCCCATATGCCAATCGAAAGACACTTTGTTCATCCTCAAACAACTTTATTTTCTTTAGGCAAGTGTTTGTGACCAACCATGTAAGGGAAGACCCTAGAAAACATGAGAGGGCAAATTTTGGGGTACAACAGCATGGAAGAATTACTCCTGGTCGAGGTTGAAATTCCCTTTTTACGTGTGATAATGGAAACTAAGTTGTCAGAGGCTGAATGGGTCCATAACAGGTTTGACCAGTTGAATTTGATTGAAGAAAAGAGAACAATGGCCTTGTGTCATGGTCAGTTATACCAGAAAAGAATGAAGAAAGTTTTTAATAAGAAGGTCAAGCCTCGTGAATTCAGAAAATGCGACCTCGTGCTCAGGAAGATCATGTCTTTTAACGCTGATTCTAGGGGCAAGTTGACTCCCAATTATGAAGGCTCATATGTTGTCACGAAAGCCTTCTCTGGCGGTGCATTGATTATTGAAACTATGGATGGCGAGGAATTCCCACATTTCGTGAATGTTGATGCAGTCAAGAAATACTTCCCCTGAAGAAATAAAAGAACAACTCGCTAAGTTGAAAACCCGAAAGAGCGGCTTAGGCAAAAATGAGTGTCTCGGTAGGATGAAAACCCCAAAGGGTGGTCTAGGCAAAATTTAGAGACATAAACAGAACAAAATTTTCACGGTAGGTTGAAAACACGCAAGGGCAACCTAGACAAAAGTTAGGGATTTCTTGGCAAATAACTGCATCAGACAAGACTTGATCATGGAAGCAAAAAATTTCTTGGATTCTAATCACACTTCAACTGAAGCCTATGAATAGGATTTCAAAGTTGTTAGGGAGAATAGTGGTCATTGTTTTTCAATATACCTTTTCCATATATTTACCATTTTCAAAACGTTGTAATCATCTATGGAGTCACGTCATTTGTGGATTGCCATTCTATTAATAAAGTTTGAGCCTTTATCCAATTCTTTGCAGTTCTTATTTTATTATGTCTACAAAAATTTCATTTATTATTGATAATAATTTTCAAAACAAAAAGACTTAAAGAAATAAAATCATGTTTTTGAAAAGAATTTGCAAATTACTTTTTACTTCGATTCTGTGAATCAAATGGACAAAAGTAGCGGTTTCGAGGATGGACAAACTCCAAAATCTTGAAAAGTTTCCTCTAAGAAGTATTCTTGGGCTACTCTTGCTGATCTATCCATAGTCTCCTTTACATTTGTTCTTTGGATAGCTAAATTTCTCCATATTTTTATGTGGTGTTAGTTTTGGTGGTTTGATACCTCTATCCCATATTCCCCAGTTAAGTCTTGATGTGAATCTCTCTAGAAGAGTGTGATTCCCCTTTCCAGTGGGTTTGTTGTTCAAGTAGAGATTTAAAGTTGTGCAGCATTTACTTAATTGTTGGATTCTTTTTCCATTTGTGTGTTGAGAAGTGATGTAGAATCTCTTGCAGAGTGTTGCTCCCTCCAGTTATAATAATGTTGTTGTTGTATGTTCTTCGAGCAGCTAGACAAAGGCGATATCTTTTTTAAGAAGTGTTGAGACAGCTGTCAATTTTTGAGTTTTCTCTCGCCAAGTGTTGAGTTTGATTTAAAATCCCCATAATTTTGACTTTTCGTTGTGATTTTGACTTCTTAACTTCCCTAGATGAATCAAGAATGTTCTTCCTTTTAAGGTGAATATCCCCATGAAGTTCCTTTGAAACTCCTTGGAAAGGTTTGTACAGCCGCTATTCCTCGGTGTTAAATGTATTTTGGCTCCCCTCAACGATGTGGCGTTATTTACCTTAGTGAAGTCAATTTGGCATCCCCAGTCGAAGTCTAGACGATATGGCTTTGTCTTCTCTAGCAAAAGTCTATATGACATTCCCCGGTGAAGCCTGAAGAAGTTTATTATATCTTTGCAGCTTTACAGTTCATTTCTATCAATTTGTACTTCGTTTGTTTTCAAGCAATATTTCCTTTCCCAGTGAAGTTAAGCCTTGAAGTAGGATGTTATTTCCTTAGTTGGTGCTTACTCTCTTACATAATCTTCATCTTAGATGTGATTTAGCCGAGTGTTGTTTTTACTCAAGCTTGTTTTGTCTGGTGATCCCTAGTGTAGTATGTTCATTTTGTCAGCATATACATGACAATATTCATACACATTCATACAGTACCCATGCATATATCATGCATAGTTGATCTAAAATATGTGTTTTATCTATACTCATTGATGTTTCTGTTGATATATTATCCTCTTTGCAAAGTTGTGTTACCCTCTGTGATACGGTGGGAGAACTGACTTGAGGTTTTGCGTTTGTATTCGCACTTGTTCGGTTTAGCAAGAGTCGCCACCGAATTTTTATTTTATCCTAAAGGAAAGGTTAAAAAGCACAGGAAAAACCTTTTGAGATATTTCGTGGGTTCGGGGGGTAGATTATGAAAAGGGAAGGTATTAGCACCCTTTTCATCCATGGTTATCCATGGGCTCTTAGTTACTTGGTTTTAGATCACTTGCCTTTGATTTTCAATTGCTTGAAATTGTGGTGTGTGTCTGTGTGTGTTTGAAAATGTTTTTGAAATGGATGCCTTGTTTTAGGCAACCAATGTAATGACTCGTGTTTGAGTGTTT
This sequence comes from Vicia faba, assembly GCA_948472305.1. Classification (NCBI taxonomy): domain Eukaryota; kingdom Viridiplantae; phylum Streptophyta; class Magnoliopsida; order Fabales; family Fabaceae; genus Vicia; species Vicia faba. The sequence goes on from OX451739.1 coordinate 1,603,109,640, forward strand.
TACAAAGGTGTGTATCTTTTCGAAAAGATGTTTCAAATGTTTTTGGAAGTTTGTTTTTTGAAAGTGTTTGTGGAGTGTGGTTTTGAAAAGTAGGCAAGTGTTTTGCAAGTTTGATCAAGTAACTAAGAGTTTTGTCTACCCCTAAATTTACTCAGGTTTTTCTCATGTTTTAACCCTTTTTAACAATTTTGTTCCACCATTGTATTTGGTGGACAATCTTGCGTTTAGGATGTTTTAACGGGACAGGCGCGGGTCATCGTATGGACCATGAATGCAACGGTGCCAAGTGTCTTTGGCAATTTGTTTGAAGGGACTATGATCATTTTTTATTAGGCAACTTTCGAAAGCGTCATCGAGGGACTTATGATCATTTGAATTGTTTTGCCAAAGAAACTCGACGTGCAAGCATGGCCCATTTTGGAAGGCAACAAGCGGGATTACCCTAGGGGTGCAAGTGTGATTGTGTATTGATTTCATGTATTTGTCTTGTATTAGGTTATCTAGCGTTTGATTTTATGTACATACAAACCCTAGGTCTAACCATGGTATATTTGAAAGCGATAAATTGCGGGAATTTAAAGTCTACGCTATTACAAATAAGTATCCGGGAGTGGGGGTACAAATTTACAAATGGGGATGAGACTTTAAGGAAAGTAGTGTCCAATAATTTACAACCAAATCGAATTGCGCAAATGTAAACAATGTAATGTATAGCAATGTATAAGAATAGCAAATGTATATGTGTAAAGCAAAGTAAATGTATTTGCGTATTTGTGTATTGTAACTGTGTAAGTGTATGTAATTTATTTACAGGTGGTGGAATGTGAATTTTAATGTATTATAAAGTATTGTCTACTTATTTGAGAAAGTTGAGTATTTTATTTATGTATTATTGTGTTCTTGTATTTTTTGTTAGGTATATACAAACAAAATATCTTAAGAAAAGAAAAATATTGCGTATTGATGTACAAGAATAAAATATTTTAAGAAAAGAAAATATTCAAATTCTATATATTAATGTCTTATATTAAAGAAAAGTATTTCTTATGTATTTACAAATTAATGTATTTTAATACAAGAGTTTTAATTTAAAGAAAGAAGTTTTAAGTTTGAGAAAAAAAAGAAAAAATAATGTTTGTATATTCATGTTAAAAAAATGTATATAAAAGAGTGTTATTTATTTATTTGAAACATTAATTATGTTAAGAAAATAGCATTGTTAATCAAAATTTAATGTAAAAAAAAGGTTAGTTTGAAAAATGATAAAAAAAAGAACTAAAGGGTTAATTGGGCCTTTCAACCCAAATAAAACATATCAGGCTAAGTCAAAAAAGGGGGGTGCATACCCAAAAAAAACAAATGGGCTCAGGCATTGTAACGGGCAAGGCCCAAGCTTTGTGACAAGTTTTTGTCTTAGGGTTCGTGAGTTTTGTGTCATTAGGGTTCGTGAGTTTGAGATTTACAGCGCCGTTCTTCTTCGTCTTCACTTCGTTTCCTTCATGCCATAGCCACTGAATAATCGTTCTTTGCCCAAGGCCACCAAGCTGCTTCCTTCGTCCTCTTCTTCCCTCCTTGGTCCAGCGAAGCGAGACTGTAAGGTGAAGGCTTCTGTTTCCTTTTTAAAACGCGTTTAGGGTTTCAAACCTTATATGTCTTGCATGTTTTGTTTATTGATTCTGATTAAGTGTTATTGTTATTCTTGTTGGAGGTGCGTGAGAAAAAGGAGAAGTTATACCTTTGGGGAATGGAGACTTTTGGGAGACGGAGGAGGAGCTGGGTTGGAAGTTGCTTCAGGCGGCCAAGGGCGAAGGAAGCGGTGCTGAGCTAGCTCCGGTAACCACGGTACTCTGTGTCTTTCTTTGCCTTTTTATCAGCTTGCTTTCAATGATGTTTTACCTAAGATGCCCTGTATATCTCTCTTCCTCTTCTTTTCTGGTTGCCTCGCCTTTTGTATGTTCTGAGATGATTGATATGTTGCCTCTGAATATGCTTGTTGGTATTGAGTATTGAGATGTTAGTATGATTCATAATATGTTGCTTTGATTTCATTTCCACTTCTTCTCTTTGCCTCGTGTGTTAGCTTGATGCCTTGATGCCTTTGATATGCTTGCCTATGATGAAAGTTTCTGAGGCTTTGGGGTTACTTGTGTATTGCCTCTTCTGTGTTTGGCTGACTTGAAATGCTTGGATGTTTGGTATGTTGATATGCTGAGATATGCTTGTTGATGTTGGTTATACTGTATTATTGGCCCAATGATGAAACCTTTCTGAGGGCGGTCTGTGGGTTTGAATGCTTTTTTGGGTTTATCTGGCTTCAGGCCTTGGCTTGCTGTAACAGGTTGAGCTGGTTATGGGCCTTGGCTTGCTGTAACAGGTTGAGCTTGGTTAATGCAGGTTCTTTATGTTTGATAGTTTGTTTAGGCTTTTGGAATGAAACTGAGTTGCAGGTTAGCAGGTTATGGTGTTTTGAACTGGTTTGTTTGCAGCAGGTAAGGCTTATGCTGTTTACAGGTTGAGCTTGAGCAGTTCAAGCAGGTTAAGGCTTGACAAGTTAAGCTTGAACAAGTTTAGGCTTTTGCAGATCTGGGCTTTGGCTTGCTGTTGAAGCAGGTTTTGGGCTTGTGTTTTTTAGGCAGCTCTATATGTTCTTTTTTGAGTTTGTGTTTTTTGGTTATGTTTCAAGGCAGGCTTGGCTTCTGTTACAGTTTTGTGAGGATCCCCCTTTTGTTTATGTTGTATCTGCCTCCTATATTGTGTTGATCACAGTTTTGTTTTATATATTTTCTTGCCTAAAGCCTGAGCCCTGTAAGCCTCCTTCTTCTTTCTCTCTTCTCTCTCCAGTACAAATTAAAGCATTTAATATTGCTTAGGTGTACTATGTTCTGAAAAGGCAACTACTGGAAAATGATGAAATTTTACATTGCTTGCACTTGTTGCTTTACCTCTGCATACTTTATCTCTTCTTCCAGATTTTATGCTTCTTTGTGACAGCATTTTGATAGCCTTTTGTACTTTGATATCTTGATATCTTTTTGGACAGCTTTTTGGTTATCTTTGGCTTTGGGCAGCTCTAGTTGACTTTGGACTTAGTTTTGAAATTGTGACTTGCCTTTTTGGTTGCCCATTTGGATTTTGTTTGGCATTTTATGCAGTATGTTTTGACAAACTTTGGATTTGTGCAAATTATACTTTTGTGCATTTCATATCTTTTTCTTTTGCAAGCATTTTTCATCCCTCTCTGTGAACCGGGAGAAATCTCGTGATTTGCAGAGAGGGCAAACTGATTTCGGCCAGTTGCCTTTAATAATGAATCTTTAAATTACTGTCTGTCTTTTTAATTTTATCTGCTTTGACTTTTCTTTCTTTTCTTTGCTTTGCAGATAAAATCAAATGAGCAGAGGGAGCATTTGGATAGAAGATGAAGACTTAGAAATTTTCTTAGGATAGTTTTATTTCCATTTCAATTATTTATAATAATATTATTAAATAACTGTAAATAAATTTAACAGTATTTAAATAATATCTGTAACAAACAATTCAAAGTGAATAAACATCCTTTTTATCAGTTAATTCTTCTTTCAACTCAATGTTCATTTATATTTTGAATTTCTTAAATTAAAATAACCGGAAGTATCCAATTATTCTGACTTAGAAAAATAATTAATAAACATTGTGGCCTTGTCATTGAATCAATAATAAACCTGGCGCTTCAAATATCCAATGCACAGTTAATCAAACCAATATCCAGATATTCATCTTTTAACTGATCAAATCAAACACTATAGATTCTCAATTTAAGTACCTCAGCTTTCATCTCATCTCCAATCAAATGCCTTAGCCTTTACTGATTAAACAACAACCTGCAAGTTCTTGATTCAAATGCCTCAGTCCAAAACTCAGAGTAAACTGAATAGAACTGTAGGATTAATTCTTTCTGCGCGCACAAAACCCTGATTCTTGTCTTAATTTTCACAGAAGCGCCTGCCTGATTAAAACCTGAGCCAAACTCAAACAAACATTAACATCCTGTCTGAACAACTTTAAAATCAATGAAAACCCTAATTTTGATAGACTGATAAGAAAAGTCTGTTTGACCGATTCTTGAGCCAATCTGAAAAATCAGGAAACGCCCGAGGCTGTGATTTTTTATGGAAAAATACGAGGGTAAATTTTGGGGTACAACAGTTTCCCCTGTTCAATCTTCTTGAACCTGAAGAGTTAGATTGGCAAGTTTGCCTTTCGCGACTCGAAGGTAAAAGGAGATTGGACACTAGAGTGCCCAAAAATTTGCACTCGGTGATGTGATGGTAGAGGGAATGGGCTTAAAGATGCCATTTGGTGATGGGCTTAGAGATGCCATCTGGAGATGTGACAGAACCTTGTCGGGAATGGGCTTATAGATGTCAATTGGAATTGGGTGTTGATCGCGTAAGAGATTCCTTAGCGAGAATTTGTGTACTTGAGAAAGAAGGATGGTTTCCTGGCTTGCTACCGGTTGATCTTCAAACTCTTCATGCAGATATGCCCTGGCTGGATACAGGTATCGAATCTACAATCAAACACTCACAGATATGCCCTGGCTAGATACAGGAATTGAATCTGGAATTTGTCGTCTACAGATATGCCCTGGCTGGATACAGGAATCGAATCTGGAATTAGTCGTCAGCAGATATGCCCTGGCTGGATACAGGAATCGAATCTTCAAACTCTTCAGATATGCCCTGGCTAGATACAGGAATCGAATCTGGAATTGTGACAGTTGATAATAATCATCTTTGGAGTGTCCTTTTTTTCCTGAAAAGGCAAGACATCAGTTGTATGCAATGTCATGATGTATGAAATGCATGCGGTCATGATGTTTTCAAGAATAAATGAGATTGTGTGATATGATGTGTATATGCACTTTATCATGTATGTAAGCAGGATGTATGAAATGTGAAATGTCTATGAATGTATTTTTGTCTAGGAAAATAAATCCTTGACGACTGGCCGGGGAATCAAATCCTGGGTTGATGTTGAAGAGTAGAGTTCTTCGTTTCCGCTGGGGATGATGGTTGCAAGAATAAACTGGTAGGAGAAGATGACTCCGTTGGGGAATAAACTTGTTGGAGAGATTACTCTGCGGGGAATTACTCTGTGGGAAGAGATACTTCACTGAGGTTATGATGAGAGCTCCGCTGGGGATACCGCTGATAAGTTATGTTGGGGAATTTGATGAACTCCGCTGGGGATAAAAGAATCTTGATTGTTGAGGGGAATTAGATTCCGTAAGGCTCTCTGGTCGGGGATTACAAGAATCTTTTGAGTTTGAGAAGGAACAGTGTAGGGTTTCCTGATGATGAGTCCGTGTAAAACTACATCTTCCAACAGGTGATGAAGGAATCGTTGAACACTTTTGACATTCGAATGCCCCAAGTGGTGATGAAAGAGACTCTTTATGTAGATAAATTCCTGGCTTGTTACAGGTGTTGATCAGTCGTCCACATATATTTTCCTGGCTTGTTACAGGTGTTAATCTGGAACTTAAGAAAAGTTGGTCAAGGAGATATTGTCCTGGCTTGTTACAGGTGTTGATCTCTGACCTGAGAAAGATGGTTCCCTGGCTTGTTACAGGTGTTGATCTTCAATCTCTTCATGTAGATGATTTCCTGGCTTGTTACAGGTGTTAATCCATAATCAGTCGTCCACAAATATTTTCCTGGCTTGTTACAGGTGTTGATCTGGAACTTAAGAAGAGTTGGTCAAGGAGATATTGTCCTGGCTTGTTACAGGTGTTGATCTCTGACCTGAGAAAGAAAGATGGTTCCCTGGCTTGTTACAGGTGTTGATCTTCAATCTCTTCATGCAGATATGCCCTGGCTAGATACAGGTATCGAATCCATAATCAGTTACTCACAGATATGCCCTGGCTAGATACAGGAATCGAATCTGGAATTTATCATCTATAGATATGCCCTGGCTGGATACAGGTATCGAATCTGGAAATTGTTGTCTTCAGATATGCCCTGGCTGGATACAGGTATCGAATCTGGAAATTGTTGTCTTCAGATATTCCCTGGCTGGATACAGGTATCGAATCTGGAAATTGTTGTCTTCAGATATGCCCTGGCTGGATACAGGTATCGAATCTGGAAATGCAAAAGGTTGGTAGAGATGGCTATCCTGGCTGGATACAGGTGTAAACCTCTGACCTGAGAATGAAAGATAAATTTCCTGGCTTGTTACAGGGGTTGATCTTCAAACTCTTCATGCAGATATGCCATGGCTAGGTACAGGTATCGAATCTACAATCAATCACTCACAGATGTGCCCTGGCTAGATACAGGAATCGAATCTGGAATTGGTGATAGTTATTCTGTTGGTGGTTGTAATTTCCAGCAGGTGGTGAAGGAAAACTTCAGACACTTTTGACATTCGAATGCCCCAAGTGATGCTGAAGGGGTCTCTTCAGGTTACTCTGCAATTGAGAGATTTCTTGAAATCTTGACTGGACTGCCCCAGGTTAACTGAACTTTGAAAGATCTGTTGAAACCTTGACTGGACTGCCCCAGGTTAATTGGATGGTGACATGTCATGCCCCTTGTTGATAGGAGATTTGTAATGGAAGTGTCGTTTTTTTGAAGTGATTTTACTCACTGAGAGAGTTTTCGTTTCTCCGAACATTCGCTGTATGAATTTCTTCGCTGTCAAACAAATAGCCCAAATGCGAACAATAATATTTAAGCAATGCAAGGTTTATGTCTGTCTCGAAGTTTTGAAAAATGTGTTTTTTAGCAGAAAACTTTTTTATAAGACAAATCAACATATGATTCAGAGCAAAGCCTTACAGGAGTCAGGATACCTTTGGTAACAGTATGCTTTCGAACTAACCCAAGCTTCAATTAGGACTTTTGAAGGGTTGTAACGTGGTCTGGTTCACGGTTTAAGAAACAAAGGATAAAGGCTCAAATATATTTGTACCCACCCGCTCTTCGTGATGTTCTTCAAACCTAAGCTCAGTTAATTATGCGTCGCACTCTATTCGAGTTTGGAACGACTTTTTGGGTGATGGTTCCCCAATTGAATATGGGAGACAATCATCATCTCCTTTTTCTTTTGCAACATTTTTAATGTTGTCGAGGATTTGTAATGACCTCACTATTTTGATTTTGATTTGTTATCCCTAACTTTTGCCTGACTGTTCCCGTTTTTGAGATTACAGTCAGCGGGATGCCCCAGCTTTCTTAAGTCTCCTTTACAGGTTTTGGCTTGGTAGGATTTTCTCTTTAGAGAGATTGACTGCCTATGTGATAGGTTACCGTCACTGTCTTTTGATCCCAAAGGAATGCTTTCTTTGTGTTGACGTCGTTCGTTGTGTTACGAACTGAGAGTTTGCGACTTCAATGCGCACCTTTTTTGAATTAACTGAGAGACTGCCCTGCCCCAGGTTTATATCAAAGGTTTCGATTTGTTTAGAACAGAAAACTCCTACTTCTTTGGCTCGAAAGGGTTGACTAGGGATTATCTTCCTTATAACTCCAGTGTTTGGGAATTGAAAGAAATGCTTGTACATCATCAGCAAGGTCCGTTCAAAAGCATACTGTAAATGTCGTGGTATCGTTTTCGTCATCCTCCTTCTAAAGGCTTGCAGCTTTTTATCAAGAGTTAAATATCATAAAGAAAGCATAAGAGTAGTGAAAACGAATGGATGAATTCAAGACAAACATATGCAATGCATTAATGAAACAGAGTTTAACATCGACAGTTAATTGTTTGAATAATAAAAGAAATTACAACTTTGAAAGTTCAAATGAAGCAAAAGTCTTTCAGTTTGAGCTTTGTCACTTCAGGTGGAGAACTCCTTAACGGAAGATTTTCATCTCGCCGTCTGGCATGAACCTCAGCACTCTAATGTCAATTAGATCTTAAATCTTGTTCTTCAAGGCCCAACAGTCGTCGGTGTCGTGCCCCGGACTGTAAGAGTGGTATACACAAAATGCATCGGGATGATAGTTAGGAGCGGAGGTATTTGGGTTTCGGCTAGGTTCCCTCAAAGCAGTCAGATTGACCTCCAACAAGCGCTCCAGAATCAAAGATGATGGTATGTCAGTCTCCGTGAACTGTCTTCCCGATGTATTTTGATTACGCTGATTACCCCGTTGACGCTGGCGAGGTTGTTGATGGGCTTGTGACTCTGAAGCAAGCAAAGGAGCCTTCCCTTTATCTTCTTGAGTGGATGGGGGTTGAGTGGTGACTTGCTCTTCAACCTCAGATGTTTGCCCCAGTTGGTTGTTTTGAAGCAGTTGGTTGACGAGAACTCTGAGTTCTTCTTGTCTTTAAGATAGGTCCTGGATGAGAGCCATCTGGCCCACTAGCTGCCCCATCACTTGGATCCTCAATGTTGCCAAATCAAATTTCAGCTCCGCAAGCTGATCACTCCTGGCATTGTTTGAAGTCTCCTGGACCAAGCCCTTTGTGAGGAGATCTTTCATCTCTTCTTTCCCCAGAGACAAGTTCAAGAACATTTCCTGCAGCTGAGCAGTCTGGTCTTGGATATCCTTGACAATCCTCTCTAGAGCCATCTCTTATTGAAATAAATAGTATGAGAGTAAGGAAACCTGAAAAAGGAAAAACTGTCAAAATGCAATGTATGATATGCGGATGCATGCTTTCAAGGATCTCTTGGGGTAAACACAAGAGAATGTTAGAGGTTGAACTTCGATCTTTGATTGGAGAACTTTGCACCAGTGGATGTCTTTCCACAAGAATCAAGCTCACCATGTCAAGTGGGTCATAGCCTCTGATTCAAGTTGTTGCACTTGATCTTTGATTGGGGAACTATGCATTGGTGGATGTCTTTCCACAAGAATCAAGCTCACCATGTCAAGTGGGTCATAGCCCCTGATTCAAGTTATTGCACTTGATCTTTGATTGCATTTGTTTAGAGGAGAAAACCTCTTGCCCCTTGGTAGACGTCTGGTTCAACGTAACCCTGCATCAAAAGAACCCTCGAGATCCTTGAAATGGTTATTGAAAATGCTATGGTATGATGTTATGATGTTATGTACATGTAAGCAAAAGCAAGTGAGTGTATATACAGGTAATCATATTCACACAAAGCAAACAAGTCCTTAGGTTTAGGCTTGCATGAGGTTCAGGTACTACCCTCTTTCAGTTTCGTGGGTTAAGACCTGTCCTATCAAAAGTAACCGGGTTCTAGAGGATCTCAATATCACTGACTACCCTCAATCGGTCATAACTCCAGCATCGCTATCTTTTCTTGTGGCCGGAACCATCGCGAGAGTTTAGCCTCAATGAGTGTAGCATACTGCTACTGCTCTATGGCCAAGTTGGGTCAATTTAGGGTTCTAAGGTCGGTTGGTGCTTAATGACTCCTTAGAAGACCCATATTCTCCTCGTTTCAACACAAGGGATATCGGTACAGACCAAGGTGCCACACCAACATAGCCACTGCTTCACCCATGTCGGTATACCCCGGACAGGTCCCTCACAGCTTATGCTACATAAAAGGGTATTCCCCAAATCCGGGTTAGGATCTATGAAACTCTGATGCAAAGCCCACAAATAAAAGCAAACAAAGCAAGCAATTGAAAACAAAGGTGATCTAAACCCTAAGGTAACCCCACTTTTAAAGTTTTCCCCAGCAGAGTCGCCAGTTTTGTGATACGGTGGGAGAACTGACTTGAGGTTTTGCGTTTGTATTCGCACTTATTCGGTTTAGCAAGAGTCGCCACCGACTTTTTATTTTATCCTAAAGGAAAGGTTAAAAAGCACAGGAAAAACCTTTTGAGATGTTTCGTGGGTTCGGGGGGTAGATTATGAAAAGGGAAGGTATTAGCACCCTTTTCATCCATGGTTATCCATGGGCTCTTAGTTACTTGGTTTTAGATCACTTGCCTTTGATTTTCAATTGCTTGAAATTGTGGTGTGTGTGTGTGTGTGTGTGTGTGTGTTTGAAAATGTTTTTGAAATGGATGCCTTGTTTTAGGCAACCAATGTAATGACTCGTGTTTGAGTGTTTTACAAAGGTGTGTATCTTTTCGAAAAGATGTTTCAAATGTTTTTGGAAGTTTGTTTTTTGAAAGTGTTTGTGGAGTGTGGTTTTGAAAAGTAGGCAAGTGTTTTGCAAGTTTGATCAAGTAACTAAGAGTTTTATCTACCCCTAAATTTACTCAAAGGTTTTTCTCATGTTTTAACCCTTTTTAACAATTTTGTTCCACCATTGTATTTGGTGGACAATCTTGCGTTTAGGATGTTTTAACGGGACAGGCGCGGGTCATCGTATGGACCATGAATGCAACGGTGCCAAGTGTCTTTGGCAATTTGTTTGAAGGGACTATGATCATTTTTTATTAGGCAACTTTCGAAAGCGTCATCGAGGGACTTATGATCATTTGAATTGTTTTGCCAAAGAAACTCGACGTGCAAGCATGGCCCATTTTGGAAGGCAACAAGCGGGATTACCCTAGGGGTGCAAGTGTGATTGTGTATTGATTTCATGTATTTGTCTTGTATTAGGTTATCTAGCGTTTGATTTTATGTACATACAAACCCTAGGTCTAACCATGGTATATTTGAAAGCGATAAATTGCGGGAATTTAAAGTCTACGCTATTACAAATAAGTATCCGGGAGTGGGGGTACAAATTTACAAATGGGGATGAGACTTTAAGGAAAGTAGTGTCCAATAATTTACAACCAAATCGAATTGCGCAAATGTAAACAATGTAATGTATAGCAATGTATAAGAATAGCAAATGTATATGTGTAAAGCAAAGTAAATGTATTTGCGTATTTGTGTATTGTAACTGTGTAAGTGTATGTAATTTATTTACAGGTGGTGGAATGTGAATTTTAATGTATTATAAAGTATTGTCTACTTATTTGAGAAAGTTGAGTATTTTATTTATGTATTATTGTGTTCTTGTATTTTTTGTTAGGTATATACAAACAAAATATCTTAAGAAAAGAAAAATATTGCGTATTGATGTACAAGAATAAAATATTTTAAGAAAAGAAAATATTCAAATTCTATATATTAATGTCTTATATTAAAGAAAAGTATTTCTTATGTATTTACAAATTAATGTATTTTAATACAAGAGTTTTAATTTAAAGAAAGAAGTTTTAAGTTTGAGAAAAAAAAGAAAAAATAATGTTTGTATATTCATGTTAAAAAAATGTATATAAAAGAGTGTTATTTATTTATTTGAAACATTAATTATGTTAAGAAAATAGCATTGTTAATCAAAATTTAATGTAAAAAAAAAGGTTAGTTTGAAAAATGATAAAAAAAAGAACTAAAGGGTTAATTGGGCCTTTCAACCCAAATAAAACATATCAGGCTAAGTCAAAAAAGGGGGGTGCATACCCAAAAAAAACAAATGGGCTCAGGCATTGTAACGGGCAAGGCCCAAGCTTTGTGACAAGTTTTTGTCTTAGGGTTCGTGAGTTTTGTGTCATTAGGGTTCGTGAGTTTGAGAGTTACAGCGCCATTCTTCTTCGTCTTCACTTCGTTTCCTTCATGCCATAGCCATTGAATAATCGTTCTTTGCCCAAGGCCACCAAGTTGCTTCCTTCGTCCTCTTCTTCCCTCCTTGGTCCAGCGAAGCAAGACTGTAAGGTGAAGGCTTCTGTTTCCTTTTTAAAACGAGTTTAGGGTTTCAAACCTTATATGTCTTGCATGTTTTGTTTATTGATTCTGATTAAGTGTTATTGTTATTCTTATTGGAGGTGCGTGAGAAAAAGGAGAAGTTATACCTTTGGGGAATGGAGACTTTTGGGAGACGGAGGAGGAGCTGTGTTGGAAGTTGCTTCAGGCGGCCAAGGGCGAAGGAAGCGGTGCTGAGCTAGCTCCGGTAACCACGGTACTCTGTGTCTTTCTTTGCCTTTTTATCAGCTTGCTTTCAATGATGTTTTACCTAAGATGCCCTGTATATCTCTCTTCCTCTTCTTTTCTGGTTGCCTCGCCTTTTGTATGTTTTGAGATGATTGATATGTTGCCTCTGAATATGGTTGTTGGTATTGAGTATTGAGATGTTAGTATGATTCAGAATATGTTGCTTTGATTTCTTTTCCACTTCTTCTCTTTGCCTCGTGTGTTAGCTTGATGCCTTGATACCTTTGATATGCTTGCCTATGATGAAAGTTTTCTGAGGCTTTGGGATTGCTTGTGTATTGCCTCTTCTGTGTTTGGCTGACTTGAAATGCTTGGATGTTTGGTATGTTGATATGCTGAGATATGCTTGTTGATGTTGGTTATACTGTATTATTGGCCCAATGATGAAACCTTTCTGAGGGCGGTCTGTGGGTTTGAATGCTTTTTTGGGTTTATCTGGCTTCAGGCCTTGGCTTGCTGTAACAGGTTGAGCTGATTATGGGCCTTGGCTTGCTGTAACAGGTTGAGCTTGGTTAATGCAGGTTCTTTATGTTTGATAGTTTGTTTAGGCTTTTGGAATGAAACTGAGTTGCAGGTTAGCAGGTTATGGTGTTTTGAACTGGTTTGTTTGCAGCAGGTAAGGCTTATGCTGTTTACAGGTTGAGCTTGAGCAGTTCAGGCAGGTTAAGGCTTGACAAGTTAAGCTTGAACAAGTTTAGGCTTTTGCAGATCTGGGCTTTGGCTTGCTGTTGAAGCAGGTTTTGGGCTTGTGTTTTTTAGGCAGCTCTATATGTTCTTTTTTGAGTTTGTGTTTTTTGGTTATGTTTCAAGGCAGGCTTGGCTTCTGTTACAGTTTTTGTGAGGTTCCCCCCTTTTGTTTATGTTGTATCTGCCTTCTATACTGTGTTGATCACAGTTTTGTTTTATATATTTTCTTGCCTAAAGCCTGAGCCCTGTAAGCCTCCTTCTTCTTTCTCTCTTCTCTCTCCAGTACAAATTAAAGCATTTAATATTGCTTAGGTGTACTATGTTCTGAAAAGGCAACTGCTGGAAAATGATGAAATTTTACATTGCTCGCACTTGTTGCTTTGCCTCTGCATACTTTATCTCTTCTTCCAGGTTTTATGCTTCTTTGTGACAGCATTTTGATAGCCTTTTGTACTTTGATATCTTGATATCTTTTTGGACAGCTTTTTGGTTATCTTTGGCTTTGGGCAGCTCTAGTTGACTTTGGACTTAGTTTTGAAATTGTGACTTGCCTTTTTGGTTGCCCATTTGGATTTTGTTTGGCATTTTATGCAGTATGTTTTGACAAACTTTGGATTTGTGCAAATTATACTTTTGTGCATTTCATATCTTTTTCTTTTGCAAGCATTTTTCACCCCTCTCTGTGAACCGGGAGAAATCTTGTGATTTGCAGAGAGGGCAAACTGATTCCGGCCAGTTGCCTTTAATAATGAATCTTTAAATTACTGTCTGTCTTTTTAATTTTATCTGCTTTGACTTTTCTTTCTTTTCTTTGTTTTGCAGATAAAATCAAATGAGCAGAGGGAGCATTTGGATAGAAGATGAAGACTTAGAAATTTTCTTAGGATAGTTTTATTTCCATTTCAATTATTTGTAATAATATTATTAAATAACTGTAAATAAATTTAACAGTATTTAAATAATATCTGTAACAAACAATTCAAAGTGAATAAACATCCTTTTTATCAGTTAATTCTTCTTTCAACTCAATGTTCATTTAATTATTTTGAATTTCTTAAATTAAAATAACCGGAAGTATCCAATTATTCTGACTTAGAAAAATAATTAATAAACATTGTGGCCTTGTCATTGAATCAATAATAAACCTGGCGCTTCAAATATCCAATGCACAGTTAATCAAACCAATATCCAGATATTTATCTTTTAACTGATCAAATCAAACACTGTAGATTCTCAATTTAAGTACCTCAGCTTTCATCTCATCTCCAATCAAATGCCTTAGCCTTTACTGATTAAACAACAACCTGCAAGTTCTTGATTCAAATGCCTCAGTCCAAAACTCAGAGTAAACTGAATAGAACTGTAGGATTAATTCTTTATGCGCGCACAAAAACCTGATTCTTGTCTTAATTTTCACAGAAGCGCCTGCCTGATTAAAACCTGAGCCAAACTCAAACAAACATTAACATCCTGTCTGAACTGCTTTAAAATCAATGAAAACCCTAATTTTGATAGACTGATAAGAAAAGTCTGTTTGACCGATTCTTAAGCCAATCTGAAAAATCAGGAAACGCCCAAGGCTGTGATTTTTTGTGGAAAAATACGAGGGCAAATTTTGGGGTACAACACCCTCTCTCTCCAATAGAATGTTAATCTTAAGCAGAAAGTGTATATACTTTCAATTTCCCCACTGAGTTATCCATCGTGGAAGAATTTTTTGTTTAGCCTTCCTACCCAACTCATTACCTGGATGGAATTGATCTCCAGTTGAGTTCATTCCTCATTGGATGGTGTCTTGGTTGACTGCTTCACTCCGGTTTCCTGGCTTGAATTTGGTCCCCGATGGAAATGTTATTTTGATCTCTCTAGGTTGTGAGCCCTGGATTAAATGTGCATTTATTTTGCAAGTGAGGACTTTATATCCTCAGCATGAATGTGTTTATATTTCCCCAGGAAGTCAAAAATTCATTTCCCAACAGTGTTATTATGACCCTTTTCATAATGACAAGTGGCGATCTCTTTATTTGAGCAACATGTACTCCCCCAGCAAGTTTGTTAGTGCCATAGAAGATTATTTGTTAACTCCAATGGATGGATGGTCTTTTCAGTATGCCAAAGATAGATCTTTACATCAGTTATTACTATTTTTAAGTGATATCTTGATTAAAGAAGTGTTACCGTTCTCGGTGAAATCTGGAAATTGGTAAAATTTGTTACCCTTTCCAGACGAAATGCCTCGATTAAAGAAGAAGTTGAGAACCGTTCTAGGTGGAATGCCAGAATTGTGAGAAACTTGTTATTGTTCTATGTTATTTTACCTTCAACCCTGAATTGGTAGTTCACCGTCATTTTTTAGTCGATATTTACCTTTTTCTCCTCATTGGACTTTACCCCAATAGAGTTGAGTTGTTCCCAGTCATAAGAACTGATGCCAACGCTTTTGTTACCATTCATAAGTACTGATGTCAATCATTTGTTATCAGTCATAACCACTGATGTCAACCATTTGTTCCCAGTCATAAGTACTTATGTCAATCATTTGTTCACAGTCATAGGCACTGATGTCAATCATTTGTTACCAGTCATAAGCAATAAATTCAACCCTTTGTTTCTAGTCATAAGTACTGATGTCAACCCTTTGTTCCTAGTCATAAGCACTGATGTGAACCCTTTGTTCCAAGTCATAAGTATCAATGTCAATCATTTATTATTAGTCATAAGCACTTATGTCGATAATTTGTTCCCATCCATAACTAATGATGTCAATCATTTGTTACCAGTCATAAGCATTGATGTCAATCATTTGTTATCAGTCATAAGTACTAATGTCAATCATTTGTTACCAGTCATAAGCACTGATGTCAACCCTTTATTCCCAGTCATAAGTACTGATGTCAACCCTTTATTTCCAGTCATAAGTATTGATGTCAATCAGTTGTTCCTAGTCATAAGTACTGATGTCAACACTTTGTTCCCAGTCATAAGTACTGATGTAAATCATTTGTTCCCAGTCATAAACACTAATGTCAATCATTTGTTACCAGTCATAAGCACTGATTTCAATCATTTGTTCCCAGTCATAAGTACTGATGTCAGTAATTTGTTACCAGTCATAAGCATTGATGTCAATCATTTGTTCCCAGTCATAAGTATTGATGTCAACCCTTTGTTCCCAATCATAAGTACTAATGTCAATCATTTTTTCCCAGTCATAAGTACGAATGTCAATCATTTGTTACCAATCATAAGCACTGATGATAATCATTTGTTCCTAGTCATAAGTATTAATGTCAATCATTTGTTACCAATCATAAGAAATGATGTCAATCATTTGTTACCAGTCATAAGCCCTAATGTTAATCATTTATTCTCAGTCATAAGTATTGATGTCAATCATTCATTACCTGACTCAATACTGATGTTTACCAGCATCTTTGAGTCGGTATTAACTTACCGTTTCAACCTCCATCGTTCGGATTGGTATTTTACAATCCCTTGTGAGTCGGCGTTACTCTCTTTTTTCTACCTCCTCTACGAGTAAGTAGTTTACAGTTACCTATCAATTGTCATTATCCATTTCTTTACCCTCATTTATTGAGATCATGTTACCTTGTGTCCTCGTTGAATTTTACCCCAACATAGTTGAGTTTTCTTTTTCCCAACGGAGTTGATTTTTTCTCCAACCGAGTAAGTTTTTTTCCCCAGTCGAGTTGGTAATCCTTTCTTAAAGATTACCTCTTGTTGGCTTTTTGTTTGCATTGTTAAGAATTTCCCCATTAAAATTCTTACTTTGTATTTTGATATTTTAATTGTGATTTTGGTTTTTCCTATTCATAGTCACCCCCACAATCAGGTCATTCCCCAGTGATTTATTTTCCATGTTGAACTATCTTCCTTATGTTGTTCGTATTATTTTTGCTTCCCCGTTGGTGTTATGTGTCACCTGTGTGAATTTTATCTTTTACATTCATATTCTTAAGCATTGCATGGTATCTTAGGACCAAAAATAGGGTTTGTTTTGTATTTAAGTATCTTCAATTATGTCGATACAAATTTTCTAACATCCTTGTCTTTGAATAGAAGACATTTAAATAAGGGAAGCTGTTGTACCCTAATTTTCCCCTAAGATCCTCTCATCATCTCATAACATCAATACATCAAGATCACACATTAGGTTTAGTTCTCTCTTCTACTTCCTCCTATCTTTAAGTTTGCTCTTGAGGGATCACCAGGCACCTTGAATTGTGTATCTTGCACATGTGTATCTTATGTTGTTTAATCCTTGAATAACATCCAAATATATATATATATATATATATATATATATATATATATATATATATATATATATATATATATATATATATATATATATATATATATATATATATATATATATATATATATATATATATATATATATATATATATATATATATATATATATATTATAAAATCAAGCTTCACAAATAAGCTTTTGTTTTGATGAAGACAAACCATGGCTAACAAAGAAGGCAAAGATTTATGATCAAAGCACAAAGCATCTAAGGATAATATCTTCATTCAAAGCTCTCAACAACTTTAAAGGTATAATAATATTATCTACTTTGATCTTAAGATATATATGCTCAAAAATGAAAAAGAAATGT
The DNA here is from genome assembly GCA_948472305.1 of Vicia faba. NCBI lineage: Eukaryota > Viridiplantae > Streptophyta > Magnoliopsida > Fabales > Fabaceae > Vicia > Vicia faba. The sequence goes on from OX451739.1 coordinate 1,603,126,874, forward strand.
TTAAGAATCATTACTCAAGCTTTTCAAAGATGAAATTTCATTTTTATTCTACATGCAATCAATTTACATCTTAGTGCAATCGATTGCACACTTCAAAATTTCAGATCTTTTGCTTCTGTTTCTCAGTGCAATAGATTTACATTGCCTATGCAATCGATTGCATACCTAAATTTTCAAAATGTTTGCTACTGTTTCTCAGTGCAATCGATTTACATTGCAAGTGCAATCGATTGCACTCAGTTACTTTTTGCTACTGACTTTGCATGCAATCGATTACATTGTTAGTGCAATCGATTTCACTCTTAAAGATTTTGAAAAAAATAGCTGTTAAAAACCTTGTGCAATCGATTTACAATAAGGGTGCAATCGATTGCATACTGCACGAATTTGAAAAATAGCAGCTTTTTTCATGCCTGTTCATCATGCCTTTTCATTACATCTTTTCACTCAAACTTGGCATTTGTTCATGATACATTTTCAGAACTTCATGTTGTTTCAAAAGGGTGTTATGAACATATAAATATTCAATTTCAAAATCAGATCTAACACCTCTTCCATAAATTTTTTCTAAATTTTCAAAATACAAACTCAAGCATTCCTTCACTTTCATGCATAAGTTTTCTGCATATTTTCATACATCTTTAAACAGAAAACTTTGAGCAATTATATCTTGAGTCATTGTACAATAATATTATTGGAAGAGAAGATCATACATTGTTAAATCACTCTAAGTGATCAATACTACTCAACTCACTCAAAATCAAATATTGATAGTTACTTACTTATTTTTCAAGGATTGTTGGAAATAAGTTTAAGTGGTTTTAAATTCTTGTCTTTCCAGGATTGTTGGATACAAGTGTGTAGTCACTTTGAGAGGACTGTTCTCATTGTTGACATAGTGAAAATCCAAGAGGATTTTTCTTGGTCCAAGAGGATTGTTCTTGGTGGTTTTATTGGTTAGAGTCTTGTATAGAAGGACTAGGGTGTCTTGTCTAGAGATCTAACAATAAGGAAATCTCTTTCATGTTGAAAGGGGACTGGAGTACTCTTGGACTGTGAGGGGAACCAGGATACATCTCTGTGTTCTTTACTTTTCCGTATTTACCGCTTTCATCACTAGTCATAAACCAGAAAAGAAAGAAACACAATTGTAAATTCATGCACTAAACCAGAAAAATAATATTCATCTCATTAAAATGGTTAAATTTTTAAAGTACCTAATTCACCCCCCTCTTAGGCGCACTCTCATACTTACACACACACACACACACACACACACACACACACACACACACACACACACACACACACACACACACACACACACACACACACACACACACACACACACACACACACACACACACACACACACACACACACACACACATATATATATATATATATATATATATATATATATATATATATATATATATATATATATATATATATATATATATATATATATATATATATATATATATATATATATATATATATATATATATATATATATATATATATATATATATATATATATATATATATATATATATATATATATATATATATATATATATATATATATATATATATATATATATATATATATATATATATATATATGTGTGTGTGTGTGTGTGTGTGTGTGTGTGTGTGTGTGTGTGTGTGTGTGTGTGTGTGTGTGTGTGTGTGTGTGTGTGTGTGTGTGTTTCTTTGGATGTTTATATTGTAGGTGATGACACCATTGCACCCATCTCACCATCTAACCTAGGGTTTAGAGGGACAGTCCTCAGTTAAATGGTTGTTCAATGAAGTCCAAAAGTTTTAGCTTCAAGGTTATGTTGATGACATCATAATTATTTGGTTTAAAGAACTCTCTCAATTCATTTAAGGTCAAGCTTGTCTCAAAGAGAATGGTTGGATCCATCAAGAAGATTCATAGGTTCATGTGTTTATTTCCATGCCTTCTTTAACATGTTTCATTTAGAATTAAGCTTCATCTATGAGTTTTCTTCATGATAACATCATTTCAAAGTCTAAATGGGATCCATCATACTCTATTATGCAAAGAAATTTCAAAATATTCAAGGTTGATTTAACAAGTTTGACATAATTGAACAAGTACTTGATTCACTGATCACATGTGCATAACTCTCTCAATTTTCAACATTTTGAGTTGGTTCTTGTGATACGGTGGGAGAACTGACTTGAGGGTTTTGCGTTTTATCACAAATGTTGCGGTTAGCAAGAGTCGCCACCGACTTTTCTTTTATCCAAAAGGAAAGGTGAAAAAAGCACAGGAAAGACCTTTGAAAGACCTTTGAGATGTTTTCTTGAGTTCGGGGGGTAGATTATGAAAAGGGAAGATATTAGCACCCTTTTCATCCATGGTTTTCCATGGGCTCTTAGTTACTTGCTAGATCACTTGCTTTTGTTTTGAAATTATGCTTTGTGTAGTTTTTTGAAAGTATTTTGTAAAGAGGCCATTGTTTAGGCAATCTTTGTAATGATTCTCATTCGTAAGAATGTATACAAAGATGTTTGTCTTTTTTTGAAAATGTTTTCAATGTTTGTAAAATGTTTGGAAATGTATGTTTGTTTTGAAAATAGCAAGGATAGTTGTTTGGAAATAGAGCAAGTAACTAGAAGTAATCTACCTACTCAAATGTCTTTCTTGTGCCTTTTCTATTCCTTTGACATTGTTGTCTTACCATTGATTTGGTAAGCAACCCTATCTTTGGATGTAAACGGGACGGGCGTGGATCACCGTATAACCATGATTAGCAATGTTGTAAAGTATCTTAGCATTTTTTGAGGGACCAAGATCATTTTGTAAGGCAACTTTGAATAGCGTCATCGAGGGACTATGATATTATATTTGTTTATTTTGCTAAGATACTTCGCATGCGTAATATGGCCATTTTTGTGTAAGGAAACCAAGTGGAGTAACCCTAAGGATGCTTGTGTGCAAGTGTGTTATTTTCATGCTTTGATTTTGTCTTGGATTAGGGTTTTCTATTTGATTTGTTTTTATCTTGCCATACAAACCCTAATTACTAACATGGCATGTAAAGCGGTAAACTGCGTAATGTAAAGATTACTAAGCTATTACAACAATTTATGGGAGGGGGAATATAAATTTGAATGGGGATTTGCAAGAATGTAAATCTAAATAAGCTATTACAACCAAATCGAATTTGTACGAATATTGGAATAAAGAAATACAATATTTAAATATGCAATATTATGTATATGCAAGAAAAGATTTTGTTTTATTTTTTATGTGAAAAAGAATTTTAACCTAATCCTCAAGATATAAGGAAAAGAAATTAATTCTTGAAAAAAAACAAAGATAACCCTAGTTTCTAGTTTAAAAGAAAATAAAGTTCTTATGTATTATTTTTATGCATTTTTTTGTATTAAAAATAATAAATAATATTTTATAAAAAAAAAATTAGTTTTTATATGTTAAAATAAATATTTACAAGTATATATAAATATATAATAGAAAAGATAAGGATATATCTAAGTTTATTTTTTACAAATTTATTTAAGAAAGATAGTTGGTATATATTGAAGATAAAATATATTTTTTATGTGAAAAGTAAAATAAAATAAAATAAAAATGCAATATTATCATATTTGTATTTTTTTATGATTTTATGTATTTAAGAAAATATTTAATAAACAAAAAATGAAAATAAAATAAAATAAACAAAATATGTGAAAATAGTTGGGTCAGGGGTGTTGTAAGGAGACAGGGAGTAATATGTTAGCAAAAACACTAAGGCCCAAAGAATCAAGCCCATCCTGCAAAACAGCAAAAAATGGAAAAGGAAAAATATGGAAAAAACAAAAGGTAGCGCCAAGGTTCGAACCCATGACCTGGGCCTCACCAGCGCGCTACCTTGCCACTGGGGTGGCTATACATCCGTTGATTTATATGAAACAACAAAAACATAACACAAACAAAGTCCTTGCCCTATACTTCATCTTCTTCCTCAAGTTGGCCAGAAGCTCTATAACTTTCTCATCTCTCAATAAAAATGGAAACTGATAACATGAATGTTGTAGCATTTTGTCTCACGATTCTAACCATGTAAATCATGTAAGCTAACAATCAAAGATCAAAACAAATTTTTAAAGCCCTAAATTTAAACCTAATTTTTCCAGGAACTTCAAGTTCAAAATTCTCTCTACTTAGGCCAAATAAATGCAAGTTAATGATATGTACAGCTTCGTAGCAATGATATCTACATTGTTTATTCACGAATTGTGGCCAATGGGTGCTTGTATGAAGAGATAGAAGTTGAGATCCTTACCTCTTTCAGTTGAGATCGTGAATGGAGTTTGAGTGAGATTTAGGAGGGCCTGAAGGTTGCTTTAGCTTGATTGAACTTTCCTGAGTGTGTTCCAACCCTTATCTTGCTTTGAATGTGTCTGAAACTCTCTATCCAAGTCAACCTGCAAGCTTGGAAAACAAAAATGGCAGATGATGGAGAAGGAGTTACAGTGCATGGATGATGGTCTGGATCACTTAGATATCAAGTAGGTAAAGTGTTTGAACGATTGAAACTTGAAACGCACGAGCCAATTTGTGGATTGCTAAGCTTATGCACAAACTGCAAGTTTGGATAGTTTTCTAGTGATATAGAGTGTTTGAATGTTCCAGGCCTTTAGCAATCATGTTTCTAGTTGTAATGTGTTTGTATATTAGTATGGAAAAGGTTTCAAGTCAGCTCCTCAAAAGATTTTTCAATCATAGGCTTTTTGCACTATTTCTTGCTTTTGAAGCAAAGTGAAGGGACAAGTCTTTATATGCTTGTAATGGCTTTCTTAGGGTTGGTATATGCTCTATACAAGTTGCCTTAGGCCTGGAGGATTTGTGTGTGCAGAGAAGACAGGTCCAATGCTCAAGATTTGTAAAGTTGCAAAAGTGAACCTTTTCCAAAATGGCAATGACAACTTTGTGCCGTTTATGGAATTACAACTTGGATAAAGACTCTAGGGCTTGGATTAAAGCTTTGTCAACTGAATAAGAATTAAATTATGGAGTAATAAACAAGTTTGGGACCTGTAAAGCATGGATTAGGTAGCATAGGTTCAAATTTGAATTTTGTTCTTCATGAAATGGCTTGAATTCAAAGTGAGAAATTGCCAACTTCATCTCTTCGATTCTCCTTACTCAAAAATGATCTCAAGGAGCTCTTGGATATTTTGGAAAGCTTGCAATGTTATATATAACTCATATTTGAAATGCATTTCAATACTCCTCTTGGAACTAGGTGAAAAATTGCCATGAAGTTAGGTCAAAAACCTGCCTAAATTAGGGCAAAATTTCACTAAGTTACTTTAGTTCATGGGCATGTATTCACAAAATTATATCTTGAGATCCAAGCATCTTTAGGGTAAAATGTGTGAAGCAAATTTGTATATTTCATGGAGGTCTACAACTTTCATGTTGGGAACTTCCTTTGAAACATCTTGTATCATGGTGGAAAATTGGCCTAAAGTTGAGGGGAAAAAAAGAAATTTTCTATACTTAGAAAAAATTTTAAGTTAAGAAAAACTCAAATTTTAAAATCAATCTTCCATCTTTGATTCCTTGATGAACAAGTTTCACATTTTTACATGTTTTGATGAATTGTGATCCTTGGCACTTGATTTTGACCAAAAAGTCAAAGTTTGACTTTTCAGTGTACAATTGACTTTTGATCAGTTGACTGCAAATTTCATCTGTCCATCCAATGGATTTGCAATGTTTTGAACCATGTAATTAGGTTAAGATGATGCAATTTAATCCTTGGAATCATTCTTTAACTCAATTGGTCATTTGCTAGGTCAAAAATCAGGAATTGCCCTTCCTCAGTCAAAACCCTAATTTTGACCATTTTGCCCTTTTGATGATTTAATCAAATTTCTTGAGGAATTGTAATACAAACTTGATAAATTGATACATATAAGTTTAAAATGTTGATGTGGATAAAAAATTATTGAGTTTGACTATAAATTGGCCATGGTTGACTTTTTCCCCAATACAGCTGATTTTTAGGTCAACTGTCTAATTGACTGATCAAAAATGTGGTTCAAGGCTTGAAACTTGTCATGAGTAATCTTAGGGGTCCATAATGATGTTTGAAAGTCATATGAAGCATTGATAGTCCAAAAATCCTTGTGCAAACTTAAACCCTAATTTTGGGTCATCAGTGCATAATGAGATGTCCTGAGTTGATCAAACCCTAATCCAATCTTGAGTCAAAGAGATCTTGTGAGAAAAGTCTTGATAAATGAGAGGGAAAATTTTGGGGTACAACAGCTACCCCTGTTCAATCTTCTTAGACCTGAAGAGTTAGATTGGCGAGTTTTGCCATTCGTGACTCGAAGGGGAAAGATGATTTGACACTAGAGTGCCCATAAATTTGCACTCGACGATGTATAGTTGAGGGAATGGGCTTAAATATGCCATTTAGAGAAGTGATAGAATATTGTTGGAGATGGGCTTGTGGATGCCATCCAAGAATTTTTATTGAATTGCAAGTTGTAAGCTGAAAGAATGAGTATCAAAATGGCATCCGCGTCTGGAGCGTATCTGAACTGTATCTGAAATTTGATTTTGACTAAGTACCAGAAATGCATCCATGTTTGGAGCGTATCCGTACTGTATTTGGGGTCCGAATTTGAATGAGTATCAGAATGGCATCCGTGTATGGAGCGTATATGAACTGTATCTGAATTTTGAATCTGTATGAGCATTAGAATGGCATCCATGTCTAGAGCGTATTTGCACTGTATCTGAACTCGACATCTGTATGAGTATCAGAATGGCATCCGTGTTTGGAGCGTACCCGTACTGTATCTAAAAGTTGGATCTGAATGAGTATCAGAGTGGCATCCGTGTCTGGAGTGTATCCGAACTGTATCTGAATTCTGAATCTGTATGAGCATAAGAATGGCATCCGTGTCTGAAGCGTATCTGTACTGTATCATGATTGCATATTGTTAATGGTAGTTGTCAATCTTATCCTGAAAAGGGTAAAATGTTAGTTGAAACACAAAGTTATGTTGCATGAAATGTATGATGCAATGTATTTGTTTTATCAATGTTTATGATATATGGATGTAATGTATGCGCATGTAAGCTGATTTGTTGTATTGCTGTGTGATTGAGGAAAATAAATCCTTGAATGCTGTTGAGGCTATGTTGAATTTTCATGTCTTGAAGTTGAAGCACTGACGAACTCTTGCTGAGAGAAGTGAATTCAATGCCATGTACTGCTTGTAGGATCTGTTTGGGGAATCCTGAGAAATTTGATGATTTCTTACTGGGGATTAATAGTTGAAATTTTGTTATGCTGGGGATTTCTTATGGAATAGCCTAGAGACGTTTTCCTGTCCTTTCAACCTATTAGTAATTGTCTTACTCATTTTGTTTATTTGTAAACAGTAATTATGTTCAAATGCATATGTTGATTAATGAATCATTGGACGTTTTTGCAAATAAAACACAAGTGTAAAGAAAAGACAAATGGTTTTTGCACTTTCAAAGAGATATCTTTGTATTGATTTTGAATAAGTATTTCGTACAAAAGAGACAAACATTCTAGTAAGAGAATGGTGCCATAAAAACAAGACAAATTCATACAAAGGAAGATAGCTATGTGTAATAATCCTATGGGGTTCCCATTCTACTATAGCCTTAATATCTCTGAATATCTTGTCTATTTGTTGCTTCGTCCGAAGATGATTGAATTGATCAGAAACTACGAGTTTGTCAGTGGAAGTCAAATGTTATCCGTTAAGTGATCCACCGAGACATAGTCATACGCTTTAATTCCCTAACTTTTTCCTGGACCGCCCTTTCGGGTTTTCAGCCCACCGGGAAACCCTTTTTTTCCCAAGTCTCCCTTTCGGGTTTTCAACTTGCCGGGTGTACATATTTTTTTATTATTTTATCCCTAATTTTTGCCCGAACCCTTTTGGTTCGCCGGGATGCCCTTGTTTTTTCCTAGGTGTGTCAACCATTCGCAGGGTGTGGTAGGTCTTCACCGTCCATGGTGGTCAATATCATTGCCCCACCAGAGAATATGTTCTTGACTACAAATGGTCCTTCATAGGTAGGAGTCCATTTGCCCCTGGGATCACTTTGTGGAAAGATGATACGTTTGATCGCTAGATCCCCAACTTGATATACTTGGCGTCTGACTTTCTTGTTGAAGGCCTTGATCATCCGTTTTTGATACATTTGACCATGGCAAATAGCAGTAAGTCTCTTTTCATCAACTAAGTTCAATTGATCAAGTCGAGTCTAGATCCAATCGTCTTCACTCAAACCTGCGTCCCTCATAATCCTTAAGGAGGGGATTTGAACCTCAATAGGCAAGACAGCCTCCATGCCATATACCAAAGAATAGGGTGTTTCCCCAGTTGACGTGCGAGCCGTGGTACGGTATCTGTGGAGAGCGAATGGTAGCATCTCATGCCAGTATTTGTATGTGACTGTCATCTTTTGTATGATCTTTTTAATGTTCTTATTTGCAGCTTCGACAGCATCATTCATCTTTGGCCGGTAGGGGGAAGAATTGTGATGCTGAATCTTGAATTGCTCGCACAAGGCAGTGATCATAGTGTTGTTGAGATTTGTACCATTGTCAGTGATGATCCTTTCTGGGATACCGTACCGGCAAATAAGGTTTTGCTTGATAAAGCGGGCAACAACATTGTTAGTAACGGAAGCGAAGGAAGTTGCTTCAACCCATTTGGTAAAATAGTCAATGGCCACTAGGATGAAGTGGTGTCCATTGGAGGTTGTCGGCTTGATCTCTCCAATCATATCAATTCCGCACATAGCGAAGGGCCAAGGATCCGTCAAGACATTCAGAGGAACCGGAGGTACATGCACCTTGTCAGCATAAATTTGACACTTATGACAGGTCCGAGAGTGTTGATAGCAATCTGCTTCCATGATAGACCAATAATAGCATGCCCGTAGGATTTTCTTCTCCATCGTATGCCCACTGGAGTGAGTGCCAAAAGTACCTTCATGTAATTCATCCATGATCTTTTCCTCCTCAACCTTATCCACACATCGAAGCAAAATGGAGTCATAATTGCGTTTGTACATGATGCCATTACTCAGGAAGAACTTAGCAGAGAATCTCCTTAAGAACTTTTTATCATTGATCGAAGCTCCTTCTGGATATTCTTAAGCCTCGAGATACCTCTTGACTTCATGAAACCAAGGCTGGTCCACTACCTCTTCAGGATTAATCTCGTGACAGTGTGTTGGTTCATCCATTCGTTTGATGGTGATCTGGGGAGCATCGTTATCCCAATTAAGTTTAAACATAGATGACATTGTGGCTAGAGCGCCTGCTAGCTGATTTTCTTCTCGCGGGAAATGCTCGAAGGTAATCTTCTCAAGATGTGGTAACAATGTCAAAACATGTTCTTTGTAAGGGATAAGGTTTGGGTGCTTAGTGTCCCATTCCCCTTTGATCTGACTGATGACCAAAGCTGAATCTCCGAATACATCTAAAGATTTGATTCCCAAGTCTATGGCAGCTTTGAGACCAAAGATGCATGCTTCGTACTCTGCCATGTTGTTTGTACAATTGAAGCAAAGTCTAGCAGTAAAGGGAGTATGACACTCTTCTGGAGATATGAGTACAACGCCGATACCATTACCAAGTGCATTGGATGCCCCATCAAAGAACATGGTCCATCGGGATCCTTGTTCAGGTCTGTCATATGGCCTGATCTCTTCACAGTTGTCTAATGTCATGATGTCTTCATCCGGGAATTCAAACTTCATGGACTGATAATCTTCTACAGTTTGATGAGCAAGATGATCAGCTAGCACACTGCCCTTTATAGCTTTTTGAGTAGTATACTGTATGTCATATTCTATTAGGATCATCTGCCATCTAGCTATCCTCCCAGATAGAGCAGGCTTTTCAAAGATGTACTTTATCGGATCCATCTTAGATATCAACAAGGTAGGATGAGTTAGCATATACTATCTCAGCTGGCGAGCAGCCCATGCCAGAGCGCAACAAGTTTTCTCGAGCAGTGAATATCTGGTTTCACAGTCGGTAAACTTTTTGCTCAGGTAATAAATAGCGTGCTCTTTTTGGCCAGACTCGTCATGCTTCCCCAATACACACCCCATTGAGTTTTCTAAAACAGTCAGATACATGATCAGTGGTCTTCCCTCGGCTGGTGGCATCAAAACAGGAGGCTCTTGTAAGTACTCTTTGATCTTGCCGAAAGCAGTTTGGCATTCATCATTCCATCTGACTACTTGATCTTTCTTCAATAGTTTGAAGATTGGATCACAAGTAGCTGTTAGTTGAGAAATGAATCTGGCAATATAGTTCAGGCGTCCCAAGAATCCTCTGACTTCCTTCTCAAGACGAGGAGCAGGCATTTCTTGTATTTCTTTAACCTTGGCAGGATCAACTTCAATACCCTTGTTACTGACGACAAAACCTAAGAGTTTACCGGACCGTACTTTGAATATGCACTTGTTTGGGTTCAACCTTAGTTTATACTTCTTCAACCTCTCAAACAACTTTTACAAGTGATCAAGGTGCTCTTCTTCTGTTTGTGATCGGGCTATCATATCGTCTATGTAAACCTCTATTTCATGATGTATCATGTCATGAAACAAAGCTACCATGGCGCGCTGATAGGTTACCCCAGCATTCTTCAGTCCAAATGGCATCACTTTGTAGCTGAATGTTCCCCACTGTGTAACAAATGTAGTTTTCTCCATGTCCTCAGGTGCCATTTTGATTTGGTTGTAACCTGAGAATCCGTCCATGAAGGAAAACACTTTGTGTTGGGCCGTATTGTCAACCAGGATATCAATGTGGGGGAGTGGAAACTCATCTTTAGGGCTGGCCCTATTCAGATCTCTATAGTCCATGCACATTCGTACTTTGCCGTCCTTTTTAGGCACGGGAACAATGTTGGCAACCCATTGGGGATAGGAAGTGACAGCCAAGAATCCAGCATTGAATTGTTTCATGACTTCCGCTTTGATCTTCTCTGACATGTCAGGTCTCATGCGGCGGACTTTTTGTTTTACTGGTGGACAGTCTTCTCTTTTTGGCAGACGATGTACCACGATGTCTGTATCAAGTCCCGGCATGTCTTCATATGACCAGGAAAAGATCTCAACATAATCATGCAACAGCGAATCAGACGCTCCTTGACACTTGGCTCCAGATTGGCACCCACCTTGACCTCTTTTCTATCCTCCTTGGTACCCAAGTTGATTGTATCCACCGGTTCCTCATGAGGTTGAATAGCTCTTTCCTCTTGTTATAGTAGTCTGGCTAGTTCCCCTGGTACTTCACAATCTTCCTCACCTTTGTTTTTGGCTTGGTAGATTAGATCCTCAGAGTCACAAAAAGCCATAGCAGTATCGTTACCCATGGGATCTGGAATGGAGGGGTACCTGCATTTGTGAGTGTGGGTGTGTGTAAGGGTATAGCCATATTAAAAAAATAAAATGTAAAAGAAAAACAATGATCATAAAAAGTTTATATGTGAAAAACATCCATGATTCATTGAATGTCATATGAAGATGAAATAAAAACTCTTACAAATGGACCATTATGCCTCGGGAAAGACACAAGGTTTTAAATGTGCGGATTATTTGTGAATATTACAAGTCCAACAGAAATGTAAAAGATAAATTACTGGGGGATAAAAGTTATTGGGACAAAGTCTCTGGCTTCCCAATTGCGAAGTCATCCGTTGACAGTAGGAAAGATCCAATCCTCCAAGCTGAAATCCTCTTCACCATCTTCTACCGTACTGACCTCTCGGTTGCTAATCTTCAAGGGTGGCCCTCCAGCACGGGCACGACGCACATCCTTCTGAGCACTTGAAGTAAACCCTAGGCCAAACTTGTCAGATTTATACGGAATATCCGGAAGTTGCCCCCAGATGGTGCATCATCCCTCCTCTATTACTGCTTTGGCGTCTTTTAGAAATGACATCCGGAGCAGAGGTCTTGTAATCTTAGGGATCTGGGACACTGTCTTGGTTACTGCTACCTCTTGAGAGACTTCTTCGAAATGTTGAAAAGGAGTTTCAATGAACTCGCCGTCCAATTCCACATACCGGAAAGAATTGAGGTGGTTAATCTTATACTCTTCCTCTCCATGGACAGTGATAATCTTTCCCTGGACCAGATATTTTAGCATCTGGTGTAGTGTAGAGGTGACAGCACCGGCGTTATGGATCCACGGTCGTCCTAGCAGACAGGAGTAAGAGGGGCGAATGTCCATTACATAGAAGGTTGAGTTGAAAGTTTGAGTCCCAACCTTTATGGGGATGTCCACCTCCCCGTGAACCATCCTCTTTGAGCCATCAAATGCTCTTACGACTATGTTACTAGGTTTCAACGTTAGTCCTTCGTAGTCTAGTCTGTCGAGAGCTTTCTTCGGTAAAACATTCAAAGACGAGTCGGTATCCACCAAGACATGGGCCAGAGTAGTTCCTCTACATTCTACAGAGGCATGCAATGCCTCATTGTTCTTTCTTTCCCTTGGTGTCAGATCAGCATCCGAGAACCTAGGCCGTTATCCGCCGTCAAACTGGCCACACAATCTTGAAATTGGTCAGCAGACGTCTCTTGAGGCACATGGTCTGTCTTCAGAAACTTCACCAGAGCTTTCGCGTGTGCCTATGAGCACAGTAATAATGCCAGCATGGAGATTTTGGAGGGAGTTTTCCCCAACTGTTCAACCACATCGTAGTCGCTCTTCTTTATTATTCTCAGGATCTCCTCCATTTCCTTCTTGGAGGTTTCAGGGATAGTCAGTGGTTGAGCCTTCGTCCGGACAGGCTCTTCTTGAATACTTTTCCCTCGAGTTTCAGCAGTAGGAGTGTTGGTAGGGATAACAGCAGGGGTTATGTCGTCTTTGTTAATAGGAGCACTTGCAGATATGATTATTGGTACGGAGGTAACCTTTGGAACAGCCACGGGTCCAAAAACTACCTTTGGAGGGGCAATTTCTGGAGAGAAGATTCTACCGCTACGGGTAATCTTACTGGTTCCGGCAATATTGATAATGTCGGAGTCTTCTTCTTCGGAGCTCATCTCTTCGGCGGCCAGCCCATCTTGTTTGATACCATGGTAGTAGATGTCTCCACCGTAATTCCACGGCACTGTTTTGTCTGATTCATACGGGACCAACCCGGGCATTGTGATTATAAGAGGAGGAGTTTTTGGAACCGATGTAATTCTAACGGGTCTTTTAGGGACCCTGGAAGAATTGTTGGAGATGGTTATGATTGAAACGTCTTCAACAGGAATAGGTGAAACAGGAGCACTTTCAAACATAATCTCTTGGTTGTCTATCAAGCATTGAATGCCTGTCTTCAACAAAGGGGAAACAGTTGGTGAGGATAAGCAAAGATGGCAGTCTTCATTACAACCCGGGAATACACCAGCTTTCAACAAGTTTATCTTAATGATTGGGAGTGGAGTCAAGAGTTCATCAACTGTGGTAGCAAACAAATCTTCTTCGATAGCATTGGTGTTGTGACCATGCCTAGGCATAGGAGCAGAAATGACGTTTGGCTTCTCGGGTGCATCAAACTCAATCTCTTTTGCATCTATAAGGTCTTGAATTTTGTTTTTCAAGGCCCAACAGTTGTTAGTGTCGTGACCCAGACTTTCAGAATGATATGCGCATCTGGAATTTGGGTGATAATGAGGGGATGCTGTGTTGGGTTTTTTTGGAGCTTCCTTCAGAGTTGTCAAATTGGATTTCAGAAGATGTGGGAAAACCTGGGCTAGAGTCATATTAATTCTGGTGAATTGTCGGACTGGCCTTTCCACCCTAGGTTGGTTACTTCTTGGTTGATCAGATGTAAGCTTTGGGATCATAACAACCGCTACCATTGGTCGGCGTTCAGCTCTCCCCTGATTCCTTTATGGATATATAGCAGATACCTCCTTCTTCCCAATGAAGGGCTTCCTCACAGCTGTAGAGGCAGATGAATCCTTCTGAATCTTTCCACTTTTTATGCTAGCTTTCACCCTCTCTTCGGTTAGTATTAACTCAGTAAATCCTGCTAATGAGCTCTCAATCAGATGGTTGAAGAAAGGGCCCGATAGAGTTCCTAAGAACATATCCACCAACTCCCTTTCAGACAGAGGGGGTTGAACTCTCCCAGCTAGATCTCTCCACTTCTACGCGTAATCCTTGAAACCTTTATTTGAAGCCATAGCCATACTCTGAAGTTGACTACGGGTAGGCGCCAAATCAACATTATATTGGTATTGATTATAGAAAGTTGAGGCAAGATCTTCCCAGCTGTGGACGTCGGCCCTTTCTAATTGGTAAAACCAATCAAGTTGTGTTCCAGATAGGCTATCTTGGAAAAAATGCACCCACAGGTCTTTATCAGCGGAGTGCGGCTGGATCTTTCTCACATATGATCGGAGGTGCATCTTAAGACATGACACCCCATCATATTTTGCAAACAACGGCACTTTGAACTTCGGTGGGATCATAATTCCCGACACTAATCCCAATTCTTCAAAGTCTAGACCTGGCACATTTTGTATTTCCATAGCGCTCAAACGCTCTTCAAGATATCTGTACTTATCATCTGCTGGAGGATACTGTTCCTCTCAGTAGTCTTCCTCTTCTTCCTCCTCTTCAGATTCTGACAGAACCGCTGTTTCTTTTCCTTTCCCTTCTCCTTCCCCGGAAGTGGTTGCAAAATTCAAGGTTCTTCTAGTCTTTCCCTGAAACCTTCTCCCCATGTTTAAACCCCCAGCGACTTTCTTTGTTTTCTTCTTTCTTTCTTCAGCTAACAGAGTCTTCAACTCTTCTTGCACCTTGGCTAGGGTCATGAGTAACTGTTGAAATTGCGTGTTTTGAACTTGAAGATCTTTGACTGTCTATTCGAGATCCATCTTACTGAAATAAACAGTAGAGAGATGAGGAAGCTCGTTGCAAAAGACTTGTTTATGTTATGATGAATGATATATGCATATGTAATGTTTTCAAGGATTTTTAAAGATTCAAGGTCGTTTTGGACAAAAAGAAACACATGTTATATTAATAAGATAGAGTTTTGAGTACATCAATGCCCCTTGGGAAAAATAATACAACACTTTAAGATAAAAAAGTAGTGCGCAACCTCTTTGGTGCAATGTAGACATTTAGAGTCTGCTCCTCATGAAGTAGCCTAGTGAGTTCCAAAACCTTCTTCTCGCTTGCGTAGAATTGGGCTTCGAAAGTATCTCGCTCTCCTTTGAGCTGTATTTAATCCCTTTGTAGGTCTTCCAGAGATGTGGGCATGTCAGGATGTAGGATAGTGTATGGAACTTCTCCTTCCTTAACAGGCTCAATGATCACCGGGAGAATGGAAGGATAAGGCATCATAAGACTTTGAGCGCGGGTTCGTACCCACTTGAGGTAAGGCTCAAGAGGGATGGAATTCTTGTGTCCCAAAGTCTTGATATCCACCTTGTTTAGCATCCTCCAAGCTCGGATGAATCTCTGGCAAAGACCTTGATCGTCGTTGTCGTAGTCGAATACCAAGCCTTGAATCAGCATCTCCTGCGGGCCATCCCTTCGGGCATAACCAAACTATCTTAGAGCTAAATATGGGTTGTAAGTGATGCCTCCCCTAATTCCAAGTAGAGGGACATTAGGGAATTCCCCACAACGGTCAACAATGAAAACATTCTCTTTGGATCGAGAGCACCAATGAATATTTGAATGTTTGAGCGTCATTAACCTTTGTGACCACCTTAATCCTTGCTCATTCTTTAAGACTGATTGGGGAAGATGAGAAATAAACCATCTTTCCAGGAGAGGAGTGCAACACATAAGGACACCTCTTTTCCTCATTGTGCGAGTGTGAAAAGAGTGTAGGATATCCCCTAGCAATATAGGCACCGGATTGTGTGACATGAAGATTTTGACGGCACTCACATCTATGATTTGGTCAGGATTGGGGAACAAGACCATCCCATAGATGAGGAGAGCCACAATTTCCTCAAAAGCTTGTAGGTCCAAGGAATTCCAAAAACTTTGGGCTTTCTCAAACAGAAACTTTGCTAAGAAGCCTTTGACACCACTTCTAGTTTCCCAATGAGTTATGACATCAGATGAGTGCAAGTGCAGATCTTGAGCAATCTCTTCTGGCTTTGGGTCTCTTTCCGTACCGTTGAAAGGTAGTTGATTTAGAATGGGAATCCTCAAGAGTTGAGAGAATTCTTCCAAAGTAGGCACTAACTGATAGTCGGGAAATATAAAGCAATGGTGTAAAGGATCAAAGAACTGGAAGAGCACCTTCATCATATCCTCATCTGTGTTGGAAGTGGCCAAGTTGAGTAGACGGCCATGTCTCTCGGTGAATGGAGAGTTCTCAGGGATCCTTGAAGCTAGCTCCTTAAGTTGTTCAGGAATTCTTACAAGGTTGACTTGGATAGTTTTCCTGCGAAGTGAATCCATATCCTACAAAACAAGAACAAAGATGAATCCCCAAAATCCTTGAAATGGTTAGTGAATGCATATGATGTTCATGATGTCCATGATGTTATGCACAAGTATGTATATACAAGCAAAACAAACAAGTTCTTAGTTTAGGCTCACATGGGGTTTTATAGGTAAGTACCCTCTTGAAGTTTAGTTGGCTTAAACTTGTCCTAATAATAGTAAACGGGTTCTAAGGAGCTCAATATCACCAGATTGTTTCATTGGTCATTGTTTCAGCTCAAGCCTCTTTAACGGCGACCGAAATATCCCAAGAAACCAACCCTCAATGAGTGTAGTATCGAGTATCTACCAACTTCGGACTGCACCAAAGCCGGTCATCTCACTATATCCTAAAGGCCAAGTTGGTCAAGTAAAGGGTTCTAGAAGTTCATTAGTGCTTCATGACATCACTCAGCGGCCCCGTATTCTCTTTGATTGACTCAAAGGCTACCGGTACCCACAAATATGTCACACTAACATAGATATTGCTTAGACCATGTCAGTATACCCCGCACAGTTTCCACAACGTATTGCTATTTACCTATAATGTATCCCAAATCCAGGTAGAGGATTTCAAACCCAAACAAAGAACCATAATGTAAAGCAAACAAGTCAAACAATGTAAGCAAATAAAATGTGATCTAGCCCTAAGTTAACCCCACTTTTTTTATAAAATTCCCCAGCAGAGTCGCCAGTTCTGTGATACGGTGGGAGAACTGACTTGAGGGTTTTGCGTTTTATCGCAAATGTTGCGGTTAGCAAGAGTCACCACCGACTTTTCTTTTATCCAAAAGGAAAGGTGAAAAAAGCACAGGAAAGACCTTTGAGATGTTTTCTTGAGTTCGGGGGGTAGATTATGAAAAGGGAAGGTATTCGCACCGTTTTCATCCATGGTTTTCCATGGGCTCTTAGTTACTTGCTAGATCACTTGCTTTTGTTTTGAAATTGTGATTTGTGTGGTTTTTTGAAAGTATTTTGTAAAGAGGTCATTGTTTAGGCAATCTTTTTAATGATTCTCGTTCGTAAGAATGTATACAAAGATGTTTGTCTTTTTTTGAAAATGTTTTCAATGTTTGTAAAATGTTTGGAAATGTGTGTTTGTTTTGAAAATAGCAAGGATAGTTGTTTGAAAATAGAGCAAGTAACTAGAAGTAATCTACCTACTCAAATGTCTTTCTTGTGCCTTTTCTATTCCTTTGACATTGTTGTCTTACCATTGATTTGGTAAGCAACCCTATCTTTGGATGTAAACGAGACGGGCGTGGATCACCGTATAATCATGATTAGCAATGTTGCAAATTATCTTAGCATTTTTTGAGGGACCAAGATCATTTTGTAAGGAAACTTTGAATAGCGTCATCGAGGGACTATGATATTATATTTGTTTGTTTTGCCAAGATACTTCGCATGCGTAATATGGCCATTTTTGTGTAAGGAAACCAAGTGGAGTAACCCTAAGGATGCTTGTGTGCAAGTGTGTTATTTTCATGCTTTGATTTTGTCTTGGATTATGGTTTTCTATTTGATTTGTTTTTATCTTGCCATACAAACCCTAATTACTAACATGGCATGTAAAGCGGTAAACTGCGTAATGTAAAGATTACTAAGCTATTACAACAATTTATGGGAGGGGGGAAAACAATTTTGAAAGGGGATTTGCAAGAATGTAAATCTAAATAAGCTATTACAACAAAATCGAATTTGTACGAATATTGGAATAAAGAAATATAATATTTAAATATGCAATATTATGTATATGCAAGAAAAGATTTTGTTTTATTTTTTATGTGAAAAGGAATTTTAACCTAATCCTAAAGATATAAGGAAAAGAAATTAATTCTTGAAAAAAAACAAAGTTAACCCTAATTTCTAGTTTAAAAGAAAATAAAGTTCTTATGTATTATTTTTATGTATTTTTTTGTATTAAAAATAATAAATAATATTTTATAAAAAAAATATTTAGTTTTTATATGTTAAAATAAATATTTACAAGTATATATAAATATATAATAGAAAAGATAAGGATATATCTAAGTTTATTTTTTACAAATTTATTTAAGAAAGATAGTTGGTATATATTGAAGATAAAATATATTTTTTATGTGAAAAGTAAAATAAAATAAAATAAAAATGCAATATTATCATATTTATATTTTTTATGATTTTATGTATTTAAGAAAATATTTAATAAACAAAAAATGAAAATAAAATAAAATAAACAAAATATGTGAAAATAGTTGGGCCAGGGGTGCTGTAAGGATACATTGAGTAATATGTTAGCAAAAACACTAAGGCCCAAAGAATCAAGCCCATCCTGCAAAACAGCAAAAAATGGAAAAGGAAAATATGGAAAAAACAAAAGGTAGCACCAAGGCTCGAACCCATGACCTGGGCCTCACCAGCGTGCTACCTTGCCACTAGGGTGGCTATACATCCGTTGATTTATATGAAACAACAAAAACATAACACAAACAAAGTCCTTGCCCTGTACTTCATCTTCTTCCTCAAGTTGGTCAGAAGCTCTGTAACTTTCTCATCTCTTAATAAAAATGGAAACTGATAACATGAATGTTGTAGCATTTTGTCTCACGATTCTAACCATGTAAATCATGTAAGCTAACAATCAAAGATCAAAACGAATTTTAAAAGCCCAAAATTATACCTAATTTTTCCAGGAACTTCAAGTTCAAAATGCTCTCTACTCAGGCCAAATAAATGCAAGTTAATGATATGTACAGCTTCGTAGCAATGATATCTACATTGTTTATTCATGAATCGTGGCCAATGGGTGCCTGTATGAAGAGATAGAAGTTGAGATCCTTACCTCTTTCAGCTGAGATTGTGAATGGAGTTTGAGTGAGATTTAGGAGGGCCTGAAGGTTGCTTTAGCTTGCTTGAACTTCCCTGAGTGTGTTCCAACCCTTATCTTGCTTTGAAAGTTTCTGAAACTCTCTATCCAAGTCAACCTGCAAGCTTGGAAAACAAAAATGGCAGATGATGGAGAAGGAGTTACAGTGCATGGATGATGGTCTGGATCACTTAGATATCAAGTAGGTAAAGTGTTTGAATGATTGAAACTTGAAACGCACGAGCCAATTTGTGGATTGCTAAGCTTGTGCATAAACTGCAAGTTTGGACAGTTTTCTGGTGATATGGAGTGTTTGAATGTTTCAAGCCTTTAGCAATCGTGTTCCTAGTTGTAATGTGTTTGTATATTAGTATGGAAAAGGTTTCAAGTCAGCTCCTCAACAGATATTTCAATCCTAGGCTTTTTGCACACTTTCTTGCTTTTGAAGCAAAGTGAAGGGACAAGTCTTTGCATGCTTGTATTGGCTTGCTTAGGGTTGGTATATGCTCTATACAAGTTGCCTTAGGCCTGGAGGATTTGTGTGTGCAGAGAAGACAGGTCCAATGCTCAATATTTGTAAAGTTGCAAAAGTGAACCTTTTCCAAAATGGCAATGGCAACTTTGTGCCATTTATGGAATTACAACTTGGATAAAGACTCTAGGGCTTGGATTAAAGCTTTTTCAACTGAATAAGCATTAAATTATGGAGTAAGAAACAAGTTTGGGACCTGTAAAGCATGGATTAGGCAGCATAGGTTCAAATTTGAATTTTGTGCTTCATGAAATGGCTTGAATTCAAAGTGAAAAATTGCCAACTTCATCTCTTCTATTCTCCTCACTCAAAAATGATCTCAAGGAGTTCTTGGACATTTTGGAAATCTTGAAATGTGCTTTATAACTCATATTTGAAATGCATTTCAAGACTCCTCTTGTAACTAGGTGAAAAATTGCCATGAAGTTGGGTCAAAAACCTGCCTAAATTAGGGAAAATTTTCACTAAGTTACTTTAGTTCATGGGCATGTATTCACAAAATTATATATTGAGATCCAAGCATCTTTATGGAAAAATGTGTGAATAAAATTTGTAGTTTCATGGAGGTCTACAACTTTCATGTTGGGAACTTCCTTTGAAACATCTTGTATCATGGTAGAAAATTGGCCTAAAGTTGAGAGGAAAAAGAAATTTTCTATACTTAGAAAATTTTCTAAGTTAAGAAAAACTCAAATTTTAAAATCAAATCTTCCATATTTGATTCCTTGATGAACAAGTTTCACATTTTGACATGTTTTGATGAATGTGATCCTTGGCACTTGATTTTGACCAAAAAGTCAAAGCTTGACTTTTCAGTGTACTTTTGATCAGTTGACTGCAAATTTCATCTGTCCATCGAATGGATTTGTAATGTTTTGAACCATGTAATTAGGTCAATATGATGCAATTGAATCCTTGGAATCATGCTTTAACTCAATTGGTCATTTGCTAGGTCAAAAATCAGGAATTGCCCTTCCTCAGTCAAAACCCTAATTTTTACTATTTTTCCCCTTTGATGATTTAATCAAATTTCTTGAGGAATTGTAATCCAAACTTGATAAAATGATACATATAAGTTTAAAATGTTGATGTGGATCAAAAATTATGGAGTTTGACTGCTAATTAGCTATGGTTGACTTTTTCCCCAATACAGCTAATTTTTAGGCCAACTGTCCAATTGACTGATCAAAAATGTGGTTCAAGGCTTGAAACTTGTCATGAGTAATCTTAGGGGTCCATAATGATGTTTGAAAGTCATATTAAGCATTGATAGTCCAAAAATACTTGTGAAAACTTAAACCCTAATTTTGGGTCATCAGTGCATGATGAGATGTCCTGAGCTGATCAAACCCTAATCTAGTCTTGAGTCAAAGAGATATTGTGAGAAAAGTCTTGATAAATGAGAGGGAAAATTTTGGGGTACAACATTTCTTTTTGATACGGATTCTTATCATCATCTACAACAACTTCTTTTTACATGTCAAGATCCATTTGTGCTTTGAAAGTCATCAAAAGTTGAAAGGGGTTACAAGTCATTTTGGTACTCTTTGAGTGAGGTTGGGTTGACTTTTAAAGACCATATTTTGCTCAATATTTGAGATTTTAGGTTTATTCCAAAGCCATAATTCTCTTTGGAGAGTCCTTAATTACTTCTCTTCAAGGATCTAAGTCTAATTTTGAATGGAAGACCATTTAAGTTTGAAGAAGATTACAAGTCCTTTGGAAAAACTATGGGATTCTCTTGTGTGACTTCAAAGGATCATAACTTGGTCATCTTTTATCTCCTTGAACTCATTATTTTTTCACAATAAACATGAGGATGTCTACTATAATTTTGTTTCAATGTGCAAGGCTTGAAAATATATGGAAAGTCTTTAAAGAATTGAAAAGATTATAGGTCATTTGTGGATTTCTTCAAATTTGTTCATCATCTTCCAAAGGCCATAACTCTTTCAATTTTTATGATTTTTGGATTATCTCAATTTCACAATTGAAATTTGAAGAGTCTACTTCATTTCCTCTTCAAGGATCAAGATAAAATTTTGAGTGGAAAGGCTTGTAAGTTTGCAAGACATTATATGTCATTTTGAAGCTCAACACTTAGAAATATTTCTAAGTACAAATATTTGTGTGTTTTTCTTGATTTCAAAGTTGAATAACTTTCTGCTCAAACATCCAAATGAAAACTTTTACAACACATTGTCAAGATTGATCATTAGCTTTCCAAAGAATCCAAGATTGCACAATAAAGGTCCCTGAGTTGCTTGCACCATGGTTGCAAAGTTGGTACCTTGAAACTGAAACTTTCTCACTAAGTCCGATTGCATTTTCCATAATATGCTCTCTAATCACCAAATTTGTGCGTGTTTTTGATTTAAACATGATTAATAAACTTTATCATACTAGTTTAAGCTTCAAAATGCAAGAATTGGATGAGTTTTAGGTGGATTAGAATCACACTTTTCTCACTTTTTGTCTCCATGTGATTTCCCACCAAACCTCACTATTTCTTCCAATTCTCATCACCATTCACTCTCCTATAAATAGAAGACCACTCTCCATTCATTTTCCAAGCTTTAGACAACCACAATCACTCTGCCAAAGTCTCACTCGAAGCTTGAAATTTGAAAATCCATTTCATAATTTCAAGCCTTCCCACCTCAAATTCTTTTCTAATTCATCATTCTCTACTCTTATACAAACTCTCCATCGCCTAAAATAAGCAATTTGAGCCATAAATCAAGCCACAAAAGTTCAGTTTCATAGCCATTTTATTGAGCTTCGTTCAGGTAGAATTCTTTACTAAATCGATCCAAACAAGTTACTAATCCATAGTCCTTCTTCTTCTGATTCTCATACTTCTTTTAGTTCTCGTTTTCATTAAGAATTGAGGATTTAATTTCCAAACTCGTTTTCATATTTTACTCTGGTTTTTTCCAAATCGACTTAGCTGTGATTTATATAAATTTGGTGTGATGATATGGTTGAGATCGTATTGATTAGACGCGTCTGAGGATACCACTATGAGCTCCTGACTTCTCCGTTTGGGGAATCTCATAAGATCTCAATTTGCAGGCATCTGGAGGTTGAAGATGACCTACGTATCGTTCTTTAACCAATGAAAGTATGACAATTCTTTTATATTGATTGGCTTGGTTTAAACTTATTCTGTGTGTTTTTTAATAGAGTCCATATCAAGCACAGTGCGCCAGGTACCTTGGATATGTTTACTAACGCATTTTGATTTTGATCAGATGGCCCATATTTTTTTCTTTTTATTTTATAAAATCTTATTTTCTTAATGATTCAGTGTGTTATTAAATGAAGACCATATCATGCACAGTGCGTCAGATCCCTTGGATCTGCTTACTAATGCGTTTTGACACTGATCTAGTGGTCCATATTTTTTTGGTTTATTATTTTATTTTCTGGTTTTTAGTTTAATTATTTTAAACTTTTAAAATTCATAAAAAAATTCATTTCTGATTCAAAAACTATGAAAAAATTACCAAAAATACTTTTGAATATTCTCTTTCTGATTCTTATTTTGTTCATAATTTTATTTCATGATTTGATATTTTTATAATTTTGCTCTTTATTTGATTTGTTTATATTGTTTAAAATTACTTTAGTCTTTTAAAATTCTGAAAAACAATATGGAAGGATCTAATGGCCTTTTGACAGATATTTGTGACCTGATTTTATTTTTATTTTTTATTTTACTATTTTTTTTACAAATTTTGGTTTATTTTTGCTCAATTATTTATATTTCAAAAATAGTTTCTGACTTTTAAAAAATCTAAAAAAATTTGTCAACACTTGTTGACTCGTGTTTGACCTCTAATATTTTTTGGTATTTTTATTTGATATTTTAATACACTTTTTGTATTTTACCAATTATTTATTTTTTATTAATCATTTAAATATTGTTTTTATTAAATATATTTTATTATTTTTGTGATACACTTAAGTGTTATTTTGGGACAAGTTTCTCAATCTCATTGGATCTTGGGTGTTGATAGGTTGAAAAACTAAATCCACCAAAATGGATGAATGATATTGATGATATTTGAAACCCTAATTTCAATTCATCTGAGACATGGGTTACACTGTGATTTCCCTTTTCCCCCTTCATCTCATTCACTTTCTTCCTTCCTATTGATTGGGTTTTAGTGGCCCAAACTTGATGTTTGCAAGCCCAAGTGTTGTACCTCAAAATTTTCCCTCCCATTTTCATTCAAGACATGCTTCTAGAGGTTCTCAATTGCTTAAGGTTGACCAAGAGTTGATCAGATAAACTCTCCTCCTAAGCAATGAACCTCTAATTAGGGTTTCACTTTTCATCAAGATGTGTAAGCTCCAAAGGTCTCAAATGTTTTCCATGGTCCTAATATGCCTTCAAGATTGTCCATGACAAATTTCATGCCTTCCACTACAAGTTTGCTCAGTCAATTGCTCAAATGCCTGAAAATCAATTGTACTAGGTCAAAAGTCAATTGTGGCCTATATACAGTCAAACTTCCAGATTTTTGGTCAACATCAACATTTTGAAGTGATATTTATCATTTGATCAAGGGTTGATCATGATTCCTCAAGAAATGCTCCTGATTCATCAAAAGTCAAGAATTGCTAATTAGGGTTTCTATAGGAAAAGTCAACCAAACTTTGACCAAGCATAACTTTCGCATACTTCATCCATTTTTCCCCAACAAAAGCTCATTTTGAAGAGAATCAAATTCCCTACAACTTCTCTTAAACCCTCAAGTTCAAGAGGTGTACCATTTTAAAGACACAAGCTCATACATTACAGGTCATTTTCAAAAAGTCAATAAAAGACACTTTTTGTCAAGACCATATACATCAAGATAAAGTCTTCAAATACAAAATTGATCAAAAGAGGGATTGAAGTAGACATCATGGGCTTTCCAAAAAGTCCATGATATTCATAATGAGATATAAATTGAGCAAGTTATGGCTTGTCCAAGTTGGGAAATTTTAGAAATTTCAAGAATGGTGCATTGAGTAAATTTGAGCTTTTGAGTAAATGGCCTAACTTTTTAAGGTTTAAACATCTCCCTAAACTTATAGAGGACCTCTAATCTCATTTTTACATGGCCTTGAATTTTCTACCTATTTTGTCCATATTTATTTTGATTTATTTCAAATAAATATTAAATAAATTGTACAAAATATTATAGAATGGGCCTTGACCTTTGGGCTGGTACTTTGGCCTGCATAGGAGCCCAAGAATTCGTGCAAACAATGTCCAGATTCATTCATCATCAAAAATGGCACGAAATCACAAATTATGGCATTTTTTCAAAAATGGATCATGGTTTAAAAACAATGTTTATGGCCATGATTCTTTCCATTCAACCTTGTCTCCTCATTCTACCCTATAAATACATCATGTTAGCAAGCCAAAGACGCACATACAGCCTAAAAAGAGCTCTCCAAAATTCTAAAAAAATTATCAAAGTTGACAAAATTCAAACAGACACTTCCATCCCGTTTCAATCTAATCTAAGCCCTTCATCCACATCCTGAGGTTCCCAGAAGCACATACCAGCCATTATTCAAGAAATCTCACGCCTAGAAGCATCAAACCGAAACACTCATCGTTGGTAACTTTCTTGAATCCATATTTTTTATTTCACGATAAATTAACCTCTTTCAATGTTTGATTTGTGTTCAGGGTAATCTATAGGACAAGTCCAACGTAAAATATGTGAGGAAAGGGGCTAGAACAAGGTCGTGCCATTTCTAGGGCACGATCTGTGTTCTTTATCATACATCACGATATAGGCAGTTTCAAGATGAATAGACTCCAAATTCGGATTTAGGGGGTAATTTTGCATGGGTTAGGGTCTTTGGTTTTTGTTTAAACTAACGTTTGTTCAATTTTGCAGATTTCACATGCTGGAGAAGACGACCGAAGTCTGACTTCGGCGTCCCTCCAGTTGAATACTTGGCACTTCCCCATTCGCCAGTTTAAATCATCGCGCGTATTTTTTTGTTTTATAATTATGATTTCATTTTCATATATAATATATCACGTTGGTTGTGATAAACGAATGACCAAGTAGCTCAAACGGCAAGATAAGGCGTATGTATGAGGTAGGGCCTGGGTTCGACTCTCAGGTCCAGCATTTTTATATTTTCTAACATATTACATACAGATCCAGTGCCCCTCATGGCCAATTGATTATCATACACCATCAGTCTAGGCCATCAGATATACATCTGATCAGGACCAACGCATCCAACGCGCAAGCGCACCATAGGCTCACAGAGGCAATCCTCACTGGATTCTTTTGGGCAACACTGGGCTTCTCCCATCTTGGGCCTAGCGGATTCAACAGCACACCCCCATTTTTTTTAATTACCCAGGCCCACTTTGCATTTTTTTTGTATTTGTTTTATTTCTTTTTTTATTTTGTTTTTATGTATTTATTCATTTAATTAGCCAAATAATCAAAAAATCATCAAAAATTAGGATTAAATTTTTTTTATTAAATGATTAATTTCTTGAATTAATTAATAATTATTTTAACCATTTTCTTTAATTTAAAATGAATTAGAACTTAGGATTTAATTTAGGTTTAATTATTTTTTTTCATAATAAAAACTAAAAAAGAAGAACTTAGACTATTTCTTAATTAATTTTTATTTTTCTAAATAGACTTTAGGATGTTCATTTTAATTATTTTTTAAATAAATAAAAATAAAATCAAAAAGACTTTCATTCTTAGGATTTTTTAGACGCAATATTTCATTTTGCGTGCATTATTTTTGTTCTAGCATTTTATATTATAATGTAACTGATTATGGGATATAATAGTCTAGATTTAAAATTCCTCACTTTATTTTCTTGCACCTTTTTATGTAACTGTCCTGAAGCATTGTAATAGCGTAGGATTTTTATTCTCGCACTTTTAATTTCTGCAAATATTAACTGCTAGTAACTAGGCGTGTATGGCAAGACTGAAATTGAATGCTAGCAAACTTGATAACGCAAGATAGATAACTGAACTTAACACATGTGCACATATACACCTCTAGGGTATCCCACTTCGGTTGCCTTTCGGAAAAAACAGTCATGTCCCTCGAAACGGGGACGCTTTAGCAAAGACCCGTAAATCAAAGATCATAGTCTCTCGATGACCCTACAGTTGACTTTTGGTAAATGGTCTAGTCCCTAAACAAAATTGCTAAAGTGTCTCCATATGTTGCCTTTATGACTGTACGTCCCTTCGAATGTCCCTCAAACATCCAACGATAGGGCTACCTACTCACTAATACTGGGATAACATTGTCTAAAGGATAGGAGGAAAAGAATAAACCTTTTCGAGTACAAAGTAGATAGCTGTTAGAAGTTTGCTCAAAACAAATTTTTGCACCTACACAAAAACAGTTCAAAAAACAATTTTCAAAAAACATTTGCTTTGTCAACACTCTTGAGGACTGATACAAGAGTTACCACAAAGAGAATCGCCGCACTAAGGCATTTTCAAAAATATTTTCACACACAAAGCACAAAGGTATTTTAAAATGAGCAAACCTCTAAGAGCCCGTAGATAACTACGGATGGAAAGGGTGCTAACACCTTCCCTTTCCATAATCTACCCCCCTTACTCAGAAAATCTCGAAAAGGTCTTTTATGTTCTTTTCACCCTTTCCTTAATTTGGATAAAAGAAAAGTCAGTGGCGAATCTTGCTTATCGTAACATTTGTGAACATATACGCAAAAAAACCAGTATTAAACAGTCGGTTCTGATGTATCACACCAAGTATGGTTAAGTTTTGAGCTATGGCCAAAAAGCTTGATGGCTCATTGTTAGGAGGCTTTGATTCTATCAATCCTCTAATGAGTCTTTATTAACTTTGACCTATGTTCAAGGCTCGGGCCATCATGGATCATGTCATTTGGAATCTCCTTTTTCATCTTTTATTTGATTGATTGTTAGTGGTTCAAACCTTGTGTTTGTAAGCCCAAAGATGATTAAATATTAAGCTATGGCAAATAAAATTGAAACCTCATTGTTAGGAGGCTTTGATTCTATCAATACTCTAATGAGTCTTCATCAACTTTGACATAGGCTCAATATTCAAATCATCATGGATCACTCTTATAAAGATCATTTAACCCTCAACTATTAATCACTTACTTCTAACTATTGAATATTAACCATTGACTTTACATTATGATTTTACTTTATGTATTTATTTTATGTCTTTACTTTATGTCATTTACCTTTAAGCATTTACATCTCATGCTATTTGACTTTTTCTCACTTGATTATTTACTTTCTGTCTTTTTTTATCTTTGCTCACTTGAGTTTTACTTTCTTTTGTAAATATACTTAATAATCAACTTGGACATTAAACAATGTTAAGGTTACTTGGACTATCTGGTTATTATCCTTGGAACTTTTGGATTATGGATTTCTGAGACTTAGGATTAGTAGCCCTGAGACCTTGGACTTTGTGATCTTTGGTTGATGTTTTTGTGAAGTTGTTCTGAAGTCCTCGTGGTTTACTCTAAGGCATTGGTTTGAATTTTTTGTGTGCAAGTTATTCTGATTTCCATGCTTTGTCTGTGATTGAGAATTCCTCTGTATACAGTTGTTACATCTGGCCAATTTATTATCAGTGAAGACTTTGCTTGGTTCTTAATTCATCTAAAGCTTGGTATTCATTTGAGATTTAGTATTTTGATTGGTTGGTTTTAATCCAAAGGATGGGGATTCTACATTGACTTCTTTATGTCAAGTGTTTTCTTCTTATTGGTTAGATCGTTCTTTTCTTAGATTTTACTTTGTGTATATAGGATAGTCTCTTCATCTCCTGCTACCTTCAAAAATTAAAAAATATTCTCTCTCCTTTTCAAAAATCTTCTTGTTTTTAAACTTGAACTGTCTTCATAATAAACTTGGACTTAGGTCTATGCATTTTTAAAACATTTTTCTTAATCAAAACTTAATCAATTTGACAATACTTTGACATCTTTCTTAAGAATAAAAAATCATTAACCTCATTCAAACCATTTTTCCACTTTGGCTTTTTACTTTAAAACTCTTTCTCAAAAGATTAGACTTTTGTTGATTCTTGTAGTGATGCAAGCTACTATACTTCTACGATATGTAGTAAAGTGAGTCATTTTCCACTTGGGTGTTGAGTGATATCTTGTTGATTTTAAATCCAAGGCTATGTCCTCTATTTTGAGATGATGCAATGCTTCTTTCTCATGATTGTGGGTAGTAAGTATGTTTTCCACTCGGATATGACGATGATGTCTCTTCTCTTAAAAGTAACCAACGCATATGTGTTTTAAAATTTTTGAGGTAAAATACGAGCACTCTGATCTCCTATTGCACGGAAGGTGATACGTAGGCACTAAAGGTTCGCAACCGCGGCGGCTGCAAAAGTTGTAAAAATCACTTCTTTTCTCATCTCCCCAATCTTGTTTTATATACATCTTTTATAGCCAAAATACACAGATTTTCAAAGAGGTTCATACAGAGTACCGTAGATATTTAGGGTGTTAATACCTTCTCTTTGCATAACCAACCCCCGTACCTAGATTCTCTCCCTATTAATTTTGGGTTTATTCGCTCTTTTCTCATTTCTACTACACTATCTTCAATATTGAACATGGGTATGAGTGGTTTTGTAAGATTCACCTCTACACAGAGACGCACGTACTTCCCCTTCTGCATCTGCGTGGCATTTTTATCC
The DNA here is from genome assembly GCA_948472305.1 of Vicia faba. NCBI lineage: Eukaryota > Viridiplantae > Streptophyta > Magnoliopsida > Fabales > Fabaceae > Vicia > Vicia faba. The sequence continues at coordinate 1,603,156,515 of OX451739.1, forward strand.
TCCTTCACAATTTTACCTATATGATTACCTAACGTTGTAAGAATCCCTGCATCATAGTATTCGATAGGCAATCCCCAATCCTTATCCATATTGCCACTGAGTTGATGGTATCATGTCCGGCTAGAAGTTTGGAGACCAATCCTTAACCGTTAAATAATGATCATAAATAACCCAAGTACCTTCAACAAAAGCTTTTGTTTTATCTTATTCATGAGAAAAATCCACTGGGTAGTAGTCATTTCTCAAGTCAATTATGCTGATAACTCCCCTTCTTACCCACATTTGTTTCAGCCTAGTTTTCAGCGCTTTATAACTTATTTTCCTTTCCGGTAACTTGACAATCACTCCTCTCTTCCATGGCCTATGAGTTCTCTTTTTTTCATATTTTGATAACATCAAGTTTGGGCAGTCATAACCTCCCACCTTATTCTCAATTATTATGATACTTGCTAATTCCAATGGAATATCAACATCCACTTCTTCCTCATAACTTTCGCCATCCACTCGTTCACTGTTCTCCCTACCGAGATTTGAGTCCTTGTAAGACTTTGGGCTTCCTACTCTGATTACATGCTCATGACGATTCTCGTCGTTGGTAACCTCATTCACATCCTGAGTTACACTGCTATGATCATATCAAAACTCATGATAAGTTTGTGGCGTAGATGAAGTCGCGCTAAAAGATCCATCTCCTTCCTTGACTCGTTTGGTTCTTCATGCTTTCAGAACATCTTCTTCTGTTTGCTGCATTTGTTTTGCCGGAGCAAACCCTAACGATGAACGTTGCATGCCCTAGTAGAGCATTAAAAGTTGCCTTTTTAATATAACATGTAGTTTTACAAATAAGCAATCACAATTTTTTTGGTTAATTAAATATTAAAATTAAAATTTTCTCTCTCCTTCGTTATCACCACCATTCCATGATTTCAATTAAAAAAGAAATAAAATTAAAATTAAAATTAAAATTTTTATTTAAAATAACAACTTCTTATTGATTGTTTCTAAAAATATGGATATAAAGTATATTTCTATGCAAAAATTTCTCACCAATGAGTATTTACTATCACGATAAATCAGTTTTCTTATAATATAATATTTCAAATGCAGGCGAGACACACTATGTTTAACCGGTTGGCATGAGATCTTCCTAGTTTTCTCACCAATGACTCTAATAGAGATTGGAATTGTTCAAGATTGAACACACAATCTCTTTGAGAAGTTGTGTGAATACTGATTTAATTGCAACATCCCATGATTTCAATTAAAAAAAATTAAATTTTAAATAAATTTAAAATTTTGATTTTAAATAGCAACATCTTATTGATGATTTATAAAAATATGAATATAGATATATTTCTATGCAAAATTTTCTCAACAACGACTATTTACTGTCACGATAAATCAATTTTCTTATAGTGTAATGTTTCAAATACAAATGAGCACATACGCATATGTATGTGAAAGATTTTTAAGAGTGTATATTTCATAAGGTCAAATTAACATGTTGGTTTAAAAGTCCAACTCTTTTTCTCTCTCTTAAATGGGTTTAATAAAAAACTGTGTGCGAGTATCGGGATGTTATCCATCCCATAGAAAGTGATGATTTTAAATAAAATTCTATAAGATGGAATTTTTAGATATGAAAGAGATTATTTAAAATAAATTATAATGAATATATTAAACTGTATAATTGCAGCTTTAAGTTGTATACTCAAAATCAGATAAGACAGTTGGCAGAGAAGAGATAATGTGACGTTGCAGATTAAAGAATGTTTGAAACCAGAAAAAATAAAACCAGGTACAATGTTCAAATTCCAGGGGTTCAGACACTACAAATAGTGTATATCATACATATAATTATAAAACTCAGGAGGTGCACTTGAACCCCCGGATATAATAATTGAATTTAGATATAAAGAGATATGTTTGTCACATTAATATCAATTTACGTCGTTATCTATTTAGATATACTTTTATCAATATAGCCATTTAAATATATTATTTCTGTATCATGATAAATGTTTTCTTTTTTCTTTTTATTTATATCAAATTATTTGTTTTTTTTAGAATATTAATAAATTATTTGTTATTTTTTCTACTAACTTATTCTAATTTATTATATTTTAAATCATATAACTATATCATTATTTATTATTATTAAGTTTATTTTAATAAATAATATTCATTTTATTATTGAAATTAATATAATTTATCATTATCATAAAATATGTGTAAATGTCAAAGATGACACATATTATAAGATGGTGGAAGTATATAAATTATTTAAATAACATATTCTTGTGTCTCAATTTTTTTTAATAATATTTGACAATTTAACACTAATTAAAAAATATGATTAAAAAAATTGTTATAAATAATGTGATTATAAATGTTCATCAATTAAGAGATTTTATATTAATTTTTTATTTAGGTTTAATTAGTGCCAAGTCCTTTAATTTAATTTCAGATTTCATTTTAGTCTCTTAATTAATAAACGTTACATTTAAGTCTCATAAAAATAGTTTTGTTAGACAATTTAGTCCTTTCAATCAAATCCTGAGAAAAAACGTTAAGTCAGGTGATGTGGCTACACAACAGGACAAATCTCTAATTTCTGACTCAACAAACGTGTATAATATACAATATTCTCAATAAATGATTCGTCTCCTTCACTTTTCATTGTTTCTTCTCCCTTGCTTGGCTTATTACTATTTATCTCCTTCAATTTACTTCTTCATGTGTGCACTCATATTGGATTAGATTCATCTTCTCCCTCGTTCTTCACTTACTTTTCATTGTTTCTTCTCCCTTATTATCATGGGTTCAAAATTTTAGCTAACATGTCAAAGATTTCCAACAACTCTTCAAAATCAAACAACCAAAGTTGTGGTTCATCTGGATATATTCTCATAAGAAACAAGAGGAGGGAGTGTTGGTGCCAAGAGGAGTGTGTTATTTGTACTATTACAGATTTGAACAATGTGAATGTTCGGAAAAAGTTTTAGGGTTGTAGAAATTACATATATCAAATGGATAAGGGATGTAATTTTTGTTAAAATATTAAATTAGATTTGTTAAAATATTTGATTTGATTTGATTTGATTTGATTTAATATTTAATATAATCTGAATTGTGTAGACTCAAACCCAATTAGGATTATATATAAATAGTCTTAGTCGTTATCATTATTTGTACAATTCAATAATATAAATCATTATTTCCTTTATTATTCCCTCATTCTCTCCTCACTAAAGTTCCTCACGCGCTAACAAATTGGTATCCAGAGCTTCCGGTTATTGTTCTTGATCGAGTTTTCAAGAATTTCACATCAGAGATCGTGTTTCTAGGACAAGTGAATCAACCGCTGGGAAGATGACTAGTGATAAGGGCATTCAAATTCTCTTCCAATGCTTGATGGCAAGAATTGGATCTTATGGAAAAAATAGATACAATCCTTGTTTGGCTTCCATGAAACCCTAGAAGTGATTACCGACGGTGTTCCTGCGTTGGCTGCAAATACAACCGACAAACAGAAAAAAGCCCATAACAAAGTCAAGAAAAAAGATTGCAAGGCTGCTTATTGCATTTAGACGACGGTCGATGTTTCTAATTTCGACATAATCTCTCATGCTGAAACGACGAAGAAGGCATGGGATATTCTGGTGAAAAAATACGAAGGAGGTGAGAAAGTCAATATTCTCAAGTTACAAACCTTGCATCGACAATATAAGTTGTTGTCGATGGGAGAAGATGAAAAAGTTGCAGAGTATGTGTCGAAGGTTCAAAAACTAGTCCATCTCATGAAGGGTTGTGGTGAAACCATAACTGATAAGATGATAGTGGAGAAGGTAATGAGAACGTTGACATCTCACTTTGATCATGTTATCGTATCTATTCAAGAATCCAACAATCTTGAAACCACTAAAGTGGAAGATTTGGTTGGTTCATTGAAGGCGAATGAGATGAGGATTGTCGAAAGGAAATGAGTTCAAGAATCGATACAGGCTCTGCAAGCTCAGTCATGGAAAAAGGATGGTGGTTCTAACAAAATTCAAATGCAAGTTCGAAAAGACTTAGGGCAAGAAGTCTTGGTCGAAACCTCACAAACATCAAGTCGAAGATAGAGCTTCTGAATCCTCGAAAGGAGGAGGAGGAAACTATCGAAAGGACAAAGAAGATAAAAAAGGTGTGCAGTGCTATAACTGTGAAAAGTGGGGTCACATAGCCAAGAATTGTCGGTACAAAAAAGACAAGGAATCGACAAGCAATGACGAAGGAGCGAGCCTTGCACGCCAAGATTTAGATGATTCTGAAGGTGGTATTGTAGTTATGGCTGCAGTTGCAGATAACCATGTTGAATCTAAAACCGGGTTTCTCGACCCAGGCTGCTCAAACCACATGATTGGTCGAAAGGATTGGTTGACATATTTTGACGAGTCGAAGAAGAACAAGGTAAAAGTTGCTGATAATAGTTCGTTGCAAGCAGAAGGTACTGGAAATATAGTCTTTTAAATGAGTAATGGAGGGAAAGCTATGATCAAAGGTGTGTTTTATGTACCTGGAATAAAGTGCAATTTTTTAAGTATTAGATAACTAGTCGAAAAAGGTTTCTCAATTATCATGAAAGATGGAGTTTTGAAATTGTTCGACACCAAAAACAATTTGGTCTTAAAATCTCTGTTGTCAAAGAACGGGACATTTAAGACTATGATCAGTTCGACTGAAGTTCAATGTTTAAAAATTGTTGTTGACCACAAGGATAGTTGGTTGTGGCATTTGAGATTTGGACATTTGATTTTTCGATCACTCAATCAACTGATTACTTAAGATATGGTTACTGGAATTCCAAGTCTTGAGATGCCTGAAAAACTTTGTGAAGGTTGTTTAGTAGGAAAGCAATCCAGAAATTATTTCGTTTCAAATATACCAATGAGATCAACTTGCATACTCGAAGTGGTACATTAAGATGTATGTGGTCCATTCGAAGAATATACAATTGGTGGAAACATATATTTTGTTTCGTTTGTCAATGAGTTTAGTCGAAAGTTGTGGATCTATGTGATCAAATGACAGGACGAAGTATTCGAAATCTTTAAGAGATTCAAGATACTTGTCAAAAACCAGAGTGAGAAGAAGATTAAAGTTTTGCGAACAGATGGAGGTGGCGAATACACATCCAAGATGTTTGAAGATTTCTGTGTAGAACATGGTGTTAATCATGATGTAACTTCTCCTTATACACCTCAACATAATGGAATTGCTGAAAGAAGAAACATAACCATATTAGATACGGAGAGATGCATGCTGAAGCAAAAGAATTTGCCAAAGTCTTTATGGAGAGAAGTTGTTTCGACTGTTGTTTATATTTTGAATAGGTGTTCTACCAAGATATTGAAGAATAAAGTTCATGAAGAAGTATGGAGTGGAAAACGACCATCAGTGATTCATTTGAAGGTATTTGGCTCTATGTGTTACAAGCATGTTCCTGATGCAAGAAGATGGAAGCTTGATGACAAGAGTGAACCTATGATTCTGGTAGGATATGATAAAACTGGTGCATACAGACAATTCAATCTAGTTAATAAGAAGATTGTGTTGAGTCGAGATATTGTAATTAATGAAAATTCTGCCTGAGATTGGAATTCTTGTAATTCAATTAACAAGCCATTGATGAGTTCTGATGTCGACGAAGAAATTGATGAAGTAGAGGTCGAAGGAGTTGTTGAAAATTCAGTCGAAGTCGAAGAAGAAGCAATTGGTGACATTCCCGACACAGTCAAAGACGAAGAGGATGTGGCTGGAACAAGCCAAAGACCTCAAAGAAATAAAGTTCTTCCAACAAGACTTCATGATTATGAAGTGGTGGGTGATGATGAAGTCACACCAGATGGAGAATCAGTTCATTTGGCTTTACTTGCAGGTGCTTAACCAATTAACATAGCGAATCTTTGAAGGCTAAACAGTGGAAGTTAGCTATGGTCGAAGAGTTACAGGCAATCAAAAGAAACAACACACGGGAGTTAGTCGAATTTCCAGCACATATAAAAGCTATCGAAGTAAAATGGGTATTCAAGTTGAAACATAATGTTGATGGCTTGATAGCAAGACATAAAGAAAGATTAGTAGCTCGAGGGATTCTTCAAAGAGAAGGACTTGACTACTCTGAAGTATTTTCTCCAGTAGCAAGATTGGGGACTGTTCGACTAGTTGAAGCATTGGCATGCAACCAAGGTTGGTCGACATTTCATTTAGATGTGAAATCAGCATTTCTGAATGGTCCTTTAGACGAATATGTCACACAACCTCCAGGGTTTGTGATTCAGAAGGAAGCGAGTAAAGTATATAAATCGCACAAAGCGCTCCATGGCCTCAAGCATGCACCTAGGGCATGGAACAAGAAGATCGACTCATACTTAGTCGAATTAGGATTTGTCAAATGCAAATCTAAGTATGGTGTCTATGTTCAGGTTGTAGAACAAGATATAACAATCATCTGCTTATGTGTCGATGACTTGCTAGTGACTGGAAATAGCTTGGAGAACTTGTTGAAGTTCAAAGAGCTAGTGATGAAGGAATTTGAAATGTCTGATCTGGGAAAATTGTCTTATTTCTTAGGTATGGAATTTCAAATGTTGAAGCAAGGTATGGTGCTACATCAAAGGAAGTATGTCAAAGAAATACTCAAGATATTTATAATGGATGATTCGAATCCTACATCCTCACCTGTCTAACCAAATGTAAAATTGGAGAAGAATGTAGAGGAAGACAAAGTCGATGTAATTTTGTTCAAGCAAATTGTGGGATCTCTGAGGTTTGTATGAAATAGTCGACCTGATATAGGTTTTGTCGTAGGATTAGTAAGAAGATATATAAGTGAACAAAAAGTGTCACATATGAAGGCTGAAAGAAGAATCCAGAGATATTTGAAGGGTTTGATAAACTATGGAATAATATTTTGACGAGATTCTGAAGACAAAGAAGCAATAGTTGATTGTTTTTCAGATGCTGATTGGTGTAGATATAATCAAGATCGAAGAAGCACAACTAGATACTTCTTTCAAGTATTTGGTGCCCCAATCTCATGGTGTTCGAAGAAACAACCTGTGGTGGCATTATCATCTTGTGAAGCTGAATATATAGCAGGATCCTATGATGCATGTCAAGAAATTTGGATCAGGTCTGTACTTGAAGAAATAAAGGTTGAAGTAGAGAAACCTCTTGTATTGCAAATTGACAACAAGTCATCCATATATCTGGCAAAGAATACAATTTTGCATGGAAAAAGCAAACATATTGAAGCTAGGTTTCGCTTCTTGAGGGAAAAGGTAAATCAAGGTGAACTTGAAGTAAGGCATTGCTCAAGTGAAGCACAGTTGGCCGACATTTTCACTAAAGATTAAAGATTGACAAATTCCTGAATTTAAGAAAAAAAATTAGGAATAATTCAGATTGACTATTTTTGAGGATGTTCAACAACTTGGATTATGGGGATTTGTTGAAATATTAAATTAGATTTGTTAAAATATTAGATTAAATTTGATTTGATTAGATTTAATATTTAATACAATCCAACTTATCTAGACCCAAGCCCATTTAGGGTTGTATATAAATAGTCCTAGTCTGTATCATTATTTATACAATTCAATAATATAAATCCTTATTTCCTTTATTATTCCCTCTTTCTCTCCTCACTAAAGTACCTCACGCACTAACAATTTTTTCAGGTGGTTAGTTGATGAAGTTGTTGATGGAAAAGATTTGAAGATTGAAAGGCAAAAGAAGAAAGTTTTGAAGTTGAAGAATGAGGTTGTTCACACGAGAGAAATGTTGAAAATGTCAATGGTGTTTTGCAATTTTAGTTTATGGTTTAATGTAGTATTTTTAACCATGTATTTCAAACAGGGTTAAATGTAATATATGTTATAAAATTGGGTTGGTTAATCTATGAAACTATGTTGAATGTAATGTATGTTATGTAATGTTTGTTCTCATGAATGTAATGTTTGATAATCTATGTAATTTCTTGGTTGGTTTAATGAAAATGGTTGATCAAAACCATTGTAGTGACTATGATAAGTAACATTGATTTACCTTATGTGTTCTGCAAAATTATGATACATTTTATGTTCTGTAAAGGACTAAATATGGGTGGTATCCATAGACACCTAAACAAAGAAGATGTAGAAAAGAAAAATGGTGTTGATTGCATTTACCCTTCCATTTACCCTTCACTTTCACTTTACCTTTACCCTTAACTTTATCCTTCCTTTTACACCTCAATTGTCTCCTCATCCAACACAATGGTTCCCTCATCCACCACAGTTTTGTCCTCACCCAACATAGTGGTCCCTGTAACACCCCAATTCTACCCGGCAATTATAAATGTAAATCAGAGTTATAAATTTCATGCAACTGAATCAGGATGCCACAAATTCAACTTTAAAAATGCATTGCATTCAATATGGATACATAACACTTTAAAACATCGAATGAACTATCATCATAATAATTTAATCTCTTAATCCAACAAATTAAACATCTACGCAACAGAATTCTTAATAATATCTTTATCCATCATTACAGCAACTTCAAAATAACACATACTTACCAAGAATCAAATTAAAGTTCAACAACTGAAATAACCAATAATTAAAAGCAACAAGCGTTCATCCCCCCGAGTGTTACGTATCAGAGCAATGACACCGACTCGAACTACCAAAGGTATACAACCTTCATTCTGGATTACCTGCACGTTACCAACGTAAGGGTAAGATTCAAACAGAAGGGGTGAGATATCTAACAATATAATAAAATGTATGATCATTAATATATTAAATTAGATCACATAACATCACCGCTTCTCATCTTATAAACAAAAATAATCGCAACAAAATACCAACGATAATACACATTCACCTCATCAATACACAGCTTCTTTATGCAATCATATAATGCGACTCAATACTATGCAAATGCATGTGGTACCATTGGAGCAGAACTCCCATCTCAAATAATTGCCAATAAATAGAGGCATCAACAAGGCATAAGCCTTCATCTTAATATTCGCCAATACAGTACATCTTAACGAGCATAAGCTCCATCTTGAAATGCAATGTATGCGACACAATCATGAATGTAATGACAACACCATAATTAACAACATCTCAACACAACATCATCGTTGGCCAGAAGCCTACATCTTAATAGCTGCCAATTATTAGAGGCATCTCAACATCATTCATCAACGCCATTTATCAACATCATTTATCAACACAATTCATCAAACATCACTTATCATCATAATTCATCAAACATCATTTATCATCATAATTCACAGCAACTCAGCCACAACAACAATACAACGGTAGATCGACAATCCTTCAATATTGGCCATATGCCTACAACATGATATTGCCTATAATTAGTTAATCATCTAAGGCTTACCTATAGCTAACAACCTCTACATATTATCATTCTGTAATACTACATCATTATCATCATTAATCTTATTGTTATGAACCAAACAGTAATCCATAATCATCTCATCCTCATCATTCTTCACAAAATCATCATAGCGATTAACGCGGGAAGCTAACTCTAGTCCTAAATTTGGTTACTAGGATTATCATTACTATTTTTCATTTTAATCCTCAAGAATGAAGTTCATCGCGTTAGCTATTCAACGCTTCGAATGACACTTCAAACGGAGTCCGGAAACTCAAGTTACATCCTCTGGAAATAAATCTATCAAAAAATAGACTATATGAATCGACACATAATGTCTTGAGTCGACGCGTACTGGGCTTAACACGCTACATGTATCGACGAGTACTCCCTTCGTATCGACTCATACTGAGTCTGCAACACTGCATGTATCGATCCATGGTCCTATGTATCGACTCATCCTAAGTCTAAAATCCTGCATATATCGATGCATGGCTTCTTCGTATCGACTCATCCTGAGTCTAAAAGCCTTCATGCATCGGCACATGGCTTTTGGGGTCGACACATACTGTTCTGTCATGAATATTTTCTGCAATTTCACTGTGTTTTCACTACGGTTTCTATGCTTTAGGCCCTAAAAACATCCTCTAACCATAGGTAATCATCAATTATAATTATCCTATAATTCTACATCATTTATACAGAATTGGGGCATCGTTATTCATCCTTAAATCGTCGATCTTCATCATACAACAACATATACATTCAAATTATGAACAAGACAAAATTTTCACATCTAATCCTATATACCAATCATCATAAACCCTATTATAGAGTCGGAACCCCATCCTTACCTTGGATTGAAGGTTACTCTATAACTTTTTTGATTGAATTTTGTTCTGCCTCTTTTCCTTCTTTTCTGCAACTTTCACGTTCTCTTTCTCTTCTTCCAACCCTTATTTCCTTCTCTCTTACTGCTTCTTACTTTCTTATTATTAATTCTAAAAACTAATATAATAACCCTATAATTCTTATTATGCCTTAATGGGCTTAAAACTACTACACCCCCTATTTGTACTTCTATCCTCTAAAACAAGCCCACATTAAATAATATTATTATTCTAATATTATTCCACAACTTAATAAAATAAATAAATACAATAACAACAACACATCAAATATCATCATAACACAACTTCACAAATAATCCAAACATAATTTAATTAAATATTTAATTAAATTACGGGCGTTACAACTCTCCCCCACTTAGAATATTTTCGTCCTCGAAAATTTACCTTAATCAAACAACTCGGGGTAGGAGTCCCGCATCTTCCTCTCCAACTCCCAAGTCATGCTTTCTACGACAGCCCCTAGCCAAACCACTTTAACCAAAGCAATCTCTTTGCCCCTCAGCATCTTTGTTTCACGATCCGCGATCCGTACAGGCATCGTCTCCACCGTAAGGTTATCCTGTACTTGCACATCATCCATATGAATCACATAAGATGGATCAGAAATATACTTCCGAAGTTGCGACACATGAAATACATCATGCAAATTCGAAAGATTAGGCGATAAATCCACTCTATAAGCAACGTTCCCCACTCTCTCTAAAATCTGATATGGTCCAATAAAATGAGAAGTGAGCTTCTTAGACTTCAATGCTCGCCCAACGCCAGTCACAGGTGTGACTCTCAAAAACACATGGTCACCCGCTTGAAATTATAAGTCTTCCCTTCGCTTGTCATGATAACTCTTCTGTCTACTTTGGGAAGCTTTCATATTTTCTCGAATCAACTTCACCTTCTCATTAGTCTCACGAACAAGTTCAGGTCCAAGTACCACACTTTCACCAGATTCATGCCAACATAAAGGAGTTCTACATCTTCGACCATACAATGCTTCAAAAGGCGCCATCCCAATACTGGAATGGTAACTGTTATTATAAGTGAACTCTATCAACGGAAGATAAGTATCCCACGAACCTCCCTGCTCAAGCACACATGCCCTCAGCAAGTCTTTCAACGATTGAATAGTCCATTCAGTCTGACCATCTGTCTGAGGATGATACATTGTACTCAGCCTCAACTTAGAACCCAACGCTTCTTGCAAACTCTTCCAAAAGTCAGAAGTAAATCTTGGATCTCTATCTGACACAATGCACAAAGGAACACCATGCAGCTTCACAATCACACTAGTGTAAATCTCAACCAACTTCTACACTGGAAAACTGATGTTAATAGGAATAAAATGAGCCGACTTCGTAAGCCTATCAAAAATCACCCAAATTGAATCATGTCCTCTTAAAGTATTAGGTAACCCCGTCACAAAGTCCATTGAAATGCTATCCCATTTCCATTCTGGAACTTCTAACGGCTGCATCAATCCTGCTGGCTTCTGATGTTCAACTTTCGACTTCTGACAAGTCAAACATGCATACACAAACCGAGACACATCACTCTTCATTCCAGACCACCAAAATAAACCTTTCAAATCTTGATACATCTTTGTAGTTCCTGGATGAATACTCAACTTACTTCTATGACTCTCTTCAAGTATCACTTTCTTTATCTCAACATCATCAGGAATACAAATCCGGTTACAAAATCTCAACACACCTTGCGCATCTAGCTTAAAATCACTATTCTCAGACTGATCGATCCCAACCATCGAATCTACCAGTTTCACATCCAACTTCTGAGCTTCTCTGATATTGTCTAGAAATTCATTATTAATCTTCAACATACCCAACATAACACTCCGCGGTGTAACCTCGCAAACTAAGCTCATATCTCTGAACTGTTCAATTAATTCCAACTCTTTAACCATCATTGCTGACATATGTAAAGTCTTTCGACTCAACGTATCAGCTACCACATTCGATTTTCCTAGATGATAATTCAAATCGAAATCATAATCCTTTAACAATTCCAACCATCTTCGTTGCCTCATATTCAACTCTTTCTGATCGAATAAATACTTTAAGCTCTTATGGTCACTAAACACTTCAAATCAAGAACCATAAAGATAATGCCTCCAAATCTTCAACACAAACACAACTGCAGCAAGCTCTAAATCATGCGTAGGGTAGTTCTTCTCATGAGTCCTCAACTACCTTGACGCATAAGAAACTACCTTATCATTCTGCATAAGCACACCTCCTAAACCCATCTTAGAAGCATCACAATATACCATAAAAGGCTCTCCTGGATTAGGTAACGTCAAAATCGGAGCCGACGTCAATCTCTTCTTCAATTTTGTAAAACTTTCTTCGCACTGAACATCCCATATGAAAGCTCTACCTTTACAAGTCAACTTAGTCAACGAAAGTGCCAACTTAGAAAAACCTTCGATAAACCTTCTATAGTAACCATCTAATCCTAAAAAGCTTCTAATCTTAGTAGATGACTTCAGAGTTTCCCATTGCAACACAGCATCAACCTTCGATGGATCTACAACAATGCCACTACCTGAGATCACATGACCAAGAAAACTAACCTCCTTTAACCAGAATTCACACTTGGTCAGCTTTGCATACAACTTCTTCTCTTTCAAAACTTGCAATACTACTCTTAAGTGTTCTGCATGCTCTTCTTCTGACTTAGAGTAAATCAAAATATCATCAATAAACGCCACCACGAACCGATCCAAATAAGTATGAAAGAAACGATTCATGTATTCCATGAATACTCCCGACGCGTTAGTAACACCGAAAGGCATCACCGAATACTCATAATGTCCATAATGCATTCTGAAAGCCGTCTTCTGGATATCTTCATCTTTCACTTTTATCTGATGGTAACCCGACCTCAAATCAATCTTACTAAACACACGAGTATCCACCAATTGGTCCATCAAGTCATCTATTCTTGGAAGTAGATACTTGTTCTTAATCGTCAATTTATTCAACTGTCTATAATCAACACAAAGCCTCATACTCCCATCTTTCTTCTTTACTAACAACACTGGAGCTCCCCACGATGATACACTTGGTCTTACAAACTTATTTTCAAGTAACTCTTCTAATTGCTTCTTTAACTCTGACAATTCAGATGCAGATATCCTGTATGGTGCCATAGACACAGGTCTGGTACCAGGTATAAGATCAATTGCAAATTTAACTTCCCTCTTCGGCGGTACATCAGGAATTTCATCAGGGGAAATTTTAGGTAATTCACACACCACCTGCAATTCCTCAATTATAGCTTGAGTCTCTACAGATAGTGACGCCATCAACGAGAACATCTGTGCTTCTTCTTGTATCAACTTCCTCAACTGTCTAGTAGACAATAGACTATCTTCCTCTTCTTCAGGAGTCGAAAACCTCACAGACTTGTCATAACAGTTAATGTGAACACAGTTATGCTCTAACCAGTTCATACCCAAAATCACATCCAAACCTCTTAACGGTAAACAAACCAAATCAACAACAAAGTCTTTGTCGAAGATCGATAAGGGACACTTTAAACACACAAAAGTAGTCACTGATCCCTTGGCTGGAGTGTCGACGACCATTTCTCCATTCATAGAAGACAACATAAGACCCAATCTTTCAACACAATCAGCAGCAATAAAACAATGAGTAGCACAGATATCAATAATAGTAATTAAAGGAGTACTATTAATGAAACATGTACCTCTGATAAGTATTTCCTCAACAGTTGTCTGATCCTCAACCAAAGCGAGCATTTTACCACTTTCCCGTGCCCTCTTCAGTTTCTTACATTGACTACCAATGTGTCCTTCTTCGCTACAATTGAAACAAACCACATCCTTATTTTTGCACTCAGATACAACATGTCTGTTCTTACCACAATGGAAACACCTCTTTACTTCATTAGTACACACATTAATCTTATGCCTAAGTTTCCCACATTTAAAACAAACCACACCAACAGGAGCATCTCTCCCACTAGTCCTCTGACCCTGAGCAACTTTCTGTTTACCTTTACCAGCTGGGGTATCATAAGGCTTACCACAATTCTGTTGGTGCTTACCCCTCTTCTCACTGATAATCTTGTAATGAGCATTATTATCCTCCTCATAAATCCTGCAACTATCAACCAAATCAGTAAATACACGAATCTTCTGGTATCCAACTGCCTTCTTAATCTCAGGGCACAATCCATTCTCAAACTTGATACACTTCAAAAATCCAGCATCTGCCTCATCATAGTGTGGATAAAACTTAGCCAACTCAGCAAACTTTACAGCATACTCAACAACTGACATATTCCCTTGCTTCAGCTTAAGGAACTCAATTTCCTTCTTACCACGAACATCTTCAGGAAAGTACTTCCTCAGAAATACCCTACAGAACACAGCCCAAGTGACATTTTCACCCGCAACTTCCAATCTCTGACAAGTCTCTAGCCATCAGTCATCAGCCTCAACTGCTAGCATATAAGTACCATACCGAACCTTCTGCGCTGGAGTGCAGTCCATCACACGGAAGATTCCCTCAATCTCTTTCAACCAATCCAATGCTCCGTCAGGATCATAATTTCCCTTGAAGGTAGGCAGATTCTCTCTCTGGAAAGTCGCCAAACTACGAGATCCAGCATTCCCCGTCAGCATTCGGCTGATTCTTCATCGCATGAACCATTACTTCTAAAGCAGCAACAAGTGCAACACCATTCCTTCCAGCCATCTCAACTCATCACTACAACATAAACAACGGTTAGAACTCAAATTAACAATACTCGATTGTTAGACAACTACGACTCGACGACTTGGTCGGACGAACCAACCTTTTCTCTGATACCAACTTTGTAACACCTCAATTCTACCTGGCAATTATAAATGTAAATCGGAGTTATAAAATTTCATGCAACTGAATCAGGATGCCACAAATTCAACTTTAAAAACGCATTGCATTCAACGTGGATACATAAAACTTTAAAACATCGGATGAACTATCAGCGTAATAATTTAATCTCTTAATCCAACAAATTAAACATCTACGCAGCAGAATTCTTAATAACATCTTTATTCATCGTTACAGCAACTTCAAAACAACACATACTTAGCAACAATCAAATTAAAGTTCAATAACTGAAATAACCAATAATTAAAAGCAACAAGCATTCATCCCCCCGAGTGTTACGTATCAGAGCAATGACACCTACTCGAACTACCGAAGGTATACAACCTTCACTCTGGATTACCTGCACGTTACCAACGTAAGGGTAACATTCAAACAAAAGGGGTGAGATATCTAACAATATAATAAAACGTATGATAATTAATATATTAAATTAGATCACATAACATCACCACTTCTCATCTTACAAACAATAATAATTGCAACAGAATACCAACGATAATACACATTCACCTCATCAATATACAGCTTCTTTATGCAATCATATAATGCAACTCAATACTATGCAAATTCATGTGGTACCATTAGAGCGGAACTCCCATCTCAAATAATTTCCAATAAATAGAGGCATCAACAAGGCATGAGCCTTCATCTTAATATTCGCCAATGTAGCGGTGAAAATCGGAGATCAAGCTATTAATTAACTTGACTCACAAAAGCAAGAGTCGCCACCGCGCTTTATTGTTTCCAAGGGAAAAGGGAAAAGAGCGAAAATAAAACCCTAAAAAAACATGCAATGTAAAAATAAAAAGTAATACAATGTGTTTTTGAAAAGAGATCGAGAGTTCGGGGGTTGGTTATGCAATGGGAAGGTATTAGCACCGAATGCATCTGCGGTACTCCGCAGGAACCTTTTGAAATATCTGTTTTTGGTTTAAAATTTGTTTGTTATATACAAGGGTGTATGTATCTACAACTATGTTTGTTTAAGGGAAAAAAAAGAGTTTTTATTATTGTGTTCGTGAGGGTTTCGCGACCCTTTGCCTACGTATCCAATGAAGGAATCAAAACACCGTAGTTCCTCTAGAAAAAGGTTGATTTGTTTTGTGTTTTTTAGTGGGCGACATTAACGCACGCGTTCTAGCAATAGGCACGGCCGATATCGCGGTAGAACAGGGATAACGTGCCCTTGGGGGGAGTTTTGATTTGTTGAATGTTTTTGCATGTTTTAAAGTATGTTCAAGTAATGATTAAAGAATGTTTTTTTTGGATTTTTGGTTTGTTTATCTTTTTGATTTTTATCTTGCATACATGCCTAATTACTAACATTTGTACAAAGTGAAAAAATGTAGAAAGACAAAAAACTACGCTATTACAAACATGTCAAAAGGCAAAAAAAAATAAAGATGAAAGTAAAGAAAATGAGTATCTTTCGATTCTGGCAGGAGCAGCCTTCGATTTGAATTCTGTTGGCCTCCTTCGATTGGGGCTGGCAGCAGCAAAGTCACATCTTTCGATTAGGCTTTGGCAGGGGCGAAGTCCTGTCCTTCGATTGGGCAAAGGCAGCAACAAGTTGTATCCTTCGATTGGGCAAAGGCAGCAATGAGTGGTATCCTTCGACTAGGGCTGGCACCAGTGAAGTCATGTCTTTCGATTGGGACTTTGGCAGAGGCGAAGTCCTGTCCTTCGATCTGGGCTTTGGCAGCAGTCTGGTTGTATCTTTCGACTGGGGCCTGGAAGTCAGTGTATTGTGCCTTTCGATTGAGACCAGTGGAACAACATGTTGTGCCTTTCGACTAGGCCTGGAATCTGTGAAAGATGTAATCTTCCTTTTTGTTTCCTTCGACTGGGCCTGGAGTCAGTGAGGAAGACTGGGGCTTCGTTTCATACTCCTGTCTCCTGTTTCTTTCATTTCAAACATTAAATAACAACATGGTCTGAGGCCATGCTAGTAACAGTTTAATAGTAAAAACGAAAGAGCTCAGTTCTAAAAGAAATATGTTAAAAAGGGTGGAATCAAAGGAACAGCAGTATGTACATGTTTGAAAAGAAAAAAAAGTATTATTTACATGTTATGGCATGAAATGAAAAGTCCAAGGTAGGAGTGACTTACCTTGCTTCAGGCTGAAACGTGTGCTAGGCAGTAAGGTGGTTGCCTGGATGCTGGATTCGAAAGAGGGGGCCAACAGTTGCGCTGGAAATCCTGGATTCGAAGGAAGGGAAAAAGCAAGTGTGCTTCTTTGATTCGAAGGAGACTGAAGTGTAGTTGTTCTTCAGAATCGAAGGGAGTAAGTATTTGGGGATTCTGGGTTTGTTCTCACAAGTATTGAAGGGACTTGAGAGATTTTTGTGTTTGAGAAAATTTGGTGTTTTTGAAAATGTGTGTTGATGCTCTTCAGAATCGAAGGAGACTGAAGTGTGTGAGATTCTGTTTTTTTATCTTTTTCAAGTGTTTATGAACTTTGAGAATTTTTCTGGGTTGGAGAAAATTGGGGAGAGATTCGTCTGGCCCAAAGTCCTCTAAAAAATCCTCTTCTGAAATGTGTGTGAAGCCTTGTATTTATAGGCGAGGTGGCTGAAGTTTTGGGGGGAAAACAAAATGATTTGAACAGTTTGGGAATGCTGTTTCGATCCTTTCTTCTACGCAGCTCTTGTGCACTCCTTTTTGGGCAAGTACAGGACTGTTGTAGCAGGCTCAACAGTGTTTTGGAGCGTAGTGACAGTTGGTGCAGGACTGTTGTAGCAGGCTCAGTAGTGTTTGTTGCATAGCAGTACAGTGGTCCGACTTTTGAATCGAAGGAGGCTGCCTTGAAGGAAATCACATGTCCAGCTCGAAGCTTGTGACTGAAGGGACTGTATTGCCCCATCGAAGCTTGTGTTCGAAGGAAGCAATGTTGCTGAATCGAAGCATATGGATCGAAACAAACATATTGGTTAAACGAAAGCCTGTGATCGAAAGAAGTAATGTTATCCAATCGAAGCATGTTTGCAGGCAGTGAACTTGTCCAGATTCGAAGTAGGCTTGCAGGCAGCAAATTTGTCCAAATCGAAGCAGGCTTGCAGGCAGCTACTTGTCCAAATTGAAATAGGCCTAAACTTGCATTCGAAGGAGGCTTTAAGTTCAAAATGAAGGACATGCTCAAGCTGCATTAGAAGGAGACCTGTCAGCACATGAAATCAAAGAAACACACATTTCGTGCTTGATTAGAAGTTAGTGATACATAGGCAAAAAATGTTCAAAACACTTGACAATTTCTGCATAATCAATGCTAGAAGGTGAGAGGTTAAAACCAACTGTATTTAGTGACCTTGACCTTTGTATAAAAAATGCAAAAAATGCAAATGGGATCTTAGGTCAAAAATTGGGGTACAACAGCCAATACAAGCCATCTTAACGAGCATAAGCTCCATCTTGAAATGCAATGTATTCTACACAATCATGAATGTAATGACAACACCATAATTAACAACATCTCAAGACAACATCATCGTTGGCCAGAAGCCTACATCTTAATAGCTGCCAATCATTAGAGGCATCTCAACATCATTCACCAACGTTATTTATCAACATCATTTATCAACATAATTCATCAAACATCACTTATCATCATAATTCATCAAACATCATTTATCATCATAATTCACAACAACTCAGCCACAACAATAATACAACGGTAGATCGACAATCCTTCAACGTTGGCCATAGGCCTACAACATGATATTGCCTATAATTAGTTAATCATCTAAGGATTACCTCTAGCCAACAACCTCTACATATTATCATTCTGTAATACTACATCATTATCATCATTAATCTTACTGTTATGAACCAAACAATAATCCATAATCATCTCATCCTCATCATTCTTCACAAAATTATCATAGCGATTAACGCGGGAAGCTAACCCTAGTCCTAAATTGGGTTACTAGGATTATCCTTCCTATTCTTCATTTTAATCCTCAAGAATGAAGTTCATCACGTTAGCTATTCAACGCTTCAAACGGCACCTCAAACTGAGTCCAGAAACTCAAGTTACAACCTCTGGAAACGAATCTGTCAAAAACCAGACTACATGAATAGACGCGTAATGTCTTGAGTCGACGCGTACTGGGCTTAACACGCTACATGTATCGACATGTATTCCCTTCGTATCGACTCATACTAAGTCTGCAACACTGCATGTATCGATACATGGTCCTATGTATCGACTCATCCTGAGTCTAAAAGCCTGCATGTATAGATGCATGGCTTCTTCGTATCGACTCATCCTGATTCTAAAAGCCTTCATGCATCGACGCCTGACTTTTGGGGTCGACACATACTGTTATGTCATGAATATTTTCTGCGATTTTACTGCGTTTTCATTGCGATTTCTATGCTTTAGGCCCTAAAAGCATCCTCTAATCATAGGTAATCATCAATTATAATTATCCTATAATTCTACATCATTTATACAGCATTAGGGCATCGTTATTCAGCCTTAAATCATCGATCTTCATCATACAACAACATATACATTCAAATCATGAACAAGACAACATTTTCACATCTAATCCCATATACCAATCATCATAAACCCTATTATAGAGTCGGAACCCCACCCTTACCTTGGATTGAAGGTTTCTCTATAACTTTTCCAATTGGATTTCGTTCTGCCTCTTTTCCTTCTTTTCTGCAACTTTCACGTTATCTTTCTCTTCTTCCAACCCTTATTTCCTTCTCTCTTACTGCTTCTTCTTTTCTTATTATTAATTCTAAAAACTAATATAATAACCCTATAATTCTTATTATGCCTTAATGGGCTTAAAACTACTACACCCCCTATTTCTACTTCTATCCTCTAAAACAAGCCCACATTAAATAATATTATTATTCTAATATTATTCCACAACTTAATAAAATAAATAAATCCAATAACAACAACACATCAAATATCATCATAACACAACTTCACAAATAATCCCAAATTAATTTAACTAAATAATTAATTAAATTACGGGCGTTACAGTCCCCTCATCCACCACAGTTGTGTCATCATCCAACATAGTGGTCCCCTTTTCTACCACGGTTCTCCCCTCTTCTACCATATATGTCTCCTCTCATACCAGAGTTGTCTCCTCTTCTACTATAGTTGACTCTTTATCCAAATTAACTCCTTCATCATTAACATTTTTAAACATTATGAGGACCTCTACATTATTCTTATATAACTCATTGTTATTGTATTCTAGTGAAAGTATAGGTTCCTTAGTATTGTCAGGTTGTGAAAAAGGATGAATAACATATAAATGAAATGTTTCGGTCATAATTGCGATTATGTTCATCCTCCTAGTTCCCTTGTCATTTTCCAATATAACAATGTCATTAACCTTCATGTCATCCTAACACCAAAGACTTTCTACAACTAGATAACCTAATTCTTTTAACATGCCCAAAATTTTAAAGTAACTTCAATAATTAGGATCAACATCCTAAGTTTCTTCGAACCCCTTATAATCAAATTTGTAAACTTAGCAAACCCCTTTGAAAACTCACCACCATGGTGCTTAATACACTAAAACTTCCTATCCATGACCTAAACCTACTACATAATAAAGAAGAAGCAGTAAGGATGATGATTAAACAACAAAGTTTACATTTTTTTACGGTTGAATTCTCATATACGGATTCAAATAATAATACTGAACCTCATTTAATTAGTCAACCTAACCCACCAACCATAACTCCTTCAAGGTTGAAACTTCATCCCTCTTATTTGTAAGACTATATATGCAACTTTTCAACTACTCAAAGCTAAGCTTCCAAAGGTATTATCTATCCTTTGTCTAATTTCATTTCTAACCTATTGGAAGATTTAAGCTTTATTGGATCCAACCTAGTTTCCACTCCATCTGACCCTGCAATCAAGTTTCACCAAGATTCAAATACTCAATGTTCAGACTTTAATTCAAATGAAGTGAAGGTTATGGAGTTGAGTTAGTTATAACTTCTTATTCGACTTTAATTCAGTTGACAATTAGTTATAGAGGTAGTTAAAGTAGTTATTTACTAACTAAGTACTGATTGGATGTAGGTGATACATTGTACCTTGTGATAGAAGTTACATGTTGTTATATAAATAACTCTTGTATCAGTTGAAAATTAATGAGAATTTTACTTTACAATTTTCATTTTAAATATGTCAATTTTACTATTTAAAAACCTTGAATTTTTGTTTCATTTTTGCGTGTTCAAGGCCAATGCCCTCAATCAACCGTAAATGCACTACATACTTGCTTGGATCACAATCAACTATCAACCTAAGCATGGAACATGCTAATGAACTACCTAATATTCCCTTCCTTAACAAATAACTTTACACTAACTAATGCCCATATATGTAATTGACTAAATGCATTTTTTTACCAACCATATATTCATATGCTTCCAGGTGGCACAAGTTTGTAGAGATAATTCAAAATTTCACTCAAAGTATAAGAACCCTTCATTTATCTAGGTAAAAGAAACTTTTGTTTTCAAGACAACAACAAATACAATAGCAGTTGCATTTCACTCTTGTCTATCTTCTCTCCTCTGCGACATAACCAAGGTCCGAGCTCTCATATCATTTCATTTCCCCTACAACCTTAAGCATTTTATGGTTTTAATGGTTTCTTTTCTCTCATGTGTTTCCATTTTTTCTTTATTTTCTTCTGTGATGCATGAGTTCTCTTTCGCTTTGAATACGTATGTTGCTTGACCAATGTATGGTTTTAATCTTCATTTGGTACTTCAGCTTGCCTGTGGTATTTACCATAATATGAATGAGTTATTTTCATTTTTGTTGTGTCTTTTCCCTTTATAGAATAAGATGGTTCTTCCTTAAATAAGCCGATTCTTCCATTAAAAAAACATTTCGGTATTTTTGGTTTGAAGAAAAAAGAAGAATTTACTTTGGGTTTTTTAAATGGTTTTGTATGTTATATTTTAATCACTTGTATGAATAAGTTGTTATACCTTTAAGTTGTTTTAAATATATTGTTTTCAGAGATATTTCTAAAATCTTAAATCTCTTTTTGGTTTGATCTATTTTTCAGATTCTAATGTTGTTGAAGAAACTATTGAATGGAATAAACCTGGCAAGTAAACAATTTCCCTTAATTTGTTTGTTTTAACATCAAACAATGGTTGTATGTTTTCTGAATTTGTTTATCTTATAAAATCTTGTAGGAATAAACATAAATCAGAAGAACCAACAGTATGAAAAAGGGGTAAGTTTGGAAAGAAACATAAATGGTTATTGTATTTGTTATTTCTTATGGTGTCTATGATGTTTCCATTTCAATCTGGTATATGAGATTTAAGCTTTAAAATGGTTGTGTTTGAAGCAGTGGGGTTCTGCGTGTGAATACGAGTAAAGCTGTCATGAATCGTGTACTGAATCTTACTTCAAATCATTTTGTATGATGAATAGTTTGTTCAATGTTCATGAATATGTGCTCTCTTTCATTCATTTCATTTTACTTTTTCTGTTTTTTATTTTCTGACATTTTCATGTTCATGACCTCAGGTTCATGATATAATTTTTTAGGTTCATGTTTTCACTTGGATGTATCAAGATTTGTTGCTTTGATCCATTGATATCAAGATATGTTGTTTGGTAAAGTTTTGGGTGATGATTTTGCCAAATACATGGGTGTTAAATCGAAGTGACAAAAAATTGTGTCTCATAGTTCTTAATTTGTTAATTGCAGGTTGGTGTTTTACATTATTTCCTTTGCATAGAAGATGTAACACCCTTCTAAACCCTCATATAATCGCATATAATTTATGAATATAATTCAAATAGAACCACTAACAAGGGTGTCACATCTTCATATAAACATCATGTAAAACATCTTGCTTTGTAACACGGATTTTCAAAATCAATTATGACAAATACTTCATTAATAACAACAATGACACTTCAACTACTCACAGCGGAATTCATAGTTCCAAAATACTTTTATTAAAATACTTCATAGAAGCTTCTTCATACTTTATCATTCATAATTCATAATTCAAATAACTCAAATACCATGAAAGGTAGTTCAAATCTCAAGATAACTAAAAGAACATAATTATTTCAATCAAACAATCCCAACCCCGATGTTACATATCAGAGCAAGACCCACTTTATTCAACAGAAAATAAATAACACACTTCGAAGCTATCCTCTAAGCTTCACGAACTATTCCTGACCACCTACAAGTTACCCACGTATCGAGGCAACACTTCCAAGCAGAAAGAGTGAGTAACCACGAATTATTATAAAAGATATATGGAATAGATATAGTAGTACAATAACAAATCATCATAGATTATACATATCACCATACTTCATATATTATACTCATACTTTCATATCATCAATACACATCAATTATATCATTATATCATCACACCAACATCTATTATCAAACACCATTAAAATCACAATGTCATCAACATCACTTAATTAATCATTATACAATGTCACATATAATGCAATGCAACATCATTGACTAATGCATTTGGTACAAAAACTTTACTGATGATCAAGTCATGTTTCTCCAAAGATCCTCGCCATAGGATCGATTCCCGCTTGGAACCAGAACACTTCACAAAAATGCATTCAATCCATACCATGGGATTGAGACCGTCACTAGAATAACGTCCTAACAATAATCACTGGACCAACTTCCTAACATCACTGGGCCAACGCCCTAACATATGCCATGAATACATGATGCACAACAACAAAATAAAACATGACCATTTCTAGTCAAAACGCATCATCATCATATAATTATCTTCACACGGAATGTAGGCACATCAAACATGTAATCTCAACTTCATTCACCATAATAACATAAATCACTTCATAATACAATATAGCATCATCATAACAACATCAATTCATCATTTACACATACATCATAAATAAATTAATCACTGAATCATCCAATTCATCAATCATAGGTACTGGAAAATTACATCATATGGTTTATCATGTCACCCACGATTATAGTTCATCGTGTTAGCTTCCTAAAGCTTCGAACGACGCGTCAAACAGAATTCTAAAACTCAAGTTACGATACTTTAAAATTTTTGCATGTTGCCCCCTCGCCCGAGGCTCGCCCGACGAAGCAGTTTGCTCGCATAAGGCTTGCCCGACGAGGCTGGGGCGAAAATCCTTCCCCCATACAAAATTTCAGGAGCACTATTTTTCCATCACCTCTTTCGCCCGACGACTTCTTTGTTCGCCCAGCGAGCTCACGCTCGCCTCTGCTTCTCCGAGCGAAGCTGGAGCGAGACACATCCTCCATATATTTTCCATAACCAGCCAAAACCATCCTTCTCTCACGCCTAACTCTCGCCTGGCGAAGTCTGGGCGAAGATGCTTCACCCGACGACTTGGGGAGCTCGCCCGACGAGGGCGCAAAAACAACAACTCTGCTGTTGCATTTTCTGCACAGAATCAGTCCAAATTCTTATCGATTTCATTACCCATTCAGTCCAAAATTCACACAATTCATCATGGTTTCACAATATCACAATAATATATCATAGCAGGCATCATATACATCATTTCATAGCATTACAACATCAATCTATCACAAATTTCATCCTCTCTTTCATCACAATCATCATGTTATCAAATTCATCATAAAGCCCCAAATAACCTGCATACCTCTAAACCCTATATCAATCATAATAATAAGGATAACCCTCTTACCTTAAATTCATTATGTTATCAAATTCATCATAAAGCCCTAAACAACCTACATACGTTTAAACCCTATGGCAATCAATTCTCTTTCGCGTTCTACAGAATCCCTCTGAGTTCTCGTGTCCTAGCTCTCGTTCACCCCTTCTTCCCAACTTTCACGATTGCACATAATGAAACACTGACACTCAATTTTCCTTGTTTAACCCTTGGACCTTTTCTATGATCTTCTTATATTACCCTTACTTATCACTTCACTAATTAACACCTTGCCCTTATTATTTCTACACAATATATTGTCTCTATTTCACTAATTAAAATAATTCTAAGTGATTATTCTAATTATCTAAATTTATTTAAAACACCAAATATCACTTAATTTCCACTACACCACACATAGCATCACACCATACATCATATTCATCAAAACATCACATATTCTCACAAATACATCACAGTTACTCATTATACATCAATTAAATAATTAAATAAATAATCTAATTATTTTTTGGGTGTTATAAAAGACACGACCACAATAATATCGGGAACGGTTAGTTTATGCGTTAATGTTGAGTTGATTAAAAATGAACTTAAATCATGACTCTAACACGGTTCTTGCACTTCAGGTGAGTATTAGTGGATATGCAACATCAGGCGGTGGCAGATGCATTGAGAGAGTGAAGTTGTCTCTTGATGGAGAGAAAACTTGGATGGAAGTTTCAATGTTTCAAAAAAGTGACATTCCTTACGCAACAGACCATGATGGCAACTGTGACAAATGGGGTTGGGTGCTATTTGAGGTCACAACTGAAATTCAACAAAGCACTCAGATTATCGCAAAAGCGGTATGTGATATTTCTTCTGCTAAATTTCATATAATAGTAAGAAACAATCCCCTATAATATCTATTTAATTCCTTGGACTGGTTTTGCAAGCGTGGTGGCAATTTTTATTTGTCGTAGTTTACTTCATCTCTAGATGTACATGTAATGTGTTTGGGGTTGTTGTAGGTTTGTCTTTGATGAATTTCTCATTTTCTCTAACATTGTATTCTCAGTTGTAGTAAAACTTTTTTCTGAAATAAAAATTATTGATGACTCTGACCATTTGATGCATGTAAAACATAATAGTATGATAGAACCCATAAGCTTTTTGACAAATCAAGTGTCTTGATCCATTTGAACTAAATTTAAAATTTAAAATGACGGAAGAACTTGAAGTGAAAATTTTCAATTTGATGTCCAAATTCAAAAGTATTAACGCAAGAGAATGTTCAAAAGATGCAAAAGTAGTGTATGTATTAAATGACTACGAGTTTGTGTATTAAATTGAAATATTTCCTGAAATAGAATTTAAGTTGATACATCACTTAAGTGACATGTGATTACATGGAATTTAAGCTTTTATTAATGATTAAGAAATATTTCCTGAATTGCCAAGGGTATAGGTGTTCGCGGTGCGGTTTTGACGTTAAAAGTTATCTTAATCGCAGGAGAAAAAGACGTGCGTTTGGTTTGGTTTGATTAACTTTTAGAAAAAAATCGAATCCAAACAAACCAAATCAATACCGTTTGATTCGGTTCCATTGATTCGGTTTTTTACAAATATTTTATTGAGTCATACATACACATATAGATGTCAACATAACTATGTATTTAGTCATTCATACACTACCAAATAACAACAAAATTTATCATATTTGGACAACAACTTCCCATTTAATATGTATAAACTATATTAGACAAAAGTAAAATAATAAACATAAAATAATAGCATAAAACAATATCACATATATTATAATGAAACTAAAAAATAGAAGAGATGAGAGATTAGTGAAGATGAAAAAAAAAGAACATAAAAGAAAAGAGATTATAGAAGATGTGCGATAAAAACTGTTCTGGACTAGGCTTGCCCTTGGCCCAACTCCATATGAGGCCCAACCCAATTATGCCGGTCAAGGTATGCTGGCCAGTTCTGCCCTCGACTGTGTCGGGCAGCAACTCCCACTCTCTGCGAGGAGGTAGCATCGCCACACGGGGATAAACCCAATTAGTCTTAGAAAGATCATCGTCGGTCAGGAGGACCCCGAGGACACCCTCTAATCCTCTCCTCGACCAAGACTGATCCTCCCACATGACCTCGTGTCTGACGGGGAGCATCCACGACGAGCAGAAGCACCCCCACGAGCATCCTCCTCGCAGGGCTGACTATCAACGTCTCTGAATATCACGGAGTCTTCGTGACCCCGAAAAGACAGTATCCATATCCTCCTAATCGTGCGGAGGAAGTCATCCAGGTGGGGGACCACGTGCTGGTTCCTACTACTAACGTAGGACTTGACAGTTTCCATTTTGGGCCTGTTTGACCAGCCCAACGATGTGGGCTATAAGTACCTTTTCTCTTTAGAGGGTCAAGTATTAAACATTTTCTCACTCTCTACTTGCTTGCACCATTCCGTATCTCATTTTCGCATCAGAGTGTCTTGCAGGTACCTCCTCCCCCCCACCACCACATCAGTCTCAAGTACTGCTCGACGTAAGCTGTGACAGTCCATTCTGTTCAGGTACGATCAAAAACAAAATTGAAAGGGGAGAACATTTGTATAATAATAAGAAGGTGAAAAAGAAAGAATATAAGAGATTAGAAAAGAAGAGCTAAGATGAATGTGACAAAGATGACACGATAATGTTAGGAGAGATTTGAGAAGACTGAAACCATAAGTGTAAGGATGCGAAAATTGTTTGAAATCATAAGGCTAACGTATATTAGGTTTATGTTTGGATTGAATGTGAGTTAAGTAAAATTTAGGCTATAACATAATGCAGTTTGATTCGATTTGATTTAGTTTGCAAAATACAAAACGTAAATTGAATCGAACCATGTGATTTTGTTAAAAGATGACCCAAACAAATCCGAACTAAATATAATTTTTTACAATTTTAGTTTGGTTTGATTTGATTTGCATTTTTCTATTGGATTGATTTGATTTTAAATACCCCTAAATACGGGACACAACGAGTTAAATCCAATTAAAAAAAAATATAAATATATCTTTTAATAATGAAATGGTTATTGACGTATACATAATTTGTATCCATGCTCAGATAATTATTAAAAAAATATATAAATTTTTTATTAACTTTAATTTTATTTCAAAAAAATAATTTAAAATATAAATATTTTTATCTGTGCGGACGCCCATGTCTTCGACTAGTTTTAATACTTTTAAGAAAATATGTATACTCTACACGTTATAATATTTAACAATAAAAAACTATTAACAAATTAATTAAAGTCAATATTATGTATATTATGGTATACGTCAGCCAGCCCTATAAACATAGTTTACGAAGGAAGCATCCAATAATTAATGCGCTTCATTTGAAATTTTAGGTTTAATTGCAATTTTAATTTTCTTATTAATATTTTTTTTTATCTCTATTTTAAAATATACTATATTTAGTCTCTATTTTAAATTTACTTTTGAATTTTTGTTCATTCATTTTAAAAACCATAATTTTAATTTATTTTTTAAGTTTTATTTTAAATTTTAGTTCTCTTTTAAATTTTATTTTGAATTTTAATCTTCTGCTTATGATAAAAAAGAATTAAAATAAAACTTTAAAAGAAGAATAAAATTTAAAATAAAATTTAAAAAATTTAGATGGTTAGGTTGAGATACGCCTAAGGATTTCTCACTTTTGTTTGATGTCATTCTTCTTAAGGATTAGATCTAAGATTAGTTGAAAGTATAATTTTTTGTGTTGAAATAAGTTTAGTTTATCAAATTATATATAGTTGTCGAAGTGTTGTAAACATGTTGCTATACATAGATTTCAATTTAGATCGAAAATAAATATTTTGGATTTTGTGTTTTGGATTTTGATTTAGGAGAAAACTAACTTAAAACTATAAATAGATGGAATAATCTCTATTATTAATAACAATGCCGACTTGTGCTTCGCATGGATATATTAAAAATAAAATTATATTTTTTCATAACAGTTGAATTTAATTTTTTATTGCATATAAAATTATTTTGTAAGTCATTTAGGTTGTGTTTACAATTATATTATTAATTTTTTAAAGTAAAAGACAATAAATTAGAAACAAAATTACTTTTTAGTCAATAATATGTGAGATTAAATTACACATACTTATATTATATATGCTTACATAGATTATCTAGACTTTTATTTATATAAAAATTTAATTTATAGTATTTTAAGATTACTTATATAACTAATGTGTTGCACACGTTTTACTATGATATATTTATATGAATTATTTCGTTCAATTAGAAAATAAAAATAAAAATTCATGACATTAATGTATGATCATATAAAAATGTTTTTTCTCATTACTAATTTTTTAAAGCTTTTTTATTATTCTGATTTTACTTTTTCCAATATTGTACTGTCATCATAATTACTTTAATTATATTTCAAATAATAATAATTATATATCATAGGAACACAAAAGAACATAAATTAAGAGATAATTTATATGATCCAATTGAATTCCTTACAAAATATTTTAGTAGTTTTTATAGCATGTAATATAATTTTCGAATTTTATACTTTAATATTAATTGTGTACCTTAACTAAATATATGCGACCATACTATCAATTTGATCAAGTGTTTCTACATACACAATTATATAAGATAAACTTTTTATTAACATATTTATTTTATTTTTTAAAATAATAATTTTATAAACATTTTAAAATTAATTAGATATATATATTTTTAATAAAAAAATCATTTTTATCATTCTCATGATATCAAGTGAATCACAAATACCTTATTCTCAATAAAATATTGACAAATGAGATATTTTTTATATTATTAGATTCTTCTCGCCCTATTATTTTTGTTTATTAAAGATCTCGAATAATTAATTAAATAAATTTAAATCAAATACATATTTCTCTTAAAGATTACTATTAAAAATATACTTATATAAATATACTTATATGAGCTATAATTTTTCTCATATTTTCAATAATAAGGATGCAAAAGTAAAATAATAGGAATTTTCTTTATCCTCATCTTTGCGTTCACATAACAAAAATACTATGTTTTTTTTACTAAGCCCTCTTAAATACTATGTTAAACCTTGTAAATTTAATTAATTAGTATTATCATTATCATTATTTTTTTTACTCAATTATTAGTTTTATAACTTCAATTATCATTACTTGATCTAAATACTATGAAAGTTCATCATTAAAATAATTTTGTTTTTTGACAAAAAAAATTATTTTGAATTTTTTTTATCTTAATATACATTTTTTAAAATAATCTTATATATTTTTTCAGTCATTTTAATTTTATTTAAATTAAATATTATATACTCATATAAACTAACAATTGTAAATGAGAAATAATACAAATTTATTAGTTAATTTATTTTGACAATCACTAAAATTACATTGTTTTTTTCTATAATACAATTACAACAACATGTATTAAGACTAACAATATCAAAATCATTCATTTTTACCAATCTTATATCAAGTTAAAAAACAAATCATTTTTATCAATCTCATATCAAAATAAATAACAAATCACTTGTACACAATAAAAATATTAACAAAGAAGAAACATGTTTGATGATTCTAAATTCTTTTTGGATTCCTCTTTTTATTGAAGACCTTTAACATATTATGATTAAAGATATTTACTCACATGAATTTTTATTTTTCACATGATTCTCAAGTAATAAAAATGCAAAAGTAACAATATAAATATGATTTCTTCTTTACAATCACATAAAAATAATTATATTCAAATTAAACAATAAATAGAATAGAAATCTACAGAAGTAGGTAACAAAATAATATAAGAAAATTATTATAAAAAATTATATGTAGAATATTTAAGTAATTTATGTAATATAGCAAGTTAAGTCATAAACCTGTCACATAAATCAAAAAAACATTTAAAACAGATGTCAGAAATTAAAAAATAAAATAAAAATATCAATACAAAATAAAAAAATAAATACTTTATTAGCACTGTTTGGATAGAAAGATGAAAATCTACCACACAAAATAAATATAAATGAAATATAGATAATTAATATAATAGAACTTGAGTTACATATCATATAAATCAAATAATAATTAGAACATAGAGTAAGAAAAAGAAATAAAAATATCAACACAAAATCCAAAAAATAAATGATGAAGAGAATGACAAGTCCTACAACAAAAATGTAAACTACAAAAATGTAAAACTCGTTTAATAATTAAAAAGGACAATATCTCTTATTAAAAAATTATAACTCACAATTTTAATAATTAAAATTTAACATCGATTAGTATTATTTTAGGGAGTGGTGGAGTAGTCCTAAAATAGAAAAATAAAAATATTTAAAAGTTGGAGAGTAATGATTATTATTAATAAAAATTAATATTTTTTTTAAATGCTTGCATTTTAATTTAAATATATTTACTTTTATATTAATTGTAATAGTTTTTTAGTATTGCAAATGATGGATATCCATAGAATATATATTTTAGCCCGTAAGAAAATATAGGATTATGGAATTTTTTTTTAGGTAGAAATTAATTTTCATAAAATGAACAATAATAAATAAAAAATTTCATAATTATTTTTCATAAAATCTTGCACTAATATGATTTTTTTTATTCATGTTAGTCCTAATTGGTCAATTTTTTATTTTTAATCAAGTATGAGTTAATAAAATCAAACAATATGTATTATTAAAATAAACTAAAATTTTGAGCTAATAATGTAAAAAATTTACATATTAAAGTATTGAGTTCAATTGTATAAAAATCAAACATTACTTTAAGTTTAATTGTATATTTATAAATATTACATAGAAATAGAATAAAAATAGTGAAAATTTTATTATTTTATTTAAGCATAAAAGTTTTAATGGGTGCTGGAATAGTTATTGAATAGAAAAGTTGAAGAAAGTTGAATAAATATTTCAAGTTAACTATAATTAATATTTTAATTACTTAGAAATCAAGAGATCGCAATTAATTTGAAAAATAAAATATCATTTTTTGGTAGTGAGACAGTTTATTAACAAAACTTTTTTAAAATTTTAAAAATTTAATTTAAACATAAAAGTTTTAACTGAATGATGGAGTAGTTACAAATAATAAAAAGTTAGTAGTAAGTGATAGAGTAGTTATGGTATTCTGGAATAGTAAAAGTAGAAAGAAATATCTCAATTTAACTCTAATCAATATTTTAATTACTGAGAAATCAATATTTTAAGAATTTTTTAAATCAATGGCAAGTCCAAAAAAAAGTTTTAAATCATATATTCTCTTGAATTTTTATTTATATTTTTTAAAATCATATTATATTTGTTGTCAAAAAAAATCATATTATATCTTACCATATTGAAAGTTGCAATTATAAAAAAAAATTATAATTTTAATATTAAAGAGAATAATTAAAAAATAATGGCAAAATATTTATTTTGGTCCCTTAACTATAGGCTATGGTTCACTTTGTTTTTTTTTTTTTTGTCAAAATGGTCTCTGAAATTTCAAAACGCAACCACGTTCGTCCTTCCGTTAAGGTCCGTTTATTTGCGTGAGGTGGAGGTGAGCTGGCATATTTATTCATCTTCTTTATATGCAGAAAGCGTATTTCACAGTGGTTCAAAATCTCCTTCATAGAATTTTGTTAACGTTCTCCTTCCCAAATTTTTACCTTCTTCATCTTCTCCCCTTTCCCCATGAATACAAAGCATTCATCTTCCCCAAAGAACCTCTGTCAATCTGAAAGTGTTGGATCATGTGTATACAGCAGCTCGTGGATTGCACCACTTTGTTGTTGCAGAGACAACGCTGTTCTTCTTAGGGCAACCACTGAGATGAATTATGGAACAATATTTTGGTGTTGTCACAATGACAAGGTAAGCCTTAATTATGGTTTTGGTATGTTAGAAGATCGTAAACAGAGTTTGATCAATTTGTGAAATTTGTAGGACTCCTTGCAAAGAGGATGTGGCTTCTTTCATTGGTGTCACGAGGAATTGGCAGAAGACATAAACCAAGTATTGAATAATAGATTGGAAAGCATAGTAAATGATTTAGATGAAACCAAGAATCATTACGAAAAATTGAGAGTTAGAAATGAAGAATTAGGGGATGCTATGTTAGAACTTCAAATTCAACTCAACAAGATGTTGAAGTGGAAAAAAACATTGAAGATTCTGTTTTTTGTAGTGTTATGTGTATTTGTCATTAAGCTGTATTAGAAGTAGGAGTATGTAGAAATTTGTGTGTAATTTTTTCAGTTTGGGAAATTTATGTGCAAGCTTATGTGTAATTTTAACACAAGTTATCAGTTTAATAAGACTTATTTTGTTTGGCACGTCATTAATCAAAGCATATCAGTTTGGCTTTGTAAGCAACCCTTTTTAAGATGAGTCGACCCATTCATACTTTGTATCGACACATGTCATGTTCATGCTCCTGGAAAATGTTTTAAAAGCTTTATGCATCGACACATAAACACATGCATCGATACATATGACGTTTCGTCTTTCAAAATCAAAAATCAACTTAATATGTATCGACATATACGCGTTATGTATCGACTCATGTAAAAATGTTGTATCGACACATAAAGACTCGCATCTATTGAAATATTAAATTAGATTAGATTAGATTTGATTAGATTTGATTAGATTTAATATTTAATATAATCCAAGTTGTGTTAGCCCAAGCTCAATTAGGGTTGTATATAAATAGTCATAGTGTGTATCATTATTTGTACACTTGAATAATACAAATTCTTATTTCCTTTATTATTCTCTCTTTCTCTCCTCACTAAAAATGCCTCACGCACTAACAAATTGGTATCCAGAGCTTCCGGTTATTGTTCTTGATTAAGTTTTCAAGAATTTTACGTCAGAGATCGTTTTTCTAGGGTAAGTAAATCAACCGCTGCGAAGATGGCTAGTGATAAGGGCATTCCAAATTCTCTTCCAATGCTTGACGGTAAAAATTGGATCCGATGGAAAAAACAGATGCAATCCTTATTTGGCTTCCATGAAACCATAGAAGTGGTTACCAACGGCGTTTCAACATTGGCTACAAATGTAACCGACGAACAGAACAAAGCCCACAACAAAGTCAAGAAAAAAAGATTGAAAGGCTGCTTATTGCATTCAAACGGCTGTCGATGTTGCTAACTTCGACATAATCTCTCATGCTAAAATAACGAAGGAGGCATGGGATATTCTGGTAAAGTATTTCGAAGGAGGTGAGAAAGTCAAGGTTGTCAAATTAACAACCTTGCGTCAACAATATGAGTTGTTGTCGATGGGAGAAGATGAAAAAGTAGCAGAATATGTGTCGAAGGTTCAGAAACTCGTCCATCTCATGAAGGGTTGTGGTGAAACCATTACTGATAAGATGATAGTTGAGAAGGTAATGAGAACGTTGACCTCTCACTTTGATCACGTTATCGTAGCTATTCAAGAATACAACAATCTTGAAACCACTAAAGTGGAAGATTTGGTTGGTTTGTTGGAGGCGCATGAGATGAGGATTGTTGAAAGGAAAGGAGTTCAGGACTCGATACAGGCACTGCAAGCTCAATCATGGAAAAAAGATGGTGTTTCCAACAAATTCAAAGGCAAGTTCGACAAGACTCATGGCAAGAAGTCTTGGTCGAATTCCCATAAGAATAAGGTCGAAGATAGATCTTCTGAATCCTCGAAAAGGGGAGGAGGAAACTATCGAAAGGACAAAGAAGATAAGAAAGGTATGCATTGTTATAACTGTGAAAAGTGGGGACACTTGGCCAAGAATTATTGGTACAGAAAAGACAAGGGATCGAAAGGAAAGGACAAAGGAGCGAACCTTGCACGCCAAGATTCAGATGATTCTGAAGGTGGTATGATGGTTATGGCTGCAGTTGCAGATAACCATGTTGAATATAATATCTGGTTTCTCGACTCAGGTTGCTCGAACCACATGACTGGTTGAAAGGACTGGTTGACAGATTTTGATGAGTCGAAGAAGAGCAAGGTAAAACTTGCTGATAATAGTTTGTTGCAAGCAGAAGGTACTGGCAACATAGTCTTTCAAATGAGTAATGGAGGGAAAGCTATGATCAAATATGTACTCTATGTACCTAGAATGAAATGCAACTTGTTAAGTGTTGAACAACTAGTTGAAAAAGGTTTCTCAGTTGTCATGAAAGATGGAGTTTTGAAATTGTTCGACACTAAGGACAATTTGGTTTTAAAATCTCCATTGTCGAAGGACAGGACATTTAAGACTATGATCAGTTCGACAAAAGTTCAATGTTTGAAAACTGTTGTCGACCACAAGGATAGTTGGTTGTGGCATTTGAGGTTTGGACATTTGAATTTTCGATCACTTAATCAACTAATTACTCAAGATATGGTTACTGGTATTCCAAGTCTTGAGATGCCTGATCGTGGGATTTGTACTTATGTATCCAATGATTCGGACTGCAAGTGCACAGTCTTGTCGAGTAGTTTTAAAAGATATCGAACCACAGAGACTGATGAATTGATCTACCGTTTTCTATTGTTACTATGTAAATCTAAAGCTAATGAATATTTAATTTGGGTTGTAGGGGAAACTAATCGCTAAATTAAGTTGTATTTTAATAATCAATGAGCTTAATTACCAGTATGCAACAGTCTTACCTCGAGAACTAGCGACCTGTCGGGCGTCTTTATGTTTTCAAAACAGTTTTCAGTAAAACCTATCTAGTTTAAAAACCCTCGTCTCACACTGTCGTTTTGTTGATCTAGGCTATGCAGTTAAGTCCTAACGTACGCTTCCGCCATCCCGCAGGAGTTAAAAACACTTTTTGGAAACTAAACAAAATCTTAATTAACTTTAAAGTGCTTCCGCTGTATTTTAAGCCAATGCCTAATTACTACTGTCCAGTTAAAAGATCTCAAACTTCCGCTTTGTTGACCCTAACCTCTATCTGTTTTTTACTTCTGTAACAAAACAATTTAATGATTTGAAAAATAGTAACTTAGGCCCAAAAAGAAAGTTTCGTAGTAAAAATAATCCCGACTAAGTTACTCGTTCCCTCGGTTGATTGACTTTACACACCGGTATAAGATTTCTAGCTTGACATAATATTAAACCAAATCGCAGAATAATTTAAAGGACAAACACAAATAAACATAATTATATTAATTAATAAGTAATAAGAATTTGTAAACATAAACCTGGTAATAACTCTGAAGACAGAAGCACTCCTGCACAAATTGTAGGCTTTGCTTCGATTGGAGAATATATTTAATCGTACAGAAGAAAATAATGCTGAAAGAATAGTGCTGGAAAGAAATAACTGGGAAAAGAAAATAATGCTGAAAAGAAATAATGCTGAAAATAATATTCTGCTGAAAATAATATCTGCTTAATAAAATCTCTAAACTTTCTCGCCAAAAAGAAGAACCCTTTCTACTGTGGTCTCAGGCTCTATTTATAGTGCTTGCTTGATTCGTTGCTCTCGAAAATGTAGGAACATTTCACTTTTTTTCCTTGAGAAATAATAGGCCATTTAATTGTCACGTTCGTTGCTCTCTTGGCTGAGTGGGTGAGAAAATGTAGGACATCGTTGGATTAACCCTTAAACGCGCTTCTGCCTGTTGGATGAGGAGAAAGTGGGGTGATAGGATGTGACGTTCGTCACACGCAAGTGACTATCGTCACGTCCCCTTGACGGTCGTCAGGGCTTGGTTGCTTGTGGGCCACGTGCTCACATGTGTAATGGGCTTTTGGGCTGGTTTCTTCTCCTTAGGCTCTTTTACTACTTTTTGCACCCTTTTTTCTTCATTTCTTCAAAAGTGTTCGGCTCAGTGCATATCTGCAAAAATAGAAAAATACCTGCATAATACTTATAAAATAATTTAATTCAAACTAAAGTATGAGAAATATTTAGTGTATATCAAGCCAGAAATATCACATATTTGTGTGTCATCAAACTCCCCCATACTTAAACTTTGCTTGTCCTCAAGCAAATGCTAAGTACGATGTTTTTCTAAACATGGTTATGACTCGGATCGACTAATATATAGATGCGTTGTGTTTTTGTCAGAAAATCGGTGGTTTGATTCGTGCTCCATAACTACGTCGGCGACGCTAGACAATCCCATTTTACGTAAACTAGTTACAAGTCCTATCATAGCCTACCTCGAGTATTTGTCTTGTTTTGCCCTTTTCATTCTAGCGCAATCACATTAAGCCCTTTATCTTCACACGTACATAGCAGAACAGTTGGTTAGTGGTTATGATCCTTTTAAACTTTTAGAGGTTTCTGGCACATTAATGTGGCAACCTTTAATTCAAATGTTGGATGCGGGGGATCAGACTGTAATCTGCCCTACCGAGTTCAGTACCAGATGCTCCTGAACCATCCATCAAATTAATTTTCATGTTACTTTGTAAGGTTTACATCCTTTGGATTAGGCGATCGGGTGAGGATCGTCCAATTTAATCAGTGTGTTTCCTTGCAATATTTTGCTGAAATATTCTATCATCCACTTATATTCATCGACTTCCTGTGTAGTTTGTGTTTAAGACGGTGCTGACTGCTAATATAAACTACTCAAGGTTACTATAAAGACTAAACTCAGGGTGTTGGAAACAACGGGTACTTGAACTGATCTATCATACTCTGGGGTTGTAGAGTGTCTAAACGGTAGAAATTTCGCTAAATCTCGCCCCAATTCCTGATGATTAAAGATTTTGCAGTCTATTTACTTGTCGAGTGAGAAATTTTTTTTTATGGGCTCAAAGAAAAAAGAAAAAAAAGAAAGGGGAGTCTAAAAGAACAACACAAATTGCTGCAATAGATGACTTGATAAATTTTTTTTATTGAATTAAAGATAACAGAAAGGAAATTACAAAGAAAATAAAAATTACTAGGAAAAAGGGAAATACTTCCTCCCCCATACTTGAATCATACATTGTCCTCAATGTATTGATAGAAGCGGGAAAGGGGAAAGAAACAACATAATCATTCTTCCTCCTCTTGTCTTTGGTATCGGGCACGTGTCCTTGCTCTTCGACGTGCTTGCCCGCCATGTCTGGAAGATTCGCCGCCATCTCTTTGGGATATGATATTATGCAATTCGTCAACATGGAGTGTTAAGGCTCACATATCTGCTGTTATTCCTGTGGTGAATTCCAGCATACTTTGATCATGCCTGAGAGCGTAGTCATTTTGGTCTCTCTGCATTTGTTGCATCAGAGTCATCATCTCGATTTGGCGTGTCTCGAGGCTCTGGTGGCGTTGAGTGGATAGCTGGTTTTGTTGCATTATTGCGGCATATATTGCGTCGATGGTGGCAGGATTGTTGGCTTGCTGTGGTTGGGGCTCTTGCTGCTCTAATTCTTCTTCGATTTCGTCAGCGGCAACGTTGTTAGCCTGACCTTGATTTCCTTGCACATTTTCTCCGGGTTCAGGGGCGTTCAGGTTGTAAAGCCAGTTATCCGGATTACCCAAGTAAGTACGATTATGATTTGGCATGATCACACTACGAACTCTTGCATTCTTAACCATGAGATAGTATCCTCCAACTTCTCGTACTTTAATCAGGCGGCCAGCTCTACAGTTATCAATGTCCATAAAAACTGATGGCAGCGGAGGTAGGAGTTGGATCCTTTCCCCCCAGTTCAAGTGAACTGCGATGGCGGTGACGATGCCTCCGATGCAAAAAGGTGTGGTCCCTTCTCTTGCAACGAGGTTTTGAATATCTGCCATCATTAAAGTGACGGGATTAAGACAGATGTTTTGCGAAAAGGTACAGTGGAGAGCATATAATTCTTTAGTGTTTACCTTGTTGTTGTTTGCCCTTCCGAATATTGTGTTTGCCATAACACGGTGTAAGAAGTGGATGTTCGGGTTGTGGATGTGAGAGGCGTACCGTGCTTCGGGTGTGACATTTGGTTCACCGGTTATTCTCTCCCATAGTGCGTATGCACTTCCATTCCGATCCAATTCTGGGGGTATGCGGTATTGCACATTACTCCCTCGGGGAAAATGAAATATGTCGCTCAAAATTTCATGGTTGAGCTGGTACTCTCAGTTGAACATCCGAAAATGAGCGGATCCCGTTAGGTGTGCGTCTGCATCTTCTCGAGTGTGATATGCGTAGGAACTCAAGAATTCCAACGTGAGAGCTTCGTAAGTTGGTGTGTTCATCGTGCTAATAAAGCTTAGGCCAGCTTTATTCAGCAAGCCTTCCATATGAGGTTGCAAGCCTAATTCTTGCAAGCAAGTGTTATCGACGAACCGTGTGGATGTTAGCCCTCGGTGATGGAATTTTATGTACCTCTCTTTTTGAAGCTCACCGGCTTCTCCTTGTCGGAGCACGAGATGTCGCATGTCAGGTTCGGGTTGGTTGGCCATGAGTGTTGAACTTGATAGAAAAAAATGTATATGTGGTAGAGAGATGGAAAGGGAGTGGTAGTGATGAAACTAAGGATGGAAGGGGAGGGTTTATATAGATGGTTTTATGGAGTAAGAAATTTAATGGTGTTTATGGGAGAATTTTGAAATTTGGGAGGTTATGGGTAAGTGGAGTAAATGGGGTGGTGGAATTTTAATACAAATTTTTCGTGCATCAATTCTATCAACGATCACGGAATTGAAAAGCATGGGGGACATTGCCTGCCGCCCGTCACACGCTTCCTGACGTTCGTCAGAGTCAAAGAAACTCCCTAACATTCGTCACATGCATACTAACGTTCGTCAGGGTGAGGTGATGTTGGTCTCTTTGACTTCTTTGAATGCGTGCTCCACTAAATTAATTAATAATTTCAATTTTGAGAAGTGTATTGCAAGGGATTAGTAGCATATTGTATAGTTGGAAAAATGATATGGTAAATAAGAAGCAAATAAAGATGGTAACAAAAATAAAATAAAAAAACACATGATAATAATAATAGAAATTAAGAACAAATGAAAATAATAACGGAAATTGCAAAAAATGAATGCATACTTTGTAAATAAAAATAAATAAAATGGATATGAATAAAATTTTAGGACCGAAAAGTAACATATTATTCGAAAATAATTAAAACCATAATGAGTTTGAGAATAATAATAATGAAAAACAATGAAAAAAACCCCATACTAAGAACAAACAGTGTCCTCATTGGGGCGGTACAGAAAAACTATCAAGCATGAGGGCCTCCGGGAGGTGGTGCAGAAGCGTGCAGATGTTGATAAATGTGGTCAAACTTCTCCGTGACGACATCCATGAAATGAAAGAAGTCACGCCGAAGTGTGCTGACATTTTCTTTAACAGTGTCGAGCTCTCCTCGGAGTGTGGTAACATCTGTATGCAGAGTCTTGATCGTATGTGCATGATCAGGCATGGGTATGTCATTAGCTGTAGAAACAAGGGGTAGTGTAGGATAATCCAAAGGTGTATAATCGTGGTAACCTGTGGGTGTAGATGGGTCGCTCTCCTCCCTCTCAGGGTCGTGTTCGTCTGTCTTCTCTAGGGGATATAGCCAATTTGTCTTGGTATAAACACTGGTATGCTCGGGGCTAGGCAATTTGAAGCAATATACAGGGTTACGTTGGACAAGCAGCTGAAAGTGAGGTGGGCTGAGGTTACCAATCAAAGAAATGTTAAAGCAAAAAAAGGGATGTCCATGGTATAATATCTGGTGTACGGTGTAAGGCGCGACAGAGATGACTGTAGGGATAGGGCCTCGGCTATCATAGTGACTAGCCCGCCGACACAGATGGGGCCATGGGTACACTGAGCTATAGCTGACATGTTGGCAATCATAAATGATGCACCAATGACTGGTCTAGTCTGAAAAGCACAGTAAATGATGAACAACTCATCCCTAGAAATCGAGAGTTGATTAATAGGTTTTCCAAAAAATGTGAAAGCTAAAATGTGATGCAAATACCTAATAGCAGGGTTATGAATCTCGGTGGCATCAAAGTGGTCGGGGTCCTCGGGATATTGGCCCGCTATGTCTCTCCAAAAGTGATTAAACTCAAAGTTGAGGTACTCATCCGCATGGGTTTCCATGTGGGCGTCTAAAGAGCTAGGGAATCCTAGCAGCTGAGCTAGACTGCAAACTGTAAACTGGTGGGTGAAACCGAATAATCTAAAGGACATCTGACCTCTACTACGCCCTAAGCCTTGTGTGGGTTTATAGATGAGGGAGCTCAAGAACTCCAAGGTGAGGCGTTGGTGTGTAGGGTGTTTATGGGCTAGGATCCCCTCCCATCCTATCTGGTTAAACATGAAGTAGACACTTTCCCTGATTCCTAAGGCTGCCAAGGTGGGATCATGCACATACGTGGTCATACTCATCTGGCGCTGAGCCAGAATCTCATATCGTCTCTGCTGAGTCTCCGAGGCAAAAATGATAGTATCCATGAATTTTAGCTTGTAGGTTCCTGTGAATCGGTACTAAAATTTGGAAAAGAAAAATGCAAATAAGTAAAATATGTTGTGGGAGAAAGAAAGAAAAGGAAAAAAATCGGAAAGTAAAAATCAGAATGCAGAAATGAAAATAAAAGATAAAGATATTTGAGAGATAATAAATAATAATAAAAAATAATTGTGGGTTGCCTCCCACACAGCGCTTGTTTAATGTCGTTAGCTTGACAATGTTGTTAGACGTGAATTAGTTTTCAAATTGGTGCGGTAGCTCTAATAGCGTTAAGCTCGCGGTGTAATCCTTATTTTCGACGCTGTAATAATGCTTTAGGCGTTGTCTGTTTACTAAGAATGGATTCATGGATTTTCCTTTGATTTCTATGGCACCACTGGGGAAAACTTTGGTTACTTCGAATGGTCCAAACCATCGTGAACGGAGTTTTCCAGGGAACAGTTTCAGACGAGAGTTGAATAGGAGTACTACATCTCCTTCATTGAATTCTTTCCTTGAGATACATTTGTCATGCCATTTTTTCGTCCTTTCTTTGTAGATCCTTGCATTTTCATATGCATCTAATCTTAGTTCTTCTAATTCATTTATGTCGAGGATCCTTTTCTCTCCTGCCGCAGTGTAGCTTAGGTTTAAAGTTTTAATTGCCCAGTAAGCTTTGTGTTCTATTTCCACTGGCAGGTGGCATGATTTTCCATATATGAGTTTAAAGGGTGTTGTACCTATCGGTGTCTTGAATGCCGTCCTGTAGGCCCATAATGCGTGAGGTAACTTAGCTGACCAATCCTTTCTTGAAGTGGCAACAGTTTTTTCCAGTATTTGTTTTATTTCTCGATTTGAGACTTCCACCTGTCCGCTTGTTTGGGGGTGGTATGGTGTTGCGACGCGGTGCCTCACCCCATATTTGGTTAGGAGTTTATCAAAGATTCGTGATATGAAGTGGGATCCACCGTCGCTTATAACTTGTTTGGGTACACCAAACCTTGGGAATATAATGGTTTTGAAGAGTTTAATCACGACTCTAGTATCGTTTG
Source organism: Vicia faba (assembly GCA_948472305.1). NCBI lineage: Eukaryota > Viridiplantae > Streptophyta > Magnoliopsida > Fabales > Fabaceae > Vicia > Vicia faba. The sequence goes on from OX451739.1 coordinate 1,603,198,970, forward strand.
TTGGAGAAGCTATTGCTTCAATCCATTTTGAAACGTAATCTACAGCCACGAGTATATATTTGTTTCCGAATGAGGATGGAAATGGTCCCATGAAGTCGATTCCCCATACATCAAAGACTTCCACTTGTAGGATGCCAGTTTGAGGCATCTCATCGCGCCTGGATATATTTCCGGTGCATTGGCATAAGTCGCAGTTTAGGATGGCTATGTGCATATCTTTCCACAAATTTGGCCAGTAGAAGCCAGACTGCAAAATTTTGGCACATGTCTTTGATGTGTTTGCATGACCTCCGTAAGGGGCATCATGACAATGAGAAATAATGCTTTCTATTTCGTTTTCCGGGATGCATCTTCGGAAAATACCGTCTGCACTCCTCTTGAATAGTAAAGGTTCATCCCAAAAGTAATGTTTCAAATCGTGAAAGAATTTCTTCTTCTGTTGATAAGTCATATCAGGGGGTAGGATTTTGGTAGCTAAGTAGTTTGCTATGTCCGCATACCATGGTATGGTTTGGATAGAGACCACGACTTCTTGTATAGCATTGTTTATTTGGTCTTGGCTTTCTCGTGAATCGCTGTTAGAAGCTTGTGTGTTAAGTCCTAAGAGCAGTTGATTTGGATTTGATTCAGGCGGTTCTTTTCTGGCATCTCCTAAGTCCATCTGAGCCAACAGACGTTCATACGGGAAGTCATTGTTAATAGGTACTTCTTCTGGTGTCAGTTGTTCCATTCGAGATAAATGGTCGGCTACTACGTTTTCGGTACCTTTTTTGTCTTTAATTTCTAAATCGAACTCTTGTAGAAGCAGAATCCATCTCAAAAGTCTCGGATTTGAGTCTTGCTTGGTTAAGAGATATCTAATAGCTGTGTGGTCTGTATAGATGATTATTTTTGCGCCTACGAGGTAGGAGCGAAATTTGTCTAGTGCGAAGACTACGGCTAAAAGTTCTTTTTCTGTTGTTGCATAATTCATCTGTGCAGGGTCCAAGGTTCTACTAGCATAATATATCGCATGAAGCTTCTTATCTCTTCGTTGTCCCAGGACTGCACCTACGGTGTAATTACTTGCATCACACATGATTTCAAATGGAAGTCTCCAATCGGGTGGTTGCATGATTGGTGCGGATACAAGAGCTGTTTTTAGTTGGTTAAATGCTTTTAGGCATTTGTCATCAAAATCAAATTCAACGTCTTTCATAAGGAGGGTGGTTAGAGGTTTTGATATTTGCGAGAAATCTTTGATGAATCGTCGGTAGAAACCGGCGTGTCCTAAGAAACTGCATATTTCTCTCACTGTTTTAGGGGGTTACAAGTTTTCTATGACTTCGATCTTAGCTTTATCGACTTCAATCCCCTTTTCGGACACAACGTGTCCTAGTACGATTCCTTGTTTGACCATAAAGTGGCACTTTTCCCAATTCAGAACGAGGTTAACTTTTACACATCTCTCCAAAACTTTCTCCAAATTCACCAGACAATCTTCAAAACTCTCTCCATATACAGAGAAGTCGTCCATAAAGACCTCTATAATGTTGTCTATGAAATCAGCAAAGATTTCCATCATGCATCTCTGAAACGTGGCGGGAGCATTGCATAATCCAAACGGCATTCGTCGGTAGGCGAAAGTTCCATAAGGACATGTGAATGTTGTTTTCTCTTGGTCATCGGGGTGAATAGGGATTTGAAAGAATTTGGAGTAACCGTCTAGATAACAGTAATGTGAGTGCTTAGCTAGTCGTTCAAGCATTTGATCAATGAATGGTAGAGGGAAATGGTCCTTTCGAGTGGCCTTGTTTAGCTTCCTATAGTCAATACACATTCTAGCTCCACTTATAGTTTGTTCTGCTACAGCTTCACCTGTTTTGTTTGTTGTTACCGTTATACCACCTTTCTTTGGTACACAGTGGACTGGGCTTACCCATTGACTATCGGAGATGGGGTATATGATTCCAGCGTTCAAAAGTTTTTTAACTTCATCTTTAACTACGGTGCTCCATATTGGGTTAATTCTTCGTTGATGTTCTCTAGAAGATTTGCAGTCGTTCTCCAGCATAATACGATGCATGCATATGGAAGGGCTTATTCCTTTGAGATCTATAATTTTGTATCCTAAGGCGGAGGGATATTTTCTTAAGACTTGTAATAATTTGTCTGTTTCTTGTTGTCCTAAGTCCGCGTTGACAATTACATGTCGCTTTAACTCGGTGTCAAGGAATTCATATCTGAGGGTCTTAGGTAATGGCTTAAGATCCAATGCCGGTTTTCTTGGACAAGGCATGTGATCGGGTGTCAGAGCTAAGCATTCACTCAGATTGTCATCTCGGTATTCAGGACACCATTTGTTATCTTCGAATATAAGAGGTGTGGGAATCTTCATGGTTTTGAAACAAGTTATTGGTTCCCATTCAATTTCTCTTACGCATTCGTCCACGATGTCCACCAGATAACATGTGTCATCTAAGGCGGGTGTAGCGATAAAAAATGTAGCGGGGTAAATCGGAGATCGAAATATTAATTAATTCGTCTCACAAAAGCAAGAGTTGCCACCGCGCTTTATTATTTCCAAGGGAAAAGGGAAAAGAGCGAAATAAAACCCTAAAATATGCAATGTAAAATAATACTTTAAAAGTAATGAAAATACAAGGCGTTTTGAAAAGAGGTCTAGAGTTCAGGGGTTGGTTATACAATGGGAAAGTGTTAGCACCCAATATATCTATAGTATTCTATAGGAACCTTTTGAAATATCTGTTTATTAAAATGTTTGTTTGATTAAAAATAAATTGTTTTGGCCAAAAATGGGTATGGACGAGTTTTTTTGAAGATACGACGACCTAATGTCGATGTTTTGACTTAAGAGGTGTGAGTTTTGAAAAATTGAATATTTGGGAAAATTATCTTAAGTTTTTAATGAAATAATAAACGGAGGATGAATGAGGGTATTTGCACAATGTTTTTTTTTGATGACATGAAGTCGACAAAAATTAAACAATTCCCTTGGATTTTGCAAGCAACATGAAGATTAAAACTAAAAGTATAAATACTCCAAGATTTTAAAAGGAAACCAAGAGAGAAGCCATGGAATTAAATCGAAATTATCACAAACTCAACCAACATGTATCATGAGAGGAACATCATAAGGGGCAATAAATTCAAAGAGATAACTTACAAACTTATCAATAAAAGACTAGTTAAAAAAACTAACAAAATTAACTAAAATGTTGACCAAACTAAAAATGAAATATCAAGATTTAAATAAATTATAAAAACTAAACTAATTAATTGGGTTTTATCTAAAACTATGTGATTATTTAATTTTTTTAAACCAAAAGAGCTAAGGAAATCAATAAAAGAATAAGAGTGTAAATTAGAACATAGGGTAAGCATGAAGTACTGGGCGCTAAAGCCTAATTGAAATGAGACCCAAGGTTTTGTTTTTGTTACAACCAGCTCCAGATTTACAATTAACAAGATAATTGGGAAATGAGCTGAAAACGAAATAAAAAGGTCCAGCATGGGATTGAAATCGAAATCGAACAACGCTCCTGGTTTCGAACTCTCTTTTTTTTCTCTCTTTCAAACTCTATTTTTCTCTCTCTTTCGAACTCTCTTTTTTTTTCTCTTTCGAACTCTATTTCGAACTCTCCCTTCGATCTCTCCTTCGAACTCTTTTTCGAACTCTCTCTTCAATCTCTCCTTCGAACTCTTTCTCCCTCTGAATCAAAATCGAACACCCTGCTCTCTCTTTCGAACTCCTTCCCCCTCTAAATCGAAATCGAACAACCTGCTCCCTCTTTCGAACCCTTCCTCTCTCTAAATCAAAATCGAACACCCTGTTCCCTCTTTCGAACTCTTACTATTCTAAATCAAAATCGAACAACAACACTGCTTCTGGGTTCGAACTCTCTCTCCCCTAAATCGAAATCGAATAACAACACAGTTTCTGTTTTTTCATGCAGTTAAACATCAAATCAACAAGGCAACAAATATTCATGGTAAGAGAAACAACAATAACAATCTCATGGGTTATGGTTTATTAAAGCATTAATAACAAAAAATGCAGCAACGACAACTAGTTCACAACATACATCATTATAACAAGCATGGCAACCGATTTTTGAGAAAAAAACGTAGGGAGACTTACAAGATTAGAGCAAGTCTGATGGTTTCGATTTTTGACGATGAAATAATAAAGAAATCCAGAGATGAGGTAATATACTCTTTTAATTCCTTCTGCTTCCAGAAACTGACTCGAAAATGTTGGTGTTGTTGAGGCGATGAGTTCTTGCGGATGGTTGTGCTTGGTTCAAAAAGGTGCAGGTTAGAAGGTTTGCTTCTGAGGCAGTGAATGAAGTTGGATGTTGTATGGAATGAAGGTTTGAGCTTGTGGTATGAAGGCTTTAGTTTATGCAGATTTGTGCTTCTGAAAGTTCGAAACAGGCTTTGAGTTATGCTTGAAGGTAGGTTACAGGTTATGCTTGTGTTTTGATTTGGCTATGTTGTTGTGTTTACGAGTAGTTTGCAGGTTTGACAAACTTGCAGATTTTTGCTTGCAGTTTTACAGTTTATGGTTCTCTTTGTGTTTCTTTTTCTCTGAACTCTTTGTGAACTATATCTTTTTTCCGCTCACCTAGTTTTCTGATTGATATCTGCCTGTTTTTATAGTGAAAGAATAAGGTTTTGGGAGGGAAAATTCGGTGAGTTTGAACATTGGAACACCCTGTTTTCGGCACTTTTTGATGCAGCTTCTTGCCCTCCTATTTTGGTGTAGTGTTTGTCTTGACATAGTGCAGATTTTGGACTGGTGTGCTGGTTTTATAACAGGAAATTGGGCAGCAGTAACACAGCAGGATTATGTGACCGTTTCCTTGGCATGACTTGCAGGGACCATGCAGTTTGGACAGATGTTGCACAGCATGAGGACAGATTTGGACATAGCATATGGACAAACTCAATCATAATATTAATAATAACAGTAATGACAATAATAATAAAATAAACTGTTAGTAAAACTAAACTGAAAATATAAAAGTGAAATAAAAAAAGATATTAAAATTGATTTTAATTCTATTAATAATTCAACTTAAAAATATTTCAAATGGAATTATAATCAAAATTTACACCAAAATTAATCATAAAGAAATAAAAATAAATGAAAAACAAACCATATATTTTTAAATTTTTTGAATTGCAACTAAAGAAACACAAAGTAGACTTACATACTCAACAAAATATAAAAAGCAAAAGAACTTATATGTATTTTGAAATTTTTTTGAATTATCAATAAAAATATAAAATTAAATGAAACTAACAAAACTAAACACATTTTTTTTTTATATTTTGGATAAAGTAAAACTGATATGAACTAAATATTTTTTAGGATTTTCTTTTTTATGAAAAATAAGAATAAAAGAAAGATGATGAAAAAAAACATGATTTAACAAAGTTAGGCAAAACCAGTTAAATTTCACTAAATTCACAACAATTTCTAACGTTTCTATTTCTTGGTGGATTTTCAAATCATAATCATCTCTTGACTTGTAAAGAAAAGTTGTAGTTGTTGCAGAGGAGAATCATATGTGAAAGAACCACTAAAAAATTGTCGAAATTTGAAGAAGTTATGAATTTTTGAAATCTGACTCGAGAATTGGAAAAAATAGGTTGAATCGCTTGTGAACGCTTGCTATGTAATAATGCAGATGGGAGGTGGTATCTTAGGTCAAAATTTGGGGTATGACAGCTGCCCCTATTTAAGTTTCTTGTATCCGGAGATATGAAGATTAAAATCTTCGTCTCGACGAGATTGAAGGTACTTAAATACATAATACGCAAATTTTGCCCTAAGATTCCGCCATTATATTTGTGATATGAATGTAGTATTTAAATTCACAGAGAATGATATTGTATGAGACAAGATAATGCTGGAGAAACCAAACACCAACAAAACACAGGAACATAGATTATTCACTACTGGGGAAATGAGCCCTCGACCCAAATGATAGACTCTTGACGGCAAATAAAAATTTGAGAGAATACGACCTCTGACCCTAGCAAAGAAGGCATCTTGCATAGGCCACAAAACAGATTATTGACCCAAAATAACAGTGAGTTCACAACTCAAGGTCAAAGGTAGACAAAAGATGTACCAAATTTGCTGATAATGGATTACCGACTTCTGAAGGTAAAGATTCATAACAAACTTCTCTGCGAGATTTCTGGAGAGATACCAATTAATGCTGAAATAATAATATGGTTGTAGATACACAAGCTGCTCAAATAAAGAAGCTGCCACTTGCTATCGTTCAAAGATGCTATGACATACAAGCTGCTCAAATAAAGAAGCTGCCACTTCCTGTCTTCCAAAAATACTATGACATACAAGCTGCTCAAATAAAGAAGCTGTCACTTGCTGTCTTCTAAAAATACTGACATACAAGCTGCTCAAATAAAGAAGCTGCCACTTGCTGTCTTCCAAAAAAACTATGACATACAAGCTGCTCAAATAAAGAAGCTGCCACTTACTGTCTTCCAAAAATACTATGACATACAAGCTGCTCAAATAAAGAAGCCGCCACTTGCTATTTTCCGAAGAAAAATAACGTACAAGCTGCTCATGAAGAGACCGTCACTTGCCGTTTTCCGAAGAAAAATAACGTACAAGCTGCTCATGAAGAGACCGCCACTTGCCGTTTTCCGAAGAAAAATAACGTACAAGCTGCTCATGAAGAGACCGCCACTTGCCATTTTCCGAAGAAAAATAACGTACAAGCTGCTCATGAAGAGACCGCCACTTGCCGTTTTCCGAAGAAAAATAACGTACAAGCTGCTCATGAAGAGACCGCCACTTGCCGTTTCCCGAAGAATAATTCAGAAGAAAAATTGCGATAACACTTCCAGAGAATAAAATCTTCGTCAAAGGGAACCATAAATAGATCCTTCCCGAGGAGATCAAATACTTAAATGTGCAAAATAAATGCACCATTCGTCTAGGTTGTATAGCTTGGAGAAAATCACGAGATAGCCTATGCAAGAGACAACAAATCCCTCCAGGAATAAACCAGAGAGAAAACAGTCAAACAAGACTCCACCCAATGAGAAAATAACTTGATTGGGGATTCATCCTATCCAGAAATGGACAAGGAAGGCTAAATCAAAAAAATCATCCACGAGGATTAGCTCAGTTGGGGAATTTAGAAAGGAAGCACATTTTCTGCCTAAGCTAACATTCTACTTGGAAAGAACATGTACATTGTCTTAATAAACATAAACAATGTATACGACCCAAAATCAACGGCAAATGTGAATATGCATGCGTGATATAAGTGTAAATGAATGAATGAATGTTATGCTGACGAAACAGGCAGACGGAACATCTTGAAGATGATAAGATATCATAAAATAATAGATACTCGACCAATCTTAAAAAGACGGAAATAACTGGAACTGGAACCACAAAGCAACGTCAGAGCGTATCACGCTACAAGGTTCAAATATTCTGGGAGAAAAGGTATTCGAATCCAATCTTCTAACACCAATGAATTACCGGCATGAGACAAAGCGTACCACGCTACAGAAATATGCTCAAATAAATATAACCAAAACAACACTTAACTGGAAAAGCTGGGGAGTCACCAAACTTAGCACCACTAGAAACAAAAGTTTACACAACCAACACCTCGTGACGATTTTGAAAGAAAACATGTTCATCATGCAAGGATAAATTACTGTATTGTTTTGCATTTCATGGCTTGACCATCCTCGGAACAACTTTTAATATTCCTTTCATTATTCACGACACATTTTTTAAAATAAGAATACTTTAAATAACTTTGTTTCAAATATTGCCGTAAAAATTAAAATTTTGCCCACAAAAGGTAAATGCTCAAATTTCATTAATAAGATGGTAGTTCGCTAACAACGCGACTCCAACGGTTTTACAAAAGTTTGGGAAATAGTACATGAAAGAAAGGGTTACACAAAAATAATGATCACTATTCTCCCTAACAACTTCGAATTCCGAAATGTGCTCATATGCCACAGTCGGTCTGACCAAAAGCCTTCCTAAGCCGCCCCTTCGGGTTTTCAACTTAGCGAACTATCAACTCAAACCTAGGCGAAATACTTCTTGACTGTGTCGGCATTCACGGAGCACGAGAGTTCTTCACCGTCCATATTTGTGAGAATCGTGGCACCTCCAGAGAAAACTTTCTTAACGACATATGGTCCTTCATAATTCGGAGCCCACTTGCCCCTAGAATCAGGTTGGAAAGATAATATCTTTTTGAGCACAAGGTCACCTTCTCTGAACTCGCGTGGTCGAACCTTCTTATCAAAAGCCTTCTTCATTCTCTGCTGATATAGTTGACCGTGACACAACGCTGTCAATCTCTTTTCTTCAATTAAATTCAACTGATCATATCTACTTTGACACCATTCAGCCTCAGAAAGTTTAGCTTCCATCAAAACTCTCATAGACGGAATCTCAACCTCTATGGGGAGTACTGCTTCCATACCATAAACTAGGGAAAATGGGGTTGCACCTGTTGAAGTTCGAACTGAAGTACGGTATCCATGCAGAGCAAATGGAAGCATTTCATGCCAATCTTTATAAGTTACCACCATCTTCTGGACAATCTTTTTAATGTTCTTGTTGGCAGCTTCAACAGCCCCATTCATCTTCGGCCTGTAAGGAGAAGAATTATGATGTTAGATCTTGAACTCTTCACAAAGCTCTCTCATCATCTTGTTATTCAAATTCGAGCCATTATCAGTGATGATCTTGCTCGGGATGCCGTATCGACAAATGATCTGATTCTTGATAAATATGACTACCACCTGTCTGGTTACATTAGCATAAGATGCTGCTTCCACCCATTTAGTAAAATAATCGATCGCTACCAAGATGAAATGATGACCATTTGAAGCATTGGGTTCAATCATTCTGATCATGTCAATGCCCCACATAGAGAAAGGACAAGGCGAAGAGATAACATTGAGGAGGGTCGGTGGCACATGTATCTTGTCCGCATAAATCTGGAATTTATGACATTTCTTCACATATTTGCAACAATCAGATTCCATCGTCATCCAATAGTAACCAGCTCTCAACATCTTTTTAGCCATAGCATGTCCGTTGGCATGAGTGCCAAAGGATCCTTCATGTACTTCTTGCATCAGCATGTCTGCTTCATGTCTGTCTACACATCTGAGCAAGACCATGTCGTAATTCCTCTTATATAATACTTCTTCATTGAGGAAGAAACTGCTTGCTAATCTCCTCAACGTCTTCCTGTCTTTATTGGATGCCCCAGGCGGGTACTCTTGAGTTTGAAGAACACATTTAATGTTATAGAACCACGGTTTGTCATCGGTGACCTCTTCTACTGAGAACACATGAGCAGGTCTATCGAGGCGCATAACTCTGATTGTAGGCACATTGTTCCAACCATTCACTTGAAACATTAAAGACAAAGTAGCTAAAGCATCAGCCATTTGGTTTTCATCTCTAGGGATATGATGTAACTCCACTTTGTTGAAGAAGGTTAACAATCTTCTAGCATAATCTCTGTAAGGGATCAAACCAGGATGACGAGTCTCCCATTCTCCTTTGATTTAATTAATTACCAATGCCGAGTCTCCGTAAATATCAAGAATCTTAATCCTTAGATCCACTGCTTCTCCGAGACCCATAATACATGCCTCATATTCAGCCATGTTGTTCGTACAGTCAAACTTCAATCTCGCCGTGAACGGGATATGAGTACCTCAGGGAGTGACGATGATTGCCCCAATTACATTTCCATAAGAATTCACAGCTCCGTCAAATATAAGACCCCAACGGGATTCAGGATCAGGTCCTTCTTCAGGTAACGGATCTTCACAATCTTTAGCTTTCAAGTACATAACATCTTCATCTGGGAAGTCAAACTTGATGGATTGATAATCTTCAATTGGTTGGTGAGCCAAATGATCGGCTAAAATACTCCCTTTGATTGCTTTATGAGTGTGATACTCAATGTCATATTCAGATAACAACATCTGCCAACGGGCTATTCTTCCAGATAAGGCGGGCTTCTCAAAGATATACTTGATCGGATCCATTTTGGAGATCAACCAAGTGGTGTGGTTAATCATATACTGGCGCAAACGGCGAACAGCGCAAGCTAAAGCACAACAGGTTTTCTCAAGCATTGAGTATCGAGACTCACAGTCTGTGAATTTCTTACTCAGATAATATATGGCATGTTCCTTTCTTCCAGTCTCATCTTGTTGACCAAGCACACATCCCATGGAATCTTCCAATATAGTCAGGTACATAATCAAAGGTCTTCCTTCCATTGGAGGAATCAATATGGGAGGTTCAAGTAAATATTCTTTGATGCTATCAAAATCTCTCTGACAATCTTCTGTCCACACACATCCTTGGTTCTTTCAGAGAAGCTTGAAAATCGGCCCACAGGTAGCAGTCATATGAGATATAAATCTAGAAATATAGTTCAGTCTCCCAAGGAATCCTCTTACTTGTTTTTCCGTATTGGGTGCGGGCATTTCCTGAATAGCTTTGACTTTATCAGGATCTACCTCAATACCTCTCTAACTGACAATGAAACCCAGAAGTCTTCCAGAACGAACACCAAAAGTGCATTTGTTGGGATTCAGACGGAGTTTATACTTTCTCAAACGCTGGAATAACTTCAATAAATGTTCCAAATGATCTTCTTCAGTTTGCGATTTGGAAATCATGTCATCTACATACACTTCTATCTCTTTATGCATCATATCATGGAACAAAGCAGTCATGGCCCTTTGGTATGTTGCACCAGCATTCTTCAAACCAAACGACATTACCCGATAACAAAATGTTCCCCAAGGTGTAATGAAAGTTATCTTCTCCATATCTTCTGGTGCCATCTTGATTTGATTGTAACCGGAGAAACCATCCATGAAAGAAAAGACTTTGAACTTTGTAGTACTGTCGACCAATACATCAATGTGCGGTAATGGGAAGTCATCCTTTGGGCTATCTCTATTCAGATCTCTATAATCTACACACATCCGAACTTTGCCATCCTTCTTAGCAACATGCACTATATTGACTAACCATTGAGGATAGACCGATGTAACAAGGAAACCTGCATTAATTTGTTTTTGAACTTCTTCTTTGATCTTGTCAGCCATATCGGGACGAGTCCTTCTCAACTTCTGCTTAATCGGCGGACATTCAGGTTTGAACGGCAAACGATGCTCCACAATATGGTTATCCAAACCTGGCATGTCTTGGTAGGACCAAGCAAACATGTCAACATACTCTCTGAGAAGCTCCAACATTTTCTCTTTGACCTCTGGGATAAGCAATGCTCCGACCTTAACTTCCTTTTTATCTTCTTCATTACCCAAATTGATCATCTCTATAGGCTCTTCAAACGACTGAATAGTCTTTTCATCATGCTCAAGTAAACGGGAAATTTCATTAGGGATCTCTTCACTATCCTCTTCCTCGGCTCTTAACACAGGGAATTCAAAGTTGGGAGGGGGCATAGGATCATTGTTTTCAATGGTTAAGTCATGGATTAATCTACACATATGATTATGCTTTATTTTAGAAATCGATTAATATGAATGTTGTACAAATGAAACAAAAGGTTATTATATTTTCCTATTACTACCAATTAATTTTCATTACTATTTCCCAGAAAAAGTGAAAAAAAATAAAACATTAGTGGACAAAATAACATTTTTATTCATGATTGGCAATACTTGAAACAAAGAGCCCAAACATTTTCTCTTTTGCCTTGGGCAGAGCAAAATGATTTATTTTCAACATAGCCCGACACAAATACTTTTCGCCTTGGGCAGAGCGAAAGTTTTTTCAAAAATAAAACAAAACATTACTCAGAAATGTGCATCACAACAGGAACATCAACAGCAATCCAGTTCTGGCAAACCACTCCATGCGTTACAAAATCGGGTAAATCCTCTTCAGAATCGTCTCCTATTATAGCATCAACCTCAGGAGGAGTTGGATGGATAAAACCTGCGCTTCGGAAAACCTCTTGTATCAGACGGATAACTGTTTCCTGCTTAACTCTTGTAGACACGGGATGAAAACCAAGACCTTCTCCAGACTTGTTCTCGGGCAAAGTCAACACCTGGCCCCAACCTTCAGCCGAACCACTTTCAACCACTCGTCGCGCATCCTCAAAAGAAGAAATAGATGTCCCTTGTTTCTTCACTTCATTATTAGCGACAAATAGAGCTTGTAATTGGGTTCCAACATCCTCATCAGCATCAATAAAAGAGAAAGATGACAAATGGCTTACCACCATAGCCTTCTCTCCACCAATCATTACCAGCTTTCCATGCCTCACAAACTTCAATCTCTGATGGAGCGTGGAAGTGACTGCCCCTGCATCATGGATCCATGGACGACCCAATAGGCAACTGTAGGCGGCACGAATATCCATTACTTGAAAAGTGATCTGAAAAGTATAAGGACCAATTATGATAGGAAGATCCACCTCACCAATGACAATCTTCCTAGAACCATCAAACGCTTTGACAATTACTCCACTAGGTCTCATGGGAGCACCTTGATATGAGAGTCGAGATAATGTAGTTTTGGGCATTACATTTAACGACGAACCTGTATCTACCAAAACACTTGATAAAGTATCATTTCCACAACTTATTGAGATATGCAAAGACATGTTATGGTTCCTTCCCTCCTCCGGAAGCTCTTCATCACTGAAACCAAGATTGTTACACGAAGTAATATTTCCCACAATTCCATCAAATTGGTCAACTGTCACATCATGATCCATGAACGCCTGGTCCAAGACCTTCATCAAAGCTTCTTTATGGGCACCAGAATCTCTCAGTAAAGCAAGCAAAGAAATCTTGGAAGGAGTTTGCAATAGTTGGTCCACAATCTTGTATTCACTTCTCTTGATGAGTTTCAGAATCTCATCATCATCGGGGTGTGGGATAGGTTCATTGGATCGGCCTACCTCAACCCTGGGTTCAACATTTCTCGCTGGAATTTCTGCCGGTATGGGCCTCCTGACTTGAACTTCTGGTCTTTTCAAAGGTACTGCTGCAAAGACACGTCTGCTTCTCGTAACTCTGCTTACATCAGCTATGTTAACAAAATATGGCATTGTTGGTATAGGGACTTCTACCCCATTCTCAATCATTGTGACATTATACTTGTACGGTATATCTTGGTCTAAGTTGTAAGGCACATGACCAGGTGGATAAATGATCAAAGGAGCAACAGGTGCAGTCTGACTGTCGTAAACGATCTCTACTGGTTCAGGCAAGTTGAATTGTGGTATTATGACATTCACTTCATCCACCGGATCTCTATCATATGTAATAGTGATAATCCTCTGGTCTAACAATTTTTGAATGTCCTCCTCCACAATAGGGCAATCAACCTCTCTTGAACAAAATTCACAATCATCATAATCATGATGATGCCTAAAAAAGGCAAGTCTTCTTAAGCTTTGATGTAACCTGATCAATGAATCTCTTATGTGTTCAACTTGAAAAACTTGAAACTTTCCCGAACAACCTTCCACCATATTCATTGATGCTGCCCCATGTCGAGGCAAAGGATTATCTCTAACATTCGGGTTAACATCCTTGAAAGACAAGATACCGTTCTTAATCAATCTCTGCACATCCGCCTTTAGAGCAAAGCAATTTTAAAGGTTGTGCCCCGATGACCCTTGATGATACTCACAAAATTGGTCCGCCTTGTACCACGGAGAAGTACTATTCGGTGCGACAAGAGGAGGCTTCATCGTTATGAGGTTATTTCTGATCAGAGCAGGGTACAATTAAGTGTAAGTCATGGGAATGGCATCAAAGTGCGGTTTCCTTGGTGAACGATTCTGGTTATTAAATTGATAAGCCTGTTGTCGAGGCTGCTGTTGAAATGGTCGTTTCTGAATTGGTGGGGTTTGATGAGTTGGGGTCACCAATGTTAGGCGGACAGCTGGAGTGACTGCCGCAACATGTGAATAACCTCTCCTTGGTCTCCCAGGGAAAATTACACTGACATCTTGTTCTTTCCTTTTAGGGAAAACACTTCCAAACCTCTTGATACTGCTAGATGGACTTCCTTCTTTAACCAAACGTCCTTCACGAATTCCTTCTTCCAACCGCATGCCCGTACTTACCATCTCGGTGAAGTCACTTGGTGCGCTGGCAATCATTCTTTCATAATAAAAGGAACCTAAAGTCTTCAGGAATATCTTTGTCATTTCTTTCTCCTCAAGAGGGGGATAAATCTGAGCAGCAATCTCGCGCCACCTCTGGGCGTATTCTTTAAAGGACTCTTTGTCTCTCTGGGACATCGCCCGGAGTTGATCTCTGTCCGGCGCCATGTCGACGTTGTACTTATACTGGCGGACAAAAGCTTCACTAAGATCGTTGAAGTTACGGATCTGAGTGCTGTCCAAACCCATATACCACTTTAGAGCGGCACCAGTCAAATTGTCTTGAAAGTAGTGAATTAACAAGTCATGATCATCAGAATATGTAGACATCTTTCTCACATATATAGTTAAATGACTCCGCGGACACAAATCACCTTTATACCTTTCAAAGTCCGGCACTTTGAATTTGGCTGGAATCTTTACATTTGGAACTAAACACAGGTCATGAGCATTCTTTCCAAACAAATCCTTCCCCTTTAACGCTCTGATCTCCCTCTGCATCTCTTGAAACTGGTCTTGAAATTCCTCCATTCTATCGAAAAGACCCAGACTTTCAGCAGGCTCGGCATGATAAGCAGGTTCATTCATGTATGGCATAGAATGAACCACAGGAGCGACAGTTGTCATCACTGGTTGAGGGAAAGGTGCCATAGACGGGATTACAGGCGGCATAGTAGCTATCTCCAGTTGAGGAACAGACACAGTAGGTTGAACCAAAGGCTGTACGACAGGATGATACCCTTCTGGCACAAAGTTATAAGGCATTCCCCACGGAAAACCTTTTGGCATCTGATGTTGAAGCGGAGAGTTGATTTGAGTCACAAATGTTGGAACGGTGACAATCTCAGAAACCACAGTAGTTGAAGTCTGAATCTCAGCAGCTGCAGTCGATGGCTGATTCTGAGAAGCCATCAAACTTTCCACCAGTGCAGTTAGTTTCTCCATACCGACACGAAGGGTAGCGGCCTCCTCACGAAGCTCGTGGTTTTCCTGTTCTAGATCTTCCATCTTCCTCTGACGATTGGCTCGGGTATCGTACCGATGAGACAACTTGACAATCTATCGGAGTGGAAAAAGAAACAAGGATAAGACTCTAGAAAACATATGAAGTGGAATGTTGGATGATGCATGATATGCGATGCAAATGATCGTTCATTTTGATAGTTTTTCAAGGACCTTCAATAATTTTGCACACATCAATGGTAAAGGAATTTGGAACAACAAAAACTCATTTCATTAATTAAAAGCGGTAAATTACAACTTACAACTTTGGAACAACAAAACAATAAATTACAACTTTGGGACGACAACCCAATAATAAAAGCAGTAAATTACAACTTTGGAACATGGAGCCCATAATAAAGCAGTAAATTACAACTTCGGAACATGAAGCCCTTTTACAGAGTTTTACAAAATGACAACAGTAAAAATAAAACTAAGAACCAAAGATCACTCAGAATCATCAGATGAAGGACCAAATGCCAACTGTAACTGGAGCTTCCTGATCTTCTCTTCATAAAAGTCTTCCATCTTTTTCTTCTCAGCTACCAGTCGATCAATGATTTCCTTTTGTGGATTAGGAACGAGAGCAACGCTTACCGAATCTTCCTTCTTTCTCTTCCTTTCACTAGCATATTTCTTCAGTAAAGCATCCTTTTGACGAAGCTTCTCATCATGATCAATGAACTAGCCGTCTTGAATAAATAGCAAATCCTTCTTTTCCTTTAGTTGTCGAGTCAGGACCCGATTCTCATATTCCGACATATTATACTTTTCTTTCCAAGCATCTCTCTCGGACTTCATCCTAGCCAGATTTCCTTGGTATTCTCCCATGTTCTTGATAGGAATATCAACAGATGACAATGCAACAGTAGGAAATAAAGGTTTCTCAGGTTTATAGGGCATCTTGAGAGCACAATCCCTAGCACGGACCCATTGTAGGTAAGGCTCCAAAGAAACGGAACCTCTTTGTCCTAACATGTCTCTTCCTTTCCTATGGATGTGGCTCCAAGCTCCTTCGATCTCCTTCTTAGCTGCCTGGTGATCTTGTCCTTCTTGTAGAAAGAAACCACTCACATGAATGTTGTTCGGCTTGTCCCTCATCGGGTATCCAAACTGAAGGCGCGCGAGAACATGATTATAGTTAATTCCTCCTTTCGTACCAAGAAAGGGCACGTTAGGAAAAGCACCACAGCTATCGATGATCTTCACGTCATAGTAAACTCGATTATACCAATCAATGTCGAAATGAGTGAGAGCCATGATTTTTGGCGCCCATCGCGGCTCCTTCTCGAGATCCCAGAAAACATCAGATCTAGGTAGATGAGAAACATACCACTGATACAGCAACGGTGCACAACAAATAATCATTCCTCCTTGATAAGAGTTTCGAAGATGGATGGAGTAGTAGGTATCTCCTAGCAGCGTAGGGACCAGATTTCCAATCAAGAAAATTCTGATGGCGTTGATATCCACAAACTTATCAACATTAGGAAACAAGAAAAGGCCATAAGCGAGCAAAGCAAAAACGTCTTCAAAGGCAATAGTATATTTTATCTCAGAGAAATAACAAGCTCTCTTCAACAAAAACTGTGCAGATAAGCCTCAGATTCCCCCTTTGGTAGTCATGTTCTCCTCTATCTCCGCCTTCTTCAAGTGGGTGATGGTCGCTATCTCGTGAGATTTGGGTTCCTCTTCTAAGCCAGAAAAAGGAACACAGTCGGTGATCGGCAAACCAAGTATGTAGGAGTACTCTTCTAAGGTGGGCATTAACTGGTAATCCGGAAAGGTGAAGCATCGGTACAAAGGATCGTAGAATTGGACCAACGTATTAAGGATGCCTTCCTTCATCTTGCGCTTCATGAGAGGTATAAGGGACCCATATTTCTTCTGAAATTTCGTCGGGTTCTCGATCTTAGGAATCAAACTCTTCAGTTCTTCAATCTCGGGCTCCTTAAAACTAAAACTTTGAGTGTTTCTTCTTCCAAACTCCATAATACCTGAGATGTCTGCAAAAATCATTCTTAAGTTCCTTGAAAAACAATTTTTTTACAAAAAATGTTGATGGATGCATGGATGAATGATAATGCAATCAGTTACACACAAGTTCACAAACACGGGGTTCAAAGGTTCAACGTTTCGTGCATGGAGTCAAAGGATAAAGCCCACCCCAAGGTATGTACTAACGGTTTAATCATACCTGCAAGACAAGGTTCTAAGAGTTCCCGGAGTCTACATTCCTCCTTCGGATATTACCAACATCTTGATTACTCAATAATTAGCAATATTCTCAAGAGAAACTCATCCGAGCGTAGCATCGCGTAACAACTACTTCCAGATTACTCCGTTATAATCTTCGCGCTACACCTAAAAGGCCAAGATGGGTTAGGGTTCTACGGTTCTCAGCTTCTCTGGCTCCCAGGTCGAAAATAATAATGTCTTCCCGATTATTCGGTAAACAAATATTACGTTCAAAAGGGCCTTCCACTGAGTGAGGGATTTCATGCCTCCTTCTTCGGGATTACTCCCTCAAAGTTAACATGACTATACCGCCCGTCCTATTCTTAAGTGTAACTTAATCCGGGTATAGGATTCGTCCTTTGCAAAAAACCCAAACAACCCCAATATGAACACATAATCAAACAAATCAAATAATAATAAAACAGATAAAACAAACTAGGCTTAACCCACTTAGGGATGGACCAGCAAGAGGTCAATCTGTCCCCAGCAGAGTCGCCAATTCTGTAGCGATAAAAAATGTAGTGGGGTAAATCGGAGATCGAACTATTAATTAATTCGTCTCACAAAAGCAAGAGTCGCCACCGCGCTTTATTATTTCCAAGGGAAAAGGGAAAAGAGCGAAATAAAACCCTAAAATATGCAATGTAAAATAATACTTTAAAAGTAATGAAAATACAAGGCGTTTTGAAAAGAGGTCTAGAGTTCGGGGGTTGGTTATACAATGGGAAGGTGTTAGCACCTAATGTATCTATAGTATTCTATAGGAACCTTTTGAAATATCTGTTTATTAAAATGTTTGTTTGATTAAAAATAAATTGTTTTGGCCAAAAATGGGTATGGACGAGTTTTTTTGAAGATACGACGAC
Source organism: Vicia faba (assembly GCA_948472305.1). Taxonomy (NCBI): domain Eukaryota; kingdom Viridiplantae; phylum Streptophyta; class Magnoliopsida; order Fabales; family Fabaceae; genus Vicia; species Vicia faba. The sequence goes on from OX451739.1 coordinate 1,603,217,295, forward strand.
CTAATGTCGAAGTTTGGACTTAAGAGGTGTGAGTTTTGAAAAATTGAATATTTGGGAAAATTATCTTAAGTTTTTAACGAAATAATAAACGGAGGATGAATGAGGGTATTCACACAATGTTTTTTTTTGATGACATGAAGTCGACAAAAATTAAACAATTCCCTTGGATTTTGCAAGCAACATGAAGATTAAAACTAAAAGTATAAACACTCCAAGATTTTAAAAGGAAACCAAGAGAGAAGCCATGGAATTAAATCGAAATTATCACAAACTCAACCAACATGTATCATGGGAGGAACATCATAAGGGGCAATAAATTCAAAGAGATAACTTACAAACTTATCAATAAAAGACTAGTTAAAAAAACTAACAAAATTAACTAAAATGTTGACCAAACTAAAAATGAAATATCAAGATTTAAATAAATTATAAAAAACTAAACTAATTAATTGGGTTTTATCTAAAACTATGTGATTATTTAATTTTTTTAAACCAAAAGAGCTAAGGAAATCAATAAAAGAATAAGAGTGTAAATTAGAACATAGGGTAAGCATGAAGTACTGGGCGCTAAAGCCTAATTGAAATGAGACCCAAGGTTTTGTTTTGGTTACAGCCTGCTCCAAATTTACAATTAACAAGATATTTGGGAAATGAGCTGAAAACGAAATAAAAAGGTCCAGCATGGGATTGAAATCGAAATCGAACAACGCTCCTGGTTTCGAACTCTCTTTCTTTTTCTCTCTTTCGAACTCTATTTTTTTCTCTCTTTCGAACTCTCTTTTTTTTCTCTCTTTCGAACTCTATTTCGAACTCTCCCTTCGATCTCTCCTTCGAACTCTTTTTCGAACTATTTTTCGAACTCTCTCTTCAATCTCTCCTTCGAACTCTTTCTCCCTCTGAATCGAAATCGAACACCCTGCTCTCTCTTTCGATCTCCTTCCCCCTCTAAATCGAAATCGAACAAGGCAACAAATATTCATGGTAAGAGAAACAACAATAACAATCTCATGGGTTCTGGTTTATTGAAGCATTAACAACAAAAAATGCAGCAACGACAACTAGTTCACAGCATACATCATTATAACAAGCATGGCAACAGATTTTTGAGAAAAAAACGTAGGGAGACTTACAAGATTAGAGCAAATCTGATGGTTTCTATTTTTGACAATGAAATAATAAAGAAATCCAAAGATGAGGTAATATACTCTTTTAATTCCTTCTGCTTCCAGAAACTGACTCAAAAATGTTGGTGTTGTTGAGGCGATGAGTTCTTGCGGATGGTTGTGCTTGGTTCAAAAAGGTGCAGGTTAGAAGGTTTGCTTCTGAGGTAGTGAATGAAGTTGGATGTTGTATGGAATGAAGGTTTGAGCTTGTGGTATGAGGGCTTTAGTTTATGCAGATTTGTGCTTCTGCAAGTTCGAAACAGGCTTTGAGTTATGCTTGAAGGCAGGTTACAGGTTATGCTTGTGTTTTGATTTGGCTATGTTGTTGTGTTTACGAGCAGTTTGCAGGTTTGACAAACTTGCAGATTTGCAGTTTTACAGTTTGTGGTTCTCTTTGTGTTTCTTTTTCTCTGAACTCTTTGTGAACTATATCTTTTTTCCGCTCACCTAGTTTTCTGATTGATATCTGCCTGTTTTTATAGTGAAAGAATGAGGTTTTGGGAGGGAAAATTTGGTGAGTTTGAACATATGGAGCACACTGTTTTCGACACTTTTTGATGCAGCTTCTTGCCCTCCTATTTTGGTGTAGTGTTTGTCTTGACATAGTGCTGATTTTGGACTGGTGTGCTGGTTTTATAACAGGAAATTGGGCAGCAGTAATACAACAGGATTATGTGACCGTTTCCTTGGCATGACTTGCAGGGACCATGCAGTTTGGACATGTGTTGTGCAACATGAGGACAGATTTGGACATAGCATATGGACAAACTCAATCATAATATTAATAATAACAGTAATGACAATAATAATAAAATAAACTGTTAGTAAAACTAAACTGAAAATATAAAAGTGAAATAAAAAAAGATATTAAAATTGGTTTTAATTCTATTAATAATTCAACTTAAAAATATTTCAAATGGAATTATAATCAAAATTTACACCAAAATTAATCATGAAGAAATAAAAATAAATGAAAAACAAACCATATATTTTTAAATTTTTTGAATTGCAACTAAAGAAACACAAAGTAGACTTATATACTCAACAAAATATAAAAAGCAAAAGAACTTATATGTATTTTGAAATTTTTTTGAATTATCAATAAAAATATAAAATTAAATGAAACTAACAAAACTAAACACATTTTTTTTTATATTTTGGATAAAGTAAAACTGATATGAACTAAATATTTTTTAGGATTTTCTTTTTTATGAAAAATAAGAATAAAAGAAAGATGATGAAAAAAAACATGATTTAACAAAGTTAGGCAAAACCAGTTAAATTTCACTAAATTCACAACAATTTCTAACGTTTCTATTTTTTGGTGGATTTTCAAAGCATAATCATCTCTTGACTTGTAAAGAAAAGTTATAGTTGTTGCAGAGGAGAATCATATGTGAAAGAACCACTAAAAAATTGTCGAAATTTGAAGAAGTTATGAATTTTTGAAATCTGACTCGAGAATTGGCAAAAATAGGTCGAATCGCTTGTGAACGCTTGATATGTAATAATGCAGATGGGAGGTGGTATCTTAGGTCAAAATTTGGGTTATGACAGCGGGCACTTGTAAGAATTGTGTTAGAATAAATTCGACTTTCTCTTCACCTACTTCAAAGGTTAGTTTTCCCTTTTTTACATCTATGATAGCTCCAGCTGTGGCTAAGAATGGTCTTCCTAAGATGATAAGTGTGCTTTCGTCTTCTCTTATATCCATGATTATGAAATCTGTAGGGATGTAGAATTGACCTATTCGTACGGGAACATTTTCTAAGATTCCTACTGGGTATTTGACGGAGCGATCCGCTAATTGAACTGACATCTTTGTCGGTCTTAGTTCACTCATTTCCAGTCTGTTGCACATCGGATAACAAAGAGGGTTTCAGTTTAAAGTTGTTAGCCTCGATCGGAGGGGCAGCAATGCTGTTATGTGGTTCATCTTGTGAGGGTATGGCATATGATTTGAGTGGGCGCGGAGCATGATTTGCAGCCATTTCTTCGGTTGGTGGAGAAATGGGCGGTTCGAGTGATTGACGAGGTTGAGTGTTATGCAAGAGATGGTACTCTTGAATGCGGCATCTAAGTCTGAGATAACGCTCGATATCATTGATTTGTATGTATAACGGCTCGTCTTGCGAATGAGTGTTTGGCATACAAAATTAGAGAAGATAAGAAAAGAAATAGAGAAGAAAGAGAGAAATTTTTGCTCTAGTCTCTACTGCGTAACAAAAGAGTAGCGATATCGACTTAAATCACTCCCCAGCAACGGCGCCAAAAACTTGATCGTGGGATTTGTACTTATGTATCCAATGATTCGGACTGCAAGTGCACAGTCTTGTCGAGTAGTTTTAAAAGATATCGAACCACATAGACTGATGAATCGATCTACCATTTTCTATTGTTACTATGTAAATCTAAAGCTAATGAATATTTGATTTGGGTTGTAGGGGAAACTAATCGCTAAATTAAGTTGTACTTTAATAATCAATGAGCTTAATTACCAGTATCCAACAGTCTTACCTCGGGAACTAGCGACCTGTCGGGCGTCTTTATGTTTTCAAAACAGTTTTCAGTAAAACCTATCTAGTTTAAAAACCCTCGTCTCACACTGTCGTTTTGTTGATCTATGCTATGCAGTTAAGTCCTAACGTACGCTTCCGCCATCCCGCAGGAGTTAAAAACACTTTTTGGAAACTAAACAAAATCTTAATTAACCTTAAAGTGCTTCCGCTGTATTTTAAGCCAATGCCTAATTACTACTGTCCAGTTAAAAGATCTCAAACTTCCGCTTTGTTGACCCTAACCTCTATCTGTTTTTTACTTCCGTAAAAAAACAATTTAATGATTTGAAAAATAGTAACTTAGGCCAGAAAAGAAAGTTTCATAGTAAAAATAGTCCCGACTAAGTTACTCGTTCCCTCGGTTGATTGACTTTACATACCGGTATAAGATTTCTAGCTTGACATAATATTAAACCAAATCGCAGAATAATTTAAAGGACAAACACAAATAAACATAATTATATTAATTAATAAGCAATAAGAATTTATAAACATAAACATGGTAATAACTCTGAAGACAGAAGCACTCATGCACAAATTATAGGCTTTGCTTCGATCGGAGAATATATTTAACCGTACAAAAGAAAATAATGCTGAAAGAATAGTGCTGGAAAGAAATAACTGGGAAAAGAAAATAATGCTGAAAAGAAATAATGCTGAAAATAATATTCTGCTGAAAATAATATCTGCTTAATAAAATCTCTAAACTTTCTCGCCAAAAAGAAGAACCCTTTCTACTGTGGTCTCAAGCTCTATTTATAGTGCTTGCTTGATTCGTTGCTCTCGAAAATGTAGGAACAATTCACTTTTCTTCCTTGAGAAATAATAGGCCATTTAATTGTCACGTTCGTTGCTCTCTTGACTGAGTGGGTGAGAAAATGTAGGACATCGTTGGATTAACCCTTGAACGCGCTTCTGCCCGTTGGATGAGGAGAAAATGGGGTGATAGGCTGTGACGTTTATCACACGCAAGTGACTATCGTCACTTGGTCTTCATGGAGCGTGACGTTCGTCACATCCCCTTGACGGTCGTCAGGGCTTGGTTGCTTGTGGGCCACGTGCTCACATGTGTAATGGGCTTTTGGGCTGGTTTCTTATCCTTAGGCTCTTTTACTACTTTTTGCACCCTTTTTTCTTCATTTCTTCAAAAGTGTTCGGCTCAGTGCATATCTGCAAAAATAGAAAAATACCTGCATAATACTTATAAAATAATTTAATTCAAACTAAAGTATAAGAAATATTTGGTTTATATCAAGCCAGAAATATCACATATTTGTGTGTCATCAATGCCTGAAAAACTTTGGGAAGGTTGTTTAGTGGGAAAGCAATCCATAAATTCTTTTGTTTTGACTATGTCAATGAGATCATCCTGCATTCTCGAAGTGGTGCATTCAGATGTATGTGGTCAATTTGAAGAACATACAATTGGTGGAAACAAATATTTTGTTTCCTTTATCGATGAGTTTAGTCGAAAGTTGTAGATATATGTGATCAAACGAAAGGATGAAGTATTCGAAATCTTTAAGAGATTCAAGATACTTGTCGAAAACCAAAGTGAGAAGAAGATCAAAGTTCTACGAACAGATGGAGGTGGCGAATACACATCCAAGATGTTTGAAGATTTATGTGTAGAACATGGTTTTGATCATGAGGTAACTGCTCTTTACACACCTCAACATAATGGAATTGCTGAAAGAAGAAATAGAACCATATTAGATATGGCAAGATGCATGCTGAATCAAAAGAATTTGCCAAAATCTTTATGGGGAGAAGCTGTTTCGACTGCAGTTTATATTTTGAATAGGTGTCCTACTAAGATATTGAAGAACAAGGTTCCTGAAGAAGTGTGGAGTGGCAAACGACCATCAGTAAGTCACTTGAAGGTGTTTGGCTTTATGTGTTACAAGCATGTTCCTGATGCAAGGAGAAGGAAGCTTGATGACAAGAGTGAACCTATGATTGTGGTAGGATATCATAAAACTGGTGCATACAGATTATTCAATCCAGTTAATGAAAAGATTGTGTTGAGTCGAGATATTGTGATTAATGAAAATTCTGCCTGGGATTGGAATTCTGGCAATTCAATTAACAAATCATTAATGAACTTTGATTTCGACGAAGAAAATAATGAAGTAGAGGTTGAAGGAATTGTTGAGAATCCAGTCGAAGTCGAAGAAGAAGCGGTTGCTGACACTCCCGTCACAGTCGAAGTCGAAGAGGTTGTGGCTGAAACAAGTCAAAGACCTCAAAGAAATAGAGTTCTTACAACAAGACTTCATGATTATGAAGTGATGGGTGATGATGAAATCATACCAAATGGTGAATTAGTTCATTTTTCTTTACTTGCAGGTGATGAACCAATCAACTATAGTGAAGCTTTGAAGATTAACAAGTGGAAGTTAGCTATGGTCGAAGAGTTACGGGAAATCGAAAGAAACAACACATGGGAGTTAGTCGAATTGCCAACACATACAAAAGCTATTGAAGTAAAGTGGGTGTTAAAGTTGAAACACAATGCAGATGGGTCAATAGCAAGACATAAAGCAAGATTAGTAGCTCGAGGTTTTCTTCAAAGAGCAGGACTTGACTACTCTGAAGTATTTTCTCCAGTAGCAAGATTAGAGACTGTTCGACTAGTAGTAGCATTGGCAAGAAACCAAGGTTGGTCAACATTTCATCTAGATGTGAAATAAGCATTTTTGAATGGTACTTTAGACGAAGAAGTTTATGTCACACAACCTCCTGGGTTTATGATTCAGAAGGAAGCGAGTAAAGTATATAGATTGCACAAAGTGCTCTATGGCCTCAAGCAGGCACCTAGGGCATGGAACAAGAAGATCGACCCATACTTAGTCTAATTAGGATTTGTCAAATGCAAATCAAAGTATGGTGTCTATTTTCAGGTTGTAGCACAAGATATAACAATCATTTGTTGTATGTTGATGACTTGCTAGTAATTGGAAATAGTTTGGAGAACTTGTCGAAGTTCAAAGAGCTGATGACGAAGGAATTTGAAATGTCGGATCTAGGAAAATTTTCTTATTTTCTAGGCATGGAATTTCAAATGTCGAAGCAAGGTATTGTGCTACATCAAAGAAAGTATGTCAAAGAAATACTCAATAGATTCAGAATGGATGATTCGAATCCTGCATCCTCACTTGTCGAACCAAATGTGAAGTTGGAGAAGAATGGAGAGGAAGACAAAGTCGATGCAACTTTGTTCAAGAAAATTATGGATCTCTGAGGTATGTGTGCAATAGTCGACCTGATATAGGTTTCACAGTCGGATTAGTAAGCAGATATATGGGTGAACCAAGAGTGTCACATATGAAGGCTGTAAGAAGAATCCTTAAATATTTGAAGGGTTCAATAAATTGTGGAATACTATTTCGACGAGATTCTGAAGGCAAAGAAGCAATAGTTAGTTGTTTTTCAGATGCTGATTGGTGTGGAGATAAGGAAGATCGAAGAAGCACAACTGGATATTTCTAAGTATTTGGTGCCCTAATCTCATGGTGTTCGAAGAAGCAACTTGTGGTGGCATTGTCATCGTGTGAAGCTGAACATATAGCGGGATCCTATGCTGCATGTCAAGCAATTTGGATCAGATCTGTACTTGAAGAAATGACTGTCGAAGTGAAGAAACCTCTAGTATTGCAGATCAATAACAAGTCAGCCATAAATCTGGCAAAGAATCCAGTTCTGCATGGAAGAAGTAAACATATTGAAGCAAGGTTTCACTTCTTGAGGGAAAAAGTAAATCAAGGTGAACTTGAAGTTAGGCATTACTCAAGTGAAGCACAGTTGGCCTACATTTTCACCAAAGGATTGAAGATCGACAAATTCCTGAATTTGAGAAATAAATTAGCAATAGTTCAGATTGACTATTTTTGAGGATGTTCGACAACTTGGATTATGGGGGTGTGTTGAAATATTAAATTATATTAGATTAGATTTAATATTTAATATAATCCAAGTTATGTTAGCCCAAGCCCAATTAGGGTTGTATATAAATAGTCATAGTGTGTATCATTATTTTTACACTTGAATAATACAAATCCTTATTTCCTTTATTATTCTCTCTCTCTCTCTCCTCACTAAAAGTTCCTCACGCACTAACAACATCGACTCATACATATTTGATCTCTCTGTAATATGTTTTGCTATCAGTATGTATCGATACATAACAAATTATATCGACTCATCTTGTGGTTCACAACTAACATGTGTCGACTCATGTTAAACATGCATTGACTAATAATGCATTTTTTTCACCTCTATCACCCCCTCTCGATCACTTGCCACACCGTCTAACAGACATATCGTTAATTGTAGCAAAATAATTTTGGGCACATTTTATCAGTAAATGAACACATCATATTAGTTAAACTAAAAATACGTAGTAGGCATGTTACATAGACATGTTTCAAAAGGTTGACAGAATGACACGTTACATAGAGAAGTTCCAAAATACATAAACCCTAAAATTATAACTAGATGGTCCTCTTTGATGCGCTTCTCTTGGTTGGAGTAGATCGCCTGGTGGTAGGACCAGTTGCATTCTTGGCTGCTGAGAGTCATGTTGTTGGTCCTGGGGGTATAAAGGGCCTTCTCACACCTAGTTTTTATAGCTTTCCATTTCCTATAGCTTTCTCCTTTGTGCCTTGCCCTGGTACTGACTTTCCTTGTGAAGATTGAGTTGCATTCATGTAACCCTGTGCAACTGATGCTTGTGTTACTGCAACCCAACTTGCAGTGGTTTGAGATGCAGAAACTTGAGCTGAAGTGGTTTGAGATGCATTGGCTTACCTTGCATTTCCTTGAGTTGCAGGGGTTTGAGATGCATTGTTTTGAGTTGCATTTCCTTGAGCTACAGTGGTTTGAGATGCATCGACTTGCCTTGCATTGCCTTGAGCTACAACGATTTGAGATGCAGTGCCTTGTGTTGTATTAAATTTGCAGATTTTCTTGTTATGTCCAGTTTTCTTGCACCTAGAAAACTTTACAATAAAACCAGTTCTTCTCAATTTTCTGTCAGTGCCATGAATCTCCCCTTGCTCAAGGTTTCTCCTTTTCTTTGGTCTACCAGGCATCTTTCTAAACCTAGGTGGCTGCACATCAGGATATTGAGTTTTGGTCCACAGATTGGATCCATTCACAGGATAAAGCACATACCTATATACCGCCTTGTACCTAGATACCCTATGATAATCTGGAATGTAATTATCAACTTTAAAATTCCTACTCTTCATGGCTGACATGGCATGGACACATGGAAGTCCTATGAGTTCCCACCTTATGCAGGAGCACAAGTAATCCTTTAAGTTCACAGTGAATGTTTCAGCTGGGTTTTCCACATGCCTTACTTCAAACATATGCTCATCTGACATTATGCATTTAACATTAACAATAACATTTAACAGTCTACAATTAACAATTAACAGTCTGCAATTAAAAATTAACAGACCATACCTGACAAGACATACGTTTGTGTAGGCATTTGTAATGTCCATCTTCTTTCTAATGTTGGGCAAAATATCATTACCAGATATGTCTTGGAACCTCATTCTGTTTTTTGCCCATCTCTCCATCATGTAAGTTCTGATCTCCTCTAGCATTGTTACTAGTGCTTTAGCCCTAGCTTCAACAATAACACTATTAAATGCCTCTGACATATTGTTGAGCACAACATCACACTTGTTGGTAGTCCTAAAATATGATCTAGACCAATATCTTGGCGGAGTCTTCATCATGTGGAGATATGCCTCTCCACTGATCATTCTCATTGCCCTCATCTCTCTTTCCCAGGCTTGTGAGTATGTAGATTTAGCAGCCTTCCAGATAAGATTCTTAAATGTTTTTCCAAGATACCTCTTCCTGAAATTGTTATACAGATGCCTAACACAAAATCAATGTTCAACATTGGGCAATAACTCTTCCATTGCAGGTAAAAGTCCCTATAAAATAGATTCATAACTAATAGTAAATTATCAAGAAAACAATCAGATAAATGTAAAGATGCTGTGAAGTATTTAGTGTACCTTCTGTTGGTATGAAATGAAAGTGTATGAGCGACATTTATGTCTGCTCCCCAGATCATCAATCAGTAGCTTCAAAAACCATATCCAGATGTCTCTGTTTTCACCTTCAACAACCGCAAGTGCTATGGGAATCATCTGATAATTAGGATGCCTTCCTATAGCTGCCAGAATTTCACCTCCACAAAGCCCCTTCAAAAAGCAACCATCCAATCCTATCGCATGCCTACATAATTTGAAACTTTCCTTTCATCCTTCATAGCATATGTAAAGCCTTTTAGAAAAGGGTCTCTGATCATTAGCACCTTCTATAGAAGGTTCAACATTCATCTTAACTGTTGACCTTGGATTGGCTCTTAGCAGTTCATGACAATAGTCATATATCCTAGTGTAATCACCAAAAAAGGAACCATCATCCCTATTCCTTACAGCCACTCTTGCTCTTATTGCTTTAGTCTTGTTTACACCTAAATTCCACTTCCTCAATGCCTTTTATTTAATATCCTAGACCTTCAACCTAGGGTTGTTTTTCAATGCATTCTGAATCCTCTTGCTCAACCATTTTGTGCTTAACATCCTCACGTTATACTCCCTGCTGCAGTTATGACTGTCAATTACTTTCCTTATTTGCTAAGTTTCCTCATTTAATAACTTAGCAAAATAAACCTCCCACTCACAACCTTCCTTACATCTCACCCTCACCTTTTTCTTATCATTTTTTATGATCTTGAGGGCTCTTCCAGTTTGAACAGCATACGATGCAACTGCTTCTTTAATGTCATCCTTTGAATTAAAATACATTCCTAATTCCCATTTGTAATTGGCCATATCTTTTATCTCTTTGAAAATTGTGTATTTATTCCTTTTAACCCCACTACTGTCATCACTATCACAGCCACTTTGAAGATCCTCACTGTCATTGTCACTCCCCTTATATTCCTCTGTAACTTTGATGCACTTTCGTTTTCCTTTTCCATTTCCTTTTCCTTTTCCTTCTCCTTTTCCTTTTGATATTTCATTACTGTCATACAAAGTCAGGTCTGCAATTTCATTTTCATCAATGTCCTCATAACCATCAGATTCATCTTCAAAGGCTACTTCTAGGGCACTATCATACTGGTAACTCTCATCCTCACTGTCGTCAGAATTGAATTCTTCGTGCACCTGACCATTAGTATTTGGTTCCACTTCAACAGGCTCCACTTCAACATTTGTTGCTTCCACCCCTACATTTGCATCATCCAATCCAACATTACTTTGTTCCACAACAACTTGGATCATTCAATCCATCATTAACTTCATCCACACCAACAACAATCTCCTTTAATTTTCCATCAATGTCATCATGCAGCTTGCTAAGCAACTCCTCTATCTCATCTACAATGTTCTCAAACTCCTCAACAGGACCATCAAAATACCCAGGTTGAGAAAACTGTGTTGAATGTAAACATTAACAACATGGTGCACCCTGTATAGGTCTGCAATTTCTAGGGCACCTTTGTCATCAACTAGTTCATTCATCCCAAATTGTGGGTCTTTGTAATACATTTTCTCTACATTGTTCATATAACCTAAGTCTTTCAATACACCAACTAACTCAGAGTAACTCCACCTATCAACATCTACTGACAATTCAGATACCAGGCCTCCTTCATAGACACTAAGCTCTGGATCAACGAACTCACCAATGTGGTGGATTACGAGTTTCAGAAATTCATCCATTATACCTAAATCCCAGAAATCCCATAACAAATATTCAGAATCCCATATCAAATATCCAATTACGAAGACAAAACAAGAATAACATACCTGGAAAGCAATCACCTACGGAGGCACCTTCTCAAGCTTCGCAAGCCTCTTCCTCTTTCCTTTGGAAATCGTTTTTGGCTAACATGCATTTGCTATCTTCAGCTTTGGGAGATTGTCTGTCCTTATTCTCTGCCATGTTGCCTCCAACAAGCCACTTCAAGCATGACAACTGCTACCTGGAATCTGCTTTTTGTATTTCACTAACATTTCACTAACAGAAGGACTAGCGTGGTTGCGCTTTGAAACTTAAGGGACCATTTTTGGCACAAAAAAAAAGATAAGGGACCAAAGTGAACCATGACCTATAGTTAATGGACCAAAATGAGTATTTTGCCAAAAATAGTTAAAAGAGTATAATTTTTTAACATTGTAAAGAGATTTAATACATTAAAGAATGTTAAATGAGATATAAATCATAAAAAACTATGACTTATTTATTTGACAGTTTTTAAGCAATTTTTTTAAATATTTATATTTAAAATAAATATAGATTTCTATAAAATATTAAAAACTTGAAAATTTTGGTTTGGATTGAGAAGCTTTGTGATATTTTCACATCATCATAATTTATTTGATATTTGATATTTAAAATAAATATATATTTATAATAATAATAATAATAATAATTATTATTTTAGAATTATATATTTTATATATTAAAAAATGAAAATTAGGATAATAAGATATAATAGTGTTAATTGAATATATTATTATTATTATTATTATTATTATTATTATTATTTTACTATTATTATTAACTAGATATTATATTATTATTAATAATAATGGTGGTTTAATATTATTATGTTATTATTATAATTTGAGAATTAAAGATTTTTTGTTTAAAAAATGAGAATTAAGATATTAAGATATAATAATGTTAATTTAATATATTATTATTAGTATTTATAATTGTGGTAGTTGTTTATTATATTATTATTATTATTATTATTATTATTATTATTATTATTATTATTATTATTATTATTATTATTTTACTATTATTATTAGCTAGATATTATATTATTATTATTATTATTAATAGTGGTGGTTTAATATTATAATATTATTCTTATTATCATTATTATTATTATTATTATTATTATTATTATTATTATTTATTTTAGTATCATTATTAATTTTGGTATTGAATTGGAGTTGGTGTGAAAATTTTTAAAAAAGAGTGATAAAAATTCCAAATTTTAATATGATGCCACATAAGTATTAGGATTCTAATATGATGTCACATAAGAATTAGGGTTAGGGTTGTGTCCAAGGTTGTCATGGATTTAGATTAAATAAATTTGTGTTCAAAGAATTTTGCAGTTGCAAAGTGAATAAAGATTTTCCACAGTTTATGGGAAGAAAGTTACTCTGCAGAAACCCTAATATCTTTTCTTCTTTAATTTTCTTTTCTTTTTCATTGTCATTATATGGTGATAACAATCTTGTTCATCAAGATTGACAGAAATTCTCCATAGATTTTGGTGGATTTCCAACATCTGGTATCAAGAGCTCTGATTGAGCGTTTCAAGGAAAGCAAGAACAATGGCAATGAATCGTTTGAACGGGCATTTTCCAGCAAGTATTCTGATTCTTAAAGCTGACAACATTGAGAATTGATGCAAGCAGATGAAGGATGTGTTTTATTGTTTAGATCTTTGGGATCCTATGAAACATGGATTAGAACCACTTAAAGAAGACGCTTCAGAAGAAGAAGAGAAATATAAAGAATCGAAGAAGAAGAATTATAAAAGCTCTCTTTTATAATTCATCAATGTCTGAGTCCAGATAATTTCGAAAAGGTTAGTGATGTAGAATCTGCAAAATAAGTCTGGGAGATTCTTAAGAAATCTTTTGGAGGTACAGAAAAGGTGAAAGAGGTGAGGTTACAAACTCATAAAAGAACGTATGAATTACTTTAGATGGAAGATAGTGAGAGAATATCTGATTTCTTCACCAGGACTATGTAACTAGTGAATAAAATCAAGGTTTGTGGAGAGACGTTGACAACAAGAGTTATTGTTTCAAAGATTTTGAGATCTTTGGCTCCGAAGTTAGACCATGTGGTAGTTTCCATTGAAGAGTCGAATGACATATCAACTTTGTCGAAGGTAGAGCTTCAAGGGACGCTTGAATCTCATGAAAAAAGAATAGCTTAAAGATCTGCAGGAAAATCGAAGAGTGATGTGGCTTTGCATGCGCAGTCATTAAGAGAAAGTAAAGGCAAAGGAAAGTGGTTCAACAAAGGTAGATGTGGTGTTTGTAAAATGGAAGCAGAGGCTTGGGATATTCAGGACCATCAAATAAAATTGATGAGACTCTGAATGTCAAACCAAAACCTCTTTTTGAAAATTTCGTGCTTGCTGGCACAAATTTGAAATGTTCAGAACAAGAAGATTCTGATACTACTATAGCACGAACACAGACACAGAAGGAAACTTCTAAACTAAAGTATCATGCTCAAATTTAACATAATTATCCTGTTGCACAAAAGTTAAAAGGTGTGAGAACCTTTGTAACTTCTAACAAAAGAGGACCCAAAAAGTGGGTACCTAAGGATCAAATAATCTACATTGCAGATTTCCTTGATGGCGCCACTGAAACACTAGTCATGGTACCTGGATTGTGGATACTCGTGTCACATGACGGGTGAAAGGCATATGTTCCAAGATTTGGAACTTAAGTCTGGAGGCATTGTTGGGTTCAGAGGAAATCTGAAGGGAAAGATCATCGGCTCTGGAACAATTGGTAATGGTAAATTTCCTTCTATGAACAATGCTATTTTAGTCGAAGGTCTGATGCATAATTTATTGTCAATCAGTCAACTTAGTGACAATGGTTATGACATCATTTTTAATCAAACATCCTGTATAGATGTTAGTCAGAAGGATGGCTTAGTTTTGTTCTATGGCAAGAGGAAGAACAATATTTACAAAATAAGATTATCAGATTTGAAAAATTAAAATGTAAAATGTCTTCTGACTGTTCAAGAAGAGAAATGGACCTGGCATCGACGTCTGGGTCATGTTAGCTTGAGAAATATTTCTCAACTAAATAAACTTGGATTAGTCAGAGGCTTGCCCAATTTGAAGTATACTTCAGATGCCCTGTGTGAAGCTTGTCAGAAAGGAAAAATTTCAAAAACCTCTTTCAAAGCTAAAAAGATTGTTTCTACTTCTAGGCCTTTAGAACTTCTTCACATTGACTTATTTGGACTAGTGAAAACTACTTCTGTCAATGGTAAGAAATATGGACTTGTCATCGTTGATGATTATAGCAGATGGACATGGGTAAAATTTTTGAAGCAGAAGGATGAGTCATACACTGTATTTGCTTCCTTCTATTCTCAAGTGAAAAATGAAAAATATTGCAAAATAGTCAGAGTTCGAAGTGATCATGGTGGAGAATTTGAAAATAAAGATTTTGAATTTTTTTATTCAAATGGCATAGTACATGATTTTTCTTGTCCTAGAACTCCACAACAAAATGCAGTTGTAGAAAGGAAAAATAGAACAATGCAAGAAATGGCTCGCACTATGATCCAAGCATCTAAATGATGTCTTTCTTGGCACATTGTAAAGATTGTAACCTTGTCTTTCAAATGCTTCAAGAACCATCCCTTAAAGGTCCATGGAATCTATTTTTGGTTCAAGTTAATTTTTTTAACACGAGTAAACTTGGATTACAGGTCAAATTACTCAAGGTTTAGTTGCTAAACATGTTTAACTAGTTGTCCAGATGCATTTTGACAAGAATTGCACTTGATATGAGGTCGTTTTGAGGAATTTCAAGTCACGCATTTGGCATGATCACAACTAGCTTGGTTTGCACGATTTGCCCATAACTTCTCTCATTTCTAATCATCATTCACTTCGCTATAAATAGAGGATGATATCCCATTCATTTTCCAGGCTTTAGAGAGCCAAAAAACCTCTATTGAACTTCCTTCATACCTCTTAATTCTGCAACTTCAAATTGGGTTCTAAAGCATCATTCAATCCATTTCTTTGTTGATTCTTCATCCTTGAACTTCCCTGAACCTAACAGAATAATAACCAAGCCTTGAGGTTCTCTGAATCATGCTAGCCAATTCAAGTTTCAGAGCTCTGAATTTAAACTTCAACAGGTAGATTCCTCCATCAATTCTCTCCAAACTTGTTGCTACAATGTAGCTCTCATCACTCTGATACTGATTGCATCATTAGTTTTTAACTGTAAGTGAGTTTTGGTCATGAATTTTCAAAACCCTTTCCAACTTTTTTCTTCTGGTTTTTCTGAAATCGACTGAGCTACAATTTATATAAATTTTTTGCAAGGGTACCCTTGAAATCTTCTTGAAGAGACAAAGCAAATGACACCGCTCTGAGCTTCTAATTTTACAGTTTGTGGAACCTGTAATTTGCGCGTGGCTAGAGGTTGAAGACCAAGACATGGCTTTTCTTAATCCAATCATATCGCGCCGCACATTTTTTGCAAAATCTGTTTTAAATAAATGATGATGGTTTATTCACTAATGACCATGATATGAACATCGCGCCAGATCCCTTGGATTTAATTACTAACGCGTCTTAACATTGATCCAATGGTCTACATCTTTTTGGTTTTATTTTTATTTTCTGATTTTATATTTTAATCATTTTAAACTTCAAAAATTCATAAGAAATCTATTTCAACTTCAAAAATTCTGAAAAAATTCTCAAAAACACTTTTGATTTTTCTCTTTCTGATTTCTATTGTTTCACAATTTTTTTTTGTGATTTGATATTTTTTATGATTTCTCACTTTATTTAACTTGTTTTAATTGTTAAAAAAATACTTTTCTTGATTTTTAAATTCTGGAAAAATTATGGAAGGGCCCAATGACCTCTTGACAAATATTGGTGACCTCATTTTATTTTTATTTCTGATTTTACTATTTTTCACAAAATTTGGTTTATTTTTCTTATTTCTTTAAAATTTTAAAAATAGTTTCTGACTTTAAAAAATTCTGAAATTTTTTGTTAACACTTATTGACTCATGTTTGACCTTTGACTTTTTGTTAGGATTTTTATTTGGTGTTTAATATACTTTATGTATTTTACCAATTATTTCCCTTTTATTAATCATTTTAAATTTTGTTTTATTAATTATTATTTTATTATTTTTGTTTGGTCCTGATTTGGGTGTTATCTTGGGACAAGTTCCTCATTCTCATTAGATCTTGGGTGTCGATAGTTTGAAAAACCAAATCCACCAAAATAGATTGTGATCGGTGGGAATGAGAACTGACTGTTTTGGAATGCTGGTTCGCGTTTTGCGTTTGTTTTTGCAAAATGTCGCGGTAAGCAAGAGTCGCCACCGTCTTTTATTTTATCCAACAAGGAAAGGACAAAAGCACAGAAAAATTCCTTTTTGAGATGTTTCTCGGGTTCGGGAGGTAGATTATAGACAGTGAAGGTGTTAGCACCCTTTCTATCCGTGGTTATCCACGGGCTCTTAGGTACTTGCTCATTATGTTTTCAAAATTTTGCTTTTCTTTGTGATTGTGGGTTTGAAAAGAGTTTTTTGTTTGAAAGGGGTGTAAGTGCGAAAAGTTTTGTTTTGTTTTAAAAGGAGCAAGTACTTAAGAACATCTACCTACTCAAAAAGGAATTAAATTGTGCAAATGTCCTTTAGACAATGCTATATCACTATTGAGGAGTAGGTAGCACCGTCGTTGGAGTTTTCGGGTCAATTCGATTAAGGGACGTGTGGTCACTAAAGCAATGTTAGGATGCCTTAGCGGTAACCCTAATGTCTTAGATCATTTTATCCGAGGCAACCGTTTCGAGGCAACTTATGATCTTTGGACAAGAGGGCGACCTCTAAAACTTCCTATACTCAATGACCACGTTCGAGGCAACCAAGTGAGGTGTACCCTAAGAGTGGCATGTGCGAGTGTATTGTTTTTTCAGTTATATTATCTTTGTACATGTTATGGTGAGCTACTGTTAATTTTAGGTTAGAAGTTGATCTTTTCATGCATTGCCTATTATTCAAACATCTAACAGTTAATGGTTGCATAAATTAAATTGCGGAAAATAAATCTAAGCTATTACAAGGCGTCGGATATTTACATCGCCAAAGACAAACCCTTAAAAATTAAATTGCGAAAAGTAAATAAAAGCGATAAATAAATGCTAATTTAAAAACTATTACATTCCCGGAGCAGTTACAATATTGAAATATGGATCAAAAGTTATTCGCGCGTGAGAAAATTAAATCAAAGCGTTTTTAGGGTTTTGACCCTTTTTATTAAATAAATCATGTTTTTTTGTTATTTTGAGTTAAATGAAAATCAAATCTAAGCTAATGAATTAATTAAATAGAATATATATATATATATATATATATATATATATATATATATATATATATATATATATATATATATATATATATATATATATATATATATATATATATATATATATATATATATATATATATATATATATATATATATATATATATATATATATATATATATATATATATATATATATATATATATATATATATATATATATATATATATATATATATATATATATATATATATATATATATATTTATTTAAAGAAATAAAATAAGAATGGTTAAAAGATTTTAAAATCCTAATTCTATGTTAATTTTAATTTAATGCAAAAAGATTTAAAATTGTACCTAATCAAAAAACTAAATTGATTAAATTATTTATTTACAAAAATAAAGTGAGATTAGTTTTAATAAATAAAGATAATTTTTTTTTTGTTTTCTGATTTTATTAGGAAAATATTAATTATTTTGGTTAGTGAATAATTAAGAATAAAAAATAAAACAAATAAATAAATGTTAAAAGAAAAGAAATAACCAAAAGGGGGGTTTGGGCCTAGAAAGGAGGTTGATTTAGCAAAATTCCAGGCCCAAACGCAAGCAGCCTTGTTGACTTTTTTCATTCAATGTGCGCCTTTGACTAGGGAACATGATGGTCCCTCACTCCTAGCCACTGGATCAAATCTGAAGCTACTTGGCCAATATCTGGATGAGGGCGTATGATAGGCCCTGCTTTGGGTGCTGTATGGAATTGCCTAAAACAAAATAATACAAATGCTTTGGGGGACCTGGGATTCGAACCCAGGTCCCAAGGGACTTTGCAACAATACGCTTGCCATCTGAGCCAATGTGCTTGTTTGTTAATATAATAAACAATTAATATTATAAAAGAAACGCAAACCATATACTGAAAAATAAAAAAATGCGCGCAATTGATTTGAACAGGCCAATGAGAGGAAGACACCTAATCGTCTTCTTCACTAAAACCTGGTTTGTTTCCTGCGGATTTGAATCCGTAGCAAAATTCGCAGGGGCCATCCAAACATGAGTTACAGGCCATGTAAATGCAAATGGAAACCATCATTACAATCGTCTCTCTCCCCTGATCATTCCTATACCTATCATTAGCCTTAATTTAACCTGCATAAAAAATGCCTAAAAACAAGAACAAGAACCCTAGGTTCTAGATACGGGGTTAGAAGCCACAAAAATAAAATCAAATATTGCAGAATCAATGGAAATTAAATGGTAAGTATGAATGTACAAGAAAATTGGCAAGAGGATGCAAGAAAATGATTTCACGATATCATGTGCAGAGGCATATTCGTGATGACTTACAGCGAGCTTCAGAGGGTCTCAAGGCCTGCTTTTGATTGCTACAACTTCACAGGATATCAGGCAAGGGAGTAGTGTTGAGCTTTTGGGTTGAATCGTGCTCTAACTAAGATTTTGATCTCACACTTTTGCAAGCTTTTTCCAATTCTTGTCTGGCCGTTTCAGCAGTGTTCTATGCGTGTTTTTGGTTTGTGTGGCTTGTGTGAGTGTTATAGAATGGATTAGGGTTTGTCTTTTGGTCTCAAATCAAGTACATTGAAGATTCATGATTTTGTTTTGATCACCATTATCAAACTTCCAAAAATAGGCCAAATCTGATTTTTTATACTTGAATGAGCCTTGATACGAATTGACTAGGTGTATCTTGTTGATTGCAAGCTGTAATGACCACAACAAATCTTGTTACATCAATTTTAGATTTTATTTGATTTAATATTGATTAATAATGAATTAAATCAATAAAAAATGAAATAAAATAGAAATAGATGAATGTCCATGAAATCAAATATGGGACACATGTGTGGCATGACAAGACTAAATCAAGTGGAAAAAAGTGGGCCCTTTTGTCAAAAATTGGAGTTTTGAGGATAGTTGACTTTTGGCAAGTTTGGAAAAATGCCCAACTTCAACAATGCATAACTTCCTCAATTTTGAACTTTTGGAGGTTTTCTTGGACTTTTTAGAAACCTTGAGATGTCCTATAATCAACCTTTTTGGTCTCATCTCATTTTGATGTTTCATGCTCAAGTTATATGCTTTGGCAAAAAAGGTGTTTTTGTTGACTTTCAAAAATGACCTATAATGTCCAAATTTGTAACTTTTTGTGAGAGCATTTATTGATCTTAGGGTATGAATATGGATTGTAGGAAATTTCATCCTCTTCAAAATGAGCTTTGGAAAGGGTAATTTCTCATAAAGTATGGGAAAGTTATGCTTGGTCAAAGTTGAGTTGACTTTTCCTGCAAAACCCTAATTTAGCAACTTTTGAATCTTGAGGAATCTTGAGCAATCCTTGATGAATCATGATCAACCCTTGATCAAATGATGAGTTATACTTCAAAATGAGAATGTTGACAAAAAATCTTGAGGTTTGACTGTATTTTGGACACAATTGACTTTTGCCCTAGCACAATCGACTTTTGGGCCTCTTGAGCAATTGACTGACCAAACTTCCTCTGCAAGGCTTGAAATTTGACAAGGATGAACTTAAGAACATATTAAGACATTGGGAAGCACTTGAGGCCATTTGGATGTAAGGAACTTAATGCAACACAAAACCCTAATTTTGACTTGACTGCCTTAGGAGGTGACTTGATTGTCCAATCCTTGAGTCATCTTGGGCAACTTGAAGATCATTCTTGGCAAATCTTGAGGAATATGGGAGGGAAAATTTTGGGGTACAACAGTTTCCCCTGTTCAATTTTCTTAAACCTGAGGATATAGATTGGCTTTTGAGCCTTTCGTGATTCGAAGGTGGAAGATAATTGAACACTAGAGTGCCCAGAAATTTGCACTCACATGGTGTAGTATCAACATTTGTGATGTCAGGAATGGGCTTACAGATGCCATTTGGAGATTGTTCGTAGGAGGATGGGCTTATAGATTCCATCTGCAGGAGTGTCGATCACATAAGAGATTCATTAGAAAGAATTTGCATACCCGTGGTTGTAAAAGATTCCACTGGGGAAGTCTAAACTTTGTTGAGATTTAGGAATCTGGCCTATACTTCAACTGAGAGAATGCCTCGGCTGAGTCTTAAGAACCTATCCATAATTCAGCTAGGGGGAAACATCTTCATCAAGATCTAGGAACTGTCTCGTGCTCAATGGAGTATACCGTTGAGGTTATAGAACTTGTCCACACTATGACGGAGGAAAACATCAAGATATAGGAACTGACTCGTGCTCAATGGAGTATACCGTTGAGGTTATAGTATTCGTCCAAACTATGACATAGGGAAACATCTTCATCAAGATCTAGGAACTGTCTCGTGCTCAATGGAGTATACCGTTGAGGTTATAGAACTCGTCCACACTATGACGGAGGAAAACATCAAGATCTAGGAACTGACTCGTGCTCAATGGAGTATACCGTTGAGGTTATAATACTCGTCCACACTATGACATAGAGAAACATCTTCATCAAGATCTAGGAATTGTCTCGTGCTCAATGGAGTATACCGTTGAGGTTATAGAACTTGTCCACACTATGACGGCGGAAAACATCAAGATCTAGGAAATGACTCGTGCTCAATGGAGTATACCGTTGAGGTTATAGTACTCGTCCACACTATGACGTAGGGAAACATCTTCATCAAGATCTAGGAACTGTCTCGTGCTCAATGGAGTATACCGTTGAGGTTATAGAACTTGTCCACACTATGACGGAGGAAAACATCAAGATCTAGGAACTGACTCGTGCTCAATGGAGTATACCGTTGAGGTTATAGTACTCGTCCACACTATGATGTAGGGAAACATCTTCATCAAGATCTAGGAGCTGTCTCGTGCTCAATGGAGTATACTGTTGAGGTTATAGAACTTGTCCACACTATGACGGAGGAAAAATGTCGAGATTGAGAACTTTATCTGAAATTCAACCGAGGATAATTCAATTGAGATTTTAGAACTGGTCAGGTCTTCGACTAAGCTGGGGACTTAACTGCATCTTTCCTGAAAAGTAAAAGGTCAGTCATATGCAATGCATGAGATGGATCAAGCAATGATGTTCTCAACATAAATGAGATTGCATGGTATGATACGTATATGAATGTATCATGATGTATGGAAATGTGATGTTTTAGCTGGGGAAAATAAATCCCGGAGCTGATGGAGAATAGAGCTGAGTTCTTCGTTTCCGCTGGGGGTGATGAACGAAGATGATAAACCTGTAGGAGAGAAAAACTCTGTTGGGGAATAAACTGATGAAGAGATTACTCTAAGGGGAACTACTCTGTGGGGAAGAGACGTTCTGCTGAAGATTTTAACGATAACTCTGTTGGGGATTCTGTTGATAAGATCTGTTGGGGATTTTAATGATGAACTCTGCTGGGGATAGAAAGAACTTCGCTGGGGATGATCTTTCAGTTGCAACTTGCTGAGGATAATCCAGTTAGACTCTTGTGAGGATAACCTTCTGAATTTGGATGGGGAGATTTATTTGCGCTCTGCAGGGGATAAGCTTCCAGAATCTACTAGGGAAGATGATTCAACTCTGGCAGGGAAGCTTTTTAGACTGTGCTGGGGAAATGACTCCACTGGGGTATCTTGTATTCCGCCGGAGAACATTCTTATACTCCGTTGAGGAATGTTAAGACTGCCAGGGGTATTCTTATACCTGCTGGGGAATGTCTTTATACTCCGCTGAGGAATATTACGACCTTTTGGGGATACCCAAACTTTTCAGGGCTGATGGTAGATTAACTCTTCTTGGGGAGAGTATTACTGATTTGTACATAGTTGCAAGTCTCAGTGGGGAGAGCTACCATTATTGTTTTACTCTACGGGGAGTGACGGTATCTTGGTCATATTCTTCATCTGAACCTCCCTTGGTACCTTGGTGGACAGAGCAACCAGACAGCTCAGACGATTCTTATTGCCCCTGCTTCTGTTATTACTCGTAATTCGTCCTTTGTTTCGCATGTAAATTTTATGAGCAGCAATTAGTGTCAAATGCATATATCAAAAATGAACATTGGACGTTCTTTGCAAAACAAAACAGATAAAGGAAAAACAATTTGAAATTTGTCTGAAAAATGAATTTGTATTGATTTTGAAGTTTGCCTGAAAATAGGCGTTTTTGTACAAGAGGTTGACGTCCTAGTAAGAGAACGCCGCCGAACAAATAGAATTTATACAATTTTTGAAAAGAAAACAAAACAGCTATGTGAATAATCCCACTGGGTTCCAACTCTGCTATTGCCTTTATATCTTCAAGTGTATCATCACTTTGCTGCTTAGTAGATGAATCTGATTGATTAGTGTCGTCCGAGCTTGATAGTTGATACCGAAGTCTGGATGCGAGGTGATCCACTGAGACATAGTATTACGCTTTGATCCCTAACTTTTTCCTGGACCGCCCTTTCGGGTTTTCAATCCACTGGGATACCCTTTTTTTGCCCAAGCCGCCTTTTCAGGTTTTCGACTTGCCGGGTGTACAGATTTTTCATTTTCATCCCTTATTTTTGCCCGAACCCTTTTGGTTCGCCGGGAAGCCCTTATTTTTTCCTAGGCCAGTCAACCTAGAAGGTCTTTGATTATGTGTAGTATCTTTTCACTATGTCTGCATTGACGGGGTGAGGAAGGTCGTCACCATCCATGGTGGTTAGAATCATAGCTCCTCCTGAGAAAATGTTCTTAACCACAAATGGACCTTCGTAAGTAGGGGTCCATTTGCCCCTGGAATCACCTTGAGGTAAGATAATGCGCTTGATTACCAGGTCCCCAACTTGATACTCTTGTCGTCTAACTTTCTTGTTAAATGCCTTGATCATCCGTTTTTGGTACGTCTGACCATGACAAATAGGAGTAAGTCTTTTTTTGTCGATTAGGTTTAGTTGATCAAGTCGGGTCTGAATCCAGTCATCTTCGCTCAAACCTGCATCCTTCATGATTCGGAGAGAGGGTATCTGAACTTCAATAGGCAAGACTGCCTCCATGCCATAAACCAAGGAATAGGGTGTTGCCCATGTTGACGTCCGTGTTGAGGTGCGGTACCCATGAAGAGCAAACAGTAACATCTCGTGCCAGTCTTTGTATGTCACTGTCATCTTCTGCACAATTTTCTTAATGTTTTTATTAGCCGCTTCTACAGTCCCATTCATCTTCGGCCGGTAGGGAGAAGAGTTATGATGCTGTATCTTAAATTTCTCGCAGAGCTTAGTGATCATCTTGTTATTGAGATTGGTACCATTGTTCGTAATGATCCTCTCTGGTACACCGTATCAACAGATCAGGTTATGCCGAATGAACTGTGCCACGACGTTCTTGGTTACCGTAGCAAAGGAAGCTGCTTCAACCCACTTTGTAAAGTAATCAATCGCTACCAGGATGAAACGATGCCCGTTGGATGCCGTAGGTCTGATCTCGCCGATCATATCAATGCCCCACATTGCAAAAGGCCAAGGTGCTGTCAAAACATTCAAAGGAACTAGAGGTATGTGCACCTTATCAGCATAGACCTGACACTTGTGACATGTCCGAGAATGCTGATAACAGTCAGTTTCCATTGTGGACCAGTAATACCCTGCCCGAAGGATTTTCTTTGCCATGGTATGTCCACTGGAATGAGTCCCGAAAGTACCTTCATGTAGCTCAGCCATGATTCTTTCTGCTTCATTCTTATCCACACAACGCAGTAAGGTCGAATCATGGTTACGTTTGTAAAGGATGTCATTGCTGATGAAGAACTTAGCTGCAAACCTCCTCAGAAACTTCTTGTCATTAACAGATGCACCCTCGGGGTATTCTTGAGCTTCGAGGTACCTCTTCACCTCATGAAACCAAGGCTTTTCTGTTACTTCTTCAGTCTCAAGATCATAGCAATGTGCAGGTTCGTCTAATCTTTCAATGATGATTCGGGGAGCTTCGTTATCCCAATTGACTTTGAATATAGAAGACATCGTAGCCAGCGCGTCCGCTAACTGATTTTCTTCTCTAGGGAAGTGTTCAAAGGTGATCTCCTCGAAATGGGGAAGCAACGTCAATACATACTCCTTGTAAGGAATAAGATTTGGGTGTTTCATATCCCACTCGCCTTTGATCTGACTGATCACGAGAGCGGAATCTCCGAATACACTTAGAAACTTAATCCTTAGTTCAATTGCGGCTCGAAGACCCATGATGCACGCTTCATATTCCGCCATATTGTTGGTGCAGTTAAAACATAGTCGGGCGGTAAACGGGGTATGAGAGCCTTTAGGAGATATGATCACAGCGCCAATGCCATTACCCAAAGCATTAAAAGCTCCATCAAAGTACATAGACCATCGGGATCCTTCTTCAGGTACTTCATCCGGTCCAGGTGTCTCACAATCAGTTATTAGCATGATGTTCTCGTCCGGGAATTCAAAGTTCATAGACTGGTAATCATCCACTGCCTGATGTGCTAAATGGTCTACCAATACACTTCCCTTAATTGCTCTTTGAGTTGTGTACTGGATGTCATACTCAGTCAAAATCATCTGCCATCTTGCTATTCTTCCGGACAAGGCAGACTTTTCGAAGATATACTTGATTGGATCCATCTTTGAAATCAATAGAGTAGTGTGAGTCAGCATATACTGTCTCAGCCAGCGAGCAGCCCATGCCAAAGCGCAACAAGTTTTCTCAAGCAGTGAGTATCGGGTCTCACAGTCGGTAAACTTTTTGCTAAGGTAATAAATAGCACGCTCTTTTCGGCCAGACTCGTCATGCTGCCCCAGCACACACCCCATTGAGTTGTCAAGTACTGTCAAGTATAAGATCAGAGGTCTCCCTTCAACTGGTGGCATTAGAATAGGTGGCTCCTGGAGATACTCTTTGATCCTTTCGAAAGCGGTCTGACATTCATCGTTCCAACGTACCACTTGATCTTTCTTCAGCAACTTGAAGATTGGCTCACAAGTAGCAGTCGGGTGAGAGATGAATCAGGAAATGTAGTTCAGTCATCCCAGAAAGCCTCTGAACTCCTTCTCTGTCTTGGGAGCTGGCATCTCTTGTATGGCTTTCACTTTGGAAGGGTCCACTTGAATACCTTTGTCGCTCACGACGAAACCCAGTAGCTTACCAGACCTCACCTCGAAGGTGCACTTGTTCGGGTTCAACCTCAGCTTGTACAACTTCAATCTGTCAAACAGCTTCTGTAGATGGTCAAGGTGTTCTTCCTCAGTCTAGGACCTTGCAATCATATCGTCGACGTATACTTCAATCTCATGATGGATCATGTCATGAAACAAAGCAACCATAACACGCTGATATGTTGCCCCGACATTCTTTAGTCCAAAAGGCATGACCTTGTAACAAAAGGTGCCCCAGTGAGTAACAAAGGTCGTCTTCTCCATGTCTTCGGGAGCCATCTTAATTTGATTATAACCAGAGAAACCGTCCATGAAGGAGAATACCTTGTGCTGAGCAGTATTGTCAACCAGAACGTCGATGTGAGGTAGAGGGAAGTCATCCTTAGGGATCACCCTGTTCAAATCCCTGTAGTTAACACACATTCGAACCTTACCATCCTTCTTTGGTACCGGAACCACATTGGCAACCCACTTAGGGTAAGAAGTCACTGCTAGAAAACTGGCGTCAAACTGTTTCATAACCTCAGCCTTGATTTTCTCAGACATCTCTGGGCGCATTCGGCGAACCTTCTGTTTTACGGGAGGACAGTCTTCCTTGGTAGGAAGGCGATGAACCACGATGTCAGTATCCAACCCAAGAATATCTTCATAAGACCAGGCAAAGATCTAAACATAGTCATGCAGCATCTGAATCAACCGCTGTTTCACACTGAGCTCCAAGTTTGCACCGATCTTGACTTCTTTCTTGTTTGTTTCAGTACCCAGATTCACCATTTCCACTGGCTCTTCGTGTGGCTGAATGGCCCTCTCTTCCTGGAGTAGCAGTCTTGCAAGTTCACCCGGCACTTTGCAATCATCTTCACCTTCGTCTTTGGCTAAGTTGATCGGATTTTCAAAGTCATAACTGACAGTAGCAGAGTCGTTACCAGTGAGATCCATAGTGGATTGAGACCTGTATATGTGAGTGTGTGTAAAATAGCTGTTTTGCAATATATAATAAAGAAAAACAAAGAGCGCAAAATTTGAAATGCAAGAAACGTCCAATGCTTTTATTAATGATATATGAAAATGGCACACAAAAGCTCTCACAAATGAAGCCACGGTGCCCCGGGTAAGACACCGGGCCATAAAGTTTCAAAACATTTTCTGTTACAAATTCAAAACAAAGAGTTCATTACTGGGTAACAAAAGTAATAGGGATGAAGTCCTTTGCTGTCCAGTTTCTTGGTCCACCGTTGGTCGTAGGATAGATCTAGCTGTCGAATTCAGACTCTTCCACATCATCTTCAATGGCATTTACTCCCGAGTTGCTGATGAACACGGGAGGTCTTCCAATCCTTGCATTACGAACAGCCCTTTGAGCTTCTGCAGTGAAACCCAAACCAAACTTGTTAGTCTTCTGAGTAAAATCAGGGAGTCGGCCCCAATTTTCACACTCACCCTTCTCAATAACAGCCCGGGCATCCTTTAAGGAAGCCATCTTCATAGGAGAATCTTCAACCACAGTCACAGCTGACGCTAGTGTCTGAGGAACCTCTTCAAAGTGCTGAAATGGGGTCTCAATGAACTTCCCATCCATCTCTACGTATCTGAACGAGTTGAGGTGGCTGACCATGTACTCTTCCTCCCCTTGAACTGTCACAATCTTCCCTCTGACTGGGTACTTCAGCTTCTGGTGGAGCGTTGAGGTTACAGCTCCAGCTTTGTGGATCCATGGACGACCCAACAAACAAGAATAGGATGGCCGAATGTCCATTACGTAGAATGTAGAATTGAAGACCTGAGAACCGACTTTAATTGGAATATCAACCTTACCATGCACCATCCTTTTAGACCCGTCAAAGGCCCTGACAACAATGTTACTTGGCTTTAGCTCTAACCCTTCATAATCCAACCGGTCTAGAGCTTTCTTGGGCAAGACGTTCAATGAGGAACCAGTGTCAACCAACAAATGTGCAAGAGTAGTGCCCCTGCATTCAATGGAGACATGCAGGGCATCATTGTGGTTCTTCCCTTTAACAGTCAAATCGGCATCGGAGAAACCCAGACCATTATCAGCAGTTAAATTGGCCACACAATCGGTAAACTGATCAGCTGATGTCTCTTGTGGCACGTGGGCAGACTTCAGGAAGGTAATCAGTGCCTTGGCATGGGCCTCTGAACACAATAGCAGTGACAACATAGAAATCTTGGATGGGGTTTGCCCCAGCTGCTCAACTACGTTATAATCACTCTTCTTAATAATCTTTAAAATCTCTTCCATCTCCTGTTTGGAAGCTTCAACAGTAATGGTCTTCGGTGCCTCCGTCTGGGCAGGCACGTCAGTGGTGATCCCTTTTCCCCGAGCGTTAGATGACTCGGCGACAGGGGTAGGACTAAGAACTTGATCAAAAATGGCATTAGGAACACTTGCAGGTGTAATGATAACAAGTCTTCAGACAGTTGGTGGAGCAATATCAGGTGAGAAAAGTCTACCGCTGTGGGTGACTTTAGCAGGCCCGATAATGTTGCTGATGCCGGTATCAGCATCCAACTCTTGCTTAACTCCAAGAACATAAACATCTGCCCCATAGTGCCAAGGGACAGCTTTGTCAGAGGTGTAGGGGATGGGCCCCGGAATAATGATGATTACAGGTGCGATCTTCGGAGTAGATGTAATCCTAACAGGCTTCCTCGAGGGAGCCTTGGAAGAATTGTTGAAAATGGTAATGATGGCAACTTCTTTAGTAGGAATGCAAGGAACAACAATCTTCTCAAACAGGATCTCCTTATTATCCATCAGGTTTTGGATACCTGACTTCAGAAATGGGCAACCAGTAGGTAAAACAGAACACATATGGCAACCTTCGCCACAACCCGGAAATAAACCGGCTAGCAACAGGTTCTTCTTGACAGTCATCATAGGGGTAACAATATCATCCACGAAAACTACAAACAAGTCTTCCTCTACAGCATTTACTCCATGTTTGGGCATGGGAGCAGTCACAACGTTAGGCCTCTCAGGCGCCTCAAACTCAATCTCCTTTGCATCAATTAGGTCTTGCACCCTGTTCCTCAAAAACCAACAATCATTTGTATTATGCCCCAGGCTATCAGAGTGAAAGGCGCAGCGGGCATTAGGGTTGTACTTTGGTGATGTGGTACTTGGATTCTTCGGAGCTTCTTTTAGAGTCACCAAATTGGTCTTCAGCAACTGTGGCAGAATCTGAGACAAAGTCATGCTGAGACGAGTGAATTTCCTTCGAGGTCTCTCGTCCTTTTGGTGATTGTGATGATGAGGAGCACCAGTAGGTTTTGAAATAACAACTGCATTAACAGCTTGGCGGTGTTCAGGTCTATTCTGTCTTCTCGAACTGTAGACAGCACTGGACTCTTTCTTAAACGGTTTCTTCTCGGTACTCGAAGAGGAACCCTTCTGTATCTTTCCGGCCTTAATACCAGCTTCAATCCTCTCACCAGTCAAAATAAGATCTGTAAACCCATCTGAAGAACTTCCAATCAGATGGTTAAAGAATGGACCAGACAGGGTCCCTAAAAACATGTCAACAAGCTCACGATCAGCCAAAGGTGGTTGCACCCTTCCGACAAGGTCTCTCCATTTCTGAGCATACTCTTTAAATCCTTCACCCGTTCCTATTGACATACCCTGGAGTTGGGTACGTGTAGGAGCGAGGTCGGAGTTATACTGATACTGCCTGTAGAAAGCAGTAGCCAAATCTTCCCAGCTACGGATACTGGCTCCGTCCAATTGATAGAACCACTCAAGCTGAGTCCCTGAGAGACTGTCTTGAAAGAAATGGATCCACAAGTTCCTATCAACAGTGTAAGGTTGGATCTTTCTCACATATGACCGGAGGTGCAGCTTTGGACAGGAGGCTCCGTCATATTTGGAAAAGGCAGGTGCCTTGAACTTATGGGGAATCACCACCCCAGATGATAGACCCAGATCTCCGAAGTCTAGACCGGGCACCTTCTGTATCTCCATAGCGCTTAAACGGTCTTCCAGCTGTTTGTACTTATCCTCAACAGGAGGATACTGTTCTTCATCATAGTCCATCTCGTTGTCGGAGACCATAGGGCTAGGAGCCCTCCTTTCTTGTGGAATATCCTTCCCTCTAGATGAGGTGGTCAGATCAACTTCATTCTGCAACCCGTTTCTAAACCTGCGTCCAGTATTGAACAAGATGGTCCTCTTCTTCTTCTTCTTTTTCTCCTTCAGAATCAAAGTCTTCAGGTCCTGCTGACCCTTAGCCAGATTCATGAATAGCTCTTGAAACTGGGCATTCCGGGCCTGGAGGGCCTTGATAGCTTGCTCAGTTGAAGGTTCAGTAGACATGATGATTGCTGAAATAGACAGTGAAGAAGATAAGAGACCTGTAATGTGGTACCTGTTTATAGAATGCATGGGATGAAATGCGTATGATTTATGATTTCAAATACAATCGAGATTCAAATTTATAGACAAGAAAGGAAACACACTTTATTAGATTTAAACTTCAAAATTTAAATTGTTCAATAAATTGCCCTTAGGCGTTACAAAATGGAAATACTGAAAAGGTAAATAAAAACTGTAAAGAAATCATTAAAGGTCCATCAACGCTCCCATGGTCTCTTCTTCTCAGTGCGGACATAATCATTCAGGATCCGCTCGTTCTCCAACTGTCTGGTCAGCTTCTGGATCTTCTGCTCCTGTTCATTGAACCTCTCTCGGTAGGAATCCCGTTCATCCCTCAACAGCATCCAAGACCTCTTCAGTGTCCCAATATCAGTGGGAATATAAGGGTGGATAATGTTGGAGGAACCCCCTCCTCATTAGCAACTTCAAGAGTAACAGGCCTGACAGCTTCATATGGCATACCTAACTTCTGGGCACGGATGCGGACCCACCTGAGGTATGGCTCCATTGGCAGATAAGTCTTTGGTCCCAACTCATGTAGGTCAGATTCGTGAACTCTATCCCAAGCCCTTATGAATCTACGACGCAGCTCGTCACTATATCCCTGAAAATCAAAGATGATATGAGGCATCAACATCTCATGAGGCCCTTCTCTTCTAGCTCTTCCAAACTGACGGAGAGCTAAGCATGGGTTGTAGGAGATCCCTCCATGGGTTCCAATCAATGTGACATTAGGATACTCTCCACAACGATCAATGACAGTCACCTCATCCATACCTTTGAGAGTCCAGGTAATGTCATTATTAGAAAGAGACATCACCCTATAAGCCCAGCCCATTCCTTCTTTGTTCTTCAGTACGGACTTAGGGAGGTGAGAAATAAACCACCTCGACAATAAAGGAGCACAACACATCAAAGTTCCCCGCTTTCGGGCAGTACGGGCATAGAGCTGATGAAGGACGTCACCCAAGAGAGTGGGTATAGGATTATGAGAGATGAAGATCTTTATGGCATTAATATCAACAAAAGTGTCAGGATTCAGAAACAATACCAAGCCATAAATCAAAAGAGCCAGAATATCCTCGAAAGCCTTAAAGTTTAGGCTATCCCAGAAGTAATTAGCTTTGTCAACCAAAAACTTAGTCAGAAAACCCTTAGCTCCACTTCTAGTCTCCCAGTTAGCCATTACCTCCTCCTTAGTCAAGTGAGGGGCTGCAGCAATTTCTTCGGGCTTAAGAGTCTTTTCCCAACCAGTAAATGGAGTCTTCTCCAAAACAGAGATACCAAGCAGCTCAGAGAACTCTTCCAGGGTAGGAACCAGCTGGAAGTCTTGAAAGGTGAAGCAATGGTATAGCGGATCATAAAACTGGACCAGGACACTCATCATTTGTTCATCCAATTTTGAGGTGACCAAACTGAGAAGAGAACCATGCCTTCTGATGAATGAAGTAGTGTCTGGAATCCTGACAACCAACTCTTTAAGCAGGGTAGGTACTTGGACAAAGTTGATCCGGATAGTATCCTACGCATGGGCATCATGATGACCTACAAAACAGAGCAAATATGAAACCCACTTGTCTTTGAAATAGGTTAGTCCTTATGCAAAATGTATGCAATGACATGATGTCATGATGTCATGGTAAAGGCACACCACAAGTATTCACAAAAGGCAAACATGGTAAAGGCACACATGTCACACAAAATAGCCCTTAAATTTCAGGTTGGCATAGAGCTTAGGTACTACGCTCTTTCAGTTCAGTTGGTTAAGACTTGTCCTAAAAAATAGTAACCGGGTTCTAGAGGATCTCAATATCATTGACTACCCTCAATCGGTCATAATTCCAGTTTAGCAACCTTTTCTTGCGGCCGGAATCATCGCGAGAGTTTAGTCTCAATGAGTGTAGCATACTGCTACTGTTCTATGGCCAAGTTGGTCAATTTAAGGTTCTAAGGTCAGTTTGTGCTTAATGACTCCTTAGAAGATCCATATTCTCCTCGTTCCAACACAAGGGATATCAGTACAGACTAAGGTGCCACACCAACGTAGCTACTGCTTCATCCGTGTCGGTCTACGCCGGACAGATCCTTCACAGTTTATTGCTACTTACCTAAAGGGTATCCCCAGATCCGGGTTAGGATCTATAAAACTCCGATATAAGCCCACAAAATTAAAGCATACAAATCATACAATTGAAAACATAGTTATCTAATCCTAAGGTGCACCTCACTTATTAATTCCCCAACAAAGTCGCCAGTTCTGTGATCGGTGGGAATGAGAACTGACTGTTTTGGAATGCTGGTTTGCGTTTTGCGTTTGTTTTCACAAAATGTCGCGGTAAGCAAGAGTCGCCACCGTCTTTTATTTTATCCAACAAGGAAAGGACAAAAGCACAAAAAAATTCCTTTTTGAGATGTTTCTCGAGTTCGGGAGGTAGATTATAGAAAGGGAAGGTGTTAGCACCCTTTCTATCCGTGGTTATCCACGGGCTCTTAGGTACTTGCTCATTATGTTTTCAAAATTTTGCTTTTCTTTGTGATTGTGGGTTTGAAAAGAGTTTTTTGTTTGAAAGGGGTGTAAGTGCGAAAATTTTTGTTTTGTTTTAAAAGGAGCAAGTACTTAAGAACATCTACCTACTCAAAAAGGAATTAAATTGTACAAATGTCCTTTAGACAATGCTATCCCACTATCGAGGAGTAGGTAGCACCGTCGTTGGAGTTTTCAGGTCAATTCGATTAAGGGACGTGCGGTCACTAAAGCAATGTTAGGATGCCTTAGCGGTAACCCTAATGTCTTAGATCATTTTATCCGAGGCAACCGTTTCGAGGCAACTTATGATCTTTGGACAAGAGGGCGACCTCTAAAACTTCCTATACTCAATGACCACGTTCGAGGCAACCAAGTGAGGTGTACCCTAAGAGTGGCATGTGCGAGTGTATTGTTTTTTCAGTTATATTATCTTTGTACATGTTATGGTGAGCTACTGTTGATTTTAGGTTAAAAGTTGATCTTGTCATGCATTTCCTATTATTCAAACATCTAATAGTTAATGGTTGCGGAAATTAAATTGCAGAAAATAAATCTAAGCTTTTACAAGGCGTCGGGTATTTACATCGCCAAAAACAAACCCTTAAAAATTAAATTGCGAAAAGTAAATAAAAACGATAAATAAATCCTAATTAAAAACTATTACATTCTCGAAGTAGTTACAATATGGATCAAAAATTATTCGCGCGCGAGAAAATTAAATCGAAGCGTTTTTAGGGTTTTGACCCTTTTATTGAATAAAGCATATTTTTATTGTTTTTGAATTAAAAATTAGTCTAAATTAATAATTGAATTAATTAATGAAAAGAAAATATTTTTTGGTTTTTTATTATTTAAGAAAATAAAAATAAAAGTGATTAAAAAGTTAATAAAAAATCCTAATTCTAAATTGATTTTAATTTAATGCAAAAGATATTAAAATTGTACTAAATTAATTGATTAAAATTTATTTACAAAAATAATGAAATAGAAAATATTATTTTATTTTTGGTTTTTCTGATTTTTTTTTATAAAAAGGGTTAATTTGTTAATTAATTAATTAAGAGAATAATAATAATAATAAAATAAATAAATAAAAAAGAAATAAAATATAAGAGAGAAATACTCAGGGGGGTGTGGGCCTGATTTGGTGGTGCAAAGAGCAAATCTCCAGGCCCAAAAATGTCCCAGCTTCGTTTGACCTTTCCAGTTTGCTAGGCGTGCATTGACTAGGGTCCTTGGTGTACCTTCAATCTGGATCATTGGATTTGCCTTGCAAGCCATCTGGCAGGTGGACCATTGAGGCGTATGGTGGACCAAATTATTGAACGCTGCGTGTGATTACCTGAAAACAAAATTCAATCAAGTTTTGGGGGACCTGGGATTTGAACCCAGGTCCCAAGGCTCATTACCTGCGCGCTCAACCAACCCAACCAACCTACTTATTCGTTAATGGAATTCATAACAAATATTATATAGAAAACATAACACTATGCCTAAAAAATAAAAAAATATGGCGCGAGTTTTAAATGGACCAGTGGGAAGAAGACACACCTTCGTCTTCCCCACAAATCTCTGGTTCGTTTCCTGCGGATTTAAATCCGTAGCAAAATCCCTAGCTGCCTTCCAAAACTATCTATAGGCCATGAAAACGAGTTTTAAGGACACCATCACACTCGTCTCCTTCCCCTGATTCCAGTTATGCCCACGATTAGCCTCAATTTAGCCTGCACCAAGAATGCCTAAAAAACAAGAGCAAGAACCCTAGGTTCGAGCATCATGATACAGGTCCCAAAAATACAATTAAATAATACAAAAACATTCCAAATCAAACGACAAACATGATTATGCTAAGGTTTTAAAGAAAAGATGCAAGAATGAATGATTTTGATTTCATGTTCAGAGTCGTTTTCGAGAACACTTACAGCGAGTTTTAGACGGTCCCAAGGGCTAGTTTTGATTGCTACAACTTCACAGGATATCAGGCAAGGGAGTAGTGTTGAGCGTTTTCTTTGAAGATGCCTCCAATGTTGTTTTTGATCTCACACTTTTCAAGCTTTTTCACCAACTTGCTCTGGCCGTTTCAGCAGTATTCTATGCGTGTTTTTGGTTTGTGTGGCTTGTGTGAGTGTTATAGAATGGATTAGGGTTGGTCTTTTGGTCTCAAATCAAGTGCATTGAAGATTCATGATTTTGTTTTGATCACCATTATCAAACTTCCAAAAATAGGCCAAATCTGATTTTTTTTTATGCTTGAATGAGCCTTGATACGAATTGACTAGGTGTATCTTGTTGATTGCAAGTTGTAATGACCATAACAAATCTTGTTACATCAATTTTAGATTTTATTTGATTTAATATTGATTAATAATGAATTAAATTAATAAAAAATGAAATAAAATAGAAAAATAGATGAATGTCCATGAAATCAAATATGGGGCACGTGTGTGGCATGACAAGACTAAATCAAGTGGAAAAAAGTGGGCCCTTTTGTCAAAAATTGGAGTTTTGAGGATAGTTGACTTTTGGCAAGTTTGGAAAAATGCCCAACTTCAACAATGCATAACTTCCTCAATTTTGAACTTTTGGAGGTGTTCCTAGACTTTTTAGAAACCTTGAGATGTCCTCTAATCAATCTTTTTGGTATCATCTCATTTTGATGTTCCATTCTCGAGTTATATGCTTTGGAAAAAAGGTGTTTTTGTTGACTTTCAAAAATGACCTATAATGTCCAAATTTGTAACTTTTTGTGAGAGCATTTCTTGATCTTGGGGTATGAATATGGATTGTAGGAAATTTCATCCTCTTCAAAATGAGCTTTGGATGGGTCATTCATCATAAAGTATGGGAAAGTTATGCTTGGTCAAAGTTGAGTTGACTTTTCCTACAAAACCCTAATTTAGCAACTTTTGAATCTTGAGGAATCTTGAGAAATCCTTGATGAATCATGATCAACCCTTGATCAAATGATGATTTATCCTTAAAAATGAGAATGTTGACAAAAAATATTGAGGTTTGACTGTATTTGGGACACAGTTGACTTTTGCCCTAGCACATTTGACTTTTGGGCCTCTTGAGCAATTGACTGACCAAACTTCCTCTGCAAGGCTTGAAATTTGACATGGATGAACTTAAGAACATATTAAGACATTGGGAAGCAATTGAGGCCATTTGTATGTAAGGACCTTAATGCAACACAAAACCCTAATTTTGACTTGACTGCCTTAGGAGGTGACTTGACTGTCCAATCCTTGAGTCATCTTGGGCAACTTGAAGATCATTCTTGGCAAATCTTGAGGAATATGGGAGGGCAAATTTTGGGGTACAACATAGATGAATGATGTTGATGATATTTGAAACCATAATTTCATTTGATGCATCCCCTCCCTCTTCATCTTATCCCATTTTTACTTGTTCTACATGTTGTTGGAGAATGATCTATATATCATTTCCCTAACATGTGGTACATAAATTGCTATTGACCGGCCTCAAACTAGGTGTGACTTCAACGTAAGTCTACTTATGATTGCTTAACATAGCGCTAAACTTCTCCCAATTCGAAAAATAATCATTCGTGGCCCAAACCTATGTTTGTAAGCCCAAACATGTTTATTTTGAAACCTTTGATCCAATAGTTTTGAGGTTCATTGTTAAGAGGATTTGATCTTATCAATCCTCTAATGAACTTTCATGAATTTTGGTCTAAGTGAGTCATTTAAACATAGTTATTCATATATGCTTGCCTTGAGTACTTGAGATGAATGATATATATGACAAAAAGAAAATGAAACTATTTGTTGAGAAGCTTTGATTTTATCAATCTTCTAATGAGTTTTCAAATTCAAGTTTCAAGATGGTGATTCAACTAACCTCTAAATTATAATTCACTAACAATTGACTTTACTTTGTGCTTTTACTTTATGCCCCTTTATTTTATACCTTTACTTTTATGCACCATTTACTTTAACATTTACATTTCATGTTATTTTTATCTTTGCTCATTTGAGCATTTATCTTTATGTATTTTTTTTATTTTGCTCACTTGAGCTTTATTTTCTTTTTGAAGGCACTAAATAACCAATTTGAACATTAAAAAACTTTAAGTTTACTTGGACTATTTGGTTACTATCCTTGGCATAATGGAGTTATGGACCTCTTGGACTTAGGATTAGAAGACTTGATTACCCTTGGGACCTTGTGACTCTGTTGTTATTTTGTCTGAAGTTCTTGGGTTTACTCCAAGACATTTGGTTTATTTCTTTGTGTGCAGGTTATTCTTATTATATACTTTGTCCGTGATTGAGAATTCCTCTGTATACAGTTGTTATTCTTCCCACTTTTTTTAATACTTAATTCATATGAAGCTTGATATTCCTAAGAGGTTTAGTATTTTTGCTTATTTTATTTAAATCCAAAGGTTTAGAATTCTACATTTACTCTTTATGTTAAGTGTTGGCTTCTTACTGGTTAGATCGTTCTTTTCCTTAGCTTTTACCTTATGCTTTAGGATATTCCCTTCATCTCCTCACATCTTCTTTAATTTCAAAAATCTTCTCTCTCATTTCCAAAACTCTTCTTGTTTTCTAACTTGAACCGCTTTCATAGTAAACTTGGACATAGGTCCATGTATTTTTAAAATATTTTCTTAATCAAATTTTAATTAATATTAATCATACTTTGACTTTTTTTTTGAGAAGACTAAAATTCAATCAAACTCATTCAAACCATCTTTCCACTTTGGCTTTTTACTTTAAGAAACTTTTTTCTATGAAAGATTATACTCTTGTCGATTCTTGTAGTGGCGCGAGCTACTATACTTTTATGATATATATAGTGAAGTGAGATATTTTTCACTTGGGTGTTGAGTGAGGTTTTGTTGATTTTAAAATCCAAGTTATATCCTCCACTTTTAGATGATGCAAATTCTCCTTTCTCATAATCATGGATAGTAAGTATGTTATTCAACTCGAATATGACGATGATGTCTCCTCTCTTAAAATTAACCAACACATGTGTTTTAAAATTTTTGAGGTGAACTATGAGTACCCTGATCCCCCATTACACAGAAGGTGATACATAGGCACTAAAGGTTCGCAACTGCTGGGGATGCAAAATTGTAAAAAAATACTTATTTTCTCATCTCCACCATCTATTTTTGTATACACAATTTATAGCTAAAATACACAAATTTTCAAAGAGGTTCCTGCTAATACCTTCCCTTTGCATAAGCAAACCCCGTACCTAGATTCTCTTCTCTTATTTTTTGGGTTTATTCGCTCTTTTCCCATTTCCTTTGGAAACAATAAGGGGTGATAGAGATTTTTATTTGATTTGTACTAGTCAAGTCAATCCAATGACTTCTTAACGTTTCTACTTCTACAAAGTCATCTGCTTGTTTAGGACTCCTCGTGGAGTGCAACTACATTTCATATTTTTCTAATGTTATAGGGATCCACCATCCTACCATTCTCCTCTAAAGCCCTAATTATTTCCATAAATAGAAAATGGAAGAAATGGTAACAAGCTTTTACCTACAAATGGAGGTAAAGAGCTTAAGCTTGAGAGAATTGGAAAACAAGTATGCCACGTTCTTAAGGGAGTCTGAGGGAGTTTCATGAAATCTTGAGAGAAAAATATACATAAAAGAGTTAGTGGTAAGAACTAAACCCCTTTTATTCGGATTGGAAGGCTAGCCTTGGGGGTAATCAAGGAATTCTAACTAGGCACCCCAGTAGTTGGAAAAGATTCACCATATCCATGATACATGTAAGGGAATAAGGGTAATTTGTCTTCCCTGTAAGAACAAGAAGTATTTCTACATCTGGCCTTAAGATTTGGATGATAGCTTTACATGGTATCATAAAGAATAGTTGTATGCTCTAATGGTTTTGTTCTAGTGTGTAGCTGCTGCTGTAACATTCTAACTTTGATATCAAGGCGTGTGACGTCATTAGGTTATAAACATAAACATTATTGGAAGAAAAAATTTGGTTACGTGTTACAGTTGAAGTCAAGATTCTTGAATTCATCTTATGCAACGGTTCTTAGGAACGTTAGTACAAGAGGTTCTGATTGTGACTTTATGGTTAAGATTTGGAGGCCTTATAAAGCTTTGCTTCTATTTGTTCTAAGTTCTGAATATTATAAAGACGAGACTCTGTTGAACAAGTTCTAATGATCTAAAGAAAACAAGTTATTACGGCCAAGTGATGAAGACTCTGAACACAAGGTTCTGATGGGAGAAGTTCTGAAGACTCCAATACTTAGGTTCTAATACTTAAGAGTGATTCTTCTACAACAAGCTTCAAACATTCAAATTATCTGAAGCCTCTGAAGATTAGAAGAATTTCAAAATTGTTAACGTGTGATGGTGTACAAAAGATACAAAAAGTGCTTTGTGACCTATACTCTCTAGGGTAACGTAAGGATAGTCCTTTTGTACTATACTGTGTACCACTCTTATTGTGACCATTGGGAACACACAGCTAGATTTCCGATTACCTTTCTACCCTTTCAATGAATATTTTTTACAAGATATAAAAGGAAGACTTGAAAGTTAAAGAAATGTAAGAATCAACATTACAACGAAAAATCTATCAGATTAAATCAAGCTCAAACAAAACTACACCAAAGCGTTGTGCAACTCTTTAGAGAAATCTTCTGTGTATAGTTTTATAAATAGGCAAGGAGTTGTTGCTCATATCTTTCTGTAAAACACCTAGGTGTTTTTATTTGTACTAAAACATTTGTGTAATCTACTTAAAATAAGAAAATTGTAATACACTGAAAGTATTCAGAGATTGTTGATTGATTCCTTGAGTGACCAAGTGAAGGTATGATCTCAATAAGACTCTTGATGCGGTTTGAGTGGATTTTCAATGAGGATCGACTGACTTATTAAGGGTGCCAATAAGGTTGATCTGACTTATTGTGGGTTGTTTATAATCGGTTTGGTTATAGTGGATTAAGTCCTTGTTGAAGGCAAATCACCTTGAAGGGTGGGATGGAGTAGCTTAGTTAACAGTGAACCAAGATAAAAATAATTGTGTTTATTTATTTTTATATTCTAAGTTAACTTGGTCTTTCATCAATGAAAATATTTAAATTATTTTTGGTGAAACCCAATTCAAACCCTCTTTCTTGTGTTTCTCACACCTTCAATCCCAAGGCTAAACAATCATTAATCACATTTAGTTTGTGTGTGCATTCACCTCAACTGAAATTTGAGGATTTACCTTAAATGACGGTTAAGGATTTACCTCATTGACAGTTTGAAGTTTACCCCAGGCCATACTTGAGGGAGTCACCCCAAGAATTTCTGAGGGACTCGTCCATGCCATTCTTGAGGGACTCGTCTAAATCGAAGAGGCGATAAAACTAAATCACTTTGTATTTTACAAACCCTCGTGCTTGAGGAATTGAGTGTTGGTATATTTGCAAAGGGTCCACTGGAGCCAGTATAAAGTCCTCTAAGGACGGGCGATAAAATATGTCATCCCAAAAGGATTCATAGTCGTTCTTTTATTGAAACTTGGGCCCACCATCTAGTTGTGTCTCCTTTGTCTATATCACTTGCCCACATATGGAAATGTGGGGAATGATGTGTATTTATTACATAGCGGTGTAGGAGAGACATTCAAAGAGGGAAGCCACATTATCTAGGATAATAAGAGAATAATGGCTCTAACTCCTGAGAAAAAGATACGATAACTGAGCTCTTGGATCCTAAGATCCATGCCTAATTGACTTTTATAAATATCTCAACCATTGAGTCTAAGAGAAGATTTAATTATCTTAGTAAATACGTATTTTTAATGAATTTTATTTATTGTTTGTTAATGACCTATATCCTCAGTTGAGTCAAAAAGGTATACCAATATATAAAGCTTCTCATTATCCTGCTGTGAGCTGCACTAACACCTCAACAACTCTACAACCATCAAACAACCCTACACAACTAATGGTTGTCCTCATTATAATTTTAGAAAGTACACTTTAGAA
This sequence comes from Vicia faba, assembly GCA_948472305.1. Classification (NCBI taxonomy): domain Eukaryota; kingdom Viridiplantae; phylum Streptophyta; class Magnoliopsida; order Fabales; family Fabaceae; genus Vicia; species Vicia faba. Next base: position 1,603,258,231 of record OX451739.1, read on the forward strand.
TTTATTAGCATGCAATATCATTTTTATATGTTTAATCATATGATCATGGTTTCAATCAATTAATCAATTTGATTCCTAATTTGGTAGAAATTGACCAATTCAAGATGGATCTTTTAATGGATATAATATATTTGAAAATTTTTACGACGAATATTAATGAGTACGTGTTGTACCCCAAAATTTTCCCTCTCATTTCTCAAGAAATCTCCCACAAGATCTCCATTAGTTCAAGACTACACAAGGTTTGATCAGCTCAAGACACCTCCTTAAGCACTGATGACTCAAATTATGGTTTGAGTTTGCACAAGGACAAATGGACTTTTAATGCCCCATATTACTTTCATGGATCAATTTGGACCCTTAAGATTGCTCATGTCAAGTTTCAAGTCTTGGATAACATTTTTGCTCAGTCAATTGACCAGATGACCTAAAATCAGTTGTATTGGGGAAAAAGTCAATTATGGTCAATTTACAATCAAACTTCATAATTTTTTATCCACATCAACATCATGAACTCATATTTGTCAATTTATCAAGTTTGGATCACAATTCTTCAAGAAATTTGATCAGGTAATCAAAAGGGCAAAATGGTCAAAATTAGGGTTTTGATTGGGAAGGTGCAATATTTGATTTTTGACCTAGAAAATGATTTATTGGTTTAAGTTATGATCTAAAGGATTCAAATGCTTCATTTTGACCTAATGGCATGGCTCAAAATATTTCTCAAGATCAATTGATTGATAGTTGAATTTCAATCAACTGATGAAAAGTCAATTGTACACTAAAAAGTCAAACTTTGACTTTTTGATCAAAATCAAGTTTCAAAGATTACAATTCATCAAGACATGTCAAAATATGAAACTTTTTCATCAAGAAATCAAAATGTCAAGATTTAATTTTGAAAAGTCAAAATTTCCAAGCTTAGAATATTTCTAAGTGTTGAAAATTCATGTTTTTTTCATAACTTTGTGCCAAATTTACACCATGATGCAAGATAATTCAAAGGAAACTTCCAACATGAAAGTTGTAGATATCAATGAGATATAAAACATTGTAGGGCAGAATGTTTCCTATAATTGCTTATATTTCAAGTTATAACTTTGTGAAGACATGCTCATGAAACTTGAAGACTTAGTGAAATTTTGCCCTAGTTTAGACAGGATTTTGACCTAACTTCATGGCAACGTTTCACCTAGTTCCAAATGAAATTTTAAAAAATGTCCAACATGAAGGTTGTTGAGGATATTCCAAGGTTTCCAAAATGTCCAAGAACTCATTGAGATCATACTTGAGCTAGGAGAATTGAAAGAAAGAAGTTAGGGTTTGCAACTTGAATTACAAGCCATTTCCTTGATGAACACATAATCCAATCTCAATGTTATACTAATTGATCTTGCTTTGAAGGCCTTCTAACTTGTGTATCTATCCATAATTAATGGTTTACACAAACTTTTGAGCTATGATCCAAGTGGTTTAAGAATTGTCCAAGTCAATTTTCCATTTTGGGAAGAAAGTTAACATTGCCATTCTCGAAAAGCAAGCTTTATGCACAAAGTCAATTCTTGAGCCTCTCACTTGTTCCCTCTGATCACACTCCATCTATAAAGTTAGAAGCAAGTTTGTTTAAAGTATAACCACTCTACAATAGCAAGTACAAAGGCATGGAAACTTGTTTTGTCAAGAAATCACATGTTTAGCTTAAACATGTGAAGTTGAATTCTGATCAACCACAAGCCACAAAACCATTTTCTTATAAGTAGAGATGCTATTTGTGAGCTAAGAGACGAGCTTAAGCACCCTGAAACTCTCCCAAACTCCCTCAAATCAGAACTTGTATCAAAACTCCATTTATGTTCACGTTCTGACTTTGAAACCTAAACTCACATTTCCCTCGTGCGTTTTCATTCCTAATCAATCACAAAGCATCTATACATCAAATATAGTCCATCTACATCCCTTTTTCATAATTGTAACTCCATCTTCATCATCTTCTAAACTCAAAAATAGAGCTCTACAACTGGACTTCTCCCGGCCATTCCAGCCATCCATTGCTCAAGCTAATCATTACATTAGCTTCCTGGGAACTTGAGGAAGCTAACCTGATCATTGCAGAACCTTGAATCAAGCTCATTTGCATTTCACGATTTCCAGTTTTGAGGTATCTTTTCTGAACTTCTATCTTTTCATTTAGGTATTGTTAAGCTTGCATTTGTGAAGATAAAATGTAGATATCATTGCCCTGAAACTATACATGTCCAGAGATTTCATTTATATTGATTGAGCTTAGAGAATTTTAGGTTTGAATTTCTGAAAAAAGTTTGGTCAGAATTTGGTACTTTTGGGAATTCCCATTCATCTTTGATTTATAGCTTATGATATTTATATAGTTGGATTCATATGGAAAAATGGAGCAACTTTCATGTTTGCATCTTTTATTTTTGTTGAGAAATGAACAAGTTACAGGAACCATGGCTGGAGGTTGAAGATGAAATCATTTTCAGAACTTATTTTGTGTTATATTTACTATTTCACTTATGTTAACGAATGTACAGCCACCCCAGTGGCAAAGGCAGCGCACATTTATCTCAAGGTCACGGGTTCAAGTCTCAGCGCTGCCTTTTGTTTAATTTTTCAACATTTTCCTTCTTTTTACCAGCAACAACCAGCGCCTGGGCCTTAAGTCAATGGGTCTTGTCATTTTTGCTAACTTCTAACCCCCCTGCCTGCTTTCACACACCTGGCCCAAACATTTTTTTTATCATTTTAATTTAATTTATTTTCTTTCTCTTATTTTATTTTATTTCATTTTTCTTTATTATTTTTATTACTATTATTATTATTATTATTATTTTTATTAATAAAAAAATCCAAAAATATTTTTATTTATTATTTACCCATTTATATTTTTATTTTCTTTATAAGATAAAAAGACCAAAAAACATTTTCTTAACAAATTAATTTCTTTTTATTAAATAAATTAATAATTAGATTTATGTTTAATTATTTCCTTTTTTATTTAAAATTAACTTAGAATTTAGGTTTATTTTAATTAATTAATTTCCATACTATTTTTATTAAATTTAAAAACCTTTTCATAAAAAACCCTAAAAAATGTTTTAAATTTAATTTCTTTTCTTACTTAATTTAGGTTTAATTTTATTTATCTTAATTAATGTTTTTCTTTTAGATAATTAAGTTAAAACCCCTTTTCTCAAAAACCAAAAAAAAATCATTTCTTTTCCTTTTATCTTCTTGTACATTTTATTTTCAATTCTTGTACGTTATTCAATATGGTTGTAATAGATAATTAGGTTTAATTTTCTTGCAATCCCCATTTGTAAATTTGTATACCCCTATCCCCTAATGATGTAATAGTGTAGTAATTTTACTTTCCGCAATTTATCGCTTTCATATAAATGCTAGTAATTAGGGTTTGTATGGCAAGACTAAAATCAACAATTAGTAAACCCTAATTCAAGATAAATAATGCATGTAAATCAAATCCACTTGCACACTTGCACCCTTACGGTAATTCCACTTTGTTGCGTTATAAAATGGTCATGTTATGCATGTGGGGTATCTTAGAAAAAACAATCAAAAATAGAATATCATAGTCCCTCGATGACGCTACAAATGTTGCCTTTCAAATGATCTTAGTCCCTCAAAGAGAAATGCTAAGATATCTCACAACATTTCTATCATGACTATACGATGACCCACGCCCATCCCTTTACATTCAAAGATAAAGCTTCTTACCAAATCAATGATAAGATAGAAATATCAAAGGAAGGAAGAAATGAACAAAGACTTTTGAGTATGTAGATTGTTCCTAGTTGCTTGCTCACTTTCAAAACAAACATCCTCGCTCATTTTCAAAACAAACACCAAACACTTTTAAAAACAAAATTTCGAAACATGAAATATTTTCAAAAGTCCAACACTTTGTATACGTTCTTACGTACAAGAACTATTACAAAGTTTTCCTAAACGAAGGAGCCTTTTCAAAAATACTTTCAAAAACCACCACAAAGCATATTTTCAAATAAATAAAAGCAAGTGATCTAGCAAGCAACTAGAGCCCATAGATAACTATGGATGAAAAGGGTGCTAATACCTTCCCTTTTCATAATCTACCCCCCGAACTCAAGAAATAATCTCAAAGGTATTTCCTGTTCTTTTCATCCTTTCCTTTTGTATAAAAGAAAAGTCGGTGGCGACTCTTGCTAACCGCAACATTTACAATCAAACACAAAACATCCCAAGTCAGTTCTCCCACCGTATTATAGAACTGTCGACTCTGCTGGGGAAAAACTTAAAAGTGGGGTTACCTTAGGGCTAGATCACCTTTACTCGCTTTCATTGTTTAATTTGTTTGCTTTATATTTTGGTTCCTTGTTTGGGCTTGTTCTAATCCTCTACCCGGATTTGGGATACCTTATAGGTAAGTAGTAATACATTGTTGAAACTGTGTGGGGTATACCGACATGGTCTAAGCAATAGCTACGTTAGTGTGACACATTTGTGGGTACCGGTATCCCTTGAATAGTCAAGGAGAAACGGGGCCACTGTGTGGTGTCATGAAGCACTAACTGACTTTAGAAACTTTACTTGACCAACTTGGCCATTAAGAAGTAGTGATATTGCTGGCTTTGGTGCAGTCCAAAGTTGGTTGATACTCGATACTACGCTCATTGAGATCAGACTTCTCGGGATATTTCGGTCTCCGTGAAAGAGGCTTGCGCTGAAACAATGCCCGACAAGAAAGATCAGTGATATTGAGATCCCTTAGAACCCATTTACTATTTCTAGGACAAGTTTGAGCCAACTAAGCTTCAAGAGGGTACTTACCTATGAGACTCCATGCAAGCCTAAACCTAAGGAATTGTTTGTCTTGTTTCTATATGTTATCTTTGTTCTATTTTGTAGGATATGACTTCTATCTGCAGAAATACTATCCAAGTCAACCTCGTAAGGATTCCTTCTCAACTCAAAGAGTTAGCACCAAGGGTCCCTGAGAACTTTTCATTCACCGAAAGACATGGTCGCCTCCTAAACTTGGTTACCTCTAGCATTGATGAAAATATGATGAAGGTGCTTTTCCAGTTCTTTGATCCTCTACACCATTACTTCACTTTTCCCGATTATAATCTTGTACCTACTTTGGAAGAATTCTCCCAACTCTTGAGGATTCCCATTCTCAATCAACTACCCTTTAACGGTATGGAAAGAGATCCAAAACCGGAAGAGATTTCCTGAGTACTACACTTGTAACAATATGATGTCACGATTAATTGGGAAACAAGGAGTGGTGTCAAAGGGTTCTTAGCCAAGTTCTTGTTTGAGAAAGCTCAAGATTATTGGAACTCCTTGGACTTACAATATTTTGAAGAAATATTATCCTTTCTCATCTATGGGATGGTTTTGTTTCCAAACCCTGACCAACTTATAAATGTAAATGCTGTTAAAGTCTTCATGTCTCGCAATCCAGTGCCTACTTTGTTGGGAGATATCCTACATTCTTTTCACTCTCACACTATGAGGAAGAGAGGGATCCTCATGTGTTGCACTCCTCTCTTGGCTAGATGGTTTATTTCGCATCTTCCCCGGTCTGTGTTGAAAAACGAGTAAGGTTTGAGGTGGTCCCATAGGTTGATGATGCTCAGATATTCAGATATTCATTAGTGTTCTTGATCCTTGGAGAATGTTATTATCATCGACCATTGTGGGGAATTCCCTAATGTCCCTCTACTTGGAATTGGAAGAGGTATCACTTACAACCCTTGCTTAGCCTTGCGACAATTTGGTTACGCCCGAAGAGATAGCCCTCATGAGATGCTCATCCAAGGAGTGGTATTCGACTATGAAAGAAACGATCAGAGTTACCGTCAGAAGTTTATACGAGCTTGGAGGATGGTAAGCAAAGTGGATAGTAAGACGCCGAGACACAAGAATTCTATTCTCCTTGAGCCTTACCTTAGGTGGGTACGAGCTCGTGCTCAGAAACTTGTGATGCCTTATCCCTTCATCTTACCAGTTATCATGGAACTTGTGGTTGAAGGAGATGTCTCGTACACTGTCCTCTATCCCGACATGCCTACTTCTCTTGAAGACTTGCAAAAGGGTTGGATTCAGCTAAAGGAAGAACGAGATACCTTCGAAGCTCAATTTTATGCTAGTGAGAAAAAGGTCTTGGAGCTTACAAAACAATTACATGAAGAACAAAGCGTGAACGCCTGCCTTGCGCCGAAGAGGATGCGTTCCGTCTTTTTATCTTAAAGATTTATTTTTGTAAGCCCAAGAGGCATGTTGTAGTCATTTTGAACTAATTAATAAAATTTGACATTTTTTCATGCTTTGTCTATACAAGTTTAAATTTCACAAATCCTTGAAATCATTTGCATACACATCTTTCATGCATCATAACATAACAGGTTTTCCATGACAGGTTTCCTTATCTTTCTGTTGTTTATTTCAGCAAGATGGATCTAGAGAAAACAATGAAGGACCTACATGCATAAAACTCTCAAATCTAAGAGACTCTACTGACCCTAGCCAAGGGGCAAAAAGATATGATGGCATTGCTGGCAGCTAAGAAGAAACCGAAGAAGAAAGCCCTGGTCAACATGGGTAGAAGGTTCAAAGAGTCGGTGAGTCAGATCCCGCCATAAGAAACTCTGGGTTCACATTTTTCAAATATGTTTGGTTGGGACGCAATTAGAGTGGTTTTACCAATTGGATGGTTTCTGTATTAACACATGGGAAGACTTAGCCACCAATTTCTACCACCAATACCAATATAATGCCGAATTGGCTCCGATAAGAGTTCAGTTGCAAGACACGAAAATGGGGAAGAATGAAGGATTCAAAGAATACGCACAAAAATGGAGAGACCTTGCCAGTAGAGTTCAACCATCTTTGACTGATAGGGATCACATTGACATGTTTATGGGAACTTTATCTGGTCCATTATTTAACTTATTGGTTGGCTGTTCTTCTTCTGGTTTCACCGAGCTAATATTAACCGGTAAAAGAGTTGAAAGCGGCATCAAAAGCGGGAATATTCCCATGGCATATGCCTCCACTTCCAATCCTGTAAAGAAACCTTTTGCCGCAAAGAAAGAAATCAATGTTGTGTATGGGGCAAGGGCCCGTACCAAGAAGGATGACCGCCAGTCTGTTAATGCTGTCAGAATTTCCAATCCAGCTCCTGCTCAAATACCATCTGCTATTCATCAACTGTTTGAGACTCCAAGAAGAAAATTCACGAGGATAGACATGTCATTATCCCAGGCCTTACAACACTTGATAAAGGCTAATTTGGTGACATTGCGTGATCCTCCGGCCAATCTAGATACACCAAAGTACAATCCGAACGCTAAATGTGCATATCACTCAAGTAGTCCCGGGCATGAGACTGACTAATGCTGGGCACTGAAGAATAAAATTCAAGACTTGATTGATAACAAGACCATTGAATTTGATCTGCCTCCAACTCCGAATGTAATCCCTGCGCCTATGCCATGCCAAGGAAGTCAACGTTGTAGGTGATTCTGATGATGAATGTGCATTTGAAGATTGGGTGTATCATACTACAACGGAACTCAACAATTGGAAAGCAAAGGACTTCGTTCCCATCTCCTTCATTGAGGAGTAATCACTTGTTTATTGATTTCTTATTAATTCAAGAACATTTTATCTGTAATATTTAACAATGACTTTTAAGCCATGTGCCGGGGCACTTTGGTCCATTTGTCAAGGGTTTTATTTATGTTCATGTTATCATATGATCATTCAATACAAATCATTGGACTCTTTTGCATTCAAATCTTTGTGCTCATTGTCTTTATTTTTCTTCAAATACATTTTTCAAAATAGCCATGTGTTGTACCCCAAAATTTGCCCTCTCATTTTTTACAAGATCTTCTCTTACATGGGTGGTTACAAACACTTGTTTGAAGAAAAACAACAAATTTTGAAGTTGGTCAAAGTACCTTTCGATTGGCATCTCCAAAGTGCCTTTCAATTGGCATCTCCTAAATTCCTTTCGATTGGCATCTCCAAATTGCCTTTCGATTGGCATCTACACAGTGCCCTTTGATTGGCATAGACAAAGGTCATTCGATTGGCCTGTTAACGAGGTCTTTCGATTGAAATTTCAACAAGGTCTTTTGATTGGCATGGTAACATTGTCCTTCGATTGGCATTTCAACAAGGCCTTCGATTGACATGGACAAAGACCCTTCAATTAGCATTCCAAAAGGTTCGGTCGAAGAAGCTTTCAAAGGGTCCATTCGAAGAACATGCAAAGAGCCATTCAGAGGAGCTTCATAAGGGTCCATTCGAAGAACATGAAAAGCTCCATTCGATGGAGCTTCATAAGGGTCCATTAGAAGAGCATTCAAAGGGTCCATTCAATGAAACTTTCAAAGGTCCATTCGAAGAAGCCATCAGCCCCTTCGAAAGGGAGCATTCGAAGACCAGTTACATATCATTCAAAATTAAAAAAAAAAGGGACAAGATCCCATGTGTTTGGCCAATTTACAATTTCACATTCATGGCTTTCAAACACAATCAAGGTTGTTTAAACCTTTGCCTTCTTGTCCTCTCTACCCATCTATATAAAGAGATCACAAGTGTTGCATGAGAGGAGAGGAGAGAACGAAAAACATTGGGGAGACACTGCCCACAAAATCCATCAAAGGTTTTCAAACTTTCATAAGTAATCCAAGCCAAAGCAATCCTTCAACCAAAGGTATCCACGCCTAGAAGCCCTAGATCGAAGGTGCTCACATTCAGGAAGTGCCCAAATCGAAAGTTCAATATACTGGTAAGACAGGTTAAATTGTCCAACCTTGAATTTGCATAGCACATCCATACTCGTTGTTACCTTAGATTTCTCATCCTAAACAAGATCATAAGGATTGGGTTTGGCACCCAAGTCATATTCTTCGTTTGCTAACACTTGCTGCAGATTCAACCTGAAAAGACCCAGCACGCGCAGGATCGAAGGACCTGGGTTTCGATACCCAGGTCCTGTGTTTTATTTTGCTAACGTACTTTTTCAGGTATAGCATCCCAGATCAAAGGAGACACCTTCTCTGGATCGAAGCTGTGATACGGTGGGAGAACTGACTTGAGTTTTTTTTGCGTTTGTTTTCGCACTTGTTCGGTTTAGCAAGAGTCACCACCGACTTTTTATTTATCCTAAGGAAAGGTCAAAAAGCACAGGAAATACCTTTGAGATGTTTTCGTGGGTTCGGGGGGTAGATTATGAAAAGGGAAGGTGCTAGCACCCTTTTCATCCATGGTTATCCATGGGCTCTTAGTTACTTGTTTTAGATCACTTGCCTTTGCTTTTCAATTGTTTGAAATGGTGCTTTGTGTGTGTGGTTTTGAAAATGTTTTGAAAAAGATGCCTTGTCTAGGCAACCATTGTAACAATTCTTGTTTGAAGGTTTTACAAGGGTGTTTGTCTTTTTGAAAAGATGTTTCAATGTTTTTTGAAAGTTTGTTTTGAAGTTGTGTTGTGATGTGTGTTTTGAAAAATGGCAAGGATTATTTTGCAAGTTTGATCAAGTAACTAAGAGCTATCTACCCTAATTTACTCAAATATCTTTCTTAGGTTTTTGACCCTTTTAACAGTGTTGTTTCACCATTGTATTTGATGAACAACCTTGCGTTAGGATGTTAACAGGACGGGCGCAGGTCATCGTATACAATCATTGAAGGCAACTTGTGAGACGCTCTAGCAATTTTGTAAGGGACGAGACCGTTTTATCGAAGGCAACATCGAGGGTCATCGAGGGACTACGATCTTTGTTTATCGAAGGGACGTTTGCTAGAGTGTCTCATACTCGAGGGACATGATTGCATTTTTCCGAGGCAACAGGCGAGGTTACCCTAGAGGTGCAAGTGTGAATTGTGTATTGATTTTCATGCTTTTTCTTGTATTAGGTTATCTAGCAGTTGATTTTGAATCTTCACATACAAACCCTAATTACTATACAGTATATAGAAAGCGATAAATTGCGGGAATTTAAGGTCTAAGCTATTACAAATAAGTATCCGGGGATGGGGGTACAAATGTTTACAAATGGGGATGAGTCTCATCAGAATAGTAGTGTCCAAATATTATTTACAACCAAATCTAATCATCGCATTCTCAAATGTAAAAAAAAAATAGCAAGGTATAAGAATCAAAGAGAAATAAAAGTGTTGTGCAATGCATATGGTTATTTACAAATGGTTAAGATGTTAACTTAATGTATTATTAAGTATTATTATTTTTGTGTTTTTGTTAATGATATAAAAAGCAAAAAGGGGTTTGAAGAGAAAATTATTTAACTTAGAAAAATTCTATTTTATTATATACTTTTGTTAATGTTTTACATAAAAGGTTTAATTAAACAAAAAAAAAGGTTTTAACACAAGAAAATTGTTTAAACTTAATAAACCTAATATTTATGTACTTTTAAGTGTAATAATAAAAAAGTATCATTAATAAATTTTTTACATGAAAGATCAATATATTATTTAATCAAAAAAAGAATTAGGTTATAAAAATTAAAAAGTGTTGATTTAAAAAATATAAAAAAGTTATATGGGCCTTAAAAGATGTTCTTGGCCCAAGAAAACAAAATAACAAATAAGGTAAGAAAAAAAAGGGGGTAAGGCTCCAGAATGGAGGTTGGGCTTAGGGTTCGTGAGGGCAAGCCCAATGTTAATTTACAGTGTTTTTTGTTAGGGTTTCAAGCATTTGTTTCAGAATTAGGGTTACAAGCATTTTGTGAGCGGCGCTGCTTTCCTGCTTCTTCATCGCCTCCATCTTTCTCGAACGGGGCTTCTGAGCGTTCTCCTCCTCGCCTAAGGCCGCTAGACGCCACCTCCACTCTCCTCTCTCCAAGTTCGTTCAGGCAGTGATAAAAGGGTAACGACTTTCAGCTTTTTCGTCTTCATGTGTTTTAGGGCTTTTAGATTTCCATTTTTACATGTTATTATTTTTTACATGTTATTGACCCTCTGTGTTATTTGTTTACGTGAGGTGTGTAAAAAGGAAGGAGGAATTACTACCTTGAGTTTAGTTTTGGAGAGGAGACGAAGGAGTGGACGGCGGCGCTTCTCAGGTGGCCAAGGCGGAGGGAACGCGATGACAAAGCTTTTCTGGTATTTGTGTCTTTAGCCTTCGTTTTGTGATGACCCTAACTCTGAAAACGTTGTATTGTTTGCTTCTGAGTTCTTCCTCTCTCTTGCTTATCTGAATGCTTGCCTCTGAATATTTGAATGCTTATTCTTTGATTCTGAGATGCTTGCATTTTCCTCTTGGGCTTTGTTGGCTTTTTTTTCCAATGATGATGATATTTGAATCTGAGATGCTTGTTTGCTATTATTTCACTTCTGACTTCTGATGAACTTTGTTGTTCTTTTACAATGATGATTTCTGAGAGTTGTTTATTGTTTCTGAGTTGTTTTTAATTTTGACTTCTCTCTTCTCTTGATGCTGTTGACTTCCAATGATGATGATGAGTTTTGAGATTTGGATTTGTTTAGCCTATGATAAACATGTTCTAAGGCGTTTTGTTGGTGTTTTGATTTTGAAATGGTTTGGATTGAAGGCAGGTTGAATGCTTTAGCAGGCATATGCTTTTGTTGTTCACAAGTTTGAATTAGGCTTGAGGCAGTTTGAAGCAGGTTTTATGTTTTGTGTAGTTTTTGACAGGGCTAAAGGCAGGCTTGCAAGGCTTGAGGCAAGCTTTGGTTTGCTTAGGCTTGAGCAGGTTACTATGTTTTGAGTTTATGCAGGTTGATATGCTTGTTTAGGGGACAGGCCTGAAGCAGGTTTGGGTGAGACTGGTTTCTAAGCTTGAGGCAGTTTGAAGCTTGTTTGTTTTTGAGAGGCTTTGATGCAGGATGGTTTAGAAACAGGCAAGCTGCAAGGCTTGTCTTTGCTTCAAGGCTTGTGTTTACAGTTTTTGTGATATCTTTTTCTATGTGTGTTCTGCCCCCCTTTTGAACTGAACTCTTTGTTATATATTTCTACATTCTAAGCCTGCAAAACTGTAAGCCTCTACTTCTCTCTCTCTTTTCTCTCTCTATTAAAGCATATTTAATTGCTTAAAGTGCTTATTTTCTGAAAAGGCGTTGGCTGGAAAGTGATGAAGAGATTTTGACAAGTTGCTTGCAATTTGGTTTTCATTCTGCATATTGTACTTTCTTCTGCATTGACAACTTGATATCTTTCTTGACAGATTTTCTGTTTTGATATCTCCCTTGACAGCTTAGTTTGGTTGACCGTTTCTTGTAGCTTAGTTTCCCATTGTTTACACTTGTGACTTGGTTTGGCATTTTTCAATTTGCACATGTGTAGCTTGTTTGTTCAGTTTGCAATTTGGTTTGAAATTATGCAGCCTTGTATTTAATTAATTCCATGCTTGCAAACAATTTTACTTCCCTCTTTGTGAACCAAGAAGAGACATCTTCTTGCGATTTGCAGAGAGGACGAACAAACTGATTCCGGCCAACAACCTTTAATGATTAGTTTTTGATTAACTGTCTGAAAATGCTATTCCAATTAATTGTGTTTGACTTCTCCTTTTCTGGCTTTGCAGGTAAATATCAGTTGAGCAAAGGATGCAACAGTAGAAGATGAAGACTTCAAGAGATTTAGGATATAGTTTTATTTTATTTCTAATCATTTGTAATAAACGTCATTGTAACACTGTAAATAAATTTACTGTATCAAATAAACATTTGTAACAACAATTGAAAATGAATAAAAATATTTTTTGTCATATATCTCTTTTAATTCTTCTGCACTTGTTTATTTAATTACTTAAATTTCTTGAATTATAATAATTGGAAGTTATCCCAATAATTTTAACTTAGAAATTATAAATAATCAACAAACGTCCGACGCTCCAAATAAACAAAAGCATTGCACAGTTAAACAAACAAACGTCGTCCATACGCCTTTCACTTCACTGATTAAACCAACACTTCAAACTCTCAATCAGAAGCCTCAGCTTCTATCCCAGATGTTTAGACTTTGAGAAACAAACATGAATCTTGAACAAGCGTCAAAACCATGTGACAGTCAAATGAAATGTTGTGAATTTAATTCCTTCTGAAAATGCACGTGCAAACTCTAATTCTGGATTTACTATCAAAGAAACGCCCGCCTGATCAAAACCCTGAGCCAAACTTGACCAAATTAATAAAAACCCTAATAATCTATTTGACTGATTCAAAAGTTAATGGAAACCCTAATTTTGTTTGACTGATAAGAAAAGTCTGTTTGACCGATTCTTGAGCCAATCTGAAAAAATCAGGAAACCCGAAGCTGTGATTTCTCGTGAAAAAGAGGAGAGAAAATTTTGGGGTACAACAGAAGCCATGACCTCCTGGATCGAAGAATACACCTCCTTCCTAAATCGAAAGAAGGCATATTTCCAAGGATCGAAGGGAAATACTCTTCCCTGGATCGAAGGCTATTCACGCCCACTCACTAGCCTAATCGAAAGAAGGCCTCTCTCATGAATCGAAGAGGCCATATCTCTTCCACTTTGGATCAAACTCCCCCCTTCTTCACCCCAGATTGAAGGATGCCTTTTGTACTCTTATTTTGCTTTTGTTTCTTTTCTTTATTTTTTTAGTGGAATTTTTATCTTTTTAATTAACATTAAATCAAAAAAATCACAAAAATACTAGGCTAGTTGTTTTTTCCAACTAAATTAATTTTGTAAATAAATAAATTAATTATTTTAACATTTTTTCTTAAAATTAAAATTAAATAGACTTAGGCCTTTATTTTCTTTTATACCAAAAACAACAAAAAGATTTCCTTTTACTTTGTGCGCGTTTATTTAATTCCGTATTTTTACTATTTATTGTATCTGTTCACCGGATGTAATAGATAAAATTAGGATATTTACTGCTTTATCCCCTTTATCCCTGTATAATGTAAATCCCCTCCCCAAAGCCTTGTAATAGCGTAGGATTTACAATTCCCGCACTTTAAATTCCTGTACATACATTAATTTCTTAGATGTATGCTAACTAGGATTATATGACAAGATCTGAAAACAAACAGTAGAACACCTAAATGTTTAAAGATAAAATAACTAAAACACAATATAATTGCACACAAGCACCTCTAAGGTACGCCCACTTTGGTTTCCTTTAAAAAACAGTCATGAGGCAGGAATGCTTTAGCAAAGACCCTTAAAATCAAAATATCATAGTCCCTCGATGACCCTACAGTTGCCTTCTCGGTAAATGATCTAGTCCCTAAAATAGAATTGCTAAAGCATCTCCATAAAGTTGCCTTCGTGACTGTAATGTTCCTTCAAATGTCCCTTCACATCCAACGATAAGGCTACCTACTCACTAATAGTAGGATAGCATTGTCTAAAGGATAAGGAGGAAAAGAATAACCTTTTCGAGTACCAAAGTAGATAGATGTTAGAAGTTTGCTCAAAAATACATTTTTGCACTTACACACAAAAACTACTTTTCAAAAGACATTTTTCAAACACTTTGTATACGTTCTCTACTATCCCGAGAAACACTACAAAGTTCGCTGTACTAATGCGTTTTCAAACACAAAGCACAAAAGCATCTTGAAAAATGAGCAAACCTCTAAGAGCCCGTGGAAAACCACAGATGGAAAGGGTTCTAACACCTTCCCTTTCCATAATCTACCCACCTTACTCAGAAAATCTTGAAAAGGTCTTTTCTATTCTTTTCACCCTTTCCTTTGTTGGATAAAATAAAAGACGGTGGCGACTCTTGCTTATCTCACATTTGCAAACAAAAAATGCAAAACCAGTATGTAACAGTCGGTTCTGCCACTGTATCACGGAACTGGAGACTCTGCTGGGGAAAATAAAAAGTGGAGTTACCTTAGAGTTAGTTCATTATTTAACTACTTTGTTGTGCTTTGTTTGCTTTACCCTTGGAGGACTGTTTGGGTTGTTTCTATAGATCCTACACCCAGATCTGGGGCACACTTTTAGGTAAACAACAATAGATCATGGAGACTGTACGGCGTAGACCGATATGGTTGAAGCGATGGCCGTGGTGGTGTGACACTTTGGTTGGTACCAATATCCCTTGTGTTAAATCAAGGAGAATACGGGGCTGCCGCGTGGTGTCGTGAAGCACTAACGGACCTTAGAACCTTAGTTGAACAAACTTGGCCATTAGAAAGTAGTGAGATAGCCGATCTCGGTGTAAAGTTGGGAATTGGTTGATACTCAATGCTACACTCATTGAGATCATACTTTCGGGATGTTTCAGCCGCAAGAAAAGATTGTTAAGCTGAGATAATACTGATAAAGGAAGATCAGTGATATTGGGACTCCTTAGAACCCGATTACTATTTCTAGGACAGGTTGAGCCAACTGAATATTCAAGAGGGTACTTACCTACAAACCCCATACAAGCATAAACCTAAGGATGCTTGTGTGACTTGTTTGCCTTCATTGTCTAACCACTTGAATTCTTTGCAGGGTTTACTTGCTTACATAACCTTACACTTTTGCTTAACGCATAGCACACACATCATAACATCATGCCACAACATTTCCGTAACCATTTCAAGGATCTCAAGGGTTTGCGATGCAGGTTATGATAAATCAGACGTCTAGCAAGGGGAAACGAGATTTATTTTCTTCTAGCCAATGCCGTCAAAAGATCAAAACTCAACAACTTAAGTCAGGGGCTATGACCCACTTGATATTGTGAGCTTGACTCTTGTAGAAGAACCTTCAACGATACGAAGTTCTTTAAAGCTGAAAATTTCAACCGCTGACATTTTCTTGTTTACCCCGTGAGATCCTTGAAAACATTTGCATATCATACATGTCATTGCATAACAGGTAGGCTCCAGTACAGGTCTCTCATGTTCTCGCTGTTTATTTCATCAATGGCTCTTAAACAAGACAACAGAGATCTCCAAACCCAAAAGGCTCAGTTCATGGAAATATTCCTAAACCTATCCAAGGGGCAGGAAGAATTGAAAGCACTCCTCGCTGGGAACCTGGCCAAGAAAAGTCACGAGGTAGAAGCAATGAGAACCCAGGTGCTAGGGCAGATGGCTCTTATCCAAGGCCTGGCCCAGGTCCAAGAAGTGATGAGAGACATTGTCAACAAGCTTCATCAAGATGGATGCAACCGTCTGAAGCAAACAATCGAGGTTGGGAACCAAATCATTGATCAACCTCCAAGAAGACAAGAGGTTGGTTTGGTAAAGAGTGGACCTTTCCAAATTGCTGCTACATCGCAAGCCCAACGATAACCTCGCCAACCACAACAGAGTAATCAGCAAAAGCAAGATAAGCCCAAGAGACAATTCCCTAGAATCAACATGTCACTAGCTCAAGCGTTACAACACATGTTAAAGTCAGAGTTGATTACGTTAAGGGCTCCTTTGCGAAATCCCAATACTTTTGCTCCTATTTACCACCCCGATGAAAGGTGTG
This sequence comes from Vicia faba, assembly GCA_948472305.1. Classification (NCBI taxonomy): domain Eukaryota; kingdom Viridiplantae; phylum Streptophyta; class Magnoliopsida; order Fabales; family Fabaceae; genus Vicia; species Vicia faba. The sequence continues at coordinate 1,603,274,709 of OX451739.1, forward strand.
CATAAAATTCTGATAGTCCTGGACATGATACGAATGTCTGTTGGGCATTGAAAAATAAGATTCAGGACTTGATCAATGAAGGAGTGCTGGAGTTTACACAAGATGGTCAATTTGAATTCTTCTGCCATTCCTCCAAGGCACACCATCTGAAGTGATAAGTTCTGACAAGAAGGCTTTTGTTCATTAGAATTTTCAATTTGTAATTTTCTTTTGATTGTTCGAACATTTATTCATGTCACCTTTATCAATGCATTGCATATGTCTCTTTTGAATCAATTAATTCATATTCATTATATTTAAACTGCTTTCCTTTTTGTGATATTCAACTCTTGATAAAAAACTGTAAGCCTTTAAAGGGGGGATGAAGAAAGTTATACCATAATCCCTACAATATGCTTTTGAACAGACCCTGCTGATGATGTACATGCGTTGTTTCAAATCCCAAACAGTGGAGTTATAAGGAAGATAATCCCTAGTCAACCCCTTTGAGCCAAAGAAGTAGGAGTTTTTCTTTTCACACAAATTAAAACCCTTAATCATAACCTGTGGCAGGGTAGTTTCTCAGTCAATTCAGACGTGCATTTAGTTGCAATCTTCCGCTTTGTACGTGTTGCACCCCAAAATTTTCCCTCCCATTTTCACACAAAACATACCCCCAGAGGTCCTCAAATGCTCAAGTTGACTAAGGATTGACCAGATAAATCCTCCTCTTAAGACAATAAGCCTCAAACTAGGGTTTCACTCCTCATCAAGATGTTTGAGTTCCAAGGCCCCAAATGGTCTCCATTGCCCTAATAAGTCCTCAAGATCATCCATGACAAGTTTCATGCCTTGCACAACAAGTTTGCTCAGTCAACTGCTTAAATGCCTAAAAATCAACTATACTAGGTCAAAAGTCAATTGTGACCCACATACAATCAAACTTCAATGATTTTGGTCAACATTAAAATTTTGAAGTGATATCCATCATTTGATCAAAGGTTGATCATGATTCCTCAAGGAATGATTCTAATTCATCAAAACTCAAAAGTTGCTAAATTAGGGTTTCTATAGGAAAAGTCAACAAAACTTTGACCAGGCATAACTTTCTCATACTTTATCAGAAATTTTTCATCCAAGGCTCGTTTTGAAGAAGATCCAATACCCTACAACTCATCTTCAGCCCTAAAGTTCAAGAGATTCACTTATGAAAAGATATAAAATCAGACATTATAGGTCCTTTTCAAAAGTCAACAAAAACACCTTTTCGATCAAAGCTTCTTACATGAACATGGAAGACCAATGGAGATCAAACAAAAAGGATTGTTTAGAGGACATCCTAAGATTTCTAAAAGTTCAAGAACACCCTCTTAGGGTAAAAATTGAGAGATATATGCATTGTCAAAGTTGTCCATTTTTGGAAATTTGCACAAAGTCAACAATGCCCAAAAATGCATTTTCTTCAAATGGGCGTAACTTTTTATGCTTGCAACACACTCCTAACATGGTCCACGACCCATAAACCTTTCCATGCATTATTGACTTTATTTATTTAATTTATTTTGATTTTTATCATTTAAAAAATAAAATAAAATCAAATAAATGATACAAAATAATGAAAGGTTGTTTTGATTTGATTTTGCATTAAATTACAATCCAAATATGTTGTATAACATCAAGGAAAACCGTGCCAAGCCATGAGAGGAAGGAATCTCCAATTTTGGAAATATTTGAATCAAATTTGAATAGAACATTCATTCCTTGATTTCTTTCCAACCATGTTACCTTGATTTTGATTCACTATATATGCAAAAGGCATCTCAACCCTAAGCATACACAGTAGCACGCAACCTGCCTCAAAAATCAAGAAACAAAACTTCAAAAACTTCAAAGTTGCAAAAATCCAAAATCTTGATTCCATCTCGTTTCCATCAAAACAAAAGGCAAAACAACATCCCAGGGAGATTGCCGAAGCTATTCCATCCATCTCCAAGCCTCAAAACATCCAGAATCACGTGCTACCACCTTCACAGTTTGCATCTTTTTTTTAAATCTGTTTTCATTGATTCTGGCATTATCAACATGTTCTAAGTATATATTCATGCTTGTAATCATGTTTGCAACATGTTTGGATGTTTTGATTTGAGTTTAAGCGCAAGAATCAAAAGATGGCATTCTTAGGGTTTCAAGCTTTGTTTTAGGTTTTCTTAATATAAGCAAAATCAGGTTTGATTATGGGTACCATGGTGTTCAGGGCCTCAAACCCAGTTGATCCATGGTCTCCATTTGAACTTATTGTGTGTGTGCTGCATTTTTGAAATTGGCAGGTTTGCAGCTACAGACTTTAGACCGTAGGTAAAGGTCGTTACCAAAAACGAAGGTTTTGGGGAAGAAGATGAGGGTGTGGAAGCATACCACTGGCCCGTTTGAATTTCGCGCATTTTTTCAGGCATGCTACTTTATTTACTTTATGTTTTTTTTTTATTATATTAACTAATAAGCCATGTAGCCCAAATGGTAAAACGCAGCACTGGTGAGAGAAAGGACCTGGGTTCGATCCCAGGTCCAAGCATTTTTCACATTTTCTGAATTGTGGCTTGCAGATTCCATGTACCTCACGCCCAGGCCCATGCTATGTGCTCCCAGATCCTGTCCACTAGATCCATCATTAATTCATATCTAACGTATCACAAATGCAGCACACAGTGGGCTTCCAAGATTGAGTTCCCGCTGAATCAGGCGCGGAATAAGTGGGCCTTTAAGCTTTGGGCCTGAAAAATTCAGCAAGGCACCCCCAAATTGCTATTATCAGCAGGCCCAATTTTCTTTATTTCTATTGTTTTAATTGTTTGTTTATTTTTTTCTAATTAATTGTTTACCATTTAAAAAGAAAATCTTTTTTTTACTCAATCATAAAGCCAATCAAAAATCACAAAAATACTAGGATTAGTTTTTTTTTTATAAAAAATTAATTTTTCTAATTAATTAGTTTAATTTAATTAGGGTAGTTAATTTCTTTTTCATAATTAAAGTTAATTAGAGATTAGGTATTAATTGCAATTAAATTACTTTTCTCAAATAAAAATATAAAAACATTAGAATTAGGGTTTTCCTAAAATAAAATAACAAAATATTTTCTTTTTAGATTTCCTTTGAATTTAAACTTTAATTCCATGTATTTAATTCCATTGCGCGTATTCCTTTCATTATTTTTTACAATTAATGTAATTTATCCGAGGTTTGTAATAGTTAAAGTTAGGATATTTACTACTTTTATTTCCCCAGTTTTGGTTATGTAATTATCATCCCCCGAAGCCTTGTAATAGTTAGACTCTAAATTTCTTGCACTTTATTTTCTACTATTAATTAAACTGTTAGATGATTGATAATAGGATTGTATGTGAAAGATAGATCAATGTTTAAAGCAGTAGAAAACTCTAATTATGCAAGATAAAATATCTGAAAAAAGCACACTGCTGCACACTTGGACCCCTAGGGTATCTCCCACTTCGGTTGCCTCGGAAATACGGTCACTATTCTCGAACGTGAGTGTGATACGGTGGGAAGAACTGACTGTTTTTGGAATGCTGGTTTCTGTTTTGCGTTTGTTTTCGCAAAATGTCGCAGTAAGCAAGAGTCGCCACCGACTTTTATTTTATCCAACAAGGAAAGGAAAAAAGCACAGAAAAATTCCTTTTTTGAGATTTTCTGAGTACGGGGGGTAGATTATAGAAAGGGAAGGGGTTAGCACCCTTTCTATCCGTGGTTATCCACGGGCTCTTAGGTACTTGCTCATATTGTTTTCAAAATATTGCTTTCTTTGTGCTTGTGGGTTTGAAAAAGTTTTTTGTTTGAAAACTTCGATTTAACTCTTGCTTTTATCCTCAAGAGCGTATGAAGTGTTTATGAAAACTTTGTTCGAAAAGTGTAAGTGTGAAAAGTTTTTGTTTTTGAAAGAGTAAGTATCTAAGAACCATCTACCTATCCGAAAAAAGAATCGTTCTATGCTAATGTCCTTTAGACAATGCTATCCTACTATTGATGAGTAAGTAGCACTATCGTTGGAGTTTAAGGGTCAATTCGAATGAGGGACATACGGTCACTAAAGCAATATTAGGACGCCTTAGCGGTAACCCTAATGTCTTAGATCATTTGTTTGAGGCAACAATATCCGAGGCAACCGTTTCGAGGCGACTATGATCTTTTAGACAAGAGGACGACCTCTAAAGTGACCTATACTCAATGATCACGTTCGAAAGCAACCAAGTGGGGTGTACCCTAAGAGTGCACATGTGCGAGTGTATCGTTTTCAGTTATATTTATCTTTGTACATGTTAAAGGTGATCTATGTTGATTTTAGGTTAAAACATTTAGTCTTGTCATGCCATCCTATTATCGAACATCTAACAGTTATAACTTTCGGAAATAAAATGCGGAATTTAAATTACAAGGCGTCGGGTATTTACATCGCCAAAGACAAACCCTTTAAAAATAAATAAAGCGATAAAAAATAAATAAAAGTCCTATTAACTATTACAAACCAGGAGCAAGTACATTATTGGATAAAAATAAACAACGCGTGCGGGAAATTAAATCGAGCGCAAATTAGGGTTTTGACCCTTTAAAGAAGACATCTTTTTGTTGTTTTTATTTTAAGAAAGAAATAAATCCTAAATTAATTAATAAAAATAAATTATTTTTGGGTTTTTGTTATTTTAAGAAAGAAAAATAAAATAATTAAGTTAGTAATTAAAACCTAATTAAATCTAATTTAATTTTAATTATTTACAAAAAATAGGTTAAAGTTATTCTAATTAAAACCTAAATTAATTAATTAGTGTTTATTAATAAAAATAAAAATTTGATTGAATAAAAATATTTTGTGGTTTTTATTTGATAAAGAAAAGAATTTTTGATTGGTTAGTTAATGAAATAAAAATAATAAAACAATTAAAATAAATAATCAAAATAAATAAGAAGAGGGAGTATGGGCCTGAATTGGGAGTGCTAGTAGCAATTCTGAGGCCCAATTGTAGTTGGCCCTCGTTGACTTTTGGAATCCAGTGGACATGCATGGACTTGGTTTAGGGTGGACCTTCAGATTTGGACCTTCAGATTTGGCCTTTGGCCATCTGGAAATTAGACAACTGATGGCGCATGGTATGTTGTAGCTAGGCATATGCACTGAATCACCTGAAGAATAAAAACATTGAAAAAGTGGGGACCTGGGATTCGAACCCAGGTCCTGAAAGTGATTGGAACGCTTGCCTTGCCACTACGCTGCTTTGTTTTGTTTGTTAGTAATATACAAAGAAAATATAATATAATGAAAACCAAACATATGCCAGCAAAGTAAAAAAGGGCGCACTTGGTTTGAACAAACGTATGAGAGAACGACAGCTCATCATCTCCTACCTCCAAAACCTGCAAATATTACCTGCGAATTTGGATCCGCAGCTAAATGCGCAAGCCTGTTCTAAAATCCATTCCAGACCATGAAAACAAATTCCACGAGCATGGTTGAAATCGTCTTGGCTTCCTGATCAACACCATGCCCTTCTTTAGTCCCAGTTTTTCCTGAAACAGAAAACCCTAAAAAAAAAACGAAGAACCCTAGCTATGGAGGTTCTTCATTCAGGCCATATAAACGCAATTGAATAATACCAATCGCTTGCAAATGTTACGTAGATTCAAAATATGGTATTGATTCATGAAAAGGATGCTTAAATTCTGAGTTGCGAAATCAATAATAGAGGTATACTTCGTGACACTTACAGCGCACTATGGGGTCTGATCGAGCTTGCTTTTGATCCATGTAGATTGAATGAACACCCAGGAAGAGATTGGGATAGGTCTCAGCTTCTGAAAATGCCTCTAGCTATGAATTCGATTCCAAGCTTTTTAGTGAATTTTTCAACTTTTGTCTTGCCTCTGCCTGCAGCTTCCAACCCTTATCTCGATTGCCTTTGCTTGCTTATGTATTGTGTGGTATATTAGGGTAGAAATTATGGACTCAATATTCCCATATCAATGCATACATATTTGATTTGATCTCCTCTTTAAACCTTGCCAATATTTCCAAATCTCAATATTTTTGCACATGATTTTGTATGATTCGATTTTGATGATGTTAATGATGATAATCAAAGCTTGAAATAGCAAAAAATCTCATGTTATCAAAGTTTTAGATTTTATATGATTTAATTTGATTTAAAATGAATAAATTCAAATAAAAATCAAATTAAATAATAAAAAAAAAAAGGGCTCATGGATGAAGCTAGGACACGTGGGCAATGATGCAAGCTCAAATCAAGTGGAAAAAATGGGCCCATTTGATAAAATTTGAAGTTTTAGGGATAGTTGACTTTTGGCAATTTTGCAAAAATGTCCAACTTCAACAATGCACAACTTCTTCAATTTTGAACTTTTGGAAGTGTTCTTGGACAGTTTAGAAAGCTTGAGATGTCCTCTAACCAACCCTTTTGGTCTCTTTGCATTTTGATATTCCATGCTCAAGTTATAATCTTTGGCAAAAAAGGTGTTTATTTTGACTTTCAAAACTGACCTATAATGTCCAAATTTATAACTTCTTGTGAGTGGATTTTTTGATCTTGGGATATGAATATGGATTGTAGTAAATTTCATCCTCTTAAAAATGAACTTTGGATGGGTCATTTCTAATAAAGTATGAGAAAGTTATGCTTGGTCAAAGTTGAGTTGACTTTTCCTATAAAACCCTAATTTAGCAACTTTTGAGTCTTGATGAATTTTGAGCGATCCTTGATGAATCATGATCAACCCTTGATCAAATGATGAAATATCCTTCAAAATGAGAATGGTGACAAAAAATCTTAAAGTTTGACTGTATTTGGGTCACAGTTGACTTTTGCCTTAGCACAGTCAATTTTTGGACCTTTGAGCAATTGACTGAGCAAACTTCCTCTGCAAGGCTTGAAATTTGACATGGATGATCTTGAGAACCTATTAGGACATTGGGGAGCACTTGAGGTCATTTGGATTCAAGGATCTTGATGCAACACAAAACCCTAATTTGGGGTTGACTGCCTTAGGAGATAGCTTGTCTAGTTAATCTTTGAGCAACCTTGAGCAACTTGAAGATTTTTCTTGCAATGTTTTGAGAAATATGGGAGGGAACATTTTGGGGTACAACATCTGCCCCTGTTCAATCTTCTTAAACTTGAGGATGTATAATGGCTTTCGTGCCTTTCGTGATCCGAAGGTGGAAGATGATTGAACACTAGAGTGCCCAGAAATTTGCACTTGCATGAAGTGGTATCAGCCTTGTGATGTAGGGAATGGACTTACAGATGCCATTTGGAGATTTCTGGCGGGAGGATGGGCTTAAAGATACCATCTGCAGGAGTGCCGATCGCATAAGAGATTCCTTAGCGAGAACTTGCATACCTGTTGTTGTGGAAGATTCCGCTGGGGAAGCCTAATCTTTGTTGAGATTTAGGAACTTGCCTGTACTTCAGCTGAGAGAACATCTCTGCCGAGTTTTAAGAACTTTCCCGTAATTCAACTGGGGGAACTCTGTCGAGATTTAAAACCTTATCTGTAATTCAACCGAGCATAATTCTGTTGAGATTTAAGAACCGGTCAGTACTTCGACTGAGGAAAATTTTCGAGATTTAGAACCTTATTTGTAATTCAACCGAGACTAATTCAGTTGAGATTTAAGAACCGGTTAGTACTTCGACTAAGGGAAATATCTTCATCGAGTTCTAGGAACTGTCTGTACTTCAATGGAGAATAATTCTGTTGAGATTTAAGAACTCGTCCACACTTCGACGGAGGAAAATTGCCGAGATTTAGAACCTTATCTGTAATTCAACCGAGAATAATTCAGTTGAGATTTAAGAACCGGTCGGTACTTCGACTGAGGGAAACATCTTCATCGAGATTTATGAACTGTCTGTAATTCAACCGAGGATAATTCTGTTGAGATTTAAGAACTCGTCCATACTTCGACGGAGGAAAATTGTCGAGATTTAGAACCTTATCTGTAATTCAACTGAGGATAATTCAGTTGAGATTTAAGAATCAGTCAGTACTTCGATTGAGGGAAACATCTTCATTGAGATCTAGGAACTGTCTGTACTTCAACGGAGGATAATTCTGTTGAGATTTAAGAACTCATCCACACTTCGACGGAGGAAAATTGTCGAGATTTAGAACCTTATTTGTAATTCAACCGAGACTAATTCAGTTGAGATTTAAGAACCGGTCAGTACTTCGACTGAGGGAAACATCTTCATCGAGATCTAGGAACTGTCTGTACTTCAACGGAGGATAATTCTGTTGAGATTTAAGAACTCGTCCACACTTCGACGGAGGAAATTTGTCGAGATTTAGAACCTTATCTGTAATTCAAACGAGACTAATTTAGTTGAGATTTAAGAACCGGTCAGTACTTCGACTGAGGGAAACATCTTTATGAAGATCTAGGACTGTCTGTACTTCAACAGAGAATAATTCTGTTGAGATTTAAGAACTTGTCCACACTTTGACGGAGGAAATTTGTCGAGATATAGAACCTTATTTGTAATTCAACTGAGACTAATTCAGTTGAGATTTAAGAACCGGTCAGTACTTCGACTGAGGAGAAACATCTTCATCGAGATCTAGGAGCTGTTTGTACTTCAACGGAGGATAATTCTGTTGAGATTTAAGAACTCGTCCACACTTCGATGGAGGAAATTTGTTGAGATTTAGAACCTTATCTGTAATTTAACCGAGACTAATTCAATTGAGATTTAAGAACCGGTCAGTAGTTCGACATAGCTGAGAACTTAACTGCATCTTTCCTGAAAGGTAAAGGTCAGTCGTATGCAATGCATGATATATATCAAGCAATGATGTTCTCAAAATAAATGAGATTGTGTCGTATTATGCGTATATGCATGTGTCATGATGTATGGAAGTGTAATGCTTTTAGCCGGGGAATTAATAAATCCCAGATAGCTGTTGGAGAAAAGAGATGAATTCTTCGTTTCCGCTGGGGATAGCGAATGAAGACGATTGTGAGAATAAACCTGCAGGAGAGGATAACTCCTTTGGGGAATACACTGATGAGGAGATTGCTCTGTGGGGAAGAGATGCTCTGCTGAGGATTCCACCGAATAAATTCTGTTGGGAAAAATTACCGTTGTTGGTGATACTGGATCCTGTTGGGGATTGAATTTCCTGTTTGTGAAAGGAAAGAACTCTGCTGGGGATGATCATTCAGTTGTGACTTCACTGGGAATAACCTTTTAGACTCTTATGGGGGTAATCCTTTGAGTTCTGCTGGGGACAATCTTCCAGGGTCTATTTGGGATGATTCTTCAAACTCCACTGAGGAAACTTTTTCAGACTGCGCTGGGAAAAATTTCAGACTCCACTGGGGATATCTTGTATTCTTCCGAGGAATATTCTTATACTCCGCTGGGAAATATTAAGACTTCCGGGGATATTAAGCCTTTTCGGTGTCGATGGTAGATAAACTCTGCTCGGGGAGAATATTATCGATTCATTTACAGTTGTAAATCTCAGCTAGGGAGGGCTATCATTACTGTCTTACTCTGCGGGGAGTGAACACACATTGACCATGTTCTTCAGCTGAATCTACCTTTGTACCTGGTGGATAGAGCAACTGTAAAGCTTGGACAATTTTTATTTGCCCCTGTTTCTGATATTACAAGTAATGGTCTTTTGTTTCGCATGTAAATATTTACGAGCAACAATTAATGTCAAATGCATATATCAAAAGTGAACATTGGACGTTCTTTGCAAAACAAAACAGAAAAAGGAAAAACAGTTCGAAATTTCTCTGAAATTGAATTGTATTGATTTTGAAGTTTGGCTTGTAAATAGGCGTTTTCATACAAGAGGCTGACGTCTTAGTAAGAGAACGCCGGCGAATAATAGAATTTACACAATTTGTGAAAAACTAAACAAAACATTTGTGTGAATAATCCCACTGGGTTCCAACTCTGCTATTGTCTTTATGTTCTCGAGCATCTCATCACTTTGCTACTTGATTGAAGGTAGATCAGATTGATTAGTGTCGTTTGAGCTTGATAGTCGATACCAAAGTCTGGATGCAAGGTGATCCAATGAGACATAGTGTTACGCTTTGATCCCTAACTTTTGCCTGGACCGCCCTTTCGGGTTTTCAGTCCACCGGGATACCCTTTTTTGCCCAAGCCGCCTTTTCAGGTTTTCGACTTGCCGGGTGTACATATTTTTTTTTAAATTTTCATCCCTTATTTTTGCCCGAACCCTTTTGGTTCGCTGGGAAGCCCTTATTTTTGCCTAGGCCAGTCAACCTAGCGGGTCTTTGATCATGCGTAGTATATTTTCACTATGTCTGCATTGACGGGGTGAGGAAGGTCATGACCATCCATGGTGGTTAGAATCATAGCTCCTCCTGATAAAATATTCTTAACCACAAATGGCCCTTCGTAAGTAGGGGTCCATTTGCCCCTGGGATCCCCTTGTGGTAAGATAATGCGCTTGATTACCAAATCCCCAACTTGATACTCTTGTCGTCTAACTTTCTTGTTAAATGCCTTGATCATCCGTTTTTGATACGTATGACCATGACAAATAGCAGTAAGTCTCTTTTCGTCGATTAAATTCAGCTGATCAAGCCGGGTCTGAATCCAGTCATCTTCGCTCAAACCCGCATCCTTCATAATCCGAAGAGAGGGTATCTGAACTTCAATGGGCAAGACTGCCTCCATGCCATATACCAAGGAATAGGGTGTTACCCCTGTTGACGTCCACGCCGAGGTACGGTATCCATGAAGAGCAAATGGTAACGTCTCGTGCCAATCTTTGTATGTCACAGTCATCTTCTGCATAATCTTCTTAATATTCTTATTAGCCGCTTCTACAACCCCATTCATCTTCGGCCAGTAGGGAGAAGAGTTATGATGCTGTATCTTAAACTGTTTGCAGAGATCAGTGATCATTTTATTGTTGAGATTTGTACCATTGTCTGTAATGATCCTCTCTGGTACACCATATCGACAAATTAGATTGTGCCGAATGAACCGTGCCACGACGTTCTTGGTCACTGTAGTAAAGGAAGTTGCTTCAACCCACTTCGTAAAGTAATCAATAGCTACGAGGATGAAACGATGCTCGTTGGACGCCGTAGGTCTGATCTCGCCGATCATATCAATGCCCCACATTGCAAAAGGCTACAGAGCTGTCAAGACGTTCAGAGGTACTGGAGGTATGTGTACCTTATCAGTATAGACTTGGCACTTGTGATAGGTCCGAGAATGCTGATAACAGTCGGCTTCCATAGTGGACCAGTAATATCCTGCCCATAGGATTTTCTTTACCATGGTGTGTCCACTGGAATGAGTTTCGAAAGTACCTTCATGTAACTCTGTCATGATCCTTTCTGCTTCCTTCTTATCCATGCAACGCAGTAAGGTCGAATCATGGTTACGCTTGTAAAGAATACCATTGCTGATGAATAACTTCGCCGCGAACCTCCTCAGAAACTTCTTGTCATTAACAGATGTACCCTCGGGGTACTCCTGAGCTTCAAGATACCTCTTCACCTCATGAAACCTGGGCTTTTCTGTTACTTCTTCAGTCTCAATGTCATAGCAATGTGCAGGTTCGTCCAACCTTTCAATGATAATCTGGGGAGCTTTGTTGTCCCAATTGACTTTAAACATAGAAGACATCATAGCTAGCGCGTCCGCTAACTGGTTCTCCTCTCTAGGGAAGTGTTCAAAGGTTATCTCCTTGAAATGTGGAAGCAACGTCAACACATACTCCTTGTAAGGAATAAGATTTGGGTGTTTCGTATCCCACTCTCATTTGATCTGACTGATCACGAGAGCAGAATCTCCGAAGACACTTAAGAACTTAATCCTTAGGTCAATTGCTGCTCGAAGACCCATAATGCACGCTTCATACTCCGCCATGTTGTTGGTGCAGTTGAAACATAGTCGGGCAGTGAATGGAGTATGATAGCCTTTAGGAGATATGATTACGGCGCCAATGCCATTACCCAGAGCGTTTGAAGCTCCATCAAAGTACATAGACCATCGGGATCCCTCCTCAGGTCCTTCATCCGGTCCAGGTTCGTCGCAGTCAGTCACCAACATGATATTCTCATATGGGAATTCAAAGTTCATAGACTGGTAGTCGTCTACCGCCTGATGTGCCAAATGATCTGCCAACACACTTCCATTGATTGCCTTTTGGGTCGTGTACTAGATGTCATACTCAGTCAAGATCATCTGCCATCTTGCTATTCTTCCGGACAAGGCAGGCTTCTCGAAGATATACTTGATTGGATCCATCTTAGATATCAATAAAGTAGTGTGGGTCAGCATATACTGTCTCAGTCGGCGAGCAGCCCATGCCAAAGCGCAGCAAGTTTTCGCAAGCAACGAGTATCGGGTCTCGCAGTTGGTAAACTTTTTGCTAAGGTAATAATTAGCATGCTCTTTTCGGCCAAACTCGTCATGCTGCCCCAGCACACACCCCATAGAATTGTCGAGTACCGTCAAGTATAAGATCAAAGGTCTCCCTTCAACTGGAGGCATCAGAATGGGTGGCTCTTGGAGATACTCTTTGATTCTTTCGAAAGCGGCCTAACATTCATCGTTCCATCTTACCACTTGATCTTTCTTCAGTAACTTGAAGATTGGTTCACAAGTAGCAGTCAGATGCGAGATGAATCGGGCAATATAGTTCAAACGTCCCAGAAAGCTTCTGACTTCTTTTTCTGTTCGTGGAGCTGGCATTTCCTGTATATCCTTCACCTTTGCAGGATCCACTTGAATACCTTTATCGCTTACAACGAAACCCAACAGTTTACCGGGTCTCACCCCGAAGGTGCACTTGTTCGGGTTTAACCTCAACTTGTACAACTTCAACCTGTCAAATAGCTTCTGAAGGTGGTCAAGATGCTCTTCTTCAGTCTGAGATCTTGCAATCATGTCATCAACGTATACCTCAATCTCATGATGGATCATGTCATGAAACAAAGCGACCATGGCGCGCTGATACGTTGCCCCAACATTCTTTAATCCAAAAGGCATGACCTTGTAGCAAAAGGTAACCCATTGAGTAACAAAGGTTGTCTTCTCCATGTCTTTGGGAGCCATTTTAATTTGATTATAACCGGTGAAACCATCCATAAAGGAGAATACCTTATGCTGTGCAGTGTTGTCAACCAGAACGTCGATATGAGGTAGAGGGAAATCATCCTTGGGGCTTGCCCTCTTCAGATCCATATAGTCAACACACATTCGGACTTTACCATCCTTCTTCGGTACAGGAACCACGTTGGCCACCCACTATGAGTAAGAAGTAACTGCTAGAAAACCGGCGTCAAACTGTTTTATAACTTCATCCTTGATTTTCTCAGACATCTCTGGGCGCATTCGGCGGACTTTCTGTTTCACAGGAGGACAGTCTTCCTTGGTAGGCAATCGGTGAACCACAATATCGGTATCCAACCCAGGCATATCTTTATAAGACCAGGAGAAGATCTCAACATAGTCACGCAACATCTGAATCAACCGTTGCTTAACACTAGCTTCCAGATTTGCACCGATCTTTACCTCTTTCTTGTCTACCTCTGTACCCAGATTCACTGCTTCCACTGGCTCTTTATGCGGCTGTATGGCCCTCTCTTCCTGAAGTAACAGTCTAACAAGTTCACCAGGCACTTCACAATCATCTTCACCTTCGTCTTCGGCTAAGTTGATCGGACTTTCGAAGTCATAATCGACAGTAGCAGAGTCGTTATCAGTGGGATCCAAAGTGAATGTAGACTTGTATATGTGAGTGTGTGTAAAATAGCTGTTTTGCAATATATAATAAAAGAAAAACAAGGAGCGCAAAATTTGAAATGCAGGAAACGTCCGATGCGTTTATTAATGATATATGTAGATGACACACATAAAGCCCTCACAAATGAAGTCACGGTGCCCCGGGTAAGGCGCCGGACCGTAAAGTTTAAAATATTGTTTGTTACAAATTCAAAACAAAAGTCTCATTACTGGGTAACAAAAGAAATTGGGATGGTCCTTTGCTGTCCAGTTGCTTAGTCCACCATCAGTAGTAGGATAGATCCAACTGTCGAACTCAGACTCTTCAACATCGTCTTCAATGGCATTTACTCTTGAATTGCTGATAAACAGGGGAGGTATTCCGATCCGTGCATCCCGAATAGCCTTTTGAGCTTCTGTAGTGAAACCCAAACCAAACTTGTTAGTCTTATGTGCAAAATCAGGGAGTTGGCCCCAATTTGCACACCCACCTTTCTCAACAACAGCCCGGGCATCCTTGAAGGAAGCCATCTTCATAGGAGGATCTTTAACAACAGTCTCAGTCGATGCCAGCGTCTGGGGAACCTCTTCAAAATGCTGAAATGGGGTCTCAATGAACTCCCCATCCATCTCTACATATCGGAAATAGTTGAGGTGGCTCACCATGTACTCCTCCTCTCCTTGTACTGTCACAATTTTCCCTTTCACCGAGTACTTTAGCTTCTGGTTGAGCGTTGAGGTTACTGCCCCAGCTTTGTGAATCCACGGACGACCCAGCAAACAAGAATAAGATGGCCGAATGTCCATCACATAGAATGTAGATGCGAAAACCTGAGAACCAACCATAATCGGAATATCCACTTCTCTGTGTACTATTCTCTTGGACCCATAAAAGCCCTGACTACGATGTTGCTTGGTTTCAGCTCCAACCCTTCACAGTCTAACCGGTCTAGAGCCTTCTTAGGTAACACATTCAACGAAGATTTGATATCTACCAATACGTGAGCAAGAGTAGTGCCTCTGCATTCAATGGAGACATGCAGGGCGTCATTGTGATTCTTCCCCTTAGCAGTCAAGTCGGCATCAGAGAAACCCAGACCATTATCTACTATCAGACTAGCCACACAATCATTAAACTGATCAACTGATGTTTCCTGCGATACATGTGCAGTCTTCAAGAAAGCAATCAGAGCCTTGGCATGGGCTTCTGAGCAAAGTAACAGAGACAACATAGAGATCTTGGATGGGGTTTTCCCCAGCTGCTCGACTACATTGTAGTCACTCTTTTTGATGATCTTCAAAATTTCTTCCATCTCTTGCCTAGAGGCTTCAACAGTAATCTTCTTCGGTGCCTCCGTCTGGACAGGCTCACCAGTGGTCCCTTTTCCCCAAACATCAGATGACTCCGCATCAGGGGTAAGAATGGGAACTTGAACAGGAACAATAGTAGCTGCACTGTCAGGTGTAATAACAACAGGCTTCCAGATAGTTGGTGGAGAAATCTCAGGGGAGAAAAGTCTTCCGCTGCGAGTGACTTTACTAGATCCCACAATATTGCCGACGTCAGTATCAGCCTCTTCAGCACTCAAGTCTTGCTTAACTCCGTGATAATATACGTCATCCCCATAATTCCACAAGACAAATTTATTGGATGTATAGGGGATAGGCCCAGGAGCAGTGATGATCAATGGTGCGATTCTTGGAAAATATGTAATTCTAACAGGCTTTCTCGAGGAAGCCTTGGAAGAATTGTCGAAAATGGTGATGATAGCAACTTCTTCAGTAGGAACCAAAGGAACAAAAGTCTTCTCAAACAAAATTTCTTTATTATCCATCAGGCGTTGGACACCTGACTTCAAAAGATGGCAACCGGTAGGTAGGATAGAACACATACGGCAACCTTCGTCACAACCCGAAAATAAACCGGCTAACAAAAGGTTCTTCTTCACAGTCATCAAGGGAGTAACAATGTCTTTCACAGAAACCACAAACGAGTCTTCATCTATAGCATTCACTCCATGCTTGGGCATAGGAGCAGTCACAACATTAGGTCTTTTAGGTGCTTCGAATTCAATCTCCTTCGCGTTAATCAAGTCCTGTACCTTGTTCTTCAAGACCCAGCAATTATTCGTATCATGCCCCGGGCTATTAGAGTGAAAAGCACAGCGGGCATTTGGATCGTACATGGGTGATGCAGTGTTGAGGGTCTTCGGGGCCTCCTTCAGAATCACCAAGTTGGTCTTCAATAACTGTGGCAGAATTTGGGATAAAGTCATGTTGAGCTGAGTGAATTGTCTTTGTGGCCTCACGACCCTTGGCTGATTGTTGCGTTGTGCGACACCAACATGTCTTGATATAACCACCACATTAACAGCTTGGTGGTGTTCAGGTCTATTCTGGCTTTTTGAACTGTAAACAGCACTGGACTCCTTCTTAAAAGGCTTCTTCTCGGTGCCTGATGAAGTACCTTTTTGTATTTTGCCAGATTTAATACCGGCCTCAATTCTTTCCCCAGTCATGATCAGTTCTATAAACCCGGACGAAGAACTTCCAATCAGATGGTTAAAATACGGACCAGACAAGGTCCCTAGAAACATACCCACTAGTTCCCTATCAGCCAAGGGTGGTTGCACTCTTCCAGCGAGGTCTCTCCACTTCTGAGCATGATCTTTGAAACCTTCGCCCGCACCCATAGACATGCCCTGGAGTTGGATACGTGTGGGAGTGAGGTCGGAATTGTATTGGTACTACCTGTAGAAAGCAGCGGCCAAATCTTCCCAATTACGGATACTAGCTCCTTCTAGCTGGTAAAACAATTCAAGCTGAGTCCCTGAAATGCTGTCTTGAAAGAACTGGATCCAGAAGTTCTTGTCAGCGGTGTACGGCTGGATCTTCCTAACATACGAACGGAGGTGCAGTTTTGGGCAAGAAACCCTGTCGTATTTAGAAAAGGCTGGTGCTTTGAACTTGTGGGGGATCACCACCCCAGATGACAGACCCAGATCACCAAAGTCCATACCAGGCACCTTCTGAACTTCCATCGCACTCAACCGGTCTTCCAGTTGTTTGTACCTATCCTCATCCGGAGGATATTGGTCTTCGTCGAAGTCGGTCTCGTTGTCTGAACCCACAGGGCTATGAGCCCTCCTTTCTTCCTGATTATCTCCCCTTCCAGATGAGTGGGTCAAATCAACCTCTTCTCACAAATCGTTTCCGAATCTGCGACCCATATTAAATAGGACCGTATTCTTTTTCTTCTTCTTCTTCTCTTTCAAGATAAGGGCCTTCAGATCTTGCTGACCCTTAGCCAAACTCATGAACAATTCCTGGAAATGGGCGTTTTGAGCTTGTAGAGCCTTGATCGCTTGTTCAGTTGATGGTTCAGAAGATATGATGCTGAAATAAACAGCGAATGAGATGATAAAACCTGTAAGGGTACCTGTTATGAGGTGCATGGGAATGATATGCACATGATATGATTTCAAAGACTTTTAGGGATTCAAATTCGTAAACAAAACGAAACACACTTTTATTAGATAAACTTCAAAATCAATTGTTCAACAGATGCCTTTAAGGAGTTACAAGAAAGAAAAACTGAAAAAGTAAATCAAAACTAGAAATAATCAAAAAAGATAATCAGTGCTCCCATGGTCGTTTCTTGTCGGTGCGGACATAGTCATTGAGGATCCGCTTGTTCTCCAGCTTCCTTGTCAACTTCTGAATCTTCTTCTCTTGCTCGTGATACTTTTCTCTGTAAGTATCCCGCTCTTCTCTCAGCTGCATCCAAGATCTCTTTAATGCCCCAATGTCAATAGGCATGTACGGATGGAGGATGGTAGGAGGAACCCCTTCTTCATCAGCAAACTCAACAATGATAGGCAAGACGACTTCGTACGACATTCCCAGCTTTTGGGCACGGATTCGAACCCATCGGAGATATGGCTCTATTGGAAGAGAAGTCTTGGCACTCAACTCGTGCGGATCAGACCTGTGCACTCTATCCCAATCTCTTATGAATCTGCGACGTTGCTCGTCACTATCCCCTTGGAAATCAAAGACAATTATAGGGCATTAGAAAATCATGAGGTCCTTCCCTTCTAGCTCACCCAAACTGACGTAAGGCCAAGCACGGATTATAAGTAATCCCTCCATTGGTTCCTATCAGTGGAACATTGGGGTATTCCCCACAACGATCAATAATAGCCACATCCTCCATGCCTTTGATAGTCCAAATGATGTCAATATGAGAGAGAGACATAATCCTATAGGCCGAGCCCATGCTTTCCTTGTTCTTCAAAACTGATTTAGGGAGGTGAGAAATAAACAACCTCGCCAGCAATGGAGCACAACACATAAGGGTTCCCCGCCTCCGAGCAGTACGAGCATAAAGAGAATGAAGAATGTCACCCAAGAGAGTGGGTACATGATTATCCGATATGAAAATCTTTACCACATTCACGTCGACGAAGGAATCCGAGTTAGGAAACAACACCAAACCATATATGAGAAGAGCCAAAATGTCTTCAAATGCCTGGAAGTCGAGACTGTCCCAGAACTGATTAGCTTTACCAACCATGAATTTAGTCAAAAAGCCCTTTGCTCCACTACGAGTTTCCCAATTAGACATTACCTCAGCCTTTGTGAGATGAAGGGCTGAAGCAATCTCTTCTGGCCTAAGGACTTTCTCCCCACTTGTGAACGGGGTCTGCTCCAAAATAGAGATACCAAGCAGATCAGAGAACTCTTCCAAGGTAGGGACCAATTGGTATTCCGGAAAGGTAAAGAAATGGTATAGTGGATCAAAGAACTGGACTAAGACACTCATCATATGTTCATCCATCTTGGAGGTGACTAAACCAAGAAGGTTCCCATGTCTTCTGATAAAGAAGGTAGTATCTGAAATCTTTGCAACCAATTCCTTAAGCTGAGTGGGAATCTGGACAAAGTTAATCCGGATGGTGTTTCTATGCATGGGTGCCATGACCTACAAAACAGAACAAAGATGAATCCCCTCTGCCTTTGAATGGGTTAGTCCAATGCAAGATGCATGCAATGTTATGATGTCATGATGTCATGATAGAAAACACACCACAAGTATCCACAAATAGCAAACATGGTAAAGGCACACAAGTCACACAGATAGCCTTTAGATTTCAGGTTGGCAAGGAGTCTAGGTACTACCCTCTTTTAGTTCAGTTGGTTCAAACCTGTCCTAAAAATAGTAATCGGGTTCTAGAGGATCTCAATATCACTGACTACCCTCGATCGGTCATAATTCCAGTTTAGTAACCTTTTCTTGCAGCCGGAACCATCGCGAGAGTTTAGTCTCAATGAGTGTAGCATAATGCTACTGTTCGATGGCCAAGTTGGTCAATTTAAAGGTTCTAAGGTCAGTTGGTGCTTAATGACCCCTTAGCAGACCCATATTCTCCTCGTTGCGCCACAAGGGATATCGGTACATACTAAAGTGCCACACCAATGTAGCTACTGCTTCAACCATATCGATCTATGTCGTACAGTTCCCTCACAGTTTATTGCTACTTACCTAAAGGGTATCCCCCAGATCCGGGTTAGGATCTATAGTAACTTTGATTCAAGCCCACAAAGATAAATCATACAAATCAAGCAATTGAAAACAATATGAACTATTCCTAAGGTACACCCCACTTATTAATTCCCCAGCAGAGTTGCCAGTTCTGTGATACGGTGGGAAGAACTGACTGTTTTTGGAATGCTGGTTTATGTTTTGCGTTTGTTTTTGCAAAATGTCGCGGTAAGCAAGAGTCGCCACCGACTTTTATTTTATCCAATAAGGAAAGGAAAAAAGCACAGAAAAATTCATTTTTTGAGATTTTCTGAGTACGGGGGGTAGATTATAGAAAGGGAAGGGGTTAGCACCCTTTCTATCCGTGGTTATCCACGGGCTCTTAGGTACTTGCTCATATTGTTTTCAAAATATTGCTTTCTTTGTGCTTGTGGGTTTGAAAAAAAAATTTGTTTGAAAACTTCGATTTAACTCTTGCTTCTATCCTCAAGAGCGTATGAAGTGTTTTTGAAAACTTTGTTCGAAAAGTGTAAGTGTGAAAAGTTTTTGTTTTTGAAAGAGCAAGTATCTAAGAACCATCTACCTACCCGAAAAAGTAATCGTTCTATGCTAATGTCCTTTAGAAAATGATATCCTACTATTGATGAGTAAGTAGCACCGTCGTTGGAGTTTAAGGGTCAATTCGAATGAGGGACATGCGGTCACTAAAGCAATATTAGGACGCCTTAGTGGTAACCCTAATGTCTTAGATCATTTGTTTGAGGCGACAATATCCGAGGCAACTATTTCGAGGCGACTATGATCTTTTAGACAAGAGGACGACCTCTAAAGTGACCTATACTCAATGACCACATACGAAGGAAACCAAGTGGGGTGTACCCTAAGAGTGCGCATGTGTGAGTGTATCGTTTTCAGTTATTTTTATCTTTGTACATGTTAAAGGTGATCTAAGTTGATTTTAGGTTAAAACATTCAGTCTTGTCATGCCATCCTATTATCGAACATCTAACAGTTATAACTTGCGGAAATAAAATGCGAAATTTAAATTACAAGGCGTCGGGTATTTACATCGCCAAAGACAAACCCTTTAAAAATAAATAAAGCGATAAAAAATAAATAAAAGTCCTATTAACTATTACAAACCGGGAGCAAGTACATTATTGGATAAAAATAAACAACGCGTGCGGGAAATTAAATCAAACGCAAATTAGGGTTTTGACCCTTTAAAGAAGATATCTTTTTGTTGTTTTTATTTTAAGAAAGAAATAAATCCTAAATTAATTACTAAATTGAATTAATAAATTAATTAATAAAAATAATTTTTTTTTGGGTTTTTGTTATTTTAAGAAAGAAAAATAAAATAATTAAGTTAGTAATTAAAACCTAATTAAATCTAATTTAATTTTAATTATTTATAAAAAATAGGTTAAAGTTATTCTAATTAAAACCTAAATTAATTAATTAGTGTTTATTAATAAAAATAAAAATTTGATTGAATAAAAATATTTTGTGGTTTTTATTTGATAAAGAAAAGAATTTTTGATTGGTTAGTTAATGAAATAAAAATAATAAAACAATTAAAATTAATAATCAAAATAAATAAGAAGAGGGAGTATGGGCCTGAATTGGGAGTGCTAGTAGCAATTCTAAGGCCCAATTGTAGCTGGCCCTCGTTGACTTTTGGAATCCAGTGGACATGCGTGGACTTGGTTTAGGATGGACCTTCATCTTTTGACCTTCAGATTTGGCCTTTGGACATCTGGCAATTAGACAACTGATGGCGCATGGTATGTTGTAGCTAGGCATATGCAGTGAATCACCTGAAGAATAAAAACATTGAGAAAGTGGGGGACCTGGGATTCGAACCCAGGTCCTGAAAGTGATTGGAACGCTTGCCTTGCCACTACGCTGCTTTGTTTTGTTTGTTAGTAATATACAAAGAAAATATAATATAATGAAAACCAAACATATGCCAGCAAAGCAAAAAAGGGCGCACTTGGTTTGAACGGACGTATGGGAGAACGACAGCTCATCGTCTCCTACCTCCAAAACCTGCAAATATTACCTGCGGATTTGGATCCGCAGCTAAATGCGCAAGCCTGTTCTAAAATCCATTCCAGACCATGAAAACAAATTCCACGAGCATGGTTGAACTCGTCTTGGCTTCCTGATCAACACCATGCCCTTCTTTAGTCCCAATTTTTCCTGAAACAGAAAACCCTAAAAAATAAACGAAGAACCCTAGCTATGAAGGTTCTTCATTCAGGCCATATAAACGCCATTGAATAACACCAATCGCTTGCAAATGTTATGTAGATTTAAAATATGGTATTGACTCATGAAAAGGATGCTTAAATTCTGAGTTGCAAAATCAAGAACAGAGGTATATTTCGTGACACTTACAGCGCGCTATGGGGTCTGATCGAGCTTACTTTTGATCCAGGTAGATTGAATGAACACTCAGGAAGAGATTGGGACAGGTCTCAGCTTCTGAAAATGCCTCTAGCTATGAATTCGATTCCAAGCTTTTTAGTGAATTTTTCAACTTTTGTCTTGCCTTTGCCTGCAGCTTCCAACCCTTATCTCGATTTCCTTTGCTTACTTATGTATTGTGTGGTATATTAGGGTAGTAATTATGGACTCAATATTCCCATATCAATGCATACATATTTGATTTGATCTCCTCTTTAAACCTTGCCAATTTTGCCAAATCTCAATCTTTTTGCACATGTTTTTGTATGATTCAATTTTGATGATGTTAATGATGATAATCAAAGCCTGAAACAGCAAAAAATCTCATGTTATCAAAGTTTTAGATTTTATATGATTTAATTTGATTAAAATGAATAAATTCAAATAAAAATCAAATTAAATAATAAAAATAAAATATGGGCTCATGGCTGAAGCTAGAACACGTGGTCAATGATGCAAGCTCAAATCAAGTGGAAAAGAATGGGCCCATTTGACAAAATTTGAAGTTTTGGGGATAGTTGACTTTTGGCAATTTTGCAAAAATGCCCAACTTCAACAATGCATAACTTCTTCAATTTTGAACTTTTGGAAGTTGTCTTAGAATTTTTAAAAAGCGTTAGATGTCCTCTAACCAACCCTTTTTGTCTCATCTCATTTTGATATTCCATGCTCAAGTTATAAGCTTTGGCAAAAAAGGTGTTTTTGTTGACTTTCAAAAATGACCTATAATGTCCAAATTTATAACTTCTTGTGAGTGCATTTTTTGATCTTGGGATATGAATATGGATTGTTGTAAATTGCATCCTATTCAAAATGATATTTGGATGGGTCATTTATAATAAATTATGAGAAAGTTATGCTTGGTCAAAGTTGAGTTGACTTTTCCTACAAAACCCTAATTTAGCAACTTTTGAGTCTTGATGAATTTTGAGCAATCCTTGATGAATAATGATCAACCCTTGATCAAATGATGAAATATCCTTAAAAATGATAATGTTGACAAAAAATCTTGAAGTTTGACTGTATTTGGGTCACAGTTGACTTTTTCCCTAGCACAATCGATTTTTGGACCTTTGAGCAATTGACTGAGCAAACTTCCTCTGCAAGGCTTGAAATTTGACATGGATGATCTTGAGAACCTATTAGGACATTGGGGAGAACTTGAGGTCATTTGGATTCAAGGATCTTAATGCAACACAAAACCCTAATTTGGGGTTGACTGCCTTAGGAGATAGCTTGTCTAGTCAATCTTTGAGCAACCTAGAGCAACTTGGAGATTTTTCTTGCAATGTTTTGAGAAATATTGGAGGGATAATTTTGGGGTACAACAGTGAGAATTCTTAGTGACTATCCTCTAATTCATAAATCGCAAGTCCCTTTCGAAGGTTGCCTCGGTAAAATAAAATGCGATCTTAGAACTTTAGGATAGTTACTAAGAGATCTCTCCCTGTTGCCTTAAGTGACTGTAATCGTCCCTTTTGATTGTCCCTTAAACTCCAACGATGGAGCTACTACTCCTTAATCGTAGGATAGCGCTGTCTAAAGGAAATAAGAAAACAAACAGTCTTTTTCGAGTAGGTAGAAACTTTTAAGTACTTGCTCAAAAAAATCAATTTTTCACACTTACACTTTCAAACACTTTTCAAACAAAGTTTTCAAAAACGCTTTATCACACTCTTAAGGACTTATACAAGGGTTACCATAAAGTGAAATGCCACACTAAGGCATTTTCAAAGCTTTTCAAAACACACACAAAAGAAATTTCAAAATGAGCAAGTACTTAAGAGCCCATGGAAAACCATGGATTGAAAGGGTGCTAACACCTTCCCTTTCTATAATCTAACCCCGTACTCAGAAACATCTCGAAAAAGGTTTTTTATGTTATTTTTCCCTTTTCCTTTGTTGGATAAAATAAAAGACAATGGCGACTCTTGCTTACCATACATTTGTGAGCAAAAAACGCAAAACCAGTAGTAACAAAAAACAGTCAGTTCTGCCACTGTATTACAAAACTGGCGACTCTGCTGGGGAGCATAGATTTATAAAGTGAGGTTTATCTTAGGATCTAGGTCATTTTAATTGCTTCTTTGGCTTTTCTTTTTTTACTTTTAAGGGTATCTGTTTGGGTTGTTTGGATCCTAAACCCGGATCGGGGAATTCCTTTTAGGTAAGTATCAATAAACTGTGAGGGAGTTGTGCGGGGTATACCGACACGGTTGAAACAATAGCTACGTTGATGTGATACTTTGGTGTGTACCGGTAGCCCTTGAGTAATCAAGGAGAATACGGGGCCGCTGCATGGTATCATAAAGCGTCAATTGACCTTAGCACCTCAATTGACCAACTTGGCTTTTTAGGACGTAGTGAGATAGTCGTCTTTGGTGTAAACCCAAAGTCGGTTGATACTCGATGCTACACTCATTGAGGTTTGACTCGAGTTTTGTTTGGTGGCAAGTCAATTGTCTATCGGAACAAAATTTGGGGGGAAAGATCGGTGATATTGAGACCCCTTAGAACCCGGTTACTATATTTAGGACAGGTTGAGCCAACTAAACTTCAAGAGGGTACTTACCTACAAACCCCATGCAAGCCTAAACCTAAGGTTGCTTGTGTGACTTGTTTACCTTCATTGTCTAACAATTTGAATTCTTTACAGGGTTGTGTTTGTCACCTTACATTTTTGCTTAACGCGTAGCATACACATCATAACATCATGCCATAGCATATCATCTCCTTAACCATTTCAAGGATCTCAAGGGTTTGTGATGCAGGTTATGATGAAACATACGTCTAGCAAGGCGCAGGGGGATTTATTTCCCTCTAGCCAATGTCGTTAAAAGATCAAAACATGATAACTTGAGTCAGGGGCTATGGCCCACTTGATATGGTGAGCTTGACTCTTGTAGAAGGATTCTCAGCGATACAAAGTTCTTCAATCAAATCTGAAAAATTTTCAACTTCTGACATTTTCTTGTTTATCCCGCGAGATCCTTGAAAACATTGCATACATATATCATACATATCATTGCATAACAGGTCTTCCAGTACAAGTTTCTCATCTTTTCGCTGTTTATTTCAGTAAAAAAATGGCTCTTGAACAAACAATCAAAGACCTTCAGGCTCAAAACGCTCAGTTTCAACAAATGTTCCTAACTCTGACCCAGGGGGAAAGAAGACCTGAAAGCTCTGATTGTCAAAAAGATGGCTAAGAAGGCACAAAAACCGGTTCGTGTGGGAAGGAGAAGACTAGCTAACTGAGCTCTATATTTTGCAACCCCATCAAAGGGAGGAGGTAATCAAGAACAAGAAGATGAGGAATCAAATGAAGGAGACAAAAATCCAATGTCTGAAGAAGATGAACCTGACTATGATGAGGAGCAGTATCCTCCTGCTGATGAAAAATACAGACAGCTGGAGGATCGGCTCAATGGCATGGAGATCCAAAGGGTGCCCGGTCTAGATTTCAAAGAGTTGGGTCTGGTTCCTGGAGTGGTCATCCCACCAAAGTTCAAGGTCCCCACATTTTCTAAGTATGATGGCGTCTCCTGCCCTAAGTTGCATTTAAGATCCTATGTTAGGAAGATCCAGCCTCACACTGCTGACTGGAAGTTATGGGTCCATTTCTTCCAGGAATGTTTGGCTGGAACTCAACTGCATTGGTTTTATCAGCTAGAAGGAACTAACATCCATACCTGGGAAGACTTAGCTACTGCTTTCTACAAGCAGTACGAATACAACACTGACCTGGCACCAATTCGAGTGCAACTGTAGAATATGTCCATGGGTTCGTAAGAAAGGTTCAAGGAATATGCCCAAAAATGAAGGGATCTAGCTGGCAGAGTACAACCTCCTCTGACTGATCACGAAATGGTAGACATGTTCATGGGAACTCTGACAGGACCATTCTTCAATTTGCTGATTGGGACTTCCTCATCCGGGTTCACATAGTTGGTTCTGACAGGAGAGAGGATCGAAAGTGGTATCAGGAGCGGGAAGATCTCGATGGATGCATCCTCTAATTCAGCACGCATACAATGACCACAACAACAGAGTAATCAGCGAAGGCCAGACGAGCCTAAGAGACATTTTACCCAAATCAACATGCTATTGTCACAAGCATTGCAACACATGTTGAAGATGAATCTGATTACGGTAATAGGCCCTCATCTAAACCCTAAGACTTCCTCTCCTAACTACAATCCTAATGCAAGATGTGTGTACCACTCCAACAGTCCTGGACATGACACCAATAGTTTTTGGACATTGAGAAATAAAATTCAAGACCTGATTGACGAAGGAGCGCTAGAATTTGCACAAGATGGTCAATTAGAATTCTTCTGTCGTTCCTCAAAGGCGCATCATCTAAAGTTACAAGTTATGACAAGAAGGCTTTTCGTTCATTAGAATTTTCAAGTTGTAATTTTCTTTTGATTGTTCGAGCACTTATTTCATGTCAAAATTTGTTATTTCATCAATACATTGCATATGTTTGTCTTGAAACAATTCATTCAAATTCATTATGTTTAAACAATTATTTTACTTCTCCTCTTGTGATATTCAACTCTAGGTTACAAGTTACAAGCCTTTAGAGGGAGAATGACGAAAAATTCCTCAATCTCTAAAGTATGCTTTTGAACAGACCTTGTTGAAGATGTACATGCGTTTTTTCAATTCCCAAACACTGGAGTTATAAGGAAGATAATCCCTAGTCAACCCCTTTGAGCCAAAGAAGTAGGAGTTTTTCTTTTTATACAAATTAAAACCCTTAATCATGACCTGGGGCAGGGTAGTTTCTCAGTCGATTCAGATGCGCATTCAGTCGCAATCTTACATCTCGTACACAATGAATGGCATCAAAGACGTCCTTCCAAATCAGAAGATGGTGATGGTTCCACATAATAATTAAGACCGACAGTCATTATTTTTCAAAAGAAAAGCCCGCTAAGTCAAAACCTATGAAGGAGACTTAAGAGAAAAAACTGGAGCATCCCGCTGACTGTAATCACAAAAGACACAGTTAGGGATAACAAAAACAAAAAAGAAGAGGTTGCTACAACTCCTCTACAAAAAGAAGATTACAAAAAATGGCTGCCTCTTCAAAACAAACGTTCAATTTCTGAACCATCATTGGAATATTAGGGCAATGATTCCAGAACTCAATTGGGATCTGAATGTACAATTGACTAAGCATAGGACTGAAGAACATCACGAAGAACGGGTGGGCACAAATAAATTTCGAGCCTTTATCCTTTGTTTCTTAAACTGTGAACCAGGCCACACTACAACCCTTAAAAGTCCTAACTGAAGCACGGGTTAGTTCGAAAGTGTATTGTTACAAAAGGTATCCCGAATCCTGTAAGGTTTACTATAAATCCTGAGTTGATATCACATTCTTGCAAAATTCTGTTTTACAAAAAATTGCATTTTCAAAAATTTCAAGACAAACATAAGCTTTGCATTCTTAAAATACCATTGTTTGCATATGACTATTTATTCAACAGCAGAGAAATTCGCACAACGAACATTCAATGGACAAAAATCCTCTCAACGGACAGAATCACCTTAGTTGGAAAAAAATTCCCAATAGCAGGCCCTTCATAATCAAGGGGCATGGCATGGTAACCAGCTGATCTGGGGCAGTCAAGTCAAGGTTCAAGGAATCTCTCAAAATTGCCAAACAGCCAGGGGCAGATCTCCATTTGAATCACGTGGGGCATTGGACACGAATTCTAGCAACGAATCATGTACGATCAAACAAACATTTTTGACAGTACTACAACACAACACTATGGACAGTGAGAACTCTCTACATCCTGAGAGCGTGGACATAGTTGGAAAATACTACGCATGAAAAAAAAGACCTGCTAGGTTGACATACCTAGGCAAAAATAAGGGCATCCCGGCGAACCAAAAGGGTTCGGGAAAAAGTTAGGGATATACATAAAAAATTTGTACACCCAACAAGTCGAAAACCTGAAAAGGCGGCTTGGGCAAAAAGGGTATCCCGGTGGACTGAAAACTCGAAAGGGCGGTCCAGGAAAAAGTTATGGATTTAAAACGTACGACTATATCCTGTCACCTGTCTATTAGTGGAAGACTTATACCTTGATCAACATTCATCAAGAGCACCAGAATCGAGAAACGATTCAGATACGATCCAGATACAGATGTCATTCTGCTAGTTATTCAAGATTTTCATACATCGAGAAACGGTTCAAATACGATCTAGATACGGATGTCATTCTGCTACTTATTCAAGATTTTCATACATCGAGAAACGGTTCAGATACGATCCAGATACAGGTGTCATTCTGCTACTTATTCAAGATTTTCATACATCAAGAAACGGTTCAGATACGATCTAGATACGGATGTTATTCTTATACTTATTCAAGATTTTAATACATCGAGAAACGGTTCAGATATGATCCAGATACGGACGTCATTCTGCTACTTATTCAAGATTCTCTCATCTAGAAACAGTTCAGGTACGGTCCAGAGATGGATGTCATCCTGAAACTTACTCCACATTCTTATCTAGATACAGTTCAGATACGATCCAGAGATGGATATCATTCTGATGCTTATTCCATACATCTCTAAGCTACTGCTCCGACATCTGAGAAAAACCCCGGTGAAATCATCGAGCTTCTTAGGATTATTCAACAGAGGTTTTTAAATTCTCATCCCCAGCTGAGTTTTACAAATCTCAAACAGTTTGCAAAGCCTCATCCCCAATAGAGTTTATTTCTCTAGCTGCAGAAGTTCATCTCCCAAAAAGGTGTAATCTTCCAACAGAGCATCTTTCTCCCCATAGAGTCATTCTCAAGCAGAAGTCAAAGATCCCCAGTCGAGTATTCTCAAACAAAAATAGGAAATCCTCGACAAATCATCTCTACTCATCGTCCCTAGCGGAAGTAGAAGAACCACGTTTTCTACAACGGTCATGAATTCAATTTCCAGTACTCTCCAGCAGCAGTCAGGGATTTATTTTCCCAGACTTAGATATGTATCAATAACATTTCATGTTCATACATCATGACGTGCATATACATATTACATACATCATAATCTTATTTATTTTGAAAACATCATCACACAATGCATTTCATACATCGCATATAATTAATCCTGTACCTTTTCAGGAAAGATGGTTATCATCAACAATTCCAACAGTTCAAGATTAAATCCATGAAGTTATACATGTCATATCTGTAGACAACTAATGGAAAATCAGTTCCCGAAACTAAACGGGTCAACTAATCTATGTGATCAAATGAGTCAGCCCTACTACCTAGGCTTTATTTTGAAGTAACCCTACTACCCAGGTTCCTTCTCATAGCCCAACTATCCAGGCTCCTTTTCAAGAATTACCTGACGCAGTTTTGCATGGACTTATCCCGAGAAAGCCCTATACAGGTTCCTTCTCTTTTATCTATGGACAACAATTTACAACACTGTAAAACCTGGACCCGACCAGATACGGTCGATTTCATATTCCCTAGTAAGTCACTGTGAAACCCGGACTCGACCAGATAACAACTCACTTTTGTCTCATCAATCAAGAGTTAATTCCCCAGTAGAGTAATGGACAACCGAAGCTCCTAAACTTTATTTCCCAGGACATAAATCAACATTCCTCGGCGAAGTCCTCCCCAACGGCAGGTACAGGGATTCTCGCAAAGGAATATCTTATGCGACCAATATCTTTTCTGGATGGCTTCTTTAAGCCCATCTCCGACGATTCTCCATCGCCTTCTAAATGGCATATGTAAGCCCATTCCCGATATTATCGATCGACATTCACTTCATGCGAGTGCAAACTTCTGGGCACTCTAGTGTTCAATCATCTTCCACCTTCAGATCACGAAAGGCAGATAAGCCAATCTACATCCTCAGGTCTAAGAAGATTGAATAGGGGCAACTGTTGCACCCCAAAATTTTCCCTCCCATTTTCACACAAAACATACTCCTAGAGATCCTCAATTGCTCAAGTTGACTAAGGATTGACCAGATAAATCCGCCTCTTAAGACAATAAGCCTTAAACTAGGGTTTCACTCCTCATCAAGATGTTTGAGTTCCAAGGGCCCCAAATGGTCTCCATTGCCCTAATAGGTCCTCAAGATCATCCATGCCATGTTTCATGCCTTGCACAACAAGTTTGCTCAATCAACTGCTCAAATGCCTGGAAATCAACTATATTAGGTCAAAAGTCAATTGTGACCCACATACAGTCAAACTTCAAGAATTTTGGTCAACATCTTGAAGTTATATCCATCATTTGATCAAGGCTTGATCATGATTCCTCAAGGAATGCTCCTAATTTATCAAAACTCAAAAGTTTCTAAATTAGGGTTTCTATAGGAAAAGTCAACCAGACCAGGCATAACTTTCTCATACTTTATCAAAAACTTCTCGTCCAAGGCTCGTTTTGAAGAAGATCCAATTCCCTACAACTCATCTTCATCCCTCAAGTTCAAGAAATGCACTGATGAAAAGATATAAAATCAGACATTATAGGTCATTTTCAAAAGTCAACAAATACACCTTTTGGGTCAAAGCTTTTTACATGAACATGGAAGACCCAATGGAGATGAAACAAAAAGGAAGGTTTAGAGGACATCCTAAGATTTCTAAAAAGTCCAAGAACACCCTCTTAGGGTCAAAATTGAGAGAGATATGCATTGTCAAAGTTGGCAATTTTTGGAAATTTGCACAAAGTCAACAATGCCCAAAAATGCATTTTCTTCAAATGGGCCTAACTTTTTATACTTGCAACACACTCCTAACATGGTCCACGACCCATAAACATTTCCATGCATTATTGGCTTTATTTATTTAATTTATTTTGATTTCTATCATTTAAAAAATCAAATAAAATCAAATAAATGATACAAAATAATGAAAGGTTATTTTGATTTGATTTTGCATTAAATTACAATCCAAATATGCTGTATAAAATCAAGCAAAACCGTGCCAAGCCATGAGAGGAAGGAATCTACAATTTAGGAAAGATTTGAATCAAATTTGAATAGCACATTCATTCCTTGATTTATTTCCAACCATGTTACCCTAATTTTGATTCACTATATATGCTAAAGGCATTTCAACCCTAAGCATACACAGTAGCACGCGACCTGCCCCAAAAATCAAGAAACAAAACATTAAAAACTTCAAAGTTGCAAAAATACAAAAGCTTGATTCCAGCTCATTTCCATCAAACAAAAGGCAAAACAACATCCCAGGGAGATTGCCGAAGCAATTCCATCCATCTCCAAGCCTCAAAACGTCCAGAATCATGTGCTACCACATTCACGGTTTGCATCTTTTTTTTTAATTCATTTTCATTGATTCTGGCATTATCAACATGTTCTAAGTATATATTCATGCTTGTAATCATGTCTGAAACATGTTTGGATGTTTTGATTTGAGTTTAAGCGCACGAATCAAAAGATGCCATTCTTAGGGTTTCAAGCTTTGTTTTAGGTTTTCTTAATATAGGAAAAATCAGGTTTGATTATGGGTACCATGGTGTTCAGGGCCTCAAACCCAGTTGATCCATGGTCTCCATTTGAATTTATTGTGCGTGCGCTACATTTTTGAAATTGACATGTTTGCAGCTACAGACTTTGGACCGTAGGTAACGGACGTTACCAAAAACGTCGGTTCTAGGGAAGAAGATGAGGTCGTGGCAGCATACCACTGGCCCGTTTGAATTTCGCGCGTTTTTCCAGGCATGCTACTTTATTTACTTTATGTTTTTTTGTTTATTATATTAACTGTTATACCCCAAAATTTTCCCTCTCATTTTAATCAATACATACTCCTAGAAATTCTCAATTTGCTCAAGGTTGCCCAAGAGTTGACCAAACAAACTCTCTCCTAAGGTAGTGTACCTCAAAATTAGGGTTTCTATTTTCATCAAGATGGGTGAACCACAAAGGCCTCATATGATCTACATGGTCCTAATATGTTCTCAAGACCCTACATGTCAAGTTTCATGCCTTGCACAAGAAGTTTACTCAATCAACTGCTCAAATGCTTGAGAATCGACTGTATTAGGTCAAAAGTCAACTATGACCCACATACAATAAAACTTCAAGATTTTTGGCCAACATCAACATTTTGAAGTTATATCCATCATTTGATCAAGGGTTGATCATGATTCCTTAAGGAATGCTCCAAATTCATCAAAACCCAAAAGTTGCTAAATTAGGATTTCTTAGTAAAAGTCAACCCAACTTTGACCAAGCATAACTTCCACATGATTCATAAGAAATTTTCCATCCAAAGCTCATTTTGAATAGGATGAAATTACCTACAACTCATCTTCAGCCCACAAGTTCAAAATACGCTCTCAAAAAAAGATATGAATTTTGGCATTATAGGTCCTTTTGAAAAGTCAACAAAAACACCTTTTGAGTCAAAGCTTCATACATGAACATGGAAGATCCAATTGAGATGAAACCAAAAGGGTTGTTTATGGGACATCATAAGTTTTCTAAAAAGTCTAATAACACCCTCCTACTATCAAAATTGGGAGAGTTGTGCATTGTCAAAGTTGGCAATTTTTGGAAAATTATCAAAAGTCAACATTGATCAAATTTGCATTTTTTCCAAAGGGCCCCTTGTTTTCTTGCTTGAAACATGTTTCTAATAGGACCCACGACCCTAGAGCTTTTCCACCTATTATTTTATTACTTTTATCATTTATTTTGATTTTTTATTCATTTAAATCAAAATAAATCAAATTAAACTGTAAAATAATGAAAACAAATCAAATCTTGAGATTTTTGTGCATATTTGGAGTCTATGTACAACTAGCATGATGACCAACTCGTGCAAGACTCATTTGGATTGGAAAAGATTGGATTGAAGCTTATTTTGGGAAGATATCATACAAAGAGCAAATCAAATCACTATTATATTATTTCTCAAGATTTATGTCAATTTTATTTACCTAATTCAGTCTATTATAAGTGCATAACAATTGCAGATCAAGAATAAGGGTTAGGAGTCGTGAAAGGCATAGAAAAACTCAAAAAAAAGTTGGAAAAAAGTGTGATTCGGTTTTCAGGTTAGGGGACGATTCAAAGCAATTTAAGGCCAACAATCTCTTCCTGGGCATGCACTGAAGCTATTCCAATCACTCCCAAGTCATCAAACCATCAGAAACGCAAGCTACACATCACGGTTTGCATCCTTTAACTCAAAATTGTTCTTCTAGTTTTATGTGTTTTCAGTCCAATTTGTTTGCATATACATGTTTATAATCATGCCAGGAAGCTTTTTGATAGCCTAGATTTAAGCTTTGATGCAGGAATATCTATTTTCCATAGATAGGGTTCGCGAGCTTCAAATTGGGGAACCCTAACTAGAGGCAAAATTGGGCCAAATTAAGAGCCTCCTCATGTTCAGGGGATGAAGTAGGCTTGATTCATGCCTTTGAATGGGGTTCATGTTGCTTGTATGTTGTTTTGAGATTTTTGCAGGTTTTAGCTACGCATAAAAAACGTCACTATAGTCTATAGTGACGAGTTTGTCTGTTGGTAAAAGTCGGTTGCCTAAAGCCATGGTTAGTGAAGAAGATGATGGCGTGGAGGTGAAGGATTGGTCCATTCAAACCTTTGCGCGCGCTTTTTTTTTGTTTTGTCCATTAACTCACGTTTTAATGCATATTATGAACTGTTGGTATTATGCTAACAACAAAGACGCGTAGCACAGATGGCAAACAAGCATAGTGGAAAGGGTAGAGGACCTTGGTTTGAATCCAGGTCCCAACAAAATTTTCTTTATTTCACTTTCTTGTAACAAATCCAATGCATCATCGTTCCTGGTGACCACCATGCACACTTGCGTCCAACCATTTGATCCAGCGTGTCATCAGGTCTAACGCCCCATCCATGAGGGACCATGGTACATGTGCAAGTCAACGTTACACCGGATCCAAAGGTTGACTGGGCTTGGAGCTTATTGGGCTTGGAATTTCAGCTTCACACCCTTTTTGCTAGCATACAAACCCATTCTTTTTCTTTTCTTTCTTTATTTCTTTTGTTTTAATTATTTTTGTTTAATTATTTTTCACCAAAAATTAATTGTTTTTTTATTAATCATAAAATCAATAAATCACAAAAACACAAAAAACATTTTTTTAAATAATAAATTATTTAATTTAATTAGTAAGTTAGAAGAATTTAATTTTTGTTTCATTTAAAATCAAATAGAATCTAGGTTTTAATTTTATAATTTATAATTCTTTTTTCAAATAAAAAACCAAAAACATACAAAATCTTTTTTGTACAAAATATTTTCTATTTCTTTAATTAATTAATTTAATTAGGAAATTAGGTTAATTTAATTTCTTTCATAATTTAAAAACAATTAGAAATTAGGTTTAATTAATTTGCAATTAAACATTTTCTCAAATTAAATCCAAAAACAAATCTTTTTTTCTCTCAATTAGAGTTTTAGGTTATCTTTTCAACCGTCCTCGTATTTAATTCGCCGCGCGCTTGTTAATTATTTTGCCATTATTTTGTAACTGCTAAGGGTATGTAATAACTTTAAACTAGGGTTTTTATTTACCGCTTTTCCCCCATTTTTGGTTATGTAATTAATCCCCCTCCCCGAAGCCTTGTAATAGATAGGTTTTATTTCCCCACACTTTTAATTTCCGCAATCTTTAACTGTCTAGATGTATGGATAATAGGATTGTATGGAAAGAATGTCTGGAAAATTAAAACGGTAGATCATCTAATGTGCAAAGATTAAATAACTGAAACAAATCATATGCACATATTCACTCCTAGGGTTTACCTCACTTTGGTTTCCTTCGGTAAACAATCATTAAGCATAGGAGATTTTAGTGGTTACCCTCCAGTCTAAAAAGATCAAATTGTCCCATTCGAATGTTGCCTAAGAAATATTGCCTCGGAAAGATCTTACGACTCAAGGATTACTACTAAAGTTTTCTAACTATTGCTTTAGTGATTGTGCTCGTCCCTTTCGAATGTCCCTTACAACTCCAACGACGGTGCTGCCTACTCCTTAATAGTAGGATAGCGCTGTCTAAAGGAAATAGAACAAACGATCTTTTTTCGAGTAGGTAGAATCTTAAGTACTTGCTCAATGAAAACTTTTCACAGAAACACCTTTCAAAACAAATTTTCAAAACAAACTTCATCACATCCTTGAAGACTGATACAAGGGTTATAACGAAGTAAAACATTTTCAAGACACACACACACAAGCAATTTGAAAAATGAGCAAGTACCTAAGAGCCCGTAGATAACTACGGACAGAAAGGGTGCTAACACCTTCCCTTTCTATAATCTACCCCCCGTACTCAGAGTATCTCGAAAAAAAGTTTTTTTCTGTTCTTTTTCCTTTTCCATGATTGGATAAAATAAAAGTCGATGGCGACTCTTGCTTACCGCGACATTTTGCGAACAAAAAACGTAAAATGCAAACCAGTATTAAACAGTCGGTTCTGCCACCGTATCACAGAACTGGCGACGCTGCTGGGGGAAAATAAAGTGGGGTATACCTTAGGATCTAGGTCATTAAAATTGCTTCTCTTGATTATCTTGATTGCTTTACTTTTGAGGGTTTGTTTGGGGTTACTATAGATCCTACACCCAGATCTGGGGGCACTCATTAGGTAAACAGCAATAGATCGTGGAGACTGTACGGTGTAGACCGATATGGTTTAAGCGATGGCTGTGTTGGTGTGTCACTTTGGTTGGTACCGGTATTCTTCATGGGGAAACGAGGAGAATACGGGGCCGCCACGTGGTACGTGAAGCACTAACGGAACTTAGAACCTTAGTTGAATAGACTTGGCCATTAGAAAGTCGTGAGATAGCCGGCCTCGGTGTAGAGCTGAGAACTAGTTGATACTCGATGCTACACTCATTGAGATCATACTTTCGGGATATTTTGGCTGCAAGAAAAGATTGAGAGCTGAAAGAATGCCCGATAAAGGATGATCAGTGATATTGAGAATCACTAGAACCCGGTTACTTTTTAAGACAGGTTTGAACCAACTAAACTTCAAGAGGGTACTACCTTTAACCTCATGCAAGCTTTAAACCTAAGGACTTGGTGTGACTTGATTGTGTTTTCTATACCTGTGTTTGCTATACCTGTGGTTTATCATGACATCATGCATCATAACATGGCATCCATGCTTATTGCGCTAACTATTTCAAAGACTAAGGGAATTTATCTTTGTTCTGTTTTGCAGATCATGGCTCCCATTCATAGAAACACTATCCGAATCAGCTTTGTGAAGATACCTTCCCAACTCAAAGAGCTAGCATCGAGGGTTTCTAAAACTTTTGCGTTCACTAAGAGACATGGTCAACTTCTCAACCTGGTTACTTCAAACTTTGATGAAAAGATGATGAGTGTACTTTTTTAGTTCTTTGATCCCAAGCCCCATTGCTTCACCTTTCCAGACTATCAGTTGGTGCCTACCTTGGAAGAATTCTCTCAGCTATTGGATATACCTATTCTTGAACAGGTACCCCTCACAGGTCTAGAAGAAGTTCCTAAGCCAGAAGTCATTGCCTCAGCTTTACATATGAAACGGGCCGACGTGGTATCCAATTGGGAAACTAGAAGCGGAGTCAAGGGTTTTCTAGCTAAGTTTATGGTAGACAAAGCCCAGCTATTTTGGGATGATATGGATTTTTTTGGCTTTTGAGGAGGTCTTGGCTCTTCTTATCTATGGTTTAGTTCTCTTCACTAATCCAAACTCATTCGTAGATGTGAATGCTATTAAGATCTTTCTCTCTCGCAACTCGGTGCCTACTTTGCTCGGAGATATCTTGCACACTCTCCATACTCGTACCATGAGGAGAAGAGGGATTCTTATATGCTGCACGCCATTGCTGTTGAGGTGGTTTATTTCTCACCCCCCTAAGTCCATATTGAAGAATGAAGAAGGTCTGGTTTGGTTACAAAGGATAATGTCACCCGCTTATACGGATATTCTTTGGTGTTCTCGATCTATGGAAAACATTGCTATCATTGACCGCTACGGGGAGTACCCTAATGTCCCACTGCTTGGTATCAGAGGGGGTATAACCTATAATCCTTTTTTAGCTCTGTGACAATTTGGTCACGCTCGAAGGGATGGTCCCCATGAGTTACTTATCGAGGGTATTGTATTCAACTATGAGGATGATATTCAAGAAAATCGCCGGAGGTTCATACGAGCTTGGGGCATGGTAAACAGATCGGGCATCAGGGCTTTGGAGCCAAAGACTTCCATTCCAATGGAACCTTATCTCCAATAGGTACGAGCTCGTGCCCATCAGCTTATGATGTCCTATGTGGTCGTTTTACCAGTAATTGTGGAGCCCACTACTGAAGAAGGCATTCCTTACACGATTCTTTATCCTTATATGCCCACTGATCTTGAGGAATTATAGAGGTCTTGGATTCAGCTGATGAAGGAGCGGGACACTTACAGGGATCAGTTCTATGCTCAGGAGAGGAAGGTCTTAGAGCTCACAAAGCAACTGCATGAGGAAAAAGGACTGAATGACTATCTTGGCACAAAGAGGAAGCATCCATGGGAATTTTGATGTTTTTTATAGTTTTGGATTTGTTTATTTTTAATTGTAACGCCTAAAGGGCATTTGAACTCCAAATTCAGCTAATAAAGTTTTTGTTTATTTTTGGTTTGCAAATTTAAATTTCCCAAAGTCTTTGAAATCATTGCATACGCATCCCATTATCATACACATCATTACATGTAGCATTACAAGTTTCTCATCTCCTTCGCTGTTTATTTCAGCAGAAATGTCTTCCGAACAAAGCATCAAGGACCTGCAGGCACAGAACGCTCAATTCCAACAAATGTTCATCAGTCTGGCAAAGGGGCAGGAGGATCTGAAAGCCCTCATTCTGAAAGAGAAGAAGAAAAATAAGAAGGCTGCTGGTATTCTGAACACGGGCCTAAGGTTTGGAGAGCCGTTGAAGCGACAAGTCGACCTGACCTCTTCATCTAAGGAAGGGGAGAATTAAGAAGAAGAGAAAGACCTCAGTCCTGCAGTGTCTGACAATGATACTGATTATAATGATGAACAATATCCTCCTGCTGAGGATAGATACAAACAGCTAGAAGACCGTCTGAGTGCCATGGAAGTTCAGAGGATACCTGGACTAGATTTCGAAGAACTGGGATTGGTGTCGGGAGTAGTCATCCCGCAGAAGTTCAAAGCTCCAGTTTTTGCTAAGTATGATGTGGTGTCCTGCCCAAAACTCCATCTCCGTTCTTATGTCAGGAAGATCCAGCCCCACACAACTGATAATCTGTGGGTTCACTTCTTTCAAGATAGTCTGTCAAGGACTCAACTTGAATGGTTCTACCAACTGGAGGGAGCCAATGTCCTAATTGGGAAGATCTGGCTGTTGTTTTTTACAAGCAGTATCAGTATAATGCCGACCTTGCTCCTACTCATACTCAACTCCAGAGTATGTCCATGGATGCAAGTGAAGGTTTTAAAGATTATGCACAAAAATGGAGAGACTTGGCTGAGAGAGTTCAACCCCCGTTGTCTGATAAGGAGTTGGTTGATATGTTTATAGGGACGCTATTTGGTCCATTTTTCAATCATTTGATCAGCAGCTCATCAGCTGGCTTCACCGAGCTGATTCTAACTGGAGAAAGAGTAGAAGATGGGATTCGAAGCGGCAAAATACAGAAGGATGCCTCATCAAGTTCAGTAAAG
Organism: Vicia faba; assembly: GCA_948472305.1. NCBI lineage: Eukaryota > Viridiplantae > Streptophyta > Magnoliopsida > Fabales > Fabaceae > Vicia > Vicia faba. The sequence goes on from OX451739.1 coordinate 1,603,313,262, forward strand.
AATCCTTTTGCTGGTAAGAAGGAAGCCAGTGCCGTCTATAGCCCGAGGGGTCAGAACAGGGTTGAACAACGTCAGACAGTAAGTGCCGTGATAATACCTAGACATGTAGTTGCTCCACAATGCAACAATAAACAAAGGGGGGAAGACCACAACGACAATTTACTCGCATCAACATGACATTGGCTGAAGTGCTACTTCATCTACTGAGATCCAACTTGGCGACCTTGAAAGAGGCCCCCAAGAATCCAAACACTACATCTCCCCGATATAATCCAAATGCCCGGTGTGCCTATCATTCTAAGAGTCCTGGCCACGATATAAATGACTGCTGGGCTCTGAGAAACAAAATACAAGACTTGATTGAAGCTAAGGAAATAGATTTTGATGCTCCAGAGAAGCCAAATGTCATAACTGCTCCCATGCCTAAACATGGTCATGGAGTTAAAGCTATTGATACTGATCTGTTTATTACCTCTATTGATGAAGTTTCTACTCCTCTCATGACTGTCAAGAAGAATTTACTATTGGCCAGTTTATTTCCAGGTTGTGGTGAAGGTTGCCATATGTGTTCGCTTCTAAATCCATTTGCATCTTGGTGAAAAAATGGGACAAAGTTAGGAAAAAATAAGAAAATTTCATAACTTAGAATATTTCTAAGTTATGAAATTTTTCCATTTTAAACCCTAATTTTCATTTTTGGGTTTCTTGATGAACAAGTTTCATAATTTGACATGTCTTGATGAAAAATAACTCTTGGCACTTGATTTTGACCAAAAAGTCAAATTTTGACTTTTCTGTGTATTGTCAAATTTTGATCAGTTGACTGAAAAATTCATCTGTCAATCCTATGCATTTGAGATATTTTGAACTTGTTGAATGGGTCAAGATAATTCCATTAAGTCCTTGAGTCCATGGTTGAGCTTGATTTGCCATTGGTTAGGTCAAACAGTCAAAAATTACCTTTGTACAGTCAAAACCCTAAAAATGAGCATTTTGCCCTTTTGATGATCTGATCAAATTTCTTGTGGAATTGTGATCCAAACTTGATCAAATGATTCATAATGTTGATGTGGGTCAAAATTCATGAGGTTTGACTGTCAATTGGCCACAGTTGACTTTTCCCCCAATACAACTGATTTCTAGGTCAACTGTCCAATTGACTGGGCAAAAATTTGAATCAAGGCTTGAAACTTGGTATGGACAAACTAGTGGGTCCAACATGGAGTATGAAAGTCACTTTGGGCATTGTAGGTCAAAATATCCCTGTGCAAACTCAAACCCTAATTTAGGTCAACAGTGCAAGGAGGTGTCTTGAGCAGAGCAAACCCTAGCTTGATCTTGAGTTCCAAGAGTCTTGTGATGAGAAATGTTGATGAATATGGGAGGGCAAATTTTGGGGTACAACATAAGGTCTTTTGATGGATCAAAAATAATGGTGCATGGAGAGGTGGATATCCCCATCAAAGTTGGTTCTCAGACCTTTGACTCCACCTTCTACGTAATAGATATCAGACCATCTTATTCTTGTTTGTTGGCTTGCCCTTGGATCCATGTGGCGGGAACTATCACGTCCACTCTGCATCAGATGATGAAGTACCCGATTAAAGGAAAGATTGTCACGGTACATGGTGAAGAAGAGTACACGGTAAGCCACCTGAACTCTTTCAGGAATGTGGATGTGGATGGCGAGTTCATCGAGACTCTGTGTCAGAACTTCAAAGAGATGCCTCAAACCATGACTGCAACAGAGACTTTTACCAATCTACCAAAGATCACCAGACCTCCCTTGAAAATGTCTTCTCTCAAGGAAGCCAAAGCAGTTATTGAAGAAGGTGGGTGTACCATCTGGGGCCAACTCTCTGACATTCTATACAAATATGATACGTTTGGTTTGGGTTTCTCTTCAGGGGCTCAAATGGTTGTTCATCGTGCTCATGCTAGAGGACCTCCCCTATGCATCAGCAATCATGGGGTCAACGCTTTAGAAGACAATTATGGTGACTATGACATGGACAACTAGATCTTCCCTACTACCAACGGTGGACCCAGTAATTGGACGGTTAAAGACTTTGTACTGATTACTTTTATTCAGAAGTAATTGTCTTTCTTGTTTTCGGATATGTAATAATTAAACAATATAAACTCTATGGCCACGTGTCTTACCCGAGGCACAATGGTTTATTTGTGAGGGTTTTCATGTTTTAATCTCACATGTCATTAATAAAGCATCGGACATTTTGCATAACAAATTTTGCGCTCTCTGTTTTTATTTTCTACCTTTTACTTTGTCTATACAACTATGCTCTTACACACACTCACGTATCAAACCGCAGATCCATATCCACTTTGGATCCCATTGATAATAGTTCTGCTATTTTCGGTTATGACTTTGAAAATCCGATCAACCAAGCTAAGGACGAAGGTGAGGAAGATTGTGAGGTACCCGGAGAACTCGCTAGACTGTTATAGCAGGAAGAAAGGGCTATACAGCCTCATGATTAGCCAGTTGAGATAGTGAACTTAGGCACAAAAGAAGATAGAAAAGAAGTCAAGATAGGTGCAAATTTGGATCTTAGTTTCAAACGGCGGTTGATACAGATGTTTCATGATTATGTCGAGACCTTTTCCTTATCATATGAAGACATGCCAGGACTAGACACAGATATTATGGTTCATCATCTGCCAACTAAAGAAGATTTCCCTCCAGTAAAGCAGAAGGCCCATCGTATGCGCCCTGAAATGTTAGAGAAAATCAAAGTAGAGGTTATGAAGTAGTTCAACACTGGGTTCTTAGCTTTCACCTCCTATCCATAATGGATTGTTAATGTAGTCCCGGTGCCTAAGAAGGATAGCAAGGTACAGATGTGTGTGGACTATATAGATTTGAACAGGGCAAGCCCCAAGGATGACTTCTCGCTCCCCCATATTGACGTTATGGTTGACAATACCGCGGATCATAAGATCTTTTCCTTCATGGACAGTTTCTCTGGTTACAATAAGATCAATATGGAACCTGAAGACATGGAGAAGACAACCTTCGTCACGTAATGGGGCACTTTCTGTTACAAAGTAATGTCGTTTGGGTTAACGAACGCTGGGGCAACCTATCAGCGAGCTATGGTTTCTTTGTTTCATGACATGATTCACCATGAGATAAAGGTATATGTTGATGACATGATAGCCAGGTCTCAAACTGAGGAAGAGCACCTTGATCATCTACAAAAGTTGTTTGATAGGTTAAAGACATACAAGATGAGGTTAAACTCGAACAAGTGCACCTGCGGATAAGGTCTGGTAAACTTCTAGGTTTCATTGTCAGTGACAAAGGTATTCAGGTAGACCCTGAAAAGGTGGAGGCTATACAAAATATGTCGGCTCCTCATACTGAGAAAGAGGTTAGAGGTTTCTTGGGATGCCTAAATTACATTACCAGGTTCATTTCCCACCTAACTTCCACTTGTGAGCCAATTTTCAAGCTCTTAAAGAAAGTTCAAGTGATAAAGTGGAATGACGAATGCCAGACTTCCTTCGAGAGAATCAAGGAATACCTTCAAGAGCCTCCAATTCAAATTCCGCCGATTGAAGGAAGACTTTTGATAATGTACTTAACAATGTTAGATAATTCAATAGGGTGTCTGTTGGGGCAGCATGACGAGTCTGGTCAAAAAGAGCATGCAATATACTACCTTAACAAAAAGTTTACCGACTGTGAAACAAGATACTCACTGCTCGAGAAAACTTGGTGTGCTTTGGCATGGGCTGCTCGCCGACTAAGACAATATATGCTGACTCACACTACTTTGTTAATATCTGTGATACGGTGAGAGAACTGACTTAGGTGTTTTGTGTTTGATCGCAAATGTTGCGGTTAGCAAGAGTCGCCACCAATTTTTCTTTTATCTAAAAGGAAAGGTGAAAAAGCACAGGAAAGACCTTTGAGATTATTTCATGAGTTCGGGGGGGTAAATTATGAAAAGGGAAGGTATTAGCACCCTTTTCATCCATAGTTTTCCATGGGCTCTTAGTTACTTTCTAGATCACTTGCTTTTGTTTGAAATTGTGCTTTTGTGTGATTTTTGAAAGTATTTTGTAAAGAGGTCATTGTTTAGGCAAAAATTGTAATGATTCTCGTTCGTAAGAATGTATACAAAGATGTTGATCTTTTGAAATTATTTTCAAGTTTGTAAGATGTTTTGAAAGTGTAGGTGTTTGTTTTGAAAATATCAAGGATATTTTTGGTTTTGAAATTGAACAAGTAATTAGGAGCATTATACCTACTCAAAAGTCTTTCATGTTCATTTCCTCTTTCTTTTGACATTGTTATCTCACCATTGATTTGGTAAGTAACCCTACCTTTGGATGTAAACGGGACGGGTGTGGGTCATCGTATAAGCATGATTAACAATATTGCAAGGTATCTTAGCATTCTCTTTTTAGGGACTAAGATCATTTGAAAGGCAACATGGATAGTGTCATCGAGGGACTATGATCTTGTATTTTGGTTGTTTTTGCTAAGATACCTCACATGCGTAATATGGCCATTTAGTAAGGCAACCAAGTGGATTTATCCTAGGGTTGCTTGTGTGCAAGTGTATTGTTTTTCATGCTTGGTTTTGTCTTTGATTAGGGTTTTATAATTGATTGTTTTAGTCTTTCCATACAAACCCTAATTACTAACATTTGTATATAAAGCGATAAATTGCGGAATTTAAAATTACTACACTATTATAATACTTGCGTGAGGGGGGTACAAATTATAAATGGGGATTGCAAAAAATAAAGTCTATTTATCTATTACAACCATGTTGAATTTGGATAAATGTACAAGAAATTAAATGAATATAATTTACAAGTATGAATGGATAAGGAACGAATTTTGTTTGGATTTTGTTAAAAAAATAGTTTTGACCTAATTAACTTAAAAGAAAATAATTAAGTAAAATAAGAAAATTAAAATTAAGTTAATAAAAGAAATTAATTTATTAAAGAAACAAGTTTTTTTAGGGTTTTGTTTGTGGAAAGGTTTTAATTAAATTTTTAATAAAAGAAAACAACCTTGGTTCTAATGTTAATTTATTTTGAGAAAAGAAATTAATTAATTTTAAGAAAATACTTTTAGTGTGTGAAAATAATAATCAAAACCCTAACTTTTAATTAATTTACAAATTAATTATCAAAGATAAGATAAAAGATGATTAAAATAAATTTATTTTTATGTAAAAAATTAATTTAATTAAATAAAAGCCTAAATCTATTTTTTCATGATTTTTGTATTAAGTAAAATATATTTAAGAAAAAAAATAAATAAATAAATAAATAAAATAAAATGGGTCAGAGGTGTGGATAGCCAGCAAGGGGGGTTAGAAGTAAGAAAAAAAACAATAAGGCCCAAGGGAGGCCCAGTCGCCTGTCCAAAAAATTCAGCATGTGTGAAAAATGCAAAAAAATCCAAAAGGGTACCACTGTGGTGGCTATACATCCGTTTATATAATCAAAATAAAAAATATATGATAGTAAACAAGTTCATGGCTTGTACTTCATATTCAACCACACGGCCAGCCAGAGCCTCTATATCTTATTCAAATCTCAACAAAAATTAAAACTGTAAACAGGAAAATTGTAGCAAATTTCCTCACGATTTCAGAAATGCAAAGCAATAAAATTAAAGATCAAAGATAAGCATGAATTTTAATGGCCCTAATCTGAACCCTAAAAATTTCAAAAAATTCAATCTTAAAATTCTCTAAGCTCAAACAAAATTAATGAGAACTATGGACATGGTTAGCTTTAGGGCAATGATATCTACATTTTTCATTCACAAATAAACCATTAATGATGCTTGTATGAAGAGTTCAAAAGTTAGACAACTTACCTTGCAAGAGGGTATCGTGTTTGGAGTTTGAGTAGCTTTTAGTGAGTTCCAGTGATTGGGTTAGCTTCCTCAAGTTCCCATGAAGCTAATGGGATGCTTAGCTTGAGCTGAAAGTGCCAGAGGAGTCCTGTAAAAGTCAAGGTGCAAGGTGCTGATTTTGAAAATGGTGGATGAGGATGGAGGTGTTACAGTGGTGTTTCAGGTGTTGGGATTGTTTGTGTATGTTTTTTAGAATCTTTTGAAAGTAAAAGGCCAAGAAATGCATGAGTAAATTTGGAGGTTGGATTCAAAACTCAAAAATGACAAATTTTGAGGTTTTCTTGGTGATTTTGTGTTCTTGGTGTTTTCAGGGTTTAAGAATGGATTGGATTTGTGGCAAATGACTTGTGTATGTATAAACAAAAGGTCTTGAGTGGTTTTGAAAGTCAGAAGTACAATTTATAAGCTAATTTCTAGGTTACTTGATTTTGAAGAAAACTGGGAAAACAAGTTTCAAGAGGAGGTACAAGCATGGGCTGAGTGATTGTAAGTGTCTAATAAGTTTCTCTTGAGTTATAGGACTTGTATGATCAGAAGAAAACAATTGCAAGGCAAAAGAACAAGTTTTGTGCAAAAAGTCACTTTATCAAAATGGCAATGTGCACTTTCTTCCCAAAATGGATATATAGCTTGGCCTTGCATTGAATGCTTGAAATGAGACCTCTAACAAATGTGCAAGAAATTAATTATGGAGTTCCTAACAAGTTTGAGGCCTGAAAAGTAGAGGTTATGCAGCATGAGTTTGAATTTTAAATCTTGTTCATCACAAAATGACTTGTAATTCAAGTGATAAAACCCTAACTCCATCTCTTCGATTCTCCCTACTCAAAAATGATCTCAAGGAGTTCTTAAACATTTTGGAAATCTTGTAATGTGCTCTACAACCAATTTTTTGAATCAATTTTGAAAATTCCCCTTGGAACTATATGAAAAAGTGCCATGAAGTTGGGTCAAAATACTGACCAAATTAGGGCAAAAATTTCACTAAGTGTTTTATTTCATGACCATGTATTCTTAAAATTATAACTTGAGATACAAGCACTTTTGGAAGGAGTTTTGTAAATAAATGTTGTAGATTTCATGGATATCTACAACTTTTATGTTGAAAGTTTCTTTTGAATCATCTTGCATCATGGTGAAAATTTTGCTCAAAGTTATGAAAAAAATAAGAAATTTCCAACACTTAGAAAAATGTCTAAGTTTAGAAATTTTAACTTTTCAAAATGAAATCTTGAATTTTTGATTTCTTGATGAATAAGTTTCATATTTTGACATTCTTAGATGAATTTTGATCTTTGATATTTGACTTTGACCAAAAAGTCAAAGTTTGACTTTTCAGTATATAATTGACTTTTGATCAGTTGACTAAAAATTCATTTGTCAATCCATTGGACTTTAGCAATGTTTTGAGCCATGTCATTAGGTAAAAATGATGCAATTGGACTCTTGATATCATTCCTTAAACCAAATGATCATTTTCTAGGTCAAAAATCAGAAATTTCCCTTTCCCAGTCAAAACCCTAATTTTAACCATTTTGCCCTTTTGATGATTTGATCAAATTTCTTGAAGAATTATGGTCCAAACTTGATAAAATGATACATATGAGTTTAAAATGTTGATATGGATAAAAAATTATGAAGCTTGACTGTAAATTGGCCATAGTTGACTTTTTCCCCAATACAACTAATTTTTAGGTCAACTGCTCAATTGACTAAGCAAAAGTGTGATCCAAAGCTTGAAACATGACATGAGTAATATTGAGGGTTCATAATGATATATGAAAGTCATATGGGGCATTGGAAGTTTAAATATCCTTGTGCAATCTCAAACCCTAATTTTGGTCATCAGTGCTTAAGGAGGTATCTTGAGCTGATCAACCCTAATGCAGTCTTGAGCCAAAGAAGATCTTGTGAGTAAATTCTTGATAAGTGAGAGGGAAAATTTTGGGGTAAAAAAATATCTAAGATGGATCCGATCAAGTACATCTTTGAGAAGCCCACTCTCTCCAAAATAATAGCAATATGGAAAATGATCCTGACCAAATACGATATCCAATACACGACCCAAAAAGCAATCAAGGGAAGTGTATTAGCTGATCATTTGGCTCATCGGGCTATGGATGACTACCAATACATGAACTTTGAATTCCCAGATGAGAATATTGTGTTAGTGACTGACTGTGAAGAACCTGGACCGGATGAAGGACATGAGGAAGGATCCCGATGGACTATGGTATTTGATGGAGCTTTCAACGCACTCGACAATGGCATCGGTGTTGTAATCATATCTCCCGAGGGCTATCATACTCCTTTCACTGCAAGATTATGTTTCAATTGTACCAACAATATGGCGTAGTATGAAGCATGCATTATGGGTCTCAAAGTTGCCATTGACCCGAGGATCAAGTTCTTGAGCGTATTTGGGGATTCGGCCTTGGTAATAAGTCAAATCAAAGGGGAGTGGGACACGAAGCACCCAAATCTCATCCCTTACAAAGAACATGTGCTTACATTGCTTCCACACTTTAAAGAGGTCACCTTTGAACATTTTCTACGAGAAGAGAACCGGTTAGCGGACGCGCTAGCTACTATGTCATCGATGTTCAAGGTCAGATGGGTCAACAAAGCTCCTCAGATCACTATTGAGAGGTTGGATGAACCAGCATACTACTATGAGATTGATACTGAAGAAGTAGCAGACAAACCTTGGTTCCATGAAGTGAAAAGGTATCTCGAGGCTCAAGAATATCCTGAGGGAGGGTCGGTCAATGATAAGAAGTTTATGAGAAGGTTCTCTGCAAAGTTCTTCCTTAGTAATGGAATTCTCTATAAGCCCAACCATGACTCTGGTTTACTGCGGTGTGTAGAAAAGAGCGAAGCAGAAAGGATTATGGAAGATCTACACGAAGGCACTTTTGGCACCCATTCTAGTGGATATACCATGGCTAAAAAGATCCTACGGACAGGATACGATTGATCCACTATGGAAGCAGACTGTTATCAACATTCCTGAACTTGTCACAAATGCCAGATCTATGCTGATAAAGTACATGTACCTCTGGTTTCATTGAATGTCTTGACGGCTCCCTGGCCCTTTGCAATGTGGGGCATTGACATGATCATAGAGATTAGACCTATCGCTTCCAATGGGCATCATTTCATCCCAATGGCTATTGATTACTCCATGAAGTGGGTCGAGGCTGCCTCTTTTGCTACTGTTACCAAGAATGTTGTGGTGCGGTTTATCAAGCATAACCTTATATGTCAGTATGGTGTTCTAGAAAGAATCATCGCAGATAATGGTACAAATCTCAACAATACAATGATCACCGAACTTTGTAAAAAATTCAAGACCCATCATCATAATTCTTCCCCTTACCGACCAAAGATGAATGACATTGTGGAAGCTGCTAACAAGAACATTAAAAAGATCATACAGAAGATGACGGTGACATATAAAGACTGGCATGAGATGTTACCATTTTGCCTTCATGGTTACCGCACTTTATCACGTACGTCAACAGGAGCAACACTTTTCTCTCTAGTGTATGGTATGGAGGAAGTCCTACCTATTGAGGTCCAGATCCCTTCTTTGAGAATCATGAAGGATGTGGGTTTGAATGAAGATGATTGGATCCAGAATCGACTTGACCAACTGAATCTGATTGATGAGAAAAGGCTTACCGCTGTCTGTCATGGTCAGATGTATCAAAAACGAATGATTAAGGCTTTCAACAAAAAGGTCAAACGTTGGGTATATCAAGTGGGTGATCTAGTAATCAAGCGCATCATACTGCCACAAGGTGATCCCAGGGGCAAATGGACTCCCACGTACAAAGGTCCATTTGTAATCAAAAGCACATTTTCGGGTGGAGCCATGATTCTAACCATCATGGATGGTGACGACCTTCCTCACCCTGTGAATGCGGACATAGTGAAAATATACTACGCATGAATAAAGACCTGCTAGGTTGATTGGCCTAGTCAAAAGTAAGGGCATCCCGGCAAATTGAAAGGTTTCGAGAAAAAATTAGGGATAAATAAAAAAAATATGTACACCCGGCAAGTCGAAAACCTGAAAAGGCGGCTTGGGCAAAAAAGGGTATCCCGGTGGACTGAAAACCCGAAAGGGTGGTCCAGGAAAAATTTAGGGAATTTAAGCGTATAACTATGTCCCATTGGATCAACTTGCGACCAGACTTCAGTATCAACTATCAAGCTTAAACGGTACCACTCAATCTAGTCAGCTTCAGACAAGTAGTAAAGTGATGAGATGCTCAAGGACATAAGGGAAATATGAGAATTGAAACTCAATGGGATTATTACACATAGTTGTTTTCTCTTTGTATACTATTTTGTATAATTTTCATTTTCACGGCGGTGTTCTCCTACTAGAACGTCAGTCTCTTTGTACAAAAATGCCTGTTATAGGCAAACTTCAAAGTCAATGCAAGTCATTTCTTTGAATGTACAAAACTATTTGTTTTCTATTTTTGTGTGTTGTGCAAAAACGTCCAGTTATTATTTTTTACATATGCATTTGAATATGATTATTGTTTACAAATACTCGCATAAGAAACAGAAAGACATTTGCTAATGACTTTAAGAAACGGGGCAAAGTCTAAACAAGTCATTTGTGGCCCCGACAGTTACTCTTTCCAGCGGGAACAAGGGCATCTTCTTGTCACATCCCTAGCATACGTCTTAGTGATGATTATGTCCCCACAGAGTAGAAACAACCAAAGTTTTGATATCTTCTTCCCCAAGCAGGAATTACCTCCTCCAACAAAAGTTCCCTTAGAGAGCTGAAATATGTATTCCCTAGCTGAGTTTTATAATCCCAAACAGTTTATAAAAATCTTCTGCCTGGTAGATTTTATTTCTCTAGCTGCAGAAGTTTATCCCCCAATAGAGTTTATTTCTCTACATCGGCAAAACCTTCCAATAAAGCATCATTTCTCCCCACAGAGTCATTCTCAAGCAGGAGTCAAAGATCCCCGGAAAAATATTCTCAAGCAGGAGTCAAAGATCCCTGGCAGAATATCCTCAAACAGAAGGATAAGATCCCCGGCAAGTCATCTCCATTCATCATCCCCATCAAAAATGAAAGAATCACTTTCATCATCTACCAAACTTGCAGGTCATTGGCATCCATGGTGGTCAAGATCATTACTCCACCAGAGAATATGCTTTTGATCACAAATGGTCCTTCGTATGTAGGAGTCTATTTGCCCATGGGATCACCTTGCGGTAGCATGATATGTTTGATCACCAAATCACTGACTTGATGCACTTGGCGTATGACCATGACAGATAGCAGTAAGCCTTTTCTCATCAATCAAGTTCAGTTGATCAAGTCGAGTCTGGATCCAATCATCTTCGTTCAGCCCTGCATCCTTCATAATTCTTAGAGAAGGGATCTGAACCTTAATAGGAAATACAACCTCTATGTCGCATACCAAAGAGTAGGGTGTTTCCCCGGTTGATGGGCGTGTTGTGGTGTGATACCCATGGAGAGGGAATGGTAGCATCTCATGCCAGTCTTTGTATGTGACTGTCATTTTCTGTATGATTTTTTGATGTTCTTATTTGTGGCTTAGACAACACCATTCATCTTTGGCCGGTAAGGGGAAGAATTGTGATGTTGGATCTTGAATTGCTCGAACAGGGCAGTGATCATAGTATTGTTTAGATTCGTACCATTATCTGTGATGATCCTCTCTGGGATACCATACCGACAGATGAGATTCTTTTTAATGAACCGAGCTACAACGTTCTTAGTAACGGAAGCGAAAGAGGCTGCCTCCACCCACTTTGTAAAATAGTCAATGGCCACCAAGATGAAGCGCTGTCCATTAGAGGTTGTTGGTTTGATTGCCCAAATCATATCGATGCCCCACATAGAAAAGGGCCAAGGAGCCGTCAAGAAATTCCGAGGAACCGGAGGTACATGCACCTTGTCAGCATAAATCTGACACTTGTGATAGGTTCGAGAGTGTTGATAGCAATCTGCTTCCATGGTAGACACGTAATAACCTGCTCGTAGGATTTTCTTTGCCATCGTATGCCCACTAGGATGGGTGCCAAAAGTGCCTTCATGTAGATCAACCATGATCTTTTCCACCTCAACCTTGTCTACGCAACAGAGAAAAACATGATCATGGTTGCGTTTATAGAGAACGCCATTACTAAGGAAGAATTTAGCAGAGAACCTCCTTAAGAACTTCTTATCATTGACTGAAGCTCCTTCCTGATATTCTTGAACCTCGAGATACCTCTTGACTTCGTGAAACCAAGGATGGTCCATTACTTCTTCAGTATTAATCTCGTGACAGTGAGCTGGTTCATCCATTCGTTCAATGGTGATCTGGATAGCCTCGTTATCCCATTTAAGTTTAAACATGGATGACATTGTGGCTAGTGCGTCTGCTAGATGATTTCCTTCTCGCGGGAAATGCTCGAAGGTAATCTTCTCAAAATGTGGGATCAATGTCAATACATTTTCTTTGTAAGGGATAAGGTTAGGGTGTTTGGTGTCCCATTCCCCTTTGATCTGGCTAATGACCAAAGCTGAATCTCCGAATACATTTAAGGCTTTGATCCCTAAATTTATGGCAGCTTTAAGACCAAAAATGCATGCTTCGTATTCTGCCATGTTATTTGTACAATTGAAGCAGAGTCTTGCAGTAAATGGAGTATGACACCCTTCAGGAGATATGAGTACAACACATATACCATTGCCGAGTGCGTTGGACGCCCCATCAAAAACCAGGGTCCATTGGGATCCATGTTCAGGTCCGTCATATGGTCTGAATACTTCTTAGTTGTTTACCATCATGATATCTTCATCTGGGAATTCGAACTTCATGGACTGGTAGTCTTCCACAGCTTGGTGAACCAGGTGATCAGCTAGTACACTGCCCTTTATTGCTTTTTGGGTAGTATACTGTATGTCATATTCTGTCAGGATCATCTGCCATCTCGCTATTCTCCCAAAGAGGGCAGGTTTCTCGAAGATGTATTTTATTGGATCCATTTTAGATATCAATAAGGTAGTATGGGTCAGCATATACTATCTTAGCTGGAGAGCAGCCCATGCCAGAGTACAACAAGTTTTCTTGAGCAGTGAATATATTGTTTCACAGTCGGTAAACTTTTTGCTCAGGTAATAAATAGCATGCTCTTATCGGCCAGACTCGTCATGATGTCCCATCACACACCCCATTGAATTTTCCAAAACAGTTAGATACATGATCAATGGTCTTCCCTCGACTGGTGGCATCAAAACAGGAGGCTCTTGCAGGTACTCTTTGGTCTTGTCGAAAGCAGTTTGGCACTTGTCATTCCATTTGACTACTTGATCTTTCTTCAGTAATTTGAAGATTGGTTCACAAGTAGCTGTCAGGTGAGAAATGAATCTGGCAATGTAGTTTAACCGTCCCAAGAATCCTCTAACTTCCTTCTCAGTATGAGGAGCAGGCATTTCTTGTATGGCTTTCACCATGGCAGGATCAACTTCAATACTTTTTCCGCTGACGATAAAGCCTAGGAGTTTACCGGACCTCACTCCAAACGTGCATTTATTTGGGTTCAACCTTGGCTTGTATTTCTTTAGTCTCTCAAAGAGTTTCTGTAAATGGTCAAGATGCTCTTCTTCTGTTTGAGATCTGACTATCATGTCGTCTACATAGACCTCTATTTTGTGATGTATCATGTCATGAAATAGGCCTGCCATGGCACGTTGATAGGTTTCTCCAACATTCTTCAACCCGAATGGCATAACCTTGTAGCAGAAAATGCCCCACTGTATGACAGAGGTCGTTTTCTCCATGTCCTCAGGCACCATTTTGATTTGGTTGTAGCCTGAGAAACCATCCATGAAGGAGAATACTTTATGTTGCACCGTATTGCCGACTTGAATATCAATATGGGGAAGTGGGAAATCATCCTTAGGGCTTGCCCTATTCAAATCTCTAGTCCACGCATATTCGTACTTTTCCGTCCATTTTAGGCACGGGAACAACATTGGCGACCCATTGTGGATAGGAAGTAACGACCAAGAATTCGGTGTTGAATTGTTTCATGACTTCCGCTTTGATCTTCTCTGACATGTCTGGTTGCATGCGACAAACCTTTTGTTTTACCGGTGGACAGTCTTCTTTTATTGGTAGACGATGTACCCCAATTTCTGCATCAAGTCCTAGAATGTCTTCGTACGACCAAGCAAAGACCTCAACATAATCATGTAGCAGCTGAATCAAACGCTCTTTGACACTGGGTTCCAGATTGGCACCCACCTTAACTTCTCTCTTGTCTTCTTCGGTACCTAGGTTAATCGTGTCCACTGGTTCCTCGTGGGGTTGTACGGTCCTATCTTCTTGTTGTAGTAACCTGGCGAGTTCCCCTGGTACTTCACAATCTTCCTCACCTTTTTCTCCGGCTTGGTAGATTAGATTTTCATAATCACAGAAGGCCATAGCACAATTGTTACCCATGGGATCCCGAATGGATGTAGATCTGCATTTTTAATGTGAGTGTATGTAAGAGTATAACTATCTTTGAAAGAAATGAAAATGTAAAAATAAAAACAATGAGCACAAAGTTTGTATGCAAAAACGTCCATGATTCATTGATGTCATATGGAAATGAGATAATAACCCTTACAAATGGACCATTGTGCCTCGGGTAAGACACAATGTTTTAAGAGTCTGAATTGTTTAATATTACAGGTCCGACAAAATTTAAAGACAAATTACTGTTGGATGAAAGTGATTGGGACAAAATCTCTAGCTTCCCAATTACTGAGCCCTCCACTGACAGTTGGGAAAATCCAATCCTCCAGGTCATAGCTGTCTTCATCCTCCTCCACGGCGTTGACTTCGCAGTTGTTGATCTTCAAAGGTGGTCCTCTGGCACGAGCACGGCGTACAGCTTTTTGGGCTCCTGAAGTGAAACCCAAACCAAATTTGTCAGATTTGTATGGGATATCTGGGAGTTGACCCCAAATAGTGCACCCACCTTCTTATATCACCACTTTGGCATCTTAAGAGAGGACATCTCGAGCGGAGGCCTCGTAATGTTTGGGACCTGAGAAACAGTCTTGGTTACTGCCACCGTCCACGGGACTTCTTCAAAGTGCTGGAATGGAGTTTCAATAAATTCGCCATCTAATTACACATATCTGAAGGAATTTAGATGGTTGACCATATACTCTTCTTCTCCATGAACAATGATGATTTTCCCCCAAATTGGATATTTCAGCATTTGATGCAGCGTAGAGGTAACGGCACCAGCATTGTGGATCCACAGTCGGCCTAATAAGAAGGAATATGAATGGCGGATATCCATTATATAAAAAGTCGAATGAAATGTTTGGGTTCCAACTTTTATGGGGATGTCCACTTCCCCATGCACCATCCTTTTTGAGTCGTCGAAGGCCCTCACTACTATGTTGCTAGGTTTCAAGGTGAATCCTTCACAGTCAAGCCTATCAAGAGCTTTTTTAGGCAACACATTTAGAGACGAACCGGTATCCACCAAGACATAAGCCAAAGTAGTGCCCCTGCATTTGACTGAGACATGCAATGCCTCGTTATGCTTCCTCCTCCTTGGCGTTAAATCAGCATCTGAAAAACCTAAACCATTATCTGCGGTCAAGCTGGCTACGCAGTCTTGGAACTGATCAGTAGATGTTTCTTAGGGTACATAGGCAGTTTTAAGGAATTTTACCAAGGCCTTTGCATGAGCCTCGAAACATAACAACAAATCCATCATGGAAATTTTTGATGGAGTCTGCCCCAGTGGCTTGACTATGTTGTAGTCGCTTCTTTTTATAATCTTTAGAATTTCCTCCATCTCTTTTCGGGAGGTCTCAAGGATAGCTACGGATTGTGCCTTCATCTGGACAGGCTCAGCCAGAATACCTTTTCCTCGAGTCTTGGTTGACTTGCCAGTGGGAATGTCAGTAGGGGTGATAATAGGGACTGCAACAGTTTTGTCAGTAGGAGTATTAGCAGAGATGACTGCAGGACTGGGAATAGCCTTTGGAGGAGCAATAACAATATGAATGATTACAGCTCCAGAAACAGGTTTTGGAGGAGCAATTTCTAGAGAGAATACCCTTCCACTTCGGGTTATCTTGCTAGTCCCTGCGATATTACTAATATCAGAGTCAACTTTCTCAGAGCTTGAATTTTCAGCAGCTGGCTAATGTTGCTTGATACCGTGATAGTAGACATCACCTCCATAATTCCATGGTACGGTTTTGTCTGACGAATACGGGATTGGTCCAGGCATTATAATTATCAATGAAGCTACTTTAGGATCTAATGTAATTCTAACAGGTCTTTTGGTGGAGACCCTGGAAGAATTGTTAGAAATGGTCACTATGGAAACATCATTACAAGAAACAGTTGGAGTAGAAGTCTTCTCGAACAAAATCTCCTTGTCATCTATTAGGCATTGAACGCCTGCTTTTAGAAAATGAATGTTGGTTGGTGAGGATAAAAAGAAATGACAACTTTTATCACATCCTGGGAATACACCGGCATTCAAAAAGTTCTTTTTGATAGTCAGGAGTGGGGTCATAAGTTCATCAACCAAAGTAACAAACATATCTTCCTCAACAGGGTTGATATTACAGCCGTGCTTGGGCATAGGGGTAGTGATTACATTGGGAATTCCTGGTGCATCGAATTCAATCTCTTTGGCTTCAAGAAGGTCTTGTACTTTGTTTTTCAGAGTCTAACAATTGTTAGTGTCATGGTCGGGACTCTCAGAATGGTATGCACAGCGAGCATTAAGATGATAATGAGGAGAGGTTGTGTTAGGATTATTTGGAGCTTCTTTCAAAGTCACTAGATTGGATCTCAAAAGATGTGGCAATACTTGAGATAGTGTCATGTTAATTCGAGTGAACTGTCTGACTGGTCTTTCCATTCTTGGCTGGTTGCTTCTTTGCTGAGTAGGTGCGGGTTTAGGAATCATGATAGCCCCCACCATTGGACGGTGTTCAGCCCTATCTTGATTTCTCTGAGGATATATAGCAACAACTTCTTTTTTTCCAATGAATGGTTTCCTTACAGTAGTAGAGGATGCATCTTTTTGAATCTTCCCATTCTTTATCCCGGCTTCCACTCTTTCTCCGGTCAATATCAATTCGGTAAAACCTGCCGAAGAACTCCCAATTAAGTGATTGAAGAAAGGACCGGACAAGGTGCCCAAAAACATGTCTACCAACTCTCTTTCAGATAGGGGAGGTTGGACTCTTCCTGCTAAGCCCCTCCATTTTTGCACGTAGTCTTTAAAGCCTTCACTTGAAACCATGGCCATACTCTGGAGTTGAGTACGGGTGGGAGCAAGATCAGCGTTGTATTGGTATTGTTTGTAAAAGGCAGCGGCCAGATCTTACCAATTATGAACATTGGTTCTTTCTAGCTGATAAATCCAATCAAGTTGAGTTCTGGATAGACTGTCTTGAAAGAAGTGTACCCATAAATCCTTGTCAGTGGTGTGAGGCTGTATTGTCCTCACATAGGACCAGAGATGCATTTTGGGACATGAAACTTAGTCGTATTTGGAGAACACCGGTGCTTTGAATTTTAGAGGAATGACAATCCCAGATACCAACCCTAACTCCTCAAAGTCCAATCCAGGAACTTTTTGAATTTCCATCGCACTTAACCATTCTTCCAGATGCTTATACTTATTGTCTACTAGAGGATATTGTTCTTCAGAATAATATTCTTCTTCCTCTTCCTCTTCTGAATCTGGCTGGACAACTGCTTCCTTGCCTTTCCCATCTTGATTGTCTTTCTCACCAGATGACGTTGCAAAGTCTAGGGTCCTTCTTGCTTGACCTTGGAATCTTCTTCCCATATTTAGAACTCCGGTTATTTTCTTCGTCTTCTTCTTTTTTTCTTCAACTAGCAAGGTCTTCAACTCTTCTTGTCCTTTGACTAGAGTTAAGAACATCTGTTGAAACTGCACATTTTGTGCTTGGAGGTCCTTCACCTTTTGCTCGAGGTCCATCTTACTGAAATAAATAGTAGAAAGATGAGGAGACTTGTTGCAAGAAACCTTGTTATGTTATGATGAATGGTAGATGCATATGCAATGATTTCAAAGATTTTAAAGATTCAAATTTGTTTTAGACAAAAAGGAAACACACGTTATATTAATAAATTAAGGCTTGAGTACATCAATGCCTCTTTGGGAAAAAAATACAAAAACTCTAAGATAAAAAGGTTGTACGCATCCTTTTTGGTGCGATGTAGGCATTCAGAGTCCGCTCCTCATGAAGTTGCTTAGTGAGTTCCAAAACCTTCTTCTCGCTAGCGTAGAATTGGACCTCGAAACTATCTCGCCCCCCCTTGAGTTATATACAATCTCTTTGTAAGTCTTCAAGAGAAGTGGGCATGTCAGGATGCAGGATAGTGTATGGAACATCTCCTTCCATAATAGGTTCAATGATTACTGGGAGAATGGAGGGATAAGTCATCATAAGACTCTGAGCACGAGTTAGTACCCATTTGAGGTAAGGCTCAAGAGGGATGGAATTCTTGTGCCCTAATGTCTTGCTATCTCCCTTGTTCAACATCCTCCAAGCTTGGATAAATCTCAGGCGATGACCTTGATCGTCATTCTCGTAGTCAAATACCAAACCTTGAATGAGAATCTCATGTGGGTCATCCCTTCGGGCGTAACCAAACTGTCTTAAGGCTAAGCAGGGGTTGTAGGTGATACCTCCCCTAATGCCAAGTAAAGGGACATTGGGGAATTCTCCACAACGGTCGACAATAATAACATTCTCTAAGGATCGGGAACACCAATGAATGTCTGAATGTTTAAGCGTCATCAAACTTTGTGACCATCTTGAACCTTGCTCGTTCTTTAATACGGATTGGGGAAGATGCGAAATAAACCATATTTCCAATAGAGGAGTACAACACATAAGGATACCTCTTTTCCTCATAGTCCGAGTGTGAAAATAATGTAGGATGTCCCCTAGAAAAATAGGCATCGGGTTACGAGACATGAAGATCTTGACGGTGTTCACATCTATGAGTTGGTCAGGATTTGGAAACAAAACCATCCCATAGATGAGGAGAGCCACAATTTCTTCAAAAGCTTGCAAATCCAAAGAGTTTCAACAGTTTTGGGATTTCTCAAACAAGAACTTTTCTAGGAAACCTTTGACACCACTCCTTGTTTCCCAATTAGTTGTGATATCAGATGATTGCAAGTGTAGAGCTTGAGCAATATCTTATGGCTTTGGATCTCTTTCCATACCGTTGAAAGGTATTTGATTGAGAATGGGAATCCTCAAGAGTCGGGAGAATTCTTCCAATGTAGGCACAAGTTGATAATCGGGAAATATGAAGCAATGGTGTAAAGGATCAAAGTACTAAAAGAGCACCTTCATCATGTCCTCGTCAGTGTTAGAGGTGACCAAGTTTAGCAGGCGACCATGTCTTTCGGTAAATGGAGAGTTTTCAGGAATTCTTGATGCTAGCTCCTTAAGTTGAGGAGGGATCCTTACAAGATTGACTTGAATGGTTTTCCTGCGAATAGAGTCCATGTCCTACAAAACAGAACAAAGATAAATCCTAAGATCCTTGAAATGGTTAGTGAATGAATATGATGTTATGATGTTCATGATGTTATGTACAAGTAAATATACATAAACAAACAAACAAGTCCTTAGGTTTAGGCTTGCATGGAGTTTTATAAGTAAGTACCCTCTTGAGGTTTAGTTGGCTTAAAACATGTCCTAGCAATAGTAATCGGGTTCTAAGGAGCTCAATATCACTGGTTTGTTTCCTTGGTCATTGTTTCAGCACAAGCCTCTTTAATGGCGACAAAAATATCCCAAAAAACCCAAACCTCAATGAGTGTAGTATCGAGTATCTACCAACTTTGGACTGCACCAAAGCTGGTCATCTCACTACGTCCTAAAGGCCAAGTTGGTCAAGTAAAGGTTCTAAAAGTTCATTAGTGCTTCATGACATCACTTAGCGGCCCTGTATTCTCCTTGATTAACTCAAGGGCTACCGGTACCCACAAATATGTCGCACTAACATACCTATTGCTTAGACCATGTCGGCATACCCCACACAGTTTCCATAATGTATTGCTACTTACCTATAAGGTAACCCAAATCTGGGTAGAGGATTCAAACCCAAACAAAGAACCATAATGTAAAGCAAACAAGTCAAACAATGAAAGCAAGTAAATATGATCTAACCCTAAGGTAACCCCACTTTTAGAATTTTCCCCATCAGAGTCACAGGTTCTGTGATACGGTGGGAGAACTGACTTGGGTGTTTTGTGTTTGATCGCAAATGTTGCGGTTAGCAAGAGTCTCCACCGACTTTTCTTTTATCCAAAAGGAAAGGTGAAAAAGCACAGAAAAGACCTTTGAGATTATTTCTTGAGTTCGAGGGGTAGATTATGAAAAGGGAAGGTAGCACCCTTTTCATCCATGGTTTTACATGGGCTCTTAGTTACTTGCTAGATCACTTGATTTTGTTTGAAATTGGGCTTTTGTGTGGCTTTTGAAAGTATTTTGTAAAGAGGCCATTGTTTAGGAAAACTTTGTAATAATTCTCGTTCGTAAGAATGTATACAAAGATGTTGATCTTTTGAAAATGTTTTCAAGTTTGTAAGATGTTTTGAAAGTGTAGCTGATTGTTTTGAAAATAGCAAGGATACTTTTGGTTTTAAAATTGAGCAAGTACTTAGGAGCATTCTACCCACTCAAAAGTATTTCATGTTCATTTCCTCTTTCCTTTGACATTGCTATCTCACCATTGATTTGGTATGTAACCCTATCTTTGGATGTAAACGGGACGGGCGTGGGTCATCGTATAACCATGATTAGAAATATTACAAGGTATCTTAGAATTCTCTTTTTAGGGACTAAGATCATTTGAAAGGCAACATGGATAGCATCATCGAGGGACTATGATCTTGTATTTTGCTTGTTTTTGCTAAGATACCTCACATGCGTAAAATGGCCATTTAGTAAGGCAACCAAGTGGATTTACCCTAGGGGTGCTTGTGTGCAAGTGTATTATTTTGCATGCTTGGTTTTGTCTTTGATTAGAATTTTCTAATTGATTGGTTTTAGTCTTTCCACACAAACCCTAATCACTAACATTTGTATATAAAGCGATAAATTGCGGAATTTAAAATTACTACGTATGATACGGTGGCAGAACCAGACTTGTTTTAGGAAAATGCTGGTATGCGTTTTGCGTTTGTGTTTGCAAAATGTTGCGGTAAGCAAGAGTCGCCACCGACTTTTATTTTATCCAAACTGGAAAGGAAAAAAAGCACAGAAAAATTCCTTTTTCGAGATATTCTGAGTACGGGGGTAGATTATAGAAAGGGAAGGTATTAGCACCCTTTCTATCCATGGTTTTCCATGGGCTCTTAGGTACTTTCTCATCATTTCTAAAATTGCTTCCGTGTTTGTGTGATTTGAAAAGTTTTTGTTTTACTTCGATTTAACCCTTGCTTTTGTCTTCAAGAGTGTTACGAAATCGTTTTGAAAACTTTGTTTGAAAAGAGTGTAAGTGTGGAAAAGTTTGTTTGTTTTGAGCAAGTACCTACTAGCATCTACCTACTCGAAAAAGAGAATGTTTCTATTCTTGTTTCCTTTAGACAACGCTATCCCACTATTAGTGAGTAGGTAGCACCGTCGTTGGAGTTGTAAGGGTCAATTTGAAAAGGACGTACGATCACTAAAGCAATGCTAGGACGTCTTAGTAATAACCCTAATGTCCTTAAGATCATATTCGAGGCAACGTTTCCGAGGCAACCTTTCCGAACGGGACATTTGATCTTTTAGACAAGAGAGCGACCACTAAAATATCCTATACTTAATGACCGTTTACCGAAGGCAACCGAAGTGGGAGTATACCCTAGGAGTGCGCATGTGCGAGTGATTTAATTTCAAGTTATTATCTTTGCACATTTAGGGTTTGCTAACTGTTTTAATTTTAACATACATTCTTGTCATGCAACCCTATTATCATACATCTAACAGTTAATATTTTGTGGAAATTAAAATGCGGAAAATAAAACTACGCTATTACAAGGCTTCGGGTATTAATTACATAGCCAAAAAAACCTGTGAAAAGAACGATAAATAAACGGAAAAAAGTCCTAATTAATCTATTACATCAATATTGTAAAAATAAATAAATGCGCGCGATGAATAGAGAACAGAAGGAAGTCAGGGGTTTGACCCCGTCTAACCTGATTAAAAGAAAAAAAAATTATTTTTGGTTGTTTTTTATTATTTTAAGAAAATAAGGTTTTTAAATTAAATATGTACCTAATTACTAATTAAATTGAATTAAAGAAAATAATTTACATTTGACCTATTTTTGTATTTTGTGATTTTTTTAAGAAAAGAGAAATAAAAATTAAATTAGACAAAAAAAACCTAATTCTTCTAATAGATTTTAATTTATTTATAAAAAGAATTAAAGTTACCCTAAAATTAAATAAACCAATTAAATTAATTCTTTGACTAAAAAAAAACTAATCTAATTTGATGAAAAATTATTTTTATGATTTTTTTTGGCAAAAAAGAATTAATTTTCATGTTAGTAAACTAATTAAATAAATCAAATAAAAGAAAATATAAAAGAAAAGGAAAAGAATATTGGGCCTGTAAAATAGCAATTGGAGGGTGTGAATAGTAGCTTCTGGGCCCAAAAGCAAGGGTCCACGTTGACCTCCTTGGATTCAGTGTTGGGCGCTGACTGGGGTGCATCACGGTCCTTCATGTGATGGCCTTCAGATCTGGCCTTCTGGAGATCCAAAGGTTGGATCCTGAGGGTACATGGTGGTCTCCACGCCTTTTGTGCATGAATAATATATGAATTATCCGTGCGAAAGTTTGAATGGGCTAATGGGATGGTGCCACGCCATTGTCCCCAACCTCTCCCTGTTGGTAAAAGTCAGAGACTTTTACCTACGGACAAATGTCCGTCACTAGAGCTCCTGCACATTGCAAAATCACACACAAGCATAATAAATGGAATCTAAGGCTGTGAATCAAGCCGCCTTGGCCTGCTGAGCATCATGGTGCCCTTCTTGTGGACCAATTTCACCTGTATAAAAAGATCCTAAATCGAGACCAAGAACCCTAGCAATGGTGGATTCTGATATAGCCAACAAAAATGCAATTAATTACCACCATAAGCTTGCAAACATGTTAGGGATTCAGAATATGCTATTGAAACATGATAAAGATGCAAGATTAAGGGAATACGATTTTAAAAAAAGAACCAAATCGTGAGGGTCATGGAGGTGAATTCTGGGCACGAGGATGCTTATTCTTGATTGGTACAGCTTCCTTGTATGCCCAGGAAGCAAATGAGATGGCTTGGGAGTCTTGTAAATGCCTGGAAGTATGAAATCAAATCAGCACTTTTTGGTGATTTTTTCGAGTTTTTTTCTTCCTCTCCACGCCTCAAAACCTTGTGCTTCTAGCCTGCATTCGTCCACTATATACCACTGATTGAATTAGGGTTGCAATTGTGATCTCAATCTTTGTCAATTATGATTTTTGATCTTGATTTGATTTCCATGAAATTCTTTCCAAAATAGGCCAAAATCAATCTTTGTGTGCCCACCTATTCCTTGCATGATTTGATTCACCTGCTAACTGTATATGGGACCTGAAATGTGCACAAAATCTTGAGGTTTGAGTGGTTTGGATATTTTCATGATTTATCTGTATTTAAATTGATTTAAATGAAATAAAAAATCAAAATAAATGGTAAAAATAAAATAAATACAAGTGGAAAGAGCTAGGGCTCATGGACTATGCTACCAAATCAAAACAAGTGCAAAAAGTTAGGCCCATTTGACAAAAATTGCAATTTGAGGCACTTTTGACTTTTGGCAATTTTGCAAAAAGGGTTAACTTCACCAATGCATAACTTCTTAAATTTTGAATCTTTGAAGGTGTTCTTGGACTTTTTAGAAATCTTGAGATGTCCTCTAAGCAACCCTTTTGGTCTCATCTCAATTGAGTCTTCCATGTTCAAGTATGAAGCTTTGACAAAAAAAGTGTTTTTGTTGACTTTTCAAAATGACCTATAATGTCCAAATTCATAACTTATTGTGAGTGCATATTTCGAACTTGGGAGCTGAGGATGAATTATAGGTAATTGCATCCTCTTCAAAATGAGCTTTGGATGGGTCATTTCTCATAAAGTATGAGAAAGTTATGCTTGGTCAAAGTTGAGTTGACTTTTCCTACAAAACCCTAATTTAGCAACTATTGATTTTGATGAATTGTGAGCAATCCTTGATGAATCATGATCAACCCTTGATCAAATGATGAATAATACTTCAAAATGAGAATTTTGACCAAAAATATTGAAGTTTGACTGTATGTGGGCCACAATTGACTTTTGCCCTAGCATAGTCAATTTTCAGGCCTTTGAGCAATTGACTGAGCAAACTTCCTCTTCAAGGCTTGAAACTTGACATGGATGATCTTGAGAACATATTAGGACAATGGTGAGCATTTGGGATCCTTTGAACTCAAGTATCTTGATGCAACATGAAACCCTAATTTTAGGTAGACTGCCTTAGGAGAGAGCTTGTTTGGTCAACCCTTGGACTTCCTTGAGCAATTTGAAGACCTCACTTGAAATGTATTGAGAAATATGGGAGGGAAAATTTTGGGATACAATAGTACGCTATTACAAAACTTGTGGGATGGAGGTACAAATTATATATGGGGATTGCAAAAAAATAAAGCCTATTTATCTATTACAACCATATTGAATTTGGATAAATGTACAAGAAATTAAATGAATATAATGTACAAGTATGAATGGATAAGGAGTGAATTTTGTTTGGATTTTGTTTAGAAAAATAGTTTTGACCTAATTAACTTAAAAGAAAATAATTAACTAAAATAAAAAAATTAAAATTAAGTTAATAAAAGAAATTAATTTATTAAAGAAACACGTTTTTTTAGGGTTTTGTTTGTGGAAAGGTTTTAATTAAATTTTTAATAAAAGAAAACAAACTTGGTTATAATGTTAATTTATTTTGAGAAAAGAAATTAATTTGTTTTAAGAAAATACTTTTAATGTGTGAAAATAATAATCAAAACCCTAACTTTTAATTAATTTACAAATTAATTATCAAAGATAAGATAAAAGATGATTAAAATAAATTTATTTTTATGTAAAAAATTAATTTAATTAAATAAAAGCCTAAATCTATTTTTTCATGATTTTTGTATTAATTAAAATATATTTAAGAAAACAAATAAATAAAAATAAGAAAAAGAAAATAAAATGGGACAGGGGTGTGGATAGCCAGCAAGGAGGGTTAGCAGTAAGAATAAAAATAATAAGGCCCAAGGGAGGCCCAGGCACCTATCCAAAAAAGTCATCATGTGTAAAAAATGCAAAAAAAAATCCAAAAGGATACCACTGGGGCTCGAATCTAGGTCTCTCTAGTCACAGGCGCGCGCTTCTACCACTTGGGTGGCTATACATTCGTTTATATAATCAAAACAACAATTATATGATAGTAAACAAGTCCATGGCCTGAACTTCATCTTCAACCTCACGCCCAGCCAGAGCCTCTGTATCTTATTCAAATCTCAACTAAAATGAAAACTGTAAACAAGAAACTTGTAGCAAATTTCCTCACGATTTCAGAAATGCAAAGCAATAAAATTAAAGATCAAAGATAAGCATGAATTTTAATGGCCCTAATCTAAACCCTAAAACTTTCAAAAACGTCAATCTTAAAATTTTCTAAGCTCAAACAAAATTAATGAAAACTATGGACATGGTTAGCTTTAGGGCAATGATATCTACATTTTTCATTAACAAATAAACCATTAATGATGCATGTATGAAGAGTTCAAAATTCAGAAAACTTACCTTGTAAGAGGGTATCGTGTTTAGAGTTTGAGTAGCTTTTAGTGAGTTCCAATGATTAGGTTAGCTTCCTCAAGTTCCCAGGAAGCTAATGGGATGCTTAGCTTGAGCTCAAAGTGCCTGAGGAGTTCTATAGAAGTCAAGGTGCAAGTTGTTGTTTTTGAAAATGGTGGATGAGGATGGAGGTGTTACAATGGTGTTTCAGGTGTTGGGATTGTTTGTGTATTTTATTTAGAAGCTTTTGAAAGTAAAAGGCCAAGAAACGCACGAGTAAATTTGGAGGTTGGATTCAAAACTCAGAAATGACATGTTTTGAGGTGTTTTTGGTGATTATGTGTTCTTGGTATTTTCAGGGCTTAAGCACGCGTGGGATTTGTGACAAATGACTTGTGTATGTATAAGCAAAAGGTCTTGAGTGGTTTTGAAAGTCAGAAGTACAAGTTACAAGCTAATTGCTAGGTTACTTGATTTCGAATAAAAGTGGGAAAACAAGTTTCAAGAGGAGGTACAAGCATGGGCTGAGTGATTGTAAGTGTCTAACAAGTTTATCTTGAGTTATGGGACTTGTATGATCAGAAGAAAACAATTGCAAGGCTCAAGAACAAGTTTTGTGCAAAAAGTCACTTTATCAAAATGGCAATGTGCACTTTCTTCCCAAAATGGATATAAAGCATGGCCTTGCATTGAATGCTTGAAATGAGACCTCTAACAGCTGTGCAAGAAATTAATTATGGAGTGCCTAAATAGTTTGAGGACTATAAAGTAGAGGTTATGCAGCATGAGTTTGAATTTTGAATCTTGTTCATCACAAAGTGACTTGTAATTCAAGTGATAAAACCCTAACTTCATCTCTTCGATTCTCCCTACTCAAAAATAATCTCAAGGAGTTCTTAGACATTTTGGAAATATTGTAATGTTCTCTACAACCCATCTTTGAATCACTTTTGAAAATTCCCCTTGGAACTATATGAAAAAGTGCCATGAAGTTGGGTCAAAATCCTGACCCAATTAGGGCAAAAATTTCACTAAGTGTTTTGTTTCATGACCATGTATTCTTAAAATTATAACTTGAGATCCAAGAACTTTTAGAAGGTTTTGTGTAGATTTCATGGAGATCTACAAATTTCATGTTGAACGTTTCTTTTGAATCATCTTGCATCATGGTGAAAATTTTGCTCAAAGTAATGAAAAAGATAAGAAATTTCCAACAACTAGAAAAATTTCTAAGTTTAGAAATTTTAACTTTTCAAAATTAAATCTTGAATTTTTGATTTCTTGATGAATAAGTTTCATATTTTGACATGCTTTGATGAATTTTGATCTTTGACATTTGACTTTGACCAAAAAAATCAAAGTTTGACTTTTCAGTATACAGTTGACTTTTGATCAGTTGACTAAAAATTCATTTGTTAATCCATTGGACTTGAGCAATGTTTTGAGCCATGTAATTAGTTAAAAAAGATGCAGTTGGACTCTTGAGATCATGCCTTAAACCAAATGATCATTTGCTAGGTCAAAAATCAGAAATTGCCCTTTCCCAATCAAAACCTTAATTTTGACCATTTTGCCCTTTTGAAAATTTGATCAAATTTATTGAGGAATTATGGTCCAAACTTGATCAAATGATACATATGAGTTTAAAATGTTGATATGGATAAAAAATTATGAAGCTTGACTGTAAATTGGCCATAGTTGACTTTTTCCTCAATATAGTTGATTTTTAGGTCAACTGCTCAATTGACTCAGAAATAGTGTGATCCAAAGTTTGAAACTTGACATGAGTAATATTGAGGGTTCATAATGATCCATGAAAGTCATATGGAGCATTGGAAGTTTAAATATCCTTGTGCAATCTCAAACCCTAATTTTGGTCATCAGTGCTTAAGGAGGTATCTTGAGCTGATCAACCCTAATGCAGTCTTGAGCCAAAGGAGATCTTGTGAGTAAATTCATGATAAGTGAGAGGGAAAATTTTGGGGTACAATAATATCTAAGATGGATCCGATCAAGTAAATCTTTGAGAAGCCCGCTCTCTCCAGAATAATAGTGTGATACGGTGGGAGAACTGACTTGAATTTTGCATTTGTGTTCGCAAATGTTTCGATTTAGCAAGAGTCGCCACCGACTTTTTATTTTATCCTAAGGAAAGGACAAAAAGCACAGGAAAGACCTTTGAGATGTTTTCTTGGGTTCGGGGAGTAGATTATAGAAAGGGAAGGTATTAACACCCTTTCTATCCATGGTTATCCATGGGCTCTTAGTTACTTGCTTAGATCACTTGCTTTGCATTTTCAATTGTTTGAAATGGTGCTTTATGTGTTTGGTTTTGAAATATGTTTTGAAAAGAGGCCATCTGTTGTACCCCAAAATTTTCCCTCCCATTTCTCATTGATTTCTCATCACAAAGCCCTTTGAGATCAAGATCCAGTTAGGGTTTCATCTGCTCAAGACTTCTCCTTGCACTGTTGACCCAAATTAGGGTTTGTGTTTGCACAAAGATGTTTTGACCTAAATTGCCTAAGATGACTTTCATGCTTCATAATGGACTCCCAAGTTTATCCATACCAAGTTTCAAGTCTTGATTCCAAGTTTTTCCCAGTCAATTGGACAGTTTACCTAGAAATCAACTGTATTGGGGAAAAAGTCAACTGTGGCCAATTGACAGTCAAATCTCATGAAAATTGACCCACATAAACATTATGAACTCACATGGACCATTTGATCAAGTTTGGATCACAATTCCATAAGAAATTTGATCAGATCATCAAAAGGGCAAAATGGTCATTTTTAGGGTTTTAACTGCACAAAGGCAATTTTTGACTGTTTGACCTAGCCAATGGCAAACCAAGCTCACATGTGGACTCAAGGACCCCATGGAATTGTCCTGACATGCTCAACAAGTTCAAAAGATCCCAAATGCACAAGATTGACAGTTGAATTTCCCAGTCAATTGATCAATTTTGACTGTATACTGAAAAGTCAAACTTTGACTTTTTGGTCAAAATCAAGAGTCAAGATTCATTTTTCATCAAAACATGCCAAATCATGAAATTTGTTCATCAAGAAATCAAGAATTGTAAATTAGGGTTTGAAATGAAGATTTTTCATAACTTAGAATTTTTCTAAGTTATGAAAAAACCCTAATTTTTTCCTAACTTTCCCCCACTTTCTCACCAAGATTCATTTGGATTCAAGCAAAAGTCAAAACATGAAAATTGTAGCCTATTGCATAATATACAACTTTGATTCACAAAGTTTTCCCAAAAGAGGTTTGTATCTCAAGTTACAAGTTTTGGAACAAGGGTACCAAACCATTCTTAACTTAGTGAAAATTTGACCTATTTTAGGCAAGGTTTTTACCTAAATTCAAGACCATTTTTCACATACTTCCACTTGGCATTTCAAATTTAATTTCAAAGATAGATTGTAGTACACATTCCAAGCTTTCCAAAATGTCCAAGAACTCATCAAACAACCTCATGGTTAGGGAGAATCGAATTTGGCAAGTTGGGCAAAAATCACTTTTGTTCTTGACCAAGACATGTTCATACACATTGCCATTTTCAAGTCAGCTTGGTTTATGCTACATTACAGGCCTCTAATACCATTTTCACTCAATAATTTAATTCATACTCATTGTGCCAAGACCTTATTTTATGTGTTCAAGCATTGTATGCAAAATAAAGCCATAAGTAGAAAAAGCAAATTATCCATTTTAGAAAAGTATGGCTTTATGTCAAAGTTGCAAATCAGCAAGTACAGATCAAATCTCTTTGGCACAAGTTATTAGACTAAACACACTGATCAAGGGGAAGGTTAGCAGCACATTAGGGGGGCCTCTATCATCCTAGAAACTCAAGTGGCCATCTCTTGCTTAAGTGTGAAGAAATGTGGCATTTTGTACAACAACTTTCATCTCAGCTAAAGAACCCTTAAGCAAATACTTTGTACACATTCAAGATATCCTAACTGAGCTAGAACACGACTCCAACACCTTCATTGCCCTCTAGAACACAGAACCACCCTCAAACTGCCCAAACAGAGCACCTGCTGCAGTTTGAGTATCAACTCTCATCCCTTCCATGCACTCTTGCTAAAACCACCTCAAATACATCCCATAACATCCCTTGAAGCTAATCAAAACCTCAAACACGACCTGTGACACTCCCAGGCAGGATCACCATTTTCATTTTCTTGTTTTGCAGCTGAGGTTCCATAGCACGATTCAAAAGGTTTCAAGACAAAGTAAAGCTTGGAATAGCATCCCTGGACATCAAGGAAGTTGTACCAATCATCACCTTGCTCTGAAAGTACCTCCATCATCAGATACAACTTCAACTGAACAGGTATCTTCTTGAACTTCTAACTCTTAATGTAGGCATTGTTAGTTCTAGGTTTGTGAATAAAAAGTGTTCTACTCATGCCCCTGAATCTGTACATACTTTTACTTTCCATTTATTTTGCCTGAGCTATGAGAATTTAAGGTCTGAATGTTGATAAAAAGTTAGGTTAGGATTTGGGAATGATAAAATTCTCTCTCATTTCTAAGAGTTAGGATGAGTTCTTTACATATTTAGAATCGTGGCTTGATGATTAACATTTCTTATGTTGTAAGTTTGTGCTAAAACTCAAGGAATCAGGATGTTTGAATTCATGAACAAGGCGCGTGTTTTTGTCACAGTTCTGGCCAAAGGTTGAAGACAAAGTCTTCTTGGGCTGGGCCTGAGTTGATTTCTTATTTGCACCCTATTTCTGCTTTGGAACCCCCTTGGCCCATTGTGTTTATTTGAAGGATTTTTTGACTTTTTCTTGTTATGTTTGACTTATTTATTTTTCCTAGTAATATTAAAAACATAAAAAATATTTTTTACACCATTTTTATATTTTTTAGGTATTTATTTGTTTATATGGACATTTGTACATAAATAGTATATAAATACTATTATTTAGAAAAAACTAGAAAAATAATGCAAATATATTTTATTTCTGATGTTTATTTCATCTTCTCTTTTGAAAACATTTTATATCAAAAATACTTTTTTTATAAATATTAAATATTATTATTTTGTATATATAATACATATTTAGTAAATAATAAAGATATATATATATATATATATATATATATATATATATATATATATATATATATATATATATATATATATATATATATATATATATATATATATATATATATATATATATATATATATATATATATATATATATATATATATATATATATATATATATATATATATATATATAAATAATACAAAAAAATATATGCATTTTTTATTTTATTAATATTTGACATAAAAAATACTTTTTTATGAATATACTTCATTTTTATTTTATTTTGTACATAATTATTAAATATTGTACACATTAAATAAATATTACCTTTTATTTAATAAAATTAGGGTTTTACCCTAAACATAAAAAACCCAAAAATAATACTTTTTTTTTATTTTGTTTATTTGACATAAAAATACTCTTTTTGTCATATACATAAAAACATTTTTTTTGCATCTTGCATATTTATTTTATTTCTATTTAATTTGTGCAAATTAATTATCTTGTAAATAAATTCCAAATTGATGTAATAGCTAGGTTTAAATTCCTTGTCAAATCCCCCCATTTGAACAATTGTACCCCCTTCCCATATTGTGTTGTAATAGTGTAGGAACTTTACTTTTCGCACTTTAACGCTTTCTAAATATACCATGTTAGAATTAGGGTTTGTATGCAAATAAAAACAACAAAATAGTTTGACCTAATTTCAAGATAATCAAAGCATGAAAATGGACAACACATATCACACTTGCACCCCTAGGGTATTCCACTTGTTGCCTTCAATAAATGAGCCATATTGTATGTTAGGTTTCTTTGGGCAAAAACAAAACACAATTCAAATGATCATAGTCCCTCGATGACGCTTTCGAAAGTTGCCTAAAAATGATCAAGTCCCTTAAAGAAAATTGCCCAAAGATACTTAGCACCATTGCAATTATGGTCTAAACGATGACCCGTGCCCGTCCCTTTCACATCCTAACACAAGATTGTCCACCAAATTCAATGGTGGAACAAAATTGTTAAAAGGGTTAAAACATAGCAAAAATCTTTGAGAACTTTAGGGTAGATAGCTCTTAAGTACTTGTCAACTTGCAAAACAAAACACTTGCCTATTTTTTCAAACCACACTTCACAAACACTTTCAAAACAAACTTTCAAAAAAACCTGAAACATCTTTTCAAAAAGACAAACACCTTTTGTAAAACATTCGAGTAAAGAATTGTTACAAGGGTAGCCTAGACAAGGCATCTTTTTCAAAACCTTTTCAAAGCCACACACAAAGCACCATTTCAAACAATTGAAAACCAAGGCAAGTTGATCTAAGCAGTACCTAAGAGCCCATGGATAACCATGGATAGAAAGGG
This sequence comes from Vicia faba, assembly GCA_948472305.1. Lineage (NCBI taxonomy): Eukaryota > Viridiplantae > Streptophyta > Magnoliopsida > Fabales > Fabaceae > Vicia > Vicia faba. The sequence goes on from OX451739.1 coordinate 1,603,345,547, forward strand.
TGCTAATACCTTCCCTTTCTATAATCTACTCCCCGAACCCAAGAAAATATCTCAAAGGTTTTTTCTGTTCTTTTTAAACCTTTCCTTAGGATAAAATAAAAAGTCGGTGGCGACTCTTGCTCAACCGAAACATTTGCGAAAACAAACGCAAAACCCTAGTCAGTTCTCCCACTGTATCACAGAACTGGCGACTCTGCTGGGGAGAATTTTTAAAGTGGAGTAACCTTAGGGCTTAGATCACCCTCTTGCATGACTAATTGTTTGAATTGATTGCTTTATGGCTTGGCTCTATTGTTTGGGTTTGCAATCCTACACCCGGATTTTGGGAAACATTTCATAGATAGCAATACGTTGTGGAAACTGTCCGGGGTATACCGACACGGTCGAAGCAATAGCTATATTAGTGCGACATATTTGTGAGTACCGGTAACCCTTGAGTTCAATCAAGGAGAGTACGGGGCCGCTGAGTGATGTCACTAAGCACTAATGACCTAAAACCTTACTTGACCATCTTGGCCTTTTATTAGGGGTAGTGAGATGATCGGCTTTGGTGCAGTCCGAAGTTGGTAGATACTCGATACTACACTCATTGAGGGTTGTTTTCTTGGAATATTTTGGTCGCTAGTTAAGTGGCTAAACCGATACAATGAATAATGAAAACAATCCAGTGATATTGAGCTCCTTAGAACCCGGTTACTATTTATAGGACAGGTTTTTAAGCCAACTACACTCAAGAGGGTACTCACCTATGAAACCCCATGCAAGCCTGAAACTAGGGTTTGGTGTGATTTGCTTGTACATATGTTTATGCATACATCATAAACATCATAAAGCATCATATGCATTCACTAACCACTTCAAGGGTTTGGATCTTCATCTTTGTTCTTGTTTTGTAGGTCATGGAAATTCCTCGCAGAAAAACCATCCAAGTCAACCTTGTGAGAATCTCTCCTCAACTCAAGGAGCTCACCTCAAGAATTCCGGAAAGCTCATCCTTCAGTGAAAGACATGGTAGACTGCTCAGTTTAGTCAACACCAACATTGAAGAAGACATGATGAAAGTGCTATTCCAGTTCTTTGACCCCCTTCACCACTGTTTCACTTTCCCCGATTACCAGTTGGTGCCCACTTTGGAGGAGTTTTCTCAACTCCTGAGAATTCCTATCCTTAATCAACTACCCTTCAACGGTACGGAAAAGGAACCAAAGCCGGAAGATGTTGCTCGAGCATTACATCTACAACCATCCGACATCAAGGGGCATTGGGAAACCAGAAGCGGTGTCAAAGGATTCTTAGCAAAATTCTTGTTTGAGAAGGAACAAGAATGTTGGAATTCATTGGACCTTCAAGCCTTTGAAGAAATTGTGGCACTCCTTATCTATGGGTTGGTCTTGTTCCCAAATTCTGACCAATTGATAGATGTCAACACCGTCAAAATCTTCTTGTCCAGAAATCCAATACCAACATTTCTTGGGGACATCCTTCACTCATTTTACACACGAACAATGAGACAAAGGGGTGTTCTCATGTGCTGTACTCCTCTCCTTGCAAGGTGGTTTATTTCGCACCTTCCACAATCTGTCTTGAAGAATGACCAAGGCTCAAGGTGGTCCCAACGGTTGATGACTCTTACTCACTCTGATGTACATTGGTGTTCTCGGTCCAGAGAAAATGTCATCATCGTCGATCGTTGTGGAGAGTTTCCTAATGTTCCTTTACTTGGAATCAGAGGAGGTATCACCTACAACCCTTGCCTAGCTTTGAGGCAATTTGGATATGCACGGAGGGATGGCCCTCATGACATGTTGATTCCTGACCTAGTTTTTGACTTCGACAACGATGCGCAAGGACTTCGCCAAAGATTCATCAGAGCTTGGGGGAGGCCCAACAAGGTTGATAGCAAGACTCTGGGACACAAGAACTCCATCCCTCTTGAGCCTTATCTCAAGTGGGTACGAGCCCGAGCCCAAAGTCTAATGATGTCTTATCCTCATGTACTCCCTGTGATTAAAGAGCCCGTCAAGGAAGGAGAGGTTCCCTACACCATCCTACATCCTGACATGCCTACATCGTGGGAGGAAATGCAGAAAAGTTGGATTCAGCTCAAGGAAGAACGGAACACTTTTGAAGCTAGCTTCTACGCCAGTGAGAAGAAGGTTCTAGAGCTTACCCGCCGACTCCATGAGCAAGAGGCCCTCAACACCTACATTGCGCCAAAGAGGATGCGCAATGTCTTTTTACCTTGAGAAGTTTTCTTTGTAATATTTGGTCCATGGGGCATTTATGTACTAACAAATTCCTTCTTATTAATATGACGTGCGTTCTTCTTTGTCTGCAACAATTTTGAATGTTATAAATCCTTGAATGCATTGCATACATAAGCATATCATTCATCATGTGCATAAGCAGGTCTCACTCCAGGTTTCCTTATCTGTCTGTTGTTTATTTCAGTAGGATGGATCTCGAGCAAACAGTCAAAGACCTGCAAGCTCAGAATGCACAGTTCCAGCAACTCCTGACGACCTTGGCTAAAGGTCAGGAGGATCTCAAGACCTTGCTGGGGAATAAAGACCCAGTGAAGAAGAAGAAAAAGAGACTCGGGGTGGCTACTTTAGGGAGAAGATTTGACGGAGAAGCCCGGAGAGTGCTTGAATTTCCTCCTACTTCTGATGAAGGAACCAGCAAAGGAGGTGGGGCTGCGGTACCTTCCGAGTCCGATGTGGAAGAAGAGGAGGTCGAAGAGGATGAAGACTACTCTGATCAACAATACCCTCCAGCTGATGATAAATACAAAGGTTTAGAAGACAGATTGGCCGCCATGGAGCTACAGAGAGTACCGGGTTTGGATTTTGAAGACTTGGGTTTGGTTGTCGGGATTGTGATTCCCCCAAAGTTCAAAGTGCCAGTTTTTGTGAGGTATGATGGGCTGTCCTGCCCAAAAATGCATCTCAGGTCCTACGTGAGAAAGATTCAACCTTATAGGCAGATAAAAACCTTTGGATCCATTTCTTTCAAGACAGCCTTTCTGGGGCTCAACTGGAGTGGTTTTATCAGCTAGAGGGAACCAGCGTCCGAAATTGGGAAGACTTGGCCACCGCCTTTTACAAACAATATCAGTACAATTCTGACCTTGCTCCTACGCGTACCCAACTTCAGGGTATGTCACTAGGAACAGGCGAAGGATTCAAAGAATATGCACAAAAATGGAGGGATTTGGCTGGCAGGGTGCAGCCTCCTTTAACCGACCGTGAACTTGTTGATATGTTTCTAGGGACCCTATTCGGGCCTTTTTTCAATCATCTGATTGGTAACTCTTCCGTGGGGTTTACCGATTTGATCTTAACAGGCGAAAGAATAGAAGCTGACATCAAGTCAGGGAAGATTCAGAAGGGTGTTGCTGCAAGTGTTGAGAAGAAGCCTTTTAAGAAGGAAACGGTTGTGGTATATTCTCAAAGAAGAGCAGGGAAGACTGAGCGCCGACCAACTGTAGGGGCCGTAATGATTCAAAATTCGTCAAGTGAGCAGCCTCGCTATAACCAGTCCAGACCAAATCAACAACGAGTGGAACGGCCACAACGACAGTTCACCCGTATTAATATGACTCCAGCGCAAGTGCTTCCCCATCTGTTGAAGTTGAATCTCGCCACTATCAAAGAGGCACCAAAGAATGTGAATACGTCCTCTCCGTATTATCATCCTAATGCTAAATGCGCCTACCATTCTGACAGTGTCGGGCACGACACCAATGATTGCTGGGCACTCAAGCATAAAATCCAAGACCTGATAGAGGCGAAGGAAGTGGAGTTCGATGCTCCGGAGAAGCCTAATGTGATATCTGCTCCCATGCCAAAGCACGGCCGAAATGTCAATGCCATTGAAGAAGATTTGTATGTTGCTGATGTCAATGATCTGATAACTCCATTGTTAACCATCAAGTTGAATCTGTTAAGGGCCGGGATTTTCCCGGGATGTAAAGAAGACTGCTATTGTTGTTATTCTCTACCGTTTGATTGTTCGTTACTGAAGAAAGGCATCCAAGGCCTAATGGATAGTCGACAAATTTTGTTTGAAAAAGTTTCTGCCGTTCCAACTCATACTGAAGATGTCTCAATCATAACCATTCACGCCAATCTTTCCAAGGCCGTCAGAAAGCCTGTTAAGATTACACCAGCTACGAAATCTGTTCCTTTTAAGATAACAATGCCAGGGCCTGTCCCCTATGTTTCTGAGAAGTCAATACCATGGAACTACGGCGGTGACGTCTACTACCATGGTATTAAACAAATCGAAATAACTGAAGGAAGTTCGGATGATGAAGAAGCCAGCATTGGAAACATTGCAGGCACGAGCAAAATCACCCGAAGCGGGAGAATATTTTCTCCAGAGATTGCCCCTCCAAGAGCAATCTTTGGACCCTCATCTGCCGACAAGGTCATCCCTGCACCAATAAAACTCTCCGCTAGAACCCCTTTGATTGAAGATGTTATTGTTCCTAGTACTGTCCCTCCTACCGCTGCTGATAAAGGTAAGGGAATCCAAGATGAGCTCGTCAGGACGAGGGCTCAACCCTTGGTCATCCCGGAAACCTCCAAGAAGGAAATGGATGAGATCTTGAAGATAATCAAAAGGAGTGATTACGATATGGTAGAACAACTGGGGAAAACCCCCTCAAAGATCTCCATGCTGGCACTACTACTTTGCTCGGAAGCGCACGCTAAGGCTCTGATAAAATTCCTGAAGGCAGCCCATGTGCCCCAGGAAACCTCTGCAGATCAATTTCAAAATTGCGTGGCCAGCCTGACTGCGGACAATGGATTAGGTTTCTCTGATGCCGACCTAACTCCTAAAGGTAGAAACCATAATGATGCTTTGCACATTTCATTCGAGTTCCGAGGAACTACTCTCGCACATGTCTTGGTCGACACTGGTTCGTCGCTGAATGTACTGCCTAAGAAGGCCTTGGATCGACTAGATTGTGAAGGGTTGGAGTTGAAACCGAGTGATATTGTTGTCAGAGCTTTCGATGGTTCGAAGAGAATGGTCCATGGGGAGGTTGAAATTCCCATCAAGATAGGCACTGAGGTGTTTAAATCTACTTTCTATGTGATGGACATCCGTCTGTCATACTCTTGCTTGTTGGGTAGGCCTTGGATACACCATGCTGGGGCAGTCACCTCCTCCTTACATCAGATGTTGAAGTATCCTGTCAAGGGAAAGATCATTACCGTCCATGGTGAAGAGGAGTACATGATCAGCCACTTGAATTCCTTCCGGTATGTGGAGGTAGATGGGGAGTTCATTGAGACGCCTTTCCAGCATTTCGAAGAAGTCCTTCCTGAAATAACAGTAGCAAAGTTGGCAGCTGAGACACCGAGGCCGATGGCCAGGATGGCATCTCTGGAGGACGCAAGGGCCGCAATAAAGGAAGGGAAGAATTCAGCATGGGGAAAGTTGCCTGATATTCCACATAAAACAGACAAATTTGGATTAGGATTCACTACCGCGGGCCAGAAAGCTATGCGCCGTTCAAAGATTGAAAGGGCGCCAATCAAAATTTCTCCCTACGGAATCAACGCCTTGGAGGATGAAGACAAAGAGAGCAACGTCGAAGAGTGGATCTACCCAACTGTCAAAGGGGGATTGTGCAACTGGGAGGCAAAAGACTTTGTCCCCATCACTTTTATTCATCATTAATTTATCTGTCAAACATTTCTTATTTGGTCTGTAATATTTATTCTCAAACAATCCGTACACTATCTTTTCACCTCATGCCTTTCCCGGGGCATGTAGGTCCATTTGTAAGGGTTTTGATTATTTTTCATGTCCATATGCCATGTTTAATGATTCATTGGACGTTTTTCATTTGATAAACTGCTTGTGTTCATTTTCTTTCCTTTTGCATTTTTTGTTTAAGGATGGCTATCCCTTACACACACCCACACTCACAAATGCAGGTACCCATCCACTCTGGATTCCATGGGTGACGATTCTGCTATATCCTTCAATAACTCTGAAGATCTGGTCAATCAAGCCGAGTATGAAGATGACGAAGGTTGTGAAGTACCAGGGGAACTAGCCAGACTTCTACAGCAAGAGGAAAGGGCCATCTTACCGCACGAAGAGTCATTGGAAACTGTCAACCTAGGGACTGAGGAAGACCGAAAGGAGGTACAATTGGGTGCCAATCTAGAACCAAATGTCAAGGAACGCCTGATACAGTTGTTGAATGAGTATGTTGAAATCTTCGCTTGGTCTTATGAAGACATGCCGGGTTTAGACACAGACATCATGGTTCACCGTCTCCCCACAAGAGAGGATTGTCCATCGATCAAGCAAAAAGTCCGCCGAATGAGGCCTGACATGTCTGAAAAAATCAAAGCAGAAGTGATGAAGCAATTCGACGCTGGTTTTCTGGCTGTTACGTCCTATCCTCAATGGGTCACTAACATCGTGCCAGTACCTAAGAAAGATGGCAAAGTCAGGATGTGTGTGGACTACCGGGATTTGAATAGGGCCAGCCCCAAAGATGATTTTCCGCTGCCACACATTGACATTTTGATCGACAATACAGATCAACACAAAGTGTTTTCCTTCATGGATGGATTCTCGGGCTACAATCAAATCAAAATGGCCCCCGAGGATATGGAGAAAACAACTTTTGTCACGCAATGGGGCACTTTCTGTTACAAGGTGATGCCGTTCGGGCTAAAGAACGCTGGGGCAACTTATCAACGCGCCATGGTAGCTTTGTTTCATGATATGATACATCATGAGATTGAAGTTTACATAGACGATATGATAGCTCGGTCGCAAATAGAGGAGGAGCACCTTGAGCATCTAGAAAAGCTGTTTGCCAGGTTGAAAGAATACAAACTCAGGCTGAATCCAAGTAAGTGCACTTTTGGAGTTAGGTCTGGTAAACTTCTAGGATTCATTGTAAGCAACAAAGGCATTGAAGTCGATCCTCCGAAAGTGAAAGCAATACAAGAGATGTCTGCTCCCCGTACTGAAAAGGAGGTTAGAGGGTTCTTGGGGCGCTTGAACTATATTTCCAGATTCATCTCTCATTTGACTTCTACCTGTGAGCCAATTTTCAAACTCATGAAGAAAGATCAGGTAGTAGAATGGAACGACGATTGCCAAGCTGCTTTTGATAAAATCAAGGAGTATTTACTAGAACCTCCTATTCTGATGCCACCCGTCGAAGGAAGACCATTGATCATGTATCTAACCGTCTTGGATAACTCAATGGGGTGTGTTTTGGGCCAGCATGACGAGTCTGGTCGAAAAGAGCATGCTATTTATTACCTTAGCAAAAAGTTTACCGACTGTGAGACTCGCTACTCACTGCTCAAGAAAACTTGGTGCGCTTTGGTATGGGCTGCTCGCCGACTAAGACAGTATATGTTGACTCATACTACCTTGTTGATTTCCAAAATGGATCCTATCAAGTATATCTTCGAAAAGCCCGCTTTATCTGGAAGAATAGCCAGATGGCAGATGATCTTAACTGAGTATGACATCCAGTACACCACTCAAAAAGCTATAAAAGGGAGTGTACTAGCTGACCATCTGGCTCATCAAGCTATCGAAGATTATCAACCCATGAGATTTGACTTCCCAGACGAGGACATCATGAATTTGGACAATGTTGAAGGTAACGGACCGTATGACGGACCCAAAAAGGGATCCTGATGGACCCTGTACTTTGATGGTGCTTCAAATGCACTTGGAAACGGCATCGGTGCGGTGCTCATCTCCCCGGAAGGTTGTCACACACCTTTCACGGCCCGACTTTGCTTCAGCTGTACAAACAACATGGCTGAGTATGAAGCTTGCATCTTTGGTCTCAAGGCTGCTATAGACTTGGGGATCAAATCTTTGATCGTATTTGGGGACTCGGCTTTGGTTATCAGTCAAATCAAAGGAGAGTGGGATACCAAGCATCCTAATCTTATCCCATACAAAGAACATGTCTTGACATTGTTGCCTCATTTCGAGCAAATTACCTTCGAGCATTTCCCGCGAGAAGAGAATCAGCTAGCAGATGCTCTAGCTACAATGTCTTCCATGTTTAAACTCAACTGGGATAACGAGGCTCCCCAAATCACCATCGAGCGAATGGATGAACCTGCACATTGTCACGAGATTAATACCGAAGAAGTAGTGGAACAACCTTGGTTCCATGAAATCAAAAGGTATCTCGAGACTAGAGATTATCCCGAAGGAGCTTCCGTAAATGACAAGAAGTTCTTAAGGAAATTCGCTGCTAAATTCTTCCTGAGCAACGACATCCTTTACAAACGAAGCCATGATTGTGTATTACTCCGATGCGTAGACAAAGCTGAGGCAGAGTTGATCATGACTGATATACACAGCGGCACATTTGGCACTCACTTGAGTGGGCATACAATGGCTAAGAAGATCCTAAGGGCAGGCTATTACTGGTCTACCATGGAAGCTGACTGCCATCAACATTCCCGTACTTGCCACAAATGTCAAGTCTACGCTGACAAAGTTCATATCCCTCCAGTTCCTCTCAACGTTCTGACTGCTCCGTGGCCATTTGCAATGTGGGGCATTGACATGATTGGAGAGATCAAGCCCACGGCTTCCAACGGACATCGCTTCATCCTAGTTGCCATCGACTATTTCACCAAATGGGTCAAAGCAGCTTCCTTCGCCTCTGTTACTAAAAATGTGGTTGCCCGCTTCATCAAGCAAAATCTCATATGCCGGTATGGTGTTCCAGACAGGATCATCACAGACAACGGTACAAATCTGAATAACACGATGATCACCGCTTTGTGCGAACAGTTCAAGATTTATCATCACAATTCATCTCCCTATCGGCCGAAGATGAACGGTGCTGTTGAAGCTGCGAACAAAAACATTAAGAAGATCATTCAGAAAATGACAGTCACTTACAAAGACTGACATGAGATGTTACTGTTTGCTCTACATGGATATCGTACGACGGCACGTACTTCAACCGGGGCAACCCCATTTTCTTTGGTATATGGCATGGAAGCTGTCCTGCCTATGGAGGTTCAGATTCCTTCTCTAAGGATTATGAAGGACACAGGTTTGAATGAAGATGATTGGATGCAGACCCGACTTGATCAACTCAATCTGATCGACGAAAAGTGACTCGCTGCTATATGCCATGGTCAGACGTATCAAAAACGGATGATCAAGGCCTTCAATAAGAAAGTCAGACGTCAAGTGTATCAAGTCGGAGATCTCGTAATCAAGCGGATTATCTTGCCGCAAAGTGATCCCAGGGGCAAATGGACTCCTACATATGAAGGACCATTTGTGATCAAGAGCATATTTTCTGGTGGTGCAATGATTCTGACCACTATGGACGGCGACGATTTGCCGCACCTTGCGAACGCAGACATAGTCAAAAGATACTACGCATAAAATAACCCGACAAGTCGAAAACCCGAAAGGGCGGCTTGGGCAAAAATGGGCATCACGGTGGACCGAAAACCCGAAAGGGCGGTTCAGGCAAAAATTAGGGATAAAAACAAAAAAATCTGTACACCCGGCAAGTTGAAAACCCGAAAGGGCGGCTTGGGCAAAAAGGGGTTTCCCGGTGGATCGAAAACCCGAAAGGGAGATTCAGGCAAAAGTTAGGGAATTAAAGCGTATGACTATGTCTCGCCGGATCACTTCAAAGACAATCTCTTCATCAACCAGTTCCAGGTTGCCTGATCAATCCAGTCATCGGCAGACGAAGCATTGAATGGACAGATATTCAGAGTTGTGAAGGCTATAGCGGAATGGAATCCCATGGAATTATTTCACATAGCCATCTTTATTTTGTATAAATCTTTTAATATTTACGACAAAATCCTCTTACTAGGATGATTGTCTCCTTTGTACAAATATACTCAGAGAAAGTTAATACAAATACTTTTCCCAGAAATTTGTGTCATTTCCCTTTTTCTTTTTCTCTTGCACTAGTTGTTTTATTTTGAGAAACGTCCAATGTTTTGTTAAACAGGCATATGCATTTGAACATAATCATTTCCTTATAAATCCAGAAAGAGGATTACTGATGGGTTGAAGGTGCAGTTGGATATCTTGATACCCTTTCAAAGGAAACCCCCAGGAGATTTGAAGTCCATACCCCCAGCAAGTCTTGAAGCTTATCCCCGGTAGATTCTGGAAGCTTATCCCCTGCAGAGTACGGACGTCTTTCCCGAGCTTTATTCAAAGTTATTCCTCACAAGGGCTTATAACTGGGTTATCCTTAGCTTATTGCCACGGAAGATCGCACTTGCCAAAATTCTTCCTATCCCCAGCGGAGTTCATCAGAGTTCCCCAACATAGCTTATCAATACAATCCCCAGCCAGAGAATCCTCCAGAACTCAATTCCCCTCAGAGTTTAAGTTTCAGTATCCCAGCAGAGCTAAAACTTCGAACTATCAATCCCCAGCGGAACCAGACTAGTGAACCTTTTCCCCACAGAAATGCTTCTCACTAAACTGAAGATTCTCAGTCTTACCTCCCCAGCATGAGTCTGTTAGATTGGAACTCCCCAGTAGAAGTCATCAGGAATTCTCTTCCCCAACAGCAGCCAAGGAATTATTCGTCCCGGCAGCAGTCAAGATACTTTTATCTTCAGCCGTCTCAGATTCATCTATCCTTTACAAGACAGCTCTCCAGCTTACATGCGCATCCCTTTACATCCATATCATATAACATACATTGTATCATGCATCATGACATTGCATATAACTAACTCTTTACCTTTTTCAGGTAAGATCAGTCGAAAGACTAAAATCATTATCTTCCGAGATTCTTTCCAGGAATAGTTCAGATGTGACCCAGACATGGCAACATTCTAATGCTTATTCCAGATTTATCCAGATGCAATTTTACACGATCTCATCATCAGGAAACCCTACACCGGTTCCTCCTCAACTTCAAGATTTCTGAAAACAGTTCACAGGTTCTCCAAGTAACGGATGTTAACCTATCACTTGTTCAGTCTCTTCTCAAGACTTCTGAAAACAGCTTATGGATTCTTCCCAACAACGGATGTTAATCTATCAACTTGTTCAGATGCAACTTTTGAAAACAGTTTACGGACGCTTCCCAACAACAGATGCTGCTCTATTGCTTATTCAACTTCAAGATTTCTGAAAACAGTTCACAGGTTCTCCAAGTAACGGATGTTAACCTATCACTTGTTCAGTCTCTTCTCAAGACTTCTGAAAACAGCTTATGGATTCTTCCCAACAACGGATGTTAATCTATCAACTTGTTCAGATGCAACTTTTGAAAACAATTTACGGACGCTTCCCAACAACGGATGCTACTCTATTGCTTATTCAACTTCAAGACTTCTGAAAACAGCCTATGGATTCTTCCCAACAACGGATGTTAATCTATCACTTGTTCAGACTCTTCTCAAACCTCTGAAAACAGTTCACGGATTCCTCCCAACAACGGATGTCAATCTATTGCTTATTCAGACCCCCAGTTCAGAGATGGTCCAAAACATGGACACCTTTCTGATACTAATTTCCAGATGGCATCTTTAAGCCCATCCCCTACAAGTTTCTGTCACTCTTCCAGATGGCATCGTTAAGCCCATCTCCAAATGGCATCTCTAAGCCCATTCCCGCATCCATTGCTTTGACGAGTGCAAATTTAAGGGCACTCTAGTGTCCAATCTCCTTTTACCCTCGAGTCACGAAAGGAAAAATCGCTAATCTAACTCTTCGGATTCAAGAAGATTGAACAGGGGCAACTGTTGTACCCCAAAATTTTCCCTCCCATTTCTCATTGATTTCTCATCACAAAGCCCTTTGAGATCAAGATCCAGTTAGGGTTTCATCTGCTCAAGACTTCTCCTTGCACTGTTGACCCAAATTAGGGTTTGTGTTTGCACAAAGATGTTTTGACCTAAATTGCCTAAGATGACTTTCATGCTTCATAATGGACTCCCAAGTTTATCCATACCAAGTTTCAAGTCTTGATTCCAAGTTTTGCCCAGTCAATTGGACAGTTGACCTAGAAATCAACTGTATTGCGGAAAAAGTCAACTATGGCCAATTGACAGTCAAATCTCATGAAAATTGACCCACATCAACATTATGAACTCACATGGACCATTTGATCAAGTTTGGATCACAATTCCATAAGAAATTTGATCAGATCATCAAAAGGGCAAAATGGTCATTTTTAGGGTTTTGACTGCACAAAGGCAATTTTTGACTGTTTGACCTAGCCAATGGAAAACCAAGCTCACATGTGGACTCAAGGACCCCATGGAATTGTCCTGACATGCTCAACAAGTTCAAAAGATCCCAAATGCACAAGATTGACAGTTGAATTTCCCAGTCAATTGATCAATTTTGACTGTATACTGAAAAGTCAAACTTTGACTTTGTCAAGATTCATTTTTCATCAAAACATGCCAAATCATGAAATTTTTTCATCAAGAAATCAAGAATTGCAAATTAGGGTTTGAAATGAAGATTTTTCATAACTTAGAATTTTTCTAAGTTATGAAAAAACCCTAATTTTTTCCTAACTTTCCCCCACTTTCTCACCAAGATTCATTTGGATTCAAGAAAAAGTCAAAACATGAAAATTGTAGCCTATTACATAATCTACAACTTTGATTCACAAAGTTTTCCCAAAAGAGGCTTGTATCTCAAGTTACAATTTTTGGAACAAGGGTACCAAACCATTCTTAACTTAGTGAAAATTTGACCTATTTTAGGCAAGGTTTTTACCTAACTTCAAGACCATTTTTCACATATTTCCACTTGGCATTTAAAATTGCATTTCAAAGATAGATTTTAGTACACATTCCAAGCTTTCCAAAATGTCCAAGAACTCATCAAACAACCTCATGGTTAGGGAGAATCGAATTTGGCAAGTTGGACAAAAATCACTTTTGTTCTTGACCAAGACATGTTCATACACATTGCCATTTTCAAGTCAGCTTGGTTTATGCTACATTACAGGCCTCTAATCCCATTTGCACTCAATAATTTAATGCATACTCATTGTGCCAAGACCTTATTTTATGTGTTCAAGCATTGTATGCAAAATAAAGCCATAAGTAGAAAAAGCAAATTATCCATTTTAGAAAAGTATGGCTTTATGTCAAAGTTGCAAATCAGCAAGTACAAATCAAATCTCTTTGGCACAAGTTATTAGACTAAACACACTGATCAAGGGGAAGGTTGGAAGCACATTAGGGGGGCCTCTATCATCCTAGAAACTCAAGTGGCCATCTCTTGCTTAAGTGTGAAGAAATGTGGCATTTTGTACAACAACTTTCATCTCAGCTAAAGAACCCTTAAGCAAATACTTTGTACACATTCAAGATATCCTAACTGAGCTAGAACACGACTCCAACACCTCCATTGCCCTCTAGAACACAGAACCACCCTCAAACTGCCCAAACAGAGCACCTGCTGCAGTTTGAGTGTCAACTCTTATCCCTTCCATGCACTCTTGCTAAAACCACCTCAAATACATCCCATAACATCCCTTGAAGCTAATCAAAACCTCAAACACGACCTGTGACACTCCCAGGCAGGATCACCATTTTCATTTTCTTGTTTTGCAGCTGAGGTTCTATAGCATGATTCAAAAGGTTTTAAGACAAAGTAAAGCTTGGAATAGCATCCCTGTACATCAAGGAAGTTGTACCAATCATCACCTTGCTCTGAAAGTACCTCCATCATCAGATACAACTTCAACTGAACAGGTATCTTCTTGAACTTCTAACTCTTAATGTATGCATTGTTAGTTCTAGGTTTGTGAATAAAAAGTGTTCTACTCATGCCCCTGAATTTGTACATACTTTTACTTTCCATTTATTTTGCCTGAGCTATGAGAATTTAAGGTCTGAATGTTGATAAAAAGTTAGGTTAGGATTTGGGAATGATAAAATTCTCTCTCATTTCTAAGAGTTAGGATGAGTTCTTTACATATTTAGAATCGTGGCTTGATGATTAACATTTCTTATGTTGTAAGTTTGTGCTAAAACTCAAGGAATCAAGATGTTTGAATTCATGAACAAGGCGCGTGTTTTTTGTCACAGTTCTGGCCAAAGGTTGAAGACAAAGTCTTCTTGGGCTGGGCCTGAGTTGATTTCTTATTTGCACCCTATTTCTGCTTTGGAACCCCCTTGGCCCATTGTGTTTATTTGAAGGATTTTTTGACTTTTTCTTGTTATGTTTGACTTATTTATTTTTCCTAGTAATATTAAAAACATAAAAAATATTTTTTACACCATTTTTATATTTTTTAGGTATTTATTTGTTTATATGGACATTTGTACATAAATAGTATATAAATACTATTATTTAGAAAAACTAGAAAAATAATGCAAATATATTTTATTTCTGATTTTTTTTCATCTTCTCTTTTGAAAACATTTTATATCAAAAATACTTTTTTTATAAATATTAAATATTATTATTTTGTATATATAATACATATTTAGTAAATAATAAAGATATATATATTATATATATATATATATATATATATATATATATATATATATATATATATATATATATATATATATATATATATATATATATATATTATATATATATTATATATATATATATATATATATTATATATATAATATATATATATATATATATATATATATATATATATATATATATATATATATATATATATATATATATATATATATATATATATATATATATATATAGGCAAATAATACAAAAAAATATATGCATTTTTTATTTTATTAATATTTGACATAAAAAATACTTTTTTATGAATATACTTCATTTTTATTTTATTTTGTACATAATTATTAAATATTGTACACATTAAATAAATATTACCTTTTATTTAATAAAATTAGGGTTTTACCTAAACATAAAAAACCCAAAAATAATACTTTTTTTTATTTTGTTTATTTGACATAAAAATACTCTTTTTGTCATATACATAAAAACATTTTTTTTGCATCTTGCATATTTATTTTATTTCTATTTAATTTGTGCAAATTAATTATCTTGTAAATAAATTCCAAATTGATGTAATAGCTAGGTTTAAATTCCTTGTCAAATCCCCCCATTTGAACATTTGTACCCCCCCTTCCCATATTGTGTTGTAATAGTGTAGGAACTTTACTTTTCGCACTTTAACGCTTTCTAAATATACCATGTTAGAATTAGGGTTTGTATGCAAATAAAAATAACAAAATAGTTTGACCTAATTTCAAGATAATCAAAGCATGAAAATGGACAACACATATCACACTTGCACCCCTAGGGTATTCCACTTGTTGCCTTCAATAAATGGGCCATATTGTATGTTAGGTTTCTTTGGGCAAAAACAAAACACAATTCAAATGATCATAGTCCTTCGATGACGCTTTCGAAAGTTGCCTAAAAATGATCAAGTCCCTTAAAGAAAATTGCCCAAAGATACTTAGCACCATTGCAATTATGGTCTAAACGATGACCCGTGCCCGTCCCTTTCACATCCTAACACAAGATTGTCCACCAAATTCAATGGTGGAACAAAATTGTTAAAAGGGTTAAAACATAGCAAAAATCTTTGAGAACTTTAGGGTAGATAGCTCTTAAGTACTTGTCAACTTGCAAAACAAAACACTTGCCTATTTTTTCAAACCACACTTCACAAACACTTTCAAAACAAACTTTCAAAAAAACTTGAAACATCTTTTCAAAAAGACAAACACCTTTTGTAAAACATTCGAGTAAAGAATTGTTACAAGGGTAGCCTAGACAAGGCATCTTTTTCAAAACCTTTTCAAAGCCACACACAAAGCACCATTTCAAACAATTGAAAACCAAGGCAAGTTGATCTAAGCAATACCTAAGAGCCCATGGATAACCATGGATAGAAAGGGTGCTAATACCTTCCCTTTCTATAATCTACTCCCCGAACCCAAGAAAAATATCTCAAAGGTTTTTTCTGTGCTTTTTAAACCTTTCCTTAGGATAAAATAAAAATTCGGTGGCGACTCTTGCTCAACCGAAACATTTGCGAAAACAAACGCAAAACCCTAGTCAGTTCTCCCACCGTATCACACCATCATTGTGACAATCTTTGTAATTATTCTTGTTTGAATGTATACAAAGGTGTTTTTGTCTTTTGAAAAGTTTTCAATGTTTGAAAGTAGGGTTTTGAAATTGTGTGGTGAAGTGTGTTTTGAAAATAGCAAGGATGTTTTTTGCAAGTTTGATCAAGTAACTAAGAGCTATCTACCCTACTTTACTCAAAGATATTTCTTATGTTTTTTTAACCCTTTTAACAGTGTTGTTTCACCATTGTATTTGGTGAACAACCTTGTGTTAGGATGTTAACGGGACAGACGCGGGTCATCGTATAGATCATGATAGCAATAGTGTCAAGTATCTTTGGTAATTTTCTTGAGGGACTTGATCATTTTATTTAGGCAAATCAGATAGCGTCATCGAGGGACTATGATCTTTTTGATTATTTTTATTTTTCCAAAGTACTCAACATGCAACCATGGCTCAATTTTGAAGGCAACAAGTGGATTGTAACCCTAGGGGTGCAAGTGTGCATTGTATTGTGTTTTTTCATACATATTTATCTTGGATTAGGTCAAACTAATTGTTGATTTTATTTGCATACAAACCCTAGGTCTAAGCATGGCATAATTGAAAGCTTTTAAATGTGCGCGAATTTAAATGCTACACTATTACAACATGATATATGGAGGGGGATACAAATTTGAATTGGGGATATTTAACAAGAAATTAAACCCTAGATTACTATTACAACCAAATTGAATGTATAAGATACAATATTTAAATGTACAATAATTGAAATAAATACAATAAATAAATGTAAATAAAATGTATTATGCCAAAATATTTTTAGTATGTAAAAAAGGTGTTTTTAATATGTGAAGTAAAAATAAATAAAGAAAAAGTCAAGTTTAATTATTTTTCTATTTAGCGCAAGAAACCCTAA
This sequence comes from Vicia faba, assembly GCA_948472305.1. NCBI lineage: Eukaryota > Viridiplantae > Streptophyta > Magnoliopsida > Fabales > Fabaceae > Vicia > Vicia faba. The sequence goes on from OX451739.1 coordinate 1,603,362,551, forward strand.
TTCTTAATAATTAATATTATTTATTAATTTTGTACAATTATATATTAACAAAATAAAAGTATATTGTAAAAAATGATGTTTTTATTGTAAGATATCAATAAAAATGACAATGTGGTATTTTTGTATTTTTTGACCCATTTATTTGATAAAACAAATATATATATATATATATATATATATATATATATATATATATATATATATATATATAATATATATATATATTATATATATATATATATATATATATATATATATATATATATATATATATATATATATATATATATATATATATATATATATATATATATATATATATATATATATATATATATATATATATATATATATATATATATATATATATATATAAACATATTAAATATACAAAGATAAAATTTAATTATTTACAAAAAATGGGTATTTTCAAGAAAATGTTTTTAAACATAAATAAAAATAATAAAGTCAGAATAAAAAATAAAAAATATCAAAATGATAAATATTTAAATAAATGGGCCAGGGGGTGTAAACAGAAAATAGGGGGGTGTCAAAAGTAGGAAGTAGCCAGGCCTAGCCCAGCTACTTCATCTTCTTCCTCTGTCCAACAGAACTTGAAAAAATACGCGCGCTAGCTACCCCAACCTGTATCTCCTTATTCTTTGATCTTTTGACAAAACTCAAAACATGAAACCTGTAGAGCATCAAATAACGAATCTAACCATATAAAAAACTTGGATTAACTCTCAAAGACCAGAGAGAATTTCTCTGGCCCTAATTTCTAACCTAGTTTTTTCAGAAAGTTCATGAGTGAAATTCTCTTAGCACGGTTAATGTAAATGAAAACTAAGCATATGTATGGCTTCAGGGCTATGAGTACAACATATTTCATTCATAAACCTAAGCCTAACCATTCCTAAATAGGGAGATAGAAGTCCATGAAATACCTGTTTCAGTTGACTTCGAGCTGGACAATGCAACAACCTTCAATGGTGTTTGAGCTTCTCTTGAGCTTGCCTGAGGTCCAAGGAAGCTTCTCCAATGTTTGGCTTGCTTTGAAACAACTTGAATCGTGTTGTAGAACTCAACCTGCAGAGCTTTGAAATGAAAATGTCAAAGTGTGTTAGAGGTGTTACAGCTTGCAATGGGGGCCTGGGATAGTTCAGGTGAGTTGATTGGAAGGTGTTTGCACTATCTTTGGATAAAACGCACGATGGAATTTTGTTGTGGCTTGCAAAATGCAGAACCTGCCCTATTTTGTAGAAAAACAATGATTCTTAGTATATGGAGGTTTGAGTGATGAAAGGGTCGTGTTTTAGGGTTGTTGGGAGGTATGGAACTTGTATACAATGTTTGTCTAAGCTTGTGTTAACAGATATCAAAGATTGCTTATGTTTTGCAAGTTTTCTCTACTTTAAGTTCAAATGTGGAAGTGAAGTTACAGGCTTGTATAGGCTGTCAAATATGCTTGCATACATTTATCTTGGCCCCTCTGATTTGTGGATTTGTTTTGCTGCAAGAGATCTTGGACCAATGCTCAAGGATTGTTGGTTTGACATAAAGCATACTTAAGCAAAAATGGAAATTTGCCTTTTTCTACTTAAGGCTTAATCTTGTGTATAATGTCCAAATGAACAAAACAAAGGCTTAGACTGATGGATTGGCATTAAATTATGGAGTATTGGTTTTGAGGCCTGTAATGTCAAACCAAGCTAGCTAGATCAGAATTGCAAGTTGTTATGAACATGTATTGGCCATGGACAAAAGTGAGTTTTTGCCAACTTCAACCATTCGATTCTCTCTAACCACAAGGGTGTTTGAGGAGTTCTTGGATAATTTGGAAATCTTGGAACATGTACTAAAATCCATCTTTGCAATGCAACTTGAAACTACAAGTGGAACTATGTGAAAAATGGCCAAGAAGATGGGTCAAAATCCGGCCTAGATTAGGGCAAAATTTCTCTAAGTTAAAAGTTTTAGGTATCCTTGTTCCAAAAATAATAACTTGAGATACAAGCTTCTTTTGAGGAAACTTTGTGAATCAAAGTTGTAGACTTTGTAATGGACTACAACTTTCATGTTTCAAGTTTTGTTTTAATCCATTTGCATCTTGGTGAAAAAATGGGACAAAGTTAGGAAAAAATAAGAAAATTTCATAACTTAGAAAATTTCTAAGTTATGAAAATTTTCCATTTTTAAACCCTAATTTTCATTTTTGGGTTTCTTGATGAACAAGTTTCATAATTTGACATGTCTTGATGAAAAAATAAATCTTGGAACTTGATTTTGACCAAAAAGTCAAAGTTTGACTTTTTAGTATACAGTCAAATTTTGATCAGTTGACTGAAAAATTCATTTGTCAATCCTATGCAATTGAGATCTTCTGACCTTGTTGAATGGGTCAAGACAATGTAATTGAGTCCTTGTGTCCATGGTTGAGCTTGATTTTCCATTGGTTAGGTCAAACAATCAAAATTTTCCTTTGTACAGTCAAAACCCTAAAAATGACCATTTTGCCCTTTTGGTGATCTGATCAAGTTTCTTGTGGAATTGTGATCCAAACTTGATCAAATGACATATGTGAGTTCATTATGTTGATGTGGGTCAAAAATCATGAAGTTTGACTGTCAATTGGCCACAGTTGACTTTTTCCCAATACAGTTGATTTCTAGGTCAAGTGTCCAATTGTCTGGGTAAAAATTTGAATCAAGGCTTGAAACTTGGTATGGATAAACTTGTGAGTCCAACATGAAGTATGAAAGTCACTTTGGGCATTGTGGGTCAAAATAACCTTGTGCAAACTCAAACCCTAATTTAGGTCAACAGTGCAAGGAAGTGTCTTGAGCAGAGCAAACCCTAGCTTGACCTTGAGTTCCAAGAGTCTTGTGATGAAAACATGTTGATGAAATGAGAGGGAAAATTTTGGGGTACAACAGTTGCCCCTGTTCAATCTTCTTGAACCTGAAGAGTTAGATTGGCAAGTTTTCCTTTCGTGACTCGAAGGTAAAAGAGGATTGGACACTAGAGTGCCCATAAATTTGCACTCGTCAAAATATGGCTGAGGAAATGGGCTTAAAGATGCCATTTGGAGATGGTAGAATCTTGCTGGAGATGGGCTTAAAGATGCCATCCAAGAATGTTTGCTGAATTGTAATGCTGAAGGTCAGAAGAATGAATGTCAAAATGGTATCCGTGTTTCGAATGCATTGAACTGTATCTGGAGGCTGAGTTTGTATAAGCAAAAGAATGGAATACGTGTATGGAGCGTATCTGAGCTGTAACTGTATTTGAATTTTGAATGAATATCAGAATGACTGCCGTGTCTGGAGTGTATCTGTATTGTATCTGAAGTTGAGATCTGTATGAGTAGTAGAATGACCGCCGTGTTTGGGGTGTATCCGTACTGTAACTGGGATCTGAATACGTGACAGAATGACTTCCGTGGAGACTGCACTGAGGGAATCAAACTGCTGGTGTAGAGGCCAGAACAACATCTGTGTTTGGAGCGTATCTGAACTTATAGTTGACAGTTGAATCTGAATGAGAGGTAGAATGGCTGCCGTGTCTGGAGCGTATCTAGTCTGTATCCGATTGCTGAAGTCTGAATGAGTAGTAGAATGAACGCCGTGTCTGGGGTGTATCCACACTGTATTTTGACTTGATGTTCTGAATGAGTAATAGAATGACTTCCATGTTTTGGGTGCATCCATATTGTATCTGAATAATTGTTAATGATAGCTTTTTAATTTTATCCTGAAAAGGGTAAAATGTTAGCTAAAACACAAAGTTATATTGCATGATATGTATGATGCAATGAATTGTAATCCATGTTTATGACATATGAATGTAATGTTTATGCATGTAAGTTGAGTAGTTGTCTTGTTGATGAAAATAAATCCTTGATAACTGGAGATAATGAAGTCTTTGACCGCTGCCGGGGAAAGTAAATCTTTGACCAAAGCTGGGGATTCCAAAAATCTTTGATTTATGCAGATGAGAAACCTTTGCTGACTGCTTGGGGATTAAAGCTCTTTGATTGTCTAGAATGAGAAGTCTTAGGACCACTGCTGGGAATTGAAAAATCCTTGGTGACTTGCGGGGATTTTAACAACTTCTGCGGGGTATGAGGACTCTTCATGAATTCCTTGGGGAATAAGGTTTACTCTAACGACCTCTACTGGGAAATTAAAACCTGGGAGACTTCTGCTGGAGAAAAGAGACTGAGAATCTTCAATCTATTGGGAAATGACCTTGTGGGGAGGAAGTTTACTCAGCCGGTGAACTCAGGAGTTTTGGATTGTATGCCCAACTACTGGGGAATCCTCCTAGCTGTTGGGGAAATTGAGGGATTTCGATCAGTTTGAAATTTGACTTTGTTGGGGAAGGAGTTTTAGATTATTCTGGCTCCGCTGAGAATCGGGAGTTTGAACTCTGATGAGAACTTTGAAACTTAACTCGGCTGGGGAATCCAGTTTGGAATGTACTGGCTTTACCGGGGCTTCTTGAAGCTTAACTCTCCTGGGGACATGTACTCCGAGGTTTTTAGCTTTGTTGAGGATCTGAACAAAGTAATGCAGGGGATCTCTTCTTGAATGGCATAAAGATATCTTCCTACACCTTCAACCTATCAGTAATTATCCTTTCCCAATTTCGTTTTATTTGTAAGCAGTGATTATATTCAAATGCATATGCTTTTTCAACAAAACATTGGACGTTTTCAAATAAAACATAAGTGTAAAACAGAAAAAGAAAGGCGAGAAAATTTTTGCGCTTTGAAGTATATTTGTATTAATTTTTGTAAGTATCTTTGTACAAAGGAGACAAACATCCTAGTAAGAGAATGTTTTCGTAAAAATTAAGAAAAAATTTATACAAAAAGAAAGATGGCTATGTGTAACAATTCCATGGGGTTCCCATTCTGCTATAGCCTTCACAACTCTGAGTATCTATCCATTCGTTGCTTCGTCCGTAGATGATTGGATTGATCAGAAGCTTGGAGCTTGTTGATGAAGAGATTGTTCTTAAAGTGATCAGACGAGACATAGTCATACGCTTTAATTCCCTAACTTTTGCCTAGACCGCCCTTTCGGGTTTTCGGTTCACCGGGATGCCCATTTTTGCCCAAGTCGCCCTTTCGGGTTTTCAACTTGTCGGGTGTATAGATTTTTTTTGTTTTATCCCTAATTTTTTCCTGAACCACCCTTTCGGGTTTTCGGTTCACCGGGATGCCCATTTTTGCCCAAGTCGCCCTTTCGGGTTTTCAACTTGTCGGGTTATTTTATGCGTAGTATCTTTTGACTATGTCTGTGTTCGCAGGGTCTGGCAAGTCATCGCCGTCCATGGTGGTCAGAATCATTGCCCCACCAGAAAAGATGCCCTTGATTACAAATGGTCCTTCGTAAGTAGGAGTCCACTTTCCCCTGGGATCACTTTGCGGTAAGATGATCCGCTTGATTACAAGATCTCCGACTTGATATACCTGACGCCTGACCTTTTTGTTGAAAGCCTTGATCATGCGTTTTTGATACGCCTGACCATGACAAACAGCAGTAAGTCGCTTCTCGTCGATCAAATTGAGTTGATCAAGTCAGGTCTGAATCCAATCGTCTTCACTCAAACCAGCGTCTTTCATGATCCTTAAGGAAGGAATCTGAACTTCCATAGGCAGAACAACTTCCATGCCATATACTAAAGAAAATGGAGTTGCCCTTGTTGAAGTACGCACCGTGGTACGATATCCATGCAGAGCAAACGGTAACATCTCATGCCAGTCCTTGTAGGTGACTGTCATCTTTTGAATGATATTCTTAATATTTTTGTTCGCGGCTTCAACAACACCATTCATCTTCGGCCGATAGGGAGATGAATTATAATGATAAATCTTGAACTGTTCGCACAGAGCGGTGATCATGGTATTGTTCAAATTTGTGTCGTTGTCTGTGATGATCCTGTCGGGGACACCATACCGGCATATGAGGTTCTGCTTGATGAAGCGGGAAACCACATTCTTTGTAACAGAGGCAAAGGAAGCTGCTTCGACCCACTTGGTAAAATAATCAATAGCGACCAAGATAAAGCGATGTCCATTGGACGCCGTGGGCTTGATCTCTCCAATCATGTCAATGCCCCACATTACGAATGGCCAATGAGCTGTCAGAATGTTGAGAGGAACAGGAGGAATATGTACCTTGTCGGCGTAGATTTGGCATTTGTGGCAAGTACGGGAATGTTGGTAACAATCAGCTTCCATGGTAGACCAGTAGTAGCCTGCCCTTAGAATCTTCTTAGCCATCGTATGTCCGCTCAAATGGGTGCCAAATGTACCACTGTGTATTTCAGTCATGATCAACTCTACTTCAGCTTTGTCCACACAACGAAGTAAAACACAATCATGGTTGCGTTTATAAAGGATGCCATTGCTTAGGAAGAACTTGGCAGCAAATCTCCTTAAGAACTTTTTGTCATTGACGGAAGCTTCTTCAGGATATTCTTTGGTCTGGAGATACCTTTTGATTTCATGAAACTAGGGTTGTTCCACTACTTCTTCGGTATTAATCTCATGACAGTGCACAGGTTCGTCCATGCGCTCGATGGTGATTTGGGGAGCCTCATTATCCCAGTTGAGTTTAAACATGGAAGACATTGTAGCCAGAGCATCTGCTAGCTGATTCTCTTCCCGCGGGAAATGTTCAAAAGTAATCTGCTCGAAATGAGGTAACAATGTCAGGACACATTCTTTGTATGGGATAAGATTAGGATGTTTGGTGTCCCACTCTCCTTTTACTTGACTGATAACCAAAGCCGAGTCCCCAAATACGACCAAAGATTTGATTCCCAAGTCTATAGCAGCCTTGAGACCAAAGATGCAAGCTTCATACTCAGCCATGTTGTTGGTACAGCTGAAGCAAAGTCGGGCAGTGAAGGGTGTATGGCAACCTTCCGGAGAGATGAGTATCGCACTGATACCGTTGCCAAGTGCATTTGAAGCACCATCAAAGTACAGGGTCCATCGGGATCCTTGTTCAGGTCTGTCATACGGTCCGTTACATTCGATGTTGTCCAATGTCATGATGTCCTCGTCAGGGAAGTCGAATCTCATAGGTTAGTAATCTTCGACGGCTTGATGAGCTAGATGGTCAGCTAGTACACTCCCTTTTATAGCTTTTTGGGTAGTATAGTGGATGTCATACTCAGTCAGGATCATCTTCCATCTAGCGATTCTTCCAGATAAAGCCGACTTCTCGAAGATATACTTGATCGAATCCATCTTGGAAATTAGCAAAGTGGTATGAGTCAACATATACTGCCTTAGTCGGCGAGAAGCCCATACCAAAGCGCAGCAAGTTTTCTTGAGCAGTGAGTAACGAGTCTCACAGTCGGTAAACTTTTTGCTAAGGTAATAAATGGCATTCTCTTTTCGGCCAGACTCATCATGTTGGCCCAGTACGCACCCCATTGAGTTATCCAAAACAGTCAGATACATGATCAACGGCCTTCCTTCGACGGGTGGCATTAGAATAGGAGGTTCTAGTAAGTACTCCTTGATTTTATCAAAAGTAACTTGACAATCATCGTTCCATTTAACTACCTGATCTTTCTTCAGCATTTTGAAAATTGGTTCATAGTTAGATGTCAGGTGAGAGATGAACCTTGCGATATAGTTTAAGCGTCCCAAGAATCCCCTAACCTCCTTTTCAGTACAGGGGGCAGGCATTTCTTATATAACCTTTACTTTAGCTGGATCAACCTCAATGCCTTTTTTGCTGACAATAAATCCCAAAAGTTTACCAGACCTAACCCCAAAAGTGCACTTGCTTGGGTTTAGTCTGAGCTTATACTCCTTCAACCTGGCAAACAACTTTTGCAAATGATCAACGTGTTCTTCTTCTGTCTGTGATCGAGCTATCATGTCGTCTATGTAAACTTCGATCTCATGAGGTATCATATCATGAAACAAAGCTACCATGGCGCGTTGGTAGGTTGCCCCTTTGGCACCCACTTTTACTTCTTTCCTGTCCTCCTATGTCCCTAAGTTGATGGTTTCTAACAACTCCTCGTGAGGCAGAATATCCCACTCTTCTTGTTGTAAAAGTCTGGCTAACTCTCCCGGCACTTCACAAACTTCATCAAATTCGTACTCAGCGTGATTGATCAAATCCTCAGAGTTATCGAAGGCTGAAACAGAACAGTTGCCCATGGAATCCGGAATGGATGGGTACCTACATTTGTGAGTGTGGGTGTGTGTAAGGGATAACCATCCTTAAACAAACAAAAATGCAAAAGGAAAGAAAATGAACACAAAGTTTATAATGAAAAACTTCCAATGATTCATTAAAACATGGCATATGATTATGAAGAAAATCAAGCCCTTACAAATGGACCTACATGCCTCGGGCAAGGCATGAGGTGAAAATAGTGTGCGAATTGTTTTAGTTATTATAGACCATAAAAATGGGAAATTGTTCAAAGATAAAATTACTGGTTGATAAAGGTGATAGGAACAAAATCCTTTGCTTCCAAATTGCTCAAACCCCCTTCGACGGTCGGGAAGATCCAGTCCTCAAAATGGCTCTCTTCATCTTCATCTTCTACAACATTGATTCCATGGTGTGAGATTTTGACGGGTGGCCCTCCAACCTTGGAGCGACGCATAGCCCTCTGTCCTGCAGCAGTAAACCCTAAACCAAACTTGTCCGTCTTATGGGGAAAGTCAGGCAACTGTCCCCATACTGTACTCTTCCCCTCTTTAATCACAGCCTCTGCGTCTTTGAGAGATGCCATCCTAGATACATGCTTGGGAACGATAGGCACCTCAACCGTTGTCTTCGCAACTGCTACCTCGGGAGAAACTTCCTCAAAATGCTGGAAAGGCATTTCGATGAACTCGCCATCCAGCTCCACATAACGGAAGGAGTTGAGATGACTTATCATGTACTCTTCCTTGCCGTGCACAGTTATGATTTTACCCTTAACATGGTATTTCAGCATCTGATGCAAAGAGGAGGTAACTGCCCCGGCATAATGGATCCATGGTCTTCCTAGCAAACACGAGTATGACGGACGGATGTCCATTACATAGAAGGTGGAGTTGAACACTTCGGTGCCTACCTTAATAGGAATATCAACCTCTCCATGAACCATTCTTTTGGAACCATCGAAAGCCCTGACGACGATGTTACTAGGTTTGAGGATCAAACCTTCGCAATCTAAACGGTCTTAGGCTTTCTTTGGAAGCACATTTAGGGAAGAACCAGTATCAACCAAGACATGGGTGAGAGTAGTTCCCCGGCATTCAACTGAAACATGTAACGCATCATTGTGCTTCCTTCCTTTAGGAGTTAAGTCAGCGTCGGAAAAGCCCAGGTCATTGTCAGCAGTAAGACTGGCCACACATTCCTGAAATTGGTCAGCCGAAGTCTCTTTGGGTACATGTGCCACTTTCATGAATTTGATTAGGGCCTTGGCATGGGCCTCAGAACAAAGAAGAAGAGCCAACATTGAAATTTTAGAAGGGGTCTGCCCCAGTTGTTCTACAACGTCGTAGTCACTTTTTCTGATTATTTTTAGGATTTCATCCATTTCCTTCTGAGTGGTTTCGGGGATAACCACAGCATGAGCCTTCGGCCTAACAGGAATTTCCAGTATCCCTTTACCCTTGTCGGTATTATCAGTAGATGGTCTTTCTTCAGGAGTATTTAATTCTTCAATCACTGGGCCTTGCACAGAGAGCCCAACAGGTGTAGAAGCTTTTAAGGGTCCAAAAACTGCTCGAGGGGGAGCAATCTCCGGAGAAAAGATTCGGCCACTGTGGGTTATTTTTCTTGTACCCGCGATGTTCCCTATATCAGGGTCTTCTTCAGAAATCTCTCGGACTGTTTCGATTTGTTTGATGTCATGGTAGAATATTTCTCCCCATAGTTCCACGGTATCATTTTGCTTGATTGGTACGAGACAGGTCCTGGCATGGTGATCTTTAAAGGTACACATTCAGAGTTGGGTGTAATCTTGATAGGCCTTTTGCAAGTATTGGGAGGATTGTCTTAAATGGTTATGATAGCAATATCGTTGGTTGGAGTATCACAAGTATCAGGAGTAATTGGATTGAAAGTGTTAACATGGGTTTTCTGGAAAAGTATCTCTTGAGTATCCATCAGGCGTTGGACACCCGACTTCAACATTGGACAATCACCTCGAATGTTCAAACAAAAATAACAGTCTTTACCACAACCAGGAAAGATCCCAGCTCTCAACAAATTTTCTTTAATTACAAGCAATGGAGTCAACAGATTGGCAACATCAGTAACATGGAGGTTTTCCAAAATGGCATGCACATTGTGGCCGTGCTTGGGCATCGAAGCAGATATAACATTGGGCTTCTCAGGAGCATCAAATTCAACGTCTTTGGCGTCAATTAAGTCCTGAATTTTGTTCTTAAGTGCCCAGCAATTATTGGTATCGTGTCCAGCACTGTCAGAATGGTAAGCACATTTGGCGTTAGAGTGGTAGTACGGAGAGGAGGTGTTGGGGGTTTTTGGCGCCTCTTTCAAACTGGTCAGATTCAGCTTCAACAAATGGGGAAGGACCTGAGCGGGCGTCATGTTGATGCGGGTGAACTATCATTGTGGCCGTTCTACCCGTTGTTGATTAGGTCTCGACTGATTGTTACGAGGTTGATCATTTTACAAATTTTAAATCATCATGGCCCCTACAGTCGGCCGGAGCTCAGTTCTTCCCAATCCCTTCTGAGAATACACAAAAGATGCTTCTTTCTTGGCTGGGAAAGGTTTTTTAACAGTTGTGGATGCGGGAGCATCCTTTTGAATCTTTCCGCTTTTAATACCGGCCTCCACCCTTTCGCCGGTCATAATCAGTTCAGTAAATCCCGCAGAAGAGCTCTCGATTAGATGGTTGAAGAAAGGGCCAGATAGGGTCCCCAAAAACATGTCAACTAATTCCTTATCTGATAGAGGTGGTTGTACCCTTCCAGCCAGATCACGCCACTTCTGGGCGTACTCCTTAAACCCTTCATTTGAAGCCATCCCCATACTTTGTAACTGAGTACGAGTGGGCGTCAAATTAGCATTATACTGATACTGACGATAAAAAGAAGCTGCCAAGTCTTCCCAATTGTGAACCTTTGATCTCTCGAGCTGATAAAACCAATCTAACTGAGTGCCAGACAAGCTGTCTTGGAAAAAGTGTACCCAGAGGTCTTTATCGGATGAATGAGGTTGGATTTTTCTAACATACGACCTCAGGTGAATCTTAGGGAAAAACAGGCCGTCGTACTTGGCAAATGTTGGCACCTTGAACTTGGGAGGGATAACAATCCCAGCTACCAACCCTAGTTCCTCAAAATCCAATCCGGGTACCCTCTGCAATTCCATAGCTGCCAATCTGTCTTCAAGATTCTTATATTTGCCATCCGCTGGTGGATACTGTTGTTCTTAGTAGTCTTCATCTTCTTCCTCCTCTTCCTCTTCAACCTCGGATTCAGAAGGCACAGCAGTCCCTTTCCCTTTTCCGGCCCCTTCGTCAGACGTTGAGGGGAACTCAAGAACTCTTCTGGCCTGATGTTCAAATCTTCTTCCCAAAGTGGCTACTCCGGGTCTCTTTTTCTTTTTCTCTTTATTCTTCTCTAATAAAGCTTTGAGGTCCTCCTGACGCTTTGCCAAGGTCATGAGGAGTTGCTGGAATTCTGAATTTTGTGCCTGTAGATCCTTTACTGTTTGCTCCAAATCCATCTTGCTGAAATAAACAGCAGAAAGATAAGGAAACCTGGCTTGAAGACCTGTTTATGCATATGATGAATGGTATGTTATTCATGTAATGCATTCAAGGGTTCAAAAATTCAAATTTGTTGCAAACAAAAAGATCGCACGTCATATTAAGAAGAGATTTGTTAGTACATAAATGCCCCATGGGCGAAATATTACAACATTCTTAATGTAAAAAGACATTGCGCATCCTCTTTGGTGCGATGTAGGTGTTTAGAGTTTCCTCCTCGTGAAGTCGGCGGGTGAGCTCTAAAACCTTCTTCTCACTGGCATAGAAGCTGGCTTCAAAAGTATCCCGTTCTTCTTTGAGTTGGATCCAACTCTTTTGCATTTCCTCCCATGATGTTGGCATGTCAGGATGTAGGATGGTGTATGGAACCTCTCCTTCCCTAACAGGCTCTTTGATTAAGGGGAGAATGTGAGGATATGGAATCATAAGATTCTGGGAGCGGGTTCGTACCCACTTGAGGTAAGGCTCAAGGGGGATGGAATTCTCGTGCCCCAGTGTCTTACTATCCACCTTGTTAGGCATCCTCCAAGCTCTGATAAACCTTTGTCGAAGTCCTTGTGCATCGTTGTCGAAGTCAAAAACTAGGTCAGGAATCAGCATGTCATGAGGACCATCCCTCCGAGCATATCCAAATTGTCTCAAGGCTAGACAGGGGTTGTAGGTGATGCCTCCCCTAATGCCAAGTAGTGGGACATTAGGAAATTCCCCACAACGATCAATGAGGATGACATTTCCTCTGGACCGAGAACACCAATGTACATCAGAATGTGTGAGGGTCATCAATCGTTGTGACCACCTTAAACCCTGCTCATTCTTCAGAACTGATTGTGGAAGGTGAGAAATAAACCACCTTGCTAGGAGAGGAGTACAGCACATGAGAACACCTCTTTTCCTCATTGTTCGTGTGTAAAATGAGTGTAGGATGTCCCCAAGCAATGTAGGTATGGGATTTTTGGATATGAAAATCTTGACAGCATTCACATCTATAAGCTGGTCAAGATTTGGGAACAAGACCAACCCATAGATAAGGAGTGCCACAATCTCTTCAAAGGCTTGTAGATCAAGAGAATTCCAGCATTCTTGTGCCTTCTCAAATAAAAACTTTGCCAAGAATCCCTTGACACCACTTCTGGTTTCCCAATGCCCCTTGATGTCAAATGGTTGCAAGTGTAATGCTTGAGCAACATCTTCAGGCTTTGGTTCTTTTTCTGTACCGTTGTAGGGTAGTTGATTAAGAATAGGAATTCTCAGGAGTTGAGAAAATTACTCCAAAGTAGGTACCAATTGGTAGTCAGGGAATGTGAAACAATGGTGTAGGGGGTCAAAGAATTGGAAGAGAACTTTAACCATATATTCTTCAATGTTGGTGTTTACTAAGTTGAGAAGTATACCATGTCTTTCACTGAAGAGAGAATTCTATGGAATCCTGGAAGTAAGCTCCTTGAGTTGAGGAGGGATCCTCACGAGGTTGATTTGAATTGTTTTCCTGCGAAGAGATTCCATGACCTACAAAACAAGAACAAAGATGAAGATCCAAACCCTTGAAATGGTTAGTGGATGCATATGATGCTTTATGATGTTTATGATGTATGCACAAGCACATGTACAAGCAAATAACACAAAACCCTAGTTTCAGGCTTGCATGAGGTTTCATGGGTAAGTACCCTCTTGAGTTTAGTTGGCTCAAACCTGTCCTATAAATAGTAACCGGGTTCTAAAGAGCTCAATATCATCGGATTGTTTTCTATGTTAATTGTTTTGGTTTAGCCACTTAACTAGCGACCAAAATATTCCAAGAAAACAACCCTCAATGAGTGTAGTATCGAGTATCTACCAACTTCGGACTGCACCAAAGCCGGTTATCTCACTACCCCTAATGAAAGGCCAAGATGGTCAAGTAAGGTTCTAGTTCATTAGTGCTTCATGACATCACTCAACGGCCCCGTATTCTCTTTGATTGACTCAAAGGTTACCGGTACTCACAAATATGTCGCACTAATATAGCTATTACTTCAACCGTGTCGGTATACCCCGCACAGTTTCCACAATGTATTGCTATCTATGAATGTTTCCCAAATTCGGGTGGAGGATTTCAAGCCCAAACAAGAGAACCAAAATGTAAAGCAATCAAAGCAAACAATAATTATGCAAAGGATGATCTAAGCCCTAAGGTTACTCCACTTTTAAAGATTTCCCCAGCAGAGTCTCCAGTTCTGTGATACGGTGGGAGAACGGACTTGAATTTTGCGTTTGTGTTTGCAAATGTTTCGGTTTAGCAAGAGTCGCCACCGACTTTTTATTTTATCCTAAGGAAAGGCCAAAAAGCATAGGAAAGACCTTTGAGATGTTTTCTTGGGTTCGGGGAGTAGATTATAGAAAGGGAAGGTATTAGCACCCTTTCTATCCATGGTTATCTATGGGCTCTTAGTTACTTGCTTAGATCACTTGCTTTGCATTTTCAATTGTTTGAAATGGTGCTTTGTGTGTTTGGTTTTGAAATATGTTTTGAAAAGAGGCCATCGTTGTGGCAATCTTTGTAATGATTCTTGTTTGAATGTATACAAAGGTGTTTTTGTCTTTTGAAAAGTTTTCAATGTTTGAAAGTAGGGTTTTGAAATTGTGTGGTGAAGTGTGTTTTGAAAATAGCAAGGATGTTTTTTGCAAGTTTGATCAAGTAACTAAGAGCTATCTACCCTATTTTACTCAAAGATCTTTCTTATGTTTTTTTAACCCTTTTAACAGTGTTGTTTCACCATTGTATTTGGTGAACAACCTTGTGTTAGGATGTTAACGGGACAGGCGCGGGTCATCGTATAGATCATGATAGCAATAGTGTCAAGTATCTTTGGCAATTTTCTTGAGGGACTTGATCATTTTGTTTAGGAAACTCAGATAGCGTCATCGAGGGACTATGATCTTTTTGATTGTTTTTATTTTGCCAAAGTACTCAACATGCAACCATGGCCCATTTTTGAAGGCAACAAGTGGATTGTAACCCTAGGGGTGCAAGTGTGCATTGTATTTTTTTTTCATGCATATTTATCTTGGATTAGGTCAAACTAATTGTTGATTTTATTTGGATACAAACCCTAGGTCTAAGCATGGCATAATTGAAAGTTTTTAAATGTGCGAGAATTTAAATGCTACACTATTACAACATGATATAGGGAGGGGGTACAAATTTGAATTGGGGATATTTAACAAGAAATTAAGCCCTAGATTACTATTACAACCAAATTGAATGTATAAGATACAATATTTAAATGTACAATAATTGAAATAAATACAATAAATAAATGTAAATAAAATGTATTATGCCAAAATGTTTTTAGTATGTAAAAAAGGTGTTTTTAATATGTGAAGTAAAAATAAATAAAGAAAAAGTCAAGTTTAATTATTTTTCTATTTAGGGCAAGAAACCCTAATTCTTAATAATTAATATTATTTATTAATTTTATACAATTATATATTAACAAAATAAAAGTATATTGTAAAAAATGATGTTTTTATTGTAAGATATCAATAAAAATGACAATGTGGTATTTTTGTATTTTTTGACCCATTTATTTGATAAAACAAATATATATATATATATATATATATATATATATATATATATATATATATATATATATATATATATATATATATATATATATATATATATATATATATATGTGTGTGTGTGTGTGTGTATATATATATATATATATATATATATATATATATATATATATATATATATATATATATATATATATATATATATATATATATATATATATATATATATATATATATGTGTGTGTGTGTGTGTATATATATATATATATATATATATATATATATATATATATATATATATATATATATATATGTGTGTGTGTGTGTATATATATATATATATATATATATATATATATATATATATATATATATATATATATATATATATATATATATATATATATATATATATATATATATATATGTGTATATAAATATACAAAGATAAAATTTAATTATTTAAAAAAAATGGGTATTTTCAAGAAAATGTTTTTAAACATAAATAAAAATAATAAATGGGAATAAATATATTTTTTTGTATTATTTTTGAGTTTTATTAAAAAAAGGAAATAGTTTATTTACATAAGTATACTTAATAAAATAAAATAAATATCAAATAAATATGAAAAAAATATAGAAAATTATTTTTGGCATTTTTTATACTTAGACAAAAAATAATAAAGTCAGAATAAAAAATAAAAAAGTCAAAATTATAAATATTTAAATAAATGGGCCAGGGGGTGTAAACAGAAAATGGGGGGGGGGGGGGGGGTGCCAAAAGTAGGAAGTAGCCAGGCTCAGCCCAGCTACTTCATCTTCTTCCTCTGTCCAACAGAACTTGAAAAAAAAAACGCGCGCTAGCTACCCCAACCTGTATCTCCTGATTCTTTGATCTTTTGACAAAACTCAAAACATGAAACTTATAGAGCATCAAATAACGAATCTAACCATATAAAAAACTTGGATTAACTCTCAAAGACCAGAGAGAATTTCTCTGGCCCTAATTTCTAACCTAGTTTTTTCAGAAAGTTCATGAGTGAAATTCTCTTAGCACCGTTAATGTAAATGAAAACTAAGCATATGTATGGCTTCAGGGCTATGAGTACAACATATTTCACTCACAAACCTAAGCCTAACCATTCCTAAATAGGGAGATAGAAGTCCATGAAATACCAGTTTCAGTTGACTTCGAGCTGAACAATGCAGCAACCTTCAATGGTGTTTGAGCTTCTCTTGAGCTTGCCTGAGGTCCAAGGAAGCTTCTCCAATGTTTGGCTTGCTTTGAAACAACTTGAATCGTGCTGTAGAACTCAACCTGCAGAGCTTTGAAATGGAAATGGCAAAGTGTGTTAGAGGTGTTACAGCTTGCAATGTGGGCCTGGGATAGTTCAGGTGAGTTGATTGGAAGGTGTTTGCACTATCTTTGGACAAAACGCACGATGGAATTTTGTTGTGGCTTGCAAAATGCAGAACCTGCCCTGTTTTGCAGAAAAACAGTGATTCTGAGTATATGGAGGTTTTAGTGATGAAAGGGTCGTGTTTTAGGCTTGTTGGGAGGTATGGAACTTGTCTACAATGTTTGTCTAAGCTTGTGTTAACAGATATCAAAGATTCCTTATGTTTTGCAAGTTTTCTCTACTTTAAGTTCAAATGTGGAAGTGAAGTTACAGGCTTGTATAGGCTGTCAAATATGCTTGCATACGTTGCTCTTGGCCCCTCTGATTTATGGATTTGTTTTGCTGCAAGATATCTTGGACCAATGCTCAAGGATTGTTGGTTTGACATAAAGCATACTTAAGCAAAAATGGAAATTTGTCTTTTTCTACTTAAGGCTTAATCTTGTGTATAATGTCCAAATGAACAAAACAAAGGCTTAGATTGATGGATTGGCATTAAATTATGGAGTGCAAATTGGTTTTGAGGCCTGTAATGTCAAACCAAGCTAGCTAGATCAGAATTGCAAGTTGTTATGAACATGTATTGGCCATGGACAAAAGTGAGTTTTTGCCAACTTCAAGCATTCGATTCTCTCTAACCACAAGGGTGTTTGAGGAGTTCTTGGACAATTTGGAAAGCTTGGAACATGTACTACAATCCATATTTGCAATGAAACTTTAAACTCCAAGTGGAACTATGTGAAAAATGGCCAAGAAGATGGGTCAAAATCCTACCTAGATTAGGGCAAAATTTCTCTAAGTTAAAAGTTTTAGGTACCCTTGTTCCAAAAATCATAACTTGATATACAAGCTTATTTTGAGGAAACTTTGTGAATAAAAGTTGTATAATTTATGATGGAATAAAACTTTCATGTTGTAAGTTTTGTTTGAATCCATTTGTATCTTGGTGAAAAAATGGGACAAAGTTAGGCAAAAATAAGAAAATTTCATAACTTAGAAAATTTCTAAGTTATGAAAATTTTCCATTTTAAACCCTAATTTGTATTTTTGGGTTTCTTGATGAACAAGTTTCATAATTTGACATGTCTTGATGAAAAATAAATCTTGGCACTTGATTTTGACTAAAAAGTCAAAGTTTGACTTTTCAGTATACAGTCAAATTTTGATCAGTTGACTGAAAAATTCATCTGTCAATCCTATGCAATTGAGATCTTCTGACCTTGTTGAATGGGTCAAGACAATGTCATTGAGTCCTTGTGTCCATGGTTGATCTTGATTTGCCATTGGTTAGGTCAAACAGTCAAAAATTGCCTTTGTACAGTCAAAACCCTAAAAATGACCATTTTGCCCTTTTGGTGATCTGATCAAGTTTCTTGTGGAATTGTGATCCAAACTTGATCAAATGACATATGTGAGTTCATTATGTTGATTTGGGTCAAAAATCATGATGTTTGACTGTCAATTGGCCACAGTTGACTTTTTCCCCAATATAGTTGATTTCTAGGTCAATTGTCCAATTGACTGGGCAAAAATTTGAATCAAGGCTTGAAACTTGGTATGGATAAACTTGTGAATCCAACATGAAGTATGAAAGTCACTTTGGGAATTGTGGGTCAAATTAACCCTGTGCAAACTCAAACCCTAATTTAGGTCAACAGTGCAAGGAAGTGTCTTGAGCAGAGCAAACCCTAGCTTGACCTTGAGTTTCAAGAGTCTTGTGATGAAAACATGTTGATGAAATGAGAGGGAAAATTTTGGGGTACAACAAATAGCAAGATGGAAAATGATCCTGACGAAATACGATATCCAATACACGGCCCAAAAAGCAATCAAGGGAAGTGTATTAGTTGATCATTTGGCTCATCGGGCTGTGGATGACTACCAATCCATGAACTTTGAATTCCCAGATGAGAATATTATGTTAGTGACTGACTGTGAAGAACCTGGACCGGATGAAGGACCTGAGGAAGGATCCCGATGGAATATGGTTTTTGATGGAGCTTCCAACGCACTCGACAATGGCATCGGTGTTGTAATCATATCTCCCAAGGGCTGTCATACTCCTTTCACTGCCATATTATGTTTCAATTATACCAATAATATGGCGGAGTATGAAGCATGCATCATGGGTCTCAAAGCCGCTATTGACCTGAGGATCAAGTTCTTGAGCGTATTCGGGGATTCAGCCTTGGTAATAAGTAAAATCAAAGGGGAGTGGGACACGAAGCACCCTAATCTCATCCCTTACAAATAACATGTGCTGACATTGCTTCCACACTTTGAAGAGGTCACCTTTGAACATTTTCCATGAGAAGATAACCAGTTAGCGGACGTGCTAGCTACTATGTCATCCATGTTCAAGGTCAGATGGGACAACAAGGCTCCTCAGATCACTATTGAGAGGTTGGATGAACTAGCATACTGCTATGAGATTGATACTGAAAAAGTAGCAGACAAACCTTGGTTCCATGAAGTGAAAAGGTATCTTGAGGCTCAAGAATGTCCTGAGGGAGCGTCGATCAATGATAAGAAGTTTCTGAGAAGGTTCTCCGCAAAGTTCTTCCTCAGTAATGGAATCCTCTACAAGGGCAACCATGACTCTGCTTTACTGCGGTGTGTAGACAAGAGCGAAGCAGAAAGGATTATGGCAGATCTACACGAAGGCACTTTTGGCACCCATTCTAGTGGATATACCATGGCTAAAAAGATCCTACAGACATGATACTATTGGTCCACTATGGAAGCGGACTGTTATCAGCATTCCAAAACTTGTCACAAATGCCAGATCTATGTTGATAAAGTACATGTACCTCTGGTTTCGTTGGATATCTTGACGGCTCCCCGGCCCTTTGCAATGTGGGGCATTGACATGATCAGAGAGATTAAACCTACCGCTTCCAATGGGCATCATTTTATCCCAGTGGCTAATGATTACTTCACGAAGTGGGTTGAGGCTGCCTCTTTTGCTACTGTTACCAAGAATGTTGTGGCGCGGTTTATCAAGCATAACCTTATCTGTCAGTATGGTGTTCCAAAAATAATCATCACAGATAATGGTACAAATCTCAACAATACGATGATCACCGAACTCTAAAAAATTTAAGATCCAGCATCATAATTCTTCCCCTTACCGGCCGAAGATGAATGGAATTGTGGAAGCTGCTAACAAGAACATTAAAAAGATAATACAGAAGATGACGGTGACATATAAATACTGGCATGAGATGTTACCATTTGCCCTTCATGGTTACCTCACTTTATCATGTACGTCAACAGGAGCAACACCTTTCTCTCTAGTGTATGGTATGGAGGCAGTCCTACCTATTGAGGTCCAGATCCCTTCTTTGAGAATCATGAAGGATGCAGGTTTAAATGAAGATGATTGGATACAGACTCGACTTGACCAACTGAATCTGATTGATGAGAAAAGGCTTACTGCTGTCTGTCATGGTCAGATGTGCCAAAAACGAATGATCAAGGCTTTAAACAAAAAGGTCAGACATCGGGTATATCAAGTGGGTGATCTAGTAATCATGTGCATCATACTGCCACAATATGATCCCTGGGGAAAATGGAATCCCACGTACAAAGGGCCATTTGTAATCAAAAGCATATTTTCCGGTGGAGCCATGATTCTAAG
Source organism: Vicia faba (assembly GCA_948472305.1). Classification (NCBI taxonomy): domain Eukaryota; kingdom Viridiplantae; phylum Streptophyta; class Magnoliopsida; order Fabales; family Fabaceae; genus Vicia; species Vicia faba. The sequence continues at coordinate 1,603,382,942 of OX451739.1, forward strand.
CACCATGGATGGTGACGACCTTCATCACCCTATGAATGCGGACATAGTGAAAAGATACTACGCATGAATAAAGACTCGCTAGGTTGACTGGCCTAGGCAAAAGTAAGGGCATCCTGGAGAATCGAAAGGGTTCGGGAAAAAATTAGGGATAAATACAAAATATCTGTACACCCGGCAAGTCGAAAACCTGAAAAGGAGGCTTGGGCAAAAAAGGGTATCCCGGTGGACTGAAAACCCGAAAGGGCGGTCCAGGAAAAAGTTAGGGATTTGAAGCATATAACTATGTCCCATTGAATTAACTTACAACCAGACTTCAGTATCAACTATCAAGCTCAAACGGTACCACTCAATCCAGTCAGCTTCAGACAAGTAGCAAAGTGATGAGACGCTCAAGGACATAAGGGCAATAGCAGAATTGAAACTCAATGGGATTATTACACATAGTTGTTTTTTATTTGTACACTATTTTGTATAATTTTTATTTTCACGACGGAATTCTCCTACTAGAACGTCAGTCTCTTTGTACAAAAATGCATGTTATAGGCAAACTTCAAAATCAATGCAAGTCATTTCTTTGAATGTACAAAACTATTTGTTTTCTATTTTTCTGTGTTGTGCAAAAACGTCCAGTGATTATTTTTGACATATGCATTTGAATATGATTACTGTTTACAAATACTCGCATAAGAAACATAAATACATTTGCTAATGACTTTAAGAAACGGGGCAAAGTCTAAACAAGTCATTTATGGCCCCGACAGTTACTCTTTCCAGCGGGAACAGGGGCATCCTCTTGTCACATCCTTAGCATACGTCTTAGTGATGATTATGTCCTCACAGAGTAGAAACAACCAATGTTTTGATCTCTTCTTCCCCAAGCAGGAATTACCTCCTCTAACAAAAGTTCCCTTAGAGAGCTGAAATCTGTATTCCCCAGCTGAGTTTTATAATCTCAAATAGTTTATAAAAATCTCCTGCCCGGTAGAGTTTATTTCTCTAGTTGTGGAAGTATATCCCTCAATAGAGTTTATTTCTCTACATCGGCAAAACCTTCCAACAAAGCATCATTTCTCTCCACAGAGTCATTCTCAAGCAGGAGTCAAAGATCCCCGGCAAAATATTCTCAAGCAGGAGTCAAAGATCCCCGGCAGAATATCCTCAAATGGAAGGAGAAGATCCCCGGCAAGTCATCTACATTCATCATCCCCAGCAAAAATGAAAGAATCACTTTCATCATCTACCAAACAACAGTCCGAGATTCATCTTCCCAGTACTCTCCAACGGCAGTCAGGGGTTTATTTTCCTAGGCTAGGAAATATCGCAACAACATCCCATATTCATACATCATGGCATGCGCATATATTGCATACAACATAATCTCATTTACTTTGAGAATATCATTACATAATGTATTTCATTCATCATGACATTGCATACGACTAAATCTTTACCTTTTTCAGGAAATATCAAATCAACAAACACCATTGACTACCTACACGACTTGGTGGTCTTCTCAAAAGCTACGTCTGACGAAGGGCTATTTCAACATTTTCCTCAGAAAGATATTCTTAAAAGACCTTTTTCTGGTTCAGTTAAATCGATACTAAGATTTTTCTAATTTCCATTCCAGTTAAAGTTATCCATGACCTTCTCTGGTTCAGTTAGATCAATACTAAGATCTTCCTGATTTCTATTCCAGTTGAAGATAATCCGAGACTTTTTCTGGTTCAGTTAAATCGACACTAAGATTTTTCTGATTTCTATTCCAGTCAAAGTTAATTCATGACCTTCTGTTGTTCAATTAGATCGATACTAAGATCTTCCTGATTTCTATTCCGGTTGAAGATAATCCAAGACCTTTTTCTGGTTCAGTTAAATCGACACTAAGATTTTTCTAATTTCCATTCCAGTCAAAGATAATTCAAGACTTTCTCGGGTTCAGTTAAATCGACACTAAGATTTTTCTGATTTCTATTCCAGTTGAAGACAACTCAAGACCTTTCTCTGGTTCAGTAAAATCGATGCTAAGATTTTTCTGATTTTTATTCCAGTTAAAGAAACTGCAAAGCCTAGAGTCTGACCAGATAACAGTTAATTTCACGTTCCCCTAGTAAGTCACTGAGAAGCCTGGAATACAAACCGATAGCAGTCAACCTTATTATCCTCAGCAAGTCACTGCTGGATCCTGACCAGATAACAGTTCACTTCCGTCTCTTCAATCAAGAGATACTCCCCAGTAGAGTAATGGACAATTGAAGCTCCTAAACTCTATTTCCCAAGACAAAGACCAACATTGCTCAATGGAGTCCTCCCCAACAACAGGCATAGGAATCCCCACAAAGGAATATCTCATGAAATCAACATTATTCTAGATGGCATATTTAATCCCATCCCTAATATTATCTACACGGTCAAGTATCATTGCAGACAAGTGCAAATTTATGGGCACTCTAGTGTTCAATCATCTTCCACCTTCAGATCACGAAAGGCAGGCCAACCAATCTATATCCTCAGGTTTAAGAAGATTGAACAGGGGCAACTGTTGTACCCCAAAATTTTCCCTCCCATTTTTACTCAATACATGCTCATTAAGGTTCTCAATTGCTCAAGGATGGCCAAGAATTGACCAGACAAATTCTCCTCCTAAGCAATAAATCTCCAACTAGGGTTTCAATTTTCATCAAGGTGTGTGAGATCCAAGGGTCCCAAATGTTTTCCATGGCCCTAATATGTCCTCAAGATCATCCATGCCAAATTCCATGCCCTACACAACAAGTTAGCTCAATCAACTACTCAAATACCTGAAAATCAACTGTACTAAATCAAAAGTCAACTGTGGCCTATATACAGTCAAACTTCAAGATTTTTGGTCAACATAAAATTTTTGAGGTGATATACATCATTTTATCAAGGGTTTATCATTATTCCTCAAGAAATGCTCCTAACTCATCAAAAGTCAAAAATGGCAAATTAGGGTTTCTATAGGAAAAGTCAACTAAACTTTGACTAGGCATAACTTTCTCATACTTTATTAGAAATTTTTCCACCAAAGATCATTCTTAAGAGAATACAATTCCCTACAGCTTCTCTTCATTCTTCAAGATCAAGAAATGCCTCAGTCAAAAGATATAAGCTCAGACATTATAGGTCCTTTCAAAAAGTCCACAAAAACACCTTTTGGGTCAAAGATCCTTACATGAACATGGAAGATCCAATTGAAATGAATCAAAAAGGGTTGTTTAGAGGATATCCTAAGATCTCTAAAAAGTTCAAGAACATCCTCTTAGGATTAAAAATAAGAGAGATATGCATTGCTAAAGTTGACCAATTTTGGAAAAGTGCATGAAGCCAATATTGACCAAACTTGATTTTTTTCCAAATGGGCTCATCTTTTCATGCTTGAAACTTGTTTCTAACATGGCCCACGACCTATGAGCTCACTCATACATTATTTTATTATTTATAATATTTATTTTGATTTTTTATTCATTAAAATTCAAAATTAAATAAAGAAATTATGGAAATTATGTAAGATTTGATTTGGGATCTTTTTCCATTAAGTATTGAGCAAGATTTATTGATTATGTCAAAAGGAAAATCGTGGAGGGAAGATAAGATTTGATTTAGTCCAAAACAAGCCAAAAATCAAATAATTAAAAAGAAAATATTTCTCATCAAAGCATGGATATTCTTCCACATTTGTTAACCTAATGTGATTCACTACATATACATAACAACTCAGACCTAATAGGACACATACATCTGCTGCAAGAAAACCTCAACAAAGTTTCAAAGTTGTTCAAGATTGGTGCAATTGGAAATCTCCCTCTCCGGCCAATCTCAATCAGTTCTAGCCATCCAATCGTATTACTGGGACTCTCAATAAGCCAATCCATCCATCTTTGAAAGGCAAATCCACCTAAAACCAACAAATCAGAATAAATCATCGTGGGTAATTTATTGAGTTTATATTGATAATTTTATGATGCATTAATCCTTTTCATAGCTTGATTCTTATTCAGGATGTCATTTAAGACATGACCAACGTGAAGCGTGAGTGGTTTTATGTGAATCAAATATTTTGCCATGTTTAGGGCAAAATCTGTATCGTGCTTTGAACCAGGCGATACAGGCATGACCAATGAAAACTGGGACTGGATTTGAACTCAGGGGCATTTTTCGTGTGGGATAGGCTTTTGATTTAAGGTTTAAACTTCCAAAATTTACAGATCACGATTTGGTGATCCCGGAGAAGATGACCGGAGATCCACTCCAGCATCGTTGACCTAGTTGACTCCGTTTGAAGCATGCGTGGCAGTTTGATACATTCTGATTGGTTATTGGTATTGCTGACACATGCATTTGATTGTTGACTAGGACTAGCGCTTATTTTCATTTATAATATTATTGTGTTATTTATATATATATATATATATATATATATATATATATATATATATATATATATATATATATATATATATATATATATATATATATATATATATATATATATATATATATGAATGAGCAGGCAACAGTTGGCAAAGGCATGATCATGTGAAGGAAGGCACCTGGGTTCGATCCCAGGTCCTACATTCTTTCTGTTTTCTTGACATTTCATGCAAATTCCAGTGCGTGGCTTCCTAAGACAACCATCTTGCACCCTTAAAATCATGCCATTAGATCCCAGTGGCTTGGATCTAGCGTCTCAAAGCTTGCAACCCCATGGTGGACCTTCCAAAAGCAGTAACATGGGACCACACATTGTATGGACCACCAGATCTGGGCCCCAACAAAAATTCCAGCCAGCACCCCCCAATTTGGTTTCTCACCCTAGGCCCATTAATTTTTTTGTTACTTTATTTTCTTTTTTTCTTTAGTTTATATTCATTTAAAATCCATTTTTTTAATCAGAAAATCATAAAAAATAGGACTTAGGTTTTTTTATTAAAATTAATTCTTGCAAATTAATTTAATTAAATTTTGACTTATTTTCTTTAATTAAAATCAATTAGAAATTAGGTTAAATTTCAAGTGTTTTTTCATTAAATATCAAAAAATATTTTCAATTAGATTTTTTAGGGTTTAGAACTTATTCTCGTCCTAATTTTTGCGCGTTATTATTTTCGTAATATTATTCTTTTTATTATGTAACTGTGCCCGGTTTGTAATAGCCTAATTAGGGTTTTAATTTCCGTATTTTACATGTTCAGTCAGATATAACTGTAATTTCCCTGAAGCTTTGTAATAGCTGTAGGTTTTACTTTTCGCATTATAAGCCTGTATATGAACTGCTAGTAAATTAGGCGTGTATGGCAATAATTAACCAATTAATCTTAGATCACTAACATCAAGATAAAAATATCTGAAAAAAGCACACTATTGCACACCTAGGGTACTTCCAACTTTGGTTGCCTTAGGAAATGGTCATGTCCCTTGAACGTAGGGATATCTTAGCAAAGACCCTCAGTTTAAATTCATCATAAAGATCATAGTCCCTAAATATCCCTCGAGTTGCCTACGAGAATTGATCTTGTCCCTCGATGTTACCTACGAATATATGATGACAGTCCCTTCGAATTGCTAAGGTATCCTTACATGTTGCCTTCATTGACCACAAACGTCCCTTTCGATAGTCCCTCAACATCCAATGATAGGGCTACCTACTCATTAATAGTAGGATAGCGCTATCTAAAGGAAAGGAGGAAAAGAACGCGCTTTTTCGAGTAGGTAGATAGTTCTTAAGTACTTGCTCAAATTTAATTCATTATTACACTACACTTTCAAAACTCTTTTAAAAAAATGCTTTATCACACTCTTGAGGACTGATACAAGAGTTATCATAAAGCAAACAAACTTTTCAAAACACACAAACACGAAAGAAATTTTCAAAAATGAGAAAGTACCTAGGAGCCCGTGGAAAACCACGGATGGAAAGGGTGCTAACACATTCCCTTTCCATAATCTACCCCCCTTACTCAGAAAAATCTCGAAAAAGGTATTTTTCTGTTCTTTTCACCCTTTCCTTTATTGGATAAAAGAAAAGTCGGTGGCGACTCTTACTTGCTGTACATTTGCAAATACAAAACGTAAACCAGTATAAATAGTCGGTTCTGCCACCGTATCACACTTACTCTTAAAAAGCATACATCGGCAAAATTCGATTATTTTGTATTTTCATCATTCTCCCTCGAAGTTTGTTAAAGAAAATTGAGAATGGAAGAGTGAAAAGTGAAATGGAAAGTGATGAAAGAGTGAATACGAATGAACTGATTTCAAAAACATGCATGATTATTTTACTAGAATTACTAATCCAAGATACAAATTTACACCAAATGAAACTTAACAACTAGGAAATTACAATCTGTAACTGATAAAGCCTAATGATCCTATGAAAGAGCTCCTTCGTTGATCCACGTGATTTTAGGCGATGCTTCCTAGTTTTTGGACTTGTCAAAGCATGGGGATGACCCTTGACTTCTCTTTGGGCATACCAATTCTATTGATAAGGCAATGAGGGAATCACCAATGAAGGTTGAAATTGAGGCGTTGCATAGGCTTGTATAGTGAAGGGCTGCCTTCTCTCCACAATAAGATTTGTAGGACCAAGCTCCTTTAAATCTCTAACATCTGACCTTTCCTTCACCAATCTAAGATTTTCTTGAAATGCTTGGACTTTTTTCTTGGGCATCGGGAAATTTATTTAGCTGGATTGATAGCGACCAATGGCGAAGGTGGAAATGCATGACATGGAAATGTATGAATGTACGAAAATGCATGGGTATGAAAAATTATTTTATGCTTTAGGGTATGCAAAAAAATTTCATGGATATGCAATTCGGCGTAGAGGTAGTATGAGGGTAGACGTAGGGAGTACCCTATACGGGTTTAATGGTAGATATGGAAATGATGATGTCCTATACTGACTCAGAGATTTAGACAGGCATGAACTCCTTAAGGATGAAGATAACGATAGACATAGAAATAAGGATACCCTATACTGACTCAGAGATTGAGACAGACAGGAGCTCCTTAAGGATAAAGAAAGACGAAGAAGAATCCCTTACAAGCTAGGCATTATAACAGAGGGACGGGAATTCCTACAGACTAGGAATTGTGATAGACCAACGAACAGTTGAGATGAAGGAGGAACTTGAGGTAATAACATGGAAGAGAGCACATGGTGACCATTTAATAGTCACCAGATCCCATGGTCTGATATAGGCCACATGGCGTGCATTAGTGAGGATATCTTTCGTGGAAAGATGAACAAGATCCTATAAGAGCTCTAAGGATAATGTCAAACGAAAGGGGATCCCTACCAGCTAGGAATTAAGATTTTCAAAAGAAGATCCCTACTAGCTAGGGGTTATATCATAAAAAGATGGAAGCCCTACAAGCTAAAGATAGTAGTGGAAGAAAATATAACCTTTGCAGGTTTAGGGATTATAGTGGGATTTGTGAAAAGGTATCCTTAGTTGGTAGGTTCCTAGTATTGTCCTACGGATATTCTGCCCTCCCCATAAGGTGGTTTCCTTAAGGGTATCATGAATAACACTAGAGGGAAAGGCACAAGGCCTCCCTTAAGTGGAGCCTCTTTGCAGACCGAAACTTTCGTCTCTAGATCGTGAAAGGTCTCGTCATGAGATTTTGGTTTAAAGGTTGTACAAAAAGTCATAGGTGTCATTCCAAAGTCCTACTTCCTAAGAAGATGTCTCTTGAGAAGTATTCCTTTCACGGAATTGACTCTAGGCGAAGACGTCACATAAACTCATAGGGCTACTGTATCCCCTTGGCTAATAGACGAACCTTCTTTATAAGGGTTTTTGAAATTATTTTTGCAAAATTTAAATCCCACCACAGATATAATAACATGATAAAATATAACAAGCAGAATAAATGAGTAATTAAATAAACTAATATAAAAAACCAAAAATAAAAATAAAAACCCTAAAACTAAAAGAAAAGGCTACTAGACCTAGGGTTGAGTCCCCAACAGAGTCGCCAGCTGTTATAACTGGTTTTAAATTTGAGAGTCGCCACCCTTAACTTTTATACTAAGGAAGGGAATATAAAGGTTAACCCTAAAAAATTAGTTATTATAGATTGTTGACTCGGTTCTAGATGAAGGGAAGGTGTTAGGCACCCCTTATCTACCTTGTTCACAAGGATACTAGGGTTAGAAGTGTAAATTTTAGGAATTAGGGTTTTAATACTTTATTACGGGAACTCACCACGATTTTAGTCGTGTGCCTACGTATCCTCTTAGGAGGAATCAGAGTCCCAATTCGTGGCTCGCAGTTGGTTTGTATTTTTTTATGGATTACGAAGATATTTAAATTTTCTGCATACTTAGTTTAGGTGTGTGAATAACTGAGATATTAGACAAAGTACGCAATTAGTTAAAATATTATCGTAATTCTTTTTTTGAAAATTAATTGTTGAATTAATTTAATTATGAAAATAATTTGGTGTTTGTTAAATGTTTTTTAGTGTATTAATTGTGAAAAAAATATCTTATTAATGCGTGATTTAAAAAATGGTTTTTAATGCAAATAAATAAAATATTAAATGATTTTAGAAAAGTAAATATTTAATTTATGATAATAATAAATATGATATTATAATTATAAAATAGGAAATATAGAATATAAAAATTATAAAATAAAAATAATAAAATAAATAAATAAAACGCAAGGGGGTGCAAATAATGTTAGGCTAGTAAAAATGGGGGTGTAGGTATTAGGGCTCTGAATAAAAATATTGAATTCAGGTCCAAAAGACAAGGGGGTATGTTTTTGAACTACACAATAAAATTGAGGGGTGTGAGCAGTAGGGGCCCAAGTCCAGATTTTGGACTTGGTCCATTAATGTAGGGAGGTGTGGTTTCGCGCTGATTAGTAAAATAAAACAGGAGGGGGTGATTAGTAATGGGCCTAGCCCAAAGAGTTTGGGACGGATTCATGTGGCCAGTGTACAAATGAGAGTACCTTAAAACCATAAGCACGAGTTTTTTAGCACGGTTGATTGGGATCAAATGGATATGATTAAAGGTACGTAGTAAGGGAAGTACGTTGACAAACACGGGATACTAAGGCATAATATATTTTCCGTTTTACATGATATTCATTTTATTCTCTCATTATCCTTTCGCCTCTATCTCTATGAATTCTCTCTCTTCTCTCTCTCGTTCACCCAAACAAAAAATAAAAACCCCTAACCTACCTAAGCGGCGGCGCCGATCGTTTAACCCCTTTTCCCACACAACAAAAATCTCCAAACGCCGCAACCAAATTAAGAATAACAACAATGCTTACAATAAGCAAAACAAAAAAAAACCAACTCTAGCTATGTAGTTAACGTCTGTGCCGTGATTTGTTGTTGCGCCTCCTATGTGACTCCTTCTGACCTCTCTTCTTTTCGTGTTCGACAAGTACAGTGGCGGGGGTAGTGACGATGATGAATATGACATCGGCGTATTTAGGGTTTCAGATATTGAAACCCTAAGCTGGAGCGGTAGATGCGAGGGTTTGCGGTGGTGGTGATGTAAACAAAATTCCCTCTGTTCTTCAGTTTCTCCCGATTCTCCTTTTTTTCAATTTTTTTCTCCTCTTTTTTGTAAATCCCTCTCCTCTGTAATGATTTCTTTTCTCCTCTTTTCTGTAAATCCCTCCCCTTCTGTAATGATTTCTTTTCTTCTATTTTATGTAAATCCATCTCCTCTAATGATTTCTTTTCTCCCTTGTTCTGTTTTAGTCCTAGGTTTTTATAGCATTTTAGGGTTAGACATTTTAGGAAATTTTTTAATGATTGCTGTTATTTTTCAGAGGTTTAGGAAATTAGAGATTAGTTTGTGATTTTCAATTGATTCGATTATGATTTTGTATAAAGTTTTTGATGATCTGATTATTGAATTATTGATTTGTTTTTGTTTCGGTCCTGGTTTTGATTTATGTTCTGTAAAGGTTCTTTGAACAACTAAATGTAAGATTTGGTTTGATTGTTGTAAAAAAAAATCCGAATAATCAGTGTACATATATGATTTTGTTTCGTTTGATCTAAACAGTAACAGTTTTCCCTAAAGCATGCATTATTTTCTTTGATTGATACAATATATATTTTAGATTGGATCGGGCCTGCTTTGGTTGAGCCGTGCGATAAGCTGCAGACCTTTTTTAGACAAACTCTTTTTTTCAATTAATGAAAGAGTTATTAAGTTTATAATACAAATGACTTTAATAATAACAAGTATTAGTATAATTAATAATAGTAATTATAATAAAATAATAGTAATGTTAATAATAATAATAATGTTATAATTAAAACAAAACAAATTTAACAAACCAAAAAGAAAACTGAACAGGCCATGTTATTTCATTTATTGGGCCTCAACAAGAAAGACTTATTTTATGGACCTCCCGGATTGCAACGTACCCCCCTTCTATTCATTCAAAAATGGACTTAACCTTAAAGGGACCTTTTCTGATTTAGAAAGGTCCAAACATTTTTTTAAAATAGCGTAAAACCCCTTTTCAATCTTAAAACTTAAATGGACCTTTCTGTTTTAGAAAGGTTCAAAAATTACCAATGTAAACCCCTCTTTGAAATGGGATGAAATCACAAGCTTCGATTGAAACGCAATGGGCCTTCTGTGATTTAGAAAGGCCCGTGAGTTTTTAATGATAATTCTGAAAAATAAGAGATAGAAACCAGTGGGGCAAATTTTGGGTATGACAGTAATTGGCAAAGTAACTCTTTCCGGATCAGTTTCCTTCTTCAGTAGAATTCGTTGAATGATGGCACTAGAACTTGCATCCACCATAATAATTTATTGATCCGTAGATCTTCTCTTTTTTGTAAGGATATCCTTTATGAACTTTTCATACATAGGCATTTTCTCCATAGCTTCGGAAAATGGAATATTTATTTAAAATTGCTTAAATATATCCATAAAACGAGCATAGTGCCTAGCATTATCCTTTTTGGAAGGAGCATGAGGATACGAAAAATTTTGAACCGGAATAGTATTCACTTTCCCCTTTTCCTTCTTACTCTTTCTCATTTTTTCTTCTTTATCTCTCTTTTCTACTTCTTCTTTTTCCACTTTCTCCTTTTCAACTAAGTCCTCCTCAACATTTTTTCTACTACTATCTCATCTTCTAACTCTTGTTCTACCACAATCTCCTCCACAACAACCTCATCTTCCTTCTTTGCATTTTCTTCTCCACCAACTTCTCTTCCACTCCTAGCTACAATTGCCTTGCAATGCTCCTTTGGATTTGTTTGGATATTTGCGGAAAAGGACGGACCCATTTGTTGTTCGGCTAGTTTCTTTGCAAGTTTCCCAACTTGGTTCTTAATATTTTTGATTTCCGCTTCATTTGTATTTTGGTTTTCCATCGAAATTTGCATAAATTGAGTGCGAGTTTCTTCCATCATGAAACTTCCACTTTGAGGTTGTGAAGGTTTAGCGGTATTTTGATATGGATTTTATCGATTTGAATTTCCACTATCTTGCCTCCAACCTTATTTATAACCTTGATTACCTCTTTGTTGGTAACCTTGGTTATTTTGATAATTTTGTTGTATTATTTGATAAGCTTGATTTTGGTTTTGATTTCCCATGTAATTCACTTCTTCTTCAACTGGAGGACAAAATCCAGTTTGATGATCTACTTGGCATAAATCACAAGAAGCTACTTGTTGTATTTGCTTGCTTAGAATTTCTTGTAACTCCTTGATTTGTTGAGGTAACTTGGCCATTTTCTTTGTAAGTTCCTCCACTTGTTGAGAAAGTAATTTATTTAGAGCTAAGATAGCTTCATTTGTTCCTAATTCAAGAACTCCCGACTTCCTTTGTGAGGTCCCACGATCGTGTTGAACTTGATGATCATTTCTTGCCATCTTCTCTATGATTTCAATCACTTCCTCCGATGTCTTTGCCATTAACGAACCACCCGCAGTAGCATCTAACAATAGTTTTGGTTGAGGTTGAAGACCATTTTTGAAAATGCGTATTTGTGTAGTCTCATCAAAACCATGGCTTAGACACTTTCTCAAAATTGACTTATACCTCTCCCAATCTTCATTGAGGGATTCATTCCCACCTTGAGAAAACACAAAAGTTACGGTTTTGGCCTCCATTAACCTTGATTAAGGAAAGAATCTTTCTAGAAATTTGTCTTCTAAAATATTCCACTTCGTCATAGTTTGAGTGGGTTGGTCAAGATACCAATAATTGGCCTTCCCAACCAAAGAATGAGGGAAAAGTCTCTTGAAGACTTACTCTTCTTCTGCTTCTAGAGCTCTCATAAAACCGACAATCTCATAGAATTTAGTAAGGTGAGTATACTGGTCTTCATGGTCTAGGCCTGTGAATGGATTTGCATACAAAAGCTGTAGTATGCCAGTTTTCATCTCAGAATGCCTCGCATTAGCATGGCGAGCAAACTGAGCTTTGCGTCTAGGACTATTTGTGCACAGACCTGTGGTTAGAGGTAGTGGCGGTAGATCATTCATAACTTCTTCTAGATTTTGAATTGTTGAAGAAGTAAACGCTTCCTCTCTTTCTTTCCTTTCCTTAGCTAGTTTTCTCCTCCTCCGTGTCTTACTATTAAGTCTTATGCAAGTCCTTTCGATTTCAGGGTAAAAAAAAATTTGATCTTCAGAAACACTTTCTCGCACAAACAAAGGAGTAAAAGTACTTGGACCATAAGAATAAATGTGGCAGGATGAGGTTTCCTCTTAATAGACATATAGCATATGTTTGTTAGAATGCATAATTACGGGTGCATTTCTGATATATTCTACCTATATAGAAATGAAATGGTGCCGCTTCAAAGAGTTCAAGGACTTGACTCTTAAATTCTCATGAAAAGGATATGAGACACAAGACCATATTAAATGTATCATATTAATAATTCAATCAATGGTATCGAGATTTCATTTGTGAGTTATGTACGCTTGCTCTAATGAATAAATGGTTCAAAGCTTATCTACCAATCTATTCGAGGATGAGTGAAAACTTAACTTACTAAGTAATGGTTCAAATTGTAAGATACCTTTATCTTTAACCATGAAATTTCCAGAATAATAGATTTAGATATATTTTGAAAATGGTGGGGGATTGTTGGTGAAATTTCGAAAATTGCAATGGTTACAAAAAAAGACCTTTTAGAGAAAAAGTGTAATATTTTACAATTGAAGCAATGTAACCATTCATGAACAAAATCTTTCAAAGAGTTGTTTTCCTTCACCAAAAGACATAAGTTTCTCTATAAATAGAGACCTTTGATAGACATTGAAGAGATACAAAATTAGTATATTTCAAGTGTCAAAAATTATATTTAAGTCATTCTTTTATTTTTCTAGTGCACGAGAATAAGTGAAGAAACTTTATTCTGTAAAATATCGTTGACCGGTATGCTTAATGTGAATGTGCGATTCATGTTAAAATTTCTAAAGTATCCTGAAGGGGATTCGCCGGACAACCCATTTGCATCCAATTTACCTAAATTGGTGGGACGAGTCGAACCTAAAGGTTAGTATAAACACAAGTCTTGGAATTTATTTTATACAACTTTCATCGTACCGATTTCATCTTCTTCTTATTCATATTTTATAACAGACACTCAATACAAAATCTAACAAACGCACGTATCATTTACTAGTTTGTATTTGATGAATAAGAACAAATACAGGCAAGTAGCATGGTTGATTAATAAATAAAAAAACAAATGGGAGATACATGAGTTGACGTGGATAAAAAACGGACCAAAGATTTTGACTCTTTCAAAAAGGTGAGAATTATAAAGTTTATAAATACCTAAACATTAGAGAAGCATTTTTCAAGGTATACAATAAACACAAACAATATCATCTTGGGTTGAGGTGTTGAAGAATGAAGAAAAACACACAAAATGGTTTCTTGATTTTTTTTCTTTCATTGACTGTTGGCACCTTGGTGAAGCGTTTTGTTTGGAAGACTAGTGATAAGGCTAACACTAAGGAGTCTCAACCTGCATCCGGTATGTCTAGTAGGTTTTATTCCTTTCAATTCTTCCACTTTCATTGAATTCATATTTCAATTCTAAACTTGCTTTACTATATACGATGTCAGGTTGCAAGACACATGACCTTCAGTCGAACCTTTATGTTTCACCTTATTCATTTTAATAAAATTCATGTTTTTATTTCGTAATTGTATACGAAGAATACTAAGTTTCAAAATACCACCATCATCATTGACATCATCAATCGTTATATTTTATAGGGAAAATATATAAGTATAAGGAGTTTGAGTTTAGCATGTTAATATTTTGAATGATCATAAATTGATTGAAACATTTGTTTGTTTTGGTTTCTTTTTTTGCAGCATGTACAATTGTAGAACGAGACCTTCCTGGGGGCCACAATTATTAATATATCGGAATATATGCAGCATATAATACCCACTCCTCCCTGTGTTGGATACTAAGTTACTCTGTTGATCTTAGGATATTCTTATATACATGTTGTTTCTCTAATGTTTCATAGTTGTACAATTATATATATATATATAAAAGCTTAAATAATTTTAAAAGATGTCACTAACATTTTATTTTGATTCTAATTTTTTTTTTTAAATTTATCTCTCTTTTAGATATTTAATTATAAATTTTAAAGATATATAATTATTTTTTAACTTAAATAAAAATTAAACTTTATTTTTAATTATTATCGAATAATGCACTCAATATCTTTACAAATTACATCAAATTTTACTTATATGTGAGAAATCGAGAATTTTGTTATTTTTCTTTATATTATTTGTCTGATATTTTTATGAAAAGTGTAGAGATGAAATATATAGATTTGATAAAGAGTGTTGTATTCTCTATTATATTTCTAGATCAATCAAGGGTAATTTAATCCTAAAAATTGTGAAATACATACTTTAATATTAAAAATATTTTTTAAGTGTTGTTTTTGTTGTATGATTTCAAGAAAACAATAAATATTTTAAAGTGTGTGGATCCGAGTATATGTTTTATTTTTGAAATTTAAAAAATATATTTAATTGAAATAATTATTGTGTTACTAAGACAATAGTTAAAAATAATCAAGAATCTCTTTCTTTCAAATATTATTTAAAATAAGGATGAATTATTGTAAAGGGTTGAACCCCAAATTATTTATCAATATATAAGAAAAGAATATATGTATTATATCATACTAAAATTTTTGCAATGTAATTTTAAAATTAATCGTTAATTCCAAAAGTGTTATATAAGTCGTTGTACTATTTATCGTAAAATATATGATGAAGAAGTTTTATCTCATTTATTTTTAGGTTAAATACGTTTTTAGTCCCTCTAAATTTTTCCTTCAAAAAATGGTACTCCTAAAAAAATTAAATTTTAACTTTTGATCTCTCTTAACAAAATCGCAGTTAAAAAATGATCTCTAATTTTGTCGTTAAATAAAAACTGTCGCTAAATTGTAAAAACCGTCGCTAAGTTGCAGTAGGGACTAAAAATTAAAATTTAATATTTTAAGAGGACCATTCTTTGAAGGAAAATTTTAGAAAGATTAAAAACGAAATTTGAGATATTTAGAGGGACCAAAAACTTATTTAACCCTTTATTTTTTATAAATAGAAAGATTTTGAAATTATTTTAGAGACACTAAGTTAAAAACGTATCAAAATATCTTTTCTTTCATTTTTATAATTTAGAAATTATTGTTATAAGAAACATATAGAGATGAAATATATATAGATTCAATAAAGAGCGTGAAATTTGTTGGTGC
This sequence comes from Vicia faba, assembly GCA_948472305.1. Lineage (NCBI taxonomy): Eukaryota > Viridiplantae > Streptophyta > Magnoliopsida > Fabales > Fabaceae > Vicia > Vicia faba. Next base: position 1,603,398,734 of record OX451739.1, read on the forward strand.
ACAAAGGAGAGATGAAAGACAAGGAATATATTAAATGACGGCCACAAAATAAGGAGTAATGGATACATTGACCTACCTACTACTAAGTTATTTATACACAAATATTAGGGTATAATAAAATACTAAAATACCCTCTAACATACTTAGTCAACAGGACATTCCTAAATTATAAATTATTTCCAACACCATCCCTTAATTTATATTTACACAAAACTGACAACACCAATTTCATCCCTCAAACAGATAAAGTGTTCAGTATTGACATCCTTCATCAGAACATCTGCAAGTTGCTTCTGGTTGCTACAGTGTGCAACTTCTAATACTCCATTTAGAAATGTAGATTTCTCCTTGAAAACACATATGTCGCTGGTGTTTTTCTTCTCCTTCGGAAGCTCAGTCATCTTTCAAGTCTTGTTTCTTTCAATAACATCAATCTCTTCTTTCATGGCCTTCATCCACACTTTCTTCTTGAGAGCTTCACAGGTTGACAACGCAACCACCAGTTGCTTCTTAGAGCATCAAGAAATAGGACTTTCCAAATACAAACAAAAATATCTAGAAGTATTTCTTCTGTCAACTTTGTCTTCATACCAATCAAAGTCTGGATAACATATCAGCTCTACATTTGATCTAACATTAGAAAGGAATAACACTCCATATCTTAGAGTTCATTCAGTATCTTACAACTTATCAAACTCTGCAAATCTCCTTGGTATATTTCTGACTCTATGTATCCTCTAAACTTGTTCAGAATCTTCTTCTGATTCTGGAACAATATCTCCTTCTAGACTTTCTTCAGAAGTTTGACTACCACCAGAAGCTCCACCTTTGTTAGCTTTTAGACCTCGTTCAGAACCACTACCTTCAAAAATACCATCTTCAAAAGTTGGATCACCTTCAGAATCCCTGCCTTCAGAAGTTCCAATTTTAGAATCATGATCACCGTTAAAGGCTGAATTACCTTTAGAAGCTCCTCCTTCAAAAGGTCTAGCATCAGAGACATGATTTCCACTAGAAACATGATCATCTTCATAAGTTTATCCACCAGAATCTATGTCTTCATTGTTTTCCCATTTAAAAACATGACCACCACTAGATTTAAAATCTGGATCAGAATCAGATTCACCATCTGACTCATATTTAGAGTCTCCAGAAGATTCTTCATCTTCTGACTCTAACTCTTCTTCAGAACTTTCAAGTTCTGACTCATCTTCAGAAGCAAAATCTTTTTCAGATTCTGACTCATCTTCTTATTCTTCTTCAGACTCAGAATCACCTTCGGATTCTAACTTGTCTTCAACTTCAAAGTCATCTTCTAACTGAGTCATCTTCAGAAACCCCAGATTCTGACTCATCTTCAAAATCTTCAGCGTCATCTTCTGATTCTGACTCATTTTCTAACAATCCTTCAGAGCCAGAATATTTAGATTCATCTTCTTCCCCTTTAAAATTAGAAAATAACAATCTGACAGGTTCCTCATCAGATTCATAAGCTATCAATAGCACATGTTCATCAACAGAATTTCCTCTGGCTATTTTTGCTTCTTCTTTGTTTAACCAACAATCTTTAACAAAGTGGTCAAACTTCTTACAACAGTAACACTGAACCATTCTCTTGTCATACTTTTCCTTTCCCTTCTGATGTTTCTTTTCATCAGAATAGAAGACTTCTGACTTCTGGGAACTACCATGTTTTTTCTGCTTCTGGTCCTTCTTGACAAAAGAAGCTTTCATAGCTTGCTCAACTTCCCTCTCAAAAGTTCTTTCAGTCAGACGCAACTCATGCGCATCTAGACTGCTTTGTAGCTCTTCTATTCTCATGGTTTCAAGATCTTTAGAATGTTCAATTGCTGCCACAATGTAATCAAACTAAGAAGTTAAAGATCTCAACACCTTCTCTATAATTACTTGTTCATAAAGGGTTTCTCCACAAGCTTTCATCTTATTAGTGATCAAAATCACTCTAGAGATGTACTCAGAAACCTTCTCGTTGTCCTTCATGTTGAGATTCTCATATTGCTTTCTTAGATACTGAAGCTTCCCCTTCTTCACTGATGTGTCACCAATGTAACATCTGACTAATGTGTCCCACAAAATCTTTGATGTTTTAGAGTCAATAATTTTCTCAAACACGTTCGCATCCACACACTTATGGATGTAAAAAAATGTTTTTTGATCTTTCTTCCTTATCGCCTTCTGTGTTGTCTTCTGCGCCTCCGCTGTGTCTGCTGCTAACGAAGCATAGCCATCAGTGATAATATCTAACAGATCTTGAGAACCGGACAACACACGCATCTGGATCTTCCAATGATTCCAGTTTTTACCATCAAACACTGGAAGCTTGGAACTGATATCGTCGTTTTCGTTCATCTTCAACCTTTTACAATTCACTTAAAAACTCACTAACAAACAATGTTTCCCAAATACCACAGAATCAGAAAAATGAGATTCTCAATCACACAACACCTCATTGTTCACTCGTGTTTCCCGTGGATTTCGAACCGGAGCTCTGATACCAATTGTTGGTGCACAAAAGAGAGATGAAAGACAAAAGGAATGTATTAAATGACGACTACAAAATAAGAAGTAATAGACACATTGACCTACCTACTACTAGGTTATTTATACACAAATATTTGTGTATAATAAAATACTAAAATATCTTCTAACAGACTTAGTCAACAAGACATTCCTAAAATATAAATTATTTCCAACAATATTCTCTATTATATTTCTAGGTCAATTGAGAGTAGTTTAACCCTAAAAATTTATGAAATATATACTTTAATATCAAAAGATTTTTTAAGTGTTTCTTTTGTTGCTATGATTTTAAAAAAACAAAAGTTATTTCAAAATAAGATGATAATACTGTTTATTATAAAATATATGATCAAGAAGTATTGTCTCATTTATTTTTTAAAATTAAAAGTTATGAGATTATTTTAAAAATATTAAGTAAAAAAATGTATCAAAATATATTTTCTTCTATTTTTTATAATTAAGAAATTATTTTAAGACAATATAAATAGTATTCTATCAAGTTTATGAAAATAAGATATATGAGCAAATTAGTTGTATGTTGAAAAAAGATTTGTTGAGATTTAATAAAACTATCATTATATTTATTTTATAATGGATTGTATTAAATAATAATAATAATAATAATAATAATAATAATAATAATAATAATAATAATAATAATAATAATAATAAAAATAATAATAATAATAATAATATTATTGTGAGTAAATTAGTATTATCTTTTTTGAAAAAATCAAATTTAATAATTAAATATTAGATTATTGTATTTTAGGATTTGTGATGATTCGAACCATTACCTTCTATAGACAATGAGAATATATTTTAACCTATTGAAAATTGAAGATGCATTTTGAGAGATATCATGTAGGATAATAAATGATGTGGCATAAAAAGGAGTTGAAGTGTCACAAGATAGTTTGATGGACTGGATTTAATAGATATAAATAGAAGATTAGTCAATTTTTATGTTTTTTTAAGAGTTTAAAGATAGTGCACTGTCAGTGTACAATAATTTTACACATACAATCAATAAAAAAAAATTATATTTTTCATGTTATTTCAGTATTTTAAAAATAAAAATATAATTTATTATGATACATGTCTCATTAGTTGATAAAGTAAAAGTATTTTACACTGTAAGTGCACTTTTGCAATGACAAAAATTATTGTGAAAAATAGAAGTGGTTGTGAAATGTGTTTTTTGCAGCGAAAAATATGTCGCTGCATGTGGTTGACATATGTGTCATTGCAAAAAGTTTTACAACAACAATAATTATTGTTACCTTATTTAATAGAATACAATCATCATAGTCGTTAAGAAAAGATACTTTTGTCTAAAAATATTTAAATTTTATTTTTATCAACTACACAAATTGTTACTATAAAATTTCTCATAAACTTATGTCATTTAGTAAAAACATAATTATAAATTTTAATTTACTAAAATTAATTTCATTTGCAATTTTTAATTTAAATAGTCATTTTTTTAACTAAATATAATGATTTTACAACATAAATAACAACAAATGTTACAACAATTGTTTTTACAGAAACATAAACATATATTAATATAACATTAAAACATTAAATTTCTTCCGTTAACCCAATTAAATCAATAATTAAATCTCTAAAAATACAAACAAAAAAAAACAAGCCTATTCCTATAAAAAAGAAAAACTAAGATTTACATATTTAACAAATAAAATTTTGATTTCTGCAATATTATTTCTTCTTTGCATTTTTTCTTCAAACTTTTTATGTGAAGAAGTTGAAACTGTTGGAAATCCATCAAACTTTATGATGAATTTCTACCACAATGACAATTTAATTATGAGACAAACAAAGAAAAGAAGACAAGACAAATAATTTCTGCAGAGTTTCTCTCTGCTCACAAACTGTGAAAATTTTATTATTCACTTTGCAACTGCAAAATACTGTGAATGACTTGATTGAATTGCTTACAAAAATAGGGGTTACTCCCTCTATTTATAACTGAACTTACACCCAAAGCCCAAAGCCCAAAATATCTATTTTGTTACTAAATAAAATCTAATTTATTCTAGACTTAAATCAAATCTATTTAAATCTAAAACAAATCAAATCTTTTCGACACTATGAATTATAATTTAACACACCACTTAATTCATTGTGTCTAAACTGTCTATGTTCATCACGGCTCTTAGTCTTCTGAATACTTCGACTTGCACTCCATTCGTCATGATGTCTGCAATCTGATTCTCAGTTCTACAGTGTTCCAAATTCATCTTTCCATCTGCTACCTGCTCTCGAAGATAATAGAATCTTATTTCGATGTTCTTGCTTCGATCATGTGCTATTGGGTTCTTTTCCAGATTATAGCTGGCATGTTGTCGATCTTCATGGTAATTGCTCCATGATCTTTCCCTGTTATCTCTTCGACCAAGTTCACCATCCATGTTGCTTGACATGCACAAAGAAAAGCAGCTATGTATTCTGCTTCGCATGATGATAATGCCACTACTGGTTCCTTTCTTGAATTCTAAGCAACTTGTGCACCACCTAGCATAAACACATATCCTGCTGTTGACTTTTGATGTTCAACATTACTACACCAACTCGAATCAGTTTATCCCACTAACTTGCATTCTTTTCCTTTATCAACTGCAGGAAACAAAATGCCATAATCAAAAGTTCTTTTGAGATACCTCAGTATCCTTTTTACTGTTGTTAGATGTGATACCTTTGGCTTCTGCATGAATCTACTTACCATACCTATACTGTATGCTAAGTCAGGCCTTGTATGACAAAGATATCTTAATGATCCAATAAGTCTTATGTATTGGGTTGGATCAATATCATCTCTATCTGCATCTTTTGATAGTTGCAGTCTTGGTTCTGCAGGTGTCGAAGTTGAGTTGCATTCTTCCATCTCAAACCTCTTGAGAATTTATCCTGCATATCTTCTTTGATGCATCATCAAACTGCTACTGCTCTTGTAGAATTCGATACCAAGGAAATATGAAATCTCACCCAAATCAGACATTTCGAATTCCTTGTTGAGGTCACCTTTGAAATCTTTGATCTCACTTTTATAGCTACCTGTTATCAACAAATCATTTACATAGAGACATAGTATAAGCAATTCACTCTTGCTTCTTCTTACATATACTCCATGTTCAGTTATGCACTTCACAAATTCCTTCTCCCTTAAGAAACTATCAATTTTCTTATTCCAAGCCCTTGGAGCTTGTTTCAATCCATACAAGGCTTTATGCAGCATGTACACCTTTCTTTCTTAGTCATGTTTCACAAATCCAACTGGTTGTTTAACATAAACTTCTTCTTCTAAGGGTCCATTTAGGAATGCACACTTCACGTCCATCTGACATATGTGCCAACTGATTATTTCTGCTAGACCAACAACCAACCTGATTGTTTCGATCCTAGCAACAGGTGCAAAAACTTCATCGAAGTCTATTACTTCTTTCTGTAGAAATCCTTTTGCCACAAGCCTTGCTTTGTGTCGAGTTACTTCACCTTTCGAATTCGTTTTCACTTTGTATACCCACTTTACATCAATTGCCTTCTTGCCTTGAGGCAATTCGACAAGTGACCAAGTGTTATTGTCTTCGATAGACTTCACTTCTTCGTTCATTGCTTTCACCCACTTCGAATCCTTCAATGCTTCAGTTGCATTAACAAGTTCGACATCTGCATAGAAATCATAATGTACCAGCTCACCTTCATCATCTATCACATCATCTGATGTAATCACACAATCTTGCAATCTTGCAGACATGCGTCTTTCTCTTTGAGGTCTGCTTGTACTTGGTATATCTGCTGGTTCCTCTTGTCGAACTTCTCTTTCGACTTAAGTTTCTGTCTCTTCAAGTAGGATTCCAACTGAATCTTTCTTGACATTTTCAATCAAATCCCATTCTTTAAACTCATCTATGATCACGTCCCTGCTGATCACAATCTGCTTTTTCACTGGATCGAATAACTTGTAGCCTCATGTCGAATGATATCCAACTAGGATCATTTGACTTAACGTGTCATCAAGTTTTCTTCTCAACTGATCTGGCACATGTCTATGTGCAATAGATCCAAATACCTTAAGATGACTCAAGCTAGGCTTCATACCAGACCAATATTCTTCTGGAGTAATTCCTTCTAGCTTCTTTGTAGGATATATGTTCAAAATGTATGTTGCAGTCGAAACAACTTCACCCCAAAATTCTTTAGGTAAATTCTTGCCTTTCAACATACTTCTCACCATATTCATGATGGTTCGATTTTTCCTTTCTGCAATTCCATTTTGTTGTGGAGTATAGGGTGGCACCACCTCATGCATAATCCCTTCCTTTTCACATAGCCTATCGAAATCTTTCGACACATATTCTCCACCACCATTAGTTCTCAAAACTTTGAGCTTTCGAACACTTTTTCTTTCGACCATAGACTTAAACTTGGCAAATACTTCGATCACTTCACTTTTCTTCTTGATCAGATAAGTCCATAACTTTCAACTGAAATTATCTATGAATGTAACAAAGTATTTGTTACCTCTCATCGAATCCACCTGGATTGGTCCACATACATTAGAGTATATGACTTCAAGAATAGCCTTCGATCTGCTTCCTGCATCCTTGCTGAAGCTATTCTTGTGTTGCTTCGCTTGCACACATTCCTCACATACTTAGTTTGGAATGTCAATTTCAGGCAATCTTGAAACCATATTTTTTCTCTTCAAATCTCTGATGTCTCTGAAGGTGATATGGCCTAGTCTATAATGCCATATCCATTCATCTCTACTAGCTGCAGTCGAAAGGCACTTGTGCTCCATCACATTTAGTTCAATCTTGAAGGTTCGATTCTGAGACATAGGAGCCTTCAAGATTAATCTCCCATTTGCATCAACGACTCTCATCATCTTATATTCGATTGACACTTTATAATTCTTTTCGACCAACTTCCCTATACTGAGAAAATTTCTCTTCATGCCTGGTATGTACAACACATTAGAGATTACTAACCTTTTTCCATCTTTCCTCATGATCATAACATCTCTAATACCTTCAGCTGCTAGGGTATTATCGTTTGCAAATTTTGCCATATTTTTCATTGAGGGCTTTATATTGACAAACCAGTGTTTCCTTCCAGACATATGTGATGAGCATCCTGATTCCAAGTACCATTGGTCCTTGAATCTATCTTCATCTTTTGTTATGACCATCAACATCATCTCTTCTTCTTCATGTTTTGTAAGCTTTGCATCACTTTCTTGATTCTTTCATTTTTCTGGACAATCACTCGCATAGTGTCCATACTTATGACAATTGTAACATTGAATGTGGCTATTATCAGGTTTTCGACCACCACCTCTTCCTCTATTTGCAACACCGCCTCTTTGGTTGCCTTGGTATGGTCTTCTTTGATCGACACGTTTCCTTCGATCTGGTTTCCTCTACCATTCGATTTGTTGTAGCCACCTCTACCTCTGTAGAAACACTTTCCTTTACCTTTCGTTTCTTTTGCTGAATGTGCCTGCAAGGCTACATCACTCTTCAATTTTCCTGCAGCTCTTTCATTCATTCTTTGTTCATGATATTTAAGCGTCCCTTGAAGCTCTTCCTTTGTCAATTTCGATAAGTTTTTCCCATCTTCTATCGCCACCACTATATGGTCGAACTTAGGAGCTAAAGATCTCAAGATCTTCGAAACAACAACTCCTGTTGTTAACGTTTCTCCATATATCTTGATTTGATTTACTAGTTTTGTAACTCTAGTGAAGAAATCAGATATGCTTTCACTGTCTTCCATCTGAAGCAGTTCATACGATCTTTTGTGAGTTTGTAACCTCACTTCTTTCACTTTCTCAGCGTCTCGAAAAGACTTCTCAAGGATCTCTCAAGCTTCTTTTGCAGATTCTGAATCACTAACCTTTTCGAAATTGTTTGGGCTGACACATTGATGAATTATAAATAATGCTTTATAACTCAACTTCTCAGATTCTGTGTATTTCTTCTTTTCTTCTTCTGAAGCATTTTCTCCAAGCGCTTCGACTCCATCTTTTACAAGATCCCAAAGACCTTGACACCTGAATAAGACTTTCATCTATTTGCACCAATTCTCATAGTTGTCAACTTTCAGAATTGGTAGCGTTGCTGGATAGTTTGCATTCCCATAACTTGTCATCGTGAATTCTTCAATCGTTCTTGATTGATACTTCCCTTGAATCAAAACAAAAGCTCTTGATACTAGATATTGGAAATCCACCAAAATACTATGATGAATTTCTACCACAATGATGATTAATTATGAGAAAAACAAAGAAAAAAAGACAAGACAAATAATTTCTGCAGAGTTTCTCTCTTCTCATAAACTGTGAAAACTTTATTATTCACTTTGCAACTGTAAAATACTGTGAATGACTTGATTGACTTGCTTACAAAAATAGGGGTTACTCCCTCTATTTATAATTGAGCTTACACCCTAAGCCCAAAGCCCAAAATATCTATTTTGTTACTAAATCAAATCTAATTTATTCTAGACTTAAATCAAATCTATTTAAATCTAAAACAAATCAAATCTTTTCGACACCATGAATTACAATTTAACAGAAACACCCTTATTTGACCTTTGACCTGCAATTTCAACACAATCAAAAATTTAAGTACATATTTCATTTTCAATACATTTTTCACAGCAACAGAAAAACTAATATATTAAAAAAATCACATCAAGGTATAAGATGGGCAAAGATGCACAAATCTTAAAAAATCTTTAATACACACATATACTGATATTAGTTCAATTGATCAGAATTTAAGTATGTAAGAATACCTTCATAAACAAAAGCTCTATAATGTTCGGGCCCCCAATCATCTTATCATAACCATAGGGAAGCAACACAATTAGCCTTGTCTGACAAAATCACTTTAACTCATAAGAAACCAAGAAATTGTCAAATATCACATGAGCCCAACTAGAAAAAACCAAATTAAATTATAAGGAACTGGATTTTTTCACTAATTATTCACTACAAGTATAAGGAATTGGATTTTTTCAATAATTATTCACTACAAGAAAAAGAGTTTCCAACGACGTGAATTAGTGACGTGATAAGTACGTGGAAAAAAAAAATATTTGTGATGTATTTATCACGTCACTATAACTTTTAAATATTAAAATAATAAGTTATAAGAGGAGTCATTTTTTTTAAAAAGGTTGTGACGTGGAAATCATGTCGCAATACAATTGTTAAAATAAAAAATTAAAACGTTGTGCCTTTTGAAGGGGGAAAATTTGAAAATTTCAAAAATTATGTTTTGACGTATTTTTCACGTTGCAAACATTTTAGGAGGAAAACTAGCTAACATTGAAGTGATGCGTTCTTAACGCTCTGCAAGTTGACGGACTCAAATTACGACAATTGGTGTTTGTGATTTGATTTTCACGTGGCAAAGTTGCAACGTGAAAATCATGTCACTACTTTAATTATATATTTTCAATTTCGTTTCTTCTAGAAAATCATGTTACTTTAATCATGATTGTTGGTGTTTGTGACGTGATTTTAACGTGACAAAGTTGCGACGTAAAAATCACGTCACTACTTTAATTATATATTTTCAATTTCGTTTCTTCAAGAACTCATCCTCTTGTCTTCTCTCTTCTTCTTAAACCCATAACTCTCTCATTTTCTTCTTCCTCCACCCTTCACCTTATTCATTCTCTTCTTCCTTCACCCAATTTCATTCAATTCTCAAAAGTACAAATCTCTTTCTTGTTTTTTTTTTTTCGTTTTAAATTAATAAATAATTTCTGATTATATATTATAATTTTTGCTTTTAAGGTGTATTTTTTTCAAACTTTAAGAATCCAACAAGTTTGATTCAAGTTTCATAGAGGTATTTTTGCAATTTAATTTTTTCATGTTTTCATATTTTTATATGTATTATTGTTGGGTTGTTGGTTGTTGAATGTTAAAGTTTATTAAAAACATAATAATATATATTTAAAATCAAATATTAATTGAAAATATACTTTTTAAATAAAAAATGGAATAAATGTTCATACAATATATTGATATTAATATAGTAGTTATAATATATCTTGATATATTATTTTTAATATCGTAATAATATGTTTGTAATATGTTTATTTTTATATGTTATATGTATATTTTATATTTTATATGTTTGTTATATCTTTGTTATATATGTTATATGTATATTTTATATTTACTTGAAAACAAAATTGTATGTAATGATTATATGTAATATGTTATATGATTGTAATATGTTTATAGTATATGTTATATGTTTGAGATATCTTTGAATAGTATTACTTTATTTAGTATTATTCGTTTCTTGATTTAATTTAAATTTATTTAGTATAAATTAATATATTAGTAGTTTCAGAATTTTTTTTTAAAATTGAATTAGTGACGTGATTTTCATGTTACAGATTTGTGATATGATAATCACGTCACAAAAATCTTATCATTTCTGATCTAACATCAACACTGCTTACTCCTACTTCAATATTATGGATAATTGTGCAAAATGTTGCAACGTAATTATCACGTCACAACTTTGTGACATAAAAATTACGTTACAAATAAATTGTCATACGTTTTTCTGCGACGTATTCAGTCACGTTATAAAAAAATTATTGTGACGTGATTTTAATTATTGTGATTTGATAATCATGTCGCAAATGAATTTGTTTTTTTAGTGATTATCCTAATTCAAATTCAGAAACAATAAGGTTAATCAATTTTGGCAAAAGAAAATTAGGGTTTATCATAACATGAACAGATAAAGTGTTGCTAAGAGAAGAAGAACAAGGAGCGGCAGTACAGGTTGAGATCCCGTCTCCATGCCAAAAGCTTTCGGCATGTAACAACTACAGCACCCACGGTGTAACGGAATTTGCAATGAAATAGTAAGTCAGACACACCCTTTTCCATAAATTAGGGTATCAAGGGGGAGAAGAAAACATTTTGGGATTGGGTGGGCGTGTTCGAGTAAACCTTATAAGTTTTCTTTATTATTTATATTTATATTAAAAAGAGTAAATAAATATTTTTTTAAAAAAGTGAAATTAGTTAAACACAATCTAAAATAAATAAAACTTCAAAAAATAGATCCTTGATAAAAAATTAAATTAAACAATTTTTCATGATCATTAAATAGTAGTTGGCCAAATAAATAAATCTATTAGATTATGTATTATGAAAAGACAAAATAATTCATGTATTGATAATGTAATATAATTTTATAATATCGATCAATTACAATTATAATCTAATTAAATCATTCTTTTATTTTAATTTTTTTTAACGATATGACAGAATCTATTAGATAATAGTGTAAACTTATTTTACATTATCAGTACACTATATTTTACCTCTTCTAAAAAATATTTAACTTTAAATTTAATTATTTATTTAATAATATAATTATAATTATTGTAGAGTTACAGGCCTGTTAATAATGTATAATAATTTTAAGAAAAACCTGTAAATAATTAAATTGATTGAATTTTGTATAAGTGTTTGTGGTATGGTGTCGATTGGTTTGTGATATGCGCCTCTAGACTACTTTTCAGCTCTTCAACTCTCATGGTGTTCATATCTTTGGAATATTCAATTGCTACCACAATGTATTCAAACTGAGAAGTTAAAGATCTCAAGATCTTTTCAATGATTACTTGTTCAGAATGAGTTTCTCCACAAGATTTCATCTCATTAGTGATCAGAATCACTCTAGAGATGTACTTAGAAACCTTCTCGTTGTCCTTCATGTTGAGATTCTCATATTGATTTCTGAGAGACTGAAGGTTCACCTTCTTCACTGATACGTCACCACCGTAACATCTGACCAGTGTGTCCCACGCAACCTTTGCTGTTTCAGAATCAACAATCTTCTCAAACACGTTTGCATCCACATATTGATGGATGTAGAACAATGCCTTCTGATCTTTCTTCCTTAGCGCGCTATGTGTTATCTTCCGTGCCTCTGTTGCGTCTTCTTCTAACAGATCATAGCCATCAGTGACAAGATCTAACAAATCTTGAGAACCAAATAAAACGCGCATTTGGATCTTCCAACGATTCCAGATTTTGCCATCAAATACTGGAAGCTTGGAATGGATATCGCCTCTATTTCCATTCATCTTCCATCTTGTACAAATTTACGCAGAAACTCAATAAAATTGTGTTTCCCAAATCCCCAAAATCAGAAACAACGATTATCACAACACCTCCCTGTTCTCCCGTGTTTCCCGTGTTTCACGTGGATTTCTAACCGGAGCTCTAGATACCAATTATTGGTGCACAAAGAAGAGATGAAAGGCAAAAAGAATATATTAAATGACGATTACAAAAATATGGAATAATAATTTACAATAAATTACATTGACCAACCTCACTAGGCTATTTATACACAAAATTAGGGTATAATAAAAATCCTAAATATCCTCTAACAAAGATATAAAAAGATCTAAAAAAATATTCCTAAAATATAATTTAATATTTAAAAAGATATTTCTAAAATATAAATTAATTCTAACAAATAATATGTTTTAATCTATTGGAAATTGAAGATGTATTTTAAAAGATGTCATGTAGGATAATAAATTATGTGGCATAAAAAAGAGTTGAAGTCGTAAAATAGTTTGATGCACTAGATTTAATAGATATAAATAGAAGATTAGTCAACTTTTATGTTTTTTTAAGAGTTTAAAGATAGTGTATTATCAGTATAAAATAATTTTATACATACAACCAATCAAAACTCATATATTTTTCATATCATTTCAGTATTTTAAAAATAAAAATGTAATTTATTATGATACATGTCTCTCTTTTGTTGACAAAGTAAAAATATTTTACACTGTAAGTGCATTTTCTTTTTCCTCTTTCTTTAATGAGAAAATGAAATATACACCGACACAATATAAATTATTTTTACACCCTTAACTAATGAAGGATGTGCGTCACACTGGATAATATTCTATTTTTAAAATATTAATATAACATGATAAATATAATAAATTTGATTGATTGTATGTGTAATATGATTTTTCATTGTTAATGCACTATTTTTTAACTTTTTTTTTAATATTACTCTGCATTTTATTTAAAAAAATTGTATAGACAAAAGAAATTATGAATAATTATATAATTTTATTATTTATTAATGATAAATAAAAGAGAAATTAAAAGAGTTAATACAATTTTAACTAATAAATAATTAAAGATATGATAAAAAAAATAAAAATTCATTTGTGGTATTGTCCAATTCAAACATCAAGCCATATTGATTAAAAAAATCATATTCATCATAGGTTAATAGGAATACACTCCAGTTTGAGAGGAAATTTTTAAGGTTTGATAGGAATACACTCCAGTCTAAGAGGAGATTTATATATGTCGGGGGATTTAGAGGTGGAACCCCTCAGAGTAGACCACCACCTTGAAGTTCTCGTAGGATATTTTTATTCTGTTTCAAGAAGGCAAGGTCGGAGATACAAGCAAAGATCTTATGCTAACGTTCTAAAGGTTAACTCTTTCGTGTTGGTGCATAAGATTGAATATGAAAGACAAGAGAGAAAGATGGCAACAACAGACTTATTGAGAAAGAAAATTTATTAACAATTTCATTAGCTTTCTTACAAAAAACCCTAGATACAAACTTGTTTATATACACAAAATAAATTATCGCGTAGGCCCTAACAAAAGTATACTTAATAGCTAAGCTAACAGCTAAGAGTATCATCTAGAAAAACATCTAACTAGTGCTTCTAACTAAATAGTCTCATAAGCTTACAACTTTTGGCTAACACCCTCAGAAGTTATTACTTCTAATTAACAGACTTAAAAGCTTTTGACTCTAACAATAACTTCTAAGTAACCCCAGTTTCTGAATATGAATTAAATCTAATATCATCCCTTAATTATTATTCAGCTAATTAAATTCTACAACACTGTTGTACCCAAAAAAATTTCCTTCTCATTTCTCAAAACATTTCTCACCAAAAGTCTCAAAAGTTTTTAAGAGTTTGATCAGACAAGTTCACCTCCTAAGCACTAAAACCACAAATTAGGGTTTTGAATGAAGTTGACTGATCATTAACTTTTGACCTAATACATAATCTAATGGTTTGAAACATAATCTCAAGGACTCAAGCAAAAAATGTTGACCAAATTTCATGACTCAAATCATTTCTCAAGATCAGAAGATTGATAGTTGAATTTTTGATCAACTAATACACAAAAAGTCAAACTTTTACTTTTTGGTCAATATGGCATTCCAAAGATCAAAATTCATCAATACATTCAAAAATATCAAACTTGATCATCAAGAATCAAGAAATTCAAGGAATTCCACCAAAAGTCAAAGTTTTCAATACTTAGAAATTTTCTAACTATTTTTACACTTGATAGTTTCATTACTTCATGACATTTTTTTCACCAAGATGCAAGATGATTCAAAGAAAACTTTCAACATGAAAGTTGTATATATTTATGAATTTTACAACGTTATATTAGAGGGTTGATTTCCAAAAAATACTTAGATTTGGAGATATAAGCCCATGAAGTCATGACATTTTTATCTAACACTTATAGAAATTTTCAACAGGTTTTGGTCAGTTTTCATCTCAACTTCTTGGCCAATTTTTACCCATCTCCTTATTGATTTATCCAAAGTGATAAACATGAAAGTTATAGACAATGTTTCAAGCTTTCGAAAATGTCCAAGAGCATGAATTTATCATACTTGAACTAGGATATTCAAAGGCATGAAGTTGAGCATCCATTCTTGAATTACAAGTCTTTTTGGTGAAGAACACATAATCCAATCTATATGATATGCTGCAAAATCTTGATTTAAAGGCCTTATAACTTGCAAATCTCACCATAATTTAATGTTTACACAAACATTTGAGCTATTGTCCATTTGATTTAAGCATTGTCCAAATGATTTTTCCATTTTGGCACAAAGTTAACATTGCCATTATTGCAAAGTAGCTTTAATCATAAAGTCATCTCTTCTTGAGCCTCTAACTTATTCCTTCTACACACACTCAATATAAAAAATCAGATTAGCATGCTTAAACTATCCAACAACTCTATGAAGCAAAGTATAAAGCATTGGAACTATGATCTTCAAGCTTGTTTCATTTACAATTCAACCTAGCCTCAACATGTGATCTTGCAAATCTGATCAACCCTTGTCTTAAAACCTCTTGCCTATAAATAGAGAGATCATTTTCAAGATAGAAGGATATGAACAAGCCCTCAAAACCCTTTTGCTCTCAAAAAACTAGAATTGTCCACAAAACCTCCATTTTTGAGCTTTGAAGTCCAGATCTTTGAATCTCTCAAACCTTGCAAGTTTTGCACAAACAAATCATTTAAATACTTCACATACATCATATAGAAGTTTTTCAAACAGAAGAACAACTTCTTTAACATCATTATCACCATATTCCAAACTCAAAAACAGTACCTTGCAACTTGACTTGGTTGGAGTGATTCAGTAAATTTCAGCACAAGGGGAGGATTGGCATAACTTCAAGAAGGTCTAAGGGAGCTCAAATCAATCACCATTTTGCACCCGGAAACATCCATCGTGTTATAAAGTTTTCACTTCAAGAGGTAAATTTTCTCAAACTGTAATATCCTTATCCATACATCATTTGCTTTCGTTTTGAAAAGGATACAATAGGACAAATCAAAGAGAAAACTTAGCAAAAAGGAAGGCCAAGGGTTGACACGGGTGCCCGTGTCACACGACACGGCCCGTGTCAATTTAGATGGTTGGTTTTGTACTCAAAAATTTGACCTCTCATTTCTCAATAAATTTCTCACAGGATTTTCAATTGCTCAAAATTGCACATGGACTGATCAGCTAAAGACATTTTCTCAACACTGATGACTCAAATAATGGTTTGAGTTTTCACAAGGACAAATGGAATTTTAATGCCCCATATGAATTTAATGGATCATTTTGGACCTTCAATAATGCTCATGTCAAATTTCAAGTCTTGCAGTTCATGTTTGCTCAGTCAATTGATCAGATGACCTAAAATCAACTATATTGGATAAAAAGTCAATTGTGGCCAACTTGTAGTCAAACTTCATGATTTTTGATCCATATAAATATTTTGAATTCATATGAACCATTTGGTAAATATTGTATTACAATTCCTCAAGAAATTTGATCAGATCACCAAAGGGGCAAAATGGTCAAAATTAGGGTTTTGATTGAGAAAGCTTGATTTTGATTTTTTGACCAAATACATGACTTATTGGTTTGAGACATGATGTAAAGGATTCAAATGCATCACATTGACCTAATTACATAGTTCAAAATATATCTCAAGATCAATTGATTGATAATTGAAATTTGGTCAACTAATGAAAAAGTCAATTGTACACTGAAAAGTCAAACTTTGACTTCTTGATCAAGATCAAGTTTCAAAAATCATATTTCATCAAGACATGTCAAAATATGAAGATTGTTCATAAAGAAATCAAAAAATTCAAAATTATCTTTGAAAAGTCAAAATTCTAAGACTTGAAAATTTTTCTAAGTGTTGGAAAGTTAACTTTTTTCATGAATTTGTGCCATATTTTCACCATGATACAAGATGATTCAAGAAAAACTTCCAAAATTAAAGTTGTAGATTTTAATGAGACATACATTTTTTTAGAAGGAATCAAGTTCTAAAAATTCTTGGATTTTAAGTTTTAAATTCATGAAGACATGTACATAAAACAAAAACACTTAGTGAAATTTTGAGAATTTTAGTCAGGATTTTGACCTAACTTCTTGGCCAAATTTCACATAGTTCCAATTGGATTTTTAAAACATGTCCAACATAAAGGTTATATAGGATGTTAAAATCTTTCCAAAATGTCCAAGAACTCATTAAGATCATACTTGAGCTGAGATAATTGAAGCCACGCAGTTAGGGTTTCATTCTTGTTTTGCAAGGCAGATTTTGTGATGAACAATTATCCAATCTTCAAGCATGTTGTACAAATCTCACTTTGCAGGTATCAAACTTGTGTTTCACTCCATAATTAATGGTTTACACAATTTATTAAGCTCTTATCCAAGTGCTTGAAGCATTGTCTAAACCAATTTTCCATTAATGGCACAAAGTTTCCATTACCATTTTAGAAAACCAAGCTTTATGCAAAGTAAACTTGTATTGAGCCTTGCAATTTTTCTTTCTGCACACGCAACCCATATAAACCAAAAGAAAGCATGTTTAAAGTTCTAACCACTCTACACAACCTTGTACCATGTCTTGGTACAAGATGTTTCAACATTGCTTCAAAAACAAGTAAAGTTGCCACAACTTGAGAATTCAAATTCTGAGTTGTTGTAACAATTGAAACCTCTTGCCTATAAATATATACATCATTTGCAAGCTAACACACGAATGCAAAAGCCATGAAACACTCCCAAACACAAAACCACCAAAAACACCTCAAAATTTGCCATTTCTGAGTTTTGAATCCAATCTCTAAATTCACTCATGTGTTTCTTGGCCTTTTGCTTTCAAAAGCTTCTAAAAATCATACATAAACAATCCCAACACTTGCAACACAACTGTAACATCTCCATCATCATCCTCCATTTTCAAAAATAGAGCTTTGCACTTGGACTTATCCAGCACGATTCAGCCATCCTCAGCTCAAAGTAACTATTGCATTAGCTTCCTAGAGGTTCAAGGAAGCTAACTCAATCATCACAATACCCTGAAAGCTTCCCTAACCCAAAACACAATCTTCAGCTGTGAGGTAAGTTTTCTCATTTTCAAACTCCTCATATAGGCATTGTTAAGCTTCCATTTTCAAAGACAAAATATAGACATCATTGCCCTGAAGCTAACCATGTCCATAGTTTTCATTTATATTGCCCGAGCTTAGAGAATTTTGGGATTGAAATTTCTGGAAAAATTAGGATTCAGATTAGGGCCAACAAAATTGTCATTCATCTTTGATTTATAGTTTTAGTGATTTATATTTCTGGAATCATGATAGAATTTGCTACAAGTTTCATGTTTGCAGTTTCCATTTTTGTTGAGAAATGAATGAGATACAGATGGTCTGGCTAGCGCAAGGTTGAAGATGAAGTACATGCCATGAAATTTTTTTGTAATATATTATGTTGGTTTTGTTTTATACACCAGATGTATAGCCACCCAGTGGTAAGGCAGCGCACATATTATGTGAAGGGTGTGGGTTCGAGCCCCAGCGCTGCCACTTTTCACAACTTTTCACTTTTTTTATTTCTTTTTGTTTCAATCAGCGCATGGGCCCTAAGGCTATTGGGCCTCTCATTTTACTTCCAACATCACCCCCATTTACTTGTTTCAGCGCAGGCCCATCTTTATTCTTTTTATTTCTTTTTATTCTGATTTCAAAAACCTTATTGGGCCAGGTTTGAAACAAAAATATTTTTACTACAAAACCACCCTAAATCAAATTTTCACCCCCTTGACCAAACTTTTCTTATTTTTATTTTATTTTATTATTCTTTTTTTTATCATTATTATCATTATTATTATTATTATTTTTATTAATAAAAATCCAAAAAATGTTTGTATTATTATTTATATATTAATATACTTTTATTAAAACAAAAAGACAAAAAATACTTTCTAAAACAAATTCCATTATTTTCTTAAATAAATTAATTTAGGCTTAGGATTTATTTTCTTTAAAAATTGATTTAGAACTTTGGACTTTCAATTAATTTTTTATGCTAGTTTAATTAATATTAAAACTCTTTTTCTATAAAACCCTAAAAAACAAAACTTGTTTTCTTTAATAAATTAATTTCTTTTCTTAACTTAATTTTAATTTTCTTATTTTTAGGTAATTATTTTCTCTTAAGTCAATTAGGTCAAAATAATTTTTCTTAACAAAAATCAAACAAAATCCATTCCTTATCCCTTTATACTTGTACATTATATTCATTTCATTTCTTGTACATTTGTTCAAATTCAATATAGTTATAATAGATAATTAGGATTTAATTTCTTGCAATTCCCATTTATAAATTTGTATACCCCATCCCCAAAAATGATGTAATAGCGTAGAAGTTTACTTTCCGCAATTTATCTCTTTCATATAAATGCTAGTAAATTAGGGTTTGTATAGAAAGATAAAATTAATGTTTAGTAAATCTTAATTCAAGACAAAACAATGCATGAAATCAAAAACACTTGCACACTTGCACCTCTAGGGTTAACTCCACTTGTTGCCTTAAGAAAATGGTCATGTTATGCATGTGAGATGTCTTAGCAAAAACAATAAAAAAAATACAAGATCATAGTCCCTCGATGACGTTACAAATGTTATCTTACAAGTGATCTTAGTCCCTTAAAGAAAATGTTAAGGCATCTAACAACATTGCTATCCATGACTATACGATAACCCACGCCTGTCCCTTCAAATCCAAAGATAAAGCTTCTTACCAATCAATAGTAAGATAGCAATATCAAAGGAAGAGAGAAATGAACAATAACTTTTGAGTAGGTAGAACGTTCTTAGTTACTTTCTCACAATCCATCTTCAAAAACAAACATCTTTTCAAACACACCAGACACTTTCAAAACATGAAATATTTTCAAAATGTCCAACAATTTGTATGCGTTCTTATAGAGACGAGAATCATTACAAAGTTTTCCTAAACGAAGGCGCTTTTCAAAAATACTTTCAAAATCCACCACAAACACATTTCAAACAAAGCAAATTCAAAAGTGATCTAGCAAGCAACTAAGAGCCCATAGATAACTATGGATGAAAAGGGTGCTAACACCTTCCTTTTTCATAACCTATCCCCCGAACTCAAAAAAATATCTCAAAGGTATTTCCTGTTCTTTTCACCCTT
Source organism: Vicia faba (assembly GCA_948472305.1). Lineage (NCBI taxonomy): Eukaryota > Viridiplantae > Streptophyta > Magnoliopsida > Fabales > Fabaceae > Vicia > Vicia faba. The sequence continues at coordinate 1,603,419,178 of OX451739.1, forward strand.
TCCTCATTGGATAAAATAAAAGTTGGTTGCGACTCTTGCTATCTGAAACAATTGCGATAAAATGAAAAATATTTTAGTCAGTTCTCCCACCGTATTACAGTTGGAAATTTAGAAACAAAGGCAGGCCAGGGGTTGACATGGGTGCCAGTGTCACACGACACAGCCTGTGTCAATTCTGCTGGGTTGGAAATTTGGCAAACAAGGCAGGATAGGGGCTGACACGGGGTTCCCGTGTCACATGACACAACCCATGTCAATTTAGGTAGAAGAAAAAATGTGCAGAGAGGCATGGGCAGATGCTGACATGGGTGCCCGTGTCCGGTGGCACGGCCCATGTCAGCCTAGGCATAAGAGAATCCTGATTTTTAAGACGTTTGCTATAATTTTGGATCATTAAAGGTACATTGGACATATTACATTGCTTAGAGATGGCATAACACTATACAAAAACTTTTTCTAGATAAAATTTTCAAGTTATTTTCTAAAATAATTGAAATCATTAGACTTAGGTTTCATTTTTAATTAATTAACTCCTTTTGTAATTCAATTAGCTACAAAACCTTTTCTATCAAAAAAACCCCAAAAAAAATCTCTTTTCTTCATCTTTATATTTTTGTACATTTTATTATTTCAAGCTACAATTTATGTAATTGTCAAAGCCTTGTAATAGTAATTAGGGTTTATTTTTATTTGTCATCCCCATTTATAAATTTGTATCCCCCATCCCTTAAAGCATTGTAATAGCATATGATATTTACTTTCCGCAGTTTATCACTTTCCATATTATTGTTAGTAATTAGGGTTTGTATGACAAGATTTAAAATCAAACATTAGACAACCCTAATTCAAAGACAATATACTTGAAAACAACACACTTTTCATACATTCCCTCTAGGGTAACCCGCACTTGTTGCCTCGAATACAAACAGTCATGTCCCTCGAACGTGAGATGTTTTTAGCAAAAGACCCTCAATTAAAAGATCGTAGTCCCTTGATGACTGTTCGGCGTTGTCTTCGGTAAACAATATTAGACCCTTATGATAAATTGCTAAAACATCTTACAAGTTGCCTTTTATGACTGTATGATGACCCACGCTTGTCCCTAACATCCAATGATAAGGCTTTCTACTAACTAATGGTAGACAAGCACTATCCAAAGAAGGAGGAAAATAACAAAGACTTTTTGAGTAGGTAGATTACTCGTAATTTCTTTCTCACAAACAAAACCATTTGCACCTCACACTTTCAAAACATTTGTCAAAACAAACATTTTCGTATACATTCTCAATGATACGAGAATCATTACAAAATAGCCTTCCATTGGCATTTTCAAAAATCTTTCCAAACACTCACTTTCAAAAAAACATATTTTCAAAACCAACACTTTGTATACATTCTCAATGATACGAGAATCATTGCAAAGTTTGCCAAACTTAGGCGTCTTCAAAATATTTTCAAGCTTCCACAAACACAAAGCATTTTAAAGTGATCAAGAAATTAAGATCCCATAGATAACTACGGATTAAAAGGGTGCTAACACCTTCCCTTTTCATAACCTACCCCCTGAACTCAAGAAAATATAAAAGGTCTTTCTTGTTCTTTTCATCCTTTTCGTTTATTGGATAAAAGAAAAGTCGGTGACGAATCTTGCTATCCGCAACAATTGCGCTAAAACGCAAAACACCTAAGTCAGTTCTCTCACCGTACCATAGAACTAGCGACTCTGCTGGGGAAGATATTTGCTCAAAGTGGGGTTACCTTAAGAGTAAGATTACCTTTATTTTCTTTATTTTGTTTTCCATGTTTGCTTTACATTTATGGGTAATGTTTGGGTTTATTACTTGTAAAGATCCTATACCTGGATCTGGGGAATATTAGGTAAGTAGGAATAGATCGTGGAAATTATACGGCGTAGACCGATATGGTTGAAGCGATGACTATGTTAGTGTGACACATTTATGGGTACCGGTGTCCCTTGTGTCGAATCAAGGAGAATACGAGGCTGCTGTGTGGTGTCATGAAGCACTAACTGACCGTAGAACCTTAATTGAACAACTTGGCTATTAGAAAGTAGTGAGATACCCGACTTTGGTGCAAAACTGAAGATTGATTGATACTCGATACTACACTCATTGGGATCAGACTTTCGGGATATTTTGGCCATAAGAAAATATTGATTATTCTAAAACAATAATCGATGAAGAAAGATCAATGATATTGAGATTCCTTAGAACCCAATTACTTCTTTTAGGACAGGTTAAACCAACTAAACTTCAACAGGCTACTTACCTATAAACCCCATGCAAGCCTAAACCTAAAGTCATTTTGTGCTTTGTTTGTGATTAATTATTCATGACATCATAAACATCATGAAATCATGCCATAGCATTCTCACTAACCATTTCAAGGATCTAGGAATTTATTTTTCTTCAGTTTTGTAGGACATGGCTTCCGCTTGTAGAAATACCATCTGAGTCAGCTTCATAAAAGTGCCACCTCAACTCAAATAATTAGCATCAAGGGTTCCTGAAGATTCTCCCTTCACCAAAGGATATGGTCGACTTATCAGTTTGGCTACCTCAAGCTTTCAAGAAGAAATGATGTGTGTGCTCTTTCATTTCTTTTATCCTATGCACCATTGCCTCACCTTTCCCGATTACCAATTGGTGATCACATTGGAAGAATTCTATCAACTATTAGGAATGCTTGTGCTTGATCAAATACCACTCACCGGTTTAAAGGAAACTCTAAAGCTTGAAGTTATTTCCAAAGTCTTGCATTTGAAGAGATTCTACATTGTAGCTAATTGGAAAACAAGGAGTGGAGTCGAGGGTTTTCTATCCAAGTTTCTGTTAGAGAAGGCTCGACTGTTTTGGGAAGATGTGGATTTTCAAGCTTTTGAAGATGTCTTGGCTCTTCTAATCTATGGTTTGGTTTTATTCCCTATTCCGGACCAACTCATAGATGAGAATGCTGTCAAGATTTTTCTTTCTCGTAACCCCGTGCCTACTTTGCTTGGAGACATTCTATATTATCTTCACACTCGCACCATGAGGAAGAGAGGGACTCTTATGTGTTGCATTTCGTTGCTGTATAGGTGGTTTATTTCTCAACTTCCTCAATCAGTATTGAAGAATGAACAAGGCTTGACGTGGTCTCAAAGTTTGATGTCACTTTCTCATTCGGATATTCATTGGTGTTCTCGATCTCTAGAAGACATTACTATCATTGACCATTGTGAAGAGTTCCCTAATGTTCAACTCTTTGTAAATAAAGGTGGTATTACTTATAACCCTTCTCTTTCTCCGTGACAATTTGACTATGCTCGAAGAGATGGTCCTCATGATGCACTTATCCATGGTATTGTGTTCGACTATGAGAACGATGTCCAAGGTTATCGTCAAAGGCTTGTACGAGCTTAGGGCATGGTGAACAAGGTTGATAGAAAGAATTTGGGGCATAATAACTCCATTACTTTGGGGCCTTATCTCAAAAGGGTGCTGTTGTACCCCAAAATTTGCCCTCTCATTTTATCAAGATTTTCCTCACAAGACATCTCCTTGCATTGTTGACCTGAAATTAGGGTTTGAGTTTGCACAAGGATTTTTGGACTTCCAATGCCTAATGTGACTTTAATACTTCATGTTGGACCTCTAATATTTCTCATACCAAGTTTCAAGCCTTGAATCACATTTTTGCCCAGTCAATTGGACAGTTGACCTAGAAATCAGCTGTATTGGGGAAAAAGTCAATTGTGGCCAATTTACAGTAAAACCTCATAATATTTTATCCACATCAACATTATAGACTCATATGAACCATTTGATCAAGTTTGGACCATAACTCCTCAAGAAACTTGATCAGATCATCAAAAGGGCAAAATGGTCATTTTTAGGGTTTTGACTGTAGAAGGGCAATTTCTGATTTTTCACCTAGCCAATGGCAAATTGGGTTCAAGCATGGTTTCAAGGACTCAATGGAATCATCTTGACCAATTCACAAGGTTCAAAAGATCTCAAATGCATTGGATTGACAGATGAATTTTCCAGTCAACTGATCAAAAATCAACTGTACACTGAAAAGTTAAACTTTAACTTTTTGGTCAAAATCAAGTGCCAAGGGTCATTTTTCATCAAGATATGTCAAAACATGTAACTTGTTCACCAAGAAACCTAATTTTGGAAATTAGGGTTTAAAATGAAAAAAATTTCATAACTTAGAAATTTTCTAAGTTATGAAAATTTCTTATTTTTTCCCAACTTTTTCTCCATGTTGCAATTGGATTCAAAGAAAACTTCCAACATGAAAGTTGTAGTCCTCCACAAAATCTACAACTTTTTTCCACAAAGTTTTCCCAAAAGATGCTTGGATCTCAAGTTATGATTTTGTGAACAAGGGTCCATGAAACTTTTAACTTAGTGAAATTTTGCTCTAGTTTAGGCAGGATTTTGACCTATCTTCATGGAAACTTTTCACATAGTTCCAAGTGGAATCTCAAAATGAATTTCAAATATGGATTGTAGAGAATGTTACAAGCTTTCCAAAATGTCCAAGAACTCTCTAAGATTATTTATGGTTAGGGAGAATCGAAAGTTTGAAAATGGCAAATTATCACTTTTGTCCAAGGCATTTTGCACATTGCTACAACTTGCAAATCTGTCCAAAGCATGTTTGTACTTGTTTTACAGGTATTAAACCTTCCCACACTCCTTAATTAAATGCAAATACAATGGATATTTGTCTTATTCTGAGCTATGGAGCATTACACATTGATTTATTCCAAAAATGGCATAAAGGTGGCAATACCATTTACATAAAGCATTCTTTTTGCATTTTTGTTTATCTTGAGCCATGGACCAAAGCTTTTGCTGCAAACCAACTCCAAAAATATCAGGAAAAGTATACCAACTATGTGCAGACCCTGAGCTAGCTTGTACAAGCCTTTGCCTTTGTCAACTCACTTTTGCTTCAAAAGCAAGTAACTTGCAAAAGGTCACATAACTTGTGCATCTGTTAAAACAAAGACTTGAGACCATTTGAAATAACTTCAGCATATTATACTAAGCCTAAAACACGAGCTCTTAGCATCTCAAACACCCTTAAGCACAAAAAACCCCATTTTCTGCCCAAACAGGGCAACCACTGTAGAACCTTGGCCAAATCCATATTCCCTCGTGCGTTTTGCTTGGAATCATTTCAAACACATTCTAAACATCACACCTGAACTATCCAAGCACCTGTCCAACAATTGTAACTCCATTTTCACACTTCACCATTTTCATTTTGAAGCTTTGCAGGTTGAGTTCTACAAGGAGGTTCTGGCCATTTCAAAGCAAGCTAAGCATTGGGAAAGGTCAAGGGAACATCAAGCAAGCTCAAAAGTCCTTCAGGCTTCATTCAAAGTTGCTACATTTCCATATTCGAACTTGACTGAAACAGGTATTTGTCAACTTTCTATCTCCTTATTTAGACATCATTAGGCTTAGGTTTGTGAAGCAAAAATGTAGTATGTAATGTGCTTGAGCTGTACATATGCATAGCTTGTATTTATATTAACTGAGCCAGGAGAATTTGGATGATGAACATGCTGAAAAAACTAGGTCAAAATTTAGGGCCAATGAAATTCTCTCTGGTCTTTGAGAGTTAGATCAAGTTTTTTATATCATTAGAATCGTGTGATGATGAGCTATAACTTTCATGTTGCAAGATTTTGTTTTTAAGCACGTATGCAGGAGTTACAAGTTTGTACAAGGCGCGCGCGTTTTCTGGTTTGAAGGACAGGGACAAAGTGGAAGTTTGGGTTGGGCTTGGTTTTTTATGGCTATTTGCACCCCCTCTTTATTTTCTGCACCCCCTTGGCCCATTTGTTTTATTTTTGTATATTTTTCATTTCTTTTATATTTTCTGACTTTATTTATTTTTTCTAAATATTAAAAATCACCAAAAATATTTTCTTAATTTTTACATTTTTATTTTATTATTTTTTATTATTTTTTTATGACAAAAATAGTTTATTAGGTTAAATAGAATTCATTTTCTTGAATAAATTTGTAAATAATATTGAAATACTTAAATGTTTTATTTTTATTATTTCTACACTTAAAATAATATTTTTCTCACATAATTTAATTTTTAACATTTTTGTATATATTTTTATTTATTTTCTTGTACATAAAAATGAATAAATAAATAATATTAGAATATATTTTCTATTAAACCAAAATTAGGGTTTCCACCCTTTCCAAAAATAATCATTTTTATTTTCTTATTTTTTGACATAAATAAATTCATTTTTACATACATAAAAACAAATACAAAAAAACATTTGTGCATATTTATATTTATTTGCATATTTAAATAATTGCCTATTTATTTATTTGTACAATAAATTCAATATGGTTGTAATAGTTTTAGGGTTTTTATTTTGAGCAATATCCCCTTATTTCAAACTTGTATCCCCCTCCCCATAATAATATTGTAATAGTATTAGATTTACTTTTACGCATTTTATCGCTTTCATATACCATGATAGTAAGATTAGGGTTTTGTATGCAAAGACCAAAATCAAACAAATAGCATGACTTAACACAAGACAAAAATGCATGAAAAATGACAACACAATGCACACAAGCATCTCTAGGGTTTCACCCACTTGTTGCCTTAAAATGGCCATGATATGCATGCTAGGTATCTTAGCAAAACAAAACAAAACAAAAAGATCATAGTCCCTCGATGACGCTATCTTGGTTTCCTAAACAAAAATGATCTAGTCCCTCAAAAAACATGCTAAGATACTTGGAAATATTATTATCATGGTCATACGATGACCCACGCCTGTCCCGTTTAACATCCAAAGATAAGGTTTTTTACCAAATACAATAGTAAAACAACAATGTCAAAGGATTAAAAATGTGTAGGAAATATCTTTGAGTAGGGTAGACAAATCCTAATTACTTGATCAATTTGCAAACCATCCTTGATATTTTCAAACTATCACACGCATTTCAAAACAATTTCAAAACATTTCCCAACAAAATTTCAAGCATTGAAACATTTTTCAAAAGACAAACACCTTTGTATACATTCAAACAAGAATCATTACAAAGGTTGCCTAAACAAAGGCCTCTTTTCAAAATACTTTCAAAACCACACACAAAAGCACCATTTCAAACAATTGAAAAAGCAAAGCAAGTGATCTAAAACAAGTAACTAAGAGCCCATGGAAAACCATGGATGAAAAGGGTGCTAGCACCTTCCCTTTTCATAATCTACCCCCCGAACCCAAAAACAATCTCAAAGGTCTTTCCTGGGATTTTTTACCTTTCCTTTTGGATAAAATAAAAGTCGGTGGCGACTCTTGCTAAACTGAAACATTTGCGAACACAAACACAAAACCTCAAGTCAGTTCTCCCACCGCATCACAGGTGCGAACTCACGCTCAAAGCCTTATGATGTAGTATCCTGCCATCCTACCAATAGTTGTGAAGCCAGTTGCTGAGGGGGATTGCTCTACCCCAAAATTTTCCCTCCCATTTTTACTCAAAGCATGCTCCTAGAGATCCTCAATTGCTCAAGGTTGACCAAGAATTGACCACACAAATTATCCTCCTAAGCAATGAACCTCCTACTAGGGTTTCCCTTTTCATCAAGATGTATGAGATCCAAATGTCTAAAATATTTTCCATTGTCCTAATATGCCTTCAAGATTGTCCATGACAAATTTCATGCCTTCCACTACAAGTTTGCTCAGTGAATTGATTAAATGCTTGAAAATCAATTGTACTAGGTCAAAAGTCAATTGTGGCCTATATACAGTCAAACTCCAAGGTTTTTGGTAAACCTAAATATTTTGAAGTGATATCCATCATTTGATCAAGGGTTGGTCATGATTCCTCATGAAATGCTCCTAATTTATCAAAAGTCAAGAATTGCTAATTAGGGTTCCTATAGGAAAAGTCAACTAAACTTTGACCAGGCATAACTTTCACATACTTCATCCATTTTTCCCCAACCAAAGCTCATTTTTAAGAGAATCCAATTACCTATAATTTCTCCTCGTCCCTAAAGTCCAAGAAATGCAACATTTTAAAGATAAAAGCTCATACATTACAGGTCATTTTCAGAAAGTCAACAAAAGGCACTTTTTGTCAAGACCATTTACATCAAGATAAAGTCTTCAAATGCAAAATTAATCAAAAGAGGGATTGAAGTAGACATCTTTTTGGCTTTCCAAAAAGACCAAGATCACCATCATGAGATCAAAATTGAGCAAGTTATGGCTTGCCCAAGTTGCGAAAATTTAGGGAATTTCAAGAGTTAGGCATTGAGCAAACTTGAAGTTTTAGGTAAATGGCTTAATTTCTTGGACTTCAAGCATATTCCTAAGATTATAGAGGACCTATAAAATCATTCTTACCATGCCTTAAATTTTCTACTTATTTTGTACATATTTATTTTATTTTATTCAAATAAATATAAAATAAAATGTATAAAATAATTGGAAATGGGCTTTGAGCATTTGGGCTAGTGTTTTGATCAGCCTTGGGCCCAAGAATTCGTGCAAACAATGTCCAAGTTCATCCAAATTTGAAAAAAGACAAGAATTCCATGTATCTTGCCAAAATTCAAATTCTCATTCATGGCCTTAAAGAACATGTTTATAGCCGTTTCATTCCTTGTTTTCTTGTCCCCTCCATCTCCTCTATTTAAGCAACACACTTGCAAGTCAAATGGACACGAAAAATAGCTATAAAAAGCTCTGCAAATTTTTGGAAAATTATCAAAGTTGACAAATTCACATCTTCATTTCCAACCATCCTCAGTCCAAACAAAGGACTCAAACACGTTCCTGAAGGTCCCCTGAAGCTTTTCCAATAATCACCATGCATTAAACATCATGAAACACCTCAATCAGTAGCTCGCGGTTTGCATTTTTTTCAAAATTCGTTTTATTTGATTCATGTAATATAAGCTCGTTTTGACCATGCATTATTGTTCATATGAATGTTTACAAGCTTTCTGTATAGTTGGATTTGAGTTTTGATGTAGGTATGATGTTTGGCCATGGTTAGGGTTTGTACCTCAGAATTGGGGTTTTTTGAAATAGCCAAAGTTAGCCCAAACCAAGGATACCATCTTGTTCAGGAGGTCTATTCCAATCGATCCATGGCTTCACAATGGATTTATATTACATATTCTGGACTTTATTGAGTTACAGGTGTTATAGTGACAGACCAAGACCGTCACTATAGGTCTCTGCACTTAAGACGACGGAGTGAGGAAGAAGATGAGGCGTGGCAGTCTTCCATTGTACACAATGCACCACCAGTCAAAGCCATCAGATGTACGTCTGATCTGGATCAGTGCATCCAACGTGCAGACTCACCTTGCACTCTTCAGGCGCGTCCTCACATGGATCTGAGGGCAAGCTTGGGCTCTATTCAACTTGGGCCCAACAGTTTCAACATCACACCCCCTTATTTCTTTCAACACCCAGACCCATTTTTGCAATTATATTTGTTTTTATTTCTTTTTCTTATTTGTTTTCTTTATCATTTATTTAATTCACCATAAAAAATCAGAAAAGTCACAAAAAAATATAGTTTTAAGTTTTTTTTTATTTAAATTCATTTTGTAAATAAATTAAATAAATATTTTAACTATTTTCTTTAATTTAAAATGAATTAGAACTTAGGACTTAATTTAGATTTAACTATTTTCTTTTCATAAAAAAAGCTAAAATAAAAAGAACTAGACTATTTTTCTTTATTAACTTTATTTTCTAAATAGACTTTAGGATAATTAATTTAATTATTTTCAAATCAAAAAATAAACAAAAATGATTTTCTTATTTTATTTAGAATTGCCTTAGGTTTTAGACGTCTTTACCTTTCGCACGTTATTTATTTTTTCGCATTTTTACATTATTGTACTTGTATACTGGATGTAATAGTTAATAGAACTTTTTACCGCTTTCTTTATTTTTCTTCCCCCATGTTTTTGTACATTGTAAATATCCCCTCCCCAAAGCCATGTAATAGCGTAGGATTCATTTTCGCACTTTACATTCTTCTGTACATATTAACTGCTAGTAACTAGGATTGCATGCCAAGACTGAAAACAAAAACATTAGCAAACTTAAATGCGCAAGATAAATAATTGAATTGAATGCAATTGCACATGCACACCTCTAGAGTACCCCACTTCGGTTACCTTCGGAAAACGGTCATAATTCTCGAAACGTGAGAAGTTTTAGTGGTTGTCCTCTAGTTTGAAAGATCACAAGTCCCTCGATGACCCTCTCGATGTTGCCTCGATTAAAAGTGATCTTAGAACTTTAGGACAGTTACTAAAATTCCTTGCCAAGTTGCCTTCGTGACCATAACGTCCCTTCGAATGTCCCTCATACATCCAACGATAGGGCTACCTACTCACTAATAGTAGGATAACATTGTCTAAAGGATAAGGAGGAAAGGAACAAACCTTTTTGAATACAAGTATATAACTGTTAGTGCTTGCTTAAAAAACAAACTTTTTTACACTTACACCTTTCAAAAACGACTTTAAATTTTTTTTGCTTTGTCAACACTCTTAAGGACTGATACAAGAGTTATCACAAAGAAAATCGCCGCGCTAAGGCATTCTAAAACATTTTTAAAAACACACAAAGCAGAAGGTACTTTCAAAAATGGGCTAAGCATCTAAGAGCCCGTGAATAACTACGGATGGAAATAGTGCTAACACCTTCCCTTTCCATAATCTACCCCCTTACTCAGAAAATTCTCGAAAAGGTATTTTTCTGTTCTTTTCACCCTTTCCTTAATTTGGATAAAATAAAAGTCGGTGGCGACTCTTGCTTACCACAACATTTGCGAACACAAAAGCAAAACCAGTATTAACATTCAGTTTTGCCACCGTATCACAGAACTGGCGACTCTGCTGGGAATAATAAAAAGTGGGGTTAACTTAGAGTCTAGTTCATTGTAAATTGCTTTGCCTTGTATGCTTTGTTTGCTTTAATTTTGAGGGCTTTGTTTGGGTTACTATAGATCCTACACCCGGATCTGGGGAACCTTTTAGGTAAGTAGCAATAGATCGTGGAAACTGTGCGAGGTATATCGACACTATTGAAGCAATAGCTATGTTAATGCGACACTTTGGTTGGTATCGGTAGCCCTTGAGTAGTCAAGGAAAATATGGGGCCGCTGCATGGTGTCATGAAGCTTCAAATGACCTTAGAACCTTTAATTGAACAACTTGGCCATTAGGAAGTAGTGAGATAGATGTCTTTGGTGTCTCCCAAAGTCGGTTGATACTCGATACTACACTCATTGAGATTTGACTCACGAGTTTTGTTTGGTGGCAAGTCAGTTATCAATCAAAGTGAAACTTATGGGAAAGATCAGTGATATTGAGATCCCTTAGAACCTGATTATTTTCTAGGACAGGCTGAACCAACTAAACTTCAAGAGGGTACTTACCTTAAAATCCATGCAAGCTTTACACCTAAGGACTTTTTTTGATTTGCTTGTGCTTGCTATATTTGTGTTTTCTTAGCATAATCATGATATCATAACATCATAACATGGCATATCATACTAACCATTTAAAGGATTTTTAGGACGTATCTTTGTGGTTTTTTTGTAGGACATGGCATTCACTCGCAGGAATACTATCCAAGTAAACCTCGTAAGGGTACTTTCTCAACTCAAGGAATTAGCATCAAGGGTTCCTGAGAGCTCTCCGTTCACTGAAAGACATGGTCAACTTCTCAATCTGCTCACCTCAAGCCCTAATGAAGAAATGTTGAAGGTGCTCTTTCAGTTCTTCGACCCTTTACATCACTGCTTCACCTTTCCTGATTACCAGTTGGTGCCTACCATGGAGGAGTTTTCTCAGTTACCGGGGGTTCCCATTCTTGATCAGTTACCCTTCAATGGTATGGAAAGAGACCAAAAACCTGAAGAGATTGCTCATGCTCTATCTTTACAACGGTCTGATGTAGTGGCAAATTGGGAAACAAGAAGAGGCGTCAAAGGGTTTGTAGATAAGTTTCTATTTAAGAAAGCTCATCATTTTTGGGATACCCTAGATTTAGAAGCTTTTAAAGAAGTGTTAGCCCTTCTCATCTATCGGATATTACTATTTCTTAATCCGAACTAACTCATAGATGTGAATGCGGTCAAGGTTTTTCTGTCTCACAATCTGATTCCTACTTTACTTGGAGACATCCTACACTCTCTGCATACCCGTAATGTAAAGAGAAGAGGGACCTTGCTCTGTTGCACTCCTCTGTTGGCTAGGTGGTTTATTTCGCACCTGCCTCGATCCGGGTTGAAGAATGAGCGGGGAATGAGATGGTCTAATAGGTTTATGTCCCTCATACATTCTGACATTCATTGGTGTCCTTGATCATTGGAGAATGTTACCATTATTAACCGATGTGGAGAATTCCCTAATGTCCCTCTCCTGGGCATTAGAGGAGGAATCACTTATAATCCTTGTTTGGCGTTGAGACAATTTTGCTATGCTATGAGAGATGGTCCTCATGATACACTTGTCTAAGGAATCGTATTCGACTATGAGAATGATGTTCAGGGTTATCGCCAGAGGTTCATAAGAGCTTGGGGCATCATGACAAAGTTGATAGCAAAACACTAGGGCATAAGAACTCCATTCCTTTGGAGTCTTATCTTAAGTGGGTACGAGCCCGTGCTCAAAGTCTCAGGATGCCTTATGGGGCCATTCTACCTATCATCATGGAGCCAGTTGCTGAGGGAGACACTCCTTACATTGTTTTTCATCCTGACATTGCGACTAATTTCGAGGAGTTACAAAAATCCAGGATTCAACTCAAAGAGGAACGGGATACCTTTGAAACCCAATTCTACGCCAGCGAGAAGAAAGTTTCAGAGCTCACCAGGATACTTCAAGAAGAGAGGAGTATAATTGCCTACATTGCACGAAAGAGGATGCGCCCGTGGGAAGCTTGAGTCCCTTTTTGCTTTGAGAGTTCATTTTTGCTTTGTTACTTCCTTTGTAAGCCCAAGAGCCATCATTGTAACCGCTTAAACTTCTTAATGCAATTAACGTTTATTTTCCCTTTGGCTAAGAAAATTTAAGTCTTAGAAATGCTTGAAAACATTGCATACATATATCATACATATCATTGCATAAACAGGTTTCAGGACAGACTTCTTATCTTCTTCGTTGTTTATTTCAGCAATGGCTCTTGAACAAACATTTAAGGAGCTTCAGGCACAGAATGCTCAATTCTAAGAAATGTTCCTGAATCTGGCTAAGGGACAGGAAGATTTGAAAGCTCTGATTCTCAAGGACAAGAAGAAGAAAAAGAGGTCTGTGGGTGTTCTAAATATGGGAAGGAGGTTCAAAGGACCAGTAAGGCAAGTTTCAGAGCTTGCAACAACGTCAAGAGAGAGAGAGAGAGAGAGAGAGAGAGAGAGAGAGAGAGAGAGAGAGAGAGAGAGAGAGAGAGAGAGAGAGAGAGAGAGAGAGAGAATCAGGAAGGAGATCCAAGAGAAGAAGACCACAATACAAGGGAGTCTGAAGAAGACGAAGCTCATTACACCGAGGAACAATACCCTCCCGCTGATGATAAGTACAAACAGCTGGAGGACCGTCTCAAGGCCATGGAAGTTTAAAAGGTACATGGCTTGGATTTAGAAGCTCTAGGGTTGGTTTCTGCAGTGGTTATCTCGCAAAAGTTCAAATTATCGCATTTGCTGAATATGATGGGGTCTCATGTCCTAAGCTGCATCTCAGATCTTATGTCAGGAAGATCCAGTTGCACACTACTACCAGGAACTTGTGGGTGCATTTCTTTCAAGATAGTCTATCACGGACTCAATTAGAGTGGTTCTATCAGCTAGAGGGAACCAACATCCGTAACTGGGAAGATCTGGCTACTTCTTTCTACAAGAAGTACCAATATAATGTTGACCTCGCTCTAATCCGTACATAACTTCAGAGTATGTGTATGGGTTCTGGTGAGGGCTTTAAAGATTATGCTCAGAAATGGAGATACCTTACGGGAAGAGTCCAACCTCCATTGTCTGATAGGGAGCTGGTGGACATGTTCTTGGACACATTATCCGGGACATTCTTTAACCACCTGATTGGAAGTTCTTCTACTGGGTTTACTGAATTGATCTTGACAGGAGAAAGGGTTGAAGCTGGCATTAAAAGTGGTAAAATATAGAGAGATACATCCTCCAGTACTGCAAAGAAATCATTCACAGGGAAGAAGGAGGTCAGTGCTGCTTATGGCCAAAGAAATCTTAACAAAACTGAGAATCGTCTGACAGTAGGGGCTATTATGGTTTCCAATCCTGCATCAAACCAGCAGCAGAATAATCAGTCCAGAACAAATAAGCCTAGAAGACAGTTTACAAGGATTAATATGACCTTGTCTCATGTTTTGCCACACTTGCTGAAATCTAATCTAGTTACCCTGAGAGAGGCTCCCAAAAATCCCAATACTGCCTCTCCCCGCTACAACCCGAATAATCATTGTGCCTACCACTCTGAAACACCGGGGCTTGATAAAAACGATTGTTGAGCTTTGAAGAACAAGGTGCAAGACCTTATTGATGCAAAGGAGGTTGAATTTGATCCCCCCGAGACTCCTAACATCATAACTGCACCTATGGCCAAGAATGGCCCGGGAGTCATTGCTATTGATGTTGTCTCCGCCACAAAATATGCTGACAGTAGTTATGACCTAGACAAGTGGATATTCCCAACCTTCAACGGTGGACTCAGTAATTGGGAGGCCAAAGACTTTGTTCCCGTCTCTTTTATTCAAGAGTAATATGTCTTTTTGATTTAAGGAAATGTAATAATTGAATAATTGAAACATTACAGCCTTGTGTCTTACTTGGGAAACAATGGTCTATTTGTGAGGGTCATTACTTCATTTTTATATGTCATAAATAAAACATTGGACGTTCCGCATACAAATTTTATGCTCTTTTTTATGCCTCTTTACTTTATCAAAAATATACAACTATGCTCTTACACATACTCACATATCAAACTGCAGATCCACATCAACTCTGGATCCCATTGATAACGATTCTGCTATTGCTCATTATGACTTTGAAAATATGATCTACCAAGCCGGAGATGAAGGTGAGGAAGATTATGAGGTACCAGGAGAGCTTGCCAAACTGTTACAACAGGAAGAAAGAACTATACAGCCTCATGAAGAGCCAGTTGAAACAGTGAACTTGGGTACAAAAGAGGATAGAAAAGAGGTCAAGGTAGGTGCTAACTTGGAGTCCAGTGTCAAGCAATGGTTAGTTCATATGTTGCATGATTATGTTGAGATCTTCGCCTGGTCATACGAAGACATGACAGGATTGGACACTTATATTATGGTTCATCATCTGCCAACTAAAGAAGATTGCCCTTCGGTAAAACAGAAAGTTCGTCGTATGCGGCCAGATATGTCAGAAAAGATCAAGGCTGAAGTCATGAAATAGTTCAATGCTAGTTTCTTAGCTGTCACATCCTATCCATAATGGGTCACTAATGTTGTTCTAGTACCTAAGAAGAACAGTAAGGTACATATGTGTGTGGATTACATAGACCTGAACAGGGCAAGACCCAATGATGACTTTCTGCTTCCCCATATTGATGTTCTGGTTGACAATACTGCACAACATAAAGTATTCTCCTTCATGGATGGTTTCTCCAGATACAATCAAATCAAAATGGCACCTGAGGACATGGAGAAGATGACCTTTGTCACACAGTGGGACACTTTCTGCT
The DNA here is from genome assembly GCA_948472305.1 of Vicia faba. NCBI lineage: Eukaryota > Viridiplantae > Streptophyta > Magnoliopsida > Fabales > Fabaceae > Vicia > Vicia faba. The sequence goes on from OX451739.1 coordinate 1,603,434,970, forward strand.
ATAAAGTTATGCCGTTTATACTAAAGAACGTCGGGGCGACCTATCAACGTGCCATAGTAGCTTTGTTTCATGATATGATCCATCACGAGATAGAGGTCTACGTTGATGATATGATATCCAAGTGCCCCTGTTCAATCTTCTTAAACCTGGGTAGTAGATTGACTGGTCTTTCTTTCATGATCTGAAGGTGGAAGATGATTGAACACTAGAGTGCCCAGAAATTTGCACTCGTCTGAAATGATGTTTAATATCTATAGGTAGTATCGGGAATGGTCTTACAGATGCCATTTGGAGAAGACGATATAGATTCGTCGGAGATGGGCTTAAAGATGCCATCCAGAATAATGACGATTTTGTGAGATATTCCTTCGTGGGAATTCCTGTTCCTGTTGTTAGGGAGGACTTCGATGAGGAATGTTGGTCTCTGTCTTGGGGAATAGAGTTTAGGAGCTTCGGTTGTCTGCTACTCTACTGGGGAATTGAATCTTGATTGAGGAGGTGAAAGTGAACTGCTTATCTAGTCAGGGTCTAGGCTGCACAGCGACTTACTGGGGAAATGCAAAATCGACCGTATCTGGTCGGGTCCAAGTCTTACAGTGTTGTAAACTGTCGTCTGGAGATAAAAGAGAAGGAACCTGGATAGTAGGGCTATGAGAAGGAACCTGGATAGTAGGGTTACTTCGAGATGAAAGCCTGGATAGTAGGGCTTATGAGAAGGAACCTGGATAGTAGGGTTACTTCGAAATGAAAGCTTGTATAGTAGGGCTATGAGAAGGAACCTGGGTCGTAGGGTTACTTTGAGATGAAAGCCTAGATAGTAGGGCTATGAGAAGGAACTTGGATAGTAGGGTTACTTCGAGATGAGATCCTGGATAATAGGGCTATGAGAAGGAACCTGGGTAAGGTTGCTTCGTGAGGAGTTTGGGTAAAACTGCATCTGAACCGAGAAGGAACCTGGGTAAGGTGGCTTCGTGATGAGTTTGGGGAAAATTGTGTCTGAACCGAGAAGGAACCTGGGTAAGGTTGCTTCGTGATGAGTTTGGGTAAAACTGCATCTGAACCGAGAAGGAACCTGGGTAAGGTTGCTTCGTGATGAGTTTGGGTAAAACTGCATCTGAACCGAGAAGGAACCGGGGTAAGGTTGCTTCGTGATGAGTTTGGGTAAAACTGCATTTGAACCGAGAAGGAACCTGGGTAAGGTTGCTTCGTGATGAGTTTGGGTAAAATTACATCGAGATCGAGAAGGAACCGGGGTAAGGTTGCTTTGGGATAAGTCTGAGTAAAACTTTAGAAGGAACCTGGGTAAGGTTACTTCGGGATAAGTCTGTGTAAAACTTCAGAAGGAACCTGGGTAAGGTTACTTCAGGATAAGTTCGTGTAAAACTTCAGGAGGAACCTGGGTAAAGTTACTTTGGGATAAGTTCGTGTAAAACTTCAGAAGGAAATGTATGAGAAGGGGCCCGTGTGAGATTTTTTTTCAAGATAAGCCCGTGTGCAGCTGCCTTTAGGAGAATCCCATGTAAAATTGCTTCGTGACGAACCCGTGTAAAGCTGCATTTGGTTGCACAGATAGTTACTCTGTTTAGTTTCAGGAGCTAATCTTGGACCTGCTGGAAATTGTTGATGATAATCATCTTTCCTGAAAAAGGTACATGATTAATTATATGTGATGCATGAAATGCATTGTATGATGATGTTCTCAAAATAAATGAGATTATGCTGTATGCAATATGTGTGTGCATATCATGATGTATGAACATGAAATGCTATTGTGGCATATCTGAGTTTGGGAAAATAAATCCCTGATTGTTGCTGGAGAGTACTGGAAACTGAATTCCTAACCGTTGTAGAAAAAGTGGTTCTTCTACTTTCGCTGGGGATGGTGAATATTCTACCAGGGAGAGACTCTGCTTGAGAATAACTCTGCGGGGGAATAACTCTGTTTGAGAGAGGAGATGCCTTGCTGGAAGATTTTGCAGATTCATAGAAATAAACTCCACAGGGGGATGAACTTCCGTAGCTGGAGGAATAAACTTTGTTGGGGGTTGAGCTTTCTTATTCAAAGAAATAAACTCTGCTCGGGAGGAAACTATATGAACCGCTTGCAATTACAAAATTTGGCTGGGGAACATAGATGTCAGTTCTCTGAAGGAACTTGGATGGGGATAGTAACTCCTGTTCGGGGAAGCCGATGTCAAAGCTTTAGTTGCCTCTACTCTGTGGGGAGTGTAGATGTCACAGGTTCGTATGTTGAGGATACGACAATGACTTCACATCAGGACTTTTCTGCCCCTGTACCTGCTGGAGAAAGTACTTGCGGAGGCTTTGTGGATTGAGTGTTATACCAACTCATGAGGTGCTTGATAACTTCCGATCGAAATGGTAAGTATTCTACTGATAGGCAACTGACAAGATGACGGCACATAGTCGTACGCTTTAATCCCTAACTTTTTCCTGGACTGTCTTTTCAGATTTTCAGTCCACTAGGATACCCTTTTTTACCCAAGCCGCCTTTTCAGGTTTTTGACTTGCCGGGTGTACACATTTTTTTGTTTTTATCCCTAATTTTTTCCTAGGCCAATCAACCTAGCGGTTCTTTGCTCATGCGTAGTATTTTCTGACTATGTCCACGTTCACCGGGTACGAAGAATTGTCACTGTCCATAATGTTGTGTTGTCGTACTGTCAAAAATGTTTTCTTGATGGCACATGATTCGTTGTTGGAACGCATGCATAATGCCCCAAGTGATTCAGATGGAGATCTGCCCCTGGTTATTTGGAACTTTTGGGGAGACTTCCCCAAGTGTGTTAGACATCATGTCATGCCCCTTGCTTATGGAAGACCTGTTATTGGAAGTGTCTTTCCCGCTAAGGTGATTCTGTCCATTGGATATCCATTGTGCGGATTTCTCTGCTGTTAAACAATTAGTCATATGCAAACAATGTCATTTAAAGAATGCAAAACTCATGTGTGTCTTGAAATTTTTTTTTTTTGAAAATCTGTTTTGTGTAGTAAAACAAAATTTGCAAGAATGTGATATCAACTCAGGATTCGTAACACGTCCTACAGGAGTCAGGATACCTTTGTAAAAGTATGCTTTCAAACTAACCCATGCTTTAGCTAGGACTTTTAAGGGTTATAACGTGGCCTGGTTCACGGTTTAAGAAACAAAGGATAGAGGCTCAAAATTTATTTGTGCCCACCCGCTCTTCGTGATGTTCTTCAGTCCTATGCTCAGCAAATTGTGCGTTTAGAATCCCAGTATAGTCCTGGAGTACTGTCCTTGATATTCTGGTGTTGGTTCGAATACTGAAAGTTTATTTTAAATAGGCAGTCATTTTTGTAATCTTTTTTCTGTTAAGGATTTGTAGGACCTCTTTCTTTTTTTGATTTTGTTATCCCTTCTTTTTCCTGAACTGTTTCTTTTTGTGATTACAGTCAGCGGGATGCCCCAGTTTTTCTTAAATATCCTTCATAGGTTTTTACTTAACGGGTTTCTATTTCGAGAGATAATGACTGCCTGTCTTAATGATTATACAGAACCATGATCGTCTTTTGATTTGGAAGGACGTCTTCAATGCCGTTCATTGATTGCGAAGCGGAAGATTATGACTGGATGCGCCTCTGAATTAACTGAGAAAACTACCATGCCCCAGGTTATGATTAAGGGTTTTAATTTGTGTGAAAGAAAAACTCCTACTTCTTTAGCTCAAAGGGGTTGACTAGGGATTATCTTCCTTATAACTCCACTATTTTTTGATTTGAAACAACGCCTGTACATCGTTAGCGGGGTCTATTCAAAAGCCTACTGTAGAGATTGTGGTATCGTTTTCGTCATCCTCCCTCTAAGGATTAGAGGTTTTAATCGAGAGTTGAATATCATGAAAAGGAAGTATAAAGCAGTTTAAGCGTAATGAAAACAAATTAATTCAAGACAAACATGTGTAATGCATTAATGAAATAACAAAGTTTTGACATGACAATAATTGTTCGAATAAGCAAAGAAAATACAACTTGAGAATTCAAATGAACAAAAAAGCTTCCAATCCTAGCCATAATTTGGCATGGGAGCAGTGATCACGTTGGGAGTCTCAGGAGGGTCGAATTCAATCTCCTTGGTGTCAATCATATTCTGAATCTTGTATTTCAGCGCCCAATAATCGTTAGTATCGTGCCCCGGGCTACTAGAATGATAAGCACACATTGCATCCGGATTGTAGTTAGGAGAGGAATTCTTAGGGTTTGGATGAGGGTCTATCACTATAATCAGATTCATCTTCAACATGTTTTGCAATGCTTGTGATAATGGAATGTTGATTCGGGTGAACTGCCTTTGAGGTCTTTCTATCCTTGGCTGATTGTTCTGTTGTTGTGGTTGTTGTGCGTGTGCCGAATTAGATACCAACACTTCCCCCACAGATTGGTCGTATTCTGCCTTATTATGCCCCTTCTGGCCGTGCACAACATTGGCTTCCCTCTTACCACCAAATGGCTTCTTCTCATCACTAGAAGATGCAGCCATCGGGTTCTTCCCGCTTCTGATACCATTTTCGATCCCCTCTCCTGTCAAAACCATCTCAGTGAACCCGGATGAGGAACTCCCAATCAGCAAATTAAAGAATGGTCTTGTCAAAGTGCCCATGAACATGTCTACCATTTCACTATCCGTCAGAGGAGGTTGTACTCTGCCAGCTAGATCCCTCCATTTTTGTGCATATTCCTTGAACCCTTCTTTCGAGCCCATGGACATATTTTGCAGTTGCACTCGAGTTGGTGCCAAGTCAACATTGTATTGGTACTGCCTGTAGAAAGCAGTAGCCAAGTCTTCCCAGGTATGAATGTTGGTTGTTTCCAACTGATAGAACCAATCCAGTTGAGTGCCGGCCAAACTTTCTAGGAAGAAATGGACCCATAACTTCCGATCAACAGTGTGAGGCTGGATCTTCCTGACATAGGATCTTAAATGAAACTTAGGGCAGGAGACACCGTCATACTTAGCAAATGTGAGGACCTTGAACTTTGGTGGGATGACCACTCCAGGAACCAGCCCTAATTATTCAAAGTCCAAGCCAGGCACTCTTTGGATCTCCATTACGCTCAAACGATCCTCTAACTGTTTGTATCTATCCTCAATGGGAGGATACTGTTCATCGTTGTAGTCATATTCATCCTCAGAAACTCTTGGACTAGGGTCTTCCTCCCTTGTTTCACCCTCTTGGTTCTCCCCTTCTTTGGATGAAGAGGTCAGATCAACCGTTAGCTTCAACGGTCCCCTAAATCTTTTGCCCAGATTTAGGACATCAACGGTCTTCTTCTTATTCTTCTTCTTTTTCTCTTTCAGAATAAGTGCCTTCAGATCCTCCTTCAATTTAGCCAAGGCTACGAACATTTGCTGAAATTGGGCATTTTGTGCCTGAAGGTCCTTGATACTTTGTTCAGAAGACATTTTTGATGAAATAAACATCACAGGAGATGAGAAACCTGTTATGAAACCTATTTATGCAATGTCATGGATGATATGCGTATGCAATGATTTCAAGGATCTCGCGGGGTAAACAAGAAATGTCAGAAGTTGAATTTTGTAGCTTTGATTGAAGAACTTTGTATCATTAGGAGTCCTTCTATGAGAGTCAAGCTCACCATATGAAGTGGGTAATAGCCCCTGACTCAAGTAATCGTGTTTTGATCTTTTGACAATATCGGCTAGAGGAAAATAAATCCCCTTGTCCCTTGTTAGACGTCTGCTTTATCATAACCTGCATCACATGCCCTTGAGATTCTTGAAATGGTTAAGGAAATGCTATGGTATGATGCTATGATGTGTATGCTATGTATCAAGCAAAAATGCAGGGTAAGAAACCAATTTATTAGATTTATACAAACAAGGTCCTGTAAGGAATACAAACAAAGCCCTGCAATGAGTTCAAATTGTTAGGCAAAGAAAGCAAACAAGTTACACAAGTAGCCTTAGGTTTAGGCTTGCATGGATTCCATAGGTAAGTACCCTCTTGAAGTTTAGTTGGCTCAACTTGTCTTAGAAATAGTAATTGGGTTCTAAGGAGTCTCAATATCACTGATCATCCTTTATCGGGCATTGTTTCAGCTCAGGCAATCTTTTCTTGTGGCCGAAATATCTCGAAAGTATGATCTCAATGAGTGTAGCATCGAGTATCAACCAATTCTCAGCTTTATACCGAGGCCGGCTATCTCACTACTTTCTAATGGCCAAGTTTGTTCAACTAAGGTTCTAAGGCCCGTTAGTGCTTCAAGACACCATGCAGAGGCCCCATATTCTCCTTGTTTCCACACGAAGGATACCGGTACCAACCAAAGTGTCACACCAACACAACCATCGCTTAAACCATACCGGTCTACACCGTACAATCGCCATGATCTATTTTTGTTTACCTAAAAAGTGTCCCTAGATCCGGGTGTAGGATCTTCAATAATACCCAAACAAAAATCTTTAAGGATAAAGCAGACAAATCTAACAAGAAAGCAATTAAAAATGACCTAGATCCTAAGGTATACCCCACTTTATTCATTTCTCCAACAGAGTCTCCAGTTCTGTGATACTGTGGCAGAACCGACTGTTAATACTGGTTTGTATTTTTTGTTTGCAAATATCGCGGTAAGCAAGAGTCTCCACCGACTTTTATTTCATCCAACAAACGAAAAGGGAAAAGAACATAAAAACCCTTTTTTGAGATGTTTCTGAGTACGGGGGGTAGGTTATAGAAAGGGAAGGTGTTAGCAACCTTTCTATCCATGGTTTTCCATGGGCTCTTATGTACTTGCTCATTTTTAAATTGCTTGTGTGTGTTTTGAAAAGTTTTTGTTTAACTTCGTGGTAACCCTTGTATCTATCCTCAAGAGTGTGACGAAGTTGTTTTTTGAAAACTGTTTTGGAAGTGTTTGTGTGAAAGAATTTTTGTTGTTTTGAGCAAGTACTTAAGAGTTTCTACCTACTCGAAAAAGACTGTTCGTTTTCTCGTTTCCCTTAGACAGTGCCATCCTACTATTAAGGAGTAGGTAGCCCCATCGTTAGAGTTAAAGGGACATTCGAAAGGGACGTTTTTACAGTCACATAAGCAATGATTAGGAAACCTTAGTAATTACCCTAAAGTACTAAAGATCTTTCCGAGGCAACATTCGAATGGGTCATTTTTGATCTTTTGGGACTAGAGGGAAACCACTAAAACTCCTAATACTTCATGACCGCTTAACGAAGGCAACCGAAGTGGAGATATACCCTAAGAGTGAACATGTGCAAGTGTTTGTTTTCAGTTTCATTTATCTTGCACATTTAGGGTGCTCTACTATTTTAAATTATTTGTCTTTTACATACAATCCTATTTATCAATCATCTAGCAATTAATAGTTGCAGAAATTAAGAGCGGAAAAGTAAATCTACGCTATTACAAAGCTTTGGGGAGGGGGTTACATAACCAAAAACTGGGGATTGAACAGTAAAATAATAAGCAGTAAAATAAACCCTAATTAAAAGCTATTACAAACTCGAAGCAAATAAAATAATTGGAATAAAAAATAAAATATTACGTGCGCGACAAATTAAATACGGGAATCAAAGTCTAAAATCAAAGGAAATCAAAGAAAAATATTTTTGTTATTTTTTGATTGAGAAAATTAACTATTTGCAAATTAACCCTAATTTTCTAATTGATTTTAATTATGATAAAAAGAATTTAAATTACCCTAATTAAATTAATCTAATTAATTAATGAAATAAAATATTTTATGAAAAAAAAATTTGATTTTAATGTTTTTGTGATTTTTTGATTTAATAAAAAAATATGATTTTTGTTTTTTTGGTAAAAATAATTAAAATAAATAAAAGAAATAAAAAAGAAAAAATTAGACTGGGCCTGGTGTGAAAGTAGTTCTGGAGGTGTGGAGAAGAATTTGCTAAGCCCAGATTTGCACAAGCCCAATTGCCTGCGTGAGATCCAGTGAGGATCCCCTTTGGAGGTTCATCATGCGCTGCTTCCTGGAGGCGTGAGATCTGGCCAGGACGTGATCTGATGGTGATGGATCTTAAGGTGCATAGCATGGACCAGGGCGTGCAACACATGGAATCTGTAGAGAAATAGTGAGAAAAACACAAAAGCACACGCCTGGGATCGAACCCAGGACGTTAGCTTTATACCTCTCTTCCTTGACCAACTGTGCTAGCTACTCATTCGTTAATATGATAAAACAAATAAAACATAAAGCAAGCAAAGTGGTCTTTCCCAGAAACACGCGTGTGATTCAAATCTCTCAATGGGAGTCTGCCACCTAATTATCTTCTTCCCCATAACTGTTGTTTTTGACCACACTTTTACCTACGGACTGCATCTGTTACTATAGCTTATAGCAACAGATCAAGCATTGCTAAAGCCCCTGCAAAAATCAAAATTCTCAAAATACACAACATAAATTAATAGTAAGGCTATGAATCAAATCGTTTTGGTCCCCTGAACATGATGATGGCATTGGTTTGTCCCAATTATGTCTAAATCAGAAAGCCCCGATTTGAAGCTTAGAACTCTAGCAATGGTATCCTTTATTTCCTGCACTTAAAACTTAATCAAACAAATCAGAAAGCATCGAAACCTTATGATAAACAAAAGTGCATGGTTAAATTTCATTGAAAACGCATGTATGCATGTAATCGAAAATCAAAAAAAGTTGGAGAACCGAGTTATGGATTTTACGATTTTGAATGTTGTGGTCACTTGAGGATGATTGGAATAGCTTCAGAACACGTCCAGGAACGGATTTCTGGCTTTGAAATTTCTTGAATTGGTCTATGGAAGAGAATCCAATATGCATTTTTCTTCCAAAATTTGCAACTTTGTTCTTCAGTTTTCACGACCCAATCCTTGTTTTTATGCTTTGGATATGTTGTGTATATATGATAGAATGATTTAGGTCAACAAAAACTGATCATATCTTTGCAAATTATGCAGATTTGATTTCATTCTTTGCCTTGTATGATTTCTTTCTAAAATAGACCAAATTATGATCTTTTCCAATCAATTAGCTCTTTCACGATTTAGATGATTTTCTAGCTGCTCATTGACTCATAATATGCTCATAAAATCAAATCTCGGATTTTATTTCATTATTCTACTATTTAAATTGATTTATTTTGATTTAAATAGATAAAAAATCAAAATAGATAATAAAAAAAATAATAGGTGGATAAGCTCAGGGGTCACGGGCCATCTTAGGAACAAGTTTCAAACAAGAAAACATGGGCCCATTTGGAAAAATTGTCATTTTGATTAATGTTGACTTCATGCACATTTCCAAAAATTGGTCAACTTTGACAATACATATCTCCCTCAATTTTAACCCTAAGTGGGTGTTCTTGGACTTTTTAGAAATCTTAGGATGTCCTATAAACAACCCTTTTGGTTTCATCTCAATTGGATCTTTCATGTTCATGTAAGAAGCTTTGACCCAAAAGGTGTTTTTGTTGACTTTTTGAACTTGAGGGTTGAAGATGAGTTGTAAGGAATTAAGTCCTCTTCAAAATGAGCCTTGTATGGGAAATTTCTGATAAAGTATGAGAAAGTTATGTCTGGTCAAAGTTTGGTTGACTTTTTCTATAGAAACCCTAATTTAGCATTTTTGACTTTTGATGAGTTCGGAGCATTTCTTGAGGAATCATGATCAACCTTTGATCAAATGATGGATATCACTTAAAAATGTTGATGTTGACCAAAAATCTTGAAGTTTGACTGTATGTGGCCCACAATTGACTTTTGACCTAGTACATGTGATTTTCAGGCATCTGAGCAGTTGACTGAGCAAACTTGTAGTGCAAGGTATGAAACTTGGCATGGATGGTCTTGAAGACATATTAGGGAAATGGAAATAATTTAGTACCCTTGGAACACAAACATCTTGATGAAAATGGAAACCCTAGTTTGAGGCTCATAGTCTTAGGAGGAGGATTTGTCTGGTCAATCCTTAGGCATCCTTGGGCAAGTTGAGGACTTTAATGAGCATGTATTGAGTGAAATGAGAGGGAAAATTTTAGGGTACAACACCAGGCCTCAGACTGAAGAGGAGCACCTTGATCACCTACAGAAGCTATTTGAAAGGCTGATGAAATAAAAAATGAGGCTAAACCTGAATAAGTGCACTTTCAGAGTAAGATCTAGTAAGCTCTTAGGCTTCGTTGTCAGCGGAAAAGGTATTGAGGTAGACCCTTCAAAGGTCAAATCTATACAAGAAATGCCTACTCATTGCACTGAGAAGGAAGTTAGGGGATTCTTGGGACGCCTAAACTATATTGCCAAATTCATTTAACATCTGACTGCTACTTGTGAGCCAATCTTCAAATTACGGAAGAAAGATCAAGCAGTGAAGTGGAATGAAGACTGCTAGAATGCCTTTGACAAAATCAAGGAATATCTCCTAGAGCCCCCAATTTTGATGCCACCAGTTGTAGGAAGACCTTGGATCATGTACTTAACAGTATTAGAGAACTTAATGGGGTGTGTGCTGGGGCAGCATGACGAGTCTGGTCGAAAAGAGCATGCAATATACTACCTTAGCAAAAAATTTACCGACTCTGAAACAAGATACTCACTGCTCGAGAAAACTTGATGTGTTTGGCATGGGCTGCTCGCTGACTAAGACAGTATATGTTGACCCACACTACCTTATTGATATCTAAAATAGATCCCATCAAGTACGTCTTTTAGAAGCCTGCTCTCTCCGGAAGAATAATAAGATGGCAAATGATCTTGACCGAATACGACATTTAGTATACAACCCAGAAAGAAATTAAGGGAAGTGTACTAGCTGATCATTTGGCTCATCAGGCTGTGGACGACTACCAATTCATGAATTTTGAGTTCCCGGATGAGAACATCATGTTAGTAACTGATTGTGAAGAACCTAGACCAGATGACGGACCTGAAAGAGGATTCCGATGGACTATGGTTTTTGACAGAGCTTCTAACGCTCTTGTCAATGGCATTGGCGCTGTGATCATATCTCCTGAAGGCTGTCATACTCCTTTCACTGCTAGGCTATGTATCAATTATACCAACAATATGGCTGAGTATGAAGCATGTATCATGGGTCTCAAAGATGCAATCAATTTAAGGATCAAGTTCTTAAGTGTGTTTGGAGACTCGACTTTGGTAATCATCCAGATCAAAGGAGAATGGGACACGAAGCATCCTAATCTCATCTCGTACAAAGATCATGTGTTGACACTAATACCATACTTTGAAGAAATCACCTTTGAGAATTTTCCACGAGAGGAAAATCAACTAGCAGACGCGCTAGCTACGATGTCATCCATGTTCAAGGTCAGGTGGGGTAATGAGGCTCCTCAGATCACCATTGAGAGGATGGACAAGCCAGCATATTGTCACGAGATTGGTACTGAAGAAGTAGTGGACAAGTCTTGGTTCCATGAAGTCAAAAGATATCTCGAAGCCCAAAAATACCATGAGGGAGCTTCAGTCAATGATAAGAATTTCCTAAGAAGGTTCTCTGCTAAGTTCTTCCTTAGTAACAGGATCCTCTACAAGTGCAATCATGACTCCACCTTTCTTTGGTGTGTATACAAGAGTGAGGCAGAAAAGATTATGGACGATTTGCACGAAGGTACCTTTGGCACCCACTCTAGTGGGCACTCAATGGATAAATAGATCCTACGCGCAGAATACTACTGGTACACGATGGAGGCAGACTGTTATCAACATTCACAGACTTGCCATAAATTCCAGATCTATGCTGATAAGGTGCAAGTACCTTCGGTTCCTTTAAATGTCATGACTGCTCCTTGGTTGTTCACAGTGTGGGGCATCAACATGATTGGGGAAATCAGACCTAAAACTTCCAATGGGCACTGCTTCATCTTGTTTGCTGTTGTACCCCAAAATTTGCCCCCTTATTTATCAAGATTTTCCTCACAAAACTTCTTGGACTCTAGACAGGATTAGGGTTTGCTCAGCTCAAGACCTCATCCTGCATTACTGACCTGAAATTAGGGTTTGAATTTTCACAAGGATTTTTGGACCATCAATGCTTCATGTGACTTTCTTACACCATCTTGGATCTCTAAGATTGTCCATACCAAGTTTCAAGCCTTGAATCACATTTTTGCCCAGTCAATTGGACAGTTGACCTAAAAATCAGCTGTATTGGGGAAAAAGTCAACCATGGCCAATTTACAGTCAAACTTAATAATTTTTGATCCACAACAACATTTTAGGATCCTATGTACCATTTGATCAAGTTTGTATCACAACTCCTCAAGAAATTAGATCCGATCATCAAAAGGGCAAACTGGTCAAAATTAGGGTTTTGACTGAGAAAGGGTAATTTCTGATTTTTAACCTAGCCAATGACCAATTGGGTTCAAGCATGATTTCAAGGACTCAATAGAATCATCTTGACCTAATCATATAGTTCAAAAGATCTCAAAAGCATAGGATTAACAGATGAATTTTCCAGTCAACTGATTAAAAATCAACTGTAAACTGAAAAGTCAAACTTTGACTTTTTGGTCAAATTCAAGTGCCAAGGGTCATAATTCATCAAGATATGTCAAAATGTGAAACTTGTTGATCAAGAAACCTAAAATTGAAAATTAGGGTTTAATTTGAAAATTTTTCATAACTTAGAAAATTTCTAAGTTACGGAAATTTCTTATTTTTTCCCAACTTTCCACAACTTTTTCAACATGATGCAATTGGATTCAAAGAAAACTTCCAACATGAAAGTTGTATTCCTCCATGAAATCTACAACTTTTATTCACATAGTTTTCCCAAAGGATGCTTGGATCTCAAGTTATGATTTTCTGAATAGGGGTCCATAAACTTTTTAACTTAGTGAAATTTTGCCCTAGTTTAGGCAGATTTTTTACCTAACTTCATGGCAACTTTTCACCTAGTTCCAGGAGGAATCTCAAAATGCATTTCAAATATGGATTGTAGAGCATGTTACAAGCTTTCCAAAATGTCAAAGAACTCTCCAATATCATTTATGGTTAGGGAGAATCAAAGAGATGAAAATGGAAATTTATCACTTTTGTTCAAAGCATTTTCACAATGTTACAAGTTGCAAATCAGTTTCAAACATGCTTGTACTTGGTATTACAGGTCCTAATCCCTTCTACACTCCAAAATTAAATGCAAACACATTGGATAATGGTCTTGTTCTGATCTTTGAAGCATTGCACAATGAATTAATCCAAAAATGGCATAAAGTTCATAATACCATTTTGATAGAGCATGCTTTTTCCAACTTTTCATATCTTGAGCCATGGACCTAATATTTTGTTGCAAACAAGATCCACAATTATCAGGCAATTGGTACCAACTCTATGAAGTCCATGATCTAGCAAGTACAAGCTTTGGTATTGTCACTTCCAAACTTTTCTTCAAAAGCAAGAAACTTGCGAAAGTCAATAAAACTCATTCATCTGATAAAGGCAGGACTTTGTATCATTTCAAACAACCTCAGAACATTGTAACAAGCAAGAAACACAAATTCACAACCTCCAAAACATTCTAAAACCCAAAAAACCCAAGTTCCTGCCCATGCAGGGCATCTTCTGCAGAACCATTTCCAAAACAATATTGACTCTTGTGTTTTGCTTTGAAACACTTCAAACACATTCCCTACATCACACCTAAACTATCAAGGCCCTTGTCTTGCAAATGTAACCCCTGTTTAAAGCTTCACCATTTTCTTTTTTTGAGTTTGCAGGTTGACTTCTAAAAGGAGTTTCAGGAAACTTCAAGGCAAGCTGAGCATTGGAGAAGCTTGAGGGAACTTCAAGGAAGCTCACAAGAACTTCAGGCCTCACTCAAAGTTCCCACATTTCCATATCCAAACACAACTGAACAAGGTATTTGTCAAGTTTCTATCTCTCTATTTAGGCATCCTTAAGCTTAGGTTTGTGAAGCAAAGATGTAGTCCTTAGCATGCTTGAGCTGTACATATGCATAGATTCTATTTATATTAACTGAGTAGTGAGAATTTGAAGCTTGAAGTTCATGAAAATTTTAGGTCAGAAATTAGGGGTGATAAAATTCTCCTTGATCTTTGAGAGTTAGGTCATGATTTTTATATCATTGGAATCGTGAGTTAACATGCTACAAGTTTCATGTTGCAAGATTTTGTTTTTATGTATGTATGCAAGAGTTACAAGTTGAAGCACAGGGCGTGCGCGAAGGAGCAAGGACATGGATGAAGTGGTGTTCTGGGCCTGGCGCCTTGGGCCTGTTTCTTTTCACACCCCCCATTTTGCTTTTGCACCCCCTGATTCATATTTTGTTATTTTTCATATTTTCTTGTTATTTTTATATTTTTGACTTTATTAATTTTTTTTCAGAACATTAAAAAAATCCCAAAAATATTTTCTTAATTTTTTGCATTTTATTTTATTATTTTTATTATTTTTATGGCATAAAAATAGTTTATTAGGTTAAATAGAATTTATTTTCTTAAATAAACTTGTAAATAATATTAAAATACTTAAATATTTTATTTTATTATATTATACACATAAAATATTATTTTCTCACATATTTTAATTTTTAATAGTTATACATAATATTATTATTATTATTTTTCTTAAACAAAAATGGACAAGAATATTAGAAAACATATATTTTTCTTTTAATAAAAAATTAGGGTTTCCCCTTTTAAAAATAATAACATTATTTTTCTTACTTTTAGGACTTAGATAATATTATTTTCTCATGCATAAAACAATTACAAAACATTTTTTTTGCATATTTACATTTTATTGCATATTTAAATAATTGTTTATTTATTTATTGTACAATAAATTCAATTGGGTTGTACTAGTAAATTAGGGTTTTACTTTGAGCAATATCCCCCATTTAAAACTTGTATCCCCTTCCCATAATATTGTTGTAATAGTTTAGAGTTACTTTACGCGATTTATCGGATTATATGCATGTTTAGTAAATTAGGGTTTGTATGATAAGACAAAAATCAAGCAAATAGCATGACCTAATTCAAGACAAACAAAATGCATGAAAAATTATAACACCTTGCACACAAACACCTCTAGGGTTTCACCCACTTGGTTGCCTTAAAACATGGCTATGGTATGCATGCTAGGTATCTTGGCAAAACAATACAAACAAAAAGATCATAGTCCCTCGATGACGCTAGATAAGTTGCCTAAAACAAATGATCTTAAGTCCCTCAAAACTTGCTAAGATACTTGGGAATATTGCTATCATGGTCATACGATGACCCACGCCCGTCCCGTTTAACATCTAAAGATAGGGTTATCTACCAAAACAATGGTAGGTCAACAATGTCAAAGGAATAAAAAGTTATAGGAAATACTTTTGAGTAGGTAGAATACTTCTAGTTTCTTGATCAATTTGCAAACAATCCTTGCTATTTTCAAAAACACACACACATTTCAAAACATTTCCAAATAACTTTCAAACATTGAAACATTTTTCAAAAGAAAAACATCTTTGTATACATTCTTACAAACAAGAATCATTACAAAGATTGCCTAAACAAAGACCTCTTTTCAAAATACTTTCAAAAACCACACAAAGCACCATTTCAAACAATTGAAAAAGTAAAGCAAGTGATCTAAAACAAGTAACTAAGAGCCCATGGAAAACCATGGATGAAAAGGGTGCTAGCACCTTCCCTTTTCATAATCTACCACCCGAACCCAAAAACAATCTCAAAGGTCTTTTCTGTGCTTTTTTTACCTTTCCTTTTGGATAAAATAAAAGTAGGTGGTGACTCTTTCTAAACTGCAACATTTGCAAACCCAAATGCAAAACCTCAAGTCAGTTCTCCCACCGCATCACAGAACTGGCGACTCTGCTGGGGAATAAGGAGATTTGTATAAAAGTGGGGTTACCTTAGGGTTTTAGATCACCTTTACATGCTCATCTTGCTTGACTTGTTTGCTTTAAACTTTGGTTCTATTGTTTGGGTTTGAATCCTCTACCCGGATTTGGGAAACATTCATAGGTAAATAGCAATACATTATGGAAACTGTGCGGGGTATACCAACATGGTCTAAGCAACAACTATGTTAGTGCTACATATTTGTGGGTACCGGTAGCCTATGAGTCAATCAATGAGAATACGGGGCCGCTGAGTGATGTCATGAAGCACTAATGGACTTTTAGAACCTTTACTTGACCAACTTGGCCTTTTAGGATGTAGTGAGATGACCGACTTTGGTGTAGTCCAAAGTTGGTAGATACTCGATACTACACTTATTGTGGGTTGGTTCCTTGGAATATTTCGGTCGCCAGTAAAGAGGCTAAATTGAAACAATGAACAAGGAAACAATCCAGTGATATTGAGCTCCTTAGAACCCGGTTACTATATCTAGGACAGGTTGAGCCAACTAAACTTCAAAAGGGTACTTACCTAAGAAACACCATGCAAGCCTAAACTAGGAACTTGCGTGATTTGTTTGTACATATATACTTGTGCATAACATCATGGACATCATGAAGCATCATATGCATCCACTAACCATTTCAAGGATTTGGAGTTTCATCTTTGTTCTTGTTTTGCAGGTTATGGATTCACTTCGCAGGAAAACTATCCAAGTCAACCTTGTAAGAATTCCTCCACAAATCAAGGAGCTAGCTTCAAGGATTCCTGAGAATTCTCCATTCACCGAGAGACATGGTCGTCTACTCAACTTGTTCACCACCAACACTGAGGAGGATATGCTGAAAGTTCTCTTCCAGTTCTTTGACTCTTTGCATCATTGCTTCACATTTCCTGACTACCAACTTGTGCCTACTTTGGAGGAATTTTCTCAACTCTTGAGGGTTCCTATTCTCAATCAACTACCCTTCAAAGGTACAGAAATAGATCCAAAGCTAGAATAGATTGCTCAAGCCTTACACTTGCACTCCTCTGATGTCACAACACATTGAGAAACTAGAAGCGGTGTCAAAGGCTTCTTGTCAAAGTTTCTGTTTGAGAAGGTCCAAAGCTGTTGGAATTCTCTAGACTTGCAAGCTTTTGAGGAGATTGTAGCTCTTCTCATCTATGGGATGGTCTTGTTCCCTAACCCTGATCAACTCATAGATGTGAGTGCTGTCAAAATCTTCATGACTCGCAACCCGGTGCCTACATTGCTTGGGGATATCCTCCACTCTTTTCACACTCGTACAATGAGGAAAAGAGGTGTTCTCATGTGTTGCACTCCTCTACTGGCAAGATGGTTTATTTCTCATCTTCCCCAATCAGTTTTGAAGAATGAGCAAGGTTTGAGGTGGTCACAACGATTGATGACACTTACCCATTTAGATATTCATTGGTGTTCTCGATCCAGAGAGAATGTCATTATCATTGACCGTTGTGGGGAATTCCCTAATGTCCCTCTACTTGGCATTAAGGGAGGCATCACCTACAACCCTTGCTTGGCTCTGAGACAGTTTGGTTATGCCCGAAGGGATGGCCCACATGACATGCTAATTCAAGGTTTGGTTTTCGACTTCGACAACAACAACCAAAGACTCCGACAAAAGTTCATCTGAGCTTGGAGGATGCCCAACAAGGTGGACAGTAAGACCTTGGGACACAAGAATTCCATCCATCTTGAGACTTACCTCAAGTGGGTACGAACCCGCGCCCAAAGTCTTATGATGCCTTACCCCTCCATTCTCCCTGTGATTATAGAGCCTGTTATGGAAGGAGAGGCTCCATACACCCTCCTACATCCTGACATGCCAACATCACTCGAAGATCTACAAAGGAGTTGGATACATCTCAAGGGAGAGCGTGATACTTTCGAAGCCCAATTCTATGCAAACGAGAAGAAGGTTTTGGAACTGACTCATCAACTTCACGAAGAGCAGACTCTCAACACCTACGTTGCACCAAAGAGGATGCGCAACGTCTTTTTACCTTAGAATTTTGTATTATTTTGCCCATGGGGCATTGATGTACTAACAAATTCTATCTTATTAATATGACGTGTGTTTCTTTTTGTTTAAAACAAATTTGAATTTCTGAATCCTTGAATGCATTACATGAATACATATCATTCATCATATGCATAAGCAGGTCTTCACACCAAGTTTCCTCATATCTCTGCTGTTTATTTCAGCAAGATGGATATTGAACAAACAGTCAAAGATTTGCAAGCTCAGAATTCACAATTTCAACAGCTACTCTTGACCTTGGCCAAGGGGAAGGAGGAGCTCAAGACTCTACTAGAGAAAGAGAAAGAGAAAAAGAAGAAGAAGCGGGCCGATGTAGTTATCATGGGAAGAAGGTTTGAAGGACAAGCCAGACGGACTTTGGAATTCCCCTCAACATCTGATGAAGGGGTAAGAAAGGGAAAATAAACGGAAGTACCATCTGATTCTGAAGAAGAAGAAGAAGAAGAAAATGAGGACTATTATGAAGAGCAGCACCCTTTGGCCGATGACAAATACAAGAACTTGGAAGAACGTCTAGCTGCTATGGAGATACAGAGAGTCCCGGGGCTGGATTTTGAGGAGTTAGGGTTGGTTTCTGGAATTGTAATCCCTCCTAAGTTTAAAGTACCTTTGTTTGCTAAGTACGATGGGGTGTCTTGTCCCAAGATGCACCTACGATCTTATGTCAGGACACATTCTTCTGACAAAGACCTATGGGTCCACTTTTCCCAGAACAGTTTATTGGGGACGCAACTGGATTGGTTCTACCAGTTGGACAGGTTTGATGTGCATAATTGGGAAGATTTGGGAGCCGACTTTTATAAACAGTATC
The DNA here is from genome assembly GCA_948472305.1 of Vicia faba. Taxonomy (NCBI): domain Eukaryota; kingdom Viridiplantae; phylum Streptophyta; class Magnoliopsida; order Fabales; family Fabaceae; genus Vicia; species Vicia faba. The sequence goes on from OX451739.1 coordinate 1,603,453,745, forward strand.
AATACAACACCGACTTGGCGCTAACCCGTACTCAGCTACAGAGTATGGCTATGGCTACCAATGAGGGTTTCAAAGACTACGCCCAGAAATGGAGGGATTTGGCTGGAAGGATGGAACCACCTTTATCTGAAAGAGAGCTAGTTGATATGTTCTTGGGGACTCTGTTAGGTCCTTTCTTTAATCACCTGATTGGAAGCTCCTCTGCAGGTTTCACTTAGTTGATTCTAACTAGCGAAAGAGTGGAGGCCGGTATTAGAAGCGGGAAAATTCAGAAGGGCGCGTCTGCCTCAACTGCTGCAAAAAAGCCCTTCACTCGAAAGAAGGAAGTGTCTGCTATCTATGCCCAGAGAAATCAGGGAAGAATTGAAAGACGACCAACTGTGGGGGCCGTTATGATTCAGAAATCTGCATTAGACCAACCGAGGAACAATCAGTCGAGAAATGATCAGCCGAGGAATAACCAGCAAAGGGTGGAAAGGCCTGTAAGGAAATTCACCAAGATAAACATGACTCCTGCTCAAGTCTTACCCCATATCTTGAAGTTGAACCTAGCCATGCTAAAGGAGGCCCCTAAAAATCCTAACACTTCATCTCCACACTACCATCCCAACGCCAGATGTGCGTACCACTCAGAAAGTCCAGGGCACGACACCAACAATTGTTGGGCCCTGAAAAATAAGATTCAAGATCTAATTGATGCAAAGGAAGTTGAATTTGAAGCTCCCGAAAAGTCGAATGTTATCTCTGCCCCAATGCCGAGGCATGGGCATAATGCCAATGTTGTGGAAGAAGATCTGTTTGTTTCTGCTGTGGATGGACTGTCAACTCCTCTCCTAACCATCAAGTTGAATTTGTTAAAGGCTGGGGTGTTCCCAGGTTGTGACCAAGATTTCCATGCTTTCTTATCCTCCCCATTTGATTGTCCTCTTTTGAAGAAAGGAATCCAACAATTGATTGATAACAAGGAAATTTTGTTTGAGAAAGCTCCTGTCTCACCCATTCCAGTTCCTAAAGTTTCAATAATAACCATATATGCCAATCCTTCCAGGGTTCCTAAAAAACCCGTTAGGATTACATCTGCTCCAGTGACTACTCCATCGAAGATAACAATGCCAGGGCCAACCCCTTACAAAACTGATAAGATGGTACCATGGAACTATGGTGGAGAAATCTACTATCATGGTGTCAAAAATATTGAATAGACCATTGAAGAAGAAAGCTCTGAGGAAGATAATCCCGACATCAGTAACATTTCCGGAACAAGCAAAGTTACTCGTAGTGGGAGAATCTTTTCTCCAGAGATTGCTCCTCCAACAGTAGTCTTTGGACCAGCGGCCATCCCGAAGATTACCCCTGTAATTGTACCTACAAGTGTACCCGCCAACAATGATAATACAATTCCCATCCCTGTTTCCGATGCTGAGAAAAAAGGAAAGAATGTTCAAGAGGAGCCTATCTTGACGAAGGCTCAGTCATTAGTCATTCCTGAAACATCCCAGAAAGAGGTGGAAGAGATTATGAGGATTATTAATAAAAGTGATTATAATGTTGTTGAACAATTGGGGAAAACCCCCTCCAAAATATCTATGTTAGCCTTGTTATTGTGCTCTGAGGCACATGCTAAAGCTTTGGTCAAGTTTTTGAAGACGACCCACGTGCCACAAGAAACCTCCACTGATCAATTCCAGGAATGTGTGGCCAGCTTAACAGCTGACAATGGCCTGGGATTCTCCGATGCAGACTTGACCTCCAAAGGGAGAAAACATAATGACACACTAAATGTCTCGGTGGAGTGTAGGGGAACCACCCTAGCTCATGTTTTGGTTGCTACTGGGTCGTCTTTAAATGTCTTACTGAAGAAAGCCTTGGATAGGTTGGATTGTGAAGGCTTAACCCTGAAACCCAACAACATCTTTGTCAGAGCCTTTGATGGTTCTAAGAGGATGGTCCATAGAGAGGTGGACATCCCAATCAAGGTGGGTACCCAGACGTTTAATTCAACATTTTACGTAATGAACATCTGTCCTTCCTATTCTTGCCTGCTGGGAAGACCTTGGATCCACCATGCTGGATCCGTCACTTCTACTCTGCATCAAATGCTCAAGTACCCTGTCCAGGGGAAAATTATAACTGTTCATGGCGAAGAAGAATACATGATCAGTCATCTTAATTCTTTCTGTTATGTAGAATTGGATGGCGAATTCATAGAGACCCCTTTCCAACACTTCGAAGAGTTCTCTAAGGAGATAGCGACGACCAAGACAGTGTCCTTTGGGCCCACAGTTACCAGACCTCCACCTCGGATGTCGTCTCTCAAGGATGCTAGGGCAGTTGTGGAAGAAGGCAGATCCACAATCTGGGGGCAGCTTCCCGACTTTCCTTTCAAAACAGACAAATTCGGCCTGGGATTTACTTCGACTGGTCAGAAGATCGTGCGCCGCTCCCGTGCCGGAGGGCCACCTGTGAAGATAAGCCACCGAGGGGTTAATGCGCTAGAGGATAGTGAAGAAGAGGGCAACATAGAAGACTAGATTTTCCCTACTGTTGGCGGAGGACTGTGCAACTGGGAAGCAAAAGACTTTGTTCCGATTACTTTCATAAAACAGTAATTTATCTTTTCCATTTCTGTTGGACTGTAATAATTCACAAACAATTCGTACTTTTTCAACCTTGTGTCTTACCCGAGACACATAGGTCCATTTGTAAGGGTTCTTATTTTATTTCATATGTCATTTAATGAATCATGGACGCTTTTCATATTTAAACACTTTTTGCTCATTGTCTTTCTTTTACATTTTGTTGTTTTAAGATGGCTACCCCTTATACACACCCACACTCACAAATGCAGGTACCCTTCCATCCCGGAACCCATGGGTAACGATACTGCTATAGCCTTCAGTGACTCTGAAGATCTGATCAACCAAGCCAAATATGAAGGTGAGGAAGATTGTGAGGTGCCAGGGGAATTGGCCAGACTTCTACAACAAGAGGAAAGAGAAATTCAGCCTCACAAGGAGCAGTTGGATACAATCAACTTGGGAACTGAGGATGACAAAAAGGAAATCAAGATAGGTGCCAATCTCGAGCCGAGTGTCAAGGAGCGCTTAATTCAGCTACTGCATGATTATGTTGAGATCTTCGCCTGGTCATATGAAGACATGCCGGGACTCGATACAGACATTTGGTTCATCGTCTCCCCACAAGAGAAGATTGTCCACCAGTTAAACAAAACGTCCGCCGCATGAGACCTGACATGTCAGAGAAGATCAAAGCAGAAGTTATGAAGCAGTTCAATGCTGGATTTCTGGATGTTACTTCCTATCCACAATGGGTTGCTAACATTGTGCCTGTGCCTAAAAGGACGGCAAAGTCAGAATGTGCGTGGATTATAGAGACTTAAACAGGGCCAGCCCTAAAGATGACTTTCCACTTCCGCACATTGACATCCTGGTCGACAACACAACTCATCACAAAGTATTTTCTTTCATGGACGAATTCTCAGGCTATAACCAGATCAAATGGCACCTGAGGACATGGAGAAAACTACTTTTGTCACACAGTGGGGTACGTTCTGCTACAAAGTGATGCCATTCGGACTGAAGAATGCCGGGGCAACCTATCAACGCACCATGGTAGCTTTGTTTCATGATATGATACATCATGAGATAGAGGTCTACGTAGATGACATGATAGCCCGATCACAAACCGAAGAAGAACACCTTGATCACTTACAAAAGCTGTTTGTCAGGTTGAAAGAGTACAAGCTCAGACTGAATCCAAACAAGTGTACATTCGGATTCTGGTCCGGTAAACTCTTGGGTTTCATTGTCAACAACAAAGGCATCGAGGTTGATCCTGCCAAAGTCAAAGCTATACAAGAAATTCCTGCTCCTCGCATTGAGAAGGAGGTCAGAGGTTTCTTGGGGCGCCTAAACTACATTGCAAGGTTCATTTCTCACCTAACATCTACCTGTGAACCAATCTTCAAGCTATTGAAGAAAGATCAGGTAGTTAAATGGAATGATGATTGTCAAATTGCTTTCGATAAAATCAAGGAGTATTTGCTAGAACCTCCTATCTCGATGCCACCCGTCGAAGGAAAGCCGCTAATTATGTATCTGACTGTCTTAGAGAATTCAATGGGGTGCGTACTGGGCCAACATGACGAGTCTGGCCGAAAAGAGCATGCCATTTATTACCTTAGTAAAACGTTTACCGACTGTGAGACCTGATACTCACTGCTCGAGAAAACTTGCTGCGCTTTGGTATCGGCTGCTTGCCGGCTAAGGCAGTATATGTTGACTCATACCACTTTGCTGATATCTAAGATGGATCCGATTAAATACATCTTTGAGAAGCCTGCTCTATCTGGAAGAATAGCTAGATGGCAGATGATCCTAACGGAATACGACATACAGTACACGACCCAAAAAGCTATAAAGGGGAGTGTGCTAGCTGATCATCTGGCTCATCAAGCTGTCGAAGATTACCAATCCATGAGGTTTGACTTCCCTGACAAGGACATTATAACATTGGACAACGTTGAAGGTTTCAGACCATATGACAGACCTGAACAAGGATCTCGATGGACCTTGTACTTTGATGGGGCCTCCAATGCACTTGGCAATGATATCGGCACGGTACTCAACTCCCCAGAAGGTTTCCATACACCTTTCACAACCATACTTTGCTTCAACTGTACTAACAACATGGCAGAGTATGAAGCTTGCATCTTTGGACTCAAGGCTGCCATAGACTTGGGAATCAAATCTTTGATCGTGTTTGGGGACTTAAATTTGGTCATCAGTCAGATCAAAGGAGAGTGAGATACTAAACATCCAAACCTCATCCCTTATAAAGAACATGTCTTGACATTGCTACCACATTTCGAGCAGATTACCTTCGAGCACTTCTCGTGAGAAGAAAATCAGCTAGCAGATGCTCTAGCTACAATTTCATCCATGTTTAAACTTAACTAGGATAATGAGGCTCCCCAAATTACCATTGAATGGATGGACGAACCTGCACATTGTCACGAGATTAATACCGATGAAGTAGTGGACCAGCTGTGGTTTTATGAAGTCAAAAGGTATCTCGAGGCTCAAGAATACCCTGAAGGAGCTTCAGTCAACAAAAAAAAGTTCTTAAGGAGGTTCTCAGCTAAGTTCTTCTTGAGTAACGACATCCTGTACAAGCGCAATCATGATTCTATTCTGCTCCGTTGTATGGACAAAGCTAAAGCTGAAAAGATCATGGATGAATTGCATGAAGGTACCTTTGGCACTCACTCTAGCGGGCATACGATGGCTAAGAAGATCCTATGGGCAGGCTATTACTGGTCTACCATGGAAGCTGACTGCTATCAACATTCCTGAACATGCCATAAATGTCAAATCTATGCAGACAAGGTGCACGTGCCTCCTGTTCCTCTAAACGTCTTAACAACTCCTTGGCCATTCACTATATGGGGAATCGACATGATTGGAGAGATCAAGCCTACAACATCCAATGGACACCGCTTGATTTTGGTGGCCATTGACTATTTAACCAAGTGGGTCGAAGCAGCTTCCTTCGCATCCGTAACTAAGAATGTTGTTGCCCGCTTCATCAAGAAGAACCTTATTTGCCAGTGTGGTATCCCCGAAAGGATCATCACTGACAACAGTACAAACCTTAACAATACTATGATCACCGCTTTGTATGAGCAGTTCAAGATTTAACATCACAATTCATCTCCCTATCGGCCAAAGATGAACAGTGTCGTCGAAGCTGCGAACAAAAATATCAAGAAGATCATACAAAAGATGACAGTCACCCACAAGGACTAGCATGAGATGTTACCGTTTTCTCTTCACGAGTACCGTACCACGGCATGCACATCAACTGGGGTAACACCCTATTCCTTGGTATATGGCATGGAAGCTGTTTTACCTATCGAGGTTCAGATTCCCTCCTTGAGAATCATGAAGGATGCTGGTTTGAGTGAAGACGATTGGATTCAGACCCAGCTTGATCAACTTAACTTGATTGATGAAAAGAGACTTACTGCTGTTTGTCATGGTCAGACGTATCAAAAACGGATGATCAAGGCTTTCAACAAGAAAGTCAAGCGCCAGGTATATCAAGTCGGAGATCTGGTAATCAAACGCATAATCTTGCCGCAAAGTGATCCCAGGGGAAAATGGACTCCTACCTACGAAGGACCATTTGTGATCAAAAACATCTTTTCTGGTGGAGCAATGATCTTAACCACCATGGACGGTGACGACCTGCCACACCCTGCGAAAGCAGACATAGTCAAAAGATACTACGCATAAATGACCCGCTAGGTTGACACACCTAGGCAAAAAAAGGCATTCCGGTGAATCGAAAACCCGAAAGGGCGGTTCAGGCAAAAATTAGGGATAAATAAAAAAAAATTGTACACCCGGCAAGTTGAAAACCCGAAAGGGCGACTTGGGCAAAAAAGGGTTTCCCGGTGGACTGAAAACCCGAAAGGGAGGTCCAGGAAAAAGTTAGGGAATTAAAGCGTATGACTATGTCTCGTCAGGATCACTTTAGGGACAATCTCTTCACAGACAAACTCTGAGCTTCTTATCAATCCAATCATCTTCGGACGAAACAGCGGATGGACAAGATATTCAGAGTTAAGAAGGATATAGCAGAATGGGAACCCCGTGGGATTTTTTACACACATAGCTATCTTTCTTTGTATAAAACTTTCTTACTTTTATGACACCATCCTATTACTAGGATGTCTGTCTCCATTGTACAAAACACTTACTCAAAGTAAATACAAAGATGTCTCTTTCAAAGTATAGAAAAACTATTTGTCTTTTTCTTTTACACTTGTGTTTTTATTTGCAAAAACGTCCAATGATTCATTGATGAACATATGCATTTGAACATAATCACTGTTTACAAATAAACAGGATGGAAAAGAACACTTACTGACAGACTGAAAGGATAGGAAAACGTCTTTAGGCTATTCTAGGAGCAATCCCCTAAAGTACACCATCTAGTTCCCCAGTGGAGCTAAAACCTTGAAATACGTATCCCTAGCGGAGCTAAATTTCAAACCCTTAATCCACCATCAGAGTTAAAACTTTAAACTCCCAATCCCCAGCGGAGAAAAAACTTTGAGTTACAGATCCCCAGCGGAGCTGAAACCTTCTTCCCCAGTTGAGTCAAGACTTCTAATACCCAGCGGAAACCATCCAATTTCCCCAGCAAGTTATCTTGAAGCCTGGAAATCAACCAGATAACAGTTAACTTTTGTATATCCCCAACCTAGGATAACTTCCCAGTAGAGTTGCAGACGACCGAAAACTCCTGAACATACTCTCCAGCAGTAAGCCTTCTTCTCCACGGAGTTTTTACTCCCCAACAGAATAAAGATTCTCATTCTTGATTCCCTAGTAAAGTTGCCAGAGTCTTCATTATTCCCCAGCATGAATTTGTCAGAGTTTTTAATCCCTTGCAGATTGAAGCTTCTCATTCTCATTTCCCCAGTGAAGTCACCAAAGTTTTATTACTCCTCAACAGAATGAAGATTCTCATTCTTAATTCCCCGAGGAAATCATCAGAGTTCTCCTTATTCCCCAGCCGAGTAAGGATTTCCTTTGTATAACCCCCAATAGAAGTCATCAAAATTCTCTGGATTCTCCAAGAAAATTTCTCAAGCAGTTTGGCATTACTCTCACAACAGATTTTATCAATACTCCAACTTCAAGACATGAAGGATCCTCACATCCCCACATAAGTTGTCAAGGATTTTTAATCTCCAACAGTCACCAAGGATTTCTCATCCTCAACAATAAAAGATTTTGAATCTCCAGCAGGGTCAAGGATTTATTTTCCCCGACAGCAGTCAAGGGTTTCATTATCCCCAGCCGTCAAGGATTTATTTTCCTCAGCAATACAGCAAATCAGCTTACATGCGCATACATTACATTCATATATCATAAACATTGATAAAGAATATATATTGCATCATGCATTTCATGCAACATAACTTTGTGTTTCAGCTAACATTTTACCCTTTTCAGGATAAGATTAACAGCTACAGTTTAACGGTATACAATCATGATATAATACAGATACACTCCAGATGCGGAAGTCATTCTGTTGCTCATTCAGATTCAAATTTCAGATACAGTTCAGATACGCTCCAGATACGGATGCCATCCTGATACTTATTCAGATTTCAACTATCAGATACAGTTCAGATACGCTCCAGATATGGATGCCATCCTGATACTTATTCAGATTTCAACTATCAGATACAGATTAGATACGCTCCAGACACGGAAGCCATTCTATTTCTCATTCAGATTCAACTATCAATTTCAAGTTCAGATACACTCCATACACAAAAGTCATTCTTCCACTTATTCAGATTCCAGTTCAGATACGCTCCAGACGCGGATGCCATTCTGGCCTTTATTCAGCTTTCCGATTCAGATACAGTTCATATACGCTTCAGACATGGACGCCATTCCATTACTCATTCAGATTCAAAACTTCAGATACAGTCCAGATATGCTCCAGACATGGAAGCCATTCTGTAACTTATTCTGATTCTCCCCAGCCCAGAGACGCTCCAGATACGGATGCTATTCCTTTGCTCATTCAGATTCAGTCCCCAGATACAGTTCAGATATGTTCCAAACGCGGATGCCATTCTGATACTCATTCTTCTGACTTACAACATATAATTCAACAAACATTCTTGGACGGAATATTTAAGCCCATCTCCAACAAGACTCTATCACATCTCCAAATGGAATCTTTAAGCCCATTCCCTTAACTACATTTTGACGAGTGCAAATTTACGGGCACTCTAGTGTCCAATCATCTTTTACCTTCGAGTCACGAACGGAAAACTCGCCAATCTAACTCTTCAGGTTCAAGAAGATTGAACAGGGGTAGCTGTTGTACCCCAAAAGTTTCCCTCTTATTTATCAAGATATTCCTCACAAAACTTCTTGGACTCCAGACAGGATTAGGGTTTACTCAGCTCAAGACCTCATCTTGCACTACTGACCTGAAATTAGGGTTTGAATTTGCACAAGGATTTTTGAACCATAAATGCTTCATGTGACTTTCCTACACCATCTTGGATCCCTAAGATTTCCCATACAAAGTTTCAAGCCTTGAATCACATTTTTGCCCAATCAATTGGACAGTTGACCTAAAAATCAGTTGTATTGGGGGAAAAGTTAACCATGGCCAATTTACAGTCAAACTTCATAATTTTTGATCCACAACAACATTCTAGGCTCCTATGTACCATTTGATCAAGTTTGGATCACAACTCCTCAAGAAATTTGATCAGATCATCAAAAGGGCAAAATGGCCAAAATTACGGTTTTGACTGAGAAAGGGCAATTTCTGATTTTTAACATAGCCAATGACCAATTGGGTTCAAGAATGATTTCAAGGACTCAATAGAATCATCTTGACCTAATCACATAGTTCAAAAGATCTCAAAAGCATAGGATTGACAGATGAATTTTCCAGTCAACTAATCAAAAATCAACTGTACACTAAAAAGTCAAACTTTGACTTTTTGGTCAAAATCAAGTGCCAAGGGCCATAATTCATCAAGATATGTAAAAATTTGAAACTTGTTGATCAAGAAACCTAAAATTGAAAATTAGGGTTTAATTTGAAATTTTTTCATAACTTAGAAAATTTATAAGTTATGGAAATTTCTTATTTTTCCCCAACTTTCCACAACTTTTTCGCCATGATGCAATTGGATTCAAAGAAAACTTCCAACATGAAAGTTGTAGTCCTCCATGAAATATACAACTTTTATTCACAAAGTTTTCCTAAAATATGCTTGGATCTCAAGTTATGATTTTGTGAATAGGGGTCCATAAACTTTTTAACTTAGTGAAATTTTGCCCTAGTTTAGGCAGATTTTTGACCTAACTTCAGGGAAACTTTTCACCTAGTTCCAAGAGGAATCTCAAAATGAATTTCAAAGATGGATTGTAGAGAATGTTACAAGATTTCCAAAATGTCAAATAACTCTCCAATATCATTTGTGGTTAGGGAGAATCGAAGAGATGAAAATGGAAATTTATAACTTTTGTTCAAAGCATTTTCACAATGTTACAAGTTGCAAATCAGTTTCAAACATGCTTGTACTTGGTATTACAGGTCCTAAAATTAATCCAAAAATGGTCTTGTTCTTATCTTTGAAGCATTGCACAATGAATTAATCCAAAAATGGCATAAAGTTCATAATACCATTTTGATAAAGCATGCTTTTTTCAACTTTTAATATCTTGAGCCATGGACCTAATATTTTGTTGCAAACAAGATCCACAGTTATCAGGAAATTGGTACCAACTCTATGCAGTTCATGAGCTAGAAAGTACAAGCTTTGGTATTGTCACTTCCAAACTTTTTTTCAAAAGCAAGAAACTTGCAAAAGTCAATAGAACTCATTCATCTGATAAAGGCAGGACTTGGTATCATTTCAAACAACCTCATAACATTGTAACAAGCAAGAAACAAGAATTCACAACCTCTAAAACACAAAAACCCAAGTTCCTGCCCAAACAGGGCATCTTCTGCAGAACCATTTCCAAAACAATATTGGCTCATGCGTTTTGCTTTGAAACACTTCAAACACATTTCCTACATCACACCTAAACTACCCAGGCCCTTGTCTTGCAACCGTAACCCTTGTTTCAAGCTTCACCATTTTCATTTTTTGAGTTTGCAGGTTGACTTCTACAAGGAGTTTCAGGCAACTTCAAGGCAAGCTGAGCACTGGAGAAGCTTGAGGGAACTTCAAGGAAGCTCACAAGAACTTCAAGCCTTACTCAAAGTTCCCACATTTCCATATCCAAACTCAAATGAACAAGGTATTTGTCAAGTTTCTATCTCCTTTATCTTTGAGAGTTAGGTCATGACTTTTATATCATTGGAATCGTGAGTTAACATGCTACAAGTTTCATGTTGCAAGATTTTGTTTTTATGCATGTATGCAAGAGTTACAGGTTGAAGCACAGGGCGTGCGTGAAGGAGCAAGGACAGGGATGAAGTGGTGTTCTGGGCCTGGCACCTCGGGCCTGTTTCTATTCACACCCCCCATTTTGCTTTTGCACCCCCTGATTCATATTTTGTTATTTTTCATATTTTCTTGTTATTTTTATATTTTTGACTTTATTATTTTTTTTTCTGAACATTAAAAAAATCCCAAAAATATTTTCTTAATTTTTTGCATTTTATTTTATTATTTTTATTATTTTTATTATTTTTATTATTTTTATGGCATAAAAATAATTTATTAGGTTAAATAGAATTTATTTTCTTAAATAAACTTGTAAATAATATTAAAATACTTAAATATTTTATTTTATTATATTATACACATAAAATATTATTTTCTCACATATTTTAATTTTTAATATTTATACATAATATTATTATTATTTTTCTTAAACAAAAATGGACAAGAATATTAGAAAACATATATTTTTCTTTTAATAAAAAATTAGGGTTTCCCCTTTTAAAAATAATAACATTATTTTTCATATTTTTAGGACTTAGATAATATTATTTTCTCATGCATAAAACAATTACAAAACATTTTTTTCGCATATTTACATTTTATTGCATATTTAAATAATTGTTTATTTATTTATTGTACAATAAATTCAATTGGGTTGTAATAGTAAATTAGGATTTTATTTTCAGCAATATCCCCCATTCAAAACTTGTATCCCCCTTCCCATAATATTGTTTGTAATAATTTAGATTTACTTTACGCAATTTATCGCATTATATGCATGTTTAGTAAATTAGGGTTTGTACGATAAGACAAAAATCAAGCAAATAGCATGACCTAATTCAAGACAAACAAAATACATGAAAAATGACAACACCTTGCACACAAACACCTCTAGGGTTTCACCCACTTGGTTGCCTTAAAACATGGCCATGGTATGCATGCTAGGTATCTTGGCAAAACAATACAAACAAAAAGATCATAGTCCCTCGATGACCCTAGACAAGTTTCCTAAAACAAATGATCTTAAGTCCCTCAAAACTTGCTAAGATACTTGGCAATATTGCTATCATGGTCATACGATGACCCACACCCGTCCCGTTTAACATCCAAAGATAGGGTTATCTACCAAAACAATGGTAGGTCAACAATGTCAAAGGAATAAAAAGGTATAGGAAAGACTTTTGAGTAGGTAGAATGCTTCTAGTTACTTGATCAATTTGCAAACAATCCATGCTATTTTCAAAAATACACACACATTTCAAAACATTTCCAAAAAACTTTCAAACATTGAAACATTTTTCAAAAGACAAACATCTTTGTATACATTCTTACAAACAAGAATCATTATAAAGATTGCCTAAACAAAGGCCTCTTTTCAAAATACTTTCAAAAACCACACAAAGCACCATTTTAAACAATTGAAAAAGTAAAGCAAGTGATCTAAAACAAATAACTAGGAGCCCATGGAAAACCATGGATGAAAAGGGTGCTAGCACCTTCCCTTTTCATAATCTACCCCTCGAACCCAAAAACAATCTCAAAGGTCTTTCCTGTGCTTTTTTACCTTTCCTTTTGGATAAAATAAAAGTCGGTGGCGACTCTTGATAAACCGCAATATTTACGAACACAAACGCAAAACCTCAAGTCAGTTCTCCCACCGCATCACAGTTTCCATTAATTACTTCACGAAGTGGGTCAAAGCAGCTTCATTTGCTTATGTTACCAAGAACGTTGTGGCCCGATTCATTAGACATAACCTTAAATATTGGTACGATATTCCAGAAATAATCATTATAGATAATGGTACCAATCTCAATAATACTATGATTACCGAGCTCTTCACGTAATTCAAAATCCACCATCATAACTCTTCTCCCTATCGGCCGAAAATGAGTGGCGCTGTTGAAGTTGCTAACAAAAACATCAAGAAAATCATATAGAAGATGACGGTGACATACAAAGATTGGCATGAGATGTTACCATTTTCTCTTCATGGTTACCGCACCATAATGCACACATCAATAAGGGCAACTCCTTTCTCTTTGGTTTACGGTATGGAAGTTGTCCTGCCCATTGAGGTCCAAATCCCTTCCTTGAGGATCATGAAAGGTGTAGGGTTGAGCGAAGACGAATGGGTTTAGACTCGACTTGACCAATTAAACCTGATTGACGAAAAGAGGCTCGCAGCTGTCTGCCATGGTCAGATATACCAAAAACGTATGATCAAAGCTTTTAACAAGAAGGTTAGATGTCAAGTATTTCAGGTTGGTGACCTGGTAGTTAAACGCATCATACTGCCATAAGGTGATCCCAGGGGAAATTGACTCCCACATACGAAGGGTCATTTATGATCAAGAATATATTTTTTGGTGGAGCCATGATCTTAACCACTATGGATGGTGACGGACTTCCGCACCCTATAAACGCGGACATAGTTAAAAGATACTACGCATAAACAAAGATCCGCTAGAACGACTAGCCTAGGAAAAAATTAGGGCATCCCGGTGAACCAAAAGGGTTCGGGAAAAAATTAGGGATATACATAAAAAATCTGTACACCCGGCAAGTCGAAAACATGAAAAGGCGGCTTGGGCAAAAAAGGGTATCCCGGTGGACTGAAAACCCGAAAGAGTGGTCCAGGAAAAATTAGGGATTTAAAGCATATAACTATGTCCCGTTGGATCACCTTACAACCAATCTTCAGTATCAACTATCAAGCTCAAACGGTACTAATCAACCCAATCAACTTCGGACAAGTAGCGAAAGGGATGAGACGCTCAAAGACATAAAGGCAATAGCAGAATGGGAACCCAATGGGATTATTTCACATAGTTGTTTTTCTTTGTATACTATTTTTGTGTAATTTCCATTCTTACAACGACATTCTCTTACTAGGATGTCTGTCTCCTTGTGAAAAAAATGCTTATTTCAAGTTAATATGAAACTATTCCTTTGAAAGTGTAAAACTTTTTTTTTCTTTCTATGTTGTGTGCGGAAACGTCCAGTGATTATTCTTGAGCATATGCATTTGAATGTGATTACTACTTACAAGTATACACCTAAAAACAGAAAGACAATTGCTAATGACTTTAAAAAATGGGATAATATCTAAAGGCCATCCAAAAAATCCCCGCAGATACCTTCTCCAGTAGGTACAGAGGCAGGGGCATCCTACTACAAGGTCACTGCTATATTCTCAGCATGCAGCATATTGATGTCAGTTGTTCTCACATCCCCGACGGAGCAAAAATCTCCAATTATTGCTCCAACAAAAATTCCCCAGTGAAGTTGCCAAGCTTCTCAGGATTCCCCAGCAGGATTTCAGCAAAATCCCCAAGCGGTACGCGAAGTTTCCCTTCCCCAACAGAGTTTATTTCTCTAACAACAGAAGTTCATCTCCCAACATAACAAATCTGAAGACCTACATTCTTCACCCCCAGAAACAGTCATGGATTTATTTTCCCTAATTCAACAACACAACAATGGAATAACTGACACGTTCATACATTGCATAGATACATAATTTCTACAAACATCATAACATATGCAGCACAAATGCATATATTACAATCTCATTTATTTTGAGAACATCATGAAATTCATACATCATGACATCGCATGAAACTGACTTTACCTTTCCAAGTTGAGTTTGCAGAAAGACAAACACTATCAACTTATACAACAGGTCAAAGATTAATTCTCAAAACCATACGGGAAAGCCATCTACATGACCAAATGGTATGAACTCCCGAAGCAAGACGAGTTTACCAACAAATACAACAGCAGGAACAGGAACCCCTAAAGGGACCATGTGTGAAATCAACATCTATTTTGGATGGAATTTTTAAGCCCATCTCTGACGACTCTCTTCCATCTTCTCTAATTAGAATCTGTAAGCCCACTCCCGTCAACATCAACCATTAGTGTTACTTCATGCAAGTGCAAATTTCTGGGCACTTTAATGTTCAATCCTCTTCCACCTTCAGATTACGAAAGGCAGAAAAGCCAATATAAATCCTCAGGTCTAAGAAGATTGAACAGGGGAAACTGTTGTACCCCAAATTTTTCCCTCCTATTTTTACTCAAAGCATGCTCCTAGAGATCCTCAGTTGCTCAAGGTTGACCAAGAATTGACTAGACAAATTCTCCTCCTAAGCAATGAACCTCTAACTAGGGTTTCACTTTTCATCAAGATGTATGAGTTCTAAAGGTCTCAAATTTTTCCCATTGTCCTAATATGCCTTCAAGATTGTCCATGACAAATTTCATGCCTTCCACTACAAGTTTGCTCAGTCAATTGATCAAATGCTTGGAAATCAACTGTACTAGTTCAAAATTCAACTGTGGCCTATATACAGTCAAACTTCAAGGTTTTTGGTCAACCTCAACATTTGAAGTGATATCCATCACTTGATCAAGGGTTGATCATGATTCCGTAAGAAATGCTCCTAATTCATCAAAAGTCAAGAATTTCTAATTAGGGTTCCTATAGGAAAAGTCAACCAAACTTTGACAAGGCATAACTTTCACATACTTCATCCATTTTCCCCAACCAAAGCTCATTTGAATAGAATCCAATTTCCTACAACTTCTCTTCATCCCCCAAGTCCAAGAAATGCACCATTTGAAAGATACAAGCTAATACATTACAGGTCATTTTCAAAAAGTCAACAAAAGGCACTTTTTGTCAAGACCATTTACATCAGGATAAAGACTTCAAATACAAAATTTATCAAAATAGGGATTGAAGTAGACATCGTGAGCTTTCCAAAAAGTCTAAGATCATCATCATGAGATCAAAATTGAGCAAGTTATGGCTTGCCCAAGTTGGGAAAATTTGGGGAATTTCAAGAATTAGGCCTTGCGCAAAATTGAAGTTTTAGGTCAATGGCTTAATTTCTTGGACTTCAAGCATCTTCCTTAGCTTATAGAGGACCTATAAGATCATTCTTACCATGCCTTACATTTTCTACTTATTTTGTACATATTTATTTTATTTTATTCAAATAAATATAAAATAAAATGTATAAAATAATTGGAAATGGGATTTGAGCATTTGGGCTATTGTTTTGGTCAGCCTTGGGCCCAACAATTCGTGAAAACAATGTCCAAGTTCATCCAAATTTTAAAAAAGACAAGAATTCCATGTATCTTGCCAAAATTCAAATTCTCATTCATGGCCTTGAAGAACATGTTTATGGCCGTTTCATTCCTTGTTTTCTTGGGCCCACATGGATCTGAGGGAAAGCTTGGGATCTATTCAACTTGGGCCCAGTGGATTCAACATCACACCCCCTTATTTCTTTCGACACCCAGGCCCGTTTTTAGAATTATATTTGTTTTTATTTCTTTTTCTTATTTGTTTTCTTTATCATTTATTTAATTCACCATAAAAAAATCAGAAAAGTCTCAAAAAAATATAGTTTTAAGTTTTTTTATTTAAATTAATTTTTTAAATAAATTAAATAAATATTTTAACTATTTTCTTTAATTTTAAATGAATTAGAACTTAGGACTTAGTTTAGATTTAATTATTTTCTTTTCATAAAAAAAAGCTAATATAAAAAGAACTTAGACTATTTTTCTTTATTAACTTTATTTTCTAAATAGACTTTAGGATAATTAATTTAATTATTTTCTCAAATCAAAAAATAAACAAAAAGGATTTTCTTATTTTATTTAGAATTGCCTTAGGTTTTAGACGTCCTTACCTTTCGCACGTTATTTGTTTTTCCGCATTTTTACATTACTGTACCTGTATACTGGATGTAATAGTTAATTGGACTTTTTACCGCTTTCTTTATTTTTCTTCCCCCAAGTTTTTGTACATTGTAAATATATCCTCCCCAAAGCCATGTAATAGCGTAGGGTTTATTTTTGTACTTTACATTCTTCTGTACATATTAACTGCTAGTAACTAGGATTGCATGGCAAGACTGAAAACAAAAACATTAGCAAACCTAAATGCACAAGATCAATAATTGAATTTAACGCAATTGCACATGCACATCTTTAGGGTACCCCACTTCGGTTGCCTTCGGAAAATGGTCACAATTCTCGAAACGTGAGAAGTTTTAGTAGCTGTCCTCTAGTTTGAAAGATGACAAGTCCCTCGATGACCCTCTCGATGTTGCCTTGATTAAAAGTGATCTTAGAACTTTATGACAGTTACTAATATTCCTTGCCAAGTTGCCTTCGTGACCGTAACGTCCCTTCAAATGTCCCTCATACATCCAACGATAGGGCTACCTATTCACTAATAGTAGGATAACACTGTCTAAAGGATAAGGAGGAAAAGAACAAACCTTTTAGAGTACAAGTAGATAGCTGTTAAATGCTTGCTAAAAAAAACTTTTTTAGACTTACACCTTTCAAAAACGACTTTCAAAAACATTTGCTTTGTCAACACTCTTGAGGACTGATACAAGAGTTATCACAAAGTAAATCGCCGCACTAAGGCATTCCAAAACATTTTTCAAAACACACAAAGCATAAGGTACTTTCAAAAATGAGTTAAGCATCTAAGAGACCGTAGATAACTACGGATGGAAATGGTGCTAACACCTTCCTTTTCCATAATCTACCCCCTTACTAAGAAAATTCTCGAAAAGGTCTTTTTTTGTTCTTTTCATCCTTTCCTTAATTTGGATAAAAGAAAAGTCGGTGGCTACTGTTGTACCCCAAAATTTTCCCTCTCATTTATCAAGTAATCTCTCACAAGATCTCCTTTGATTCAAGACTGTACTAGGGTTGATTAGCTCAAGACACCTCCTCAAGCACTGATGACTGAAAATTAGAGTTTGAGATTGCACAATGAAAAATGGACTTTTAATGCCTCATATGACTTTCATGGATCACTTTGGACTCTCAAGATTGCTCATGTCAAGTTTCAAGTCTTGGATCACATTTTTGCTCAGCCAATTGATCAATTGACCTAAAATCAACTGTATTGGGGAAAAAGTCAATTGTGATCAATTTACAGTCTAACTTCATAATTTTTTATCCATATCAACATTATGGACTCATATATGTCATTTTATCAATTTTGGACCATAATTCCTCAAGATATTTGATCAGATCATCAAAAGGGCAAAACGGTCAAAATTAGGGTTTTGACTGAGAAGGGGCAATTTCTGATTTTTGACCTAGCAAATGACTTATTGGTTTGAGACATGATCTCAAGGGTTAAATTTCTTCATTTTGACCTAATTACATGGCTCAAAACATTTCTCAAGATCAATTGATTGATAGATGAATTTTCAGTCAACTGATCAAAAGTCAACTGTACACTGAAAAGTCAAACTTTGACTTTTTGGTCAAAATCAAGTGTCAAAGATCATAATTCATCAAAACATGTCAAAATATGAAACTTGTTCATCAAGAAATAAAAAAAAAATCAAGATTTCATTTTGAAAAGTCAAAATTTCTAAACTTAGAAATTTTTCTAAGTGTTGAAAACTTCATATTTTTTCACAACTTTGAGCCAATTTTTCACCATGATGCAAGATGATTCAAAGGAAACTTCCAACATGAAAGTTATAGATCTCAACGAGATCTAAAACATTTTAGAAAACAACTTCTCCTAGAAATTCATAGATTTCAAGTTATGATTTTATGAATACATGTTCATGAAACTTGGAAACTTAGTGAAATTTTGCCCTAGTTTAGGCAGGATTTTGACCTAACTTCATGGAAATTTTTCACATAGTTCCAAGAGGAATTTTCAAAAATTTCAAACATAGAGGTTGTAGAGGATGTTACAAGCTTTCCAAAATGTCCAAGAACTCATTGAGATCATGTTTGAACAAAGAGAATCGAAGACAAGAAATTGGACATTCATTCTTGAATTATAGGTCATTTCCATGATGAACAAAATTCAAATCCACACCCATGTTGCATAAATCTTACTTTGTAGGCTTCTAACCTCCAAATCTATCCATAATTAGAAGATTACACAACTATTTGAGCTATGATCCAAGTGCTAGAGTCATTGTCCAAGTGATTATTCTATTAATGGAATAAAGTTCACACTTCCATTTTGGAAAATTGACTTTAATCACAAAGTCAATGCATAGAGCTCCTAACTTGTTCCATCTAAACACAAGCAATGTCAAAGGCAAAAGCAACATGTCTAGAGCCTCCCATAAACTTAGGCCATGCTTGTACTACAACACATTGAAAATTGTTTTCCCACTTTTCTTAAAAATCAAGTAACATAGCCATAACAATATATATTGTACTTATGACCACCTCAAGCCCTCTAACCTTTTTCATATAACTATAAAAGTTATTTGCAAGCTAAGACACAATTAAAAACACTCTCAAACTCCCTGAAAACTCAGATTGCACAAAACCTCCATTTTTTTGTCATTTCTGACTTTGAACTTCAATCTTTAAAACCACTCGTGCATTTCTTGGCCTTTTAGTTTCAAAAGCTTCCTCATATCAAATACGAACCATCTTTGTCCCTGTTTGAAGACTGTAACATCATCTTCATCAACTTCCATAGCCAAAAATAGAGCATTGCAGTTGGACTTCTTCAGACCATTCCATCCACTCTCAACTCAAGCTAAGCATTGCATTAGCTTCCTAGAGGTTCAAGGAAGCTAACCTGATCATCACCATCACTTGAAATAAGCTCAAACTCATTTCACGATTTCTAGTTTTGAGGTATTTTTCTTGAACTTCCATCTTCATATTTAGGCATTGTTAGGCTTGCATTTGTGAAGATAAAATGTAGACATCATTGCTCTAAAACTATACATGTCCATAGATTCAATTTATGTTGCTTGAGTAGGGAGAATTTTGAGTTTGAACCTCTGGAAAATATTTAGGTCAGAATTTGGTATTGTTAGAAATTCATGCTCATCTTTGAGAATTAGCTTAAGTTATTTACATATTCAGAATCGTGAGGAAATTTCTAACAAGTTTGTTGTTGGAAGTTTTGTGAATGGATGAGAAATGAATAAGTTACAGATCCTTTGGCTGGAGGTTGAAGATGAAGTTCATTCAGGGTAAAACTTATGTTATATATTTATTGTTTTGTTTAAGTTAACGGATGTATCACCACCCCAGTGGTTAAAGCGCGTGCCTGTCACCTTAGGGATCTGAGTTCGAGCCCCAGTGATACCCTTTTGCCTTTTTTTTTCCATATTCTTCCACTTTTTTTGTTTGAAACAGCGCTTGGGCCTTTTCCCGTTGGGCTTTTTTTTCTGACTCCTAACTATTGTTTGCTCATACACCCCTGGCCCCCTTATTTTATTATTTCATTTTTTTTCTTCTTTATTTCATTTTCATTTTCAATATTATTTTTTTATCATTATTATTTTTATTATTAAAAAATATAAAAATATAAAAAAATTTATTTATTTATACTTATATATTTTATATTTCTTCATAAAACAAAAAGACCAAAAACATTTTCTCTACGAATTAATTAATTTATTTTATAATAATTTTTAGACTTAGGTTTAATTATTATTTTATTTTATTTTCTTACTTAAAATTAATTTAGAACTTAGGTATATTTTAATTAATCAATTCTCATTTTATTCATTATTTAAAACCTTTTCATAAAAAAAAAACTAAAAATCCTTTTTTAGTTAATTTCTTTTCTTAATTAATTCAACTTAATTTTGTTTATTTTTCATTAATTATTTTCTTAATTAGGTTTAGGTTAAAACCCATTCATAAAAAATCAAATCAAAAATCATCTCTTTACCCATTTTCATTTTTTCATTTTTATTTATTCAATTCTTTTACATTTATTCAATATGGTTGTAATAGTTAATTAGATTTAATTTTCTTGCAAATCCCCCATTTTTAAATTTGTACACCCCCTCCCCTATTGATGTAATAGCTTAGTATTTTTACTTTCTACAATTTATCGCTTTATATAAATGCTAGTAATTAGAGTTTGTATGGAAAGACTAAAATCAACAAATAACAAACCCTAATTCAAGACAAAACAATGCATGTAAATCAACACACTTGCACACTTGCACCCTTAGGGTAATTCCACTTTGTTGTCTTACAAAAATGGCCATGTTATGCATGTGGGACATCTTGGCAAAAAACAATAAAAAATACAAGATCATAGTCCCTCAATGACGCTATCAAAGTTGCCTTTCAAAAATGATCTTAATCCCTCAAAGAGAATTGCTAAGATATTTCACAACATTGCTATCATGGTTATAGGATGACCCACGCCTGTCCCTTTACATCCAAAGATAGGGCTTCTTACCAAATCAATGGTAAGATAGCAATATCAAAGGAAAGGAAGAAACGAACAAAGACTTTTGAGTAGGTAGATTGTTCCTAGTTTCTTGCCCAATTTTAAATCAAACAATCTTTCTTATTTTGAAAACAAACACCAACACTTTCAAAAACACTTTCAAAACATTTTCCAAACATGAACATTTTCAAAAGATCAACACTTTGTATACGTTCTTACGAACGATAACTATTACAAAGTTTGCCTAAACGAAACAGCCTTTTCAAAATAATTTCAAAAACCACACAAAGCACATTTTCAAACAAAAGCAAGTAATCTAGCAAGAAACTAAGATCCCATAGATAACTATGGATGAAAATGGTGCTAACACCTTCCCTTTTCATAATGTACCCCCCGAACTCAAGAAAAAATCTCAAAGGTCTTTCCTGTTCTTTTCATCCTTTCCTTTTGGATAAAAGAAAAGTCTGTGGCGACTCTTGCTAACCGCAACATTTGCGATAAAATAAAAAACAACCAAGTCAGTTCTTCCATTGTATTACAGCGACTCTTGCTTACCCAACATTTGCAAACACAAATGCAAAACCAGTATTAACAGTCAGTTCTGCCACCGTATCACAGGGATGCTCCTTATACTATTCTCCATCCTGACATGCCAACCAATTTCTAGGAATTGCAGAGATCGTGGATTCAACTCAAGAGGGAACGAGACACCTTTGAAGCTCGGTTCTATGCAAGCGAGAAGAAAGTGTTAGAGGTTACAATACAACTTTACAAGGAGCAAAGCCTGAATGCCTACATTGCACCAAAGAGGATGCGGCTGTGGGAGACCTGAGTCTTTTATTTTAGGATTTCATTTTGTTGTCTCTTTGAGACCTTTTTGGTTTTTCATTATAAGCCCAAGGTGCAATTGTAATCTTTGAACTTATTAATACAATTTTTGAGTTTAGTTCCTTTTTGGATAGAAAATTTAAATCTCTTGAGGTCCTTGAAAACATTGCATATGTATAGCATGCATCATATCATAAGTTGTTTTTCTGATATAGGGTTACTCATCTTTTTACTGTTTATTTCAGTATAAGATGGCTCTAGAGCAAAACGTCAAAGATCTGTAAGCTCAACATGCACAATTCCAAGAGACTCTCCTCAACCTAACCAAAGGTCAGCAAGAAATGGTGACACTCCTTGTCACCAAAAAGAAGACCAAGAAATGGGCCGTTATTCTCAACATGGGAAGAAGGTTTAAGGGGCCTTCCCGACTAGCTCAAATAGAAGAGGCTTCTTCTAAGGAAGAAGACAATCGAGAAGAGGAAGCTAGAAGCACTAAAGCCGAGGGAGGAAATAACCAAGCTATTGAGGACGAAGACTATTCCAAGGAGCAATACCCACCGGCGGATGATAAGTATAAATAACTTGAAGACCGACTTAAGGTTGTAGAGATCCAAACAGTGCCTGGTGTAGACTTTGGAGACTTAGGTCTGGTCCCTGGGGTGGTCATTCCCCATAAATTCAAGGTCCTTGTCTTCTCCAAATACAATGGGGTCTGCTGTCCAAAGATGCATCTGAAGTTATGGGCGCACTTCTTCCAAGAAAGCTTATCTGGAACATAGTTAGAATGGTTTTATCAACTTGGGGGGACTAATATCCAAACCTGGGAGGATCTGGATGCTGCCTTTTACAAACAATACCAATACAACACTAATCTTGCACCAACTCGCGTGCAGTTGCAAAATATGACTACAGGTTCAAATGAAGGCTTCAAAGAGTATGCTAAAAAATAGAGGGACCTATATGGAAGGGTGCAACCCCCTTTGAACGAAAGAGAATTAGTGGACATGTTCATGGGCACCTTGACTAGTCCATTCTTCAATTTGCTGATTAGGAGTTCATCATCTGGATTCACTGAATTGATTTTGACTGGCGAGCGAGTGGAAAGCGGAATCAAAGTTGGAAAGAACCCAATGGCCTCAACCTCTAATGTTATAAACATACCATTTATTGGTAAGAAATAGAATAATGTTGTTTATGGACAAAGGAGTCGTATCAAGAATGATTGTCATCAGTGAGTAGGAGTTGTGTTGATTTCAAACCCAACCCCAATTCAACAACCACAACAATCAAACAATCAGCAAAGGCCAGACGTCCCGAGAAGGCAGTTTACTAAAATCAACATGCCTTTGTCTCAAACTCTACAACATCTGTTGAAGGCAGATTTGGTAACGTTGCAGGATCCTCCTCCAAATCCCAATACTTTATCTCCAAAATATAAATTGAATGTGAAATGCGCCTACCATTCAAATAGTCATGGACATGACACTGATCATTGTTTAGCGTTAAAAATCAAAATCTAAGATTTGATTGATAACAAAGTGATTGAGTTTGACCCTTCGCAGACCCCTAATGTGATTATCTCACTAATGCTTAGTCATGGTAAAGGTGTCAATACCATTGACGATGTCTCATTTGTTTCCTCCATTAGTGATTTGACTACTCCCTTATTGACTGTTAAGAAGAATTTGTTAAGAGTCGGTTTATTTCCTGGATGACCTAAAAACTGTTACCACTGTGCTTACCAAACTAATGATTGTATATGGTTTAAGAAATGTATCCAAAGTCTGATTGATAACCATGAAATTATGTTCGAGAAAACCCCATACGTAAGAAGTTTACCTCAAGATATTTCCATAATCACGTTTTCAAATACTCCTATTAGGATCACCTCCAAAGACCCTATAAGGATTTCTGCTGAGCCCATAGTAGCTCCCTTAATCATTACTACACCGGGGCCAGTCCCCTATACCTCTGACAAAGCTGTGCCTTGGAACTCTGGGGAAGAAGTTTATTATCATAGTGTCAGGAAAGAGCCATGGATTAATGAAAATAAAGAGTCTGAAGTTACAAACATTGTTGGAACTAGTAAGTTCACTAGAACCAAAAGGATCTTCTCACCGGAGATCTCTCCTCCAACAACTACTACAACACATGTTCGCATTGTTGCTACTAGACCAACTGTTGATACCCTAGGTAAAGAGAAAGTTGTTGACATGTCTTGAAGGAGGTACCCTCAAAAGAAGTGACAATTGAAGACCCATCTAGACAACAAATAGAAGAAATTCTAAAAATCATCCGAAAAAGTGACTATAAAATAGTGGAATAGTTGGGACAGACACCCTCAAAGATATCCATGTTGTCCTTGTTTTTATGCTCCGACGCACATGCCCAAGCTTTGCTGAAATTCTTGAAGAATACCCATGTACCACAAGAAACCACTACGGATCAATTTGAGAACTGTGTTGCAAGCCTAACTACTGATAATGGCTTAGGATTTTTTGATGCAGATTTGACTATGGCAGGGAGGAATCACAACAAAGCTCTCCACATCTCTATTGAATGCAAAGGCACCACTCTGGCACATATGTTAGTAGATATTGGGTTATCTCTCAATGTTTTACCCTAAGGTGCTTTGGAAAGATTAGACTGTGAAGGGCTGGTGCTAAAACCCAACGATATTATGGTGAGAGCCTTCGATGGTTCAAAAAGAGCGGTCTACGGAGAGGTTGATCTCCCAATCAAGTTGGGGTCTCAAGTCTTCAATTTAACATTTTATGTAACGGATATTCGCCCGACCTATTCTTGATTTCTCTGGCGCCCATGGATTCATGGGGCAGGTGTCGTTACCTCTATATTAAATCAAATGCT
This sequence comes from Vicia faba, assembly GCA_948472305.1. Taxonomy (NCBI): domain Eukaryota; kingdom Viridiplantae; phylum Streptophyta; class Magnoliopsida; order Fabales; family Fabaceae; genus Vicia; species Vicia faba. Next base: position 1,603,478,707 of record OX451739.1, read on the forward strand.
GAAGTACCTAGTGAAGGGGAAGGTTGTCACAATCTGTGGAGAGGAAGAATATATGGTCAGTCATTTGAATTCTTTCAAATACGTTGAAATGGATGGTGAATTTATTGAAACCCCCTGTCAAGCATTTGAGGTAATCCCTCCAATGGTTGTTGTTGCTACTCCTACTACTCCTGAAATCTCTAAAGACACACTGAGAATGGCCTCTCTAAAGGATTCTAGGGTTGTTATAGAAGATGGGGGCTACACTATCTGGGGATAATTTCCTGACATCCCCTATAAATCTGAAAATTTTGGGTTAGGTTTTACTTCAAAGGCTCAGAAAGTGGTTCGACGTGCTCGTACTGATGGACCACCTCTCCATATTAGCAACAATCAAGTCAATGCTCTGGAGGATACTGATAGTAATGTTGACTTGGATGGCTGGATATTCCCAACTGTTGACGACGGACTTAACAACTGGAAGACCAAAGACTTCATCTCAATCTCCTTCAACCAGGAGTATTTGTTATTTCTTGTTTTTTATTACTTTAAGAACTTTTCTTGTATAATTTCCTTCAGAACAAAGACACTAAACCATGTGCCTTTCCTGGGGCACAATGGTCCATTTGTTAAGTGTTTGTCATTTCATATATCATATGCTCATTTAATGAAAAACATTGGACGATTTTGCATTCAAATTTTGCGCTCCTTGTCTTTCTTTTACTTTACTGCATTTTCAAATAGCCATGTGACCTTACATGCATACACACACACACATTTGCAGATCCACATCCACTCCGGTTCTCATTAACAACAACTCTGTTATTTCCATCTATGACTTTGAAAATCCAATCTATCAAGCCGAAGACAAAGGTGAAGAAAATTGTGAGATACCTGGAGAACTCGCCAGACTCCTGATACAAGAGGAAAAGGCCATCCAACCGCATGAAGAACCGGTCGAAGTGGTAAATTTGGGTACTGAGGCAGATAAGAAAGAAGTCAAGATCGACACTAAATTGGAAGCAAGTGTTAAGAGCAGACTGGTTCATATATTATATGACTATGTTGAGGTATCCGCTTGGTCATATGAAGACATGTCGGGGCTCGATACTGATATCATGGTCCATCGTTTGCCAATGAAAGAAGGTTATTCTCCGATCAAGCAAAAGGTTCATCGCATGCGCCCTGATATGTCCAAAAAGATCAAGGCTGAAGTAATGAAACAATTCAATGCAGGTCTCTTAGAAGTAATATCGTATCCCTAATGGGTTGCAAATGTTGTTCCAGTGCCGAAGAAATACGGTAAGGTCCGTATGTGTGTATACTACAAGGATTTAAATAGGGCAAGCCCCAAAGGCGACTTCCCACTACTGCATATTGATGTCTTAGTTGACAACACTACTCAACACACGGTGTTCTCCTTCATGGATGGCTTCTCCGGGTACAACCAAATCAAAATTGCGCCTGAGGACACAAAGAAGACTACTTTTGTTACATAATGGCGCACCTTCTGTTATAAGGTCATGCCTTCTAGGCTGAAGAACGCAGGCGCAACTTATCAACAGGCTATGGTGGCTCTCTTTCATGATATGATTCATCATAAGATAGAAGTCTATGTTGATGACATGATAGCAAGGTCCCAAGCTGAGGAAGAGCACCTTGATCATCTGCACAAGCTGTTTGAGAGGTTGAAGAAATACACGCTGAGGTTGAATCCCAACAAATGCATCTTTGGGGTAAGGTTTGGTAAGATCCTAGGCATTGTTGTCAATGGAAAATGTATTGAAGTCGATCCTTTAAAAGTCAAAGCTATCCAAGAAATTCCAGCTCCTCGTACTGAGAAGGGGGTTAGAGGTTTTCTAGGAAGACTCAATTACATTGCCCGATTCATCTATCACCTGACTGCTACTCGTGAACCACTATTCAAGCTACTGAAGAAAGATCAAGTGGTAAGATGGAATACCGACTGCCAAATAGCTTTTGACAAGATCAAGGAATATTTACAAGATCCTACAATCCTAATGCCACCAGTTGAAGGAAGACCTCTGATCATGTACTTAACTGTTTTAGATAATTCAATGGGCGTGTGTGATGGGACAACATGACCAGTCTAGTAAAAAAGAGTATGCAATATACTACATTAGCAAAAAGTTTACCGACTGTGAAACAAGATATTCACTGCTCGAGAAAACATGTTGCGCTTTGGCATGGGCTGCTCGCCGACTAAGATAGTATATGTTGACTCATACCACTCTATTAATCTCTAAGATGGATTCCTTCAAATACATATTTGAGAAGACAACTCTCTTCGGAAGAATAGAAAGATGGAAAATGATCTTAACTGAATATGATATCCAGTATACTACACAAAAAGCAATAAAAGGAAGTGTTATGGCAGATCATTTAGCACATCAAGCTGTGGATGATTAACAATCTATGAACTTTAAATTCCCGGACGAGAATATAATGCTGATTATAGATTTTGAAAAGCCTGGACCGTATGAAGGACCTGAACAAGGATCTCGATGGACTATGGTTTTTGATGGAGCTTCCAATGCTCTTGGTAACAGAATTGGTGTTGTGATCATTTCTCCCGAAGGTTGCCATACTCTTTTCACTGCCATACTCTGCTTCGACTGTACCGACAATATGGCCGAATATGAAGCATGCATCTTGGGTCTCAGGGCTTCTATTGACCTGAGAATAAAATTCTTAAGTGTATATGGAGACTCAGCTTTGGTCATCAGTCAAGTTAAAGGAGAGTGGGATACAAAACATTCAAATCTTATCCCTCAGAGCTTGTGCTAACCTTGATCCCATACTATGAAGAGGTTACCTTTGAGCACATTTTGAGGGAATAAAATCAGTTGGCAGATGCTTTTGCTACCATGTCTTCTATGTTCAAGGTCATATGGGACAACGAAGCTCCCCGAATTATTGTCAAAAGATTTGACGAACCAGAACATTGATATGAGATTGACACTAATGGTGTAGAGGAGAAGCCTTGGTTTCACGAGGTAAAAAGATATCTCGAAGCTCAAGAGTATCTTGAAGGGGCGTCATTCAACGACAAGAAATTGTTGCAAAGGTTCTCAGCCAAGTTCTTCCTGAGAAATGGGATCTTATACAAACACAACCATGATTCAATTCTACTTTGTTATATGGACAAGAAGGAAGCAAAGAAGATCATGAAGGATATTCATGAAGGTATTTTTAGTAATCATTCTAACGGACATACTATGACCAAGAAGATTCTGGGAGCTGGTTACTATTGGTGGACCATGGAAACCGTTTGTCATCACCACTCGAGGACTTGCCACGAGTGAAAAATTTATGCTGATAAGGTCCATGTGCCTCCAATTCCTTTGAACATCATGACTGCTCCCTGACCATTTGTAATGTGGGGCATTGACATTATTGGAGAGATCAAGCCTACTTCCTATAATGACACCGTTTCATTCTTGTTGCCATTGACTACTTTACCAAGTGGGTTGAAGCAAATTCATTTGCCTCAGTTACTAAGAACGCCATGGCCCGATTCATCAAGCATAACCTCATCTTCCGGTATAGTATCCATGAGAGGATCATCACTGACAATGGCACCAACCTTAACAATGCCATGATCATTAAACTCTGCACGCAGTTGATGATCAAGCATCACAACTCTTCTCCATACAGACCTAAGATGAATGGTGCAGTGGAAGCTGCTAACAAGAATATAAAGAAGATTGTGCAAAATATGGTGGTGACCTATAAAGACTGGCATGAGATGCTACCATTTTCTCTTCATGGATACCATACTTCGACACGAACATCAACTAGGGCAACCCCTTTCTCTTTAGTCTAGGGAATGGAAGTTGTCCTTCCTGTCGAAGTTCAGATTCCTTCTCTAAGGATTATGAAAGAAGAAAACTTAGGCGAAGACAAATGGATTCATACTAGGTTGGATCATTTTAATTTGATTGATGAGAAGAGACTGGATGATGTCTGTAATGGTCAGATGTACTAGAAGCGCATGATCAGAGCTTTTAACAAAAAGATCAAGCATCAGGTATATCAAGATGGTGACTTAGTAATAAAGAGCATCATTATTCCACAAGGCGATCCCAGGGGTAAATGGATGCCCACTTACGAAGAGACATTTGTTATTAAGAAAGTATTCTCGGACGACGCTATGATGCTAACCACTATGGATGGCGAAAATTTCTCGCACCATGTGAACACGGACATAGTCAAAAAATACTACGCATAAGAATGACCCGCTAGGTTGACATGCCTAGGAAAAAATAAGGGCATCCCGATGAACTAAAAGGGTTCGGGAAAAAATAAGGGATATATACAAAAGATTGTACACCCGGAAAGTCGAAAACCTGAAAGGACGGCTTGGGCAAAAAAGGGTATCCTGGTGGACTGAAAACCTGAAAAGGAGGTCTAGGAAAAATTAGGGATTAAAAGCGTATGACTATGTCCCATAGGATCACTTACATTCCATCTTTATTACCAAGATCAAAAGTGAAAAAGGTACAAGATCAGTGCAGTCAACTTCTTCCGACGGCAAGAGAAGAGATGTTCAAAGATATAAGGGTAATAACGGAGTTGGAACCCAATGAGATCACTTCCACATGGATATATACACTTGTTCTCACTTTGTATTCTTTCATTTCACGACGACTTCCTCTTACTAGGATTTTCGTCTCTTTGTACAAAAATCGTCTGTTTATAGGCAAATTGTCAATACAAATATACTTTGAAGTTCAAACCTTCTATTTTTTTTTTGCTTGCAAGAGCGCCCAATGATTTAAATTGAATGAGCATATGCATATGAACATGATCAACTGTTAACAAATATATGCAAAAGAACAGGAATAAACATTTTCTCAGAACTCTAGGAATTGGGATGACACTCAAGTTGTTCATAAATCTCCACAGAATCCCTTCATAAGGAGATCCCTAGTGAAGTCGCCAGAGCCATTTCTATGAGATTATTCCTCACAGAGTATTCTTCACAAATAAGAGTACATTACTCGTAGTTTTCCCAGCAGATCACTCCAATAGATAGAGGATTATAATCTCTTTCCCAACAATATTACTAACATGTGTAGTTCCAATTAGTACACTTAATGGAAAGTATCTTCCCCAGCTGAGTTTGGTCCTCACAAACTAAAAAGAAAACCTATAGAATTTCTTCTCTTTAGCAAAATTCAATTCCCCCAAGAGAGTTGGTTTCCTCAGCAAATCACTTCTCCATCAACAAGGGTTTATTTCCCCAACAAGGTTTATTTCCTCAAAAATCTACAAATTCCCCAACAACCTACAAATTCCCCAGCTAATCACTGACAAAATTCTTCTCCCCAGTAAAGTTACCACTATCCCTAGAGACTTGCTGCAAAACTTGGAATCAAACCTGATGTCAGTTATCCATCTCTTTTATCCCCAGTCAGAGTATATAAGAATTATCTTCCTCAAATATTATCCATCTCTTTTATTCCCAGTCAGGGTATATAAGAATTATCCTCCCCAGACGAATCAGAAGTTTAACGATCTCTTTTATCCCTAGTCAGGATATATAAGAAATAAATTCCCCAGTAGAACAACGAATGACCAATGTTCCTAAACTCTACTTCTCAAACAGAAATCAATACATCCCTTGCAGAGTTTCCTCAAACAAGTAAGCAGGAATCCCCGGCCGAAGTATTCCATACAAGATTGAAGATACACATACTCTTCATCCCCAATATTAGTCAAGGATTTATTTTCCAAGACAAAGATACTGCGCAAGTTTACAGATACACTGCAATACAATCCACATTCATACATCATAACATATATAGCACAATCTCATTTATTTTGATAACATCGTTACGCAATGCATTTCATACATCATGACGTTGCATACAACTAACTCTTTTCCTATTCAGGAAAGATCAATCAATGAATGAAGGACCTCTTCTGATTTAGATTTATTTCTTCTAGTTAAAAACATGTGAACCAAGGACCTCTTCTGGTTTATATTCATTTATTCCAGTTAAAAACAGACTAGCGAAGTACCTCTTCTGGTTTAGATTTATTTCTTCCAGTTAAAAACAGGCGAACCAATGACCTCTTCTGGTTTAGATTTATTTCTTCTAGTTAAAAACAGGCGAATAAAGGACCTCTTCTGGTTTAGATTTATTTCTTCCAGATAAAAACAGGCGAACAAAGGACCTCTTCTGGTTTAGATTTATTTCTTCCATTTACAAATAGGCGAACAAAAGCCCTCTTCTGGTTTAGATTAATTTCTTCCCATTAAAAATAAGCGAAAGGCATCTGCTGGCTGAGAATAAATAGACCAAAGATTTATTTTGATACTTCTCTTAGTAGACCTTTTCTGGATCAGGGTAAATCCGCAAAAGATTTATTTTGATACTTCTTCCAATTGAAGTCAAAATTAGACTCAGTCTAAATCCTATCAACATGTTATTTTGGATGGCATTTGTATTCCCATCTCCGACAACTCTCCATCATCTCTCCAAATGGCATCTTTAAGCCCATTTCCGATATAATCAACCAATAACATTACTTTGTGCACCAGGGAGTGCAAATTTCTGAGCACTTAAGTGTCTAATCATCTTCCACCTTTGAGTCACGAATAGCAAACGGGCCAATCTAACTCTTCAGGTTTAAGAAGATTGAACATGGGCAGCTGTTGTACCCTAAAATTTTCCCTCTCATTTCTCAAAACATTTCTCACCAAAAGTCTCAAAAGTTCTTAAGATTTTGATCAGACAAGTTGACCTTCTAAGTGTAGCGGTAGAAATATTCAAGACTAAGCCATTGGATTGACTAGAATTATACAAATCAAAATAAAAATTGCCACCATGCTTTATTGTTTCCAAAGGAATGGGAAAAGAGCGAATAACCCAAAAAGAGGGGGAAAGATTCTAGGTAAGGGGGTTGGTTATGCAAAGGGACGTTATTAACATCCTAAACATCTATGGTACTCCGCAAGAACCTCTTTGTAAAATCTGTATATTTTGGCTATGAAACATGTTGTATAAAATAGATGGTGGAGGTGGGAAAAGAAACATTTTTTTAATGATTTTTGCACCCGCCGCGGTTGCGAACCTTTAGTGCCTACATACCACCTTTTCATGCAATAGGGGATCAGGGTACACGTAGTTCCTCTTTTAAAAATTTTAAAACACAAATGTGTTGGTAAATTTTATGAGATAAAACATCATCGTCATTGTCCGTGTGGAATACATACCTACTACCCACAATCATGAGAAAGGAGAATTTTCATCATCTCAAAGTGGAGGATATGGCTTGGATTTTTAAAATCAACAATGCCTAACTCAACACCCAAGTGGAAAATATCTCTATTTACTACATATTATAGAAGTATAGTTGTTTTCATAACTACAAGGATTGACAAGAGTTCAATCTTTTGAGAAAAGTTTAAAGATAAAAGCCAAAGTGGCAAGATGGTTTGAAATGAGATTGATTGACTTTTAGTCTTCTCACAAAAATGTCAAAGTATTGTTAAGTTTATTGGAGTTTATTTATGAAAATGTTTGAAAATGCATGGACCTAAGTCCAAGTTTATTATAAAAGTAATTCAAGTTTAAAACAAGAAGAGTTTTAAAAAAGGGGGGAGAAGATTTTTGAAATTAAAGAAGATGGGAGGAGAAGAAGAGACTATCCTAAAGTATAAGGTAAAAGACAGGGATAAGAATCGTCTAACCAACAAGAAGCCAAAACTTGACATTATGAGTCAAGATAGAATTCTAATTCTTTGGATTGAAATCAAGCAAGCAAAGATACTAGACCTCTTGAGAGAACTAAACTTCAAGTGTATTAAGTCTTCACAAAAATTGGGCAGAGTGACAGCTGTATACGAGTGAATTCCATATTATAAACCAAGGGTGTAATCACAATAACCTGCACACAAAACAAACAAACAACCCAATGTATTAAGGTAAACCTCAAGAACTCCAGACAAAATATCAATTAAGATCACAAGGTCTCCAACATAGGCCAAGGTTTATATTCCTAAGTCCAAGAAGTCCGATACTCCATAATGCCAAGGATAGTAACCAAATAGTCCAAGTATCATTAATTCTTTTTAGGGTTTATGTTGATTATTAGGTATCTTTAAAAGAAAAGAAAATCTCAAGTGAGCAAAATAAAAAAATGACAAGAATATAAAGGGGCTCAAGTGAGCAAAGATGAAAAATAGCATGAAATGTAATTTCTAAAAGTAAATGGTGCATAAAGTAAAGAACATAAAATAAAAACACAAAATAAAATCAATTATTAGTGATTAGTGGTTAGTTGGATGATCATCTTGGAACTTGCATTTGGAACTCATTAGAGGATTGGTAGAACGAAAGCCTCCACACAAAAAATTGCATTTGCTTTTTGTCAAGTATATCATCCGTTTGGAATCCTTATGAGTATCATTTAATGATCAACGATGTTTAAGTGATCCGCATTGACCAAAGGTGTTATAGATCCATTAGAGGATTGGTAGAACCAAAGCCTCCACACAATAAATCTCAAGGTTATTGGATCAAAGAGATCAAATTAACATACTTGGGCTTGCAAACATAAGTTTGGGCCACGAATGATCATTTACTCGAATCGGGACAAAATTTCGCGCTATGTTAAGTAATCGTAAGTGGACATAGTTAGAAGTCGCACCTATTTTGAGGCCGCCCAATAGCAATATATGTACCATTTATTTTGAAACATGATATAGAGGTCATGCTGCAACAACATTTAGTGCAATAAGAACAGGATGAGACGAAGAGGGGTGGGAGAGAATATACGAACCACTTTTGTATTAAATTTAATCAAACTATTATTAAAATCATTCATCCATTTTTTGTGGAGTTAGACTCAACACCATGGATCCAATGATGTTAATAAAGTTCATGATCAAAAATTTAACCCAAGATCAGCCAGAAAATAGTCACAAAATAATATTACATTTTAATATATACAAAAGGTTTAAAAATAATGTTAAAAAATAGAAATAAAAGAGAAAAAATGTCAACTATGTTCAAATTAATCAGGAAATAAAAAGTAAGACCATAGAAAAATCAGAAATGAACTAAAATAATTTTATAAAATTTTTGGTAATTTTTTAAAGTCAGAAACTATTTTAAAATTTAAAGAAATGGGTGAAATAAACCAAAAAATGATAAAAAAAATAGCAAAGTTAAAAACAAAAATAAAATAAGGTCACCAATATTTGTCACAATATCATTGGATTATTCCATAATTTTTTGCAAAATTTAAAAATGCATAAAAGTATTTTTAAACATTTAAAACAATTCCAATAAAGTGTAAATTTAAAAAAAAATACCAAAACACAAAATTAAATTGTGAAAAAGTAAAAATCAGAGAGAGAATAATCAAAAATATTTTTCATAATTTTTTTAGATTTTTTGGACTAAATGAATTTTCTATGATTTTTTGAAGTTTAAAACAATTAAATTTAAAAAATCAGAAATGAAAATAAAAGTCAAAAACATGTGGACCATTGGATGAGAGTCAAAATGCGTTAGTAATCAAATCCAAGTGATCTGGTGCGCTGTGCATATCATGGTCATTAGTAAATGAAGCACTGAATCAGAAATAAAATCAGAATTCAAAAATAACAAGTGGCGTTCCATCATTGGTTGGAAGATGACACGTTGGTCATCTTCAACCTCCAGCAAATGTGAATTGCAGGTCTCTCAAACAGTAAAATCAGAACCTCAAACCTATTCCATTCGCTTCGTCTCTTCAAGACGAAGACAACCACACCCTCGTGCCAAATTTATATAAACTCTAGCTCAAGCAATTTGGAAAGAAAGTTTTGAAAAGGGATTTGAAATTTCATGGTCAAAACATGTTTCCAGTAAGAAGTAAGTGTTGTGACTAGAACTAGGGCAATGAGAGCATCACAATGATATCAAAGTTTTAAAGAATTGATGAAGGAATCTACCTATTAAAGTTGAGTTGCAGAGCTCTGAAACTGGACTTCTATGGAGCAATATAGGGCACGATTCTTGAATGTAATTATATGGTTAGCTTCAGGGAAGATAATGGAAGGTTCATTGATGAAAAAATTGGATTGAAAAATGCTTGAGAATGGATTTTGAAGTTACTGACTTCTGATTTAGGGAACAATTTTGGCAGGGTGATTCTGGCTATTCATGCTTGAGGAAATGAATGGGGAAGACCCTCTATTCATAGGGAATCAAATGGAATGTCCAAGCGTGTGAAATGATGAAGTTTGGAGGGAAATCGTGTGAAGTTGCAAACAAGAAAAGTGTGACTTCTAATTTGATTAAAACTCATCCAAAACGCGCGTTTTGTTGTGCTAAACAATTCTAGAACTTCATTAAACATGTTTAGAGGCATAAACGCGTGGAAAACTTGTGATTAGAAGCCAAAACAAAGATTTCAAACTTCTGACTTGGTGAAAAATTCAGTTTCAAAGTGCCAACTTCTGACCAATGGCATTTTCAACTCAAGGGGTCTTACGGCATGATTCTTGATGCTTTAGAAAGATGAGGTTACAATATTTTCAATGGAAAAAGAATGGGATCAAGTGGATGCTTGAGCTGAAAGTTGTGTTGATTCAAAGTTGGAGAAAAATGTTGACTTTCCATACTTAGAAATATTTCAAATTCTTCTTCAAAAGTGACCTATAATATCTTGCATCCAAACATAGCCTTCTACTTGGAATTTGCTCTTAACCAAAAAATATGGTATGAAGTAGATCTCTTGAATGACATTTTGGAACTTGAACCATTAAAAATATACAAAAATTGAGAGAGTTATAAATTGTTGAAGTGGGAAAAAATTATGAAATGACCTATAATCTTTTGTATCCTTAAGGCAACTTCCATACATTTTCTCACTTTGCACATAAAATAAGGCATAAAGTTCACATCTTCAAGATAATTATGGAAAAATAATGGGCTCAAGGTGATAAAAATTTACCAAGTTATGATCATTTGAAGTCACACATGGAAAAATGGGGATTCATCTAGAGGACTTGCAATCTTTCTTCATCATCAAGTTTCTTCCACATGAAAATTCCTTGGAACTTTTGAAGTGATTTGTTGATATTCCTTTGAAGAGAAGGATTTATTTGGAATCACTCAAAAATACTGAAAGATGAGCAAGATATACTCCTTTGAAGTTCAAAACCCTAGTTCCTAGATTAAGGAACATGCTTTGAGGAACTTTGACAATTTTGAACAAACTTCTTGTACCAAAACAAATTCTTTGTAAATATAAGTTGTTAAGGATGATAATGAGAACTCATAGAAACCACAACTACTTCCATATCTTGATAATTTAGAGAAATATGCACTTGTGACCAATGGGAACAAGACCTTGTCCAACCATGACTATTTTTCAATCAACCCCTTGTACTTTTTGGATCAAATCTTGATATCTTGAAAATGTAGTGAACCAAAATAACCTTACCATTCCATCCCTTCCAAAACCACTTCAATGGTGAGGTTTGAACTTCTCAAGCTTCATTGACTAGGTCATGGAAATAAACTCATGAACCCATGGATCAACTTGCCAAGCCCCATTGCCTTTATCTGCATTGTTGACAAGTAAGACAAACCAACATTGAATTTTATTAATTAAAAGGAAAGTCAAACAAAACATGAACGATTACACAAGAAAAACAAGTCAAGATGCTTGGTTATTCCTCAAAGAGCAAAGCTAAAGATAGGGAGGAGAACCAAAAGCCCTAATGTGATCTTGTTGTGATTGAATCAATATGGTATGGTGAAGGGATATTAGGGGAAACAATTGGGGTACAACACCTGCCCTTATTTAAGTTTCTTCTATCCGGAGATACAAGGGTTAAAAATCTTCATGTCGACGCGATCGAAGATACTTAAATATAAAACAAACCCTATTTTGGCCCTAAGATGCCATGCAAATGTTTATGATCATGAGTGCACATGGACAAATCCAAAGGGACGAAAAACACAATTGGGGATGTAACAATGATAAAGAAACAAGAGAGCGACCCGACCAAGAGAGGATGGTAAAATGGTCAAAGGATACACCAACTCCTACTTGAGGTAAAGCTACCAATGTTCACTGAAGGTAGAAAGAGGAAAGAAATAACAACACCGACATTCACTGATGATAAGCTACCAACCTTCACTGAAGGTAGAAGGAAAAGAAAAATCATAGCATCGCCATTCACTGACGATGAACTACCAACGTTCACTGGGGGTAGCAAAAAGATAACAATCATCGATGTTCACTGCCAATGATCTACCAACTTTCACTGAAGGTAAAAAGAGAATATATCATAACACCACTGTTCACTGATGATGAACTACCAACGTTCACTGAGGGTAGCAAAAAGATAACAAACACCAACTTTCACTGATGGTGATCTACCAACTTTCACTGAAGGTAGAGAGAAAATATATCATAGCACCGCCATTCACTGATGATGAACTACCAACGTTCACTGAGGGTAGAAAAAAGATAACAAACACCAACTTTCACTGATGGTGATCTACCAACTTTCACTGAAGGTAGAGAGAAAATATATCATAGCACCTCCGTTAACTGACGATGAACTACCAACATTCACTAAGGGTAGAAAAAAGATAACAAACACAACTTTCACTGATGGTGATCTACCAACTTTCACTGAAGGTAGAGAGAAAATATATCATAGCACCGCAGTTCATTGATGATGAACTACCAATGTTCACTGAGGGTAGAAAAAAGATAACAAACACCAACTTTCACTGATGGTGATCTACTAACTTTCACTGAAGGTAGAGAGAAAATATATCATAGCATTGCCGTTCACTAACGATGAACTACCAACTTTCACCGAGGGTAGAAAAAAGATAACAAACACCAACTTTCACTGATGGTGATCTACCAACTTTCACTGAAGATAGAGATAAAATATATCATAGCACTGCCGTTCACTGATGATGAACTACCAACGTTCACTTAGGGTAGTAAAAAGATAACAAGTTTCCCTAGAATTCTGGCATTTCGCCTAGAACGGGTCTCAACTTCTTCTTTAACCGAGGCTATTTTCCTGGAAAGGGTAAGATGTAGGCTGTCTCAAATAAAGAGACTTTCACTTGCAAAGATTTCACAACGAGCTGGTTTTGCGAATTTAAAAGTCTTGCCCTCCACTGGCGTAAACTGACGACAGACTTCAAATAGTCCACTCATAGAGGAGATAGCAAAAAGGTTACATCGACTTTTACGGGGAAGCACAAGTTTCTCAAATAAAGAGACCTGCTACTTGTTGTCATGGTGGGTTGTAAAAGGAAATGACTTTCCGGGGATAGAAATATGGCTTCCTGGGGAAAGAAATATGACTTCCTGGGGAAATGCCATGATATTCTTGTTGAGGAGATAAAGTATTCTTGTGCAAAATATATGCACAAACCAAAACTCGAAGCTTTCAGAAATCCAAAGTAAATAATATTGTTGTGGAACCACAAAATTCAAACCAGAAATAAACTGGAATGGAACAATCAACCAAAATACATCCTTTGAGAAATAAACTCAAGAGGGAAAACCAAATCCATCCAAACAAGGAGATGTATAGGAAGGCTAATGCAAAAATCTTCTATGAGGAACAACTCAGTGGGGACATTGAAAGAATATATGCTTTCTGCTTAAGGCCAACACTCTATTGAAGAGAGGACAACGTAACTCTGCAAAACAAGATGATATGTCAACAAAAATATTAAAAAATGTCAATGAACAATGATTTTCCAATTTTAGCTATTCATGATGTATGTATGAATGTATGAGTGTTATCGTGTGTATGCTGACAAAATAGATATACAACACTGGGAGTAACTAGGAAAAACCAACTCGGACACGAACAACACTCGGCTAAACCACATCTAGGATGACCATTCCAAGAAAAAGTAAATGCCAAGTGAGGAAACAAAACCTACTGCTTGCTTTAGCTTTACTGGGGAGAAACATAATCCTGAAGTAAACAAAACAAAGTGATAAAATAGTACAGATACAGGGATAGAACATCTTTCTCCAGGCTTCACTTGGGAAACAAACATTTTCAAAAGTAACACTTCTACTGGGGATTGCAAAACCAGTCTCAAGTAAAGCAGATGGACACCAAATCATCGAAACATTCACTAGGGAATTCAAGCCTACTTAACTGGGGAGGTTAACACCACATCCTTAAAGGGAGAACCAGAATACGTTCTTCACTAGAGAAACCAGGGTCTTGTGTTCTTCAAGAGTGATTATGGTACCAACTTCTCGAGAAAAAGAACTTCCATTAGACCGAACAGAAACTTCACTTGAGAAATCTCGGATTGAGACTTCACATCATTAAAAATCAGGAAAGAGGAGAAATGAATCGAAAATTTACCGAGGATTTCGGAGTCACAAACCCAATACGGAGAATCATCCTGAGTAAACCTTCCCGAGGGGAACAAAAACTTCTTAAAACGAACTTGAGTTTGTCCATTCCTGGGATCACCATTTTGTTGTTGTTTTTTTTTTGCATCACAAATTCTAAAATAAAAGCAAATTGTAAATTCTTTTTGAAAAATCAATTTTGTTATTTAATCTTTTTGCTTGGAAAGTTATTATCAATAATAAATGGAGTCTTTGCAATCTAAATAAAATAAGAAATACAAAGAATTGGGTAAAAGCTCAAATTTCATTAATAGAATGGTAGTATGTGAATGGCGAGACTCCATGGATAATTACAAAGTTCGGAAAATGGTAATATATAATGGAAAAGATACATTGAGATACAATGACCATTATCCCCTCTAACAACTTTTGAAATCCTGAACAACAACTTCTGTTGAAGTTGTGATGAGAATCGGAGAAGATTGTTGCTCCAACGATCAAGTCTTATCTGATGTAGTTACTTGTCAAGAAAGTCCCTAACTTTTGCCTAAACTTCCCTTGTGGGTTTTCAGCTTAGCGGGAAATTTATTCTGTTTATGTCTCTAATTTTTTCCTAGACCGCCCTTTCGGGTTTTCGGCCTACCGAGACGCTCTTTTTTGCCTAAGTCGCCCTTTTGGGTTTTCAACTTAGCGAGTTGTTCTTTTATTTCTTTAGGCGAAGTATTTCTTGACTGCATCATCATTCATGGGACATGGGAACTCCTCACCATCCATAGTTTCAAGAATTAATACACCGCTAGTGAAGGCTTTCTTGACAACATATGTGCCTTCAAAATTGGGAGTCCACTTTCCCCTAGAATCAGTTTTGAAAGACATGATCTTCCTGAGTACGAGGTATCCTTCTCTAAATTTATGAGGTTTGACCTTCTTATCAAAAGATTTCTTCATCCTTTTCTGATAAAACTGTCCATGACATAAAGTTGTCATCCTTTTCCCTTCGATCAGATTCAATTGGTCAAACTGGCTCTGGACCCATTCAGCCTCTGACAACTTGGTTTCCATTATCACACACAAAGTGGGAATCTCAACCTCGACTAGGAGTACAACTTCCATTCCATACACCATGGAGAACAGGGTTGCTCCTATTGAAGTGGCGACATATGTTCTATATCCATGCAAAACAAAAGGGAGCATTTCATGCCAATCCTTATAAGTAACGACCATTTTATGGATAATCTTCTTGATATTCTTATTAGCAGCTTCAACAACCCCATTCATCTTTGGCCTGTACAGAGAGGAATTATGATGGACAATCTTGAATTCTTTGCACAGTTTTGTCATTATTTTATTGTTCAGATTCGAGCCGTTGTCGGTGATAATTCTTCTCGGCACACCATACCGACATATAAGATTATTCTTGATGAAGCGCACAACCACCTTCTTAGTAACATTGACATATGAAGCAGCTTCCATCCACTTGGTGAAGTAATCAATTGCTACCAAGATAAAACAGTGTTCATTCGAAGCTTTAGGTTCTATCATCCCAATCATGTTAATACCCAACATAGAGAAAGGCCACGGGGAGGAAATCACATTGAGAAGTGTCAGAGGCACATGGACCTTGTCCGCATGAATCTAGCATTTATGACACTTCTTTGCAAATTTATAACAATCAGACTCGATTGTCAGCCAATAGTAACCTGCCCTTAGCATCTTTTTAACCATCGAATGTCCATTAGTGTGAGTGCCAAATGAACCTTCATGAACCTCATGCATCAACATGTCTACTTCGTGTCTATCCACGCATCTGAGCAAGACCATGTCATAATTTCTTTTATATAACACATTTTCACTGAGGAAGAAACTGTCAGCCAATCTACTCAGTGTCTTTCTATCTTTCTTCGATACACCGATCGGGTATTCTTGAGTCTGAAGAAAATGCTTGATATCATGATACCGAGGTTTTTAATCTGCTACCTCCTCTGTTGTAAACACAAGAGCGGGCCTATCCAGTCACCGAACCATAATTCGAGGTATATCATTCCAAGTATTCACTTGGTACATAGAAGCCCGAGTTTTACAGAGCATCCGCCATCTGATTTTCATCTATAGGAATATGATGGAATTCAACTTTATTGAAAAAGGGTAACAATCTTCTAGCATAATCTTTTTAAGGGATCAAGCCAGGGTGACGAGTATCCCATTCTCCTTTAATCTGATTTATTACCAAAGCTGAATCACCATACACATCTAGATTTTTAATTCTGAGATCAATAGATTCTTCGAGACCCATGATGCAAGCCTCATATTTTGCCATATTATTAGTACAATCGAATTTCAACCTTGTAGTAAAAGGAATGTGCGATCCACGTGGAGTGACAATCACAACACCAATTCTTTTACCATAAGTATTCACAGCTCCATGAAATATCATACTCCAACGAGATTCAGGGTCAGGACCTTCCTCAGGCAATGTTTCATCATAATCCTTCACTTTCAGGAACATCACATCCTCATCGGGAAATTCATATTATGTAGACTGATGATCCTCCACTGGTTGGTGAGCAAGATAATCTGCCAACACACTGCTTTTAATAGCTTTTTAAGTGTGGTATTCGATATCATATTCAGATAGCAACATCTTCCAGCGGGCAATTCTCCCAGTAAGAGCAGGCTTTTCAAAATGTACTTGATTGGATCCATTTTGGAGATCAACCAAGTAGTGTGATTCAAAATATACAGCCGCAAACGCTTTGTCGCCCAGAACAAAGCACAACATGTCTTTTCCAGCATGGAATACCGCGACTCACAATCAGTGAATTTTTTACTGAGATAATAAATGGCGAAATCTTTCTTCCCTGTTTAATCCTGTTTTCCCATAATACAACCCATGGATTTATCTAACACTGTCAGATACATAATCAACGGTCTTCCTTCAATAGGAGGGAGCAAGATAGGAGGTTCAAGCAGATATTCTTTAATACT
This sequence comes from Vicia faba, assembly GCA_948472305.1. Classification (NCBI taxonomy): domain Eukaryota; kingdom Viridiplantae; phylum Streptophyta; class Magnoliopsida; order Fabales; family Fabaceae; genus Vicia; species Vicia faba. Next base: position 1,603,496,059 of record OX451739.1, read on the forward strand.
TTCAAATGCCCTTTGGCAGTCATCCGTCCACACACAACGTTGATCTTTCTTTAACAACTTAAAGATTGGTTCACATGTTGCATTTATGTGGGAAATGAATATGGAAATATAATTCAAATGCCTGAGGAAACCTCTAACTTGATTTTCAGTTTTTGGCGCTGGCATCTCTTGAATTGCTTTGACATTATCAGGGTCAACTTCAATTACCTTCTGGCTAACAATGAAACCCAACAATTTTTCTGATCGAACATCGAAGGTGCATTTATTTGGATTCAAGCGGAGACGATACTTCCTCAAATACTGAAACAACTTCAACAAATATTCTACATGACCTTCTTCAGTCAGGGATTTGGCAATCATATCATCAACAAATACTTCAATTTCCTTGTGCATCAGATCATGGAATAGGATTGTCATAGCCCTCTAGTACGTTGCACCAGCATTCTTCAACCCGAAGGGTATCACTATGTAACAGAATGTTCCCCAGGGTGTGATAAACATTGTTTTTTCCATGTGTTCTGGAGCCATTATTATTTGATTATACCCGGAAAATCCGTCCATGAACGAGAATACTTTGAATTTTTTTGTGTTATCCACTAACATATCAATGTGTGGCAATGGAAAATATCTTTTGGACTAGCTTTATTTAGATCTCTGTAATCTACTCACATGCGGACTTTTCCGTATTTTTTCGGTACTAGGACAATATTGGAAATCCATTGAGGATACATTGACGTCACAAGAAAAACTGCATTAATCTTCTTTAGAACCTCCTCTTTGATTTTCACTGCCATATCTGTGTGAGTTCTTCTCAACATTTGTTTAATTAGGGGACACTCTGGCTTCAACGGCAAACAGTGCTCTACAATATTTGTATCTAGACCAGGCATATCTTGGTAAGACCAAGAAAAAATATCCACATACTCTTTCAACAGCTCAATCAACCTTCTCTTCACATCAGGATGCAACAATGCTCCAATCTTGACTTCCTTCGGATCTTCTCCTGAACCCAAATTAATCACTTCCAATGGCTCTTTATATGGCTTAATGGTATTTTCCTCGTACTCAAACAACCGTGAGACCTCTTTTGGAATCTTATCATAATCTTCTTCTTCAGCCCCATACACAGGACATTCAAAGTTGGGAGAGGGTGCAGGGTCATTGTATTCAACGGGTTTTTTAATTAATCTGCACATATGATTTATGATTGCTTTTAGAAACTGACACGTATAACAAGTGATCATGCAGATTGAATTTCAGTTATTATTTATTTTGAAGGGTTTTTTTATTACCATTTTTTGAGAAAAAGCAGAAAATAAAGACACAATTTGGGAAACAAAGACAACTTTTTGATAACACGAAAATGTATCACTTTTTAGGCCTAATCTACACGAGTTATTCGTACGTTTTTATCGAATAATATGCATCACGAAGGTATTTTTATTTGTTTTCAGGTAAACTATATTTTCCAAGGCATAAGATGGAAAATTAGCTAAAAGGAGCAAAACAAGCTAGGAAATGGCAAGAAGAAAGAAGAAAAAGGACAGACTGCTAAGAAGTTCACACCAGAAGAGCATTACGAGCGCAATGCCTAGCGTTACGAACGTAACACCTAGCGCACACTGTTACGAACGTAACGTAACGCGTTATGAACGGAACAAAAAGGCAAGCTATTACGAACGTAATCAATCCCATTACGAACGTAACGCCTTAAAAACTCAGTCTATGCAGTAAACCACAAAGCAACCACACGAAGTCCACACGACCTCGTTCCATCAGCCGAGAATTTAGGCACGTACCGAAATAATGGAACACGATAGTTACAAGAGAGAGCCTATATATATGTTAAAGATTTCACTTTGAAGGGGTCAGAGATTTTTGCTACAGAACCATAATTTTTCCTTTCTGCATTATTTTGTTTACTTGCTTTTAAAACAATTATATTTTCCCTTCAAGCTTCTGTAACTTGCCAGTTCCCAAAAAAGTGTTAATTCTTCACATCGAAGGATTAACACACTTAGTCCTATATTTCAATTAATCGCAAAGCTACTGTACGAATTCAAGATTACCACGACAATATAATTACAGGTTTTTTTATGCAATTCAATTTTTATTGTTTATATGGTATGTTGATTATTTTCGTGAACTGTGTTTTACGTTGCATGTCTGCTAAATACATTATGTCTTGCTAATTTCGTTTGTACCGGTATGTGACTCTTAAGCACCGAAGGAATTCGGTGATAACTTCGCTAAAATATTTTATAAATAATTTCTGGTTTCCAATTTCCATAATAAATTTAACTACCCTTGTCACGAGAGTGAAAGGATATTTAACACGATTTTGCCACGAGAGTGGGAAATTAATTAAGGCAAGAACCTACATGCGAGAGGTGAGATTCGACCCAGATAGTGATAACGAAACATTAATTTTTAAATACACGAGAGTGTTTTAACAAATTAATTAAACTCGAGTAATTTTCAAAAAGTGTTATTAAATTTAAAGTTAATCCACTAGGTTTAGTAGCATAACTTATTTCATGAACACGAGAGTGTATGTCTCAGGTTTTTAAACAATTCATTTTTACCGAAATACTTTATATGCCAAGTGATTCCCCGAGTTCCCGAAGTCCGACTATCACATATCAGTATAACTATAACTATTACTATTAATTAAAATCTCTTTCCCCTAAAACCAAATATTCATTGCTTAGTTAAACATTTGTAACATCAGATCGTACGCGATTGATCCTCAGTCTCTATGGGTTCGATAATCATTTAAAACTAGAATGAATAAATTGTATACTTGCAGTTAGTATCCCGATAGACTCATAAAGTCCCGATCAAGTTTTTGGCGCCATTGCCGGGGACTGATTAGTCAATTAAGTATGATTCTTCTGTTGCGCGTTTAGACTAGGAAACATAAACCCTTTTTCGATTTGTATGCCAAGGACTCGCTCACAAGGCGAACCTCTTGACAAATCGATGGACGAACATGAACGCATCCTTTCTGTAAGACGTGCAGTCAGGGATTACTGTTTAAATCACGCTATTCCTTTACCGAAACTCGAAATCAAGATTGATTCCGAAACAGATTCTAATTCTTCCTCTGAATCTGAAACTAATCCAGAAGTAGACATGGCCGAAGAACGAAGGACCCGTCCACTAAAGGAGTACGCAGCTCCATCACAACAAGAACCCCATAATAGCATTGCTGCTCCAACAATTAATCGAAACGATTTTGAATTGAAACCGTCGTTGATATCAGCTATCCAACAACGCCAATTCTCTGGAAATCCTACCGAGGATCCAAATGAACATCTTACGAAATTCGTTTAATTTTCTGAAACAGTTATAACAAATGGTGTTAGTAAAGATGCAATAAGATTATGTCTTTTTCCTTTTTCGCTAAGAGATAGAGCCTGGGCTTGGTTGCAATCCTTGCCGTCAAATTTCGTCACTACGTGGGAAGGACTTAAGACTGTATTCTTAGCACGATACTTTCCCCCAAGCAAGACTGCTGCATTAAGAGCTCAAATCAATGGATTTAGGCAGAAGGATACTAAATCGCTATTCGATGCATGGGAACGCTACAAAGATATGATTCGAATGTGCCCACATCATGGATTAGAAAACTGGCTGATTATCCATACATTTTACAATGGACTTTTGTACAACACAAGACTCTCTATAGATGCCGCCGCAGGTGGTACACTAATGGACAAGCCTTACGATGAAGCTAACAAACTCATTGAAAATATGGCTCAAAACCACTATCAGTGGGGAGGAGAAAGAACACCTGTGGAGAAAACTCCAGCCAAAAGTGGGATGTACGAGATTAGTAGCCTAGATAAAGTTAATTCTAAGGTAGATGTTCTTACCCAAAAGATAGAAAGCTTGACCTTACCTCCTGCAGCCACCATGGCTGCCGTAACCCCAAACTACGAAGTTTGTGGAGTTCCTGGTCATGTTGGAACCAAATGTCAAATCCTAGCAGGAATATCAGTTGATCAAGGTGAATTACGCTCAAGGTAATCCTTATGCTAATACCTATAATCTTGGTTGGAAAAACCATCCTAACTTCTCGTACAAGAATAATAACGCTTTATATGCACCTGGCCAAGCACCTGTTGTACCTCCAGGCTATCAAAAACCCACTGCTAATGTTCCTAACGTTCCTCGAAAGTCTAACCTTGAAATCCTAATGGAAAACTTTATCGCTAATCAAGCTCAACAAAACAAAGAATTCCTCAATCAAAACGTTCACACCGGTGAACAATTGAAGCTATTAGCAAATAAGGTAGATGCCCTTGCAACTCACAATAAAAACATAGAAACCCAAATCTCCCAAGTAGCATAACACCAAGCTAGTTCTGCCGCACCTGCTGGTACGTTTCCTGGACAACCACAACCCAATCCTAAAGGACATGCTAATGTTATCACATTACAAAGTGGGACAACAATTGATGGACCTGTAGATCCTAGACTCCAAAACCCGACCATGTATCAAAAACCTGAAAAGGAAGCAGATAAATCGAAGGAACAATCTGAGAATGTAGAGGAAGACGCAAACGAGAGAGGAGAGGTTTCAGAAAAAGATAAACCTTACTTACCTACACCGCCATATAAACCACCAATTCCATACCCTCAAAGACTTATAAAATCCAAAAACGAGGGACAATTCAAGAAATTCGTAGAACTTCTGAAACAACTAAACGTCACCATCCCGTTTACAGAAGCCATAACTCAAATGTCGTCATATGCTAAATTCCTAAAGGAAACACTGTCTAATAAGAAAAAAATTGTTGAAAACGAAACCGTTATGCTAACTGCCGAATGTAGCGCCATAATTCAAAATAACATGCCTCCAAAGCTAAAGGATCCTGGTAGTTTCTCCATACCATGTGTAATTGGAAAATATGTCATAGATAAAGCTCTATGCGATTTAGGAGCGAGTGATATTTTAATGCCCTTATCTATTTGCGAGAAGCTCAAACTAGGTGACATGAGACCTACCAAGATGTCCTTACAACTAGCCGACAAATCAGTCAACTTCCCTATTGGTATGCTAGAAAAAATTCATGTCCGAATAGGACAATTCTACATACCTACTTGTTGTACCCCAAAATTTTCCCTCCCATATTCTTCAGAGTTTTGACAAGCATCATCTCAATTTGCTCAAGTCTACTCAAGGAGGTACACAGTCAACCACTCTCCTAAAGCCAGTCAAATTAGGGTTTTGGTTCTTGCAAGGAAATTGAGGTTTTCAAGGGCTCAATCAAGTTCCATATGCTCATATACATTGTCAAGCATCCATATGTCAAGTTTCAAGGCTCACAAGGTCAAGTTGCACAGTCAAAAGCCCTAATTGTTTCACAGTCAACTGTAGGGGCAAAATGGTCATTTGGCAGTCAAAAGTCAAAATTTTTGGTCAACATCTTATTTTGAAGCCACAATCATCATTTGATCAAGTCTTGATCATAATTCCTCAAGAATGGCTCAAAAATCATCAAGTTGCAAAAGTTTCCATTTTTGGACGGCTGAAAAGTCAACTGTAACTTGACCAAGGCATAACCTTTTCATGGTTCATCAGAAAAATACCATCCAATGCTAATTTTTAAGGGGATGACATTTCCTACAACCCATCTTCACATTCCAAGTCCAAGAAATGCTCTCACAAAAAGTTATCAATTTCAACATTATAGGTCATTTTTAATAGTCAACAAAAAGGCATTTTAAGTCAAAGACCATAACTTGAGATTAGTAACTCAAAATGACATGGGACCAAAGACATTGGTTAGAGGACTTCACGACCTTTCCAAAATGTCCAAGAACATGATCATGTGATCAAAATTGAGCAAAATATGCATTGGAGAAGTTGAGAAATTTTTGTGAAATGGCCAAAGTCAATTATCCTTGAAACTTCATTTTTGACAAAAGGGGCCCACTTTTTCCACTTGGTTCAGCTTTGCCATGCCTCCCACGTGTCCCTTGATTTATTTCAAGATTAAAAATTAATTTTTCCATTTTTATTTAATTTTATTTGATTTAATTCATTTTAAATCTTTAAAATTCAAATAAAAATCAAGAAAATTAATTAGGGGATATCTTTGAGTTTGAATAGCCTTGATACATCATAATTCACATGCCAATTTCGTGCAAGACCTATTTCAAGCATAAAATTCAAATTTGAAGCAAAAATGGCAAGTTGTTCAATAGTGGTTACGGAGGAAATCAAAACTTCATTGTAAGGCTTCAAGGCTCCTTATTGTGATTGATTCTCATTCATATACACATATGCAAGCCTCTCCAATAGGAGTCACGACCTAGAAAACTCAGAAACGGACAAAGCAATTTCAAAATTTCAAGAGAAAAGTCACAAACTAAAAACCATTTCCCAACACAATTCAAGCTTTCTTTTTGATCCAAACACGTTCCTTACATCACCAGGAACCTTTTGCAAGCACAAACAAGTCCTCACACTCAAGAAATCGCGCTACATAACTCATACGGTTTGCATTCTTTTCCAAAATCACAAACCTCCATTTATGCATTTTTAACACCTTTTGTTGATTGCATTATGCTCACAGGATCCATACAAAGCTTTCCATATGATTTAATTTGAGAATGGTGCCTTAAATTGAAAATCACCATGGACGGATTTCTAGGTTTTCAGAGTTTGTAATTTGGGGTTTTTCACATAGTGAAAAATTAAGCCTCAAGACTTACATGGCCAAACCCAGCAGGATGAGACGAAGCTAAAGCACACCTCGCGCCCTTTTTATATGCAACGAGCGTCTAATCGCTATTCTTAAAATGCTTGCATTTTGTGGGGGTTTAAAACCCCCGCTATGTGTTTTTTATTTTACAGGAAATGGAAAAGATGACTGCGTGCCTTCATGTGATTGGCAGGTTCAAATTGGGCGCGCGCTTTTTCTTATTTTCAGCATATAGTGCGTTTGTTTTATATTATGTTTCTTTTCTATTATACTAACACACGTGCATGAGTGATGCAATGGTGGAAGACGTGGCTTGTAATCTCTGGGACCTGGGTTCGATTCCCAGGTCCCCCCATAATTCATATTATTTTTTCAAATACATTCCTGTGTAGGTTTCCAAATGGTGAGTACCATGTGCTCTCACAGATCAGCGCGCCATGTGTCCATAGATGCAGATCCAAAGGCCCAGAAAGCAAGAGCACCATGCTCAGGAGTCAACAGTGCTCCACCCAATTCCAATGGTCAACGTGGCTGAAGCTTCAATGGGCCATAATTCCAATCAAACACCCTCAAATTCCAGCCCCCACCCCCCTTGGGTTTATGCTTCCCCTTTTTTTTTTGTCATTTTCATTTTTTTTATTTGCCTTATTTTATTTCTTATTAACAATTAACCAACTAATATTTTTTATAAAAAAACAAAAAGAACTAACATTATTATTATTATTATTATTATTATTTTATTTTTGTAAATAAATATTAAATAATGAAATTAGCTTTAATTAGGAAATTCTATCTTTTTTTAAATAACTAAAATAATTTAGAATTAGGTCAACTTAGAATTTTAATTCTTTTATTTTATTTCATAAAAACACAAAAATATTTTCTTTTAATAAATTAATTAATTAGTTTAATTATTAGTTATTAATTGCATTTAATTCAAAAAGACAAAAAAATTCATTTCTTTTCTTAAAAGGGTCAAAACCCTTAAGACATTCCCGATTCTTTCTTTCGCGCGCATTTTAGTTTTAATTCTTTATTTTGATTATTTCTGTAACTGCCTCCGGATGTAATAGTAATTAGGATTTTACTGCTTTATTTACTATTTCTCGTACTTATTTACCAAAACGGGTCTTTGTATTTTTGGCGATGTATAGACCCGCGCCTTGTAATAGCGTAGGATTTATGTTTCCGCAATCTACTTTCTGCACCCCCTAACTGTTAAATGCATTAAAGAATGTATGGTAAATAAAACCAATCAATAGCTCACAAATAACATACAAGATAACCTTAACTAAAAAACAACACACAAAGCACATGCCACTCCTAGGGTACGCTTCACTCGTTGCCTCGAAACGTGGTCATCAAGTATAGGACGTCTTAAAGGTCACCCTTTGTCTCAAGATCCAGTTGCCTCGAAACGGTTGCCTCGGATAAAAGGATCTAAGACATTAGGGTTACTTCTAAGGTGTCCTACCGTTGCTTCGGTGACCACACTGTCCCTAATAATCGAATTGACCTGAACACCTCCAACGATGGTGCTGCCTACCTCTCAATGGTGGGATAGCACTATCTAAAGGACTCTTACACAGCCTAATTCCTTAGAGTAGGTAGATTTCTCCTAGGTACTTGCTCTCTCAAAACAAACAAAACAACTTTTCGCACCCCACACTTTCAAAAGTTTTCAAACAAACACTTCATACACTCTTGAGGACTGATACAAGAGTTACTTAGAAGTTTTTTCAAACGAAACTTTTTTCAAAACCCACACACACTTGAAAAGCAAACAAATTTTGAAAACATAAGAGCAAGTACCTAAGAGCCCGTGGATAACGACGGATAGAAAGGGTGCTAACACCTTCCCTTTCTATAAATCTACCTCCCGAACTGAGAAACATTCTCAAAGAAGGAATTTTGCTGTGCTTTTGTCCTTTCCATATTGGAGAACATAAAAGACGGTGGCGACTCTTGCTTACCGCGACATTTCGCGAAACCAGATTAAAAAACAGTCAGTTCTATTTCCACCGATCACAGAACTGGCGACTCTGTTGGGGACAATAAAAGTGAGGTGTACCTTAGGATTAGATCATACTTATGTTTTCAATTGCTTTGCTTTGATTGCTTTATATTTGTGGGCTTTGCATCGAAGTTTCATAGATCCTTACCCGGATCTGGGGATACCCTTTTAGGTAGCATAAGTTGTGAGGGACCTGTCCGGCGTAGACCGACACGGGTGAAGCAGTGGCTACATTGGTGTGGCACCTTAGTCTGTACCGATATCCCTTGTGTTGCAACGAGGAGAATATGGGTCTTCTGAGGAGTCATTAAGCACCAACCGACCTTAGAACCCTAATGTGACCCAACTTGGCCATAGAACAGTAGCAGTGTGCTACACCCATTGAGGCTAAACTCTCGCGATGGTTCTGGCCGCAAGAAAAGATTGCGACGCTGGAGTTATGACCGATTGAGGGTAGTCAGTGATATTGGGATCCTCTAGAACCCGGTTACTTTTGATAGGACAGGTCTTAACCCACCAACTTCAAGAGGGTAGTACCCCAAACTTCATGTTGGCCTGAACTCTAAGGGCTATCTTTGTGTGACTTGTGTGCCTTCAAACTTGACTACTTGCATGCTTGTTATCTGACACATGAGTTCCTTGTAGGTTTTGTTTACAGTCCTTAACCTGGACTCATAACAGGGTTTACTTACATCACTCCATGCATAGCATAACATCATACCATTGCATACATCCTGCATAAAGACTAATCCATTTCAACGATCTCAAGGGTTTGTGATGCAGGTCATGATGCCTAGCAAGGGGCAAAGGGGATTTATTTTCCTCTAGCCAAGGTTGATAACTTGAGTCAGGGGCTATGACCCACTCGATATGGTGAGCCTTGACTCTTGAAGAAGGACTCTCATCAACATGAAGTCCCTTCCATCAAGCTACAAAATTCAAATTCTAACAAGTTTCTCTGTTTACCCCGCGAGATCCTTGAAAACATCGCATGCATACATACATATCATTGCATTACAGGTACTCTGTTTACAGGTCACTTACCTTCTTCGCTGTTTATTTCAGCAGTCATCATGAATCCTGAATCATCCAATGGACAAGCTATCAAGGCCCTCCAGGCCCAGAACGCCCAGTTCCAGGAGCTGGTCATGAGCTTAGCACAAGGACAACAAGAATTGAAGACTCTGCTTTTGAAGAAAAAGAAGAAGAGGACTGTTTTGTTCAACCCTAGACGCAGATCTGGGAATACACTGCAGAATAAAGCTGAGCGGACTACTCCATCTGTTGGGGAAGGCAGTCACCAAGAGGGAAGGGTTCCTAGTCTCGTGGTCTCTGACACCGAGACAGATTTCAACGATGAACAGTACCCTCCTGCTGAGGACAAGTACAAACAGCTGGAGGACCGGTTGAATGCTATGGAGATTCAACGTGTGCCTGGGTTGGACTTTGGGGACCTAGGTTTATCTTCTGGGGTGGTGATCCCTCAGAAGCTCAAGGCACCTGCCTTTGTAAAATACGACGGGGCTTCCTGCCCTAAGCTGCACCTCCGTTCATACGCGAGGAAGATCCAACCCTACACGGCAGACAAGAATCTATGGGTCCATTTCTTCCAGGAGAGTCTTTCAGGGACTCAGCTCGATTGGTTCTATCAGTTGGATGGAACCAGTATTCGTAACTGGGAGGACTTGACAACTGCTTTTTATAAGCAGTATCAGTATAATGCCGACCTCGCTCCTACGCGTACCAAACTCCAGGGTATGTCACTTGGGACGAGTGAAGGTTTTAAGGAGTATGCGCAAAGATGAAGAGATCTGGCTGGAAGGGTGCAGCCGCCTTTGACTGACCGTGAGCTCGTTGACATGTTCTTGGGGACCCTGTCTGGTCCCTTCTTCAACCATCTGATTGGGAATTCTTCTGCTGGGTTTATAGATTTGATCTTGATCGGGGAGAGGATAGAAGCTGGTATCAAGTCTGGAAAGATACAAACCGGTGACTCCCCGAACACTGAGAAGAGACCATCCAAGAAAGAATCTAGTGCTGTCAACGCGATGGTTATTTCAAAACCGGCCGGTGCTCCTCAACATCGCAACCAACAAAGGGAAGAGAGACCTAAAAGGCAATTCACTCCCCTCGACATGACCTTGTCCCAGATATTGCCACAGCTGCTGGAGACCAAGTTGGTAACTCTAAGGGACCCTCCTAAGAATCCCAACAGGACACCTTCAAGGTATAACCCCAACGTTCGCTGCGCTTATCATTCTGACAGCCCGGGGCATGCTACAGATGATTGTTGGACTTTGAGAAACAAGGTTCAGGATCTGATCGACGCAAAGGAAGTCCAGTTCGACTCTCCAGAGACTCCCAATATGATCACTGCTCCCTTGCCAAAACATGGCTAGGATTAGAAATTTTTTTGTTCATTCGAATGTTCAAGCTGTATTTTTCTTTGATTGTTCAAACATTGTATTCATATCAAACGTTGTTATTTCATTAATGCATTACACATGTCTGTTTTGAAGTAATTATTTCGTATTCACTATATGCAAACTGTTTTCATATTTTTGTGATGATTAACTCTTGATTAATAATTCTAAGCCTCTTGAGGGAGGATGACGAAAACGATACCACAATCTACAGTATGCTTTCGAACAGACCCCGCTGATGAGGTACATGCATTATTTCAATTCCTAAACACTGGAGTTATAAGGATGATAATCCCTCGTCCACCCCTTTGAGCCAAAGAAGTCGGAGTTTTTCTTTTCGAAAATTAAAACCCTTAATCATAACCTGGGGCAGGGTAGTTCTCTCAGCTGATCCAGGTGCACAACGAACGGCACAAAAGAAGTCCTTACAAAACAAAAGACAGTGATGGTTCCTATAATCATAAGGACAGGCAGTCATTATATCTCAAAAATAAAAGCCCAATAAGTCAAAACCTATGAAGGAGACTTACGAAAACTGGGGCATCCCGCTGACTGTAATCACAAAAGAAACAGTTCAGACAAAAAAAACAGGGATAACCAAAATCAAAAAGAAAAGAGGACCTGCAAACCCTCAACAAGGAAACGACTGCCTATTCAAAATAAAATGTCAACATCTGAACCATCATGGGAATATTAGGACAAAAACTCAAACAAGGTCTAACGCACGATCAACTGAGTTTAGGTTTGAAGAACATCACGAAGAACGGGTGGGTACAAATAAAATTTGAGCCTTTATCATTTGTTTCTTAAACCGTGAACCAGGCCACGTTACAATCCTTAAAAGTCCTAGCTAAGGCATGGGTTAGTTCGAAAGCATACTGTTACAAAGGTATCCTGACTCCTTAAGGCTAACTGTAAAATCCTGAGTTGACATCTTACAAAATTTGCTTGTTTTACTGAAAAAACACATTTTCGAAAACTTCAAGACAGACATAAGCTTTGCATTTTTAAATAACATTGTTTGCATGTGACTTTTTGTTCGAACAGTAGAGAAATTCGCACGACGAATATCTAAGTGAACAAAAGTACTTCCAACCAAGGGGCAGACATGATCATTGTCCATCATCTAGGGCAGTCCAGTCAAGATTCAGGGAATCTCTCAAATGCCAAGCAGCCAGGGGCAAACCTCATCCTGAGTCACTTGAGGGATTAGACATGGATTCCAGCAACGAATCTTGCATGATCAAACATCTTCTGGTAGCACACAACACTACTAACAGTGGTACCTCCCTACATCCTGAGAGCATGGACATAGTCGAAAAAATACTACGCATAATCAAAGACCCGCTAGGTTGACACACCTAGGCAAAAATAAGGGCTTCCCGGCGAACCAAAAAGGTTCGGGCAAAAATAAGGGATGAAAATGAAAAAAACCTGTACACCCGGCAAGTCAAAAACCTGAAAAGGCGGCTTGGGCAAAAAAGGGTATCCTGGTGGACTGAAAACCCGAAAGGACAGTCCAGGAAAAAGTTAGGGATCAAAAGCGTACAACTATGTTCCGTCATCTCGTCACTTTCCTACCAGAAGAAGATTTGTCAATCGGCAGTCATCAAGCGCCTCCACAGGTATCTTCTCCCACAGAAACTGGGGCAATAAGAATTGTCTAAGCAATCTAGTTGCGCTATCCACCAAGGTACCAAGGTATGTCCAGTTGAAGAATGTGACCAAGTTACCTCCACTCCCCCCAGAGTAAGACCAATCAGCAATACTCTCCCCGAGCAGAGTTTGGTCTCCCAATCAGCCCTGAAAAGGCACAACATTCTCCAGCCAATCAGCAATACTCTCCCCAAGCAGAGTTAATCGACAGTCAGTCTTAAGGAGGTTGGGTACCCCCAGCAAATCTCAGCATTCCCCAGCGGAGTATACAGATTTTCCTAAGCAAGCATCCCCGACAGTCTTAAGATAAGATTGTTCCTCGGCGGAATACCAGACACCCTAATAGAACCATTCCCCAGTACAGTCCAAAGTCTCCCTAGGAGAGTTGAATCAATTTCCCCAGTAGATTCTGGAAGCTTATCCCCAGTAGATTCTGGAAGCTTATCCCTCGCAGAGTACGAATGCGTCTCCCCGACTTTATTCAAAGGTTATTCTCCACCAGAGCTTATAACTGGGTTATCCTCAGCTAAAAACCACGGAAAGATCGTCCTCGGCGAAGTTCTTCCTATCCCCGGCGGAGTTCATCGGATCTTCCAACATAACTCATCAACGGTATCCCCAGCGGAGTTATCATCAAACCTCAGCGAAGTATCTCTTCCCACAGAGTATTCCCCGCAGAGTAATCTCTCCAACAAGTTTATTCCCCAACGGAGTCATCTTCTCCTACCGGTTTATTCTTGCAACCATCATCCCCAGCGGAAATGAAGAACTCTACTCTTCAAACGTCAGCCCAGGATTCAACTTCCCGGCATGCGTCAAGGATTTATTTTCCTGGACGAAAATACATTCATAAACATCACATCGTTATACATCATGATACATGCATCATATCATACAATCTCATTTATATCGAGAACATCATTGCTTGATCCATGTCATGCATGGCATATAACTGACCTTTACCTTTCAGGAAGGATATAGTTAAATGATCAGCTATGTCAAAGAAGACAAATCCAGTCAAAGAAGACAAATCCAGTCAAAGAAGACAAATCCAGTCAAAAAAGATAAATCCAGTCAAAGAAGACAAATCCAGTTAAATCCCAAAGGTTTTTCTGATACTCATCCAGTCAAAGAAGACAAGTCCAGTTAAAATTAATTCCTAAAGTCATTGAAGACAGCCCGTCAATATAGACACCCGTCAATATAGACACCCGTCAGTGAAGACAACCCGTCAATATAGACACCCATCAATATAGACACCCGTTAATATAGACATCTCGTCATTAAAGACAACTCGTCATTGAAGACAACCCGTCAGTATAGACACTCGTCATTGAAGACAACTCGTCATTAAAGACAACTCGTCATTGAAGACAACTCGTCATTGAAGACAAATCGTCGTTGAAGACAACCCGTCAGTATAGACACTCGTCATTGAAGACAACCCGTCAGTATAGACACCCGTCATTGAAGACATCTCGTTAATGAAGACAACTCGTCATTGAAGACAACTCGTCATTAAAGACATCCCGTCATTGAAGACAACCCGTCAGTATAGACACTCGTCATTAAAGACAACCCGTCAGTATAGACACCCATCATTGAAGACATCTCGTCATTGAAGACAACTCGTCATTGAAGACAACTCGTCATTGAAGACATCCCGTCATTGAAGACACCCCGTCATTGAAGACACCTCGTCGTTGAAGACTACCCGTCATTGAAGACAACTCGTCATTGAAGACAACTCGTCATTAAATACAACTCGTCATTCAAGACAACTCGTCATTGAAGACAACTCGTCATTAAAGACAACTCGTCATTGAAGACAACTCATCGTTGAAGACAACCCGTCCATGAAGATAACCCGTCCAAAGAGACAACTCGTCAAGAAAGACAAAACCTCCTCTGGTTCAGTTAAATCCCAAAGATTTTTCTGAGATAACCTGTCAGTAGAGACAACCCATCAACCTTCCGAAGTTCTAGATTCGATACCTATATCTAGCTAGGGCATGTCTGTGAGCGACTGAGTGAAGATCAACCTCTGTAACAGGCCAGGTAATTATCTTTCTTTCTCAGGTACGCAAGTTCTCGCTAAGGAATCTCTTACGCGATCGACACCTGCCGATGGCATCTATAAGCCCATCTCCACAATTATCCATCACAATTCCAAATGGAATCTATAAGCCCATTCCCGACAAGGTTCTGTCACATCTCCAGATGGCATCTATAAGCCCATCCTCCTATCCACCATCTCTCCAAATGGCATCTATAAGCTCATTCCCGACATCACATTGCTGATACCTCACTATGTGAGTGCAAATTTCTGGGCACTCTAGTGTTCAATCATCTTCCACCTTCGGATCACGAAAGGCACACAAAGCCAATCTACATCCTCAGGTCTAAGAAGATTGAACAGGGGCAACTGTTGTACCCCAAAATTTGCCCTCCCATATTCTTCAGAGTTTTGACAAGCATCATCTCAATTTGCTCAAGTCTAC
This sequence comes from Vicia faba, assembly GCA_948472305.1. Taxonomy (NCBI): domain Eukaryota; kingdom Viridiplantae; phylum Streptophyta; class Magnoliopsida; order Fabales; family Fabaceae; genus Vicia; species Vicia faba. Next base: position 1,603,511,369 of record OX451739.1, read on the forward strand.
TCAAGGAGGTACACAGTCAACCACTCTCCTAAAGCCAGTCAAATTAGGGTTTTGGTTCTTGCAAGAAAGTTGAGGTTTTCAAGGGCTCAATCAAGTGCCATATGCTCATATACATTGTTAAGCATCCATATGTTAAGTTTCAAGGCTCACAAGGTCAAGTTGCACAGTCAAAAGCCCTAATTGCTTCACAGTCAACTGCAGTGGCAAAATGGTCATTTGGTAGTCAAAAGTCAAACTTTTTGGTCAACATCTTATTTTGAAGCCACAATCATCATTTGATCAAGTCTTGATTATAATTCCTCAAGAATGGCTCAAAAATCATCAAGATGCAAAAGTTTCCATTTTTGGACAGCTGAAAAGTCAACTGCAACTTGACCAAGGCATAACTTTTTCATGGTTCATCAGAAAAATCCCATCCAATGCTCATTTTGAAGAGGATGACATTTACTACAACTCATCTTCACATTCCAAGTCCAAGAAATGCTCTCACAAAAAGCTATCAATTTCAACATTATAGGTCATTTTCAAAAGTCAACAAAAAGACATTTTAAGTCAAAGACCATAACTTGAGATTAGTAACTCAAAATGACATGGGACCAAAGACATTGGTTAGAGGACTTCAATACCTTTCCAAAATGTCCAAGAACATGATCATGTGATCAAAATTGAGCAAAATATGCATTGGAGAAGTTGGGAAATTTTTGTGAAATGGCCAAAGTCAATTATCCTTGAAACTTCATTTTTGACAAAAGGGGCCCACTTTTTCCACTTGGTTCAGCTTTGCCATGCCTCCCACGTGTCCCTTGATTTATTTCAAGATTAAAAATTAATTTTTCCATTTTTATTTAATTTTATTTGATTTAATTCATTTTAAATCTTTAAAATTCAAATAAAAATCAAGAAAATTAATTAGGGGATATCTTTGAGTTTGAATAGCCTTGATACATCATAATTCACATGCCAATTTCGTGCAAGACCTATTTCAAGCATGAAATTAAAATTTGAAGCAAAAATGGCAAGTTGTTCAATGGTGGTTATGGAGGAAATCAAAACTTCATTGCAAGGCTTCAAGGCTCCTTATTGTGATTGATTCTCATTCATATACACATATGCAAGCCTCTCCAATAGAAGTCACAACCTAGAAAACTCAGAAACGGCCAGAGCAATTTCAAAATTTCAAGAGAAAAGTCACAAACTAAAAACCATTTCCCAACACAATTCAAGCTTTCTTTTTGATCCAAACACGTTCCTTACATCACCAGGAACCTTTTGCAAGCACAAACAAGTCCTCACACTCAAGAAATCGCGCCACATAACTCATACGGTTTGCATTCTTTTCCAAAATCACAAACCTCCATTTATGCATTTTTAACACCTTTTGTTGATTGCATTATGCTCACAGGATCCATACAAAGCTTTCCATATGATTTAATTTGAGAATGGTGCCTTAAATTGAAAATCACCATGGACGGATTTCTAGGTTTTCAGAGTTTGTAATTTGGGGTTTTTCACATAGTGAAAAATTAAGCCTCAAGACTTACATGGCCAAACCCAGCAGGATGAGACGAAGCTAAAGCACACCTCGCGCCCTTTTTTATATGCAACGAGCGTCTAATCGCTATTCTTAAAATGCTTGCATTTTGTGGGGGTTTAAAACCCCCGCTATGTGTTTTTTATTTTACAGGAAATGGAAAAGATGACTGCGTGCCTTCATGTGATTGGCAGGTTCAAATTGGGCGCGCGCTTTTTCTTATTTTCAGCATATAATGCGTTTGTTTTATATTATGTTTCTTTTCTATTATACTAACACACGCGCATGAGTGATGCAATGGTGGAAGACGTGGCTTGTAATCTCTGGGACTTGGGTTCGATTCCCAGGTCCCCCCATAATTCATATTATTTTTTCAAATACATTCCTGTGTAGGTTTCCAAATGGTGAGTACCATGTGCTCTCACAGATCAGCGCGCCATGTGTCCATAGATGCAGATCCAAAGGCCCAAAAAGCAAGAGCACCATGCTCAGGAGTCAACAGTGCTCCACCCAATTCCAATGGTCAACGTGGCTGAAGCTTCAATGGGCCATAATTCCAATCAAACACCCTCAAATTCCAGCCCCCACCCCCCTTGGGTTTATGCTTCCCCTTTTTTTTTTGTCATTTTCATTTTTTTTATTTGCCTTATTTTATTTCTTATTAACAATTAACCAACTAATATTTTTTATAAAAAAACAAAAAGAACTAACATTATTATTATTATTATTATTATTATTTTATTTTTGTAAATAAATATTAAATAATGAAATTAGCTTTAATTAGGAAATTCTAACTTTTTTTAAATAACTAAAATAATTTAGAATTAGGTCAACTTAGAATTTTAATTCTTTTATTTTATTTCATAAAAACACAAAAATATTTTCTTTTAATAAATTAATTAATTAGTTTAATTATTAGTTATTAATTTCATTTAATTCAAAAAGACAAAAAAATTCATTTCTTTTCTTAAAAGGGTCAAAACCCTTAAGACATTCCCGATTCTTTCTTTCGCGCGCATTTTAGTTTTAATTCTTTATTTTGATTATTTCTGTAACTGCCTCCGGATGTAATAGTAATTAGGATTTTACTGCTTTATTTACTATTTCTCGTACTTATTTACCAAAACGGGTCTTTGTATTTTTGGCGATGTATAGACCCGCGCCTTGTAATAGCGTAGGATTTATGTTTCTGCAATCTACTTTCCGCACCCCCTAACTGTTAAATGCATGAAAGAATGTATGGTAAATAAAACCAATCCGTAGCTCACAAATAACATACAAGATAACCTTAACTGAAAAACAACACACAAAGCACATGCCACTCCTAGGGTACGCTTCACTCGTTGCCTCGAAACATGGTCATCAAGTATAGGATGTCTTAGAGGTCACCCTTTGTCTCAAGATCCAGTTGCCTCGAAACGGTTGCCTCGGATAAAAGGATCTAGGACATTAGGGTTACTTCTAAGGTGTCCTACCGTTGCTTCGGTGACCATACTGTCCCTAATAATCTAATTGACCCGAACACCTCCAACGATGGTGCTGCCTACCTCTCAATGGTGGGATAGCACTATCTAAAGGACTCTTACACAGCCTAATTCCTTAGAGTAGGTAGATTTCTCCTAGGTACTTGCTCTCTCAAAACAAACAAAACAACTTTTCGCACCCCACACTTTCAAAAGTTTTCAAACAAACACTTCATACACTCTTGAGGACTGATACAAGAGTTACTTAGAAGTTTTTTCAAACGAAACTTTTTTCAAAACCCACACACACTTGAAAAGCAAACAAATTTTGAAAACATAAGAGCAAGTACCTAAGAGCCCGTGGATAACCATGGATAGAAAGGGTGCTAACACTTTCCCTTTCTATAAATCTACCTCCCGAACCGAGAAACATTCTCAAAGAAGGAATTTTGCTGTGCTTTTGTCCTTTCCATATTGGAGAACATAAAAGACGATGGCGACTCTTGCTTACCGCGACATTTCGCAAAACCAGCTTAAAAAACAGTCTGTTTTATTTCCACCGATCACACTACTGACTTTATAATAATGGATATAAAGGAAGATTCAAATATTCCCATCATCTTAGGAAGGACATTCTTAGCCACTGCAGAAGCCATTATCGACGTTAAGAAAGGAAAGCTTACCTTCGAGGTAGGAGAATAAAAAGTAGAATTTATTCATTCCCAATTCTTCAAAGCCCATGCTATAGATGACTCATGCTGTTTCCTAGATATTATCAATGAATGTGTCAAAGAACTAGAAAGCCAAGAAGACACCTATTCTGGAATATTGAAAATTCTGACACCAACTATTTTCGAGGATGATGACTGGAGACAGGAATATTACGATGCCAACCTAAGTGAATGTCTCGCCTTAACACCCGATCCTCCCCCAACTGCTAAGTAAACTGGTATAGAACTTAAAACGTTACCTAAAGATCTAAGGTATGAATTTTTAGATAAAGAACTCGAACGGCCAGTTATAGTCAACGCCGACTTAGGGAAGATCGAAACCGAAAAACTTCTTAATGTGTTAAGGAAGTATTCAACTGCACTGGGATATAATATATCAGATCTAAAAGGAATAAGCCCTTTTGTCTGTATGCACCGCGTTATGCTAGAAGAGGACTGCAAGACTTCTAGAGAACATCAAAGACGAATAAATCCTATTTTAAGTGAAGTCGTAAAGAAAGAAGTGCAGAAACTACTAGAGGCTGGCATCATATACCCGTTATCCGATAGCAACTGGGTCAGTCCAGTTCACGTAGTACCTAAGAAAGGAGGTGTTACGGTTATAACAAACACAAAAGGCGAATCAGTAGCACAACGTACCCAAACAGGATGGAGAATGTGTATTGATTACAAAAAACTAAACAAAGCTACGCGCAAGGACCATTTCCCATTACCATTCATAGATCAAATGCTGGAGCGTTTAGCTAAACATTCCCATTTCTGCTATTGTTTCCATTGATTTCTGGTAAACAACCGCTAGTCTTCCAAACTATCGAATAAACTTACTGACTGTTATTCAATTTCTGTGGTAACTCACAGGATCGACTAGATTGATCCTAGGATTCCTTGGTCATTAGGGTAACTCTCATGATAGAACAGACATTCATGGTTGATATTTGAGTGTTGTATAGGTGTTTGGTTTATTTCGATTTCTCTCTTAAAGGTCTAAAGGTGTAATCAAAATGTATGTGCGCGAAACTAACTTGCATGAATAAATGTTAATTGTAAAGACATGTAAAATTGTATAAAAGGGAAGTAAATGGCTTCGAATTATAAAAACAGTTAATGTAAAAGATGTTCTGGAACGTAAAAGATTTGAAATATGAAGAAAGCGTTTAATGCAAGAAATCTGTAAATGACTTTAAGTAAAAATAGGCGTTCGAAGGATAAAGCTTGAAGATAAAGGCATGGAAAGTATGACAATTTTCTGAAATGTAAAGTGCTTGAAACGTAAAGAAAGCATTGAACTGTAAGGCTTTAATGAAGAGATTTCGAAGTAAAAAGACTTTAAAGGAGAAAACTTGTAAATGGTATTTGGAAGAAAGATAAAGGAAAGTGCTGGAAATGATAAAAGGTTTTCATTAAATCATAAATATGTGGTGCTATCATACGTACATTGCTCTTGCATTCGTTTCCCTTGCCATGTGGTAGTTTGAATGTTACTGAGTATTTAGTACAATAGATATGACACACAAAATCCTAATACTAAGACTTCTATTTATACTAATTCGACCATAACGGTCTTGCTATAGGATTATGCCACGTTCAGAACATGCAGAACAATGCCTCTCTCTTCTTTCCACGTGTCTCCAAATGCTCCAACACATAAATTTCAAACTTCGAATGTCCCGCTTCCATTTGAATTTCAAATGCTTTGGTACTTCTCCGTTTCGAACGTACTTCTCAGACACAGCCTTGTTGTTATTTCAAGACTTCTTTAGATATGTTCCCATAATTGCCACTCGAAGCTTCAAGCTTTGATATGCTTATTCGAAACACTGCTTCTGCTACTTCGAAACATGACGCTCTGTTTCATTTCGATCGAAACGTTCAATTCGCTTGGCTTCTAATAATATTATCAAAATCTTCAGCCAAAAAAATGCCCCTTTAAAATATGTATTTCGATCTCTCTGAGAAATACCTATTTTAAACATCTACACAAGATTTTGATGCGACCTTCGAATCATCGTAACATTTAATGCATTTGACTCCAGTCACGTCAATCATAGCACTTTTTGGATTCCTTAACCGCCTGGAGCCACTTCACAGCATGGTGCAGTTACAAACAATGATTATCTTTAAATCACGCCTATTACCCATGTTAACTTTACGCCACCTCTTCATCACACCAACCCATGATTTCCACGTATCACACCCTTATTCAGTGGATGCTTAAACTTCCACATTATAAAACATCATCAACTTAGTCTTTTTCTTTTCTTTCTACATTCTGAATCTTTTACCCTCCTTCTCTCGCCAAAAAACCCTAAGCTTTCAACATCCTTCAAAAATGTCTTCTTCTACTTCATCCCAACTCAAAAAGGTTTCCAAGAAGAAAGGAAAAACTGCAGGAACTACAATGGAAAGTAAGATTATCACTCACCAAGGTCAATCCGTTCTTGCTCCTCAGATGATCTCAAAGGAAAAAGAAATGCTGTATGCGTCACAGGTACTCATTCCTACCACCGTTGCTGGCAAGAGGTTAGCTTTAAATGGCCCTCTTACGGTTTTTGAAATTTTAAAAGATACCAGGATAATTTTCCCAGTTTGCTATAGTTTCAAACCCTTATTTAACAAAATGGACGCCCCTAAGGCAATAGAATCTTCTGGCTCAAACACCATAGAAAATCCAACTGTTCCTCCTAAGGACCCCTTTGTATTGGACTATGTAAAAAGTAATTTTAAGCCGTTTCGATCTTGCCCCACCTCCGATACTGCTTATCAAAACTGGTTCAAGAAAGTAGAAGCTAAGAAATCCCAGCAATGGGAAGAATTAGGTATCTACAATTTGATTAAGCTATCGAAGCCTGGTTTCACTTACAACCACCCTCTGCTATTCACGTCCCTCTATTTCTGGGATAGTACCTATAATACTTTCCATCTCCCAGGTGGAATGATCACCCCCACCTTCTTCGACATAGCGGCCATCACTGGGCTATCGCCAGTAGGAGAAACATATATACCTGACAACGAAGAACACTCAAGCATAATTGACTTCGAAGTCAAGTTAGCAAGTTTTTCCAAGTTTATCAGTCACTACCATGCTGAGGGAGACAATGTGTCTGACGTAGAACACATTGCTTTCTTAACCCTATGGCTGTCAAGATACGTCTTCTGCAGTAGATCCCTACAGGTAGCCAGTAGGTTTATTCCTCTAGCTAGGGATTTGCATGAAAATCGAAGAGTGTGCTTAAGTGAACTGCTCTTAGTTGACCTCTATGAAAGCCTAAGGTCAGCTGTTTCGAGCCTCAAATCCCATACCTCCAAGAATATCCTGTTGGCTGGCCCTTTTTGGTTACTTCAACTATGGCTAAATGCCATGTTCGAACCCTCCTTGTCAACTGCCAAAACCATTGACGAACAAGACCCTGAGATAACTGATAGGATAGTCGAAGGCACTAGGCTTCGAAGATTAACTCCAAATGATGACAAAGATGACTTCAAAGTCCTATTCTCGAAGTACATCATGATATTCTCCAAAAAGCACAAGTTCGAAGAGAGCATGGCGCCTTTTGCTTCGAGGGCTCATGGACCTTCCTGGTTCACCATGGCTCTCTCAGAAGCTATCAAGAGCAAGGAGATTCAGGATGTATGGAGAGCTTTTTTTCTACCTAGACTCATTTCTTCAAGAATAACTCCAGCCAAGAACCAGATTTTTCTTTTCGCTTACCAGCCAAATTTTGTTTTGAGACAGTTTGGCTTATGCCAACTCATTCCCGAACCTTTATTCCAAACTGAGAGTGCCATTACTTCTGGGCAAACTTTCAAGGCACGGGAAGCCAAAATACAGCAAGAACAATATCAAGGCTTTGCCCAGTTTGAGCTGATAACCTTCGAACCTACCCATCTCACAGCTAAAGGGTTTCTGGAATGGTGGACCAAGTTTTATCAAACTTATATGTTCGATACACTTACAATTCAACAGAAACTAATTGATGCCTTCGATGTGCAGGTACCAGCAAAGAAAGGTATGTTTACTCATGCCAAAGAGATTAAAGCTTTCCAAAATTATTTTGAAACTACTTACGACCCCACGCGCTTGGAATCCACTGTGCATCAAGCGGCTGAGACCTTGAAGGAAAAATTCAAACAAAAAGTTTCTAAGTTAAAACTTCCTTCAGGGTTGTCACCTGAGGATAGGTATAGGTTGGCATTCGAAATGCATCCACCTAAATTTCCTAGATTACCTACCTCAGAACTGGCTCTGGCTTGGTTTCCCCCATATAATTGGTGGTTCACTTGCAAAGAGATGTTCAAACATCTTCAAAGGAAACCAAAGCCATCTGAGACTGTGACATGGGCTCGACACTGGCTTCACGATTTCCCAGGACACCTTCGATACGACCTATCTGCCATGTCAATTAAATCTGATCAAGGCACAGGTGCGAATGCTTGGGAAAATCCCCAACGTCTTTTATTTCTATATCTTTAACCTTTGCTTTAATTGTTTCGATTTTCAGCCATCAGGATAAAGACAGCCGCCTCGAAGTCGAAAGAAGGGAGTGCCTCTCAAGCCTCCATCGAAACTACTGACAAAGTGACTCCACCCGAAACAACCACTATTGCTGTAACCACAACAACAACAACAATACCAACTACAATCAGTGTTCCAACTCCAACGGTAATCACTTAGCCTTGATGTTTAGAATTCACTCATGTTTTATGGTTTGCATCTAACTCTTTGTTTAAAACTTTTCAGACCAACAAGCTTCCTCCTACTACTCCCAAGAAGCGGAAATCAAGCACCACTGGGGAAGACCCCAAGGCTGGAGGAAACTTAACAACTGCTTCGAAGAAGAAGCCAAAGAAAGATATTTCGAAAAGTACCGTTCCAACTAGTGTCTCTGGACTAGATTCCAGGGATGCTGCTCCCTCACCCAAATCCAAAATTCCACCTTCGACCTCCAACACAATGTTGGAACGCATAGCTAGTAACCTCTCCTCCGAGAGTCCACAGGTAAATTGAACTTTTAAATCTTTTTGACAATAATAACTTCTTATTACCTTGGTGCATGTTTTTAACATTCTGCTGCTCCTTGCAGAACATCTTGAATCCAGCTTCCACTACTTCGAACTCACCATCTAAAGCTGCTGCTCCACTCAACTCCTCCCCTCAACGAGATTCCAGCAACCTTGTACAGAATAAAGGTTCCTCCAATATGGCGGTTCTGGCTGGAACTTCTGAGCAGCAGGATGATCAAGGTACCTCCATTCCTCTGAAAAAGACAAACGAAACACCACTTCAAACATCTGCAGAGGATTTGCAAAGAGCTTCTCTTCAAAAGTCCCCTCTTGAAACTCTTCAAGAGGACCCAAAGGACACTCAAACTGAAGGAGAGAAAGCTGATTCTGGCCAAAGAGATGAAGAATCTGCAGACGAAGAGTCTGAGGAGGAGGATGCTAATGGTGCTTCGACTGCTGGGATGGAGTCCAATGCAAATAGCAGTGAAAAAGAAGGCATCGAAGTGGTGGACTTGGATGATGATGAAGAATATCAAGAGCACGAAACGAATGAAGGGGATGGTGATGCAACCAACGAACCCATGGAGGTTGAAATGGACGTGCCTCCCCTACGTGTGGAACTCCCTCAATCCTCTTTGTCTCGAATGACTGACGAGGAGCTTGCACTCCTGAGACGAAATGACCCTATTGGGTATATGAAGGCAAAGTTGGCTCAAAGGGACGTCCCACTTGCTAGGGCTGGCACAAGTTCGACCAGCTATCCTCTTCCCACAGATGAAAGAATTATACTTCTTAATAAGATTAGGAAAACAATTCTCAATGTGGATATATTCGAAGTGCTCAAGCAAGATAGTACTGCTTGCTATACTATGAAGGAGTTGCTTACAAAGGTCAATCTTTCTACCTGCTCCTTGCCAGTTAGTACTCTCTTGTTCAATCTTCAGGCTTTGCTGGACAACGTAACTAGTTACCTTCTCCAAGACGAATCTGCTGCCAAGAAGGTTCAAGAGAAACGCATTGCAATGGATGCTGCTTATGAACAAGCTTCGAAACTCTCTCAAGAAGCTGAGGATCAAGCTATGCATCTGAAGCAGGCGAAAACTGATTATGAGGCTCGAGCTGAGTCCATACTTCTTTGGGAAAGGCAGATTCTGGAACTTCAACATAAGGTTAAGGAGGCTAAAGAACAACAAATAGCCTTCGAAACCAATACTGCTGGTAACCAATTCGAAGAGCTTCTCAACCAGGGGCTTGCAGAAATGGAAACTGCAGAACAACTTAAAGGAGAAGTGGAAACCTTGGAAGGAGCCAAGCGTTTTGCTCAGCAGAGGCTTGAATCATTTCGAAGCACTTTCAACCGATTGAAAAATAACTCTTATTTCTAAATTTTTGTGGTTTATTTGACTACAATTTTGGTTTCTTATATGTAATATTCGAACAACGCCATTTAGGCATCTTATCTTGCCATTTTGGCCTTTTTATAATATCTTGGTTACGTTGTTACTATTCGAATCTCCTGCAGGCGTGGCTTATATTTCTTTAAATATTTCCCATTAACCTTTAGGATACGTTTATCATCCACCAGTTCTTCGATTTCGTATGCATTGTTTGAGAATACTTTTAATATTCGGAAAGGTCCTTCCCAATGAGGTGACCATTTACCTAATGCTTTATTTTTCTTGTCCATGGGCAATATGACTTTCCAAACTAAGTCATTAATAATGAATACTTTTTTATTCACCTTTTTGTTGTATGTTCTGGCCACTCTTTCTTTTTGTCTCATCAAAATTTCCAATGCATGTAATCTAATTTCGTCCAACTCAACTAATTCATTCATCATCATTTCCCAATATAATGCAGCTTGGATTTCGTTTTGTCTCTGAATTCGAACTGATTGTAGATGAATTTCTACTGGCAACACTGCATCATGACCAAATGTGAGTTGGAAAGGCGTAGTGTTAGTAGCTTCCTTAGGAGATGTTCTACAAGCCCATAATATTTGGTCCAAAGTTTTGTGCCAGTTTCTTGGCTTTTTGCCAATATGCTTCTTGATTAATCCTATTATCACTTTATTAGCTGCTTCGACTTGACCGTTTGCTTGAGCATAATATGGCGTTGACGTTAGCAATCTAAACCCCATTTCTTAGGCAAATTCTTGCATCTTTCTACCAGTAAACACAGAGCCTTGGTCTATGGTTATGCTCTCTGGCAATCCGAACCTATAGATAATGTGCTTCTGTATAAACTCAATAATAGCCTCTTGATCAGCAACTATTAATGGTATAGCTTCGATCCATTTGGTAAAATAATCTATTCCTACCAAGATATATTTCTGTCCCTTGGACGAAGCAGGATTTATTTCTCCTATCAAATCCAATGCCCATCCTCTAAATGGCCATGGTTCGATGATCGAATGCAACTCACTTGCAGGGGCATGTTGAATCCCTGCATGTTTCTGACATTCCTCACATCCTTTAGCAAAGTCTATGCAATCTTTGAGCATGCTAGGCCAATACAAGCCGTATCGAAATAACAGCCATTTCATTTTATGGCCTGCTTGATGTGCCCCACATGCCCCATTGTGGACTTCTGACAATGCTAGGTATGCCTCACTTTCTCCTAGGCATTTCAATAATACACCCTCTTGGGTCTTTTTAAACAATTCGTTCCCCATGAGGAGATATGACAATGCTCTGTATTTTGTCTTTCTATCCACGTTCAGAGTTGGGTCTGCTAAATAACTCTTCAGTGGACTTCGCCAATCTACATCTGACAAAGTATTTATGGCTAATATTTCGAATCCTTGTTTCTCAGCATATCCCAATTTCATACTTTCCAGATCTGATGGTGTGAATCTAGTAGCCATAACTCTACCCCTTAATTCAACTAAATCCTTAAAGTTCCTGGTAGACACTTTATAACCCGAAGCCAACTGCGCTAAGTCATTTGCTTCTTGGTTCTCTATTCTTGGTATGTGTTGAATATCCATGTATTCAAATTTCCTTAATAGCCTATTGACTATAACGAAGTATACCATTAAGTTTTCCTTTATGCACTTATATTCCTTTGTAATTTGTTTGACCACTAATTCAGAGTCTCCTTTAATTTCGACTCTGGTTGCCCCCAATTCCAACAAAGCTTCAAGTCCAACAATGAGCGCTTCATACTCAGCTTCGTTGTTCGAGCAACAAGGACCATCTAATTTATACTTGAATTTTGTTGGAATTCCTTCAGGAGAAATTAGAAGAACTCCAACGCCACTTCCATTCCTGTGGGTTGAACCATCAAAGTACAATTTCCATGGTTGCATTTCGACATAACTCATGACAGTCTGCTCAACCAAAGAATGGTCCACAATGAAGTCAGAAATCACTTGACCTTTCATAGCTTTTAAAGGCATGAAAGTCAAAGAATATTCTGTTAAGGCTAAAGCCCATTTACCAACTCTGCTATGCATTATTGGTTTTTAAAGCATATGTTTAATGACATCGAAATGAGATGAAACATAAACATCAACAGGTTTTATGTAATACTTGAGTTTCATACAAGAGAAATACAAACAGAGACATAGCTTTTCTAAATTGCTATATCTGGTCTCTGCATCATTTAGCACTCTACTTAAATAGTATATGGCTCTTTCGATACTATTGCTATCTTCTTGTGCTAGCATACTACCTATACTAACTTCAGAGACAGATATGTACAATCTCATGGGCTTCCCCCATGAAGGTGGAGACAAAATAAGAGGCTGAGAGAGGTATCTTTTTATCCTGTCAAATTCCTCCTGGTGAGCTTCGTTCCATTCGAAGGCTTGGCCTTGCTTTAGACGAAGTAACAGAGAGAAAGCTTGGGTTCTTCCACTCAGGTTCGAAATGAATCTTCTGAGGAAGTTAATTTTCCCTAGCAGAGATTGCAACTCCCTTTTTGACGTAGGTGCTTTCGTCTCCATTATGGCTTTGGTTTTGTTCTGGTTGATTTCAATCCCTTTCTTGTGAACCACAAAACCAAGAAAATCTCCAGCCTGCACAAAAAATGCACATTTAAGGGGATTCATCTTTAAGCCATGTTTTCTCATTCGCTCGAATGATTGGCTCAAATGATGCAAATGTGTTTCTGCAGATATAGATTTGATGACTATATCATCAATATACATCTGCATGAAGGTTTCAATGAAATCATGAAAAATTGAATTCATTGCCCTTTGATAAGCTGCCCCAGCGTTCTTTAAACCAAAAGGCATCACTACCCATTCGTAGGTGCCTAAGGCTCCTGGGCAACGAAACGCTGTCTTTGCAACATCTTCTTCAGCAATAAAAATCTGATTATACCCAGAGTATCCATCTAACATACTCAAGTATTCGAACCCTGCAGCAGAATCTACTAGCATTTCTGCCACAAGCATGGAATATTCATCTTTAGGGGTTGCAGTGTTTAAATCCCTAAAATCTATGCAAATTCTTAAAGAACCATTTTTCTTAATAACAAGTACTATGTTTGCTAACCATTTGACGTACCTTGTTGTTCTGATGAATTTGCAACGCAGCAACCTTTCGATCTCAGCTTTAATTTTTGTGAGAACTGCTGGTGCGAATCTTCTGGGAGTTTGTTTGATGGGCTTCTTACCATCTTTGATTGGCAGTCTGTGTTCGACCAACTCCCTCTTTAAACCAGGCATTTCGTCATAATCCCATGCGAAGCAATCTTTATTTTCCTTGAGGACTTCGATTACTTCCTTCTTGAGGCCTGGGCTAAGTTTTGCACTTATGTAGGTTATTCTTTTCGTTTTTTCATCCCCTAAGTTGACTTCTTCGAGTGGATCTTGTGCCAACATTTTGGCACCTGAGTTTATGGGGTCCCTTTCGAAGCCTAAGGGTTCTTTATCGTAGATGGCATCCAACCTTTGATCCATCTCAAATTCTCTGAAGGGTGAACATTTTTTAGCCATCCCCACTTGCTTCGTTCATCTTTACAGTTAATTTATTTATTTCAGCCTCTAAGGCCGCTTTTGATTCGTTCTCAGCCATATAGGCCGAAATCCTTTTGAAAAAGGTGGACTCAGTCATGGATAAGGTTGTCGAAGTCCCAGCCTGCTGGCCGTTTTTGTATAGTGCTTTCGACTACCTCTTCTTCACTGATTATTGTTCTATCCCAGTAAAGGCCATCATGGCGAAGGGTCATGTAGTAGTGGGCGTTTCTGGTTTCGTTAATCTCATCATTTGGAACACACGGAGCAATCTTTGCCAGATTTTTATCATAATCCCTCTTGTCAACTAAATTGACTGTTGACATAAAGTAACTCTGGTCTACTTCGATGTTTTCCACGATTCCATCATCTCTCCACAGAACTAGTCGCTGATGCATTGACGAAGGAACTGCCCCCACGCCATGGATCCACTCCCTTCCCAGCAATAAGTTATAGTTAGCCTTGGCTTCGATCACCATAAACATGGTGGGCCTACAGCTTGAGCCTATTGTCAATTCCAACTGGACCACTCCCAGTGTTTTGCCCACTTTTCCCTCATAATTGGACAGAACCATATTATGGGGCTTGATGTCTCCTTCGCGGATCTCTAATCTTTTCAGCATGAAATGGGGTATCAGATTGACTGCAGCACCCCCATCCACTAGAAATTTGTTCACACCATGGACACCAACTTTTGCCCGAATAAAAAGTGGCTTAAGATGGTTCTTCATAGCAGGTTCTGGACGTTCGAAGAACGCATTTTGTTCCTCAACAACCCCATTGTCCATCACATAGTAGCACACAGGCCTATGTTTCATCAAATATGTGGTATCTTCTTCCTCATATTCATCAATTTCAGTTTCCTGCCCAAATTCACAGGGAAGCACAGATACCATGTTACAGTTCAGGTTGAATGAAGACTCCCCCTCCGATTCGAAGTTATCTATTATCATATCTTCGTCCTCTTCGGGGCCTGGAGTGTATTCCTTTGGTTCATCCCGTTGTACTTCAGAGAAAAGCCTCATATTAACTGGAGGTTTGTCTTCAGTTTGATTTTTTGGTATGTTGGTGCTAGATTCACCTTGGTTCTTTGTTGAAGTGACCCCTTTGTTTGCCACAGCTTCCCTTTCAGCCTTTTGAATCCTTTGTTGCCTGCGCCACTGGGATCTTGACATGGGGTTCCTTCCTTTGTAATTTTCTAATCTTACCTCCTCCCTTTTTGCTGTGTTAAATTGCCTTCTGTATGTCACAGCATGACGTGCATTTCGTTCGGCGTTTCTCCATCTATCTTTGCCTTTGTCATTTCTGACTTGTAACCATCTGTCGGTTGGCACTTCAGCAGGAAGTTTGAAAGTCACTCTTCGAGCAGCCTTGGGGTGAGGGCTATCAGGCCTTCGTTGTTTGTGTCTGCTGTCGAAACATGGGCCCATCTGGACAGTTTCTTGATGGTTCCAGCAAGGGGCGAAGGGAATCGTTTCGAAGGCTCTGGCCATGCTCTGATCATACACAGCAGAACACCTTGGGAAAATCAAGCACTTGGTAGCCCCTTTGTAGCAACGAAACACAAATTCTAGCAAACTTTCTCCAGCCTTGGGATAACACCTGAAAAGCTGGTTATCCTGGCGCCAATTATTTCCAGTTCGATTCCTCTGTACCCTTTCGAAATTCGCAGCAATTCTTTGATTGCAGAGGATGCTGCACCTAGGGCACAATATCATGCCTGAATCTCCTTTGTGGCATGTCATGAGGTAATCCTTGAGACTAGCATCTCCAGTGTGATTATCCTCCATTCTATACTTCTCTTTTTCTAAGTATTTTTCTACTTCCTCCATCTCAGAGCGAGGCCTTTCCATATCCACCATATTTATCTCAACATCTTCCCCCTTAGCTTCATCATCGCCCCATCCTGTGGGCTTTATATCCTCAATCTGAACCTTCGAACTCTCTGGGGCAGAATATTTAACCAAATAGTCAAATTTTCCACTGGGTTCCCCTAGAGTGTCCCATATTTCCTTCTGAGGGGAAGTTGGCTTCGTGATTTGGACTTTCTCCAATTCCAGCCTCAAGCCTTCAGTGACCTGTGTTAGTTCTTGGTTTCGATTTCCCTGGCCTTCAGTAGCTTGGGTTTCTTTTGCAACAGCTACAGGTGCTGCTTCAATCGAAGTCTCTGGCATCTTCTGGATGTCTTCAGTGACCTCCTTATCGACTTCGACCATCACCCAGTTTTCAGTTTCAGTACCTTTCTCTCCTGTTAGGGCGTCGCTTTGGTCAGTTTCCACCATGTTAATCTCTCCAATGCATGCAGGCTCGGAGTAGTTGGTGTCTGCGACGTCCAAGGGATCTTCGTCCACTTTCATCTTTACCTTATCAGCAAACTTTAGTCTGCCATCTTTGATTGCATTTTGAATTAGGTCCCTGAAAAGAAAACATTGTGAGGTTTTGTAGCCTAGGAAACTATGATATTTGCAAAACCCTCTCTTCTTTCTCTGATCTAAAGGAGGTATTTTGACATTTGATGGCACAATGAGTTGGCCATCTTTGACAAGTAAATCAAAAATCTCGTCACATTTGGTGACATCGAAGGTATAAACCTTCTTTGGGAATTTGTCACTTTTCTCATTTTCAACAATCTCTTTCCCTTTTGTGGGAACCAGTAATTTGCAGGAGTAAGGTGGAGCCTGTTTTAATTCAGCGAGGTCGATTTCGACCTCTTCGAATTCGAATTCAGGATATTCTTCTGCTTCCTCAGTTCCAACATAGGAGATCCTTTCTTTCTTGCTATTCTTAAAGACTTTGGCTTTTTCGGCCTTTAGCCTTTCGACCTGTCGAACCCTATCAGCTAACTGAGCCATATCCCTCAAATATTGAGTGTCTAGTTTCTTTCGAATAGAGTAATCCAAACCACCAGCGGCCATTTCGACTAACTCGTGTTCAGGCACTACTGTGTAACATCTGGATTTCAAAAGCCTAAATCTGTTCAGATAATCATCTATGGGTTCGGTGAACTTTCTCTTGACACTGGCTAATTCCTTCAAGCTTATTTTCGACTGTCCCATGTAAAATTGTTCATGGAATAATCTCTCCAAGAGAGCCCAAGTATCAATGGACCCAGGAGGCAAAGTGGTAAACCATGTGAAGGCGTTTTTAGTCAAGGAACTTGGGAAGTATTTGATCCTGAGATCTTCATTATTGGCTATATCTTCCGCTTCCGTTAGATATCTCGCTATGTGTTCGACTGTTGACTCATTGGTATCCCCAGCGAACTTTGTAAATTTAGGGACTTTATATCCCCTTGGTAAATCAGTATGCATTATGCAGTCTAATATAGGAGAAGCATAATTTGGCCTTCTCATTCCTGTGTTGAGGCCATTCTGGGCCATGACTCTCTCTATCATGGTGGTTAGATTGTTTTCTGCCAAGATGTTATCATTTCGAATTCTATGAACGACAGCATCCGCATCTTGATTTCGTCCAACCAGGACAACCCCCCTAGGTTGCTCTTCTCGAAACTCTGGGGCTTCTAGCCTTTCGACCCTTTCCCCTGGTTCCATAATTTCTCTTTGTGGGCCTGGGATTATTGGGGCTTCTAACCTTGGTGCCCTGGCCCCTAAGTTAACTTCTTCTCTAGGTGGTCTATAAATTGGGTCGTTAGCAATTTGTTCTATAACAGGCATGTTTGCTCGAAATCCCGCCTGATTCTGCCTACGCCTTTCTGGGGGAGCAAAGAAATCTGCTATTCGACTCATGTTGTCAGCGTTTTCCCTGTTTGTCACAGTGACATTTTGAACTATTGGGGCAAATATTTCCTGCATAGTTTGTGCTAACACCCCTATCATATTATGGTTACTGTCATCCATTAATTGCCTAAAAGCCAACTGGTTTTCTGTGGTTAAAATAGGCATTGTGCTATAACCCACTGACCCTTGGTTATTTGTCATAAACTGATTCGCCCCAGACCCAGACCCTAATTATGGTGATGAATTCGATGTGGAATTGTGTAAACCTGCCATAAAGGAAGTCGGCATCCCATAAGAGGAGTTTCTGGTTCTATTACCATCGAAACCGGGTGGTCTAGTTAGTGGAGTGGCGAAATGGGATTGTGTCCCTGATGGTGGAACAAATCCCCCAGGGTAACCAATGGTTCCAGTATTTCCTAAGATCGAACTATTAGTTGATATGCCACCTACTCCATTGGTGGCTATATTACTGATTGAAGATGCAACAGACTGTGCATTCGAAGGGATCACATTAGATGTTCCCATCGAAGTGGACACATTAGTGCCTGTTGTATGTGGGGCATTTTGTTCCCCTTGTTGATTGTCAGAATTAGACATCTTGGTCAAACGTTTTCTTCTGGATAAAGGTTGGTTGCTGTTGGTTATTTTACCACTTCTCAGGTTCATAAAACAGCAAACTTCTTAGGTTCCAACGTTTTTATAATGGTTATGTCTCAACAATCTTTATTTCTAATTTCCAATTATTGGTCCCACCGGGTGTGCCAATTTGTTTCCAGTGATTTCTGGTAAACAACCGCTAGTCTTCCAAACTATCGAATAAACTTATTGACTGTTATTCAATTTCTCTGGTAACTCACAGGATCGACTAGATTGATCCTAGGATTCCTTGGTAATTAGGGTAACTCTCATGATCGAACAGACATTCATGGTTGATATTTGAGTGTTGTATAGGTGTTTGGTTTATTTCGATTTCTCTCTTAAAGGTCTAAAGGTGTAATCAAAATGTATGTGCGCGAAACTAACTTGCATGAATAAATGTTAATTGTAAAGACATGTAAAATTGTATAAAAGGGAAGTAAATGGCTTCGAATTATAAAAACAGTTAATGTAAAAGATGTTCTGGAACGTAAAAGATTTGAAATATGAAGAAAGCGTTTAATGCAAGAAATCTGTAAATGACTTTAAGTAAAAATAGGCGTTCGAAGGATAAAGCTTGAAGATAAAGGCATGGAAAGTATGACAGTTTTCTGAAATGTAAAGTGCTTGAAACGTAAAGAAAGCATTGAACTGTAAGGCTTTAATGAAGAGATTTTGAAGTAAAAAGACTTTAAAGGAGAAAACTTGTAAATGGTATTTGGCAGAAAGATAAAGGAAAGTGCTGGAAATGATAAAAGGTTTTCATTAAATCATAAATATGTGGTGCTATCATACGTACATTGCTCTTGCATTCGTTTCCCTTGCCATGTGGTAGTTTGAATGTTATTAAGTATTTAGTACAATAGATATGACACACGAAATCCTAATACTAAGACTTCTATTTATACTAATTCGACCATAACGGTCTTGCTATAGGATTATGCCACGTTCAGAACATGCAGAACAATGCCTCTCTCTTCTTTCCACGTGTCTCCAAATGCTCCAACACATAAATTTCAAACTTCGAATGTCCCGCTTCCATTTGAATTTCAAATGCTTTGGTACTTCTCCGTTTCGAACGTACTTCTCAGACACAGCCTTGTTGTTATTTCGAGACTTCTTTAGATATGTTCCCATAATTGCCACTCGAAGCTTCAAGCTTTGATATGCTTATTCGAAACACTGCTTCTGCTACTTCGAAATATGACGCTCTGTTTCATTTCGATCGAAACGTTCAATTCGCTTGGCTTCTAATAATATTATCAAAATCTTCAGCCAACAGCTATCTTGACAGATACTCAGGATTCTTTCAAATTCCCATTCATCCAGATGATCAAGAGAAAAATACGTTCACATGCCCCTATGGTACCTTTGCATATCGAAGAATGCCGTTTGGACTATGTAACGCACCTGTAACTTTTCAACGATGCATGATGGCAATTTTCACAGACTTTTTAGACGGAATTATGGAAGTATTCATGGATGATTTTTCTGTCTGCGGAGAAAGTTTTGACGGATGTTTATCAAATCTTGAGTTGGTACTAAAACGCTGTGTCAAGGTCAACCTAGTGCTCAACTGGGAAAAATGTCATTTCATGGTGAGACAAGGAATTGTGTTGGGTCACATTGTATCAAACAGGGGGATTGAAGTCGATGAAGCAAAAATCGAAATTATCAAAAACTTTCAACCACCCAAAATAGTTAGAGAAATAAGAAGTTTTCTAAGACACACTGGTTTTTATCGACGTTTTATAAAAGATTTCTCTAAAATCACTAAGCCACTAACTGAACTATTGATGAAAGACGCTGAGTTTATCTTCGATGATAAATGCTTAAACGCATTTGAGACGCTTAAGGAAGCACTAATTTCAGCACCTATAATGCAACCTCCTGATTAGAGCCAACCATTTGAAATAATGTGCGACGCGAGCGATTATGCTGTAGGCGCAGTCCTAGGACAACGCAAGGATAAAAAGCTTCATGATATTTACTACGCAAGCAGAACACTTGATCCCGCACAAATGAATTACGCCACTACGGAAAAGGAACTCTTAGCTGTTGTATTCGCGTTGGACAAATTTCGTTCCTACTTACTAGGTGGCAAAATCGTTATTTACACGGATCATGCTGCGATCCGATACTTGCTAAGTAAGAAAGATGCCAAGCCAAGACTACTCAGATGGATCTTACTCCTACAAGAGTTTGACTTGGAAATAAAAGTCAAAAGGGGAACTGAAAACGTGGTAGCAGACCATTTATCAAGTTTGGATGGAATCTGAACCGAGAGTGTTCCCATAAACAAAGATTTCCCATATGAACGCCTTCTTGCTCAACTATAGACATCTCCTACCGACAGTTTAGAACAATGCGATGAACATTTAACAACTACGGTAGTAGAAGCCATATATACCAACACCACATTACCATGGTACGCTGATTTTGTTAACTACTTAGCCGTCGGTGTTCTGCCACCCGATTTAACGTTCCAACATCGAAAGAAATTCTTCCATGATCTTAGACAATACTTTTGGGATGAACCACTACTCTTTAAAAGAGGCGCTGATGGTATCTATCGTTGCTGTGTTCCTAACGAGGAAGTGGACGACGTCATTGCTCATTGCCATTCCGCCCCTTATGGTGGACATGCTAGCACTTCGAAAACTTGGGCAAAAATACTTCAAGTTGGTCTTTTTTGGCCTACTTTATGGAAAGACGTCCACGTAGCAATTATGAACTGCGATAGATTTCAGCGCACAGGAAATATATCTAGACGTGACGAAATGCCGCAAAAAGGGATTCTCGAAGTCGAAATTTTCGATGTATGAGGAATTGATTTCATGGGACTGTTCCCCGCACCCTTTGGAAATAAGTATATATTGGTAGCTATTGACTACGTATCAAAATGGATTGAAGCCGTCGTCGCACCCACAAATGATACACGAGTGGTACTTAAATTATTCAAGAATGTTATCTTCCCACGATTCGGTATACCAAGATTAGTAATTAGTGATGGTGGTTCCCATTTTATCTCTAGAATTTACGAAAAACTACTTTCAAAATATGGTGTTAAACATCGCATAGCCACACCATATCATCCTCAAACAAGTGGACAAGTGGAAGTGTCAAATAGGGAAATTAAACAAATCCTTTGAAAACCGTAGCCACATCTAGAAAGGATTGGTCCTCCAAGCTAAATGATGCTCTTTGGGCATATAGGACAGCTTTTAAAACCCCCATAGGAACAACGCCGTTTAAATTAGTTTATGGAAAATCTTGTCATTTGCCAGTAGAATTAGAACATAAAGCTTATTGGGCTATTAAAACTCTTAACTTAGATTACAAGACTGCTGGCGAGAAACGAATATTAGAAATCCATGAACTAGAAGAATTGCGTTTAGACGCTTATGAAAATGCTAGAATCTATAAGGAGAGAACAAAAAAATGGCATCATAAGCGTATCTCAAGGAAAGAATTTAAGGAAGGAGACATTGTACTCCTATTCAACTCTAGACTGAAACTCTTTCCGGGTAAATTACGTTCCAGGTGGTCAGGACCATTCGAAATTAATAAAGTTTTCCCTAGTGGTGCGATAGAAATTAAAGGAAATTCCATAGAACCATTTATAGTCAATGGCCAGCGTTTAAAGCATTATTTTAACGTCGAAAATCTAAACTATTCGGCTTATCTGCAATTAAGTGAGACACCTACCCCGATACCTAACTGAATAGGTACTTTCTGTCGAGCCATCGACATTAAACAAAAGCGCTTCATGGGAGGCAACCCATGTTTACTTTTTGTCGTTTTGATATGCTTTTTATTTTTCTTTTAACTTCGTTTTAAACTTTCAATTTTTATGTTGCATCCTTTATTTCTTTTTATTTTTGAACTTCTTTCTCTTTTGATTAACTTCAGCATTTTAACCTGAAAATACTAACTTAGCCTTTCATACATTTATTAAATATTTTCAGGGTAATTCATTGGCTTTATATTTTTAGCTCCATGGCACGTAGGAACTACATGAACATAACCCTGAGAAGTAGGCATCAGAGAAGGCGCTTTGAGGATTTAGCTGAGCGAGAGATGTGTCCAACCATTTATGATGACGACCATGCGATGAATGCCTTAGGCATTCGCGAGAGCGTTATGTATCTGCTTAACCAAATAGGGTGGGACGTTGCTCCAATTCGGAGATGCTATTGTACCTACCGTAAGTTGACCCTTGAGTTTTTGAGCACACTAAGCTATCTGCCAAACCATGGGTTAGGTTTCAACCGCGGGCTGATCACCTTCAGAATGTTTAATATGGACTACCGCTACAATCATAGGGAGTTTTCCCATCTGTTAGGATTCCCTAATGGACCTGATGTTATCACCATGACCCAAGAAAACCTAATACTAGATCATGACCTTGATTACTTCTGGGGTAGTATTGCTGGAAACAACCATCCTGAGCCAAATGATCTTTACTCGGAGTCCATCCATAACCCTGCTATTAGGTACTTCCACAAAATCATTGCCCACACCCTCTTTGGAAAAGAGCATAATGTTACATATGTGTCACATGATGAGCTTTTCATCATGTATTGTGCTTTGCAGAACCGTCCAGTTAATGGTGCCACCTACATGATTGCTAATATGGAGCGCATTATCCAAACAGAGAATGCACCAATCCTTATAGGCGGGTTAGTTACTATGATCTCCAATGCTATTGGACTTTGAAGACCTATTTTAGGAACAAACCCGCACTATGGGATTAAGCCAATGAATATTGAGTTTTGCTTTAACAGTAGCTTCATAGGAAACCTTGGCCCGAATGAATTTGAGCTGCTGATTAACCATGAAACTATTCACCAGTTTGTACTCCCAAATCCTATTACTAGTGTCCATAACAGAGCAAATTGGCTTTTTAATCTCCACCATCCTCCTA
Source organism: Vicia faba (assembly GCA_948472305.1). Lineage (NCBI taxonomy): Eukaryota > Viridiplantae > Streptophyta > Magnoliopsida > Fabales > Fabaceae > Vicia > Vicia faba. Next base: position 1,603,534,358 of record OX451739.1, read on the forward strand.
CACCGCCTTCGACTCCATCCACTATTGAAATTTATGAAGTCCCAAATACCTCTCCAGCTGCTGAAGAATCCGATCCTGAAACACCACCGGGATACCACCAATTTCCTGACCCATGGGATCAGCCTGTAGTGTCCCCTGAATCTACCTTCCCAGTTCCTGAGGCATCACCACCACCTCCACCTGCTGTCACACTCGACTCTTTGAATACTGAAATAACCAGAATGTGGGGTGAGCTTACCTCTTTACATGTGGATTTCCTTGGTTTTATGGATTTGGTAACTGAACAATTGGATTTCATTCACCAACATCTGTTCTCTACTCATCGTGGCTAGGACTTGTCGTAGTTATGCTAATATGTTCCATTTCTTGCACTTATGTACACAGTGAGGACACTGTTTCATCTAAGTGTGGGGGAGGAACCTTACTTTTAGTTTTTTTTTATTCCATGCATTTAGTTTGTTTCAAATTCTAAACAATTCTATTAGTTAATGATATTTCATTTATTCATCATCAAGTTTCAATTTTACTGTCATTATTTTTTTTCCTGTTATTACTGTCATTATTTTTACTGTTAGTGCTAATATTACTGCTTTACACTACTGTTACTATATTCAACTATGCTGCTATATGTTTTATCTTCCCTAAATAATAACAAGTGCAGCTAATGATGCTAAGAAGAATGGCACGATAATAGCAATATGAAAAAAAAATTTTGAGTCTTCCAGATCCTAAGTTATTTTTCCTATAAACAGAGGCGTTACGAACGCAACACCACTGTTACGTCCGTAACAGCCCCTTCCATATTACGAACGTAACGCTCCTGTGTTGCGAACGTAACGGGGCTCCCCCTGTTACGAGACAGAAACAGAGGCGTTTCAATTTTTCGTTCTTTCCCTCTCAGTTTTCCAAACGCACGGCGTAAACCCCAAACTCCTACCCACGTTCAAAATTCTCCACCATTCCCATTTTCCAAACTTGCAATCATTCCCATTTAAGAGCAACCCACATTTGCATCCTATAAAAAGCTTCACATAGTTTCATCCCATCCTATTCAAACACTCTCTGCAAAACCTCTCCCTCACCACTTTCACAGTAGAACCTTGCTTCAGTCAACAAATTATCAATGGAGAACAGAGAGGCTGGCATGGGTGGAATCGTTTTTAGGAATCAAGACGACGGACACAAAAGGGAGCAATATTTGAAGTTTCACCGTAGGGGAGTCTTGTCCACGAGATATCCCGACAAGGATTGTCTCCACAAATTGGGAATATTTGATGGAGTGGATTGGCTGCTCCGTCTCTCTGGCCTCTCATTCGCATGCATGCAACATCACCCGACGTACCCTAAGCTGACGCTCGAGTTCCTTTGTTCGTTCTCGTACTCAACACCAAGTGATGACGTCATGTTCCTCACGGGCACCGCATCTTTCTGTATGTTCAACACCGAATATACGTTAAACCAAGAAAAAATCACGGAGCTACTCAAATTTTCAACCAAGGAAGACGACTCTGAAACGGTGCACCACAACGTCCCTGTTACCGAATAATGGGCCGTTGTTTTGTTCGAATTGTGGAAGAAACTCACCAATATCTCGACAGGAAATTGGGATGAGTGTCTAGCATCTGACGTTCACAACCCCACCACTAGATACTACTTCAAGATTCTCTCCAACACCATTTTTGGACGAGCTAATAGCAACAAAGTCAACTCAAAGGAGGTATTTTTCCTTCATTGCTGCCTAGCTGGGAATACCAAGGTAAATGCTACTCCGTTCCTTCTACGTCATATTGAGTCCCTTTGTGCAAGGGGACAACAACCATTTTTGATCGGAGGACTGATAACTACATTAGCTCATGGGCTTAATTTGCAAAGCCAACTGGAGACTCTTGATTCTCTATCGCCTCTTCTCATGGATTTGGATAACTGCAAATACATGCGTTTAATTAGGAACTGAAATGATGGCAGGTATAATTTAATGGTGAAGAACAAAATTGTTCCAAGTGTGATTATGCCGAATAGGTTGCTCACAAATGTGGAAAATATGGATAAGTGGATTTATGATTTAGATGCCCCTGAACCCGACCTAGCTTCTCATATGAATCAAAATCCTCAACCTGCTGATGAGGTAGAAGAAGAAATGGATGCACAGCAGCAAACAACACCTCAACAGGATATACCAAGCACTTCTACTAGGCGCAGAAGAAGGCCTCGTAACCCGACTACTAAAGACCTTTATGAGGAAATGATGGATCAAAACCAAAGGATGACAGATATGAATGCTCAGCTCACCCGCCAATCCCAACAGGCCACTGATATCCAAGCTCTGCAAACTGCAATGATGCAACTCATGCAACAGATACAACAGCAACAAATTGAACAAGGAGTTAGGCATGAGGCCCATATGGATACTTTGACGATAGAAATGGGTGGTTTGAGTGTACGGATTGCCATGCTTTGATGGGCAGAGAAGAGGTCGTGGAAGAGCCAGAGGAAGAGGGCCTGAATGAAGACATCTCCTCCCATCCTTACCTCCTCTACCTTATTTCGAAAGATTGAGGACAATGTTAGATTTAAGTGTGGGGGAGGAAACTCTATCATTTTATTTCGCTTTCTAGATTAGATTTAATTTTTTGCATCGTTTTTCCTTTCTTGTACTTTCCCTTCAACAAAACAACTTCATGTACAATTAAGTCCTTATTGCTAAGTTCTTTTTCGTGCATTATTGGATTTCCCCAAACTTTACAATTCTTGAGCCATAACGAAAAATTTACGATTATCATACAACGTGATGTTTCCAAACAGCTAGCTAAAACCAAATACTCAATTCAGCTTAGGCCACTTGAGGAAGTTTGACAAAATCGTTACGGTTCTGACATTTTAGAACTCCACCTTATGCGATGCCATTTTGGGTACTTATTATACCGCCAACCGCGAATTTTACTTTAAATTAGCCCCTAGTAGTTTATCTAGCAGTCGGCACCGTCAAAACACAAACTACGCAAGGAACCGATGAATATAAGTGAATGATCCGAAAGAAATGATGATAAAATAGAAATCTTTATCGTGAAATGCCCAAAGTAAGTTAGGTGACCCTCACTCGGTTGTTTATCCCAAAGGATGTAATTCTCACAAGATAAAAGAAAACTTATTGTAAATTGGTTCAGAAGTATCTGGTACTGAACTTGGTAGGGCGGACTATGGACCGATCCCCCGCAATTTACAATTAAGTTATAAAAGAAGGGGTTACCACTCATAAGTTCTAGAACCCCAAGAATCAAAGGATCATAGTCGCTAACCGGTTACTTTGCTACGCGCGTGTGGAGATAAAGGGCTTAATGTGATTGCGCCTGAATGAACACGAGTGAAATATAGTTTAAAGGGTTGATTGGTGCTATAACATCATGACTCGGAATGGTTTGCAGAATTGGAGTACTCTAATGTCGTCACCGTACCTCTCTTGCATCTAAATCTCTTGGCCTAATCAAAAATTTACAAACTAGCTAGTTTGCGAACATTGTCACGTGTGTTTAATTCTTCATTTTTATTAAACCGCCTGATCTTTTTGCATGAGGACAAGCAAAGGTTCAAGTGTAGGGGAGTTTGATAACACAAAAACGTATCGCTTTTTAGGCCTAATCTACACGAGTTATCCGTACGTTTTTATCGAATAATATGCATCACGAAGGTATTTTTATTTGTTTTCAGGTAAACTATATTTTCCAAGGCATAAGATGGCAAATTAGCTAAAAGGAGAAAAACAAGCTAGGAAATGGCAAGAAGAAAGAAGAAAAAGGACAGTCTTCTAAGAAGTTCACACCAGAAGAGCGTTACGAGCGCAACGCCTAGCGTTACGAACGTAACACCTAGCGCACACTGTTACGAACGTAACGTAACACGTTACGAACGAAACAAAAAGCCAAGTTGTTAAGAACGTAATGAATCCCATTATGAACGTAACACCTTAAAAACTCAGTCTATGCAGTAAACCACGAAGCAGCCACACGAAGTCCACACGACCTCGTTCCATCAGCCGAGAATTTAGCGCACGTACCGAAATAATGGAACACGACAGTTACAATAGAGAGCCTATATATATGTTGAAGATTTCACTTTGAAGGGGTCAGAGATTTTTGCTACAGAACCATACTTTTTCCTTTCTGCATTATTTTGTTTACTTGCTTTTAAAACAATTATATTTTCCCTTCAAGCCTCTGTAACTTGCCAGTTCCCAAAAAAGTGTTAATTCTTCACATCGAAGGATTAACACACTTAGTCCTATATTTCAATTAATCGCAAAGCTACTGTATGAATTCCAGATTACCACGGCAATATAATTACAGGGTTTTTTATTCAATTCAATTTTTATTGTTTATATGGTATGTTTATTATTTTCATGAACTGTGTTTTACGTTGCATGTCTGCTAAATAGATTATGTCTGGCTAATTTCATTTGTACCGATATGTGACTCTTAAGCACCGAAGGAATTCGATGATAACTTGGCTAAAATCTTTTATAAATAATTTTTGTTTTCCAATTTCCATAATAAATTTAACTACCCTTGTCACGAGAGTGAAAGGATATTTAACACGATTTTTCCACGAGAGTGGGAAATTAATTAAGGCAAGAACCTGCATGCGAGAGTTGGGGTTCGACCCAGATAGTGGTAATGAAACATTAATTTTTAAATACACGAGAGTGTTTTAACAAATTAATTAAACTCGAGTCGTTTTCAAAAAGTGTTATTAAATTTAAAGTGCATCCACTAGGTTTAGTAGCATAACTTATTTCATGAACACGAGAGTGTATGTCTCAGGTTTTTAAACAATTCGTTTTTATCGAAATACTTTATATGCCAAGTGATTCCCCGAGTTCCTGAAGTCCGACTATCACATATCGGTATAACTATAACTATTATTATTAATTAAAATCTCTTTCCCCTAAAACCAAATATTCATTGCTTATTTAAACATTTGTAACATCAGATTATACGCGATTGATCCTCAGTCTCTGTGGATTCGATAATCATTTAAAACTAGAACGACTAAACTGTATACTTGCGGTTAGTATCCCGATAGACTCATAATGTCCCGATCACTTTTATTATTGATTTTAAAGGTCACAGCAAACAGATAAGCCCTACAACATTAATACTTCCACCTCGGGCAGAGTGAAAGCTTTTTTCAAAAAGATTAACAAAACAAATTACTTTGAAACATGTATGCAAGAGGGAACATCAATGGTGATCCAGTTCTGAACCCTAACTCTGTGCATCACAGAATTCGGCATTTCCTGCTCTGCTTCATCTTCTACAATGGCGTTCATCCCGGAAATAGTTGGATGAAGATAACCACCGCTACGGAATATGTCTTGATACTTGCTTGAGGCAGACCTCGGCTTCATGCCCTTACCTTTGTCATTCTTCAAAGAGAACCCCAAGCCAACTCTGTTATTGTTCACAGGTGGATCCACAATCCGTCCCCACACTTCACTATGACCCTTACATACAACATGCTGCGCATCCTTAAGTGAAACCAAGGAATTCTCATTTCCTCTTATATTTTCAATGGATAAGGCTTGGAACTGGGTTTCAACAGCAGCTTCATCCGCCTCCACAATACTGAAAGAGGACAAATGAGATATCAATAATGCTAGTTCCCCATTTATGATCACTACTTTCCCTTCACGTACAAACTTCAGTTTCTGGTGTAAAGTTGAAGTGACAGACCCTGCCTCATGAATCCACGACCATCCCAACAAATGGCTATAAGCGGGAACAATGTCCATGACCTGGAAAGTAATCTGAAACAAATGTGGTCCTATATGAATAGGAAAGTCCACTTCACCAATAACAGATTTCCTTGATCCATAAAACGCTTTCACAATGATGCCACTCGGGCGCATAGGCGTTCCTTGATATTTCAACTTCATAAGCGTACTCCTCGGTATAACATTAATGCGGGTCCATTATCAATCAGCACATTGGATAGTGAATCATTCTTGCAGTTCATGGAGATGTGGAGCACCAAGTTGTGATTCCTTTCTTCATCTGGTAATTCATCGTCACAGAAGCTCAAGTTATTACATGATGTAATGTTTCCTATTACACTGCTGAATTTGTCTATCGGCATATCACTCTCCACAAAAGCTTGGTCCAGTACCCTCACCAAGGATTCTCTGTGAGCAGAAGAGTTCATCAATAAAGCCAAGATAGATATTTTTGAAGGAGTCTGCAGTAGATGATCTACAATTTTGTAGTCGCTCATCTTGATTATCTTCAAAATATCATCCACTTCTTTCTCTAACGCAGCCCCACTAGTCTCACTCGTAGTCTTCTTGGGTTCAACATTCTCAACAATTTTCTTTCCATCACTAACATCTCTTCGAACAACTGGTGCAAACACACGACCGCTGCGAGTCACCTTGCTATTTTCAGCAATATTCCCAACATCAGGCATTGGCTGGATAAGAAATTCCACTTCATCCTCTAAGATTGTAGCGTTGTATTTGTAAGGCACAACCTTATCTGACTTGTAGGGGATAGGACCCGGCAAACTAATCACCAATGGGGTAACACTGGCTTGCTATAATATTTAACTTCAAGATGGGCGGGTGCCCCAAAACAAGGTACAATGACATTTACCCCTTCTTCAACATAATCAATCATTATTGAGTCATTTATGGAAAACAAATCCTCATCTAAGGAGAAACACTCATCTGCGGAGGCATACTCTTCATTTGACTCTTATGCCATCAAATAAACCTCAATCATATCAACTTCGTGTTAATCATCCCTTTGACTTATAGCCTTGACAATTCCTTTATCTAACAACGACTGAACACCCTTCTTTACGATTGAACATCCTCGGGAATCTTGGCAGCAAACTCGGCAAGATCCATATTGGTGTTCCACCTGGCCAGCCATATGGTAGAAGGTAGCATGCAATTTCACAAGGTCTTCATTCATATACTCTACATCAAAAATTCTGAATTCTCCAGGACATCCAGAAACTATATTCATCTCCTCTTCATACTCTGCCCTAGGCCTGATTATGTGTATTAGGCCCTCATCCATCATCTCTTGTAAATCAACCTTTATCTTATTGCAACCTTGTATATATGTACTGTAAATAGCACAACCGGCATCGTCATGCGTATAGTAGCTAAATTCACGAAGGTCTGCATGCATTTTCACCAAATCTCCTCTAACCAGATTAATATCAAAAATCCAGAAGTCGCCTGGACAACCGGCTACCATATTCACAGCATTTAGTCCCCCATGCTTGTGTAGAGGATTTTCTTTCACATTAGGTACCACATCCTTGAAAGATAGAACACCAGACTTCACCAACTTCTGCACCTCAGTCATCAAAGGATAACAATTCTCAATATTATGCCCTGGTGCTCCTTGATGAAAAGCACATGTTTGATCTGCTTTGTAGTACCAAGGCAATGGCGATGGTACGGCGGGAGGTGGTGGGGTCTGAACCAACTTCTTCTGAATCAATGCCGATAGTAACTCTATATAGCTCATATGAATAGGGTCATAACTCTCCTGTTGTACCCCAAAATTTTCCCTCTCATTTCTCAAAGGATCACCCTGAACCCTCAGGTTTTCTCCCCTCCTATTTCAAGCCTGGATTTACAAATTTTCCAAGAAAGTCATTCACGAGGGTAAAATGGTCATTTGGGTATTGAAAAGTCAAACTTTGACTTTTGATCAAAATCAAGTTTTAAGAGTAATATTTCATCAAGACATGTTGAGATATGAAGTTTGTTTCATATTGAAATTCAAAAGTCAAAAGTTACTTTGGAAAAGTCAAACTTTTAAATACTTAGAATTTTTCTAAGTGTTTAAGAAATATGACAAGCGCAGAACTTCTGGCCAGATTTTCACCATGATGCAAGCTGATTCTGGAAGAACTTCTGATACAATAGTTATAGATTTCAATGAGATCATAAACATTGCAGAACAGAACTTCTCCTAGAAATGCTGGGATTTCAAGTTATAACTCCTCAAAGACACGTCCATGAAACTAAAGCACTCAGCAAATTCTGGACACTTTCAAAACAGATTTTGGTCAGAACTTCTGGGCCAATTTTCATAAAGGTTCAGTCAAAGTTTGCAAGGGTAATTCAAAGAAGGTTACAAAGCATGTTGCAAGGTCCCTGGAAAGTCAGAGAGCTCCTTCAGAACATACTGGAGCAAGGAGATACAAAGAACAAAAGTTGGATGTCTATTCTAAGTCACGCTGAAGCTGAACTTCTGATCCAGAACTAAGCAATGATGCACTATATCACGTTGCAGGATATCTGGTTTGATCAATCTCATCATTATTTAATGCTCACAACCACTTCTGGGTCTTTGTTCAAAGGATTTCTCCATGTGTGGCATAGAAGTACCTTTATTGTCTTGGAAAAGCAAACTCTTGTACAAAAGTGTGTTGGGCCCATGCGTTGCTTTTGCTTTTGAAGTTACCTTTCCTTAATTCCTGCTTACAATTCCAGTTTAGGCGCTGCTAAGGCTACTAACCACCATACTTGCTTCAATAGCAAGGCAGCACCCTAGCATGTGATGGTTGCACTCTCCATGCTACAAGATCTTTGCCTATAAATAAAAATCCATTGGCAGCTGTAAAAGGGTCGGAAATTTGAGAAATAAAAGCCCTGAACCCCTGCTAAAATTCCAAGAGTCCAAAAAATGTAAACACAAAATACAAAACCTGTTAGCTTTTGATTCTTGCATTAAAATTCAATTTTTCCTCAAGTGTTTCTCGACCAAAACCACCCATACAGTTTTTGATATACATTCAAAAGCCATCCTAACTTATGTAGTCAAACTGTAACACACTAACCATCAATATCCACCTCAAAGAAGTCAGAACTTTGCTCCTTGGTTGTTCCAGAATTTTCTAATCACTCATAACTCAAGTTGAAAGTTTCCAGCCTGCTGAACACGAGAGGAAGCTGTTCAGAACATCACAAGAGGTCACAGCCAGACTCCAGCTCACAAAACATTTTCCAGCTGGAAGGTAAGCTTCAGCTGACTCTCATCATATTACTTAGGCATTTTCAGGAAACATTTGTTCAAAAATACAATGTAGACATCCTGATTCTGATGCTGTACACATTCTGAGGTTTCATATATTTGCCTGCCTAAGTAGAGAGAATTTCAGTTCAGAACTTCTTGAAGAAATTAGAACTCATAATTAGGATTAGCAAATTCATGCTTGCTTCTGATTTATAGTTCTGATATCTCTTGTTTCTGAAACATTATGAAACCTGCCATAACTGTTATATGCGCATCTTCTGTTTGTTGAGAAATGACCAAGTTGTAGATGCTCTGACTAGCATGGAGAGGGAGACAAAGTTCTTCCAGTGGCATCAGAACTTCTGAAATCTTCTTTGTTCTCAGCGGACCCAAAACTTCTGAACTTCCCTGTTTCTACTAACGTTTATTTGAATTTGTGCAGCACGCCAGAGTCAGAACTTCTGACCTCTTTTATTTTAGCAAAGCGATGATTCTGTTTTCCTTTCTCCTTATTATTTTTGCCATCATTTTTTTATTAATAAAAAACACATAAAAAAATATTTCATATTCACATATCTTATTTTATTTCTTTTAACATAAAAGATTAAAATATTTTCTTAAACCAAACTTATTTCTTTTTAAAAAAAAAACGAGTCCATTTTACATTTCTTGTACATTCTTATCCATTCAATATGGTTGTAATAGTAACTTAGGACTTGATTTAATTTGCAATCCCCATTTATGAATTTGTACACCCCATCCCCCTGATGTTTGTAATAGTGTAGGGCTTTACTTTTCCGCATTTTTATTGCTTTCATGTATTGTTAGTAATTAGGGTGTGCATGATGAGATAAAAACAACAAATAGACAACCCATATTCAAGACAAAAACAGAGCATGAAAACAACATATTTGCACACAAGCACCCCTAGGATTATTCCACTTGGTTACCTTATACAAAATGGCCATCTTACGCATGTGAGGTATCTTAGTAAAAAACAAGCAAATACAAGATCATAGTCCCTCAATGACGCTCTCTAAGTTGCCTTACAAATGATCTTAGTCCCTCAAAAAGAATTCTAAGATACCTTGCAACATTGCTAATCATGGTTATACGATGACCCGCGCCCGTCCCGTTTATATCCAAAGATAGGGTTGCTTACCAAATCAATGGTAAGACAACAATGTCAAAGGAAAAGAAAATGAACAAGAAAGACATTTGGGTAGGTAGATTGCTCCTAATTGCTTGCTCAATTTCAAACAACCATCCTTGCTATTTTCAAAAGAAACACCTACACATTCAAACATCTTACAAAATTGAAAACATTTTCAAAAGATCAACATCTTTGTATACATTCTTACGAACGAGAATCATTACAAAGATTGCCTAAATAATGGCCTCTTTACAAAATACTTTCAAAAACCACACAAAGCAAAATTTCAAACAAAAGCAAGTGATCTAGCAAGTAACTAAGAGCCCATGGAAAACCATGGATGAAAAGGGTGTTAATACCTTCCCTTTTCATAATCTACCCCCCGAACTCAAGAAACAATCTCAAAGGTCTTTCCTGTGCTTTTTCACCTTTCCTTTTGGATAAAAGAAAAGTTGGCGGCGACTCTTTCTAACTACAATATTTGCGATCAAACGCAAAACACCCAAGTCAGTTCTCCCACCGTATCACAGAATTGGCGACTCTGCTGGGGAATTTTATAAAAGTGGGTTTACCTTAGGGTTAGATCACATTTACTTGATTTCATTTTTTGACTTGTATGCTTTACATTGTGGTTCTTTGTTTGGGTTTGAATCCTCTACTCGGATTTGGGATACCTTATAGGCAAGTAGCAATACATTGTGGAAACTGTGTGTGGTATACCGACACGGTCTAAGAAATAGCTATGTTAGTGCGACATATTTGTGGGTACCGGTAGCCCTTGAGTAGTCAAGGAGAACACGGGGCCGCTGAGTGATGTCATGAAGCACTAATGAACTTTTAGAACCTTTACTTGGCCAACTTGGCCATTAGGACGTAGTGAGATGACCAGCTTTGGTGCAGTCCGATGTTGGTAGATACTCGATACTACATTCATTGAGGTTTGTTTTTTTGGGATATTTTGGTCGCCATTTAAGAAGCTTGCGCTGAAACAATGCCCGAGAAAACAAATCAGTGATATTGAGCTCCTCAGAACCCGGTTACTATTACTAGGACAGGTGTGAGACAACTAAACTTCAAGAGGGTACTTACTTATATGACTCCATGCAAGCCTAAACCTAAGGACTTGTTTGCTTTGTTTGTGTATATTTACTTGTACATAACATCATGAACATCATAACATCATACTCATTCACTAACCATTTCAAGGATTTTTGGATTTATCTTTGTTTCTATTTTGTAGGACGTGGACTATATTCGCAGGAAAACCATTCAAGTCAATCTTGTAAGGATCCCTCCTTAACTCAAAGAGTTAGCATCAAGGATTCCTGAAAATTCTCCATTTACCGAAAGACATGGTCGCCTACTAAACTTGGTTACCTCCAACACTGATGAAGACATGATGAAGATGCTCTTTCAGTTCTTTGATCCATTACACCATTGCTTCACATTTCCCGATTATCAGCTTGTGCCAACTTTTGAAGAATTCTCCCAACTCTTGAGGATTCCAATTCTCAATCAACTACCTTTAAATGGTACAGAAAGAGATCCAAAGCTAGAAGCGATTGCTCAAGCTCTATACTTGCAACCATCTGATATCACAACTAATTGGGAAACAAGGAGTGGTGTTAAAGGCTTCCTAGCAAGGTTCTTGTTTGAGAAAGCCCAAAACTGTTGGAACTCTTTGGATTTGCAAGCCTTTGAGGAAATTGTGGCTCTCCTCATCTATGGGATGGTTTTGTTTCCGAATCCTAACCAACTTATAGATGTGAACACCGTCAAAATCTTCATGTCTCGTAACCTGGTGCCTACTTTGCTAGGGGACATCCTACGTTCCTTTCACACTCGCACTTTGAGGAAAAGAGGTATCCTTATGTGTTGTACTCCTATCTTGGCAAGATGGTTTATTTCGCATGTTCCCCAATATGTATTGAAGAACGAGCAAGGTTCAAGGTGGTCCCATAGGTTAATGACACTCAGACATTCAGATATTCATTGGTGTTCCCGCTCTTTGGAGAATGTTACTATCGTCGACCGTTATGGAGAGTTCCCTAATGTCCCTTTGCTTGGCATTAGAGGAGGAATCACTTACAACCCTTGCTTAGCCTTAAGACAGTTTGGTTACGCCCGGAGGGATGGTCCACACAAGATGCTTATTCAAGGTATGGTTTTTTACTACGAGAACAACGATCAAAGTCACCGCCAGAGATTTATCCGAGCTTGGAGGATGTTGAACAAGGTGGATAGCAAGACACTAGGACACAAGAATTCCATTACCCTCGAGCCTTACCTTAAATGGGTACGAGCTCGTGCTCAGAAACTTGTGATGCCTTATGCCTCTATCCTACCAGTCATCATGGAGCCTGTGGTTGAAGGAGATGTTCCCTACACCATCCTCCATCCAGACATGCCTACCTCTCTCGAAGACTTACAAAAGGGTTGGATCCAGTTGAAGGAAGAACGAGATACTTTCGAGGCTCGGTTCTATGCTAGTGAAAAGAGGGTCTTAGAGCTTACGAAGCAGCTACAAGAAGAGCAAAGTGTGAACGCTTATCTGGCGCCAAAGAGGATGCGTTCAATCTTTTTATCTTAGAAAGTTATTTTGTAAGCCCAAGAGGCACGATGTAATCTTTCTTGTTTTTCTAATGAAAATTAACATTCTCTTGTCTATAAAAATTTAAATTTCATTAATCCTTGAAATCATTTGCATGTACATATTCCATGCATCATAACATGACAGGTTTTCGCATGACAGGTTTCCTTATATTTCTACTGTTTATTTCAGCAAGATGGATCTAGAGAAAACTGTGACAGAACTCCAAGCCCATAATTATCAGTTTCAGGAAGCTTTACTAGCCCTAGCTAAGGGGCAACATGATATGATGGCTTTGTTGGCCGTTAAGAAGAAGCCAAAGAAGAAAGATCTGCTCAACATGGGTAGAAGGTTCAAGGAGACAATTTGTCAAATCCCAGTAGGAGGAAACTCATCTGAAGAGGATGAGAACCAGGTCGGTGAGGTCAAGAGTACTCAAGCTGAATGTTCTAATGTTCAAGAATCTGATGATGATTATTTCAACGAGCAGTATCCACCCGCTGATATCAAATACAAGCAGTTAGAAGACATATTGAAAGCTGTTGAAATCCAAGTCGTCCCCGGTTTAGATTTTGATGATTTGGGTTTGATCTCTGGGGTAATCATTCCCCAAAAATTCAAAGTACCAATCTTTGCAAAGTACAATGGGGTTTCTTGTCCAAAACTCCTTTTGAAATCTTATGTACACAAGATACAGCCGCACACTACTGATAAAAAGCTTTGGGTTCACTTTTTCCAAGAGACCTTGGCTGGAACACAACTTGAATGGTTTTATCAGTTAGATGGTTCTCGTATCAACACTTGGGAGGATCTAGCTACTGCCTTCTACCATCGGTATCAATACAATGCCGACTTGGCGCCAACAAGGGTTCAGTTACAAGATATGACCATGGGAAAGAATGAAGGATTTAAGGAATATGCACAAAAGTGGAGAGACCTTGCTAGTAGAGTCCAACCTCCCTTGAATGATAGGGAGCACATAGACATGTTAAAGGGAACTTTATCTGGTCCTTTCTTTAATCTGTTTGTTGGCTGCTCTTCTTCTGGTTTCACCGAATTAATTAACCGATGAAAGAGTTGAAAGTGGCATCAAAAGTGGGAAGATCTCTGTGGCATCTACCTCCACCATCAATCCTATCAATAAACCTTTTGCCGCAAAGAAGGAAGTTAATGTTATGTATGGGGAAAGGGCCCATACCAAGAAGAATGATTGTCCGTCTGTCAATGTTGTCTGAATCTCCAATCCAACTCCTACCCCAAGACCATCTGAAAATCATCAACATTTTGAAACTCCAAGAAGACAATTTACGAGGTTAGGCATGTCACTGTCTCAATCCCTTCAACATTTTCTCAAGGCTAATTTAGTGATGTTGAGTGATCCTCCCGCCAACCCTGACACCTCGTCACCAAAGTATAATCCAAACGCTAAATGTGCTTACCGTTCAAACAGCCCCGGGCACGAGATTGACCAGTGCTGGGCCTTGAAGAACAAAATCCAGGATTTAATTGATAACAAAACTATTGAATTTGATCCTCCTCCAATGCCGAATGTAATTACCGCTCCAATTCCGAAGCATGACAAAGGTGTTAATGTTGTCGAAGATACAATTTTGTTACCTCTGTTGAAGATTTGACTACTCCGCTGAATATAATCAAGAACAATCTGTTGAAAGCTGGGATCTTCCCTGGCTGTGAAAAAGACTGTGTATGCTGTACAAGACGACTCGATGAATGTGAAGGGCTGAAGAAAGGCATACAACACCTGATGGATAGCCACGAAATTCTGTTTGAAAAGACTCCATTTGCCAAGAGTTTGATTAACAAATTTGAAGACCTCTCCATTATTACCATCTCGAACAAACCTATTAGGATCATCTCCAAAAGTCCTATTAGGATTTAAAATGAACCCAACATTGCTCCATTAATAATTACCAATCCCAGACCGATTCCTTATTCTTTAAATAAAGTAGTATCATGGAATTACGGTGCTGAAGTGTTTTATCATGGGATTAAACAAGATGCCTGGATCAGAGAAGAAAAAGATGACGATGTCGGCAACATAGCTGGCTCAAGCAAAGTAACTAGAACTGGGAGAATATTCTCACCCAATATCTCGCCTCCAGTAGTTACAAAGACGCCCATCCGCATTACTGCCACCAAGCCAAGTACCGAGACAAAAGGGAAAGGGAAGGTTGTTGATCCTGATGTGATTGAAGTACCCTCCAATGACGTAACAAATGAAGAACCCTCCGCTCACGAGATGGACGAGATTTTAAAGATCATAAAAAGAAGCGACTTCAAGATTGTATAACAGTTGGGGCAAACCCCCTCTAAGATTTCAATGTTGTCATTGCTGCTTTTCTCTGATGCCCATGCTTGAACATTAATCAAGTTCCTGAAAAAAGCTCATGTCCCTCATGAGACAATAACAGACCAATTTGAGAATTGTGTGGCTAGCCTGACAGCTGATAATGGCTTGGGGTTTTCAGATGCTGACTTAACACCTCTCGGGAAGAATCACAATAAAGCTTTACATGTTTCTATCGAGTGCAAAGGGACTACCTTAGCAGATGCGCTAGTTGATACTGGTTCTTCTTTGAATGTGTTACCCAAGGGGGCATTAGACCGTCTTGACTGTGAAGATTTAATCTTGAAGCTGAGTGATATCATCGTAAGGGCGTTTTATGTATCAAAGAGGACTGTTCATGGGGACGTAGATCTTCCAATCAAAGTGGGCTCCCAAATCTGCAACTCCACCTTCTATATTATGGATATTCGCCCTGCCTATTCTTGTCTGTTAGGTCGCCCATGGATTCATAAAGCTGGGGCAGTGACCTCAACCCTCCATCAGAAACTCAAATATCCAGTCAAGTGCAGAATAGTCACTGTTTGTAGGGAAGAAGAGTTTATGGTGAGCCACCTTAACTCTTTCAAGTATGTAGATATGGACGGAGAATTCATTGAAACGCCATGTCAAGCCTTTGAGGTTGTACCACCGATGATTGCTGCTACTAAATGTTCTTCTGATGAGTTCAAAGCTGTCAAGGCCAGACCAAAAATGGTTTCAGTCAAGGATGCCCGCGCGACAATTGAAGAAGGAAACTGTGATACTTGGGGGCAATTCCTCGACATCCCTTTTAAAACGGACAAGTTTGGGTTGGGCTTCACTGGAAAAACTCAGAAGGAAGTGAGGCGTAATCGTGCTGGAAAGTCACCTCTCCGCATTGGAAGCCATGAAGTCAACACCGTGGGTGACTCTGAAGAAGAAGCCGCATTTGAAGAATGGGTGTATCCAACTACTACGGAGCTGAAGAATTGACATACAAAGGACTTTGTGCCCATCTCCTTCATTGAGGAGTAATCTACTTGTTATTGCTTTTCTTTCAATTCAAGAACATATTGTCTGTAATATTTTAACAATGACTTTTTAGCCATTTGCCTGGCCCGGGGCACTTTGGTCCATTTGTCAAGGGTTTTATTTATGTCCATCTAATCATATGATCATTCAGTACATTGGACTCTTTTGCATTCAAATATTCGTGTTCATTGTCTTTATTTTCTTACAAATACATTTTTTTTAAAAACAGCCATGTATCTTACATGCACACACACACACACACTCTTGCAGGTCCACATCTACTCTGGATCCTATTGCCAATGACTCTACTATTGCCGACTATGACTTTGAATGTCCTATCAACCAAGCCGAATAAGAAAGCAAGGAAGATTGTGACATACCGGGAGAACTAGCCAGACTTCTATTACAAGAGGAAAAAGCTATTCAACCGCACGAAGAGTCAGTTGAAGTTGTCAACCTGGGTACTGAGGCAGATAAGAAGGAAATCAAGATCGGCGCTAACCTGGAAAGAAGTGTCAAGAGCAGGTTGGTTCAGATGTTGCATGTTTATGTGGAAGTATTTTCTTGGTCTTATGAAGATATGCTTGGGTTGGATACAGATATCGTAGTTCATCATTTGCCAGCTAAAGAAGACTGCGCTCCTGTTAAACAAAAGGTTCGTCGCATAAGGCCTAATATGCCTGAAGAGATCAAAGCCAAGGTGATGAAACAATTTGATGCGGGGTTCCTAGCTGTTACATCCTATCCTCAAAGGGTTGCCAATGTGGTGCCAGTGCCAAAGAAAGACGGGAATGTTCGCATGTGCGTAGACTATAGGGATCTGAATAGGGCAAGCCCCAAAGGTGATTTCCCTCTACCATACATTGACGTCTTAGTTGATAATACCGCTCAGCATAAAGTCTTCTCTTTCATGGATGGATTCTCAGGCTATAATCAGATAAGGATGGCTCCCGAAGACATGGACAAGACTACTTTCGTTACGCAGTGGGGTACCTTCTGCTATAAGGTCATGCCATTCGGACTAAAAAATGCAGGGGAAACATATCAAAGAGCTATGGTAGCTTTGTTTCATGATATTATTCATCATGAGATAAAGGTATATGTGGATGATATGATTGCCAGATCTAAAATCTAAGAAGAACATCTCGATCACCTGCACAAGTTATTCGAGAGGCTGATTAAGTACAAGCTGAGGTTAAACCCTAATAAGTTCACGTTTGGAGTACGATCTGGAAAGCTTCTAGGTTTTTCCGTCAGCAATAAAGGCATTAAAGTTGATCCTGTCAAGATAAAGGCCATCCAAGAAATGCTAGTCCCTCATTCTGAAAAAGAAGTAAGAGGATTCTTGGGTCGTCTCAACTACATTGCCCATTTCATATCTCACTTAACTGCTACTTATGAGCCACTCTTCAAACTCTTGAAGAAAGACCAGGTACTCAGATGGAACGATGATTTCCAGATTGCCTTTGACAAAATCAAAGAATACCTACAAGAACCTCTTATTCTCATGCCTCCAGTTGTAGGAAGACCCTTGATCATGTACTTGACGGTATTAGAGATTTCTATGGGGTGCGTTCTAGGCCAACATGGCGAGACTGGCCGAAAAGAGCATGTTATTTATTACCTGAGCAATAAGTTTACCGACTGTGAAACTAGATATTCACTGCTCGAGAAAAATTTCTGCGCTCTGGCATGGGCTACTCGCTGGCTAAGACAATATATGTTGACGCATACCACTCTGTTGATTTCTAAGATGGACCCAATCAAGTACATCTTCGAGAAACCTTCCCTTTCCGGACAGATAGCCAGATGGCAAATGATCTTGACTGAGTACGACATTCAATACACGACTCAAAAAGCCATCAAAGGAAGTGTACTAGCAGATCATTTGTCCCATCAAGCTGTGGATGATTATCAGTCAATGAACTTCGACTTCCCTGATGAGGATATCATGCTGGTAACCGACTCCGTGAAATTTGGACCATATGACGGACCTGAACCAGGATCCCGATGGACTATGGTATTCCATGGGGCTTCTAACGTCTTAGGTAATAAAATTGGTGATGTGATCATCTCTCCTGAAGGTTTCCACACTCCTTTCACTGCCATATTATGCTTCGATTGCACAAACAATATGGCTGAGTATGAAACATGCATCTTAGGTCTGAAAGCTGTTATTGACTTAAGGATCAAGCATTTGGATGTGTTTGGAGATTCCGCCTTGGTGATCAGCCAAGTAAAAGGATATTGGGACACTAAACACCCTAATCTTATCCCTTACAAGGAACTTGTGCTATCCTTAATTCCTTACTTCGAAGAGATCACGTTCGAGCACTTCCCTAGGGAAGAAAACTAGTTGGATGACGCTTTGGCAACCATGTCTTTAATGTTCATAGTCAGATGGGACAACGAAGCCCCTATGATAACAATTGAAAGATTCGATGAACCTGCACATTGCTATGAGCTTGACACCAATGCAGAAAAGCCATGGTACCATGAGGTGATGAGATACCTTGAAGCACAAGAATATCCAGAGGGTGCATTTGTCAACGACAGAAAGTTCTTACGAAGATTTGCAGCCAAATTCTTCCTAAGTAACGAGATATTATACAAGCGCAGTCATGATTCAACTCAACTCTGATGTGTGGACAAGAAGGAGGCAGAGGAAATTATGGAAGACAAGCACGATGGTCTCTTCGGTACTCACTCAAGTGGACATACGATGGCTAAGAAAATCTTAAGAGCCGGTTACTATTGGTCAACAACGGAGGCCGATTGCCATCAACATTCAAGGACTTGTCACAAATGCCAAATCTATGCTGACAAGGTCCATGTGCCTCCTATCGCTCTGAATGTCATGACCGCTCCGTGGCCATTTGCAATGTGGGGCATTGACATGATTGGAGAGATCAAGCCTACAGCTTCTAACGGACATCGCTTCATTCTTGTTGCTATCGACTATTTTACCAAATGGGTCGAAGCCTCCTCGTTTGCCTCAGTCACCAATAATGTGGTAGCCAAATTCATTAGACACAATCTCATCTTCCGTTATGGTGTACCAAAAAGGATTATCACCGATAATGGGACTAACCTCAACAATGCTATGATCAATGAGCTTTGCACTCAGTTTAAGATCAAGCATCACAATTCTTCTCTGTATAGACCAAAAATGAATGGTGCAGTCGAAGCGGCTAACAAAAATATCAAGAAAATTATGCAGAAAATTATAGTAACCTATAAGGATTAGCATGAGATGTTGCCGTTTTCTCTACATGGCTACCGCACTTCAGCTAGAACATCAACGGGGGCAACTCCCTTTTCCTTAGTTTATGGCATGGAAGTTGTTTTTCCAGTAGAAGTTCAGATCCCCTCGCTAAGGATTATGAATGAGGCAGGCCTATGCGAAGACGAGTGGATTCAAACGAGATTCGATTAGCTGAACTTGATTGACGAAAAAAGATTAGATGTTGTTTGCCATGGTCAGACGTATTAAAAATGGATGATCAAGACTTTTAACAAAAAGGTCAAGCCTCGAGTATATCAAGTTGGTGACTTGGTGATAAAACGCATTATTTTACCACAAGGCGACCCCATAGGCAAATGGTCTCCCACCTATGAAGGACCATTTGTTGTCAAGAGAGTTTTTTCTGGCGGTGCCATGATGTTGACTACCATGGATGGCGAGGATTTCCCACATCCCATAAATGCGGACATAGTTAAAAAAATACTACGCATAAGAGATCCGTTAGGTTAACACACCTAAGCAAAATAAGGGCATCCTGGCAAGCCAAAAGGTTTGGGTAAAAATTAGGGATATATGGAAAAGATTGTACACCCGGCAAGTTGAAAACCCGAAAGGGAGACTTGGGAAAAAAAGGGTATCCTGGTGGGCTGAAAACCCGAAAGGGCGGTACAGGCAAAAATTAAGGATTAAAAGCGTATGACTATGTCCCGTGGAATCAATACAGTCAATTTTATCATCAAGGTCCAAGTCCGAACAGTCCAAGATCAATCCAATCAACTTCGATCAATGGCAAAGGACGTTCGAAGATATTGGGTCAATAGTAGAGTTGGAAGGCAATGAGATCATTTCACATGGCTATTTGTTTTCATTCTCAATTTTGTTTTCCTTTCGACGATTTTCTCTTACTAGGATCTCCGTCTCTCTATACAAAAAACGCCTATTCATGGGCAAAATATCAATACGAGTACACTTTGAAGTGAAATTTTTTTTTCTTTGTTTTGAATGCAAATTTGTCCAATGACTAAAATTGAATGAACATATGCATATGAATATAATTAAAACAGTTTGGCACATGTGTCCTGCTAAGCAGCAACAAGCATCTCTTTAATAAATATGAAATATCCCCACATAATTATCATTATAGTTATCTCCACAAGGACGGCTACGATAAACCTTTCCCTAATGGAGTTGCCCACAAAGTCTCTTTGCATAGGATAATCCCCAACCAGAGTCTCAACCTCTTGGCCGCTTTCTCTCCAGCTAAGTCAATTTTTACAAATTGAAACCTCGTGGGTCTCTTCCTAAAGGAAAGTCACCTCCTCAACAAGGTTTATTATCCCCAACAGGTTTTATTTCCCCAACAATAATCGAGGAACCACAAAACTCCCCAGCCGAGTTCAAATTTCCTCAACATACAACAATCAAGACACCACGAATTTCCCAGCTGAGTCTGTCTTCCCCAGATAAGTGTATTTTCCCCGCTGAGTATATCTTCCTCAGCTGAGTGTATTTTCCCTGCTGAGTATATCTTCCCCAGCCAAGGCTATTATCCCCAAGCGGAGTTTATCCTCCCCAATTGAGTGAATCCTCCCTAAGTTGAGTCTGTCCTACCCGACTGAGTCTACACTCTCCAATTTGAATTTTCTTTCAGATTATTGCAAATCATAGGGCCACAACCCCTGATCCCTAGTAAAGCCGTCAGCAAAGCCTTTACTATTTCCCAAAAAAAGATACTATGAAGCCTGGACCCGACCAAATAATAGTTTGACTTCTTCAAGTTGCTGAAACCTGGACTCGACTAGATAACAATTTGAGTATCTGAAACCTGGACCCGACCAGATAACAGTTTATCTCAATTTCAAGATGCTATGAAACCTGGACCCGACCAGATAGTAGCCTAACTCTTCAAATATATAGAAGAACCCGAACTCAATCCGACTAAGGTTTAACTTCTTTTCCCCAGTAGAGTTTGCCTTCGCCTCAACAAATTACTTTGAAACCTGGATCCGACCAGATAACAGTTCTCAACTTCATCTTTTCAAGCAAGTTATTGTGAAGCCTGGATACGACCAAATAATAACTAAATCCCCAAATAGTTTATTGTGAAGCCTGGACCCGACCAGATAGCAATTGAGCTTATCAACTTTAGAAATCTATGATGCCTGGACCCGACCAGATAACAGTTTTTCAAACAGTTTATTGTGAAGCCTGGAGCCCGACCAGATAACAATTAACTGTAATCCCCAGAGATGCACTATAAAGCCTGGACCCGACCAGATAATAGCACAACTTTCCAAAAACCATGAAACCTAGACCCGACCAGATAATAGTTATCACTTCAAGTTTACTGTGAAGCCTAGATCCGACCAGATAAAAGTTAACTTCTGTATCCCCGACAAATTATGGTGAAGCCTGGATCCGACCAGATGACTATTCAATTTCAAGAAATTTTCTACAAATCCTGGAATCCGACCAGATAACGGTTATATCGTCTCTTCCCCTAGTAAATTATCGTGAAGCCTGGAACCGACTAGATAGTAGTCGACTACTTCATCCTCAGCAATTGTGAAGCCTGGATCCAACCAGATAACAATTGACATTCAATAGATATTCCCCAGCAAAATCATCCTTTCAACAAAGTTTGTACATATGCATATTCTTCATCCCCAACAGCAATCAGGGTCAACCTCCCAGAATTTCCATAGCAGCAGTCAGGGATTTATTTTCCCGGACAGAAACATACATCTCACATTCATACATCATAGCGTGTACATACCCTATGCATTTAGCATTATACCACATCTGGTGAACATCATGCATGCATCTGCATTTTACTAACTCTTTTTCTCACAGGTAAAACATCAAGTTTTAGTATAAATCAACAAGAGATTTATGCTGATATTTCTTATAATGTTTATCAACTTTCCTCCAAATGGAATATATAAGCCCATTCACCATCCATCTTCGAGTGCAAATTTCTGGGCACTCTAGTGTTCAATCATCTTTCACCTTCAAGTCACGAATGACGGACTCACCAATCTAACTCTTCAGGTTTAAGAAGATTAAATAGGGGCAGATGTTGTACCCCAAAAATTTCTCTCTCATTTCTCAAAGGATCACCCTAAACCCTCAGGTTTTCTCCCCTCCCATTTCAAGCCTGGATTTACAAATTTTCCAGGAAAGTCATTCACGAGGGTAAAATGGTCATTTGCATATTGAAAAGTCAAACTTTAACTTTTGATCAAAATCAAGTTTCAAGAGTCATATTTCATCAAGACATGTTGAGATATGAAGTTTGTTTCATCTAGAAATTCAAAAGTCAAAAGTTACTTTGAAAAAGTCAAACTTCTAAATACTTAGAATTTTTCTAAGTGTTTAAGAAATATGACAAGCTCAAAACTTCTGGCCAGATTTTCACCATGATGCAAGCTGATTCTGGAAGAACTTTTGATACAATAGTTATAGATTTCAATGAGATCTAAAACATTGCAGAACAGAACTTCTCCTAGAAATGCTGGTATTTCAAGTTATAACTCCTCAAAGACACGTCCATGAAACTAAAGCACTCGGCAAATTATGGACACTTTCAAAACAGATTTTGGTCAGAATTTCTGGGACAATTTTCATAAAGGTTCAGTCATAGTTTGCAAGGGTAATTCAAAGAAGGTTACAAAGCATGCTGCAAGCTCCCTGGAAAGTCTGAGAGCTCCTTCAGAACATACTGGAGCAAGGAGATACAAAGATCAGAAGTTGGATGTCTATTCTAAGTCACGCTGAAGATGAACTTCTGATCCAGAACTAAGCAATTATGCAGAATATCACGTTGCAGGATTTCTAGTTTGATCAATCGCATTATCATTTAATGCTCACAACCACTGCTGGGTCTTTGTTCAACGGATTTCTCCACGTGTGGCATAGAAGTACCTTTACTGTCTTGGAAAAGCAAACTCTTGTACAAAAGTGTGCTGGGACCATGCGTTGCTTTTGCTTTTGAAGTTACCTTTCCTTAATTCCTGCTTACAATTCTAGTTTAAGCGCTGCTAAGGCTACTAACCACCATACTTGCTTAAACATCAAGGCAGCACCCTAGCATGTGATGGTTGCACTCTCCAAGCTACAAGATCTTTGCTTATAAATTGAAAGCCATTGGCAACTGTAAAAGGGTCGGAAATTTGAGAAAGAAAAGCTCTGAACCCCTACTAAAATTCCAAGAGTACAAAAACTGCAAACACAAAATACAAAACCTGTTAGCTTTTGATTCTTGTATTCAAATTCCATTTTTCCTCAAGTGTTTCTCGACCAAAACCACCCATACAGTTTTTGATATACATTCAAAAGCCATTCTAACTTCTGTAGTCAAACTGTAACACACTAACCATCAATATCCACCTCAAAGAAGTCAGAACTTTGCTCCTTGGTTGTTCCAGAATTTTCTAATCACTCACAACCCAAGTTGAAAGTTTCCAGCCTGCTGAACACGAGAGGAAGTTGTTCAGAACATCACAAGCGGTCAGAGCCAGACTCCAGCTCACAGAACATTTTCCAGGTGCAAGGTAAGCTTCTGCTGACTCTCATCATATTACTTAGGCATTGTCAGGAAACGTTTGTTCAAAAATACAATGTGACATCCTGATTCTGATGATGTACACATTCTGAGGTTTCATATATTTTCCTGCCTGTAGAGAGAATTTTAGTTCAGAACATCTTGAAAAAATTATAACTCAGAATTAAGGTTAGCAAATTCATGCTTGCTTCTGTTTTATAGTTCTGATATCTCTTGTTTCTGAAACATTATGAAACCTGCCATAACGGTTATATGCGCATCTTCTGTTTGTTGAGAAATGACCAAGTTGCAGATGCTCTGACTAGCATGGAGAGAGAGACGAAGTTCTACCAGTGGCATCAAAACTTCTGAAATCTTATTTGTTCTTAGCGGACCCAGAACTTTTGACATTCCCTGTTTCTACTAACGTTTATTTGAATTTGTGCAGCACGCCAGAGTCAGAACTTCTGACCTCTTTTATTTCTGCAAAGCGGTGATTCTGTTTTCCTTTCTCCTTATTATTTTTGCCATCATTTTTTTTATTAATCAAAAACACATAAAAAAATCTTTCATATTCACATATCTTATTTTATTTCTTTTAACATAAAAGATCAAAATATTTTCTTAAACCAAACTTATTTCCTTTTTTAAAATAAAACGAGTCCATTTTACATTTCTTATACATTCTTATCCATTCAATATGGTTGTAATAGTAACTTAGGACTTGATTTAATTTGCAATCCTCATTTGTGAATTTGTACACCCCATCCCCCTAATGTTTGTAATAGTGTAGGACTTTACTTTTCCGCATTTTTATTGCTTTCATGTATTGTTAGTAATTAGGGTGTGCATGATGAGATAAAAATAACAAATAGACAACCCATATTCAAGACAAAAACAAAGCATGAAAACAACACATTTGCATACAAGCACCCATAGGGTTATTCCACTTGGTTGCCTTATACAAAATGGCCATATTACGGATGCGATGTATCTTAGTAAAAAACAAGCAAATACAAGATCATATTCCCTCGATGACGCTCTCTAAGTTGCCTTACAAATGATCTTAGTCCCTCAAAAAGAATTCTAAGATACCTTGCAACATTGCTAATCATGGTTATACGATGACCCGCGCCCGTCCCGTTTATATCCAAAGATAGGGTTGCTTACCAAATCAATGGTAAGAAAACAATGTCAAAGGAAAAGAAAATGAACAAGAAAGACATATGGGTAGGTAGATTACTCCTAATTGCTTGCTCAATTTCAAACAAACATCCTTGCTATTTTCAAAACAAACACCTACACTTTCAAACATCTTACAAAATTGAAAACATTTTCAAAAGATCAACACTTTTGTATACATTCTTACGAACGATAATCATTACAAAGATTGCCTAAACAATGGCCTCTTTACAAAATACTTTCAAAAACCACACAAAGCACAATTTCAAACAAAAGCCAGTGATCTAGCAAGTAACTAAGAGCCCATGGAAAACCGTGGATGAAAAGGGTGTAATACCTTCCCTTTTCATAATCTACCCCCCGAACTCAAGAAACAATCTTAAAGGTCTTTCCTGTGCTTTTTCACCTTTCCTTTTGGATAAAAGAAAAGTCAGTGGCGACTCTTGCTAACCGCAACATTTGCGATTAAACGTAAAACACCCAAGTAAGTTCTCCCACCATATCACATCTCCCTTCTCTGATTATACCATTGATTCCCCTGTTGGGACGGTCTCTGATAAGCAACGGTAGTGGAGCAGCACCCTCAACTGGAGTAACTGAGGCGACCTGCTGATGACGCTGATAATTCCTTCTAGGGGTATTAACCCTCCTCTCTTGCATAACAGCATTTGCATCCCCTTCCTTCTTCTTGGTAAACCCATAAGATGGTTTCTTCACACCTCCATAACTTTCACTCTTCGTTAAACGGCCCTCTCTTACAGCCTCCTCTAAGCGGATACCCATTCCTACCATTTCAGTAAAATCATTTGGCGCACTTGCTACCATCCTCTCGTAGTAGAAAGCACCTAGCGTTTTCAAGAAAATCTTAGTCATCTCCTTCTCTTCCATAGGTGGAATCACTTGGGCGGCTACCTCACGCCATCTCTGTGCATACTCTTTGAATGATTCCCTGTCTTTCTGAACCATGGCCCTGAGTTGATCACATTCAGACGCCATGTCAATGTTGTACTTGTATTTTTTTGATGAATTATTCTCCCAAATCATTGAAAGCATGGATATTGGCACTGTCCAAACTTATATACCACTTCAGCGCAGCACTAGTCAAACTATCCTGGAAAAAAGTGAATCAGCAGACACTGATCAACATTATGGGTAGACATTCTCCTCACATACATCACCATATGAGCTCGAGGGCAAGTGTTGCCCTTGTACTTCTCAAACTCTGGGACCTTAAACTTAGTAGGTATCTTAAAATCCGGGACCAAGTATAGCTCACTCACATTCTGCCCAAATAGCTCTTTTCCCCTGAGGGCCTTCATCTGTCTTTGTATGTTGTCAAAATGCTCTTGAAAATCATCCATTATATCATAAAGACCCAAGTCTTCACTAGGTGGAGGGAAAGGACAACACACATCATCATTAACAAACAGAACCATATTCACCGACGAAGGCGCAACAGGAGCAGCATGCACCACAAGAGGTGCCGGAGTAACAATAGTCTGAACAATCGGAGTATCTTGAGAACCAAGATTGAAACCTCCAGGTGTAAAATTCTCTGGCATTCCCAATGGATAACCTTGAGGCATGCGATTCTGAACAGCAGCTGGAGTAGCAGATACTGGAACAGTCGGAGCTTCAGTAGTTGCCCTTGTTGGTTGAGGTTGAACACTCGGTGGCTGATTCTGAGCAGCCACCAGAGCTTCCATCAGAATAGTCAGATTAGCCATGCCAGCTTTCAAAGCAGAAACCTTCTCGCACAGCTCACGATTCTCTTGTTCTAAGTTGTCCATCTTCTTTCTGAGATTAGCCCGAGTGTTGTAGTGGTGAGTCAGCTTGCTGAACGAAGTAAAGAAGCTTGGTAAGACACCTGTATATGTATAACAAATGCAAGAAATATGTGCAATATGATGCATGATATGTAATGAACATGATTTTATTTTATTTTATTTCAAGGGATTTAAAATTTATGGACATATTGAAAATATCAAGGTAATAACGCATTTGAAATACTGAAAAAATTTATTATAACAACTCCAAGATGGATTACAAGTTTCAATGATCCCAAGTACAAGATAAAATAAAAATCTAAAACCCTGAGAAGTAAAACTAATGGAGATCACTCTATACGCTGGCGCTTCCCTGTGAGCCTGACAATCTGAGCCTTCAACCTCTGGTTTTCATTCGCATGTCTGATGGCAACCTCCTTCCAATAACCCGAATCAGGAAGTGAGTGATCAGCATCTGATTGAGGCTTAGGAGAAAATAAATCCCCTTGCCTCTCCATAGTCTCTATCGCTCGACTCTCAAAGATCTCAATCAAGTCGTCTTTCTCCTTCAAGTCTGCTCTATAGGAAATCTCTGAGGTTTGGAACTTGTTCTTCCAAGCGTCTTTTTCCTGTTGCATCCTAACCAAAGCAAATTGCAGCTCTTCTAAGTCATCTAATAAGGCAGGAGTGGTCTTCATAAATAGACCAGGTATAGGTGTTTCCCGGGAATACGACATCTTCAACTGAATAGCTCTTGTTCGGACCCACTTAAGATATAGCTCCAAAGAAACAACACCCCCTAGGTCCCAAATCCTTCCTACTCTTCTTATGAATGTGACGCCAGGACTTCACAATCTGCTCCCTAGCTTCCCTATGGTCTTCTCCATCCTTCAGAAAGAAACTACTCAAATGAATACTATTTGGTTTATCCCTCATCGGATAACCAAGCTCTCGTCGTGCAAGAACAAGGTTATAGTTAATTCCTCCCTTTGTACCAAGAAGAGGTACATTGGGGAAACTACCACAACTGCCAATAATCTCTATATCCTGGTAAGCTTGATGATACCAATCAATATCCGAATGAGTAAGTGCCATGATCTTAGGAGCCCAACAGGGTTCCTTCTTGACATCCCAAAAAGCATCAGACTGAGGCATATGAGAGATAAACCACCGGTACAACAGGGGCGTGCAACAGAGAATCATCCCCTCATGATAAGAATTTCGAAGATGAATGGAGTAATAAGCATCACCCAACAAGGTAGGAACTGGGTTTCTAATCATGAAGATCCTGATAGCATTAATGTCAACAAACTTGTCCACGTTAGGAAATAAGAACAACCCGTAAGCAAGTAGAGAAAAGATGGCCTCAAAAGCGACTGTACTCGTCATCCTAGCAAAGTAACTAGCTTTCTCCAATAAGAACTGGACTGGTAATCCTCTAATCCCTCCTTAAGTATTCATATGGGCTTCCACCTCAGACTTCCCCAAATGAATCAAAACAGAAATCTCATGTGGTTTTGGCTCACCCTCCAAACCAGTAAAAGGAACACGATCGGTAACAGGTAAATCCAACAGATAAGAATACTCCTCCAGTGTAGGAATCAACTGATAGTCCGGAAAAGTAAAGCAATGATACATCGGATCATAGAACTGGACCAAGGTCGAGAGAATAACCTCCTTCATCTTCAACTTCATGAGAGGAATAATGGACCCATACTTCTTCTGAAAGTCTGCAGAACACTCAATCTCGGGAATTAGACTGATGAACTCATCTATCTTGGGTCCTTGAAACTGTAATTCACGGTCTTTCTCTTTCCAGAATCCATGGTTAAAAAGTACCTGAGATATTCACAAATGGTCAACCTTTAAATCCCTTGAAATAAGATTTCTCCAAAAGATGCTTATGACTGCATGGATGCATGATGCAGCAATCACACACGAGATCACACATATAGGGTTCATAGGTTCAACTTCACGAGCATGAGGTCGAAGGTACTACCCATAAGGTATTGGTCTAAAAGTTATCACATGTCGAACAAGGTTCTAGAGGTTCCCAGAGTCTACATCCTTCCTTCAGATATTACCAACTTCTCGATTAACTTGGTAATTAGTAATATTCTCAAGAAAAACTTGTCCGAGCGTAGTATCGCGTGACAACTATTTTCGAATTACTCCATCTTAGCTTCCGCACTACACCTAAAAGGCCAAGATGGGTTAGGTATTCTATGGTCCTCAGTTTCAGCAGGCTCCCAGGTCGAAACCAGTACGTCTTTCCGATTACTCGATAAACGACAATACAGTCAAAGGGGCCTCCACTGAGTGGGGGATCTCATGCCTCCTTTTTGGGATTACTCCCTCAAAGTTAACATGACTATATCGCCCGTCCTATCTTAAAGTTTGCCCAAGTCCGGGTATAAGACTTATGAGTAATCACCAAGCACCCTGAAAACCAGGATAATCCATACAAATATATATACAACATATAACACAAAAACAATAATAACATATATACATATATAAAAAAAAGATAGGCTCAACCCACTTAGGGATGTACCAGAAAAAGGTCAATCTTTCCCCAATGAAGTCGCCATTTTTCTGTAGCGGTAGAAATGTTCAAGACTAAGCCATTGAATTGACTAGACTTATACAAATCAAAATAAAAATTGCCACCGCGCTTTATTGTTTCCAAAGGAATGGGAAAAGAGCGAATAACCCAAAAAGAGGGGGAAAGATTCTAGGTAAGGGGGTTGGTTAAGCAAAGGGAAGGTATTAGCACCCTAAACATCTACAGTACTCTGCAGGAACCTCTTTGTAAATTCTGTATATTTTGACTATGAAACATGTTGTATAAAATAGATGGTGGAGGTGGGAAAAGATACATATTTTTTATGATTTTTGCACCCGCCGCAGTTGCGAACTTTTAGTGTCTACGTACCACCTTTTCGTGCAATGGGGGATCAGGGTACACATAGTTCCTCCTTTAAAAATTTTAATACACAAATGTGTTGGTCAATTTTATGAGATAAAAAATCACCGTCATTGTCCGTGTGGAAAACATACCTACTACCCAGAATCATGAGAAAGGATAATTTGCATCATCTCAAAGTGGAGGATATGGCTTGGATTTTTAAAATCAACAATGCCTCACTTAACACCCAAGTGGAAAATATCTCTCTTTACTATATATTGTAGAAGTATAGTTGTTTGCATCACTACAATGATTGACAAGAGTTCAATCTTTTGAGAAAAGTTTAAAGATAAAAGCCAAAGTCGCAAGATGGTTTGAAATGAGATTGATTGACTTTTAGTCTTCTCACAAAAATGTCAAAGTATTGTTAAGTTTATTGGAGTTTATTTATGAAAATGTTTGAAAATGCATGGACCTAAGTCCAAGTTTATTATAAAAGTAATTCAAGTTTAAAACAAGAAGAGTTTTCAAAAATGGGGGAGAATATTTTTGAAATTAAAGAAGATGGGAGGAGAAGAAGAAACTATCCTAAAGCATAAGGTAAAATATAGGGATAAGAATCGTCTAACCAACAAGAAGCCAAAACATGACATTATGAGTCAAGATAGAATTCTCATTCTTTGGATTGAAACCAAGCAAGCAAAGATACTAGACCTCTTGAGTGAACTAAACTTCAAGTGTATTAAGTCTTCACAAAAATTAGACAGAGTGACGACTGTGTACTAGTGAATTCCAGATTACAAACCAAGGGTGTAATCACAATAACCTGCACACAAAACAAACAAACACCTATATGTCTTGAGGTAAACTTCAATAACTCCAGACAAAATATCAATTAAGGTCACAAGGTCTCCAACATAGGCCAAGGTTTCAATTCCTAAGTCCAAGAAGTTCAATACTCCATAATGCCAAGGATAGTAACCAAATAGTCCAAGTATCATTAATGCTTTTTAGGGTTTATGTTAATTATTAGGTATCTTTAAAAGAAAAGAAAAGCTTAAGTGAGAAAAATAAAAAAATGAAAAGAATATAAAGGGGCTCAAGTGAGAAAAGATGAAAAATAGCATGAAATGTAAATGCTAAAAGTAAATGGTGCATAAAGTAAAGAACATAAAATAAAAACACAAAATAAAATCAATTATTAGTGATTAGTAGTTAGTTGGATGATCATCTTGAAACTTGCATTTGGAACTCATTAGAGGATTGATAGAACCAAAGCCTCCACACAACAAGTTGCATTTTCTTTTTGTCAACTATATCATCCATTTGGAATCCTTATAAGTATCATTTAATGATTAACAATGTTTAAGTGATCCGCGTTGACCAAAGGTGTTGTAGATCCATTAGAGGATTGGTAGAACCAAAGCCTCCACACAATGAATCTCAAGGTTATTAGATCAAAGAGATCAAATTAACATACTTGGGCTTGCAAACATAAGTTTGGGCCACGAATGATCATTTATTCGAATCGGGACAAAATTTAGCCTATGTTAAGCAATCTTAAGTGGACTTATATAGAAGTCGCACCTATTTTGAGGCCGGTCAATAGCAATCTATGCACCATTTGTTTTGAGACATGATATAGAGATCATGGTCCAACAACATTTAGTGCAATAAGAAGAGGATGAGATGAAGAGGGGTGGGAGAGAATATACAAACCACTTGTTGATTAAATTTAATCAAACTATTATTAAAATCATTCATGAATTTTTTGTGGAGTTAGACTCAACACCATGGATCCAATGATGTTAATAAAGTTCATGATAAAAAATTTAACCCAAGATCAACCAGAAAATAATCACAAAATAATATTACATTTTAATATATACAAAAAGATTTAAAAATAATGTTAAAAATAGAAATAAAAGAGAAAAAATGTTAACTATGTTCAAATTAATTCGGAAATAAAAAGTAAGACCATAGAAAAATCAGAAATGAACTAAAATAATTTTATAAATTTTTTGGTAATTTTTTTAAGTCAGAAACAAAAATAAAATAAGGTCACCAATATTTGTCAGAATATCATTGGATCATTCCATAATTTTTTCAGAATTTAAAAATGCATAAAATTATTTTTAAACAATTAAAACAATTCCAATAAATTGTAAATTTATAAAAAATACCAAAACACAAAATTAAATTGTGAAAAAATAAAAATCAGAAAGAGAATAATCAAAAATATTTTTCATAATTGTTTTAGATTAATTGGACTAAAAATGAATTTTCTATGATTTTTTGAAGTTTAAACAATTAAATATAAAAAATAGAAAAGAAAATAAAAGTAAAAATATGTGGACCATTGGATGAGAGTCAAAACGCGTTAGTAATCAAATCCAAGGGATCCGTTGCGCTGTGCATATCATGGTCATTAATGAATAAAGCACTGGATTAGAAATAAAATCATAATTCAAAAATAACAAGTGGCGTGCCATCATTGGTTGGAAGATGACACGTTGGTCATCTTCAATTTCCAGCCAACGTGAATTGCATGTCTCTCAAACTGTAAAATCAGAAGCTCAGACCTATGTCATTCGCTTCGTCTCTTCAAGACGAAGAAAACCACACCCTCGCGCCAAATTTATATAAACTGTAGCTCAAGCAATTTGGAAAGAAAGTTTTGAAAAGGGATTTGAAATTTCATGGTCAAAACATGTTTCCAGTAAGAAGTAAGTGTTGTGACTAGAACCAGGGCAATGAGAGTATCACAATGATATCAAAGTTTTGAAGAATTGATGAAGGAATCTACCTATTGAAGTTGAGTTGCAGAGCTCTAAAACTGGACTTTTATGGAGCAATATAGGGTACGATTCTTAAATGTAATTATATGGTTAGCTTCAGGGAAGATCAAGGTAGGTGAATTGATGAAAAAATAGGATTGAAAAAGGCTTGAGAATGGATTTCGAAGTTGTTGAATTCTGAGTTAGGGAAATAGTTTGGAAGGGTGATTCTGGCTATCCAAGCTTGAGGAAATGAATTGGGGATAACCCTTTATTTATAGGCAATCAAATGGAATGTCCAAGCGTGTGAAATGATGAAGTTTGGAGGTAAATCGTGTGAAGTTGCAAACAAGAAAAGTGTGACTTCTAATTTGATCAAAACTCATCCAAAACGCGCGTTTTGTTGTGCTAAAAAATTCTAGAACTTCATTAGACATTTTTAGAGGCATAAACGCGTGGAAAACTTGTGATTAGAAGCCAAAACTAAGATTTCAAACTTCTGACTTGGTGAAAAATTCAATTTCAAAGTGCCAACTTCTGACCAATGGCATTTTCAACTCAAGGGGTCTTAGGGCATGATTCTTGATGCTTCAGAAAGACGAGGTTACAAGCTTTGCAATGAAAAAAGAATGGGATCAAATGGATGCTTGATATGAAAGTTGTGTTGAGTCAAAGTTGGATAAAAAATGTTGACTTTCTATACTTAGAAATATTTCAAATTCTTCTTCAAAAGTGACCTATAATGTCTTGCATCCAAACATAGCCTTCTACTTAGAATTTGCTCTTGACCAAAAAATATGGCATGAAGTAGATCTCTTGAATGACATTTTGGAACTTGAACCATTAAAAATCTCCAAAATTTTAGAGAGTTATGAATTGTTGATGTAGGAAAAAAAATCATGAAATGACCTATAATCTTTAGTATCCTTAAGGAAACTTCCATCCATATTCTCACTTTGCACATAAAAGAAGGCATAAAGTTCACATATTCAAGATCATTATGGAAAAATAATGGGCTCAAGGTGATAAAAATTTACCAAGTTATGATCATTTAAAGTCACACATGGAAAAATGGGGATTCATCTGGAGGACTTGTAATCTTTCTTCATCATCAAATTTCTTCCACATGAAAATTCCTTGGAACTTTTGAAGTGATTTGTTGATATCCATTTGAAGAGAAGGATTTCTTTATAATCACTAAAAAATACTAAAATATGAGCAAGATATACTCCTTTGAAGTTCAAAACCCTAGCTCCTAGATTAAGGAACATGCTTTGAGGAACTTTGACAATTGTGAACAAACTTCTTGTACCAAAACAAATGCTTTGTAAATATAAGTTGTTAAGGATGATAATGAGAACTCATAGCAACCACAACCACTTCCATATCTTTATAATTGAGATAAATATGCACTTTTGACCAATGGGAACAAGACCTTGTCCAACCATGACTATTTTTCAATCAACCCCTTGTACTTTTTGGATCAAATCTTGATAACTTGGAAATGTAGTGAACCAAATAACCTTACCATGACATCCCTTCCAAAACAACTTCAATGGTGAGGTTTGAAATTCTCAAGCTTCATTAACTAGGTCATGTAAATAAACTCATGAACCCATGGATCAACTTGCCAAGCCCCATTGCCTTTATCTGTATTGTTGACAAGTAAGACAAACCAACATTGCATTTTATTAGTTAAAAGGAAATTCAAACAAAACATGAATGATTACACAAGAAAAACAAGTCAAGGTGCTTGGTGATTCCTCAAAGATCAAAGCTAAAGATAGGGAGGAGAACCAAAAGCCCTAATGTGATCTTGTTATGATTGAATCAATATGGTATGGTGAAGGGATCTCAGGGGCAAAAATTGGGGTACAACACTAAGCACTGAGACCACAAATTAGGGTTTTGACTAAAGTTGACTGATCATTGACTTTTGACCTATTACATTATCTAATGGTTTGAAACATAATCTCAAGGACTCAAACACAACATGTTGACATAATTTCATGACTCAAATCATTTCTCAAGATCAGAAGATTGATAGTTGAATTTTTGATCAACTGATGAAAAGTCAACTGATACACAAAAAGTCAAACTTTGACTTTTTGCTCAACACTACATTTTAAAGATCAAAATTCATCAAGACATTCAAAAATATCAAACTTGATCATCAAGAATCAATAAAGTCAAGGAAGTCCACCAAAAGTCAAAGTTTTCAATATTTAGAAATTTTCTAAGTGTTTTTACACTTGATAATTTCATTTCTTCATGATATTTTTTCACCAAGATGCAAGATGATTCAAAGAAAACTTTCAACATGAAAGTTGTAGATCTTGATGAATTCTACAACTTTTTCTTAGAGGGTTGATGTCCAAAAAAAATGCTTAGATTTGAATATATAAGCCCATGAAGTCATGACATTTTTATCTAACACTTAGAGAAATTTTCAAGAGGTTTTGGTCAGTTTTTATCTCAACTTCTTGGCCAATTTTCACCCATCTCCTTATTGATTAAGCCAAAGTGATTAACATGAAATTTATAGAAAAATTTTCAAGCTTTCCAAAATATCCAAGAGCATGAATTTATCATACTTGATCTAGGAGATTCAAAGGCATGAAGTTGGGCATCCATTCTTGAATTACAAGTCATTTTGGTGAAGAACACATAATCCAATATATATGCTATGCTGCATAATCTTGCTTTGCATGCCTTCTAACTTGAAAATCTCACCATAATTTAATGTTTACACAAACTTTTGAACTATGGTCCATTTGATTTAAGCATTGTCCAAATGATTTTTCCATTTTTGGCACAAAGTTAACATTGCCATTCTTGCAAAGTAGCTTTAATAAAAAAAAATCAGCTCTTCTTGAGCCTCTAACTTGTTCCTTCTACACACACTCAACATATAAAATCAGATTAGCATGCTTAAACTATCCAACAACTCTATGAAGCAAAGTACAAAATATTGGAACTATGATCTTCAAGCTTGCTTCATTTATAATCCAACCTAGCCACAACATGCGATCTTGCAAATCTGATCAAACCTTTTCTTAAAACCTCTTGCTTATAAATAGAGAGATCATTTGCAAGATAGAAGGAGATGAGAAATCCCTCAAAACTCTTTTGCTCTCAAAAAACCAGAATTGCCCACAAAACCTCCATTTTTGAGCTTTGAAGTCCAAATCTTTGAATCTCTCAAGCCTTGCAAGTTTTACACAAACAAATCATTCAAATACTTCACATACATCATATAGAAGTTGTAAAAAAACACAAGAGTAACTTTTGTAACATCATTATCACCATCTTCCAAACTTAAAAGCAGTACCTTGCAACTTGACTTAGTTGGAGTGATTCAGCAATTTTCAGCAGAAAGGGAGGATTGGCATAGCTTCAAGAAGGTCTAAGGAAGCTCAAATCAATCACCATTTTGCACCCAGAAACATTCATACGTGTTCTAAAGTTTTCACTTCAAGAGGTAAATTTTCTCAAACTGTAATATCCTCATCCATACATCATTTGCTTTTGTTTTTAAAAGATACAATAGGACAAATCAAAGAGAAAACTTAGCAAAAAGGTAGGCCATGGGTTGACACGGGTGCCCGTGTCACACGACACGGCCCGTGTCAATTCAGCTAGGTTAGAAATTCGGTAAAAAAAGGCAGGACAGGGGTTGACACGGGGGCCCGTGTCACACGACACGGCCCATGTCAATTCAGTTGGGTTGGAAATTTGGCAAACAAGGCAGGACAGGGGCTGACACGGGTGCCCGTGTCACATAACACAACCCGTGTCAATTTAGCTGGAACAAAAAATATGCAGAGATGCATGGAAAGATGTTGACACGGGTTCCCGTGTCCGGTGACACAGCCTGTGTCAGCCTAGGCATAAGAGAATCCTGATTTTTGAGACTTTTGTTATTATTTTGGATCATTAAAGGTACATTGGACATGTTGCATTGCTTGGAGATGGCCTAACACTAAACAAAAACTTTTTCTATATAAAACATTCATGTTATTTTCTAAAATGATTGAAATCATTAGACTTAGGTTTCATTTTTAATTAATTAACTCCTTTTGTAATTAAATTAACTACAAAACCTTTTCTATAAAAAGAACCCTAAAAAAAGCAATCTCTTTTCTTCATCTTTACATTTTTGTAAATTTTATTATTTCGCGCTACAATTTATGTAATTGTCAAAGCCTTGTAATAGTAATTAGGATTTATTTTTTACTTGTCATCCCCATTTGTAAATTTGTATCCCCCATCCCCGAAAGCATTCTAATAGCATAAGATATTTACTTTCTGCAATTTATCGCTTTCCATATTATTGTTAGTAATTAGGGTTTGTATGACAAGATTTAAAATCAAACATTAGACAACCCTAATTCAAAGACAATATACTTGAAAACAACATACTTTGCACACATGCACCATCTAGGGTAACCCACACTTATTGCCTCGGATACAAACTGTCATGTCCCCCGAACGTGAGATGTTTTTAGAAAAAGACCCTCGGTTAAAAGATCATAGTCCCTCAATGTCCCTTCGAGATTTCATTCAGTAAACAATCTTAGACCCTTATGACAAGTTGTTAAAACATCTTACAAGTTTCCTTCTATGATTGTACGACGACCCACGCTTGTCCCTAACATACAATGATAAGACTTTCTACAAACTAATGATAGACAAGCACTATCCAAAGAAGGAGGAAAATAACAAAGACTTTTTGAGTAGGTAGATTTCTCGTAATTGCTTTCTCACAAAAAAAACCATTTGCACCTCACAATTTCAAAACATTTGTCAAAACAAATATTTTCGTATACATTCTCAACGATATGAGAATCATTACAAAATGGCCTTACATTGGCATTTTCAAAAATCTTTCCAAACACTCACTTTCAAACAAAAATATTTTCAAAACCAACACTTTGTATACACTCTCAATAATACGAGAATCATTGCAAAGTTTTCCAAACTTAGGCATTTTCAAAATATTTTCCAGCTTCCACAAACACAAAGCATTTTAAAGTGATCAAGCAATTAAGAGCCCGTAGATAACTACAAATGAAAAGGGTACTAACACCTTCCCTTTCATAACCTACCCCTCGAACTCAAGAAAATATCTCAAAAGGTATTTCCTGTTCTTTTCACCCTTTCCTTTATTGGATAAAAGAAAAGCAGGTGGCGACTCTTGCTGTCAGCAACAATTGCGATAAAATGTAAAAAACCCAAGTCAGTTCTCCCACGATACCATAAACATCAATTCCATCCCTCAATTAGATAAAGTGTTCAGTCTCGATAGTCATCATCCGAACATATGTAAGTTGCTTCTGAGTGCTATAATGTACATCTTCTAGCACTCCATTCTGGAATTGACTTCTCATAAAATGAAACTTCATGTCAGTGTGTTTTCTTCTCCCATGCAGCACTGGGTTCTTGGTAAGGTTTATAGCTGATTTGTTGTCAATCAACAACTTCACAGATTTGTTCATCTTGATCTTTAAATCATGTAACAAATTCATCATTCAAACACACGCAGTCAAAGTACCTACAATATATTTAGCTTCACAAACTGACAACATAACCACCGATTTCTTCATAGAGCACCAATAAATTGGACTTCCTAATACTTGAAAAAATATCCAGAAGTACTTCTTATGTCAACTCTATTTCTACACCAATCAAAGTATGAATAGCATATCAACTTAACACCACAAGGGAACAATACTACATACCCCAAAGTCCCTTTAATATACCTTAGAACCTCAAGTTCTTCTTTAATGGCCTTCAACCACACTTTCTTCTTAAGAGCTTCTTCAGTACTAACTGGTTCAGAGTCTACTAATATAGCACACTGAAAAACTTCACCCTCAGAGTCTACTTTATTATTGATTGTACCTAATCAGAAGGGATCATCGATGGCTGATAAGTGCAAATTATAGCTATTTTTATACATTTTGTTGCACTTATCGACTTTTTGTTATAAATATCATTGAATAAACCCGACTTTTCTGTAAATACATTTAGTTTGTGTTTATTTGTATTTTTGTGTACATAGTGTATTTTTTGATGTTTTTCCATTCATTTTGTAGGTATTTATTGTGTATTTGGAGCATGAGCAATAACGGGTCGAAGACACGACTTCAACGCGCGATTTTGAGCAACTCGTCAACAAAGAAGGCTCAAAATCAAAGAATAAAAATCATAAATTTGGTTGATATTTAGGCATTTTCAGATATATAATTGAATAAGCTTTCCAATGCTTTAAACTAAATGTAAATCGGAGTTACGGTTCTCAAGTTATGGCGAAAATAAAATGCTGAATTTTTTCTCATGACAGTAGAGCGTGCTTAGTGGGATTTTTCCGCTTAGCGCGGTCCCGTGGATAGAATTACGTCAAAAGGGGCAAGAAAACACATTTTTAGGTGATGTTTTGGGGTATTTGTTCCCAACTCATCAAACCTTCATTTTTTGGTAGAGAGAGCTTAGAAAACAACTTCGGAGCTTACATACGGATGATCCGGGGTGGATTGATCATTAATCAGCGCTTACAAATCGGGAGATTTTTTATTCATTTCTCTTCCACTTTGTGTATTTCTCTTTGGTTGGGTTTTTTTATATCATTTTACTTTGAACTCATGTATATTTGTTACCTATGGCATTATATTTAATTTGCTTTACAAATCTGTGTCGATTGTTATCTTAGATTTTTGCTCTGTGCTCGGGGTTTGGGTTGTTATAGACATATACTGCTTAAATTCTTATCTAGGATAATTATCTGTTATTTTTTGGATTCTAGAGCTAGATTTAGAGCTAACATATTTTATGGGCGTCTAAGCGTAATGCTTCCGTGTTGGTTGTGTCGGTTGAGAGATCATCGATACAAATAATATGAATGTCTACTGTGTTGTTGAGGTCGGCTGAGAGATCGTCACCGAGATGATATAGTAGTTCTATCTACTTTGGGTTAGAAATAACTTAGAGAGTGACCGATGCTAGATGACCCTGGGGAGTATTGTAGGTTGAGTGTAATTGGTCGATGAGTTTAAGTTTGTGAGAAGCAGATTATATGCATGCTTGATAAGTTTCTTCTCTTTAGAGAATGAATTCTTTCTTGTTCATATTTACTTTTACGTTTTTATTTTTTACCAATTCAATCCAAACTCATTAATGAGAGATTTGTCGAACAAAATTTCAATTCACCAATCTCTATGGACACGATACGATATAACCTATATCACCTGATAAAAATAATACTTTACTTTTTGCTTGTCGCTCACCACAGCAACAATGGCCCACAAGCTGGAATTGGATGGTTGTTGAAATGAAGTGGGGGGGGGGGGGTACATGCAAGATACTCTGATACTAAATAATGTTTTAGAGTAAGTGCAAGTAATGAAAGTGTAGAAAAAGAGTGAATACCCTACCCTCTCGTGTGAGAGGGTATTTATAGCCCCCAATGTTGGGTCAAGCTCCATGCATTGGGCCAAGAAATTAGGCCCAATAACAAAGACTGCCAAGGTTACATGTGTAGTGGAGTCTAGCATATGGCCTCCTCTCTGGTCAACTGCCATGAGATAATAGGGAAGTGGGACCGGTTATTCTCAGTGGGCATGATGGTGGTGGTTACGGATAGATGTTAGCCATGTTCGCCTAAGAGGCACGTTGGGAAATTCTCAACGGTTGTGAATGTGGGTTGGATGTCATTAGGCTTCAGAGGAGCTGGATTAGGCCTTCTCGACAATGGGCCAAGTGCCAGCCCATCCCAGAATATGAGCCCCAAAGTTATTGCTCTTAGAAAAAAGAGTGATGACTTAAGACCAGCTTGGTTATCGGGGAGACATTACCCGAAAAAAGGACGACTATTTTGGTCTGGGATTATGTGGTCGTCAAATCATCGACTTCCTCACCAATTCTTCATAGTTGTTCCCTCTTTCCCATCGAGGGGAGCATATGTGTGGGGCGAGCCATTTGTTACGAAGAACTTGCCTCGGATGGTTCATTGACTGCCCTCCTTCACGTAGTTCCTCAGAAGGTTCCTATGTTCACGGGGAAGGTGAAGATGTTTCCCCCCGAGGTTGCCTCCTTGAGGTGCTCGGGTGAGAAAGTGTGTTACATTACTGGTGAAATTTTACTCGAGTGTCTTCTCGAGATACCCGTAGAGAAAGCATCATAATCGATGACGAGCATGTGTTCGACACTGAAGACTTTGAAACAGCGTCAGCGCGTGGTTTCACGTGGGATTTTTTGAATCCTAAAGGGCGCATCACTTCGCATGCCACACGTGGCATCTATTCAGAACGTCATCATTTCCTGGGGAAGCCTAAGGGTCTATGCAATGATGAATCCTTGCATGCTACCCCATGTGGAAGGGACTAGTTATAAAAAGAGGTGAAGAAATTCACTTAAGCATTTTACATTTTCTCTCCTCTTTCTTCTCCTTTGTTTGCAAGATGCTTCGTTGCCGTCACTACCTCCATAGATTTATCCAGTGTTTATCCCTCCAAGTAAGTGATTTCCTTAAACTTGTTAACTTAGTTTTGGGTTTTGGATGAATGGATGAAGTTTTCTGGCGAAGTTCACGAATTCTGAATAAAACCTATGAACTTCGAATGAACATCCATGAGTTTTTTGATGAAGTTCATGAGTCTTAGATGAAGATTCATAATCTTCAGATGAGCTTCATACGGGTCCACCCCAGGGATTTGTCCCCATGACTTGGAAAAATATGAACGAGATGCTCGGTCGGGGGAGTGTCCGTGATTTTGTGCTTACCTGAGGGGAGTTGCTTCCTTTTGCGTGAGCTATCAAGGGCTTGAGTCGAAGACCCACCCTTAATGAGCTCTTCGCCCTTTCACTTGACTTGCAGTGGAAGGGTAAATTTGATGATGTCAATTTCACTATTTTCCCCTACTTTTCAGGTAAGATGGCTCAACCAGTCGAAGAAGTCGTTTTGCTCGAGTCTAATGGCGAGGAAAATGTGGGTGCAAGGAACCCCCGAGATTGGGTCGTGCTCGAACTCAGGGATCTGGTGTCTCAGTTTGTTCATGACCCTTCTGACGCATTCAACATCGCCGAGGAGAAGGAAGATTATGTTCCCGCCTCTTGGTTGGGTCTCATTCTGAATGAGCACAGGAGGATCTGTTCATCCTACCCAGGCAAGCACTTCCCTATGTATGAGTTCGCTTTCATGGAGGCGAGGATGCGCTAGCCTTTTACAGATTTTCAAGTGGGGTTTTTTTAATGGATAAACCTAGCGCCTTCCCAACTCCATCCGGATGCACTTGCGTTCATGCGGGCATTTGAGATTGTTTGTTGATACCTTGATATTGGTGCTACTTTAACCTTATTCTTTCGAATCTTCCACCTCCAACGGCAGGTGGTCGAGGGTCGACAGGCTTGGGTGTCGTTCAAGTAGTTCGGAAGCTGTTTCGACCATACTTGGAATTTATCTAGCATTTCAAGGACATGTTATATGTCGTGAAGCCTATTTCCGAAGCAGCTGTGGGCCATTTGTATGATCGTTCAGTCTAGACTGAAGAAGGTCGAGAGGTAATGAAGCTAAAGGATAAATTTCCCCTCGAGTGGCAATGGAAGCATTTCAAGTAAAAGCCCAAATATTATTCTGTAAAGCCCGAGGAGTTAGATGCCCATGATAAGTTGGCTTACGATAAATTGGCGTCTTATGTTAAGAGTTTCTCCCCCGCCAAATGTATGGACATATACAACAATTTCATTCTTGATGATACGGGGGAATATGTATATGTTGTTCGGCTGATTAACACGAAATCGCTGCTCGAATGTTCTTTTGTGGAAGAATCATTGAGACTCCTAGATAGGGGTCGTTCCCGTAATAAATATTTCGCCTATTTTATTTCGTAGACTGATTGTTCCCTTTTTGGATTTTAAGTCGAATGGCCACTTCCGAAGAATGTCTGCTCAAGTTGAGGGGCAAAGCTGGTCAAAAAGTGCCCAAAGGGAGTTCTGCCCAGGTTCAAGAACAAGCCAAACTTAGCGCCCATGTAGGAGGTTCATCTTCCCCTCAAGGTGGCCAAGTTCCTCCCCCTAAACAGCCTGTGAAAAGGAAGCGCGGGGAAGGTCCCGACCTCGTAGCTGTATATAAGGGCAAGAATGTTAGGGAGATCTTTGTGTTGCCCCCTGTCATCTCAACTGTAACCTTTTTAGTAGGGACAATTCCTTAGGTCTCCACAAGGGGGAGAGGGAGGTTATTATGTCTGCATACAAAGAGGTTTGACAAAAGGATCTGTCCTAGGACGTGTCCGTTGTAATGAGGGTTATTGAGACTTATTTAACCCTGCATGACGCGGAGACGATCTCCTAGGGCGCCTTTGAAAAGGAAAATGCACATATTATTAAGTTGAAGGCACATAATGACAAACTAAAGAACGATCTTCTTGACCATCATTCGAAATATGAGATCCAAGTCGGGCTCCTGACATAGTTGAATGAGCTAAAACAGAAGATAGACGCCATGACCAAGGAGAACGACTAACTGGGTGCACGAGAAAAGGAGCTGGAGGAGATCGTGGCGCCCGCTAATATAGAAACTGTCGAGGAGGAAGCCTTTCAGACTAGGAAATAGCATATTTCCTGTATTTTCCAGCTCGAGCAGGACTTGGTGGACACCCTTGGGTATGGCTTCAATACTACTGTGAAGCAACTTAAAATTATCAATTTTGGGTTCAAGCTCGTAACCAAATAGACTGGGTCTTTTCACCAAGTGGTTGATAGGGTTATCCTTCCTCCTCCCGTTAATAACCCCGAGGAAGAGTCGGACGATGAAGAGGATAGGTGCAAATATTAGTTTTAGCTTTGGGC
This sequence comes from Vicia faba, assembly GCA_948472305.1. Taxonomy (NCBI): domain Eukaryota; kingdom Viridiplantae; phylum Streptophyta; class Magnoliopsida; order Fabales; family Fabaceae; genus Vicia; species Vicia faba. The sequence continues at coordinate 1,603,577,753 of OX451739.1, forward strand.
CTGCGTGCCCGTGCATTTATCCTTCCTACGTGCCAAACTTTTTGTTAATGTTTTGGACAAGTGGCCCTGCCCATTTTTTGTATATCTGATTGTAGTTTGGGCTTGTGTGCCCTTCTTTATGTAATGTCTAGACAATACCTACCTTCGTGGTCGGCTTTATTAAACATTTATCTTGTATATTTAATTGCGTTAGATATTTTTTGGCGTTTTATACTTGTCGTATTTTGTACAAGTGTGGAATTTGTGCTCGACCTGTTTATTGGTGGATGAAAACATATGGAGGTGTGTCAGGGATATAGATTTATACTCCTTTGGGACGAGGCCAAGGTCGCGTTTGGGACCTTATTATCGCGGCGCAAATAGTCCCATCGCGAGTAGGGTGTTCCTCCTCTTTGGTACAACAACGGCAGAGCTCGTTCGAGGTGTCCTCTTCAGGCTAAGGTTCTGCGCGTCCTATAAGCGAGAATTAATCCTTCATTGGTCATTGGAAGCCATGTTCGTACCTTAACATGCTTCTGTGGTCGAGCAAGACCTGTCTATGTTAGAGAGGTCAGGTCAACTATTGAGCCTTAGTGTGATACGGTGGGAGAACTGACTTGAAGGTTTTGCGTTTGATCGCAAATGTTGCGGTTAGCAAGAGTCACCATCGACTTTTCTTTTTTCCAAAAGGAAAGGTGAAAAAGCACATGAAATACCTTTGAGATTATTTCTTGAGTTCGGGGTGTAGATTATGAAAAGGGAAGATATTAGCACCCTTTTCATCCTTGGATTTCCATGGGATCTTAGTTACTTTCTAGATCACTTGCTTTTGTTTAAAATTGTGCTTTGTGTGGTTTTTGAAAGTATTTTGTAAAGAGGCCATTGTTTAGGCAACCTTTGTAATGATTCTCGTTTGTAAGAATGTATACAAAGATGTTGATCTTTTGAAAATGTTTTCAATTTTGTAAGATGTTTGAAAGTGTAGGTGTTTGTTTTGAAAATAGCAAGGATGTTTTGTTTGAAATTGAGCAACTAATTATGAGCATTCTACCTACTCAAAAGTCTTTCTTGTTCATTTTCTTTTCCTTTGACATTGTTGTCCTACCATTGATTTGGTAAGCAACCCTATCTTTGGATGTAAACGGGACGAGCGTGGGTCATCGTATAACCATAATTAGCAATGTTTCAAGGTATCTTAGGATTCTCTTTTAGGGACTAATCATTTGAAAGGCAACTTAGATAGCGTCATCGAGGGACTATGATCTTATACTTTTTGCTTGTTTTTGCTAAGATGCCTCACATGCGTAATATGGCCATTTTGTAAAGGCAACCAAGTGGAGTTAACCCTAAGGGTATTTGTGTGCAAGTGTATTGTTTTCATGCTTGATTTTGTCTTGAATTAGGATTTTCTAAGTATTTGTTTTAGTCTTTCCATACAAACCCTAATTACTAGCATTTGTATATAAAGCGATAAATTGCGGAATTTAAAGTTGCTACGCTATTACAATACTTGTGGGAGGGGGGTGTACAAATTGTGAATGGGGATTGCAAGAATATAAACCTAATTAATCTATTACAACCAAATTGAATTTGTACAAATGTACAAGAAATTAAATGAATATAATGTACAAAATGAGTAAATGTACAAAATGAATATGAAATGTAAAGTAAATGGATATTGTTTGGATTTTTTAGGAAAAAAATGAATTTGTTTTAACCTAATTAATTAAAGAAAATAATTAATTAAACTTAAATTTATTGAGAAAAGATTTTAAATAAAACCCTAATTCTATTAATTGAAAAAAAGGAAATTAAGTTTTAAGAAAAGTATTTTTGTTATTTTTGTCTTGAAAATAATATATGGTGTTATAAAATATTTTTGAGCTTTTTTACATTAAAATAAATATATTTTAATTGGTGTAAAAGAAAATAAATAATAACCTAGTTTTAAATTAAATTTACAAGACTAGTTAGTAAAAATAAATAAAGTATAGTTAAATAAAATATTTTTTGTGAGAAAAATAAAAATAAACTTAGTCAAAATATAAATCTATTATTTTGTATTTTTTATGATTTTTTTAATATTAGAAAATATATTAAGAAAATAAATAGAATAAAAATAAGAAAATAAAATAAAATTGGACCAGGAGTGTATAAATGAAACAGGGAGGTTAGCTAGAAAACACAAAAAAAAAACAAAGCCCAAAGAGGCCCAGCATCCTGCCAAAAAAACAAAGTCAGAGAAGCAAAAAATGTGAAAAAATTAAAAGGGTACCACTGGGGCTCGAACCCAGGTTCCAAAGGTTACAGGCGCGCTCTTCTACCACTGGGGTGGCTATATATCCGTTAACACAAGAAAATCAATAAATATATGATACAAAATGCACCCTGATTACTTCATTTTCAACCTCCAGCTAGACCAAATTGTAACTTGTTCATTTCTCATCAAAAATGAAAACTGTAAACGTGAAACTTGTAGCAAATTTCCTCATGGTTTCAAAAATGTAACGCATTAAAATTATAGATCAAAGATAAGCATGAATTTTATTGGTCCTAAACTGAACCCTAAAAATCTCAGAAATTTCAGTCTCAAAATTCTCTAAGCACAAGCAAAATTAATGGAAACTATGGACATGGTTAGCTTCAGGGCAATTATATCTACATGTTTTGTTCACAAATAAATCATTGATGATGCATGTATGAGAAGTTCCAAAGTTAGGAAACTTACCTTACAAGAGGGTATCGGGTTTGAAGTTTGAACAGCTTTCAAGGAGTTCTAATGGTTGGGTTAGCTTCCTTAAGTTCCCATGAAGCTAATGGAATGCTTAGCTTGAGCTGAAAGGGCCTGAGGAGTTCTGGAGAAGTCCAAGTGCAAAGCTCTATTTTTGAAAATAGAGGATGGTGTTAATGTTGTTACAGTTCTGTAACAGGGTGTGGGATCAATTCTAAATGATGTTTAGAAGCTTTAGAAACTAAAAGGCTTGAAAACGCAAGAGGGAGTTATGAGTTTCAAGGTTTTGGTCAGTTTGTGTGAAAATGGAAGTATCGAATGTGATTCTGAGTTCTAGCTATTTTCAGGGCATGAACATTCGTGTATTTGATGAAAATAGTTTGTGTATCTATAAGAAAAAGGATTGGAGAGCTTTGGACAATCAGAAGTACAAGTTTTTAGCTTTTGGATAGGTTACTTGATTTTGAAGAAAAGTGGGAAACAAGTTACAAGAGGAGGTACCGGCATGGGTTGGGTGATTGTAAGTGTCAAAACCATTTCTTATGAGTTATAGGACTTGTTTGATCATAAGAGAACAAGCGCAAGGCTCAAGAACAAGTTTTGTGCAAAAAGTCACTTTATCAAAATGGCAATATAACCTTTCTTCCAAAAATGGATATAAAGCATGTCCATGCATTTAATGCTTGAAGTGAGACCTCTAACAGTTGTGTAAACCATTAATTATGGAGTTCCTAAAAAGTTTGAGGCCTGCGAAGTAGTGGTTATGCAGCATAGTTTGAATTATGAATTTGGTTCATCACAAAAATGCCTTGTAAATCAAGTGATAAAACCCTAATTTCATCTCTTCTATTCTCTCTACTCAAGAATGATCTCAAGAACTTATTTGACATTTTGGAAATATTGTAGTGTTCTCTATAATCCATCTTTGTATTGCTTTTGAATATTCTCCTTGGATCTATATGAAAAAGTTCCATGAAGTTGGGTCAAAATCCTGACCAAATTAGGGCAAAATTTCACTAAGTGTTTTGTTTCATGACCACATGTTCTTAAAATTATAACTTGAGATCCAAGCACTTTTGGAAGAAGTTGTGTGAAGAAAAGTTGTAGATTTCATGGATATCTACAACTTTCATGTTGGAAGTTTCTCTTGAATCATCTTGAATCATGGTGAAAAGTTTGCTCAAAGTTATGAAAAAACATGAAATTTCCAACACTTAGAAAAATTTCTAAGTTTAGAAATTTTGACTTTTCAAAATGAAATCTTGAATTTTTTGATTTATTGATGAATAATTTTCACATTTTGACATGTTTTGATGAATTGTGATCTTTGGAACTTGAATTTGACCAAAAAGTCAAAGTTTAACTTTTCAATATACAGTTGACTTTAATCAGTTGACTGAAAATTCATCTGTCAATCCTTTGGACTTGAGCAATGTTTGAGCCATATCATTAGGTAAAAATAATGCAATTGGACTCTTGAGATTATTCCTTAAACCCATTTATCATTTTCTAGGTCAAAAATCAGAAATTGCCCTTTTCCAATCAAAACCCTAATTTTGACCATTTTGCCCTTTTGGAGATTTGATCAAATTTCTTGAGGAATTGTGGTCCAAACTTGATCAAATGATATATATGAGTTTAAAATGTTGATGTGGATCAAAAATTCTGATGTTTGACTGTAAATTGGCCATGGTTGACTTTTCCCCCAATACATCTGATTTTTAGGTCAACTACTCAATTGACTAAGCAAAAGTGTGATCCAAGGCTTGAAACTTCACATGAGTAATCTTGGGGGTCCATAATGATCCATGAAATTCATATGGGGCATTGAAAGTTCAAACTTCCTTGTGCAATCTCAAACCATAATTTTGATCATCAGTGCTTAAGGAGATGTCTTGAGTTGTTCAAACCCTAGTGCAGTCTTGAGTCCAAGGAGATCTTGTGAGCAAATTCTTGATAAGTGAGAGGGCAAATTTTGGGGTACAACACCTAGCTTTTGTCTTTAGCTTACCTGTAATATTTTTTAGCTTATCAGTGTTCCAAGGTCGAGGTAAATGTCTCCCATCTAGGTGTTCGAGGTAGTATGCTTTGTTTCTTGTCTTATTGTAGACGCGATATGGGCCCTCCTAATTGGCGGGTAGCTTTCCTTCATGGCAATCTTTCTGATTTCTCCGTAGGACCAAACTGCCAACCTGGAACTTGCGCTTATGACTTTGGCGTCATGTCACAGAGTTATCTATTTCTTTAACTTGGCCTCTCAAAGGGATGCCCCCGATCGGATCTCTTCGACCAGGTCGACCTCCTCCCTTAAGGCTTCATTATTTAGATCCTTGTCGAGAGAGGTTTCAGTCTGCCTAGTTGGCTCCCCAATTTCTATGGGGATGATCGCCTTGGTTCCGTATGTTAGTCAAAAAGGTGTCTCCCCGATAGTAGTCTGGGTTGTCATTCTATAAGCCTAGAGCATGTTGTGGAGCTCCTCGACCCACCCACTTCTTTGCTTCCCCTAGCTGACGCTTGATTCACTACAAGATGACTATGTTTGCAGATTCTGCTTGCCTGTTTGTTTGAGGGTTCTTGACGGGCATAAAATGTTGTTTGGTACTGAGCTTAGTGATGAAATCTTAGAATTTTATGTCGGTAAATTGTGTCCCGTTGTCAGTGACAAGTGCTTGTGGTATGCCGAACCAGGCGAGTACGTTTCTTTTGTAGAAAGGAAGAATGTTGTGTGACGTGATTTTGGCGAGGGCTTCGGCCTCTATCCATTTGGTGAAGTAGTCCACGATGATGATCATGAATTTGTTTTGGTATAACCCTTGAGGGAAAGGGCCAAGGATGTCCATCCTCCACCAGGCGAATGGCCAAGGGAAGGACAATGTTTAGAGCTCGTGTGAAGGTGCCAGGTGCATATCTTCATGGTGTTGGCATCTGTCACACTTTTTGATGTGCTCTTTAGTGTCGCACTGCATCATGGGCTATTAATATCCCACTCGTATGGCGTTACGTACTAAGGATCTTCCTCCTAGGTGTTGGGCATTAATTCCTTTATGGATCTCCCGTAAGATGTCAGAGACTTTAGTTTCTTCGACGCACTTTAGGAGTGGGATGGAGAATCCCCGCCTATATAGTTTTTGCTCGACCAAAACGTAAGAGCAAGCTCAGAATTTGGTCGCGCTGGCCTTTTTTTGGTTGGAAGGTAGCTCTCCGTTGGTAAGGTAATTTTACATCGGGATCATCCAGCAGGTACCGTCCCTGATGGCTTTATGTCGAGCAACGCATTGGGTTTCTAGATGCTCGGGTGGGAAAGTGATTCTTGGACAACGGATTTGTTTCCACCCTTTTTTCCTTATGCTCGCGAGCTTCGAGAGAATGTCAGCTCGAGTGTTCTGTTTGCGAGGAATATGTTTTATTTCTTCATGGTTTAACATTTTCATTTTCTCTCTAACTAGGTTTTAATTTTTGATGATGTTATCATTCTTGGCCTGGTACTCTCCCCGTACTTGGGACGCAACAAGTTGGGAGTCGGTGAAGACTTGTACTTCCTAGGCACCTAAGTCTTCGGCTGGTCTTAACCTTGCGAGTAATGCCTCGTATTCGGATTGGTTGTTCAATGTTGGGAATGACAAAATGAGCGAGTGCTCGATCATGAAACCCTCTTCGTTCTCGAGGAGGATGCTCGCTCCGCTCCCCGTCGAATTGGATGTTCCATCGACAAAGATGGTCCACTTTTAGGCTCCTCTTGTAGGGGACATGATGGTGATCATCTCTGTAACAAAGTCAGCCAGCGCCCGAGCTTTGAGGGCTTTCCTGCTCTCATATTATACGGCGAACTTCGAAAGTTCTAGGGACCATTTTAGCATTTGACCGGCCATGTCTGGTCGCCCGAGTATTTATTTTATAGGTTGTTTGGTTTGCATAATGATCGTGTGGGCCAAGAAGTAATGTCTTAGTCTCCTCACCCCGTTGATGAGGAATAAAGAAATTTTTTTGATTTATTGATATCTGACCTCAGGGCCTTGTAGCACTTTGTTGGAGAAGTACATGGGCTTTTGCCCATCAGTAGTTTCGCAGACGATGGTCGTGCTCACGGTCTTAGCTGAAATGACCATGTAGATGAACATGGTTTCCCCGTTCTCAGGCTGTGAGAGCATGGGAGGTTCTAAAAGAGCTCGCTTGAGGTTGAGGATGACTTCTTCACAGTCCCTAGTCCATTCAAATGCTACCTCTTTTTGTAAGAGTTTGAAAAATGGAAGTGCGTGTTGTGCGGATTTCGCCACGAAATGAGATAGAGAGGTGGGCATACCATTCAAGATTTGTATGGATTTTTTTGAGTCTGGCGCAGGGAGCTTGGAGAAAGCCCTGTATTTTTCGGGGTTGGATTTGATCCCTTGTTCCGTCAAATAGAAACCGAGTAACTTTCTCGCCTCAACCCCAAAAGTGCATTTTTCCAGGTTGAAACCCATCTTGCATCTTCTCGCCTGGTCAAAGACTCTTTTTAGGTGGTATGTGTGATCAACTTCCGATCGAGACTTGACGGTCATGTTGTCCGTGTACACCTCGAGTGTGTCCCTGATCTTGCTTGAAAATACCTTGTTCATCATTCGCTGGTATGTTACGCCCGCATTTTTCTGGCCGAAGGGCATTATTTTGTAGTAATAATTACCCAACTCGGTCATGAAGGTTGTGCATTGCTTGTCACTCATTGCCATGGGAATTTTATTATAGCCTGAATATGCATCCATAAATAATAAGAGTTTGTAGTTGGCCGAGTTGTTGACCAGCCTGTCAATATTAGGTAAAGGATATGCATCATTGGGACATGTCCGGTTGAGATCAGTATAGTCAACACACATACGCCATTTTCCATTATTTTTCTTAACAAGTACAACATTGGAGAGACAGGTTGAATACTGGGCCTCAGAAATAAAATTTTCCTCTACGAGGTCTTTTACAGCTTTTTCACCTGCCTCCGCTTTTTCAGGATACTTGCTACGACTACATTGTACTATTTCCCTAGCGGCTTGATCCAAACCAAGTTGGTGATAGGCGACCTCAGGGTCGAGTCCGGGCATCTCTACAACACTCCATATGAAAAAGTCGGCATTCTCCCTCAGACATGCTTTGAGTTGTTTCCTCGCCAGATCTGGGAGTCTAGCTCCAATCTTCACGCCTTTGTTTGGGTCCTTTCCGAGGAGGGTGATTTTGAAATCTCCATCAGGAATATGACAAAGGGGATCTTGCTCGTTGTTGGGGACTTCGACTTTATCTTTGGTGAAGCGGGTGTCGAGGTCGATTGAGTTGACACCAGATGGAGCCTCTCATTCTTCGATCCGAGCAGGCTTGGATGAGGAAGGGGTTGTTCTGCTGGCAGTCTTTGGCTTTGTGTCGACCATGCTCTGTCCCTTTACAACCGCGTTGAAACATCTCCTCACTACTTGGATGTCTCTATGGATGGTGGTGACGTGACCCCTCTTCGTGTAAAACGTCATCTTGAGGTGGACCATGGAGATCGGTCAACTCGAGCAGTGTTGGTCTTCCAAGGATGCATTTGTAAAGAGACGGTAATCGACCACTAGGAAGTATACTTTAACTTGTCTGGAAGCTGCTTCTGTCCCGAATATAACCATAAGCTCAACATAACTCCATGGTTTGGAAGTCAAGCCATTGAATCCCTACAGGTAGAATCCCACGTAAGGTGATAAGTGGGATCTATCGAGCTGCAGGGTCTCGTACAACTGAGTGTACACGATGTCGACGGAACTCCCCTTGTTGACTAAGATGTGGTGCACGTCGAAGTTGGCCATCTTTTCCCGCACGAGCAAAGGAATGTGGGAGTTGGGAGCTCCACCTAACAGTTACTCGAGGTAGAAGGTGATGGGCTCGAATTTTCCCCAGAATCTGTCAAGGGTAACAGTTTGGACCGGGTTGCATCTATTAACTCCTCGAACTTCCTTTTCACCGAATTCACATAAAGAGTGTCGAATCCCCCGCCGAAAATGACCATGGCGGCGGGGAATCTCTCCCATCTTCCTCTTCCTCGACGTCATCAGGGACATAGAAATCCTCGGGTCCAGAAACGGACAGGGCAACTTGGTGGGGGCCTGCTTCGTCAGAGGTATGAGCCTCTTCCTCGATTTCTTTCACCTCGCGAGTGTTAGGAGAGGGTGTCATTCTTCTTGTACTTCCTGAGTCTTCCTACCTTGATGAGAGTATTGATGGCATCCTTCAAATAGACATAATCTTCAGTGATATGGACGTGGCTTCGATGATATTGACAGTACTTGGTCCAGTCAACCCCGGGATTGGAAGGATTAGGTTTAGGTCGAAGGGCTCCACCTTCCCTGGATTAAACATTAGTGCACTCTAAAAGAATATACTCACAGGGATCGGTCAGAGCAGTGTACTCGGTAAAATGTCTGGCTGGTCCTCTATGCTCACGAGGGTCGTGAGGCTTTTCATCCCGTCTCTTCTCACCGAGACATTGGGATGGTTTTGTGTCATTGAGCCTTGGGGCATTAGGTGTTTCGTGGTTCCTGGGTTCACAGACGTTATTGGCAGCCTTATTCTCCTCGTATGTGATGTAAGCTCGGGCTTTATGGAGAAAGTGATCGAACGACCTCGGGGGCTCGATGCCAACTACTTTATGAAATTCGCTTTCCAAAAGAAGGTCTTTCTAGAGCAGATACCTCTTCATACGGTTGGTGGTGAGTACCTGAATGGAATCCCGGTTGAACTGGTCAATGTAGTCTAGGAGAGGTTCGTCCCTCCCCTGGATAATTTCCTCGAGGGACACCTCAGTCTTGGGGTGTCACTGAGAAGCTGTAAAGCTACTGGCGAATTGGTTCTTTAGGTTTCACCAGAAAATGATGGACTCGGAGGTGAGGCCCTTGTACCAGTCTATAGCAGTTTTCCTCAAGGTCGTGGGGAACAACCTGCATTTGATTGCGCCCCCGACATTATGGAATTGGAGCATTACTTTGAAGGCATCGACGTGGTCGTCAGTATCCGTAGAGTCATCGTAGCTGTTCAGAGGTGAGGGTTTCTCCATTCCCTTAGGGATGATATCCTACATAATGACTTGGGATATTGGACTTCGAGGGTCATATTCCTCTTCTTCTTCGCTTGATTTGGGGGATCGAGATGGGGAGAAGTCATAGTGGTGTCTTCTTTATCGAGGATGACTCCTGGACCGAGTTTTTTTATCTTCCTTCCCCTTGTCCCTTTTAGGAGTTGGGAAACATCATTCTTTGTGTTGAGGGGTGTGGTTGATCTTCTTGATGATTTCCCGTTGGTTCCTCTCCAGTCGAGGGCATCGCCCGATATGAAAGGGAGAAGGACTGCGAGAATCTCCCCGTTGGTGTCTCTATGGAGGAGAGCACGAATGAGTCTCCTGTCATCAAGGAGATGGAGTGCGTAACTTAGGCCTCCCGTGTCTTCACGGGGACCTGCGAGTTTCCAGCATTCCAAGCTCTTCGCCTTCTGCGAAGATCTTATAACTAGTCCTGTTGACTTCCATGAACAGGGCCTTGGTCGTAGGGTCGGCATTCTCAAACATGGGGATTTCCTCGTACACCGCAGGTTCGTAGTTTTGCCGACGAGGTTGGTCGAGCGGATGGGTTGGAGTGGAGGAGGAAGCGGTTCCTCCATCCCTAACATCGAGCGTGCTAGCTGGTAAGGTCGTCTTTGTTGTTGTTGTTGTTGTTGTTGTTGCTGAACTCGACAAAATGAACATTATGATCTTCATTATTGACTGGAGCAGCCATGACGATTGAAAAGTTGAAAGTTTTCTTTGATCTTCAGTTAGTGAAAGATGGGGAAGCAGATTCCCATAGATGATGCCACTGATTGTACCTGATTAGAAGAGATCGTCGATGACTCACAAGTTGGAATTTGATGGTTGTTAAAGTGAATTAGGGAGGTACCTGCAAGACACTCCGATGCTAAAGTAAGGTTCAAAGTAAGTGCAAGTAATGAAAGTGTAGAAAAGAGTAAATACCCGATCCTATCATGTGAAAGGGTATTTATAGCCTCCAGCGTTGGGCCAAGATCCACGTATTAGGCCAAGCAATTAGGCCCAATAACAAATACTTCTAGGATTACATGTGTAGTGGAATCCAACACGTGGCCTCCTTCCTAGTCAACTATCGATAATAGGTAAATTAGACCCATTATTCTCGGTGGGCAGAACGGTGGTGGTTACGGATATCTGTTGGTCATGTTCACCTAAGAGGCACGTGGGGAAATCCCTAACAGTTTTTAACATGGGCTGGATGCCATTGGGCTTTATAGGTGTTGGATTGGGGTTACTCAACGGTGGGCCAAGTGTCAGCCTATCCTAGAACAAGTATCTTGCAACATGTCAAACTTTACAAATCTTATTGTTATTTGTTTGATTCTTTGTGGCCTCTGAACTTGTTCAGAATCTTCTTCCAATTCTGGAACAATATTAGATGTTGGACTATCTTCAGAGGCTAGACCGCCTTCAGAAGCTCCACCTTAAAAAGAATGACCATATTCAGAAACTTCACCTTCAAAAATTAGATTAACGCCAAATTATGGATCATCATCAGAATATGGATCAGAATCAGATTCACTTTCAGAATCAGACTTTCCTTCAGAGTCATCTTTTGCTTCAGAGTCACCTTTAGACTCTGACTCATCTTCAGAGTCTCCTTCTGACTCTGAATTATCTTCAGAGTCTCCTTCTGACTATGACTTATCTTCAGAAATTTAGATTCTGAACTACCTTCAAAAGTTACCTCAGGTGTTAACACTACACCAGAGTTGGATTGAGACTTGATCCAATTCCATTCTTCTGACTTCTTCACAATGATGTCTCTGTTGACTTTAATTTCATAGTCATCTTTTAATTTTGACTCATATTTAGACGCCAATCTCAAAAGTTCCTCATAGATTCAAAAGCCATCAATAACATAGGTTAATCATCAAAATCTCCTTTGGATATGTTTTCTTTTTCTTTGTTTGACCAACAATCTTTAGCAAAGTAGTCAAACCTATTACAACAATAACACTAAACCATTCTCTTGTCAAGCTTCTCCTTTCCCTTATGATGTTTCTTCTCATTAGATTAGAAGACTTCTGACTTCTGAGAACCACCATGTCTCTTCCTGGCCTCTTACCAAGGCTACTTCTGGTCCTTCTTGACAAAAGAAGCTTTCAGAGTCTATTCTACCTCTCTTTTAGAGGTTCTCCCAGTCAGACGCAACTCTTGTGCCTCTAGACTTCTTTGCACCTCTTCAATTCTCATGGTGTCCAGATATTAATAATGTTCAATTTCTACAACAATGTAATCAAATTGAGGAGTAAGAGATCTCAATATCTTCTCAATAATTACTTGTTCATAAAGAATTTCTCCAGACGATTTCATCTCATTTGTGATCAAAATTACTCTAGAGATGTAGTATGGTACCTTCTCATTATTCTTCATGTTGAGATTATCATACTTCTTACATTGAGATCACGGAAGCTTCACATTCTCCATTGACACATCACTGCGTAGCACCGTGTCAGTACACCCACACAGTCTTCGCCGTCGTCGAATCAACAATTTTCTCAAATATGTTCGAATCCACACACTGATGAATGTAGAACAATACTTTCTGATATTTCTTCCTTGTATATCTCTATGTGTTTCTTTATTCTTCTGTCGCATCCGCTGCAATCAGAACATAACCCTCGGTAATAATATCAAGAACATCTTGAGCACCGAAAAATACACGCATTTGAATCATCCATCGATTACAATTCTTTCCATCAAACAACATAAATTTAGTATTCAAACTGTTTCTGCTGCTTAATTTGTTTTGTGGACTGAAACTCAAACTTAAATCTCACCAAACACTCATGTTTCTTTATTCCGCAAAATAAATAAATGTAATCCTGTTACGATTCGATTGTGAACTCAATGCAAATTCAGTAAACAAACTAAATTACACATGTCTCATATACACTCATGTTTCCCTGTGAATCAAACCAGATCTCTAGATACCAATTTTTGGTGCACAAGATTGAAGATGAAAAAATGTAGATAAAAAAAAGAGAAATAAGATAGAAATACAACTACAACAAACTTGTTGAGAAAAAAACTCTATTAACAATTAACTTTCTTACAAAAGAACCTAGCTACAAACTATTTATATATACAAAATAAACTATCATGTAGGTCCTAACAAAAGTATACTTAATATTTAAGCTATCAACTAAGTGTAGCTTCTAGAAAAACATCTAATTACAACTTCTAATTAAATAGTCTCAGAAACTTACAGCTTCTGGATAACACACTCAGAAACTACTACTTCTGACTAAGAGACTTAAAAGCTTCTGACTCTAACAATAATTTTTGAATAACCTCAACTTCTAAATATAAATTCCTTCTAACATTTATTACTTGTAGTGCAACTTGGATGATAGTGAAGTTTGAAACGGACAGTTTATGTGGGGTGGTAGAAAGTGTAGCGGTAGAAATGCTCAAGACTAAGCCATTGGATTAACTAGACTTTATACAAATCAAAATAAAAATCGCCACTGTGCTTTATTGTTTCCAAAGGAATGGGAAAAGAGCGAATAACCCAAAAAAGGGGGAAAGATTCAAGGTAAGGGGGTTGGTTATGCAAAGGGAAGGTATTAGCACCCTAAACATCTACGGTACTCCGCAGAAACCTCTTTGTAAAATATGTATATTTTAGCTATAAAAATGTGTTGTATATAAAATGGATGATGCAGGTGAGAAAAGAAATATATTTTTTACGATTTTTGCACCCGGCGCGGTTGCGAACCTTTAGTGCCTACGTACCAACTTTCGTGCAATAGGGGATCAGGGTACACGTAGTTCCTCTTTTAAAAATTTAAAACACAAGTGTGTTGGTTAATTTTATGAGATAAGACATCATCGTCATTGTTCGTGGGGAAAACATACTTACTACCCACAATCATGAGAAAGGAGAATTTGCATCATCTCAAAGTGGAGGATATGGCTTGGATTTTAAAATCAACAATACCTCACTCAACCCCTAAGTGGAAAATATCTCTCTTCACTACATATTGTAGAAATATAGTTGTTTGCATCACTACAAGGATTGACAAGAGTCAAATCTTTTAAGAAAAAAGTTTAAGGGTAAAAGCCAAAGTGGAAAAATGGTTTGAAATGATATTGGTTGACTTTTAGTCTTCTCATAAAAAAATGTCAAAGTATTATTAAAGTGATTGAGGTTTATTTATGAAAATGTTTTGAAAATGAATGGACCTAAGTCCAAGTTTATTATGAAATTGTTTAAGTTTCAAAACAAGAAGAGTTTTTAAAAGGAAGGAGAAGATTTTTGAAATTAAAGAAGATGGGAGGAGAAGAAGAGACTATCCTAAAGCATAAGGTAAAAGCTAAGGATAAGAACCATGTAACCAACAAGAAGCCAAAAACTTGACATTATGAGTCGAGATAGAATTTCCATTCTTTGGATTGAATCCAAGCAAGCAAAGATACTAGACCTCTTCAAATGTATTAAGTCTTCACAAAAATTTGGCAGAGTAACGGCTGTATACGGGTGAATTCCAGATTACAAACAGAGAATGTAATCATAAAAACCTGCACACAAAAAAACAAGAAACCCAATGTCTTGAGGTAAACCTCAAGAGCTCCAGACAAAATAATCAGAAAAGATCACAAGGTCTCCAAGATAGGCCTAGGTTTTTATTCCTAAGTCCAGAAAAAGTCCACTGCTCCATAATGCCAAGGATAGTAACCAAATAGTCCAAGTACCATTAAGAGTTTTTTAGGGTTTATGTTGATTATAAAGTGTCTTCAAAAGGAAAAGAAAAGCTCAAGTGAGAAAAATAAAAATAACATAAAAGTAAATGCTCAAGTGAGCAAAGATAAAAATAGCATGAAATGTAAAATGCTAAAAGTAAATGGTACATAAAGCATAAAAATAAAAGCATAAAGTAAAGTCAATTGTTAGAAATTAGTGGTTAGTTGAATGACCATCTTGAAACTTGAATTTGGAACTTATTAGAGGATTGGTAGAACCAAAACCTCCACACAATAAGTTGCATTTGCTTTTTATCAAGTATATCATCCATTTTGGAATCCTCAAAAGTGCCATTTAATGATCAACGTTGTTTAAGTGATCCGCGTTGACCAAAGGTGTTGTAGATCCATTAGAGGATTGGTAGAACCAAAGCCTCTACACAATGAATCTCAAGGATATTGGATCAAAGAGATCAAATTAACATACTTGGGCTGACAATCATAAGTTTGGGCCACGAATGATCATTTATTCGAATCTGGACAAAATTTAGCGCTATGTTAAGCAATTGTAAGTGGACTTATATAGAAGTCACACCTATTTTGAGGCCGGTCAATAGCAATCTATTCACCATTTGTTTTGAGACATGATATAGAGATCACCATCTCTTAACATGTAGCACAACTAAAAAAGAAATGGATAAGATGAAGAGGGAGGGGAATGATAAGCTTATCATTCCCCTCCCTCTTCATCTTATCCCTTTATTTTTTAATTGTGCTACCTATTAAGTGATGGTGATCTCTATATCATTTATCCAAACATGAAGTACATAGATTGCTATTGACCGGCCTCAAAATAGGTGCGAATTCTACATAAGTCCACTTACGATTGCTTAACATAGCGCTAAATTTTGTCTCGATTCGAATAAATGATCATTCGTGGCCCAAACTTATGATTGCAAGCCCAAGTATGTTAATTTGATATCTTTGATCCAACAACCTTGAGATTCATTATATGGAGGATTTTGTTCTACCAATCCTCTAATGGATCTACAACACCTTTGGTCAACGCGGATCACTTAAACATCGGTGATCATTAAATGTTACTTTTGAGGATTCCAAAATGGATGATATACTTGACAAAAAGCAAATGCAAATTGTTGTGTGGAGGCTTTGGTTCTACCAATCCTCTAATGAGTTCCAAATGCAAGTTTCAAGATGGTCATCCAACTAACCATTAATTTCAAACAATTGACTTTACTCTATGCTTTTATTTTTTATGCTTTATGTACCATTTAATTTGAGCATTTACATTTCATGCCTTTTTTTTTTTTTGCTCACTTGAGCATTTACTTTTATGTCATTTTTATTTATTTTGCTCACTTGAGATTTTCTTTTCCTTTTAAACACACCTAATAATCAACATGAACCATAAAAATCTTTAATGATATTTGGACTATTTGGTTACTATCCTTGGCATTATGGAGTATTGGACTTCTTGGACTAAGGATTAGAGACCTTGGCCTATCTTGGAGACTTTGTGATCTTTATTTTATATTCTGTATGGAGTTCTTGAGGTTTACCTCAAGACATTGGGTTGTTTGTTTGTTTTGTGTGCAGGTTATTGTGATTACATACTTTGTTTGTAACTTGGAATTCATCCGTATACAGCCGTTACTCTGCCCATTTTTTACGAAGACTTAATACACTTGAAATTTGGTTCTCTCAAGAGGTCTAGTATCTTTGCTTGCTTGGTTTTAATCCGAAGGATGGGAATTCTATATTGACTCATAATGTCAAATATTGGCTTCTTGTTGGTTAGATGGTTCTTATCCCTAGATTTTACCTTATGCTTTAGGATAGTCCATTCTTCTCCTCCCATCTTCTTTAATTTCAAAAATCTTCTCCCTCCTTTTAAAAAACTCTTTTTTATTTCTAAACTTGAAACACTTTCATAATAAACTTGGACTTAGGTCCATGCATTTTCAAAACATTTTCATAAATAAATTTCAATCAATTTAATAATACCTTGACATTTTTTGTGAGAAGACTAAAAGTCAATCAATCTCATTTCAAACCATTTTTGCCACTTTGGCTTTTTTATTTTAAAACTTTTCTCAAAAGATTGGACTCTCGTCAATCCTTGTAGTGATGAAAACAACTATACTTCTACAATATGTAGTAAAGAGAGATATTTTCCACTTGGGTGTTGAGGGAGGCATTGTTGATTTTAAAATCCAAGCCATATCCTCCACTTTGAGATGATGCAAATTCTCCTTTCTCATGATTATGGGTAGTAAGTATGTTTTCCACACGGACAATGACGATGATGTCTTATCTCATAAACTTAACCAACACACTTGTGTTTCAATATTTTTAAAAGAGGAACTACGTGTACCCTGACCCCCTATTGCATGAAAGGTGGTACGTAGGCACTAAAGGTTCGCAACCACGGTGGGTGCAAAAATCTTTAAAATATTTCTTTTCTCACCTCCACCATCTATTTTACATATAACACATTTTATAGCCAAAATGTACAGATTTTTCAAAGAGGTTCATGCGGAGTACCGTAGATGTTTAGGGTGCTAATACCTCCCCTTTGCATAACCAACCCCCTTACCTTGAATCTTTCCCCCTTTTTTGGGCTATTCGCTCTTTTCCCATTCCTTTGGAAACAATAAAGCGCGGTGGCGATTTTTATTTTTGATTTTTATAAATTCTAGTCAATCCAATGGCTTAGTCTTGAACATTTCTACCACTACATAAAAATGGAGACTTCACTGGAGAAAGATTGACCTCTTGCTGGTCCATCCCTAGGTGGGTTGAGCCTATCTTTGTTTATATCTGCATATGTGTTATTGTGTTTATGTGTTATATTTTGTATATATGTTTGTCTGGATTTTCCTGGTTTACAGGGTGCTTGGTGATTACTCATAAGTCCTATACCCGGACTTGGGCAAACTTTAAGATTGGACGAGCAGTATAGTCATGTTAACTTTGAGGGAGTAATCCCAAAAAAGGAGGCATGAGATCCCCCACTCAGTGGAGGCCCCTTTGATTGTAATATCGTTTACCGAGTAATCGGGAAGACGTACTGCTTTCGACCTGGGAGCCTGCTGAAGCTGAGGACCGTAGATTACCTAACCCATCTTGGCCTTTTAGGTGTAGTGCGGAAGCTATGACGGAGTAATATGGAAGTAGTTGTCACACGATACTACGCTCGGACGAGTTTTTCTTGAGAATATTATTGATTACCGAGTTAATCAGGAAGTTGGTAATATCCGAAGGAAGGATGTAGACTCTGGGAACCTCTAGAACCTTGTTCGGTAGGTGATAATTTTCTAGACCAATACCTTATGGGTAGTACCTTCGACTTCATGCTCGTGACATTGAACCTATGAACCCTATATGTGTGATCTTGTGTGTGATTGTTGCATCATGCATCCATGCACTCATAAGCATCTTTTGAAGAAAACAATATTTCAAGGGATTTAAAGGTTGACTATTTGTGAATATCTCAGGTACTTTTAAACCATGGATTCTGGAAAGAGAAAGACCAGGAAATACAATTTCAAGGATCCCAAGATAGATGAGATGATTAGTCTGATTCCAGAGATTGAGTGTTCTGCAGACTTTCGGAAGAAGTATGGGTCCATTATTCCTCTCATGAAGCTGAAGATGAAGGAGGGTATTCTCTCAACTTTGGTCCAGTTCTATGATCCAGTGTATCACTGCTTTACTTGTCCCAATTATCAGTTGATTCCGACACTGAAAGAGTATTCCTATCTATTGGATTTACCTGTTACCGATTGTGTTCCTTTTACTTGTTTGGAGGGCGAGCCAAAACCACATGAGATTGCTTCTTTGATTCATCTGGGGAAGTCTGAGGTGGAAGCCCATATGACTACCAAAGGAGGGATTAGAGGATTACCAGATCAGTTCTTATTGGAGAAAGCTCGTTACTTTGCCAAGATAAAGAGTACGGTTGCTTTTGAGGCCATCTTTGCTTTACTCGCCTATGGATTATTCTTATTTCCTAAGGTGGACAAGTTTGTCGACATTAACGCTATCAGGATTTTCATGATTGGAAACTCGGTTCCTACAATGTTGGGTGATACTTATTACTCTGTTCATCTTCGGAGTTCCTATCATGGGGGAATGATTATCTGTTGCACACCTTTGTTGTACCGATGGTTTATCTCTCATATGCCTCAGTCTGATACTTTTTGGGATGTCAAGAAGGAACCCCGTTGGGCTCCTAAGATCATGGAACTTACTCACTCAGATATTGATTGGTATCATCGAGCTTACCAGGATGTGGAGATTATTGACAGTTGTGGTAGTTTCCCCAATGTGCCTCTTCTGGTACAAAGGGAGCAATTAACTATAACCTTGTTCTTGCGCGACGACAGCTTGGTTACCTGATGAGGGATAAACCGAATAATATTCATTTGAGTAGTTTCTTTCTGAAGGAAGGAGAAGACCACATGGAAGCTAGGGAGCAGATTGCGAAGGCCTGGCGTCGCATTCATAAGAAGAATAGGAAGGATTTGGGACCTAGAGGTGTTGTTTCTTTGGATCCATATCTTTAGTGGGTCCGATCGAGAGCCATTCAGTTGAAGATGTCGTATACTCGAGAGACACCCATGCCTGATTTGTTTGTGAAGACCACTCCTCCTGTATTAGATGATCTATAAGAGTTGCAGCTTGCTTTGGTTAGGATGCAACAGGAAAGGGATGCTTGGAAGAACAAGTTCCAGACTTTAGAGAGTTCCTACAAAGCAGACCTGAAGGAGAAATATGATTTGATCGAGATCGTTGAGAGTCGAGCGGTGGAGTCTATGGAGAGGCAAGGGGATTTATTTTCTCCTAGGCCTCAAACAGGTGTTGATTACCCACTTCCTGCTTCAGATGATTGGAAGGAGGTTGCCATCAGACATGGGGAAGAAAACTAGAGGTTGAGAGTTCAGATTTCCAGGCTCACAGGGAAGCGCCAGTGTACAGATTGATCTCTATTAGTTCCTCTTCTCAAGATTTTAGATTGTATTTTCATCTTGTACTTGGGATCATTAAAACTTGTAATCCATTTTGTAGTTATTATAATAAAAAATTTCAGTATTTCAAAAGCTTTATTACTTGGATGTTTGCAATATAAACCATAAATCCCTTGAAATATTAAATGATAAAGTAAAAATAATCATATGCATTACATATCATGTATCATATTGCACATATTTCTTGCATTTGTTATGCATATCCAGGTGTCTTACCCAGCTTTTTACTTCACTCAGCAAGCTGACTCATCACTACAACACTCAGGCTAATTTCAAAAAGAAGATGGACAACTTAGAACAGGAGAATCACGAGCTGCGCGAGGAAGTTTCTGCGTTGAAGGATGGCTTGGCCAACTTGACTGCTCTGATGGAAGCTCTGGTGGCTGCTCAGAATCAGCCACCGAGTGTTCAACCTCAACCAACAAGGGCAAGTGCTGAAGTTCCTACTGTTCCTGTATCCGCTACTCTAGCTGTCGTTCAAAACCGTATGCCTCAGGGTTATCCATGGGGAATGCTAGAGAATTTTGCACCTGAAGGTTTCAATCTTGGCCCTCAAGATGCTCCAGTGGTCCAAAATGTTGTTACTCCTGCACCTCATGTGGTGCATATTGTTCATGCTGCACCTCCTTCGGTGAATTTGGTTCCATTTTTTAATGAAGATATGTGTCGTCCTTTCCCTCCTCCGAGTGAAGACTTGGGTCTTTATGACATAATGGATGATTTCCAAGAGCAGATTAATAAAATGCAAAGAGAGATGAAGGCTCTTAGGGGAAAAGAGTTATTTGAAGAGAATGTGAATGAGTTGTGTTTGGTCCCGAATGTTAAAGTGCCTGCTAAGTTCAAGGTCCCGGAGTTTGAGAAGTATAAGGGCAACACTTGCCCTCGTTCTCACTTGGTGATGTATGTAAGAAGAATGTCTACCCACACTGATGATCAGCGTCTGCTGATTCACTTTTTTCAGGATAGTCTGACCGGCACAGCGTTGAAATGGTACATGAGTTTAGACAGTGCCAACATCCATACTTTTAATGATTTGGAAGAAGCATTCATTAAACAATACAAGTACAATGTGGACATGGCACCTGACCGTGACCAGCTTAGGGCCATGGTTCAGAAAGACAGAGAATCGTTCAAAGATTATACGCAGAGATGGCGCGAAGTGGCTGCACAAGTGATTCCGCCCATGGAAGAGAAAGAAATGACTAAGATTTTTCTGAAGACGCTGGGAGCTTTCTACTACGAAAGAATGGTAGCAAGTGCCGCAAGTGATTTTACAGAGATGGTAGGATTAGGTGTCCGCCTAGAAGAGGCAGTAAGAGAAGGCCGTTTGACAAAGGGTGAAGGATCCGGAGGGGTGAAGAAGCCAGCTTATGGGTTTACAAAGAAGAAAGAAGGGGATACAAATGTTGTTATGCAAGACAGAAGGGTAAAAGCTCCTAGAAAGAATTATCAACGTCATCAGTAAGTCGCCTCAGTTACTCCTATTATAAATGTCGCTTTGAATACTGTCGCTTATCAGAGACCGTCTCAGCAGGGGAATCAAGGGTATAATCAGAGAAGGGAGAAATATGATCCTATTCCCATGAGCTATGCAGAGCTACTACCAGCATTGAATCAAAAGAAGTTGGTCCAGACACGACCACCTCCCACCGTACCATCACCATTGCCTTGGTATTACAAAGCAGACCAGACGTGTGCCTTTCATCAGAGAGCGCCAGGGCATAGTATTGAGAATTGTTATCCTTTGAGGACTGAAGTGCAAAGGTTGGTGAAGTCTGGAATTTTATATTTCAAAGACGTGGGACCTAATGTGAAAGACAATCCTCTACCCAAGCACGGGGGAGTGAATGTTGTAAATATGGTGGCCGGTTGTCCAGGTGACTTCCAGATTTTTGACATTAATCTGGTTAGAGGAGATTTGGTGAAGATGCATGCAGACCTCTATGAATTCATTTATTATAAGAATGAACACGGCATTGTGCTATTTGCAGTATAAATGTACAAGGTTGCGAGAAGATAAAGGTTGATTTACAAGAGATGATGGATGAAGGTTTAATCCATATAATCAGGACTAGGGCAGAATATGAAGAGGAAGTGAATCC
Source organism: Vicia faba (assembly GCA_948472305.1). Classification (NCBI taxonomy): domain Eukaryota; kingdom Viridiplantae; phylum Streptophyta; class Magnoliopsida; order Fabales; family Fabaceae; genus Vicia; species Vicia faba. Next base: position 1,603,599,374 of record OX451739.1, read on the forward strand.
GGGTGAATTCAGAATGTTTGATGTGGTTCATTTGAATGAGGATCTCGTGCAGTTGCATGCTACCTTCTGCCGTACTGCTGGTCAGGTGGAACACCAATATGGATCTTGCATAGTTTGTTGTCGAAATCCCCGAGGATGTTCTAATGTGAAAGAAGGTGTCCAGTTGTTGTTAGACAATGGAACTATCAAGATCACAGGTCAAAGAGATGATTATCATGAGATTGATATGGTTGAAGTTTGTTTGATGGAAGAAGAGTCAGAGAAAGAGTACGCCTCCGCAGATGAGTATTTCTCTTCAGACGAAGATTTGTTTGCTGGAAATGACTTTTTGATGGCTGATTGTGTTGAGGAAGGGGTGAATGTCATTGTACCTTGTTGTGGTGCACCCACTCATCTTGAGGTGGAGTACCATAGCAAACCAGTTATTACCCCATTGGTAATTAGTCTGCCAGGTCCTGTTCCCTATGAATCAGATAAGGTTGTGCCTTACAAATACAATGCTACAATCTTAGAAGACGGGATAAAGATTCCCATCCAGCCAATGCCAGATGTTGGAAATATAGCTGATAATAGCAGGGTGACCCGTAGCGGTCGTGTGTTTGTGCTGGTTATTCGAAAAGATGTTGTTGCTGGAAAGAAAATTGCTGAGAACGACGAGCCTAAGAAGGCTGCAGGAGAGACTAGTGGAGCTACATTAGAGAAAGAAGTGGATGATATCTTGAAGATAATTAAGATGAGCGACTACAGAATTGTAGATCAGCTATTGCAGACTCCTTCCAAGATATCTATCCTAACTTTATTGATGAATTCCTCTGCTCATATAGAATCACTGATGAGAGTACTAGACCAAGCTTTTTGTGGAGAATGACATGCCGTTAGACCAATGTGCTAATTGATAGATCTGTGCTGAATGTTATACCGAGGAGTACCCTCATGAAGTTAAAGTATCAAGGAGCATCTATGCGCCCGAGTGGCATCATTGTGAAGGCTTTTGATGGGTCGAGGAAATCTGTCATCGGTGAAGTGGACTTGCCCATCCATATAGGACCACATTTGTTCTTGATAACCTTCCAGGTTATGGAAATTATTCCCGCATATAGTTGTTTGCTTGGACGGCCATGGATACACGAAGGAGGGGCTGTCACTTCAACTCTGCATCAAAAGTTAAAGTTTGTACGCGAAGGAAAGGTGGTGATCATAAATGGGGAGCAGGCGTTGTTGATATCCCATCTATCCTCTTTCAGTATTGTAGAAGCGGATGAGGATGCTGTTGGAACCCACTTCCAAGCCCTATCTATTGACAACATAAGAAGGAATAAGAATTATGTGGTTTCGCTGAAGGACGCGCAGCAGGTTATGCGCAATGGTCATAATGTAGTTTGGGGACAACTTGTGGATCCACCCGTGAACAAAAATAGAACTGGTTTGGGTTTCTCTTCGAAGAATGACAAAGGAGAAGGTTTGAAGTCAAAGTCTTCTGTGAACAGTTATCATGATGTTTTCCGCAGCGGAGGCTACCTCCATCCAATTGGTTCTGGAATTAATGCCGTTGAAGAGGATGAAGCAGAACAGGAAGTACCGAATTATGTAACGCATGGAGCCCGAGTTCAGAACTGGGTCACCATTGATGTTCCTTCTTGCATACATATTTCAGAGTAATTTGTTTTGTTAATCTGTTTCTTTCTTTTGAAAATCTTTCACTCTGCCCAAGGTGAAAGTATTGTATGGGCTTATCTGTTTGCTTTAATTTTTAAGATCATTAATAAAAGTTTATTTGCTCCCAAAAGTATGTCTTTATTTTTTGCTTTTTCTTGGGAAATGGTAATCAAATAAAAAAAACCCCTTTCAAAATAAATAATAACTGAAAATTAATCTGCATGATCACTTGTTATATGTGTCAGTTTCTAAAAGCAATCATAAATCACATGTGCAGATTAATTAAAAAACCCGTTGAATACAATGACCCTACACCCTCTCCCAACTTTGAATGTCCTGTGTTTGGGGCTGAAGAAGAAGATTATGATGATATTCCAGAAGAGGTCTCACGGTTGCTTGAGCACGAGGAAAATACCATTCAGCCATATAAGGAGCCTTTGGAAGTGATTAATTTGGGTTCAGAAGAAGATCCGAAGGAAATTAAGATTAGAGCATCGTTGCATCCTGATGTAAAAAGCGATTTGATTGAGCTGTTGAAAGAGTATGTGGATATTTTTGCTTGGTCTTATCAAGATATGCCTGGTCTAGATACAGACATTGTTGAGCATCATTTTCCGTTGAAGCCAGAGTGTCCGCCAGTTAAACAAAAGTTGAGAAGAACCCACCTAGACATGGCAGTAAAGATCAAAGAGGAGGTCCTAAAGCAGATTAATGCTGGTTTTCTTGTGATATCATTGTATCCTAAATGGATTGCCAATATTGTCCCAGTACCGAAAAAAGACGGAAAAGTCTGCATGTGCGGAGATTACAGAGATCTAAATAAAGCTAGTCCAAAAGATGATTTTCCATTGCCTCACATTGACATGTTAGTGGACAGCACAACAAAATTCAAGGTATTCTCGTTCATGGACGGATTTTCCGGGTATAATCAAATAAGAATGGATCTAGAGGACATGGAAAAAACAATGTTTATCACACCCTAGGGAACATTCTGTTACAGAGTGATGCCCTTCGGGTTGAAGAACGCTGATGCAACGTACCAGAGGGCTATGACAACCCTATTCCATGATCTGATGCACAAGGAAATTGAAGTATATGTTGATGATATGATTTCAAAATCCCAAACTGAATAAGGGCATATAAAATATTTGTTGAGGTTGTTTCAGCGTTTGAGGAAGTATCGTCTCCGCTTGAATCCAAATAAATGCACCTTCGGAGTTAGAACGGGGAAATTGTTGGGTTTTATTGTTAGCAACAAAGGAATTGAAGTTGACCCTGATAAGGTCAAAGAAATTCAAGAAATGCCAGCATCAAGAACTGAAAAGCAAGTCAGGGGTTTCCTCGGGCGTTTGAATTATATCTCCAGATTTATTTCCCACATGACTGCAACGTGTGAACCGATCTTTAATTTGTTAAAGAAAGACCAAGGTTGTGTGTGGACAGATGACTGACAAAGGGCATTTGAAAGTATTAAAGAGTATCTGCTTGAACCTCCTATCTTACCCCCTCCTGTAGAAGGAAGACCGTTTATTATGTATCTGACGGTGTTAGATAAATCCATGGGTTGTATTCTGGGACAACATGATGAAACAGGAAAGAAAGAGTTCTCCATTTATTATCTCAGCAAAAATTTTAGTGATTGTGAGTCGCGGTATTCTATGCTGGAAAAAACATGTTGTGCTTTAGCCTGGGCGGAAAAGCGTTTGCGGCAGTATATGTTGAATCATACTACTTGGTTGATCTCCAAAATGGATCCAATCAAGTATATTTTTGAAAAGCCTGCTCTTACTGGGAGAATTTCCCGCTGGAAGATGTTGTTATCTGAATATCATATTGAATACCGCACTCAAAAAGCTATCAAAAGTAGTGTGTTGGCATATTATCTCGTTCACCAGCCGGTTAAAGATCATCAGTCTGTAGAATATGAATTCCCTGATGAAGATGTGATGTTCTTGAAAGTGAAAGATTGTGATGAACCGTTGCCTGAGGAGGGCCCTGACCCTGAATCTCGTTGGAGTATGGTATTTGATGGAGCTGTGAATGCTTATGGTAAAGGAATTGGTGTTGTGATTGTCACTCCTCATGGATCGCATATTCCTTTTACCGCGAGGTTAACATTTGATTGCACTAATAACATGGCAGAATATGAGGCTTGCATCATGGGCGTCGAAGAAGCTATTGATCTAAGGATCAAGATTCTAGATGTGTATGGTGATTCAACATTGGTAATAAATCAGATTAAAGGAGAATGGGACACTCATCACCCTGGCTTGATCCCTTACAAAGATTATGCTAGAAGACTACTACCCTTCTTCAATAAAGTTGAATTCCATCACATTCCTAGAGATGAGAACCAAATGGCAGATGCTCTGGAAACTCTGGCTTCCATGTACCAAGTAAATGCTTGGAATGATATACCCCGAATTATAGTTCGACGGCTAGATAGGCCCTCTCATGTGTTTGTGACAGAGGAGGTAGCAGATGAAAAACCTTGGTATTATGATATAAAACACTTTCTTCATACTCAGGAATATCCGTTTGGTGCGTCAAAGAAAGATAGGAAGACACTGAGAAGATTGGTAGACAGTTTCTTCCTCAGTGAAAATGTGCTATACAAGAGAAATTTTGACATGGTCTTGCTCAGATGCATGGGTAGACACAAAGCAGACATGTTGATGCATGAGATTCATGAAGGTTCATTTGGCACTTATGCTAATGGACATTCAATGGCTAAAAAGGTGCTAAGGGCGGGATATTATTGGTTGACAATGGAATCTGATTGTTACAAGTTTGCAAAGAAATGCCATAAATTCCAGATTTATGCAGATAGGATCCATGTGCCTCCGACACTCCTCAATGTGATTTCCTCCCCATGGACTTTCTCTATGAGGGGTATTGACATGATCGGGATGATAGAACCCAAGGCTTCGAATGGAAACCGTTTCATCTTGGTAGCAATTGACTACTTTACCAAATGGGTAGAGGCTGCTTCATATGCCAATGTTCTTAAAACCTGAGAAAAACCGTTTCATCTTGGTAGCAAAATAACCTGAGAAGAACCGTTTCATCTTGGTAGCAAAATAACCAAATGGGTAGAGGCTGCTTCATATGCCAATGTTCTTAAACCCAGGAATGAACAAACTCCTGGGTTTAAGAACATTGGCATAAGAAGCAGCCTCTACCCATTTGGTAAAGTAGTCAATTGCTACCAAGATGAAACGGTGTCCATTTGAAGCTTTGGGCTCTAACATCCTGATCATGTCAATACCCCACATAGAGAAAGGCCACGGGGAGGAAATCACATTGAGAAGTGTCGGAGGCACATGGACCTTGTCTGCATAAATCTGGCACTTATGGCACTTCTTTGCAAATTTGTAACAATCAGATTCTATTGTCAACCAATAGTAACCTGCCCTTAGCATCTTTTTAGCCATCGAATATCCATTAGAATGAGTTCCAAATGAACCTTCATGAATCTCATGCATTAACATGTCTGCTTCGTGTCTATCCATGCATCTGGGCAAGACCATGTCATAATTTCTCTTGTATAACACATTTTCACTAGGGAAGAAACTGCCTGCCAATCTTCTCAGTGTCTTTCTATCTTTCCTCGATGCACCAATCGGATATTCCTGAGTCTGAAGAAAATGCTAGATGTCATAATACCAAGGTTTTTCATCCGCTACTTCCTCTGTCGCAAACACATTGAGCAGGCCTATCCAGCCATCGAACTGTATTATGGGGTATATCATTCCAAGTATTTATTTGGTACATAGAAGCCAGAGTTTCCAGAGCATCCTCCATTTGATTTTCATCTCTAGGAATGTGATTGAATTCAACTTTATTGAAGAAGGGTAATAATCTTCTAGCATAATCTTTGTAAGGGATCAAGCCAGGGTGACGAGTATCCCATTCTCCTTTAATCTGATTTATTACCAAAGCTGAATCACCATACACATCTAGAATTTTGATTCTGAGATCAATAGCTTCCTCAAGACCCATGATGCAAGCCTCATATTCTGCCATATTATTAGTGCAATCAAATGTTAACCTTGCAGTAAAAGGAATGTGTGATCCATGAGGAGTGACGATCACAGCACCAATTCCTTTACCATAAGCATTCACCGCTCCATCAAATATCATAATCCAATGAGATTCAGGGTCGGGGCCTTCCTTAGGCAACGATTCATCACAATCTATCACTTTCAGGAACATCACATCCTCATCGGGGAATTCATATTCTGAAAACTGATGATCTTCCACCGGCTGGTGAGCAAGGTAATATGCCAACACACTACTTTTGATAGCTTTTTGAGTGTGGTACTCAATATCATATTCAGATAACAACATCTTCCAGCGGGAAATTCTCCCAGTAAGAGCAGGCTTCTCAAAAATATACTTGATTGGATCCATTTTGGAGATCAACCAAGTGGTATGATTCAACATATACTGCCGCAAACGCTTTGCTGCCCAGGCCAAAGCACAACACATTTTTTCTAGCATGGAATACCGCGACTCACAATCAGTGAACTTTTTGCTGAGATAATAAATGGCGAACTCTTTCTTCCCTGTTTCATCCTGTTGTCCCAGAATACAACCCATGGATTTATCTAACACTGTTAGATACATAATCAAAGGTCTTCCTTCTACGGGAGGGAGCAAGATAGGAGGTTCAAGCAAATACTCTTTAATACTCTCAAATGCCCTTTGGCAGTCATCTGTCCACACACAACCTTGACTTTCTTTAATAACTTAAAGATCGGTTCATATTTTACAGTCATGTGGGAAATAAATCTGGAGATATAATTCAAACGCCCGAAGAAACCCCTGACTTGCTTTTCAGTTCTTGGCGCTAGCATTTCTTGAATTGCCTTGACTTTATCGGGGTCAACTTCAATTCCTTTTTGGCTAACAATAAAACCCAACAATTCCCTTATCTAACTCCGAAGGTTCATCTATTTGCATTCCGGCGAAGACGATACTTCCTCAAACGCCGAAACAACTTCAATAAATCTTCTATATGCCCTTCTTCAGTTTGGGATTTGGAAATCATATCGTCAACATATACTTCAATTTCCTTGTGCATCAGATCATGGAATAGGGTTATCATAGCCCTTTGGTACGTTGCACCAGCGTTCTTCAACCCGAAGGGCATCACTCTGTAACAGAATGTTCCCCAGGGTGTGATAAACATTGTTTTTTCCATGTCCTCTGGAGCCATTCTTATTTGATTATACCGGGAAAATCCGTCCATGAACGAGAATACTTTGAATTTTTCTGTGCTATCCACTAACATGTCAATGTGAGGCAATGGAAAATCATCTTTTGGACTAGCTTTATTTAGATCCCTGTAATCTACGCACATGCGGACTTTTCCATCTTTTTTCGATACTGGGACAATATTGGAAATCCATTAAGGATAAACTGATGTCACAAGAAAACCAACATTAATCTGTTTTAGGACCTCCTCTTTGATCTTTACTACCATATCCGGGTGGGTTCTTCTCAACTTTTGTTTAACTGGAGGACACTCTGGCTTCAACGGCAAACGATGCTCGACAATGTCTGTATCTAGACCAGGCATATCTTGATATGACCAAGCAAAAATATCCACGTACTCTTTCAACATCTCAATCAACCCGCTCTTCACATCAGGATGTAATGATGCTCCAATCTTAACCTCCTTCGGATCTTCTTCTGAACCCAAATTAACCACTTCCAAAGGCTCCTTATATGGATGAGTGGTATTCTCCTCGTGCTCAAGCAACCGTGAGACCTCTTCTGGAATCTCATCATAATCTTCTTCTTCGGCCCCAAACACAGGACATTCAAAGTTGGGGGAGGGTGCAGGGTCATTGTATTCAATGGGTTTTTTAATTAATATGCACATGTGATTTATGATTGCTTTTAGAAACTGACTCATATAACAAGCGATCATGCAGATTAATTTTTAGTTATTATTTATTTTGAAAGGTTTTTTTTTAATTTTTTTTATTACCATTTCCCAAGAAAAAGGCAGAAAATAAAAGACATAATTTTGGAAGCAAAGACAACTTTTATTAATGATCTTAACAGTTATAGCAAACAGATAAGCCCTACAACATTAATACTTCCACCTTGGGCAGAGTGAAAGCTTTTCAAAAGAAAGAAACAGATTATCAAAACAAATTACTTTGAAACATGTATGCAAGAAGGAACATCAATGCTGACCCAGTTCTGAACTCGGACTCCATGCGTCACATAACTCGGTACTTCCTGCTTTTCTTCATCCTCTTCAACAACATTAACTCCAGAACCAATCGGATGGAGGTAGCCTCCGCTGCAGAAAACATCACGATAACTGTTCACATAAGAATTTGACTTCAAACTTTCACTTTTGCCATTCCTCAGAGAGAAACTTAAACCAACTCTGTTTTTGTTCACGGGTGGATCCACGAGTCGTCCCCAAACTGCATTATGACCATTGCGCACAACATGTTGTGCATCCTTCAAAGAAAACACAGAATTCTCATTCTTCCTTATGTTGTCAATGGATAGGGCTTGGAACTAGATTCCAACAGCAGCCTCATCCGCTTCTACAATACTGAAAGAGGATAGATGGGATATCAACAACACATGCTCCCCATTTACGATTACTACCTTCCCTTCATGCACAAACTTTAGCTTCTGATGCAGAGTTGAAGTGACAGCCCCTGCTTCGTGTATCCATGGTCCTCCAAGCAAACAACTATACGCGGGAGTAATGTCCATTACCTGGAAAGTTATCAAGAACAAATGTGGTCCTATATGGATGGGTAAGTCCACCTCACCGATGACAGATTTCCTGGACCCATCAAAATCCTTCACCATGATGTCACTCAGGCTCATAGGTGTTCCCTGGTACTTTAACTTCATAAGGGTACTTCTTGGTATAACATTCAACGCAGATTCGTTATCAATTAGCACATTGGATAGTGAGTCATTCTTGCAGTTCATGGATATGTGGAGGGCCAGGTTGTGATTCCTCCCTTCATCTGGTAACTCATCATCGCAGAAACTCAAGTTGTTACATGACATAATGTTTCCAATTACGCTGCTGAATTGATCTAACGGCATGTCATTCTCTACAAAAGCTTGGTCTAGTACTCTCATCAATGATTCCCTATGAGAAGAGGAATTCATCAGCAATGCCAGGATGGATATCTTTGAAGGAGTCTGCAATAGATGATCTACAATTTTGTAGTCGCTCATCTTAATTATTTTCAAGATATCATCCATTTCTTTCTCTAATGTGGCTTCACTAGTCTCTCCTGCAGCCTTTTTCGGTTCATCTTTCTCAGCAATTTTCTTTCCAGCAACAAAATCTTTTCGAATATCCAGCGCAAACATACGACCACTACGGGTCACCCTGCTATTATCAGCTATATTCCCAACATCTGGCATTGGCTGGATGGGAACCTCCACCCCATCTTCTAAGATTGTAGCGTTGTATTTGTAAGGAACAGCCTTATCCGATTTATAGGGAACAGGTCCCGATAGGCTAATTACCAATGGGGTAACAATAGGTTTGCTATGGTACTCCACCTCAAGATGAGCGGGTGCACCAAAACAAGGTACAATGACGTTTACACCTTCCTCAACACAATCAGCCCTCAAAAGGTCATTTCCGGCAAACAAATCTTCGTATGAAGAGAAATACTCATCTACGGAGGCATACTCTTCCTCTAACTCTTCTTCCATCAAACAAACTTCAACCATATCAATCTCGTGATAATCATATCTCTGTCATGTGATCTTAATAGTTCCATTGTCTAACAGCAGCTGGACACCCTCTCTCACAACAAAACATCCTCGGGGGTTTCGACAGCAAACTATGCAAGACCCATATTGGTGTTCCACCTGACCAGCAGTACGACAGAAAGTGGCATGCAACTGTACGAGATCTTCATTCAAATGTTCTACCTCAAAAATTCTGAATTCACCCGGACATCCAGAAACCATATTCACTTCCTCCTCATATTCCGCCCTAGGCCTGATTATATGGATTAAACCTTCGTCCATCATTTCCTGTAAATTAGCCTTTATCTTCTCACAACCTGTATATTTATACTACAAACAGCACAACCGGCGTGGTCATGTGTATAGTAACTGAATTCACATAGATCTACGTGCATCTTCACCAAATCTCCTCTAACCAGATTAATGTAAAAAATCCGGAAGTCACCTGGACAACCGGCCACCATGTTCACAACATTCACTCCCCCGTGCTTGGGTAGAGGATTGTCTTTCACATTAGGTCCCATGTCTTTGAAAGATAAAATTCCATACTTCACCAACTTTTGCACTTCAGTCTTCAAAGGGTAATAGTTCTCAACACTATGCCTTGGTGCTCCTTGATGAAAAGCACATGTCTGATATGCTTTGTAATACCAAGGCAAAGGTGATGGTACTGTTGGAGGTGGTCGTGTCTGGACCAACTTTTTCTGAATCAATACTGGTAGTAGCTCTGCATAACTCATGGGAATAGGGTCATAGTTCTCCCTTATCTGACTATTCCCTTGGTTCCCTGCTGGGATTGTCTTTGATAAGAAACAGTAGTTGGAGCGGCATTCATAACAGGAGTCACTGAAGCAACTAGCTGGTGACGCTGAAAATTCCTTCTAGGAGCATTCACTCTCCTCTCTTGTGTGACAACATTAGTATCCCCCTCTTTCTTCTTTATAAACCCATAAGCTGGCTTCTTCATACCTCTGGATCCTTCACCCTTTGTCAAACGGCCTTCTCTTACTGCCTCTTCTAGGCGGACACCCATTCCTACCATCTCTGTAAAATCACTTGGGGCACTTTCTACCATTCTTTCGTAGTAGAAAGCGCCTAGCGTCTTCAGAAAAATTTTAGTCATTTCTTTTTCTTCCATGGGAGGAATCACTTGTGCAGCCACTTCACGCCATCTCTACGCATACTCTTTAAATGATTCTTTGTCTTTCTGAACCATGGCCCTAAGCTGGTCACGATCGGGTGCCATGTCCACATTGTACTTTTATTGTTTTATGAATGCTTCTCCCAAATCATTAAAGGTATGGATGTTGGCACTGTCTAAACTCATGTACCATTTAAATGTTGCGCTAGTTAGACTATCCTGGAAAAAGTGAATCAGCAGATGCTGATCATCGGTGTGGGTTGACATTCTCCTTACATATATCACCAAATGAGCACGAGGGCAAGTGTTTCCCTTGTACTTCTCAAACTCAGGGACCTTGAACTTAGCAGGGACTTTAACATTTGGGACTAAACACAGCTAATTCACGTTCTGGGACTAAACTTAGCAGGAACTTTATCTCTCTTTGCATTCTATCAAACTGCTCTTGGAAATCATCCATTTTGTCATAAAGACCCAAATATTCACTTGGAGGAGGGAAAGGACGATACACATCTTCGTTAACAAACGGAACCAAATTCACCGAATGAGGTGCAGCAGGAACAGTATGCACCACAGGAGGTGCTGGAGTAACAACATTTGGAACCACTGGAGTATCTTGGGGGCGCAAATTGAAACCTTTAGGTGCAAAATTCTCCGGCATTCCCCACGGATAACCCTGAGGCATACGGTTCTGAATAATAGTCGGAGTGGCAGATACGGGAATAGCAGGAACTTCAGCATTTGCCCTTGTTGGTTGAGGTTGAACACTCGGTGGCTGATTCTGAGCAGCCACCAGAGCTTCCATCAGAGTAGTCAAATTGGCCAAGCCAGCCTTCAGAGTAGAAACTTCCTCGCGTAGCTCGCGATTCTCCTGTTCCAAATTGTCCATCTTCTTTTTGAAGTTAGCCCGAGTGTTGTAGTGATGAGTCAGCTTGCTGAACGAAGCAAAGAAGCTGGGTAAGACACCTGGGTATGCATAATAAATGCAAGAAATATGTGCAATATGATGCATATCATGCAATGCACATGATTATTTTTATTCCATCATTTTAATATTTCAAGGGATTTAAGATTTATAGACATATAGCGAACATCAAAACAATAATGCATTTGAAATGCTGAAATTTTTTTATTATAATAACTTCAAAATGGATTACAAGTTTCAATGATCCCAATTACAATATGGAAATACAATCTAAAAATCCTGATAGAGATCAATCTGTACACTGGTGCTTCCTTATGAGTCTGGCAATATGAGCCCTCAACCTCTGGTTTTCTTCCACCTGTCTGATGGCAACCTCCTTCTAATTATCTAAAGCAGGAAGTGAGTAATCAGCACCTGTTTGAGGCTTTGGATAAAATAAATCCCCTTGCCTCTCCATAGACTCCACCGCTCGACTCCCAAGGATCTTGATCAAATCATCTTTCTCCTTCAAGTCGATCTTGTAGGAACTCTCTAAAGTCTGGAACTTGTTCTTCCAATCATCCCTTTCCTGTTGCATCCTAACCAAAGTGAGTTATAGTTATTCTAGATCATCTAATAATGGAGAAGTGGTCTTCACAAACAGGTCAGGCATGGGTGTCTCCCGAGTATACGGCATCTTCAACTGAATGGCTCTCGATCGGACCCACTGAAGATATGGCTCTAAAGAAACAACACCCCTAGGCCCCAAATCCTTCCTACTCTTCTTATGAATGTGACGCTAGGCCTTCGCAATCTTCTCCCTAGCTTCCTTGTGGTCTTCTCCCTCTTTCAGAAAGAAACTACTCAAATGAATATTGTTTGGTTTATCTCTCATCGGATATCCAAGCTGTCACCGTGCAAGAACACGGTTATAGTTAATTCCTCCCTTTGTACCAAGAAGAGGTACATTAGGGAAACTACCACAACTGTTAACAATCTCTATATCATGATAAGCTTGATGATACCAATCAATATCCGAGTAAGTAAGTGCCATAATATTAGGAGCCCAACGGGGTTCCTTCCTGACATCCCAAAAGGCATCAGACTGAGGCATATGAAAGATGAACCATCGGTACAACAAAGGCGTGCAACAGATAATCATTCATCCATGATAAGAACTCCGAAGATGAACAGAGTAATAATCATCACCCAACAGTGTAGGAATCGGGTTTCCAATCATGAAAATCTTGATAGCGTTAATATCGACGAACTTGTCCACATTAGGAAATAAGAACAACCCATAAGCAAGTAAAGAAAATATGGTCTCAAAAGCAACCGTGCTCTTCATTCTGGAAAAGTAATGAGCTTTATCTAATAAGAACTGAGCTGGTAATCCTCTAATCCCTCCTTTAGTAGTCATATGGGCTTCCACCTCAGACTTCCCTAGATGAATCAAAGCATCAATCTCATGTGGTTTTGGCTCACCCTTCAAACTAGTAAAAGGAACACGATTTGTAACAGGTAAATCCAATAGATGAGAATACTCCTCCAGTGTAGGCATCAGCTGATAATCGGGAAAAGTAAAGTAGTGATACACCGGATCATATAATTGGACCAAGGTCGAGAGAATACCCTCCTTCATCTTCAGCTTCATGAGAGGAATAATGGATCCATACTTCTTCCGAAAGTCTGCAAAACACTCAATCTCTGGAATTAGACTGATCAGCTCATCTATCTTGGGATCCTTGAAACTGTATTTCCCAGTCTTTCTCTTTCCAGAATCCATGGTTAAAAGTACCTGAGATATTCACAAATAGTCAACCTGTAAATCCCTTGAAATATTGTTTTCCTCAAAAGATGCTTATGAGTGCATGGATGCATGATGCAACAATCACACACAAGATCACATATATACGGGTCATAGGTTCAACGTCACGAGCATGAGGTCGAAGGTACTACCCATAAGGTGTTGGACTAAGACTTATCACCTGCCGAACAAGGTTCTAGAGGTTCCCATAGTCTACATCCTTCCTTCGGATATTACCAACTTCCCGATTAACTCGGTAATTAGTAATATTCTCAAAAAAGACTCGTCCGAGCGTAGTATCGCGTGACAACTATTTCCGGATTACTCCGTCATAGCTTCCGCACTACACCTAAAAGGCCAAGATGGGTTTGGTATTCTACGGTCCTCAGTTTCAGCAAGCTCCCAGGTCAAAAGCAGTATGTCTTCCCGATTACTCGGTAAACGAAACTACAATCAAAGGGGCCTCCACTGGGTGGGGGATCTCATGCCTCCTTTTTTGGGATTACTCCCTCAAAGTTAACATGATTATACTGCCCGTCCTATCTTAAAGTTTTCCAAAGTCCGAGTATAGGACTTATGAGTAATCACCAAGCACCCTGAAAACCAGGAAAAATCCAGACAAACATATATACAAATTATAACACATAAACAACAATAGCACATATACAGATATAAATAAAGATAGCTTTAACCCACTTAGTGATGGACCAACAAGAGGTCAATCTCTCCCCAGTGAAGTCGCCATTTTTCTGTAGCGGTAGAAATGCTCAAGACTAAGCCATTGGATTGACTAGACATTATACAAATCAAAATAAAAATCGCCACCGCGCTTTATTGTTTCCAAAGGAATGGGAAAAGAGCGAATAACCCAAAAAAAAGGGGAAAGATTCAAGGTACTCCGCAGGAACGTCTTTGTAAAATCTGTATATTTTAGCTATAAAAATGTGTTGTATATAAAATGGATGGTGGAGGTGAGAAAAGAAATATATTTTTTATGATTTTTGCACCCGCCGCGGTTGCGAACCTTTAGTGCCTACATACCACCTTTCATGCAATAGGGGATCAGAGTACACGTAGTTCCTCCTTTAAAAATTTAAAACACAAGTGTGTTGGTTAATTTTATGAGATAATGTTAGAACAAAGTTTGAATCTACTACCCTACATTTAAGTTTTGATGATAACAAAGTGAAAAGATATACTATTTATGATATTCATATATGAACTATCTGCTGCCTAAAATTATTATGCTCTGACTTGTAGATACTCTGATTGATAAGCAAGATCACATCTAATCAGCATCAGAATTTAGTTCTTGACACCAGCATCAGAAGTTGCCATATCAGAATGTCAGAATCAGATGATCAACTCACGTACATGCTGAAGCCTGATGAACAAGACTGCGCTCAACACTCTGATAAAGAAACACAACAGTTCATCAGCAGCGAAGCAGAGTCAGAATGAGCCAAGCCAGAACTTGCATTAAGTAAGCAACGGTACTGTGCATTGAAAGCAAATTAATTCCAACGGCCTCATTCTAGACAAGATCTGCTCAATAAGGAAAGTTTGTTATTAGCATTGAATCAATAATATTGCATCCAACGTTCATCATCTCAGTGCTATATAAACAAGACTTTGAAGATTGAAATGGCTAATGCTCTCAAAATCTCTACACGTACAAAAGCTAATCAAAATCTTCTTTCTCTCAGTTTTGCTAAACCACACATTCTGATATTCTATCATTGTTTAGCAATCTAGTTTCTAAGCTTCAATTTGGGTATACATCACAGTTGTGATACAGTTTTGTAGAAAACATCCACACACTTAGTTTTATCTCTTTGTAAGAAAGTGTTACCTTGACAAACCGGGTTGTGGTTTGGATCAAGAAGGCTTTAGCAGTTGTTAAAGCAGTCTGTAATATTCAGTTGAATATAGTGGATTAAGACCTCGTTGGAGAGAGGCGAAATCACCTTGACGGGTGGACTGGAGTAGTTTGAGATCAAACGAACCAGGATAAAAATATCTTGTTCATTGCATTAGATTTCAGTTTTACAATTCAACCCCCCCTTCTTGTGTTTTTCACCACTTCAATTGGCATCAGAGCGCCTGGTTCTGAGCTAAAACACTTAACCGTGTCAGTACAAGATCCAGCGTCAGAAAAACACAATGGCAGGAAACAATTCTCACATCAGCAATGACAACAATGAGGACAGAGACAGATTCAGTGGTAAACCTCCAGTCTTTGATGGAGAAAACTTTGATTACTGGAAAGACAGAATCGAAAGCTTCTTTCTGGCACATGATGCTGATCTATGGGATATGGTGACAGATGGATACACGCACCCTGTGAATGCAAGTGGTCAGAAGATTGATAGAAAAACAATGTCTGATCAACAAAAGCGTGACTTCAAGAATCACCACAAGGCCAGAACCATCCTCCTCAGCGCCATCTCCTATACTGAGTATGAAAAGATCTCCAACAGAGACACAACAAAGAATATTTTTGACTCTCTCAGAATGACGCATGAGGGCAACGTTCAGGTCAAAGAAACAAAAGCTCTGGCGCTCATTCAGAAGTATGAGGCGTTCAAAATGGAAGAATCTGAATCCATTGAAACCATGTTCTCTAGATTCCAGATTCTGGTAGCTGGTCTCAAAGTTCTGGACAAAGGATACTCTACTGCTGACCATGTCAAGAAAATCATCAGAAGTTTACCCAAGCAGTGGAGACCTATGGTTACAGCTCTGAAGCTAGCTAAAGATCTCAACAAAATCACTCTGGAGGAACTTATCAGCTCCCTCAGAAGTCATGAGATAGAGCTAGAAGCTGATGAGCCTCAGAAGCAAGGTAAGCCTTTAGCATTAAAATCTAACAGAAAATTTGAGTCTAAAGTTTTGTAGGCAGTTGAAGAAACATCTGATGGATCCTCATCAGAAGAAGACGAACTCTCCCTCCTCTCCAGAAGAGTAAATCAACTGTGGAAGCAAAGACAAAGGAAGTTCAGAAATCCCAGAAGATCTGATCAGAACGAGTCTTCTTCCAGATACAGAAGGACAGATTCTTCCTCTGGATACAGAAGATCTGAAGGCTCCTCCAGTAGCAAAAAGCCAAACACCAAAGACATCATCTGCTATGAGTGCAATGAGCAAGGACACTATAAGAGTGACTGCCCAAAGCTTCAGAGGGAAAAGCCCAAAAAGAAGTTTGGAAGAGAGAGGAAGAAAAGTCTCATGGCTACATGGGATGACTCTGACTCGTCTGAAGCTGACTCAGAATCAGATGATGAGAGGGCAAACATAGCTCTCATGGCTAACATTTCAGAAGATAGTGAAGCTTCTGAATCAGACTCAGAATCAGACACTGAAGAGGTATTTCCTAACTTTGCTGTTAACTTTACAAAGGCTGAACTTGCTGAAAGCCTTAATGAGATTCTGGAACGTTATCAGCAAATTAGAGCTAAATTCAGAGACCTGAAAAGGAATCTTGAATCTGACTCTAATAAGACTGAGAGTCTCAAATTGGAAAATTCTGAGCTGAGAAATAAAATTTTAAAATTAGAAAACACTTTACAAAACTCTCAGAAGGAACCAATTTCTGAAACTCCCAGCAACGCTGATGAGATCATCAAGGAGTATGATCACAGTTTTCAGAAGTTCCTAGCTAAAAGCATAGATAGAAGCAGAATGGCTTCAATGATCTATGGAGTTAGCAGAAACGGCAGGAAAGGAATAGGATACCAAGGTAAGGTTCCTACACCAAAGAATGTCATGGACTTAACCATTAAACACACTCCTCTGAATTCACATTTTGTATATGGTCACACACATGATATCAAATACACTAGCAGTAAGCACTCTGTGAAACCAAAATTCAACCAGAGTTTTGGTAAAACTAACAAATCAGGACCCAAGAAAATCTGGGTACCTAAGGATAAAATAATACATGTTGCAGATATCTTTAGCAGCAAGTCAGAAACACCAGTCATGGTACCTGGACTCTGGTTGCTCACGACACATGACGGGAAGAAGGCATATGTTCCAAAGCCTGGAACTTAAGCCTTGAGGCCACGTTGGCTTTGGAGGCAATCAGAGGGGAAAGATAATTGGCTCTGGAACTGTAGGTAATGGAAATCTTCCCTCTATTAATAATGTTCTGCTAGTAGATGGATTGATGCATAATCTGTTATCCATAAGTCAATTAAGTGATAACGGTTATGATATAATCTTTAATCAAAAATCATGTAAAGCTGTTAGTCAGAAAGATGGGACTATCCTGTTTAATGGTAAGAGGAAAAACAACATTTACAAAATCAAACTTTCTGAACTAAAGAGTCAGAATGTAAAATGTCTTCTGTCTGTTAACAACGAGCAGTGGATCTGGCACAGAAGATTGGGGCATGTTAGTATGAGAAGAATATCTCAGATTAACAAACTCAATCTGGTCGGAGGACTTCCTAATTTGAAGTTCAATTCAGATGCTCTGTGTGAAGCATGTCAGAAAGGCAAATTTGCAAAACCTTCTTTTAAATCCAAAAATGTTGTTTCTACCTCTAAGCCATTAGAACTTCTGCACATTGACTTATTTGGACCAGTTAAAACTGCTTCAGTCAGTGGTAAGAAGTATGGGTTAGTAATCGTAGATGACTATAGCAGATGGACTTGGGTAATGTTCTTAAGACACAAGGACGAGTCACACTCTGTGTTTGTTACCTTCTGTAACCAAGTTCAGAATGAAAAGGATCTTAGAATCGTTAAAGTCAGAAGTGATCATGGTGGAGAATTTGAAAACAAAGATTTTGAGTCATTCTTTAATGACAGAGGCATTCTTCATAATTTCTCTTGTCCTAGAACTCCCCAACAAAATGGAGTTGTAGAACGAAAGAACAGAACATTGCAAGAAATGGCCAGAACCATGATCAATGAGACAAACGTTGCTAAGACCTTCTGGGCAGAGGCAATAAACACAGCGTGCTACATTCAGAATAGAATCTCAATAAGACCTATTCTGGAAAAGACCCCATATGAATTGTGGAAGAACAGAAAGCCCAACATTTCATATTTTCATCCATTTGGATGTACTTGCTTTATATTAAATACAAAGAATTATTTGAACAAGTTTGACTCTAAAGCACAGAAGTGTATTATGTTAGGATACTCTGAACGCTCAAGAGGGTACACAGTATACAATACAGAAACACAGATTGTGGAAGAATCAATCAGTGTTCGTTTTGATGATAAGCTTGACTCTGAAAAGTCAAAGTAGAATGAAGTTTTTGCAGGTATAGAAATTGAATTTGCAGGTTCTGAAGACAAGTCATCAGAAGCTCTCAACACAGACATTCCTTCAACGTCTGAAAGGAGCACTGCTAGCAATCCTACAACAGCTGCTGATCAACCTCAGAAGAGATTACCCAGAAGCAGCTTGGATCACCCAGAAGAGACTATCCTAGGAACAAAGGAAGATCCAATCAGAACAAGAGCAAGCTTCAGAAACTCTGAAGAAACACTTATGGGACTTGTGTCTCTGATTGAACCTTCTTCTATTGATGAAGCACTTCTGGATAATGACTGGATTCCGGCAATGCAAGAAGAGCTGAATCAATTCACCAGAAACGACGTATGGGATCTCGTTCCCAGACCAAAAGGATTCAACGTCATTGGAACAAGATGGGTGTTCAGAAACAAGCTAAATGAACAAGGTGAAGTCATCAGAAACAAGGCACGACTGGTTGCACAAGGTTATAGTCAGCAAGAGGGGATAGACTATACAGAAACCTTTTCCCCAGTCGCCAGGTTAGAATCTATCAGACTTTTAATTTCATTTGCTGTTAATAGAGGCATCACTCTGTATCAAATGGATGTCAAAAGTGCATTCTTAAATGGTTATATAGAAGAAGAAGTTTATGTACACCAACCCCCAGGTTTTGAAAATACAAAACATCTAGAACATGTTTTCAAACTAAAGAAGTCACTGTATGGTCTGAAACAAGCTCCCAGAGCTTGGTATGAAAGGCTAAGTAACTTTCTGCTAGAAAATGAATTCACCAGAGGGAAAGTGGACACTACTCTATTCTGTAAATCAGTTAAGAGTGACATCTTAGTCTATCAAATTTATGTTGATGATATTATTTTTGGTTCTACTAATCCTTCTCTTGGAAGAAAATTTGCTAAGTGTATGCAGGCAGAATTTGAGATGAGCCTCATGGGGGAACTGAAATTCTTTCTAGGAATTCAGATCAATCAAACTCCAGAAGGAACTTACATTCATCAGAGCAAATACATCAGAGATCTTCTGAAGAAATTTGACCTCTCAGAATGTAAGCCATCAAAGATTCCAATGCATCCCACGTGCATTCTGGAAAGAGAAGAGGTAAGCAAAAATGTAGAACAGAAAGTCTACAGAGGTATGATTGGTTCTCTCCTCTATATGACTGCTTCAAGACCTGACATATTATTCAGTGTTTGTATCTGTGCTAGATTCCAATCAGATCCTAGAGAATCTCACTTAACAGCTGTTAAGCGAATTTTCAAGTATCTGAAAGGTACTACTAATCTGGGTTTGTTTTATAGAAAATCTAGTGATTACAGCTTAGTAGGCTACTGTGATGCTGATTTTGCTGGAGACAGAGTGGAACGTAAAAGTACTTCTGGAAGCTGCCAGTTTCTGGGAGAAAATCTGATCTCTTGGTCCAGCAAAAGGCAATCAACAATTGCTCTATCAACAGCAGAAGCTGAGTACATAGCAGCAGCAGGATGTAGCACACAAATGCTCTGGATGAAAAGTCAGCTTGAAGACTTCCAGATTTTTGAGAGTAACATTCCTATACTTTGTGATAATACTTATGCTATTTGCTTAAGTAAGAATCCCATTTTACATTCTAGAGCTAAGCATATAGAAATAAAACATCACTTCATTAGGGACTATATTCAGAAAGGTATTTTGAACTTAAAATTTATAGATACAGACCATCAATGGGCTGATATCTTTACTAAACCCCTTTCAGAAGATAGGTTTAATTTCATTCTGAAACATCTCAGCATGAAAGTGTGTCCAGAGTGAAAATGTTTTAATTCCATATATTTACCTTCAAAATGTAATTGTTTTACTGTGAACTTCTGATCAATCTCCTTTCAGAAAGATAGAACATGCAGATTGTATCAGATGCAAGTCTAAAGATCTGAGAGTATAAGCTCAAAGACAGACGTGCTGATCACTACATCAAACAAGTGTCATCCAATCATCAGCAAATCTCTGAAGCAGAACGCGTGCACGCTTCTGAGAAGGCAAAGCGCTGATTGGGTGCATTGAGACACATGTCTGGTAACCGTTTTTAAGTATCTTTCTCAAATCCCCCAAAATCAGCAAGCATTTAATGAAAAGTAATCATGCTTTTAAAATGCAATCATGATTTTTCTCTCTCTTAAAAAATGTTTATCTTTTCAAAATATTTTTGAAACTCTATTTAAACACATTAATCTCTCATTCTCATTCTTTATGTTTTCTCACTAATACTCAAGTATTTTCTGCATATTTCTGTGTTCATCTCTTGCAAAACCTATTTTCCTCAGTTTATTCTCAAAACCCTTTTAATGTGAACATGGCAACCTCCAGCAGTGCTTCTGCAGGTCCTCAGAAGAAAGCATCATCTGAGCAATATCAAGTGCCATTCAGAACTCTCCTCACTCCTGTGAAGAATCTTGAAGTGCTTTCTGAATTAATCATTGATTTTGGAAGCTTGAAGGAGAACGGTTTTGACCTAACTGAAGAAGTTAGGGCTCAGAAGTGGGAAAGGTATTTTGATAGGTTGGTTGGACCAACATTCCCAATGCTAGTCAAGGAATTCTGGATTCACGCCAAGGCTTCAACACATCTTGTCACCTCCTTTGTTATGGGGAAGAAGATTGTGATCACTGAGGATCACATTGCAAGGCTAATAGGTTACAGTGGCGGTGGCGTCCGCTGTGTGGACATGGCTGAAAGATATGCTGATGTAGGTGTGATAGCTGCAAGGATTTTCACTCATGGGGTGCCCAGCAGCAAGATTAAAGATCTGAAGGATCACTACAGAGTTTGGGCTAAGATAATTCTGGGGTGCTTCAACCACAGGAAACCAACCAGTTCTCCTGATTACATAAATGTGGATCAACAGTTTTTGATCTACTTTATTGATCAGAAGGTAAAGATCAATCTGGCTCACTTCCTGTTCAACCACCTCAGAACAAGTGTAAAGGAAACCAGGGAAGAAGAAAGAACCAAGAGGGATTGGATACCTTTTGGAAGGTTGATATCAGATATTCTGACAGAGAATAGGCTGATAGAGCATCTGATAGAAGCTCAAGAGCTAAGCACTATTGAACCAACAGTTGGGAAACCTCTGAATGCAAAGAACTTGAAGAAGATGAAGCTGATAGAGAATATTCAGAAGGAACCCAGAGCTACTCCTATTGCTGATATCACCAGCAGAAGAGTGCCTCTGAGTGACTTTCCGTTATTTTCTGAAATAGAATCCAAACCAGAGGTGGTTCTCAGGTACTTGGATGCGTGCAAGGCAGATGGTTCAGATCCAAATCTGATTATCAAAGCTCTGCATCAACCTCAGCAAGAAGTGACTCTGAAGAAGACGAAGAAGAGGAAGGCACCATCAGAAGGATCATCCCAGCAGACACCCAGGAAAAGAGGTAATTCATTTGCTGCTTCTGTTTTAAATTCTTCTACTATTCCAGCATCTATTCCTCCTCAAACCTCTCATAGAATCTCAATCCCCATCCCTACCATAGATGAAACTGTACCAGAAGAGGACCCTTCTGAGGCATTAAAACTCAGAAGACCCAGAACCAAACATCCCAAACAACCAACAATCTCAACAACATCAGCAATTGATCAAGTGCTGTCTGACATTGATCAACACACCTCTGATCAACCAATCTCTGAACCACAAACTGTTCCTCCTCCACAACCAGAACAACAGCAATCTGCTGAAGAACCAGAACAACAACAACAACCACTCTCACCAATTCCAGAAGAACCCCTTATCCCTGAACAATCAGAAATTCCAACAACTTCTCCTCAACCAGCAATTTCGTCTCCCTCTCCCCAACCAGAAATTAATCCTCCATCACCTCAACCAGAGTTTCATCACTCTGAAACTCCTTCTCCTCAACCATCTGAACCTCATTCTCCTCAACCATCTGAACCTCATTCACCTCAACCATCACCTTTGGCAATCCAGCTGCCAGGTGGAACAACTATCACCTTAGCACAATTGCCATCCTCATCAGAATCTACACCACCAAATACTCCCAAAACACCACCCAGTTCAATCGTAATCTCTGATTCTGACACTCCATCTCCAAAACAAACAGCTGCCCAGAAAACCTCTGAAAACCCCAGTAGGACTTTCATAGACTTAACCAGTCTTGACCGTCTTGCTGATCTGAAACACAAAATTGCCATCCCAAAACCAAAACAACCAGATGTTGGCTCTGGTATTATGAATTTTGAAATAGGTGTGCTGCAATGGATTGCTTCTTTGAAGCAAGTATGTCCTGGAATGATTGACCCAACTGCTTCTGATCAGCTCTGGTCACAATTCAGACTTTGGGTACGTGCTGAAGCCCTCAAGTTGCAGGATATCAACTATGAGCAGGCACAACAAAATTTCAGCATGCTTCTGAATGAAGTTGGAAGTCAGCTTCTGAAAGAAGACGTGCTCCCTCTGGATAGTGAACCTTGGTCTGAGAAACAGCAAGCTACAAAGGTGCAATCAGAAGAAGACAAGACCATTCAAGCTGAAGAAAGTCAAGCAGAAGATGTTGCTGAAAGCTCTCAGAAGCTTCCTACTTCTGATGCTTCTCAAGCTGCCTTGGACAGGCAGACTCTGGAAGAACTAAGGCTGAATGACATGCGTCTGCAGCAGCGGATGGAGTAAAGCGACCAGAAAATGAAAGAGAGAATTGATGTGCAGGATAGCAAGACTGACACTGTTGTCAGCATGGTACACAAGCAGAATGAGACTGCTGAAAAGATCCAAGCCATGCTGGAGAACCTGTTCACACGCTTGCCTCCTCAACCTTAGTCTTTTTTTCTCATGTCCTTTTTCATGCTTTCCTTGATTTTCTGATGTACTACTTGGATGTGTTTTGTACTATTTTCATGTTTTGACTCTGAACTCTCTTAATATGATTAGTTTTTCTGATCTTAATTGTTTTAGCACATCACCTACACTTTTTGATTGCTGACAAAAAGGGGGAGAACAAGAATGATATTTTAATCAATAACGGCTAACTAGACAGAAATTCTCAAACATTCTAACTCTATTACTTGAAAATGTTTTTTTTGTTTTGCTTAAAGTCTACAGGTACAGGGAAGCTCCTGGACACTCTGAAGACTAGAAGCTCTGAAGCTCTAATCACTATGAAGTTCTGATCCGCTCTGATACTCTGATCCAAAGCAAAGCTCTGACAAGAAAAGCTCTGAAGCTCTGCTCTGACATAAAGCTTCTGATAAGTCAAAGACTCTGATACTCTGATGTTCAAAGAAAGGCAAAAAGATCTGATCCTGAAGAACACGTGTAATCAAAGGGAAGTAATAAACTCGGGGGGAGTATCTCTCAACTCTGATATCTCTTTACTCCTTATCCTTTTACTTCTTACTCTGATGCATATCTCAGATACCTTTTCACGTTATTTTCATTTAAAAAATATCTAGTTTTTGTCATCATCAAAAAGGGGGAGATTGTTAGAACAAAGTTTGAATCTACTACCCTACATTTAAGTTTTGATGATAACAAAGTGAAAAGATATACTATTTATGATATTCATATATGAACTATCTGCTGCCTAAAATTATTATGCTCTGACTTGTAGATACTCTGATTGATAAGCAAGATCACATCTAATCAGCATCAGAATTTGGTTCTTGACACCAGCATCAGAAGTTGCCATATCAGAATGTCAGAATCAGATGATCAACTCACGTACATGCTGAAGCCTGATGAACAAGACTGCGCTCAACACTCTGATAAAGAAACACAACAGTTCATCAGCAGCGAAGCAGAGTCAGAATGAGCCAAGCCAGAACTTGCATTAAGTAAGCAACGGTACTGTGCATTGAAAGCAAATTAATTCCAACGGCCTCATTCTAGACAAGATCTGCTCAATAAGGAAAGTTTGTTATTAGCATTGAATCAAGAATATTGCATCCAACGTTCATCATCTCAGTGCTATATAAACAAGACTTTGAAGATTGAAATGGCTAATGCTCTCAAAATCTCTACACGCACAAAAGCTAATCAAAATCTTCTTTCTCTCAGTTTTGCTAAACCACACATTCTGATATTCTATCATTGTTTAGCAATCTAGTTTCTAAGCTTTAATTTGTGTATACATCACAGTTGTGATACAATTTTGTAGAAAACATCCACACACTTAGTTTTATCTCTTTGTAAGAAAGTGTTACCTTGACAAACCGGGTTGTGGTTTGGATCAAGAAGGCTTTAGCAGTTGTTAAAGCAGTCTGTAATATTCAGTTGAATATAGTGGATTAAGACCTCGTTGGAGAGAGGCGAAATCACCTTGACGGGTGGACTGGAGTAGTTTGAGATCAAACGAACCAGGATAAAAATATCTTGTTCATTGCATTAGATTTCAGTTTTACAATTCAACCCCCCCTTCTTGTGTTTTTCACCACTTCAGATAAGACATCATCGTCATTGTCCGTGTGGAAAACATACTTACTACCCACAATCATGAGAAAGGAGAATTTGCATTATCTCAAAGTGGAGGATATGGCTTGGATTTTAAAATCAACAATGCCTCACTCAACACCCAAGTGGAAAATATCTCTCTTCATTACCTATTGTAGAAGTATAGTTGTTTGCATCACTACAAGGATTGACAAGAGTCAAATATTTTAAGAAAAAAGTTTAAGGGTAAAAGCCAAAGTGGCAAAATGGTTTGAAATGAGATTGGTTGACTTTTAGTCTTCTCACAAAAAAATGTCAAAGTATTATTAAATTGATTGAGGTTTATTTATGAAAATGTTTTGAAAATGCATGGATCTAAGTCCAAGTTTATTATGAAAGTGTTTAAGTTTCAAAACAAGAAGAGTTTTCAAAAGGAGGGAGAAGATTTTTGAAATTAAAGAAGATGGGAGGAGAAGAAGAGACTATCCTAAAGCATAAGGTAAAATCTAAGGATAAGAACCATCTAACCAACAAGAAGCTAAAAAGGTGACATTATTAGTCGAGATAGAATTCCCATTCTTTGGATTGAAACCAAGCAAGAAAAGATACTAGACCTCTTCAAATGTATTAAGTCTTCACAAAAATTGGGCAGAGTAACGGCTATATACGGGTGAATTCCAGATTACAAACAGAGAATGTAATCACAAAAACCTGCACACAAAAACAAACAAGCAACCCAATGTCTTGAGGTAAACCTCAAGAGCTCCAGACAAAATAATCAGATAAGATCACAAGGTCTCCAAGATAGGCCTAGGTTTCTACTCTTAAGTCCAGAAAAAGTCCATTGCTCCATAATGCCAAGGATAGTAACCAAATAGTCCAAGTACCATTAAGAGTTTTTCAGAGTTTATGTTGATTATTAAGTGTCTTCAAAAGGAAAAGAAAAGCTCAAGTGAGCAAAATAAAAATGACATAAAATTAAATGCTCAAGTGAGCAAATATGAAAATAGCATGAAATGTAAAATGCTAAAACTAAATGGTACATAAAGCATAAAAATAAAAGCATAAAGTAAAGTCAATTGTTAGAAATTAGTGGTTAGTTGGATGACCATCTTGAAACTTGCATTTGGAACTCATTAGAGGATTAGTAGAACCAAAGCCTCCACACAATAAGTTGCATTTGTTTTTTGTCAAGTATATCATCCATTATGGAATCCTCAAAAGTGCCATTTAATGATCAACGATGTTTAAGTGATCCGCGTTGACCAAAGGTGTTGTAGATCCATTAGAGGATTGGTAGAACCAAAGCCTCCACACAATGAATCTCAAGGTTATGGGATCAAAGAGATCAAATTAACATACTTGGGCTGAAAATCATAAGTTTGGGCCATGAATGATCATTTATTCGAATCGGGACAAAATTTAGTGCTATGTGAAACTATCGGCTAAAAATCATCGAACAATGAAGTCGCCATCGAACGTCTTTTATCCCGTCGAGAGGGAAAGGTAAACATCGAGAAAACCTGGAAAGGGAGAAATAACGGTCTTTTGACCGAGAGATCGGGTAAGGGAGTCTGTTACGCGAGCGGAAGGTGTTAGCACCCCGCACGCCCGTAGTACTCTACGGGATTCACTCTTGTTGTATAATCTAATGGGTGTGGTCAAATCCTATGTCTATGGCTTAAGACTGAAAATGGAATGCATGCAAAAGGAAGAAGAAAATAATGTAGGGAAAATAAAAGATGTGCTTGATTGGGCTCTACCCCAATGCCTACGTATCCCTTTTAAGGAATCAGAGCAGCCATAGTTTGGCTTATGTGTTTTGGTTGGTTTGTATTTTTTAATTAAGACAAACAAAGATAGTCAAGATGGCAAAACATCAAGTAGAACAATCAAACAAATGAGGTGGTCAAACATCGATCAAATAATAACAAAGTAACATGTCAAAGATGACGAAACATTAAATGATAGAACGGATGACAAAACGATACACCTAACAATGATATTGAGAATCAAAGTAGGATATCAAACATGTGCGATGGCGAAACATCGGCTTCAAACAAATGTGCGATGGCGAAACATCGGCTAAAGGATAAAAAGAAATCATGGCAGAGATGATGAGACATCAATAAATTGGATGACAAAACATCACACCTAACAATGATATTGTGAATCAGAGCAGGATAACAAACATGTGCGATGGTGAATCATCGGCTTCAAACAAATGTGCAATGGCGAGACATCGGCTAAAAGGTGGTAAAGTATCATGGCAAAGATGGCGAAACATCAATACAACAGATGGCAAAATATCACACCTATCAATGATATTGGGAATCAAAGTAGGATAACAAACATGTGCGATGGCGAAACATCGGCTTCAAACAAATGTGCGATAGCGAAACATTGGCTTCTAAATAATAAGGCATCATGGTAGAGATGGAAAAACATCAATAAAACGGATAACAGAATATCACACCTAACAATGATATTATGAATCAAAGTAGGATAACAAACATGTGCGACGACGAAACATCGGCTTCAAGATAACACAGACAAAGTAAGATTGGTTTGTATCTTTTATTTTGAAGAGGAGTTTGAATTCATTAGAGGTGTTCTTATGATTTGCCAAGAAAACATCTTTGTTTTAAGATGTAAAAATGCAGAGAAAGAAAAAAACAACTAAGGGAAACTAGCCTAGTATTATCCCTAGTGTTATCGTACAGTGGTTGACTCTGAGGTTAAGGATAAAGGGAAGATCCTATCCTAATTTGCATGTTAAAGGGAACTCAATGAAACCATCCTATAGGGAACATGCAATGAGAGCGAAGTCGTGATCTCAATATCTAAATTGAGTGACTCATCGATCAACAATTAAAGAGGAAAAGCAATAAACATCCTATAGGGAACATGCAATGAGAGCGAAGTCGTGATCTCAATATCTAAATTAAGTGACTCATCGATCAACAATTAAATAGGAAAAGAAATAAACATCCTATATAGAACATGCAATGAGAGCGGAGTCGTGATCTTAATATCTAAATTGAGTGACTCATCGATCAACAATCATAACACATGCATCAGATAAAATCAGAGGGCCTCCTGACATATATCAGCAACAGAGGTCCCATCATGAAATCAGAGAGTTATGCAAAATTAAAATGGGAGAAAGGAGGTAGTACAATACCAAACAGATAACTATCTATAGCAATCAATCAAGAATAAAAGAAACCCAGAGAAACTTCAAGCAAGCTGGCATTAGTAGACAAATTGAGTCAGCAATTGCACCATCAAGATGTAAGAAAATTATCAGATATGAACAAATCCCATGAGCACAGTATGACATTCACACTCATAGATGTGTGTATCCTGCATAAACCATCAATCATGCCAAACACAAAAACAATGCTAATATAATAAACTGTGTTCCACAAATAAAGTTGAACACAAAAGCCTCAAGCCAAAAGTGGCAACTATCTCAGAGTACCTCGCACATTCAACAACCTAGTTAGTATTCCATAAGGTGAAAAAGTGATAACAAGTCATGGTGGAAACTACCAAATATTAGACATTATAAACAAGAAGAGACAAGCATATGCACAGATTAGGTCAAAAGAATCAGAGGAATGTTGCTCTTTCCTATCACCATATTGAATTGACAATTGAGTGTCAATCAAGGATCATAAGAGCTTGATAATAATATGAACAATAACCATAAAGGTCAGTAGCAAACACATTTTAATCATGCATGACTAAATTTAAACACAACTTCATGAATACAAAAGGAGATGAAACCTATATAATGCATTAGATGGTTCAAAATATTCAAACATGAGGCTTCTAAGTGAAATATCTTGAGCTAACATGGACAAGTCAGAACCAACATGATCATTAGGTTCCTAATTATAGGCCTCACTCAAGCTCATTGGCCACCAAACAAATTGCAACAAAATATGCACACATAATTGAATACCTTCACTTCAAAATTACACCAAAAATAGAAACAAAGATCCATAATTCAAACCAAAAAAATATTAACATCTTGGGAGTGTTTAGAAGTCAGAATGCAGGCCCTAAGTTCATGAATGATTGGGGAGGGGGTCAAATGAAGTGCAAAATTTAAGAATAGTTGGCAAAACCACCAAACTAGACAAGTTTTCAAAATTATTTGGGGAAAAATGTCAAACCAAGTCAAATAATTCAAGAAAAATGGTTTTCAAATCCCCAACACATTCATGAACCATGATCAAGACCTGAAATCCAATAAAAGTCCAAGGCACAAGGATTTTGAACATGACACTTGCACCATAATCAACAAAACCCTAGATTTTGACTTTTAATCCTAAATATTAAATAAATAGGATTAAAACCCAAACAAAACAAAACAAGGTCATGCAAAATATCAAGAAACCCTAAATGTCATAAAATACTTTTTTCATATTTTTTTGAATTAGGAAAATACAAAGAATGGAATTAAATTCAAACAATTAGGTATTTAACAAATATCCACATATCAAAATGATATTTAAATCAAAAAGTTAGGAGAATGGCCAACCTAAATTATATTCAAATATTTGGGCTAAAAACATACACCCCTGAATTTTTGTGATTTTTTTGGATAAAAGGAAAATATTAAAAAAAAAAAATAAACAATTAATAGTGAAATTATTATTTAAGGGCAAGAAAATGCAAAACATAACCAAAAATCACAAAAAAAAAGGCAAAACAAAAATATGATCAGGTTCCATGATTAAAAACAAGATTGCATGATTTTTTTTGGAATTTTTGAATTAATAGAATTATTAAAAATAAAAATAAAAAACAAACAAATATTACAACTAACCCTTGAAATTAAATTTTTAATCAAAAATAAGAAAAATGATGAACCAAAGTTAGAATCAATTTTCATATTATTTTGTGGTTCTCAAATAATTTTTGTGGATTTTTTAAATCAAAAGAACTATTAAAATAAAAATTATCTTTGATCAATTAATTAATTAAACCTAACAATTTTTGAACCAATCAAAATATTTTCAAAAAATTATCAAAAAAATACAAAAATTCAGAAATATTATTTTGAATTTATGACAAATTTTTCAGAATTTTCCAATCATTTTTGAGCAAGAAAATAAATCATGGAAATCAATTTATAAAACAAAAATTCAAATAAACTAAAATTTCAAATGAACCAATCAAGATGTGCCACCACATCATCTTCAACCTCTGAACATCCAAAAAGCGCGCGCATGACTCAGGATTAGGGCTCACTTTCAGATCAACATAACTCACTCAATTTTGCCTCATTTTTGATGAAATCAAAGGCAAATTAAAGCTAGCATGGCAAGTAATACATAGCAATTCGAATCAAATCAAATCATCAACCACATCATCCACAATCAAGCCATGAATATGAACAAAAACAATCTGAATCATGAGTTTCAGAACATCCAAACATGCACAATTCATCAAATTAAACGCTATAAAGCTTCAGAATCATTCCATAGACTTCAAACAACATGATTATAAACTTAAATCACACGAAGCATGGCTAGAAATCAGAATTCAAAGTTGAGAATTCAAACCTTTGAGAAAAAATGGATCTACTGTCTCCTTCACTCCAGTTGAAATCCAAGCTTCGATCTACAATCCTTATCACTTGGAGAAGAGAATGCAAGAAGAATTGGCCAAAACGCATGAGGGAGATGGAAGAATCGAAGAAAAATTCAGAGCTACAAGCTATGGAGTTTCTAACTTTGATTGATGAAATGAGGCACGAACCCTTTACACTGAGGCTTTCTTCTCAATATATAGAGCATTAGTGGGAGAGTAGGATAGGTTTTTTTTGCTCTGAAAGCTCTTGGAATCCAAGAAATCTTCTTTTGGCCAAAATTAAGTATGCACATGCAGCCTCTCATTCCCTCGTGCGTTGGCTTGCTTTATTTGTGCATTTTAATCAATTTTCCCTCAAGAAGAGATTAGCAACAACATTAGGACTTAAATCCTTGCTTTAAGCTAGTGTGGGTGATTAGGCAACTTTGGGCAAGTTTTGCATTTTTTGATTCATGCAAGCTCATGAAGCACATGGGCACGAAATGGTGAGCGTAATAGGCCTCAGCATGTCACAAATTACCAATGGGATTGATTATAAACAAGAGGAATGGCTAAAACTTGAGTTTACAAGAAATGGCCATTTTGCACATTTGCCAAATTTCACTAAAATGCCACAAAATTCCAAAACTCATAATTTGCTCATACCTTTGAATTTTGGCACAAATGAATACAATTTGGAAAGGTCTCGAAAATATCCACAATCCCCTAGTTTTGAGTTTTTGCGAATTAATCCATTAAGGTCCTCAATATTTGGCTTGAAATTCACTAATTTTGAAAAATGACCTATAATTTTGTAACTTCAAAAGGCCATAACTCTTGATTCCTTTCCAATTTGAATATGATACCAAAAGGAGGTGAAAGATCATTCTCTTAGCTTTCCAAGAATATTTCATTTGCATCTTCTTGATCAAGGATGAATAAAATATGATTTTTTGAAATTAAGTCTTCATTTTCTAAAATTAGAAACTTATAGGGTTTCTTCAAGAACAAGTTTCAACCCAAACCTCAATCTCTTTGATCCAAAGACCAAAACGGACTTGAAATATAAAAAGTAAATCCTTGAATTGATGGTTGGCCAAAAATTCACTTGGTCAACCTTGACTTTGAATGATTTTGACAAAAATGACCATTTTGCCCCCTGAATCAATTGATCCACTTCCCTCCAAAATTAATGATTAAAACTTCAAACATATGATCTCCCAAACATATAAAGGCCATGTGCAAAGTTTCACTTCAAAATCATCAAGAAAACCTGATGAAAACCAAAACCCTAATTTTGGTCAACCCATTAGGAGACTGATGAATTATCTTCAAAACCTCAAATCCTCTGGGTATCCTGACCAATTCCTTGTACAAGGACTTTTCAAATAACAAAGAAATGTTGTAGCTCTAAAATCAAGACTTGCACATTGGCCAACAACCTTGCTCAATCAAACCCTAAATTGACTGGTGAATCCAAAGAGTGATTCCTCTTGTGATCAATCACAAGCTCCAATCTTCTGGGGGTCCAAAGAGATAAATATATCATCTTGAGATATGGAAAAAACTTTTGAGCTCAAAAGATCCAAAGATTTGGATGGTAAGATATTTCTTGAGCAACTTGTCCATGTAATCAACCTTCAAATCTTTGAGGAAAACTTGGTAACCAAAGTACTTTGATCCTATCACAATGTATGAATGCAATGCACTATGATGTTCATGATGAAACATAAGCCTAAATCAAAAGGGTAAATTTTGGGGTGCAACAGCTGCCCCTATTCAAATATCTCCAACATGGTAAGTGAGAAAAGTGATAACTTTCGAGCGTTCAGGGTTGACGATGTTTGAATACGAAAGAACCCGAAAATTTACACTCTTGAAAGAAACGGAGATAAAACTCCCAAGACATGTGTCAGGATCAAGCCATAAGGCAGGTTGAAACAGAGTAAAAACAAAGAAGAGTAGATGCAACTAAACTTCCGGACAAACGTGCCAGGGAAAAACTTGGCTTCAAAAGGAAGAGGTGAGACAAAATTCAACCAACAGAGTATAGACGAAACTAAGCTCCGTAACAGAAAACATACGCGGGTGAGGAGACGAAACTCTGAGCTCGACCCAAAGCAAAGTGGCTAGAGTGCGTGATTCTAGGAACACTTGTCAATCTCAACTAAGATAGATAGTATGAGGGAACTGAAAGAATCTCAAAAAAAGAGGAACAAAAAGAGAGACGAAACTCGACTCAACGACTAGTCAGACGAAACTAGACTAGATAAGTACCACGATGAAACTGGATTTCACGCACGGGTAACGAGGCGAAACTCGACCCAAAGCGAAATGATGAGAGTGCATGTTTCTCAGAGCACCTGCTGGTTTCAGCTCAATGGATAAACAGTGAAGAAAACTGGTAGGAGAATCCAAGGAACAAAGGAGACTAATTTCAAACCAGGGACGCAGCACGAACATTGCACTTGGTAAACGAACACCGTCAAAGAGTCCAAGGTAGGAAAGCAAAAACGAGACGAAACTCGACTCAATAACTAGTTAGGCGAAACTAAACTAGATGAGTACCAAGATGAAACTGGATTTCATGCACAAGCGACGAGGAAAAACTAGACCCAAAGCGAGGAGATTAGGGCGTACACCTAAAAAACCTGCTGAAGGCGAATATCAGGACAAAACTGGTATTCAAAAGATTCATCAATAGACATTGGAATGAACCAGAAAGGGTAGTGAAGCCTAAACCTGAGAGGACAGCATCAGGGAGAAACTGAACTACAGTCAAGAGTAGACACTCAACAAAAGATGATTGACGTCAAAAGGATATTGGCATAGGGAGGAAACTGAGATTATGAGGACAAAGACCTCACTGGGGATTAAATTTGACGTTTTAGCGAATCACTGGGGATGACGGAAATAATAATGGCCTATGCTCCGATGCATGTTTGAATTCTCTTTTATAGCGCAATGCTCCATATAATGGAAATGCTACGCGTTTTGGTAGATACAATGTAATGATGTATGTTTAAAATCCTTACTGGGGAATGGCCAAATGAGAAGCCAAAAACCAAGAAGTCCGAATCTGACATGACTTGCAAAAATAAATTGCAAAATCCAAAGGAGAGGAGAAAAATACGGGGAACCGTAAGAGAGGGAATCTCGAAGAGATGGGGCTCCGTGGAGAAACAAACGAGCAACCAGCAGAAACGGGCCACAAATGAGAAGAGCTGCAAAAATAAATTGTGAATTCCCGGGGAAGATCAGGTCGACACTGCAGCCTCCGGAAAGGGACGAAAACCTTTGCTAGGGGAACAAAGCTCTGCTGAAGAGGTGGGACTTCACTGGAGAGATAGAACTCTGTTGAAGATTATCTTGCTAGAGGGATATTCTCTTGGAATGCAACCAAAGGACGAATCCTGCAGATAGTCACACGGTATCGACCTTACTGGGGAAGAAGAGGAGATCCTTAACAAAGGATGCCCCGGTCAACAGATCGGCTTGGAATTGAGAGGTCGAAGCGAAGGATCCCTGCTGGCAAATCTGTTGGGGAGTTGAAACTCCTTCAGAATATGGGTTCCAACTTAACGACTCCATTGGGGATAAGCGACATATCCAAAATTGAAGTCTTGGAACGAGGCTTTTTGAAAGAAAATCCCTGGAGTAACAAAACTTTGCTGCGGAAACGAAACTTCACTGGGGAAAGGAAACTTCACTAGGGATAAGAAGAAGAAGAAAGCCGAACATTCCCTTTTGACCATCATTAAGCTCTTTACAGGTTTTCAACGTGTAAACTCTTTTGATGTCAAACAGCTATTTTGCATATAGAAAAATGTTTATTGAGAATGATAGACCTGATGTGATAATTATTTAAACCTTGAAGTCGAAAGTTTTAACAAATGTCGCATCTCTGTTGTGAACGAATCACTGGCTAGAGTGCCAAAAAAAGTTTTAAAACTTTTCTTTCCCCTTTTTGAAAACCAAGTTAAAATGTGAGCAATAAGATACCAACACGGCTAGGCAACACATATTTCGGGAGTTTAGGAAATGTTATCCCGTTGTAGTATGCTTTTGAGTTAAATCCCTGTTTCAGTTAGGACTTTTAAAGGTTGTAACGTGGCCTGGTTCAGGGTTGTTTTGAAAAAAAGTTTTTCAAGGCTCAAGTTATTTGGTGCCCACCCCCTTCATGATATTCTCCTGTCCTAAGTTTAGTTGACTTTTCTCAAGTGTTCCTCTTTCAAAAGGATTTATGATGGTTGAGTTATCACAACAAATCCTCCCACATGATCTTCACTTATCTTCTTCTGCTTTTGTTTGTCTCTTCTTGACATTATTGTTCTTATTTTGATGAAATTCTTATTGAATATATTTTTGGCCTTTTAGGCTCTCTTTTCCCTAATTTTTTCCTGGACAAATCTCTTGAATTTCCATTTTTGGGAGTCCAGCGGGATGCCCTAACTTTTGCCTAAGCGACTTGTTTTCATGTTTCGACTTAGCGGGGCTTTTTGTTTCTTTTTTATTCATGCTTTCCATTTTGAACAAGTCAATGTGACTTTAGGTCTTTGAAATTTTTTCTTTCTTTCTCTTTTTTTTTAAGAACACAAATGCCTCATTCCTTGGTCGGCGAGGGATAGCCATTATTGTATCGATTCGATTTCGACCTTAGGATTTTGTTGAGGAAAATGAAAATCATGGTTTAAACATTTTTTGATCTCATGGCATGAAAGATAAAATGCAGTGATCCTCAGATGGGACATTCCTTCTGAAACTTTAATGCTTGGGCAAATCAACTGAACATCTACCCTGCCCCTGGTTAAAAAAGGTTTATTTTTATTTTTCGAACAGAAAGAAAACTCCTACTTCGAAGGCTCAGAAGGATTAACGAGGGTCTAACTCCCTTATATCTCTAATGTTTGGGGATTGAAATAATGCATGTACATCATCAACAGGGTTCTACTCGAAAGCATACCACTACAGTCGTCGTTTTTTAGCCAAACTCCCTCCTCCAAATTCTTGGTCATGCAAAAGCATTGACACAGTTGGTATCAAAACGCTCGGAGAACAATTAAAGAGTGATTTTGTATAAAAACAAAAAAAAATTAGGCAGAAACATTCAGCACATTAAGAATGACATTCATCTATAAACAGAATCCTATATGCAGACAATGCTTAAAACAATCAATCAAGACAACACACGAGAGTGCGCCAAAGAAGCATAATAAAAGCCATTATGGGGAAAAGTATCTCCAACCAGGTTCACCAGTCCTGCCGACCTGCCGTAACCTTGACATTACCCTGACCTATGATTGTTAACAACGGCCCGGAACTGTGAAACAAAACTGCAAGGTAAAAATGCCTAAAAGAGTGAAAGAGAAGTCCACCAAACAGAGAAACAAACATGCCCCTTGCACAGCAGTGGTGTTTGTTATCCGCATTTCAAGTGATCAGCCAACTATGATTTGTATTACCATATCTATGTAAGGTCCACGAAGTTTATATGCACATGCTTATCAAAAATATTGGACGTTTTTGCAAACAAAATAAAAAAAGAAAAGAAAAGCATACGTATACTCGAAAGAAGATATTCTATTGATTTTGAGAAATCTGCTTGTGAAAAAGGAATTTACATTGGGAAGCAAGAAATTGCAAAATTAAAACAAACAAGTGTTTATAAATGGCAATGTGAATGTGAATATCCATCAAGTCCCGACTCTGCTATAACTCTGATGACTCTTATCTTCCTCCCTTCAGACAAATCATTCTAGGATTAGCTTCGAGCTTATGCCAGGAGACAGAACGAAGGAAAGAAACAAAGGGCTCATGCTGAGCGTAGCCATTTTCTTTACGTCCCTAACTTTTTCCTGAATCGCCCTTTCGGGTTTTTGATTCACCGGGACACCCTCCTTTTGCCTAAACCGCCCTTTCGGGTTTTCAGTTTAGCGGGTTTTTATTATTTTTATGCAAAGTATTTTTTAACTACGTCAGCATTCACAAGGAGAGGGAAGTACTCTCCATCTATAGTCGTGAGCATTATCGCCCCTCTTGAGAAAACTTTTCTGACCACGAAAGGACCTTCATAAGTCGGAACCCACTTGCCCCTGGGATCTCCCTGGGGAAGAATTATCCTCTTGAGCACAAGGTCTCCTGGTTTGTAACACTGAGGTTGTACCCTCTTATCAAAAGCTTTCCTCATCCTTTGCTGATATACCTGGCCATAACATACAGCTATCAACCTCTTCTCGTCAATATGTTCCAACTGATCCAGCCGATTCTGAACCCATTCACTTTCATCTAGCTCAACATCTCTCATGACCCTAAGAGAAGGAATCTCGACTTCTACCGGCAATACTGCTTCCATGCTGTAAACCAATGAAAATGGGGTTGCCCCAGTCGAAGTACGCACCGTGGTACGATAACCATGCAAAGTGAAAGGCAGCATCTCATGCCAATCTTTATAGGTGACGACCATTTTCTGCATAATTTTCTTGATATTTTTATTGGATGCTTCGACAGCGCCATTCATCTTTGGTCTATATGGAGAAGAGTTATGATGCTTGATTTTGAAGGACTCACAAAGCTCCTTCATCATTTTGTTGTTCATAGACCCATTATCAGTAATGATCTTCTCAGGCACTCCGTAGCGACAAATAATATTGTGCTTAATAAACCGAGTTACCACTTACTTGGTGACATTGGCATAGGATGCAGCTTCGATCCACTTCGTAAAATAATCGATGGCAACCAGAATGAAACGGTGCCCGTTGGATGCAGTCGGTTCAATCTTGTCGATCATATCAATTCCCCACATCGCAAACGGCCAAGGGGAGGTCAAGACATTCAAAGGTACTGGAGGCACATGCACCTTGTCAGCATAGACTTGACATTTGTGGAAAACCCGTGCATGATTTTACCGGTCAGTCTCCATGGTGGACCAATAATAACCTGCTCGCAAGATCTTTTTAGCCATAGTTTTCCCGTTGGAATGGGTCCCGAAATCACCTTCATGTATCTCCTCAATGATTCTAGCCGCTTCTTTCTTGTCAACACATCTGAGCAGTAGACCATCATGATGCCTTCTGTACAACACACCACCATTGAGAAAGAACTTGGCCGAAAATCTTCTCAAGAACTTCTTGTGTTTCAAGGTACCGCTTAACGTCATAAAAACAAGGGTTTCCATCTGGTTCCAAACTGGCCTCAAAACAGAAAGCTGGCTCACTCAAACTTCTGATGGTAATGGAGGGTGCCTCATTATCCCACTTAACCTTGAACATGGAGGACAAAGTCGCCAGTGCATCAGCTAGATTGTTTTCTTCTATGGGAATGTGTTCAAACGTAATCTCTTCGAAGTACAGAATCAACTTCATAACATGCTCACGATAGGGAATTAGGTTCTGATGGCGAGTCTCCCAATCTCCATTAATCTGACTGATAACAAGATTGGAATCCCCATAAACTTTCAAAAATTTGATGCGCATGTCGATCGCTGCTTCATTGCCATAGATGCAAGCCTCATATTCGGCCATGTTGTTAGTGCAATCAAAACAAATACGAGCCATGAAAGGAACGTGGTATCCCTCATGGGAAGTGATAATAGTTCCAATTTCGTTTCCCATGGCATTGGAGGCATCGTAAAAAACAAGCGTCCAATGTGATCCTGGCTCGGGTCCTTCGTCTGGGTCTGGTATGTTACAATCACGAATATACACAATTTCCTCATCTGGAAAATCAAACTTCATCGGTTCATAATCGTTCATGGGCTGATGAGCAAGATGGTTGGCCAGTACACTACCCTTAATTGCCTTTTGAGTAGTGTATTGGATATCATATTCGGTGAGTATCATCTACCAACGGGCTACCCTTCCTGTAAGAGCTGGCTTCTCAAAAATGTACTTGATTGGATCTGTTGTACCCCAATTTTTGCCCCTAAGATTCCCCTATCATATCATGTCAACTTGATCATAACAAAATCACATTAGGGTTGGTTCTTCCTTTTTTTCTATCTCCTATCTTTAAGTTTGCTCTTGAGGAATCTCCAAGCACCTTAGTTGTGTATTTTGTATATGTGTTGATAATTAACCTCTAACCAAAATACAAAAAATATTTGTCTTTGTCTTTGCAAAATTGTGTTTTGTAGGTACCGAGTCAAAGCATCCGACAAATAAGGTTTTCTGGTATTATTTCCCTAAAATCTCTATTTGCAAAGAAAAATAATAATAATTAAAATTTTTCATTTTTATTTTCCTGTACAATCGATTGCTCCCGTATTGCAATTGATTGCACAGTGTATTGTGAACAATCTTTAAGAAAAGTGTATTTTTAGCCTTCAAAAATAATTTTTTTTTAGTATGTATCGACACATGCATGTTATATGTCAAACTCATGCAAATTGATTGATTTTGTATTATGTCGAAAGGCGGCTTGTATCGATCCATAGAGGCTTGTGTCGACTCATCCTGCTTTGTATAACTAGCATGTGTCGACACATGCAAATTTTTGGATTTTGTATTGTGTCGAAGAAGCAGCTTGCATCGACCCATAGAGGCTTGTGTCGACTCATCCTGTTTTGTATAACTAGCATGTGTCGACACATACATGTTATGTGTCGACTCATGAAAGTTGATTGATTCTGTTTTGTATTGAAATAGCAGCTTGTATCGATGCATGGGAGCTTGCGTCGACTCATGCTGTGTTATACAACTAGAATGTTTCGATGCATACGACTCTTGTGTCGACTCATAACAACAAAACACACGTGATTTTTGAAAAAAGGCCAGCAATTTCAAATCTGTCATCTTTTTGGCTCCAATTTTTCTGCATAATTTAAAAATTATATCATTAATTCAATTTTTGGCTCCAAGAATCAATTACCAAATTACCACTAATCCAAATCCTAAAACTCTATAAATAGAGACCTCATTTCATTCAAATCACAAGCTTTTGATAGCCAAACTCATCTTGCTAAAAAATCTCTCAATTCTCTCCATCTACCAAATTCACTCAAAGCTCCATTTTCAAAAAGTTAGTAAGCTTTGCATTGAAGCTTACTAATCTTTGAGCTAAACCTTCATCCAAACACTTTTTCTTCATCAATTCTATACATCCAAGCTTTGGTATTTGATTCTTGTGGTTGAATTGAACAAACTCAGGAAGTTGTTTGATAATTCTCTAATTCTACCTTTGGCAAGTTGGATCATCATCTTTCACAATGTGATCTCTTGTGGATTTCTGGTTTTGATTCATTGAGCACTATTTTATGATTCCATAAGTGATATTTTCTCATAATTTGATGGAATTTTCATGCTCAATTGGATCCATGATCGTAAGGTGTTTGATGAAGAGTTGGAACAAAAATTTGATCCTTGAAATGTTGTTTTCTACTGATTTTAACAGGTTGCAATCAATTGTTGCAACATTGCAATCGATTGTCACAGAAAATTGATTTGAAAAAAACTGCATTGCTGTAATTGGTTGCTACCGAAGCACAATCGATTATAACAGTGCCAAAAATACTTTTTCTGCCTTTATTTTGGGGTTGTTTTGACTCAAATATTTTTCTACTCACTCTCTTTGATGGATAATTTGGATTACAATTTTAAATGCCCAATTTCTCTTTAAATTCAATGGACTTTGTGGTGTAGATGATGTTGGATAAATGTTCATCAATTCAAATCTATCAAAGAGTGAATTATTTAATTCAATTTTGGTGCTTTAGATTAATGATATGTTTAGTGCTTTAATCCATCTAGAGGAGTGGTTGAATTTAAAGATAAAAGAATTTTGAGATGGTGATCCAAATTAGCTTATCATTCCCCTCCCTCTTCATCTTATCCATTTCTTTTTTTACTTGTGCTACATGTTAAGGGATGGTGATCCCTATATCATTTATCCAAACATGAAGTACATAGATTGCTATTGACCTGCCTCAAAATAGGTGCGACTTCTACATAAGTCCACTTACGATTGCTTATCATAGCGCTAAATTTTGTCCCGATTCGAATAAATGATCATTCGTGGCCCAAACTTATGATTGCAAGCCCAAGTATGTTAATTTGATCTGTTTGATCCAATAACCTTGAGATTCATTGTGTGGAGGCTTTGGTTCTACAAATCCTCTAATGGATCTACAACACCTTTGGTCAACGCGGATCACTTAAATATCGTTGATCATTAAATGTTACTTTTGTGGATTCCAAAATGGATGATATACTTGACAAAAAGCAAATGCAACTTGTTGTGTGGAGGCTTTGGTTCTACCAATCCTCTAATGAGTTCCAAATGCAAGTTTCAAGATGGTCATCCAACTAACCACTAATTTCTAAAAATTGACTTTACTTTATGCTTTTATTTTTTATGCTTTATGTCCCATTTAATTTAAGCATTTACATTTCATGCCATTTTTTATTTTTCTCACTTGAGCATTTGCTTTTATGTCATTTTTATTTTGCTCACTTGAGCTTTTCTTTTCCTTTTAAAGACACCTAATAATCAACATGAACCATAAAAATCTTTAATGATATTTGGACTCTCTGGTTACTATCCTTGGCATTATGGAGTATTGGACTTCTTGGACTTAGGATTAGAGACCTTGGCCTATCTTGGAGACTTTGTGACTTTATTTGATATTTTATCTGGAGTTCTTGAGGTTTACCTCAAGACATTGGGTTGTTTGTTTGTTTTGTGTGCAGGTTATTATGATTACATACTTTGTTTGTAATCTGGAATTCACCCGCATACAGCTGTTACTCTGCCCAATTTTTGTGAAGACTTAATACACTTGAAGTTTGGTTCTCTCAAGAGGTCTAGTATCTTTGCTTGCTTGGTTTCAATCTGAAGAATGGGAATTCTATATTGACTCATAATGTCAAGTATTGGCTTCTTGTTGGTTAGATGGTTCTTATCCCTAGCTTTTACCTTATGCTTTAGGATAGTCTCTTCATCTCCTCCCATCTTCTTTAATTTCAAAAATCTTCTCCCTCCTTTTAAAAACTCTTCTTATTTCTAAACATGAAACACTTTCATAATAAACTTGGACTTAGGTCCATTCATTTTCAAATAAATTTCATAAATAAATTTCAATCAATTTAATAATACCTTGATATTTTTGTGAGAAGACTAAAAGTCAATCAATCTCATTTCAAACCATTTTTGCCACTTTGGCTTTTTATTTTAAAACTTTTCTTAAAAGATTAGACTCTTGTCAATCCTTGTAGTGATGCAAACAACTATACTTCTACAAATATGTAATAAAGAGAGATATTTTCCACTTGGGTGTTGAGTGAGGCATTGTTGATTTTAAAATCCAAGCCATATCCTCCACTTTAAGATGATGCAAATTTTCCTTTCTCATGATTGTGGGTAGTAAGTATGTTTTCCACACGGACAATGACGATGATGTTTTATCTCATAAAATTAACCAACACACTTGTGTTTCAAATTTTTAAAAAAGGAACTACGTGTACCATGATCCCCTATTGCACGAAAGGTGGTACGTAGGCACTAAAGGTTCGCAACCGCGGTGGGTGCAAAAATCATAAAAATATTTCTTTTCTCACCTCCACCATTTATTTTATATACAACACATTTTTATAACCAAAATATACAGATTTTTCAAAGAGGTTCCTGCGGAGTACCGTAGATGTTTAGGGTGCTAATACCTTCCCTTTTCATAACCAACCCCCTTACCTTGAATCTTTCCCCCTTTTTTGGGTTATTCGCTCTTTTCCCATTCATTTGGAAACAATAAAGCGCGGTGGCGATTTTTATTTTGATTTGTATAAAGTCTAGTCAATCCAATGGTTTAGTCTTGAAAATTTCTACTGCTACAGAAAAATGGCGACTCTGCTGGGGACAGATTGACCTCTTGCTGGTCCATCTCTAAGTGGGTTAAACCTATCTTTGTTTATATCTGTATATGTGCTATTGTTGTTTATGTGTTATATTTTGTATATATGTTTGTTTGGATTTTCCTGGTTTTCAGGGTGCTTGGTGATTACTTATAAGTCTTATACCTGGACTTGGGAAAACTTTAAGATAGGAAGGGCGGTATAGTCTTGTTAACTTTGAGGGAGTAATCCCAAAAAAGGAGGCATGAGATCCCCCACTCAGTGGAGGCCCCTTTGATTGTAGTGTCGTTTACCGAGTAATCGGGAAGACGTACTGCTTTTGATCTGGGAGCCTGCTGAAGATGAGGACCGTAGATTACCTAACCCTTCTTGGCCTTTTAGATGTAGTGCGGAAGCTATGACGGAGTAATATGGAAGTAGTTGTCACACGATACTATGCTCATACGAGTTTTTCTTGAGAATATTACTAATTACCGAGTTAATCGGGAAGTTGGTAATATCCGAAAGAAGGATGTAGACTCTGGGAACCTCTAGAACCTTGTTCGGCAAGTGATAACTTTTTAGACCAACACCTTATGGGTAGTACCTTCGGCCTCATGCTCGTGACGTTGGACCTATGAACCCTATATGTGTGATCTTGTGTGTGATTGTTGCATTATACATCCATGCACTCATAAGCATCTTTTGAAGAAAACAATACTTCAAGGGATTTAAAATTTGACTATTGGTGAATATCTCAGGTACCTTTTACCATGGATTCTGGAAAGAGAAAGACTGGGAAATATAGTTTCAAGGATCCCAAGATAGATGAGTTGGTCAGTCTAATTCTCGAGATCGAGTGTTCTGCAGACTTTTGGAAGAAGTATGGATCCATTATTCCTCTCCCTTATTAGATGATCTAGAAGAACTGTAACTCGCTTTGGTTAGGATGCAACAGGAAAGGGATGCTTTAAAGAACAAGTTCCAGACTTTAGAGAGTTCCTACAGAGCCAACCTGAAGGAGAAAGATGATTTGATCGAGATCCTTGAGAGTCGAGCAGTGGAGTCTATGGAGAGGAAAGGGGATTTATTTTCTCCTAAGCCTCAAACAGGTGCTGATTACTCACTTCCTGCTTCAGATGATTGGAAGGAGGTTGACATCAGGCATTTGGAAGAAAGCCAGAGGTTGATGGCTCAGATTTCCAGGCTCATAGGGAAGCGCCAGCGTACAGATTGATCTCTATCAGTTCTTTTTTCTCAGGATTTTAGATTGAATTTTCATCTTGTACTTGGGATCATTGAAACTTGTAATCCATTTTGAAGTTATTATAATAAAAATTTTCAGTATTTCAAAAGATTTATTACTTGGATGTTTGCAATATGTCTATAAATCTTAAATCCCTTGAAATATTAAATAATAAAGTAAAAATAATCATGTTCATTGCATATCATGCATCATATTGCACATATTTCTTGCATTTGTTATGCATGTCCAGGTGTCTTACCCAGCTTCTTTACTTCACTCAGCAAGCTGACTCATCACTACAACACTCGAGCTGATTTCAAAAAGAAGATGGACAACTTGGAACAGGAGAATTGCGAGTTGCACAAAGAAGTTTCTACTTTGAAGGCTGACTTGGCCAATTTGACTACTCTAATGGAAGATCTAGTGGCTGCTCATAATCAGCCACCGAGTGTTCAACCTCAACCAACAAGGGCAAATGTTGAAGTTCCAACTGTTCCTGTATCCGCTACTCTGGCTGTTGTTCAAAACCGTATGCCTCAAGGTTATCTGTGGGGAATGCCAGAGAATTTTGCACCCGAAGGTTTTAATTTAGGCCCCCAAGATGCTATAGTGGTCCAAAATGTTGTTACTCCAGCACCTCCTGTGGTGCATATTGTTCCTGCTGCACCTCCTTCGGTGAATTTGGTTCCGTTTGTCAATGAAGATATATGTCGTCCTTTCCCTCCGCCGAGTGAAGACTTGGGTCTTTATGACAGAATGGATGATTTCCAAGAGCAGTTTGATAGAATGCAAAGAGAGACGAAGGCTCTTAGGGGAAAGGATCTATTTGGGCAGAATGTGAATGAGCTGTGTTTGGTCCCAAATGTTAAAGTGTCTGCTAAGTTTAAGGTCCCGGAATTTGAGAAGTACAAGGGCAACACTTGCCCTCGTTCTCACTTGGTGATGTACGTGAGGAGAATGTCTACCCACATTGATGATCAACGTCTGCTGATTGACTTTTTTAAGGATAGTTTGGCTGGTGCTGCGTTGAAGTGGTATATGAGTTTGGACAGCGCCAACATCCA
Organism: Vicia faba; assembly: GCA_948472305.1. NCBI lineage: Eukaryota > Viridiplantae > Streptophyta > Magnoliopsida > Fabales > Fabaceae > Vicia > Vicia faba. The sequence goes on from OX451739.1 coordinate 1,603,644,036, forward strand.
TACTTTTAATGATTTGGGAGAAGCATTCATTAAACAATACAAGTACAATGTGGACATGGCGCCTGACCGTGACCAGCTTAGGGCCATGGTTCAGAAAGATAGATAATCGTTCAAAGAGTATGCGCAGAGATGGCGCGGAGTGGCTGCACAACTGATTCCTCCCATGGAGGAGAAAGAAATGACTAAGATTTTTCTGAAGACGCTAGGCGCTTTCTACTATGAAAGGATGGTGGCGAGTGTGCTAAGTGACTTTACTGAAATGGTGGGCATAGGTGTCTGTCTAGAGGAATCTGTCCGTGAAGGTCGTTTATCTAAAGATGGGGACTCGTCAAATGGTGCTAAGAAGTATGGTGATAGTTCTTCCAAAAAGAAATAGCAAGACTCATACGTTATACTTCGTGGTAGGCAAGGGAGATCTTATAATAGGAATCAACAAGTTGCTTCTGTAACTCCATTCGTCAATGAGACTCCGACTACTGTTGCATATCAGAAGGCACCTCAACAAGGAAATCAAGGGCAATGTCATCAGAGGAAAATGAGCTTTGATCCAATCCCAATGACATACACAGAGCTGTATCCTTCTTTGTTGAAGAAGAATCTGGTTCAAACTCGAGCTCGACCAGTTGTTCCTGAAAAACTGCCAAGAGGATATAAGGCTGACGCTTGCTGTGCCTTTCATCAGGATGCTCCTGGGCACAATTTAGAAGATTTCTTTGCTTTGAAGGTCGAAGTTCAGAGGTTGGTCCGAAGCGGTATCTTGTCATTTAAGGACATTGGCCCTAATGTTCAAAACAATTTGTTAGCAGGGCATGAATGAATCTCTGTCGTTGATAGTTCCAAAGCTTGGGAAATGTTACCTTCAGTGCAAGTCCAGATGAGAGAGTCATCTTAGTTTATTATCATTTTTGCTACTTTCTCATTTGTAATTTTTCCTGTTTATCATTGCACTGTTTGCACGTAAGAACTTGTTTACATTTGAATGATTAATCTTAATATGATGAGTATGTTTGTCTTGAAGAAATTCATTTGTTGCACTCATATTTACTTACAATTTTAAATTGCTTTATGATACCAACTTGTTACCCATTCTCTTGCCTAGGAAGAGGTTGGGAGGAGGATGATGATATCAAAACACAAATTTTCTGGCTGTATGCTTTTGGATAAAATCGTGTTGACGATGTACAGGCATTGTTTCAAATCCTCAAACACCAGAGATATAAGGGAGTGAAACCTTTGTTAACCCCCTTTGATCCTTGAAGTAGGAGTTTATTTTCCTATTCATAAAAAAAACCCTCATTTTTAACCCCGGGCAGGGTAGTGTTCAGTTAATCTGATTGAGTATTCATATCTCATCAAGAGTGCACATCTAAGGATACAACAATGGTTATCCCTCGAAAGGTTGAGGAAAGTCAAAACCACAATGGTTAATCTTCACTTATCAGGAGGGTGTGTCAATTGAATATATCTTAATGACTATCTCTCACACACCAGGAGATCAGCAGATGACGATACAACAATGGTTATCTTTCATCTACCCAGAAATATGGCAGTCACAATTCTTCCGACAAGTCACAAATGACTCGAAGTCACGCGACATGTTCAAAAGAAAAAAGACGACATGAATAAAAGAAATTATGATGAAAAAGAAAGAGACAAAAAGCCCCGCTAAGTCGGAACTTGAAAAAACAAGTCACTTAGGCATAAGTCAGGGCATCCCGCTGCACTTCAGATTCAAAGTCAAAAGGAATTTGTCCAGAAGGCAAGGAAGAAATGAAAAGCCTAAAATGCGATAAAGGATTATAGTGTGAAATCCTCAGCAAAGAATAGAGTCGTGTGACAAGAAACCCAAATAAGCAGGAATGAGTGACTTGCATGTCCAAAAGAAAACCTTGTTTGATTCCTCAACCATCTTGAAATCTCTTTTGAGAGATGAATGTTCGTGTCAAGTTAACTAAACTTAGGACCGAAGAACATCATGAAGGGGGTGGGCACCAAATATTTTTGAGCCTTAAATATTTTTTTCTAAAGCCGTGAACCAGGCCACGTTAAAACCCTCAAAAGTCCTAATTGAAACAGGGTTTATTTCGAAAGCATACTCCAATGAGATAGTGTTTCCTGACTCCCATTAATTGTGCTAAATTATTGTGATTGGTATCATATTTCTTTTGTTATCTTTCGTACAAAAAAATCCATGTCGCATCCTGGCTAGTGATTTGTTCACAAGGTTTTGCAACATCTTTTCAAATAAAATCTTCAAGACTTACATAATTGTTGCATTAGAATTTTCATTCTTAGAATAAACATTTTCTGCTTGTAAAACAACTGCTTGATATCATGAAAGTTTACATTTGAGTATCAGCAAAAGGCATGTTACCGAGAAGAGTTGTGGAGCAAAGAGGATGTAACATTCAGCCAATCTAGGGCAGTTACGTCAAGATTCAACAAATCTCTAGAAGCCATTTGATCAGAAAGGTTATCCTAAAAGCATGTAGCTAAGGGCAAGTTATGAAAGTTACCTTGATCAGCCCGGTAAGCTTGGGACACCAGATTGGTTTCCAAGGGCATATCCAGATTTTGTCAAGATAGTTGTTATGTCTACCCCAAGTTGAGAACCTTCCTCAAGTTGTGTTATGGTGTTGGGTTCATAATCCCATTTTTCCAGTCTTGCTGCAAACTTCTCCAGCTGAGTGTGATTCTTTACCCACCCAGGTGGTGATGAAACAGAGATTAAAAAGAGCTATGAAGCCTTTGCTCATTTTATGGAGTTCTTTCTCCCTTTTTATTGACATGGAATCTCTTGTAGAGCAGTGCTTTCTCCTGTTACAACATTATTTTTGTTATGTGATTCCCAAGTAGCTAGACAAGGGCAGTATATTTTCTAAGAAGTGTTGAGACAATTGTCAATTTTTTGGGGTTTCTCTCACCAAGTGTGGAGTTTGATTTCAAATCCCCATAATTTTGACTTCTTACTATAGTGTTAACTTCTTGGTTCCCCAGGAAGGTTCTCTCAGGTCATTTTCGCTGGTATGCGTGTGATTTTTGTATATTGAAGACGATACCAATTGGCGTAAGGTACAATATTGGGTTTGTGGTCCCATTATCCCCAGCCATGTCTTGGTTCGCTTTTGATTTTAGGTTTGCATGGTCAGAAGCCTCCGTCCCAGATTCCCCAGCAAAGTTTTCCCTTATATGATGAAAGGTTTTATTCCCTTGGTGTGCTAAGATATCGCTCTTTTTGCAGTATTGGCATTAGTGTTGACTTCTTGATTTCTTGAGAAGGTTATCCCAGGGCATCTCTTGTTGGAATGAGTATTCGTGACGAAAAGTTTTCAACCCGCAATTTTTTCTCCAGGGAGGTAGGCTTGAATTCCCTAGTGAGTTTTGTTTGTCTCGGCGTCAGTCTGCTTTATTTGAGGTTGGTCTTGCAATCTCCAGTAGGTATGTTGCTTTTCAAAACTGGTTTCTCCGATGAAACCGGAAGAAACATGTTCTATCCCGGTATTTGTTTGATTTAGATACATCCGGATTATGTTTCTCCTCAATGAAGTTAGGACAAGCAATAGGTTTGGTTTCCGCAGTTGCTTTTACCTTTCTTGGATTGATCTTTCTGGTTGAAGTTTAGCCCAATGTTGTTGGTACCTGAGGCAGTTTTATTTGTTTGTACTGATTATGTATCCTTTTACCAGCATATGCATGATATCACTCATACATTCATACATGCATCATGCATTGCTACAAATCATTTTTATTGACATTGTGTTCTAACCTTCCTGCAGCGCTCCTTGCTTAGGTGGATTTGGTTTTCCCTCTTGAGTTTATTTCTCAAAGGATGTATCTTCGTTGGCCATCTTGCTCCAGTTTGTTTCTAATTGGATTCGTGGTTGCATGACGATATTATTTACTTTAGATTTATGAGAACTTTGAGTTTTGGTTTGTGCATTTGTTTTACAGGAGAAGATTTTATCTCCTCAGCAGGAATAACGTGGCATTTCCCCAGGAAATCATATATCTTTCTGCAGGAAGTCGTATCTCTTTCCCCAGTAAGTCATATCTCTTTCCCCAGGAAGTCATATCTCTTTCCCCAGGAAGTCATATCTCTTTCCCCAAGAAGCCATATTTCTATCCCCAGAAAGTCATTTCTCTTTGCAATTCCCCTTGACAATGAGTGAAAGTCTCTTTATTTGAGATAAGCTTACATATTACCCTTTCCAGGCAGAGTTCCTTGGTTAAAGAAGAATTTGAGACCCGTTCTAGGTGAAACACCATAATTTTGGGGAAAACTTCATATTTTCTCTCTACCTTCAGTGAACGTTGGTAGTACATCGGCAATGAAGGTCGGTGTTTCTTATCTTTTTGCTATCTTCAGTGAAAGTTGATAGTTCATCGTTAGTGAATGGCGGTGGTATGATATTTTCTCTTTCTACCTTCAGTGAACGTTGGTAGTACATCGGCAGTGAACGTCGGTGTTTCTTATCTTTTTGCTATCATCAGTGAATGTTGATAGTTCATCATCAGTGAACGGCGATGGTATGACATTTTCTTTCTACCTTCAGTGAACGTTGGTAGTACATCGGCAGTGATCTTTGGTAGTTAATCGGCAGTGACCGTCGGTGTTTGTTATCTTTTTGCAATCATCAGTGAACGTTGATAGTTCATCATCAATGAACGGCGGTGGTTTGATATATTTTCTCTCTACCTTAAGTGAATGTTGGTAGTACATCGGCAGTGAATGTCGGTGTTTCTTATCTTTTTTCTATCATCAGTTAACGTTGATAGTTCATCGTCAATGAACAGCGGTGACATGATATATTTTCTCTCTACCTTCAACTATTGAGTTGGTAGTTTACCGTCATCTGTGAGTCGGTATATCTTTATCTTCTACCTTCAACTATTGAGTTGGTATTTTACCGTCATCTGTGAGTCGGTATATCTTTATCTTCTACCTTTAACTATTGAGTTGGTATTTCACCGTCATCTGTGAGTCGGTATATCTTTTTCTTCTACCTTTAACTATTGAGTTGGTAGTTCACAGTTATCTGCCGATCATTATTATTCTTTACTTTTTCCTTAATATTTGAGCTGATGCTACATTATCTCTTCTTTGGATTTTACACCAATAGAGTCAGGTATTTTGTTCACCAGTGATTTATTTTCCTGGTGGGGTTGCTCCTTTGTTTCTCTATTTTTGTTGCATCCCCAGTGATACTTTGCGTCTCTTTTGTTTTGTTCATATGCATTCATAATCATAAGCATTGTATGGCATCTTAGAGACAAAAATAGGGCTTGTTTTATATTTAAGTATCTTCAATCGCGTCGACACGAAGATTTTTAACCTTCGTATCTCCGGATAGAAGACACTTAAATAAGGGCAGTTGTTGTACCCCAATTTTTGCCCCTAAGATTCCCCTATCATATCATGTCAACTTGATCATAACAAAATCACATTAGGGTTGGTTCTTCCTTTTTTTCTATCTCCTATCTTTAAGTTTGCTCTTGAGGAATCTCCAAGCACCTTAGTTGTGTATTTTGTATATGTGTTGATAATTAACCTCTAACCAAAATACAAAAAATATTTGTCTTTGTCTTTGCAAAATTGTGTTTTGTAGGTACCGAGTCAAAGCATCCGACAAATAAGGTTTTCCGGTATTATTTCCCTAAAATCTCTATTTGCAAAGAAAAACAATAATAATTAAAATTTTTCATTTTCATTTTCCTGTACAATCGATTGCTCCCATAGTGCAATTGATTGCACAGTGTATTATGCACAATCTTTGAGAAAAGTGTATTTTTAGCCTTCAAAAATAAATTTTTTTAGTATGTATCGACACATGCATGTTATGTGTCGAACTCATTCAAATTGATTGATTTTGTATTGTATCGAAAGGTAGCTTGTATCGATCCATAGAGGCTTGTGTCGACTCATCCTGCTTTGTATAACTAGCATGTGTCCACACATACATGTTATGTGTCGACTCATGCAAATTGTTGGATTATGTATTGTGTCAAAGAAGCAGCTTGCATCGACACATAGAGGCTTGTGTCGACTCATCCTGTTTTGTATAACTAGCATGTGTCGACACATACATGTTATGTGTCGACTCATGCAAGTGGATTGATTTTGTGTTTGTATTGAAATAGCAGCTTGTATCGATCCATGGAAGCTTGTGTCAAATCATGCTGTGTTATACAACTAGAATGTGTCGATGCATACGACTCTTGTGTCGACTCATAACAGTAAAACACACGTGATTTTTGAGAAAAGGCCAGCAATTTCAAATCTTTCATCTTTTTGGCTCCAATTTTTCTGCATAATTTGAAAATTATATCATTAATTCAATTTTTGGCTCCAAGAATCAATTACCAAATTACCACTAATCCAAATCCTAAAACTCTATAAATAGAGACCTCATTTCATTCAAATCACAAGCTTTTGATAGCCAAACTCATCTTGCTAAAAAATCTCTCAATTCTCTCCATCTACCAAATTCACTCAAAGCTCCATTTTCAAAAAGTTATTAAGCTTTGCATTGAAGCTTACTAATCTTTGAGCTAAACCTTCATCCAAACACTTTTTCTTCATCAATTGTATACATCCAAGCTTTGGTATTTGATTCTTGTGGTTGAATTGAAGCAAATTCAGGAAGTTGTTTGATAATTCTCTAATTCTACCTTTGGTAAGTTGGATCATCATCTTTCACAATGTGATCTCTTGTGGATTTCTGGTTTTTATTCATTGAGCACTGTTTTATGATTCCGTAAGTGCTATTTTCTCATAATTTGATGGAATTTTCATGCTCAATTGGATCCATGATCGTAAGGTGTTTGATGAAGAGTTGGAACAAGAATTTGATCCTTGAAATGCTATTTTCTACTGATTTTAACAGGTTGCAATCAATTGTTGCAACATTGCAATCGATTGTCACAGAAAATTGATTTGAAAAAAACTGCACTGCTGTAATTGGTTGCTATCGAAGCACAATCGATTATAACAGTGCCAAAAATACTTTTTCTGCCTTTATTTTGGGGTTGTTTTGACTCAAATATTTTTCTACTCACTCTCTTTGATGGATAATTTGGATTACAATTTTAAATGCCCAATTTCTCTTTAAATTCAATGGACTTTGTGGTGTAGATGATGTTGGATAAATGTTCATCAATTCAAATCTATCAAAGAGTGAATTATTTAATTCATTTTTGGTGCTTTAGATTAATGATATGTTTAGTGCTTTAATCCATCTAGAGGAGTGGTTGAATTTAAAGATGAAAGAATTTTGAGATGGTGATCCAAATTACTTATCATTCCCCTCCCTCTTCATCTTATCCATTTCTTTTTTTAATTGTGCTACATGTTAAGGGATGGTGATCCCTATATCATTTATCCAAACATGAAGTACATAGATTGCTATTGACCTGCCTCAAAATAGGTGCGACTTCTACATAAGTCCACTTACGATTGCTTATCATAGCGCTAAATTTTGTCCCGATTCGAATAAATGATCATTCGTGGCCCAAACTTATGATTGCAAGCCCAAGTATATTAATTTGATCTCTTTGATCCAATTACCTTGAGATTCATTGTGTGGAGGCTTTGGTTCTACCAATCCTCTAATGGATCTATAACACCTATGGTCAACACGGATCACTTAAACATCGTTGATCATTAAATGTTACTTTTGAGGATTCCAAAATGGATGATATACTTGACTAAAAGCAAATGCAACTTGTTGTGTGGAGGCTTTGGTTCTACCAATCCTCTAATGAGTTCCAAATGCAAGTTTCAAGATGGTCATCCAACTAACCAATAATTTCTAACAATTGACTTTACTTTATGCTTTTATTTTTTATGCTTTATGTACCATTTAATTTAAGCATTTACATTTCATGCCATTTTTTATTTTGCTCACTTGAGCATTTACTTTTATGTCATTTTTTTTTGCTCACTTGAGCTTTTCTTTTCCTTTTAAATACACCTAATAATCAACATGAACCATAAAAATCTTTAATGATACTTGGACTCTCTGGTTACTATCCTTGGCATTATGGAGTATTGGACTTCTTGGACTTAGGATTAGAGACTTTGGCCTATCTTGGAGACTTTGTGACTTTATTTGATATTTTGTCTGGAGTTCTTGAGGTTTACCTCAAGAAATTGGGTTGTTTGTTTGCTTTGTGTGCAGGTTATTATGATTACATACTTTATTTATAATCTGGAATTCACATACAGTTGTTACTCTGCCCAATTTTTGTGAAGACTTAATACACTTGAAGTTTGGTTCTCTCAAGAGGTCTAGTATCTTTGCTTGCTTGGTTTCAATCTGAAGAATGAGAATCCTATATTGACTCATAATGTCAAGTATTGGCTTCTTGTTGGTTATATGGTTCTTATCCCTAGCTTTTACCTTATGCTTTAGGATAGTCTCTTCATCTCCTCCCATCTTCTTTAATTTCAAAAATCTTCTCCCTCCTTTTAAAAACTCTTCTTATTTCTAAACTTGAAACACTTTCATAATAAACTTGGACTTAGGTCCATGTATTTTCAAAACATTTTCATAAATAAATTTCAATCAATTTAATAATACCTTGAAATTTTTGTGAGAAGACTAAAAGTCAATCAATCTCTTTTCAAACCATTTATTCCACTTTGGATTTTTATTTTAAAACATTTCTTAAAAGATTAGACTTTTGTCAATCCTTGTAGTGATGCAAACAACTATACTTCTACAAATATGTAGTAAAGAGAGATATTTTTCACTTGGGTGTTGAGTGAGGCATTGTTGATTTTAAAATCCAAGCCATATCCTCCACTTTGAGATGATGCAAATTTTTCTTTCTCATGATTGTGGGTAGTAAGTATGTTTTCCACACGGATAATGACGATGATGTCTTATCTCATAAAATTAACCAACACACTTGTGTTTCAAATTTTTAAAAGAGGAACTACGTGTACCCTGATCCCCTATTGCACGAAAGGTGGTACGTAGGCACTAAAGGTTCGCAACCGCAGCGGGTGAAAAAATCATAAAAATATTTCTTTTCTCACCTCCACCATCTATTTTATATACAACACATTTTTATATCCAAAATATACAGATTTTTTAAAGAGGTTCTTGCGGAGTACCTAGATGTTTAGGGTGCTAATACCTTCCCTTTGCATAACCAACCCCCTTACCTTGAATCTTTCCCCCTTTTTTGGGTTATTCGCTCTTTTCCCGTTCCTTTGGAAACAATAAAGCGCGGTGGCGATTTTTATTTTGATTTGTATAAAGTCAAGTCAATCCAATGGCTTAGTCTTGAATATTTCTACCGCTATAGGATCCATTTTGGATATCAAGTAGGTGGTGTGAGTTAACATGTATTGCCTCAAACGTTTGGCGGCCCAGGAAAGCGCACAACAAGTCTTTTCCAATAATGAGTACCTTGACTCATAATCCGTAAACTTCTTACTCAAGTAGTAAATATCCTGCTCTTTCTTCCCCGTCTCGTCATGCTGACCGAGGACACAACCCATCAAGGTCTCCAACACAGTGAGATACATAATTATTGGTCTTCCTTCCACTGGCGGAATGAGTATCAGAGTTTCTTGCAAATATTCCTTTATCTTGTCAAAGGCCTTCTGACAATCCTCATTCCATTTCACCGTCTGACTTTTCTTCAACAACTTGAACATAGGTTCACAGGTGGCTGTGAGATGAGAAATAAATCTAGAAATGTAGTTTAACCTTCCCAAGAAACCACGTACTTCCTTCTCTGTCTTTGGTTCGGGCATTTCCTGTATTGCTTTGACTTTGGCCGGGTTCACCTCGATACCCTTCTCACTTACAACAAAGCCCAATAGCTTGCCGGATCTCACCCCGAATGTGCACTTATTCAGATTCAGCCTTAGCAAGAAATGCCTCAGCCTCCCGAGCAATTTTTCCAGATGAACTAGATTCTCGTCTTCTGTGTCATACTTAGCAATCATATCGTCTACATATACCTTAATCTCTTTGTGAATCAAATCATGAAAGAGAGTGACCATGGCGCGCTGATATGTTGCCCCAGAATTTTTCAAACCAAACGGCATCACTTTATAATAGAAGGTTCCCCAAGGTGTGATGAATGTTGTCTTCTCTATATCCTTCGAGGCCATCTTAATTTAGTTGTAACCCGAAAAGCCATCCATGAACGAGAATACTTTGGAGTGGGCAGTGTTATCGACCAACACGTCAATATGCGGAAGAGGGAAATCATCTTTAGGGCTGGCCCTGTTTAAATCCCTATAATCCATGCACATCCTGACTTTACCATCTTTCTTGGGCACAGGCACAATATTTGCAATCCATGGCGAATAATTGACAACTTTTAAGAAATTTGTGTCCAACTGCTTCTGGACCTCCTCTTTGATCTTCTTGGACATCTCAGGATGAGTTCTTCGGAGCTTTTGCTTGACAGGGGAACAACCTTGTTTGAGCGGTAGTCGATGCACCACTATGTCTGTATCCAACCCAGGCATATCCTCATAAGACCAAGCGAAGATATCAGAATACTCGCAGAGTAGCTCAATCAATCTGGCCTTTATACTTTCTTCGAGATCGACCCCTATCTTGACCTCTCTTCTTACCTCTTCTGTGCCAATATTCACCACCTCAATCGAATCCCGATTCGGCTGGATAACCTTCTCCTCTTGTTTTAACAATCTGGCTAATTCCTCAGGAAGATCACAATACTCATATACTTCTTCTTCAGCTTGATAAATAGGAGTATCAAAGTCATAATGAGCCATATAGAGTCGTTATCAATATGATCGGTGGTGGAAGTGCATCTGCATGAATGACATTTTTGTGTTTTTTAGTGACAGTGTGTGGAAAGAGAAACATTGCCATTTTAAAAAGAATAAAAAAGAAAAAGAAAGGAAGCAAAATTTTGAATGTAAAAACATCCTTTATTTCATGATAAACTTGAAAAATAAGCATGGTGGCCCTACACAAATGATTCACTACGCCTTGGGCAGAGCGTAGGAATTATGATATGATAAATAAAAGAAACAAGAAAATTACTCCTCAGCGCTTGAAACTTGGATAACATCCACAGAAGTCCAATTTTTGAGTGTCTGGCCTGGAATACTTGGACGAATCCAATCTTCAATATTGTAGCCATCAGCCCCATCGTCGCCAATTGCATTGGTGTGTCCTTCTTGAGTAGCACGAGGACGGGAAAACTTCACAGGAGTGGATAAACTGGATGCTCTAGGAGCTGCGCTCTGCTGACTTGGGCTAAAACCAAGACCAAATTTATCAAACTTCGGAGTAACGTCCAACATCTAACCCCAACCTTCAAGGTTACCACCTTCCACTACAGCTTTTGAATCTTTGAGAGAAGACATAACAGTTTCCGATTTCCTTTTCTGCTCTGGAGGAGGAAAATTGACAGGATGAACTGTCTCAAATGCCTGAAACGGAGTCTCTTAAATATCGCCTTCAACTTCGACATAACGGAATGATGTCAAATGACTTACGATGTACTCTTCCTCTCCGCATACAGTTATCACCTTTCCCTCTGCAGGGTACTTGAGTTTCTGATGAAGAGTAGAAGTGACTGCCCCTGCTCTATGAATCCACGGCCTCCCTAACAAGCAACAGTATGCTGGCTGTATATCCATCACAAAAAACATAGCCGTAAAGGTGCGAGGACCAACTTTGATTGGTAGTTCCACCTCCCCAAATACTGACCTTCGAGACCCATCAAACACCTTCACCATCAAATCGCTAGGGCGCAACTCTAGTCCAGAATAATCAATCTTCATCAATGCTAACTTTGGTAGTACATTTAAAGATGATCCTGTGTCTACCAAAACCCGGGATAAAGTAGTGCCCCTGCACTCCATTGAAACATGAATCTGGGTGAACATCTTGGTTGATACCGTGTTACTTGGAACAGCAGGAGGTTGCTCATATAGAGGAGCCTACCTTGCAAATGGTAACCGTTAGATCTTGACCCTGGATTTAACCCACTCCAAGTAAGGAATTCTAGAAACAGGAACCTTCTTGCCCAAGGTAGTTCTATCCTTCCTGTGAATGCCTTTCCAAGCACTTGTCACTCTCTTCAACATCTTAAGGTCACTTCCTCTAGCAAAATACACTAATTCAGACACCTCCTCAACCTTTGGCAGTCCATCCATTGCATATCCCAATTGAAGATAAGCAAGTACCAGATTATAGTTGATGCACCCCTTAGTCCCTATGAGGGGACAATTAGGGAGATCTCCGCAACTAATGACAACACTTCGCACTTCCCCCATATCATAATTACATCGGATATCAAAAGAAGTAAGGTTAACGAGCATTGATGACCATCGGAGAGAAAGCCTGGTATCCACAAAAGGACCACTTACTGGTAGGTGCAACATAAGCCATTGATACAACATCGAATGACATAAACCTACTATGATACGGTGGGAGAACTGACTTGAGGTTTTGCGTTTGTATTCGCACTTGTTCGGTTTAGCAAGAGTCGCCACCGACTTTTTATTTTATCCTAAAGGAAAGGTTAAAAAGCACAGGAAAAACCTTTTGAGATGTTTTCGTGGGTTCGGGGGGTAGATTATAGAAAGGGAAGGTATTAGCACCCTTTCTATCCATGGTTATCCATGGGCTCTTAGTTACTTGTTTTAGATCACTTGCATTGATTTTCAATTGTTTGAAATGGTGCTTTGTGTGTGTGGTTTTGAAAATGTTTTGAAAAAGATGCCTTGTCTAGGCAACCGTTGTAACAATTCTATACTCGAATGTTTTACAAAGGTGTTTGTCTTTTTGAAAAGATGTTTCAATGTTTTTGAGAGTTTGTTTTGAAAGTTGTGTTGTGGAGTGTGTTTTGAAAATAGGCAAGTGTGTTTTGCAAGTTTGATCAAGTAACTAAGAGTTGTCTACCCCTAAATTTACTCAAAGATCTTTCCTATGTTTTAACCCTTTTAACAGTGTTGTTTCACCATTGTATTTGGTGAACAACCTTGTATTAGGATGTTAACGGGACGGGCGCGGGTCATCGTTTAGACCATGAATGCAATAGTGCCAAGTGTCTTTGGCAATTTTTCCTTCAAGGGACTTGATCATTTTTTAGGCAACTTGAGAAAGCGTCATCGAGGGACTATGATCATTTGATTTGTTTTTGTTTTGCCAAAGATACTCAACATGCAACATGGCCCATTTTTGAAGACAACAAGCGGGATTACCCTAGGGGTGCAAGTGTGAATTGTGTATTGATTGTCATGCATTTATCTTGTGTTAGGTTATCTAGCAGTTGATTTTGAATCTTCGCATACAAACCCTAATTACTATACAGTATATAGAAAGCGATAAATTGCGGGAATTTAAAGTCTAAGCTATTACAAATAAGTATCCGGGAATGGGGGTACAAATATTTACAAATGGGGATGAGTCTTGTCAGGATAGTAGTGTCCAAATAATATTTACAACCAAATCGAATCGCATTCTCAATGTAAAATGTAGCAATGTATAAGAATAAAAGCAATGTATCAAAAGTATTTGTGAAAGTGTATGTGATTATTTACAAGTGATGCAAATATTAACCTAATGTATTATAAATATTTATTTATTTTTATGTTTTTGTTAATTAAGTATAAACAAAAGTTTTAATGAAAAGAAAATAAAAATGTTTAAGTTAAAGAAAACTAATGTTTATGTATTTTAGTAAAATGTAATAAACATTTAAGAAAAGTTTTGTACAAAAATAATGTATTGTTTTATTTAACAAAATAAATTATGTTATATAAAAAGAAAATAAATAAAATAATAAAAAAGAGTATTAGTTTATAAAAAAGAAGAGAAGAAAAAAAAGAGTTAAATGGGCTGTAAGTGTGTTAATATGAGGGGTAGGCCCAAGCAACAAAACAAAAAGATTTAAGTAAAAAGGGGGGTGCACGCCAGAAATTGAGATGGGCTTAGGCAGTTTCGTCCAAAGAGGCAGGCCCAAGTGTGTTTAACAATTTGTTTAGGGTTATTTTGTTTTGTTCCAAAACAAAGGTTTACAGTGTTGGCTTAGAACGGCTCCACTTCTCTTCTTCGTTCTTCGTCCTCTTCATCCTCAAACCGGCCATTGATGCTCTCTTCTCCTTGCCTCAGCTGCCAGACGCTACCTCCATCTCCCTCTCTCCATGGTTGAGCAAGGCAATGATGAGAAAAGGTATGGTTCTGTTTCTCCTTCATGCGCTTTACGGTTTCAAGTTTTGCAAGTTTAATTTTTGTGTGTTCTGACCTTTATGTTGTTCATGTTTATGTGAGGTGTGAAGCTGGAAAAAAAAAGGAAGGGGAAAAATACTACCTTTGGAGAGGAGACGGAGGAGGACGGCAGCGTCTTAGGCGGCCGGAGGCGAGGGAATATGTGATGCTGGCTTTGTTCTGGTTTGTCTGGTACCCTCGTATCTTCCTTTTGGTTTTATGATGAACGCTTCTCTGAAAACCCTAGATTATTTCACTTCTGCATCTTCTTTTTCCTCTTCTGCTCGCCTCCATGAGTTTTGCTTATCTGTGAGTTTGATGATGCGGTTGAGGTTGCCTTAGTGTTTTTGCTAGCTTCAGTTGCTTGACATGTTGGTTCTGAGTTGCCTTATTGTTGTGCTTCTGTTTAGCCTATGATGAACCTTGGTTCTGAGGCATTGTTGGCTATTGAATACTATGCAGTTTGACAGGTTATATGTTTGTTGGCTTGCTCAATGATGAACCTTGGTTCTGAGAGACTTGGACTTTTTGTTCTGATGTTGATGACTTTGATGTTGTTGGCTTTCTGAGATTGTGTTTCAGTTGTGGCCTATGATGAACCTTAGTTCTGAGGCATTTTGCTGGAGTTTTTGTTTGGACAAAGGCTTGAGGTTACAGGCTCTTAGGCAGGCTGAAACAGGCTTGTGATTGTAGGCAAGCTTATTGTGCAGTTTGACAGTTTTCTTTTAGGCTTGTGGGCTTGAGACAGGCTTGAGACAGTTTGGAATTTTGTTTGAGATTTATGCAGGTTAAGGCTTTGAACACAGGTTTGGATGGCTTGAGGTTACAGACTTCTGGTTTGAGGTTTTCTGTACTAGTTTTGACAGGCTTCAGGCTTGTGTTGATTTGAAGGCATGCCTTTGATTGCTGTTTTTAGGCAGGATGTGTTAGGCTTTTAGCTTGAGGCAAGCTTTGGTTTGTGTTTGAAACAGGTTTACTGTGCTTTGGCTTGCTTCAGTTTATAAGTTGAAAGCGGGTTGAATGTTTGTAAGCTTGACACAGGTTTGAGGTGGTTTTGGTTTATGTGTTTTCTGCCCCCCTTTGCTTGTTCTGATATTCTCCGTTATATCTTTTTCTAAGCCTGCCTGTAAGCCTCTCCACCTCTTTCTCTCTTTCTCTCTCCACATATAAAAAGAATTTTTTATTGCTTTAGACTGTACTTACTCTGAAAAAGCGTTTGGCCTGGAAAAATGATGAATTTGAAATAAGTTTGCTTACATTGTTAGCTTTACTCTGTGTACTTTCTTCTTTTCCAGATTTCCTGCATATCTTTTGTGTACTTGTTGATATCTCTTTGACAGCCTTTGGACAGTTTGTTTTGACATTCAGTTTGCCTTTGACAGCTTAGTTTTCCTTTGTAACTGTAACTTGGTTGTTTGCACTTATGCTGTTTGTTCAATTTGAACTTTATAACTTGTTTTGGCATATTCAGTTCGCTACCTGTGACTTGGTTTGGAATTTTGAACTGTGCAGCTTTGTATTTGGCATATTCAGTAGCTTTGTGCATTTCATATATTTCCAAGCATATTTCCCTTTCCCTCTTTGTGACCCAAGAGTCCTCTTGTGATTTGCAGAGAGGGCAAACAAACTGATTCCGGCCAACACTTTTAATGATGAGCTTTTTATGATTAAATGTCTGAGAATATTCTTAATTTTTCTGTATTGACTTCTTCCTTTTTTTGTCTTTGCAGATAAATATCAGTTGAGCAATGGGGAGCAGCAGTAGAAGATGAAGATTTAGGAGATTTAGGATATAGTTCTAAATTACCTTTAATCATTGTAACAATATTAATGTAAACAATTGTAAATAAATTTACAGTGTTCAAATAATAATTGTAACAAACAATTAAAAATGAATAAAAATAATCCTTTGTCAGTTAATTCTCTTTCAATTCACTGTCTATTTAATTATTTAAGTTTCTTGAATTAAAATAACTGGAAGTAAATCCCAACTATTCTAACTTAGAATAAATAATTAATAAACACCATAGTCTTGCAACTTCGCATTAATCAATAATAAACTCGGCGTTCCAATTAAACATAAGCATTACACAATCAATCAAACAAACATCCATATGCCTTTCTTTTCACTGATTAAACCAAACACTTCAAACTCTCAATCAGAAGCCTCAGCTTCTATCCCCAATGCTTAAACTTTGAGAAACAAACAGGAATTTGGAACAAGCGTCAAAACCATGTGACAGTCAATTGAAAAGAACCGTAGAATTGATTCCTTCTGAGAATGCGCGCGCAAACCCTAATTTTTGATTTATTGTCAAAGAAGCGTCCGCTTGATCAAACTCTGAGCCAAACTCAACCAAATCACTAAAACCCTAATAATCTGCTTGAACTGATTCAAAATCAATGGAAACCCTAATTTTGTCTGACTGACGAGAAAAGTCTGTTTGACCGATTCTTGAGCCAATCTGAAAAATCAGGAAAAGCCCGAAGCTGTGATTTCTTGTAAAAAAGAGGAGGGCAAATTTTGGGGTACAACAGTTGCCCCTGTTCAATCTTTTTGAACCTGAAGAGTTAGATTGGCAAGCTTTCCATTCGCGACTCGAAGGTAAAAAGAGATTGGACACTAGAGTGCCCAAAAAATTTGCACTCGTCAAAGCGTAGTTTGAGGGAATGGGCTTAAAGATGCCATTTGGTAATGGGCTTAAAGATGCCATCTGGAGATGTGACAGAGGGATGGGCTTAGAGATGCCATCTGGAAATTGCTGGTAGGAGGATGGGCTTAGAGATGCCATCTGGAAATTGCTGGTAGGAGGATGGGCTTAGAGATGCCATCTGGAAATTGCTGGTAGGAGGATGGGCTTAGAGATGTCATCTGGAAATGTTTGTTGAACTGTATCTCATTGGTGAGTGGGTGAGTATCAGAAAGGTATCCATGTTTTGGAACATCTCTGAACTGGGGGTCTGAATAAGCAATAGATTGACATCCGTATCTGGAAGCATCCGTAAGCTGTCTTCAAAAGTTGAATCTGAACAAGCGATAGATTAACATCCGTGTCTGGAGAATCTGTAAACTGTTTTCAGAAGTCTTGAATCTGAACAAGCGATAGGTTAACCTCTGTGTCTGGAGAACCCGTAAACTGTTTTCATAAGTCTTGGAATGGAGAAGGAACCGGTGTAGGGTTTCCTGATGATGAGTCCGTGTAAAACTGCATCTGAAATTGAGAAGGAACCGGTGTAGGGTTGCCTGATGATGAGTCCGGGTAAAACTGCATCTGAAATTGAGAAGGAACCGGTGTAGGGTTTCCTGATGATGAGTCCGTGTAAAACTGCATCTTGGATTTTGAGAAGGAACCGGTGTAGGGTTTCCTGATGATGAGTCCGTGTAAAACTACATCTTGGATTTTGAAAAAGATGTTGTCGACCTTTTGCTGAAAAAGGTAAATTGTTAGTTGAAACACAAAGTTATGTTGCATGAAATGTGTGATGCAAAATATGTTATATCAATGTTTATGATATGAATGTAATGAATGCGCATGTAAGCTGATGAGCTGTCTTGCTGAGGATAGATGAATCCTGGATGGCTGGAGATAATAGAATCTTGACTGCTGTCGGGGAAAGTGAATCCTTGACCGCTGCAGGGGATTGCAAGAATCTTTTGATCGTTGAAAATGAGAAGTCCTGGGACCACCGTTGGGGAATCAGGAGCTTGGGTTGTATGCCAATCTACTGAGGATTCTTGTCTTGAGGGGATCTTCACTGGAGAATATTTGAATACTCTATGAGGAACTGAGAATGAGAGTCTTCATTCTGCTTGGGGATTGATAGTTGGAAGTTTTAGCTCCGTTGGGGATTGCAAGAATCTTTTGATTGCTGCAGGTATTGATCTGGGATAAGTATCGGAATGTCGCCAAATCTGGGTCACATCTGAACTATCTCTAGAGGGGAATCTGGAATAAGATGATCTTGATTTTGTTAAGGGTCAGAAACTGGGAGTATACCAATCTTCTGAGGTGATGAGAATCTTCATTCTGTTAACGGTCAGAAACTGGGAGTATACCAATCTTCTGAGGTTTTAAGGATGAGAGTCTTCATTCTTGAGGGTCAGATTTTTAGGAGCTTTAATTGTCCGTTATTCTGTTGGTGGTTGCAACTTCCAGCAGGTGATGAAGGAAATTTTGAACGACCTTGGTTTTGACATTCGAATGCCCCAAGTGATGATGAAGGAGTCTTGCCCCAGGTTACTCTGCAAATTGAGAGATTTCTTGAAATCTTGACTGGACTGCCCCAGGTTAACTGAACTTTGAAAGATCTGTTGAAACCTTGACTGGACTGCCCCAGGTTAATTGGATAGTGACATGTCATGCCCCCTTGTTGATAGGAGATTTTTCAATGGAAGTGTCATCCTTTATGAAGTGATTTTGTTCACTGAGAGAGCTTTCGTTCATCGGATATTTGTTGTGTGAATTTCTCCGCTGTCAAACAAATAGCCAAATGCAAACAATGATATTCAGGTAATGCAAAGTTTAAGTTTTTCTCGAAGTTTTTGAAAAATGTGTTTTTTAGCAGAAAACTTTTATAAGACAAATTCAACACAAGATTTAGAGCAAAGCCTTACAGGAGTCAGGATACCTTTTTTGAAACAGTATGCTTTCGAACCAACCCATGCTTCAATTAGGACTTTTGAAGGGTTGTAACGTGGCTTGGTTCACGGTTTAATAAACAAAGGATAAAGGCTCAAAGTATATTTGTACCCACCCGCTCTTCGTGATGTCCTTCAATCCTAAACTCAGTTAATTGTACGTCGCACTCTATTCGAGTTTGGGACGACTTTTTGGTGATGGTTCCCCAGTTGAATTTGGAAGGCAGTCATCATCTCCTTTTTCTTTTGCAACATTTTTTCATGTTTGTTGAGTATTTGTAATGACCTCTTTCTTTTGATTTGTTATCCCTAACTTTTGCCTGACTGTTCCTATTTTCGAGATTACAGTCAGCGGGATGCCCCAGCTTTCTTAAGCCTCTTTTATAGGTTTTGGCTCAGTGGGCTTTTCTCTTTTGAGAGGTAATGACTGCCTATGAGATAAGGAACCATCACTGTCTTTTGATTCCAGAGGAATGCTTTTTCTTTTTTTTTTGATGTCGTTCGTTGTATTACGAACTGAGAGTTTGCAACTTCAATGCGCATCTTCTTCTTTTTTGAATTAACTGAGAGATTACCCTGCCCCAGGTTTAAATCAAAGGTTTCAATTTGTTTTAGAACAAAAAACTCCTACTTCTTTGGCTCGAAGGGGTTGACTAGGGATTATCTTCCTTATAACTCCAGTGTTTGGGAATTGAAAGAAATGCCTGTACATCATCAGCAAGGTCTGTTCAAAAGCATATTGCATGAGAATATGGTATTGTTTCGTCATCCTCCCTCTAAAGGCTTGCAGCTTTTTATCAAGAGTTAAAAATCATAAATAAAACATAAGAGTAGTGAAAACGAATGGATGAATTCAAGACAAACATATGCAATGCATTAATTAAACAAAGTTTGACATTAATAGATAATTGTTTGAATAACAAAAGAAATTACAACTTTGAAAATTCAAATGAAACAAAGACATTCTCAATGATTTGGCATAGGAGGAGTGATCATGCTAGAGTCTCCGGAGGGTCAAACTCGACCTCCTTGGCATCAATCCTATCTTGGATCTTGTTCTTCAGAGGCCAACAGTTGTTTGTGTCATGTCCCTGACTGTCGGAGTGGTATGCGCACCTTTCATTGGGATGATAGGTAGGAGCAGAAGTATTTGGGTTCCGGAGGGGAGCCCTCAATGTAATCAGATTCATCTTCAGCAAGTGTTACAGTGCTTGAGACAGTGGCATGTTGATGTTGGTGAACTGTCTTTTAGGTGCGACCTCCTTACGCTGTTGCCCCTGTCTTTGTTGAGCAGGCGTAGGATTAGAGATCAAGATTGCTCCTACGTGTTGGTCATGGTGACTCTTTTGACTGTTCGCAGCATTAGACTCTTTCTTTCCGTTGTAGGGAATTATCTGAGTATCCGAGGGTGTAGTTCCTTGGATCTTTCCACTTTTGATGCCAGCTTCGACCCTTTCGCCAGTCAGTATTAGCTTGGTGAACCCGGATGAGGAGCTTCCAATTAAGTGATTGAAGAGAGGCCCTGTCAAAGTTCCCATGAAGATCTCAATCAGCTCTCTGTCAGTTAAAGGGGGTTGCACCCTACCATCCAGATCTCTCCACTTTTGAGCGTATCCTTCGAAGCTCTCGTCGGAACCCATGGTCATGTTCTGCAATTGCACACGAGTTGGTGCAAGATCAGCATTGTACTGATACTGTTTGTAAAAATCCATAGCTAGATCTTCCCAGGTGTGGATGCGAGAACTCTCCAATTGATAGAACCACTCGAGTTGAGCACCTACCAGGCTTTCTTGGAAGAAATGGATCCAAAGCTTTGGATCAGTTGTGTATGGTTGAATCTTGCGGACATAAGACTTTAGATGCATCTTAGGGCAAGAGACTCCATCATACAGGGCCAAGGTAGGGACTTTGAACTTTGGAGGGATGACCAATCCAGAAACTAAACCCATGTCTCCTAAATCCAAGCCAGGTATTTGTTGAACCTCCATAGCATTGAGGCGATCCTCCAACTGTTTGTACTTGTCATCAGCGGGAGGATATTGTTCTTCGGAGTAGTCAACTTCATCAATCTCCAAATTGTGGTCTTCTTCAAGACTGACCCCCTTGTCTTTAAGAAGGAGAGCTTTCAGATCCTCTTTCCCTTTACCCATAGCCAGAAGCATTTGTTGGAATTGAGTGTTTTGAGCTTGGAGATCTTTCACCGTTTGTTCCATATCCATCTTACTAAAATAAACAGTAGGAAGATAAGGAGACCTGTATGGGAGAAACCTGTTATGCAATGATATGTATGATATATGTATGCAATGTTTTCAAGGATCTCTTGGGGTAAACACAAGAGAATGTTTGAGGTTAAACTTCGAGCTTTGATTGGAGAACTTTGCACCGGTGGATGTCTTTCCATGAGAATCAAGCTCACCATGACAAGTGGGTCATAGCCCCTGATTCAAGTTGTTGCACTTGATCTTTGATGGCATTTGTTTAGAGGAGAAACCTCTTTCCCTTTGGTAGACGTCTGGTTCAACGTGACCCTGCATCAAAAGACCCTCAAGATCCTTGAAATGGTTAATGAAAATGCTATGGTATGATGTCATGATGTTATGTACATGTATGCAAAAGCAAGAAAGCGTATATATAGGTAATCATATTCACACAAAGCAAACAAGTCCTTAGGTTTAGGCTTGCATGGGGTTTGTAGGTAAGTACCCTCTTGAAGTTAGTTGGCTCATCCTGTCCTAAAATAGAAACCGGGTTCTAAGGAGCTCAATATCACTGGATTATTTTCTGTGTTCATTGTTTTGGTTTAGCCACTTAACTGGCGACCAAAATATTCCAAGAAAACAATCCTCAATGAGTGTAATATCGAGTATCTACCAACTTCGGACTGCACCAAAGTCGATCATCTCACTACCCCTAAAAAGGCTAAGATGGTCAATTAAGGTTCTAAGAGTTTGTTAGTGCTTCATGACATCACTCAGTGGCCCCGTACTCTCCTTGATTGAACTCAAGGGTTATCGGTACTCACAAATATGTCACACTAACATAGCTTACTGCTTCAACCATGTCGGTATACCCCGCACAGTTCCCTCACAGTTTTATTTCTATTTACCTAAGAAGGTGCCCCAAATCCGGGTGTAGGATTTACAACAAACCCAAACAAGGACCCAAAAAAGTAAAGCAATCAAAGCAAGTATGTATAGGTGATCTAAAACCCTAAGGTAACCCCACTTTTAATTTTATCCCCAGCAGAGTCGCCAGTTCTGTGATACGGTGGGAGAACTGACTTGAGGTTTTGCGTTTGTATTCGCACTTGTTCGGTTTAGCAAGAGTCGCCACCGACTTTTTATTTTATCCTAAAGGAAAGGTTAAAAAGCACAGGAAAAACCTTTTGAGATGTTTTCGTGGGTTCGGGGGGTAGATTATAGAAAGGGAAGGTATTAGCACTCTTTCTATCCATGGTTATCCATGGGCTCTTAGTTACTTGTTTTAGATCACTTGCATTGATTTTCAATTGTTTGAAATGGTGCTTTGTGTGTGTGGTTTTGAAAATGTTTTGAAAAATATGCCTTGTCTAGGCAACCGTTGTAACAATTCTTTACTCGAATGTTTTACAAAGGTGTTTGTCTTTTTGAAAAGATGTTTCAATGTTTTTGAGAGTTTGTTTTGAAAGTTGTGTTGTGGAGTGTGTTTTGAAAGTAGGCAAGTGTGTTTTGCAAGTTTGATCAATTAACTAAGAGTTGTCTACCCCTAAATTTACTCAATGATCTTTCCTATGTTTTAACCCTTTTAACAGTATTGTTTCACCATTGTATTTGGTGAACAACCTTGTGTTAGGATGTTAACGGGACGGGCGCGGGTCATCGTTTAGACCATGAATGCAATAGTGCCAAGTGTCTTTGGCAATTTTTCCTTCAAGGGACTTGATCATTTTTTAGGCAACTTGAGAAAGCTTCATCGAGGGACTATGATCATTTGATTTGTTTTTGTTTTGCCAAAGATACTCAACATGCAACATGGCCCATTTTTGAAGGCAACAAGCGGGATTACCCTAGGGGTACAAGTGTGAATTGTGTATTGATTGTCATGCATTTATCTTGTGTTAGGTTATCTAGCAGTTGATTTTGAATCTTCGCATACAAACCCTAATTACTATACAGTATATAGAAAGCGATAAATTGCGGGAATTTAAAGTCTAAGCTATTACAAATAAGTATCCGGGAATGGGGGTACAAATATTTACAAATGGGGATGAGTCTTGTCAGGATAGTAGTGTCCAAATAATATTTACAACCAAATCGAATCGCATTCTCAATGTAAAATGTAGCAATGTATAAGAATAAAAGCAATGTATCAAAAGTATTTGTGAAAGTGTATGTGATTATTTACAAGTGATGCAAATATTAACCTAATGTATTATAAATATTTATTTATTTTTATGTTTTTGTTAATTAAGTATAAACAAAAGTTTTAATGAAAAGAAAATAAAAATGTTTAAGTTAAAGAAAACTAATGTTTATGTATTTTAGTAAAATGTAATAAACATTTAAGAAAAGTTTTGTACAAAAATAATGTATTGTTTTATTTAACAAAATAAATTATGTTATATAAAAAGAAAATAAATAAAATAATAAAAAAGAGTATTAGTTTATAAAAAAGAAGAGAAGAAAAAAAAGAGTTAAATGGGCTGTAAGTGTGTTAATATGAGGGGTAGGCCCAAGCAACAAAACAAACAGATTTAAGTAAAAAGGGGGGTGCACGCCAGAAATTGAGATGGGCTTAGGCAGTTTCGTCTAAAGAGGCAGGCCCAAGTGTGTTTAACAATTTGTTTAGGGTTATTTTGTTTTGTTCCAGAACAAAGGTTTACAGCGTTGGCTTAGAACGACGCCACTTCTCTTCTTGGTTCTTCGTCCTCTTCATCCTCAAACCGGCCATTAATGCTCTCTTCTCCTTGCCTCAGCTTCCAGACGCTACCTCCATCTCCCTCTCTCCATGGTTGAGCAAGGCAATGATGAGAAAAGGTATGGTTCTGTTTCTCCTTCATGCGCTTTAGGGTTTCAAGTTTTGCATGTTTTATTTTTGTTTGTTCTGACCTTTATGTTATTCATGTTTATGTGAGGTGTGAAGCTGGAAAAAAAAGGAAGGGGGAAAATACTACATTTGGAGAGGAGACGGAGGAGGACGGCGGCGTCTTAGGCGGCCGGAGGCGAGGGAATATGTGATGCTGGCTTTGTTCTGGTTTGTCTGGTACCCTCGTATCTTCCTTTTGGTTTTATGATGAACGCTTCTCTGAAAACCCTAGATTATTTCACTTCTACATCTTCTTTTTCCTCTTCTGCTCGCTTCCATGAGTTTTGCTTATCTGTGAGTTTGATGATGCGGTTGAGGTTGCCTTAGTGTTTTTGCTAGCTTCAGTTGCTTGACATGTTGGTTCTGAGTTGCCTTATTGTTGTGCTTCTGTTTAGCCTATGATGAACCTTGGTTCTGAGGCATTGTTGGCTATTGAATACTATGCAGTTTGACAGGTTATATGTTTGTTGGCTTGCTCAATGATGAACCTTGGTTCTGAGAGACTTGGACTTTTTGTTCTGATGTTGATGACTTTGATGTTGTTGGCTTTCTGAGATTGTGTTTCAGTTGTGGCCTATGATGAACCTTAGTTCTGAGGCATTTTGCTGGAGTTTTTGTTTGGACAAAGGCTTGAGGTTACAGGCTCTTAGGCAGGCTGAAACAGGCTTGTGATTGTAGGCAAGCTTATTGTGCAGTTTGACAGTTTTCTTTTAGGCTTGTGGGCTTGAGACAGGCTTGAGACAGTTTGGAATTTTGTTTGAGATTTATGCAGGTTAAGGCTTTGAACACAGGTTTGGATGGCTTGAGGTTACAGACTTCTGGTTTGAGGTTTTCTGTACTGGTTTTGACAGGCTTCAGGCTTGTGTTGATTTGAAGGCATGCCTTTGATTTCTGTTTTTAGGCAGGATGTGTTAGGCTTTTGGCTTGAGGCAAGCTTTGGTTTGTGTTTGAAACAGGTTTACTGTGCTTTGGCTTGCTTCAGTTTGTAAGTTGAAAGCGGGTTGAATGTTTGTACGCTTGACACAGGTTTAAGGTGGTTTTGGTTTATGTGTTTTCTTCCCCCCTTTGCTTGTTTTGATATTCTCTGTTATATCTTTTTCTAAGCCTGCCTGTAAGCCTCTCCACCTCTTTCTCTCTTTCTCTCTCCATATATAAAAAGCATTTTTTATTTCTTTAGACTGTACTTACTCTGAAAAAGCGTTTGGCCTGGAAAAATGATGAATTTGAAATAAGTTTACTTGCATTGTTAGCTTTGCTCTGTGTACTTTCTTCTTTTCCAGATTTCCTGCATATCTTTTGTGTACTTGTTGATATCTCTTTGACAGCCTTTGGACAATTTGTTTTTACATTCAGTTTGCCTTTGACAGCTTAGTTTGCCTTTGTAACTGTAACTTGGCTGTTTGCACTTATGTTGTTTGTTCAATTTGAACTTTGTAACTTGTTTTGGCATATTCAGTTTGCTACCTGTGACTTGGTTTGGAATTTTGAACTGTGCAGCTTTGTATTTGGCATATTCAGTAGCTTTGTGCATTTCATATATTTTCAAGCATATTTCCCTTTCCCTCTTTGTGAACGAAGAGTCCTCTTGTGATTTGCAGAGAGGGCAAACAAACTGATTCCGGCCAACACTTTTAATGATGAGCTTTTTATGATTAACTGTCTGAGAATATTCTTAATTTATTTGTACTGACTTCTTCCTTTTTTTGTCTTTGCAGATAAATATCAGTTGAGCAATGGGGAGCAGCAGTAGAAGATGAAGATTTAGGAGATTTAGGATATAGTTTTAAATTACCTTTAATCATTGTAACAATATTAATGTAAACAATTGTAAATAAATTTACAGTGTTCAAATAATAATTGTAACAAACAATTAAAAATGAATAAAAATAATCCTTTGTCAATTAATTCTCTTTCAATTCACTGTCTATTTAATTATTTAAGTTTTTTGAATTAAAATAACTGGAAGTAAATCCCAACTATTCTAACTTAGAATAAATAATTAATAAACACCGTAGTCTTGCAACTTCGCATTAATCAATAATAAACCCGGCGTTCCAATTAAACATAAGCATTGCACAGTCAATCAAACAAACATCCATATGCCTTTCTTTTCACTGATTAAACCAAACACTTCAAACTCTCAATCAGAAGCCTCAGCTTCTATCCCCGATGCTTAAACTTTGAGAAACAAACAGGAATTTTGAACAAGCGTCAAAACCATGTGACAGTCAATTGAAAAGAACCGTATAATTGATTCCTTCTGAGAATGCGCGCGCAAACCCTAATTCTTGATTTATTGTCAAAGAAGCGTCCGCCTGATCAAACTCTGAGCCAAACTCAACCAAATCACTAAAACCCTAATAATCTGCTTGAACTGATTCAAAATTAATGGAGACCCTAATTTTGTCTGACTGACGAGAAAAGTCTGTTTGACCGATTCTTGAGCCAATCTGAAAAATCAGGAAAAGCCCGAAGCTGTGATTTCTTGTAAAAAATAGGAGGGCAAATTTTGGGGTACAACACCTACATTAACACCTTTTCCGTGCCTGGAATGGATGGTATAGAGAGTATCTGCCAAGAGTGTCGGTATCGGGTTCTTGTTTCTGAAAACACAAATAGCCGCCAAATCCATAAAATTTCTCTTGTGAGGGAAGAGGACGATCCCGTATATCTTAAGATAAAACAGAGAACTGAAGTCATTCCAATTGCCTTTCTTTTCCCAGTCTTCATCTTTCTTCACCAAGAAATCCAAATAAAACCCTGCAATACCCTCATTGGACTTCCAATTGTCTTTCACCTCTTTCCAACTCAAATGGAGAATTTCAGCAATAACTTTGAACTTCGGCTTCTCCGGTACTTGGACAAAAGGAACTTCATCGGTCAATCTAATATTAAGCAGGTGCGCATACTCTTCTAGGGTAGGAACCATTTGATAATCTTGGAAAGTAAAGCACCGTAATTCTTTGTCATAGAACTGGAGGAGAGTGATCAAAGTCATCGGGTCAACGAGAGTATTAAGGACCAGTAACAAGTTGCCATAAGTTTTGTTGAAGTTGTTCAGAACATCACCCTTCAAATTAGAACTCAACCTCTTCAACTCGGCCATATCAATGGTAGGAATCTGATAAGAGAAAGTATGTCTGGTGAGCTCTTTAACATGAACTGAATCGGACTCAACCGGAGGGAGACTAGCCATTTCTGATGGAAAGAAGACTCTTGAATGTCCTTGGAAAATGACATGCGCATGCTAGTTACCTTTTTTACATCATTTTTTTTAGAAATAAACATGCTATGATGCAATATGACAGGATCAAAGTTCACACTGGATCGTGGTTGGACCATTACAGAACAACACCACTCAAGATCACAAAAGAATATCGAGGCTTCAAAACTATCATGGGAACCTGAGTCACCTTCGCAACACGAAGTCACCAACAGTACCTGTACCATTAAGAAAAGTTTTCCCTCCCCTCTCACGGGTGTATTATAGGTCAAGGTAAGGTTAAAAGCCAAATCAGAGTACGAGAGCTCGAATGTCGGTACCATCATACGATGACACCTATCTGAACTACCTCCGAAGTCTTGGGTCTCATGGTCAAGTCTACAAAGCATCTGCCTCATAGCTGCCATGGCCACTCTATTCCTAGTTCCTATGGATTCCACTCATACCCTGGGTATGAGGCCTTTCACCTCATGGAACAACCCACCCACCAAGAAAATCCAGAAACCAAACAGTCTAGCCAAATCCAGTATGCGGAAAATAAAGCGCACATAGGATGCAATGCAAACAGGTGAATATGCAAAGCGGTAAAATAAACACCCAAAAAGAAAACAAACAAAATCTAGGATCGACTCTGGGATGGACCAGCAAAAGGTCAATCTGTCCCGAGTGAAGTCGCCAGTTGAAACTACCGGCTGAAAATCATCGAACAATGAAGTCGCCATCGAACATCTTTTATCCCGTCGAGAGGGAAAGGTAAACATCGAGAAAACCTGGAAAGGGAGAAATCACGGTCTTTCGACTGAGAGATCGGTTAAGGGAGTCTATTACGCGAGGGGAAGGTGTTAGCACCCCGCGCGCCTGTAGTACTCTACGGTATCCAATCTTGTTGTCTAATCTAATGGGTGTGGTCAAATCCTATGTCTATGGCTTAAGAATGAAAAGGGAATGCATGCAAAAGTAAGAAGAAAATAATGTAGGGAAAATAAAATATGTGCTCGGTTGGGCCCTACCCCAATGCCTATGTATCCCTTTTAAGGAATCAGAGCAGCCGTAGTTCGGCTTATGTGTTTTGGTTGGTTTGTGTTTTTTAATTAAGATAAACAAAGATAGTCAAGATGGAAAAAATATCAAGTAGAACAATCAAACAAATGAGGTGGTCAAACATCGATCAAATAATAACAAAGTAACATGTCAAAGATGACGAAACATCAAATGATAGAACGGATGACAAAACGATACACCTAACAATGATATTGAGAATCAAAGTAGGATATCAAACATGTGCGATGGCGAAACATTGGCTTCAAACAAATGTGTGATGGCGAAACATCGGCTAAAGGATGACAAGAAATCATGGCAGAGATAACGAGACATCAATAAATTGGATGACAAAACATCACACCTAACAATGATATTATGAATCAGAGTAGGATAACAAACATGTGTGATGGCGAAACATCAGCTTCAAACAAATGTGAGATGGCGAGACATCGGCTAAAAGGTGGTAAAGTATCATGGCAAAGATGGCGAAACATCAATACAACAGATGGAAAAATATCACACCTATCAATGATATTGGGAATCAAAGTAGGATAACAAACATGTGTGATGGCGAAACATCGGCTTCAAACAAATGTGCGATGGCGAAACATTGGCTTCTAAATAATAAGGCATCATGGTAGAGATGGCGAAACATCAATAAAACGTATAACAGAATATCACACCTAACAATGATATTGTGAATCAAAGTAGGATAACAAACATGTGCGACGGTGAAACATCGACTTCAAGATAACACAGACAAAGTAAGATTGGTTTGTATCTTTTATTCTCAAGAGGAGTTTGAATTCATTAGAGGTGTTCTTATGATTTGCCAAGAAAACATCTTTTTTTAAGATGCAAAAATGCAGAGAAAGAAAAAAACAACTAACGAAAACTAGCCTAGTACTATCCCTAGTGTTATCGTACAGTGGTTGACCCTGAGGTTGAGGATAAAGGGAAGATCCTATCCTAATTTGCATGTTAAAGGGAACTCAACAAAACCATCATATAGGGAACATACAATGATAGCGAAGTCGTGATCTTAATATCTAAATTGAGTGACTCATCGATCAACAATTAAAGAGGAAAAGCAATAAACATCCTATAGGGAACATGCAACGAGAGCGAAGTCGTGATCTCAATATCTAAATTGAGTGACTCATCGATCAACAATTAAAGAGGAAAAGCAATAAACATCCTATAGGGAACATGCAATGAGAGCGAAGTCGTGATCTCAATATCTAAATTGAGTGACTCGTCGATCAACAATTATAACACATGCATCAGATAAAAACCAGAGGGCCTCCTGACATATATCAGCAACAGAGGTCCCATCATGCAATCAGAGAGTTATGCAAAATTAAAATGGGAGAAAGGAGGTAGTACAATACCAAACAGATAACTATCTGTAGCAATCAAGCAAGAATAAAAGAAACCCAGAGAAACTTCAAGAAAGTTGGCATCAATAGACAAATTGAGTCAGCAATTGCACCATCAAGATGTATGCAAATTATCAGATATGAACAAATCCCATGGGCACAGTATGACATTCACACTCATAGATGTGTGTATCCTACATAAACCATCAATCATTCCAAACACAAAAACAATGCTAATATAATAAACTGTGTTCCACAAATAAAATGGAACACAAAAGCCTCAAGCCAAAAGTGGCAACTTTCTCAGAGTACCTCGCACATTCAACAACCAAGTTATTATTCCATAAGGTGAAAAAGTGAGAACAAGTCATGGTGGCAACTACCAAATATTAGACATTATAAACAAGAAGAGACAATCATATGCACAGATTAAGTCAAAAGAATCAGAGGAATATTGCTCTTTCCTATCACCATGTTGAATTGACAATTGAGTGTCAATCAAGGATCATAAGAGCTTAAGAATAATATGAACAAGAACCATAAAGGTCAGTAGCAAACACATTTTAATCATGCATGACTAAATTTAAACACAACTTCATGAATACAAAAGGAGATGAAACCTATATAATGCATTAGATGGTTCAAAATATTCAAACATGAGGCTTCTAAGTGAAATAGCTTGAGATGACATGGACAAGTCAGAACCAACATGATCATTAGTTTCCCAATTATAGGCCTCACTCAAGCTCATTGGCCACCAAATAAATTGCAACAAAACATGCACACATGATTGAATACCTTCACTTCAAAATTACACCAAAAATAGAAACAAAGATCCATAATTCAAACCAAAAAAATATTAACATCTTGGGAGTGTTTAGAAGTCATAATGTAGGCCCTAAGTTCATGAATGATTGGGGATGAGGTCAAATGAAGTGCAAAATTTAAGACTAGTTGGAAAAACCACCAAACTAGACAAGTTTTCAAAATTATTTGGGGAAAAATGTCAAACCAAGTCAAATAATTCAAGAAAAATGGTTTTCAAATCCCCAACACATTCATGAACCATGATCAAGACCTGAAATCCAATAAAAGTCCAAGGCACAAGGATTTTGAACATGACACTTGCACCATAATCAACAAAACCCTAGATTTTGACTTTTAATCCTAAATATTAATTAAATAGGATTAAAACCCAAACAAAACAAAACAAGGTCATGCAAAATATCAAGAAACCCTAAATGTCAGAAAATACATTTTTTTCATATTTTTTTGAATTAGGAAAATACAAAGAATGGAATTAAATTCAAACAATTAGGTAATTAACAAATATCCATATATCAAAATGATATTTAAATCAAAAATTCAGGAGAATGGCTAACCAAAATTATATTCAAATATTAGGGCTAAAAAAATACACCCCTGAATTTTTTTGATTTTTTTGGATAAAAGGAAAATATTAAAAACAAAAAAAACAAACAATTAATAGTGAAATTATTATTTAAGGGCAAGAAAATGAAAAACATAACCAAAAATCACAAAAAAGGCAAAACAAAAATATCATCAGGTTCCATGATTAAAAACAAGATTACATTATTTTTTTTTGGAATTTTTGAATTAATAGAAGTATTAAAAATAAAAAATAAAACAAATAAATATTACAACTAACCCTTGAAATTAAATTTTTAATCAAAAATAAGAAAAATTATGAACTAAAGTCAGAATCAATTTTCACATTATTTTTTGGTTCTCAAATAATTTTTGTGGATTTTTTAAATCAAAAGAACTATTAAAATAAAAATTATATTTGATCAATTAATTAATTAAACCTAACAATTTTTGAACCAATCAAAATACTTTCAAAATATTTTCAAAAAAATACAAAAATTCAGAAATATTATTTTCAATTTATGATAATTTTTTCAGAATTTTCCAATCATTTTTTAGCAAGAAAATAAATCATGGAAATCAATTTATAAAACAAAAATCCAAATAAACCAAAATTTCAAATGAACCAATCAAGATGTGCCACCACATCATCTTCAACCTCTGAACATCCAAAAATCGCGCGCATGACTCAGGATTAGGGCTCACTTTCAGATCAACACAACTCACTCAATTTTGCCTCATTTTTGATGAAATCAAAGGCAAATTAAAGCTAGCATGGCAAGGAAAATATAGCAATTCGAATCAAATCAAATCAAATCATCAACCACATCATCCACAATCAAGCCATGAACATGAACAAAAACAATCTGAATCACAAGTTTCAGAACATCCAAACATGCACAATTCATCAAATTAAACGTTATAAAGCTTCAGAATCATTCCATAGACTTCAAACAACATGATTATAAACTTAAATCACACGAAGCATGGCTAGAAATTAGAATTCAAAGTTTAGAATTCAAACCTTTGAGAAAAAATAGATCTACTGTCTCCTTCACTCCAGTTTCAATCCAAGCTTTGATCTACAATCCTTATCACTTGGAGAAGAGAATGCAAGAAGAATTGGCCAAAATGCGCGAGGGAGATGGAAGAATCGAAGAAAAATGCAGAGCTACAAGCTATGGAGTTTCTGACTTTGATTAATGAAATGAGGCATGAACCCTTTACATTGAGGCTTGCTTCTCAATATATAGAGCATTAGTGGGAGAGTAGGATAGGTTTTTTTTACGCTGAAAGCTCTTGGAATCCAAGAAATCTTCTTTTGGCCAAAATTAAGTATGCATATGCAGCCTCTCATTCCCTCGTGCGTTGGCTTGCTTTCTTTGTGCATTTTAATCCATTTTCCCACAGGAAGAGATTAGCAACAAGATTAGGACTTAAATCCTTTCTTTAAGCTAGTGTGGGTGATTAGGCAACTTTGGGCAAGTTTTGCATTTTTTGATTCAAGCGAGCTCATGAAGCATATGGGCACAAAATATTGAGTGTAATGGGCCTCAGCATGTCACAAATTACCAATGGTCTTGATTAGAAACAAGAGGAATGGCTAAAACTTGAGTTTACAAGAAATGGCCATTTTGCACATTTGCCAAATTTCACTAAAATGTCACAAAATTCCAAAACTCATAACTTGTTCATACCTTTGAATGTTGGCACAAATGAATACAATTTGGAAAGGTCTCGAAAATATCTACAATCCCCTAGTTTTGAGTTTTTTCAAATTAATCCATTAGATTCCTCAAAATTTGGCTTGAAATTCACTAATTTTGAAAAATGACCTATAATTTTGTAACTTCAAAAGGCCATAACTCTTGATTCCTTGCCAATTTGAATATGAGACCAAAATGAGGTGAAAGATCATTCTCTTAGCTTTCCAAGCATATTTCATTTGCATCTTCTTGATCAAGGATGAATAAAATATGATTTTTTGAAATTAAGTCTTCATTTTCAAAAATTAGAAACTTTTAGGGTTTCTTCAAGAACAAGTTTCACTTGGTCAACCTTGACTTTGACTGATTTTGACAAAAATGACCATTTTTCCCCTCTGAATCAATTGATCCACTTCCCTCCAAAATTAATGATCAAAACTTCAAACATATGATCTCCCAAACATATAAAGGCCATGTGCAAAGTTTCACTTCAAAATTCTCAAGAAAACCTGATGAAAACCAAAACCCTAATTTTGGTCAACCCATTAGGAGACTGATGAATTATCTTCAAAACCTCAAATCCTCTGGGTATCCTGACCAATTCCTTGTACAAGGACCTTTCAAATAACAAAGAAATGTTGTAGCTCTCAAAATCAAGACTTTCACATTGGCCAACAACCTTTCTCAATCAAACCCTAAATTGACTGATGAATCCAAAGAGTGATTCCTCTTGTGATCAATCACAAGCTCCAATCTTTTGGGGGTCCAAAGAGATAATATAGGATCTTGAGATATGCCAAAAACTTTTGAGCTCAAAAGATCCAAAGATTTGGATGGTAAGATATTTCTTGAGCAACTTGTCCATGTAATCAACCTTCAAATCTTTGAGGAAAACTTGGTAACCAAAGTACTTTGATCCTATCACAATGTATAAATGTAATGCACTATGATGTTCATGGTGAAACATAAGCCTAAATCAAGAGGGTAAATTTTGGGGTGCAACACTATGTTAAGTAATCGTAAGTGGACTTATATAGAAGTCGCACCTATTTTGAGGTCGGTCAATAGCAATCTATGCATCATTTGTTTTGAGACATGATATAGAGATCATGCTCCAACAACACTTAGTGCAATAAGAAGGGGATGAGATGAAGGGGAATTAGGGTAAAAAAGAAAACCACATTTGAATTAATATTTAATCAAACTATTATTAAAATCATTCGTCCATTTTTTATGGAGTTAGACTCAACACCATGGATCCAATGATGTTAATAAAGCCATGATCAAAAAATCAACCCAAGACATCCAGAAAATATTCACAAAATAATAATATATTTAATATATACATTAAAGGGTTTTTAAAAAATGTTTAATAAAGGGAAAATAATGAGGGAAAAGTCAATTATATTCAAATTAATCAAGAAATGAAAGATAAGACCATAGAAAAATTAGAAAATAGGTAAAGTAATTATACAATTTTTTGGGAATTTTTAAAAGTCAGAAACTACTTTTAAAAATTAAAATAAATGGATAAAATAAACAAAAATAGTAAAAAATAGTAAAGTCAGAAACAAAAATAAAATAAGGTCACCAATATTTGTCACAATGTCATTGGATCATTCCATAATTTTTTAGAATTAAAAAATGTGTAAAAGTATTTTTAAACATTTTAAACAAATCAAATAAGTGTAAAATTCATAAAAAATACCAAAACACAAAATTAATTTGTGAAAAAAAAATCAGAAAGAGAATAGTCAAAAATATTTTTCATAATTGTTTTGGATTTTTTGGACTAAAAATGAATTTTCTATGATTTTTTGAAATTTAAAACAATTAAAATATAAAAATCAGAAAAAGAAAATAAAAGAAAAATATGTGGACCATTGGATGAGAGTCAAAACGCGTTAGTAATCAAATCCAAAGGATCTAGCGCGTTGTGCATATCATGGTCTTTACTGAATAAAACACTGAATCAAATGTAAAATCAGAAATTCAAAAAAAAAACAAATGGCACGCTTTCATTGGTTAGAAGGTGACACGTTGGTCATCTTCAACCTCCAGCCTCACGAATTGCAGGTCTCTCAAACTGTAAAATCAGAAGCTCAGACCTATGTCATTAATTTCGTCTCTTCAAGACGAAGATAACCATACCCTCGCGCCATTTTTATATAAACTGTAACTCAAGCAATTTGGAAAGAAAGTTTTGCAAGGGGATTTGAAAATTCATGGTCAAAACGTGTTTCCAGATAAAAGTAACTGTTGCGACTAGAACCGGGGCAATGAGAGCAACACAATGGTACCAAAGTTTTGAAGAATTGATGAAGGAATCTACCTATTGAAGTTGAGTTGCAGAGCTCTGAAACTGGACTTCTATGGAGCAATATAGGGCACGATTCTTGAATGTAATGGTATGGTTAGGTTCAGGGAAGATCAAGGAAGGTGAATTGATGGAGAAAATGGATTGAAAAAGGCTTGAGAATAGGATTCAAAGTAGTTGAATTCTGAGTTATGAAGCAAGTTTGACAGGGTGATTCTGGCTATCTAAGCTTGACAAAATGAACAGGATAGTACATGTATTTATAGGAGAAGCAAATGGGATCAAAAGGAAGAGTGAATGATGTGTTTTGGAGGGAATTCGTGCAAACCTGATACACGAGTGAAGTGTGATCCAAACTTCACCAAAACTCATCCAATTCTTGCGTTTTGATGCACTAATCCACTTGGGAAAGTTGGCTAATCATGTTTAGACCCAAAACGCGTGCTAATTTGAGGTTTAGAGGTTGTAACATGAAATTCAAAATCTGACTTGCAGGGAAACTTCAATTCCAAGTTACCACTTTTGAAATAATGGAATTTCCATCTCAGGGAGTCTCAAGGCATGATTCTTGATGCTTTGGAAAGATGAGGTAACAAAATTTGCAATTGAAAAAGAATGGAATCAATTGGATGCTTGAGCTGAAAATTACATGGAGTCAAAGTTGGAGAAAAAGGGTTGACTTTTCATACTTATAAATATTTCAAATTCTTTAAAAATGACCTATAATCTCTTGCATCCAAACATGGCTTTCCACTTAGAATTTTCTCTTGACCCAAAATGATGGAATGAAGTAGATCTCTTGAATGACATTTTTTAATTTGAACCACTCAAAATATCCAAAAATTGAGCAAGTTATGACTTGTTGAAGTTGGCCAAAAATCACAAAATGACCTATAATCTTTTGCATTCTTAAGGCAACTTCCATCCATTTTCTTACTTTGCACATAAAAGAAGGCATGAAGTACACATCCTTAAGATCATCATGGAAAAAGAATGGGCTCAAGGTGATAACAATTGACCAAGTTATGACAATTTGAAGTCACATATGGAAAATTAGGGATTCAACTAGATGACTTGTAATCTTTCTTCTTCACCAAGTCCCTTCCACATGAAAACTCTTTGGAACTTTTGAAGTGATTTGTTGGTAACTCTTTGAAGAGAAGAATGCTTGGTGGAACTTTGCCAAGTTTGAACAAACTTTTTGTGCCAATGTTCTTCCTTTGTGAATAGAAAATGTTGAGGATGATTATGAGGACCTATGGCCACCAAACCAATTTCATATCAACTTCAAAACAAATTTAATGGTGAGGTTTGAATCTCTCAAGCTTTTGACTAGGGCATGGAAATAAACTCATGAACCCATGAAGCAACTTGCTAAACCTCATTGCTTTTACCTACATTATCAACAAGTAAGACAAACCAATATTGCATTTTATTAATTAGAGAGAAAAATCAAAGCACAATATCTATGATCACAAAAGCAAACAAATCAAGGTGCTTGGTAAATTCTCAAAGAGCAAAGCTAAAGATAGGGAGAAGAACCAAAATATCTAATTTGATTTTGTGGTGATTGAAAAAATGTGGTATGATGAAGGGATCTTAGGGGCAAAAATTGGGGTACAACAGAAAGCTCAGACATGCCTTATAATATCCATGAGATATTCAACACTGAAGGATATTTTATCATCAAAGTAGCTCCTCTTAGAACAAATTTATGTTTACTAGAAGAACGAGAGAGGATGGCAAGGTTTTTGATTTGATGGAATCATGAGGTGATTGGTTAAGACAATGGTTTAATGAAATCCAAAAATGGGATTCTAAGGATGTCGACTCATAAAAGGTAACATGACACAAAATTTATGGAACATGCCATGTATATAATCATAACTTCTTTACATTTATCTCCAAACTAGTAGGTATTTATATATGTGTTGAGAATGGCACAAGGGGGGATTCAAAATTGGATATTGCAAGGTTTTTAGTATGAAATAAATGTTCTATGGTCCTTAATGAGGTTTTCAATGTCAACATAAATGGAATCTTTTACAATGTCTAATACTTTCTTCGTTGAGTGATCTTGAATTTTCCAACTATGGTTTGGACGTATCAGGTGTGGAAAAAGGCGCTATTGATAGTGTGGTAGATTGAGAAGAAAAATGTACAAATCCAAAAAGTGCTTTAGTGGTTTTTTAACAAGTTTGGGAAAAAAAGGCATTTGCATGGAAAGGTAGAGAAGAAAAAGTCAAACAAAGATCTCAACTTTCTCTTAAGAATATTGAGAAACTCATTTGATGATACATTCCATATTGAGGTGATAACTTGCTTGGAAAAGAATGACCAAGCAACAAAACTTTAGAAGGATACTATTAAGAATATTTTATGATGAGTATTCTATCTCTTAATATTCGAGGGTGTAGGAGCACTTCGAAGTGCAGAATCTTAAGCCAAAATCTAGAACTTCCAATATGAATTAGTCAATTCTCTTTAGGGCGAAAAGGAGGTTGAATGGAACTTCAAAGGTTCTCATGGAAGGTCATGAGAGTTAATATTCATGTGAAAGACATGTATTTTTCTACTAACTTTAGTTTCGCAAGAGGAAATTATTGGGATTAATGTTGATTCAAAAGGATTATCCATCTATCTGATAAATGTTTATTTATATTGATTTATATATAAATAAAAAAGAAGAGAACGGTGTAGAAAATTGTGTGATCATAAAAGAAATTTCCGCGAGAGGAGTGATATCTTGGAGGGGATTTGAATCCAACCATAAAGGAAAATGAGAGGAAAGGGAAAAGCATGTTGATTAATAGAATAGAGATTATATATATGATTTAGTTCTTTTATTGATGAAATAGATTTAGTTCTTTTTAATTGAACCGAAGATCTTTATCTCACATCATATGCCTTTACCACTAGATCAATGTATATTGATGATAGATAATTTTCATGATTTGTAATAATAGTAAACTCAAAATCTTTTAACTTACATTTTTATCTACAAAGTTTAATAATAAGCTTATATATGACGATTTGTCATGTTTTACTAGTAAATTGTTATTTAAAAAACAAAAAATAATTAATTTTAAATGCAAAAGTATGAGAGGGGAACCAAAAGTATTTAAATTTAAAATAGAGGGATCAGAGTTGTTTAAATGTAAAGTGACTACAATTTATTTATTTATTTTTATTACAAAGAGGACTAACGCCCAAGAAAAAAAAACTACATGAAGACAATTCTAGGGGTAACAATCTTCTTGCTTCTCATCAGTAACCAACAAGTGTTTAAACTTATTCGGGCAATCCTAAAAAAAACAAAACATTTCCCTCAAAGAGTAATTATATCTAGCTAAAGCATCCGCTAATTGATTAGCTTCAATATAAGAGTGTTTAACAACTAGTTTCTAAACAATCAATTGGCAACTATTTCCATCATCCATCCTCGTTTACCGTATCAACCAATTTTGTATTCCTCATCCGCTTCGAAATTTGAAAATTACAGTCCACAAAATGCAACCCTTCCTCAATCTACACATCATTATAAATCTAAATGGTTTGAACATCTTCATCTATCTACCAACAATGTGCAAAGTGATTACCATTTAATTTGAAGGAACTTGGGTTTGCAACCCCATGGATATAAATTTTGTATTTTTTTTTGTTTTAAATTAAAAATTGTTTAATATTATTATAAATCATGAGAACTATTTATCACCATATGCATTAACCTAGTGGTAGAAGTATAGGATGTAGTTTAAAGGTCTTAGTTCAATTCCTTCTAGGAACCAATTCAATTTAGTATTTAAAAAATAAAAATAAAAACATTGAGTCTTTATTTTTATGGAGAATTAATTGAATTTGGATTATGTAGTTTTTCTAAGAAACCAAAATGAATCATCACTTTTATTTTATTTTAAATCCAACTCTATTAATTATTATTATTATTATTATTATTATTATTATTATTATTATTATTATTATTATTATTATTATTATTATTATTATTTATATTATTATTATTATTTATATTTTATTATTATTATTATTATTATTTATATTATTATTATTATTATTATTATTATTATTATTGTTATTATTATTATTATTTTTATTATTAATATTATTATTATTTATATTATTATTATTATTATTATTATTATTATTATTATTATTATTTATGTTATTAATATTTATATTATTATTATTATTATTATTATTATTATTGTTGTTATTATTATTATTAATATTATTATTATTATTATTATTATTATTATTATTATTAATATTATTATTATTATTATTACTATTATTACTAGTATTATTGTTATTACTATTATTATTACTATTATTACTATTATTACTATTATTACTTTTATTACTATCATTATTACTAATATTACTATTATTACTATTACTACTATTATTACTATTACTATTACTATTATTACTATTACTACTTTTTTTTAATAATTCAAAACTTTTATTAATTCAAAAAACCAGGAATACAAGGTGATCGCTAGGATCCAACCCACAAAAAGACAAACCCGACTAGTTCAACATTAACTCCATTGTGTGTGACCTAAGTCTCTTACTAAACCAAACCTTATAGACAATTTTATCTATAATATTGTGGACTATGTTAGCACTATCTTCCTTCATGCCAAAACTCATCTTGTTCCTATACAACCAAACCGCATAGACAGTTTCCGTGATAGCTAGCTTGAACAAAGAAGCGTGCCACCCTTTCCCTTTGCTCTTGGTCACAATACGTTTATATTTAGCTTCCCAAGTTGTCGGCCTATGCACCACATGTATCCATTTCAACAGAGAATTCCAAATAGTTTGAGTTTCTCTACAATCAAACAATAAGTGGTCAATTGATTATTTTCCCCTTACAAAAGATGCAACTATCATCGTTAAGCAGCCCAAATTTTTTCAATCTATTGTTCGCGGCTAGCCTCCTATGACAAGCTAAACAAAGAGTAAACATGGCTCTCGGTCTAGCAATGTTGTTAAACATAAGATTCTTCCAGTCAACCTGTATGTCATTCTTTCTCAAGCTTATATAAACTCTTTTCATTTGAAATTTGTTGTTTTGTGTCATTTGGTCACACAACCCTTGGATACTGCTCACAACATCCCTTTGCTGCAAAATCTGAGACATAGGCTATATACTATTGGATTTGATCTTCACTTCCTTAATATCATGTTGCTTGAGGTAGTAGCCATGTACCCATTTAACCCATAGACTATCAGACTTGTTGCTAATATTCTAAAGCAGTTTTAACAAAGCCACTTTGTTCCAAATGGAAATATCAATAACTCCCAGACCACTACAACTTTTGGGGATGCACACTTTCTGCCAGGAAATTGGACTTTTCCTACTCATAAGCTCATTACCTATCCACAAGAATGATATGAAAATTGCCTCAATTTTCTTTATGATAAATTTAGGAAAGGGAAAGCACATCAGCCAGTAATTTGTCATGGCAAAGGAAATAATATTAATCAATTGTAACCGCACTACATAGCTCAATAAGGCAGAACTCCAATGCTTTATCCTTCTAATAATTTTGTCAACCAAGATCATATAATGGTTGATGGACAGACGCTTACAAGTCAGGGGGACACCAAGATATCTAAATGGAAGGGAACCTTCTTTGAACTTTGTCAACTTCAGAATTTGATATTTTATATTTGCCTCCACTCCACCAAAATAAATATTGCACTTGTTAGGATTTGTACTCATACTCGTTGAGGCATTGAACGCATGAAATGCTTCCATCATAAGATCTATAGATTTAACATCCCCTCTAGAGAAAAGCAGGATGTCATCTGCAAATGTCAAATGAGTAATCTGCAATCTTTCGCATTGAGTATGGTGGTTATACTTTAGGTCTTCCCGCATTTGATGTAAGCATCTGTGAATATATTCCATCATTAGTACAAAGAGAATGGGGGAGATTGGGTCTCTTTGCCTAATACCTCTCTTGGCTTCCAGGGCTTTAGAAAGCTCTCCATTTATATTAAATCTATAGGACACTGATGTTATTGTAATCATAATCCAATTCACAAATTTTATAGGTATTCCAACCTCCTGCAAGATGCATTCTAAGGCATTCCAATCGATGATATCGTAAGCTTTTTGCAGATCAATTTTAGCCATAAACTTGGGAGTACCCCCTTCCTAGTGTAACCCTTGATTAGTTCATAAGTCATAATAATATGGTGATGTATATTTCTACCAAGAATGAAGGTAGCTTGATTGGAGCTAATGATGTTACCCATCACAGAACTAAGCCTAGCAGTCATAATTCTGGAGATGATCTTGTATACTGTAGAGAAAACAGAAATAGGCCTAAATTCCTTCATATGTTTAGCAGCATCATGTTTGGGGATAAGGGAAACTATCGTACAGTTGAAGGCTTTGAGTAATATGCCCTGATCAAAGAATTCCTGCACCACAGCTATTACACAACCCTTGATAATGTCCTAGTTGAATTTAAAGAAACAGGCCCCATATCCATCAAGACCTGGAGTCTTCAAATCATTAATGCCTTTTAGAGCATTAAAGATTTCATCCTCACTAACAGGCCTGACTAGACTACCTCTTTGCTCCCTTCTAATTTAAGGGCCTTTCCTCATTTCACCTATGCCAATATACTTTATGTTGGCCTCCTTCTTCCCCATGAGATTGTTGTAGTAAAGCAGGATTTCCTCCTCAATCTCCTCAAACAAATTAATGCAAGTGTCATCCTATCTACACAAGGCCATCAGGTTGTTAGCATTATTCTTGGCTTTAACCGAAGCATGGAAAAAGGAGTTGTTTCCATATCCCAGTTTAAGCCACTCCAACTTAGCTTTTTGTCTCAAGATATCCTCATCAATCCCATTCCACTTAATCACTCAGCACTGCATCTTTGGATCTCAAGAATAATCTTCTTATTCATTCTATCCTTGGCCAATTCATTCTGGGTTTTATCCAAGGCATCCCTGGCTTTGGCTATATGCTGTTTAGAATACATCAAGGCGTTGCTCAGATTTCTGATAATAGGTTGCAACCTCTTCAGCTTGCTCCATAGAACATACATAGGTATCCCCCTAATAGGCTCATTCTAGATTCTAGATACAGCTATAAAATAACCATGAGTACCAGTAGCACAATTGATAAACTTGAATTGAGATCTTCGGAACTTCTGAACATGATATGTGACTAGAAGCAGCGTGTGATCTGAAACACTAGGAGGCGGGATTTTCAACACCATATTTAATTGAATTTGGAACCATTCTACATTACTCAGCACCCTGTCTATCCTCGAATAGATAGTTCCCTCACTGTGCTTATTGGACCAGGTATAGTACTCTCCACCTCTGTCTATCTCAAAGAATCCCTTATTTTCCATCATATCTTTCAAATCCTTGTATTCAGACTCTGTCACAATCGCACCACCAATCCCATATTGGGCCTTAATCACATTATTAAAGTCCCCAATAAGCATCCAAACACCCTGCTGCTAAATATTAACAATGTCTTTCCATAGCAGTCTTCTCTGTTCAAGCTTATTAAGAGCGTAAATGGATGTCATCCAGAATTTGAATTGACCTTGTCTATCATAGATACCACAGTGCAACATCTGACTAGTGCACTTGATAACTTTGAGATCAATAAAAAGGGTTTCTATTGAATCCAGATTCTTCCATTCTCATGGAAACTGTAATTATCCACATAATTCCCACCTAAATTCATCTTATTCCTTATTACCATAGCTTTTTCACTTTTAACTCTAGTTTCTATCAGGATGTTAATACTAGCCTTAAGCTCTAGGAGACGGGAGCTAATCTCCCTGAGCTTACCTGCTTTTTTGAGCCCCCTGGTGTTCCAAGCAACAATCATTGGCTCGAGTTTTGCAGCACTAGGAAGTCATTCAAAACCCCTAGGGCGTCAAAACCATTCTCACACATCAAATCTTTGGATGGACTATCCAGCAATATCCCTTTTCCTCTGTCTCGAACACTGCTACTAATGGTTTTCCAATCCTCCTTTGCTTGTTGAACTTCTTTCACTTGGTTATTGTTTGGATCCGATGAGGTTACTTTACTGGGGCTAGTAACCAGAGTTCTGTTTTCGGGGGGGTTTTGACTTAGGTTTCCATTGCTTCTCTTTAGGATTTATCACATCACATTTGTGTCCTGCTAACTGGAATTTTTCACAGTAGGTCAGCTTTCATTCATATTCCACCCTCTGAATCATCCTCTTGTCTTCATTATCCCTAATGGTTATCTCTTTAGGCAACTCTTTTTTAATATCAACTTCTACTAGTATCCTAGCGTAAGATATTCGCAAACGGTTTATGGTACATTAATCCATTACCAAAGGGTTCCCCAGTGCGCTACCAATCTTGTTGAGACTTTTTTCACCCCGGGTACAAGGGGAGTTGTGGAAGCTTCACCCAGATTGGAAGTGAGTGAAGCAAGTCGTTTTTCAGGTTGAAATCTGGGCGCCATTCACAGAGGAGCATTGGCATATTTCTTATGGTATAAGGGACATTCATCAGTACTTCATCTCTCTCTCTCTGAAGGATTTGAATTTTAGGAGGAAATAGACCTCCTCATGGTAGAACATGTTAGGCAGTTGAACAAAATTCCACAACTTTGCCATGAATTGCTTCACCATGTTCATACTTAAATATCCACCTAAAACATACATTATCAAGGAGGATTCCTAAAATTTGATTTCTGAGATTATATCTTCCGGCTCAATTTCAACTTTAACTTCTCCATTAACGATGGATGGTGCTATGAACTCCATCGCCCTTCCCCTTGCTGGATTCCCTTTTTCAGTCAGAATGTCCACCTG
Organism: Vicia faba; assembly: GCA_948472305.1. NCBI lineage: Eukaryota > Viridiplantae > Streptophyta > Magnoliopsida > Fabales > Fabaceae > Vicia > Vicia faba. Next base: position 1,603,687,864 of record OX451739.1, read on the forward strand.
TAGCTTTCGATTTCCTTGAGCATCTTCCACATTGGGTATTTTTAGGGTTCTTGCTATTTCTATAACTTTCGCATCTTGTTCTTCAACAGAACTGAGAATAGCTCTCGCTGTAATAGTATCTGAGGCATCAAGAGAGAAACCTGGTTCCAAAGATCCTGCATCCTTCACTTGAGCATCAGGATTGAACGGAGACAGAGGCACCGTCTTTTTCGGCCGCCCTCGTCCTTTCCTCAAAGCCATTATTACTATTATTACTATTATTATTACTATTATTACAACTATTATTACTATTATTATTATTATTATTACTATTAGTATTATTATTATTATTATTATTATTATCACTATTATTACTATTACTACTACTATTACTACTACTATTATTACTACTATTACTACTATTACTACTATTACTATTATTATTATTATTATTATTATTATTATTATTATTATTATTATTATTGTTGTTATTATTATTATTATTATTATTATTATTATTATTATTATTATTATTATTATTATTATTATTATTATTATTATTATTATTATTATTATTATTATTATTACTTTTACTATTACTAGTATTACTAGTATTATTACTATTATTATTATTATTATTGTTATTATTATTACTATTTCTAGTATTACTAGTATTATTACTACTACTATTATTATTATTATTATTATTATTATTATTATTATTATTATTATTATTATTATTATTATTATTATTATTATTATTATTATTATTATTATTATTATTATTATTATTATTATTATTATTATTGTTGTTGTTGTTGTTGTTATTATTATTATTTATTATTATTATTATTATTATTATTATTATTATTATTATTATTATTATTATTATTATAGGATTAATAGATTTATCAAACAATACATTATTACTTCAAATAAAATCATAGACTAATTATTATATTTTTCATAATTTAAACATCATATCAATCAAGAAAATAAGAACAAGCACTTATAATTAAGATTTATTATATTATGGTCATTCAAAATAAAATAAATTAAAATCAACCATTTGATTCATGATTAAGAAATTAAAAATAAAAATTCTAATTAATTAAATAAACAAAAATATAGGTGTTAGTAATATTCGATCAATATTTTAGAGTCTTTTAGTAACACAAAAAAAAAAAACTTTTAGCTATTAACTTTTCAGCTCATTTTAATAAATAAAAAATTGTTTGATAACTGACATTTAGCTTTTAGTTTATAATTTTTTATTAATTTTTAATTTTTTTTTCTTAAAAATTATATGAAGTAGTTTTTGAGTTTGTAATTTTTTTTTTTTTGATTTTTTCTTCTATTTATATTATTATTATTTTAACAAAAATATATTGAGACTATTAATGTCTTAATTAAAAATGTTCTTTTATATCATTTTGTATTTATCAATTATTATAACAACTAATTTATAAAATACTCAAATTAATTTATCAATTATTAACTATTAACTATCAGCTACCAACTATCAACTATAAATCATCAACGGCCAACTATCAATTAATTTTATCAAATAGAGCCTTAGACACCTGTAGTACCTATACTTCTAAAATATGATTCCTCGTGTTTCAAATGCATGAAGTAGTTGCAAGTCAAATGTGACTCTTCGCATTCTTGTAATTGCTTCCTATCAACCTCTAATCTTAAATTTTTAGAAGCAAAAAGTGAAGAATAATAAAAATTGTAAAACCTTAAAATTATTTTTCAATTAATTCTATAAATAGCACCGGTTCTAAACCGCTTCAAAATGATTTTTAAAAACAACTCCATTAACAGCGATGGTTCTAAAATGGCGTGAATAAAATTAGATTATTAACATTTTTCGCTGTGTTTTGTGTACTTTTGAACTGCCGCAATGTTACTTCCCAACACAAGAAATTTACTACGATTTAATAAACCGTCCTCAATTTTTTCTTCTTCTTGTATTATAGAAATCCTTAGTAAAGAACAACAAGTTTTCTTAGTATAATCTTGGACCACCTATATATTAAACAAGTTTAGCTAAGTTGAATCAAACAACTAATCACTTTAGAAAATACTTATTTACCAAGTTCAAACCACAACATGTATTATCTAATAAAACATGTTATGGAAAATTCTATACTACAAAAAGTTGAATTATCCCATAAAATAAAATTCCTTCACTAGTTTTGTCGCTAATATTAGATAAGCCGTAACTGACCATTATTTTTATTAATTGAAAAATAAGGACAAATGCATATGCATGCAAGTAGCATGGTTGATTAATAAATAAATAAACAAATTGAAGAAACTTGAAATTGACGTGGATAAAAAAAGGACCAAAGATTTTGACTCAAAGAAAAGATGAGAATTATAAAATTTATAAATACCTAAACCATAGACAAGCATTTTTTAAGGTATACAATAAACACAAACAATATCATCATTTTGAGTTTGTTAGTGTGTGAGACACTTTAGTGAGAAGAGAAAAAATAAATAATAAAGAAAATAAGGACAACGCTTTTTGTCATAGACATTGCTTAAAAGTGTTGTCTATTCTCGCATTGCTGTAAGTAAAGACAGCGCTTTTTGTCAATGTAAAAGTGCTATTTATGTAGTCTTTAGGCAGCACTTTATTCAATAAGTACTCTCAAAAGATTTTTATAGGCAGCCATTTTTATATCAGAAGCGCTTTCTAAAGTAAGCCTTTAGTGGCGCTTTCACTTTAGACAGCACTTTTGAAAGCGCTGTGTAATGTATATTTTTGTTCACTTTTTTTTTGTTTTAGGCAGTTCTTTCTTTAAAAGCGCTCTCTAAAGTCCCTTTTAGGAAGCGCTTTTTACTTTAGAAGCGCTTTTTAATGCACCCCTTTAGGCAGCGCTTTCTATTTCCCACTATAGGCAACACTTTTTTGTTTAAAATGCTGTCTAATGTTTATAGATTTTTTAATATATACAGCTTATATTTTAAGCGCTCTCTAAAAATAATCACTTAAAATAAGTGTTGTCTTTCAAATTTGCACCAGATTTCATAAATCTAGCTTTAATCCAATAAATATGCACCAAATTTACATATTTATATATACAACTTTAATCCAATAATTTATATATACATACATAAATTTGATACAACTTGAAGAATCCAATAATTTATATATACATAAATTTACATATTTATATATACAGTTTTATAATCCAATAAGTATGTACCAAATGTACATATTACTATCTTCTAGAGTTGTTATCTTCTCTACTATCTTTTCTACAAACAACAACAATGAAGAATCCTAAATGAACTTGTTATCTCTTTATCTTCTACATATGCACCTACCTGAAACAAAACCAATAAAAGCATATCAGAACCAAGCTATATAACACTTAAATCTTATAACTATTATAATTTAACACAAACCAATGTAATAAAAACAAATAAAGAATATGTTATAATTCACCATTAAAAATTCTTCGGTTCATACCATGATACATACAAAACTTTATTTGAATTTAAATCAATTACCATCATAACTAATCTTCCATATAACAAAAACTACATTGCAACATAATTTATCACACTAATGACGAGATAGTATCTCATCGAAACTCAAACTTATATATACTCAAAATTCTCATCAATGAAAGTGTCACAATACCTTATAACATTCTCGTCTCAATAATGTATTGACACCAATCCTCATTAATTTCCTCCAATTGGTCTTTCGAGTAAGTAGAAGACTTGTATTCATTAAAGTACTACATAATGTAATATAATATAACATAATATGATTTAGTTAAAACTAATTAATTAGATGAAATGTGTTAAACATTAAAATAAATCATAAGTTATAAACTCATACTATGATTGGAATCTCTATTTGATTCAAAATAATAATTTCTTTCATAAACCTCAACATGGAATAACCACAATCTATACAATTACGCTGACGAGGACACTACACATGAAAAAAATACTAATATATATCAGGATATATAGTTTAACTTGTTTTATCAAGTAGCATCACTAATATGCTCAAAATTATAAAAATATACCTGCACTCTGATCCAGGTAATATTGTTTGCTTTACTCTTTGGTACTTGAGTATCTCTTTGTGATAAAAAAATTTGTATAACTCTAACAAAATATAAATGAATATTTAGAACAATCTCACATAAATAAATAAATATACAAACAAATATTTAGAACAATCTAACTTACGTATCAACCATCTTCTTCATATTTGGGTATTTTGTCCAATCACCTTCTAACGAATTCAGATAATATACAATTTCTCTTATAGAATTAATCACAACCAACAATCAGTGTCTACTATAAGATTAACAAAGGTTAAATGGAAATTTTTTACACAATGTCAAAACACGAAAATTATAATGGATGAAGTTAGAATGAAAATCTAACTCATTGCCAGTATTAAATGATAAAAAAATAACTTTTCTGTATCTTTATTATCCATAAATGCACGGACAATGTACTCTTTGACTTCATCCGGTCTTTGATTGATAAATTGCGAGTTAATATTGTTGGGAGATAAGAAACAAAATCTTTGGTCCAATTGATGTGGACATATCAACTTGTCATACACGAACCTTAAATAAAAACATCATTAACATTAAGACTATTCATTGAAATGAGTAAATAAATTGTTCAATTAATTAAATAAAGTTGATCGGAGTATACTGATGTATGTATCAATAACACTGAGGCCTAATTCTGAATGTCTACAAATTTGATCCATATCCTCTTTACTAATTATTTCGTAATAGGAAAATCCAAAAATACCTTCCTCTATAAGTATATTACGAGTACCTCCATCAGCCAAATCTGATATTCCTATTAATGTCTGAATGCACGACCTATACCGAGAAGTAGGCTTTTTTTTAGCCGCAGTCTTTGCAACATCCTTTTTTGTATGCACGTGTTGCCAATTTCAGGCTTCATACTCATACTGACCTGTTGCATCTCTTTAGCATGAATCTAAAGATCAAATGCATATAAGTTAGGTGAAGTATAAGATCGTGAATTAATATTTTCTATGTATATATATATATATATATATATATATATATATATATATATATATATATATATATATATATATATATATATATATATATATATATATATATATATATATATATATATATATATATATATATATATATATATATATATATATATATATATATATATATATATATATATATATATATATATATATATATATATATATATATCAATGTACCTCTTTTTTGGATGAAACTGACTCGATTTGCCGCGTAATCCCTTTATCTTTTAATTCAGATTTTGTAGGAGTCTAACATTTCCATGAAAAAAATATACGTTAAATGGTCATAAAAAATTTGATTACTCAAAGGTTCATAATGGTTTTCAACATACCCCATCATCTATGCAAATGAGGTTTGACGGTCATGCAACATACGACCATATTGCCTCTCCCACCAATGTTGCATCTGAAATATCGTCATGTAAAGGTAATAGCGCATCCCTCTCTAAAGCAATATCAATTGATACTTTCAATAATCCAGCAGGGAGCGGTTTATGGTGAAGTACTTCTCCCAAAGTGTTATGCACTTTTCCCTTGCCAACCATGCGATAAGTCGGTGACGGTAAATAGAGCTGACAAGGTGAAATGCCCTAAACCAATAAAAAATATGAAATTGTTAATGCGTATATATGTCAATTAATTTTTTTTTGCTAATTCATAATAATATATATTACCTCGTGAATTTTCTGTTGGAAATCGCAATTGATACTATCTTCGTCACTAGTATCCTTGAACCTTGAACCTCACCTTTCTGACAGATATCTTTCTTTATCCTTTTCTAACTCACGAACTTTAGCTTTTAATTTTTATAACTCTTCCATCACTTCTTTATTGCTATGACCTTTCTTCTTTTAATGGTTACCCAAAGATGTTTGATTCACACCAAGTCCCTTACCCCTCACACGACCGGTATACTTAGGAATATTTAATACTCGACTAAGTATGCTCCTGCAATCATGGTCTTCAGCTTGAGTTAAAGATTGAGATAGATTCTCCCGAAATTCATATGCATATCGAAGTAAATTAGTGGTGATTAAAACTCATAAATTATTTATGTTAATAAACTTTTGATTTAATTAAAAGAATTCTGATATACTTACACATTGCTCATAAATTTGAAGCACATCTTCCTTAACAACTTCATCCTTACCCATGCGAGCAGCCTTCCACGGAACATGTTCTAGAAGAGATGTTTCTTGACTTTTCTCCTCTTATAACTACACATTAAGATAAATAATAAAATCAATTGTAACACGTGATGAACAAGAATATCATAGCATTTATATATACTTACCATTCTTTGTTGTAAGCGTGCATATCCTATATGCCTTTTTTTGTATGGATACGGGGGACTCGATGCTCGTTGATGATTCACGACACTCACATCCTAAAAATTTGAGGTTCTTTGTTTTCCTTTAATGGTTTCCCATTCTTCATGTGAAATCAAGCCTGCATACGTCTTTGGAATTTCTCATAGATAAAATTGTTATCGGTATCCCTAAGAAACTTGTTTATTAAAAAAGATCGAAACCCTCTGAGTCTTTTTCCGGTCAATTGAAGACAATGTTTTTCGATCATCATTAATGTTAAAAGACCTCTACAAATAAACATACATAAAGTGAATTAGTGTTAAGTGTCAATTTGTGCATAAAATACATATCAATTATTGACATTTTGAGACCTTTTATTTTACTTTTGTTAAGTTAAATAATCATTTTAGTCATTTTGCGTAGTATTTAGAGAGTTTTGAGGGTTTAATGTATTTTTTAGTGTTTCAACTAAACTTGTACAGGAAAGATGCAACAAAAGTGGAGAATTTAGGATAACCAAGCTTAAGAAGGAAGAGTGGGATGCTGCAAAGAATCTCCCGGTAAAAATTTGCGTCGCCCGACGAAAATGAGTAAGAAAAAGGAGATGAGTTTCTGTATTGTTTCGCTTCTGGGGCGCCTGGAAAAAAAAATCACCCAGCGAAGCTTTATGGTCGCCCGACGATTTAGCGCAGATGGGCCATACTTTTGGCTACTTTCTGCCGCATTTTTAGGAACTTTCCACCTACTTTTTCTAGGGAGAGGGGAAAAAATCTGATTTGGGGATATAGAGACCTTTTGTTCTATGGATCATAACATTACAACATAGGAGGGAGATTTTTGTTCTTATCTAGAAGAAAGAAGAAAACCAAGAACTTTTGCATTGTTCTTCAAGGAGACTTGAAGATTGATGTTCACCAACATTCATTTTCTACTCATTAAGCAAGGTATCATGACAATGAGTAGCTAAACACTTTTTGTGTCAAGGTTAGAAGTAGTCAACCTAGACTTAATGTATTTCTTTTAATCATTTTGTATATGAACTTGGTTGAAGATTAATACATGTTGAATATCTTTGTATCATTGTTATTTTTAAGGTTTGGTCCATTATGGCGCCGTTGCCGGGGATTGGCATTTCACTATTGAAAGAATTGCAATAGTTTAAGTGTTTTAAGTTATTTTTTTATATAATATCTTTTGTTTTCACTTGTTTTGTTAGTGTTTTCAAACTTTAGTTTATGCGAGGAAGGATTTCTTAAGATCAACTCCTATTCGACCCTGAAATCGAAAGAACTTGGAGAAAACTTAATAGAAAGACTAGAAGAAGGGGGAAGCTAGCAAAGGAGAGAAGAGAAAGAGGAGAGGCGTCCACTTCCAATATACCTTTTAATCAAGATATAGAAGAAGTTATGGAGGCAAATCCACTGAGAGGTCCCTGTACAAATAGTCCAAGGTTGAATGCTCAATTTGCTAGGAATACGGACCAAAGGCATTAAGAAATGAAAACTGGAATTTTATAACTATTGTATCATAACCCTTTCACTGGGTTAGATCATGAATATCCTTACACCAATCTCACAAAATTCTATGAGATAGCAGGTGCAATAGGAGCTCTGAAGGAAGATGAAGAACAAAGGTTCAAAAGGTTATTTCCACATTCGTTGATCGATAAAGCTAAGGATTGGTATCTTGACCAACCTAATAACCTCATGACGGATTGGAATAGACTTGAAGAAAAATTTCTTGAGAGGTTTTTCCCACAATCACGTTTCTTGGAAGCAAAAACGGCTATATCGGTGTTCTCTCAAGGTGGAGCCGAGTCATTGAATGAAGCTTGGGAAATGTACAAATCTATGTTGAGAAAATGTCCAATTCATGGTTTTGATGCCATTACCCAAATGCATATTTTTCGAAATGGATTACAACCAAAACCAAAACTTTTGTTGGATGATACGGTGGGAGGATCACTCATGGCAAAGACAACGGAATAAGCGGTGGAAATTATTGAAAGAATGGAAAGGAATGACCATCAAGTTCAACATGATCGAAGTATGGTTCAAAAGAGAGAGGAAGTAAGTGATTCAAGATCAAATGAAGCTCTTTTAGGCCAAAACAAATTGTTCGCTCAACAAGTGGAAGAATTAACAAAGAAAATGGCAAAGCTCCCTCAACAACTAAGAGAAATGCAAGAAAGGTCTAGCAATCAAAATCAACAAATTGCTAGTTGCGAGTTATGTAATGGTGATCATCAAACCGGATGTTGTCCTCCGGTTGAAGAAGAAGTTAATTACATGGGAAATCAAGATCAAGGATACCAACAAAGGCAACCTTATCAAAATAACCAAGGATATCATCAAAGAAACAACCAAGGTTATCAACAAGGGTGGAGACAAGATGCCAACAATCGAAGTAGACAAAGTCCTTATCAAACCACAAATCAAAACTCACAACCTCAAGCTAGAAGTTCAAACTTACAAGACACTCTTGCTCAATTCATGCAAGCATCTATGGCAAACCAAAAGAGTAACGAAGCGGCTATCAAGAATTTGGATACTCAAGTGGGACAACTAGCCAAGCAATTGGCCGATCAAAATGCAAGTTCATCATTTTCGGCAAACACTCAATATAATTCGAAGGAGCATTGCAAATCAATAATAAGTAGGAGGGTTAGGGTAGTCAAGAATGTTCGTGGCAAAGAAGTTGAAATTGAGGAATGTGTTGAAGAAAAAGAGTTTAAAGAGGAGATTGTAGTTGAAAAGGAGTTTGTTGAAAAAGAGAAGTTGAGAAGAAATAAGAAGGAGAAATTTTCTACTTTACCGGTTCAAAATTTTCCATACCCTCATGCTCCTTCCAAGAAGGATAATGTTAGGAACTATGCTAGGTTCATGGATATTTTTAAACAATTGCAAATCAATATTCCATTTTCCAAAGCTATGGATCAAATGCCTAAGTATGCAAAGTTCATGAAATATATCCTTACAAAAAATAAAGAAGATCAACGGATCAAGAAGTTATTATGGTTGATGCAAGTTGTAGTGCTATCATTCAACGATCTCTACCAAAGAAGGAAAGTGATCCGAGAAGGGTTACTTTGCCGGTTACTATTGGTGATGTTTATGTTGGTAAATGATTGATTGATTTGGGTTCTAGCATTAATTTTATTCCTTTGTCTATTGTGAAAAGATTGGGGAATATAGAGATGAAGTCAACAAAGATGGCACTTCAACTAGCCGATAAATCCACCACTCATCCTTATGGTATAACTCAATATTTGCTAGTGAAAGTGGATAAATTTTTCTTCCTGGTGGATTTTATTGTGATTGATATGGAGGAAGACCATGATGCACCTTTTATTCTTGGTCGGTGTTGTACCCCAAAATTTGCCCTCTCATTTATCCAGACTTTTCTCATAAGACTTCTTGGACTCAAGACAGGATTAAGGTTTGGTTAGCTCAAGACACCTCATCTTGCACTGATAACCCAAAATTAGGGTTTGAGTTTGCACAAGGATTTTTGGATCATCAATGCTTCATGTGACTTTCATACATCATTTTGGATCCCTAAGATTGCTCATAATAAGTTTCAAGCCTTGAACCACATTTTTTATCAGTCAATTGGACAATTGACCTAAAAATCAATTGTATTGGGGAAAAAGTCAACCATGGCCAATTTACAGTCAAACTTCATAATTTTTTATCCACATCAACATTTTAGACTCATATGTATCATTTGATCAAGTTTGGATCATAACTCCTCAAGAAATTTGATCAAATCATCAAAAGGGCAAAATGGTCAAAGTTAGGGTTTTTGACTGAGAAAGGGCAATTTATGATTTTTAACCTAGCAAATGACCAATCAAGTTCAAACATGATTTCAAGGGTTCAATGGCATCATCTTGACCTAATTACATGGTTCAAAAGATCTCAAGTTCATTGGATTGACAGATGAACTTTGCAGTCAACTGATCAAAAGTCAACTGTACACTAAAAAGTCAAACTTTGACTTTTTTGTCAAAATCAAGTACCAAGGGTCATAATTCATCAAGATATGTCAAAATATGAAACTTGTTCACCAAGAAAACCAAATTTGAAAAATTAGGATTTTAATTTGAAAATTTTCATAACAGAATTTTTCTAAGTATACAAATTTTCTTATTTTTTCTCAACTTTTCACCACTTTTTCACCATGATGAATTTCGATTCAAGAAAAGTTCCCAACATGAAAGTTGTAGTACTCCATGAAATCTAAAACTTTACTTCACAAACTTTTCCCAAAATATGCTTGGATATCATGTTATGAATTTGTGAATATAGGTCCATGAACTTCTTAACTTAGTGAAATTTTGCCCTAATTTAGGCAGGTTTTGGACCCAACTTCATGGACATTTTTCACCTAGTTCCAAGAGGTATCTCGAATTGCATTTCAAAGATGGATTATAGAGCACATTTCAAGATTTCCAAAATGTCCCAGAACTCTCCAAGATCATTTTTGAGTAGGGAGAATCAAAGAAGGGAAGTTGGCATTTTCTCACTTTTGATCAAGCCATTTTCACATAGCATCAAGTTGCAAATCAAATATATGATGGTTGTATCTTTCTTTACAGGTCCTAAGCTTGCTTTACAGGTCCTAAGCTTTCTATACACTCCATAATTAAATTCAAACTCAGTTGACAAAGGCTTTATCTTTGCTTTTGAAGCTTTACACAAGGTGTATTTCCATTTTGGGCAAAAAGTTCACAATCCCATTTTCATAAAGAGGAACTTTTGCAACTTTGTCAATATTGAGCACTAAACCTGTCCCTTTGATGCATACAAACTCTACAGGTCTCAAGAAATGTGTACCAACTCTTATCATCCCTCAAGCTAGCCAGTACATGCATGTGGGATTAGTCACTTCACTTTACTTCAAATGCAAGGAAAATTACGAAAAGGTCCAAAGCTTGCACAGCTAGTAAAGGCTGACTTTGTATCACTTCTATACAAATATACAAACTTGTTACAAGGCATGGCATGCTTGGATTGAACCTGAAACACTCTCAAACTCAAAAACACCAAAATTATGTCCAAACACACAGTGTTCTGCAAAATCACAGCCAACCTTCATTTGGCTCGTGCATTTTGTGTTTAATCACTTCAAACATCTCATACACTCGATACCTAGAAAATCCAAGCCATCAACCTGGTTCTGTAACCCCTGTTTCATCATCCACCATTTTCAATTTGAAAGCTTGAAGTTGGACTTGGTCAGAGAGTTCCAGCCATCCCCAAAGCAAGATAAGCATTGAAATAGCTTGAGGGAAGTTCAAGGAAGCTCAAACAGTCATCAGGCCTCCATTAAAGTCCCTACATTGCCCTACTCAAATCCAGCTGAAGGAGTTATTTTCTTAAACTATATCTCCTTATACAGGCAACTTCAAGCCACGATTTGTGAAGAAAAAATGTAGTCCATATCATAACGAAGTTGTACATATCTTTACTTTTCATTTATATTAACTATGCTGAGAGAATTTGAGGATTGAAAACTCTGAAAAAGTTAGGTCACGAATTAGGGATTTAAAAATTCTCTTTGATCTTTTAGAGTTAGGTTACATAATTTATATGGCTGGAATCGTGAGCTCAAATGCCACATTTTTCATGTTATGATTTTTTGTTTTTGTGCAAGCATAAGAGAGATACAGATTTGAACATGAAGCGCGCGCAGGAAGCTGACCAAGGACAGGGACGAAGTGTTCTGGGCTTTTTGTGCTTTGGGCCTTTTTGCTTTTGATATTTGCACCCCCTGATTTGCTACTGCACCTCCTGACTAGCTTTTTATATTTTTTTTGTATTTTTTCCATATTTTCATATTTAATGCTTTTGTTTATTTTTTTTTAAAATGATAAAAAATACCAAAAATTGATTTATTTATTTTCACACTTTTATTTTATTTTTTATTATTTTCTCACATGAAAAATAGTTTATTTTTTATGAATAGAACTTATTTTCTTAAATAATTTATAAATACAATAAAAAATACTTAACATTTTTATTATACTATTTATACTCATAAATACTTATTTTTATACATATTTAATTTTTTTTAATATTTACATATAATATTATTTATTATTTTCTTATACAAAAATGTACAAAATAAAAATATGAACATTATTTTGTTTGAACAAAAAATTAAGGTTTCACCCCTCCAAAAATAATACTATTTTTTCCTTTTTTTCTAGGGTTTTAAATTAAATCATTTTTCTCATACAAAAAACACAAAAAAATTTTTTAACATACACATTTTGCATTGCATTTTAAATATTTGTCTTATTTATTTAATTCGCGCAATATTCGATTTGGTTGTAATAATATATTTAGGTTTATATTTGTGCAAAATCCCCATTCAAAACTTGTATCCCCCTCCCTTAATAATTGTTGTAATAGATTAGTTTATTTTACGCAATTTATCGCTTTATATATTATGATTAGTAATTAGGGTTTGCATGACAAGAACAAAAAACAAAACAAATAGAAAAACCCTAAATGCAAAACAAAAGCATGAAAATGACACACTTTGTACACAAGCACCCTTAGGGTTTCTCCCACTTGGTTGCCTAAAATAAAATTGCCATATTACGCATGCGAAGTATCTTGGCAAAACTAAACAAAAATAAGATCATAGTCCCTCGATGACGCTATTCAAAGGTTGCATAAACAAATGATCTTGGTCCCTCAAAAATGCTAAGATACTTGGCAACATTGCTATCATGGTCATACGATGACCCACGCCCGTCCCGTTAACATCCAAAGATAGGGTTGCTTACCAAATTAATGGTAAGTCAACAATGTCAAAGGAATAAAAATGCACAAGAAAGACATTTGAGTAGGCATATAGCTTCTAAGTTACTTGCTCCTTTTCAAACAATCCTTGCTATTTTCAAAAACAAACACACACACATTTCAAAACATCTTACAAAACATTGAAACATTTTTCAAAAGACAAACATCTTTGTATACATTCTTACGAACGAGAATCACTACAAAGATTGCCTAAACGAATGGCCTCTTTTCAAAATACTTTCAAAAAAACACACCAAACACCATTTTAAACAAAGCAAAGCAAGTGATCTAAGCAAGTAACTAAGAGCCCGTGGAAAACCATGGGTGAAAAGGGTGCTAGAACCTTCCCTTTTCATAATCTACCCCTCGAACTCAAGAAAACATCTCAAAGGTCTTTCTTGTGCTTTTTTACCTTTCCTTTTGGATAAAAGAAAAGTCGGTGGCGACTCTTGCTAACCGCGATATATGTGACAAAACGTAAAACCTCAAGTCAGTTCTCCCACCGTATCACAGAACTGGCGACTCTGCTGGGGAAAAATTCTAAAAAGTGGGGTTACCTTAGGGTTTAGATCACATTTATTTGCTTACCTTGTTTGACTTGTTTGCTTTACATTTTGGTTCTATTGTTTGGGTTTGAATCCTCCACCCAGATTTGGGAAACATTATAGGTAAATAGCAATACGTTGTGGAAACTGTGCGGGGTATACCGACACGGTCTAAGGAATAGCTATGTTATTGTGACATATTTGTGGGTACCGGTAGCCTTTGAGTCAATCAAAGAGAATACGGGGCCGCTGAGTGATGTCATGAAGCACTAATGAACTTCTAGAACCCTTTACTTGACCAACTTGGCCTTTTAGGATATAGTGAGATGACCAGCATTGGTGCAGTCCGAAGTTGGTAGATACTCGATACTACACTCATTGAGGGTTGGTTTCTTGGAATATTTTGGTCGCCAGTGAAGAGGCTTGAACTGAAATAATGAACAAGGAAACAATCCAGTGATATTGAGCTCCTTAGAACCCGGTTACTATTACTAGGACAGGTTGAGCCAACTAAACTTCAAGAGGGTACTTACCTATAAAACCTCATGCAAGCCTAAACTAGGAACTTGTTTGATTTTCTTGTACATATATACTTGTGCATAACATCATGGACATCATGAGAATCATATACATCCACTAACCATTTCAAGGATTTTGGAAATTCATCTTTGTTCTTGTTTTGTAGGATATGGATTAACTTCGCAGGAAAACTATCTAAGTCAACCTTGTAAGAATTCCACCACAACTCAAGGAGCTAGCTTCAAGGATTCCTGAGAACTCTCCATTCACCGAGAGACATGTTCGTCTACTCAACTTGGTCACCTCCAACACAGAAGAAGACATGGTGAAGGTTCTCTTCCAGTTCTTTGACCCTTTATATCACTGCTTCACATGTCCTGAATACCAGCTTGTGCCTACTTTGGAAGAATTCTCTCAACTTCTGAGGATTCCTATTCTCAATCAACTACCCTTCAATGGTACAGAAAGAGACCCAAAGCTAGAAGAGATTTCTCAAGCCCTGCACTTGCACTCATCTGATGTCACAACCCATTGGGAAACTAGAAGTGGTGTCAAAGGTTTCTTGGCAAAGTTCTTGTTTGAGAAGGCCCAAAGCTGTTGGAACTCCCTAGACTTGCAAGCTTTTGAGGAGATTGTAGCTCTTCTCATCTATGGGATGGTTTTGTTCCCTAATCCTGGCCAACTCATAGATGTGAGTGCTGTCAAAATCTTCATGTCTCGCAACCCGGTGCCTACATTGCTTGGAGATATCTTACACTCTTTTCACACTCGTACAATGAGGAAAAGAGGTGTTCTTATATGTTGCACTCCTCTCTTGGAAAGATGGTTTATTTCTCATCTTCCCCAATCAGTCTTGAAGAATGAGCAAGGTTTGAGGTGGTCACAAAGGTTGATGACACTTAAACATTCAGATATTCATTGGTGTTCTCGATCCAAAGAGAATGTTACCATTGTTGACCGTTGTGGGGAATTCCCTAATGTCCCTCTACTTGGCATTAGGGGAGGAATCACCTACAACCCGTGCTTGGCTTTAAGACAGTTTAGTTATGCCCGAAGGGATGGCCCACATGAAATGCTGATTCAAGGCTTGGTTTTCGACTACGACAACGGCGATCAAGGTCTTCGCCAAAGATTCATCCGAGCTTGGAGGATGTTAAACAAGGTAGATAGCAAGACTTTGGGACACAAGAATTCCATCCCTCTTGAGCCTTACCTCAAGTGGGTACGAACTCGCTCTCAAAGTCTTATGATGCCTTATCCTTCCATTCTCCCAGTGATTATTGAGCCTGTTAAGGAGGGAGAAGTTCCATACACTATCCTACATCCTGACATGCCGACATCACTCGAAGACCTACAAAGGGATTGGATACAGCTCAAAGGAGAACGCGATACTTTCGAAGCCCAATTCTACGCAAGCGAGAAGAAGGTTTTGGAACTCACTCGGCTACTTCATGAAGAGTAGACTCTCAATACCTACATTGCACCAAAGAGGATGCACAATGTCTTTTTATCGTGGAATTTTGTATTATTTTGCCCTAGGGGCATTAATGTACTCAAATTCTATTAATATGACGTGTCTTTCTATTTTGTTTAAAACAAATTTGAATTTTTAAATCCTTGAAAGCATTGCATGAATACATATCATTCATCATAAACATAAACAGGTCTTTGCAACAAGTTTCCTCGTCTCTCTACTGTTTATTTCAGTAAGATGGATCTCGAACAAACGGTCAAAGATCTGCAAGCTCAGAATACACAATTTCAACAGTTACTCTTGACCTTATCCAAGGGGCAAGAGGAGATCAAGACTCTTCTAGAAAAAGAAAAAGAGAAAAAGAAGAAGAAGCCAGCTGGTGTGGTTATCATGGGTAGAAGGTTTCAGGGACAAGCCAGAAGGACCTTAAATTTTCCTACAACATCTGATGAAGGGGAAAGAAAAGGAAAAGAAACGGCAGTACCAACAAATTCTGAAGAAGAAGAAGAAGAGGAAGAAGAGGACTACTCTGAACAACAATACCCTCCGGCTGATGACAAGTACAAACACCTGGAAGAGCGTCTAACCGCTATGGAAATACAGAGAGTACCGGGGCTAGATTTCAAGGAATTGGGGCTGGTGACAGGAATTGTGATCCCGCCAAAGTTTAAAGTGCCATTGTTCACCAAGTATGATGGGGTGTCTTGTCATAAAATGCACCTCCGGTCATATGTCAGGAAGATTCAGCCGCATTCTGCTGACAAAGACTTGTGGATCCACTTTTTTCAAGACAGTTTATCAGGAACGCAGCTTGAATGGTTCTACCAGTTAGAAAGGGCCGATGTCCATAATTGGGAAGACCTGGCAGCAGCCTTCTATAAACAGTATCAGTACAACGCCGATTTGGCACCAACCCGTACTCAACTTCAGAGTATGGCTATGGTATCAACTGAGGGCTTGAAAGACTACGCCAAAAAGTGGAGGGATCTAGCCGGAAGGGTGCAACCCCCTTTGTCTGAAAAGGAGTTAGTGAACATGTTCTTGGGAACTCTATCGGGTCCTTTCTTTAATCATCTGATTGGGATCTCCTCTGCAGGGTTTACCGAATTGATTTTAACTAGCGAGAGGGTGGAAGCCGGTATAAGAAGTGGGAAGATTCAAAAAGATGCGTTTGCTTCTAAAGCTGTGAAAAAGCCCTTCATTGGGAAGAAGGAAGTGTCTGCTGTCTATTCACCGAGGAATCAGGGAAGAACTGAACACCGACCAACGGTGGGGGCCATTATGATTCTGAAGCCTGCATCAGACCAACCAAGAAATAATCAGCAAAGGGTAGAAAGGCCAGTTCGGAAATTCACCAAGATTAACATGACTCCAGCCCAAGTTCTACCACATCTTTTGAAATTGAATCTGGCGAATCTAAAAGAGGTCCAAAAAAATCCCAATACTGCGTCTCCACATTACCATCTGAATGCCAGATGCACATACCATTCTGAAAGTCCAGGGCACGACACCAACAATTGTTGGGCTCTGAAGAACAAAATTCAAGACCTTATAGACACGAAGGAAGTTGAGTTTAAAGCGCCTGAGAAACCGAATGTTATTTCCGCTTTAATGCCTAGGCATAGTCACAATGCCAATGATGTGGAGGAAGATTTGTTTGTTGCCACCGTGGATGAATTGTTAACTCCGCTCTCGACCATTAAGTTGAATTTGTTGAAAGCTGGTATATTCCCAGGTTGTGATAAAGACTGCTATTTTTTCCTATCCTCATCATTTGACTGCCCTCTGTTGAAAAAAGGTATCCAACAACTGATTGATAACCAAGAAATTTTGTTTGAGAAAGCTCCAATTTCACCCGTTCCAGTTAAAGAAGTTTCAATAATAACCATCTACGTCAATCCTTCCAGGGTCCCTAAAAGACCTGTTAGGATTACATCTGCTCCAAAGACTACTCCACTTAAGATTATAATGCCCGGGCCGGTCCCGTACCAATCAGATAAAACGGTACCATGGAATTATGGTGGAGAAATCTACTACCATGGTATCAAACAGGATGAACTGACTGCCGAAGAAGAGAGCTCCGAAGAGGACAATTCCGACATCAGTAACATTTTTGGAACAAGCAAGATTACCCGTAGTGGTAGAATCTTCTTTCCAGAGATTGCCCCTCCAAAGCCAGTCTTTGGACTCGTGGCCGTTCCGAAGATTACTTCTGCACCAGTGATTGTACCTGTAAGTGTACCTACTGACAAAGAAGACGACACAATTCCTATCCCTACTTCCACTGCTGAGAATAAAGAAAAAAATATTCAAGAGGAGCCTGTCTAGACGAAGGCTCAATCACTAGCTATTCCTGAAACATCCAAGAAGGAGATGGAAGAAATCCTGAGGATAATAAAGAAAAGTGATTACGATGTGGTTGAACAGTTGGGGCAGACCCCCTCAAAAATCTCTATGCTAGCCCTGCTAATGTGCTCTGAAGCACATGCCAAAGCTCTAGTAAAATTTCTGAAGACAGCTCATGTGCCACCAGAGACGTCTGTTGACCAGTTCCAGGACTGTATGGCCAGTTTGACAGCTGATAATGGCATGGGTTTCTTTGATGCTGACTTGACACCCAGAGGGAGAAAACACAACGAGGCATTACACATCTCAGTGGAGTGTAGAGGAATAACCCTATCCCATGTCTTGGTTAATACTGGATCATCTTTAAATGTCTTACCGAAGAAAGCCCTTGATATATTGGATTGCGAGGGGCTGACTTTAAAACCCAGCAACATAGTGGTGAGAGCTTTTGATGGTTCGAAGAGGATGGTCCGCGGGGAGGTGGACATCCCAATAAAGATGGGAACTCGGGTTTTCAACTCAACCTTCTATGTGATGGACATTCGTCCTTCTTATTCCTGTCTGTTAGGACGCCCTTGGATCCATAATTCACGTGCTGTCACCTCCACTTTGCATCAGATGCTGAAATACCCAGTCCAAGGGAAGATCATAGTTGTCCATGGGGAGGAGGAGTACATGATTAGTCATCTGAATTCTTTCTGACATGTGGAGTTAGATGGCGAGTTCATTGAAACCCCTTTCCAACATTAGGAAGAAGTCTCTCAAGAAATAGCGGAGACCAAGGCGGTATCCTCGATTCCTAAGATTACAAGACCTCCACCTTGGATGTCATCTCTAAAGGATGCAAAGGCAGTAGTGGAAGAAGGGGGATGCACCATCTTGGGGCAGCTTCCAGACACTTCATACAAATCAGACAAGTTTGGCTTGGGGTTTACTTCGACTGCTCAGAAGGTTGTGCATTGTACCCGTGCCGGAGGGCCACCTGTGAAGATCAACAACCAAGGGGTCAATGCAGTAGAGGACAGTGAAGAAGGTGGCAGCTTGGAAGATTGGATATTTCCTACTGTCAGCGGAGGACTTCGCAACTGGGTAGCCAAAGACTTTGTCCTGATAACTTTCATATCTCAGTAATTTATCTTTTACATTTCTGTTGGACTTGTAATATTCACAAACAGTTCGTACATTTTCAACCTTGTGTCTTACCCGAGGCACAATGGTCCATTTGTAAGGGTTTTTATTTCATCTTCATATGACATTCAATGAATCATGGACGCTTTTTCATATAAAACCTTTTGTGCTCATTGTCTTTCCTTTACATGTTATTGTTTTAAGATGGCTATACCCTTACACACACCCACACTCACAAATGCAGGTACCCTTCCACTCCCGATCCCATGGGTAACGATACTACTATAGCCTTCAGTGACTCTGAAGATCTGATCTACCAAGCTGAATATGAAGGTGAGGAAGATTGTGAGGTGCCAGGGGAATTGGCCAGACTACTACAACAAGAGGAAAGAGCTATTCAACCTCATGAGGAGCTGTTGGATACAATCAACTTGGGTACCAAGGAAGATAAAAAGGAAATCATAGTGGGTGCCAATCTAGAGCCGAGTGTCAAGGAGCGCCTAATTAAGCTATTGCATGATTATGTTGAGATCTTTTCCTGGTCATATGAAGAGATGCCGGGACTCGATACAGATATTGTGGTACACCGTCTACCCATAAGAGAAGACTATCCACCAGTGAAGCAAAAAGTCCGCCGCATGAGACTTGACATGTCAGAGAAGATCAAAGCAGAAGTTATGAAGCAGTTCAATGCTGGATTTCTGGCTGTTACTTCCTATCCTCAATGGGTTGCCAACATTGTTCTCGTGCCTAAAAAGGACGGCAAAGTGAGAATGTGCATGGACTATAAAGATTTAAACAGGGCTAGCC
This sequence comes from Vicia faba, assembly GCA_948472305.1. Taxonomy (NCBI): domain Eukaryota; kingdom Viridiplantae; phylum Streptophyta; class Magnoliopsida; order Fabales; family Fabaceae; genus Vicia; species Vicia faba. The sequence continues at coordinate 1,603,707,885 of OX451739.1, forward strand.
CTAAAGATGATTTTCCACTTCCACACATCGACATCCTGGTTGACAATACAGCCCAGCACAAAGTATTTTCTTTCATGGACAGATTCTCAGGCTATAACCAGATCAAAATGGCACCTGAGGACATGGAGAAAACTACATTTGTCACACAGTGGGGTACGTTCTGCTACAAAGTGATGCCATTTGGACTGAAGAATGTTGGGGCAACCTATCAACGCGCCATGGTAGCTTTGTTTCATGATATGATACATCATGAGATAGAGGTCTACGTTAATGACATGATATACCGATCACAAACTGAAGAAGAACACCTTGATCACTTGCAAAAGTTGTTTGTAAGATTGAAGGAGTACAAGCTAAGGTTGAACTCGAACAAGTGCACATTCGGAGTCCGGTCCGGTAAGCTCTTAGGTTTCATTGTCAGCAACAAAGGCATCGAGGTTGATCCTGCCAAAGTCAAAGCGATACAAGAAATGCCTGCTCCTCGTACTGAGAAGGAAGTCAGAGGATTCTTGGGACGCTTAAACTATATTGCTAGGTTCATTTCTCACCTAACATCTACTTGTGAACCAATCTTCAAACTGCTGAAGAAATATCAGGTAGTTAGATGGAATGATGACTGTCAGATTTCTTTCGATAAAATCAAGGAGTATTTACAAGAGCCTCCTGTCTTGATGCCACCAGTCGAGGGAAGACCGCTAATCATGTATCTGACCGTTTTAGAGAACTGAATGGGGTGCATATTGGGGCAGCATGACAAGTCTGGCCGAAAAGAGAACGCTATTTATTACCTGAGCAAAAAGTTTACCGACTGTGAAACCATATATTCACTGCTCGAGAAAAATTCTTGCGCTTTGGTATGGGCTGCTCGCCGGATAAGATAGTATATGTTGACTCATACCACTCTGCTGATATCTAAGATGGATCTGATAAAGTACATCTTCGAGAAGTCTGCTTTGTCTGGAAGGATAGCTAGATGGCAGATGATCCTAACAGAATATGACATACAGTATACGGCCCAAAAAGATATAAAGGGCAGCGTACTAGCTGATCATCTTGCTCATCAAGCTGTAGAGGATTATCAGTCCATGAAGTTTGAATTCCCTGACGAAGACATCATAACAGTAGACAACTGTGAAGGAATCAGACCATATGACCGACCTGAACAAGGATCCCGATGGACCCTGTACTTTGATGGGGCATCCAATGCACTTGGTAACGGTATCGGTGTTGTACTTATATCTCCGGAAGGATGCCATACTCCTTTTACGGCCAGACTTTGCTTCAACTGTACGAACAACATGGCAGAGTATGAAGCATGCATCTTTGGTCTCAAGGCTTCCATAGACTTGGGAATCAAATCTTTAGTTGTGTTTGGGGATTCAGCTTTGGTCATCAGTTAGATCAAAGGAGAATGGGACACTAAGCATCCAAACCTTATCCCTTACAAAGAACATGTTCTGACATTGTTGCCGCATTTCGAGCAGATTACCTTCGAGCACTTCCCGCAAGAAGAAAATCATCTAGCAGATGCTCTAGCTACAATGTCATCCATGTTTAAACTTAATTGGGATAACGAGGCTCCCCAGATCACCATTGAACGAATGGACGAACCAGCACACTGTCACGAGATTAATACCGAAGAAGTAGTGGACCAGCCTTGGTTTCATGAAGTCAAAAGGTATCTCGAGGCGCAAGAATATCCAGAAGGAGCTTCAGTCAATGAAAAAAAGTTCTTAAGGAGATTCTCGGCTAAGTTCTTCCTAAGTAATGGCATCCTGTACAAACACAATCATGATTCTATTCTGCTCCGTTGTATGGATAAGGTTGAAGCTGAAAGGATTATGGATGAATTGCATGAAGTTACCTTTGGCACTCACTCTAGCGGGCATACGATGGCGAAGAAGATCCTACGGGCAAGCTATTACTGGTCTACCATGGAAGCAGACTACTATCAACACTCTCGGACCTATCATAAGTGTCAAATCTATGCAGACAAGGTGCACGTGCCTCTGGTTCCTCTAAATGTCTTAACAGCTCCTTGGCCCTTCGTTATGTGGGGAATCGATATGATTGGGGAGATAAAGCCTATAGCCTCCAATGGACACCGCTTCATTCTAGTGGCCATTGATTATTTCACAAAGTGGGTCGAAGAAGTTTCCTTCGCATCCGTTACTAAGAATGTTGTTGCCCGCTTCATCAAGCAGAATCTTATCTGTCGGTACAGTATCCCAGAAAGGATCATCACTGATAACAGTACGAACCTTAACAATACTATGATCACCGCCTTGTGCGAGCAGTTCAAAATTCAACATCACAATTCATCCCCCTATCGACCAAAGATGAATGGTTCAGTCGAAGCTGCTAATAAAAATATTAAAAAGATCATACAGAAAATGACAGTCACCAACAAGGACTGGCATGAGATGCTACCGTTTTCTCTCCATGGGTACCGTACCACGGCTTGCACATCAACTGGGGCAACACCCTATTCTTTGGTTTATGGCATGGAGGCTGTTTTACCTATCGAGGTTCAGATCCCCTCTTTGAGAATCATGAAGGATACAGGTTTGAGTGAAGACGGTTGGATCCAGACCCGACTTGATCAGTTGAACCTAATTGATGAAAAGAGACTTACTGATGTTTGCCACGGTCAGACGTATCAAAAACGGATGATCAAGCCTTTCAACAATAAAGTAAGACGCCAAGTATATCAAGTTAGAGATTTAGTGATCAAGCGCATCATCTTGCCACAAAGTGATCCCAGGGGAAAATGGACTCCTACCTATGAAGGACCATTTGTAATCAAGAACATCTTTTCTGGTGGGGCAATGATCTTAACCACCATGGACGGTGATGACCTACCACACCCTGCGAACACAGACATAGTCAAAAGATACTACGCATAAGAGACCCGCTAGGTTGACACACCTAGGCAAAACAAGGGCATCCCGGTGAACCAAAAGGTTCGGGCAAAAATTAGGGATAAAATAAAAAAAATCTGTACACCCGGAAAGTTGAAAACCCGAAAGGGAGACTTGGGAAAAAAAGGGTTTCTCGGTGAATCGAAAACCCGAAAGGGCGGTTCAGGCAAAAGTTAGGGTATTAAAGCGTGTGACTATGTCTCGTCGGATCATTTTTAGGACAATATCTTCACGGACAAACTCTGAGCTTCTGATCAACTCAATCATCTTCGGGCGAAGCAACAAAAGGACAATATATTCGGAGATACGAAGGCTATAGCAGAATGGGAACCCCATGGGATTATTACATATAACTATCTTTCTTTGTATAAATTTTTCTTATGACACCATCCTCTTACTAGGATGTCTGTCTCTTTTGTATAAAAGACTTATTCAAAGTAAATACAAAGATATCTCTTTAAAGTGCAGAAAACCATTTATCCTTTTCTTTTTACACTTGTGTCATATTTGCAAAAACGTCCATTGATTCATTAATGAACATATGCATTTGAACATAATTACTGTTTACAAATAAACAAAATGGAAAAGAACAATTACTGACAGGTTGAAAGAATAGGAAAACGTCTTTAGGCTATTCTATGAGCAATCCCTACAGTACGTCATTAAGATCCCCAGCGGAGCCAAAACATCAAACAATTAATCCACAGTGGAAACCATCCAGTTTCTCCAAATTCCCTAGCAAGTTGCTTTGAAGCCTGAAAAGCGACCGGGTAACAGTTAATGTCTGTTTCTCCCCAACCTCGGATAACTTCCCAGTAGAGTGGCAGACATCCTAAACTCCTGAACTTTTTCCAAACAGGGATAAGTTTTCTTCCCCACAGAGTTTTTATTAATCCCCAGTAGAAGTCATCAAAATTCTCTGGATTCCACCAAGCAGATTACTCAAGCAGTATTTGGCATTACTCTCACGACGAAATTTTTGTCAAATACTCCAACTTTAAGACATGAAGAATCCACATATCCTCAACAATTAAGGATTTATTTTCCTCAGCAATACAACAAATCAGCTTACATGCACATACATTACATCCATATATCATAAACATTGATAAAGCACATATATTGCATCATACATTTCATGCAACATAACTTTGTGTTTCAGCTAACATTTTTACCCTTTTCAGGATAAGATTAACAGCTATCATTAACAATATTCAAAGATTTCAGATACAATACATATACACTCCAGACATGGAAGTCATTCTGTTACTCATTCAGATATCAACTTCAAGATACAATACAGATACACTCCAGACACGGGAGTCATTCTGTTACTCATTCAGATCTCAACTTCAGAAACAGTACGGATACGCTCCAGACAAGGATGCCATTCTGATACTCATTCAGACCTCAATTTCAAGATACAGTCCAGATACGCTCCAGACACGGTAGCCATTCTGTTGCTTATTCAAGATTCATCTTTCAGATATGCTCCAGACACGGAAGCCATTCTGTTACTTATTCCGATTCTAGTTCAGATACAGTATGGATACGCTCCAGATACGGTAGCCATTCTGTCGCTTATTTAGATTCATCATTCAGATACAGTACGGATACACTCTAGATAAGGATGCCATTATGTCGCTTATTCAGATTTTAAATTCCAGATACAGTACGGATACGCTCCAGACAAGGATGTCATTCTATCACTCATTCAGATTCAAGTTCAGATACACTCCAGACACGGAAGTTATTCTGTTACTCATTCAGATTCAAGTTGAGATACGTTTCAGATACGGACACCATTCTGATACTTATTCTTCTGACTTACAACTTACAATTCAGCAAACAATCTTGGATAACATCTACAAGCCCATCTCCAACAAGATTCTCTCACCTCTCCAAATGGCATCTTTAAGCCCATTCCCTCAACTACACTTTGTCGAGTGCAAATTTATGGGCACTCTAGTGTGCAATCATATTTTACCTTTGAGTCACGAACGAAAAAACTCGCCAATCTAACTCTTCAGGTTCAAGAAGATTTAACAGGGGCATCTATTGTACCCCAAAATTTTCCCTCTCATTTATCAAGACTTTTCTCACAAGACTTCTTGGACTCAAGACAAGATTAGGGTTTGGTTAGCACAAGACACCTCATCTTGCACTGATAACCCAAAATTAGGGTTTGAGTTTGCACAAGGATTTTTGGATCACCAATGCTTCATGTGACTTTCATTCATCATTATGGATCCCTAGATTTCTCATAATAAGTTTCAAGCCTTGAACCACATTTTTGATCAGTCAATTGGACAGTTGACCTAAAAATCAGTTGTATTGGGGAAAAAGTCAACCATGGCCAATTTACAGTCAAACTTCATAATTTTTGATCCACATCAACATTTTAGACTCATATGTATCATTTGATCAAGTTTTGATCACAACTCCTCAAGAAATTTGATCAAATCATCAAAATGGCAAAATGGTCAAAGTTAGGGTTTTTGACTGAGAAAGGGAAATTTATGATTTTTAACCTAGCCAATGACCAATTGATTTCAAACATGATTTCAAGGGTTCAATGGAATCATCTTGACCTAATTGCATGGTTCAAAAGATCTCAAGTTCATTGGATTGACAGATGAACTTTGCAGTCAACTGATCAAAAGTCAATTGTACACTGAAAAGTCAAACTTTGACTTTTTGGTCAAAATCAAGTACAAAGGGTCATAATTCATCAAGATATGTCAAAATATGCAACTTGTTCACCAAGAAAACCAAATTTGAAAAATTAGGGTTTTAATTTGAAATTTTTTATAACTTAGAATTTTTCTAAGTATAAAAATTTTCTTATTTTTTCTCAACTTTTCACCACCTTTTCACCATTATGAATTTGGATTCAAGAAAAGTTCCCAACATGAAAGTTGTAGTACTCCATGAATTCTACAACTTTTCTTCACAAACCTTTCCCAAAAGATGATTGGATCTCAAGTTATGAATTTGTGAATATAGGTCCATGAACTTCTTAACTTAGTGAAATTTTGCCCTAATTTAGGCAGGTTTTGGACCCAACTTCATGGACATTTTTCACCAAGTTCCAAGAGGTATCTCAAATTTCATTTCAAAGATGGATTATAGATCACATTTCAAGCTTTCCAAAATGTTCAAGAACTCTCCAAGATCATTTTTGAGTAGGATAATCGAAGAAGGGAAGTTGGCATTTTCTCATATTTTGATCAAGCCATTTTCACATAGCATCAAGTTGCAAATCAAATATATGCTGGTTGTATCTTGCTTTACAGGTCCTAAGCTTGCTATAAACTCCATAATTAAATGCAATTTCAATTGAAAAAGGCTTTATCTTTTCTTTTGAAGATTTACACAAGGTGTATTTCCATTTTGGGCAAAAAGTTCACAATGCCATTTTCATAAAGAGGAACTTTTGCAACTTTGTCAATCTTGAGCATTGAACCAGTCCCTTTGATGCATATAAACTCTACAGGTCTCAAGCAATGTGTACCAACTCTTATCATCCCTCAAGCTAGCCAGTACAAGCATGTGGGATTAGTCACTTCACTTTACTTCAAATGCAAAGAAAGTTGCAAAAAGGTCCAAAGCTTGCACAACTAGTAAGGGCTGACTTTGTATCACTTCTATACAAATATACAAACTTGTTATAAGGCATGGCACGCTTGGATTGAACCTGAAACACTCTCAAACTCAAAAACACCAAAATTCTGTCCAAACACACAGTCTTCTGCAAAATCACAACCAACCTTCATTTGGCTCGTGCGTTTTGTGTTTAATCACTTCAAACATCTCATACACTTGATACGTAGACAATCCAAGACATCAACCTGGTTCTGTAACCCCTGTTTCAGCATCCACCATTTTCAATTTGGAAGCTTGCAGTTGGACTTGGTCAGAGAGTTCGAGCCATCCTCAAAGCAAGATAAGCATTGGAATAGCTTGAGGGAAGTTCAAGGAAGCTCAAATAGTCATCAGGCCTCCATTAAAGTCCCTACATTGCCCTACTCAAATCCAGCAGAAGGAGGTATTTTCTTAAACTTTATCTCCTTATACAGGAAACTTCAAGCCATGATTTATGAAGAAAAAATGTAGTCCATATCATAACAAAGTTGTACATATCTTTACTTTTCATTTATATTAACTGTGCTGACAGAATTTGAAGATAGAAAACTCTGAAAAAGTTTGGTCACGAATTAGGGATTCAAAAATTCTCTTTGATATTTTAGAGTTAGGTTACATAATTTATATGGCTGGAATCGTGAGCTCAAATGCCACATTTTTCATGTTATGAGTTTTTTGTTTTTGTGCAAGCATAAGAGAGATACAAATTTGAACATGAAGCGCGCGCAGGAAGCTGACCAAGGACAGGGACGAAGTGTTCTGGGCTTTTTGTGCTTTGGGCCTTTTTGCTTTTGATATTTGCATCCCCTGATTTACTACTGCACCCCCTGACTAGCTTTTTATATTTTTTGTATTTTTTCCATATTTTCATATTTAATGCTTTTGTTTATTTTTTTTAAATGATAAAAAATACCAAAAATTGATTTATTTATTTTCACATTTTTATTTTATTTTTTATTATTTTCTCACATGAAAAATAGTTTATTTTTTATGAATAAAACTTATTTTCTTAAATAATTTATAAATACAATTAAAAATACTTAATATTTTTATTATACTATTTATACTCATAAGTACTTATTTTTATACATTTATTTTTAATATTTACATATAATATTATTTATTATTTTCTTATACAAAAATGTACAAAATAAAAATATGAACATTATTTTCTTTAAACAAAAAATTAGGGTTTCACCCCTCCAAAAATAATACTATTTTTTACTTTTTTCTAGGGTTTTAAATTAAATCATTTTTCTCATACAAAAAACACAAAAACATTTTTTAACATACACATTTTGCATTACATTTTAAATATTTATCTTATTTATTTAATTCGCGCAATATTCGATTTGGTTGTAATAATATATTTAGGTTTATATTTTTTCAAAATCCCCATTCAAAACTTGTATCCCCCCTCCCATAATAATTGTTGTAATAGCTTAGTTTATTTTACGCAATTTATCGCTTTATATATTATGATTAGTAATTAGGGTTTGCATGACAAGAACAAAAAACAAAACAAATAGAAAAACCCTAAATGCAAGACAAAAGCATGAAAATGACACACTTTGCACACAAGCACCCTTAGGGTTTCTCCCACTTGGTTTCCCAAAATAAAATGGTCATGTTACGCATGCGAAGTATCTTGGCAAAATAAAACAAAAATAAGATCATAGTCCCTCGATGACGCTATTCAAAGGTTGCCTAAACAAATAATCTTGGTCCCTCAAAAATGCTAAGAATATTGGCAACATTGCTATCATGGTCATACGATGACCCACGCCCGTCCCGTTAACATCCAAAGATAGGGTTGCTTACCAAATTAATGGTAAGTCAACAATGTCAAAGGAATAAAAATGCACAAGAAAGACATTTGAGTAGGTAGATAGCTTCTAAGTTACTTGCTCCTTTTTAAACAATCCTTGCTATTTTCAAAAACAAACACATACACATTTCAAAACATCTTACAAAACATTGAAACATTTTTCAAAAGCCAAACATCTTTGTATACATTCTTACAAACGAGAATCACTACAAAGATTGCCTAAACAAATGGCCTCTTTTCAAAATACTTTCAAAAAAACACACCAAACACCATTTCAAACAAAGCAAAGCAAATGATCTAAGCAAGTAACTAAGAGCCCATGGAAAACCATGGATGAAAAGGGTGCTAGCACCTTCCCTTTTCATAATCTACCCCCCGAACTCAAGAAAACATCTCAAAGGTTTTTCCTGTGCTTTTTTACCTTTCCTTTTGGATAAAATAAAATCCGGTGGCGATTCTTGCTAACCGCGACATTTGCGACAAAACGCAAACCCTCAAATCAGTTCTCCCACTGTATCACAGAACTGGCGACTCTGCCGGGGAAAAATTCTAAAAATTTGGGTTACCTTAAGGTTTAGATCACATTTATTTGCTTACCTTGTTTGACTTGTTTGCTTTACATTTTGGTTCTATTGTTTGGGTTTGAATCCTCCACCCAGATTTGGGAAACATTATAGGTAAATAGCAATACATTGTGGAAACTGTACGGGGTATACCGATACAGTCTAAGCAATAGCTATGTTAGTGTGACATATTTGTGGGTACTGGTAGCCTTTGAGTGAATCAAAGAGAATACGGGGCCACTGAGTGATGTCATGAAGCACTAATGAACTTCTAGAACCCTTTACTTGACCAACTTGGCCATTTAGGATGTAGTGAGATGACCGGCTTTGGTGCAGTCCGAAGTTGGTAGATACTCGATACTACACTCATTGAGGGTTAGTTTCTTGGAATATTTCGGTCTCTAGTGAAGAGGCTTGAACTGAAACAATGAACAAGGAAACAATCCAATGATATTGAACTCCTTAGAACCCAGTTACTATTACTAGGACAGGTTGAGCCAACTAAACTTCAAGAGGGTACTTACCTATAAAACCTCATGTAAGCCTAAACTAGGAACTTGTTTGATTTGCTTGTACATATATACTTGTGCATAAAATCATGGACATCATGAGCATCATATACATCAATTAACCATTTCAAGGATTTTGGAAATTCATCTTTGTTTTTGTTTTGTAGGATATGGATTCACTTCGCAAGAAAACTATCCAAGTCAACCTTGTAAGAATTCCTCCACAACTCAAGGAGCTAGCTTCAAGGATTCCTGAGAACTCTCCATTCACCAAGAGACATGGTCGTCTATTCAACTTGGTCACCTCCAACACAGAAGAAGACATGGTGAAGGTTCTCTTCCAGTTCTTTGACCATTTGCATCACTGCTTCACATTTCCTGACTACCAGCTTATGCCTACTTTGGAAGAATTCTCTCAACTTCTGAGGATTCCTATTCTCAATCAACTACCCTTCAACGGTACGGAAAGAGACCCAAAGCTAGAAGAGATTTCTCAAGCCCTGCACTTGCACTCATCTGATGTCACAACCCATTGGGAAACTAGAAGTGGTGTCAAAGGCTTCTTGGCAAAGTTCTTGTTTGAGAAGGCCCAAAGCTGTTGGAACTCCCTAGACTTGCAAGCTTTTGAGGAGATTGTAGCTCTTCTCATCTATGGGATGGTTTTGTTCCCTAATCCTGACCAACTCATAGATGTGAGTGCTGTCAAAATCTTCATGTCTCGCAACCCGGTGCCTACATTGCTTGGAGATATCTTACACTCTTTTCACACTCGTACAATGAGGAAAAGAGGTGTTCTTATGTGTTGCACTCCTCTCCTGGCAAGATGGTTTATTTCTCATCTTCCCCAATAAGTCTTGAAGAATGAGCAAGGTTTGAGGTGGTCACAAAGGTTGATGACTGATCGTGGGATTTGTACTTATGTATCCAATTATTCGGACTGCAAGTGCACATTCTTGTCGAGTAGTATTAAAAGATATCGAACCACGGAGACTGATGAATCGATCTACCGTCTTCTATTGTTACTTTGTAAATCTAAAGCTAATGAATATTTGATTTGGGTTGTAGGGGAAACTAATTACTAAATTAAGTTGTATTTTAATAATCAATGAGCTTAATTACCAGCATGCAACAGTCATACCTCGGGAACTAGCGACCTGTCGGGCGTCTTTATATTTTCAAAACAGCTTTCAGTAAAACCTATCTAGTTTAAAAACCCTCGTCTCACACTGTCGTTTTGTTGATCTAGGCTATGCAGTTAAGTCCTAACGTACGCTTCCACCGTCCCGCAGGAGTTAAAAACACTTTTTGGAAACTAAACAAAATCTTAATTAACTTTAAAGTGCTTCCGCTATATTTTAAGCCAATGCCTAATTACTATTGTCCAGTTAAAAGATCTCAAACTTCCGCTTTGTTAACCCTAACCTCTATTTGTTTTTTACTTCCGTAACAAAACAATTTAATAATTTGAAAAATAGTAACTTAGGCCAGAAAAGAAAGTTTCTAGTAAAAATAGTCCTGACTAAGCTACTCGTTCCCTCAGTTGATTGACTTTACATACTGGTATAAGATTTATAGCCTGACATAATATTAAACCAAATCGCAGAATAATTTAAAGGACAAACACAAATAAGCATAATTATATTAATTAATAAACAATAAGAATTTGTAAACATAAACCTGGCAATAACTCTGAAGACAGAAGCACTCCTGCACAAATTGTAGGCTTTGCTTCGATCAGAGGATATATTTAACCGTACAGAAGAAAATAAAACTGAAAAAAATAATGCTGGAAAGAAATAACTGGGTAAAGAAATAATGCTGAAAAGAATGCTGCTGAAAATAATATTCTGCTGAAAATAATATTCCCTCAATAAAATCTCTAAACTTTCTTGCCCAAAAAAGAAGAACCCTTTCTATTGTGGTCTCAGGCTCTATTTATAGTGCTTGCTTGATCCGTTGCTCTCGAAAATATAGGAACAATTTACTTCCTTCTTTGAGAAATAATAGGCCATTCAATTGTCACGTTCGTTGCTCCTTTGACTAAGTGGGTGAGAAAATGTAGGACATCGTTGGATTAACCCTTGAACGCGCTTCTTCCCGTTGGATGAGGAGAAAGTGGAGTAATGGGTTGTGACGTTCGTCACACTCAAGTGACTATCGTCACTTGGTCTTCATGGTGCGTGACGTTCGTCACGTCCCCTTGACGGTCGTCAGGGCTTTCTTACTTGTGGGCCACGTGCTCACATGTGTGATGGACTTTTGGGCTGGTTTCTTCTCCTTAGGCCTTTTTACTACTTTTTGCACCCTTTTTTCTTCATTTCTTCAAAAGTGTTCGGCTCGGTGCATATCTGCAAAAATAGAAAAATACCTGCATAATACTTATAAAATAATTTAATTTAAACTAAAGCATGAGAAATATTTGGTGTATATCAAGCCAGAAATATAACATATTTGTGTGTCATCAATGACACTTAAACATTCAGATATTCATTGGTGTTCTCGATCCAAAGAGAATGTTACCATTGTTGACCGTTGTGGGGAATTCCCTAATGTCCCTCTACTTGGCATCAGGGGAGACATCACCTACAACCCGTGCTTGGATTTAAGACAGTTTGGTTGTGCCCGAAGGGATGGCCCACATGAAATGCTGATTCAAGGCTTGGTTTTCGACTACGACAATGACGATCAAGGTCTTCGCCAGAGATTCATCCAAGCTTGGAGGATGTTAAACAAGGTAGATAGCAAGACTTTGGGACACAATAATTCCATCCCTCTTGAGCCTTACCTCAAGTGGGTACGAACCCGCACTCAAAGTCTTATGATGCCTTATCCTTCCATTCTCCCAGTGATTATTGAGCCTGTTAAGGAGGGAGAAGTTCCATACACTATCCTACATCCTGACATGCTGACATCACTCGAAGACCTATAAAGGGATTGGATACAGCTCAAAGGAGAACGTGATACTTTCGAAGCCCAATTCTACGCTAGCGAGAAGAAGGTTTTGGAACTCACTCGGCTACTTCATGAAGAGCAGACTCTCAATACCTACATTGCACCAAAGAGGATGCGCAATGTCTTTTTACCTTAGAATTTTGTATTATTTTGCCCTAGGGGAATTAATGTACTCAAATTCTATTAATATGACGTGTGTTTCTTTTTTGTTTAAAACAAATTTGAATTTTTAAATACTTGAAAGCATTGCATGAATACATATCATTCATCATAAACATAAACAGGTATTTGCAACAAGTTTCCTCATCTCTCTACTGTTTATTTTTGTAAGATGGATCTCGAACAAACGGTCAAAGATCTGCAAGCTCAGAATACACAATTTCAAAAGTTACTCTTGACCTTATCTAAGGGGCAAGAGGAGCTCAAGACTCTGCTAGAAAAAGAGAAAGAGAAAAAGAAGAAGAAGCCAACTGGTATGGTTATCATGGGCAGAAGGTTTCAGGGACAAGCCAGAAGGACCTTAGATTTTCCTGAAACATCTTATGAAGGGGAAAGAAAAGGAAAAGAAATGGCAGTACCATCAAATTCTGAAGAAGAAGAAGAAGAGGAAGAAGAGGACTACTCTGAACAACAATACCCTCTGGCTGATGACAAGTACAAACACCTGGAAGAGCGTCTAACCGCTATGGAAATACAGAGAGTACCGGGGCTAGATTTCGAGGAATTGGGCTGGTGACAGGAATTGTAATCCCGCCAAAGTTTAAAGTGCCATTGTTCGCCAAGTATGATGGGGTGCCTTGTCCTAAAATGCACCTCCAGTCATATGTCAGGAAGATTCAGCCGCATTCTGCTGACAAAGACTTGTGGGTCCACTTTTTTCAAGACAGTTTATCAGGAACGCAGCTTGATTGGTTCTACAAGTTAGAAAGGGAGGATGTACATAATTGGGAAGACCTGGCAGCAGACTTCTATAAACAGTATCAGTACAACGTCGATTTGGCACCAACCCGTACTCAACTTTAGAGTATGGCTATGGTATCAAATGAGGGCTTCAAAGACTACGCCCAAAAGTGGAGGGATCTAGCCGGAAGGGTGCAACCCCCTTTGTCTGAAAGGGAGTTAGTGAACATGTTCTTGGGAACTCTATCAGGTTCTTTCTTTAATCATCTGATTGTGAGCTCCTCTACAGGGTTTACCGAATTGATTTTAACCGACGAGAGGGTGGAAGTCGGTATAAGAAGTGGGAAGATCCAGAAAGACGCGTCTGCTTCCACAGCTGTGAAAAAGCCCTTCACTGGGAAGAAGGAAGTGTTTGTTGTCTATTCACAGAGGAATCAGGGAAGAACTGAACATCGACCAATGGTGGGGGCTGTTTTGATTCCGAAGCCTGCATTAGACCAGCCAAGAAATAATCAGCAAAGGGTAGAAAGGCCAGTTCGGCAATTCACCAAGATTAACATGACTCCAGCCTAAGTTCTACCACATCTTTTGAAATTGAATCTGGTGACTCTAAAAGAGGCCCCAAAAAATCCCAATTCTGCGTCTCCACATTACCATTCGAATGCCAGATACGCATACCATTCTAAAAGTCCAGGGCACGACACCAACAACTGTTGGGCTCTGAAGAACAAAATTCAAGACCTGATAGATGTGAAGGTAGTTGAGTTTAAAGCGCCTGAGAAACCGAATGTTATTTCCGCTCCAATGCCTAGGCATGGTCACAATGCCAATGTTGTGGAGGAAGATTTGTTTGTTGCCACCGTGGATGAATTGTTAACTGCTCTCTCGACCATTAATTTGAATTTGTTGAAAGCTGGTATATTCCCAGGTTGTGACAAGGACTGCTATTTTTTCCTATCCTCATCATTTGACTGCCCTCTGTTGAAAAAAGGTATCTAACAACTGATTGATAACCAAGAAATTTTGTTTGAGAAAGCTCCAATTTCACCTGTTCCAGTTAAAGAAGTTTCAATAATAACCATCTACGCCAATCCTTCCAAGGTCCCTAAAACACCCTTTAGGATTACATCTGCTCCAAAGACTACTCCACTTAAGATTACAATGCTCGGGCCGGTCCCGTACCAATCAGATAAAACAGTACCATGGAATTATGGTGGAGAAATCTACTACCATGGTATCAAACATGATGAACTGACTGCCGAAGAAGAGAGCTCCGAAGAGGACAATTCCGACATCAGTAACATTGTCGGAACAAGCAAGATTACCCGTAGTGGTAGAATCTTCTCTCCAGAGATTTCCCCTCCAAAGGCAGTCTTTGGACCCGTGGCCGTTTCGAAGATTACTTCTGCACCAGTGATTGTACCTGCAAGCGTACCTACCGACAAAGAAGACAACAAAAATCCTATCCCTACTTCCACTGCTGAGAATAAAGGAAAAAACATTCAAGAGGAGCCTTTCTGGACGAAGGCTCAATCACTAGCTATTCCTGAAACATCCAAGAAGGTGATGGAAGAAATCTTGAGGATAATATAGAAAAGTGATTACGATGTGGTTGAACAGTTGGGGCAGACCCCCTCTAAAATATATATGCTAGCTCTGTTGTTGTGCTCTGAAGCCCATGCCAAAGCTCTGGTAAAATTTCTGAAGACAGCTCATGTGCCACAAGAGACGTCTGCTGACCAGTTCTAGGACTGTGTCCAGTTTGAGAGCTGATAATGGCCTGGGTTTCTCTGATGCTGACTTGACACCCAGAGGGAGAAAACACAACGAGGGATTACATGTCTCAGTGGAGTGTAGAGGAATAACCCTAGCCCATGTCTTGGTTGATACTGGATCATCTTTAAATGTCTTACCGAAGAAAGCCCTTGATAGATTGGATTGCAAGGGGCTGACTTTAAAACCCAGCAACATAGTGGTGAGAGATTTTGATGGTTCAAAGAGGATGGTCCACGAGGAGGTGGACATACCAATAAAGGTGGGAACTCAGGTTTTAAACTCAACCTTCTATGTGATGGACATCCGTCCTTCTTATTCCTGTCTGTTAGGACGCCCTTGGATCCACAATGTCGGTGCTGTCACCTCCACTTTGCATCAGATGCTGAAATAACCGGTCCAAGGGAAGATCATAACTGTCCATGGGGAGGAGGAGTACATGATTAGTCATCTAAATTCTTTCCGATATGTGGAGTTAGATGGCGAGTTCATTGAAACCCCTTTCCAACATTTTGAAGAAGTCTCTCAAGAAATAGCGGCGACCAAGGCGGTATCCTCGATTCCTAAGATCACAAGACCTCCACCTCGGATGTCATCTCTAAAGGATGCAAAGGCAGTAGTGGAAGAAGGGGGATGCACCATCTGGGGGCAACTTCTTGACATTCCGTACAAATCAGACAAGTTTGACTTGGGGTTTACTTCGACTTCTCAGAAGGCTGTGCACCGTACCCGTGCCGGAGGGCCACCTGTGAAGATCAGCAACCAAGGGGTCAATGCAGTAGAGGACATTGAAGAAGATGGCAGCTTAGAAGATTGGATATTTCCTACTATCAGCGGAGGACTTCGCAACTGGGAAGCCAAAGACTTTGTCCCGATAACTTTCATATCTCAGTAATTTATCTTTTACATTTCAGTTGGACTTGTAATATTCACAAACAATTCGTACATTTTCAACCTTGTGTCTTACCCGAGGCACAATGGTCCATTTGTAAGGGTTTTTATTTCATCTTCATATGACATTCAATGAATCATGGACGCTTTTTCATATAAAACCTTTTGTGCTCATTGTCTTTCCTTTAAATGTTATTATTTTAAGATGGCTATACCCTTACACCCACCCACACTCACAAATGCAGGTACCCTTCCACTCCCGATCCCATGGGTAACTATATTGCTATAGCCTTCAATGACTCTGAAGATCTGATCTACCAAGCCGAATACGAAGGTGAGGAAGATTGTGAGGTGTCAGGGGAATTGGTCAGACTACTACAACAAGAGGAAAGAGTTATTCAACCTCATGAGGAGCTGTTGGATACAATCCACTTGGGTACCAAGGAAGATAAAAAGGAAATCAGAGTGGGTACCAATCTAGATCCGAGTGTCAAGGATCGCCTAATTCAGCTATTGCATGATTATGTTGAGATCTTTGCTTGGTCATACGAAGACATACCGGGACTCGATACAGATATTGTGGTACACCGTCTACCCACAAGAGAAGATTGTCCACCAGTGAAGCAAAAAGTCCGCCACATGAGACCTGACATGTCAGAGAAGATCAAAGCAGAAGTTATGAAGCAGTTCAATGCTGGATTTCTGGCTGTTACTTCCTATCCTCAATGGGTTGCCAACATTGTTCACGTGCCTAAAAAGGACGAAAAAGTGAGAATGTGCATGGACTATAGAGATTTAAACAGGGCCAGCCCTAAAGATGATTTTCCACTTCCACACATCGACATCCTGGTTGGCAATATAGCCCAGCACAAAGTATTTTCTTTCATGGACGGATTCTCAGGCTATAACCAGATCA
Organism: Vicia faba; assembly: GCA_948472305.1. Lineage (NCBI taxonomy): Eukaryota > Viridiplantae > Streptophyta > Magnoliopsida > Fabales > Fabaceae > Vicia > Vicia faba. Next base: position 1,603,724,783 of record OX451739.1, read on the forward strand.
AAATGGCACCTGAGGACATGTAGAAAACTACATTTTTCACACAGTGGGGTACGTTCTGCTACAAAGTGATACCATTCGGACTGAAGAATGCCGAGGCAACCTATCAACGTGCCATGATAGCTTTGTTTCATGATATGATACATCATGAGATAGAGGTCTACGTAGATGACATGATAGCCCAATCACAAACTGAAGAAGAACACCTTGATCACTTGCAAAACCTGTTTGTAAGATTGAAGGAGTACAGGCTAAGGTTGAACTCGAACAAGTGCACATTCGGAGTCCGGTCCGGTAAGCTCTTAGGTTTCATTGTTAACAACAAAGGCATCGAGGTTGATCCTGCCAAAGTCAAAGCGATACAAGAAATGCCTGCTCCTCGTACTGAGAAGGAAGTCAGAGGATTCTTGGGACGCCTAAACTATATTGCTAGGTTCATTTCTCACCTAACATCTACTTGTGAACAAATCTTCAAACTGCTGAAGAAAGATCAAGATGAAAGTCCGAGTTCAAGATGAAGAAGTAAGTTTTAATCTCTTTGAAGAAATGAAACATTCCAATGATAAAGGAGCTTGTTTTAAAGTTGATGCTATGGAAGAAGCTATTTGGGATGTTTCTAGTGAAGTTCATCTTTTAACACCTCTTGAGATAACATTGAATAATTTTATTCAAGTTCTTGATGATCATGAAGAAAAGGAGTTGGAAGAATGTGTCAAGAAACTTGAAGCTCTAGAAGAAATTCAACCTTGGGACGAAGAAGTTGAGATTTTGAAGAAAGAACCTAAAGAAGAAGAGTAAAAAATTGATTTGAAGATGTTTCCATCTCATTTGAAGTATGCGTTTCTTGATGATGGCGGTATAAAATCGGTTATCATTAGTAATGCTTTATCAGAAAAGGAGGAGCATTGTTTAGTTCAAGTTTTGAAAGAGAATCAAAGGGCAATAGGTTGGGTTTTATCATATTTAAAAGGAATAATCCCGGCTTATTGTATGCACAAGATTTTTATGGAAGAAAATTTCAAACCCATAGCTCAACCCCAAAGACGATTGAATCCAACAATGAAAGAAGTTGTAAGAAAGGAAGTTGTGAAACTATTGGATGCCGGGATGACTTATCCTATTTCCGATAGTACTAGGGTGAACCCGGTGCATGTTGTCCCAAAGAAGGGTGGAATGACCGTGATAAGAAATGAAAAAAATGAATTGATTCCGACAAGAACCATAACGGGGTGGAGGATGTGTATCGATTACCGGAGGCTTAATCAAGCAACTAGGAAGGATTATTTTCCTCTTACTTTTATGGATCAAATACTAGAACGGTTATCGGGTCAAGAGTTCTATTTCTTTTTGGACGGATATTCCAATTATAACAAAATTTCGGTAAATCCGGAAGATCATGAGAAAACGGTGTTCACTTGTCCGTTTGGAGTATTTTCTTATAGGAGGATGCCTTTTGGTTTATGCAATGCACCGACTACTTTTCAAAGGTGTATGCAAGCTATATTTTCCAATCTCATTGAGAAGACTATGGAAGTTTTCATGGATGGTTTTTCTGTTTTCGGAGGATCCTTTGACCTTTGTTTGAAAAATTTGGATACCGTGTTGAAGAGATGTGTGAAATCAAAATTGATGCTTAATTGGGAGAAATGTAATTTCATGTTTACTTAGGGCATTGTTCTTAGTCACAAAGTTTCATCCAAAGGGCTCGAGGTTGACAAAGCAAAAGTGGAGGTGATTGAGAAATTACCACCCCCTTTGAACGTGAAAGGAATCCGAAGCTTCTTGGGTCATGCGGGCTTTTATTGAAGATATGTAAAAGATTTCTCAAAAATTGTGATACCTTTGAGAAACTTGATCAACAAAGAGAAGTCTTTTATTTTTTATGATTCTTGTTTGATAGCTTTTAACAATTTGAAACAAACTTCGACAATCGCACCCATAATCGTTGCACGAAATTGGAAAATGGATTTTGAATAAATGTGTGATGCTAGCGATTATGCCATTGGTGCGGTTCTTGGTCAAAGAAAAGGAAAAAAATTTCATGCCATACACTATGCTAGCAAAATTCTTAATGAAGCACAAATAAACTATGCAACAACTGAAAAATAATTGTTAGCTATAGTGTTTGCATTGGAAAAACTTAGATCTTACCTAATTGGGTCAAAGGTTGTGGTCTACACCGACCATGTGGCAATACGATATTTGCTTACCAAACCGGATTCTAAGCAAAGATTAATTCGTTGGATACTTTTGTTACAAGAATTTGATCTTGAAATTCTCGACAAGAAAGGCTCCGAGAATTTGGTAGCAGATCACTTATCCCGCTTAGTCAATGTAGAGGTTACTAACCAAGAAAGAGAGGTGAGAGAAGAATTTCCGGATGAAAAACTTTTTATGGTACAAGTTAGACCATGGTTTGCCGACCTTGCGAATCACAAGGTATCAGGATTGATACTGGAAGGCCTACTTGGGACCAAAAGCGGAAATTCATTGCAGATGTTAAATTTTATGTGTGGGGTGAACCTTACCTTTTTAGGCTAGGGAGTGATAATTTGTTAAGAAGATGTGTGACGTTAGAGGAATCAAAAAGCATACTTTGGCATTGTCACAACTCTCCTTATGGAGGTTATTTTAATGGTTTGCGTACGACAACAAAAGTCCTTCAATCGGGATTTTATTGGACGTCATTGTTCAAAGATGCACACTTGCATGCTAAGAATTGTGATAAATGCCAAAGGAGTGGAGGAATTGAGAAAAGAGATGAAATGCCTTTGAATAATATGTTAGAGATAGAGGTTTCTGATTGTCGGGGAATAGATTTTGTATGACCCTTTCCCCCATCATTTTCTAATGAATTCATCCTTGTTGCAGTGGATTATGTCTCTAAATGGGTTTAAGTGATGGCTTGTCCTAGGGAGGACGGAAAAACGGTCATAAAATTTCTAAAGAAAAACAATTTTTTCTCGTTTTGGCACTCCGCGAGTCTTAATTTGTGATGGTGGATCAAACTTTTGTAATTCACCTCTTGAAAAAGTTTTGGAAAACTATGGTGTAAAGCACAAAGTGGAGACTCTGTACCATCCACAAGATAATAGGAAAGCCGAAGTTTCAAATAGAGAGGTTAAGAAAATAATAGAAAAAATAGTGTCGAGTTTGAGGAAGGATTGGTCGCTTAAGCTTGATGATGCTTTGTGGGCGTATCGCACCGCTTACAAAGCTCCAATTGGTTTGACACCGTTTCAAATGGTGTATGGCAAAACTTGCCACCTTCCAGTATAAATTGAACACAAGGCCTTGTGGGCAATAAAAATTTTAAACTTTGACTCTAATTTGTCTGGAGAAAAAAAGAAAAATTAAATTGCAGGGTCTTGATAAATTAAGGAATGATGCATATCATTCCAACAAGTTGTACAAAGAAAAATCCAAATTTTATCATGATAAGAAAATCCGGCACAAAGACTTCAAGGTTGGCCAAATGGTGCTTCTTTTTAATTCGCGGTTGAAACTTTTTTCGGGTAAGTTGAAGTCCAAATGGTCGGGTTCGTTCGTGATAAAAGAGGTAAAAGATTATGGTGCAATTGTTTTGGAGGACCCTAATTCACAGGAGTTTTGGACAGTAAATGGCCAAAGGTTTAAAATTTACCATGGAGGAGAGATAATCCGTGATACAAATGTGATTCGTCTCGGTGATTTATGAAATCAATGTAGACCGTCGAGCTCGAAACGACCTTAAACAAAGAACTTGTTAGGAGGCACCCTAACATTGTAAGTATTTTTAATTTTGTCTATTTTTCTTTTGAAAAATGGGTAAAGAAAATTTTTGGCACAAATTCTACAGCAGAATTTGGTGTTCAATTCTGCAAAGGATCGTCGGGCGATGCAAATTTTCGTCGGGCGAAATCGTGAGCGCAGCATACTTCTGCTGTACGTTTTGCTTATTTATTTTGGGTAGGTCAAGTTGGCCCATGGGTTATAAAATTGTTAATGAATATTTTAACCTAATTTGTGCCTCTTTCACACTTTATCTCTCACACACTCATTGCCTCATTCCAATTTTCCAAAGAGTTGCTTTTCTTCATCATCAACTCAAGCATCTAAGGTAATAATTTCTCCTATTTTCTTTGTCATTTGAATAAGGGTAGGTGTTATACCCCAAAAATTTCCCTCTCATTTATCAAGTATTTTCTCACAAGATCTCCTTTGGTTCAAGACTGCACAAGGGTTGATCAGCTCAAGACATCTCCTTAAGCACTGATGACTGAAATTAGGGTTTGAGATTTCACAAGGATAATTGAACTTTTAATGCCTCATATGAATTTCATGGATCATTATGGACCCTCAATATTGCTCGTGTCAAGTTTCAAGTCTTGGATCACATTTTTGCTAAGTCAATTGATCAGTTGACCTAAAAATCAGTTGTATTGGGGAAAAAGTCAATTGTGGTCAATTTACAGTCAACCTTCATAATGTTTTATCCATATAAACATTGTGAACTCATATAAGTCATTTGATCAAATTTTTACTACAATTCCTCAAGAAATTTGATCACATCATCAAAAGGGCAAAATGGTCAAAATTAGGGTTTTGACTGAGAAAGGGCAATTTCTAATTTTTGACCTAGCAAATGGTTAATTGGTTTGAGGCATGATCTCAAGGTTTAAAATGCATCATTTTTACCTAATGGTATGACTCAAAAATTCCCTCAAGATCAATTGATTGATAGTTGATTTTTAGTCAACTGATCAAAAGTCAACTCCATACTAAAAAGTCAAACTTTAACTTTTTGGTCAAAATCAAGTGTCAAAGATCACAATTCATCAAAACATGTCAAAATATGAAACTTGTCCATCAAGAAATAAAAAAAGTCAAGATTTCATTTTGAAAAGTCAAAGTTTCCAAACTTAGAAATTTTTCTAAGTGTTGAAAACTTCATATTTTTTCATAACTTTGAGCCAATTTTTCACCATGATGCAAGATGATTCAAAGGAAACTTTCAACATGAAAGTTGTAGATTTCAATGAGATCTAAAACATTGCTTTACACAACTCCTCCTATCAATTCTTGGATTTCAAGTTATTAATCCATGAAGTCATGGCATGAAACTAAAACACTTAGTGAAAATTTTGAACATTTTGGTTAGGATTTTGACCTAACTTCTGAGCCAAGTTTCACATAGTTCCATTTGGATTTTGCAAAAGTAATTCAAAGAGGGGTTGTATATAACATTACAAGATTTCTAAAATGTCCAAGAACTCCTTGAGATCACTTGTGAGCAAGGGAAATCGAAGGCCAGAAGTTAGGGTTTCAAGTTATTTTGCAAGGAAAAATATTGTGATGCACAATGAACCAAATCCATAGCCATGATGCATAATCTTCACTTTGCAGGCCTAAAACTTGCAATTTACTACTTAATTAAGTGTCTACACAACATATGGAGCCATTGTCCAAGAATTTGAATCATTATCCAAGTTGCATTTTCATTTTTGGAAGAAAGGCACCATTGCTATTTGTGATACGGTGGAAGAACTGACTGTTTTTTGGAATGCTGGTTTGCGTTTTGCGTTTTTTGTTCGCAAAATGTCGCGGTAAGCAAGAGTCGCCACCGACTTTTATTTTATCCAACAAGGAAAGGAAAAAAGCACAGAAAAATTCCTTTTTCGAGATATTTCTCGGGTTCGGGGGTAGATTATAGAAAGGGAAGGTATTACCACCCTTTCTATACGTGGTTATCCACAGGCTCTTAGGTACTTGCTCAATTGTTTTCAAAATTGATTTCTTTGTGCTTGTGGGTTTGAAAATAGTTTTTGTTTGAAACTTCGATTTAACTCTTGCTTCTATCCTCAAGAGTGTAATGAAGTGTTTTGAAAACTTTGTTCGAAAAGGAGTGTAAGTGTGAGAAAAGGTTTTTATTTTTATTTTTGAAAGAGCAAGTACTTAAGAACCATCTACCTACTCGAAAATGGAAACATTTTATGCTAATGTCCTTTAGACAATGCTACCCCACTATTAGTGAGTAGGTAGCACCGTCGTTGGAGTTTGAGGGTCAATTCGAATAAGGGACATACGGTCACTAAAGCAATGTTAGGACGTCTTAGCGGTAACCCTAATGTCTTAGATCATTTGTTTGAGGCAACAATATCTGAGGCAGCCATTTTGAGGCGACTATGATCTTTTAGACAAGAGGACGACCTCTAAAACGATCTATACTCAATGACCGTGTACGAAGGCAACCAAGTGGGGTGTACCCTAGGAGTGCGCATGTGCGAGTGTGTCGTTTTCAGTTATTTTTATCTTTGCACATGTTAAGGGTGATCTAATTTGATTTTAATATTTAAACATTCAGTCTTGACATGCAAACCCTATTATCAAACATCTAACAGTTATAATTTGCAGAAATTAAAGGTGCGGAAATTAAAGTGTGGAAATTAAATTACAAGGCGTCAGGTATTTACATCGCCAAAAGCAACCCTTTAAAAATAAAATAAAGTGATAAAAATAATTAAATGTCCTATTTAACTATTATAATCCACAAGCAGATACATAATTGGATAAAAATAAATAAAGCGCGCGGGAAATTAAATCGAGTGTGAATTAGGGTTTTGACCCTTTTGAAAGAAAATGGTTTTTTGTTGTTTTTATTTTAAGAAAAGAAATTAATTCCTAAATTAAATAACTAAATTAAATTAAATAAATTAATCAATGAAAAATAATTTATGACATATTTTTTGGATTTTTTGATTATTTAAGAAAGAAATTAAAAATAATTAAATTAGTAGCTAAAACCTAATTAAATCTAATTAATTTTATTTATTTACAAAAATAAGTTAGAGTTTTCTAGAATTAAAAACATAAATTAATTAATAAGTTTATTAATAAAAATGAAAGTTTTACAATTTGATTGGATAAAAAAAGTATTGTGATTTTATTTGATAAAAAAAGAATTTTGTTATTGGTTAGAAAATTAGTTAAATGAAATAAAACAATTAAATTAGATAAACAAAATGAGTAAAAAAGTAGAAGAATTGGGCCTGATTGAAGGGTGTTAATAGCAATTCTGTAGGCCCATTAATGCTGGTCCGTTTGACTTTCTCTGATCTAGTAGGTACACATTGACCTGGCTTATGGTGGACTTCAAACTTGGACCACCAGATCTGGCTCCTTGGCCATCTGGCGCTTGGATCGTGAGGGAGTATGGTGGATTGCAGATGGGCGCGTGCACTGGAACACCTGAAAATAAATAATATTGAGAAAGAGGGGGACCTGGGATTCGAACCCAGGTCCTAAAGGGATATCTATTGCCAAAGTTACCACTAAGCCACGCTGTTTTGTTTGTTAATATAACACATATTAATAATAAAATAACAAAACAAAATCAATTGGTCAGAAAAAATAAAAAGGCGTGCTATGTTTGAACCAACCAATGGATGGATGCCACGCATCATCCCTGACTTCCAGACCGTGGCTAAAAGTACATAGACTTATACCAACAGACAGAGGTACGTGGCTAAAAGCTTGGTCCGTTCCAAAACCTTACATAGGAAATGAAAATGTAATCTACGAGCATGGTTGAACTCGTCATCTTCTCCTGATTGCAACGATGCCCTTCATGTGGGTCAATTGTACATGAAACAGAAAACCCCAAAAAAAGCTCCAAGAACCCTAACTATGGTGATTCTTGTTACAAATCATATAAATGAAATCAAATGATGCCAAAAGCTTGTAAATGTCCTTGTGATCACAAATATGCTATTAGTTTACTCAAATGATGCTAGAATAACTCAAATCGAATTCAAGAATAGGGGTAAGTTGCATGAGACTTACAGTGCGTATGGAGGCCTGAGAATGCGTGGTTTGGATCGAGTTAGCTTGTGGAGACGGCCAGCAATCGATTGAGACAAGTCTCAAGTCCTGAAAATGCCTCTAACTTTGATTTCGATCTCCAACTTTTTTGTGATTTTTGCAAAGTTGTTATGCCTCTACAAGTGATTGCCAACCATGATTTTCGTGTCCCTTACTTGCTTATGTATTGTGCATAGCATTAGGTTAACATTTGTTGTTCAAATCTCTCTCCATTAAGGCTTTGATATTTGATTTGATCTCCATTTACAAACTTGCCAAATTTGCTTAATTTCAATCTTTTTTATACATGATTCACTTGATACGAATTTGATGATAGCCAGCTGCATAATGGAATCTCAAATCAACACAAGATCTTGGTTATCAATGCCTTTTGATTTTTATTTGATCTATTTTGATTTAAATCAAATTAATAAAATCAAAATAATTAATAAAAAAATGATATGGACACATGGATAAGGATAAAGTACGTGGGCAACAATGAAAACTCAAAACAAGTGAAAAAGAATGGGCCCATTTGGCAAAATTTGATGTTTTGGGGATAGTTGACTTTTGGCAATTTTGCAAAAAGGTCCAACTTCAACAATGCATAACTTCTTCAATTTTGAACTTTTGGAGATGTTCTTGGACTTTTTGGAAAGCTTGAGATGTCCTATAATCAACCCTTTTGTATCATCGAATTTTGATATTCCATGCTCAAGTTATAAGCTTTGACAAAAAAGGTGTTTTTGTTGACTTTCAAAAATGACCTATAATGTCCAAATTCATAACTTCTTGTGAGTGCATTTTTTGATCTTGGGATATGAAGATGGATTGTAGAGAATTTCATACTCTTAAAAATAATCTTTGTATGGGTCATTTCTCATAAAGTATGAGAAAGTTATGCTTGGTTAAAGTTGAGTTGACTTTTCCTACAAAACCCTAATTTAGCAATTTTTGAATCTTGATGAATTTTGAGCAATCCTTGATAAATCATGATAAACCCTTGATAAAATGATGAAATATCCTTCAAAATGAGAATGTTGACAAAAAATCTTGAAGTTTGACTGTATGTAGGTCACAGTTGACTTTTGCCCTAGCACAGTCGATTTTTGGACCTTTGAGCAATTGACTGAGCAAACTTCCTCTGCAAGGCTTGAAATTTGACATGGATGATCTTGAGAACATATTAGGACATTGGGGAGAACTTGATGTCATTTGGATTCAAGGGTCTTGATGTAACACAAAACCCTAATTTGGGGTAGACTGCCTTAGGAGATAGCTTGTCTGACCAACTCTTGGACTATTTTGAGCCACTTGGAGATTTTTCTTGCAATGCTTTGAGAAATATGGGAGGGCAAATTTTGGGGTACAACAGCTGCCCCTGTTCAATATTCTTAAAGCTGAGGATGTAGATTGACTTTCATGCCTTTCGTGATCCAAAGGTGGAAGATGATTGAACACTAGAGTGCCCAGATATTTGCACTCGAATGAAGTGGTATCAGCCTTGTGATGTCGGGAATGGGCTTACAAATGCTATTTGGAGATTGGAGACGAGGGGATGGGCTTAAAGATGTCATTTAAAGGAGTGTCGATCGCATAAGAGATTCCTTAGCGAGAGCTTGTATACCTGTTGTTGTAGAAGATTCTGCTAGGGAAGTCTGATCTTTGTTGAGGTTTAGGAACTCGCCTGTACTTCAGCTGAGAGAACATCTCTGCTGAGTTTTAAGAACTTGTACGTACTTCAACTGAGGGGGAAACATCTTCGTCGAGATTTAAGAACTCGCCCGTATTTTCAACTGAGAAAACTCTGTTGAGATTTAGGAACTTGTCTGTAATTCAACGGAGGACTTTGTCGAGATTTAGGACTTTGTCTGTAGTTCAAATGAGGATAATTTTGTTGATATTTAAGAGCTTGTCAGTAATTCAACTTTGGGGAAACATCTTCATCGAGATTTAAGAACTTGCCCGTAATTCAACTGAGAAAACTCTGCTGAGATTTAGGAACTATCTGTAATTCGACGGAGGACTTTGTCGAGATTTAGGACCTTGTCTGTAATTCAACTGAGGATAATTCTGTTGAGATTTAAGAACTGGTCAGTAATTCGACTGAGGGAAACATCTTCATCAAGTTTAAAAACTTGTCCGTAATTCAACTGAGAAAACTCTGCTGAGATTTAGGAATTCGTCTGTAATTCGACGGAGGAAAATTGTCGAGATTTAGAACCTTATCTGTAATTCAACTGAGGATAATTCTGTTGAGATTTAAGAACTGGTCAGTACTTCGACTTTAGGAAAACATCTTTATCGAGATTTAAGAACTCGCTCGTAATTCAACTGAGAAAACTCTGCTGAGATTTCGGAACTCGTCTGTAATTCGACGGAGGATTTTGCCGAGATTTAGGACCTTGTCTGTAATTCAACTAAGGATAATTCTGTTGAGATTTAAGAACTGGTCAGTACTTCGACTTTAGATAGAAGCTTCATAGCTTTGAATTTTGTGAGAATTTAACTGCGTCTTTCCTGAAAGGTAAATGTTAGTTTTATGTAATGCATGATATGTATCAAGCAATGATGTTCTCAAAATAAATGAGATGGTGTTTTATGATGCGTATATGCATGTGTCATGATGTATGGAAATGTAATGTTTTTAGCTGGGGAAAATAAATCATGGATAGTTGCTGGAGAAAAGAGTTGAATTCTTCATTTCTGCTGGGGATGGCGAACAAAGATGATTGTGAGAATAAACCTGCAGGAGAGGATAACTCCATTGGGGAATAAACTGATGAGAAGATTACTCTGTGGGGAAGAGAAGTTCTGCTGAGGATTTCACCGATAAATTCCGCTGGGGATGAATTACCGTTGCTGGTGATACTGAATCCTGTTGGGGATTGACTTCTATTTGTAAAGGGAAAGAACTTCGCTGGGGATGATCTTTCAGCTGCAACTTCACTGGGGATCACCTTTTAGACTCTAATGGGGATAATCCTTTGAGCCCTGCTGGGGACAATCTTCCAAAGTCTACTGGGGATGATTCTCCAAATTCCACTAGGGAAGCTTTTTCAGACTGCGCTGGGAAAAATTTCAGACTCCACGTGGGATATTTTGTATTCTGCCAGGGAATATCCTTATACTCCGCTGGGGAATATTAAGACCTTTCAGTGTTGATGGTAGACAAACTCTGCTTGGGGAGAATATTACCGATTCATTCACAGTTGCAAGTCTCAGCTTGGGAGATTTAACATTACAGTCTTTTCTTACTCTGCGGGGAGTGAATGCACCTTGGTCATATTCTTCAGCTGAATCTACCTTTGTACCTGATGGATAGAGCAACTGTAAAGCTTGGACAAATCTTATATGCCCCTGTTTCTGATATTACAAGTAATCGTCTTTTGTTTCGTATGTAAATATTTATGAGTAGCAATTAATGTCAAATGCATATATCAAAAATGAACATTGGACGTTCTTTTGCAAGACAAAACTTAAAAAGGAAAAATAGTTTGAAATTTCTCGGAAAATAAATTGTATTGATTTTGAAGTTGGGCCTGTAAGTAGGCGTTTTTTGTACAAGAGGCCGACGTCCTAGTAAGAGAACACCTCTGAACAAATAGAATTTACACAATTTGTGAAAAGGAAAAACAGCTATGTGAATAAACCCACTGGGTTCCAACTCTGTTATTGCCTTTATGTCCTCGAGCATCTCATCACTTTGCTACTTGGTTGAAGATGGATCAGATTGATTAGTGTCATCCGAGCTTGATAGTCGATACCAAATTCTGGTTGCAAGGTGATCCAATGAGACATAGTGTTACGCTTTGATCCCTAATTTTTGCTTGGACTACCCTTTCGGCTTTTCAGTCCACCGGGATACCCTTTTTTTGCCCAAGCCGCCTTTTCAGGTTTTTGACTTGCCGGGTGTACAGATTTTTTCATTTTCATCCCTTATTTTTGCCCGAACCCTTTTGGTTCGCCGGGAAGCCCTTATTTTTGCCTAGGCCAGTCAACCTAGCGAGTCTTTGATTATGCTTAGTATTTTTTCACTATGTCTGCATTGACAGGGTGAGGAAGGTCGTCACCATCCATGGTGGTTAGAATCATGGCTCCTCCTGAGAAAATGTTCTTAACCATAAATGGGCCTTCGTAAGTAGGGGTCCATTTGCCCCTGGGATCACCTTGAGGTAGGATGATGCGCTTGATCACCAGATCCCCAACTTGATACTCTTGTCGTCTAACTTTCTTGTTAAATACCTTGATCATCCGCTTTTGATACGTCTGACCATGACAAATAGTAGTAAGTCTTTTTTCGTCGATTAAGTTCAGCTGATCAAGCCGGGTCTGGATCCAGTCATCTTCGCTCAAACCTGCGTCCTTCATAATCCGAAGAGAGGGTATCTGAACTTCAATGGGAAATACGGCCTCCATGCCATATACCAAGGAATAAGGTGTTTCCCCTGTTGACGTGCACGCTGAGGTACGGTACCCATGAAGAGCAAATGGTAACATCTCGTGCCAGTCTTTGTATGTCACCGCCATCTTCTGCACAATCTTCTTAATGTTCTTATTAGCCGCTTCAACAGCCCCATTCATCTTCGGCCAGTAGGGAGAAGAGTTGTGATGTTGTATCTTGAAGTGCTTGCAGAGCTCGGTGATCATCTTATTGTTGAGATTTGTACCATTATCCGTAATGATCCTCTCAGGTACACCATATCGACAAATCAGATTATGTCGAATAAACCGTGCCACGACGTTCTTGGTCACAGTAGCAAAGGAAGCTGCTTCAACCCACTTCGTAAAGTAATCAATAACTACCGGGATGAAACGATGCCCGTTGAATGATGTAGGTCTGATCTCGCCGATCATGTCGATGCCCCACATTGCAAAAGGCCACGGAGCTGTCAAGACGTTCAGAGGAACTGGAGGTATGTGCTTTTTATCAGCATAGACTTGGCACTTGTGATAGGTCCGAGAATGCTGATAACAGTCGGCTTCCATTGTGGACCAAGAATAACCTGCCCGTAGGATTTTCTTTGCCATAGTGTGTCCACTGGAATGAGTTCCGAAAGTACCTTCGTGTAAATCTACCATAATATTTTCTGCCTCGTTCTTATCCACACATCGCAGTAAGGTCGAATCATGGTTACGCTTGTAAAGGATACCATTGCTGATGAAGAACTTCGTCGCGAACCTCCTCAGAAACTTCTTGTCATTAACAGATGCACCCTCTGGGTATTCCTGAGCCTCAAGGTACCACTTCACCTCATGAAACCAGGGTTTATCCGTTGCCTCTTCAGTCTCAAAGTCACAGCAATGTGCATGTTCATCCAACCTTTCGATGGTAATCCGGGGAGCCTCGTTGTCCAAATTAACTTTGAACATAGAAGACATCGTAGCCAGCGCGTCCGCCAACTGATTCTCCTCTCTACGGAAGTGTTCAAAGGTTATCTCCTCGAAGTGTGGAAGAAACGTCAACACATACTCCTTGTAAGGAATAAGATTTGGGTGTTTCATATCCCACTCGCCTTTGATCTGACTGATCACAAGAGCGGAATCTCCGAAGACACTTAGAAACTTAATCCTTAGGTAAATTGCTGCTCGAAGACCCATGATGCACGCTTCATACTCCGCCATATTGTTGGTGCAATTGAAAGATAATCGGACGGTGAATGGAGTATGAGAGCCTTTAGGAGATATGATCACGGCGCCAATGCCATTACCCAAAGCGTTCGAAGCTCCATCAAAGTACATAGACCATCGGGATCCCTCCTCAGGTCCTTCATCTGGTCCAGGTTCTTCATAGTCGATTACTATCATGATATTCTCATCCGGGAATTCGAAGTTCATACACTAGTAATCATCTACAACATGATGTGCCAAATGATCTTCCAATACACTTCCCTTAATTGCCTTTTGAGTCGTATATTGGATTTCATACTCAGTCAAGATCATCTGCCATCTTGCTATCCTTCTGGACAAGGCAGGCTCTTCGAAGATATACTTGATTGGATCCATTCTTGATATCAATAGAGTAGTGTGAGTCAGCATATACTGTCTCAGCCGGCGAGCAGCCCATTCTAAAGCGCAACAAGTTTTCTCAAGCAACGAGTATCGGGTCTCGCAGTCGGTAAAATTTTTGCTAAGGTAATAAATATCATGCTCTTTTCGTCCAGACTCGTCATGCTGCCCCAGCACGCACCCCATTGAGTTATCAAGTACTGTCAAGTATAAGATCAGAGGTCTCCCTTCAACTGGAGGCATCAGAATAGGTGGATCTTGGAGATACTCTTTGATCCTTTCAAAAGCGGCCTGACATTCATCATTCCATCTTACCACGATCTTTCTTCAGTAGCTTGAAGAATGGCTCACAAGTAGCAGTCATGTGTGAGATGAATCGGGCAATGAAATTCAACCGTCCCAGAAATCCTCTGACTTCTTTTTTTGTTCGAGGAGCTGGCATCTCCTGTATAGCCTTCACTTTTGCAGGATCCACTTGAATACCTTTATCACTTACGATGAAACCCAGCAGCTTACCAGATCTCACCCCGAAGGTGCACTTGTTCGGGTTTAACCTCAGCTTGTACAACTTCAACCTGTCAAACAGCTTCTGAAGATGGTCCAAATGTTCTTCCTCAGTTTGGGACCTTGTAATCATGTCGTCAACGTATACCTCAATCTCATGATGGATCATGTCGTGGAACAAAGCGACCATGGTGCGCTGATACGTTGCCCCAACATTTTTCAATCTGAAAGGCATGACCTTGTAGCAAAAGGTACCCCATTAAGTAACAAAGGTTGTCTTCTCCATGTCTTCGGGAGCCATTTTAATCTGATTATAACCGGAGAAACCATCCATAAAGGAGAATACCTTATGCTGTGCGGTGTTGTCAACCAGAACATCGATATGAGGTAGAGGGAAATCATCCTTGGGGCTTGCCCTGTTCAGATCCCTATAGTCAACACACATTTGAACCTTACCATCCTTCTTCGGCACTGGAACCACGTTGGCAACCCACTGCGGGTAAGAAGTAACTACTAGAAAACCGACATCAAACAGTTTCATAACTTCATCCTTGATCTTCTCAGACATCTCTAGGTGCATTCAGCGAACCTTCTGTTTCACTAGAGGACAGTCTTCCTTGGTAGGCAGGGGGTGAACCACAATATCGGTATCCAACCCAGGCATATCTTCATAAGACCAGGCAAATATCTCAACATAGTCACGCAGCATCTGAATTAGCCGTCGCTTAACACTAGGCTCCAGATTTGCACCGATCTTGACCTCTTTCTTGTCTGCCTCTGTACCCCAGATTCACTATTTCCACTGGCTCTTCATGTGGCTGTATAGCCCTCTCTTCCTGAAGTAACAGTCTTGCAAGTTCACCAGGCACTTCACAATCTTCTTCACCTTCGTCTTCGGCTAAGTTGATCGGACTTTTGAAGTCATAACTGGCAATAGCAGAGTCGTTATCAGTGGGATCCAGAGTGGATGTAGACCTGTATATATGAGTGTGTATAAAATAGATGTTTTTCAATATATAATAAAAGAAAAACAAGGAGCGCAAAATTTGAAATGCAAGAAACGTCCAATGCTTTTATTAATGATATATGGAGATGAAAAATATCAAGCCCTCACAAACAAAGCCACTGTGCCTCGGGTAAGACGCCGGGCCGTAAAGTTTAAAAATTTTCTGTTACAAATTCAAAACAAAATGTCTCATTACTGGGTAATAACAGAAACGGGCATAGAATCCTTTGTCGTCCAATTTCTTAGTCCACCATCATCAGTCGGGTATATCCAGCTGTCAATATCAAACTCTTCATCATCGTCTTCGATGGCATTCACTCCTGCGTCATGTTTGGGCATAGGTGCCGTTATGACATTAGGCTTTCCAAGCGCTTCGAACTCAATCTCCTTAGTATCAATCAGGTCCTGTACCTTATTCTTCAAAACCCAGCAGTCATTCGTATCATGCCCCGGGCTATCGGAATGAAAAGCACAGCGGGTGTTCGGATTGTACATGGGCGATATTGTATTAGGGTTCTTCGGGGCCTCCTTCAGAGTCACCAAGTTGGTCTTTAATAACTGTGGTAGAATTTGGGATAAAGTCATGTTGAGCTGAGTGAATTGCCTTCATGGTCTCTCGGCCCTTGGCTGATTGTTGCGCTGAGGAGCAACAACAGGTCTTGATATAACAACCGCATTCGCGTTCATGTCTGTTATGGCTTTTTGAACTGTAAATAGCGTTGGATTCCTTCTTAAAAGGCTTCTTCTCGATGCTTGATGAAGCACCCTTCTGTATTTTACCACTCTTGATACCAGCCTCAATCCTTTCCCCGGTCATAATCAGCTCTGTAAACCCGGACGATGAACTTCTAATCAGATGGTTGAAATACGGACCAGACAAGATCCCCAAAAACATATCCACTAGCTCCCTATCAGCCAAGGGAGGTTGCACTCTTCCAGCAAGGTCCCTCCACTTCTGAGCGTAGTCTTTGAAACCTTCGCCCGCACCCATAGATATACCCTGAAGTTGGGTACGCATAGGAGCGAGGTCGGCATTATATTGGTATTGCTTGTAGAAAGCAGCAGCCAAGTCCTCCCAATTATGAATGCTAGCTCCTTCCAGTTGGTAAAACCATTCAAGTTGATTCCCTGAGAGACTGTCTTGAAAGAAGTGGATCCAGAGATTCTTGTCAGCGGTGTATGGCTGAATCTTTGTAACATACGAACGGAGGTGCGGTTTCGGGCAAGAAACCCCGTCGTATTTAATAAAGATTGGTGCTTTAAACTTGTAGGCAATCACCACCCCAGAAGACAAACCCAAATCTCCAAAGTCCAGACCATGCACTTTCTGGACCTCCATTGCGCTCAACCGGTCTTCGAGTTATTTATATCTATCCTCAGCCGGAGGATACTGGTCTTCGTCAAAGTCAGTCTCGTTGTCTGAAACCACAGGGCTAGGAGCCCTCCTTTCTTCCTGATTTTCTCCCCCTCCAGATGAGTGAGTCAAATCAACCTCTTCTCGCAAATTGTTCCCAAATCTATGACCCATATTCAGTAGGACCGTCTTCTTCTTCTTCTTCTTCTTCTTATATTTCAGGATAAGGGTCTTCAGATCTTGCTGACCCTTGGCCAAACTCATGAACAGTTCCTGGAACTGGGCGTTTTGAGCTTGCAGAGCCTTAATGGCTTGTTCATTTGATGTTTCAGAAGACATGATGCTGAAATAAACAGCGAAGAAGATGAGAAACCTGTAAGGGTACCTGTTATGAGGTGCATGGGAATGAAATGCGCATGATATGATTTCAAAGACTTTGGAGATTCAAATTCGTAAACCAAAATGAAACACACTTTTATTAGATAAAACTTGAATTCAATTGTTCAACAAATGCCTTTAAGGCGTTACAAAGGGAAAAACGTAAAAGTAAATCAAAACAAGAAATAGAAAAAGACATCAGCGCTCCCATGGTCGTTTCTCGTTGGTGCTGAAATAGTCATTGAA
The DNA here is from genome assembly GCA_948472305.1 of Vicia faba. Lineage (NCBI taxonomy): Eukaryota > Viridiplantae > Streptophyta > Magnoliopsida > Fabales > Fabaceae > Vicia > Vicia faba. The sequence goes on from OX451739.1 coordinate 1,603,742,116, forward strand.
GACCTGCTCATTCTCCAGCTGCCTTGTCAACTTCTGGATCTTCCACTCTTGCTCATGATACTTTTCTCCGTAAGTATCCCGCTCTTCTCTCAGCTGCACCCAAGATCTCTTTAATGCCCCAATGTCAGTAGGCATGTAAGGGGGGAGGATGGTAGGAGGAACCCCTTCTTCATCAGCAAGTTCAACTATCACAGGCAAGACAGCTTCGTAGGGCATCCCTAACTTCTGAGCACGTGTACGAACCCAACGGAGATATGGTTCCATAGGAAGAGAAGTCTTCACTCCTAGCTCGTGCGAATCAAACCTGTGCACCCTATCCCAAGCTCGGATGAATCTGCGGCGATGCTCATCACTATCCCCTTGGAAGTCAAAGACAATGCTTGGCATCAGCAACTCATGAGGTACTTCCCTCCTAGCTCGCCCGAACTGGCATAAGGCTAAACAAGGGTTATAAGTGATCCCTCCATTGATTCCTAGCAACGAAACATTGGGGTATTCCCCACAGCAATCAATAATGGCCATATCTTCCATGCCTTTAGTATTCCAGATGATGTCAGCGTGAGCTAGGGACATAATCCTGTAGGCCCAACCCATGCCATCCTTGTTCTTCAAAACTGATTTGGGGAGGTGAGAAATAAACCACCTCGCCAGCAATGGCGCACAACACATAAGGGTTCCCCGTTTCTGAGCAGTACAAGCATAAAGAGAATGCAAAATGTCACCCAAGAGAGTGGGCACAGGGTTACCGGACATAAAAATCTTCACTGCATTCACGTCGACGAAAGAATCTGAGTTTGGAAACAGAACCAGACCATAAATAAGAAGAGCCAGGATGTCCTCGAACGCATGAAGGTCTAAACTGTCCTAGAACTAATTAGCTTTACCAACCAAGAACTTAGTCAAGAAGCCTTTTGTTCCAGTACGAGTTTCCCAATTAGACATTACCTCAGCCTTTGTCAGATGGAGGGCTGAAGCAATCTCTTCAGGCCTAAGGAATTTCTCCCAACCTGTGAACAAGGTCTGCTCTAGAATAGAGATACCAAGTAGATCAGAGAACTCTTCCAAGGTAGGGACCAACTGGTAGTCCGGAAAAGTAAAGCAATGGTACAATGGATCAAAGAATTGGACTAAGACACTCATTATTTGTTCATCCATCTTGGAGGTGACCAAACCAAGGAGGTGCCCATGTCTTCTGATAAAAGAGGAAGTATCTGGAATCTTTCCAACCAACTCCTTAAGTTGAGTGGGAATCTGGACAAAGTTGGTCTGAATAGTGTTTCTACGCATGGGTGCCATGACCTATAAAACAGAACAAAGATGAATCCCCTCTGCCTTTGAAATTGGTTAGTCCAATGCAATATGCATGCAATGTCATGATGTCATGATGTCATGATAGAAACACACCACAAGTATTCACAGATAGCAAACATGGTAAGGGCAAGCAAGTCACACAGATAGCCCTTATATTTCAGGCTGGCAAGGAGTTTAGGTACTACCCTCTTTCAGTTTAGTTGGTTCAAACCTGTCCTAGAAATAGTAAGCGGGTTCTAGAGGATCTCAATATCACTGACGACGCTCGATCGATCATAATTCCAGTTAAGCAACCTTTTCTTGCAGTCGGAATCATCGCGAGAGTTTGGTCTCAATGAGTGTAGCATACTGCTACTGTTCTATGGCCAAGTTGGTCAATTATAGGTTCTAAGGTCAGTTGGTGCTTAATGACCCCTTAACAGACCCATATTCTCCTTGTTGTGTCACAAGGGATATCGGTACATACTAAAGTTCCACACCAATGTAGCTACCGCTTCAACCGTATCGGTCTATGCCGTACATTTCCCTCACAGTTTATTGCTACTTACCTAAAGGGTGTCCCCCAGATCCGGGTTAGGATCTATAGTAACTCCGATTCAATCCCACAAAGATAAAGCATACAAGTCAAGCAATTGAAAACAATATGAACTATTCCTAAGGTACACCCCACTTATAAGCGTCCCCAGCAGAGTCGCCAGTTCTGTGATACGGTGGAAGAACTGACTGTTTTTTGGAATGCTGGTTTGCGTTTTGTATTTTTTGTATGCAAAATGTCGCGGTAAGCAAGAGTCGCCACCGACTTTTATTTTATCCAACAAGGAAAGGAAAAAAGCACAGAAAAATTCCTTTTTCGAGATATTTCTCGGGTTCGGGGGGTAGATTATAGAAAGGGAAGGTATTAGCACCCTTTCTATCCGTGATTATCCACGGGCTCTTAGGTACTTTCTCAATTATTTTCAAAATTGTTTTCTTTGTGCTTGTGGGTTTGAAAAAGGTTTTTGTTTGAAACTTCGATTTAACTCTTGCTTCTATCCTCAAGAGTGTAATGAAGTGTTTTGAAAACTTTGTTCGAAAAGGAGTGTAAGTGTGAGAAAAGGTTTTTTTTTTGAAAGAGCAAGTACTTAAGAACCATCTACCTACTCAAAAAAGGAATCATTCTATGCTAATGTCCTTTAGACAATGTTATCCCACTATTACTGAGTAGGTAGCACCGTCGTTGGAGTTTGAGGGTCAATTCGAATGAGGGACATACGGTCACTAAAGCAATGTTAGGACGTCTTAGCGGTAACCCTAATGTCTTAGATCATTTTTTTGAGGTAACAATATCTGAGGCAACAATTTTGAGGCGACTATGATCTTTTAGACAAGAGGACGACCTCTAAAACGATCTATACTCAATGACCGTGTACGGAGGCAACCAAGTGGGGTGTACCCTAGGAGTGCGCATGTGAGAGTGTGTCGTTTTCAGTTATTTTTATCTTTGCACATGTTAAGGGTGATCTAATTTGATTTTAAGATTTAAACATTCAGTCTTGACATGCAAACCCTATTATCAAACATCTAACAGTTATAATTTGCAGAAATTAAAGGTGCGGAAATTAAAGTGTGGAAATTAAATTAAAAGGCGTCGGGTATTTACATCGCCAAAAGCAACCCTTTAAAAATAAAATAAAGTGATAAAAATAATTAAATGTCCTATTTAACTATTACAATCCGCAAGCAGATACATAATTGGATAAAAATAAATAAAGCGCGCGAGAAATTAAATCGAGTGCGAATTAGGGTTTTGACCCTTTTGAAAGAAAATGGTTTTTTGTTGTTTTTATTTTAAGAAAAGAAATTAATTCCTAAATTAAATAACTAAATTAAATTAAATAAATTAATCAATGAAAAATAATTTATGACATATTTTTTTGGATTTTTTGATTATTTAAGAAAGAAATTAAAAATAATTAAATTAGTAGCTAAAACCTAATTAAATCTAATTAATTTTATTTATTTACAAAAATAAGTTAGAGTTTTCTAGAATTAAAAACCTAAATTAATTAATAAGTTTATTAATAAAAATGAAAGTTTAAAAATTTGAATGGATAAAAAAAGTATTTGTGATTTTATTTGATAAAAAAAGAATTTTGTTATTGGTTAGAAAATTAGTTAAATGAAATAAAACAATTAAATTAAATAAACAAAATGAGTAAAAAAGTAGAAGAATTGGGCCTGATTGAAGGGTGTTAATAGCAATTCTGTAGGCCCATTAATGCTGGTCCGTTTGACTTTCTCTGATCCAGTAGGCACACATTGACCTGGCTTATGGTGGACTTCCTACATGGACCACCACATCTGGCTCCTTGGCCATCTGGCGCTTGGATCATGAGGGAGTATGATGGATTGCAGATGGGCGCGTGCACTAGGACACCTGAAAATAAATAATATTGAGAAAGAGGGGGGACCTGGGATTCGAACCCAGGTCCTGAAGGGATATCTATTGCCAAAGTTATCACTAAGCCACGCTGTTTTGTTTGTTAATATAACACATATTAATAATAAAATAACAAAATAAAATCAATTGGTCAGAAAAAATAAAAAGGCGCGGTATGTTTGAATCGGCCAATGGATGGATGCCATGCATCATCCCTGACCTCTCGACCGTGGCTAAAAGTACAGAGACTTATACCAACAGACAGAGGTCCGTGGCTAAATGCTTGGTCCGTTCCAAAACCTTGCATAGGCCATGAAAATGCAATCTACGAGCATGGTTGAACTCGTCATCTCCTCCTGATTGCAACCATGCCCTTCATGTGGGCCAATTGTACCTGTAACAGAAAACCCCAAAAAAACTCCAAGAACCCTAACTATGGTGATTCTTGTTACAGATCATATAAATGAAATCAAATGATGCCAAAAGCTTGTAAATGTCCTTGTGATCACAAATATGCTATTAGTTTACTCAAATGATGCCAGAATAACTCAAATCGAATTCAAGAACAGGGGTAAGTTGCGTGAGACTTACAGTGCGTATGGAGGCCTGAGAATGCGTGGTTTGGATTGAGTTAGCTTGTGGAGACGGCCAGCAATCGATTGAGACAAGTCTCAAGTCCTGAAAACGCCTCTAACTTTGATTTTGGTCTCCAACTTTTTTGTGATTTTTTTCAAAGTTGTTCTGCCTCTACAAGTGATTGCCAACCCTGATTTTCGCGTCCTTTCCTTGCTTATGTATTGTGCACTGCATTAGGTTAACATTTGTTGTTCAAATCTCTCTCCATTAAGGCTTTGATATTTGATTTGATCTCCATTTACAAACTTGCCAAATTTGCTTAATTTCAATCTTTTTTACACATGATTCACTTGATACGAATTTGATGATGGCCAGCTGCATAATGGAATCTGAAATCAACACAAGATCTTGGTTATCGATGCCTTTTGATTTTTATTTGATTTATTTTGATTTAAATCAAATTAATAAAATAAAAATAATTAATAAAAAAATGATATGGACACATGGACAAGGCTAAAGTACGTGGGAAACAATGCAAACTCAAAACAAATGAAAAAGAATGGGCCCATTTGGCAAAATTTGATGTTTTGGGGATAGTTGACTTTTGGCAATTTTGCAAAAAGGTCCAACTTCAACAATGCATAACTTCTTCAATTTTGAACTTTTGGATATGTTCTTGGACTTTTTAGAAATCTTGAGATGTCCTATAATCAACCCTTTTGGGCTCATCTCATTTTGATATTCCATACTTAAGTTAGAATCTTTGACAAAAAAGGTGTTTTTGTTGACTTTCAAAAATGACCTATAATGTCGAAATTCATAACTTCTTGTGAGTGCATTTTTTGATCTTGGGATATGAATATGGACTGTAGGTAATTGCATCCTATTCAAAATGAACTTTGGATGGGTCATTTATCATACAGTATGAGAAAGTTATGCTTGGTCAAAGTTGAGTTGACTTTTCCTACAAAACCCTAATTTAGCAACTTTTGAATCTTGATAAATTTTGAGCAATCCTTGATGAATCATGATCAACCCTTTATCAAATGATGAAATATCCTTCAAATGAGAATGTTGACAAAAAATCTTGAAGTTTGACTGTATGTAGGTCACAGTTGACTTTTTCCCTAGCACAGTCGATTTTTGGACCTTTGAGCCATTGATTGAGCAAACTTCCTCTGCAAGGCTTGAAATTTGACATGGATGATATTGAGAACATATTAGGACATTGGGGAGCACTTGATGTCATTTGGATTAAAGGGTCTTGATGAAACACAAAACCCTAATTTGGGGTAGACTTCCTTAGGAGATAGCTTGTCTGACCAACTCTAGGACTATTTTGAGCCACTTGGAGATTTTTCTTGCAATGCTTTGAGAAATATGGGAGGGAAAATTTTAGGGTACAACACTATTCTTGAAAAGTGAATTTAACCACAAAGTCAACTTGTATGGAGCTTTGCACTTGTTCTTTCTGTACAAGTGTACTCTATAAACTCAGAACAAACATGTTTAAAGTTGCTAGCCACCCTACAAGACATGTACCTTGCATCGAAACCATGTTTGTCAAGATAACTTCAAAAACAAGTCAAGAACTCATAACATGTGATTCTTTGTTTCTGATCATTTCAAACCTCAAAATCTTTCCTCTATAAATAGAGATACTATTTGCAAGAGAACCCACGCATGCTTAAGCCCTTAAACTCACATAAACTCACACAAACTCAAATTACACACAAAACTCCACTTTTGTGCAGAAAATGACCTTACACTCCCATCTCTCAAACTACTCGTGTGTTTCCTCTCACAAACATTCCAAAGTTCCTAAAAATAATCCGCAACTCATCCCAATACCTGTTACAGCTCTGTAACTCCATTTCCCCCATTGTCCAAACTCAAAAATAGAGCACTGCAAGTGGTCTTCTCCAGAACTCCTCAGCCATTTTCAGCTCAAGCCAAGCATCACATTAGCTTCCTGGGAACTTGAGGAAGCTAACCCAATCACTAGAACTCATTGAAAGCTGCTCAAACTCAAAACACGATAACCTCTTGCAAGGTGATTTTTCTGACTTTTGAACTATTCATATATGCATTGTTAGGATTGCATTTGTGAAGATAGAATGTAGATATCATTGCCCTGAAACCATACATGTCGATAGATTTCATTTATGTTGCTTGAGCATGGAGAATTTTGAGTTTAAACTTGCTGAAACATTTAGGTCAGAATTTGGTGCTTCCATAAATTCATCTTTATCTTTGAATGTTAGCTTAAATTAGTTACATGGTTGGATTCGTGGTGAAAAAATACACAAGTTTCATGTTTACATTTTTGAAAATGGTTGAGGAACGAGCAAGTTTGAAATCCTTTGGCTGGAGGTTGAAGATGAAGTATAGTCAGGGCAAAATATGTGTTATGTATTTATTGTTGTGTCAATATTAACGGATGTATAACCACCCCAGTGGTAAGGAAGCGCACTGGTAACCAAGAGGGCGTGGATTCAACACCCAGTGCTACCTTTTTTTTCATTTCTCACATTTTCTCTCTTTTTTTTTTGTCATACAGCAGCACCTGAGCCTCCAATTGATTGGGCCTTGCTTTTTGCTTCTACTAACCCCCTCCCTTATTGATGTAATAGCTTAGTATTTTTATTTTACGCAATTTAATACTTTATATATAAATGCTAGTAAATTAGGATTTGTATGAAAAGATAAAATCAATGCTTAGAAAACCCTAATCAAGACAAAATAATGCATGTAAACCAACACACTTGCACACTTACACCCTTAGGTTAAATCCACTTTGTTGCCTTATGAAAATGGTCATAATACGCATGTAAGATGTCTTAGCAAAAACAAACAAAATACAAGATCATAGTCCCTCGATGACGCTATCAAAGTTGCCTTTCAAAATGATCTTAGTCCCTCAAAGAGAAATGCTAAGATATCTCACAACATTTCTATCATGGCTATACGATGACCCATGTCCGTCCCATTTACATCCAAAGATAGGGTCTCTTACCAAATCAATGGTAAGATAACAATGTCAAAGGAAAGAGGAAATAAACAAGAAAGACTTTTGAGTAGGTAGAATGTTCCTAGTTTCTTGCTCATTTTCAAACTAAAACATCCTTGCTATTTTTAAAACAAAACACCAACACTTTCAAAAACATCTTTCAAACTTGAAAATATTTTTCAAAAGATCAACACTTTGTATACATTCTTACGAACGAGAATCATTATAAAGTTTTCCTAAAAGATGGCGCCTTTTCCAAATACTTTTAAAAACCACACAAAGCACATTTTCAAACAAAAGCAGGTGATCTAGCAAGCAACTAAGAGCCCGTAGATAACTACGGATAAAAAGGGTGCTAATACCTTCCCTTTTCATAATCTACCCCCTGAACTCAAGAAAACAATCTCAAAGGTATTTGCTGTTCTTTTCAACCTTTCCTTTTGGATAAAAGAAAAGTCAGTGGAGACTCTTGCTAACCACGACATTTGCGATCAAACGCAAAACAACCAAGTCAGTTCTCCCACCGCGTTACAGAACTAGCGACTCTGCTGGGGAAAATTTTAAAAGTGGGGTTACCTTAGGGCTAGATCATATTTACTTGCTTTCATTGTTTGATTTGTTTTTCTTTACATTTTGGTTCTTTGTTTGGGTTTAAATCTTCTACCCGGATTTAGGATACCTTATAGGTAAGTAGCAATACGTTGTGAAAACTGTGCAGGGTATACCGACATGGTCTAAGAAATAGCTATGTTAGTGTGACATATTTGTTGGTACCGGTAGCTCTTGAATAGTCAAGGAGAATACGGGGCCGCTGAGTGATGTCATGAAGCACTAACTAACTTCTAGAACCTTTACTTGACCAACTTTGCCATTAGGACGTAGTGAGATGACCGGCTTTGGTGCAGTCCGTAGTTGGTAGATACTCGATACTACACTCATTGAGTTTTGGGTTTTTGGGATATTTCGGTCGCTATTAAAGAGGCTTGTCCTGAAACAATGCCCGAGAAGATAAACCAGTGATATTGAGCTCCCTGAGAACCCGGTTACTATTACTAAGACAGGTTTGAGCCAACTAAACTTCAAGAGGGTACTTACCTATGAGACTCCATGCAAGCCTAAACCTAAGGACTTTTCTATTTTGTTTGTATATATTTACTTGTACATAATATCATAAACATCATAACATCATACTCATACTCACTAACCATTTCAAGGATTTTTGGGATTTATCTTTGTTTTGTTTTGTAGGACATGAATTATATTCGCAGGAAAACCATTCAAGTCAATCTTGTAAGGATCCCTCCTCAACTTAAAGAGTTAGCATCAAGGGTTCCTGAGAATTCTCCATTTACCAAAAGACATGGTCTCCTCCTAAACTTGGTTACCTCTAACACGGATGAAGATATGATGAAGGTGCTCTTCCAATTCTTTGATCCTCTACACCATTGCTTCACATTTCCCGATTATCAACTTGTTCCAACTTTGGAGGAATTCTCCCAACTCTCGAGGTTTCCCATTATCAATCAACTACCCTTCAACGGTACGGAAAGAGATCCAAAATCAGAAGAGATTGCTCAAGCCCTACACTTGCAACAATCTGATGTCACAACTAATTGGGAAACAAGGAGTGGTATCAAAGGTTTCTTAGCCAAGTTCTTGTTTGAGAAAGCTCAAGACTGTTGGAACTCTTTGGATTTGCAAGCTTTTAAGGAAATTGTGGCCCTTCTCATATATGGGATGGTTTTGTTTCCAAATCCTGACCAACTCATAGATGTAAACGCCATCAAAATCTTCATGTCTCGTAACCGGGTGCCTACTTTGTTAGGAGACATCCTACATTATTTTCACTCTCTCACTATGAGGAAAAGAGGTATCCTTATGTGTTGTACTCCTCTCTTAGAAAGATGGTTTGTTTCGCATCTTCCCCAGTCTGTATTAAAGAACGAGCAAGGTTCAAGGTGGTCACATAGGTTGATGACGCTCAAACATTCAGATATTCATTGGTGTTCTCGATCTATGGAGAATGTTACTATCATCGATCGTTGTGGAGAATTCCCTAATGTCACCATACTTGGCATTATGGGAGGTATCACTTACAACCCCTTCTTGGCCTTACGATAATTTGGTTACGCCCGAACGGATGGTCTACATGAGATGCTTATTCAAGGGTTGGTATTTGACTACGAGAATGAAAATCAAGGTTACCGCCATAGGTTTATCCGAGCTTGGAGGATGTTGAACAAGGTAGATAGCAAGACATTGGGGCATAATAATTCCATCCCTCTTGAGCCTTATCTCAAATTGGTACGAGCCCGTGCTCAAAGTCTTATGATGCCTTACCTCTCCATTCTCCCGGTTATCATAGAGCCTATTGTGGAAGGAGATGTCCCATACACTATCCTTCATCCTGACATGCCCATCTCTCTCGAAGACTTGCAAAGGGATTGGATACAACTTAAGGGGGAGCGAGACACTTTCGAATCCCAATTCTACGCCAGTGAGAAGAAGGTTCTGGAACTCACCAAGAACTTCATGAGGAGCAGAGTCTGAATGCCTACGTCGCACCAAAGAGGATGTGTTTAACTTTTTTATCTTAGAGTTTTTGTATTTCTTTGTAAGCCCAAAGAGGCATGATGTACTCAAACTTTGATTTATTAATATAACGTGCGTTCCTTTTTGTCTAAAGCAAATTTAAATCTCTAATTTCCTTGAAATCATTTGCATATGCATCATCATTCATCATAACACAAACATGTTTCTTACCACAAGTCTCCTTATCTTTCTACTGTTTATTTCAGTGAGATGGATCTTGAACAGACAGTAAAATATCTTCAGGCACAGAATGCTCAATTTCAACAAATGTTCTTGACTTTGGCAAAATGACAAGAGGATTTGAAAACTTTGCTGATCAAAATAAAGAAGAAGAAAGCAAAGAAATCAACCAGTGTTTTGAATCTGGGAAGAAGGTTCCCAGGGCCAGCCCGACGGACCCTAGACTTCACAACATCGTCAGGTGAAAAGGATAATCAAGAAGGGAAAAACAAGGAAGTGACTGACCATCCAGAATCTGAAGAGGAATAAGAGGTTGATTACTCTGAAGAGCAGTATCCTTCAGCTGACGACAAATACAAACAGTTGGAAGGTCTCTTAAGTGCAATGGAGATTCATAAAGTTCTCAGGCTGGACTTTGAAGAGCTGGGTTTGGTGTATGGGATTGTTATTCCACCAAAGTTCAAGGCACCAGTGTTTTCTAAGTACGACGGGGTTTCGTGTCCCAAGATGCACCTCCGATCTTATGTGAGGAAGATACAGCCTCACACTGCTAATAGAGATTTATGGGTCCACTTCTTTCAGGATAGTCTATCGGGGACTCAGCTAGATTGGTTCTATCAATTGGAGAGGGCCAATATCCATAATTTGGAAGACCTGGCCGCTGCTTTTTATAAGCAGTATCAGTACAATGCAGACCTTGCTCCCACCCGTACTCAACTACAAAGTCTGGCTATGGGTTCGAGCGAGGGTTTCAAAGACTACGCTCAGAAGTGGAGGGACTTAGCAGGAAGAGTCCAGCCTCCCCTGTCTGACAGGGAGCTAGTGGACATGTTTCTGGGTACCCTGTCCGGTCCTTTCTTTAATCATCTAATTGGAAGCTCCTCATCCGGCATCACTGAATTAATCTTGACCGGGGAAAGAGTGGAAGCTGGGATTAAGAGTGGGAATATCCAAAAGGACACATACTCCAGTGCCGTGAGAAAACCATTCACAGGGAAGAAAGAGGTTGGTGTTGTGTACCATAAAAGGAATCAGGACAGAATTGAATGTCGTCCAAATGTAGGGGCCGTCATGATCCCTAAGCATGCACCTACTCAACAAAGGAACAACCAGCCTAGAGCAGAAATACCGGTAAGACAATTTACCCGGATAAATATGACGTTGTCTCAAGTCTTTCCATATTTGTTGAGATCTAATCTGGTAACCTTGTGGGAAGCTCCGAATAATCCTAACATTTCCTTTCCCTATTATAACCCAAACGCCCGTTGTGTTTACCATTCAGAAATTCTTGGTCATGATACAAACGATTGTTGGGTTTTGAAAAACAAGGTGTAAGACCTTCTCGACGCAAAAGAAATTGAATTTGATTCTCCTGAGATCCCAAATGTTATCACCGCTCCTATGCCCAAACATGGTCGTGATGTTAACGTTGTTGCAAATGATGCATTTGTTATTGTTGTTGATGAGCTTGTTACTCCTCTCCTGACCGTCAAGAGGAACCTGTTGAAGGCCGATTTATTTCCGGGTTGTGGCAAAGGCTTCCACCTTTATTTATCCCTACCAACTGGTTGTCATTTATTGAAAGCAGGTGTCCATCGCCTGATGGATGACAAAGAGATTTTGTTTGAAAAGACTCCCGTTCCAACCATTGCTTACAAGGATGTTTCAATAGTAACCATTTCCGCCAATCCTCCCAGGGTCTCCACCAAAAGACCTGTTAGGATTACATTTATTCCGAAGGTGACTCCACAGATAATTACTATTCTAGGGCCAATCCCATACTCCTCAGATAAAACTATCCCCTGGAACCATGGGGGTGACGTCTACTACCACGGCGTCAAGCAAGATTGGCTGGCTGATGAAGATTTGGTTTTTGAGAGGGTTGACCCCGACATCGGTAACATTGTGGGAACAAGCAAAATAACTAGAAGTGGAAGATTATTCTCCCCTGAGATTTCTCCTCCAAAAACTATTATCGGTCCTGTAATCATCCATGCTTTTGTTCCTGATGATACTACTACTATTGTTCCTGTGGTTACCCCTGCTGACACCCCTATCACCGAGTCGACCGAGACTCGGGGCAAAGGCATTTTGGTTGAACCTGTCCGGATGAAGGTGCAATAAGTATCTATCCCATAGGTCTCCAAGAAGGAGATGGAAGAGATTTTGAAAATTATAAAGAGAAGTGACTACAATGTAGTCGAACAGCTAGGGCAGACCCCTTCAAAGATTTCTATGCTAGCTTTACTATTGTGCTCTGAAGCTCATGCGAAGGCCTTGGAGAAATTTCTTAAAACTGCCCATGTGCCACAGGAAACCTCTGTTGACCAATTCAAAGATTGTGTAGCCAGTTTGACCACTGACAAATGTTTGTGCTTTTCTGATGTTGACCTGACACCTAGAGGGAGGAAACATAAAGAGGCGTTGCATGTCTCTGTCGAATGCAGGGGAACTACTTTGGCCCATGTCCTGGTTGATACTGGTTCATCTTTGAATGTGTTGCCTAAGAAGGCTCTGGATAGACTAGACTGTGAAGGTTTGACCTTAAAGCCCAACAACATAGTGGTAAGGGCCTTCAACGGTTCGAAGAGAATGGTGCACGGGGAGGTGGACATCCCCATTAAAGTCGGAACTCAGACCTTTGATTCAAATTTCTATGTAATGGATATTCACCCTTCCTATTCCTGTTTATTGGGATGACCTTAGATTCATGACGCTGGTGGCGTCACCTCTACATTACACCAAATGTTGAAATACCCAACCAAGGGAAAAATCATCATTTTCCATGGAGAGGAGGAATATATGGTCAGTCACCTAAACTCCTTCAGATATTTGGAAATGGATGGTGAATTCATAGAAACTCCATGTCAGCATTTCGAGGAAGTCCCACAAACAGTTGTGGCGACCAAGACTGTTTCCAAAGTTTCGAAGATTACCAGACCTCCGCTGAAGATGGCTTCTCTAAAAGATGCCAAGGCAGTAGTCGAAGAAGGTGGGTGTACTGTTTGGGGCAAATTTGGTTTGGGTTTTACTTCAGGAGCCCAGAAAGTTGTTCGTCGTGCTCGTGCCGAGGGACCACCTTTGCGGATCAGCAACCATGGAGTCAATGCAGTGGAGGATAGTGATGATAGTTGTGACCTGGAAGAATGGATTTTCTCAACTATCAGTGGAGGACTCATCAACTGGGAAGCCAAAGAATTTTTCCATATTACTTTTATCCAACAGTAATTGTCTTTAAATTTTTGTCGAACTTGTAATAATTAAACAATTTAGACTTTTAAAACTTTGTGTCTTACCCGAGGCACAACGGTCCATTTGTAAGGGTTGTTACTTCATTTTCATATGTCATCAATGAATCATAGACGTTTTGCATGCAAATTTTATGCTCTTTGTTCTTCTTTTTCTACATTTTTATTCTTTCAATGATAGCTATGCTCTTACACACACTCACATATTAAAATGTAGATCCGCATCCACTCAGGATTCCATGGGTAACGATTCTGCGATGGCCTATTGTGACTTTGAAAATCCGATCTACCTAGTCGAAGACGAAGGTGAGGAAGATTGTGAAGTTCCAGGGGAACTAACCAGGTTACTACAATAGGAAGAAATGACCATACAGCCCCACAAAGAACCGGTTGACACAGTTAACTTAGGTACCGAAGAGGATAAGAAAGAAGTTAAGGTAGGTGCCAATCTGAAACCTAGTGTCAAGAAGCGCTTAACTCAGTTACTACATGACTATGTTGAGGTCTTTGCTTGGTCATACGAAGACATGCCAGGACTTGACGCTGATATCATGGTTCATCGTCTACCAACAAAAGAAGACTTCCCGCCGGTAAAACAAAGAGTTTGTCGCATGCGGCCAGAAATATCAGAAAAGATCAAGAGTGAAGTCATGAAACAATTCAACGCCAGATTCTTAGTCGTCACCTCCTATCCACAATGGGTCGCCAATGTTGTTCCAGTGCCTAAAAAGGACGGTAAAGTACACATGTGTGTGGATTACAGATATTTGAATAGGGCAAGCCCTAAGGATGATTTCCCGCTCCCCCATATCGATATTTTGGTTGACAACACCGCACAACATAAAGTATTTTCTTTCATGGACGGTTTCTCCGGATACAACTAGATCAAAATGGCACCTGAGGACATGGAAAAAACGACCTTCATCACACAGTGGGGTATATTCTGTTACAAAGTTATGCCATTCAGGTTAAAAAACGTTGGGGCAACTTATCAGCGTGCCATGGTATCTCTATTTCACGACATGATCCATCACGAAATAGAGGTCTATATGGACGATATGATAGCCAGATATCAAACCGAAGAGGAACATCTTGACCATTTGCAGAAACAGTTTGAAAGGCTAAAGAAATACAAGCTAAGGTTGAACCTGAGTAAATGCACATTTGGAGTGAGGTACGGTAAACTCCTCGTCTTCATTGTCAATGGTAAAGGTATCAAAGTGGACCCTGAAAAGGTAAAATCAATGCAAGAAATGCCTGCTCCTCGCACCGAGAAGGAAGTCAGAGGATTCTTAGGACGGCTAAACTACATCGCCAGATTCATTTCTCACCTAACCTCTACTTGTGAACCAATATTCAAATTACTGAAGAAAGATCAAGTAGTCAGATGGAATGATGAATGCCAAGATGCCTTCGACAAGATCAAAGAGTACCTTCAAGAGCCTCCTGTTTTGATGCTGCTAGTCAAGGAAAGACCTTTGATCATGTATCCAACTGTCTTGGAAAATTCAATGGGGTGTGTGATGGGGCAGCATGACGAGTCTGACCGAAAAGAGCATGCTATTTATTACCTGAGAAAAAAGTTTACCGAATGTGAAACTAGATATTCACTGCTTAAGAAAACTTTCTGCGCTCTGGCATAGGCTGCTCGCCGACTAAGACAGTATATGCTGACCCATACTACCTTATTGATATCCAAGATGGATCTAATTAAATACATATTCGAGAAGCTCGCCCTCTCTGGGAGAATAACAAGATGGAAGATGATCCTGACTGAATACGACATTCAGTACACTACCCAAAAAGCAATAAAGGACAATGTGTTAGCTAATCACCTTGCTCATCAGGTTGTGGATGACTATCAGTCCATAAAATTCGAGTTCCCAGATGAAGACATCATGATGGTAAACAATTGTGAAGAATTCAGACCATATGACAGACCTGAACAAGGATCCCGATGGACCTTGGTTTTTGATGGAGCTTCCAACGCACTAGGCAATGGCATAGGTATTGTAATCATATCCCCTGAAGGATGTCATACTCCCTTCACTTCAAGACTTTGTTTCAACTGTATCAATAATATGGCAGAATATGAAGCGTGTATTTTTGGTCTCAAAGCTTCTATAGATTTGGAAATCAAATCCTTAAGTGTATTTGGATATTCAACCTTAGTCATCAGTCAAATCAAAGGAGAATGGGACACGAAGCACCCTAATCTCATCCCCTACAAAGAACATGTGTTGACATTAATCCCATATTTCGAGGAAATTACCTTTGATCATTTTCCACGAGAGGAAAATCAACTAGAAGACGCGCTAGCCACTATGTCATCCATGTTTAAACTCAAGTGGGGTAACGAGGCTCCCCGAATCACTATTGAGCGGATGGATGAACCAGCTTAATGTCACGAGATCCATACTGAAGAGATAGTAGACAAGCCTTGGTTCTATGAAGTTAAGAGGTATCTCGAGGCCTAAGAGTATCTGGAGGGAGCTTCAGTCAATGATAAGAAGTTCTTGAGGAGATTCTCTACTAAGTTCTTCATTAGTAATGACATTCTCTACAAGCGCAACCACGACTCTACTTTGCTTCGTTGCATAGACAAGGTTGAGGCAGACAAGATCATGGCTGATCTACACGAAGGCACTTTTGGCACCCATTCTAGTGGGCATACGATGGCTAAAAAGATCCTACGGGTGGGGTACTATTGGTCTACCATGGAAGCAGATTGCCATCAGCATTCACGAACCTGTCACAAATGTCAGATTTATGCTGACAAAGTTCATGTGCCTCCAGTTCCTCTAAACGTCCTGACTACTCCCTGGCCATTCGCGATGTGAGGCATCGACATGATTGGAGAAGTCAAACCTACAGCTTCCAATGGGTACCGCTTTATCTTGGTTGCCATTGACTATTTCATGAAGTGGGTTGAGCAGCTTCTTTCGCTTCTGTTACCAAGAATGTTGTGGCCCAATTCATCAAGCAGAATCTCATATGTCGGTATGGTATCCCAGAGAGAATCATCACAAACAATGGTACGAATATCAACAATACTATGATCACCGCACTATGCGGGAAATTCAAGATCCAACACCATAATTCTTCTCCTTACCGGCCAAAGATGAATGGTGCTACCGAAACCATAAATAAGAACATCAAGAAGATCATACAAAAAATGACAGTGGCCTACAAGGACTGGCTTGAGATGTTACCATTTTCTCTCCATGGCTACCGTACTAAGGTGCGCATATCAACATGGGCAACTCCCTTCTCTTTGGTATACGGCATGGAAGTTATTCTACCAATTGAAGTCCAAATACCTTCTCTGAGAATCATAAAGGATGCATGGTTGAATGAAGATGAACGGATTCAAAATCGACTTGACCAGTTGAATTTGATTGATGAGAAGAGGCTTACGGCTGTTTGTCATGGTCAGATGTACCAAAAACGTATGATCAAAGCTTTTAACAAGAAGGTCAGACGTCAGGTATATCGGGTTGGTGACTTGGTAATCAAGCGTATCATATTTCCACAAGGTGATCCTAGAGGAAAATGGACTCCTACATATGAAGGACCATTGGTGATCAAAAGCATATTCTCTGGTGGAGCAATGATCTTAACCACTATGGATGGCGATGACCTTCCGTAGCCTGTGAACACAGACATAGTCAAAAGAAACTATGCATGAATAAAGACCTTCTAGGTCGACTGGCCTAGGCAAAAATTAGGGCATCCCGGCAAACCATAAAGGTTCAGGAAAAAATTAGGGATAAAATACAAAAAAAAATCTGCACACCTGGCAAGCTAAAAACCCGAAAGAGTGGCTTGGGAAAAAAAGGTATCCTGGTGGACTGAAAACCCGAAAGAGCGATCCAGGAAAAAGTTAGGGAATTAAAGTGTATGACTATGTCCCGTTGAATCACCTTACAAACAACCTTCAATATCGACTGACAAGCTCAAACGGTTCTAATCAATCCAATCAACTTCGTACAAGGCAGCAAGTGCACAAGACGCTTAGAGACACGAAGGCTATAGCAGAGTAGGAACTCCATGGGATTATTTCACATAGCTATCTTTTATTTGTATCAGTTTTCGTATTCTACAACGACATTCTCTTACTAAAATGTTCGTCTCGTTGTACAAAACTACTTATTCAAGTTAATACAAAGATATTCCTTTGAAAGTGCAAAACTATCTGTTTTTTCTTTTATTTCTGTTTTTTGTTTGCAAAAAACATTCAATGATTATTTTTGAACATATGTATTTGAACGTGATTACTGTTTACAAATGAGCAAAAAAAGGGGAACAGAAAATAGAAAGATAATCACTAATGGCTTTAAGAAATAGGATAATATCTTTAGACCATCCCACAAAATCCCCCGCACGTACTTTTTCCAGCAAGAGCGGAAGCTGGGACATCCCCCTACAGGATCGCTAATGTATCTCTAGTATGCAGCCTAATGGTATCAAGTGCTCTCACATCCCCGACAGAACAAAACTTCCAGTTACCGCTCCAAATATTCCCCAGTGAAGGTTTCCCAGTTTCTCAGGATTCCCTAGCAGGATTTCACGAGGTCCACAAGCAATACACGGCA
This sequence comes from Vicia faba, assembly GCA_948472305.1. Classification (NCBI taxonomy): domain Eukaryota; kingdom Viridiplantae; phylum Streptophyta; class Magnoliopsida; order Fabales; family Fabaceae; genus Vicia; species Vicia faba. Next base: position 1,603,760,047 of record OX451739.1, read on the forward strand.
TTTCCCTTCCGCAACAGAGTTTATTTCTCTAACAAATGGAAACTCGTCAACACTTCAACTTCAAAATATGAAGAATTACACTCCTCATTCCCAACAGTACTCAGGGATTTACTTTCCTCGACTCTAGCAACACTGCGGCATAACGATTAATGTGTCCATACATTACATTCATACGTCATAGCATTGACAAACACAGAGACATACAGCGCAATCTCATTTATTTTGAGAAACAACATTATACCGTGCATTTCATACATAATGGTATTGCATGCAATTAACCTTTCATCTTTTCAGGAAAGATCAATCAACAGAAAATTATCGTCAAATTTTCAACAAGTCAATTACAGATCAATTCCCAAGAAAGGACTGGTCGATCATCCACATAACAGATATTTCCTTCAGGCCCCTACTAGATTCAGTTAAATCTCTCAACAATTTATTTTGATTCTTTCCCGCAGATGTCTTCTCTGGTTCAGATAAATCTCTCAATGATTTATTCTGATTCTTCTCCAGATCCCTGCCGGTTCAGTTTGAATCTCTCAATGATTTATTCTGATTCTTCTCTAGATTCCCACCGGTTCAGTTTGAATCTCTCAATGATTTATTTTGATTCCTTCTTGCAGATGTCTTCTCTGGTTCAGATAAATCTCTCAATGATTTATTCTGATTCTTCTCCAGATCCCTGCCAGTTCAGTTTGAATCTCTCAACTATTTATTCTGATTCTTTCTCGCAGACACTTTCTCTAGTTCAGATAATTCTCTCAATGATTTGTTCTGATTCTTCTCCAGATCCCTGCTGGTTTAGATGAATCTCTCAATGATTTATTTGGATTCTTTCCTAGTAGACCTTCTCTGGTTCAGACAAATCACTCAAAGATCTACTCTGATTCTCTCTAGTTAAATAATATTCAAGACCTCTTTTGGTTCAGTTTAAATCTCTCAACAGTTTATCCTGTTACTTTCCAAATGAACATCTCTGGTTCAGATAAATCTCTCAATGATTTGTTCTGGTTCTTCTCCAGATCCTTGTCGGTTCAGTTTAAATCTCTCAACGATTTATTCTGATACTTTCCTAGTAGGCACTTTCTCTGGTTCAGTTATATCATTCAAAGATTTACTCTGATTCTTTCCAGTTAAAGAATATTCAAGACCTCTTTTGGTTCAGTTTAAACCTCTCAACGGTTTATCCTGATACTTTCCAAAGGAACATTTCTGGTTCAGATAAATCGCTCCAAGATTTATTCTGATACTTCCCAGTCAAACAACATACAAGACTTCTGCTAGTTTCAGATAAATCACTCCAAAGATTTATTATGATTCTTTTCCAGTTGAAATCAAGTTCAGACTTAGTCCATTTCCTGTCAAAAGTCACCTTTGGATGGCATCTACAAGCCCATCTCTGGAAAATCTCCATCATTCCTCCAAATGACATCTATAAGCCCATTCACAATTCATCTTCGAGTGCAAATTTCTAGGCACTCTAGTGTTCAATCATCTTCCACCTTCAAATCACGAATGATGGATCCGCCAATCTAACTTTTCAGGTTATAGAAAATTGAACAGGGGAAGCTTTTGTACCCCAAAATTTTCCCTCTCATTTATCAATTATTTTCTTACAAGATCTCCTTTGGTTCAAGACTGCACAAGGGTTGATCAGCTCAAGACACCTCCTTAAGCACTGATAACAGAAATTAGGGTTTGAGATTGCACAAGGATAATTTAACTTTTAATGCCTCATATGACTTTCATGGATCATTATGGACCCTCAATATTGCTCATGTCAAGTTTCAAGTCTTGGATCAAATTTTTGCTCAGTCAATTGATCAGTTGACCTAAAAATCAGTTGTATTGGGGAAAAAGTCAATTGTGGTCAATTTATAGTCAAACTTCATAATTTTTTATCCATATCAACATTGTGAACTCATATAAGTCATTTGATAAAATTTGGACCACAATTTCTCAAGAAATTTGATCAGATCATCAAAAGGGTAAAATGGTCAAAATTAGGGTTTTGACTAAGAAAGGGCAACTTCTGATTTTTGACCTAGAAAATGGTTAATTGGTTTGAGGAATGATATCTAGGTTTAAAATGCATCATTTTGACCTAATGGTGTGACTCAAAACTTCCCTCAATATCAATTGATTGATAGTTGATTTTCAGTCAACTGATCAAAAGTCAACTGCACACTGAAAAGTCAAAATTTGACTTTTTGGTCAAAATCAAGTGTCAAAGACCACAATTCATCAAAACATGTCAAAATATGAAACTTGTTCATCAAGACATCAAAAAGTTAAGATTTCATTTTGAAAAGTCAAAGTTTCCAAACTTAGAAATTTTTCTAAGTGTTGAAAACTTCATATTTGTTCACAACTTTGAGCCAATTTTTCACCATGATGCAAGATGATTCAAAGGAAACTTTCAACATGAAAGTTGTAGATATCAATGACATCTAAAACATTGCTTTACACAACTCCTCCTAGAAATTCTTGGATTTCAAGTTATTAATCCATGAAATCATGGTCACGAAACTAAAACACTTAGTGAAAATTTTGAGCATTTTGGTCAGGATTTTGACCTAACTTCTGAGCCAAGTTTCACATAGTTACATTTGGATTTTGCAAAAGTAATTAAAAGAGGTGTTGTATATAAAATTACAAGCTTTCTAAAATATCCAAGAACTCCTTGAGATCACTTGTGAGCAAGGAGAATTGAAGGCCATAAGTTAGGGTTTCAAGTTGTTTTGCAAGGCAAAATTTGTGATTCACAATGAACCAAATCCATAGCCATGCTGCATAATCTTCACTTCTAAGGCCTCAAACTTGAAATTCACTACTTAATTAAGTGTTTACACAACATATGGAGCCATTTTCCTAGCATTTGAATCATTATCCAAGCTGCATTTCCATTTTTGGAAGAAAGGCACCATTGTTATTCTTAAAAAGTTACTTTAATCATAAAGTCAACTTGTATGGAGCTTTGCACTTGTTCTTTCTGAACAAGCATACTCTATAAACTCATAAAAGAAACATGTTTAAAGTTTCTAGCCACCCTACAAGAATTGTACCTTGCATTGAAACCATGTTTGTCAAGATAACTTCAAAAACAAGTCAAGAACTCATAACATGTGATTCTTTGTTTCTGATCATTTCAAACCACAAAACCTTTCCTTTATAAAAGAGATACTATTAGCAAGATAACCCACACATGCTTAAGCCCTTAAACTCACTCAAACTCACATAAAACTCTGATTGCACACGAAAATCCATTTTTATGCAGAAACAAGCCTTACACTCCCATCTCTCAAACTACTCGCGCGTTTCCTCTCCAAACCATTCCAAAAGTTCCTAAACATCATCCACAACTCATCACAATACCTGTTATAGTTTTGTAACTCCATTTCCACCATTGTCCAAACTCAAAAATAGAGCACTGCAAGTGGACTTCTCTAGAACACCTCAGCCATTTTCAGCTCAAGCCAAGCATCACATTAGCTTCCTGGGAACTTGAGGAAGCTAACCCAATCACTAGAACTCATTGAAAGCTGCTCAAACTCAAAACACGATACCCTCTTGCAAGGTGAATTTTATGACTTTTGAACTATTCATATATGCATTGTTAGGCTTGCATTTGTGAAGATAGAATATAGATATCATTGCCCTGAAACCATACATGTCCATAGATTTCATTTATGTTGCTTGAGCATGGAGAATTTTGAGTTTAAACTTGCTGAAACATTTAGGTCAGAATTTGGTGCTTTCATAAATTCATCTTTATCTTTGAATGTTAGCTTAGATTAGTTAAATGGTTGGATTCATGGTGAAAAAATACACAAGTTTCATGTTTACATTTTTGAAAATGATTGTGGAACGAGCAAGTTTGAAATCCTTTGGCTGGAGGTTGAAGATGAAATACAGTCAGGGCGAAATATGTGTTATGTATTTATTATTGTGTCAATGTTAACGGATGTATAGCCACCCCAGTGGTAAGGCAGCGCGCTAGTAACCAAGAGGGCGTGGGTTCAACACCCAGCGCGCTACCTTTTTTTCTTTTTCATTTCTCACATTTTCTCTCTTTTTTATCATACAGCAGCAGCGCTTGGGCCTCTAATTGATTGTGCCTTGCTTTTTGCTTCTACTAACCCCTGCTTTCATTTTCAAACACCTGGCCCAAACATTTTTATCATTCTCAATTTATTTTATTTTCTTATTTTCTTTTATTATTATTATCATTATTATTATTAATATTATTTTTGTTGTTATTAATAAAAATCCAAAAAATATTTTATTTATTATTTTTACACTTATTTAGTTTATTTGTTTTATAAAACTAATAGAACAAAAACATTTTCTTAATAAATTAATTTATTTCTTAATAATTAATATTTAGGTTTATGTTTAACTATTATATTATTTTCTTGCAATTAAAATTAATTTAGAACTTAGATTTCTTTTAATTAATTAATATCCATATTATTTTTATTAATTTAAAACCTTTTCATAAATAAAACCCTAAAAATCCCTTTTTTTAGTTAATTTTTTTTCTTATTTAGTTTAAGTTAATTTTATTTAATTTTCCTTAATCATTTTTTTATTAGGTCAAAACTAAACCCTTTCATAAAAAAACAGACAAAACCATTTCTTTTTTTCATTTACATTCTTGCATTTTAATTTTTAATTTTGTACAATATTCAATATGGTTGTAATAATTATTTAGATTTAATTTTTTTGCAATTTTCCTATTTGTAAATTTGTACACCCCCTCCCCTATTGATGTAATAGCTTAGTATTTTTATTTTCCGTAATTTAATGCTTTACATATAAATGCTAGTAAATTAGGGTTTGTATGGAAAAATAAAATCAATGCTTAGAAAACCCTAATCAAGACAAAACAATGCATCTAACCAACACACTTACACCCTTAGGGTAAATCCACTTTGTTGCCTTATGAAAATGGTCATAATACGCGTGTAAGATGTCTTAGCAAAAACAAACAAAATACAAGATCATAGTCCCTCGATGACGCTATCAAAGTTGCCTTTTAAAATGATCTTATTCCCTCAAAGAGAAATGGTAAGATATCTCACAACATTGCTATCATGGATATACGATGACCCATGCCTGTCCCTTTTACATCCAAAGATAGGGTCTCTTACCAAATCAATGGTAAGATAACAATGTCAAAGGAAAGAGGAAATAAACAAGAAAGACTTTTGAGTAGGTAGAATGTTCCTAGTTGCTTGCTCATTTTCAAACTAAAACATCCTTGCTATTTTTAAAACAAAACACCAACACTTTCAAAAACATCTTTCAAACTTGAAAACATTTTTCAAAAGATCAACACTTTATATACATTCTTACGAACGAGAATCATTACAAATTTGCCTAAACACACAAAGTACATTTTCAAACAAAAGCAAGTGATCTAGCAAGCAACTAAGAGCCCATAGATAACTACGGATGAAAAGGGTGCTAATACCTTCCCTTTTCATAATCTACCCCCCGAACTCAAGAAAACAATCTCAAAGGTCTTTCTTGTTCTTTTCAATCTTTCCTTTTGGATAAAAGAAAAGTCGGTGGCAACTCTTGCTAACCGCGACATTAACGATCAAACGCAAAACAACCAAGTCAGTTCTCCCACCGCGTTACAAAAGGTTTTGTCTTTTGAAAACCTAAGTTAGGAACTTGTAAATTCTTGTTTTGTCGAATGATGCTTGTGGTAGAATTGACTAGCAATTAGAATTCATAGGATCCCTTTGCACAACTTGTTGAAATTTGCATTATGGGAAAAATGAATTGTGAAAAAATCTACAGAATTTTTGAACATTTTCACAGGATCGCCCGGCGAAGCTTTATGGTCGCTCGGAGAAATTACTCAGTGGCGTTCATTTAATTTGAGTACTCTGCAGTTTTTGCCCGGTTTCGCAAGATTGTCGGGAGATCAATTTCATCGCTCGACGATAGTAGTTAGGATCAACATTGTAAAAAAAATTATGAATTCTAGGAAATTTTTTATTTGATTATCTGTTTGACAAGATTGTCTGTGTGTTTTGTGTTGTTTTCTTGATTTCTAGATGGCTTCAAAAAGAGCTTTTCGTCTGAAACCCGTGAGGGAAAATGTCAGGGTTGGTTCGAGCCAATCGCGGAAATTTGACGAAAGCCGATTTGTGAGTGCAGATACTGAAGATAGGTTCAACATGCTGATAGGAAGACAATTTGTTTCGGAGAAAAAGTTTTCCATTGATACTCATGGACCGTACAAGAAACTGATGCAAATTTTTCTTCGCAAAAAGTGGGATGTTCTCATTGATCCAGTCGAAAAAATTAGTTACAATCTGGTAAGAGAATTTTATGCAAACGCTCTTCCAGCTGAAGGGGATCAATTTTTTTCTGGACAATTGTAAGGGGAAAAGCATTATATTATGATAGGAACAACATTAACATTTTTCTGGGAAACCCTTTCTATATGAGTTTGCATGAAGCTGATGAGTTCAACAAAGAGTTGGGTAAGTTGAGGAATCGTGCTTCTATTGCCCGTACTATTTTTCAAGAAGGTAGGAGTGTGGAGTTGAATGCAGCTAGTATTCCTTTTCGGTATAATCGGGAGGATATGACACTCGAGGCGCAAGAGATACTCCTTTTGGTTCTTCACAACATCAAGCCTAAGCTTCATAAGTCATCCATTCCAGTTGATATGGCTTTGCTAGTCCAGTTTATTTTAGAGGACAAGAAGGTGGACGTGGCTGGAATTATCTCCAAAGAAATCCGGAATTTTGTTGAGAGCACGAAAAAAAAAGAGGTACATTCTCGTGCTCCTCTTCCTTTTCCTTGTCTTATCACTGGCATGTGTTTAGAGAAGGGGATCTTAATGCCGAAAGAGATTAATGAAAAAGTTCGAGGGGTGATTAATGATGACTATCTGAGCCGATATTGTTTGGGAAAATTGGCAATGAAAAGGAAGAAGAAGATTGTGGGTGAGTCTTCGGGTACTCAAGAAGGAGTTGAGAGTTTAGATTATTCTACTTGGGATCCAAGGATGAAGGAATCCTGTAACTACACCTGGGATTTGTTGGAAGCGCATGGAATATCTGGAAGCTTCTTGCATGATTCCTTCGCAAAATTGTTCATTCATCAGTCCAACCCGCAAGATCCTGTCACTTTTTCCTCTCAAGTTGAGTACAATGCATTATGCGCTTGGCCCAAGGACAAGCGCCCATTCTTTTCAGAGGGGGCAGCGCATGCTAGAACGCATGAGGGTCATGAAGAAAATGATGATAATGATGGTGGTGATGACATGGATTTGTGAGATTGTGGTAACCAGTGAAGACTTTTAATTCCAGTTTTATTTTATGCTAGTCTTTAATTATTGAAACAATTTGGCGTTTTTAGGTTTGTTGTGAACAACTTGAATTTGGTGTGGCATTTTGAGATTTTGTTGTTTTTGTTTTTGTTGGGTAGTGGTACCCATCTTCTTTTGTAAAAAAAGGAGTTGTTTTTATTTTAGTAGTTAGATATTGATTTAGTAGATTGTGCATTTCAGTTTTTTTATTTTATTATGAAAAGAAAAAAGAAGAAGAAGACATAGGTGGAAGACGTGCTTTAGGAGCGAGTTGATTTGGGAACTCAATCGAACTCGTGATTTGGGGGGTGATGACACAAATCTCAAAGCATTGCAAATAAGGTATCATTTTACCATTTTGTAGAATGTTAGCATAATAATGAAAATAGTGCTTTAAGCAAAAAAGATAGTTATGTGTTATTATGTAAATGTGTGTGCATACTTAAATCATTAGAACATAACCATAAATGTGAGAAACTTTCTATTGTTTACTAAACCGTTTAAGTTGTAGTAATTGTTGTTTTAGCTCGAATGATTCATGCTAAATCTTGTTGTCGATAAAGATATATTGGAACATTAGAAATGATCAAGGCATTGTTTCTGTTTTATGAGAGTAACCACCATTCCCAAAAAGGCTTCATCTAACCTTATGAGTTTGTGAATCTTTGTGAACCCTTTTGAGCCTTAAATAAAATTTTTAGAATGAATCTATCATAAAGTCAACAAATTCCCAAGGATACCACTTAGTTGTTTTTGATGATTAAGGAAAACAAAATAAAGTCAATGATGATTCATGCTAAAATAATTTTTGTTGTCTATAACACTTTACCCAATTTTGAAATTAACCTTTGAAGAGCATTCATGAAAAAGTGAGAAATAAATGTTTAAAGTTGGGGAGGTTGGTTAATATAGAAAAAAATTGGTGGTATAATGCATCCCTTTGTAAAAAAAAAAGAGAAATATATTTAATAAATAAATAATAATAATAATAATAATAAAAGAAAGAAAAAGAGAAGGGTGCATTGTGAGAAAAAGAAATTAAAAAAAAAAAGAAAAAAAAAGAAGTCAAAGTTGAATAAGGGATGAAACAAAAATGAATGCTATGAATTTGTGAAATGCTCTTCATTATCTTTACCCATCTTTGTTTCAATGGCCGTGCATATATAATCCTTTGTTTTTAACCTCAACCAAGTTACAACCCAGAAAATTCCTTTTGTGATTTAAGTTTCCTTGATATTCTTTTTGAGTTACTTGATAAACGCATGAATTATTCTGGATGTTAGCACAATTATTATTGAGTGTGATTTGTCCCTTGTCTTAGGTACATGAGCCATATTCAGTTGATGGAGAGTAGTTGATTCAAGTATGAACACATTGTTACTGATGTTTGCATATCTATATATTTGTGTTTAGAACTTATTTCATTATCACGCTTGATTCTGAAAACGGTTAATTTGTGTTGTGACTGCATCTTGTGAGTTTGAACCATTCAAATAAATTTTGTTGATGTTGTTCCTCTTAATTCAATCAGGGGTATTTTAGTGTTTACCTTTGAATTGAGGACAATCAAAGACTCGAGTTGGGGAGAGTTGTTAAGTGTCAATTTGTGCATAAAATACATATCAATTATTGACATTTTGAGACCTTTTATTTTACTTTTGTTTAAGTTAAATAATCATTTTAGTCATTTTGCGTAGTATTTAGAGAGTTTTGAGGGTTTAATGTGTTTTTTAGTGTTTCAGCTAAACTTGTGCAGGAAATATGCAACAAAAGTGGAGAATTTAGGATAACCAAGCTTAAGAAGGAAGAGTGGGATGCTGCAAAGAATCTCCCGGCCAAAATTTGCATCATCCGGCGAAAATGAGGAAGAAAAAGGAGCTGAGTTTCTATATTGTTTCGCTTCTGGGGCGCCTGGCGAAAATAAAATAGGCCGGCGAAGCTTTATGGTCGCCCGACGATTTAGCACGGATGGGTCATACTTTTGGATACTTTCTGCCACCTTTTTAGGAACTTTCCACCTACTTTTTCTAGCGAGAGGGAAAAAATATGATTTGGGGATATAGAGACTTTTTGTTCTATGGATCATAACATTACAACATAGGAGGGAGATTTTTGTTCTTATCTAGAAGAAAGAAGAAAAACAAGAACTTTTGCATTGTTCTTCAATGAGACTTGAAGATTGATGTTCATCAACATTCATTTTCTACTCATTGAGCAAGGTATCATGATAAGGAGTAGTTAAACACTTTTTGTGTCAAGGTTAGAAGTAGTAAACCTAGACTTAATGTATTTCTTTTAATCATTTTGTATATGAACTTGGTTGAAGATTAATACATGTTGAATATCTTTGTATCATTGTTATTTATAAGGTTTGGTCCATTATTGAGAAGTAAGTTCCAAGCTTGACATAAAATATTCATCTACTAATGAACAAACTCTAGACATAGATTTGTGAGCTAGTATTCACTTGTATCAAGCTTTAATGATTATCATTTTAATAGTTTGGTTGAGAGATCATTTAAATATTAACATGATAAAACTCACAATATTGCTTAGACATGAGAAATATTGAGAGGATATGTGAATGTATTGATAATTGATTAGTTCATATGCAAATATAATCAAATAACTATGGAATAGGTTGATGAAAGCTAATCTTGACACTCTTCCTTATCAAATCAAACAATTCCAAACAACAAACTCTCTATTATCCAAAGAGATCTCTAGTGCATGAAACTTGATATTTGGTTACTAAAAGCAAGCATTAAAACTTTGTTTATGATTCAAAAAAACTTATAGACACTCAAACTATAGAACGTCATTAATATCACACCAATCCCTGAGGAAAACGATAATATAAATATTTTTGTTAAGATTACTAAAAACAATTAGTAGTTTAAAGATATAATCGTCAACAAAAGTAAATGACATTACATATGGTACCTGTATATCACTCCATATTTTTTCTTTAGCAGGTTTCAACTCTCTTTTTCTCCAATCATCACAAGTGATTGGAACTTTTCTCCTCACAAGGAAACTAATGTAACTTGTCAACATTGAACCGTTAGGCTCAGTTAGTTGTTTGTCTTTATTCTAATGTACGTCAAATTTGATACCTTTATCTCTTGCACAAATGATTGACTTCATAATAGTTATTCCTCGTCTAATATCATTCTCCATATCATAAATTGATTCATTTCCATCATTATTATAAGAGGGATGTTATTTCTCCTTGTTAATAGCCAGACCTGTAATATTAAAGGAAAACATAAACACCATATAAAATTCAAGTAGCATTGAATGAATAAACACAATATAAAAACATAAACACAATATAAAAACCTAAACACAATATAACAATTTTATTGAATGACAGAACATATAAAATTTTACTAGTATCTTCTTCACTAACATCTCTTTATTTCCTTGGTTGGAATATGAATTACTTGGCTCTTAACAACTCATACGGATATGTTGATCCAAATTCCTTTATTAGGATCATTTCTAATATATGATTCATCCGCTATAATATTCTCATCCTTATCATTTCGTATATATGACTCATTCCCTCTAACATATGACTCATTCTCAATATCACTTTGATTTACACTGTTATCATCAATCACTTTATTAGATAAAAGCACTATAGACCATTTCGTACTTGTCGGGTCAATGACATAGAACACTCGTTTATCTTGAGAGGCTAGAATAAAAGGCTCATCTTTGTACCCTACCCTATTAAGATCCACTTGTAAAAATCCCGACTTATCCATTTGTATGTCACTATTATTTACCCACTTGCAACCAAATATAGGAATCTGAAACTTCTCATAATCAAACACCCAAATTTGCTCGATAACCCCAAAATATGACAGATTTGTATATTTGGGGTTTAAGTCCTTCATACTTGAAATGTGCATTGCTTCAGCTACCACTGTGACACCACTATTTTGCATAGTAATTTTATCATCTTGTTTTTTGGTATAAAATGTGTATCCATTAATTGCATATGTGCTAGAAGAAAACACGTGCAAATTCGGACCATATGCTAAACGTCTCAACCTTTCTATTATTGAAGCGGGATCTAAATCAAACTTTGAATAAATATGATTCTTAAACCATTGTATAAAACTTTGATTATGCTCTCGTACTATCCAATTTTCATTTCTATTCAAATTTAAACCCCAGAGTACATCCTTGTTCATTTTAACATACAGCTCAACCTCATTGTCATTGTGAAGAACATATAAATGCACTTGATCCTGTTCAACCCTTGATATTGTCACAATTTTATTTCCAATTAAATTTTTTCCTTCCTTCCTTTCGAAAATATGAGATTTGGGTAGTCCAGTGGATTGAACATTAGACAAATATTCAGTATAAAACTCAATCGCTTCTTCAACAATGTATCGTTCAATCATACATCCCTCTGGCCGACTTCAGTTTTTCACGTACCCTCATAATATTTTCATATAACGATCAACAAGGTACATCCATCTCATATAATTTGGTCCACACAATTGTGTCTCTTTCACGATATGAACAACAAAATGTACCATAATGTCAAAAAATGAGGGAGGAAAATACATTTCAAGCTCACACAAAATAATAACTATTTCTTTTTGCAATATTGGTAAGATCTTAGGATCGATTACCTTACTACAAATTGACTTGAAGAAAAAACACAATTTAGTTATGGCACTTCTTACTTTTTCTAGAAAAATAGAACGTATACCTATTGGTAGAAAATTCTCCATTATAACATGGCAAGCATGTGTCTTTAAACTCTTTAACTTAAGGTCTTTCATAGACACAAGTCTTATAATATTTGAAGAGTAACCTTCTGGAACTTTAACTTCACTTAGAAACTTACACAATATTTTTTTCTCCTTTCTAGACAAAGTATAAGCAAAAGGCGATAAATATGTCCGTGTTCCTTTCTTCATGGGTCCTAATTTAGTTCTTATTCCCATTTGTGTCAAGTCCTTTCTTTCTTTAAGCCCATCCTTAGACTTTCCTTGTATATTGAGAAACGTACCAATAACACTTTCAAATACATTTTTTTCAATATGCATAAACTGAGTACTCATATCTTTCACCCACCTTTGATAAACTTATATGAAAAAGGCTTGCCAAACTGAGTACTCATATCTTTCACCTTTTCAAAAATTTAGTCATCTGTCAATATAGGTGGAGCTTTATCATGTTCTAGATTTCCATTGAATGCCTTTCTCCACCCACAGTAGTGATTATTAGAATTTAATAATCTAGGATGACCGAGAAATACATTCTTTTGAAAAAATTCCAATCGCTTCCAATTTATGTTTTCTTCATAAATAGGACACGCTTTTTGACCTTTAATGTTATACCCTGATAGATTTCCATATGTCAGAAAATCATTAATTGTGCCAAATAACATTTCCCGCAAATTGAAACTTTCTTTCCTATATCTATCATAAACCTCCACACGGCTCTCCCACAAAATCATTAAATATTCGATTAAAGATGTCAAGTATACGTCTATGTCATTCCCTGGTTGTTTAGGCTAAAAAAATATCATAGATAACATCATGTACCTGCGCTTCATGCATAGCCATGGAGGTAGGTTATAAATCATAATAATTATAGGTCATGTGGTATGTGAGATACTTTGAAGACCATGTGGGTTCATTTCATCAGTACATAATGCCAAGCAAAGTTTCGACCATTGTGGATAATCATTATCAATTTTCGACCATTATGGTGAATCTGCCGGATGTCGAAACTTTCCATCAATCATTTTTCATATGCATTCCAAGTCAAGTGTCTTGCATCTGTTTCACTACAAAGCATGCGTCTAAATCTCGGAATTATAGGAAAATACCAAAAGACTTTTGTTCGAGACAATTTTTTCTTATATCGAGATAAACCGCATTTAGGACACTCATTTAATGATGCATATTCATTTCGAAACAAAATGCAATCATTTGGACAAGCAAGTATCTTATCATAGCTCATGCCAATAGAGCACAACATTTTTCCTCATAGGTTCGATTATGAAAAACATTATCCTCTGGAAGCATATCTTTCATAAGGACTAATCACTTTGTGAAACTTTTATCCGACCATCTATTGCCTGCCTTTAAGTTGTTCAATTTTTATACTGCATACAATCTTGTGAATTTAGTGCAACCTTTATACAAAGGTTTCTCTGCATCGCTTAACAACCTCTCAAACATTTTGGGATAATCTTGAAGATCTTCTTTAAGTGCTTATGCAATCTCTTCGACACGATTACAATCGTATGTATTTGTGCCATTGGCGTCTGAAGTAAATGTCGTACTATCTCCCAGTTCAACATTCTCGTTACTTTTCTCACCATGAAATATCCAACATGTATAACTTCGATCAATTCCATTCCTCAGTAAATGTGATTCCAACCCAACTGCGTCAACTCGACCCCTATAACAACAACCCAAGCAAGGACATGTCATTCCACTTGGGTTTTCGGCATGTTCAACAGCAAACATAATGAATTCTGATACCCCATTCTCGTACTCTTTTGATAATCGATTGGAAGACATCTGTGATCGGTGGATTTAGAACTGACTGTTTAAAGCTGGTTCGTGAAATGTCGCAGTAAGCAAGAGTCGCCACCGTCTTTTATTTTCTCCAACATGGAAAGGACAAAAGCACAGCAAAATTCCTTATGAGATTAGTTCTCGGTTCGGGAGGTAGATTTATAGAAAGGGAAGGTGTTAGCACCCTTTCTATCCATGGTTATCCATGGGCTCTTAGATACTTGCTCATTTGTGTTTTCAAAAGTGTTTGTTTTCTTTTCAAAGTGTGAGTGAGTTTGAAAAAGTTTCGTTTAAAGTTTCAGATCGACTCTTGTATCAGTCCTCAAGAGTGTTTGAAAAATTGTTTTTGAAAGCTTTTTGAAAAGTGTTGGTGTGAAAAGAAGTTTTTGATTTGTTTTGAATTAGAGCAAGTATCTACGAGTCATCTACCTGCCCTAAGGAATTAGTCTGTGTAAATGTCCTTGAGGTAGTGCCATCCCACCATTGAGAGGTAGGTAGCACCACCGTTGGAGGTGTTCGGGTCAATTCGAGGGTTAGGGACAGTGTAGTCACCGAGCAACAGTAGGACACGTTAGAAGCTACCCCCATGCCATGTTCATGGACATGAGGACTTACTAAAACGTCCTATACTCGACGACCATGTTTCGAGGGGCAAGGCAACAGTGAGGCGTACCCTAAGAGTGGTGTGTGAATTGTGTGTCATTTTCAGATAATATTTGTCTTGTCATGCATTTAGTGATCTACGCTTTGATTTTTATTTGGGCATACATTCTTTCATGTGATTAACAGTTTAAAGGGTGCGGGAATTAAAATGCGGAAAATAAAGGTCCTACGCTATTACAAGGCGCAGGTCTATACATCGCCAAATTAAACAAAGACCCGATTTTAAATAAAAGTGCGAAAAGTAAATGTCCTAATTATCTATTACAAGGCTTTGGGGCAATTACATAAATTTAAAATGAAAAAAAAGAAGCAAACGCGCGAAAAGAAATTATAATCGAAGGTGCGAGGGCGTTGGACCCTTTAAAGAAATTAAATTGAAATTACTAAATTAATGATTATAGAAAAGAAGTTATTTTTAATGTTTTTTGTATTTAATGGAAATAAAGAAAATTAAAAAGAAAAGAAACCCTAATTCTACATGTTTTTAATTATTTAAGGAAAAGAATTAAAGTTTAAACCTAATTTACTCAAATTATTTAATTACAAGTTTATTTACAAAGATAATTAATAATTAATAACGATAAGAAATAAAAAGATTATTTATTAAAAAATAAGAAATGCTAAAAACCTATTTTTTTTTAATATTTTTTAGTTATTAAGAAAACATTAAAGTTAAACCCAAAATTAAACTAAATTGATTATTGGAATTTATTTACAAAAACATTAATGCATTAAATAATAAATAAATATATTTTATTTTTGACTTTTCTGATTTTTTTGTATTTTTGTGTTAAAAAATTATTTTATGGAATTAAATAAAAGCAATTAATCAAATAAAAGAAAAAAAGGAGAATTAGAAAAAAGGAAATATGCAAACCATAGGGGGTTTTCTGGCCAATTTGGAGGTATATTGTGAGCATTTTGGCCCACTGATCCCAAGCCCATGTTGACTTTCAGCGCTTGCGTATGGCATGGTTGACTAGTGTGCATGATGGACCTCACATCCTGACCTTTGGATTGATCTCCTGGTACATTTGGCAAGCACAAGCGTTGGGTGTATGGTACTCCTTTGAATGAGATGATCACCTGAACATGTTAACACAAAAAATATAGGGAAATATGGGGGACCTGGGAATCGAACCCAGGTCCCATTGCTTGCATGACAACGCATCTACCAATGGAGCTAGTGCGTTTCTTTGTTAATTTAGTGGGCAATGAATATTATATGTGAAAAACAAGCGCTATGCTAGATTAAAAACAAAACGCGCCAATGTTTGAATCAGCCAACCACGTTTGAACACATAGGCTTCATCTTCCTTGCTTCTTCGTTTTGCCTGAAATTATCAAATGGATAGCGGGGGTTTTAAACCCCCACTAAGTGCAGAACCTGAAAATAGCGATTAGGCCATATGTAAATATAAAAAGGGCGCGATGGGGGGAATTGCTTCATTTGGACGTTCTGAATCCAGTGGTATAGGTTTGAATGGCCAATTTTTCCAGACGTGAAAAGCCCCAAATTTGAAACTCTGAAAACCTAGAAAACGTTAATGGCATATTTCGATACAGGCATGGTTAGGACAATTAAATGGCATCATTAGCTTCAGAAGGTTCATATTAATATAAATCAACATTTAAAATGTATGAAACATGCATGTAAATCAAAATACGATTATGAAAGTTTTCATGAATAGGGCGACGGCGTTCTACCGATTCTCTGCGCGTGGAAGCTTGGTTTCAATTTCAAACGCCTCCTAGATGTATCAGGAGTGTGTTGGAATAGTTATTTGGCTTTGAAACGAGCTCTAGCTGTGAAAACAGTTTTCAATTTTTTTGGAAAAAATGCAAAGTTGTTCTCTCAATTCTTGCGCAGCTTTCTTGTTCTTGGCATTAAGGTTGTGTTATGCTTATGTATGTGAATGATTTAGGTTAGAAAAATTGGCCCAAAATCCATGTATTCAATGCTTTTGAATTTGTGATTTTCCATGATCTTTTTCAATCTTTTTTGCCATCAAACCATTGCCAATTGCATAGAATCTTTCCCTTTTGATTGTGCACGAAATCTTGAGGTCATGATGAGTGGATATGCTGCACAAAAAGATTCAAAACCTTTATTTTAGTATTTTTCTCAGATTTGATTTTAATTAAATGAATTAATAGGATTAAAAACTCAATTAATTAATTAAAAATAAGAAAATAACTCCCCTTTGGGTCAATGGGTCGTGCATGGTCTTTGGGTGATGATTCATGGAAGAAAATGAGGCCCATTAGCAATTTTGAGGCATTTGAAGCAAAGTTGACTTTTCAAAATTCCCAAAACTTTCCCAACTTCCACAAGGCATATCTTGCTCAATATTTAAGATTTGATCATGGTCTTGGACATTTTGGAAAGGTCTTGAAGTCCTCTAACCAATTTCTTTGGTCCCATGTCATTTTGATTTACCAATCTCAAGTTATTGTCTTTGACTTAAAGTGCCTTTTTGTTGACTTTTGAAAATGACCTATAATGTTGAAATTGATAACTTTTTGTGAGAGCATTTCTTGGACTTGAAGTGTGAAGATGAGTTGTAGGAAATGTCATTCTCTTCAAAATGAGCTTTGTATGGAATTTTTCTGATAAACCATGTGGAAGTTATGCCCTGGTCAGTTTGCAGTTGACTTTTCCAACTGTCCAAAAATAGAAACTTTTGCATCTTGAGACTTTTTGAGCCATGCCTTGAGAATCATGATCAAGAATTGATAAAATGATGTTTGTGGCTTCAAAATAAGATTTTGACCAAAAAAATTGACTTTTGACTGTCAAATGACCATTTTGCCCCTGCAGTTGACTGTGAAGCAATTAGGGTTTTTGACTGTGCAATTTTGTGCTGTGAGTCTTGAAACTTAGCATATAGATGCTTGACCATGTTTGTAGGCATGTGGGACTTGTTTGGACCCTTGGAAACTTCAATTTCTTTGCCAGAACCAAAACCCTAATTTTGACTGTTAGGAGGCAACTGGACTGTGCAACTCTTGGGAGATTTTGAAGCATATTGGGGGGGGGCAAATTTTGGGGTACAACAGTTGCCCCTGTTCAATCTTCTTAAACCTAAGGATGTAGATTGGCTGGCGTGCCTTTCGTAATCCGAAGGTGGAAGGTGATTGAACACTAGAGTGCCCAGAAATTTGCGCTCACATAGTAGTGTGATGGTGGGAATGGGCTTACAGATGCCATTTGGGGATTAGTGGATAGGAGGATGGGCTTATAGATGCCATGTTGAGAGGTGATGGATAGGTGGATGGGCTTATAGATGCCATCTGGGTGTCGATCGCGTAAGAGATTCCTTAGCGAGAACTTGCGTACCTGAAAAAGAAAGATAATTACCTGGCCTGTTACAGGAGTTGATCTTCAAACTTTTTGTGTAGATGCACTCTGGCTGGTTACAAGAATCGGGTCTTTAAACCTCTTCAGACGTGCCCTGGCAAGATACAGGAATCGAGTCTGGAGTTTCAAACGGTGATGAATGAATCGGGGATGGTTACTACCTCAACGGGACGATGAGAGAACCTTTGGTGATTACTACCTCAACAGTAACGATGAGAGAATCTGGGGCGATTACTACCTCAACAGTAACGATGAGAGAACCTGGGGCGATTACTACCTCAACAGTAACGGTGAGAGAATCTGGGGCGATTACTACCTCAACAGTAACGGTGAGAGAATCTGGGGCGATTACTACCTCAACAGTAACGCTGAGAGAACCTTGGATGTCTTCTACTGAGTCTTCATCAGGAAAATCTTTAGGAATCGATTTAACTGGACCAGAGAAGGCCTTTGACTGGATCGGCATCAGAAAAATCTTTAGGAGTCGATTTAACTGAACCAGGCAAGGTCTTGGAATCTTCAACTGGAATAAGAATCAGGGAGATCTTAGGGTCGATCTGACTGAACCAAAGAAGGCCTTTGACTGGATCGGCATCAGAAAAATCTTTAGGAGTCGATTTAACTGAACCAGGAAAGGTCTTGAAATAACTTCAACTGGATAAGAATCAGAAAAATCTTAGGGTCGATTTAACTGAACCAGAGGAGGTCTTGAAATAACTTTGACTGGATAAGAATCAGAAAAATCTTAGAATCGATTTAACTGAACCAGACGAAAGTCTTGGATTAACTTTGACTGGATAAGAATCAGAAAAATCTTAGGGTCGATTTAACTGAACCAGACGAAAGTCTTGGAATATCTTCAACTGGAATAAGAATCAGGGAGATCTTAGGGTCGATCTGACTGAACCAGAGAAGGTCTTGGAATAACTTCAACTAGATAAGAATCAGAAAAATCTTTAGGAATCGATTTAACTGAACTAGAGGAGGTCTTGGACATAGCTGAGAATTTAACTGGATCTTTCTTGAAAGGTAAAGGTCAGTCATATGCAATGCATGATATGGATCAAGCCATGATGTTCTCAACGTAAATGAGATCGTATGTTCATGATGCATATATGCATGCTATAATGTATGGAAATGCGATGTTTATGAATGTATGTTTTTTGTCTAGGAAAGTAAATCCTTGACAGGTGCCGGGAAGTTAATTCCTGGGCTGATGGAGAGCTTCTGTTTCCACTGGGGAGTGATGGTTGCAAGAGTACCGGTAGGAGAAGATGACTCCGTTGGGGAATAAACTTGGCGAAGAGATTACTCTGCGGGGAAACATTACTCTAGCTACCTTGCTGGGGAACAGTACTCTGTGGGGAGATAGCTCCGTTGAGATGTTGATGGTCACTTCGTTGGGGATACCGTTGATGTTGGAAGTGTTAATAGACTTCGCTGGGGATAAGAAGACTTCGCTGAGGATGATCTTTTCGTGGCTTTTGGCTGAGGATAACCCAGTTATATCCCGGTAGGGAAATAACCTTTGAATAAAGCCAGGGGACGCGTTCGTGCTCTGTGGGGGAGAAGCTTCCAGAATCTACTGGGGATAAGCTTCCTGCTGGGGAGATGGATTCAAACTTTCCTGGGGAAATCTTGAACTATGCTGGGCTCTCCTGGGGAAATTTTGAGATGTACTGGAAGTGACTCCACTGAATGTCTGTATACCGCCGGGGAACAATCTTAGATCCAGATTGCCGGGGATGCTTGTTAAGAATGTTCGTATACTGCGCTTGGGAGTGTTGAGATCTTTTGGAGGATACCCAACTTCCTTAGGACTGCCAGTATAGCTCTGCTTGGGGAGAGTGCATGGACTTGCTGGTTCACTCTCTGGGGACTTAAGATATCTTGGTTATGTTCTTCGGCCGAACCTACCTTGGTACCTTGGTGGACAGAGCAACTAGATCGCTTAGACGACTCATTATTGCCCCTGTTTCTAATGTTACCTGTAATTAATGCTTTGTTTCGTATGCAAATATTTATGAGTTAGCAATTAGTGTCAAATGCATATATCACAAATTGAACCTTGGACGTTCTTCACAAAACAAAACAGAAAGAGGAAAAACAATTGGTAATTGATCTGAAAAGTGAATTTATATTGATTTTTGAATTTGCCTGTAAATAGGCATTTATGTACAAGAGGCTGACGTCCTAGTAAGAGAACGCCGCCGAATAAAAGAGTTTACATAATTTGTACAAAGGGAAAACAAAACAGCTATGTGAAAAGAATAATCCCACTGGGTTCCAACTCTGCTATCGCCTTTATATCTTCGAGCGTCTCATCACTTGATGACCTAGTTGAAGATGAAGCTGATTGATCAATGCCGTCTGAACTTGATAGTTGACATCGGATTCTGGATGCAGAGTGATCCAATGAGACATAGTATTACGCTTTATCCCTAATTTTTGCCTGGACCGCCCTTTCGGGTTTTCAGTCCACCGGGATACCCATTTTTGCCCAAGCCGCCTTTTCAGGTTTTCGACTTGCCGGGTGTACAGATTTTTTCATTTCATCCCTTCATTTTGCCCGAACCCTTTTGGTTCGCCGGGAAGCCCTAATTTTTGCCTAGGTATGTCAACCTAGCGGGTCTTTTATCATGCGTAGTATCTTTTTACTATGTCTGCATTAGCGGGGTGAGGAAGGTCGTCACCATCCGTGGTGGTTAGAATCATGGCTCCTCCTGAGAACACATGTTTAACCACAAATGGCCCTTCGTACGTAGGGGTCCATTTTCCCCTGGGATCACTCTGAGGAAGGATGATACGTTTGATTAACAGATCCCCAACTTGATACTCTTGTGGTCTGACCTTTTTGTTAAATGCCCTGATCATCCGTTTTTGATACGTCTGACCATGACAAATAGCATTGAGTCTCTTTTCGTCGATTAGATTTAACTGATCAAGTCGGGTCTGGATCCAATCATCTTCGCTCAGATCTGCATCCTTCATTATCCGGAGAGAGGGTATCTGCACTTCAATCGGTAAGACAGCCTCCATGCCGTAGACCAAGGAGAAAGGAGTTGCCCCGGTTGACGTCCTTGCTGAGGTACGGTACCCATGAAGGGCGAACGGTAACATCTCGTGCCAAACTTTATAGGTCACTGTCATCTTCTGCACAATCTTCTTAATATTCTTATTAGCTGCTTCGACAGCCCCATTCATCTTCGGCCGATAAGGAGAAGAGTTGTGGTGCTGTATTTTGAACTGTTCGCAGAGCTCAGTGATCATCTTGTTATTGAGATTGGTACCGTTGTCTGTAATGATCCTTTCTGGGATGCCGTATCGACAGATCAGGTTATGCCGAATGAACCGTGACACAACGTTCTTGGTTACTGTGGCGTAGGAAGCTGCTTCAACCCACTTCGTGAAGTAATCAATCGCCACTAGGATGAAGCGATGCCCATTGGATGCCGTAGGTTTAATCTCGCCGATCATATCTATGCCCCACATTGCGAAAGGCCAAGGTGCAGTCAGGACATTCAGAGGGACTGGAGGAACATGCACCTTGTCTGCATAAATCTGGCATTTATGACATGTGCGAGAATGTTGGTAACAGTCGGCTTCCATTGTGGACCAGAAATACCCTGCCCGAAGGATTTTCTTTGCCATGGTGTGTCCACTGGAATGTGTTCTGAAGGTACCTTCATGTAGCTCTGCCATGATCCTTTCTGCTTCAGTCTTATCCACACAACGCAGTAAGGTCGAATCATGGTTTCGCTTATACAGAATGCCATTGCTGAGGAAGAACTTTGCTGCGAATCTTCTCAGAAACTTTTTATCGTTGACAGACGCACCTTCAGGGTATTCCTGAGCTTCCAAATATCTCTTCACCTCATGGTACCAAGGCCTCTCAGTCACCAATTCAGTCTCAAGATCACAACAGTATGCTGGTTCGTCCAGTTTCCAGATGATGATCCGGGGAGCCTCATTGTCCCATTTGACCTTGAACATCGAAGACATTGTAGCTAACGCGTCCGCCAACTGATTCTCCTCTCTTGGGAAATGTTCAAAGGTTATCTATGTGAAATGGGGGATCAATGTCAACACACATTCTCTGTAAGGAATAAGATTCGGATGTTTCGTATCCCACTCGCCTTTGATCTGATTGATCACGAGAGCGGAATCTCCGAAGACACTCAGAAACTTGATCCTTAAGTCAATTGCAGCTTGGAGTCCCATGATGCACGCCTCATACTCCGCCATGTTGTTGGTGCAGTTGAAACATAGCCGGGCAGTGAGTGGAGTATGAGTGCCTTGAGGGGATATGATCACAGTGCCGATGTCGTTACCTAAGGCATTGGAGGCTCCGTCAAAGTGCATAGACCAGCAGGATCCTTCCTCAGGCCCTTCATCTGGTCCAGGTACTTCACAATCAGTCACTATCATGATGCTCTCGCCCGGAAACTCAAAGTTCATTAACTGATAGTCGTCCACTGCCTGATGTGCCAAGTGGTCTGCCAATACACTTCCTTTGATGGCTTTCTGAGTCGTGTACTGGATGTCGTATTCTGTCAAGATCATTTGCCATCTTGCTATTCTCCCAGACAGAGCAGGCTTTTCAAATATGTACTTTATAGGATCCATCTTTGAAATCAACAAGGTAGTGTGAGTCAGCATATACTGTCTCAGCCGGCGAGCGGCCCATACCAAAGCGCAGCAAGTTTTCTCGAGCAGTGAGTATCGGGTCTCACAGTCGGTAAACTTTTTGCTAAGGTAATAAATGGCGTGCTCTTTTCGGCCAGACTCGTCATGCTGCCCCAGCACACACCCCATTGAGTTGTCAAGTACTGTCAGGTATAGTATTAGAGGTCTCCCTTCAACCGGTGGCATAAGAATGGGTGGTTCTTGGAGATACTCTTTAATTCTATCAAAAGCGGCCTGACATTCATCATTCCAACGTACTACCTGATCTTTCTTCAGCAGCTTGAAGATTGGCTCACAGGTAGCAGTTAGATGCGAGATGAACCGGGCAATGTAATTTAGACGTCCCAGAAAACCTCTGACCTCTTTCTCTGTCTTGGGAACTGGCATCTCTTGAATGGCTTTAACCTTGGCAGGGTCCACTTGAATACCCTTGTCGCTTACGACGAAGCCTAGCAACTTTCCAGATCTTACCCAGAAGGTGCACTTGTTCGGGTTCAACCTCAGCTTGTACAACTTCAGACGGTCAAACAGCTTCTGCAAATGATCAAGGTGTTCCTCCTCGGTTTGGGACCTTGCAATCATGTCGTCGACATACACTTCAATCTCATGATGGATCATGTCATGAAATAAAGCAACCATGGCACGTTGGTAGGTTGCCCCAGCATTTTTCAATCCAAAAGGCATGACCTTGTAGCAGAAGGTGCCCCACTGAGTAACAAAGGTAGTTTTCTCCATGTCTTCGGGAGCCATCTTGATCTGATTATACCCTGAAAAGCCATCCATGAAAGAGAACACCTTGTGCTGAGCAGTATTGTCAACCAGGACGTCAATGTGAGGTAGGGGAAAGTCATCCTTGGGGTTGGTCCTGTTCAGATCCCTGTAGTCAACACACATTCTGACCTTTCCATCTTTCTTTGGTACCGGCACCACATTAGCAACCCACTGAGGGTAAGAAGTCACTGCAAGAAACCCGGCATCAAATTGTTTCATAACCTCAGCTTTGATCTTCTCATACATCTCTGGACGCATACGGAGGACCTTTTGCTTAACCGGAGGGCAGTCTTCCTTGGTAGGCAAATGATGGACCACAATGTCAGTATCCAACCCGGGCATGTCTTCGTAGGACCAGGCGAAGATCTCCACATAATCATGTAACATCTGAGTCAACCGTTGCTTCACACTGAGCTCCAGATTAGCACCAATCTTGACTTCCTTCCTATCTGTATCAGTACCCAGATTTATCGTTTCCACCGACTCTTCGTGTGGTTGAATTTCCCTCTCTTCCTGGAGTAACAGTCTTGCAAGCCCGCCAGGCACTTCGCAATCATCTTCACCTTCGTCTTCGGCTAAGTTGATCGGATTTTCGAAGTCATAACTGGCAGTAGCAGAGTCGTTACCAGTGAGATCCAGAGTGGATTGAAACCTGTATGAGTGAGTGTGTGTAAATACAGCTGTTTTGCAATATATAAAGAAAGGAAAGAAAGAAAAGGAGCATAAGATTTGAAGTGCGAGAAAACGTCCAAGGTCTTTATTCATGATATATGAAATGACAGTTATAAGCCCTCACAAATGAAGCCAACGGTGCCCCGAGTAAGACACCGGGCCATAAAGTTTCAATTCATTGTTTATTACAAATAACAAAAACAAAGGAATTCATTACTGCGTAACAAAAGTAACAGGTAGGTTGTCTTTTGCAATCCAATTGCTAGGTCCACTGTCGGCCGTCAGATAAATCCAGCTGTTGAACTCAGATTCCTCCACTTCGTCATCATCCCTGATAGCATTCACTCCATGATCAGGCAGGGGAGCTATTACCACATTGGGCTTCTCAGGTGCCTCAAATTGTATCTCCTTCGCATCAATAAGGTCTTGCACCTTATTTCTCAGGGCCCAGAAGTCATCAGTAGAATGCCCCGGGCTATCGGAGTGATAAGCACAGCGGGCGTTTGGATTATACTTCGGAGAGGCGGTATTCACAACCTTCAGGGCCTCCCTGACAGTCACCAAGTTGGTTGATAACAGCTGCGGCAAGATTTGTGACAAGGTCATAATCAGCCGGGTAAATTCTCTTCTGGGTCTTTCAGCCCTTTGTTGATTAGTTTGCCGAGCAGCGGCAGCAGGCTTAGCAATCACCACCGCGTTGACAGATTGGCGACGCTCTGGTTTGTCTTGCCTCCTAGGCCCATACACAGCACTAGCCTCCTTCTTAAAAGGCTTCTTCTCAGCACTTGAAGACGCACCTTTCTGAATTTTACCGGACTTCATGCCAGCCTCTATCCTTTCCCCAGTCAGAATGAGGTCAGTGAATCCTGCAGATGAATTATCGATAAGATGATTGAAAAATGGCCCGGAGAGGGTCCCCAAGAACATATCCACCAATTCACGGTCAGTTAATGGTGGCTGCACCCTGCCAGCCAGATCCCTCCACTTCTGCGCATACTCTTTAAAACCTTCGCCTGATCCTAGCGACATACCCTGGAGTTGGGTACGTGTAGGAGCAAGTTCGGCATTATATTGATACTGCTTGTAAAAAGCAGTAGCCAACTCCTCCCAGTTACGAACCTTGGTTCCATCCAGCTGATAGAACCATTCGAGATGAGTCCCTGAAAGACTCTACTGGAAGAAGTGGATCCACAAGTTCTTATCCACTATGTACGGTTGAATCTTCCGCACATAAGATCTGAGGTGTAGCTTAGGGCAAGACGCCCCGTCATACTTGGTGAAAGATGGTGCTTTAAACTTGTGCGGGATGATCACACCAGAAGACAAACCCAAGTCTCCGAAATCCAAACCAGGCACTTGTTGGATCTCCATGGCGTTCAGACGGTCTTCCAACTGCTTGTACCGGTCTTCGGTTGTGTTGTACCCCAAATTTTGACCTAAGATACCATCTCTCATCTGCATCGTTACATTGCGAGCATTTGGATCTTTTGATTTTTAAAATTCATAACTTTTTCGAGTCGAGAGCTGTTTATTTTTTGAACGCTAAATTTATTAATCGATCAATGCTAAAACAATGTTTATTAATTATTTATTATCTTAAATTTAAATAATTGGAATTTGTTTTCAGTTATTATATAATTTAAAGATTTATGAATAATGAAATAAACATTTGAAAAGGAGTTTGTTAATTGATTAGCAATGTTTCTTTAATTATTTATTGTTCTAAGTTTAAATAGTTGAAATTTTATTTTCAGTTATTATAATTTAGAAGAATTAAATATAGTGAAGTAAATAATTGAAGTTATTAATTGATCAATGATGTTTATTTATTTGTTTATTATTCTGAATTTAAGTAATTGAAATTGATTTTCAGTTACTATATAATTTAAAGAATTATAAACGATAAATAAATAGTTGGAAAGAAGAAAGAATTAATTGGTAAAATATTGGAATTTTATTTACTTTATTCTAATTATTACAATTGTTATTTAAATATTGTATTATTTACAAAATATTTACAATAACAATTATATAAAATGCTTAAAGTAAAATAAAAACTATTCTAATTTTTCCTAAATTCTAAATCTTCATCTTCTATCCAATGCTTCTTTGTCTGCTCATTTTAATTTTACCTGCAAAACAATTAAAAGAGAAAAAGTCAGAGATAAAGAAATAATTAAAAGCAGAAAATTATTTTTAGTGTTCATCATTAAAAGCAAACGGCTGGAATCAGTTTTTACCCTTTTTGCAAATCGCGGGATTTCTCCCGGTTCACAAAAAGGGATGGATTTTATTTTCAAAATGAATGCACAATTTAAAGATGCACAAATTCATTTTGTTTTCAAAACTGCATAATTAAAATCAATTGCATTTTCAAAAAGTCCACTGCATATTTCAAACAGCATATGCATCAATTCAATTGTTTGTCAAAATAGCATACAAAGAATTAACATCATATGCATAGCAACAACATATGCAAGTCCCATATGCAATGTACACAAACCAAAGCCAACGTAAACTATGCCAAGAGGTAAGAAGATGCCAAAACAATAGGCTCCTACTGTTACATTGCAAGTCAAAGAAGAATGCAGTTTTAAAATCAAATATGCAAGCATGAAAACATTTCCATTTACATCATTTTCCAGCAGCATTGCTTTTTCAGAACAAATGCATAATATATCATTTTTATGTCAAATTTGTATTGAGGAGAGAGAGAAGAGAGATAGAAGTATGGTTTTGCAGGTTTTGGTTTAGGCAGGAAGAGGATAGAAACAGAACAGCAGTAACTCAGTAAGAAATAGAAAGCATAAGAATAGAATACAAACAAACTGTTGGAGCAGTAGAGGTGCAGAAGGCCAAGAATTATAAAAATATTCAAACCTGAGCCATAAAGGATATGCAAAACAAACGGTTATAAGATAACACGAAACCCCTTCAAGAAAAGAGGAGAGACCTGTCTTCAAGCTTTGAAAAACAAAAACTATCAAAGCAAAACCTTTTTTCTCCAAGTCTCAAACAAAAAACCAGCAGAATCTACTGTCAAACTAAAAACCATAACCATTTTCAAAACCATCATACCATATGGCATAAAAAACCATTAACCTGCTATCTCATAAACCACCAACCTATTCCATAACCTGTAAAACACAAATCTCGGCCTAAACCAAATGCTAAGCTTGCATAAACCATCAAACCATATGGCCTAAAAACCTAAACCTGCCATCTGCATAAACCAAAAGCAGGGTCTAAAACCACAAACCTGTACCACCCTAAATCATAAACCAAGACCATAAAACCTGCTAAACCAGTAAAACCAAAAGCATGGCCTAAAGATCAGAAAATCACAAAACTTTCCAACCAACATCCCAAACCCATCAGGCCTCAGATTATATCATCATCGGCCAACAAAAGCATACAGAAGCATAGCTGAGGAGAAGAGAAAAAGCATCAACACTCTCAAACCATTTCAACATGTCCAGGCAACAGTAAAGCATTCAAGGCATCCAGGCAACAACCCAACATACAGAATCAGTAAAGAAGAAGAGAGAAAATTATTCGAAGGTCACAGTTCAAACAAAGCAAGGTAAAGGCAGAAGAGAAGAAATATTGCACAAGTTTTCAGTTTTGCTCATCATCAAACAAAAATAAGAACGAAATACCGGTAGTACGAAGCAAGCATCATGCGTACTCCTCCTCGTCCCGGCCTCCTAGCTTTCCCCACTCTCCTTCCTCCGTCTCCAGGTAGCCTTTCACTTTCATTTTTCTTTCAAGTACCTCAATAACCATTAATAATTGGAGAATTAGAATCAGAAATGGATATAAGAATCACAAACATGCAATTGTAACAAAAAGCCTAACGAATAATAAAACATAAGTTTACCGTGAATCCGTCGTCCCCTTAATGCTCTGCTGGAGGGAAGAAGAAGATCGAGGTCACTGGTGGCCATGGACAGAGGGCGATTTCAGAAACTCAAGCGAAGAAGAACGCGAAGACACGAGAACGAGAAAGAATGAGCGCCGTCGCTGTTAAACCAAAACCTAATCTTTTTCTCAGTGAACCAAAACGCGTTTAACCCTAAAACAAAAAAATTATGAATGTGCATTGGGCCTTACCCGTTTCTGCCTAAGCCCAGCGTTCTCCTTATGCACCCCCCCCCCCTGTTTTCAGTTTGATTGGGCCCTTTAGACCTTTAGCCCATATAATTATTTATCATCCATTTTTTTTATATACCTTTTTTCTATTTTTCCTTTAGTTTTTTCTTTTAGAATTTTATTAGTCTAGATAATTAGTAAGTGTAATCAAAATAAGAGATGTATTTAATTAAAACATTTTAATAATTTGATCATTTTATTAGGTTAACTTTAGGACTAATTTAATAATTTTTAGTATTCCTTTTAATTAGATTTAAGTTAATAACCTTTTAAGTTTTAATTTAGTTTAATTATTTAATAATAAATGAAATAATGCTTTAATAAAAAACTTTAAAAGACATATAAAAAATAGAACTTTAAAAGAAATTTTTATTTAATTATTTCCCTCGCTTTAGTTATTACTAATACAAAAATATATTTAAAAAAAATAGAATTTAAGATTAAAACATTTTATCTTTTCTTTAATTAATTCTCTTGTTTTATTAATATTAAACAAAAATACAAAAATGCACGTTCACACACTTAGTCTTTTATTTAATTGTTATATATCATTATCCGCATAATTTTTCTGTTTAATCATTTCATATTTACATGATTATTCTGTTTACGTCTAAATCCAAGGGAAAAACGATTAAATTTGTTGACTTCATGTCCTCAAGTTCGATCACGCGAACATTCGCATTTCATTAAAACTTAGGATAATTTTTCCTCAAATATTCAATCTTTTCAAAACTTATACCTTTTAAGCAAAAACTTCGACATTAGGTCGTCGTATCTTCAAAAACCCGTCCGTACCCCTTTTTCGGCCAAAACAATTTATTTTTCAATCAAACGAACATTTTAATAAAACAGATATTTCAAAAGGTTCCTATAGAGTACTATAGATACGCTGGGTGCTAATACCTTCCCATTGTATAACCAACCCCCGAACCATAGATCTCTTTTCAAAAACGCCTTGTATTTTTATTACTTTTAAAAAGTATTATTTACATTGCATATTTAGGGTTTTATTTCGCTCTTTCCCCTTTTCCCTTGGAAACAATAAAGCACGGTGGCGACTCTTGCTTTTGTGAGACGAATTAATCAATAATTCGATCTCCGATTTACCCTGCTACATTTTTTATCGCTACAGAAATGGCGACTCTGCTGGGGACAGATTAACCTCTTGCTGGTCCATCCCTAAGTGGGTTAAGCCTAGTTTGTTTTATCTGTTTTATTATTATTTGATTTGTTTGATTATGTGTTTAAATTGGGGTGTTTGGGTTTTTTTTGCAAAGGACGAATCCTATACCCGGATTAAGTAACACTTAAGGAATAGGACGGGCGGTACAGTCATGTTAACTTTGAGGGAGTAATCCCGAAGAAGGAGGCATGAGATCCCCCACTCAATGGAAGGCCCTCTTGAACTTAATATTTGTTTACCGAGTAATCGGGAAGACATTATTATTTTCGACCTAGGAGCCCGAGAAGTTGAGGACCGTAGAACCCTAACCCATCTTGGCCTTTTTAGGTGTAGCGCGGAGACTATAACGGAGTAATTCGGAAGTAGTTGTTACGCGATGCTACGCTCGGACGAGTTTCTCTTGAGAATATTGCTAATTATTGAGTAATCAAGACGTTGGTAATATCCAAAGGAGGAATGTAGACTCTGGGAACCCTTAGAACATTGTCTTACAGGTGCTATTGAACCGTTAGTACATACCTTTGGGTAGGCTTTACCCTCGACTCCATGCCGAACGTTGAACCTTTGAACCCCATGTTTGCAAACTTGTGTGTAACTGTTGCATTATCATTCATTCATGCATTCATCAATATTTTTGTAAAAAAACTTGTTTTTCAAGGAACTCAGGATTGATTTTCGCAGACATCTCAGCTATTATGGAATTTGGAAGGAGAAACACTCGAAGTTTTAGTTTTAAGGAGCCCGAGATTGAAGAACTGAAGAGTTTGATTCCGAAGATCGAGAACCCAACGGATTTTCAGAAGAAGTATGGGTCCATTATACCTCTCATGAAGCGCAAGATGAAGGAAGGCATCCTCAATACGTTGGTTCAATTCTACGATCCTTTGTACCGATGTTTCACCTCTCCGGATTACCAGTTGATGCCCACCTTAGAAGAGTATTCCTACATACTTGGTTTGCCGATCACCGACTGTGTTCCTTTTTCTGGATTAGAAGAGGAACCCAAATCTCACGAGATAGCGACCATCACTCACTTGAAGAAATCAGAGATAGAGGAGAACATGACTACAAAAGGGGGAATCTGAGGCTTGTCTGCGCAGTTTTTGTTGAGGAAAGCTCGTCATTTCGCTGAGATAAAAGATAATATTGCCTTTGAAGACGTCTTTGCTTTACTTGCTTATGGTTTATTCTTGTTCCCTAACGTTGATAAGTTTGTGGATATCAATGCCATCAGAATTTTCTTGATTGGAAATCCGGTCCCTACGCTGCTAGGAGATACCTACTACTCCATCCATCTTCGAAACTCTTATCAAGGAGGGATGATTATTTGTTGTGCACCGTTGCTGTATCAGTGGTATGTCTCGCATCTACCTGGGTCTGATGTTTTCTGGGATCTCGAGAAGGAGCCGCGTTGGGCGCCAAAGATTATGGCTCTCACTCATTTCGACATTGATTGGTATAATCGAGTTTACTACGACGTGAAGATCATCGATAGCTGTGGTGCTTTTCCTAACGTGCCTCTTCTCGGTACGAGAGGTGGAATTAACTATAACCATGTTCTCGCGCGCCGCCAGTTTGGATACCCGATGAGGGACAAGCCAAACAACATCCATGTGAGTGGTTTCTTTCTACAGGAAGGACAAGATCATCAGGCAGCTAAGAGGGAGATCGAAGGAGCTTGGCGCCACATCCATAGGAA
This sequence comes from Vicia faba, assembly GCA_948472305.1. Lineage (NCBI taxonomy): Eukaryota > Viridiplantae > Streptophyta > Magnoliopsida > Fabales > Fabaceae > Vicia > Vicia faba. The sequence goes on from OX451739.1 coordinate 1,603,791,130, forward strand.
AGGGAGAGATATGTTAGGACATAGGGGTGCCGTTTCTTTAGAACCTTACCTACAATGGGTCCGTGCTAAGGCTTGTGCTCTCAAGATGCCCTATAAACTTGAGAAACCTTTATTCCCTACCGTTGCATCATCATCTGTTGTTATCCCTATCGCGAATATAGGAGAATACCAAGGAAATATGGCTAGGATGAAGTCCGAGAGAGATGCTTGGAAAGAAAAGTATAATATGTCTGAATATGAGAATCGAGTCCTGACTCGACAGCTAAAGGAAAAGGAGGAGTTACTCTTTATTCAAGACGGCTGGTTTATTGATCATGATGAGAAGCTTCGTCAAAAGGATGCTTTACTGAAGAAGTATGCTAGTGAAAGGAAGAGAAAGAAGGAATGTTCGGTAAGCGTTGCTCTTGTTCCTAATCCGCAGAAGGAAATCGTTGATCGACTGGTAGCTGAGAAGAAAGAGATGGAAGACTTTTATGAAGAGAAGATCAAGAAGCTCCGGTTACAGTTGGTGTTTGGTCCTTCATCCGATGTTTCAGAGTGATCTTTAGCTTTTAGTTTTATTTTATTAATGTCATTTTGTAAAAGGGCTTCATGTCCCAAAGTTGTAATTTACTGTTTTATTAAGGGCTTCATGCTCCAAAGTTGTAATTTACTATTTTATTAAGGGCTTCATGCTCCAAAGTTGTAATTTACTGTTTTATTAAGGGCTTCATGCTCCAAAGTTGTAATTTATTGCTTTATTAAGGGCTTCATGCTCCAAAGTTGTAATTTATTGCTTTATTATGGACTTCTTGTTCCGAAGTTGTAGTTTACTGCTTTTATTATTGGGTTGTTATCCCAAAGTTGTAATTTTTTGTTTTTGTATTCCAAAGTTGTAAGTTGTAATTTACTGTTTTTTATTGAGTTTTTGTTATTCCAAATTCCTTTACCATTGATGTGTGCAAAATTATCGAAGTTCCTTGAAAAACTATTAAAATGAATCATCATTTGCATCACACATCATGCATCATTCAACATTCCACTTCACATGTTTTCTAGAGTCTTATCCTTGTTTCTTTTTCCACTCCGAAGGTTGTCAAGTTGTCTCACCGATACGACACTCGAGCCAATCGTCAGAGGAAAATGGAAGATCTGGAACAGGAAAATCATGAGCTTCGTGGGGAAGTTGCTACCCTTCGTATCGAGATGGAAAAGTTAATTGCGTTAGTGGAAAGTTTGGTGGCTGTTCAGAATCAGCCATCGACTACAGTTGCTGAGATTCAGACTTCAACTCCAGTGGTTTCCGAGATTGTCACCGTTCCAACATCTGTGACTCAAATCAACTCTCCGCTTCAGCATCAGATGCCGAAAGGTTTTTCGTGGGGAATGCCTTACAACTTTGTGCCAGAGGGGTATCAGCCTGCCGTACAACCTTTATTTCAACCTGCTTTGTCTCTTCCTCAGCCAGAGACAACTGCCTTGCCGCCAGTAATTCCGTCTGTGACACCTTTTCCGCAACCGGTAATGACAACTGTCGCTCCTGTGGTTCACTCCGTGCCATACTTGAATGAACCTACTTATCCTGTCGAGCCTGCTGAGAGTTTGGGTCTTTTTGACAGAATGGAAGAATTTCAAGATCAGTTCCAAGAAATGCAGAAGGAGCTCAGAGCGTTAAAGGGGAAAGATTTGTTTGGGAAGAACACGGATGACCTTTGTTTAGTTCCGAATGTCAAGATTCCAGCAAAATTCAAAGTACCAGACTTTGAAAGATATAAGGGCGATTCGTGTCCTAGAAGTCATTTGACTATGTACGTGAGAAAGATGTCTACATATTCCGATGATCATGACTTGTTGATTCATTATTTTCAAGATAGTTTGACGGGTGCTTCTCTAAAGTGGTATATGGGTTTAGACAGTATTCGGATCCGCAACTTCAACGATCTTAGCGAAGCTTTTGCTCACCAGTATAAGTATAACGTTGACATGGCGCCGGACAGGGATCAACTCCAGGCGATGTCGCAAAGAGACAGAGAATCTTTTAAGGAATACGCCCAGAGGTGGCGTGAAATTGCTGCTCAAATCTATCCACCTCTTGAGGAGAAAGAGATGACTAAGATATTTTTGAAGACTTTAGGTTCCTTTTACTATGAAAGAATGATCGCCAGCGCACCCAGTGACTTCACCGAAATGGTAAGCATGGGCATGCGGTTAGAGGAAGGGATTCGTGAAGGGCGTTTGATTAAAGAAGGAAGTCCATCTAGAAGTACTAAGAAGTTTGGAAGTGTTTTCCCGAAAAGAAAAGAGCAGGATGTCAGTGCATTGTTCCCTGGGAGACCAAGGAGAGGTTACTCTCACGTTGCGGCAGTCACTCCGGCTGTCCGCCCAGCTTTGATGACCCCAGTTCATAAAACCCCACCAACTCAACAACGGCCATTTCAGCAGCAGCCTCGACAACAGGCTTATCCATTCAACAATCAGAACCGTTCACCCAGAAAACCGCAGTTCGATGCCATTCCTATGACTTATACTGAATTGTTCCCTGCTCTTATCAGAAAGAATCTCATAACGACAAAGCCTCCTCCTGTCGCACCGAATAGTACTTCTCCGTGGTACAAGGCGGATCAGTTTTGTGAATATCATCAAGGGTCGCCAGGGCACAACCTTGAGAATTGCTTTGCTCTGAAGGCGGACGTGCAGAGATTGATTAATAATGGTATCTTATCTTTCAAGGATGTTAATCCGAATGTTAGAGATAATCCTTTGCCTCGACATGGGGCAGCATCAGTGAATATGGTGGAAGGTTGTCCGGGAAAGTTTCGAGTTTTTCAAGTTGAACACATAAGAGAGTCGTTGATCAGGTTACATCAGAGTTTGAGAAGACTTGCCTTTGTTAGGCATCAGCATGATTATGACATTTGTGAATTTTGTTCAAGAGAGGTTGATTGCCCTATTGTGAAGGAGGATATTCAAAAGTTGTTAGACCAGAGAGTTATCACTATTACATATGACAGAGATCCGGAGGATGAAGTGAATGTTATAATACCACAATTCAATTTGCCTGAATCAGTAGAGATCATTTACGACAGTCAGACTGCACCTGTTGATCCTTTGATTATTTACCCACCTGGTCCTGTGCCTTACAACTCAGACCAAGCTGTACCGTATAAGTGTAATGCCACAATGATTGAGAATGGGGTAGAAGTCCCTATACCGACAAGACCGTCTTTTGTTAACATTGCTGATGTGAGTAGAGTTACGAGAAGTGGACGTGTCTTTGCAGCAGTACCTTTGAAGAGACCAGAAGTTCAAGTCAGGAGACCCATACCTGCAGAAATTCCAGTGAGAAATGTTGAACCAAGGGTTGAGATAGGCCGATCCAATGAACCTATCCCTCACCCTGAGGATGATGAGATTCTGAAGCTTATCAAGAGAAGTGAATATAAGATTGTGGACCAACTTTTGCAAACTCCTTCCAAGATTTCTTTGCTTGCTTTACTGAGAGATTCTGGTGCCCATAGAGAAGCTTTGATGAAGGTCTTGGACCAGGCGTTCGTGAATCATGATGTGACGGTTGACCAATTTGATGGAATTATGGGAAATATTACTTCGTGTAATAATCTTGGTTTCAGTGATGAAGAACTCCCGGAGGAGGGGAGAAACCATAATATGGCTTTGCATATCTCAGTAAGTTGTGGAAATGATACTTTGTCAAGTGTGTTGGTAGATACAGGTTCGTCGTTGAATGTAATGCCCAAAACTACTTTATCTCGGCTCTCATATCCAGGTGCTCCCATGAGACCTAGTGGAGTAATTGTCAAAGCGTTTGATGGTTCTAGGAAGACTGTCATTGGTGAAGTGGATCTTCCTATAGTAATTGGTCCCCACACTTTTCAAATTACTTTTCAAGTAATGGATATTCGTGCTGCCTACAGTTGCTTATTGGGTCGTCCTTGGATCCATGATGCGGGGGCAATCACTTCCACGCTCCATCAGAGACTGAAGTTTGTGAGGCATGGGAAGCTAGTAATGATCGGTGGGGAGCAGGCTATGGTGGTAAGCCATTTATCATCCTTCTCTTTTATTGATGCTGATGAGGATGTTGGAACCCAGTTCCAAGCTCTATCTGTTGCCAAGAATGAAGTGAAGAAGCAAGGGGCATCCATTTCTTCTTTTGAGGATGTGCGGCGAGTGGTGGAAAGTGGTTCGGCCGAAGGATGGGGCCAGGTGTTGACTTTGCCCAAGAACAAATCTGGGGAAGGTCTTGGTTTTCGTCCCGTGTCTGGGAGAGTCAAGCAAGAAGTGGTTGTTCGTCTGATTCAAGAGGTTTTCCGAAGTGCAGGTTTTATACATCCTGAGGTTGATGCTATCATAGAGGACGATTCCGAGGAGGATTTACCCGATTTTGTGACGCCTGGATTGGCTTGCCAAAACTGGATAGCTGTTGATGTTCCTGTTGTGATGCATATTTCCGAGTAATGTTTTATTTTGTTTTTTGAAAACTTTCGCTCTGCCCAAGGCGAAAAGTATTTTGAGTCGGGCTATGATAAAATAAATCATTTTGCTCTGCCCAAGGCAAAAGAGAAATGTCTGGGCCCTTTGTTTCAAGTATTTCCCTTCAATGAATAAAATTGTTATTTTGTCCACTACTGTTTTATTTTTCACTTTTTCTGGGAAATAGCAATGAAAATTAATTGGTAGTAATGGGAAAATATAATAACCTTTTGTTTTATTTGCACAAATCGATTTCTAAATTAAAGCATAATCATATGTGCAGATTAATCCATGACTTAACCATCGAAAACAATGATCCTATGCCCTCTCCCAACTTTGAATTCCCTGTGTTCAGAGCCGAAGAAGAGGATAGTGAAGAGATTCCTGTTGAAATTTCCCGTTTGCTTGAGCATGATGAGAAGATCATTCAACCGTTTGAAGAACCTGTAGAGTTGGTCAATTTGGGTGATGGAGAGGATAGAAAGGAAGTCAAAGTCGGAGCATTGCTTATCCCGGAAGTTAAAGAGAAAATGTTGGAGCTTCTCAAAGAGTATGTTGATGTGTTTGCTTGGTCCTACCAAGATATGCCGGGTTTGGACAACGATATTGTGGAGCATCATTTACCGTTGAGACCTGAATGTCCGCCGATTAAGCAGAAGTTGAGAAGGACTCGTCCCGATATGGCTGACAAGATCAAGGAAGAAGTTCAGAAGCAGATTAATGCAGGCTTCCTTGTTACTTCGGTCTATCCTCAGTGGTTAGCCAACATAGTGCCTGTTGCTAAAAAAGATGGCAAAGTTCGGATGTGTGTAGACTATCGAGATCTGAATAGAGCTAGCCCAAAGGATGACTTCCCATTACCGCATATTGACCTATTGGTCGACAGTACCGCCAAGTTCAAAGTCTTTTCTTTCATGGACGGTTTCTCTGGTTACAATCAAATCAAGATGGCACCAGAAGATATGGAGAAGACCGCTTTCATTACACCTTGGGGAACTTTTTGTTATCGGGTTATGCCGTTTGGTTTAAGGAATGCTGGTGCAACATACCAAATGGCCATGACTGCTTTGTTACATGACATGATGCATAAAGAGATCGAAGTGTATGAGGATGACATGATTGCCAAATCACAGACTGAGGAAGATCATTTGGAACACTTGTTGAAGTTATTCCAACGTTTGAGGAAGTATAAACTCCGTCTGAATCCCAACAAGTGCACTTTTGGTGTTCGTTCTGGAAGACTTCTGGGGTTCATTGTCAGTCAGAAAGGTATTGAGGTAGATCCTGATAAAGTCAAAGCTATTCGAGAAATGCCCGCACCCAAGACGGAAAAACAAGTAAGAGGATTCCTTGGGAGACTGAATTATATTTCTAGATTTATATCTCATATGACTGCTACCTGTGGGCCGATTTTCAAGCTTCTCCGAAAGAACCAAGGATGTGTGTGGACAGAAGATTGTCAGAGAGCTTTTGATAGCATCAAAGAATATTTGCTTGAACCTCCCATTTTGATTCCTCCGGTGGAAGGAAGACCTTTGATTATGTACCTGACTATATTGGAAGATTCCATGGGATGTGTGATTGGTCAACAAGATGAGACTGGAAGAAAGGAACATGCCGTATATTATCTGAGTAAGAAATTCACAGACTGTGAGTCTCGATACTCATTGCTTGAGAAAACCTGTTGTGCTTTAGCTTGGGCTGCTCGCCGTCTGCGCCAGTATATGATTAACCACACCACTTGGTTGATCTCCAAAATGGATCTGATCAAGTATATCTTTGAGAAGCCCGTCTTATCTGGAAGAATAGCCCGTTGGCAGATGTTGTTATCCGAATATGACATTGAGTATCACACTCAGAAAGCAATCAAAGGGAGTATTTTAGCCGACCATTTGGCTCACCAACCAATTGACGATTATCAATCCATCAAGTTTGATTTCCCAGATGAAGATGTTATGTACTTGAAAGCTAAAGATTGTGAAGAGCCGTTACCCGAAGAAGGACCTGATCCCGAATCCCATTGGGGTTTAATATTTGACGGAGCTGTGAACTCTTATGGAAATAGAATTGGGGCAATCATCGTCACTCCCCGAGGTACTCATATCCCGTTCACGGCGAGATTGAAGTTTGACTGCACGAACAACATGGCTGAATATGAGGCATGTATTATGGGTCTCGAAGAGGCAGTGGATCTAAGGATTAAGATTCTTGATATTTACGGAGATTCGGCATTGGTAATTAATCAAATCAAAGGAGAATGGGAGACTCGTCATCCTGGTTTGATCCCTTACAGAGACTATGCTAGAAGATTGTTAACCTTCTTCAACAAAGTGGAATTACATCATATCCCTAGAGATGAAAACCAAATGGCTGATGCTTTAGCTACTTTGTCTTCAATGTTTCAAGTGAATGGTTGGAACGATGTGCCTACGATCCGGGTTATGCGCCTCGACAGACCTGCTCATGTGTTCTCAGTAGAAGAGGTCACCGACGACAAACCGTGGTTCTATGACATTAAACGTGTTCTTCAAACTCAAGAGTACCCGCATGGGGCATCCAATAAAGATAGGAAGACGTTGAGAAGATTAGCAAGCAGTTTCTTCCTCAATGAAGAAGTTTTGTATAAGAGAAATTATGACATGGTCTTACTCAGATGTGTAGACAGACGTGAAGCAGACATGTTAATGCAAGAAGTACATGAAGGATCCTTTGGCACTCATGCCAACGGACATGCGATGGCTAGAAAGATGTTGAGAGCTGGTTACTATTGGATGACAATGGAATCTGATTGCTGCAAATATGTGAAGAAATGTCATAAATGCCAGATTTATGCGGACAGGATGCACGTGCCGCCGACCCTCCTCAATGTTATCTCTTCACCTTGGCCTTTCTCTATGTGGGGCATTGATATGATTGGAATGATTGAACCCAAAGCTTCAAATGGTCATCGTTTCATCTTGGTAGCGATCGATTATTTTACTAAATGGGTGGAAGCAGCATCTTATGCTAATGTAACCAGACAGGTGGTAGTCAGATTTATCAAGAATCAGATCATTTGTCGATACGGTATCTCGAGCAAGATCATCACTGATAATGGTTCGAATTTGAATAACAAGATGATGAGAGAGCTTTATGAAGAGTTCAAGATCGAACATCATAATTCTTCTCCTTACAGACCGAAGATGAATGGGGCTGTTGAAGCTGCTAACAAGAACATCAAGAAGATTGTCTAGAAAATGGTGGTAACTTATAAAGATTGGCATGAAATGCTTCCGTTTGCTCTGCATGGATATCGTACTTCAGTTCGAACTTCAACAGCGCAACCCCATTTTCCCTAGTTTACGGTATGGAAGCAGTACTCCCCGTGGAGGTCGAGATTCCGTCTTTGAGAGTGTTGATGGAAGCTAAACTTTCTGAGGCTGAATGGTGTCAAAGTAGATATGATCAGTTGAATTTAATCGAAGAGAAGAGATTGACAGCATTGTGTCACGGTCAATTATATCAGCAGAGAATGAAGAAGGCTTTTGATAAGAAGGTTCGACCACGCGAGTTCAGAGAAGGTGACCTTGTGCTCAAGAAGATATTATCTTTCCAACCTGATTCTAGGGGCAAGTGGGCTCCGAATTATGAAGGACCGTATGTCGTTAAGAAAGTTTTCTTTGGAGGTGCTTTGATTCTCACCAATATGGACGGTGAAGAACTCCCGCGTCCCATGAACGCCGACGTAGTCAAGAAATATTTCGCTTAGGTTTGAGTTGACAGTTTGATAAGTTGAAAACCCGAAGGGGCGGCTTAGGCAAGCTTTTGGTCAGACCAGTCTTGGCATTTGAACACATTTCGGAATTCGAAGTTGTTAGGGAGAATAGTGATCATTGTTTTTTATATAACCCTTTCTTTCATGTACTATTTCCCAAACTTTTGTAAACCGTTTGAGTCGCATTGTTAGCGAACTACCATATTATTAATGAAATTTGAGCATTTACCTTTTGTGGGCAAAATCGTAATTCTTATGGAAATACTTGAAACAAATTTATTTAAAGTATTCTTATTTTAAAAATGTGTCGTGAATAACGAAAGGAATATTAACAGTTGTTCCAAGGATGTTCAAGCCATGAAATGCAAAACAGTACGGTGTTTTATCCTTGCATGAGGAACATGTCTTATTTCAAATCGTCATGAGGTGTTGGTTGTTTAAGCTTGCGTTTCTGGTGGTACTAAGTTTGGTGACTCCCCAAGTGTTTCAGTTAAGATTTGTTTCAGTTATCTTTGTTTGGGAGATTTCTGAAGTGCGGTACGCTTTGTCTCTTGCCAGTGGTCTATTGGTGTTAGAAGATTGGTTTTGATGCTTTTCTCCTCAAAAGACTTGAACCTTGTAGCGTGATATGCTCTGACGTTGCTCTGTGGTTCCAGTTCCAGTTTATTTTTTCGTCTTTTTTTAAGATTGGCCGAGTATCTATCTTGTCGTGACATCTTATTGTCTTCAAGATATTCCGTCTGCTCGTTTCGTCAGCATAACATTCATTTATTCATTTACACTCATATCAGCATACATATTCACATTTGCCATCGATTTTGGGTTATACTTTGTTTATTCAAATAATGTACATGTTTCTTTCCAAGTAGAAGGTTAGCTTAGGCAGAAAATGTGCTTCCTTTCTAAATTCTCCAACTGAGCTAATCCTCATGGATGATTTTTGATTTAGCTTACCTTGTCAATCTCTGGATAGGATGAATCCCCGATCAAGTTACTTTCTCATTGGGTAGAGTCTTGTTTGACTGTTTTCTCTCTAGTTATTCCTGGATGAAGTTGTTGTCTCTTACATAGGCTATCTCATTGATTTTCCCCAGTGAAATCGCGACCTAGACGGATGGTGCATTTATTTTGCACGTTTAAGTGTGATCTCCTCGGGAAGGATTGATTCATGTTTCTCTTTGACGAAGGTTTTATTCTCTGCCAGTGTCATCGCAACTTCTTTCTGAATTACATCGTTGGAAAACGACAAGCGGCGGCTCTTCACGAGCAACTTGTGCGTTATTATTATTTTTTTGGAAAACGACAAGCGGCAGCTCTTCACGAGCAACTTGTGCGTTATTATTATTTTTTGGAAAATGACAAGCGGCAGCTCTTCACGAGCAACTTGTGCGTTATTATTATTTTATTTGGAAAACGACAAGCGGCAGCTCTTCACGAGCAACTTGTGCGTTATTATTGTTATTGGAAAATGACAAGCGGTAGCTCTTCACGAGCAACTTGTGCGTTATTATTGTTATTGGAAAACGACAAGCGGCAGCTCTTCACGAGCAACTTGTGCGTTATTATTTTGGAAAACAGCAAGCGGCAGTCTCTTGATTTGAGCAACTTGTACGTTATTATTTTTCTGGATTACAGCAAGCGGCAGCTTCTTTATTTGAGCAGCTTGTATGTTATTGGTATTTTCTTTGGAAAACAGCAAGTGGCGGCTTCTTTATTTGAACAACTTGCGTGTTATTGACACCCCTGGACGACAGCAAGTGGCAGCCTCTTTATTTGAGCAGCTTGTATGTCATAGTATCTTTGGACGACAGCAAGTGGCAGCTTCTTTATTTGAGCAGCTTGTATGTCATAATATGTTTTTGGGAAGACAACAAGTGACAGCTTCTTTATTGGAGCGACTTGTGTATCTACAATCTTATTCTTTCAGCAGTAATGAGTATATCTCCAGAAATCTCGCAGAGAAAGTTTGTTATGAATCTTTACCTTTAGAAGTCGGTAATCTGTCGCCAGCAAATTTGATACTCTCTGTCTATCTTTGACCTCGAGTTGTGAACTCACTGTTTTGGGTCAATAATCTGTTTTATGGCCTATGCAAGATGCCTTCTTTGTTAGGGTCAGAGGTCGTATTCCCTCAATTTTATTCGCTGTCAAGAGTCCATTACTTGAAATCGATGGCTCATTTCCCCAGCAGTGTATAATCCATGTCTCTGTGTTTTGTTGGTGTTTGATTTCTCCAGCATTGTCTTGTTTCATATAGTATATTTCTCTGTGAATTCAATCACTGCATTCATATCAAACATAATGGCGGTATCTTAGGGTAAAAATTTGCGTATTATGTATTTAAGTACCTTCAATCTCGTCGAAACGAAGATTTTAATCTTCATATCTCCGGATAGAAGAAACTTAAATAGGGGCAGCTGTTGTACCCCAAATTTTGACCTAAGATACCATCTCCCATCTGCATCGTTACATTGCGAGCATTTGGATCTTTTGATTTTTAAAATTCATAACTTTTTCGAGTCGAGAGCTGTTTATTTTTTGAACGCTAAATTTATTAATCGATCAATGCTAAAACAATGTTTATTAATTATTTATTATCTTAAATTTAAATAATTGGAATTTGTTTTCAGTTATTATATAATTTAAAGATTTATGAATAATGAAATAAACATTTGAAAAGGAGTTTGTTAATTGATCAAGCAATGTTTCTTTAATTATTTATTGTTCTAAGTTTAAATAGTTGAAATTTTATTTTCAGTTATTATAATTTAGAAGAATTAAAAATAGTGAAGTAAATAATTGAAGTTATTAATTGATCAATGATGTTTATTTATTTGTTTATTATTCTGAATTTAAGTAATTGAAATTGATTTTCAGTTACTATATAATTTAAAGAATTATAAACGATAAATAAATAGTTGGAAAGAAGAAAGAATTAATTGGTAAAATATTGGAATTTTATTTACTTTATTCTAATTATTACAATTGTTATTTAAATATTGTATTATTTACAAAATATTTACAATAACAATTATATAAAATGCTTAAAGTAAAATAAAAACTATTCTAATTTTTCCTAAATTCTAAATCTTCATCTTCTATCCAATGCTTCTTTGTCTGCTCATTTTAATTTTACCTGCAAAACAATTAAAAGAGAAATAGTCAGAGATAAAGAAATAATTAAAAGCAGAAAATTATTTTTAGTGTTCATCATTAAAAGCAAACGGCTGGAATCAGTTTTTACCCTTTTTGCAAATCGCGGGATTTCTCCCGGTTCACAAAAAGGGATGGATTTTATTTTCAAAATGAATGCACAATTTAAAGATGCACAAATTCATTTTGTTTTCAAAACTGCATAATTAAAATCAATTGCATTTTCAAAAAGTCCACTGCATATTTCAAACAGCATATGCATCAATTCAATTGTTTGTCAAAATAGCATACAAAGAATTAACATCATATGCATAGCAACAACATATGCAAGTCCCATATGCAATGTACACAAACCAAAGCCAACGTAAACTATGCCAAGAGGTAAGAAGATGCCAAAACAATAGGCTCCTACTGTTACATTGCAAGTCAAAGAAGAATGCAGTTTTAAAATCAAATATGCAAGCATGAAAACATTTCCATTTACATCATTTTCCAGCAGCATTGCTTTTTCAGAACAAATGCATAATATATCATTTTTATGTCAAATTTGTATTGAGGAGAGAGAGAAGAGAGATAGAAGTATGGTTTTGCAGGTTTTGGTTTAGGCAGGAAGAGGATAGAAACAGAACAGCAGTAACTCAGTAAGAAATAGAAAGCATAAGAATAGAATACAAACAAACTGTTGGAGCAGTAGAGGTGCAGAAGGCCAAGAATTATAAAAATATTCAAACCTGAGCCATAAAGGATATGCAAAACAAACGGTTATAAGATAACACGAAACCCCTTCAAGAAAAGAGGAGAGACCTGTCTTCAAGCTTTGAAAAACAAAAACTATCAAAGCAAAACCTTTTTTCTCCAAGTCTCAAACAAAAAACCAGCAGAATCTACTGTCAAACTAAAAACCATAACCATTTTCAAAACCATCATACCATATGGCATAAAAAACCATTAACCTGCTATCTCATAAACCACCAACCTATTCCATAACCTGTAAAACACAAATCTCGGCCTAAACCAAATGCTAAGCTTGCATAAACCATCAAACCATATGGCCTAAAAACCTAAACCTGCCATCTGCATAAACCAAAAGCAGGGTCTAAAACCACAAACCTGTACCACCCTAAATCATAAACCAAGACCATAAAACCTGCTAAACCAGTAAAACCAAAAGCATGGCCTAAAGATCAGAAAATCACAAAACTTTCCAACCAACATCCCAAACCCATCAGGCCTCAGATTATATCATCATCGGCCAACAAAAGCATACAGAAGCATAGCTGAGGAGAAGAGAAAAAGCATCAACACTGTCAAACCATTTCAACATGTCCAGGCAACGGTAAAGCATTCAAGGCATCCAGGCAACAACCCAACATACAGAATCAGTAAAGAAGAAGAGAGAAAATTATTCGAAGGTCACAGTTCAAACAAAGCAAGGTAAAGGCAGAAGAGAAGAAATATTGCACAAGTTTTCAGTTTTGCTCATCATCAAACAAAAATAAGAACGAAATACCGGTAGTACGAAGCAAGCATCATGCGTACTCCTCCTCGTCCCGGCCTCCTAGCTTTCCCCACTCTCCTTCCTCCGTCTCCAGGTAGCCTTTCACTTTCATTTTTCTTTCAAGTACCTCAATAACCATTAATAATTGGAGAATTAGAATCAGAAATGGATATAAGAATCACAAACATGCAATTGTAACAAAAAGCCTAACGAATAATAAAACATAAGTTTACCGTGAATCCGTCGTCCCCTTAATGCTCTGCTGGAGGGAAGAAGAAGATCGAGGTCACTGGTGGCCATGGACAGAGGGCGATTTCAGAAACTCAAGCGAAGAAGAACGCGAAGACACGAGAACGAGAAAGAATGAGCGCCGTCGCTGTTAAACCAAAACCTAATCTTTTTCTCAGTGAACCAAAACGCGTTTAACCCTAAAACAAAAAAATTATGAATGTGCATTGGGCCTTACCCGTTTCTGTCTAAGCCCAGCGTTCTCCTTATGCACCCCCCCCCCCCCCCTGTTTTCAGTTTGATTGGGCCCTTTAGACCTTTAGCCCATATAATTATTTATCATCCATTTTTTTTATATACCTTTTTTCTATTTTTCCTTTAGTTTTTTCTTTTAGAATTTTATTAGTCTAGATAATTAGTAAGTGTAATCAAAATAAGAGATATATTTAATTAAAACATTTTAATAATTTGATCATTTTATTAGGTTAACTTTAGGACTAATTTAATAATTTTTAGTATTCCTTTTAATTAGATTTAAGTTAATAACCTTTTAAGTTTTAATTTAGTTTAATTATTTAATAATAAATGAAATAATGCTTTAATAAAAACTTTAAAAGACATATAAAAAATAGAACTTTAAAAAACATTTTTATTTAATTATTTCCCTCGATTTAGTTATTACTAATACAAAAATATATTAAAAAAAATAGAATTTAAGATTAAAACATTTTATCTTTTCTTTAATTAATTCTCTTGTTTTATTAATATTAAACAAAAATACAAAAATGCACGTTCACACACTTAGTCTTTTATTTAATTGTTATATATCATTATCCGCATAATTTTTCTTTTTAATCATTTCATATTTACATGATTATTCTGTTTACGTCTAAATCCAAGGGAAAAACGATTAAATTTGTTGACTTCATGTCCTCAAGTCCGATCACGCGAACATTCGCATTTCATTAAAACTTAGGATAATTTTTCCTCAAATATTCAATCTTTTCAAAACTTATACCTTTTAAGCAAAAACTTCGACATTAGGTCGTCGTATCTTCAAAAACCCGTCCGTACCCCTTTTTCGGCCAAAACAATTTATTTTTCAATCAAACGAACATTTTAATAAAACAGATATTTCAAAAGGTTCCTATAGAGTACTATAGATACGCTGGGTGCTAATACCTTCCCATTGTATAACCAACCCCCGAACCATAGATCTCTTTTCAAAAACGCCTTGTATTTTTATTACTTTTAAAAAGTATTATTTACATTGCATATTTAGGGTTTTATTTCTCTCTTTCCCCTTTTCCCTTGGAAACAATAAAGCGCGGTGGCGACTCTTGCTTTTGTGAGACGAATTAATCAATAATTCGATCTCCGATTTACCCCGCTACATTTTTTATCGCTACAGGCTAGAGGATATTGTTCCTCATTAAAATCAGTCTCGTTGTCAGAGACTACCGGACTTGGAGCCTTTCCCCCTTGGGGACTGTCTTTGCCTACAGAAGGACCAGCTTCCTCATTCTGCAGAGTGTTACCAAATCTCCGGCCTGAGTTGAAGAGAACATTTCTCTTCTTCTTCTTCTCCTTCTTCAGGAGCAAAGCCTTCAGCTCTTCTTGACCTTGAGCCAAACCCATGATCAGCTCCTGAAATTGTGTGTTCTGCGCCTGAAGGGCCTTGATAGACATCTTGGTTGATGATTCAGGGTTCATGATGCTGAAATAAACAGCAAAGAACAGTAAGCAACCTGAAAAGAAGAGTACCTGCTATGCACATGATGAATGGAATGCGTATGATTTATGTTTTCAAAGACAATCGGGAATCAACTTTGTAAACAAAAGGAACACACTTCATTAGAGTCAACTTTGCAATTTAATTGTTCAACAGATTGCCCTTAGGCGTTACATAAAATGGAAATACTGAAAAGGGAAATAAAACTGTAAAAGAACATCCAAAGCTCATCATTGATCCCAGGGTCTCCTCTTCTCAATACGGATGTAGTCATTCAGAGCTCGCTCATTCTCCAACTGCTTTATCAGCTTCTGGATCTTCAATTCCTGCTCGTTGAACCTTTCCCGATAAGAATCCCGTTCTTCTCGCAGTTGCGACCAAGACCTCTTTAATGTCTCATAATCAGTAGGTATATGAGGAGGGAGGATAGTTGGAGGAGCCCCATCTTTGTCAGGATACTCAAGAATGACGGGTCTGACAGCTTCGTATGGCATACCTAACTTCTGAGCATGGATGCGAACCCATTTGTAGTAGGCTTCCATAGGTAGAGAAGTCTTTGGCCCCAACTCTTGTGGGTCAGCTTTATGAACTATGTCCGAAGCCTTGATGAACCTACGACGCAACTCGTCACTATCCACCTGAAACTCAAAACTGATGTGAGGCACCAACATCTCATGAGGCCCTGCTCTTCTGGCCCTTCCAAACTGACGGAGCGCTAGACATGGATTGTAAGAGATTCCTCCTTGAGTACCAATCAAAGGAACATTAGGGTATTCTCCGCAACGATCAATAACAGCTACCTCACCCAAACCTCTGAAAGTCCAAATTATGTCCTTATCAGTGAGAGACATTAACCTATGAGCCCAACCTCTTCCTTCTTTGTTCTTCAGCACGAACTTAGGGAGATGCGAAATAAACCACCTCACCAATAAAGGAAAACAACACCACAGAGTTCCTCGTCTTCGGGCAGTACGAGCATAAAGTTGTTGCAGGATATCACCCAAGAGAGTGGGCACAGGGTTCCGAGACATGAAGATCCTTATGACAGTGACATTGATGAAGTTGTCAGGATTAGGGAACAAAACTAGACCATAGATTAAGAGAGCCAGGATGTCTTCATATGCCCTAAAGTCCGAGTCATTCCAGAAACTGTTAGCTTTACCAACCAGAAACTTGGCCAAGAAACCCTTAACTCCGCTTCTAGTCACCCAGTTGTCCATTACTTCTTGGTGGGTCAAGGGGAGAGCTGCAGCAACCTCCTCAAGCCTGAGGGTCTTTTCCCAACCAGTGTAGGGAGTCTGATCCAAGATAGGGATGCCAAGCAAATCAGAGAACTCTTCCAGGGTAGGGACCAGCTGGAAGTCTTGAAAGGTGAAGCACTGGTACAGAGGGTCATAGAATTGGGTCAGGACACTCATCAGCTGTTGGTCCCACTTTGCCATGACTAAACTGAGAAGAGAACCATGCCTCTGGATGAAGGAAGTAGTATTTGGAATTCTACTAACCAACTCTTCAAGCAACTCAGGTGGGTGAACAAAGTTGAACCGGATAGTATTCCTTCGCATAGGCATCATGATGTCCTACAAAACAGAGCAAAGGTGAAACCCTCTTGTCTTTGAAATGGTCAGTCCTTATGCAGGATGCATGCAATGTTATGATGGTATGATGTTATGATAAAGTACACCACAAGTATTTACAAGGGCAAACATGATAAGGCACACAAGTCACACAAGACAAGCCCTTAGAGTTTAGGCCAGCATGAGGTCTAGGTATTACCCTCTTTCAGTTTTTTGGTTCATACCTGTCCTATCAAAAGTAACCGGGTTCTTAGAGGATCCCAATATCATTGACTACCCTCAATCGGTCATAACTCCAGCATCGCAATCTTTTCTTGCGGCCAGAACCATCACGAGAGTTTAGCCTCAATGGGCGTAGCATACTGCTACTGTTCTATTGGCCAAGTTGGGTCATTTAAGGTTCTAAGGTCGGTTGGTGCTTAATGACTCCTCAGAAGACCCATATTCTCCTCGTTGCGACACAAGGGATATCGGTACAGACCAAGGTGCCACACCAACATAGCCACTGCTTCACCCATGTCGGTCTACGCCGGACAGGTCCCTCACAGCTTATGCTACCTAACAGGGTATCCCCAGATCCGGGTTAGGATCTATGCAACTCCGATGCAACCCACAATTTAAAGCAAACAAGTCAAAACAATTGAAAACACAGTTACGAACTATCCTAAGGTACACCTCACTTTAAGAGTCCCCAGCAGAGTCTCCAGTTCTGTGATCGGTGGATTCAGAACTGACTGTTTAAAGCTGGTTCGCGAAATGTCGCGGTAAGCAAGAGTCGCCATCGTCTTTTATTTTCTCCAACATGGAAAGGACAAAAGCACAGCAAAATTCCTTATGAGATTAGTTCTCGGTTCGGGAGGTAGATTTATAGAAAGGGAAGGTGTTAGCACCCTTTCTATCCATGGTTATCCATGGGCTCTTAGATACTTGCTCATTTGTGTTTTCAAAAGTGTTTGTTTTCTTTTCAAAGTGTGAGTGAGTTTGAAAAAGTTTCGTTTAAAGTTTCAGATCGACTCTTGTATCAGTCCTCAAGAGTGTTTGAAAAATTGTTTTTGAAAGCTTTTTGAAAAGTGTTAGTGTGAAAATAAGTTTTTGATTTGTTTTGTTTTGAATTAGAGCAAGTATCTACGAGTCATCTACCTACCCTAAGGAATTAGTCTGTGTAAATGTCCTTGAGGTAGTGCCATCCCACCATTGAGAGGTAGGTAGCACCACCGTTGGAGGTGTTCAGGTCAATTCGAGGGTTAGGGACATTGTAGTCACCGAGCAACAGTAGGACACCTTAGAAGCTACCCCCATGCCATGTTCATGGACATGAGGACTTACTAAAACGTCTTATACTCGACGACCATGTTTCGAGGGGCAAGGCAACAGTGAGGCGTACCCTAAGAGTGGTGTGTGAATTGTGTGTCATTTTCAGATAATATTTGTCTTGTCATGCATTTAGTGATCTACGCTTTGATTTTTATTTGGGCATACATTCTTTCATGTGATTAACAGTTTAAAGGGTGCGGGAATTAAAATGCGGAAAATAAAGGTCCTACGCTATTACAAGGTGCGGGTCTATACATCGCCAAATTAAACAAAGACCCGATTTTGAATAAAAGTGCGAAAAGTAAATGTCCTAATTATCTATTACAAGGCTTTGGGGCAATTACATAAATTTAAAATGAAAAAAAAGAAGCAAACGCGCGAAAAGAAATTATAATCGAAGGTGCGAGGGCGTTGGACCCTTTAAAGAAATTAAATTGAAATTACTAAATTAATGATTAAAGAAAAGAAGTTATTTTTAATGTTTTTTGTATTTACTGGAAATAAAGAAAATTAAAAAGAAAAGAAACCCTAATTCTACATGTTTTTAATTATTTAAGGAAAAGAATTAAAGTTTAAACCTAATTTACTCAAATTATTTAATTACAAGTTTATTTACAAAGATAATTAATAATTAATAACGATAATAAATAAAAAGATTATTTATTAAAAAATAAGAAATGCTAAAAACCTTTTTTTTTTATATTTTTTAGTTATTAAGAAAACATTAAAGTTAAACCCAAAATTAAACTAAATTAATTATTGGAATTTATTTACAAAAACATTAATGCATTAAATAATAAATAAATATATTTTATTTTTGACTTTTCTGATTTTTTTGTATTTTTGTGTTAAAAAATTATTTTATGGAATTAAATAAAAGCAATTAATCAAATAAAAGAAAAAAAGAAGAATTAGAAAAAAGGAAATATGCAAACCATAGGGGATTTTCTGGCCAATTTGGAGGTATATTGTGAGCATTTTGGCCCACTGATCCCAAGCCCATGTTGACTTTCAGCGCTTGCGTATGGCATGGTTGACTAGTGTGCATCATGGACCTCACATCCTGACCTTTGGATTGATCTCCTGGGACATTTGGCAAGCACAAGCGTTGGGTGTATGGTACTCCTTTGAATGAGATGATCACCTGAATATGTTAACACAAAAAATATAGGGAAATATGGGGGACCTGGGAATCGAACCCAGGTCCCATTGCTTGCATGACAACACATCTACCAATGGAGCTAGTGCGTTTCTTTGTTAATTTAGTGGGCAATGAATATTATATGTGAAAAACAAGCGCTATGCTGGATTAAAAACAAAACGCGCCAATGTTTGAATCAGCCAACCACGTTTGAACACATAGGCTTCATCTTCCTTGCTTCTTCGTTTTGCCTGAAATTATCAAATGGATAGCGGGGGTTTTAAACCCCCACTAAGTGCAGAACCTGAAAATAGCGATTAGGCCATATGTAAATATAAAAAGGGCGCGATGGGGGGATTTGCTTCGTTTGAACGTTCTGAATCCAGTGGTATAGGTTTGAATGGCCAATTTTTCCAGACGTGAAAAGCCCCAAATTTGAAACTCTGAAAACCTAGAAAACGTTAATGGCATATTTCGATACAGGCATGGTTAGGACAATTAAATGGCATCATTAGCTTCATAAGGTTCATATTAATATAAATCAACATTTAAAATGTATGAAACATGCATGTAAATCAAAATACGATTATGAAAGTTTTCATGAACAGGGCGATGGCGTTCTACCGATTCTCTGCGCGTGGAAGCTTGGTTTCAATTGCAAACGCCTCCTAGATGTATCAAGAGTGTGTTGGAATCGTTATTTGGCTTTGAAACGAGCTCTAGCTGTGAAAACAGTTTTCAATTTTTTTGGAAAAAATGCAAAGTTGTTCTCTCAATTCTTGCGCAGCTTTCTTGTTCTTGGCATTAGGGTTGTGTTATGCTTATGTATGTGAATGATTTAGGTTAGAAAAATTGGCCCAAAATCCATGTATTCAATGCTTTTGAATTTGTGATTTTCCATGATCTTTTTCAATCTTTTTTGCCATCAAACCATTGCCAATTGCATAGAATCTTTCCCTTTTGATTGTGCACGAAATTCTGAGGTCATGATGAGTGGATATGCTGCACAAAAAGATTCAAAACCTTTATTTTAGTATTTTTCTCATATTTGATTTTAATTAAATGAATTAATAGGATTAAAAACTCAATTAATTAATTAAAAATAAGAAAATAACTCACCTTTGGGTCAATGGGTCGTGCATGGTCTTTGGGTGATGATTCATGGAAGAAAATGAGGCCCATTAGCAATTTTGAGGCATTTGAAGCAAAGTTGACTTTTTAAAATTCCCAAAAATTTCCCAACTTCCACAAGGCATATCTTGCTCAATATTTAAGATTTGATCATGTTCTTGGACATTTGGGAAAGGTATTGAAGTCCTCTAACCAATGTCTTTGGTACCATGTCATTTTGATTTACCAATCTCAAGTTATGGTCTTTGACTTAAAGTGCCTTTTTGTTGACTTTTGAAAATGACCTATAATGTTGAAATTGATAACTTTTTGTGAGAGCATTTCTTGGACTTGAAGTGTGAAGATGAGTTGTAGGAAATGTCATTCTCTTCAAAATGAGATTTGGATGGAATTTTTCTGATAAACCATGTGGAAGTTATGCCCTGGTCAGTTTGCAGTTGACTTTTCCAACTGTCCAAAAATAGAAACTTTTGCATCTTGAGACTTTTTGAGCCATGCCTTGAGAATCATGATCAAGAATTTATCAAATGATGTTTGTGGCTTCAAAATAAGATTTTGACCAAAAATTTTGACTTTTGACTGTCAAATGACCATTTTGCCCCTGTAGTTGACTGTGAAGCAATTAGGGTTTTTTACTGTGCAATTTTGTGCTGTGAGTCTTGAAACTTAGCATATGGATGCTTGACCATGTTTGTAGGCATGTGGGACTTGTTTGGACCCTTGGAAACTTCAATTTCTTTTCCAGAACCAAAACCCTAATTTTGACTGTTAGGAGGCAACTGAACTGTGCAACTCTTGGGAGATTTTGAAGCATATGGGGGGGGCAAATTTTGGGGTACAACAACATCCATATTTTATCCATGGTTTTACTACTAAGTAAGTGATAAGTGAAAATTTTAGTTATTTTTGTATATACTTTTTATTGCACTTATCGGCTCTTGGTTGATAATATCAGTTGAATAACCCAACTTTGTGTATAAATACGTTTAGTTTGTGTATAATGCATTTTCTTGTATAAAGTGTATCATTTGATATTTTTGTATTCGTATTGTAGATATTTGAGCATTGTTGGAGCAAGAGGAATAAAGCTCCAAGTTGCATTTTTGATCAATGAAGAATAAGGCAAAAGATGAAGTCATTCCAAGTTATGCAGTAAAAGCAACAAAAGTTGATGAACTGTCTTGTGTCGCCAAGAGAATTTCTGCCGTTGGGCGACAGTGGGCGAGAAAATCTATTTTGATGATTTCCTCTACCTTGCTTCACTATTGCATCTCTAGGTAAGGAATAAAGGTATCGTTGGGCGACGCTTTCGGTCGCCTGGAGATGGAGGATATTTTTGACATGCTGAGGATGTGGCTTATCCTGGGCCAAGTGAATAAGAGACGTCGTCAGGTGATGATTTATTTCGCCGGGAGATTCTTGCGGAACAAAATTTCTTTTATATTTCCTTTCATTTTAGTTTTAGGTAGATGGTTTTTGGGATATTTGTTCCCAAATTCTATCACCTTCATTTTTGATAGTTAGAGCTTAAACAACATCATTTGTGGCTTGCAAATGGATGATCTGGGGTCATGAGCTTGATGGACCGTGTTTGACACCGCGAGAAATATGGTTTCTTCTCCTCTTTCTCTCTTTGTAACTGTTATTTGTTGATTTTATATGTAATTTTAACTTGATTATATTTATATTCATTGCTCATGGTGTTGCATGAAACTTTCTTTACAGATCTTTATTGATGTTTATCCTTTTTAACTTGCTAAGTGTTTGGGTTTGAGTCATGGCAGAGATGGACGGATTGAATCCAGACTTAGGATGAATATCTATTGGGCTTATATTCTATAGATATATTTAGGCTTAGTAATCAGTTAGGTATCGACTCTTAATGCCCCCGTGTTGTTTTATGTTGTGCTGAGAGATCGTCGACATGGAGCGACACGGTTGATATCTTGCTCTGCGTTAGAAATGACCTTTGTGTGAGCGATACATGATGATATTGACGAGTAGTTAAGGTTAAGTACAACTTGGTAGTAAGTTTAACTATTTGATAGGGTAGACAAAATACAAATTCCAGAGTTATATCCCATTCGAATGATGAAATTCTTCTTGTGTATAACTTTTAATTTTAGCACTTTACATACTATACCATTCTATCCCCAAACTCATTAAAGAAAGATTTGTCGAACGAAAATTCAATAACCACTCTCTATGGACATGATACGATATAACCTAAATATCACCCGATAAATTCATAAATTACTTTTTGCTTACCGCTACACCGCTGCAATAAAATGATGTCGTTGTTGGGGATTGATTTTATTATTTTCACGTTGTGATAATTCTTTTGTTTTTGAGTTTTGTAATTCATGTATATGTTGTATAGAAATTGTATATTAACCTGTATATGATATTTGTGCATATATGTGTTTTCACATATTGTTATGAATTGTCTCGTTTTTGTAAAGTTTGTTGTGTGATTGTTAAGACACTTTCTTTAGGTTTGCGCGGTGTGATAATACCATGGTATGACAAGAGGAGGTTACTAGCTTGTACAATAAAAGCATTGAGCTTACGATGTAAAATAAGCATGTTTGTTTGTATTTGTTTATGTGTGTGGTGATTTGTGTTTTAACAAGTTGAAACAAGGAAATATTCTGAATTTCAAATCTGCACTTTTCAACTTGTTGATTCATTATCACCCGATTTTTATATCGTTATTTGTATTTGTTTTGTTATGTCAATTTGTGTTTTTCGAAAGCTTGTCTTGTTTAGCTTAAGCAGTTTTGTTCGTTGTATATATTGTAAATTTGGTACATTGAAATTTGGTACATTGAAATAGTTTTGTTATATTTCCAATTCGTTTTATTGTTGTTTGGACTCCAATTTTGGTCCGATATTTTGAGGAATTTAGAGGCGATTTTCCAAGTCTAAATGTTTCAACTTGCGGATGTATGGTAATGATAGTGTTTTGAAGTTGGTACACGCCAAATACTCATTTATCGCTTTCTAGAACATAGCATGTTTAAGAGACTTTTCTTTTGTACAAATTTCCATGTCATTAATTCTTTTGCAAATTGTGTTCACTTTTGAATCACTTTTGAACTAAATCGTTGTGAGGTTGTTTTCCATTGTTAACTATATGCATGGGAGACCGACAATTTTGTCTTAACTAAGTTTTATTATGTTTAATCTTGCATTTATGTTGATTCGTATGAAAGCATGATATTATTAAGGCATTTTATTTGATTTTGAGCACAACTACCTAGCTAAATAGTGAATTTCACCTTGTGAGTGATCATTTGTAACCCCTTTTAGCCATTTTTCACTATCCATGTTGTTTGAACTTGATGCTTATCCTTGAGTATTGAATTCACTTTTTGAATGGATTTTGATTGTTGTTTTTTCTTGAGCCCTCAACTTTGTGTCGTTGTTTGAATTTTTTCCTTGCCTTAGAATTTAGGGAGTATTCACATAATGATACGGTTGAATTCAAGTTGGGGAGAAAAATGATTGTGTACTTATTGGTTGATTGCTATGATGTTTAAAAGAAAAAGAATAGAAAGAAGGAAAAAATGTGAAAAAGAAAGAGGAGAAAAATAAAGAAAAAAAAGAAAAAAAGCTTTGAAAAAGAAAAATAAAAAGAGTTCGAATAATGTTGTGTTTATAAATATGGCACTTTGGTATGAAATTTGAGATTCGAAAGAAGTTTAATTGGAATTTTGTGTTTGAATCTTAGGTGAATTGATCTCTCCCTTAGGTTTAGACAAGTTTTTGTTTCAATTAGCCTTAGAAATTTTCTCTTGTTTGTTCACTCGACCACGTTACAACCTTTGAAGCCTTTGTGATTTTTCTTTTGTGCTTTACAATATGATATTTGCTTTGATGAATGCATAATTTAGTTTTTGCTAGAAAGATTATTGGGTGATAGTGAAGCACCTCATGTTTGTGTTTTTCATCTACCGATAAAGTGTGTTCCAGGTGTGATTCACTTGTGAACATTGTATTTTTTTAGATTTTTTTATATGTGCTTTGTATTTAGGAGTTGTTTCATTTTCATGTTATCGTTGTAGTTTAGCGGTAAGTTTTTGCCTTGTGCGTATGTTTTTCATTTTGAACCATACATTTGTTTTCCGTTTTAAAAACCTGTTGATTCGTGATTGTTTGATTATTGTTTCTTTTTTCTTTGAGTTGTTTGGCCTTGTTTGAGGACAAACAATGATTCAAGTTGGGGAGAGTTTGATAAGTGCAAATTGTAGTTATTTTTGTATATACTTTTTGTTGCACTTATCTACTCTTGGTTGTTAATATTAGTTGAGTAACCCAACTTTGTGTGTAAATACGTTTAGTTTGTGTATAATATGTTTTCTTTTATAAAGTGTATCGTTTAATAGTTTTGTATTCATATTGTAGGTATTTAAGCATTGTTGGAGCAAGAGGAATAAATCTCCAACATGCATTTTTTATCAATGCAGAAATAGGTGAAAGATGAAGCCATTCCAAGTTATGCAATAAAAAGAAACAAAATTTGTTGAATTGTCTTGCGTCATTGGGAGAAATTTCTGTCGTTGGGCGACAGTGGGTGAGAAAGGCCATTTTTGATGATTGCCTCTGCCTTGGTTCGCTGCTGCATCGCCAGGAGAGGAATAAATGTATCGTCGGGAGAAGCTTTTTGTTGTCGGCTGATGGAGGATATTTTTGACCTGCTGAGGACATGGCTTATCCTGGACCAAGTGAATAAGAGACGTCGTCGGGAGACAGTTTATGTCGCTGTGCGATTCTTACGGAATAACATTTTCGTATAATTCTTTTTCATTTCATTTTTGGGTAAATGGTTTTTGGGGTATTTGTTCCCAAATTCCATCACCTTTACTTTTCATAGTTAGAACTTAGACAATAACATTTGTTGCTTGCGAATGGATGATCTAGGGTCATGAGCTTGATGGATCGTGTTTGACATCGCGGGAAATCTAGTTTCTTCTCCTCTTCCTCTCTTTGTAAACATTATTTGTTAGATTTTCTATGTAACTTTACCTTGATTATATGTATACTTATTGCTCATGATATTATATGAAACTTTCTTTACAAATCTTTATTGATGTTTATCCTGTTTAGTTTGCTAAGTGTTTCGGTTTGAGTCGTTACAGAGATGGATGAATTGAATCTGGAATTAGGATGAATATCTATTAGGCTTAGATTCTAGAGATAGATTTAGGCTTAGTAATCACTTAGGTATCAACTCTTAATGCCTCCTTGTTAATTTGGGTTGTGCTGAGAGATCGTCGACATGGAGCGACACGATTGATATCTCACTGGGTGTTAGAAATGACCTTTGTGTGAGCGATACGTGATAATATTAATGAGTAGTTAAGGTTAAGTACAATTGGGAAGTAAGTTTAAGTATTTGATGGGGTAGACGAAATACAAATTCGAGAGTTCTATCTTATTCGAATGATGAAATTCTTCTTGTGTATAACTTTTAATTTCAGCACTTTACATACTATACCATTCTATCCCCAAACTCATTAACGAGAGATTTGTTGAACGAAAATTCAATAACCAATCTCTACGGACACGATACGATATAACCTAAATATTACCCGATAAATTAATAACTTACTTTTTGCTTGCCGCTACACCGCTGCAACAAAATGGTGTCGTTGCTTGGGATTGGTTCTATTGTTTTCGCATTGCAATAATTCTTTTGTTTTTGAGTTTTGTAATTAATGTATATGTTGTATAGAAATTGTATATTAACTTGTATTTTCATAACATTTGTTGTGTGATTGTTAGGACAAATTCTTTAGGTTTTCACGGTGTGGCAATATCATGGCATGACAAGAGGAGGTTACTAGCTCGCACAATATAGGAGCCGAGCTTACGACATAAAACAAGCATGTTTGTTTGTATTTGTTTTTGTGTGTGGTAATTTGTGTTTTAACAAGTTAAAATAAGGAAATGTTCTGAATTTCAAATCTTCACTTTTTAACTTGTTGATTCATTTTCACTTGGTTTTAATATTGTTATTTGTATTTGTTTTGTTATGTCAATTTGTGTTTTCCTAAAGCTTGTTGTGTTTAGCTTGAGTAGTTTTGTTCGTTGTATATATTATAAATTTTGTACATTGAAATTTTATAGGAGTATTATATTTTTAATTCTTTTGATTGTTGTTTGGACTCCAATTTCGGTCCGATATCTTGAGGAATTTAGAGGCAAATTTTCAAGTCTAAACGTTTCAACTTGCAGATGTATGGTAATAATAATGTTTTGAAGTTGGTACACGCCACGTACTTATTTTTCACTTTCTAGAACATAGCATGTTTAAGAGACTTTTCTTTTGTATAAATTTTCATGTCATTCATTCTTTTGCAAATTGTGTTCACTTTTGAATCACTTTAGAACTAAACCCTTGTGAGGTTGTTTTCCATTGTTTACTATATGCACGAGAGATCGACAATTTTGTCTTAACTCAATTTTATTATGTTTAATCTTGCATTTATGTTGATTCGTAGGAAGCATGTTTTTATCAAGGCATTTTGTTTGATTTTGAGGACAACCACCTAGATAAATAGACAATTTCACTTGTGAGTGTGTGATCATTTGTAACCCCTTTGAGCCTTTTGTTACTATCCATGTTGTTTGAACTTGATGCTTTTCTATGAGTATTGAATTCATTTTTATGAATGGATTTTGATTGGTTTTTTTTCTTGAGCCCTCAACTTTGTGTTGTTGTATGAATTTTTGTCTTGCCTTAGAATTTAGGGAGTATTCACATAATGATACGTTTGAATTCAAGTTGGGGAGAAAAATGATTGTGTATTTATTGGTTGATTGCTATGAGGTTGAAAAGAAAAGAAAAGAAAGAAAGAAAAAATGTGAAAAAGAAACAGGAGAAAAAGAAATAAAAAAAATGAAAAAAGCTTTGAAAAAGAAAAACAAAATGAGTTCAAATAATGTTGTGTTTATAAGTATGGTGCTTTGGTGTGAAATTTGAGATTCCGAAGAAGTTTAATTGGAATTTTGTGTTTGAATCTTTGGTGAATTGATCACTCCCTTAGGTTTAGGCAAGTTTTGTTTCAATTAGCCTTAGGAATTATCTCTTGTTTGTTCACCCGATCACATTACAACCTTTGAAGCCCTTGTGATTTTTCTTTTATGCTTTTCAATATGAATTTGCTTTGATGAATGCATAATTTAGTTGTTGTTAGCAAGATTGTTGTGTGAGAGTTAAGCACCTCATGTTTATGTTTCTCATCTACCGATAAAGTGTGTGCTAGGTGTAATTCACTTGTGAACATTGTATTGTTTTATAATTTTTGACATGTTATTTGTACTTAGGAGTTATTTCATTTTCATGTTATCATTATAGTTTAGTGGTAAGTTTTTTCCTTGTGTGTACGTTTTTATTTTGAATCATACATTTGTTTTCCGTTTTAAAAACATGTTGATTCATGACTCTTTTATTATTGTTTCTTTGTTCTTTGAGTTGTTTGGCCTTATTTTAGGACAAACAATGATTCAAGTTGGGGAGAGTTTGATAAGTTCAAATTATAGTTATTTTTGTATATACTTTTTGTTGCACTTATCCACTCTTGGTTGTTAATATCAGTTGAATATCCCAACTTGGTTTATAAATATGTCTAGTTTATGTATAATATATTTTCTTGTATAAAGTGTATTGTTTGATAGTTTTGTATTTATATTGTAGGTATTTGAGCATTGTTGGAGCAAGAGGAATAAATCTCCAAGATTCATTTTTGATCAATGAAGAATAAGGAGAAAGATGAAGCCATCCCAAGTTATGCAGTAAAAGCAACAAAAGTGGATGAATTATCTTACGTCGCCGGGCAATAGAGGATATTTTTGACCTGCTGAGGACGTGGCTTATCCTTCGCCAAGTGAATAAGAGACTTCGTTGAGCAACACCTTATGTCGTCGGGCGATTCTTGCAGAACAACATTTTTTTATATTTCCTTTTCATTTCACTTTTGGATGGATGGTTTTTGAGGTATTTGTTCCCAAATTCCATCACCATCATTTTTTATAGTTAGAGTTTAGACAATAACATTTGTGGCTTACAAATGGATGATTCAGGTTCGTGAGCTTGATGGGTCGTGTTGGACACCACGGGAAATCTTGTTTCTTCTCCTATTCCTCCCTTTGTAACCATTATTTATTGGATTTTATATTTAACGTTACCATGATTATATGTATATTTATTGCTCGTGGTGTTGTATGAAACTTTCTTTACAAATCTTTATTGATGTTTATCCTTTTTAGCTTGCTAATTGTTTGTGTTTGAGTCAATTGCAACTTGTGAGTGTGTGATCATTTGTAACCTCGTTGACCCTTTTGTCACTATCCATGTTGTTTTAACTTGATACATGTCTATAAGTATTGAATTCGTTTTTTGAATGGATTTTGATTGTTGCTTTTTCTTGAGCCCTCAACTTTGTGTTGTTGTATTAATTTTTTCCTTTCCTTAGAATTTAGGGAGTATTCCCATAATGATACGATTGAATTCAAGTTGGGGAGAAAAATGATTGTGTACTTATTGGTTGTTTTCTATGAGGTTGAAAAGAAAAAGAAAAGAAATAAAGAAAAACAATGTGAAAAAGAAAGAGGAGAAAAAGAAAGAAAAAAAATGAAAAATACTTTGAAAAACAAAAACAAAAAGAGTTCGAATAATGTTGTGTTTATAAGTATGGTGCTTCGGTGTGAAATTTGAGATTCAGAAGAAGTTTAATTGGAATTTTGTGTTAAATCTTTAATGAATTGATCACTCCCTTAGGTTTAGGAAAGTTTTTGTTTTAATTAGCCTTAGGAATTATCTCTTGTTTGTTCACCCGACCACGTAACAACCTTTGAAGCCCTTGGATTTTTCTTTTGTGATTTTCAATATGAATTTTCTTTTAGGAATGCATAATTTAGTTGTTGTTAGCAATATTGTTGAGTGAGAGTTAAGCACCTCATGTTTGTGTTTTTCATCTACCGATGAAGTGTGTGCTAGGTGTGATTCACTTGTGAACATTATATTGTTTTAGAATTTTTGACATGTGCTTTATATTTAGGAGTTTTTCATTTTACTGTTATCATTGTAGTTTAGTGGTAAGTTTTTGCCTTGTGCGTATATTTTTATTTTGAACCATACATTTGTTTTTCGTTTTAAAAACCTATTGATTCGTGATTCTTTTATTATTGTTTCTTTGTTCTTTGAGTTGTTTGTCCTTGTTTGAGGACAAAAAATGATTTAAGTTTGGGAGAGTTTGATAAGTGCAAATTGTAGTTATTTTTGTATATACTTTTTGATGCACTTATAGACTCTTGGTTGTTAATATCAGTTGAGTAAGCCAACTTTGTGTATAAATATGTTTAGTTTGTGTATAATGTGTTTTCTTGTATAAAGTGTATCATTTTATAGTTTTGTATTCATATTGTAGGTATTTGAGCATTATTGGAGCAAGAGAAATAAAGCTCCAAGATGTATTTTTGATCAATGAAGAATAAGGCGAAAGATGAAGTCATTCCAAGTTATGCTGTAAAAGCAACAAAAGTTGTTGAACTGCCTTGCATCACCGGGTGAAATTTATGTCGCTGGGCGACAGTGGGTGAGAAAGGCCATTTTTGATGATTGCCTCTGCATTGCTTTGCTGCTGCATCGCCAAACGAGGAATAAAGGTATCGCCAGGCGATGCTTTCTAACATCAGGCGATAAAGGATATTTTTTACTTGCTGAGGAAATGGCTTATCCTGGACCAAGTGAATAAGAGACGTCGTTGGGCGACGCTTTATGTCATCAGGTGATTTTTGCGGAATAACTTTGTTTTTATATTTCCTTTTCATTTCATTTTTGGGTGGATGGTTTTTGGGGTATTTGTTCCCAAATTCCATCACCTTCATTTTTGATAGTTAGAGATTAGACAACAAAATATGTGGCTTGCAAATGGATGATCCGGGGTCGTGAGCTTGATGGATCGTGTTTGACACCGCGGGAAATCTGGTTTATTCTCCTCTTCCTCTCTTTGTTACCATTATTTGTTGGATTTTCTATGTAACTTTACCTTGATTATATGTATATTTATTACTCATAGTGTTGTATGAAACTTTCTTTACAAATCTTTATTCTTGTTTATCCTTTTTAGCTTGATAAGTGTTTGGGTTTGAGTCGTTGCAGAGATGGATGGATTGAATCCGGACTTAGATTGAATATCTATTAGGCTTAGATTCTAGATATATATTTAGGCTTAGTAATCACTTAGGTATCGACTCTTAATGCCTCCGTGTTATTTTGTGTTGGGCTGAGAGATCGTTGACATGGAGCGACATTGTTGATATCTCACTTTGTGTTAGAAATGACCTTTGTGTGAGTGATACATGATGATATTGACGAGTAGTTAAGGTTAAGTACAATTGAGTAGTAAGTTTAAGTATTTGATGGGGTAGAAGAAATATAAATTCGAGAGTTCTATCCTATTCGAATGATGAAATTCTTCTTGTGTATAAATTTTAATTTCAGCACTTTACATACTATACCATTCTATCCCTAAAATCATTAACGAGAGATTTCTGAAACGAAAATTCAATAACCAATCTCTATGGACACGATACGATATAACCTAAATATCACCCGGTAAATTAATAACTTACTTTTTGCTTTCCGCTACACCGCTGCAATAGTAAGCTAAACAAAAACACTATAATTAATCACGCATCTATAACAAAAGAACAATTAATTACCTGTAGAGAAGTCAGCCACTTCTGGAACCACACAATGTAAGATTCTTGGAACAATCAGAATTTCACTCTTCACAAGAGAAATCGGAGATGCAGCAGGGGCGATGAAATCGGGCAGCAACTACACATAAACAATTAGGTTCACTAATTCCATTTCAAACATGTCTAAAACAAAACGGGTTTTGAGTGTATCTTGTAATATATTCATGAACCTCACTTTGTAAACTCCTAACTTGAGATACCGATCTTTTAGAAAGTTAGGCTATTGATTACCATAACTCACGACGTTATCTCTAGCCTAATAACAAAAGAAAAATAAAACCAACATCATTTCTTAGAAAATACTTTTTCAACTTCAGAAAACAAAGGAACCTTTCACATAATGATAACAATTTATAAAAACCACTTGCATGAAAATAGCTTAAGCACATTTAAGTTCCTGAAATTCAAACCAAAATGAAGAATCGAACCAAATATATGAGAAGAAACGTAGATTCGAACCTTAAAATCAAATTCTTTGATGAAGAGTATGTCAATCGAACCCTTGAAGTTATTTCCTGAAGCGATCCCTTGAAATTTTGTGAAATGAATCGATACGAATCGATATGGCGATTAACGAATCGAAATGGAGAGCACAGTAGCAGTAGCAACGAATGAAAGTGGGAGTACTTGCACTTTTGTTCTGGAAATTAACTAAAGTTTCTTTGCAAATGAAAGAAAATGGACGAACGATAGCCAACTAAGACATGTCAACCTGAAAAAACATAGGACATATAGTAAACTAGAGAATTTAGTAGTCAAGAAAGAGTCCACTAACCATTGGTAACAGAAAAAAAATTAATTAATGAGACGGATATTACGCTATCAAGTTTCTATGTAGAAATACGATAACACTAGTTGTTGAAATGTATAAATGAAGTAATCAAAACAGAGAAATATGGTGATAGAGAACTCTTAATATCTAGAAGCCTATTGTTCTGATTTAAGAGAGTGTAAGGAGAATGCAAAATGTAGCAGAAGAAAACCCAAGGGTCTGGGTTTCATAGAGGAATAAATTAAAAAATACACCAATAAGAGAATAATATAAACGGACAACAACGATGGAGTTAACAACGAGCAACAACAACATAGCTATAATGAAAATCGAAAACGAAATCGAGTTACCTATGGCGAGGAGATTTCCGCCGGATATTATTAAGGTATGTGTCTTTGATCTTCTCTCTCTTCTTCTACAAGAACAACGATGGAGTTAAGCTAAAGGGCACAAGGATTATTTTAAGAGAGAGATGTTTTGAGAAATAGAGATTCGAGAGTTGCAGAGAAAGATGTTTTGAGAGAATATGGAAAAAATCTGAGTTTTAGGGTTTCGTATTTTTTATTTAGAAATTAGAAATTAATGACCTTAGGCAGCACTTTTTGAAGTGCTTTCTGATGTATTTCCTTTAGCAGCGCTTCTTCATTAAAAAGTGCTTTCTGATGTATGCCCTATAACAACGCTTATATGAAGCGCTTTCTAAACTCATCCTTTAACAGCGCTTTAGGGTATGTATAACCTTAAGCAGCGCTTCTGAGAAGCGCTTTCTAAAGTAAGCCTTTAGCAACACTTTTTCTCAAATTTCTTTTAAAGTCATAGCAGCGCTTTCTAAAGTAAGCATTTAGCAGTGTTTTTTTCTCAAATTTCTTTTAAAGTCATAGCAGCGCTTTCTAAAGTAAGCATTTAGCAGTGTTTTTTTCTCAAATTTCTTTTAAAGCTATAGAAGCGCTTTTGGAGAAAGCGCTGTCTATAGTGTGCTGCCTAAAATAAAATTTATACTAGAAAGCGCTACATAAAGTATGGCTTCAGCAGCGCTTTGGGCCTATGGCAGCGCTTTCTACGGTTAGACTTATAGCAGCGCTTTGAATTTAGACAGCGTTTTCTAGAATTTATTTATTTTATTTCAATTAAAAGTGTTGCCTAAAGTGTAGCATAGACAACTTTTTTTCTTAACTTTAGGTAACACTTTTTTATAAAGTGGAGTACTATCTAATATATATAAATTTAAAATTTAATCGGAACATTTAAACGCTTTAATACAGAAGTGTTATTTAAAATACACTGCCTAAAAGTAGTTTTGACATAGTTTATCGGAACATTTAAACGCTTTAATACAGAAGTGTTATTTAAAATACACTGCCTAAAAGTAGTTTTGATATAGTATTCGCAACCGAAGTACTTTATTACGGTTTTTTTTTTTTGTATTATAGAAATCCTTAGTAAAGAACAAAAAGTTTTCTTAGTATAATCTTGGACCACCTATATATTAAACAAGTTTAGCTATAAGTTGAATCAAACAACTAATCACTTTAGAAAATATTTACTTACCAAGTTCACACCACAACATGTATTATCTAATAAAACATGTTGTGGAAAATTCTATACTACAAAAAGTTGAATTATCCCATAAAATAAAATTCCATTACTAATTTTGTCGCTAATGGTTACCAATATTTAAAAAATATTAGATAAGCCGTAACTAACCATTATTTTTATTAATTGAAGAATAAGGACAAATGCATGCAAGTAGCATGCTTGGTTAATAAATAAATAAACAAATTGAAGAAACTTGAAATCCACGTGGATAAAAAAAGGACCAAAGATTTTGACTCAATGAAAAGTTGAGAATTATAAAATTTATAAATACCTAAACAATATACAAACATTTTTTAAGGTATACAATAAACACAAATAATATCATCATCTTAGAGCTTATTAATGCGCGAGGCACTTTAATGAGAAGAAAAAAAATGAATAATAAAAAAATAAAGATTTATATTATTGAATTGTATAAATAATGATACAGACTAGGATTATTTATATACAACTTTAATTGGGCTTGAGTCTAGACAATTTGAATTATATTTAAATATTAAAACAAATAAAATATAATCTAATCTAATATTTAACAAATCTAATTTAATATTTCAACACACATTTATAATTTAAGTTGTCAAACATCCTCAAAAATAGTCAATCTGAACTATTCCTAATTTCTTTCTCAAACTCAGGAATTTGTCATTCTTCAATCATTTGGTGAAAATATCGGTCAATTGTGCTTCACTCGAGCAATGCATTATTTCAAATTCACCTCGATTTACCTTTTCCCTCAAGAAGTGAAACCTTGCTTCAATATGTTTACTTCTTCCATGCAGAGCTGGATTCTTTGCCAGATTTATGGTTGACTTGTTGTCGATTTGCAATACAAGAGATTTCTTCACTTCAACATTCATTTCTTCAAGTACAGATCTAATCCAAATTGCTTGACATGCAGCATAGGATCCTGCTATATATTCAGCTTCACAAGATGATAATGCCACCACGGGTTTTTTCTTTGAACACCATGAGATTGGGGCACCAAATACTTGAAAGAAATATCCAGTTGTGCTTCTTTGATCTTCCTTATCTCCACATCAATCAGCATCTGAAAAACAATTAACTATTGCTTCTTTGTCATTAGAATCTCGTCGAAATAGTATTCCATAGTTTATCGAACCCTTCAAATATCTCAGGATTCTTCTCGCAGGCTTCATATGTGACACTCTTGGTTCACTCATATATCTGCTTACTAATCCTACAACGAAAATGTATATCAGGTTGATTGTTGCACACATACCTCAGAGATCCCACAATTTTTTTAATCAAAGTTACATCGACTTTGTCTTCCTCTACATTCTTCTCCAATTTTACATTTGGTTCGACGGGTGAGGACGCAGGATTCGAATCATCCATTCTGAATCTCTTGAGTATTTCTTTGACATACTTCCTTTGATGTAGCACCATACCTTGCTTCGACATTTGAAATTACATACCTAAGAAATAATACGTTTTTCCCATATCAGACATTACAAATTTCTTCATCATCAGCTCTTTGAACTTTGACAAGTTCTCCAAGCTATTTCCAATTACTAGCAAGTCATCGACATATAAGCAGATGATTGTTATATCTTGTGCTACAACCTGAACATGGACACCATACTGAGATTTGCATTTGACAAATCCTAATTCAACTAAGTATAAGTCGATCTTCTTGTTCCATGCCCTAGGTGCCTACTTGAGGCCATAGAGTGCTTTGTGCAACTTATGCTTTACTCGCTTCCTTCTGAATCACAAACCCTGGAGGTTGTGTTACATAGACCTATTCGTCTAAAGGACCATTCTGAAATGATGATTTCACATCTAAATGAAATATCGACCAACCTTGGTTGAATGCCAATGTTATCACTAGTCGAACATTCTCCAATCTTGCTACTGGAGAAAATACTTCAGAGTAGTCGAGCCCTTATCTTTGAAGAAACCCTTGAGCTACTAATCTTTCTTTATTTCTTGCTAACGAGCCATCAACATTATGTTTCAACTTGAATACCCAATTTACTTCGATAGCTTTTGTATGTGCTGACAATTCGACTAACTCTCATGTGTTGTTTCTTTCGATTTCCTGTAACTCTTTGACCATAGCTAACTTACATTGTTTAGTCTTCAAAGCTTTGCTTTAGTTAATTGGTTCAGCACCTGCAAGTAAAGAAAAATGAACTAATTCTCCATCTGGTGTGACTTCATCATCACCCACCACTTTATAATATGAAGTCTTGTTGGAAGAACTCTATTTCTTTGAGGTCCTTGGCTTGTTTCAACCACAACCTCTTTGAATTCGACTGTGTCGGGAATATCAGTGTTGTCCCCCAAAATTTGCACTCTCTTTTTCAAGAATTCTCAAGGAATTGATCAGACAAAGTTATCTCCGAAGCGCTGGAACTCCAAATTAGGATTTTGACTGAGAGTGATAAA
Organism: Vicia faba; assembly: GCA_948472305.1. Taxonomy (NCBI): domain Eukaryota; kingdom Viridiplantae; phylum Streptophyta; class Magnoliopsida; order Fabales; family Fabaceae; genus Vicia; species Vicia faba. The sequence continues at coordinate 1,603,826,678 of OX451739.1, forward strand.
TCTTTGATTTTTGATCTAACACATTACTTATTGGTTCGAAATATGATCTTAAAGGTTCAAATACATCATTTTAACCTAATTGCATATTTCAATTCATCTCCTGAAATCAGTGGATTGATAGATGAATTTGGCAACTGATGAAAAAGTCAACTGTACACTGAAGAGTCAAACTTTGACTTTTGGTCAAATTTGAGTTTCGAAAATCACATTTCATTAAGGTATTCAAAATGTGAAATTTGATCATCAAAAATCAAGAAGGTCAAAAAAAATCAAACTTGGTAAGACTTGGAAAATTTCTCTAAGTATTTCCTATACATGATTAATTACCTCATGACATCTTTCTCCACTACAATTCAAAATAATTCAAGATATTCAAGTTAGTATAAGACTGCATTTTTTTGAGTCAGAATTGTTAAGTTACAAATCCTAAATTCTTGTTTTGTTTGAACTTTTCTCTTTGACTCAAATCCACAAAAACAACACTGCTATGCTGTCAAAGTCTGCTCCAAAACCTGCAATGATGCCCTGAAAGTCTACATCATATTAGTCCCATGGTTGCACCAAATTAGCATGTAAAGGGTTTCACCCAAAAAGGCAATGTCACAGCATACCCAAACTATTCAAAAGCTTATTTATCCCCCCCCCCCCCCCCCCCAAACCTCATCCAAACTTCATGTATAAAACAAACTATTTTCACAACATACAAAAGGAGGCTTTTAGAGAGATGAGAGAGAGTTTTTGAACAAAAAAGAATAGCATTCTCTGTAACCTTTGCTCATTAAAAAAAAGCTCTACTTTCATTCAAAACAGAACCTCAATCCATTATTCCATCTTACAAACTCTTCATAAACCAAACACCTTACCACATAGAATTTTTCAAATACAAGAACAGTTTCCATAGTGTTATTATCATCACCCTCCAAACACAAAAATAGTACTCTACAACTTGACTGAGTTAGTGTGATTCAACAGTTTGGGACAACTTCCTGGAGATTCATTGGAGCCATCACAACAGCTGGAAAAGTATTCAGACTAAAAACACCAAGTGCAGTCTCAAGGTAAGTCTTCTTAACTTTGAGCTTTTCATTTTCCATGCATGATTTATTTTTGAAGATAAAATGTAGTAATCATTACCCCCTTTGAGTTAACCATTTGCTTGTTGTTTATATTTATCAACCATATGCTATAAACTAACCTGCACAGATAATAAAACAATGTTTAAGGAAAAAACTTGCAGCATGAGTCGACACATACCCACTTGGATCGACTCATTCTAGTGAAAAAAACAGGGTATGAGTCGACACATAGCCTTATGCATCGACTTATACTGTTATACAGGCCCCAAAACAGAAAGGTGAAAGGTGCATGAGTCGACACAAAACGCGTATGTGTCGACACAAACAGGTGCATAAGTCGACACATCCCTTTATTCATCGACTCATACTGAGTTGGTTTGGTTTGGAAGGAGCAAGGAAAGATATGTCGATGCATAGGAGCATGTGTCGACACATAGCAGTTCAAAATGCATTTTTTTTCCTTTATTTTACACTATTTTTACATTGTCTTCATTATTATTCGATATGGTTGTAATACTTAAGTTTCTACTTCATCCCCATTTGTAAATTGTACCCCCACTCCCCTAATGATGTAATAGCTTAGGGTTTTAATTTCCGCAATTTACCGCTTTAATATAAATTGTTAGTAATTAGAGTGTGTATGGCAAGATATAATCAACCGCTAAAAACCCTAATCTCAAGGATAAAAATGCATGAAATCAAACAAATTATTCACACATACACCTCTAGGGTAACCTCGCTTTTGTTGCCTCGGAAAATAGTCATGTCCCTCGAATATGGGTGTTTTAGCAAAGACTCTCGATAAAAAAGATCGTAGTCCCTCAATGTCCCTTGATGTTGCCTTCGGTAAACGATCTAGTCCCTATGAAAATTGTTGAAACGTCTCATAATTTGCCTTCTATGACTATACATTTGACCCACGCTCCGTCCCTTCACGTCCAATGATGAGGCTTCTTACCAATCAATGGTAAGATAGAAACATCTAAAGGAGGAGGAAAAGAACAAAGACCTTTTGAGTAGGTAGGACGCTCGTAATTGCTTGCTCACAAATCAAAACCATTTTCACATTTACACTTTCAAAACATCTTCAAAAACAAACATCTCTTTGAACTATTTTCAAAGCCAACACTTTGTATACATTCTTATAGAGACGAGAATCATTACAAAATTTTCCGAAACAAAGGCGTTTTCAAAATACTTTCAAAAACCCACCACAAACACATTTCAAACAAAACATTTTTCAAAGTGATCTAGCAAGCAACTAAGAGTCCGTAGATAACTACGGATGGAAAGGGTGTTAACACCTTCCCTTTTCATAACCTACCCCCAACTCAAGAAAATATCTCAAAAGGTCTTTCCTGTTCTTTTCACCATTTCCTTTATTGGATAAAAGAAAAGCTGGTGGCGACTCTTGCTATCTGCGAAATTTGCGATAAAACGTAAAACAACTAAGTCAGTTCTCCCACCGTATTACAGTCAGCAATTGCTTCTTTTTCGACTTCGACTAGATTCTCAATAATTCCTTCGACCTCTACTTCATCAGTTTCTTCATTGACATCAGAACTCATCAATGGCTTGTTAATTGAATTGCTAGAATTCCAATTCCAGGAAGAATTTTCATTAATCACAATATCTCAACCATTCATGTGGTTCAAGCAGCCTTAGTCGAGAAACCAAATTTTGGATTCGACATGGTTATCTACAACTGCAGCCATAACCACCATACCACCTTCAGAATCATCTGAATTTTGGCGTGCAAGGTTCGCTCCTTCGTCCTTTCTTGTTGATCCCTTGCCTTTTCTCTACCAACAATTCTTGGCTACGTGACCCTACTTTTCACAGTTATAGCACTACACACCTTTTTTTTATCTTCTTAGCCCTTTCGATAGTTTCCTCCTCCTTCGAGGATTTAGAAGCTCCATCTTTGACCTAATGTTTGTGAGGTTTTGACCAAGGCTTCTTGCCCTGAGTCTTGTCGAATTTACCTTTTATTTTTTTAGAACCACCATCCTTTTTCCATGACTGAGCTTGCAGAGCCTGTATCGAGTCTTTCACTCCTTTCTTTTTGACAACCCTCATCTCATGCACCTCCAATGAACCAACCAAATTTTCCACTTTAGTGGATTCAAGATTATTGGGTTCTTGAATAGCTACGATAACATGATCAAATTGAGAGGTCAACATTCTCATTACCTTCTTAACTATCATCTTATCAGTTATGGTTTCACCACAACCCTTCATGAGATGGACGGTTTTTTGAACCTTCGACACATAATCTGCAACTTTTTCATCTTCTCCCATAGACAACAACTCATATCATCGATGCAAGGTTTGTAACTTGACAACCTTGACTTTCTCACATCCTTTGTAAAAATTCACTAGAATATCCCATGGCTCCTTCGTCGTTTCAGCATGAGAGATTCTGTTGAAATTAGAAGCATCGACCTCCGTCTGAATGCAATAAGAAGCCTTGCAATCTTTCTTCTTGACTTTGTTGTGAGCTTTTTTCTGTTCGTCGGTTGCATTTTCAACTAACACAAGAATGCCTTCGATAACCACTTCTAGAGTTTCATTGAAGCCAAACAAGGATTGCATATGTTTTTCCATTGGATCCAATTCTTGCCGTCAAGTATTGGAAGAGAATTCAGAATGCCCTTATCACTAGCCATCTTTGCTGCAGTTGATTCCCTGCCCTAGAAACGCGATCTCTGACGTGAAATTCTTGAAAACTCGATCAAGAACAATAACCGGAAGCTCTGGATACCAATTTGTTAGTGCGTGAGGCACTTTAGTTAGGAGAGAAAAAGTGAATAATAAAGGAAATAAAGATTTATATTATTGAATTGTACAAATAATAATACAGACTATAATATTTATATACAACCCTAATTGGACTTGAGTCTACACAATTTAGATTACATTTAAATATTAAATTTAATCTAATTTAATATTTTAACAAATCTAATTTAATATTTCAACATAGCTGAGGTCTTCGAGACAGAAGAAAAACAAACAAAAATGGTTTCATGGCTTGATGTTTTTCATTCAGTGACCTTTGGCTTCTTGCGTTTGAAGACTAGTGATAAAGCTAACGCAAAGCCTTAAGATGCATTCATTGATTCTCGTATGTTTTATTTCTTTCAATCTTCCACTTTCATTGAATTTATACTTACTTGTTTATCAGAAATACTTGCATAGAAATAGATGTATATTCATATTTTTATAAACAATCAATATGGAGGAAAACAAATTTTAAATTTATCTTAAATTTAATTTATGTTTTAGTTAAAATTATAGGGTGACAGTAATAATGAAGAAGAGAAAAAAAATTATTTGTATTTTTTAATTAAAAAATAATTTGTGATTATTATTTATAAAAATACATATTTATTCGTTTCTATGCAAGTATTTCTTCTTATTTATACACATAGTAAAGTCTTCTACTTACAATTCTCATTTTAACTACTGTTGGTACATAAAGAATAGATGAAAGGCAAAAGAAATATATTAAATGACGACTATAAAATAAGGAGTAATGAATACATTGTCCTACCTACTACTAGGCTATTTATATACAATATTAGGGTATAATAAAATATTAAAATACCCTCTAACAGACTTATTTAACAAGACATTCCTAAAATAAAAATTATTTTCAACAACATCCGTTAATTTATACTTACACAAAACTGACAACACTAATTTCATCCCTCAAACGAATAAAGTGTTCAGTCTTGACATCCTTCATCATAACCTCTACAAGTTGCTTCTGGTTGCTACAGTGTGCAACTTCTAATACTTTAATTATAAATGTAGATTTCACCTTGAAGACCCATATGGCGCTGATGTTTTTCTTCTCCTTCAGAAGCTCAGTTAACTCCCAAGTGTTTTTTCTTTCTGTAGCATTAATCTCTTCTTTCATGGGCTTCACCCACACTTTCTTCTTGAGAGCTTTACAGGTTGACAACGCCGCCACCAGTTGCTTCTTGGAGCACCAAGAAATAGGAACTCCTAGAAATTTGAATAAGTATTCATAAGTACTTCTTCTGTCAACTCTGTCTTCATACCAATCAGAGTCTGGATAGCATATCAGCTCTGTATCTGATCTAACACTAGAAGGGAATAACACTCCATACCTCAGAGTCCCTTCAGTTTCTTGTAGCTTGTCAAACTCTACAAATCTCCTTGGTATATTTTTTACTTTATGTGAGCTCTGAACTTGTTCAAAATCTCCTTCTAATTCTGGAACAATATATCCTTCTGGACTTTCTTCAGAAGTTTGACTACCACCAGAAGCTCCACATTTGTTAGCTTCTGGACCTTGCTCAGAACCACTACCTTCAGAAATATCATCTTCAAAATTTTGATCACCTTCAGAAGCTCTTCCTTCAGAAGTTCCACTTTCAGAATCATGATTACATTCAAAGGTTGGATTTCCTTCAGAGCTCCTCCTTTAGAAGGTCCATCCTTAGAGTCATGATTTCTACCAGAAACATGATCATCTATAGAAGCTTGTCCTCCAGAACCTACGTCTTTAGATTTTTCCCTTCTAAAAGCATGATCACCACCAGATTCAAAATCTGGATCACAATCAGATTCATCATCTGACTCATCTTTAGAGTCTCCAGAATATTATTCATCCTCTGACTCTGACTCACCTTCAGAACTTTAAAGTTCTAACTCATCGTCAAAAATAGAATCTTCTTCAGATTTTGACTCATCTTCTGATTCTTCTTCAGACTCAAATTCACTTTCGGATCTTGACTTGTCTTCAACTTAAGAGTCATCTTCTAACTTTGACTCATCTTCAGGAACCTCAGATTCTGACACATCTTCAGAATTTTCACCGTTATCTTTTGATTCTCACTCATATTCAAACACTCCTTCAGAGTCAGAATATTCAGAATCATCTTCTTCCCCTTTAGAATCATAAAATGACAATCTCACAGGTTCCTCATCGGATTTATAAGCCATTAATATCACAGGTTCATCATCTGAATCTCCTCTGACTATTTTTGCTTCTTCTTTGTTTGACCAATAATATTAAGCAAAATGGCCAAACCTATTACAACAGTAACACTAAACCAGTAACTTGTCATACTTCTCCTTTCCCTTATGATGTTTTTTTCATCAGAATAGAAGACTTTTAACTTATGAGAAGTACCACCATGTCTCTTCTACTTCTGGTCTTTCTTAACAAAAGAAGCCTTTAGAGCCTGTTCAACTTCCCTCTCAGAAGTTCTTTCAGTTAGACGCAACTCTTGCGCCTCTAGACTTCTTTGCAGCTTTTCTATTATCATGGTGTACATATCTTTAGAATGTTTAATTTCTACCACAATGTAATCAAATTAAGAAGTTAAAGATCTCAATACCTTCTCTATAATTACTTGTTCAAAAAAGGGTTTCTCCACAAGCTTTCATCTCATTAGTGATCAAAATCACTCTAGAGATATACTTAAATCTTCTCGTTGTCCTTCATGTTGAGATTTTCATATTGCTTTCTTAGGGACTGAAGCTTCATCTTTTTCACTGACACGTCACTATCGTAACATTTGACCAGTGTGTCCCATGCAACCTTTGCTATTTCAGAGTCAGCAATCTTCTCAAACACATTCATATCCACACATTGATGGATGTAGAACAATGCTTTATGATCTTTCTTCCTTATCAACTTTTGTGTTTTCTTTTGTGCCTCTGTCGCGTCTGCTGCTAATGAAGCATAGCCATCAGTGACAAGATCTAACATATCTTGAGAACTGAACAACACACACATCTGGATCTTCTAACAATTCCAATTTTTACCATCAAACACTGGAAGCTTGGAACTTATACCGTTGTTTTTGTTCATATTCAACCTTTTGCAGTTCACTCAAAAACTCACTAACACTCAGTGTTTCCCAAATCCCACAGAATCAGAAAAAATGTGATTCTTAATCACACAACACCTCACTATTCACTCATGTTTCAGGTGTTTCCCTGTAGATTTCAAACTGGAGCTCTAGATACCAATTGTTGATGCGCAAAAGAGAGATGAAAGACAAAAGGAATATATTAAATAACGGCTACAAAATAAGGAGTAATGAATACATTGACCTACCTACTACTAGGCTATTTATACACAATATTAGGGTTTAATAAAATACTAAAATACCTTCTAACAAACTTAGTCAATAAAACATTCCTAAAATATAAATTATTTCCAACAACTACTGTGCATTTAGGTTTGGAATATTTTCATTTGTAGAGTTAAGTTGGATTGAAAGATAAATATGTTCGAACTAACTTTTAACTATGGATCAAATGGCGATATTTTTAACCAATTTCATCAAAAACCCAAATTTATTAATCATTTCTAAAAAGTGGGTACATAGATTAAAAGAATGAAGAGAATATAATAATTTGATCCTATAATGATAAATGGAAAATATATATTTTTTAAGTCAAATAAAATTTAAAATATAATTGAGAAAAACAATTGACTCTCATGTTGTAAACATCAATTGAGCATTTATTTGGTTACACTTACAAGAAGTAACTGAACTAGAACTCTACAAGAGAATAAAAGGGTGTAACCTTAAAAATAAAATAAAGATAAAGGCATAAGAATCACAATAAATATTAAAAAAAACAGATAGATTATGATTTGGAGTGGGGTGAATAGATTGCAAATGAATTTTTTTATTGAAAATTATATTTTGAAAATTGTTTAACTATGACTAGCAGAAACAATTTCGGATCGACAATCATCTATCCCGAACTATGACAGCTGCCCCTATTTAATTATTCTTCGATTAGATAGTGTGAGAATACGCAGGTCTCGCATGTTCAAATCGGAGGTTCATTAAATAATGGAAGACCCCAAAATTTATCCGATAGAATGTAAGGATACGATGTACAGCATTCCCATAAGATGAAAATAATAGTCATAGATGATAATGTATCATCTTACCAGAGTTTGAACAGAAGAGCTTTTGAACAGTAAGATTGACCTAGATATGAAGAAGCAGGTAACTCACCAATACCTAGAAAAGAGATCGTAGACTTTTGAATATTTACCGTAACCTGGAAGGTAAATAACACAAGTTTAAAATTCAATTTACTAACGCTTCGAGACTAACATAGTAAAGCTTAAAGCAGATTTTGTCTGTCCATCACAGCCTAGGGGATGAATAAAATAGAGCTTGATAACACATTTTCGTATGGAGACTGACACAATGAATCGTAATGCAGATTTCGTTATGTTTACTACAACCTAGAGAGTAAACAATACGAGGATGAACATGTGCATTTATCACGACCTAGAGGATAAATGACACATGGATATGCTTTTGTTATCATCACGGCCTAGAGGATGAATATTATAACCCTGAAAATTCACATACCAATCACAACCTAGGGGATATATAATTGAAAAAGTTTGTGTATTTATCACGACCTAGAGGATAAACGACATGAAGATAGATTCATGTATTCATTACGACTTAGAGAATGAATAATATAAAGCTGATAATTCTCACACCTACCACAACCTAGGGGATAGATGATTGAAAATTTTGTGTGTTTATCATGACCTAGAGAATAAACGACACATGGGTAGTTTATGTACTTATCATGACCTAGAGGATAAATAACGTAATTGTGAGAATTCGCATACCTACCACAACCTAGAGGATAGATACTTGAAGAGTATTTTCGGTAATCGAATCTTAGATAAATAGATCTGTTATACCCCAAAATTTTCCCTCCCATTTTCTTCAATATATCTCCTTATGCTCCTAGAGTTTTCAATTGCCCAAGGCTATTCAAGGTTAGACCAGACAAGCCCTCCTCCTAAGCACTTAACCTACAACTAGGATTTCACTTTTATCAAGGAAGATTGGGCCTCTAATGTCTCAAGTGGAATACATGGTTCCTCATATGTCTCAAGGAATTCTCATGCCGAATTTCAAGCCTTGCATCACAAGTTTGCTCAAACAATTGCTCAGATGACTAAAAATCAACTGTATTGGATAAAAAGTCAATTATGGTCAACATACAGTCAAACTTCAAGATTTTTGGTCAACATCAAGATTTTTAAGTCATATTCACCATTTTATCAAGGATTTATCATGACTCCTCAAGAAAACTCTCAATTCACCAAAAGTCAAAAGTTACCAAATTAGGGTTTCCCTAAGGAGAAGTCAACTGAAATTTGACCAAGCATAACTTTCACATGCTTCATCATATTTTTCTCAACCAAAGCTCATTTTGAAGGAAATTTAATTCTCTACAACTTTGAATTTTTAAGCTCAAGTCCAAAAAATGCTTCATTTGAGAGATATGGGCCAAAACATTATAGGTCATTTCAAAAGTTAACAAAAAGATGCTTTTTGTCAAAGAAATTTACATCAAGATAAAGTCTTCAAATGAAAAAATGACCAACATAGATATTTTAGGGGACATCTTGAGCTTTCCAAAAAGTCCAAGATCACCTTCATATGATAAAAAATTAAGAGAGTTATGATTGGTGCAAGTTGGGCAATTTTGGGAAAATGCATGAAACCCAAATTGATCAAACTTGAATTTTTAGGCTAATGAGGTTATCTTTCAAGGTCCAAATGTGTTTTAGACCTCATAGTGAACCTCTGAATCTATTCATACACCCCTTTGATTTTTATTCCATTTATTTTGATTTTATTAATTTAAATTCAAAATTAAACTAAACAAAAATTAAAATTCTCATACAAAGGTCCAAGCCCATCTTGTGTTGACCTAATTCACAGCCTATATATTCCTCTCATTCAGATAACAAGAGATGGACACGAAAACCTTACAAGAAGATCATATTCCAAAACTTCAAAAATTATCAAAACTAGGGGAAATCGAAACTTTTCATTCCAGCCTTCCTCAAGGCCAAATAACAATTCCAATCGATCCCTGAGGCATTGTAGGGTAAGATTTGATCATCCCTAATGATCTAAGAGGCCTGAAACGCATAACCATGCCTCACCATTTCTCATTCTTGCATGAAATTCGTATTTTAATTTCAATCATGCTTTAATCGAAACTAACATCACTAATGTTCTTCTTAGATGTCAATATGCAGGTTTGAATCATCGCATGGCCCCCATGATGCCAGAATCATGTGTTTCCATGTTTGCACTGTTTGACCTTGTTTTCTTAGTATCTCTTTGTACATGGAGAATTATCCAAAACGAAGGCCATCATTGAGTTTGCAATGTCCAAATTAGGGGGTAGGGTCCCTTTGAACCACTAACGTTTGTTATTTTGCAAGAACAAGAAAAGAAGTCGTTGAAGAAGACGACCGGGGCTAGGGCTCCGACGCTTCTCTGGTCTAGTCCATTATGGTTATAATATATTTATAGGTTTTCATTGATATACGGGATGAAAGAGCCACCCCAGTGGAAAAGGATCGCGCGTTAAGGCTTTGATATATGAGGGCGTGGGTTCGATCCCTCTCTTTTGACATTTTTTCATATTTTCTCAATTCTTGCATGTTTAACATATATTGAGTTGCATCCATCCTCTAGGCACCAGTGCACGCCTGATGCAGTGGCAAGTCATGTTGTTGTGAAGGGAAAGGGTGTGGGTTCAACACCCACCCATGGCATTTTTCATGTTTTCTTTATTTCTAACCTTATTTGTCATTATTTTTTAGCTAACCTTAATCCTTTTTAACCTAATTTATTTTTAACTAACCTAAAAATACCTTTTTCTAAAAATCCTAATTAATTAGGTTTTAGGTTTTTAATCAACCTTTTAATAATAACTAATTAACGCTTTCTTTGCAATTTTAAAATTAATTAGATTTTTAGGTTTTATTTACTTAATTATCATCAAAACTATTTTCTTCATAAAAATCTTTTTCACATTCTTTTTCTATTTTCCTTTTTCTTATTCATAGATCAAGTTGTATAGGTCGCGCGTTTCCTATGTAATAGCTTAGGTTTTTTTTCCCGCTTTCTTTTTTTCATTATCATGTAATTTCTTCCGGGATGTAATAGTTTAGGATTTTATTTCTCGCACTCTTTATTATTATGTAACTACCCCCAAAGCTCCATAATAGTTTTAGGATTACGTTTCTGCCTTTACCTTCTACTATTATATTTCTATGCAACTGTTAGTAATTAGGGTTTGTATGGAAAGAAAAAAAAACGCTAGAAAACCCTAATTCCAAGAATAAATAAGTGAATAAAACACACTTCACACACTTACACCTTTAGAGTAACCTCTCTTCGTTGCCTTTCGGAATAACGGCCATGTCCCTCGAATGTAGGGATGCTTTAGCAAAATACCCTCGAATAAAAGATCATAGTCCCTAGACGACCCTTCAATGTTGCCTACAAAAAAATGATCTAGTCCCTTACAAAACTGCTAAAGCATCCTTACAAGTTGCCTTCGATGACCGTACGATGGCCATTCGCTTGTCCCTTCACATCCAAAAGATAGGACTGCCTACCAACTAATGATATGGATAGTATTAACTCTAAAGGAGAAGGAAAATAACAAGAATGACCTTGATTGGGTAAAACTGTTGATCGCTCGCTCACAACATTTTCTAAAAAAACATTCTCACATCACATTTTCAAAACAACAAATATTTTTAAAACACTTTGTACGCATTCTTGAGGACTGATACAAGAATCATTACAAAGTTAGCCGTACTTTAGCTTTTTAAAAATATTTTCAAACAAAACACTTACACAAAAAAGAAATTTTCAAAAGTGAGCTAGCGATTAAGAGCCCATATATAACTATAGATGAAAAGGGTGCTAACACCTTCCCTTTTCATAACTTACCCCCGAACTCAAAATCTATCAAAGGTCTTTCCCGTTATTTTCACCTTTCCTTATTTGATAAATGAAAAGATGGTGGCGACTCTTGCTATCCACAACATTTTCGATAAAATGTAAAACAAGTCAGTTCTCCCACCGTATTACAAGATCCAAGATAAGATCGGAGTTCACTAGTTATGTATGTTCTTAACCAGGGTGTTTGTTTGTTTTGTGGATCAAATAATCCAATTATATGCACCAAGTATTTTATATATGCCCCAACTGTTATGTTCATATATTCCCCAAATGTAATGTTTGTATATGCCCCAAATGCTTGTGTATGCACCAAATGTATGAAAAATTATTTTTATGTTTTCTCCTTTTAAACCATTAGTTTTGAGTCAACGACTTTCCAATGTTGTATGTTGCATTGTCATGGTATTTTGAATTTATTTGAACAAGATGAATGGTGTTAGCAGTATTTTGATATTTGTATGCATGCGTAGGCGTATGCATAGACATAGTTGTGGACGCGGGTGTGGATGTAGACGTGGGTTTTCTTTCGATGTTTTTCTAACCAAAACACTTTTTAATGTTTTATCAAATGCTTTTAATCATTTATCAAATCCCCAAAATGATTTCAACGCAATATTCATAAGAAATGATCGTAGTATTGCAAACAAGTCTGAAAAAAGGAAAAACACAATTGAATGATTGAAAAAGTAAATGTTTTATTGATAAATATTCCTCTGACTAGGAGAGAATACAAGATGAAATTCCTTAAAAAGAGGTAATTAAAAAAATTGAAACTGGAAATGGAAATGAAAAATGATAATTGCTACCGTTGTTTCTCCAATGTTCTTTTGATAGCTCTAATCTCCTTTACTTATGAGTCATATGATTTAGATAAATCCTTCTCCTTCGTGGTCGTGGTCGTGGTTCTTAGATCACGGTCTTTTTGTTCTTTATTTTTTGAGTAAGATCCCTAACTTTTACCTGGATCTCCCTTTTGGGTTTTCAATCCATCGGGACAATTTTTTTGTGTATGTCCCTAACTTTTTCCTGTATCGCCCTTTAGGGTTTTCAAATCCACTAGGATACTTCTTTTTTCCTAAGTCGTTTGTTTAAGGTTCGAACTTAGCGATATTTTTATTCATAGTATTTTTTGACTTCGTCTGAATCCGCTGGATGTGGCAGTTCTTCCCCATCCATTGTTGTGAGGATAAGGCCACCACCCGAGAATGTTGTTTTTACCATGTACAAACCTTCATAATTGGGTGTCCATTTACCATGTGAGTCAAGGCGAGGTAGTATAATCTTCTTGAGCACTAAATCCCCTTCTTTGAACACTCAAGGACGAACATTTTTGTCGAATGCCTTCTTCATCCGCTTTTGGTACAACTGGCTGTGGCACAAAGCTGTCAAACATTTTTCTTTGATGAGGTTAAATTGATCAAGTCCCGTCTGAGCTCACTCTGCTTCTTCCAGCTTTATTTCCATTAGAACTCTAAGTGACAGAATCTCTACTTCAACCGGGAGTACTGCCTCCATGCCATATACCAGAGAGAAAGGAGTTGCACCTATTGATGTATGTATGGAAGTACGATATCCATGTAGAGGAAAAGGGAGAATCTCATGCCAATATTTGTAGCTTCCAGAGAGTGTGTTTGTCAATCGCAGAGGCATTTTATGGATATTCTTGTTTCTCAAGATACCTCTTGATGTCACAGAACTAAGGCTTGTTATATGGTCCTTCTTTGATAGCAAGGCAATGTGCGGGTTCTTCAAAATGTCTGATTGTAATGTGTGGTTCATGATTTGGCCAAGTTATCTTGAACATGGTTGATAAAGTTGCCAAGGCGTCTACCATCTGATTTTCTTCTCGTGGGATATGGCTGAAAGTAATCTATGTAAATTCTGCTTCTAGCTTTAAAACATGACCCCGATATGGAATCAACCTAGGATTTTTAGTGTCCCATTCACCGTTGACTTGGTATATGTCTAACGATTAGCCTCTAAACACTTCGAGATGTTTTATTCTTAGATCAATAACACCTTCCTGATCCAAGATACAAGTTTCGTATTCAGAGATATTGTTGGTGCAGTCAAAATATAACCTTGCAGTATAAGGCTTGTGAAAATTCTTCAGAGAAGTAAAAAATGCCTCAATGTCGTGCCCTAGTTCATTTGAAGCCTCATCAAACATGAGTGTCTAACGTGCCCCTGGTTCAGGTCCTTCATCAGGCCCTGGTATTTCGTAGTAACCTATAACCATGACATCTTCGTTCGGAAAGTCGAATTTCATTGGTTGATATTCTGGTAATGGCTGATGAGCTAGATGATCAGCTAGTACACTACCCTTGATGTCCTTTTGAGTAACGTATTAGATGTCGTACTCTGAAAGTAACATCTGCCATCGGGAAATCCTTCTTTTAAGAACTGGTTTTTTTAACACATACTTTAAAGAATCCATGTGGTGTAAGTTAAAATGTACTGCCTCAACCTTTTACTAGCCAAAGCCAATGCACAACAAGTCTTCTCGAGAAGTGAGTACTTGGTTTCGCAGTCGGTGAACTTCTTTTCGAGGTAGTAGATTGCATGCTCTTTTCTACCCATTTCATCGTGTTGGCCTAATACACATCCCATTGACCCTTCAAGCACTATTAGATACATGATGAGTGGTCTTCCAAGAACTTGTGGTATTAGGATCGGTGGCTCTTGTAAATAAAGCTTTATTGTCTCGAAGGTTGTCTGACAATCATCGTTCCATACCACTATCTAATTTTCTGAAGTAATTTGAATATAGGTTCACACGTAGTAGTTAGGTGTAATATGAATCTTGAAATGTAATTCAAACGTCCTAAGAAACCACAAACATCCTTTTCTGTTCTTAGAGCTGACATTTCTTGTATGGCTTTCACCTTGTTGGGATCCACCTCAATACCATGCTGACTTACGATAAAACATAGTAGCTTGCTTGACTTGACACCAAATGTACATTTGTTCGGATTCAACATTAGTTTAAACATTTGCAGACACTCAAATAATTTATGTAAATGTGCAATGTGATCCTCCTATGTAAGAGATTTGGCAATCATATCATCTACGTATACTTCAACTTCTTTGTGAATCATATCATGTAATAGTGTGGCCATAGCCCGTTGATAAGTTTCCCCCGCATTCTTTAGACCGAAAGGCAACACCTTATAACAGAAAGTGCCCCAAGGTGTCACAAAAGTAGTCTTTTCTATATCCTCGGGTGCCATTTTGATTTGATTATAGCTTGATAAACCGTCCATGAACGAGAATACCGAAGCTTGAGTTATATTATCCACCAAACATCTATGTGAGGTAACGGGAAATCGTCTTTGGGACTCGCTTTGTTTAGATCCCGATAATCTACACACATGCATACTTTGTCGTCCTTCTTGGGCATTGACACGATGTTAGCTATCCAAGGCGGATAATCTACCACCGCTAAGAACCCTGCGTCAAATTGTTTAAGGACTTCTCCTTGAATTTTGCTAGACATGTCCAGACGGGTTCTTCTGAGCTTCTGTCTAACTAGATAGCAACCTTCCTTGAGAGGTAGTCTGTGCACCATAATATATGTATCCAATCTTGGAATATCTCTATAAGACCAGGCAAATATATCCACATATTCATATAACAACTTGATTAGTCTTTCTTTGACGCTTTCCTCCAATGTTGCCCCTAGCTTGACCTCTCTTGGATCCTCCTTTTTGCCAAGATTAATGGTCTCAATTGATTCTTGATATAGTTGTACATTGTCTTTTTTTTGCTCAATCTCCCTCGCCAATTCTTCAGAGAGTTTAAGATCTCCATCATCTTCCTCTTCCACTTGGTTTATGGGTGCATCAAAATTATATCGGATAGCAGCAGTAACATTATCAGTGGTTTTAGGCATGGATCTGTATATTTTATCATGTTTTGGTGCAGTTTTAGTATGTGAATTTGAAAATACATATGAAGAAAAGTATTTCTATTTTTAAAACATAGGAAATAAATGCAAGAGAAATACAAGGATCTTAATTAAATGCGAAATATAACTTTTTATTAATTATGAGTATTGTCTGAAGAAAATCAGGGGACCCTTACAAGATACCCCTATGCCTCGGGCTTGATATAGGTTCTTTCAAAAACAATAAAAAATTACTTTGGAAAGAAAAAGATCTTTGGAATCTCCACGGCTGTCTAATTCTTTAGCGCTTCACCTGGAGCACATTCATGGATGAAGTTAGATGCCCTCATGGTTTTACTTTTGTTAGATATCATCGCCACTTATCCATCATGCTCTATTCTTTTGTTGATAAAGGTCTCATAGATAGGAGGAAATCGCGCCTTACCTTTCAAGGTAGCCTTTGATGATTCATAGCCCAAACCAAAATGATTTTAGGTCTCTCCACAAGTTTACCCCAACCCTTTGAGGTACCATCTTCCACAACTATTTGTAGGTCTCTCCATGAAGTCACACTAGGTTTCTTGATTTTCTCCACTGTTAAGGTTACCATTGAAGCAACTTATAAGACCTGAAATGGTGTCGCTATACAGTCTTCATCAGTGATGATGTATCTCTATGACTTACAAAGATGTCCTCTTCACTGTCGATTATAACCAATCTTCCTTCAATGAAGAAATTTAATTTGTGACAAGGGTTGAAGTAACATCTCCTGCTACATGGATCCAAGGTCGCCAGAGTAAACATGTATATGATGGTTCTATATCCATGACTTGAAAAGTGATATAAAACATGTACAGACCGATCTTGACATAAAGATCCACTTCTCCAAACAATGTATTTTGAGAACCGTCAAAAGCTTTGCTATCGTAGAACTAGGCCTTATTAGAACACCATCCAATGTTAACTTCATCAAGCTGGATTTTGGTAGCACATTAAGAGCAGAACCAGTGTCAGTGAGTACCCTGGACAAGCTGGTAGTACCTATCTGAATAGAAATATGCAACACCTTGTTGTGAGCTCTGCCTTATGGAGGAAACTCACTGTCATTAAAACCTAGATATGATCCAGATGTCAGATTCACTACAACATTGTCAAATTGGTTTACTGTAATCTCTTATGCGGCATGAGCCAAACTTAGGACCTTCATTAGAGAGTCTCAATGTGCTTCTGAATTGAGGAGCAACGAGAGTATTGAAATCTTAGTCGGGGTTTGGTGCAGCTGATCTACCACCCTATAGTTACTTCTCTTGATTATTTTCAAGAACTTTTCCACCTCTTGGTCAGTAGAATTTTTGCTCAGAGGTTCTTGTTCTTTATTTGTATCTACCATATCTTTTCCTTTATCCTTAACCAACACATCATTCTTCTTTTGTGGTCCGAAATCGTAGATTCGACCGCTGTAAGTCATGCCCCATTTCCAGCTATATTTGTGATTATAGGGACCGAACTTGACGATGGCTCACATTCTTGCTTTAAACCATTAACGTAGACTGTAGAATCGTAACTCCAAGGTACTGCTTTGTTACTTTCATAAGGGGTGGGAGATGACCCCCTAATCACCATCATAGTTTTAGGTACCATTGGTATCCTTAGAGTCTGTCTTGGTATCATCATTGGTGCTTTTGTTGACTCTCCCCATAGAATCACAAGAGTCTTCTTATTAAGGTTTAGTCCTTGGCAAGGAATTACCAATGGCTTCTTTGTATTTCCATCGATAGCAGCTACATATTCTTCTTTAGGGTATTGCCCGAATTGGAATATACCATGATCCACCAATTTTTGTAATGTCTTCTCATAAGATTCATTATGTTCTAAGAGGAACCCACACTCTAACAAATATTCTTTCAAAAGGTTTATCGGGCCTTCTACTTGTCCGACTGCCCCAAAGTCAGTAACCACTTTGATTGCATTTACAACTGGCCCACCATGTGGAGGCATGGGATTTGTCTTGATATTTGGTTTGTCAAAGGTAATATCCAAAGAATAAACAAATCTTGAACCATATTGTTGCACCCCAAAATTTTCCCTCCCATATTCTTCAAGATTTGTCAAGATCAACCTCCAAATGGTTCAAAATCTCTCAAGGGTTGCACAGTCCAATTGCCTCCTAACACAGTCAAAATTAGGGTTTTGGTTCTTGCAAGGAAGTTGAGGTTTTCAAGGGTCCAATTAAGTCCCATATGCCTATATACATTGTCAAGCATCTACATGTCAAATTTCAAGGCTCACAGCATCAAATTGCATAGTCAAAAGCCCTAATTGCTTCACAGTCAATTGCAGGGGCAAAATGGTCATTTGGCAGTCAAAAGTCAAAATTTTTGGTCAACATCTTATTTTGAAGCCACAATCATCATTTGATCAAGTCTTGATCATGATTCCACAACCATGGCTCAAAAATCATCAAGATGCAAAAAGTTGCTATTTTTGGACAGTTGAAAAGTCAACTGTAACTTGACCAAGGCATAACGTTTTCATGGTTCATCAGAAAAATCCCATCCAATGCTCATATTGAAGGGGATGACATTTTCTACAACTCATATTCACACTCCAAGTCCAAGAAATTCTCTCACAAAAAGTTATCAATTTCTACATTATAGGTCATTTTCAAAAGTCAACAAAAAGGCACTTTAAGTCAAAGCCCATAACTTGATATTGGTGAATCAAAATGACATGGAACCAAGGGCATTGGTTAAAGGACTTCAAGACCTTTCCAAAATATCCAAGAACATGTTCATAGCTTCAAAATTGAGCAAGATATGCATTGGAGAAGTTGGGAGATTTTTGGGAACTTTCAAAAGTCAACTTTGCCTAAAACACTTCATTTTTGCTAATGGGCCTCAAATTCCTTCTTGAATCTTTTTCCAAGGCTTATGCACGACCCATTGAACTTAAAATGATTTATTTTATTATTTTTAATTAATTAATTGAATTTTTATTAATATTAATTCATTTAATTGATTTTAATTGTAGGAAAATTCAAAAGATATGATTTTTGAATCTTTTTGTGATGCAAATACACTTAAGGCAAGCTGGCAATTCGTGTACACATCAAGGACATCAAAATCTCCATGATTGGCAAGGTTTTATCAAAGAAAAAGGTTGAAAAAAATTTGATTGGCAATCACATAATGAAACTTGAATACAATGGATTTTTGGGCCTAAAGTTGACCTAATTCTCTTCACATACAAATGCTGAACCTAACCCTAAGGCAAAGAACGGGCAAGAGCTGCTAAAAACAATATAACAAAATTCCAAAAGCTCAAGAAAATTGGCAAACTGAATTCTCACTTGCAGGATAATTCACACCCTTTTCTTGGTTCCATCACGTTACTGACATTGCCAGGAACCTATTGCCATCAAGAACAAGCCCTAGCACTCAAGGAAACGGCCAAACAGAACCACGGTTTGAACAAACTTTTCCATAATCGAAATTCAATTTTTGTGCATCATTGACATGTTTTGATTATTGATTTGCATTACTAACATCATCCTGAAGCTTTTGGTATGGATTAATTATGTTGAAACGTCTTGAATCGAAAACTACCATGGACGAATGCTAGGGTTTCAGAGCTTTCATATTAGTGCTTTTCTCATACTATAAAATTAGACCTCAAGACATATATGGTTAAACTCGTCAGGACAAGACGAATTCATTGATACCATCGCGCCTTTTTTATGTTATCTGTAACTCTAATCGCTATTCTTGGCAGTTTTGGTTTGTGGGGGTTAAAAACCCCCGCTATCTTGTTTTTGTTTTACAGGAAAAGATGAAGAAGACGAGACGTGGAATCATTATGTTGGTTGGTTCAAACAATGGCGCGCGTTTTTTAATGTCCAAGCATAATTGAGTTTTTAATACATTATTTTCATTAGCCAGCATAATAACAAACCGTGCAAAGTAGCTTGGTGGTTGGTGGTGTGGCTTGCAATCGTTGGGATCTGGGTTCGATTCCCAGGTCCACCCAATATTTATTTCTATTTTTCATAATATGATCTCATGCAGCTTTCCAATGCATTCCACCATGCACTTCAACTAGCAATGCGCCATGTGTCTCTCAGCGTACATCCAATGGCCAGGAGATGAAGAGCATAGTACTCCCTCGTCAATAAGCGTGTGGTCAATCCCCAAGGTCAACGAGACTTGCTTCTTAATGGGCCTGAATTCCAGAATCATACCTTCATTGGGCCAACAAACCCCCCTGGTTCACTATTTTTTTATTTTTTTTATTTTCTTTCTCTTTTTAATTCTTTTTACTAATTATTATTATTATTAACTAATAAACTAATTTTTCATAATAAATCCAGAAATCAAAAATTGTAAATATATTTTATTATTTTTACTATTAACTATTAATTTTGTAAATAAATACTAACCTTTAATTTAGTTTAATTTAGGTTTAATTTTAATCTTTTTCTCAATAAATAAAAATTATGTAGAATTAGGTTTTGACAATTTTCATTCATATTTTCTTAATTATCATTATTATTATTTATTAATCATTATTTTTGTACATAAAAATGTAAATTAATTAATTTAGTTAATTAGGTTAACTTTGACTTTTTTTTATTAATAATTAAAATAAACTTAGAATTAGGGTTTTCTTTTGACTTTTAATTTCTTTTATTTTTATTAAATATTAAAAAACATAAAAAAAACATTTTTCTTTACATAATTAATTAGTATTAGGTTTAATCTTAATTAATTGCAAAAGGACACAAAACTCATATTTTCTCAAAAGGGTCAAAACCCTAGGATGTCCTGATTTACTTTCCATTCGCGCGTTATTATTTATTTGATTATTATGTAACTGCTTCTAAGAATGTAATAGTAATTAGGTTTACCGCTTTCTTTACTTTCCGCACTTTATCAAAACGGGTTTTTGTCTTTGGCGATGTATAGACTCACGCCTTGTAATAGCATAGCTTTACATTCCCGCACTTTAATTTGTCGCACTCCTAACTGTTAATATGCATGAAAGACTGAATGACAAATTAAAAACAACTCGTAGCTCACAATTGCATGATCAAAGATAAACATAAACTGAATTGAACACACAAACACATGCCACTTCTAGGGTACGCCTCACTCGTTTCCTCGAACGTGGTCGTCAAGTATAGGGTGTTTTAGAGGTCGCCCTCCTGTCTAAAGATCCAGTCGCCTCGAAACGGTTGCCTCGGATAAAAGGATCTAGGACATTAGGGTTACTTCTAAAGTGTCCTACTATTGCTTCGGTGACCACACTGTCCCTATAATTGAATTGACCCGAACACCTCCAACGGTGGTGCTACCTACCTCTCAATGGTGGGATAGCACTATCTAAAGGACTCTTACACAGCCTAATTCCTTAGGGTAGGTAGATGACTCATGGGTACTTGCTCTCTTCAAAAACAAACAAAACATCTTTTCACACTGACACTTTCAAAAGTTTTCAAAACAAATTTTTCATACACTCTTGAGGACAGATACAAGAGCCACTTAGAAATCTTTCAAACGAAACTTTTTTTCAAACCCACTCACATTTGAAAAGAAAACATCTTTTGAAAACATAAGAGCAAGTACCTAAGAGCCCGTGGATAACCACGGATAGAAAGGGTGCTAACACCTTCCCTTTCTATAAATCTACCTCCCGAACCGAGAAACATTCTCGATAAGGAATTTTGCTGTGATTTTGTCCTTTCCATGTTGGAGAACATAAAAGATGATGGCGACTCTTGCTTACCGCGACATTTCGCGAACCAGCTTTAAACAGTCAGTTCTATTTCCACCGATCACAGAACTGGCGACTCTACTGGGGAATAACTTTAAAAGTGAGGTGTACCTTAGGATTAGATCATACTTATGTTTTCAATTTCCTGTTTTGATTGCTTTAATATTGTGGGCCTGTTTTGGGAGTTCTATAGATCCTAACCCGGATCTGGGGGAAACCTTTTAGGTAGCAACAAACTGTGAGGGAACTGTGCGGGGTATACCGACACGGTTGAAGCAGTTGCTACGTTGATGTGGAACTTTGGTGAGTACCGGTAACCCTTGAGTCAAGTCAAGGAGAGTACGGGGCCGCCGCGTGATGTCGTGAAGCATCAACTGACCTTAGGAACCTTACTTGACCATCCTGGCCTCTTTAGGGTAGTGAGATGACCGACTTTGGTGCAGTCCGAAGTTGGTTGATACTCGATATTACACTCATTGAGGGTTGTTTTCTTGGAATATTTTGATCGCCAGTTCAGTGGCTAAATCAAAATGATGAACACAGAAAACAACCCTATGATATTGAGCTCCTTAGAACCCGGTTACTTTTGATAGGACAGGTTTTGAGCCCACCAACTTCAAGAGGGTAGTACCCCAAACTTCATGCTAGCCTAAACTCTAAGGGCTGTCTGGTGTGACTTGTGTGCCTTATCATGTTTGCTTTTGTGAATATTCGTGGTGTGTTTTTATCATAGCATCATGACATCATACAGCATCATATGCATCCACTAACCACTTCAGGGGTTCGAATCTTCATCTTTGTTCTTGTTTTGTAGGACATGGAAACTATCTGCAGAAAGACAATTCAGATCAATCTTGTAAGGATCCCTCCTCAGCTTAAGGAGCTTACATCCAGGATTCCCGAGAGTTCTTCTTTTAGTGAGAAACATGGCAGACTCATCAGTTTGGTCAACACCAACATTGAGGAAGATATGATAAAGGTCCTCTTCCAGTTCTTTGACCCTTTGCACCACTGCTTTACTTTCCCGGATTATCAACTGGTGCCTACGTTGGAAGAGTTTTCCCAGCTGCTGAAGATCCCTATCCTCAGTCAACTACCCTACAACGGTATGGAAAGGGAACCAAAACTTGAAGAGGTTGCTAAAGCATTACGCCTACAACCATCTGACATCAAGGGACATTTGGAAGTTAGAAGTGGTATCAAAGGATTCTTGGCAAAGTTCCTATTTGAGAAGGCCCAAGAATGTTGGAATTCCCTTGACCTACAAGCCTTTGAAGAAGTTGTGGCTCTCCTTGTCTATGGGTTGGTGTTGTTCCCGAATCCCGATCAGCTTATAGATATCAATGCTGTCAAGATCTTCATGTCCAGGAATCCTATACCTATGTTGCTTGGGGACATCCTCCACTCATGTTACACTCGAACCATGAGAAAAAGAGGTGTTCTTATATGCTGCACTCCTCTCCTGGCAAGGTGGTTTATTTCGCACCTTCCACAATCAGTTTTAAAGAACGAGCGGGGTTTGAGATGGTCACAACGATTAATGACTCTTACGCATGCTGATATACATTGGTTTCCTCGGTCCAGAGAGAATGTCACTATCATTGATCATTGCGAGGAGTTTCCTAATGTTCCTTTACTTGGAATCAGAGGAGGTATTACTTACAACCCATGTTTGGCTTTGAGACAGTTTGGATATGCTCGGAGGGATGGCCCTCACGACATGTTGCTTCCTGACATAGTTTTTGACTTCGACGATGATGCACAAGGACTTCGCCAGAGATTTATCAGAGCTTGGAGGATGCCTAACAGGGTAGATAGCAAGACACTGGGGCACAAGAACTCCATCCCCTTGGAGCCTTATCTCAAGTGGGTACGAGCCCGCTCCCAGAAGCTGGTGATGCCATATCCTCATGTTCTCCCTGTGATCAAAGAGCCAGTTTTGGAAGGAGAGGTGCCATACACCATTCAACATCCTGACATGCCAACATCTTGGGAAGAAATGCAAAAGAGCTGGATCCAACTCAAGGAAGAACGGAATTCTCTTGAAACCAGTCTACATGCCAGTGAGAAGAAGGTCTTGGAGCTCACCCTCCTACTGCACGAGGAAAAGACTCTCAATACTTACATAGCTCCAAAGAGGATGCGCAGTGTCTTTTGGTATTAAATTATTTTGTAAATGTTTTGCCCATGAGGCCTTGATGTACTGAACAGATTATTTCTTAATAATAACGTGTGTTCCTTTTTGTCTACAACAAATTTGAACTTTCGAACTCTTGAATGCATTGCATAAATAGCATATCATGCATCATGTGCATAACAGGTACTCTTTTCCTATAGGTTGCTTAATCTTCTTCGTTGTTTATTTCAGCAGTCTCATCATGAATCCTGAATCATCTACTGAGCAATCCATCAAGGCCCTCCAGGCTCAGAACGCCCAGTTCCAAGAGTTGATCATGAGCTTAGCCCAAGGTCAAGAGGAATTGAAGGCTCTGCTGGTGAAGAAGAAGAAGAAGAAGAGAACTGTATTGTTCAACACTGGACGGAGATTTGGTAACAAAACCTGATGGATAGCAAAGAAATCTTGTTCAAAAAGATTGTTGTTCCTGTTATCCCTACTGAAGAAGTGTCCGTTGTCACCATTTTCAACAATCCTACCAAGGCTCCCCCGAGGAAGCCTGTCCAAATTATGCCTGTTCAGAAGATTGCTCCTATCATCATCACTGTTCTGGGGCCTCTCCCCTATAAATCTAACAAAGCTGTCCCGTGGCACTATGGGGCAGATGTTTATGTGCTCGGAGTAAAACAAGAATTCAACACTAGTACCGGCATCAGTAACATCACCGGTCCTGCTAAAGTTACTCGCAGTGGCAGGCTCTTCTCGCCTGATATTGCACCTCCAGCTATTCAGAGACCTCTTGTTATCACACCTGCCAGTGTGCCTGTTTCCCCTCCTGATCAAGTGTATACCCCTGCTGCCGAGTCATCTGACACTCGGGGCAAGGGGATGGCTACCGATGTGCCTGCCCAGATGGAGGCACCGAAGACTGTTACTGTTGAAGCCTCCCAGCAAGAGATGGAAGAGATTCTCAAGATTATCAAGAAGAGTGATTTCAACGTCGTTGAACAGCTGGGGCATACCCCCTCTAAGATCTCTATGCTATCACTGTTGTTGTGTTCAGAGGCCCATGCCAAGGCCCTGATTTCCTTCCTGAAGACGGCCCATGTGCCACAAGAAACGTCTTCTGATCAATTTACTGACTGTGTGGCCAACTTAACCGCTGATAATGGGCTGGGTTTCTCTGAAGCTGATCTGACTGCTAAGGGAAAGAACCACAACGATGCCCTGCATGTCTCCATTGAGTGCAGGGGCACTACTCTTGCCCATGTGTTGGTAGACACCGGTTCTTCATTGAATGTATTGCCCAAGAAGGCCTTAGACAGGTTGGATTGTGAGGGTTTGGAGTTGAAGCCTAGTAACATTGTTGTCCGAGCCTTTGACGGGTCGAAGAGGATGGTACATGGTGAAGTAGATATTCCGATCCGGGTTGGTTCTCAAGTCTTTGATTCAACATTCTATGTGATGGACATTCGTCCATCCTATTCTTGTTTGCTGGGTCGTCCTTGGATCCACAAGGCTGGAGTTGTGACCTCCACATTACATCAGAAGCTTAAGTACCCGGTCATAGGGAAGATTGTTACAGTTCAGGGGGAGGAGGAATACATGGTCAGCCATCTTAACTCGTTCCGGTACATAGAGATGGATGGGGAGTTCATTGAGACCCCCTTTCAACACTTTGAAGAGGTGCCTCAGACGTTGGCATCAGCAGAGACTGTGACTGAAGAAGACTCTCCTTTGAAGATGGCTTCCTTAAAGGATGCCCGGGCTGTGATTGAGAAGGGTGAGTGTGCAAACTGGGGCCGACTTCCTGATCTTACTCCGAAGACTGACAAGTTTGGGTTGGGTTTCACTGCAGAGGCTCAGAGGGTTGTACGTAAAGCAAGGATTGGAAGACCTCCCGTATTCATCACCAACCCAGGAGTGAATGCTATTGAAGACAATACGGAGGAATCTGAATTCGACAGCTGGATCTACCCAACAACCGACGATGGACTAAACAACTGGACCGCTAAAGACTACATACCTATTATTTTGTCACTCAGTAATGAACTCTTTTGTTTTAAATTTGTAACGAACAATAATTTGAAACTTTGTGGCTCGGTGTCTTACCCGGGACACCGTGGCTTCATTTGTGAGGGCTTATTACTTGTCATTTCCATATATCATGAATAAAAACATTGGACGTTTTTCGCATTTCGAATCTTGCGCTCCCTTTCTTTCTTTATATATTGCAAAACAGCTATATTTACACACACTCACTCATACAGGTTCCAATCCACTCTGGATCTCACTGGTAACGACTCTGCTACTGCCAGTTATGACTTCGAAAATCCGATCATGTTAGCCGAAGACAAAGGTGAAGATGATTGCGAAGTGCCTGGTGAGCTTGCAAGACTGTTACTCCGGGAAGAGAGGGCCATTCAGCCACATGAAGAGCCAGTGGAAACGGTAAATCTGGGTACTGAGACAGACAGAAAGGAAGTTAAGATTGGTGCCAATCTGGAGCTCAGTGTGAAACAACGGTTGATTCAGATGTTGCATGATTATGTGGAAATATTTGCCTGGTCTTACGAAGACATGCCTGGGTTGGATACCGACATTGTGGTTCATCACCTGCCTACCAAGGAAGACTGCCCTCCGGTTAAGCAGAAGGTTCGTCGTATGCGCCCAGAGATGTCCGAGAAAATCAAAGCTGAGGTTATGAAACAATTTGACGCCGGTTTTCTAGCAGTGACTTCTTACCCTCAGTGGGTGGCCAACGTGGTTCCAGTACCGAAGAAGGATGGTAAGGTACGAATGTGTGTTGACTACAGGGATTTGAACAGGGCGAGCCCCAAGGATGACTTCCCCCTGCCTCACATCGACGTTCTGGTTGACAATACTGCTCAGCACAAGGTGTTCTCTTTCATGGATGGTTTTTCAGGTTATAATCAGATCAAAATGGCTCCTGAAGATATGGAAAAGACTACCTTTGTTACTCAGTGGGGCACCTTTTGCTACAAGGTCATGCCATTTGGTTTGAAAAATGCTGGGGCAACCTATCAACGTGCCATGGTTGCTTTATTTCATGACATGATCCATCATGAGATCGAAGTATATGTTGACGATATGATTGCGAGGTCCCAAACTGAAGAAGAACACCTTGACCATCTACAGAAGCTGTTTGACCGTCTGAAGTTGTACAAGCTGAGGTTGAATCCAAACAAATGCACCTTTGGGGTAAGATCTGGAAAATTGCTAGGCTTCGTCGTGAGTGACAAAGGTATTCAAGTGGACCCTGCCAAAGTAAAAGCCATACAAGAGATGCCAGTTCCCAAGATAGAAAAAGAAGTCATAGGCTTTCTAGGACGGCTGAACTACATTGCCCGATTCATCTCGCACCTAACTGCTACCTGTGAACCAATCTTCAAGCTGCTGAAGAAAGATCAAGTAGTACGTTAGAACGATGGATGTCAGGCCGCTTTCAACAGAATCAAAGAGTATCTCCAAGAACCACCCATTCTTATGCCACCGGTTGAAGGGAGACCTCTAATCTTATACTTGACAGTACTTGACAGCTCAATGGGGTGTGTGCTGGGGCAGCATGACGAGTCTGGCCGAAAAGAGCACGCCATTTATTACCTTAGCAAAAAGTTTACCGACTGGGAGACCCGATACTCACTGCTCGAGAAAACTTGATGCGCTTTGGTATGGGCTGCTCGCCTGCTGAGACAATATATGTTGACTCACACTACTCTGTTAATTTCAAAAATGGATCCAATCAAGTATATCTTCGAAAAGCCTGCCTTGTCCGGAAGAATAGCAAGATGGCAGATGATCTTGACAGAATACGACATACAGTACACGACTCAGAAGGAAATCAAGGGAAGTGTATTGGCAGACCATTTGGCACACCAAGCAGTGGACGACTACCAATCTATGAACTTTAAATTTCTAGACGAGGATATCATGGTAGTGACTGATTGTGAAGTACCTGGACCGGATGAAGGACCTGAGGAAGGATCTCGATGGTCTATGCACTTTGACGGAGCCTCAAACGCTTTGGGTAACGGCATTGGCGCTGTAATTATATCCCCTAAAGGCACTCATACTCCACTCACTGCCCGACTATGTTTCAACTGCACCAACAACATGGCAGAGTATGAAGCATGCATCATGGGTCTTCAAGCTGCAATTGACTTAAGGATCAAGTTTCTGAGTGTCTTCGGAGATTCCGCTCTCGTGATCAATCAGATCAAAGGCGAGTGGGATACGAAACACCCAAATCTTATTCCTTATAAAGAGTGTGTGTTGACGTTGATCCCCCATTTCACAGATAAATTTTGAACACTTCCCAAGAGAGGAGAATCAGTTGGCGGACGCGTTGGCTACGATGTCTTCTATGTTCAAAGTCAAATGGGATAACGAAGCTCCCTGGATCATTATTTGGAAATTGGACGAACCTGCATATTGCTGTGATCTTGAGGTTGAAGAGGTAACTGAAAAACCCTGGTATCATGAGGTGAAGAGGTACCTGGAAGCTCAAGAATACCCCGAGGGTGCATCTGTCAATGACAAGAAGTTTCTGAGAAGGTTCACAGCAAAGTTCTTCCTCAGCAATGGTATTCTCTACAAACGAAACCATGATTCAACACTGCTGCGTTGTGTGGATAAGACTGAAGCAGAAAGGATCATGGCAGAGCTGCATGAAGGTACCTTCGGAACGCATTCCAGCGGACACACCATGGCAAAGAAAATCCTTCGGGCAGGATATTTCTGGTCCATAATGGAAGCCGACTGTTACCAACACTCTCGGACATGTCACAAATGCCAGATATATGCAGATAAGGTGCACATCCCTCCAGTACCTCTGAATGTCTTGACAGCACCTTGGCCTTTTGCAATGTGGGGCATTGATATGATCGGCGAGATCCGACCTACGGCATCCAACGGGCATCGCTTCATCCTGGTAGCGATTGATTACTTCACAAAGTGGGTTGAAGCAGCTTCCTATGCTACCGTAACCAAGAATGTCGTGGCACGGTTCATTCGGCATAACCTGATCTGTCGATACGGCATCCCGGAGAGAATCATTACGGACAATGGTACCAATCTTAATAACAAGATGATCACTGAGCTCTGCGAGCAATTCAAGATACAGCACCATAACTCTTCTCCTTACCGACCGAAGATGAACGGGGCTGTCGAAGCGGCAAATAAGAATATCAAGAAGATTGTGCAGAAGATGACAGTGACCTATAAAGATTAGCACGAGATGTTACCGTTCTCTCTTCACGGGTACCGTACCTCAGCAAGAACGTCAACCGGGGCAACTCCCTTTTCCTTGGTCTATGGCATGGAGGCAGTCTTGCCTATTGAAGTCCAGATACCCTCTCTCTGGATAATGAAGGATGCAGGTTTGAGCAATGACTGGATCCAGACTCGACTTGATCAATTAAACTTAATTGACGAAAAGAGACTCACTGCTATTTGTCATGGTCAAACGTATCAAAAACGGATGATCAGGGCATTTAACAAGAAAGTCCGACCACAAGAGTATCAAGTTGGGGACCTGGTAATCAAGCGTATCATTCTTCCTCAAAGTGATCCCAGGGGCAAATGGACCCCCACATACGAAGGGCCATTTGTGGTTAAACATATCTTCTCAGGAGGAGCTATGATTCTAACCACCATGGATGGTGACGACCTTCCTCACCCCGCCAATGCAGATATAGTAAGAAGATACTACGCATGAATTAAAGACCCGCTAGGTTGACACACCTATGCAAAAATAAGGGCTTCCCGGTGAACCAAAAGGGTTCGGGCAAAAATAAGGGATGAAATGAAAAAAATCTGTACACCCGGCAAGTCGAAAACCTGAAAAGGCGGCTTGGGCAAAAATGGGTATCCCGGTGGACTGAAAACCCGAAAGGGCGGTCCAGGCAAAAGTTAGGCATTAAAGCGTAATACTATGTCTCATTGAATCACTTTGCATCCAGAATCCGGTATCAACTATCAGGCTCAGACGGCATCGATCAATCAGCTTCATCTTCAACTAAGAAGCCAAGTGATGAGACGCTTGAAGACATAAAGGCGATAGCAGAGTTGGAACCCAGTGGGATTATTTTTTCACACATAGCTGTTTTGGTTTCCTTTTCACAAAATTGTAAACTTTATGTTGTTCGGCGGCGTTCTCTTACTAGGACGTCAGCCTCTTGTATATAAACGCCTATTTACAGGCAAATTCAAAAATCAATACAAATTCACTTTTCAGATAAATTGCCAATTATTTCTCCTTTTTCTGTTTTGTTTTGCAAAGAACGTCCAATGTTCATTTTTGATATATGCATTTTACATTAATTGCTAACTCATAAATATTTGCATACGAAACAAAAGGGTTAATTACAGGTGACATCAGAAACAGGGACAATAATGAGTTGTCTAAGCAATCTAGTTGCTCTGTCCACCAAGGTACCAAGGTAAGTTCGACTAAAGAATGAAACCAGGATACCTTCACTCCCCGCAGAGTAAGACAAGAATCAGCAATACTCTCCTCCGAGCAGAGTTCGTCTCCCATCATCCCTAAGAAGGCACAGTATCCCTAGCAAGTCAGCAACACTCTCCGCGAGCAGAGTTAGTCTATTGTCAGCCTTAAGGAAGTTGGATTATCCCCAGAAGATCTCAATATTCCCCAGCGGAGTATACAGATATTCCTAAGCAAGCATCCCCGGCAGTCTTGATCTAAGATTGTTCCCCGGCGGAATACCAGACATCCCAGTGGAGCCACTCCCCAGTACAGTTCAAAAATCTCCCCAGGAGAGTTGAATCAATCTCTCTAGTAGGAAGCTTATCCCCAGTAGATTCTGGAAGCTTGTCCCCTGCAGAGTACGAACGCATCTCCCCGGCTTTATTCAAAGGGTTATTCCCCACCAGAACTTATAACTGGGTTATCCTCAGCTAATTACCACGGAAAGATCGTCCTCGGCGAAGTTCTTCCTATCCCCAGCGGAGTTCATCAAATCTTCCAACAAGACATATCAACAGAATCCCCAGCGGAGTTATCATCAAAACCTCGGCGAAGTATCTCTTCCCACAGAGTATTCCCTGCAGAGTAATCTCTTCAACAAGTTTATTCTCCAAAGGAGTCATCTTCTCCTACCGGTTTATTCTTGCAATCATCACCCCCAGCAGAAACGAAGAACTCTACTCTTCAACAACGGCCCAGGATTTGACTTCCCGGCATTCGTCAAGGATTTATTTTCCTAGACAAAAATACATTCATAAACATCACATCTTCATACATTATAGCATGCACATACGCATCATGAACATACAATCTCATTTATTTTGAGAACGTCATGCATTTCATACATCATGACATTGCATACAGCTAATGTTTTGCCTTTTCAGGAAAAAGGACAATACAAAGATGATTACTATCAACTATCGCAATTCCAGATTCGATACCTGTATCTAGCCAGGGCATATCTATGAGCGATTACTTGTGGATTCGACACCTGTATCTAGCCATGGCATATCTGCATGAAGAGATTCCAGATTCGATTCCTGTATCTAGCCAGGGCACGTCTGAAGAGTTTGAAGATTCGATTCCAGTATCCAGCCAGGGCATATCTGTTGACGACTAATTCCAGATTCGATTCCTGTATCCAGCCAGGGCACGTCTGAAGAGTTTGAATATTCGATTCCTATATCCAGCCAGGGCATATCTGTTGACGACTAATTCCAAATTCGATTCCTGTATCCAGCCAGGGCACGTCTGAAGAGTTTGAAGATTTGATTCCTGTATCCAGCCAGGGCATATCTGTTGATGACTAATTCCATATTCGATTCCTGTATCCAGCCAGGGCATGTCTGAAGAGTTTGAAGATTCGATTCCTGTATCCAGCCAGGGCATATCTATTGACGACTAATTCCAGATTCGATTCCTGTATCCAGCCAGGGCACGTCTGAAGAGTTTGAAGATTCGATTCCTGTATCTAGCTAGGGCATATCTGTTGACGACTAATTCCAGATTCGATTCCTGTATCCAGCCAGGGCACGTCTGAAGAGTTTGAAGATTCGATTCCTGTATCCAGCCAGGGCATATCTGTTGACGACTAATTCCAGATTCGATTCCTGTATCCAGCCAGGGCACGTCTGAAGAGTTTGAAGATTCGATTCCTGTATCCAGCCAGGGCATATCTGTTGACGACTAATTCCAGATTCGATTCCTGTATCCAGCCAGGGCACGTTTGAAGAGTTTGAAGATTCGATTCCTATATCCAGCCAGGGCATATCTGTTGATGACTAATTCCAGATTCGATTCCTGTATCCAGCCAGGGCACGTCTGAAGAGTTTGAAGATTCGATTCCTGTATCTAGCCAGGGCATATCTGCATGAAGAGATTCCAGATTCGATTCCTGTATCTAGCCAGGGCACGTCTGAAGAGTTTAAAGATTCGATTCCTGTATCCATCCAGGGCATATCTGTTGACGACTAATTCCAGATTCGATTCCTGTATCCAGCCAGGGCACGTCTGAAGAGTTTGAAGATTCGATTCCTGTATCCAGCCAGGGCATATCTGTTGACGACTAATTCCAGATTTGATTCGTGTATCCAGCCAGGGCACGTCTGAAGAGTTTGAAGATTCGATTCCTGTATCCATCCAGGGCATATCTATTGACGACTAATTCCAGATTCGATTCCTGTATCCAGCCAGGGCACGTCTGAAGAGTTTGAAGATTCGATTCTTGTATCCAGCCAGGGCACGTCTGAAGAGTTTGAAGATTCGATTCCTGTATCCAGCCAGGGCATATCTGTTGACGACTAATTCCAGATTCGATTCCTGTATCCAGCCAGGGCACGTCTGAAGAGTTTGAAGATTTGATTCCTGTATCCAGCCAGGGCACGTTTGAAGAGTTTGAAGATTCGATTCCTGTATCCAGCCAGGGCATATCTGTTGACGATTAATTCCAGATTCGATTCCTGTATCTAGCCAGGGCACGTCTGAAGAGTTTGAAGATCAACCCCTGTAACAGGCCAGGTAATTATCTTTCTTTCTCAGGTACGCAAGTTCTCGCTAAGGAATCTCTTACGCGATCGACACCTAGATGGCATCTATAAGCCCATCCACATACCAACAGTCTCCAAATGGCATCTATACGCCCATTCCCGACAAGGCTCTATCACAGCTCTAGATGGCATCTATAAGCCCATCCTCCTATCCATCATCTCTCCAAATGGCATCTGTAAGCCCATTCCCGCCATCACGCTGCTGATACTCCACTATGTGAGTGCAAATTTATGGGCACGTTAGTGTTCAATCATCTTCCACCTTCGGATCACGAAAGGCACGCCAGCCAATCTACATCCTCATGTCTAAGAAGATTGAACAGGGTCAACTGTTGCACCCCAAAATTTTCCCTCCCATATTCTTTAAGATTTGTCAAGATCAACCTCCAAATGGTTCAAAATCTCTCAAGGGTTGCACAGTCCAATTGCCTCCTAACACAGTCAAAATTAGGGTTTTGGTTCTTGCAAGGAAGTTGAGGTTTTCAAGGGTCCAATTAAGTCCCATATGCCTATATACATTGTCAAGCATCTACATGTCAAATTTCAAGGCTCACAGCATCAAATTGCATAGTCAAAAGCCCTAATTGCTTCACAGTCAATTGTAGGGGCAAAATGGTCATTTGGCAGTCAAAAGTCAAAAATTTTGGTCAACATCTTATTTTGAATCCACAATCATCATTTGATCAAGTCTTGATCATGATTCCACAACCATGGCTCAAAAATCATCAAGATGCAAAAAGTTGCTATTTTTGGATAGTTGAAAAGTCAACTGTAACTTGACCAAGGCATAACTTTTTCATGGTTCATCATAAAAATCCCATCCAATGCTCATTTTGAAGGGGATGACATTTCCTACAACTCATCTTCACACTCCAAGTCCAAGAAATGCTCTCACAAAAAGTTATCAATTTCTACATTATAGGTCATTTTCAAAAGTCAACAAAAAGGCACTTTAAGTCAAAGACCATAACTTGAGATTGGTGAATCAAAATGACATGGTACCAAAGGAATTGGTTAGAGGACTTCAAGACCTTTCCAAAATGTCCAAGAACATGTTCATAGCTTCAAAATTGAGCAAGATATGCATTGGAGAAGTTGGGAGATTTTTGGGAACTTTCAAAAGTCAACTTTGCCTAAAACACTTCATTTTTGCTAATGGGCCTCAAATTCCTTCTTGAATCTTTGCCCAAGGCTTATGCACGACCCATTGAACTTAAAATGATTTATTTTCTTATTTTTAATTAATTAATTGAATTTTTATTAATATTAATTCATTTAATTGATTTTAATTGTAGGAAAATTCAAAAGATATGATTTTTGAATCTTTTTGTGATGCAAATACACTTAGGGCAAGCTGGCAATTCGTGTACACATCAAGGATATCAAAATCTCCATGATTGGCAAGGTTTTATCAAAGAAAAAGGTTGAAAAAGATTTTATTGGCAATCACATAATGAAACTTGAATACAATGGATTTTTGGGCCTAAAGTTGACCTAATTCTCTTCACATGCAAATGCTGAACCTAACCCTAAGGCAAAGAACGGGCAAGAGCTGCTAAAAACAATATAACAAAATTCCAAAAGTTCAAGAAAATTGGCAAACTGAATTCTCACTTGCAGGATAATTCACACCCTTTT
This sequence comes from Vicia faba, assembly GCA_948472305.1. Lineage (NCBI taxonomy): Eukaryota > Viridiplantae > Streptophyta > Magnoliopsida > Fabales > Fabaceae > Vicia > Vicia faba. Next base: position 1,603,861,028 of record OX451739.1, read on the forward strand.
CTTGGTTCCATCACGTTACTGACATTGCCAGGAACCTATTGCCATCAAGAACAAGCCCTAGCACTCAAGGAAACAGCCAAACAGAACCACGGTTTGAACAAACTTTTCCATAATCGAAATTCAATTTTTGTGCATCATTGACATGTTTTGATTATTGATTTGCATTACTAACATCATCCTGAAGCTTTTGGTATGGATTAATTGTGTTGAAACGTCTTGAATCGAAAACTACCATGGACGAATGCTAGGGTTTCAGAGCTTTCATATTAGGGCTTTTCTCATACTATAAAATTAGACCTTAAGACATATATGGTTAAACTCGTCAGGACAAGACGAATTCATTGATACCATCGCGCCTTTTTTATGTTATCTGTAACTCTAATCGCTATTCTTGGCAGTTTTGGTTTGTGGGGGTTAAAAACCCCCGCTATCTTGTTTTTGTTTTACAGGAAAAGATGAAGAAGACGAGACGTGGAATCATTCTGTTGGTTGGTTCAAACAATGGCGCGCGTTTTTTAATGTCCAGGCATAATTGAGTTTTTAATACATTATTTTCATTAGCCAGCATAATAACAAAGCGTGCAAAGTAGCTTGGTGGTTGGTGGCGTGGCTTGCAATCGTTGGGACTTGGGTTCGATTCCCAGGTCCACCCAATATTTATTTCTATTTTTCATAATATGATCTCATGCAGCTTTCCAATGCATTCCACCATGCACTTCAACTAGCAATGCGCCATGTGTCTCTCAGCGTACATCCAATGGCCAGGAGATGAAGAGCATGGTACTCCCTCGTCAACAAGCGTGTGGTCAATCTCCAAGGTCAACGAGACTTGCTTCTTAATGGGCCTGAATTCCAGAATCATACCTCCATTGGGCCAACAAACCCCCCTGGTTCACTATTTTTTTATTTTTTTTATTTTCTTTCTCTTTTTAATTCTTTTTACTAATTATTATTATTATTAATTATTATTAACTAATAAACTATTTTTTCATAATAAATCCAGAAATAAAAAATTGTAAATATATTTTATTATTTTTACTATTAACTATTAATTTTGTAAATAAATACTAACCTTTAATTTAGTTTAATTTAGGTTTAATTTTAATCTTTTTCTCAATAAATAAAAATTATGTAGAATTAGGTTTTGACAATTTTCATTCATATTTTCTTAATTATCATTATTATTATTTATTAATCATTATTTTTGTACATAAAAATGTAAATTAATTAATTTAGTTAATTAGGTTAACTTTGACTTTTTTTATTAATAATTAAAATAAACTTAGAATTAGGGTTTTCTTTTGACTTTTAATTTCTTTTATTTTTATTAAATATTAAAAAACATAAAAAAAAACATTTTTCTTTACATAATTAATTAGTATTAGGTTTAATCTTAATTAATTGCAAAAGGACCAAAAACTCATATTTTCTCAAAAGGGTCAAAACCCTAGGATGTTCTGATTTACTTTCCATTCGCGCGTTATTATTTATTTGATTATTATGTAACTGCTTCCAAGAATGTAATAGTAATTAGGTTTACCGCTTTCTTTACTTTCCGCACTTTATCAAAACGGGTTTTTGTCTTTGGCGATGTATAGACCCGCGCCTTGTAATAGCATAGCTTTACATTCCCGCACTTTAATTTGTCGCACTCCTAATTGTTAATATGCATGAAAGACTGAATGACAAATTAAAAACAACTCGTAGCTCACAATTGCATGATCAAAGATAAACATAAACTGAATTGAACACACAAACACATGCCACTTCTAGGGTACGCCTCACTCGTTGCCTCGAACGTGGTCGTCAAGTATAAGGTGTTTTAGAGGTCGCCTTCCTGTCTAAAGATCCAGTCGCCTCGAAACGGTTGCCTCGGATAAAAGGATCTAGGACATTAGGGTTACTTCTAAAGTGTCCTACTATTGCTTCGGTGACCACACTGTCCCTATAATCGAATTGACCCGAACACCTCCAACGGTGGTGCTACCTACCTCTCAATGGTGGGATAACACTATCTAAAGGACTCTTACACAGCCTAATTCCTTAGGGTAGGTAGATGACTCATGGGTACTTGCTCTCTTCAAAAACAAACAAAACATCTTTTCAACTGACACTTTCAAAAGTTTTCAAAACAAATTTTTCATACACTCTTGAGGACAGATACAAGAGTCACTTAGAAATCTTTCAAACAAAACTTTTTTTCAAACCCACTCACATTTGAAAAGCAAACATCTTTTGAAAACATAAGAGAAAGTACCTAAGAGCCCGTGGATAACCACGGATAGAAAGGGTGCTAACACCTTCCCTTTTATAAATCTACCTCCCGAACCGAGAAACATTCTCGATAAGGAATTTTGCTGTGCTTTTGTCCTTTCCATGTTGAAGAACATAAAAGACGGTGGCGACTCTTGCTTACCGCGACATTTCGCGAACCAGCTTTAAACAGTCAGTTCTATTTCCACCGATCACACATATGTCTGAAGGCCCATCATTTTTCTATAGTATGCCCCAGAGAATTGGCATGATATTCGCACCTGGCATTGGCATCGTACCTTGGTGGGAGTGCCCCGGTTGGAGGAGCTAAATATTTTAGCTCTACCAAAGATGCCTTGACTAAGTATTGCAATAATTTACTGTGCGACATGGGGAGAGGATAAAACTTTCTCGGAGGCTTTTCAAACTTGTTTTGTTGTTGTTCTCTTGGAATTAACAATGGTTTTTATTCCCTTGGATGCGATGCTACATCATTGATTTCTCCCTCATTCTTTTAGAGAAGTTAGGAACATGTCTTTTTTACATTATAAGGGGTACTAGATTATGCCCCTTATATCTTCCCTCTCTTTATGCCAACTTCAATTCTTTTACAAATTGTTACAAAATCATAAAATCTGGAAGAGACGCTTTATACCATCTTATCATAATACAACCCTTGTAAAGTACCTATGAACGTATCGAACAATTCTTTCTCCAGAAGTTGTGGTTGTACACGGGCTTCCATTTCTCTCCATCTTTGAGCATACTCCTTGAAAGACTCCTCCTTTTTCTGAGACAAGTTTTGGAGTTGCATGCAGTTAAGCGCCATATCCAAGTTATACTTGTACTGTCTCAAGAAAGCATTGGTAAGATCTTCACATATTTGAAAATGAACCCGCTCTAAATTTCATGTACCAATCTAAGGATGCCCCACTCAAACTGTATTGAAAGTAATGGATCATTAACTTTTGATCTTGATCATATGCATGTGTTGTACCCTAAAATTTTCCCTCTCATTTATCAAATATTTTCTCACAAGATCTCCTTGGGTTCAAGACTGCACAAGGATTGATCAGCTCAAGCCACCTCCTTAAGCACTGATGACTGAAATTAGGGTTTGAGATTGCACAAGGATAATTGAACTTTCAAGGCCTCATATTACTTTCATGGATCATTATGGAACCCCGAGATTACTCATGTCAAGTTTCAAGCCTTGAATCACATTTTTGCTCAGTCAATTGAGCAGCTGACCTAAAAATCAACTGTATTGGGGAAAAAGTCAATTGTGGCCAATTTACAGTCAAACTTTATAATTTTTGGTCCACATCAACATTATAAACTCATACGTATCATTCGATCAAGTTTGGACCACAATTCCTTAAGAAATTTGATCAAATCATCAAAAGGGCAAAATGGTCAAAATTAGGGTTTTGACTGAGAAAGGGAAATTTCTGATTTTTGACCTAGCAAATGGTTAATTGGTTTGAGGCATAATCACAAGAGTTCAATTGCATCATTTTTACCTAATGGAATGACTCAAAACTTTGCTCAAAATCAATTGGATTGATAGTTGATTTTCAGTCAACTGATCAAAAGTCAATTGTATACTGAAAAGTCAAACTTTGACTTTTTGGTCAAAATCAAGTGTCAAAGATCACAATTCATCAAAAAATGTCAAAATATGAAAATTATTCATCAAGAAATCAAAAAGTCAAGATTTCATTTTGAAAAGTCTAAGTTTTCAAACTTAGAAATTTTTCTAAGTGTTGAAAATTTCATATTTTTTCACAACTTTGAGCCAATTTTTCATCATGATGCAAGATGATTGAAAAGAAACTTTCAACATGAAAGTTATATATCTGCATGATATCTATAACATTTCTTTACACAAATTCTTCTAGAAATGCTTGGATCTCAAGTTATTAATTCATGAAGTCATGGTCTTGAAACTAAACACTTAGTGAAATTTTGGACATTTTTGGTCAGGATTTTGACCTAACTTCTGACCCAAGTTTCACCTAGTTCCAAGGGAATTTTCAAAAGTGATTCAAATAGGGGTTGTAGAGAACATTACAAGCTTTCCAAAATATCCAATAACTCCTTGAGATCATTTGTGAGCAAAGAGAATTGAAGGTCAGAAGTTGGGGTTTCAAGTTGTTTTACAGGGCAAATTTTGTGATGAACAAAATTCAAATCTCAAACCTATGCTGCATAATATTTGCTTTGATTGCCTCAAACTTATTAGGAACTCCATAATTAAATGCTTGTGCAGCTGTTAGAGGCCTCAACTCAAGCATTCAATGCAATGCCCATGCTTTATGTCCATTTTAGGAAGAAAGTGCACATTGCCATTTTGAAAAACTAGCTTTATGCACAAAACTTATTCTTGAGCCTTGAAATTGTTTTCTTCTGATCATACACGTCCTGTAACTCAAGAGAAGTTTGTCTCAAGCCTTACAATCACTCAGCTCATGCTTGTACTTCATCTTGGAACCATACTTTCACTTTTCTTCAAAATCAAGCAACCTAGCCATAACTCTATAACTCAGAAATCCTTTATGCAAAACCTCTCCAACCTTTTGCTTATAGATGCACAAGTCATTTGCAAGAAAACACATACATGCTAAAGACCTAAAACTCTCTAAAACACAGAATCACCAAAAACACCTCAAAACTTGCCATTTCTGAGTTTTGAATCCAATCTTCAAATTTGCTCGTGCGTTTCTTGGCCTTTCTTTCAAAAGCTTCTAAATAATATACACAAAAAATTCCAACACCTGCAACACCACTGTAACACCTCCATCATTATCCACCATTTTCAAAAATAGCACCTTGCACCTTGACTTCTCCAGAACTCCTCAGGCACTTTCAGCTCAAGCTAAGCATCACATTAGCTTTCTGGGAACTTGAGGAAGCTAATCCAATCATTGGAACTCACTAAAAGCTACTCAAACTCAAAACACGATACCCTCTTGTAAGGTGAGTTTTTTTACTTTTGAACTCTTCATACAAGCATCATTATTGGTTTATTTGTGAATAAGAAATGTAGGTATCATTGTCCTGAAGCTAACCATGTCTTTAGATTTCATTTGTATTGCTTAAGTAGTTAGAATTTTGAATCTGAACATCCTGGAAAAGTTAGGTCAGAAATTGGTACCATTCAAAATTCGTGCTCATTTTTGAGAATTAGTTTAAGTTATTTACATTTTTGGAATCATGGTGAAATTTTCAACAAGTTTCATGTTTACATTTTTGCAAATGGATGAGAAATGAACAAGATGCAAGTGGTCTGGCTAGAGGTTGAAGATGAAGTTGTTTTCAGGAAGCATTTTCTAATATATATTTATGGTTTGACATAAGTTAACGGATGTATCACCACCCTAGTGGTTAAAGCGCGCGCCTGTCACCCTTAGGTCCTGGGTTCAAGCCCTAGCGTGACATTTTGCATTTCTTTACATTTCCTCACATTTTTTTGACTTTTTGCAGCGCCTGGGCCTCCTTGTTTGGGATGTATTTTTTTTGCTATATTCTGACCCCCTGCCTTGCTGTTCATACATCCTGGCCCATTTTATTATTATTTTTTCATTATTATTAGTATTAGTATTATTATTAATATTAATTTTTATTGTTAGTAATAAAAACCCAAAAATATTTTTATTTATTATTTTCACATTTTATATTTTATTTTTCTTCATAAAAACAAAAGAATAAAAACATTTCTTTTACATTTTCTTTAACAATTAAATTTACCTTTTTAAATACTTAGATAATTTAATTTTATATATTATTATATTATTTTATAAATTAAAGTCAATTTAGAATTTAGGATTATTATTTAATTATTTTTATTTACTAATTTAATTAAATTCACCAAAACCCTAAAAAACTTGTTTTCTTTAAATTAAAATATTTTACTTAATTTTAATTTTCTTTTTGTTGATTATTGAATTTTTATTAATTAAGTAAAAAAAACCCTTTTTCATGAAAATCAAACAAAAATCATATTTCTTTTTACATTTACATTCTTGTGTTTTATTTGTTAATTTTGTACATTTATTCAAATTCAATATGGTTGTAATAATTATTTAGATTTAATTTCTTGCAATATTCTCCATTTGTAATTTGTACACCCCTCCCCTAAGTATTGTAATAGCTTAGTATTTTTATTTTCCGCAATTTAAATGCTTTATATACAAATTCTAATAATTAAGGTTTTGTATGGAAAGACTAAAACCAACAAATAGCAAATCATAATCAAGACAAAAATAATGCATGTAAATCAATACACTTGCACACAAACACCCCTAGGGTAAACCCACTTTATTGCCTTACAAAAATGGCCATATTATGCATGTGAGGTATCTTAGCAAAAATAAGCAAAATACAATATCATAGTCCCTCGATGACGCTATCTATGTTTCCTTTCAAAATGATCTTAGTCCCTAAAGAAAAATGCTAAGATATCTTGCAACATTGCTAATCATGGCTATACGATGACCCTTGCCCGTCCCTTTTACATCCAAGGATAGGGTTACTTACCAAGTCAATGGTAAGATAACAATGTCAAAGGAAAAATGAAATGAACATGAATGACTTTTGAATAGGTAGAATATTCCTAGTTACTTGATCAATTTCAAAACCAAAACATCCTTTCTATTTTTAGAACAAACACCTACACTATCAAACATCTTACAAACTTGAAAAAAAATTCAAAAGATCAAACACTTTGTATACATTCCTACGAATGAGAATCATTACAAAGTTTGCCTAAACAATGACATCTTTACAAAATACTTTCAAAAAACCACACAAAGCATATTTTCAAACAAAAGCAAGTGATCTAGCAAGTAATTAAGAGCCCATGGAAAACCATGGATGAAAAGGGTGCTAATACCTTCCCTTTTCATAATCTACCCCCCGAACTCAAGAAAACATCTCAAAGGTCTTTCCTGTGCTTTTTCACCTTTCCTTTTGGATAAAAGAAAAGTCGGTGGCGACTCTTGTTAACCGCAACATTTGCGATCAAACGCAAAACACCCAAGTCAGTTCTCCCACTGTATCACAAAACTGGCGACTCTACTGGGGAAAATTTTAAAAGTGGGGTTACCTTAGGGTTAGATCACATTTACTTGCTTTCATTGTTTGACTTGTATGCTTTACATTATAGTTCTTTGTTTGGGTTTGAATCCTCTACCCGGATTTGGGATACCTTATAGGTAAGTAGCAATACGTTGCGGAAACTGTGCGGGGTATACCGACATGGTCTAAGAAATAGCTACGTTAGTGTGATATATTTGTGGGTACCGGTAGCCCTTGAGTAGTCAAGGATAATACAGGGCCGCTGAGTGACGTCATGAAGCACTAACGAACTTTTAGAACCTTCACTTGACCAACTTGACCATTAGGACGTAGTGAGATGACCGACTTTTGTGCAGTCCGAAGTTGGTTGATACTCGATACTACACTCATTGAGGTTTGGTTTTTTGGGATATTTCGTTCGCCATTAAAGAGGATTGCGCTGAAACAGTGCACAAGGAAACAAACCAGTGATATTGAGCTCCTTAGAACCCAATTACTATTACTAGGATAGGTTTGAGCCAAATAAACTTCAAGAGGGTACTTACCTATGAGACTCCATGCAAGCCTAAACCTAAGGACTTTTTTTCTTTATTTGTATATATATATACTTGTACATAACATCATAAACATCATAACATCATACTCATATTCACTAACAATTTCAAGGATCTTGTGATTTATCTTTGTTCTGTTTTGTAGGATATGGATTCTATTCACAGGAAAACCATTCAAGTCAACCTTGTAAGGATCCCTCCTCAACTTAAAGAGCTAGCATTAAGGATTCCTAAAAATTCTCCATTCACTGAAAGACATGGTCGCCTACTAAACTTGGTCACTTCCAACACTGATGAGGACATGATGAAGGTGCTCTTCCAATTCTTTGATCCTTTACACTATTGCTTCACATTTCCTGATTATCAACTTGTGCCAACTTTGGAAGAATTCTCCAAACTCTTGAGGATTCCCATTCTCAATCAACTACCTTTCAACGGTACGGAAAGAGATCCAAAGCCAGAAGATATTGCTCAAGCTCTACACTTGCAACCATCTGATATCACAACTAATTGGGAAACAAGGAGTGGTGTCAAGGGTTTCTTAGCAAAGTTCTTGTTTGAGAAAGCCCAAAACTGTTGGAATTCCTTGGAATTGCAAGCTTTTGAGGAAATTGTGGCTCTCCCCATCTATGGGATGGTTTTGTTCCTAATCCTGACCAACTCATAGATGTGAACACCGTAAAAATCTTCATGTCTCGTAACATGGTGCCTACTTTGTTAGGGGACATCCTAAATTCTTTTCACACTCGCACTATGAGGAAAAGAGGTATCCTTATGTGTTGTACTCCTCTTTTGGCAAGATGGTTTATTTAGCATCTTCCCCAATCTGTATTGAGGAACGAGCAAGGTTCCAGGTGGTCACATAGGTTGATGACGCTCAAACATTCAGACATTCATTGGTGTTCCCGATCTATAGAGAATGTTACAATCATCGACCATTATGGAGAATTCCCTAATGTCCCCTTACTTGGCATTAGAGGAGATATCACCTACAACCCTTGTTTAGCCTTAAGACAGTTTGGTTACGCCCGAAGGGATGGCCCACATGAGATGCTCATTCAAGGTTTGGTATTTGACTATGAGAACAATGATCAAGGTCACCGCCATAGATTTATCCGAGCTTGGAGGATGTTGAACAAGTTAGATAGAAAGACATTGGGGCATAATAATTCCATCCCTCTAGGGCCTTACCTCAAATGGGTACGAGCTCGTGCTCAAAGTCTTATAATGTCATACCCCTCCATTCTCCCGGTTATCATAGAGCCTGTTATGGAAGGAGATGTTCCATACACTATCCTACATCCTGACATGACCACCTCTCTTGAAGACTTACAAAGGGATTGGATACAACTTAAGGGGGAGCGAGACACTTTTGAGACCCAATTCTACACCAGCGAGAAGAAGGTTTTGGAACTCACTAAGCAACTTCATGAGGAGAGGAGCCTGGACGCCTACATCACTCCAAAGAGGATGCGTACAACTTTTTCATCTTAGAGTTTTGTATTTCTTTGTAAGCTCAAAAGAGGCATGATGTACTCAAGTTTTGATTTATTAATATAACGTGTGTTCTTCTTTGGTTTAAAGAAAATTTAAATCTCTAATTTCCTTGAAATCATTGCATATGCATTTACCATTCATCATAACATAAGCAGATTTCTTACAACAAGTCTCCTCATCTTTCTACTATTTATTTCAGTAAGATGGATCTCGAGCAGACAGTAAAAGACCTCCAAGCGAAGAATGCTCAGTTTCAACAGATATTCTTGACTCTAGCCAAAGGACAAGAGGATTTGAAAACTTTGCTGGTTGAAGAAAAGAAGAAGAAAACAAAGAAAATAATCGGAGTTCTGAATATGGGAAGAAGGTTCCAAGGACAAGCCAGACGGACCCTAGACTTTGCAACTTCATCTGGTGAAAAGGATGATTAAGAAGGGAAAGGCAAGGAATCGGCTGCCCAGCCAGAATCTGAAGAGGAAGAAGAAGAAAATTACTCTGAAGAGCAATATCCTCCGGCCGACGACAAATACAAACATCTGGAAGAACTTCTAAGTGCAATGGAAATTCAGAAAGTGCCCGAGCTGGACTTTGAAGAGCTGGGTTTGGTATCTAGAATTGTTATTCCACCAAAATTCAAGGCACCAGTGTTCGCTAAATACCACGGGGTTTCGTGTCCCAAGATGCATCTCCGATCTTATGTGAGGAAGATACAGCCTCACACTGCTGACAGAGATTTGTGGGTCCACTTCTTTCAAGACAGTGTATCCGGGACTCAGCTAGATTGGTTCTATCAACTGGAAAGTGCCAATATTGATAATTGGGAAGACCTTGTCACTGCTTTATATAAACAGTATCAATACAATGCAGACCTTGCTCCCACATGTACTCAACTCCAGAGTATGGCTATGGTTTCAAGTGAAGGTTTCAAAGACTACGCTTAGAAATGGAGGGACTTAGCAGGAAGAGTCCAGCCTCCCCTTTCTAAAATAGAACTAGTAGACATGTTTCTGGGTACTCTGTCCGGTCCATTCTTTAATCATTTAATTGGAAGCTCTTCAGCAGGCTTTACTGAATTAATCTTGACTGGAGAAAGAGTGGAAGCTGGGATTAAGAGTTGGAAGATTCAAAAGGACGCATCCTCCAGTGCTATGAGAAAACCATTTATTGGGAAGAAAGAAGTTGGTGTTGTGTATCCTCAAAGAAATCAAGATAGAACTGAACACCGTCCAATGGTAGAGGCTGTCATGATCCCTAAGCCTACACCTACTCAACAAAGGAGCAACCAACCTATAACGAAAGACCGGTAAGACAATTACCCAGATTAATATGACATTATCTCAAGTCCTACCACATTTGTTGAGATCTAATCTGGTAACTTTGAAGGAAGCCCCTAAGAATCCCAACACCACATCTCCTCATTACCATCCTAATGCTCGTTGTGCTTACCATTCAGAAAGTCCAGGCCATGATACTAACAACTGTTGGGCTTTGAAAAACAAGGTGCAAGACCTTCTTGAAGCAAAAGAAATTGAACTCGATGCTCTTGAGATCCCAAATGTTATCACCGCTCCTATGCCCAAGCATGTTCGTGATGTTAACGTTGTTGAATATGATATGTTTGTTACTGTTGTTGATGAACTTTTTACTCCTCTCCTGACTATCAAGAGGAACCTGTTGAGGGCCGGTTTATTTCCGGGCTATGACGAAAGCTGCCACCTCTGTTTATCCCTACCAATTGGCTGCCATTTATTGAAAGCAGGTGTTCAATGCCTAATGTATGACAAAGAGATTTTGTTTGAAAAGACTCATGTTCCAACTATTTCTTACAAAGATGTTTCAATAGTGACCATTTCCGCCAATCCTTCCAGGGTCTCCACCAAAAGACCCGTTAGGATTACATCAGTTCCTAATGTGGCTCCACTGACAATTACTATGCCTGGACCAATCCTGTACTCATCAGATAAAACTGTCCTATGGAAATATGGGGGCGACGTCTACTATCACGGCGTCAAGAAAGATTGGCTGGCTGATGAGGAATCAATTTTTGAGAAGGCTGACCCTGACATCAGCAACATTGCGGGAACCAGCAAGATAACCCGAAGTGGAAGAATATTCTCCCTACAGATTTCTCCTCCGAAGACTGTTACTGGTCTTGTGACAATCCCTATTTATGTTCCTGTTGACACTACTACTACTACAGTTCCTATAGTTATACCTGTTGATACTTCTACCACCGATTCGACCGAGACTCGTGGCAAAGGCATTCTGTTTAAGCCTGTCCGGCTGAAGGCGCAATCAATATCTATCCCTGAGGCCTCCCAAAAGGAGATGGAAGAAATTCTGAAAATTATAAAGAGAAGCGACTACAATATAGTCGAACAGCTAGGACAGACTCCGTCAAAGATTTCCATGCTGGCTTTATTGTTATGCTCCGAGGCTCATGCGAAGGCCTTGGTGAAATTTCTTAAAACTGCCCATGTACCACAAGAAACCTCTGTTGATCAGTTCCAAGACTGTGTGGCCAGCTTGACCGCAGATAATGGTTTAGGCTTTTCTGATGCTGACCTAACACCTAAAGGAAGGAAACATAACGAGGCATTGCATGTCTCTGTCGAATGCAGGGGCACAACTTTGGCCCATGTCTTGGTTGATACCAGTTTGTCTTTGAATGTGCTGCCTAAGAAGGCTCTTGATAGACTTGACTGTGAAGGTTTGACCTTAAAACCCAGCAACATAGTGGTAAGGGCCTTCGACGGTTTAAAGAGAATGGTGCATAGGGAGGTGGACATCCCCATAAAAGTTGGAACGCAAACCTTTGATTCAACTTTTTACGTGATGGACATTCTCCCTTCCTATTCCTGCTTGTTGGGCCAACCATGGATTCATAACGCTGGTGCCGTCACCTCTACATTACATCAAATGCTAAAAGACCAAGGGGAAAATCATTACTGTCCATGGAGAAGAGGAATATATGGTCAGTCACTTAAACTCCTTCAGATACGTGGAATTGGATGGCAAATTCATTGAAACTCTGTTTCAGCATTTCGAAGAAGTCCCATAAACCGTGGCAGTAACCAAGGTTGTTTCCCAAGTCCCAAAGATTACAAGACCTCCACTAAAGATGTCTTCTCTGAAATATGCCAAGGCAGTGATCGAAGAAGGTGGGTGTACTATTTGGGGCCAACTCCCGGATATCCCATACAAATCTGACAAATTTGGTTTGGGTTTCACTTGAGGAGCTCAGAAAGCTGTACGTCGTGCTCGTTCCGGGGGACCACCCTTGAAGATCAGCAACCATGGAGTCAACGCAGTGGGGGATGATGATGAGGATAACTATGACCTGGAGGATTGGATTTTCCCAACTGTCAATGGAGGACTCAGCAACTGAAAGCTAAAGACTTTGTCCCAATTACTTTTATCCAACAATAATTGTCTTTAAACTTTTGTCGGACTTGTAATAGTTAAACAATTCAGACTTTTAAAACCTTGTGTCTTACCCGAGGCACAACAGTCCATTTGTAAGGGTTATTACTTCATTTTCATATGTCATCAATGAATCATGGACGTTTTTGCATACAAGCTTTGTGCTCTTTGTCTTTATTTTTCTACATTTTTATTTCTTTCAAAGATAGTTATACTCTTACACACACTCACATTCAAAATGCAGATTTACATCCATTCGGGATCCCATGGGTAACGATTCTGTTATGGCCTTATGTGACTCTGAAAATCTAATTCACCAAGCTGAAGACGAAGGTGAGGAAGATTGTGAAGTGCCACGGGAACTTTCCAGGTTACTACAACAAGAAGAAAGGACCATACAACCCCACGAAGAACCAGTGGACACAGTTAACCTAGGTACCGAAGAGGACAAGAAATAAGTCAAGGTGGGTGCCAATCTGGAACCCAGTGTCAAGAAGCGTCTAATTCAGTTGCTACATGATTATGTTGAGGTCTTTTCCTGGTCGTACGAAGATATTCCAGGACTTGATGCTGATATCGTGATCCATCGTCTACCAACAAAAGAAGATTGCCCTCCGGTAAAACAGAAAGTCTGTCGTATGTGGCCAGACATGTCAGAGAAGATCAAGGCCGAAGTCATGAAACAACTCAACACCAGATTTTTAGCTCTTACCTCCTATCCACAATGGGTCGCCAATGTTTTTCCAGTGCCTAAAAAGGATGGCAAAGTACGAATGTGCATGGACTACAGAGATTTGAATAGGGCAAGCCCTAAAGATGATTTCCCACTTCCACATATTGATATTTTGGTTGACAATACCGCACAGCATAAAGTGTTATCATTTATGGATGGTTTCTCATGCTACAATCAAATCAAAATGGCCCTTGAGGACATGGAGAAAACAACCTTCGCCACAGAGTGGGGCACATTCTGTTACAGGGTTATGCCATTTGGGTTGAAGAACGCTGGGGCAACCTATCAACGTGACATGGTAGATCTATTTCACAACATGATACATCACGAAATAGAGGTCTATGTGGACGACATGATAGCCAGATCTCAAACTGAAGAGGAACATCTTGACCATTTATAGAAACTGTTTGAGAGACTAAAGAAATACAAGCTGAGGTTGAACCCAAATAAATGCATATTTTGGGTGAGGTCCGGTAAACTCCTAGGCTTTGTCGTCAGCGGTAAAGGTATCAAAGTGGATCCTGCCAAAGTGAAAGCAATACAAGAAATGCCTGCTCCTCGTACTGAGAAGGAAGTCAGAGGATTCTTAGGACAACTAAACTATATTGCCCAATTCATTTCTCACTTGACCGCTACTTGTGAACCAATCTTCAAATTACTGAAGAAAGATCAAGTAGTCAAATGGAATGATGAGTGCCAAGATGCCTTCGACAAGATCAAAGAGTACCTTCAAGAGCCTCCTGTTTTGATGCCGCCCGTCGAGGGAAGAATATTGATCATGTATCTAACTGTTTTGGAAAATTCAATGGCGTGTGTGCTGGGGAAGCATGACGAGTCTGGCCGAAAAGAGCATGCTATTTACTACATGAGCAAAACGTTTACCGACTGTGAAACAAGATATTCACTGCTCGAGAAAACTTGCTGCGCTATGGCATGGGCTGCTCGCCGGCTAAGATAGTATATGCTGACCCATACTACCTTGTTGATATCCAAGATGGATCCAATAAAATACATATTCGAGAAACCTGACCTCTCTGGGAGAATAGCGAGATGGCAGATGATCCTGACGGAATATGACATTCAGTACACTACCCAGAAAGCAATAAGGGCAGTGTGCTAGCCGATCACCTTGCTCATCAAGTTGTGGATGACTATCAGTCCATGAAGTTCGAATTCTTGGATGAAGACATCAGGATGGTAAACAAATGTGAAGAATTCAGACCATATGACGGACCTGAACAAGGATCCCGATGGACCCTGGTTTTTGATGGGGCGTCCAACGCACTCGGCAATGACATAGGTGTTGTACTCATATCCCCTGAAGGATGTCACACTCCCTTCACTGCAAGACTCTGCTTCAACTGTACAAATAACATGGCAGAATATGAAGCGTGCATTTTTGGTCTCAAATCTGCCATTAGATTTGGGGATCAATTCCTTAAGTGTATTCAGAGATTCAGCCTTAGTCATCAGCCAGATCAAAGGAGAATGGGACACAAAGCACCCTAACCTTATCCCCTACAAAGAACATGTGTTGACATTAATCCCATATTTTGAGGAGATTACCTTCGAGCATTTCCTGTGAGAAGAAAATAAACTAGCAGGCGCGCTAGCCACAATGTCGTCCATGTTTAAACTCAAATGGGATAACGAGGCTCCCCAGATCACCATCGAACGGATGGATGAACCAGCTTACTGTCACGAGATCAATACTGAAGAAGTAGTGGACCAACCTTGGTTCCATGAAGTCAAGAGGTATCTCGAGGCTCAAGAGTATCCGGAAGGAGCTTCAGTCAATGATAAGAAGTTCTTAAGGAGATTCTCTGCTAAGTTCTTCATCAGTAATGGCATTCTTTAAAAACGCAACTATGACTGTTTTTCTCTGTTGCGTAGACAAGGTTGAAGCAGAAAAGATCATGGCTGATCTACATGAAGGAACTTTTGGCACCCATTCTAGTGGACATACGATGGCTAAGAAAATCCTACGAGCGGGGTATTATTGGTCTACCATGGAAGCATATTGCTATCAACATTCACGAACTTGTCATAAGTGTCAGATCTATGCTGACAAAGTGCATGTACCTCCAGTTCCTCTGAATGTCCTGACTTCTCCCTGGCCATTCGCGATTTGGGGCATCGATATGATTGGAGAAATTAAACCTACATCTTCTAATGGACATCGCTTCATCTTGGTGGTCATTGACTATTTCATGAAGTGGGTTGAGGCAGCTTTTTTCTCTTCCGTTACCAAGAATGTTGTGGCCCGTTTCATCAAACATAATCTCATTTGTCGGTACGGTATCCCGGAGAGGATCATCACAGAAAATGGTACGAATCTCAACAATACTATGATCACCGCACTATGCGTGCAATTCAAGATCCAGCACCATAATTCTTCCCCTTACCGGCCAAAGATGAATGGTGTTGTCGAAGCCGCAAATAAGAACATCAAAAAAATCATACAAAAAATGACAGTAACCTACAAGAACTGGCATGAGATGCTACCATTCACTCTCCATGATTACCGTACCATGGCGCGCACATCAACCGGGGCAACACCTTACTCTCTGGTATACGGCATGGAAGTTGTCTTGCCTATTGAGGTCCAGATCCCTTCTCTGAGAATCATGAAGGATGCAGGGCTGAATGAAGAGGATTGGATCCAAACTCGACTTGATCAACTGAACTTGATTGATGAGAAAAGGCTTACTGCAGTCTGTCATGGTCAAATGCATCAAAAACGGATGATCAAGGCTTTCAATAAAAAGGTCAGGCGCCAAGTGTATCAAGTCGGGGATCTGGTGATCAAGTGCACCATACTGTCGCAGGGTGATCCCAGGGGAAAATGGACTCCTACATATGAAGGACCATTCATGATCAAAAGCATATTCTCTGGTGGCGTAATGATCTTAACCACTATAGATGGTGACGACCTGCTGCACCCTGTGAACGCGGACATAATCAAAAGATACTATGCATAAGAGACCCGCTAGGTTGACACACCTAGGAAAAACAAGGGCATCCCGGAGAACCAAAAAGGTTCGGGCAAAAATTAGGGATAAAACAAAAAAATCTGTACACCCGACAAGTTGAAAACCCGAAAGGGTGACTTGGGCAAAAAAGGGTATCCCGGTGGACTGAAAACCCGAAAGGGCGGTCCAGGCAAAATTTAGGGAATTAAAGCGTATGACTATGTCCCGTTGATCACCTTACAAACAACCTTTAAGCTTCGACTGACAAACTCAATTATTCTAATCAATCCAATCAACTTCGAACAAGGCAGCAAATGGACAAGACGCTCAGAGACACGAAGGCTATAGCACAATGGGAACCCCGTGGGATGATTGTACATAGCTATCTTTTCTTTGTATCAAATTTTCATTTTTTACAATGACATTCCCTTACTAGAATGTTCGTCTCATTGTACAAAAAAGACTTATTTAAGTTAATACAAAGATACCCCTTTGAAAGTGCAAAACTATCTATTTTTTCTTTATTCCTGTGTTTTGTTTACAAAAACGTCCAATGACTTACTTTTGAACATATGCATTTGAATGTAACTACTGTTTACAAATGAACAATAAAATAGAAAGACAATCACTAATGGATTTAAGAAATAGGATAATATCTTTAGACTATAAAATCCCCCACAGTGTGCAGCTTAATGATATGAAGCTCTCTCACATCCCCGACAGAACAAAACTTCCAATTATCACTCCCCAGTAGAAGTCCCCCAATTTCTCAGGATTCCCCAACAGGATTTCACAAACAATACACGGTGTTTCCCTTACAATAGAGTTTATTTCTCTAACAAATAAAAGCTCATGAACTCATCAGCACTTCAAAACATGAAGACTTACACTCCACGTCTCCAACAATAGTCAGGGATTTATTTTCCCTAATCCAACAATATTACAGCACATAGCTTATAGGCCCATACATCGCATTCATACGTCATAACATTGACAACACAAATACATACAACATAACCTCATTCATTTTTTTGAGAAAATCATTGTACAATGCATTTCATACATCATGAAATTGCATACAACTAATCTTTCGTCTCTTCAGGAAAGATCAGTCAACAGATGGCTATCATTAACAATTTACAAAAGGGTCATAGATTAATACCTGAAATAAGCAAGGACATTTATCTATACGACCAGCTGAAGCAAACCTGCACGGGTTTCTTCTCATTCAGCTTTCGGATACAGTTCATATACGCTCCATATGTAGATTCCATCCTGATACTCATTCAGATTCAGCTTTCATTTACAGTTCAGATACACTCCAGATACGGACATCATTCTGATACTCATTCAGATTCAACTTTCAGATACAGTTCAGATACACTCCAGATACGGATGCCATTCCGATACTCATTCAGATACAACTTTCAGATATAGTTCATATACGCTGCAAATATGGATACCACTCTGATACTCATTCAGATGCAACTTTTAGATACAGTTCAGATACGCTCCAGATACGAATGCCATTCTGATACTCATTCAGATTCATCTTTCAGATATAGTTCAGATACGCTCCAAATACGGATGCCACTCTGATATTCATTCAGATACAGCTTTCAGATACAGTTCAGATACGCTCAAGATATGGATTCCATTTTGATACTCATTCAGTTTCAGCTTTCAGATACAGTTCAGATACGCTCCAGATATGGATGCCATTCTGATAATCATTCAGTTTCAGCTTTCAGATAGAGTTCAGATACGCTCCAGATATGGACTCCATTCTGATACTCATTCAAGTTTCATCTTTCATATACAAATTAAATACATTCCATTTATGGATATTATTCTGGTACTCAACCCAACACATCCACTATTTCAGTATAAATCAACCAGATATTTATTCTGACACTTCTTTCATTCTTGCCAACAATCATTTTTGGATGGCATCTGTAAGCCCATCCCCAACAACTTTCCATCATCTCTCCAAATTGCATCTTTAAGTCTATTCCCTACACCATCAACCACCACATCATTGAGTGCAAATTTCTGGGCACTCTAGTGTCCAATCATCTTCCACCTTCAAGTCACGAATGGCGGATCCGCCAATCTAACTCTTCAGGTTTAAGAAGATTGAACAGGGGAAGCTGTTGTACCCCAAAATTTTCCCTCTCATTTATCAAATATTTTCTCACAAGATCTCCTTGGGTTCAAGACTGCACAAGGATTGATCAACTCAAGCCACCTCCTTAAGCACTCATGACTGAAATTAGGGTTTGAGATTGCACAAGGATAATTGAACTTTCAAGGCCTCATATTAATTTCATGGATCATTATGGACCCCCAAGATTACTCATGTCAAGTTTCAAGCCTTTAAACACATATTTGCTCAGTCAATTGAGTAGCTGACCTAAAAATCAGCTGTATTGGGGAAAAAGTCAATTGTGGCCAATTTACAGTCAAAATTCATAATTTTTGATCCACATAAATATTATAAACTCATATGTATCATTTTATCAAGTTTGGACCATAATTCCTCAAGAAATTTGATCAAATCATCAAAAGGGCAAAATGGTCAAAATTAGGGTTTTGACTAAGAAAGGGCAATTTCTGTTTTCTGACCTAGAAAATGGTTAATTGGTTTGAGGCATAATCTCAAGATTTCATTTGCATAATTTTGACCTAATGGCATGACTCAAAACTTTGCTCAAAATTAATTGGATTGATAGTTGATTTTCAGTTAACTGATCAAAAGTCAAATGTACACTTAAAAGTCAAACTTTGACTTTTTGGTCAAAGTCAAGTGTCAAAGATCACAATTCATCAAAACATGTCAAAATATGAAACTTATTCATCAAGAAATCAAAATTCAAGATTTCATTTTGAAAAGTCAAAGTTTTCAAACTTAGAAATTTTTCTAAGTGTTGAAAACTTCATGTTTTTTCACAACTTTGAGCCAATTTCTCACCCTGATGCAAGATGATTCAAAAGAAACTTTTAACATGAAAGTTGTAGATCTTCATGATATCTACAAAATTTATTTACACAACTTCTACTATAAATGCTTGTATCTCAAGTTATTAATTCATGAATTCATGGTCTTGAAACTAAACACTTAGTGAAATTTTGAACATTTTTTGTCAGGATTTTGACCTAACTTCTGACCCAAGTTTCACCTAGTTCGATGGGGAATTTTAAAACGTGATTCAAAGAGGGGTTGTAGAGCACATTAAAAGCTTTCTAAAATGTCAAAGAACTCCTTGAGATCATTTGTGAGCAAAGAGAATTGATGGTCATAAGTTGGGGTTTCAAGTTGTTTTACAAGGCAAATTTTGTGATGAACAAAATTCAAATCTCAAACCTATGCTGCATAATCTTTGCTTTGCGGTCTTTAAACTTGTTAGGAACTCCATAATTAAATGTTTTCACAGCTGTTAGATGCCTCAACTAGAGAATTCAATGCAATGCCCATGCTTTATGTCCATTTTAGGAAGAAAGTGCACAATACCATTTTGAAAAAGTAGCTTTATGCACAAAACTTGTTCTTGAGCCTTGCAATTGTTTTCTTCTGATCATACACGTCATGTAACTAAAGAGAAGTTTATCTCAAGCCTTACAATCACTTAACCCATGCTTGTACTTCATCTTGGAACCATACTTTCACTTTTCTTCAAAATCAAGCAACCTAGCCATAACTCTATAACTCAGAAATCCTTTGTGCAAAACCACTCCAACCTTTTGCTTATAGATACACAAGTCATTGGCAACAAAACACACACATGTTAAATCCCTAAAACTCTCTAAAACATTGAATCACCAAAAACACCTCAAAACTTGCCATTTCTGAGTTTTGAATTCAATCTCCAAATTTGCTCGTGCGTTTCTTGGCCTTTTACTTTCAAAAGCTTCTAAATAATATACACAAACAATTCCAACACCTACAACACCACTGTAACACCTCCATCATCACCCACCATTTTCAAAAACAACATCTTGCACCTTGACTTCTCCAGAACTCCTCAGGCACTTTCAGCTCAAGCTAAGCATCACATTAGCTTCCTGGGAACTTGAGGAAGCTAATCCAATCATGGGAACTCACTAAAAGCTACTCAAAATCAAAATATGATAACCTCTTGCAACGTGAGTTTTATGACTTTTGAACTCTTCATACAAGCATCATTATTGGTTTATTTGTGAATAATAAATGTAGGTATCATTGTCCTTAAGCTAACCATGTCTTTAGATTTCATTTATATTGCTTAAGTAGTTAGAATTTTGAATATGAACATCTTGGAAAAGTTAGGTCAGAATTTGGTACCATTCAAAATCCATGCTCATTTTTGAGAATTAGTTTAAGTTATTTACATTTTTGGAATCATGGTGAAATTTGCCACAAGTTTCATGTTTACATTTTTGCAAATGGATGAAAAATGAACAAGATGCAGGTGGTCTAACTAGAGGTTGAAGATGAAGTTGTTTTCAGGAAGCATTTTCTAATATATATTTATGGTTTGACATAAGTTAACGGATGTATCACCACCCTAGTGGTTAAAGCGCGCGCCTGTCACCCTTATGTCTTGGGTTCAAGCCCCAGCGTGACCTTTTGTATTTTTCATTTTCTCACATTTTTTTTACTTTTTGCAGCGCCTGGGCCTCCATTTGTTTGGGCTTTATTTTTTTTTGCTATATTCTGACCCCCTGCCTTACTGTTCATACATCCTGGCCCATTTTATTTTATTTTATTTTATTTTTCATTATTATTATTATTAGTATTAGTATTAATATTAATTTTTATTGTTAGTAATAAAAATCTAAAAATATTTTTATTTATTATTTTCACATTTTATATTTTATTTTTCTTCACAAAAACAAAAGAATAAAAACATTTCTTTTACATTTTCTTTAACAATTAAATTTACCTTTTTAAATACTTAGATAATTTAATATTAAATATTATTATATTTTTTTATAAATTAAAATCAATTTAGAATTTAGGATTTTTATTTAATTATTTTTATTTACTAATTTAATTAAATTCACCAAAACCCTAAAAAACTTGTTTTCTTTAAATTAAAATATTTTACTTAATTTTAATTTTCTTTTTGTTGATTATTGTATTTTAATTAATTAAGTAAAAAAAAAACCTTTTTCATGAAAATCAAATAAAAATCATATTTCTTTTTAAACTTACATTCTTGTGTTTTATTTGTTCATTTTGTACATTTATTCAAATTCAATATGGTTGTAATAATTATTTAGATTTAACTTCTTGCAATATTCTCCATTTGTAATTTGTACACCCCCTCCCCTAAGTATTGTAATAGCTTGGTATTTTTATTTTCCGCAATTTAAATGCTTTATATACAAATGCTAATAATTAAGGTTTTGTATGGAAAGACTAAAACCAACAAATAACAAACCCTAATCAAGACAAAAACAATGCATGTAAATCAATACACTTGCACACAAACACCCCTAGGGTAAACCCACTTTACTTCCTTACAAAAATGGCCATATTATGCATGTGAGGTATCTTAGCCAAAACAAACAAAATACAAGATCATAGTCCCTTGTTGACGCTATCTATGTTGCCTTTCAAAATGATCTTAGTCCCTAAAGAAAAATGATAAGATATCTTGCAACATTGCTAATCATGGATATACAATGACCCTTGCCCGTCCCTTTTACATCCAAGGATAGGGTTACTTACCATATCAATGGTAAGATAACAATGTCAAAGGAAAAAGGAAATGAACATGAAAGACTTTTGAGTAGGTAGAATGTTCCTAGTTACTTGCTCAATTTCAAAACCAAAACACCCTTGCTATTTTTAAAAAACACCTACAGTTTCAAAACATCTTACAAACTTGAAAACATTTTCAAAAGATCAAACACTTTGTATACATTCCTACGAACTAGAATCATTATAAAGTTTGTCTAAACGATGACATCTTTTCAAAATACTTTTAAAAAAACACACAAAGTATATTTTCAAACAAAAGCAAGTGATCTAGCAAGTAACTAAGAGCCCATGGAAAATCATGGATGAAAAGGATGCTAATACCTTCCCTTTTCATAATCTACCCCCCAAACTCAAGAAAACATCTCAAAGGTCTTTCCTGTGCTTTTTCACCTTTCCTTTTGGATAAAAGAAAAGTCGGTGGCGACTCTTGCTAACCGCAACATTTGCAATCAAACACAAAACACCAAAGTCAGTTCTCCCACCGTATCACAACATGCATATTTTTGCAATACATGCGTAGATGGTTCCTCGTACATTTAAACCCCTTATATTTTCCAAATTCGGGTACTTTGAATTTTGGAGGGATCATCACATATGGAACTAAACCCATTTTGAGAGCGTCGACATCGAAAGCATGTAACCCTCCACATCCTTTAACATTTCTTCAAGTGCTTTGTATTGATTGAGCACCAAGGTATTTTCAGTAACATGAGTATGGTTTTCCTTTGGGGTGCTTGGTTGACATCTTCTATATCATGGTCTCCATACTTCAAGTCTATGTAGTTGTCCGCGTTGTTGATCGGAATCTACAAGGTATGAGATGACAAACCCTTCAGTATCAGTTTATCTGACCTCTTGTTGAGCTATAGTTGACTTTAGATGTCCTGATTCTGGTTCTTTCCTAGGTTGGTGACAGCTTGATGCACCAATAGTTTGGGCTACTTCTTCAAAGGCATCCCTGGGAATTTGTTCTTGCCTTTCGATAATGTTCTTCAAGGCTAGAATAACTTGGCTCATATCTCCCTTCACTGAGTCGATGTTGCCTCTCACTTGCTCCAAATATTCCTTGAATACGG
This sequence comes from Vicia faba, assembly GCA_948472305.1. Taxonomy (NCBI): domain Eukaryota; kingdom Viridiplantae; phylum Streptophyta; class Magnoliopsida; order Fabales; family Fabaceae; genus Vicia; species Vicia faba. The sequence continues at coordinate 1,603,884,361 of OX451739.1, forward strand.
CTTGATTCTCCTCGATCTATTCCATCACTCTCTTTTGATGGGCTCTTGTTTGATATGTTGGTCGGAGAGGTGGTTCTTTCTTACCAATGTTTTAACTAGAGAATGTTTTTGAAAAATGATAAGTTTTTGGTATGAAGTTATGAAATTCAATGTTTGCGAATGCATGGATACATGTGAATATGTTGAGAGTTTTTGACCTTTATCTTATTCACTTTGGATTCTTTTATATATTTTTTCTAGGTTTTGCTTTTTATTAGTGAGTATCTTGAAATGAATATGCAGCTCGAATGTGGAAACAAAAGTAATTTCATTAATAATAATCATCCTCTAAAGGGAATACAATTCAGATATTGACAAAAATTCGAACCAAAAAAGAAACTATTGGAAGCACTAACATCTTCATGGCTCTTTCAGAAAGTTTCTCCTTGATGATTATTATCTTTGTCATATCTGACTTGACAGTACTACCACAGACAAGTTGTTTCCCTCTGGCATTCATTTTTAATACACTCACCAAAATCTTTGACTTATTTTTTTAATCTTGTGAATAAGACAGACAAAAAAGAATGGAGAATAATGAATATGTGAAATGTAAGATGCATGAATGCATGATTGTGTGGCTTAGTGACGGGATTTCATGAAAGATATCCTTAGATAGTAGGCTCCTAGTTTTTTCCTACGAATATTCTACCCTCCCCATAAGGTGGTTTCCTTAAGGCTATCATGGATAACACTAGATGGAAAGGCACAAGGGCCTCCCTTAAGTGGAGCCTCTTTGCAGACCGAAACTTTCGTCTCTAGGTCATGAAAGGTCTCACCATGATGTTTTGGTTTAAGGGTTATACAAAGAATCATAGGTTTTATTCCAAAGTCCTACCCCCAAGAGGATTTCTCTTGAAATGCATTTCTTTTTTGGAATTCAACCGACTCTAGGCGAAGTCGTCACAAAAACTCATAGGTATGATGTATCCCCTTGGCCAATAGACGAACCTTCTTTCTAAGGGTTTTTGAAAATAATAATTTTTTGAAATAATAAAATACCGCCACAAACAAATAAAGATGACAAATAATATAAAAAGAAAAAATAATTAAATAATTAAATAAGCAAGTATAAAAACTCAAAAATAAGAAAAATCCTAAAAACACTAAAACCAAAAGGAAGGCTTCTAACCCTAGGGTAGGTCCCAAACAGAGTCGTCAGTTGTTATAACCGGTGGGAAAATGAGAGTCGTCACCCTTAGTTTTTATCCTAAGGAAGGGAATATAAATGATAACCCTAATTTGATTAGAGATTCTATTTTGTTGACTCGTTCTTAGACGAAAGGAAGGTGTTAGGCACCCCTCATCTACCTTGTTCACAAGGATACTAGGGTTTAGATTTTTAGTTTAGGAAATAGGGTTTTTAATTTAATTAGGGGAACTCGCCACAATTTTAGTTGTATGCCTACGTATCCTCTTATGAGAAATCAGAGTCCCAATTCGTAGTTCGCAGTTGGTTGGTGTTTTTTATAGATTACGAAGATATTTGAGTTCTCCTTGAACCAAGTTTGGGTGTGTGAATAGTGGAGTTGTTAGATGAAGTTCGCAGTCGATTAAAAATATTTTCATAATCCTTTTTGAAAATAATCTTGAATTCTAAATTAAGTTAGCAAAAAATATGATTTGATGTTAGTTAAGTATTTATTAAATATACTAATATATAAAAATCTTTTTAATGCATGAAGAGAAATAATTTTAATTCAATTAAAAATATTTGGATGGATTGGAAAAAATAAATATTAGAATTTTATAATAATAATAATAAAATGATTTCAAATTTTATAAATATGTTAAATATAAAAATATTAATTATAAAATAATAATAATAATAAAAATAAAAAATATAAAAAATAATTAAAACATTGGATGGTGTATTTTGTTTGGGCTATGTAAAATCAAGGGGCGTAGAAAGTAGGGCCCTGAATTCAGATATTGAATCTGGGCGCAAAACACAGGAGGTGTGTCATTTGTATGCAGTGGCAAAATCAGGAGGGTTGGTTCAGCAAGGGCCCGAGTTCAGATATTGAAATGGGCCCAATAGGACATGGGTGTGGATTATTCAAAACTAAGTAAACCAAAGGTGAAAATATTAATGGCTTAGGCCCAAAATATTGTTGAATCCGCTGGCCAGTTTTAGGGAAAGTGCATAGTGTTACGATGGGCCTGTGTGTTTGAGATCGTTTAATGGAGATCCAAGGGTTGTGATAAGAAGCGCATGTAAGAGATCATGGGAGCGCACACACAGAATCCACAAAGGTTTTATAAAAGCTCAGGCCCGACGATGGGCCTCATTTTCTCCTATTCTCTCTCTACTCACAGACAAATAGAACCTTTTATATTTCTGAGAGAGGCTCTGACCTTTCTCTAGAACACACCATGTTGGAAATCTCCCCTCCTAGAGTGCTACCGACCAAAAATTGCTTTCATCGGTAGCTGTATCTAGGCATCACTTCCTGTATTCAAACCTTCAACCCCAACCACTGTAAAAAACCCAGAAACCTAGAACCCTAACAAGAACCCTAAGAAGACACATTCTCCAACACCACAGACACGCCCACCATGCTCATTTGTTCTAATAGCTTCTACTAGTATACCATGTCGTGCTTTTGGAACAAATGTGCCTTCACAGGCTGCCTCAACCAACTTATCTTGCACAAAAAGAGAAACTTACATATATTGTTATAAAAGCATTTAAATAACAAATAACATAATAAAAACAAATCATTGTTATAATTTTCTCAGTAACTACTCTTCACACATTTGAGGTGTACTCCCCATTTGGTCTTAGTCGAGCCCTGTTCCAATTCTCATGTCTTGACGGTGGAGATGGGATGCGATCATCTCCCTTTTCTTGTTTGTTTTCAAGCATGGTTGTTTTCTAAAGTTTTCTGTAACCCTCACGAGACAATCTATGGGGGAACATTTTTTTGCCTTGTTTTGTTGTCCTATTTTTCTTTTAGCTAGTTATTCAGATAGTGAAAATATATATGATTAGTATCTATAACTCATTAACATAAAATTATCGGATAAATATGACTACTACTAACCTTGAATTCCTCATGACGACGGTCTTTTGCAAACTTTTTCCATTGCTTCTTTGATATATAACTATATCTTATCCATGGACGAGCAAGATTAGGCTTAGGCTTCCTAATGTACTCCAGCATGACATGTGACTTAAATCCCCTCCAACAAGTATCAGCATAAGTGATCCACTTTTTTTCAAATTTGAGTCATCGGTAAACTCAAATTTCGACTACATTTAAATTAATAAGTAAGTATTAGAAGCTACCTGGAAAGTGAAATCCAATAGATGAGAATTAAAATTATTGCCATAACGTCTGTCCATATGCTATCTTTGATAGCACTTGGCACTTGCTTCCAATCATCTATCAATATACTGACTTTGTTATATGCAAGTAAAGCAATATAACTCTTAAAAGTAGAGTAATGTTCACAATTAACTACTCTGTAGAACCAATCAAACACGGTCGACTTTTTGTCACCTGAGTTATGGATATTTGTGAATTTGGACATCATTGTGACACCTCTTTGTGATCTTTTTGTTTGAGTATCATTCATACAAGTATCATTTGTACAAGAATCATTTGTATGATCAGTTTCTTCACTAGTAGATGGAGAATTTGATAATGTCGACATCTACGTTTACAAACAACAACAACAACAACATAAATAACAATAACAACATCAAGAACATAAACAACAACAACAAGCTCTTTCATCATCAACAACAAAAACATTCACAACAATGGCAAATGAAGTTTATTGTAGATGCGTGGGGAAAAGATTTTACGTACCGTAAACGTGATGACTAAGTAAAGGATAATATTGTGTTGGTGTTGTCTTCCTTCCCGATGATGACGATGGTGTTTGTGTTGTCTTCCTTCCCAATGATGATGATGGTGTTCGTGTTGTCAACCTCCTCAACGAAAATGACCAGTAAAGAGTGACAACATCAAATTTTGAATGAAAAATGAACTATAAACAGTATTGAACAATGGTGTTAGGGTTGAAATTGTGTATTGTTTCACAATATTGAAGGTTAAGGTTGTTTCATCTTATTTCTTTTTCAGTGTAAATATGGAAAATGAATAGGCAAGGTAGCTAGAAGTGTATAGTTTAAAAAGATACAACCATGGTCCACACTCTAAACCATAATGATTGAAAGATTGACCATTAATTTTGATTGAAAGAGGTTCAATTGATCAATTAGGGGTAAAATAGTCATATGAGCAAAAGCAAACATAAGTTAACTGTTGACCAAGTGGACTTTTTATTAACCATCAATTCAATATCCATTCTTTCATGTTACATGTTCATTGATGGAAGAAAATCAAGAGATGTGTTGAATTTGGAGATAACTTGTCAAAGAAGTTATTTGGACTTTTGGAATTTTTGAGGTATCCATAGTACTAAACTTTGGTCATTTATAACTTCTACGTTTCTTATTCAAATTGAGCAAACTTTACATTTCTAGAAATAGGGAGAAAAGTTCTCCAACTTTGTACTTGTTATCTCAAGTTCAAAAAGTGATTATTTTGAGTGTTATTTGGCTTAGAAGTTTCTTGACACTTAGAAAATTTTAAGGTTGTGACTTAAAAATACATCCTCTTTGTGGCCAATTTTGAATGTTCATTTGAGCTCAAATCATAAAGTCATCAACATCAAAATTAATGTTTGGACCCTCCTTTTCAATTTTGGTTCAAGGACCTTGCATTTGTGGAATTGTAGAGGAAGATATAGGGTTTAGGATTTGAGGCCTTGAGATGGAAAAGTTTCCCATCATGAGAAGCCCGTGCACGCATCAGGTTAGGAATTTCATCAAACACCTTGTGGGCACATGTTTATCATCATTTTTCTCATTGAACCAATCCTTATTTTGAAAAGTGATCAACATCAAAGTTGAAATTTGAGACTTCCACTTTAAGTTTGTTTCAAATTTTATTTCAATTGGTTCATTACATAGAAAGTTATAGTGTTTTAGATTCAAGGGTATAATTTTGGCTAGCATGGCATGGTGTGTGCGCACGGAAGGTCTGGCAAGTCCAAGTTGTATAATTTATGTTCCAATTTTTTAGGTCTTTGCAAGCTTCATTTTTAATTGTCATCAACACCAAAGTTGAATCTTAATACTTCAACTTTCCAATGATCCAAAAATCATGAAAAATGAACGAGGAAAATGAGAGATATTGAGTTTTGGCTAGGGCTGATGACATGCCCATGCAAGGCAAGAAGGCAGGCTCTGTTCTTTTTTTACATTAGAAGAGTTTGTTGCATAATTCTTATTATGTATTCCATGCATATGCATTGTATCATGATCACATCATCTTTGTTTTCCAAATAAAGCCAAACAATCCTCATGAGGTGCATGCTCATGAATTCCCTCTTCTTTTCCATAAAAAGTAACTTTCCCTTCACTCACTCTTTGCACCCATGTGATGAGGATTGTCAGCTCGCACACTAATACTTATCTCATTCCTTTCACACTCTTCATTAATTCAAAAAAACACAAGAAACATAACAACAACTCAACTCAAAATGCAGCGATCATTTTTAGTTTTTTCATTTTTATCAAGTTTGGACAAAAGAGCCCTCCAACGGGTATGCACCTCAAATTCCCTCATTACCCTTAGAGAAAGCTTGATAGGGAGTTAAGATTTCTCATTAACAGGGATGATGAGGTGGCATGTTTTGATTGTACATGTTTAAGAGCTTCTTTAACAGTGCTTTTTGTTAGCATAAAGTGTTATAGATCCGCTTCATATTTGAATTTTATTTTATTTTATTTGTTTTACCAAATTTGTTTTAAATAGTTTCATCTATTAAAAAATTCCACAAAAAATATATTAGACCTTATTTTTAGTCTATTTATGATTTTGAATTTTATTTCATTATTTTATCATTTTTGAATGGTTAAAAAAATCGTGTACAACAATTAGGTATTTTAATTACCTTTTGTCATTTTTTATTTTATTTTTCAATATTCATTGATCAAAAGATCACCAATTTTTTTTATTTATTTATTATGTTGTTAGGTTGATTTAGAGATTTTTATATAATTTTTTAATATTTGTTTGCATTAATTCTAAAATTGACAAGTTTGAGTATTACTTTGTTAAATTCACTCGCTTAAGCCAGAAGTTAGATTTAATTTTGAATATTACGGTGACATAAAAAATGTCAAAAAAAATGTTTAACATACCTCTGATTGTTGTGAGTCCATGATATTTTTTATTAATTTTTATTTTTTGTTTTGATATTTTTCATCCATTTTATGGTGAAATGTGTCTAGTTTGATCTTGTTTCTAGCTAGTCTTGCTATTTGAATTTTATTTTCAACTTTTCCTTGACATAAAAAATATACAAATAATATGTTGATGTTCATGAATGTTTTGTGATACTTTTATAAATTTTCCCATTTATCTTGATCAATTTGATTTCATTTGAAATTTATTTGTTAAATGTTCTTGTATGGATGCTTTGTGGAGCTAGTTTCCATCTTTCAATATCATTTTCCATTTCCTTTCAACTTTGAATGTATGGTGACACTTGATACTTACTTTTGATGGTCTTATCTTGATTGAAATATTTTTGTTTGAATATATTGATCCTTTTCCTATTTTCCTTTGATTTAAATATCGTATGTGATCATTGTTTGTCTTAGTTACATTTGGGGCCATATTGTTGAGTTCCTTTGTGAATTGATCCATGATAGGGTCAGAATATAGATGATATCTTGATGTGCTTTTATGCCATTCCTTTTGATTTCTCTTTTTTTCCTTCATGCTTCTTCTTCACTTCTTCAAGTTTGTTTATGAGATCTTCATCTCTTATGTGTTTTATCACCATGTCTTGTATGTTTGTTGATGTGTTTTCATCTTAATTGTGTGATGTTTTGTCATATCTTATATGATATTTTTCCAGCTCTTAGAAGATGTTTTATCATCTCTTATATGATATTTTGTCATCTCATACATGATGTTTTGCCATCCATGATTGATATTTTGTTATCTCTTACACGATGTTCTGTCATCTCTTACACGATGTTTGTCATCTCTTATATGATGTTTTGTCATCTCTTATATGATGTTTTGTCATTAATACTTGATGTTGTGTCATATTAATGCATGTATGCTTGATGTTCTATCATCCCTCCCTTATATTATGTTTTGTCATCCATACTTGATGTTTTGTCATCCCTCTTTCATCTTGATGTTTTATCATCCTTTCTATGTTTTTTACTTAATGTCTTATCATATCTTCTTATATGCTTAGGTATTTACCCTATTGCATGCATGTTTATGTGATGCTTTCTTTTATCTAAGTGTGATTTCTTGTTTCTTCTTCCTCTTCTTCTCTTTTATGAGATTGTCGTGCCCGTAATAGGATCTTTAGTTCACTCTTATCTAAATTTGAACTAAGTAGACTTTGGGATCTTTATCCATGCATGACAATATTAGGTAGATACTTCCCTCCTATCTCAAATATAGGATCAACACTGCATGATAACTTTAGGACTATTCTACTAGTCTCCCTTAGACTTTTTATTTCCCCATTTGCATCTCATTAATACTTAAACTTCTTTTTCTTTCAAACTTATAAAAAAACTTAATAATAATGATGTGAACCATGTGCCATGAGTCTTACACGAGTCCTTTGGGTACGAGACGTTTGGCTCAACCACCCAAAGTCCCACATGTTATAGACTTTAATGTGGTTTAAATCACCAAATACTTTTTCAAGGTAAAAAATACAAACCAATACAAACCTTTTTGTCTTCAGACTTTTTCTTTTAAAACCTTTTCAAAAAAGACACGCTTCGCTAGCATTGTCTATAAAAAACACACAACAAGCATAAACTATTGAGTTGAGCTACGACGCCCTGATTCCTTAAAAGGGATACATAGGCATCTGGTTGCGGGGCTCAACCGAGCGAAACCTTGTAATTATATACTTCTTTTCCCCGTGTTTTCTTTTGCATGAATTCCCTCTTTTCACTTTCCATTTTAGCATTAAGATTTAGACATAGATTAGAAACATCCTTAAGTTAAAACAAACTTAAGTGGATCTTGTAGATTACCACAAATGTGAGGGGTTCTAAAACCTTCCCCTTGCATAACCAACTTCCTTATCGTTTTTATCTTGGTCGCGATAACCATGCTCATTTCCTTCCCTCAGGTTTATTCAGTGTTTCCTTCCCCTCTCTTGGGATAAAGAACATTGATGGAGACTCTTCTATTTTTTCTCCTCTGTTTGCGGTTCGATGAAAATCTCATATGCGACAACAAGTTCTGAAGATTATGAAGACGAAGTTCTGCTGAACAAGTTCTCATGATCTGAAGAAAAGCAAGTTCTTACAACCAAGTGCTGAAGACTTTGAAGACGAAGTTCTGATAGGACAAATTATGAAGACTCCAAAACTTAAGTTCTAAGACTTAAGAGTGATTCTTCTACACCAAGCTTCAAACATTCAAATTATCTGAAGCCTAAGAAGATAAGAAGAAGTTCAAAATGGTTAATGTGTGATGGTATACAAAAGGTACAAAAAGTTCTTTGTGACCTCTACCCTATAGGGTGGCATAAGGATAGTCCTTTCATACTATATTGTGACCTCTCTCATTATGACCGTTGAGAACAAATAGTTATATTTTCTGATTACCTATCTACCCTTTCAACATATATCTTTTACAAACTATAAAAGAAAGACTTAGAAGCTGAAGAAATCAAAGAATCAACATTACACAAATCTCTCGAATTAAATTAAGCTCAAGCATAACTACACCAAAGTGTTGTGCAACTCTTTAGAGAAATCTTCTATGTATAGTTTTGTAAATAGACAAGGAGTTGTTGCTCGTATCTTGTTGTAAAACACTTAGGTGTTTTTATTTGTACTGAAACGTATGTGTAATCTGCTTAAAAGAAGCAAATTGTAATATACTGAAAGTATTCAACTATTGTTGATTGATTCCTTGAGAGACCAAGTAAAGGTCAGATCTCAAGAAGACTCTTGATGCAGCTTGAGGGGATTTTCAATAAGGATCGACTGACTTATTGGGAGTGCCAATAAGGTTGATCTGACTTATTGTGGGTTATCAGTAGTTGATTTGGTTATAGTGGATTAAGTCATTGTTAAAGTCAAGTCACCTTGTGGGGTGGACTGGAGTAGCTTAATTAACTATGAACTCGGATAAAAATAATTGTGTTCATTTATTTTTATGTTCTAAGTTAACTTGGTCTTTCATCAACAAAAAATATTTAATTTATTTTGATGAAATCCAATTCAAACCCCCTTTCTTGTGTTTCTCACACCTTCACTAACACGGGTGAGTTGACTTCAAACATGATTTTTTATTAAAATGCATATTTTTGACATTTTTTACCTTGTCCGAATGATTTTGACTTGTTCCCTAAGTGTCCTAAGATGAAAATGCAACCTAGACATAGAAAGATAAGGTCCAATAGACAAATACTACATATTACCTAGTTTTGACATCATTCAAAATATCTAAAAGAGGATATTACACTCACAAAGGATTCTTAAATCAAATAGAGACATCACAAGAGTTTTTCGCATGTCTAAAAAGATACCACTTCTAAGATAGGAATATACTCTTATATAATCTTTGTGTCATTTATAGTGGTGAGGAGACTGGAAAAGAGTAATATTGTTCTCGAATTTCTAAATTGACAAAAGCAAATAGTAGCAAATTATAACCAAAACACCTATCACCTTAGAGCTACCACCAAATGATCTAATCGCCAAGAAAAATAACTAAGATCTCTACAAAGAACTAATCATCATCCCATCCACCTAAATATCACATACCAAATGTTATTAGGACACAAGACACAAACAAATGGGTAAATGACTTTAACTTCCTCTCACACAACTGGAAAACCATAGCCTCAAAGCTCACCAGCACCCATATGCCTAAAGAAGTGATCTCTAGTAGAGACCTTTTCTTCTAGAAGTTGATAGGAGAAGACAATTACTTTTGAGAGATCTAAATTTTTCTAAATAAAAGGAAGAATCAAGTTCTTCGGATCGGCTGGAGAAGTACTAAACATGTCACTCTCAAGAAAATTAGAGTAAAATGAGACAAAGGGGAAAAACATCACCATCTGAGTGACATAACCACCACTTATTAGGTTATATGGAGAGGATTACATCTCGAATGACGCAAAGTAAATTATGGGCTATCACCTCTTGATAGACGAAGATAAATCTTTTCCAATTCAAATTCTAAGTCAATATCATCCATCGACACCCTACTTGACTTACATGTCAATCTTTTTGGTCAAAAATACTGAAGAGTCTAGAAATACGTTCCAATCCACATATCCATCTAAAAGGAGATTTGACTTTTTTTTCCTTTCATTTTAATTGGATTCATGTCTTTATTTCATAATTGTATACAATAAAAACTAAATTTCAAAATAGCTTCATTCTTTTTTTAATAGGCAGTGAGATGATCTAATAAAACGAGTACAAGGGGTACTCGAACCATTACAAGCAATTACCTTCTCGGTTTAAAGTAGTCGAAGGGAGAGGTAAACCAATCAAAGTAAGAACAATTAGAAGACAAGGAATAAAAGGATCTTAACCATGACATCAACTTGATGGAGTTCAAGAAATCCTCAAAACTGAAAACTCTACCTTGAAATAAAATAGAATTTCTATATATCTAAATGTTCCACATGGTAGCCAACCAGATCAAGCAAAGACATCTATGAAATTCCATCTTTACCACACAGAGAGAATGGAGCATAAAAAGATTAAGATGATTGAAGTTTAGAGTTACCTTGTCACCAATCCACAAAGCCACCGCTTTCCAAATTCTAGAGGAAATAAAACAAGAACCAAAGAAGTGAAGAACATATTCTTCTACGAAACAAAACATACAACACATATCTGAAGCAGACACCACAACGCCTCTCTTTGCAAGATGATCTCGCATGGGTAACCTGTCAATGATCAGTCTCCACCAAAAAATAAGAATTCTTGTAGGAGCTTTGATCTCCCAAAAGATACACAAAGCAGAGCTGATATCACTAGACCAATGCAATTGCGCGTCGACATTGGCCACCTGAGCATAGCAAGATTTCACCGAGAATAGCCCGTCATCATTATTTTCCCAAATAAACTCATTATTCCCCGCCTGCACGGAGAATACAGAATACAATAACTAAAAAAAGTCCTCCATGTGCGATTGTAAATCTTCATCCGAAATCTCCTCTGGACGAAAGGCATCCCAACTCTAATCTTGACTAATACTTGATCCATTCCCAGTCACACTTCCGAAAGGATTTTCCGCCAAGACATATAATTTTGGAAAAGCTTCCTTCAAAGTTTGGTTACCCATCCAACGACTATGCCAGAAAGAGATTTTATTTCCATTGAACAACCTGCAAGAAAAGATAAAATAAAATCAATTGCCATCATTATTGTTCAATTTGTCCACCAAAATGAGATCTCTCCACCAAATCGAATCCGATTTGTAAATGACAGCCTTATTGCTAGTAAACACTTTTGCCTCTATATCACCATATATATGACGGAGAAACCCACTCCAAATAGCCTATTTTTCCATAAGGATTCTCCACTTCCACTTCATCAACAGAGATTTGTTGACCAAATAAATGTTTTTAATACCAAGACCTCCTCTATCCACCGGGCTACACACAGTATCCTAATTGACCCAATGAATAGTTCGCTTATTCTCATTACCCTTCCACAGAAAATTACTTTGGATTTGCCTAATCTCTTTCAAAACTTTAACAGGCGCCTTGTAGAAAGACAAAGAGTAAACTGGCAAGGCATTCAAAACCGCATTAATCATCACCACTCTACCACTCACTGAGATATTATGACCTTTCCAAGAAGACAACTTGTGGCGAATATTCCTCAACAGATCTTTTCAAACGTAACACTTTCTAGGACTTTCCAATCACAACACCTAAGAATTTGCAAGGAAAATGGCCAATACTGCAAGATAAGAATGAAGAAGCGGACAATAAATTCCAATCACTCAAGTTAATCCCATAGATGTTGCTTTTATGGAAATTAACTCTCAAACTCGACATTAACTTAAAACCTCTAAAAATAGCTTTCAAACTCCAAAGGTTATTACTATTTGCATCCCTTAAAATAATGGTATCATTGACAAATTGGAGGATATCGACTTTAACTTCCTCATTGACATGGAAACCAGAATAATCACCAATCTCCATTGCTTTATTCACCAAATAAGTTAATCCTTCCATAGCCAAAACAAAATGAAACGGGGATAAGGGTTATCCTTTCCTAAGACCTCTTTCCACCACAAAGTCCTTAGTAACACTCCCGTTAACCAACACGGACATCGAGCTATTAAAAACACAAACCTCCTTCCATTTGATCCATTTTGCTTCGAAACCCATTTTACCCATAATGAATCTTAAGTAATTCTAATTAACACTATCGAACGCTTTTTCAAAATCAACCTTCAGAGCTACGCACTTTCTTTTATCTCTTTTGGCCAAGTCGATGATTTCATTCACCATAAGCACTCCATCCATAATGTTTCTACCTACAATGAAAGCACTTTGCTTGCAAGAAACCAACTTACCAATAACTTTATTTAATATTGAAGCTAGCAACTTAGCAAGAATCTTATAGAGACACCCAACAAGGAAAATAGGTCTATATTCCAAAAGAGTTTGGGGATTGTTAACTTTAGGAATAAGCGCATGAAAGAAAGCCGTACAAGATTTAATAAGTTTGCCTTTGGCATGCAAATTTTTGACGAAATTCACCACATCATCTTTAACAAGATTCCAACTATTCTACATAAATTATAAAAAAAATTGTTGAGGCTCGTACTCTTTCCACCATCACAGCTCCACACCGCCTCCTTAATCTCACATTCCGAAAACTGGTCTTCCAACAAAAAACAATCATGGTCGTTAAGCCGATTGAAATCCAATCCTTCTGGAACTGGTCTGAAGTTTTTAGGTTCTTTGAAGAAGCTTTCAAAATGAATCCTGATTGCATTCTTCACATCCTCCACTTCTACCACTATTCCACTAGGAGTATTCACCATATTAATGAAGTTACGACGATTACGAGCTTTCATAGCGGTGTGGAAAAACCTCGAATTATGATCTCCTTCCTTTAACCACGTCTGCCTATACTCATGCCTTAAAAAGTCTCTTTGATGTCCATGTTTTTCCAAAATTCACCCACTACCTTGGCTATGTCCTCAACAAGCAAATGATTGTTGTCACCAAAATTATCGACTAGCAACTTGTCAAAGGAATTAAGAGTGGAGACACTTTTCTTAATATTCAAATCGAACCAACCTAAGACCTCTTTGTTCCATTTTCTCATCCACTTTTAAGGGATTTAAGTTTTTCGCTCAACATAAAGTCCCCTGTTCCTGTAACCTAACACTTCTTCCATTCTTCCTTAACAAAAGAAGCAAATTCGTCATGTTTAATCCAACAGCTGTTAAAACAAAACGATTTAGGTCCCCAATTTTTGTTGCAACAATTCAACCAAATAGGACAATGGACGAAGATGTCTCTATTCCTAATCCACTGGCCCGAAATATTCCAGTTATTCACCATATTTTCCGAGATTAAGAACATGGGCAGGCCCAAAATATTCCAGTTATTCACCATATTTTTCGAGATTAAGAACATGTCCAACCGACTTATAATGATGCCCTGCCATTAAACCAGGTTAACCCTAAAGAAGGAACATCAATAATCATCAATGAAACAATTAAAGGCATCCATTTCGTTGTTCCTACCGTTCGACCCTACGCCAAGCCTTTCATTCTTCTTGTGAGTAAGATCAATAAAATCACCACCTAAACACCAATCTTCTCCCATACTCCTCCTTCTTCTATCTAACCATTCCTTCCACGTTAATCTTCTAACCACGAACGAACACGAGGCATACACATTAACAAAGTTAATACATTCAGACCCATAAAACCAGTCCCCTTGAAACTGTGATTCAAAACAGAGAAATCTTTTCTCCAAAGAATTAGCATACCTCCTAAAGCCCCTAACGCCCCACTGAATGTCTAGTCGACGTCCTCATTTCCCCAGAACTCCGCCGCCAGATTGTTATCAAAGGCACTTAATTTAACCTCTTGTAGAAACCATAAATCAAAGTTACCATATTGAATTAAGTAACTGAATTTTTCCACATAATATCAGAATCAGAAAAAGAATCGCAATTCCTAAGCTTTCAGAATGAAAATCTGGGTGCTCGCTTCTCTGAAATCTAGGCAACTTTGCAAACAGCTTCCTCCAGTTTGAAACCTAACGATCTATCTTATAGGGAAATTATATAAGTATAAGGAGTGCGAGTTTAGCATGTTAATATTTTGAATAGTCATAAATTGATTCAAATATTTGTTTCTTTTCTTTCCTTTTTGCAGCATTTACAATTGTAGAACGAGACCTTCCAGGGGGCACAATTATTAATATATCGAAACATATGCAGCATATAAGGTACTGCGTTGATCTTAAGATAATCTAATATATTGTTTCTGTAATGCTTTCATTCACACTTGTAACATACAACTTTTACAATTGTTTCAGAATTTGTATTGTGTAATTAAATAAACTGTTATATAGTTCAAATAATTAATGCTAATTAAAAATAGATTTGAAAGAAATATTAAGGGGTAACAAAGACAAACTAAATTGTTACTCTACAATTTACAAAAACCTAAATCCAACTCTTAATGACCTTGGAAATATACCATGACTAATAAAAAATTCCCTCTAATATTATAAAGAAAAATAAAAAATTATAAAATAATATAATTATTAATTTTTATATTTTTTAAAAGTATTTATAAAAATGACTTCATAGAAAATTTTGAAAAATAAAATAAATTTATTTACTATAGTAATTTATAAAAAAATAAATGAATGATAAAAAAATCATCTGAGCAATCAATCCACCCGATATTTTCTTATTTATAAGACAAAAATCATATTCAATCAATTCAATTAGTAGTTATGTAAAAATATTTGATTATGAGAGACGCGAGTTTGAAGCTGACCTAATTACTTTAAAAGAATGAAATTGAGCCACTAGACTAATAGACAACAAAAATAAATTAAAAATACTATTAATTTCTTACAATAAAAAATAAAAAATAATTGTTTTCCTAAAACCTAATATGTGTTCTTGAGACTCTAAATTAGGGGACCAATTCCCTATCCACTAGCGATGGCCATTTATTGTCGGAACATAGCTAGAACCTAATAGATTTCTTACTTGAAACCTTGAGCAAAAGAAACCAGTAATTTATCTTTATGCAATTTTCTATATCTAATACTCACATCATATATACTGTTTATTATATTTATACAGTGAATAATATTTTTTATAAAATAATATTAAATAATAAATAATATTTATGAATAGTGTCAGTGAATAATATATGAATAATAATTTTTATTAATAAAATAAAATTAATTAATAAAATATAAAAAATTAATTAATAAAATGATAAAATAAGTTAATAAACATATTAATATTAAAAATAATTTTTAATAATAAAATAAAATTGCTCATTGAAATATAAAAAGTTAGATAATAAAATTATGAAGTTGATTAATATATACTGTCCAAATTTTTAATAATTATAAAATTAGTAAATAAAATATAAAAAATTAATTAATAAAATTATGAAATTAATTAATTACACAACTTTATTTTCATATTCCTTAACTACATAAGTTGAATATCCTTTGAAAATATGGTTCTTTATAATTGAATTATTATTATTATTTTGTTGATAATCTAAATCTACTTTTTTTTTTATACTAAGTTCTTTGATTTTATAATATCATATTAAAATTTTCTCTGCCTTTTGTAAATTTACTCAAAGTTTCATGAAAGTTTTTAATTTGATTTATTACAAATGGTATTGTTTCACAATTATTTGATTTTAAAGCTTCTCTTCTAATTGTATTCATATTATCACTAATTCTATCATTTCACTTTCTAAGAGATTTAGCATACTTTTAAAACTCTACGATATTTCTTTCTATCGCATCATTTTTATTATTAAGTTTAACACTTAAATAAAACATTGCTGGTAAGATAGAGCAGTTACTTTATCGTCATCTTCATACATAATTATAAAGCAAAAGTTTGCCTCTTCATCTAATTTTGTTGGTTATTTTGAAGTTACTTCATGTTCATCTTCAGGTGATAGTTTGGTTGATTCTTCTGATGGTTGTTCTACTCCTTAAAGTAATTAATAAGATGATTTAGATGATGAAGATTCTTCCTACGTTACCACAAATTTCTTATATGATACTACAAATTATTGATATGATGTTTCACACTCTTCATATGATCCTTTTAATAATGTTTCTTCTGAGGATTTTCTGAATTTGGATGAAGATTCGTCATGTCATTCGTTTGATGATGATTATTTAGAAGATTTTTTAAATAATTTTTCATATTTAGATTTTCTTCTTTGAAAAATTAGATTAATTCTTTGACTTTCTAGATGACTTCTTTCTTATTTGATTTATTTTGTGGATCATCAACATCTTTTGTATCTTTGAAGTCAAGTGTTGAATCAAATTTTTTATACTAGTTCTTGAATTTTAGATACTCATTATTTAAAATATTTTTGAAATAATTTTCAAGATTTTTAATATTTGAGAATCATCTTTTAAGATTTTATTCATTACCACTTGATGTCTAAACTTCTTGAATAAGTTTGTTCTATCTTTTCCCTTTTTATCCTAGTTGAAACTTCATATATTTACTCAAGAGTCTCCCAAACTTCATTTGTAGCACTACATATAAAAATATGGTTATACATTTATCAATAGATTAATACACTTATTATCAAGTATTTAGATTGAAAATCTTGTTACATTTTTATCTTTTCTTCTATAATCCACAAAAATTTTAATTTGTTCACTTATTATCAATAAAATAAGTAGGAACAAAAGGACTTTCTAAAATATAATTTCGTAATTCAAAATCAACAAAACAAAAAATATTTGTGTTATCACTTTTTATACGGTAAGCCTTTCACCATCAAATCGTGAGGGTTTGTTCAAGAAAATTCTCTTGTTAAAATAATAAGTATCTCAAGTCATCATATTATCTCATGATACAATTATTATTGTTTCAAGAGTTAGACTCTAATGTCATTTATTGAACGAGTGGTTCCAAACACAAATTGGGAAAATGGTGAATTGTGATATTCGAAATTTGAATATCACATTTATCAAACTAATAAATAGTAGCGGGAAGATAGATAGGAGAATAAGAAGAGAGATATGCAATGGAATAAACATAAACATTAAAAAATCAATTATATAAGGGAGATAATGATTTGTCCTAGATATTTATACAAGTTCAGCCTAACCATTTGACTTACTCCTTTTCTAATAGTTTTCTCTTTAGAGTTCTACTAAAATCAACTTTGAGCTTTTACAAGATCAACCCAAGTAACCCTCAACTAAAACTCGAACTTTTGCACAGGATTAACCTATAAACCTTCTAACAACGAACATATTTTTTAAGCATGTTTTGCTTAAGAAAGTTATAACAATCAACAAAGCTTTTAAACTCAAGAACCTTCACTTAAACTTTTTCAAGTTTAGCTTGTAATATTAAATCCTTTACAAAGATTTTTCATAAGAGAATTACACTCTCGATGAAACAAACTAAGAACAACACCATTACAACACAACTCTTAGAAGAAACTTTTCGCTTCACTACTATAAAATACACCTAATTGAACATGTTATTACCTCGAATATTGAACCAGCCGAGATAATAGCTCATATTTAGGCGCCTGTAATTCTATTTATTTAATTAAAAGATATTTCACTATGGTCCATACTAATTATTGTGGTGATATGTTAAGGCTTACATGCTTCAAATCCTTGCACCTACAATTTCTTTTTTCTTGTTACAAATGAAGGAATTGTTTTCTATAAATCTAATGTGCAATTCCTAATTATGAAATGGGACATTTGTTAAAGATTTACAATCTAATTATTTTAGGTAGTCATATAATCTTTCTAGAGGCCAACTATGATTTATAAAATTTATGTTATAAAATTCATTTCTATTATAATTGGGTCCTATTATGACACTCACTTACCCCACTTAGAATAATTATAATATAATATACGAAAATACATCGGAGTACATATCTTTCAGAAACTCATAAATTTCAAATCATTTTATTATTTCATTCCTTTTAAAAGAATTATTTACACATTGGAAATATCTAATTATTCATTCTCATAGCACTATGGTTTTAATAACAACATTCTCCACAAAACTTGTGGTTCAACATAAATTTGAAGTTAAGATACGTAACAAATACGACAAATACAAAATATAATCAAATTCCCATAATATCCCATGTTACGTATCAAAGCGAATCCTAAGACTCGATCAGGCAACTCATACTCCAAGCACTACTCAGATACTTGATTATCTGTACTCCCGGAAGAGCACAGACACAAAAACAGAAAAGGGGTGAGAATTACATTCAATAAATATACGGTGAATCTCACATGCTAAGGAGTATTAATTCACACAATTCACATAATTAAAAAAAATACACATTTCACACTGTGGTACGGTGAGAGAACTGACTTGAAGGTTTTGTGTTTGATCGCAAATATTGTAGTTAGCAAGAGTCGCCACCGACTTTTCTTTTATCCAAAAGGAAAGGTGAAAAAGCACAGGAAAGACCTTTGAGATTATTTCTTGAGTCCGGGGGTTAGATTATGAAAAGGGAAAGTATTAGCACCCTTTTCATCCATGGTTTTCCATGGGCTCTTAGTTACTTTCTAGATCACTTGCTTTTGTTTGAAAATGTGCTTTATGTGGTTTTTGAAAGTATTTTGTAAAGAGGCCATTGTTTAGGCAATCTTTGTAATGATTCTCGTTCGTAAGAATGTATACAAAGATGTTGATCTTTTGAAAATGTTTTCAACTTTGTAAGATGTTTGAAAGTGTATGTGATTGTTTTGAAAATAGCAAGGATGTTTTGTTTGAAATTGAGCAAGTAATTAGGAGCATTTTACCTACTCAAAAGTCTTTCTCGTTCATTTTCTTTTCCTTTAACATTGTTATCTTACCATTGATTTGGTAAGTAACTCTATCTTTGGATGTAAACGGGACGGGCGTGGGTCATCGTATAACCATGATTAACAATGTTGCAAGGTATCTTAACATTTCTTCTTTAGGGACTAAGATCATTTTGAAAGGCAACTTAGATGGTGTCATCGATGGACTATGATCTTGTTTTTGCTAAGATACCTTACATGCGTAATATGGCTATTTATAAGGCAACCAAGTGGATTTACCCTAGGGGTGTTTGTGTGCAAGTGTATTGGTTTACATTCTTGATTTGTCTTGATTAGGGTTTCTAATTGATTGGTTTTAGTTTTTCCATACAAACCCTAATTACTAGCAATATATGAAAGTAATAAAAAGTGAGGAAAATAAATATCCTATGCTATTACAATAATTATGGGGATGGGGTGTACAGATTTACAAATGGGGGCTGCAAATAAAATTAAATCTTAAATTACTATTACAACCATATTGAATGGGTAAGAATGTACAAGAAAATCTGAAATACACTTGTTTTGTTTAAGAAAAGAAATAAGTTTTGTTTAAGAAAATATTTTTGATCTTTTTGTTTTAAGAAATAAAATAAAGCATGTAAAATGTAAAATGTTTTTGGTGTTTTTGATTAGTGAAAATAGAAGTGATAGTAAAAATAGTAAGGAAAAAGAAAATAGAATCAGCGCATTGCTGAATTAAAAGAGATCAAAAGTTCTGACTCTGACGTGCTGCAAAAACAGAAATCATATTAGTAGAAATAGGTAAAGTCAGAAGTTCTGGGTCTGCTGGGAACAAAGAAGATTTCAAAAGTTCTGATGCCAGTGGCAGAGCTTAGTCTCCCTCTCCATGCTAGTCAGAACATCTGCAACTCAGTCATTTCTCAACAGAACAGAAGATGCGCATATCTCTAGGGGTGTTCAAAACCAAATCGGCCCAATAGAAAACCGAAAAACCGAACCAAACCAAACCAAAACTGCAAAAAACTGTATTTGGTTCGGATGTGTTTGGGTCATTTTCTCGTGGAACCGCAAGGTTTGGTTCGGTTTGCGGTTTGTATTTTACAAACCGAACTAAACCAAACAAAACCGTATTATGTTATAAAATCTTACTAACCAATATATATTTCTTTAATTCTTTAGAGAAATAAACATGTATTATGTGTATATTTTATGATACCTTGTATTATATTCATTTTAATTTACAAATCATAAAAAAATAAAATATTATTCATTTATCAATACTATTTCCACAAACTATATTTTATCGTATTCTTTGTATAATATTTATTTAAGAATGCAATCTTGTTTATATCATTCTTTAGATTTAGATAAAATTATAATACGCAATTTTATGTATCAAATTATAAACTTATTTTGACAATTATAATTTTTTTTATGGTAATGTACGAACAATTAAACACAAAATTATATTTTCCTCTATATTTGTTTGTATGACTTAATAATTTTTTTTGTAAAAAACCGAACCAACCGAACCAATCCAAACCGCATTAGTTTAGTTTGATTTGGTTCGGATTTATTTTTAAAAGCCAACCGAACCAAACCGAACCGCGTGTTTTTTTCTCTTGCGGTTCGGATGATTTTTTGCTTCAAAACCGCCCAAACCGCACCGCGAACACCCCTACATATCACAGTTATGGCAGGTTTCATAATGTTTCAGAAACAAGAGATATCAGAACTATAAATCAGAAGCAAGCATAAATTTTCTAATCCTAATTTCCTTAAGTTATGAACTAATTTACTCTCTACTTAGGCATACAAATACGTGAAACCTCAGAATATGTACAGCATCAGAATCATGATGTCTACATTGTATTTTTGAACATCCAAATATGATAATGCCTAAGTAATATGATGTGAGTCAGCAGAAGCTTACTTTGCAACTAGAAAATACTCTGTGAGCTGGAGTCTGTTTCTGAACTTTGGTGATGTTCTGAACAGCTTCTTCACGTACTCAGCAGGCTGGAAGCTTTCAACTTGGGAAATGAATGATTAGAAAAATTTTGGAACAACCAAGGGGGCAAAGTTATGACTTCCTTGAGGTGGATATCGATGGAGAATATGTTATAGTCTGAACACAGAAGTTATGATGGTTTCTAAATGTATATCAGAAACTATATGGATGGTTTTGGTCAAGAAATAATTGAGGAAAAAAATGGAGTTTGAATGCAAGAACCAAAAGTTAACAGGTTTTTGTATTTTGTATTTGCAGTTTTGGACTCTTGGAATTTTAGGAGGGGTTCAAGGCTTTTTCTTTCTCAAAAATTCGACCTTTTTACAGTAGCCAATGGCTTTCAATTTATGGGCAAGGATATTGTAGCTTGTAGAGATCAAGGGTACAACCATCATATGTTAGGCGCTGACTTGTTCTTGAAGCAAGTTCAAATAGGTATGGTGGTTAGCAGTTTCTTAGTCGTGCCTAAGCTGGATTCGTAAGTGGGAATTAAGGAAAAGTAACTTCAAAAGCAAAAGCAATGCAGGGGCCCAACCTATTCTTGTGCAAAAGTTGCTTTTTCCAAGACAGTGGTGGTACTTCTATGCCACACGTGGGGAAGTCCTTTGGATAAAGACCCAAAAGTGGTTGTAAGCATTAAATGATGATGAGAGTTATCCAACCAGAAATCCTGCAATATGATATTCTACATCATTGCTTAATTCTAGATCAGAAGTTCAGCTTCAGCATAACTTAGAATAGACATCTAACTTTTGATCTTTGTATCTCCTTGCTCTAGCATGTTCTGAAGGAGTTCTCGGACTTTCCAAGAATCTTGCAACACGCTTTGTAACCTTCTTTGAATTACCCTTGCAAACTCTGACTGAACCTTTGTGAAAACTGGCCCAGAAGTTCTGACCAAAATCTGTTTTGAAAGTGTCCAGAATTTGCTGAATGCTTCAGTTTCAGGGACGTGTCTTTGAGGATTTAACTTGGAATCCCAACATTTCTAGGAGAAGTTCTATTCTGCAATATTTTAGATCTTATTGAAATCTATAACTTTTGTGCCAGAAGTTCTTCCAGAATCAGCTTGCATCATGGTGATAATCTGATCAGAAGTTCTGAATTTGTCATATTTCTTAAACACTTAGAAATATTCTAAGTATTTAGAATTTTGACTTTTCCAAAGTAATTTTAACTTTTGAATTTCTTGATGAAATAAACTTCATGCCTTGATGAAATATGATTCTTGAAACTTGATATTTTGATCCAAAAGTCAAAGTTTTACTTTTTAGTGTGCAAATGACCATTTTGCCCTTGTGAATGACTTTCTTGGAAAATTGGTAATTCAAGGCTTAAAATTGGATGGGAACAAACCTGAGTGTCCAGGATGATCCTTTGAGAAATGAAAGGGAAAATTTTGGGGTACAATAGTTGCCCCTGTTCAATCTTCTTAAGCCTGAACAGTTAGATTGGCTAGTTTTGCCATTCGTGACTCGAAGGTGGAAGATGATTGGACACTAGAGTGCCCAGAAATTTGCACTCGGTGATGTGAAGGTTGATGGTATAGGGAATGGACTTAAAGATACCATTTGGAGGGAATGATGGTAAGTTGTTGGAGATGGGATTGTAGATGCCATCCAGAAAGATTGTTGAACCGTATCTGTATGCTGAAATCGAATGAGTATCAGAATGGCATCCGTGTCTGGAGCGTATCTGAGAGCTGAATCTGAATGAGTATCAGAATGGCATCCGTGTCTAGAGCGTATTTGAACTATATCTGAGAGCTGAATCTGAATGAGTATCATAATGGCATCCGTGTCTGGAGCGTATCTGAACTATATATGAGAGTTGAATCTGAATGAGTATCAGAATGGCATCCGTGTCTGGAGCGTATCTGAACTGTATCTGAAAGCTAAATCTGAATGAGTATCAGAATGGCATCCGTGTCTAGAGTGTATATGAACTGTATCTGAAAGCTGAGTTTGAATGAGTATCAGAATGGCCTCCGTGTCTGGAGCATATCTGAACTGTATCTGAAAGTTGACTCTGAATGAGTATCATAATGGCCTCCGTGTCTGGAGCGTATCTGAACTGTATCTGAAAGTTTTGAATATTGTTAATGGTAGTTGTTAACCATATCCTGAAAAGGGTAAAATGTTAGCTAATATACACTGTTATGTTGTATGAAATGCATAGTATAATGCATTCGTGTTATCAATGTTTATGATATATGGGTGCAATGTATGCGCATGTGAGCTAATATGCTATATTGCTGTTGGATTGGGGAAAATAAATCTCTGACTGCTGTTGAGGATATGGAGCATAAATCTTCATGTTGTGAAGTTGAAGTGCTGATGAATTTGCCCTTAGAGAAATAAACTCTGTTGTAAGGGAAATGCCGTGTACTATTTGTAAAATCCTGTTTGGAAATCCTGAGAAATTCGGCGACTTCTACCGGGGATTGATAACTGGAAGCTTTGTTCTGCAAGGGATTAAACTGCACATTACGGGGAATTTTATGGAGACAAACTTAGAGAGATTTACCTATCTCTTAAAGCCATCAGTAATTGCCTTTTATTTTATTTATTTGTAAACAGTAATTATGTTCAAACACATATGTTCAAAATGAATCAATTGACATTTTTGTAAACAAAACACAAGAGTAAAGAAAAATAGATAGTTTTTCCCTTTCAAAGGAATATCTTTGTATTGACTTTGAGTAAGTATTTTTGTACAATGAGACAAATATTCTAGTAAGAGAATGTCGTCGTAAAAATTGAAAATTTTGATACAAAGAAAAGATAGCTATGTGCAATAATCCCATGGAGTTCCCATTCTGCTATAGCCTTCGTGTTTCTGAGCATCTTATCTATTTGTTGCCTCGTCTGAAGATGATCGAATTGATCAGAACCTCTGAGCTTGTCAGGTTATCCGCAAGGTGATCCAACAGAACATAGTCATACGCTTTAAATCCCTAACTTTTGCCTGGACCTCCCTTTCAGGTTTTCAGTCCACCGGGATACCCGTTTTTGACCAAGCCGCCCTTTCGGGCTTTTAGCTTGCCGGGTGTACATATTTTTTTTTGTTTTATCCCTAATTTTTGCCCGAACCTTTTTGGTTTGCCGGGATGCCCTTATTTTTCCTAGGTGTGTCAACCTAGCAGGTCTCTTATGCGTAGTATCTTTTGACTATATCTGCATTCGCAGGGTGTGGCAGGTCGTTGCCATCCATGGTAGTTAAGATCATTTCTCCACCAGAGAATATATTTTTGATCACAAATGGTCCTTCGTATGTAGGAGTCCATTTGCCTCTGGGATCACCTTGTGGTAGTGTGATATGTTTGATCACCAAATCCCCGACTTGATACACTTGGCGTCTGACCTTTTTGTTGAAAGCCTTGATCATTCGTTTTTGATACATCTGACCATGACAGACAACAGTAAGTCTTTTCTCATCAATCAAGTTTAGTTGATCAAGTCGAGTCTAGATCCAATCTTCTTCATTCAGCCATACATCCTTCATAATTCTCAGAGAGGGGATCTGGACCTCAATAGGCAAGACAACTTCCATGCCGTAAACCAGAGAGTAGGGTGTTGCCCCGGTTGATGTGCGTGTCGTGGTACGATATCCGTGGAGAGCGAATGGTAGCATCTCATGCTAGTCTTTGTACGTGACTGTCATTTTCTGTATGATCTTTTTAATGTTCTTATTCGCGGCTTCGACAACACCATTCATCTTTGGCCGGTAAGGGGAAGAATTGTGATGCTGGATTTTGAATTGCTCGCACAGGGCGGTGATCATAGTATTATTTAGATTCGTACCATTGTCAATGATGATTCTCTCAGGGATACCGTACCGACAGATGAGATTCTGTTTGATGAAACGGGCGACAACATTCTTAGTAACGGAAACTAAAGAGGCCACCTTAACCCATTTTGTAAAATAGTCAATGGCCACCAAGATGAAACGGTGTCCATTGGAGGCTGTTGTCTTGATTTCCCCAATTATATCAATCCCCCACATAGCAAAGGGCCAAGGAGCCGTTAAGACATTCAGAGGAACCGGACGTACGTGCACTTTGTCAGCATAAATTTGACACTTGTGGCAAGTTCGAGAGTGTTGATAGCAATTTTCTTTCATGGTAGACCAGTAATAGCCTGCCCGTAGGATTTTCTTTGCCATCATATACCCACTAGAATGGGTGCCAAAAGTGCCTTCATGTAATTCACCCATGATCCTTCCAGCTTCAAATTTATCTATACACTGAAGTAACACGGAGTCATGGTTGCGTTTGTAAAGAAATCCATTGCTAAGGAGGAATTTAGCAGAGAATCTCCTTAAGAACTTCTTATCGTTTACTGAATCTCCTTCTGGATATTCCTGAGTTTCGAGATACCTCTTGACTTCGTGAAACCAAGGCTGGTCCACTACTTCTTCAGTATTAATCTCGTGACAGTGTGTTGGTTCTTCCCTTTGTTCAATGGTGATCTGGGGAGCCTCGTTATTTAAGTTTAAACATAGATGACATTGTGGCTAGTGCGTCTGCTAGCTGATATTCTTCTCGCGGGAAGTGCTCGAAGGTAATCTTCTCAAAGTGTGGGAGCAATGTCAAAACATGTTCTTTGTAAGGGATAAGGTTAGGGTGTTTGGTGTCCCATTCCCCTTTGATCTGGATGATAACCAAAGCTGAATCTCCTAATACATTCAAAGATTTGATCCCCAAGTCTATGGCGGCTTTGAGACCAAAGACGCACGTTTCGTATTCCACCATGTTATTTGTACAATTGAAGCAGAGTCTTGCCGTAAAAGGAGTATGACATCCCTCAGGAGATATGAGTATAACACCAATACAATTGCCAAGTGAGTTAGATGCCCCATCAAAAACCAGGGTCCATCAGGATCCTTGCTCATGTCCGTCATATGGCCTGAATTCTTCACAGTTGTTTACCATCATGATGTCTTCATTTGGGAATTCGAACTTCATGGACTGATAGTCTTTTACAGCTTGGTGAGCAAGGTGATCAGCTAGTATACTGCCCTTTATTGCTTTCTGGGTAGTGTACTGTATGTCATATTCTGTCAGGATCATCTACCATCTCGCTATCCTCCCAGAGAGAGCAGGTTTCTCAAAGATGTATTTTATTGGATCCATTTTAGATATCAATAAGGTAGTATGGGTCAGCATATATTGTCTTAGCCAGCGAGTAGCCCATGCCAGAGCGTAGCAAGTTTTCTCGAGCAGTGAATATCTGGTTTCATAGTCGATAAACTTATTGCTCAGGTAATAAATAGTATGCTCTTTTAGGCCAGACTCGTCATGCTACCCCAGCACACACCCCATTGAATTTTCTAAAACAGTCAGATACATGATCAATGGCCTTCCCGCGACTGGTGGCATCAAAACAGAAGGCTCTTGCAAGTACTCTTTGATCTTGTCGAAAGCAGTTTGACATTCATCGTTCCATTTGACTACTTGATCTTTCTTCAGTAGTTTGAAGATTGGTTCACAAGTAGCTGTCAGGTGAGAAATGAATCTGGCAATGTAGTTTAAACGTCCCAAGAATCCTTTAACTTCCTTCTCAGTACGAGGAACAGGTATCTCTTGTATCGCCTTCACTTTGGCAGGATCTACTTCAATACCCTTATTGCTGACGAAAAAGCCTAAGAGCTTACCAGACCTTACCCCAAATGTGCACTTATTTGGGTTCAACCTCAGCGTGTATTTCTTTAGCCTCTCAAACAGTTTACGTAAATGATCAAGATGCTCTTCTTCTGTTTGAGATCTAGCTATCATGTCGTCCATATAAACCTCTACTTCGTGGTGTATCATGTCGTGAAATAGAGCTACCATGGCACGCTGATAGGTTTCCCCAGCATTCTTCAGTCCGAATGGCATACCACTGTGTGACAAAGGTTGTCTTCTCCATGTCCTCAGGAGCCATTTTGATTTGGTTCTAGCCTGAGAAACCGACAATGAAGGAAAACATTTTGTGTTGTGCCGTATTGTCAACTAGAATATCAATGTGGTGAAGTGGGAAATCATCCTTAGGGTTGGCCCTATTCAAATCTCTGTAGTCCATGCACATTCGTACCTTGCCGTCCTTTTTGGGCACGGGAACAACATTGGCAACCCATTGCGGATAAGAGGTGACGGCCAAGAATCCAATGTTGAATTGCTTCATGACTTTAGCTTTAATCTTCTCTGACATATTTGGTCGCATTCGACGGACCTTTTGTTTTACTGGTGGGTGTGATACGGTGGCAGAACCGACTGTTAATACTGGTTTGCGTTTTGTGTTTTTTTGTTCGTAAAATGTCGCGGTAAGCAAGAGTCACCACCGACTTTTATTTAATCCAATCATAGAAAAGGAAAAAGAACAGAAAAAACCTTTTTTTGAGATATTCTGAGTACGGGGGGTAGATTATAGAAAGGGAAGGTGTTAACACCCTTTCTATCCATGGTTTTCCATGGGCTCTTAGGTACTTGCTCATTTTTCAAATTGCTTGTGTGTGCTTGTTTTTGAAAATGTTTTACTTCGTGATAACCCTTGTATCAGTCCTCAAGGGTGTGACGAAGTTTGTTTTGAAAATTGGTTTTGAGAGGTGTTTGTGTGAAAAGTTTTGTTGAGCAAGTACTTAAGATTCTACCTACTCGAAAAAAGATTGTTCATTCTCGTTTCCTTTAGACAATGCTATCCTACTATTTAAGGAGTAGGTAGCCCCGTCGTTGGAGTTTCTAAGGGACGTTCGAAAGGGACAAGTACAGTCACCAAAGCAACAATTATAAAACTTTAGTAGTAACCCTAGAGTCTTAAGATCTTTCTGAGGCAACATTTCCGAGGCAACTTCTGAATGGGTCATTTTGATCTTTTAGACTGGAGGACAACCACTAAAATCTCTTATGCTTAATGATTGTTTACCAAAGGCAACCGAAGTGAGGTAAACCCTAGGAGTGAATATGTGCATGTGAATTTTTTCAGTTATTTAGTCTTTGCATATTTAGGTGATCTACCGTTTTAATTTCAAGTAATCTTCCCATACAATCCTATTAGCATACATCTAGACAGTTAAATATTTGCAGGAATTTAAAGTGCGAGAAAATAAACCTAACTATTACAGGGCTTTGGCAGTTACATAATCATCTTGACTGAAAATAAAAATGTGGAAGTTTAAAACCCTAATTACTATTACAATCCCGGAGCAGTTAATAATAATAAAAGAATTAAAATGCGCACGGAAAATTAAATGCGAGAATGGTTAAAAACCTAAAAAATCTAAATGAAAGAAATATTTAAGTTATTTTTTTAGGAAAAAATTAATTAAGTTATGTACAATTAAAAACCCTAATTCTAATTATTTTTAATTATAAAAAAAAGGATTAAATTTCCCTAAGTTGATTAAACTAAATTAATTAAGAAATAAAATATTTTTATGAAAAATGATTTTTTGGTGTTTTTGTGATTTTTTGATTAAATAAAAAATATGATTTTTGATGTTAATTAAAAAGAAAATAGTTAGAAAATAATTAAAAGGAAATTAAGATAAAAAAGGATAGAAGAATGGGCTTGTATAGCAATCCAAAAAAGGGGGTGAGTTGCTGAATTGGCTAGGCCCATTAGCTATTCAGCCCATTCAATATGTGGAATCCAGCGCTGGCTCCTTCTGTTGGTGCACCATGGTCCCTCCTTGTTTGAGGCGTTGGATCTGAACTATCAACGATCAAGTGGTTGAATCCAGGAGGTGTATGGAAGACGCGTGGGGTTGTAGTGTACTGAATCTGCAATTAGAAGTTATGAAAAATAAATAATACGTTGGGACCTGGGATCGAACCCGGGTCTTCTCCACTCTTCAATACACGCTTCACCACTAGGCCAACCTGGTCATTCGTTATAATGTTGAAACAAAAAACAAAATAATGTAAATTAAACGCAAGTTCCAAAGGCACGCGCTATTTCAAATAGGAGAATACATGGTTGCCACGTGATTGTCACCTTTCCCAGGACTGTCGCTTTTGATACCAACCCTTTACCTACAGACAAACTCGTCACTATAGGCTATAGTGACAGTTTTTATGCGTGGCTATAAACCTGCAAAATCTTAAAACGATATTCAAGCAATATGAATTCCATTCAAGGGCATGAATCAAATGTATTTCATCCCCTGAACATGAAGAGGCCCTTAATTTGGCCCAATTTTGCCTCTAGCTAGGGTTCCCCAATTTGGAGCTCACGAACCCTAACTATGGCTATTAACCATTCCTGCATCAAAACTTAAATCCAAGCTATCAAAAAGATTCCCAGCATGATCATGGACATGTATATGCAAGCAAATTGGATTAAAAATACATAAAACTAAAAGAACAAGTTTCAGTTCAGAGGATGCAAACCGTGAGGTGTAGCTGATGATTCTGGTGGTTTGATGAATTGGAAGTGATTGGAATAGCTTCAATGCACGCCCAGGAATAGATTGCTGGCTTTAAATTGCCTTGAATCGTTCTCTAGATTGAAAATCGAATCACACGTTTTTGCAAGAAAACCACGTTTTGTTTGATGCTTTTCACCACTGCCATCCCCGTCTCATGCCTTGTAAATGTTCCATATATATGTTAGAATGAATTAGGGTTATAAAATTGGATTGAATCTTTGCAATTATGGAGGATTTGATTTGATTTCCATGCCATATGTAAACTTGCTATTTTGAGCCAAATCATCCCTTTCTTGTACCAATTATGCTTGATTCATTTTGGTCTTGATATCTCAGCATATTTTGATTGCCAACCTGTCCAAAAATCAAATCAAAACATATCTTTGCTATTATCCATCAATTATTTGATTTAATTCAATTTTTAATTAATAAAAAATTAAAATAAATTTAAAAATGAAGAAAATAATGTGTGGATGAATATTTGGGTCGTGGACCATATTATAAGTGAGGTGCAAGCATAAAACGTTAGGCCCATTTGGCAAAAAATGCATTTCTGAGCACATTTGACTTTTGGCAATTTTGCAAAAAAGGTCAACTTTGACAAGGCATATATCCTCCAATTTTAACCCTAGAGAGGTGTTCTTGGACTTTTTAGAAAGCTTAGGATGTCCCCTAAGCAACCCTTTTGGTCTCATCTCAATTTAGTCTTCCATGTTCATGTAAGAAGCTTTGACCCAAAAGGTGTTTTTGTTGACTTTTCAAAAGGACCCATAATGTAGAGATTCATATCTTTTTGTGGGTGCATATCTTGAACTTGATGGCTGAAGATGAGTTGTAGGGAATTGAATCCTCTTAAAAATGAGCCTTGGATGGAAAATTTCTGATAAAGCATGTGGAAGTTATGCTTGGTCAAAGTTTGGTTGACTTTTCCTAAGAAACCCTAATTTAGCAACTTTTGGGTTTTGATGAATTTGGAGAATTCTTTGAAGAAACATGATCAATCCTTGATCAAATTATGGATATCACTTCAAAATGTTGATGTTGACCCAAAATCTTGAAGTTTAACTGTATGTGGGCCACAATTGACTTTTGACCTAATATAGTCGATTCTCAAGCATCTGAGCAGTTGACTGAGCAAACTTCTTGTACAAGGCATGAAACTTGACATGGAGGGTCTTGAGAACATATTAGGACCATGGAGAGAATATGAGGTCTTTGTAGTCCACCTATCTTGATGAAAATGGAAACCCTAATTTGAGACCCACTGCCTTAGGAGAGAGTTTGTCTGGTCAACTCTTGGGCAAACTTGAGCAAATTGAAGATCTCTAGGAGTATGTATTGAGTAAAATGAGAGGGAAAATTTTGGGGTACAATAGTGGGCAGTCGTATTTTGTAGGTAGACAGTGTACAACGATATCAGCATCAAGTCTCGGCATGTCTTCATACGACCAGGCGAAGACTTTAACATAATCGTATAACAACCGAATCAGACGGTCTTTAACACTGGGCTCCATATTGGCACTCACCTTTACTTCTCTTTTGTCTTCTTCGGTACCTAGGTTGATTGTATCCACTGGTTCCTCGTGGGGCTGAACGGTCCTCTCTTCTTGTTACAGTAACCTGGCAAGTTCCCCTGTCACTTCACAACCTTCCTCACCTTCGTCTTCGACTTGGTAGATTAGATTTTTAGAGTCACTAAAGGCCATAGC
This sequence comes from Vicia faba, assembly GCA_948472305.1. Taxonomy (NCBI): domain Eukaryota; kingdom Viridiplantae; phylum Streptophyta; class Magnoliopsida; order Fabales; family Fabaceae; genus Vicia; species Vicia faba. The sequence continues at coordinate 1,603,915,639 of OX451739.1, forward strand.
AGAATCGTTACCCATGGGATCCCGAACGGATGTAGACTTGCATTTGTGAGTGTGAGTGTGTGTAAGAGTATAACTATCTTTGAAAGAAATGAAAATGTAAAAAAGAAAAACAATGAGCACAAAGTTTGTATGCAAAAATGTCCATGATTCATCGATGTCATATGGAAATGAGATAATAACCCTTAAAAATGGACCATTGTGCCTCGGGTAAGACACAAGGTTTTAAGAGTCTGAATTGTTTTAATATTACAGATCCAACAAAATGTAAAGACAAATTATTGTGGGATAAAAGTGATCGGGAAAAAATCTCTAGCCTCATAGTTGCTGAGCCCTCCACTAACAGTTGGAAAAATTCAATCCTCCAGGTTGTAGGTATCTTCATCATCCTCCAAGGCGCTGACTTGGTGGTTGCTGATCTTCAAGGGTGGTCCTCCAGTATGAGCACGACGTACAACCTTCTGGGCACCTGAAGTGAAACCTAGGCTAAACTTGTCAGACTTGTATGGGATATCTGAGAGTTGTCCCCAAATAGTGCACCCACCTTCTTCTATCACTGCCTTGGCATCCTTTAAAGATGACATCCTGAGTGGAAGCCTTGTGATCTTGGGAGCTTGAGACACAGCCTTGGTCACTGCCACATCTTGTGGGACTTCTTCAAAGTGCTGGAATGGAGTTTCAATAAATTCACCATCTAACTCCACATATCTGAAGGAATTGAGATGGCTGATCATATATTCTTCTTCTCCATGAACGGTGATGATTTTCCCTTGAGTCGGATACTTCAGCATTTGGTGCAACGTACAAGTAACATCATCGACATTGTGAATCCATGGCCGGCCTAGCAAGCAGGAATATGAAGGGCGAATATCCATTACATAAAAAAGTTGAATCAAATGTTTGGGTTCCAACCTTTATGGGGATATCTACCTCCCCATGTACCATCCTTTTTAAGCCGTCAAAGGCTCTCACTACTATGTTACTCGGTTTCAATGTCAATACCTTGCAGTCAAGCCTATCAAGAGCCTTTTTAGGCAATACATTCAGAGACGAGCCCGTGTCCACCAAGACATGAGCCAAGGTTGTGCCCCTGCATTCAACTGATACGTGCAATGCCTCATTATGCTTCCTCCCTCTCGGCGTTAAATCAGCATCCAAAAAACCTAGACCATTATCTGCAGTCAAGCTGGTTACGCAGTTTTGGAGCTGATCGACATATGTTTCTTGGGGTACATGAGCAGTTTTCAGGAAATTTACCAAGGCCTTTGCATGTGTCTCGGAGCATAGTAGTAAAGCCAGCATGGAAATTTTGGATGGAGTTTGCCCCAGTTGCTCAACTATATTGTAGTCGATTGTTTTTATGATCTTCAGAATTTCCTCCATCTCTTTCCGGGAGGTCTTAGGGATAGCCAATGATTGTGCCTTCGTCCGGACAGGCTCAATTAAAATACTTTTACCTCGAGTCTCAGTTGACTCGGCAACAGGAATGTTAGTAGGAGTGATAACAGGGGTTGTATCAGCTTTGTTAGTTGGAGTATTAGTGGAGATGATTGTAGGACTGGGAATAGCCTTCGGAGGAGCAACAACAACAGGAATGACTACGGGTCCAGAAACTGCTTTTGGGGGAGCAATTTCTGGAGAGAATATCCTTCCGCTTCGGGTAATCTTGCTAGTCCCTACAATATTACTGATATTGGAGTTAACTTTCTCAAAACTTGAATCTTCGACAGCTGGCCAATCTTGCTTGATACCATGGTAGTAGACATCCCCTCCATAATTCCATGGTACGGTTTTGTCTGACGAATACGGGACTGGTCCAGGCATTATGATTATCAAAGGAGCTACTTTTGGAACTGATGTAATTCTAACGGGTCTTTTGGTGGAGACCCTGGAAGAATTGTCGGAAATGGTCACGATGGAAACATCATTATAAGAAACAGTTGGAATTGAAGCCTTCGCGAACAAAATTTCCTTGTTATCTATTAGGCACTGAACGTCTGCTTTCAACAAAGGACAGCTGGTTGGTGAGGACAAACAGAAATGGAAACTTTCATCACAACCTGGGAATACACCGGTGTTGTAACCCAAATTTTTCCCTCCCATATCTCTCAAAACATTGCAAGAAAAATCTCCAATTTATCCAAGGTTGCTCATGGATTAGCCAGATAAGCTCTATCCTAAGACAGTCTACCCCAAATTAGGATTTTGCGTTGCATCAAGATCCTTGAGTCCAAGTGACCCCAAGTGCTCACCAATGTCCTAATATGTTCTCAAGATCATCCATGTCAAGTTTCAAGCCTTGCAGAGAAAGTTTGCTCAGTCAATTGCTCAAAGGTCCAAAAATCGACTGTGCTAGGGCAAAAGTCAACTGTGACCCACATACAGTCAAACTTCAAGATTTTTTGTCAACATTCTCATTTAGAAGTATATTTCATCATTTGATCAAGGTTTGATCATGATTCATCAAGGATTGCTCAAAGATCATCAAGACTCAAAAGTTGCTAAATTAGGGTTTTGTAGGAAACGTCAACTCAACTTTGACCAAGCATAACTTTCTCATACTTTATGAGAAATGACCCATCCAAAGCTCATTTTGAAGAGGATGCAGTTCCCCAAAATCCATCTTCATACCCCAAGATCAGAAAATGCACTCACAAGAAGTTATGAATTTGGACATTATAGGTCATTTTTAAAAGTCAACAAAAACACCTTTTTTGTCAAAGCTTATAACTTGATAATGGAATATCAAAATGAGATGAGACCAAAAGGGTTGGTTATAGGACATCTCATGCTTTCTAAAAAGTCTAAGAACACCTCCAAAAGTTTAAAATTGAAGAAGTTATGCATTGTTGAAGTTGGACGTTTTTGCAAAATTGCCAAAAGTCAACTATCCCCAAAAAATCAATTTTAGCCAAATGGGACCATTCTTTTTCACTTGTTTTGAGTTTGAATTGTAGCCCACGTGTTCCAGCCTTGGACATATGTCTATGTCATTTTTTTATTAATTATTTTGATTTTATTTGAATTAATTTGATTTAAATCAAAATAAATCAAATAAAAATCAAAAGGCATTGATAACCAAGATTTTGTGTTGATTTTAGATTCCATTATGCAGCTGGGCATCATCAAATTCGTATCAAGTGAATCATGTGCAAAAAAGTTTGAAATTAAGCAAATTTGGAAAGTTTGTAAAAGCAAATCAAATCAAATATCCAAACATCAATGTGGAGAGATTTGTACAAAATTGTTAACCTAATCCAATGTGCAGTACAAAGCAAGCTAAGGACACGAAAATAAGGGTTAGAAAGCATTGGTAGAGGCAGAACCAAAGTTGAAAAAATCACAAAAAAGCTTGAGATCAAAATCCAGGTTGGAGGCATTTTCAAGGCCTTAGACGTATCCCAATCGATTCCCGGTAATTCTCATAAGCTAACCCAATCCAGACAACGCGTTTCCAGGCCCTCATACGCACTGTAAGTCTCACGCAAGTTACCCCTGTTCTTGAATTCGATTTGAGTTATTCTGGCATCGTTTGAGTCAACTAATGGCATATTCGTGATCACAAGAACATTTGCAAACTTTTGGCATCATTTAATTTCATTTATCCGATCTGTATTGCAATCCGCCATAGTTAGGGTTTGCTTGGAGTTTTTGGGAGTTTTTATTTCAGGTAAAATTGAGATACATGATGGACATGTTTGTATCCAGGAGATTGAGACGAACACGACCATGCCCTTGAAAATCATTTTTATGGCCTGTAGTGGATTTTGGAGACGAGCAGGCTTGTAGCTACGAACTTTTGTTCGTTGGTATAGGTGGTGTTTCTTTTAGCCACGGTCGGGAGGTCAGGGATGATGCGTGGCATCCATACATTGGTCGGTTCAAACATAACGCGCCTTTTTATTTTTTCTGACCAATTGATTTTGTTTTGTCATATTATTATTAATACATGTTATATTAACAAGAAAAGCAACATGACGTGGTGGCAAGCGAGTGGTGCATTCTCCTTCAGGACCTAGATTCGAATCCCAGGTCCCCCTCTTTCTCAATATTATTTCTTTTCAGGTTATCACATGCGCGCTCAGGCTTGATCCACACCATGCTCCTTCACCAATCCAAGATCCAGATGGCCAATGGTCAGATCTGGTGGCCAAGCGTTGAAGGTCCACCAAAGTGTTGGTCAATGCGTGTGTACCAGATTCCAAAGGTCAAACGAGCCCGCTTCTAATGGGCCTACAGAATTGCTACTTACACCCTCAAATTAGGCCCACTACCTCCTTTCTCTTATATTTTGTTTATTTTTATTTAATTGTTTTATTTTATTTTAATTAATTACTAACCAATCATAATTTTTCCTTTTTATCAAAAAAATCATCAAAAAATATTTTTATCCAATAAAAATTCAGAATTCTTTTTTTAATAAATACTAATTAATTAATTTAGGTTTTTTAATTCTAGAATAACTTTAACCTATTTTGTAAATAAATAAAATTAATTGGACTTAATTAGGTTTTAACTACTAATTTAATTATTTTTATTTTCTTTCTTAAAATAATAAAAACCCAAAAACATGTCATTAATTTATTTTTCATTAATTAATTAATTTAATTTAATTTAGTTATTTAATTTAGGTTTAATTTCTTTCCTTAAATGAAAATTAAAAAAAAGCATTTTCTTTAATCAAAAGGGTCAAAACCCTAATCTTAGATTCGATTTAATTTCGCGTCACGCTTTATTTATTTTTATCTAATTATGTATCTGCTTACGGATTATAATAGTTAATTAGGACATTTAATTATTTTTATCGCTTTATTTTATTTTCAAAGGGTTGTTTTTGGCGATGTAAATACCCGACGCCTTGTAATTTAATTTCCGCATTTTTATTCTGCGAATTATAACTGCTAGATGTTTGATAATAGGGTTTGCATGACAAGACTGAATGTTTAAATCTTAAAATCGAATTAGATCACCCTTAACATGTGCAAAGAAAAGAATAAACTGAAAACGATACACTCGCACATGCGCACTCCTAGGGTACACCCCACTTGGTTGCCTTCGTACACAGTCATTGAGTATAGGTCGTTTTAGAGGTCGCCCTCTTGTCTAAAAGATCATAGTCACCTCGGAAAGGTTGCCTCGGATATAAGTGCCTCAAACAAAATGATCGAAGACATTAGGGTTACCGCTAAAGCGTTCTAACATTGCTTTAGTGACTGTATGTCCCTATTCGAATTGACCCTTAAACTCCAACGACGGTGCTACCTACTCACTAATAGTGGGATAGCGCTGTCTAAAGGAAACGAACACAGAACGATTCTTTTTTTGAGTAAATAGATTAGCTCTTAAGTACTTGCTCAAACAAAACAAAACCTTTTTTTCACACTTACTCTTCTTTACAAAACAAAGTTTTCAAAAACACTTCATTACACTCTTGAAGACAGAAGCAAGAGTTAAATCGAAGTCAAAACAAAAACTTTTCAAAACCCACAAACACAAAGAAAACAATTTTGAAAATGATGAGCAAGTACCTAAGAGCCCATGGAAAACCATGGATAGAAAGGGTGCTAATACCTTCCCTTTCTATAATCTACCCCCCGTACTCAGAAATATCTCGAAAAAGTAATTTTCCTGTGCTTTTTTCCTTTCCTTGTTGGATAAAATAAAAGTCGGTGGCGACTCTTGCTTACCGCGAAATTTTGCGAAAACAAACGCAAAACTCAAACCAGCATTTCAAAACAGTCCAGTTCTGGCCACCGTATCAAAACCGGCAATCAACAAGTTCTTTTTGATAGTCAGGAGTAGGGTCATAAGTTCATCAACTAAAGTAACAAACATATCCTCTTCAATGGCGTTGGCATTATGTCCGTGCTTGGGCAAAGGGGCAGAAATGACATTGGGCTTTTCTAGCGCATCGAATTCAATCTCTTTGGCTTCGAGGAGGTCTTGTACTTTGTTCTTCAGAGCCCAACAGTTGTTAGTGTCATGGTTGGGACTCTCAGAGTGATATGCACAACGGGCATTAGGATGATAGTGAGGAGAGGTTGTGTTAGGATTCTTTGGAGCTTCTTTCAAAGTCACTAGGTTGAATCTTAACAGATGCAGCAATACTTGAGATAGTGTCATATTAATTCGGGTGAATTGTCTGACTGGTCTCTCCATTCTTGGTTGGTTGTTTCTTTGCTGATCAAGTGCAGGTTTAGGAATAATAACAGTCCCCACCATTGGACGGAGTTCGGCCCTATCTTGATTTCTCTGAGGATATACAGCAACCACTTCTTTCTTTCCGATGAATGGATTTCTTACAGTAGCGGAGGATGCATCTTTTTGAATCATTCCATTCTTTATTACGTCTTCTACGCTTTCTTCAGTCAATATCAATTCGGTAAAACCTACCGAGGAACTCCCAATCAAGTGATTAAAGAAAGGACCAAACAGGGTGCCCAAGAACATGTCTACAAGCTCTCTTTCAGATAGGGGAGGCTGGACTCTTCCTGCTAAGTCCCTCCACTTTTGTGCGTAGTCCTTGAAGCCTTCACTTGAAACCATGGCCATACTCTGGAGTTGAGTACAGGTGGGAGCAAGATCAGCGCTGTATTGGTATTGTTTGTAAAAGGTAGCGGCAAGATCTTCCCAATTGTGAACATTGGCTCTTTGTAGCTGATAAAACCAATCAAGTTGAGTTCTAGACAGAATGTCTTGAAAGAAGTGTACCCATAAATCCTTGTCGTCAGTGTGAGGTTGTATTTTACTCACATAGGACCGGAGATGAATTTTGGAACATGACACTCCATCGTATTTAGAGAATACCGGTGCTTTGAGTTTTGGAGGAATGACAATCCCCAATACTAACCCCAACTCGTCAAAGTCCAAGCCAGGCACTTTTTGGATTTCCATTGCACTCAACTGTTCTTCTAGATGCTTATACTTGTCGTCGGCTGGAGGGTATTATTCTTCAGAATAGTCTTCTTCTTCCTCTTCTGACTCTGACTGGTAATTGTTTCTTTACCCTTCCCATCTTGATTGTCTTTCTCACCGGATGTCATTCCAAAGTCTAAGGTCTTTCTTGCCTGCCCTTGGAAGCTTCTTCCCATGTTTAGAACTCCGGTTATTTTCTTCGTCTTCTTTTTCTTCTCCTCAACCAGCAAGGCCTTCAACTCTTCTTGTCCTTTGGCTAGAGTTAAGAAAAAATGTTGAAACTGTGCATTCTGAGCTTGGAGGTCCTTCACCGTTTGCTCGAGATCCATCTTACTGAAATAAACAGTAGAAAGATGAGGAGACTTGTTGCAAGAAACCTGCTTCTGTTATGATGAATGGTAAATGCATATGCAATGATTTCAAGGATTTTAGATATTGAAATTTGTTTTAGATAAAAAGGAAACACACATTATATTGATAGATTAAAGCTCGAGTACATCAATGCCTTATTGCGCAAAATAATACAAAATCTCTAAGATAAAAAAGTAGTACCTATCCTCTTTGGTGCAGTGTAGGAATTCAGAGTCTGCTCCTCATGAAGTTGCTTAGTGAGTTCCAAAACCTTCTTCTTGCTAGCGTATAATTGGGTTTCAAAAGTATCTCGCTCCTCCTTGAGTTGTATCCAATCTCTTTGTAAGTCTTCAAGAGAAGTGGGAATGTCAGGATGTAGGATAGTGTATGGAACATCTCCTTCCATAACAGGCTCAATGATTACCGGGAGAATGGAAGGATAAGGCATCATAAGACTCTGAGTACGGGCTCGTACCCATTTGAGATAAGGCTCAAGAGGGATGGAATTCTTGCGCCCCAATGTCTTTCCATCCGCCTTGTTTATCATCCTCCAAGCTTGCACAAACCTCCGATGGTAGCCTTGATTGTCGCTTTCATAGTCGAACACCAAACCTTGGATGAGAAAATCATGGGGGCCATCTCTTCGGGTATACCCAAACTGTCGCAAGTCTGAGCAAAGGTTGTAAGTGATACCTCCCCTAATGCCGAGCAGAGGGACATTAGGGAATTCCCCGCAGCGGTCAATAATAGTAACACTCTCTATGGATTGGGAGCACCAATGAATGTCTGAATGTTTTGCGTCATCAACCTTTGTGACCACCTTGAGCCTTGCTCATTCTTTAATACAGACTGGGGAAGATGCAAAATAAACCACCTTGCCAAGAGAGGAGTGTAACACATAAGAACACCTCTTTTCCTCATTTTGCGAGTGTGAAAAAAGTGTAGGATATCCCCTAGCAATGTAGGCATTCACATCTATGAGTTGGTCAGGATTTGGAAACAAAACCATCCCATAGATGAGGAGAGCCACAATTTCCTCAAAGGCTTGCAAATTCAAGGAATTCCAACAGTTTTGGGTTTTCTCGAACAAGAAATTTTCTAGGAAACCTTTAACACCACTCCTTGTTTCCCAATGAGTTGTGACATCAGATGAGTGCAAGTGTAGAGCTTGAGCAATCTCTTCTAGATTTGGTTCTCTTTCCGTATTGTTGAAAGGTAGTTGGTTGAGAATGGGAATCCTCAAGAGTCGGGAGAATTCTTCCAAAGTAGGCGCACGTTGATAGTCGGGAAATGTGAAGCAATGGTGTAAAGGATCAAAGAACTGAAAGAGCACCTTCATCATGTCCTCATCTGTGTTGGAGGTGACCAAGTTGAGTAGGCGACCATGTCTCTCGGTGAATGGAGAGTTTTCAGGAATCCTTGAGGCCAGCTCCTTAATTTATGGAGGGATCCTTACAAGGTTGACTTGAACAATTTTCCTGCAAAGAGAATCCATATCCTACAAAACAAGAACAAAGATGAAACCTAAAATCCTTGAAATGGTTAGTGAATGTGTATGATGTTATGATGTTCATGATGTTATGTACAAGTATGTATATACAAACAAAGCAAATAAGTCCCTAGGTTTAGGCTTGCATGGAGTTTTATAGGTAAGTACCCTCTTGAAGTTTAGTTGGCCCAACCTGTCTTAGTAATAGTAACCGGGTTCTAAGGAGCTCAATATTAATGGTTTGTTTCCTTGGTCATTGTTTCAGCACAAGCCTCTTTAATGGCGACCGAAATATCCCAAGAAACCAAACCTCAATGAGTGTAGTATCTAGTATCTACCAACTTCGGACTACACCAAAGTCGGTCATCTCACTACATCCTAAAGGCCAAGTTGGTCAAGTAAAGGTTCTAGAAGTTCATTAGTGCTTCATGACATCACTCAGCGGCCCCTTATTCCCTTTGATTAACTCAAGGGCTACCGGTACCCACAAATATGTCGCACTAACGTAGCTATTGCTTAGACCATGTCGGTATACCCCGCACAATTTCCACAACGTATTGCTACTTACCTATAATGTATCCCAAATTCGGGTAGAGGATTCAAACCCAAACAAAGAACCATAATGTAAAGCAAACAAATCAAACAATTAAAGCAAGTAAATATAATCTAGCCCTAAGGTAACCCCACTTTTAGAATTCCCCAGCAGAGTCTCCAATTCTGTGTTACAGTGGGAGAACTTACTTGAAGGTTTTGCGTTTGATCAAAAATGTTGTGGTTAGCAAGAGTCGCCACCGACTTTTCTTTTATACAAAAGGAAAGGTGAAAAAGCACAGGAAAGACCTTTGAGATTATTTCTTGAGTTCGGGGGGTAGAGTATGAAAAGGGAAGGTATTAGCACCCTTTTCATCCATGGTTTTCCATGGGCTCTTAGTTACTTGCTAGATCACTTGCTTTTGTTTGAAAATGTGCTTTGTGTGGTTTTTGAAAGTATTTTGTAAAGAGGCTATTGTTTAGGCAATCTTTGTAATTATTCTCGTTCGTAAGAATGTATACAAAGATGTTGATATTATGAAAATGTTTTCAATTTTGTAAGATGTTTGAAAGTGTATGTGATTGTTTTGAAAATAGTAAGGATGTTTTGTTTGAAATTGAGCAAGTAATTAGGAGCATTCTACCTACTCAAAAGTATTTCTCGTTCATTTTCTTTTCCTTTGACATTATTATCTTACCATTGATTTGGTAAGTAACCCTATCTTTGGATGTAAACGGGACGGGCGTGGGTCATTTTATAACCATGATTAGCAATGTTGCAAGGTATCTTAGCATTTTTTCTTTAGGGACTAAAATCATTTTGAAAGGAAACATAGATGGCGTCAACGAGGGACTATGATCTTGTTTTTTCTAAGATACCTTACATGCGTAATATGGCAATTTATAAGGCAACCAAGTGGATTTATCCTAGGGGTGTTTTTGTGAAAGTGTATTGGTTTACATGCTTGATTTGTCTTGATTAGGGTTTCTAATTGATTGGTTTTAGTCTTTCCATACAAACCCTAATTACTAGCTGTGGTACGGTGGCAGAACCGACTGTTAATACTGGTTTGCGTTTTTTGTTCGCAAAATGTCGCGGTAAGCAAGAGTCGCCACCTACTATTATTTTATCCAACAAAGGAAAAGGAAAAAGAACAGAAAAAACCTTTTTCTCGATATTTCTGAGTACGGGGGGTAGATTATAGAAAGAGAAGGTGTTAGCATCCTTTCTATCCATGGTTCTCCATGGGCTCTTAGGTACTTGCTCATTTTGAAATTTCTTGTGTGTGCTTTGCTTTGAAAAGTTTTATTTTACTTCATTTTAACCCTTGTTTCTGTCCTCAAGAGTGTTACGAAGTGTTTTGAAAACTTTAGTTTGAAAAGTTTTTTTGAAAGTGTATGGTGTAAAATATTTGTTGTTTTGAGAAAGTACTAAGGAACTAATCTACCTACTCAAAAAAAGGCGTTCTTTTCCTCCTATCCTTTAGACCGTGTTATCCTACTATTAGTGAGTAGGTAACCATAGTCGTTGGATGTTTGAGGGACTATCGAAAGGGACATTATGGTCATTGAAGGCAACATGTAAGGATACCTTAGCATTTCGAAGGGACCATCATCATATATTCGTAGGAAACATCAAGGGACCAGATCATTTCTCGTAGGCAACTCGAGGGACAGTAAGGGACTATGATCTTTTATGATGAGTTTTATACCGAGGGTCTTTTGCTAAGATATCCCTACGTTCAAGGGAAACGACCATTATTTCTGAGGCAACCACGTGAGGCAAACCCTAGGAGTGAGCATGTGCATGTGTTTGATTTCAATTATTTAATCTTTGCACAATTAAGGTAATCTACTGTTTTAATTTTATTTGTCTTTTGCATGCAAGCCTATTATCCATACATCTAGACAGTTCATAGTTGTAGAAATTAAAAGCGGGAAAGTAAATCTACGTTATTACAAGGCTTCGGGGAGGGGGTTACATAATCAAACCTGGGAGTAAACAGTAAATAAAAGGCATAAAATAAACCCTAATTAAAAGCTATTGCAAACTCGAAGCAGGTACAATAATTGGAAAAATAAATAAATAACTGCGCGCGAAGAATTAAGACGGGAATAAAGTCTAAGTCCTAAAAATCTAATCAATTAAAGAGAAAATATTTTTTTGTATTTTATTATTGAGGAAAATATTTGAAATCTTAACCTAAATCTAATTAATTAAAGAAAAATATTTTTTGGTATTTTATTGAGAAAATTAAATATTTGTGAATAAAACCTAATTTTGCTAATTAATTTTAATTATGAAAACAATCAAGTCAATATCATTAAATTAATTATTTTCCAAAAAAAAACTAATTTTAATAAAAAACCTAATTCTATATTTTTGTGGTTTTCTTGATTTTATGATTAATTAAAAAAATGATTTTTTTGTTGTTTTACAAAAAAAGGATAATTAGTGATTAATAAAAAATAAGAATTAAAATAAAAGAATTAGATCTGGGCCTGTATAAGCAACCCATGGGGGTGTATTTCTAAATTGTCTGGGCCCATTCTTTGTTCATCCCACTCCATGCGTGAGATCCAGTGTTGGTCATGCCTGTAGGTGCACCATGGTCTTTCCTTGATTGAGCTTTGGATTTGGATTAGTGATGATCCAATGGCTGGATGGTTGGATGCATGGTAGGCACCTGGAACGTATGTGCATAGAATCTACATGTAAATGTTAAGAAAATAGAGAAAATGCTAGGACCTGGGATCGAACCCATGTCCTTTTACTTTCAAACATACACCCTTGCCATCTGCGTTGCGTGGATTAGTTGTCAACATAATGACCATAATAAATAATATATAAAACAAAAGTGGGTAACTGAAATGAAAAAAACGCGCGCGTCATTATTCAAATGGACCAATAATAGTTAGGCACTGTGATCGGTGGATCTGGAACTGACTGTTTAAAGCTGGATCGCGAAATGTCGCGGAAGCAAGAGTCGCCACTGTCTTTTATTTTCTCCAACATGGATAGGACAAAAGCACAGCAAAATTCCTTATGAGATAGTTTCTCGGTTCGGGAGGTAGATTTATAGAAAGGGAAGGTGTTAGCACCCTTTCTATCCGTGGTTATCCACGGGCTCTTAGGTACTTGCTCATTTGTGTTTTCAAAAGTGTCTGCTTTTCAAAGTGTGAGTGAGTTTGAAAAAGTTTCGTTTTTAAAGATTTCAGATCGACTCTTGTATCAGTCCTCAAGAGTGTTTGAAAAGTTGTTTTTGAAAGCTTTTTGAAACGTGTCGGTGTGAAAAGAGTTTTGATTTGATTTGTTTTGATTTAGAGCAAGTATCTACGAGTCATCTACCTACCCTAAGGAATTAGGCTGTGTAAATGTCCTTAAGGTAGTGCCATCCCACCATTGAGAGGTAGGTAGCACCACCGTTGAAGGTGTTCGGGTCAATTCGTTTGTTAGGGACAGTGTGGTCACCAGAGCAATAGTAGGACACCTTAGAAGCTACCCTTATGCCATGTTCATGGACATAAGGACTTACTAAAACGTCCTATACTCGACGACCACGTTTCGAGGGGCAAGGCAACAATGAGGCGTACCCTAAGAGTGGTGTGTGAATTGTGTGTCATTTTCAGTTATGTTTTATCTTGATCATGCATTGGGTGATCTACGCTTTGATTTTATTTGGGCCATTCATTCTTTCATGCAAAATTTAGCAGTTAAGGGATGCGGAAATTAAAGTGCGGAAAATAAAGTCCTACGCTATTACAAGGCGCGGGTCTATACATCGCCAAATTAACAAAGACCCGTTTTTTTAATAAAATGCAGAAAGTAAATAAATTTCCTAATTACTATTACAAGGCTTTGGACAATTACATAATATTTAAAATGAAAAATAAGAATAAACGCGCGAAAAGAAATTGGAATCGAGTATGCGAGGGCGTTGGACCCTTTTGAGAAATTTAATTGAAATTGAAAGTTAATTAATTATTTAATGAGAAAAGAAATTGTTTTTTATGATTTTTGTATTTATGAAATAAAGAAAAATTAAAGTTAAAAGAAAACCTAATTCTAAATATTTTTAATTATTAAAGAAAAAGATTAAAGTTTTAACCTAATTTATACTAATTATTTAGTTACATGAGTATTTACAAAAATAATTAATAGTTAATAATAATAATAAGAAGAGGAAATTATTTTATTAAGAAAAAGAATAAAAATGCTAAAACCTAATTTCTACATTTTTTAGTTATTAAGAAAACATTAAAATAAAACCTAATTTTACTAAATTGATTTATTAAAAGATTTATTTACAAAATATTAATGAACTAAATATTAAACAAAATATATTTTATTTTTGATTTCTGATTTTTATACTGAAAATTATTTTTATGAATTAAATAAAAAAAACAATTAAAATAATAAGAAGAAAAGAAAAGGGAATTTAGAAAAAGGAAATACAAACAATGGGGGGTTTCTGCCCAATTTGGAGGTTTGTTGGAGTGATTTTTGGCCCAAGAACGCAGGCCCTTTTGACTTTTCCAGCGTGTGTGAGGAACGGTTGACTAGCATCCATGGTGAGCTGCATGTTCTGGCCTTTGGATTGGCCTTCTGGACACTTGGCAAGCAAGCAGGTGAGGGCGCTTGGTGGACCACTGGAGAACATATTGCATAGAAGCATGTTAAGAAAAATATTATGGAAAGAGTGGGGGACCTAGGAATCGAACCCAGGTCCCAATACCTGCATGCCAGCACAACAGCCAACCCAACCAACGCGTTATCTTGATATTATAATGGAACGTGAATATTATAATGGGAAAAGCAATTATATGCTGAACAAATCAAAAAAAGTGCCAATTATTCAAACTGGCCAACCACCGTCCAACAGCTCAGCGTCTCCTTCCTTGTTTCTTTGTTTTGCCTGAAAATAATGAATAGATAGCAGGGGTTTTAGACCCCCACTAAATGACACCTGCAAATAATAGCGAATAGGGCATGCGTGACCATAAATTGAGCGCGAGGTATGGATTCAATTCGTCAGAATGTCACGATTTTAGTGGTACTAGTTTCATTGTCTAATTTTTCCAGATATGTAAACCCCTCTTTTGGAGCTTCAGAAACCCTAGAAAGCTTTCATGGTGGATTCTTGTTTAGGCAACCATTCTTCAATTGAACGGTACCATTAGCTTCAGAATGATCATGTTAGTACAAATTAATGATTGAAAATCACAAATAATGCATGGATAATGAAACACGATTATGAATAATTTTATGAAAAGTGAGACTTTAATCTACCAATTCCTTGAGTATGGAGGTGTGGTTTTGATTGGAACAGCTTCCTGGTAGTGTCAGGAGTCTATTGGAATGGCTTTTTTGCTTTGAAACGAGCTTTAGCTATGAAAACAGTTTCAAGGTTTTTTTTGTGAAAAATGCAAGTTTGTTCTTTTTGTTTCTGCGCAGCTTGTGTGTTCTTAGGCCTAGGTTTCAATTGTGTACATGTATATGAGTAGAATTAGGTTAAAAGTCAGCCCAAAATCCATTGGTTTAATGATCTTGAATATTTGATTTTATCAAATCTTTTCCAATCCTTTTTGCCATGGAAACTTGCCTATTTTGGAAGATTTGGTCTCTTGAGAAGGGTACACGAGATATTGAGGTCATGATGGATGAAAATGCTGCATAAAAAGATTTGAAAGGCATGATTTAGTATTTTTCTCATATTTAATTTTAATTAAATGAATTAATAGGATTAAAAATTCAATTAATTAATTAAAAATAAGAAAATAACTCCGTTTTAGGTCAATGGGTCGTGCATGGCCTTTGGGTAATGATTCATGGAAGAAATTGAGGCCCATTAGCAATTTTGAGGCATTTGAAGCAAAGTTGACTTTTCAAAATTCCCAAAAATTTCCCAACTTCCACAAGGCATATCTTGCTCAATTTTTAAGCTTTGACCATGTTCTTGGACATTTTGGAAAGGTCTTGAAGTCCTCTAACCAATGTCTTTGGTCCCGTGTCACTTTGATTTACCAATATCAAGTTATGGTCTTTGACTTAAAGTGCCTTTTTGTTGACTTTTGAAAATGACCTATAATGTTGAAATTGATAACTTTTTGTGAGAGCATTTCTTGGACTTGAAGTGTGAAGATGACTTGTAGGAAACGTCATTATCTTCAAAATGAGCTTTGGATGGGATTTTTCTGATAAACCATGTGGAAGTTATGCCTTGGTCAATTTGCAGTTGACTTTTTCAGCTGTCCAAAAATAGAAACTTTTGCATCTTGAGACTTTTTGAGCCATGCTTTGAGGGTCATGATCAAGAATTGATCAAATGATGTTTGTGGCTTCAAAATAAGAAGTTGACCAAAATTTTTGACTTTTGACTGTCAAATGACCATTTTGCCCCTGTAGTTGACTGTGAAGCAATTAGGGTTTTTGACTGTGCAATTTTGTGTTGTGAGTCTTGAAACTTGGCATATGGATGCTTGACAATGTATGTAGGCATGTGGGACTTGATTGGGCCCTTGGAAACTTCAACTTCTTTGCCAGAACCAAAACCCTAATTTTTGACTGTTAGGAGGCAATTGGACTGTGCAACCCTTGAGAGATTTTGAAGCTTGATCTTGGCAAATCTTGAAGAATATGAGAGGGCAAATTTTGGGGTACAACAACCACGCTATCATCCTCTTCCCTGTCTGTCGTTTTAGACCAATTACTTTTACTTAAAGACAAAACTCCATAGTTATAACCCTGTAAGTTTAAAAAATTCACAAGACGCATGTGTTGTACCCCAAAATTTACCCTCCCACATTTCTCAATACATTTCAAGTGAGGTCCTCAAATTGCTCAAGGAAGTCCAAGGGTTGACCAGACAAACTCTCTACTAAGGCAGTCTACCTCAAATTAGGGTTTTAGTTTGCATCAAGATGTTTGAGTCCAAAGGATCCCAAATGATCACCATTGTCCCAATATGTTCTAAATATAATCCATGTCAAGTCTCAAGCCTTACAGAGGAAATTTGCTCAGTCAATTGCTCAAAGGCCTGAAAATCGACTATGCTAGGGCAAAAGTCAACTATGGCCCACATACAGTCAAACTTCAAGATTTTTTGTCAACATCCTCATTTTAAAGTTTTATTCATGATTTTATCAAAGGGTTGATCATGATTCCACAAGGATTGCTCACAATTCATCAAAACCCAAAAGTTTTTAAATTAGGGTTTTGTAGGAAAAGTCAACTCAACTTTGACCAAGCATAACTTTCTCATAATTTATCAGAAATGACCCATCCAAAGCTCATTTTGAATAGGATGTAATTCTATACAATTCATCTTTATCTCCAAAGTTCAAAATATGCACTCACAAGAAGATAAAAATTTGGACATTATAGGTCATTTTGAAAAGTCAACAAAAACACCTTTTTTGTCAAAGCTTCATACATGAACATGGAAGACTCAATTGAGATGAGACCAAAAGGGTTGCTTAGAGGACATCTTAGGCTTTATAAAAAGTCCAAGAAAACACCTCTAGGGTCAAAATTGATGGATTTATGCATTGGCAAAGTTGACCTTTTTTGCAAGATTGCCAAAAGTCAAATGTGGCTAAAATTGCAATTTTTGTCAAATGGGCCCAACTTTTTAAGCTTGCATTGAGTTTGTAACATGACCCACGACCCATGATCTCTCCCACTTGTATTTATTTTATTTTTGTCATTTATTTTGATTTTTATTTCAATTAAAACAAATAAAATCAAAATAAAATCATGAAAATATCAAAACTAATCAAAGCTTGAGATTTTGTGCATGTTTAGGCCTCTTATACAGCTAGAAGAAGAATCAAATCATGCAAGCTTTAAATGGACACAAAAAGATTAGATTTTCTCAATTTGGAAAGATTTTCACAAAGGATCAAATCTTGAATCAATGGTCATTATCGGAGAAGATTTGAAACCAAATTGCAACCCTAATTCATTCTAGGGTACATATAGAACAAGTGCAGATCAAAATAGAGGCTGGAGGCGTGTAAACAAGAGAGCAAGTTTCAAAAAATTGGAAAAAGTGGCACATTGATTTCTAAGATGCAGACTAATTCAAAGCGTTCTAAGCATCCCAAACGTTTGCTGGACATCCCAGGAACATGTTGCAATCATTAACAAGCCTCCTAACATCCAGAATTACGCTGTAAGTACCATACAGTTTTCACGTTTTCTTGAAATCATATATCATGATCCTGGCACTTTTAGCATGATTCATTTGCATATTCTTAATCCTTGAGTCATTTGCAAGCTAATGATTGTATTTAATTGCATTTTTGCTGACTATACATCAAGATGCCATAGCTAGGGTTCTTGTTGCGTTTTTGGGGTTTTTATGTACATGTACAATTAGCCATAGATAAGGGTACCATGATACTCGTGAGGTTGTCACGAGTTAATTGGTACAATCATTTTGCATTTATCATGCCCATATGGAATTCTGGAGAAACACAAGGCTGTACCTATGCCCATGTGTCTGTAGGTAAAAGTTCATAACTTTAAACGACGGTTCCAGTGAAGAAGACGATATTGTGTCATAGCCAGACTGGATGATTCAAATTCTGGCGCATTATTCTGGCCAGAAACCTGTTAGATCTGATATATTGTTTGTTTCTATTATATGAATGAACTAACATCCAGCGCAGTTGGTCAGAAGAAGGAAATCAGAAGTTCAGTGTTCTGGGTTCGACCCTAGGCAGGAGCTTTTGGTATATTCTCCTTTGTTTTCTCCAGAGCTAGCATGTGCATCTTCTGAAGATCACCACCTTCTGGATCCACCGACCAACAACAGATCCAATGCATCATCTTTCTGACCCATTAGACAGGACCAGATCCCGTGCATCATCTTCTAGATCCTTGTCAGAACCAGATCCAGCACGTGCAGGCCATCATCTTCTGGATCCCATTCAGAACTAGATCCAGCATGTCCCCATCTTTTGAGGGCCACCGTCTTCTGGACCATCATCCTCTGATCAGCACCGCTGACAGCAGACCCTTGGGTTATTTCTTTTTACCTTTTTAATTTCTTTTTTATTATTCTTTTCTTTATCAATACTAAAATTATTTTTTTAAAATTGACCAATAAAAAAAATCATAAAATCAATTTCACCAATTTAGATTTAGGTTTTATTTTTATTTTTATCAAATTTAATTTAATATTAGTTAAGTATAATTTTAGGGTAATTCTAACTTTTTTTTGTAAATAATTTAAAATCAATTAGAAAATTAGGTTTGTCCTTGATTTTATTTTTATTTCTTTTCATAAAATAACAAAAATACAAAAATAGGTCAAATTAATTATTTTTCTTAATTTAAGTTAATTAGTAATTAGGTTTGTATTTATTCAATTAAAACCTTATTTTCTCAAAATAACACAAAAACCACAAAAATATGATTTTTCTTCCAATTAGGTTAGACGGGGTCAAAACCCTAATTTTTTCCTCATTCTTAATTTATCGCGCGCGTTTACTATTTTTTTTTTGCGATATTAATGTAACTGCTCATGGTATGTAATAGTTTAATTAGGATTTGCTTTTATTTATCGTTTTACGGGTTTTTGGCTATGTAATTAATCCCTCTCCCCGAAGCCTTGTAATAGCGTAGTTTTATTTCTCGCATTTTAATTTTCGCAAACATTAACTGTTAGATGTATGATAATAGGATTGCATGACAAGACTGTATGTTAATCTTAAAATGGTTAGCAAACCCTAAATGTGCAAAGATAGTAACTGAAATCAAATCACTCACACATGCGCATTCCTAGGGTATACTCTCACTTCGGTTGCCTTTGGAAAACGATCATTAAGTATAGGGTGTCTTAGTGGTTGCCCTTTTGTCTAAACAAAGATCAAATGTCCCATTCGGAAAGGTTGCCTCAGAAATGTTGCCTCGAATATGATCTTAAGACACTAGGGTTATCACTAAGACGTCCTAACATTGCTTTAGTGATCGTACGTCCCTTTCGAATTGACCCTTACAACTCCAACGACGGTGCTACCTACTCATTAATAGTGGGATAGCGTTGTCTAAAGGAAACAAGAACAAAAACATTCTTTTTTCGAGTAGGTAGATGCTAGTAGGTACTTGCTCAAAATAAACGTTTCCACACTTACACACTTTTCAAACAAAGTTTTCAAAAAACACTTCGTAACACTCTTGAGGACTGATACAAGGGTTAGAACGAAGTAAAACAAAAACTTTTCAAAACAAACACACACAAGAAATTTTTAAAAATGATGAGCAAGTACCTAAGAGCCCGTGGAAAACCACGGATAGAAAGGGTGCTAATACCGTCCCTTTCTATAATCTACCCCCTGCACTCAAAATCTCGAAAAAGGAATTTTTCTGCGCTTTTTTCCTTTCCAGTTGGATAAAATAAAAGTCGGTGGCGACTCTTGCTTACCGCGACATTTTGCGAACACAAACGCAAAATGTAAACCAGCATTATCCTAAAATAGTCGGTTCTGCCACCATATCACAAAACTGACGAATATGCTGGGGACTAATAAGTGGGGTATACCTTAGGATCTAGTTTATCATATTTGCTTCTCTTGTTTGTCTTGGTTGCTTTAATTTTAAGGGTTGTTTGGGAGTTACTATAGATCCTAACCCGGATATGGGGACACCTTTTAGGTAAGTAGCAATAAATTGTAAGGGAACTGTACAGCGTAGACCGATACAGTTGAAGCAGTAGCT
Organism: Vicia faba; assembly: GCA_948472305.1. Classification (NCBI taxonomy): domain Eukaryota; kingdom Viridiplantae; phylum Streptophyta; class Magnoliopsida; order Fabales; family Fabaceae; genus Vicia; species Vicia faba. The sequence goes on from OX451739.1 coordinate 1,603,935,645, forward strand.
ATGTTGATGTGGCACATTGGTTGGTACAGGTATCCCTTGTGGAGAAACAAGGAGAATACGGGGCTGCTATGTGTGTTGTTAAGCATCAACTGACCTTAGAACCCTTAATCGACCAACTTGGCCATTAGAAAGTAGTGAGATAGCCGACCTCGGTATAAAGCTGAGAACTGGTTGATACTCGATGCTACACTCATTGAAACCATACTCTCGAGATAGTTTCGTTCGCAAGAAAAGAATGCGTGAGCTGAAACCATGACCGATGGAGGATGGTCAGTGATATTGAGAACCTCTAGAACCTGGTTACTTTTGCTAGGACAGGTTGAAGCCGACTGAACTTCAAGAGGGTAATACCTTTGACTCCATGCAAGCCTTAAACTTAAGGGCTTTTGTGTGATTTATTTGCCTTTGCCATGTCTGTTATCTGTTATACTTGTTGTTTGTTCTACCATGACATCATGCATCATAACATAGTATGCATACTTCATTACACTAACCATTTCAAAGATCGAGGGGATTTATCTTTGTTCTGTTTTATAGATTATGGCTTCCATGTGCAGAAATACCATCTGAGTTAACTTTGTGCAAATACCTTCTCAACTTAAAGAGTTAGCCTCAAGAGTTTCTGAGACTTCTAGGTTCGTTAATAGACATGGTCAGCTTCTTATCCTGGTCACTTCAAAGTTTGATGAGCAGATGATGAGTGTGCTTTTCCAGTTCTTCGATCCTGTACATCATTGCTTTACCTTTCCAGATTATCAGCTGCTTCCCACTTTGGAAGAGTTATCTCACTTATTGGGCATATCCATCCTTGAGCAGGTACCCTTCACAGGTATGGAAGAGACTCCTAGACCAGAAGACATTGCCTCAGCTCTGCATCTGAAACGGGCTGATGTAGTATCCAATTGGGAAACACGAAGCGGGATTGAAGGTTTCTTAGCCAAGTTTCTGATAGATCAAGCTCAGCTATTCTTGGATAGCTTGGATTTTCAGGCTTTCAAAGACATCTTGGCTCTCCTTATCTATGGTTTGGTTCTCTTCCCGAATCTAGATTCTTTTGTGGATGTAAATGCTGTCAAGATTTTCCTTTCTCGCAATCTTGTGCCTACTTTACTAGGTGACATCTTGCATACCCTCTACACTCGTACTATGCGTAAAAGAGGGACTCTTATGTGTTGTATGTCGTAGCTATCGAGGTGGTTTATTTCGCACCTCCCTAAGTTTGTACTGAAGAATGAAGAAAGTTTGGGTTGGTCCTACAGAATAATCTCACTTTCCCATACGGACATTCTTTGGAGTTCCCAGGTTATGGAAGACATTGCTGTCATTGATTATTGTGGGGGATATCCTAATGTCCCATTGCTTGGAATCAGAGGAGGTATAACCTACAGTCCTTGTTTAGCTTTGAGACAATTTGGTCGTGCTCGGAGAGACGATCCCCGTGAGCTACTTCTTGAGGATATTGCCTTTGACTACAAGGAAGACATTAAGGAGCATCGCCGAAGGTTCATACGAGCTTGGGGCATGGTGAACAGATCTGACCCCGAAGAGTTGGGACCAAAGACTTCTCTTCCTATGCAGCCTTATCTCCAATGGGTCCGAGCTCGTGCTCAGAAGCTTAGGATGCCTTATGAAGCCGTATTGACTATGATTGTGGATCCCACTAATGAAGAATGTGTTCCTTACACGGTTCTTTATCCTTACATGCCTACTGACCTTGGGGCATTGAAGAGGTCTTAGATTCAGCTGAAAGAGGAAAGGGATACTTACCGGGAGAAGTACCATGAGCAAGAAAGGAAGATTTTGAAGCTCACTAGGCAGCTTGAGAACGAAAGAATGATCAATGACTATGTCAGCACGAAGGGGAAGCGTCCATGGGATTTTTGATTTTTTGCTTTTCTAGTTTTAGATTTGTTTTTCATTTACTTCTTTGTAATGTCTCAAAAAACATTGTTGAACCTTTTACAAGTTATTCTAATAAAGTTTGTTTAATTTTTGGTTTGCAAATTTAAATCTCCCAAAGTCTTTGAAATCATTACATACGCATCCCATTGTCATACACATCATTACAGGTATCATTACAGGTTTCTCATCTCATTCGCTGTTTATTTCAGCACAAAATGTCTTCTGAAACGTCTTCCGATCAAGCCATCAAAGCTCTTCAGGCACATAATGCCCAATTCCAAGAGATGTTCTTGAGCTTGGCTAAATGGAAGAGGATTTGAAGACTCTTATTCTGAAGGAGAAGAAGAAAAAGAAGAAGAAGGTGGTTCTTCTGAGTATGGGCAAAAGATTTGGGAATAGGTTGCGATAGGAAGCTGATCTGATCTCTTTGTCCAAGGACGGGGAAAACCAAGAAGAAGAAAAGGGCTCCAGTCCTGTAGTCTCTGATAATGATATTGATTTTGATGATGAGTAATATCCTCCTGCCGAGGATAGGTACAAGCATCTAGAAGACCGGATGAGTGCTATAGAGGTTCAGAAGATCCCTGGCTTGGATTTCGTAGATCTAGGACTGGTATCAGGAGTGGTGATCCCTCACAAGTTCAAAGCTCCAGTTTTTGCCAAGCACGATGGAGTGTCCTGTCTAAAACTCCATCTCCGCTCGTATGTCAGGAAAATCCAACCCCACACTGCTGATAGAAATTTGTGGGTGCATTTCTTTCAAGATAGTCTGTCAGGGACTCAGCTTGAATGGTTTTATCAATTGGAAGGAGCCAACGTCCAAAACTGGGAAGACCTTGCTGCTGCTTTTTACAGACAGTATCAGTATAACGCCGACCTTGCTCCCACTCGTACTCAGCTCTAGAGTATGTCAATGGGTGCAAGTGAAGATTTTAAGGACTATGCTCAAAAGTGGAGAGATTTGGATGGCAGGGTTCAACCCCCTTTATCTGATCGAAGTTAGTTGATATGTTCTTGGGGACGCTATCTGGTCCATTTTTCAATCATCTGATCGGTAGTTCGTCATATGGGTTTACTGAGTTGATTCTGACTGGAGAGAGAGTAGAAGCTGGTATCCGAAGTGGTAAGATATAGAAGGATACTTCATCAAGTGCAGTGAAGAAGCCTTTCACCGGTAAAAAAGAAGCTAATGCAATCTACGGCCCGAGGGGCCAAAGCAGACCTAAACACCGTCAAGCAGTAAATGCGGTAGTGATATCAAGACCCACAGTTGCCCCACAATGCAACAATCAACCAAGGGTGGAAAGACCACAGAGACAGTACACTCGGCTGAATATGACCTTGTCTCAAATTCTACCACAGTTATTGAAGACTAACCTGATAACTCTGAGGGAGGCCCCGAAGAACCCCGACACCACTTCTCCTCAATATAACCCGAATGCCCGCTGCGCCTATCACTCCGAAAGCCAAGGTCATGATACAAACAACTGTTGGGCTTTCAAAAACAAAGTACAAGACTTGATCGAAGCCAAAGAAATTGAGTTTGATGCTCCAGAGAAGCCCAACGTTATAACTGCTCTCATGCCCAACCATGGTCACAGAGTAAATGTTGTGGGCGATGATTTATTTGTGACCTCCGTGGAAGAAATTTCTACTCCTTTGATGACAGTTAAGAAGAATTTGCTGATAGCCAGTTTATTTCTGGGTTGTGGCGAAGATTGCCACGTGTGTTCAAATCTGCCTACTGGTTGCCACTTATTGAAATCAGGTGTTCAACGCCTGATGGATAATAGAGAGATCCTATTCGAGAAGACTATGATTCCGTTAGTTCCAATTGAAGATGTTGCCATCATAACCATTTCCACCAATCCTTACAAGGCTTCCTCAAGAAAGCCTGTTAGGATTACACCCGTTCCAAGAATCGCCCCGTTAATCATTACTATCCCTGGTCCTATCCCATACACTTCGGATAAGGCTGTCCCTTGGTACTATGGGGCCGATGTGTATTACTATGGAGTTAAAAAAGACTTAAAAAGTGAGGAAGCTGATGCTGATGTCAGCAATATTGTCGGGGATAGCAAGGTCACCAAAAGCAGAAGACTCTTTTCTCCCGAAATTTCCCCTCCAACTGTTCACAAACCTATTGTCATTCCATCTGCTAGTACATCAGCTACTGTTCCAGTTCTTACTCCAGTTATCACTCATGTCGCCAGCCATCTGAGACTCGGGGAAAAGAAATCACAGGTGAGCCTGCCCGGACTGAGGCGCCTAGAAAAATTGTGTTGGAAGCCTCTAAACAAGAGATAGAGGAAATTATGAAGATTATCAAGAAGAGCGACTACAACGTAGTCAAGCAACTGGGGCAGACCCCGTCAAAAATCTCCATGTTGTCCTTGTTATTATGTTCTGAAGCCCATGCAAAGGCTTTAATCACATTCCTCAAAACTGCACATGTGCCGCAGGAAACATCAGCCGATCAATTCAAAGACTGCGTAGCCAGTTTGACTGCCAACAATGGGTTGGGTTTCTCAGACGCAGATATGACTGCTAAAGGAAGAAATCATAATGATGCTCTGCACGTCTCGATCGAGTGCATGGGCACTACTATGGCCCATGTACTGGTGGATACTTGGTCCTCGTTGAATGTTTTGCCAAAGAAAGCATTAGACCGTCTGGACTGTGAAGGTTTGATTCTGAAGCCGAGTAATATTGTGGTCAGGGCTTTTGACGGGTCAAAAAGGATGGTGCACGGGGAGGTGTACGTCCCTGTTAAAGTTGGCTCTCAGACTTTTGGGTCCACCTTCTATGTAATGGACATCAGACCATCACATTCTTGCTTGCTGGGTCGTCCTTGGATTCATATGGCTGAGGCAGTGACTTCTACGCTCCACCAGATGTTAAAATATCCGGTAAAGGGGAAGATTGTCACGGTACAAGGTGAAGAGGAGTACATGGTGAGTCATCTCAATTCCTTTCGCTATGTGGAGATGGATGGGGACCTCATCGAAACCCCTTGTCAGAACTTTGAAGAAGTCCCCCAGACTTTAGCGTCAACTGAACATGCTATTGACAAACCTCTGATGAAGATGGCTTCCCTCAAGGATGCCAGGGCTGTAATTGAAAAAGGTGGGTGTGCAAATTGGGGTCAGCTCCCTGATTTCACACACAAGACTGACAAGTTTGGTTTGGGCTTTACTACAGAGGCTCAAAGGGTTGTTCGGCACACACAGATTGGAAGACCTCCTCTGCACATCAGTAATCAGGAAGTGAATGCAATTGAAGATGGTGAAGAAGATTCAGATATCAACAACTGGATCTACCCTACAACCAATGGTGGCTTGAACAACTGGACAGCGAAAGACTTCATACCCGTTTCTTTTATTACACAGTAATTGACTTTTGTTTTGAGAGTTGTAATAAACAGTTTGAAACTTTACGGCCCAGTGCCTTGCCTGAGGAACCTTGGCTTTGTTTGTGAGGGCTTTTATTTGTCATTTTCATATATCATCAATAAAGCATTGGACGTTTTCTTGCATTACAAATTTTGCGCTCCTTGTTTTTCCTTTCTATCTCTCACTTTATCAAAACAGCTATTGTCTTACACACACTCACGTATCATAATGCAGATCCATATCCACTTTGGATCCCATTGATAACAACTCTGCTACTGCCAGTTATGACTTCGAAAATCCGATCAACCAAGCCGAGGACAAAGGTGAGGATGATTCTGAAGTGCCTGGGGAACTTGCTAGACTGTTATTACAGGAAGAGAGGGCCATACAGCCTCATGAAGAGCCGGTTGAATCAGTGAATTTGGGTACAAAGGAAGACAAGAAAGAGGTTAAGATAGTGCGAATCTGGAACCTAGTGTCAAGCAACAATTGATAAAAATGCTACGTGACTATGTCGAGATCTTCTCTTGGTCTTATGAAGATATGTCTGGTTTGGATACTGATATTATGGTACACCACTTTCCGACTAAAGAAGATTGTCCTCCGGTAAAGTAGAAGGTTCGCCGTATGCGCCCTGAGATGTCTGAGAAAATCAAAGCTGAGGTCATGAAACAGTTTGACGCTAGATTCTTGGTTGTTACATCTTATCCGTAGTGGGTTGCCAACGTGGTTCGGGTTCCTAAGAAGGATGGTAAGGTACGGATGTGTGTGGACTATAGAGATCTGAATAGTGCGATCCCCAAAAATGATTTCCCACTTCCTCACATCGATGTTCTGGTCGACAACACCGTGCAGCATAAAATCTTCTCCTTTATGGATGGTTTTTCTGGTTACAATCAAATCAAGATGGCTCCCGAAGACATGGAGAAGATAACCTTTGTTACACAGCGGGGAACCTTTTGCTATAAGGTAATGCCTTTCAGGTTGAAGAATGCTGGGGAAACTTATCAGCGAGCCATGGTCGCTTTTTTCCATGACATGATTCACCATGAGATTGAGGTTTACGTTGATGACATGATTGCAAGGTCTCAAACTGAGGAAGAACACCTTGACCATCTACAAAAGCTATTTGATAGGTTGAAGATGTATAAGCTAAGGTTGAACCCGAACAAGTGCACCTTCGGGGTAAGGTCTGGTAAGCTGCTGGGTTTTGTCGTTAGTGATAAACGTATTCAGATGGACCCTCATATACGAAGGGTCGTTTGTGGTTAAGAATATTTTCTCGGGAGGAGCTATGATTCTAACCACCATGGATGGTGACGACCTTCCTCACCCCGTCAATGCAGACATAGTGAAAAAATACTACGCATGATCAAAGACCCACTAGGTTGACCGGCCTAGGAAAAAATAAGGGCTTCCCGGCGAACCAAAAGGGTTCGGAAAAAGTAAGGGATGAAAATGAAAAACTGTACACCCGACAAGTCGAAAATATGAAAAGGAGGCTTGGGCAAAAAAGGGTATCCCGGTGGACTGAAAACCCGAAAGGGCGGTCCAGGAAAAAATTAGGGATTGAAGCGTAACACTATGTCTCATTGGATCGTCTTGCAACTAGACTTCGGTGTCGACTATCAAGCTTGGACGACACCAATCAATCTGATCTACCTTCAACCAAGTAGCAAAGTGATGAGATGCTCGAAGATATAAAGGCAATAGCAGAGTTGGAACCCGGTGGGATTGTTCACATAGCTGTTTTTCTTTGTTTTTCACAAATTGTATAATTTCTATCTTTCAGCGATGTTCTCTTACTAGGACGTCAGCCTCTTGTAAAAAACTCCTATTATAGGCTAACTTCAAGGATCAATACAATTCATTTTACAATAAATTTCAAAATTGTTTTGCAAGAACGTCCAATGGTTCATTTTTTATATATGCATTTGAAAATAATTGCTACTCATAAATATTTACATGCGAAACAAGAGACAATTACTCGTAATTCCAGTAACAGGGGAAAACAAGAAATGTCTAAACCTTACAGTTGCTCTACCCACCAGGTACAAGGACAGAGCCAGCTTGATAATATGACTAAAGGTACATACACTCCCCGCAGGGTAAAAGGTATCTAAAGACAGTGGTGTTAGCTCTCCCCAACCGAAGTTCATAATCACGAATGAGTCGGCAAAATTCTCCCCAAGCAGAGTTTATCTATCACCAGCACTAGAAGATTATCCCCAGTGGAGTTTATTTCTTCCACAAGCAGAAACTCAGTCCCCAACAAGGATTCATTATCACCAGCAATAGAAATTCATCCCCAGCCGAGGTTATTTCTCCAAATAAGCAGATATTCTGGCAGAGTATCTCTCTTCCCCACAGAGTCATTCTCTCGCCAGTTTATTCTCCTGCCAATTTATTGTCAATTCATCTTCGGTCATTATCCCTAGCAAGAACGAAGAACTCAACTCCTTGAACTCTTCAACCGCAGTCCAGGATTTATTCTCCCCAGCTAGAGAACATCACAAGAACATTGCATATCCATACATCATGGCATACGCATATGCATCATACAACACAATATCATTTATTTTGAGAACATCATTACTCAATACATGTCATACATCATGACATTACATACGACTAACTCTTTACCTTTCGGGGAAAGATACAATCAAATTCTCACAAGTTTTATCTAGTTCAGTCAAATCAATGCTAAGATTTCTGTTCCAGTTCAAGTTAAGAAGCCCAGATTCGATTGGATAATATCTTGATTTCTCCAAATACTACGAAGCCTGGAATCGACCAGATAGTGGTATATCTCATGTTCAAGCTATGAAGCCCGGAAATCAACCAGAAAATAGTTGAATTCCCAGCAAGTTACGTTGAATCCTAGAAATCGACCAGATAGTAGTACAAGACACCATGAAGCCTGGAATCGACCAGATAGTGGTATATCATAAACACAAGTTGTGAAGCCTGGAGATCGACCAGAAAACAGCTTGACCCTCAGCAAGTTATTGTGAAGCCTGGAAATCGACTAGATAGCAATATAAGATACCATGAATCCTAGAATCGACCAGATAATGGTATAAGACATTGTGAAGCCTGTATTACGACCAGATAACAGCAAACAATACTGTGAAGCCTAGAATCGACCAGATAGTGGTATATCTTTAATGCAAGTTATGAAGCCCGGATTCAACCGAATAATATCTTGATTTCTCCAAATACCATGAAGCCTGGAATCGACCAGATAATGGTATAAGACGCTGCGAAGCCTGGATCACAACCAGATAGTGGCAAAGGATACTGAAGCCTGGAATCGACCAGATAATAGTATAAGACACTGTGAAGCTTGGATTTCGACCAAATAGAAGTTTACCTGGCCAATTACTAAGAAGTCCGGAATCGACCGGATATTGGTATTGCCTTAAAATCAAGTTGAAGCCCGGATGCAATTGGATAACAACTTAATTCCTTCTGAAGCCTGGAATACGACCAGATAAGAATTGAAAATTGTGAAGCCTGGAGAACGACCAGATAGCAAGTTTAATCTCATCCCCCCAGTAAGTCACTGTGAAGCCTGGAGTACGACCAGATAGCAGTCGACCTTATTTTCCTCAGCAAATCACTGTGAAGCCTGGAGCACGACCAGATAGCAGTTTGTTTTCGCCTCTTCAACTAAGAGATGATTCCTCAGTAGAATAATGGACGACTGAATCTCCTAAAATTCTATTTCTCCTAAGACAGAGACCAACGTTCCTCAGTGTAGTCCTCCTCAACAACAGGTATACGGACTCTCGCAAAGGAATCTCTTATGCGATCGACACTTCTTCTGATGGCATCTTTAAGCCCATCTTCCAACATGAACTTCCAAATGGAATCTATAAGCCCATTCCCAAAATCACAAGACAAATACCACTCCATGCGAGTGCAAATTTCTGGGCACTCTAATATTCAATCATCTTCTACCTTCAGATCACGAAAGGCAGACAAGCCAATCTACATCCTCGGGTTTAAGAAGATTGAACAGGGGCAGCTGTTGTACCCCAAAATTTACCCTCCCACATTTCTCAATACATTTCAAGTGAGGTCCTCAAATTGCTCAAGGAAGTCCAAGGGTTGACCAGACAAACTCTCTACTAAGGCAGTCTACCTCAAATTAGGGTTTCAGTTTGCATCAAGATGTTTGAGTTCAAAGGATCCCAAATGCTCACCATTGTCCTAATATGTTCTCAAGATTATCCATGTCAAGTCTCAAGCCTTACAGAGGAAATTTGCTCAGTCAATTGCTCAAAGGCCTGAAAATCGACTGTGCTAGGGCACAAGTCAACTATGGCACAAGTCAACTATGGCCCACATACAGTCAAACTTTAAGATTTTTTGTCAACATCCTCATTTTTAAGTTTTATCCATCATTTGATAAAAGGGTTTATCATGATTCCTCAAGGATTTCTCACAATTCATCAAAACCCAAAAGTTGCTAAATTAGGGTTTTGTAGGAAAAGTCAACTCAACTTTGACCAAGCATAACTTTCTCATACTTTATCAGAAATGACCCATCCAAATCTCATTTTTAAGAGGATGTAATTATATACAATTCATATTCATCTCACAAGTTCAAAATATGCACTCATAAGAAGATATAAATTTGGACATTATAGGTCATTTTAAAAAGTCAACAAAAACACATTTTTTGTCAAAGCTTCATACATGAACATGGAAGACTCAATTGAGATGAGACCAGAAGGTTTGCTTAGAGGACATCTTAAGATTTCTAAAAAGTCCAAGAACACATCTCTAGGGTCAAAATTGAAGGAGTTATGCATTGGCAAAGTTGACCTTTTTTTGCAAGATTGCCAAAAGTCAAATGTGGCTAAAATTGCAATTTTTATCAAATGGGCCCAATATTTTATGCTTGCATTGAGTTTGTAACATAAACCACGACCCATGATCTCTCCCACTTGTCTTTACTTTATTTTTATCATTTATTTTGATTTTTATTTCAATTAAAACAAATAAAATCAAAATAAAATCATGAAAATATCAAAACTAATCAAAGTTTGAGATTTTGTGCATGTTTAGGCCTCTTATATAGCTTGAAGAAGAATTAAATCGTGAAAGCTTAAAATGGACACAAAAAGATTGGATTTTCTCAATTTGGAAAGATTTGCATAAAGGATCAAATCTTGAATCAATGGTCATTATTGGAGAAGATTTGAAACCAAATTGAAACCCTAATTCGTTCTAGGGTACATATAGAACAAGTGCAGATCAAAAGAGAGGCTGGAGGCGTGTAAACAAGAGAGCAAGTTTCAAAAAATTGGAAAAAGTAGCACACTGATTTCTAAGTTGCAGACCAATTCAAAGCGTTCTAAGCTTCCCAAACGTTTGCTGGACATCCCAGGAATGTGTTGCAATCATTAACAAGCCTCCTAACGTCCACAATTACGTTGTAAGTACCATACAGTTTTCACGTTTTCTTGAAATAATATATCATGATTCTGGCACTTTCAGCATGATTCATTTGCATATTCTTAATCCTTGAGTCATTTTCAAGCTAATGATTGTATTTAATTGCATTTTTGCTGATTATACATCAAGATGCCATAGCTAGGGTTCTTGTTGCGCTTTTAGGGTTTTTATGTACAGGTACAATTGGCCATAGATAAGGGTACCATGATACTTGTGAGGTTGTCACGAGTTGATTGGTGCCATCGTTTTGCATTTATCATGCCTATATGGAATTCTAGAGAAACACAGGGTTGTACCTATGCCCATGTGTCTGTAGGTAAAAGTTCAGAACTTTAAACGATAGTTCTAGGGAAGAAGACGATAGCGTGTCATAGCCAGACTGGCTGATTCAAATTCTGGCGCATTATTCTGGCCAGAAACCTGTTAGATCTGATATATTGTTTGTTTCTATTATATTAATAAACTAACATCCAGCGCAGTTGGTCAGAAGAAGGAAATCAGAAGTTCAGTGTTCCAGGTTCGACCCCAGGCAGGAGCTTTTGGTATATTCTCCTTTGTTTTTGCCAGAGCCATCATGTGCATCTTCTGAAGATCACCACCTTCTTGATCCACCAGCCAGCAACAGATCCAGTGCATCATCTTTCTAACCCATTAGACAGGATCAGATCTCGTGCATCATCTTCTAGATCCCAGTCAGAAACAGATCCAGCACGTGCATGCCATCATCTTTTGGATCCCATTCAGAACTAGATCCAGCATGTCCCCATCTTTTGAAGGCCACCGTCTTCTGGACCATCATCCTCTGATCAACGCTGCTGACAGCAGACCCTTGGGTTATTTCTTTTTACCTTTTTATTTTCTTTTTTATTATTATTTTCTTTATCAATACTAAAATTATTTTTTAAAAATTGACCAATAAAAAAAAATCATAAAATCAATTTCACCGTTGTACCCCAAAATTTGCCCTCCCATATTTCTCAAAATATTTCAAGAAAAATTCACAAGTCCAACCCGGCGCGTCATATTCAGGTATTCTTTCGCCAAGATATCTCTGATAACGTATTCTCAAATTCAGGTTCGGCTCAAGAGTCAATTCTTTAAAGAAGGTATCCGAATGTGTGAGTTTTCTCGAAGAAATATGGTGAAAAAGTGTGCTGAAAGTGCAGTTTTTACGCGCTAAAAAATTCATAACTTGAAGATCGTGGCTCAATTTTGAACCTGTTCCGGTGGCCAAAATTCTGTCTTGACATTATCTACGTTTTCATCTCTCACGGCTGGAATCCAATTTCGATCATAAGGTCTTCAAAAATGTGGATTTATCAAGTATTTTCATACAGAAAATTGGTGACAGAAATTTATTTGCGTCATGTTCAGAAAATCATAACTTGGTCGATTTTCATCGTATCGAGCTGGTTCCGGCGCCAAATTTTCACAAATTGAGTTGGATACATTTTCACAGAAGGTATTGAGTTCAAACGGTATTCAAAAGGCCTTCGTTTTTTGCTCAGAGTGTGTGACACGCTGAAAATCCTGAATGCTGAATATTATTTCATCTGGGCCGAAACTTCGAAAATTCATAACTCGGTCAATTTTTATCGGATTGGGCTCATATTTTTACACAAGGTCCCTGACTCATAGATCTACAACTTTGCTTCAAAAGTCGAGACAAAATTATGCACCGATCAATACCAGTTTTTTATTGAAGAACGTGTCAGAGTCGACACTGGAGCCCAAAATAAGTTTGTCTGAGCTGAACTTCAAAAATTCATAACTAATTCACCGTTTATCCGATTGAGTCGATTTTCGGACAGGAGTTAGTTATCGATGTCGGCTACATTTTGTTTTCACATTTCAACTTCAAAAATTGCACTTAAGTCCCTGCGATTTATCCTGGAAAGTGACGAACTCAAGTGAACATTGGAGGCCCAATTGCACATTCAAAGCCCATTTTCTTTACCCTAATTTCCATTATATAATCACCTTCTTTTCACACAAACCAGAGGAGAAAAGAGGAGAAAAGAGGAGAAAAAGAGAGAGAAAAAAAACCTTGCCACAACACTGTTAGAATATCAAATTCTTTCAAGAACCCTAAAACCTTGAAGTCCTTATTACAAATCCCTCTCTCACTACAAACAAGCCATCACAATTACAAACTAACACCTCACTACTTCTTCAGTAAGGGTAAGGCTGGCTTGATCTCCATGATCCAAAAGGCATAAAAGCATTCATGTCACTAATTTTCCAGTGAGGGTAAGATTGATTTGATCTCCATGATCAAAAGGGTATAATCATTCATACATGTCATATTGTGCCTAAACATTAAATTTCTTCATATATTGGCTTTATTTGTATTTTATGATTTTATTTAATGTGTTCATGAGATTCAACACTGCAGATTTAGACAGGATCCCATGCAGGTTCATTAAGGAACGTTGAGGCCAAAAGCCAAAAGCCAAATGGCCAAAAGCCAAAAGCCAAAAAGCCAAAAGCCAAAAGCCAAATGGCCAAAGTAGAACAACTTATGCATGACACCAATACATGGCGAGACAGACATCCTGAGAAAATTAAGGAACGTTGAGGCCAGAACACAAATGGCCAACAGCCAGAACACAAATGGCCATGAAACCCAATCCAATGGCCAACAGCCAGAACACAAATGGCCATGAAACCCAATCCAATGGCCAAAGAATACAGACCACGGTACTCAGGAGTCAATGAACACGCACGTGATGCCAGAAAGTCAAACAAGGCTTTTTGTCTAATGGGCCAGATTTCTCACAAAAAACCTCCCTTTGGGTCTGAATACCCCCCATGGTTTGCACATTTTTATTTTTTTATTTGATTTTCCTTTTTATTCTTTTAATTGTTTTCAATTGTTTTCTTTAATTTCATAAATTAATTTTCATAAGATATAACATCAGAAACTAAAATATATTTAATTATTATTATTTCACTATTAATTTATTTTGTAAATAAACTTTAATAATTAGTTTAGTAAATTAGGTTTTAAAACTTTAATCTTTTTCTCAATAAATTAAAATATGTAGAAATTAGGTTTTTTAACTTTTTATCACTTTTCTTAATAAATAATTTTTTTCTTATTATCATTATTATTAATTACTAATTTATTTTGTAAATAAACATGTACATTAAATATTTAATTTTAGGTTTAAATTTTAACATGTTTTTCTTAATAAATAAAAGTTGTAGAATTAGGGTTAATTAGTTAATTTCATTTAATTCACATAAGAAATCATAAATCCAAAAAATCTCAAAATAATTTCTTTTTTTCATTTTAATTTAATTAATTTAATAATTTAATTTAATTTCATTAAAAAGGGTCCAACGCCCTCGCTTCCAATTTTAATTCCAATTCGCGCATTTTATTTTATTTCTTATAATACTAATGTAATTCTCCCAAAGCCTTGTAAACTCGGACATTTTATTTCTCGCACTTTACTTCTTTATTTTCTGTCAAATCGGGTCATGGATTAAATTTGGCGATGTGGACCCGCGCCTTTATAATAGTTTAGAACTTTTAATTTCCGCATCTTTTTAACTGTTAATAAATGCATGCAAGAATGAATGATAAAATAAAAACGAACGCGTAGATCACCCATGACATGACAAGACAAAAATAAATGAATCTGACACACAAATCACACACCACCCCTAGGGTACGCCTCACTGTTGCCTTACCTCTCGAAAGGTGATCGTCGAGTAGAGGATGTTTTAGTAAGTCCTCATGATCCGGGAACCTGGCATGAGGGTAGCTTCTAAGGTGTCTTCTTATTGCTCTGGTGATCACCATGTCCCGAACCTCGAATTGACCCGAACACCTCCAACGGTGGTGCTACCTACCTCTCAATGGTGGGATGGCACTACTTTAAAGGACATTTACACAGACGAATTCCTTAGGGTAGGTAGACGACTCTAGATACTTGCTCTAATTTCAAAACAATTCAAAAAAATACTTTTCACACCAACACCTTTTCAAAAAGCTTTCGAAAGCATTTTTTCAAACACTCTTGAGGACCGATACAAGAGTCGAACTGGAATTTTCAAAGAAACTTTTTAAAACCCACAGTTGAAAAGCAAACAAACCATTTTTGAAAACACAAATGAGCAAGTATCTAAGAGCCCATGGATAACCATGGATAGAAAGGGTGCTAACACCTTCCCTTTCTATAATCTGCCTCCCGAACCGAGAGCAATCTCTATAAGGAATTTTTCTGTGCTTTTGTCCTTTCCATTTGGAGAAAATAAAAGACGGTGGCGACTCTTGCTTCCGCGACATTTCGCGAACCAGCGTTAAACAGTCAGTTCCAGATCCACCGATCACAGAACTGGCGACTCTGCTGGGGACTTAAACTTAAAGTGAGGTGTACCTTAGGGTTAGTTCATAACTGTGTTTTCAATTGTATTGCTTTGCTTGCTTTAAATTGTGGGACTGTCTTGGGAGTTCTATAGATCCTAACCCGGATCTGGGGGATACCTTCTTAGAAAGTAGCAACAAGACTGTGAGGGAACTGTGCGGGGTATACCGACATGGTTGAAACAGTCTGCTACGTTGATGTGGCACTTTGGTGTGTACCGGTAACCCTTGAGTTCAGTCAAGGAGAGTACGAGGCCTCCGTGTGGTGTCATGAAGCATCAACAGACCTTAGGAACCTTAATTGAACTATCTTGGCCTCTTTAGGGTAGTGAGATAACTGACTTTGGTGCAGTCCGAGGTTGGTTGATACTCGATACTACACTCAATTGAGGGTTGCTTTCCTGGAATATTTCGGTCGCCAGTTCAGTGGCTAAATCAAAACGATGAACAATGAAAGCAATTCGGTGACATTGGGACCCTTAGAACCCGGTTACTTCTAATAGGACAGGTTGAGCCCACCAACTTCAAGAGGGTAATACCCAGACCCCATGCTGGCCTAAACTCTAAGGGTTTCTCTTGTGTGACTTGTGTGCCTTCGTACTTGACTATTTGCATGCTTGTTATCTGACACAAGAACTACTTGCAGGTTTTGTTTATAGTCCTTAATTGGGACTCATAGCAGGGTTTACTAAGTTTCTTGCAGGTTTTGGTTTGCAGTCCTTAATTGGGACTCATAACTGGGTTACTTACATTACCCCATGCATACCATAACATCATACCATTGCATACATCCTAACCCATTTCAAGGATCTCAAGGGCTTGTGATGCAGGTCATGATAAATCAAACATCTAGCAAGGGGCAAAGAGGATTTATTTTCCTCTAGCCAAGGTTGTCAGAGGCTATGACCCACTTGATATGGTGAGCTTTGACACTTGAAGAAGGTTCCCCTAGCCAAGGTTGTCAGAGGCTATGGCCCGCTTGATATGGTAAGCTCTGACTCTTGAAGAAGGTCCCCTAGCCAAGGTTGTTTGGAAAGCAAAATAAGGTTGATGACTTGAGTCAGGGGCTATGACCCACTTGATATGGTGAGCCTTTGACCCTTGGAAGAAAAGCTCTCAACAAATATGAAGTTCTTTCAATCAAGCTACCGGATCCAAATGCTAACAAATTTTCTTGTTTACCCCGCGAGGTCCTTGAAAACATTACATGTATGACATACTCATCATTGCATAACAGGTATCCTTGTTGCAGGTCACTTACCTTTCTCGCTGTTTATTTCAGCAATGGCTTCACAACCAGATAACCAGGACCTTCACACTCAAGAGACTCAGTTCAAGGAGATCTTCCTAAGCCTATCCAAGGGGCAGGAAGAGTTGAGGACACTCCTCATGGGGAATCTGATCAGAAAGAGTCCTGAAGAGGACAACGACGAGCAGCTGAAGCGTCTACAAGCTGAGGTAGACACATTGAAAACCCAGATGCTGGGGCAAAGGGCCCTCATTCAAGGTTTAGCTCAGGAGCAAGGAGAGCCGAGGGCCATGATCAGTCAGCTTCCTCAAGGCATGAAGCAACCAGCCCAAATCAGGGACCAGGTCATGGAACAGCTTCCAAGAAGGCAAAAGTCGGGTCCAATGAATAGACCTCTCCGAGTTGCTACTACTTCTCAGGGCCAACAACGACCTCACCAAGAACAACGGGTTGATCAGAACAGGTCGGACGAGCCTAAGAGACAATTCACCTACATCAACATGTCATGGTCACGAGCTTTGCAGCACATGTTAAGGATGAACCTGATTGCGGTGATCAACCCTCCTGCAAATCCAAAGACTTCCTCTCCGAACTACAACCCAGAAGCAAGGTGCGCTTAGCATTCTGGTAGTCCGGGGCACGATACTGAGGACTATTGGGCACTAAAGTACAAGATTCAGAATATGATCGATGCTAGAGATCGAGTTCGAGCCCGCCGAGACTCCCAATGTGATCATTGCTCCCTTGCCAAAACATGGCTAGGATTGAGAAATTTTTGTTCATTAGAATCTTTCAAGTTGTAATTTTCTTTTGATTGTTCGAACATTCCATTCATATCAAACGTTGTTATTTCATTAATGCATCGCATATGTCTGTTTTGAAGCAATATATTCGTATTCACTATATGCAAATTATTTTCATATTTTTTCTGATGATCAACTCTTAATTAATAATTCTAAGCCTCTTGAGGGAGGATGACGAAAACGATACCATAATCTACAGTATGCTTTTGAACGGATCCTACTGATGAGGTACAGGCATTGTTTCAATCCCTAAACACTAGAGTTATAAGGATGATAATCCCTCGTCAATCCCTCTGAGCCAAAGAAGTAGGAGTTTCCTTTTCGAAATTTAAAACCCTTAATCGTAACCTGGGGCAGGGTAGTCTCTCAGTTGATCCAAGTGTATAACGAATGGCACCAAAGAGGTCCTTACAAAAAAAGGAAGACAATGATGATTCCGAATAATCAATAAAGAAAGGCAGTCATCATCTCTCAAAATAAAAACCCATTAAGTCAAAACCTATGAAGGAGACTTACAAAACTGGGGCATCCCGCTGACTGTAATTCCAAAAAGAAACAGTTCAGGCAAAAAACAGGGATAATGAAAGAAAAAGAAAGAGGTCTTACAAACCCTAAACCAAACAAAAATGACTGCCTATTCAAATAAACGTTCAACATCCGAACCATCACCGGAAAATCAGAGCAAAGACTCAAACAAGGCCTAGCGTATGATCAACTGAGTTTAGGTTTGGAGAACATCACGAAGAGCGGGTGGGTACAAATAAAATTTGAGCCTTTATCCTTTGTTTCTTAAACCGTGAACCAGGCCACGTTATAACCCTTAAAAGTCCTAGCTGAAGCATGGATTAGTTCGAAAGCATACTGTTACGAAAGGTATCCTGACTCCTCAAGGCTTACGGTAAATACAGAGTTGACATCACGTTTTACAAACATTCATTTGTTTTATGAAAAAAGAATGCATTTTCAAAATCTTCAAGACAGACATAGGCTTTGCATTTTTAACATAACTTTGTTTGCATATGACTTTTGTTTGAACAGCATAGAAATTCGCACGACGAATGCCTAATGAACAGAAGCACTTCCAATCAAAGGGCAGACATGATCAGGGTCTATTATCTGGGGCAGTCCAATCAAGATTCGGAGAACCTCTCAAAGGCCAAATAGCCTGGGGCAAATCTCCTCCTGAGTCACTTGGGGCATTCCAGCAATGAATCTTGCCTGATCAAACATCTTCGGGTGGCATGACAAAACACTTCTAACAGGGGCAACTCCCTACATTCTGAGAGCATGGATATAGTCGAAAAAATACTACGCACAATCAAAAACCCGCTAGGCTGACATGCTTAGGCAAAAATAAGGGCTTCCCGATGAACCAAAAGGGTTCGGGCAAAAATAAGGGATGAAATGAAAAAATCTGTACACCCGGCAAGTCGAAAACCTGAAAAGGCGGCTTGGGCAAAAATGGGTATCCCGGTGGACCGAAAACCCGAAAGGGCGGTCCAGGAAAAAGTTAGGGATCAAAGCGTACGACTATGTCCTACCATCTCATCACCTGCCTGCCAGAAGAAGGTTTGTCCAACTATCAGCACCTCACAGGTCCTCCTCTCCCTACGTCAGAAACAGGGGCAATAAAGAGTTGTCCAAGCAATCTAGTTATGCTGTCCTCCAAGGTACCAAAGTAGGTTCAGTTGAAAAACATAACCAGATATCCTAATTCCCTAGAGAGTGAGCCAGCAAGCCAGTGCACTCTCCCCAAGCAAAGTTACAATCAAACCTTAAGGAAGTTGGGTATCCTCCAGCAGATCCCAACGTTCCCCAGCAATATACAGACATTCGTAGCAAGCATCCCCGGCAGTCTTGGTCTAAAGATTGTTCCCCGGCGGTATATCAAACATCTAATGAAGTCACTTTCCCGATACAGTTCAAAACTTCCCCAAGAGAGTCCAATCCAGTTTCCCCAGAAAGTTGGAATCCATCTCTCCAAGCAGTAAGCTTATCCCCAGTAGATTCTGGAAGCTTATCCTCGCAGAGCACGAACGCGTCCCCCGGCTTTATTCAAAGAGTTATTTCCTTACCAGGATATAACTGGGTTATCCTCAGCCAAAAGCCACGGAAAGAGCGTCCTCGACGGAGTCTTCTTATCCCCAGCGAAGTCTATTAACACTTCCAACACAACAATGGTATCCCCAGCAAGTTATTATCAACAACTCAACAAAGTACCTCTCTCCCCACAGAGTATTGCTTCCCAGCAAGATCGCTAGAGTACTTTTTCTCCCCGCAGAGTAATCCATTCGCCAAGTTTATTCCCCAACGGAGTTATCTTCTCCTACCGGTATTCTTGCAACCAACATCCCCAGCGGAAGCAAAATCCATTCTTCAACATCATCCCAGGATATGACTTCCCGGCACCCGTTAAGGATTTACTTTCCTAGACGAAAAACATACATTCATAAACATCGCACTTCCATACATTATAGCATGCATATACGCATCATATCTTGCAAATCTCATTTATGTTGAGAACATCATTGCTTGATCCATATCATGCATTGCATATGACTGACCTTTACCTTTCAGGAAAGATTCAGTTAAGTCCTCAACTACATTTCAAGACCTAGACCGGTTCAGTTAAATCGACCCTAAGATTTTTCTGTTTCTTATCCCGTCAAAGGCCTTCTCTGGTTCAGTCAGATCGACCCTAAGATCTCCCTGTTTCTTATCCAGTAGAAGACATCAAGACCTAGATCGGTTCAGTTAAATCGACCCTAAGATTTTACTGTTTCTTATCCAGTCCAAGGCCTTCTCTGGTTCAGTCAGATCGACCCTAAGATCTCCCTGTTTCTTATCCAGTTGAAGATTTCCAGACCTAGACCGGTTCAGTTAAATCGACCCTAAGATTTTTCTGTTTCTTATCCAGTCAAAGGCCTTCTCTAGTCTATTAAATCGACCCCTAACAGATTTTCCTGATAAAGACTCAGTAGAAGATATCCAAGATTCTCTCAATGATTACTGTTGAGGTTGAAGTCGCCCAAGATTCTCTCAATGATACTGTTGAGGTTGAAGTCGCCTATGGTTCTCTCCCCATTACTGCGGAGGTAGTAATCGTCCCAAGATTCTCTCAATGATACTGTTGAGGTTGAAGTCGCCCAAGATTCTCTCAATGATTACTGTTGAGGTTGAAGTCGCCCAAGATTCTCTCAATGATTACTGTTGAGGTTGAAGTCGCCCAAGATTCTCTCAATGATACTGTTGAGGTTGAAGTCGCCTATGGTTCTCTCCCCGTTACTGCTGAGGTAGTAATCGTCCCAAGATTCTCTCAATGATTACTGTTGAGGTTGAAGTTGCCCAAGATTCTCTCAATGATTACTGTTGAGGTTGAAGTTGCCCAAGATTCTCCCAATGATTACTGTTGAGGTTGAAGTCGCCCAAGATTCTCTCAATGATTACTGTTGAGGTTGAAGTCGCCCAAGATTCTCTCAATGATTACTGTTGAGGTTGAAGTCTCCCAAGATTCTCTCAATGATTACTGTTGAGTTTGAAGTCGCCCAAGATTCTCTCAATGATACTGTTGAGGTTGTAGTCGCCTGTGGTTCTCTCCCCGTTACTGCGGAGGTAGTAATCGCCCCAAGATTCTCTCAATGATTACTGTTGAGGTTGAAGTCGCCCAAGATTCTCTCAATGATTACTGTTGAGGTTGAAGTCGCCCAAGATTCTCTCAATGATTACTGTTGAGGTAGAAGTCGCCCAAGATTCTCTCAGCGTTACTGTTGAGGTAGAAGTCACCCAAGATTCTCTCAGCGTTACTGTTGAGGTTGTAGTCACCTATGGTTCTCTCCCCGTTACTGCGGAGGTAGTAATCGTCCCCAGATTCTCTCAGCGTTACTGTTGAGGTTGAAGTCGCCCAAGGTTCTCTCACCGTCCCTGTTGAGGTAGTAACCATCCCTGGTTCATTCATCACCTTTTGAAGCTCCAGATTCAACTCCTGTAACCAGTCAGGACACATCTATACAAAGAATCTGAAGACCAGCTCTTGTAGCAGGTCAAGTAATCATTTTCTTTTTCAGGTACGCAAGTTCTTGCTAAGGAATCTCTTACGCGATTGACACCCAGATGGCATCTATAAGCCCATCCACCGTCCATCATCTCTTAGCATGGCATCTATAAGCCCATCATCCTATCCATCAGTCTCCAAATGGCATCTATAAAGCCCATTCCCCACATCATACTACTATGTGAGCGCAAATTTCTGGGCACTCTAGTGTTCAATCATCTTCCACCTTCGGATTACGAAAGTCACGTCAGCCAATCTATATCCTCAGGTCTAAGAAGATTGAACAGGGGCAACTGTTGTACCCCAAAATTTGCCCTCCCATATTTCTCAAAATATTTCAAGAAAAATTCACAAGTCCAACCCGGCGCGTCATATTCAGGTATTCTTTCGCCAAGATATCTCTGATAACGTATTCTTAAATTCAGGTTCGGCTCAAGAGTCAATTCTTTAAAGAAGGTATCCGAATGTGTGAGTTTTCTCGAAGAAATATGGTGAAAAAGTGTGCTGAAAGTGCAGTTTTTACGCGCTAAAAAATTCATAACTTGAAGATCGTGGCTCGTTTTGAACCCGTTCCGGTGGCCAAAATTCCGTCTTGACATTATCTACGTTTTCATCTCTCACGGCTGGAATCCAATTTCGATCATAAGGTCTTCAAAAATGTGGATTTATCAAGTATTTTCATACAGAAAATTGGTGACAGAAATTTATTTGCGTCATGTTCAGAAAATCATAACTTGGTCGATTTTCATCGTATCGAGCTGGTTCCGGCGCCAAAATTTCACAAATTGAGTTGGATACATTTTCACAGAAGGTATTGAGTTCAAACGGTATTCAAAAGGCCTTTGTTTTTTGCTCAGAGTATGTGACACGCTGAAAATCCTGAATGCTGAATATTATTTCATCTGGGCCGAAACTTCGAAAATTCATAACTCGGTCAATTTTTATCGGATTGGGCTCATATTTTTACACAAGGTCCCTGACTCATAGATCTACAACTTTGCTTCAAAAGTAGAGACCAAATTATGCACCGATCAATACCATTTTTTTATTGAAGAACGTGTCAGAGTCGACACTGGAGCCCAAAATAAGTTTGTCTGAGCTGAAACTTCAAAAATTCATAACTAATTCACCGTTTATCCGATTGAGTCAATTTTCGGACAGGAGTTAGTTATCGATGTCGGCTACGTTTTTTTTTCACATTTCAACTTCAAAAATTGCACTTAAGTCCCTGCGATTTAGCCTGGAAAGTGACGAACTCAAGTGAACATTGGAGGCCCAATTGCACATTCAAAGCCCATTTTCTTTACCCTAATTTCCATTATATAATCACCTTCTTTTCACACAAACCAGAGGAGAAAAGAGGAGAAAAGAGGAGAAAAAGAGAGAGAAAAAAAACCTTGCCACAACACTGTTAGAATATCAAATTCTTTCAAGAACCCTAAAACCTTGAAGTCCTTATTACAAATCCCTCTCTCACTACAAACAAGCCATCACAGTTACAAACTAACACCTCATTACTTCTTCAGTAAAGGTAAGGCTGACTTGATCTCCATGATCCAAAAGGCATAAAAGCATTCATGTCACTAATTTTCCAGTGAGGGTAAGATTGATTTGATCTCCATGATCAAAAGAGTATAATCATTCATACATGTCATATTGTGCCTAAACATTAAATTTCTTCATATATTGGCTTTATTTGCATTTTATGATTTTATTTAATGTGTTCATGAGATTCAACACTGCAGATTTAGACAGGATCCCATGCAGGTTCATTAAGGAACGTTGAGGCCAAAAGCCAAATGGCCAAAAGCCAAAAGCCAAAAAGCCAAAAGCCAAAAGCCAAATGGCCAAAGTAGAACAACTTATGCATGACACCAATACATGGCGAGACAGACATCCTGAGAAGATTAAGGAACGTTGAGGCCAGAACACAAATGGCCAACAGCCAGAACACAAATGGCCATGAAACTCAATCCAATGGCCAAAGAATACAGACCACGGTACTCAGGAGTCAATGAACACGCACGTGATGCCAGAAAGTCAAACAAGGCTTTTTGTCTAATGGGCCAGATTTCTCACAAAAAACCTCCCTTTGGGTCTGAATACCCCCCATGGTTTGCACATTCTTATTTTTTTATTTGATTTTCCTTTTTATTCTTTTAATTGTTTTCAATTGTTTTCTTTAATTTCATAAATTAATTTTCATAAGATAAAACATCAGAAACTAAAATATATTTAATTATTATTATTTCACTATTAATTTATTTTGTAAATAAACTTTAATAATTAGTTTAGTAAATTAGGTTTTAAAACTTTAATCTTTTTCTCAATAAATTAAAATATGTAGAAATTAGGTTTTTTAACTTTTTATCACTTTTCTTAATAAATAATTTTTTTCTTATTATCATTATTATTAATTACTAATTTATTTTGTAAATAAACATGTACATTAAATATTTAATTTTAGGTTTAAATTTTAACATGTTTTTCTTAATAAATAAAAGTTGTAGAATTAGGGTTAATTAGTTAATTTCATTTAATTCACATAAGAAATCATAAATCCAAAAAATCTCAAAATAATTTCTTTTTTTCATTTTAATTTAATTAATTTAATAATTTAATTTAATTTCATTAAAAAGGGTCCAACGCCCTCGCTTCCAATTTTAATGTAATTCTCCCAAAGCCTTGTAAACTCGGACATTTTATTTCTCGCACTTTACTTCTTTATTTTCTGTCAAATTGGGTCCTGGATTAAATTTGGCGATGTGGACCCGCGCCTTTGTAATAGTTTAGAACTTTTAATTTCCGCATCTTTTTAACTGTTAATAAATGCATGCAAGAATGAATGATAAAATAAAAACGAACGCGTAGATCACCCATGACATGACAAGACAAAAATAAATGAATCTGACACACAAATCACACACCACCCCTAGGGTACGCCTCTCTGTTGCCTTACCTCTCGAAAGGTGATCGTCGAGTAGAGGATGTT
The DNA here is from genome assembly GCA_948472305.1 of Vicia faba. Classification (NCBI taxonomy): domain Eukaryota; kingdom Viridiplantae; phylum Streptophyta; class Magnoliopsida; order Fabales; family Fabaceae; genus Vicia; species Vicia faba. The sequence goes on from OX451739.1 coordinate 1,603,959,875, forward strand.
TTAGTAAGTCATCATGATCCGGGAACCTGACATGAGGGTAGCTTCTAAGGTGTCTTCCTATTGCTCTGGTGATCACCATGTCCCGAACCTCGAATTGACCCGAACACCTCCAACGGTGGTGCTACCTACCTCTCAATGGTGGGATGGCACTACTTTAAAGGACATTTACACAGACGAATTCCTTAGGGTAGGTAGACGACTCTAGATACTTGCTCTAATTTCAAAACAATTCAAAAAAATACTTTTCACACCAACACCTTTTCAAAAAGCTTTCGAAAGCATTTTTTCAAACACTCTTGAGGACCGATACAAGAGTCGAACTGGAATTTTCAAAGAAACTTTTTAAAACCCACAGTTGAAAAGCAAACAAACCATTTTTGAAAACACAAATGAGCAAGTATCTAAGAGCCCATGGATAACCATGGATAGAAAGGGTGCTAACACCTTCCCTTTCTATAATCTACCTCCCGAACCGAGAGCAATCTCTATAAGGAATTTTTCTGTGCTTTTGTCCTTTCCATTTGGAGAAAATAAAAGACGGTGGCGACTCTTGCTTCTGCGACATTTCGCGAACCAGCGTTAAACAGTCAGTTCCAGATCCACCGATCATATTCACCAATTTAGATTTAGGTTTTACTTTTATTTTTATCAAATTTAATTTAATATTAGTTAAGTTTAATTTTAGGGTAATTCTAACTTTTTTTTGTAAATAATTTAAAATCAATTAGAAAATTAGGTTTGTCCTTGATTTAATTTTTATTTCTTTTCATAAAATAACAAAAATACAAAAATAGGTCAATTTAATTATTTTTTTTAAATTAAGTTAATTAGCAATTAGGTTTGTATTTATTCAATTAAAACCTTATTTTCTCAAAATTTCACAAAAACCACAAAAATATGATTTTTCTTCCAATTAGGTTAGATGGGGTCAAAACCCTAATTTTTCCTCATTCTTAATTTATCGCGCGCGTTTACTATATTTTTTTTTGCGATATTAATGTAACTGCTCATGGTATGTAATAGTTTAATTAGGATTTGCTTTTATTTATCTTTTTATGGGTTTTTGGCTATGCAATTAATCCCTCTCCCCGAAGCCTTGTAATAGCGTAGTTTTATTTCTCGCATTTTAATTTTCGCAAACATTAACTGTTAGATGTATGATAATAGGATTGCATGACAAGACTGTATGTTAATCTTAAAATGGTTAGCAAACCCTAAATGTGCAAAGATAATAACTGAAATCAAATCACTCACACATGCGCACTCCTAGGGAATACTCTCACTTCGATTGCCTTTGGAAAATGATCATTAAGTATAGGGTGTCTTAGTGGTTTCCCTCTTGTCTAAACAAAGATCAAATGTCCCGTTCGGAAAGGTTGCCTCGAAAATGTTGCCTCGAATATGATCTTAAGACACTAGGGTTATCACTAAGATGTCCTAACATTGCTTTAGTGATCGTACGTCCCTTTCAAAATGACCCTTACAACTCCAACGAAGGTTCTACCTACTCATTAATAGTGGGATAGCATTATCTAAAGGAAACAAGAACTGAAACATTCTTTTTTCGAGTAGGTAGATGCTAGTAGCTACTTGCTCAAAATAAACTTTTCCACACTTACACTCTTTTCAAACAAAGTTTTCAAAAAACACTTTGTAACCCTCTTGAGGACTAATACAAGGGTTAGAACGAAGTAAAACAAAAACTTTTCAGAACAAACACACACAAGCAATTTTTAAAAATGATGAGCAAGTACCTAAGAGCCCGTGGAAAACCACGGATTGAAAGGGTGCTAATACCTTCCCTTTCTATAATCTCCCCCCCTCCCCCTCCCCCCCCCCCCCCCCCCCCCCCCCGTACTCAAAATCTCGAAAAAGGAATTTTTCTGTGCATTTTTTCCTTTCCAATTGGATAAGATAAAAGTTGGTGGCGACTCTTGCTTACCGCGACATTTTGCAAACAAAAAACGCAAAACACAAACCAGCATTTTCCTAAAACAATCGATTCTGCCACTGTATCACAGCATGATAATTTAATTCTAGCTGTATAGATCAATTTGTTTTGATCTCACAAGCATCATGGTGTTCTTTTCTTGGCCCAATTTAACCTGTATAGAGAAACCCTAAAATGGCAAAGCAAACTGTAATAATGGTGATCATCAATATACGCATCAAAATGCAAAATTAAACCAAAACATCCCAAATGATGATACAAACACAATTCTATGCTTAAAAGTGATTAATCATGCGTAAATTGTAAAATCAAGTTCAAGATGGTATGTGCAAACTGTGGGTCTGTAAGTCGTGCTTCTTGATGTTTTTGGCCTTGAATGATTGGAATAGCTTCAGAACACGTCCAGGAACAAATTGCTGGCTTTGGAATTACTTGAAACGGCCTATGGAAGAGAATACGATCTACACTTTTTCTTCCAAAATTTGCAACTTCTTCCCTTGTTTTCACGACCCCAAACCCTTCCTTATGCTTTGGAAATGTTGTGTATATAATGATTTTGGTCAACAAAAACTGATCATATCTTTGCAAATTATGGAGATTTGATTTCATTCTTTGTCTTGTACGATTTGTTTCCAAAATAGACCAAATTAAGATCTTTTCCAATCAATTAGCTCTTTCACTAATTTTTTGATTTTCTAGCTGTTCATGGACTCATAATATGCTCATAAAATCAAATCTTTGATTTTATTTGATTATTCTACTATTTAAATTGATTTATTTTGATTTAAATGGATAAAAAATCAAAATAAATAAGACAAATAATAAAATAATAGGTGGATAAGCTCAGGGGTCGTGGGCCATCTTATGAAGAAGTTTCAAACAAGAAAACATGGGCCCATTTGGAAAAAAAAGTCATTTTGATCAATGTTGACTTCATGCACATTTCCACAAATTGGTCAATTTTGACAATACATATCTCCCTCAATTTTAATCCTAAGAGGGTGTTCTTGGACTTTTTAGAAATATTAGGATGTCCCCTAAACAACACTTTTGGTTTCATCTCAATTGGGTCTTCCATGTTCATGTAACAAGCTTTGATATAAAATGTGTTTTTGTTGACCTTTCAAAAGGACCTATAATGTAGAAATTCATATCTTTTGATGAGTGCATATTTTGAACTTGTGGGCTGAAGATAAATTGTAGGGAATTGCATCCTTTTAAAAATGAGCCTTGGATGGAAACTTTCTGATGAAGTTTGTGGAAGTTATGCCTGGTCAACATTTGGTTGACTTTTCCTAAGAAACCTTAATTTAGCAACTTTTGGGTTTTGATGAATTTAGGGCATTCCTTGAGGACTCATGATTAACCCTTGATCAAATGATGGATATCACTTCAAAATGTTTATGTTGACCATAAATCTTGAAGTTTGACTGTATGTGGGCCTCAATTTACTTTTGACCTAATATAGTCGATTCTCAAGCATCTGAGCAGTTGACTGAGCAAACTTCTTGTGCAGTGCTTGAAATTTGACATGGAGGGTCTTTAGAACATATTAGGACCATGGAGAGCATATGAGGTCTTTGGAGTCATCCTATCTTGATGAAAATGGAAACTCTAATTTGAGACACACTTCCTTAGGGGAGAGTTTGTCTGGTCACCTCTTGGGTAAACTTGAGCAAATTAAGGATCTCTAGGAGTATGTATTGAGTAAAATAAGAGGGAAAATTTTGGGGTACAACAACTTCCCCTGTTCAATCTTCTTTAACCTGAGGATGTAGATTGGCTCGTCTACCTTTTGTGATCTGAAGGTGGAAGATGATTGAACACTAGAGTGCCCAGAAATTTGCACTCGCATGAAGTGATACTTGATTTGTGATATCATGAATGGGCTTATAGATGCCATTTGGAAATTGCTAGAGAATTGTCTGAGATGGGCTTAAGTATGCCATCCAAGATGTGACGGAGTATCGTCGGAGATGGGCTAAAAGATGCCATCCAGGATGTTGATTTCCCGAGATATTCCTTTGAGGAGAATTCTTGTTCCTGTCGTTGAGGAGGAGTCTGCTGAGGAATGTTGGTATCTATCTTGGGAGAAATAGAATTTTAGGAGCTTCAGTTGTCTGTTACTCTACTGGGGAATTAACTCTACAGGTGAACTGCATATCTGGTCAGTGTACAGGTTGCACCGCGACTAACTGGGGAAATATGAAACGGATCATGTTTGATCAGGTCCAGGTCTTACAGTGTTGTGGACTGTTGTCTGGAGATAAGAGAATAGAAAACTGGATGGTAAGGTTATGAGAAGGAACCTGGGTCGTAGGGTTACTTCTATATGAAAGCCTGGATAGTAGGGCTGTGAGAAGGAACCTGGATAAGGTTGCTTCGTGAGGAGTTTGGGTAAAATTGTATCTAAACCGAGAAGGAACCTGGGTAAGGTTGCTTTGTGAGGAGTTTGGGTAAAACTGCATCTGAACTGAGAAGGAACCTGGGTAAGGTTGCTTTGTGAGGAGTTTGGATAAAACTGCATCTGAACTGAGAAGGAACCTGGGTAAGATTACTTTGTGAGGAGTTTGGGTAAAACATCAGAAGGAACCTGGGTAAGGTTGCTCGTGATGAGTCTCTGTAGGGCTTTAGGAGGAACCTGGGTAGGGTTACTTCGGGATAAGTCTGTGTAAAACTTTGGCAGGAACCTGGGTAAGGTTACTTTGGGCTAAGTCTGTGTAAAACTTTGGCAGGAACCTGGGTAAGGTTACTTTGGGATAAGTTCATGTAAAACTTTAGGAGGAACCTGGGTAAGGTTACTTTGTGATAAGTCCGTGTAAAACTTCATAAGGAACCTGGGTAAGGTTACTTTGGGATAAGTTCGTGTAAAACTTCAGGAGGAACCTGGGTAAGGTTACTTTCGGATAAGTTCGTGTAAAACTTCAGGAGGAACCTGGGTAAGGTTACTTTGGGATAAGTTCGTGTAAAACTTCAGGAGGAACCTGGGTAAGGTTATTTCAGGATAAGTTCGTGTAAAACTTCAGGAGGAACCTGGGTAAGGTTATTTCGGGATAAGTTTGTGTAAAACTTCAGGAGGAACCTAGGTAAGGTTACTTTGGGATAAGTTCGTGTAAAACTTCAGGAGGAACCCGGGTAAGGTTATTTCGGGATAAGTTCGTGTAAAACTTCAGGAGGAACCTGGTTAAGATTATTTCAGGATAAGTTCGTGTAAAACTTCAGGAGGAACCTGGGTAAGGTTATTTTGGGATAAGTTCATGTAAAACTTCAGGACGAACCTGGGTAAGGTTATTTCAGGATAATTTCGTAGGAAACTTTATTTGGAAATGTATGAGAAGGGACCCGTGTAAGATTTTTCAAGATAAACCCGTGTGAAGCTGTATATGAGAGAAATTCATGTAAGATTTCTTCGTGACAAACCCATGTAAAGCTGCATTTGGTCACGCAGATGATTACTCTGTTTAGTTTCAGGAGCTAATCTTGGACCTGCTGGAAATTGTTGATGATAACCATATTTCCTAAAAAGGTACAAGATTAATTATATGCGATGCATGAAATACATTGTGCTATAATGTTCTCAAAATAAATGAGATTATGCTGTTATGCAATATGTGCCCGTATGTCATGATGTATGAACACGAGATACCATTGTGACATATCCGAGTCTGGGAAAATGAATCCCTGACTGCTGTTGGAGAGTATTGGAAATATCATTCCTGACTGTTGTAGAAAAAGTGGTTCTTCTACTTCAGCTGGAGATGGCGAACCGAAGATGACTATGCTGGGGATTTTCCCCTTGTTTATGGATATTCTGCCGAGGAGAGACTCTGTTTGAGAATAACTCTGCGAGGGAATAATTCGGTTGGAGAGAGAAGCTTCCATAGCTGAAGGGATAAACTTTGTCAGGGATTGAGCTTCTGTATTCAGAGAAATAAACTCTGTTCGGGAGAAAACTTTATGACCCACTTGCGATTATGAAATTCGATCGGGGAATATAGATGTCGATTCTCTGAAGGAACTTTGTTGGGGAACATAGCTCATGTTTGGGGGAGCCGATGTCAAAGCTTTAGTTGCCTCTACTCAGTGGGGAACGTAGACGTCACGGGGTCATATGCTGAAGATACAATGATTACTTTGTATTAAGACGTTTCTGCCTCTGTACTTGCTGATCAGGATGATAAGTCTTCTACTGATAAACAAATGATAAGATGACGGGACATAGTCGTACGCTTCAAATCCCTAACTTTTGCCTGGACCGCCCTCTCGGGTTTTCAGTCCACCGGGATACCCTTTTTTGCTCAAGCCGCCTTTTCAAGTTTTCGACTTGCCGGGTGTACATATATTTTTTTGTTTTTATCCCTAATTTTTACCCGAACCCTTTTGGTTCGCCGGGATGCCCTTATTTTTGCCTAGGCCAGTCAACCTAGCGGGTCTTTGTTCATGCATAGTATTTTCCGGCTATGTCCATGTTCACCGGGTACGAAGAATTGTCACTGTCCATAGTAGTAAGTGTTGCCACACTGCCAGAAGATGCTCGTTTGATCGTGCATGATTCGTTGTTGGAATTCATGTCTAATTCCCCAAGTGATTCAGATGAAGATTTGTCCTTGGATACTTGGCATCTTTAAGAGATTCCTTGAATCTTGACTTGACTGCCCCAGATGATGGACAATGATCCTGCCGTGCCCCTTGGTTAGAAATGTTTTTCCACTTGAGGTAATCCTTTTCATTGAGAAGGTTTTTGTTCATCGAATATCCGTCGTGTGAATTTCTCTATTGTTGAACAAATAGTCATATGCAAACAATGGTATTTTAAGAATGCAAAGCTTATGTCTGTCTTGAATTTTTTTTTTGAAAATGCAATTTTTTAGTAAAATAGATTTTGCAAGAGAGTGATAGTAACTCGTGATTTATGGCAAACCTTACAGGAGTCGGGATATCTTTTGTAACAGTATACTTTAGAACTAACCCATGCTTCAGCAAGGACTTTTAAGGGTTATAACGTGGTTTGGTTCACAGTTTAAGAAACAAAGGATAAAGGCTCAAATTTTATTTGTACCCACCCGTTCTTCGTGATGTTCCTCAATCCTATGCTCAGCTAATTGTGCATTTAGATCCCGTTTGAGTCTTTGCTCTGATATTCTAGTACTGACAGTTTATTTTGAATAGGCAGTCATTTTTTGTTGAGGGTTTGTAGGACCTCTTTCTTTTTGATTTTATTATCCCTGTCTTTTGCCTGAACTGTTTCTTTTTGTGATTACAGTCAGCGGGATGCCCTAGTTTTTCTTAAGTCTCCTTCATAGTTTTTGACTTAACGGGCTTTTATTTTGAGGGGTAATGATTGCCTGTCTTGATGATTATGTGGAACCATCACGATTTTTTTGGAGAGCATCTTCTACACTATTTGTCGTGTATGAAGGTAGAGCTTGTGACTAGATGCATGTTCGAATTAACTGAGAAAACTACCCTACCCCGGGTTATGATTAAGGGTTTTAATTTGTGTAAAAGAAAAACTCCTGCTTCTTTGGCTCAAAGGGGTTAACTAGGGATTATCTTCCTTATATATCCAGTGTTTAGGATTTGAAAAAAATGCCTGTACATCGTTAGCAGAGTTTTCAAAAGCTTACCGTAGAGATTGTGGTATCATTTTTGTCATCCTCCCTCTAAGGCTTAGATTTTTTAGTCAAAAGTTGAATATCACGAAAAGGAAGTATAAAGCAGTTTAAGCATAATGAAAACAAATTAATTCAAGACAAACATGTGTAATGCATTAATGAAATAATAAAGTTTGACATGACAATAATTGTTCGAATAAGCAAAGAAAATACAACTTCAGAATTCAAATGAACAAAAATGTTTTCAATCCTAGCCATGTTTTGGCAAGGGAGCAGTGATCACGTTGGGAGTCTCAGGAGGGTCGAATTCGATCTCCTTGGTATCAATCATATTATGAATCTTGTATTTCAGCGCCCAACAATCGTTAGTATCGTGCCCCGGGTTACCAGAATGATAAGCACACCTTGCATCCGGGTTGTAGTTAGGAGAAGAAGTCTTAGGGTTCGGATGAGAGTTTATCACCGTAATCAGATTCATCTTCAACATGTGTTACAATGCTTGTGACAATGGCATGTTGATTTGGGTGAACTGCCTTTGAGGTCTTTCCACCCTTGGCTGATTGTTTCGTTGTTGTGGTCGTTGTGCGCGTGCCGAATTAGAGATCAACACAGCCCCCATAGATTGGTGGTAGTCTGCCTTACTACGTCCCTTCTGGCCGTGCACAGCACTGGCTTCCCTCTTGCCACCAAATGACTTCTTCTCTATACTCGAAGAGGTATTTTTCTGGATCTTACCACTCCAGATCCCAGCTTCTACTCTTTCTCCAGTCAGAATCAGCTCGGTGAAACCCGCTGACGAGCTGTCGATCAAATGATTAAAGAATGGACCAGATAGCGTCCCTATAAACATATCAACCAACTCCCTATCAGACAACGGGGGTTGAACTCTTCCATCCAAGTCTCTCCACTTCTGGGTGTGATCGGTGGAAATAGAACTGACTGTTTAAAGCTGGTTCGCGAAATGTCGCGGAAGCAAGAGTCGCCACCGTCTATTATTTTCTCCAACATGGACAGGACAAAAGCACAGCAAAATTCCTTATGAGAACGTTTCTCGGTTCGGGAGGTAGATTTATAGAAAGGGAAGGTGTTAGCACCCTTTCTATCCATGGTTATCCATGGGCTCTTAGATACTTGCTCTTATGTTTTCAAAATGATGTTTGCTTTTCAAAATGTGAGTGGGTTTGAAAAAGTTTCTTTGAAAGATTTATGAATAACTCTTGTATCTGTCCTCAAGAGTGTTTGAAAAATTTGTTTTGAAAGCTTTTGAGAGTGTCAGTGTGAAAAGTTTTTGGATTTGTTTTTTAGAGAGCAAGTATCCATGAGTCATCTACCTACCCTAAGGAATTAGGTTGTGTAAAAGTTCTTAAGGTAGTGCCATCCCACCATTGAGAGGTAGGTAGCACCACCGTTGGAGGTGTTCGGGTCAATTCGATTGTAGGGACAGTGTGGTCACCGAAGCAACAGTAGGACACCTTAGAAGCTACCCTTATGTCCTAGATCCTTTTTTAATCCGAGGCAACCATTTCGAGGCAACTGTTTCGAGGCAACCGGATCTTGGACATAAGAGCGACCGCTAAAACATCCTATACTTGACGACCACGTTTCGAAGGCAACGAGTGAGGCGTACCCTAGAAGTGGTGTGTGTATTGTGTGTTGTTTTCATGTTATATTTATCTTTGATCAGAGCATTGTGAGCTACGCGTTGTTTTTAATTACCATACATTCTTTCATGCAAGTTTAGCAGTTAGGAGTGCGGAAAATTAAATACAGAAAGAAAAAAGCTACGTTATTACAGGGCGCAGGTCTATACATCGCCAAAATACAAAGACCCGTTTTTGATAAAGGATGCGGAAAGTAAAAGAAAAGCGATAAACCTAATTACTATTACATTCCTTGAACAGTTACATAATAATCAATAAGAAAAAATAAGAATAACGTGCGAAAAGAATTAAAATGAACGTCCGAGGGTGTTGACCCTTTGCTTGAAATTAAATTAAATTAAAGCCTAATTATTATTTAAAGGAAAGAAAGTATTTTTTATGTTTTTGTATTTATTATGGAAATAAAGAAAAAAAGGAATTAAAATTAAAGTTAATGAAACCCTAGTTCTAAATTATTTTAATTATTAAAGAAAATATTAATGTTAACCTAGTTTAAGCTAATTAATTAATTTACATATTTATTTACAAAAATAATGGTAATTAATAATAATAAATAATGATAATAATAATAATGATAATTAATTAAGAAAAAGATAAAAATGTCAAAACCTAATTCTACATGTTTTTTATTTATTATAGAAAGAGATTAAAATATAAACCTACATTAAACTAAATTAATTGTTAGAATCTATTTACAAAAATATGTTAGTGGTGAAATTAATAATAATTAAATATATTTTACAATTTTGATTTTCTGTTTTTATTATGGGAAAAATTATTTCATGGTGAATTAATAAAAATAACTAAAGCAATTAAAAGAATTAGAAAGAAAAGAAAATTAAATTAAAAAGTATGCAAACCAAGGGGGTGTGAAGGCCCATATGGAGGTGTGATTTGAGGAATTCTGGCCCATTAGACACAAGGCTCGTTTGACTTTCCATGATCATGCACATGCTGTCTGACTGGGGTACACCATGGAATTCACCTTCTGGCCATTAGATGGATCTTTGAAGCCACTTGACAGGCTTAGGCGTGAGGCTCATGGTAGGGAGTTGGATGAGAGCTGCACTAGAAGACATTAAAACAAAAATTATGAATTATGTGGGGGGACCTGGGAATCGAACCCAGGTCCCAATACTTGCAATACACGTCCTCCACCAACTGAGCCACCAAGCACGTTTGTACATATAATGGACAGTAAATATAATATATGAAAAAGCCAGTTATACTGAAACATTAAAAAAACGTGCTAACATTTGAATGCCCCAGTCACATAATGCCACGCGTGCTTCGTCTTTGTTTGTACCTGCAACATGAAACAAGTAGCGGGGGTTTTAAACCCCCACAAACCGAAACTGTGAAAAATAGCGAATAGAAGAGGAATCATCATAAAAAGGGCGCGATAGGTTGGTTGAATTTGTCTGGCCTTGACGAATTCAACCATGGTCATGGCATGATCCAATTTTTCCTGATGTCTAAAGCCCTAATTTGAAGCTTCAGAAACCCTAGGTTTCGTCCATGGTGAATCTTGATTCAGGCAACGTTAATTCAATTGAACTGTACCAATCGCTTCAGAAGGTCACTATTAGTGTAAATCAAACAAGAAAATGGGTAAAAACGCATGAATGATGATATGTCAAATTGGAAAACAAAGCAAACCGTGTGACTTCGTGGGGATGATTCTGATAGTGTTAAGCCTCGTTCTTGATTGTAATAGCTTCCTGGCAATGTCAGCAATGGATTGGAAACGATTTTAGGCCTTGAATTGTACTGCAAGTAGGATTTCAGTTTCACAACTTTCTTGATTTTTTTGCAAATTGGCTATGGCGTATGAGCAGCTTTTTCATGTCTCCTGGAATAGGGTTAGCTCTTGCATATGTATGTGATCAGAATTAGGTCAAAACCTTGGCCCAAAAGTCCATGAATTAATGACTTGAATATTTGATTTTCAATTATGTATTTTCCAATCTTTTTCCATGAAAACTTTGCCAATTATGGAAGATCTTGTCCCCTTGAGTGATGCACGAAATCCTTAGCATATATGGAGTGTATTTGCTGCATAAAAAGATTTGACAACCATGCTTTGATATTTTTCTACAATTAAAACCAATTAAATGAATCAATAATTATATAAATTCAATTAATTAATTAAAAATAAGAAAATAAATTATTTTGAGCTCAATGGGTCGTGCATAAGCTTTGGGTAATGATTCAAGAAAGAATTTGAGGCCCATTAGCAAATTTGAAGTGTTTTAGGCAAAGTTGACTTTTGAAAGTTCCTAAAAATTTCCCAACTTCTCCAATGCATATCTTGCTCAATTTTGAAGCTATGAACATGTTCTTGGACATCTTGGAAATGTCTTAAAGTCCTCTAACCAATGCCTTTGGTCCCATGCCATTTTGATTTACCAATCTCGAGTTATGGTCTTTGACTTAATGTGCCTTTTTGTTGACTTTTGAAAATGACCTATAATGTTGAAATTGATAACTTTTGTGAGAGCATTTCTTGGACTTGGAATGTGAAGATGAGTTGTAGGAAATGTCATCCCCTTCAAAATGAGCTTTGGATGAGATTTTTCTGATAAACCATGAAGAAGTTATGCCTTGGTCAATTTGCAGTTGACTTTTTAGCTGTCCAAAAATAGAAACTTTTGCATCTTGAGACTTTTTGAGCCATGCTTGTGGAATCATGATCAAGAATTGATCAAATGATGATTGTGGCTTCAAAATAAGATGTTGACCAAAAATTTTGACTTTTGACTGTCAATATGACCATTTTGCCCCTACAGTTGACTGTGAAGCAATTAGGGTTTTTGACTGTGCAACTTGATACTGTGAGTCTTGAAACTTGACATATGGATGCTTGACAATGTATATAGGCATGTGGGACTTGATTGGGCCTTTGAAAACCTCAATTTCTTTGCAAGAACCAAAACCCTAATTTTGACTGTGTTAGGAGGCAATTGGACTGTGCAACCCTTGAGGGATCTTGAAGCTTGATCTTGCCAAATCTTGAAGAATATGGGAGGGCAAATTTTGGGGTACAACAGTTGCCCCTGTTAAATCTTCTTAGACCTGAGGATGTAGATTGGCTTAGCGTGCCTTTCGTAATCCGGAGGTGGAAGATGATTGAACACTAGAGTGCCCAGAAATTTGCACTCACATAGTAGAATGTTAGCAGTATGATGACGGGAATGGGCTTACAGATGCCATTTGGAGATATGATGGATAGGAGGATGGGCTTATAGATTCCATCTGGAGACTGTTGATAAGTGGATGGGCTTATAGATGCCATCTGGAGGTGGTCTGTCGAACTGTAACTTTTGTAAGTTGAAAGAGGGAACCTGTGTAGGGTTGCCTGATGATGAGCTCGTGTAAAACTGCATATTTGGAGAAAGGAAACTTGTGTAGGGTTTACTTGATAACGAGTCTGTATAAGACTGCATCTGAAATGGAAAAGGAACCCTGTGTAGGGCTTACTGATGACGAGTCCGTGTAACACTACGTCTTTGGAAAGAGAGAGCCTGTGTAGGGTTTCTTGATGACGAGTCCGTGTAAAACTTCATCTGGAGTTGAGAAGGAAACCTGTGTAGGGTTTACTGATGATGAGTCCGTGTAAGACTGCATCCTGGAAGAAGTAAACCTGGGTAGGGTTTCTGATGATGAGTCCATGTAAGACTTCTGGAGGAACCGGGGTAAGGTTACTGCAGGATAAGTTCGTGTAAAACTTCTTGATGAACCGGGGTAAGGTCATCTTGAGATAAGTCCGTGTAAGACTTCTTCTGACAGAAAAGGAACCGGTGTAGGGTTGCCTGAGGATGGTGAATCTGTGTAAGGCTTCGTCCGGAAATTGAGAAGGAACCGGTGTAGGGTTGCCTGATGATGAGTTCGTGTAAAATTACATCTGAGGTTGAGAAGGAACCGGTGTAGGGTTGCCTGATGATGAGTTCGTGTAAAACTACATCTGAGGTTGAGAAGGAACCGGTGTAGGGTTGCCTGATGATGTGTTCGTGTAAAACTACATCTGAAGTTGAAAAGGAACCGGTGTAGGGTTTCCTGATGGATGATCCAGTAGATAATTGTCCTGTCTGGTTTCAGGTATTAACCCCTGGTCAGTTGTTCACAGAATTTTCCTGGCTTGTTACCGGTGTTGATCTGGAACTGTAAAGGTAGATGGTAATCACCTTTTGATTAACTTTTTCCCGAAAAGGCAAAGTATTAGTCGTATGCAATGTCATGATGCCTGAACTGCATGATATTAAGATGTTCTCAAGAATAAATGAGATTTGTGTTGTATGATGCGTATGCATGCTATAATGTATGAAGATGTGATGTTTATGAATGTATTTTCGTCTAGGAAAATAAATCCTTGACGAATGTCGGGAAGTTTGTTGAATCCTGGGCTGATGTTTGAAGAGTAGAATTCTTCATTTCCGCCGGGGATGATAGTTGCGAGAATAAACCTGTGGGAGAAGATGACTCCGTTGAGGGATAAACTTTGTTGAAGAGATTACTTTGCGGGGAATTACTCTGTGGGGAGAGATACTTCGCTGAGGTTTGATGATAACTCTGCTGAGGATACCGTTGATAAACTTTGTTGGAAGATGAACTCCGCTGGGGGATAGGGAGAACTTCGCCGAGGACGATCCTTCTGTGGCAATTAGCTGAGGATAACCCAGTTATAAGCTCTGGTGAGGAGTAATCTTCTGAATAGAGCCGGGGAGAGCGTTCGTACTCTGCAGGTGATAAGCTTCCAGAATTTACTGGGGATAAGCTTCCTGAATCTACTGGGGAGATTGATTGAACTCTCCTGGGGAAACTTTGGACTGTATTGGGGAAGTGGCTCCACTGGATGTCCGGTATTCCACCGGGGAACAATCTTAGATCAAGATTGCCGGGGATGCTTGCTAGGAATGTTCGTATACTCCGTTGGGGAATGTTGAGATCTTCGGGGGATAATCCAACTTCCTTAAGGATGACAGTAGCCTAACTCTGCTTGGGGAGAGTATCACTGACTTGCTGGAGATACCGTGCCTTTTCGGGGCTGAGGAGAGCCCAACTCTGCTAGGGGGAGGGTATTGCTAAAACCTGTCTTTACTCTGCGGGGAGTGGAGGTAGTTTGGTCATGTTCTTCAGCCGAATCTACCTTGTACCGGGAGGAAAGCAGCTGTACAGTTTGGACAACTCTTATTGCCCCAGCTTCTGTGGGAGAAGGTACATGTGGGGGTCTTGATCACTGCCGATTGACGGATCCTCTTCTGGAAGGCAAGTGACGGGATGACGGGACATAGTCGTACGCTTTTGATCCCTACTTTTTCCTGGACCGCCCTTTCGGGTTTTCAGTCCACCGGGATACCCATTTTTGCCCAAGCCGCCTTTTCAGGTTTTCGACTTGCCGGGTTTACAGAATTTTTTCACTTTCGTCCCTTATTTTTGCCCGAACCCTTTTGGTTCGCCGGGAAGCCCTTATTTTTGCCTAGGCCAGTCAACCTAGCGGGTCTTTGATTATGCATAGTACTTTTTTTGACTATGTTCATGCCCTCAGAGTGTAGGGAGTTGTCACTGTCAATAGTGTTGTGTTGCCATGCCAGAAGATCTTCGTTTGATCATGCAGGATTCGTAGCTGGAATCCACGTCCAATGCCCCAAGTGACTCAGGCGGAGATTTGCCCAGGCTATTTGGCATTTGAGAGATTCTTTGAATCTTGACTGGACTGCCCCAGATGATGGACAATGATCATGCCTGCCCCTTGGTTGGAAGTGTTTTTCCACTTGAGATGACCCTTTTGTTGAGAAGGCTCTTGTTCACTGAGTATTCATCATGCGAATTTCCCTGCTGTTTAAACAAATAGTCATATGCAAACAATGTTATATTAAAAATGCAAAGCTTATGTCTGTCTTGAAGTTTTTGCAAATGCATTTTTTTATAAGTGAATTTTTTTGTAAACTGTGATGTCAACTCGTTATTTTACCGCAAGCCTTAAGGAGTCAGGATACCTTTCGTAACAGTATGCTTTCGAACTAACCCATGCTTCATCTAGGACTTTTAAGGGTTATAACGTGGCCTGGTTCACGGTTTAAGAAACAAAGGATAAAGGCTCAAAATTTATTTGTACCCATCCGTTCTTCGTGATGTTCTTCAATCCTAAACTCAGCTAATCGTGCATTAGATCTCGTTTGAGTCTTCGCTTTGAAATACCAGTGATGGTTCGGTTACTGAAAGTTTATTTTGAATAGGCAATCATTTCTTTTTGTTGAGGGTTTATAGGACCTCTTTCTTTTTTGATTTCGTTATCCCTGTTTTTTTCCTGAACTGTTTCTTTTGTCATTACAGTCAGCGGGATGCCCCAGTTTTGTAAGTCTCCTTCATAGGTTTTGACTTATTGGGCTTTTATATTTTGAAAGATAACGACTGCCTGTCTTGATGATTATTCGGAACCATCACTGTCTCTTGCTTTTGGAAGGACTCCTTTGATGCCATTCGTTGTGCACCTGGATCAGCTGAGAAGACTACCCTGCCCCAGGTTATGATTAAGGGTTTTAATTTTCAAAAAGAAAAACTCCAACTTCCTTGGCTCAAAGGGGTTGACGAGGGATTATCTTCCTTATAACTCCAGTGTTTAGGAATTGAAACAATGCCTGTACCTCATCAGCGGGGTCTGTTCAAAAGCATATTGTAGATTGTGGTATCGTTTTCGTCATCCTCCCTCAAGAGGCTTAGAATTTTAAAATCGAGAGTTGAACATCAAAAATAAAAGCAATTTTGAATATAATGAACACAATTACTTCAAAACAGACACGTGTAATGCATTAATGAAATAACCAAGTTTGACATGAAATAAAATGTTTGAACAATCAAGGAAAATTACAATTTGAACATTCGAATGAACAAAAGTTTTTCAATCCTAGCCATGTTTTGGCAAGGGAGCAGTGGTCACATTGGGAGTCTCAGCAGGCTCGAATTCGATCTCCTTAGCGTCGATCATATTCTGGATCTTGTATTTTAGCGCCCAACAATCCTCAGTATCGTTCCCCGGGCTATCAGAATGATAAGCACACCTCACTTCTGGGTTGTAGTTTGGAGAGGAGGTCTTGGGATTTGCAGGAGGGTTGATCACCGCAATCAGACTCATTTTCAACATGTGCTGCAATGCTTGTGATAATGGCATGTTGATGTTGGTGAATTGTCTTTTAGGCTCGTCCGGCCTTCGCTGATTTCCCTTTTGTGGTTGTCGGCGTGGTGCAGAACCAGAGATCATGACTGCCCCTGCATGTTGGTCACGCCGACTCTTTTGACTGTATGCTGCATTAGACTCTTTCTTCCCCATGTAAGGCTTTTTCTGAGCGTCAGGAGGTGTAGCCTCTTGAATCTTCCCAGCCTTGATACCAGCTTCGATTCTTTCCCCAGTCAAGATCAGATCTGTAAACCCAGCTGAGGAGTTGCCAATCAGATGGTTGAAGAACGGCCCAGACAGGGTCCCCAAGAACATATCGACAAGTTCCCGGTCAGTCAGAGGTGGTTGTACCCTTCCAGCAAGGTCCCTCCATTTTTGAGCATATTCTTTAAAGCCTTCGCCTGCACCCATAGACATCCCCTGAAGTTGAGTGCGCGTGGGAGCAAGGTCGGTATTGTACTGGTACTGCTTGTAGAATGCAGTGGCCAAGTCCTCCCAGCTGCGGATGTTGGCTCCATTCAGTTGATAGAACCAATCGAGTTGAGTTCCTGACAGACTATCCTGAAAGAAGTGAATCCACAAATTCTTATCAGCCGTGTAGGGCTGGATCCTCCTTATGTATGACCTGAGATGCAGCTTAGGGCAGAGGCCCCGTCGTATTTTGCAAAGGCAGGTGCCTTGAACTTGTGCGGGATTACTACCCCAGAAGACAGACCTAGATCTTCGAAGTCCAGGCCGGGCACTTTTTGTATCTCCATAGCGCTCAACCGGTCTTCGAGCTGTTTGTATTTGTCCTCAGTTGGAGAGTACTGTTCCTCATTGAACTCCGTCTCGTTGTCGGAGACCACCGGACTAGGAACCTCTCTTTCATGGGGACTGTCTTTGCCCACAGATGGGGTAGTCAGCTCAACTTCATTTTGTGATCCATTCCTAGATTTGCGTCTAGGGTTGAACAACACCGTCCTCTTCTTCTTCTTCTTCTTCTTCAAAAGCAGGGTCTTCAGATCTTGTTTCCCCTGGGCCAGACTCTTAACCAACTCCTGGAACGGGGCATTCTGGGCCTGGAGGGCCTTGATAGCTTGTTCGTTGGATGATTCAGGATTCATGACGATCGGCTGAAATAAACAGTAAAGAAGGTAAGCAACCTGTAAAAGGGGTACATATGATGCAATGATATGTATGTATGCATGCAATGTTTTCAAGGATCTCGCGAGGTAAACAAGAAAAATTGTTAGAATTGGAATCTGATAGCTTGATTGAAGGAACTGCATATTGTTGAGAGTCCTTCTTCAAGAGTCAAGGCTCACCATATCGAGTGGGTCATAGCCCCTGACTCGAGTCATTGTGTTTTGATCTCCAAACAACCTTGGCTAGAGGAACCTTCTTCAGGAGTCAAAGCTCACCATATCTAGTGGGTCATAGCCCCTGACTCAAGTTACCAACCTTGACTAGAGGAAAATAAATCCCCTTTGCCCCTTGCTAGACCGTTGGTTCATCATGACCTGCATCACAGACCCTTGAGATCCTTGAAATGGATTAGTCTTTATGCTAGATGCATGCAATGGTATGATGTTATGCTATGCATGGAGCAATATGGATAAACCCTGTTATGAGTCCAGATTAAGGACTGTAAACAAAACCTGCAAGAAACTTAAGCGTCAGATAACAAGTATGCAAGTAGTCAAGTTTGGAGGCACACAAGTCACACATAAGACAACCCTTAGAGTTTAGGCCAGCATGAAGTTTGGGGTACTACCCTCTTGAAGTTGGTGGGCTCAAAACCTGTCCTATCAAAAGTAACCGGGTTCTAAGGATCTCAATATCATTTGATTGTTTTCTGTGTTCATCGTTTCGATTTAGCCACTGAACTGGCGATCAAAATATTCCAAGAAAACAACCCTCAATGAGTGTAGTATCGAGTATCAACCAACTTCGGACTGCACCAAAGTCAGTTATCTCACTACCCTAAAGAGGCCAGGATGGTTCAATTAAGGTTCCTAAGGTCAGTTGATGCTTCGCGACACCACGCGGCGGCCCCGTACTCTCCTTGACTTGACTCAAGGGTTACCGATACTCACCAAAGTGCCACATCAACGTAGCAGACTGCTTCAACCGTGTCGGTATACCCCGCACAGTTCCCTCACAGTCTTGTTGCTACTTTCTAAGAGGTATCCCCCAGATCCGAGTTAGGATCTATAGAACTCCCAAGACAGTGCCCATAATAATAAAGCAAACAAAACAAAGCAATTGAAAACACAAGTATGAGCTATCCTAAGGTACACCTCACTTTAAGTATTCCCCAGCAGAGTCGCCAGTTCTGTGATCGGTGGAAATAAAACTGACTGTTTAAAGCTGGTTCGCGAAATGTCGCAGAAGCAAGAGTTGCCACCGTCTTTTATTTTCTCCAACATGGACAGGACAAAAGCACAACAAAATTCCTTATGAGAATGTTTCTCGGTTCGGGAGGTAGATTTATAGAAAGGGAAGGTGTTAGCACCCTTTCTATCCATGGTTATCCATGGGCTCTTAGATACTTGCTCTAATGTTTTCAAAATGATGTTTGCTTTTCAAAATGTGAGTGGGTTTGAAAAAGTTTCTTTGAAAGATTTCTGAATAACTCTTGTATCTGTCCTCAAGAGTGTTTGAAAAATTTGTTTTGAAAGCTTTTAAGAGTGTCAGTGTGAAAAGTTTTTGGATTTGTTTTTTAGGGAGCAAATATCCATGAGTCATCTACCTACCCTAAGGAATTAGGTTGTGTAAAAGTCCTTAAGGTAGTGCCATCCCACCATTGAGAGGTAGGTAGCACCACCGTTGGAGGTGTTCGGGTCAATTCGATTGTAGGGACAGTGTGGTCACCGAAGCAACAGTAGGACACCTTAGAAGCTACCCTTATGTCCTAGATCCTTTTTTAATCCGAGGCAACCATTTCGAGGCAACTGTTTCGAGGCAACCGGATCTTGGACATAAGAGCGACCGCTAAAACATCCTATACTTGACGACCACGTTTCGAAGGCAACGAGTGAGGCGTACCCTAGAAGTGGTGTGTGTATTGTATGTTGTTTTCATGTTATATTTATCTTTGATCAGGGCATTGTGAGCTACGCGTTGTTTTTAATTACCATACATTCTTTCATGCAAGTTTAGCAGTTAGGAGTGCGGAAAATTAAATACAGAAAGATAAAAGCTACGTTATTACAGGGCGCGGGTCTATACATCGCCAAAATACAAAGACCCGTTTTTGATAAAGGATGCGGAAAGTAAAAGAAAAGCGATAAACCTAATTACTATTACATTCCTTGAACAGTTACATAATAATCAATAAGAAAAAATAAGAATAACGTGCGAAAAGAATTAAAATGAACGTCTGAGGGTGTTGACCCTTTGCTTGAAATTAAATTAAATTAAGGCCTAATTATTATTTAAAGGAAAGAAAGTATTTTTTATGTTTTTGTATTTATTATGGAAATAAAGAAAAAAAGGAATTAAAATTAAAGTTAATGAAACCCTAGTTCTAAATTATTTTAATTATTAAAGAAAATATTAATGTTAACCTAGTTTAAGATAATTAATTAATTTACATATTTATTTACAAAAATAATGGTAATTAATAATAATAAATAATGATAATAACAATGATAATTAATTAAGGAAAAGATAAAAATGTCAAAACCTAATTCTACATGTTTTTTATTTATTATGGAAAGAGATTAAAATATAAACCTACATTAAACTAAATTAATTGTTAGAATCTATTTACAAAAATATGTTAGTGGTGAAATTAATAATAATTAAATATATTTTACAATTTTGATTTTATGTTTTTATTATGGGAAAAATTATTTCATGGTGAATTAATAAAAATAACTAAAGCAATTAAAAGAATTAGAAAGAAAAGAAAATTAAATTAAAAAGTATGCAAACCAAGGGGGTGTGAAGGCCCATATGGAGGTGTGATTTGAGGAATTCTGGCCCATTAGACACAAGGCTCGTTTGACTTTCCATGATCATGCACATGCTGTCTGACTGGGGTACACCATGGAATTCACCTTCTGGCCATTAGATGGATCTTTGAAGCCACTTGGCAGGCTTAGACGTGAGGCTCATGGTAGGGCGTTGGATGAGAGCTGCACTAGAAGACATTAAAACAAAAATTATGAATTATGTGGGGGGACTTGGGAATCGAACCCAGGTCCCAATACTTGCAATACACGTCCTCCACCAACTGAGCCACCAAGCGCGTTTGTACATATAATGGACAGTAAATATAATATATGAAAAAGCCAGTTATACTGAAACATTAAAAAAACGCGCTAACATTTGAATGCCCCAGTCACATAATGCCACGCGTGCTTCGTCTTTGTTTGTACCTGCAACATGAAACAAGTAGCGGGGGTTTTAAACCCCCACAAACCGAAACTGTGAAAAATAGCGAATAGAAGAGGAATCATCATAAAAAGGGCACGATAGGTTGGTTGAATTCGTCTGGCCTTGACGAATTCAACCATGGTCATGGCATGATCCAATTTTTCCTGATGTCTAAAGCCCTAATTTGAAGCTTCAGAAACCCTAGGTTTCGTCCATGGTGAATCTTGATTCAGGCAACGTTAATTCAATTGAACTGTACCAATCGCTTCAGAAGGTCACTATTAGTGTAAATCAAACAAGAAAATGGGTAAAAACGCATGAATGATGATATGTCAAATTGGAAAACAAAGCAAACCGTGTGACTTCGTGGGGATGATTCTGATAGTGTTAAGCCTCGTTCTTGATTGTAATAGCTTCCTGGCAATGTCAGCAATGGATTGGAAACGATTTTAGGCCTTGAATTGTACTGCAAGTAGGATTTCAGTTTCACAACTTTCTTGATTTTTTTGCAAATTGGCTATGGCGTATGAGCAGCTTTTTCGTGTCTCCTGGAATAGGGTTAGCTCTTGCATATGTATGTGATCAGAATTAGGTCAAAACCTTGGCCCAAAAGTCCATGAATTAATGACTTGAATATTTGATTTTCAATTATGTATTTTCCAATCTTTTTCCATGAAAACTTTGCCAATTATGGAAGATCTTGTCCCCTTGAGTGATGCACGAAATCCTTAGCATATATGGAGTGTATTTGCTGCATAAAAAGATTTGACAACCATGCTTTGATATTTTTCTACAATTAAAACCAATTAAATGAATCAATAATTATATAAATTCAATTAATTAATTAAAAATAAGAAAATAAATTATTTTGAGCTCAATGGGTCGTGAATAGGCTTTGGGTAATGATTCAAGAAAGAATTTGAGGCCCATTAGCAAATTTGAAGTGTTTTAGGCAAAGTTGACTTTTGAAAGTTCCTAAAACTTTCCCAACTTCTCCAATGCATATCTTGCTCAATTTTGAAGCTATGAATATGTTCTTGGACATCTTGGAAAGGTCTTGAAGTCCTCTAACCAATGCCTTTGGTCCCATGCCATTTTGATTTACCAATCTCGAGTTATGGTCTTTGACTTAAAGTGCCTTTTTGTTGACTTTTGAAAATGACCTATAATGTTGAAATTGATAACATTTTGTGAGAGCATTTCTTGGACTTAGAGTGTGAAGATTAGTTGTAGGAAATGTCATCCCCTTCAAAATGAGCTTTGGATGGGATTTTTCTGATAAACCATGAAGAAGTTATGCCTTGGTCAATTTGTAGTTGACTTTTCAACTGTCCAAAAATAGAAACTTTTGCATCTTGAGACTTTTTGAGCCATCCTTGTGGAATCATGATCAAGAATTGATCAAATGATGATTGTGGCTTCAAAATAAGATGTTGACAAAAATTTTTGACTTTTGACTGTCAATATGACCATTTTGCCCCTGCAGTTGACTGTGATGCAATTAGGGTTTTTGACTGTGCAACTTGATGCTGTGAGTCTTGAAACTTGACATATGGATACTTGACAATTTATATAGGCATGTGGGACTTGATTGGGCCTTTGAAAACCTCAATTTCTTTGCAAGAACCAAAACCCTAATTTTGACTGTGTTAGGAGGCAATTGGACTGTGCAACCCTTGAGGGATCTTGAAGCTTGATCTTGCCAAATCTTGAAGAATATGGGAGGGCAAATTTTGGGGTACAACAATGGGCATAGTCTTTAAATCCTTCACTTTCCCCCATGGACATTCTAGAGTTGAGTACCCGTAGGAGCAAGGTCGGTGTTGTATTAATACTACTTATAGAAAGCAGCTACCAGATCTTCCCAATTTCAGACATTGGCTCTCTCCAGTTGATAGAACCATTCAAGTTGAGTCCCTGACAGCCTATCTTAAAAGAAATGAACCCACAAATTTCTATCAGCGGTGTGGGGCTGGATCTTTCTGACATAAGAACGGAGATGGAGTTTTGGGCAGGACACCCCATCATACTTAGCAAAAACTGGAGCTTTGAACTTCTGCGGGATGACCACTCCCGACACCAATCCCAATTCTTTGAAATCCAACCCAGGTATCCTCTGGACCTCCATAGCATTCAAGCGATCTTCCAATTGCTTGTATCTATCCTCAGCAAGAGGATACTGCTCATCATTGTAGTCGATATCATTGTCAGAAACTTCAGGACTGGGATCTTTCTCCCTTGTCTCTTCTTCTTGATTCTCCCCTTCCTTGGATGAAGCGGTCAGATCGACTTGTCACTTCAACGACCCTCTAAACCTTCTACCTATATTCACAATACCGGGAACCTTCTCCTTTTTCTTTTTCTCTTTCAGGATGAGGGATTTCAGATCCTCCTGCCCTTTTGCCAAATTTATGAACATTTGCTGGAACTGGGCGTTTTGTGCCTGAAGGTCCTTGATGCTTTGTTCAGAAGACATTTTTGCTAAAATAAATAGTGAAGAAGATGAGAAACCTGTAATGGTACCTGTAATGATGTGTATGATATGCATGCAATGTTTTCAAGGATCTCGCGGGGTAAACAAGAAACTGTTAGAATTTGATTGCAGCTTGATTGAAGAAACTTCGTGTCGTTGAGAGTCCTTCTTCAAGAGTCACACTCACCATATCGAGTGGGTCGTAGCCCCTAACTCAAGATCCTTTGACAAAATTGGCTAGAGAAAAATAAATCCCCTTGCCCCTTGCTAGACGTCTGGTCCGCCATGACCTACATCACAGACCCTTGAGATCCTTGAAATGGTTAGTATGATATGCCATCTTTATAATGTCATGATGTCATGATTATGTTGAGAAATCACAAGTATAACAAGCACAAACAAATCACACCAAGTCCTTAGGTTTAATGCTTGCTTGAGTTTAAGGTAGTACCCTCTTGAAGTTTAGTTGGTTTCAAACTTGTCTTAAAAAGTAATTGGGTTCTAAGGGGTCTCAATATCACTGACTATCCTTTATCAGGCATTGTCTCAGCTCAAGCAATCTTTTCTTGCAGCCGAAATATCTCGAAAGTCTGATCTCAATGAGTGTAGCATCGAGTATCAACCAATCCTCAGCTCTACACAGAGGCCAGCTATCTCACTACTTTCTAATGGCCAAGTTTGTTCAACTAAGGTTCTAAGGTCCGTTAGTGCTTCACGACACCATGCGGCGGCCTCATATTCTCCTTGTTTCCCCATGAAGGATACCGGTACCATCCAAAGTTCCACACCAACACAGCCATCGCTTAAACCATATCGGTATACGCCGTACAGTCTCCACGATCTATTGCTGTTTACCTAATAAGTGCCCCCAGATCCGGGTGTAGGATCTATAGTAACCCAAGCAAGAACCCTTTTAAGAATAAAGCAAACAAACAAGAAAGAAATTTTTAACATGACCTAGATCCTAAGGTAAACCCCACTTTATTTAGATTCCCCAGTAGAGTCGCCAGTTCTATGATCAGTGGCAGAACCGACTGTTAATACTGGTTTGCGTTTTTTGTTCGCAAAATGTCGCAGTAAGCAAGAGTCGCCACCGAATTTTATTTTATCCAACAAAGGAAAAGGAAAAAGAACGGAAAAAACCTTTTTCGAGATATTTCTGAGTACGGGGGTAGATTATAGAAAGGGAAGGTGTTAGCACCCTTTCTATCCATGGTTCTCCATGGGCTCTTAGGTACTTGCTCATTTCGAAATTGCTTGTGTGTGCTTTGCTTTGAAAAGTTTTGTTTTACTTCATTTTAACCCTTGTTTCTGTCCTCAAGAGTGTTACGAAGTGTTTTGAAAACTTTAGTTTGAAAAGTTTGTTTGAAAGTGTATGTGTAAAATATTTGTTGTTTTGAGCAAGTACTTAGGAACTAATCTACCTACTCGAAAAAATACGTTCTTTTCCTCCTATCCTTTAGACCGTGTTATCCTACTATTAGTGAGTAGGTAACCCTAGTCGTTGGATGTTTGAGGGACTATCGCAAGGGACGTTATAGTCATTGAAGGCAACATGTAAGGATACCTTAGCATTTCGAAGGGACCGTAATCATATATTCGTAGGCAACATCGAGGGACCAGATCATTTCTCGTAGGCAACTCGAGGGATAGTAAGGGACCATGATCTTTTATAATGACTTTTATACCGAGGGTCTTTTGCTAAGATATCCCTACGTTCGAGGGACACGACCATTATTTCTGAAGCAACCAAGTGAGGCAAACCCTAGGAGTGAGCATGTGCATGTGTTTGATTTCAGTTATTTAATCTTTGCACAATTAAGGTGATCTACTGTTTTAATTTTATTTGTGTTTTGCATGCAAGCCTATTATCCATACATCTAGACAGTTCATAGTTGCGGAAATTAAAAGCGGGATAGTAAATCTACGCTATTACAAGGCTTCAGGGAGGGGGGTTACATAATCAAACCTGGGAGTAAACAGTAAATAAAAGGCAGTAAAATAAACCCTAATTAAAAGCTATTACAAACTCGAAGCAGGTACAATAATTGAAAAAATAAATAAATAATTGCGCGCAAAGAATTAAGACGGGAATAAAGTCTAAGTCCTAAAAATCTAATCAATTAAAGAGAAAATATTTTTTTTGTATTTTATTTTTGAGAAAAATATTTGAAATCTTAACCTAAATATAATTAATTAAAGAAAAATATTTTTTGGTATTTTATTGAGAAAATTAAATATTTGTGAATTAAACCTAATTTGTCTAATTAATTTTAATTATGAAAACAATCAAGTCAATATCATTAAATTAATTATTTTCCAAAAAAAACTAATTTTAATAAAAAACCTAATTCTATATTTTTGTGGTTTTCTTGATTTTATGATTAAATTGAAAATTCTGGCTGCAGATACTCAATGTCACGTCCAATGTTATGACACCGTATCTGACTTACTATATGACAGTAAATACAAAAGCAGTAAAGAACACAGTCAATTGTTTACCCAGTTCAGTGTGCAACAACACCTACTCTGGGGTCTACCAAGCCAGGGAGAGAATCCACTATACGAGATGTTAATTCAGGAATAAACCAACCAGTTTATCTCCTTCACTTAAGATCTACCCAATGCAATTCTAATCTAAGTACTACTTAAACCTGAGTTCCTACTCACTCCCCCTCAATCACAGCAGTGATACATAAACCAATTTGACTTAAGAATTAATGAAGACACTCTTAAAAAAAACACACACTTGATTAAACTTCACAGCTTTTTAATCAAGCAACACAATCACTCGTGCTTCACAGCTTTGAGTGATGTACACAACTAACTTGACTCTGCTTCACAGCTTTAGTCAAGGGACATTCAAACACTCTTGCTTCAAAGCTTTGAGTGCTACACAACCCTTACAATCGAAACCTATTCCAAGGCACTTATCACAATGATAATTGCTTGGAGTACAATAAACAAATCTATACAGATTACAAAATTGATCTTCTAATCAATCAGCAGGGATGTCTTGAAAAACAGCAGCTCTGTTGAATATATAGCAGCTGCAACTTCAGTTAGGGTTTCCAAAAACCTAGGGTTGATTCCGTTTGACCTAAAGACCAGGTCACAGGACTTTATTGACCAGGTTAGGATTGAGCTAGGTTACTCCTCAGAAAACGCAGGATTCTGTTCAGAAAGGACTGAGTTATTTCCTGAAAAAACTCAGACTTATCCAATCCTGCAATCCTGTTAGTTCAGAACAGGATGTCATAACATCTGTTATGACATCTGAGAAAACCTGTCTACTGATTTAGCAAAATGTGATCATTTTGCAAACATGCTCAGATACACACTTATAAACATCAGTATTTGAATTACAATATTTTTCTGCACATGTACCTAATGAGTTAGTACAACCTGAACTAGAATGTTATGACATCAGTCATGACATTCACACATACACTTGGGATTTACCAAAAATGCAAGCCAATACCTAAACACCTACAAACTCCCCCTTTGGCAGATTTTTGGCTAAAGTCCCTAAACAATCAGAGATAGATAGATAGCAGCAGAAATAAGTGACAGCAGAAAAATATAATGTCAAGTACTAATTAAGCAAGTACCAAAATATTCTCCCCCTCTTTAGCCACAAATGGGCCAAAGATACATGTTCATAAAATTATACAGTTATCCAAAACAAAATAATGAGATCAGCAGCTGACAACAGCAGAACACACTTCCAAACTCCACCAGCAACACCACCAAGCAGCAATCAACCTTCAAGCACTGTCATCAGACTCAGAGGAGCCAGTTTCTTCAATGTTGAGCTGTCCTTCAGCTTCTATACCTTCTTCCCTTCTGCTTTCTTCAGCTTCCTCCTTTTCTAGCCTGGCAATTAGAGCTTCTAGGGTCCTTTTTCTAGCATCCAGATCTTTGCAAGTTTCTTTTAAAACAGCTATGACATCTGATGTCTTGGACTGGGTCTTTGCAGACGATGTCTCAGCTGATGTTATGACAATGTCTGGAGCATGAGATCCCTGAAACAGTTTGTAGTGCAGGCCAAGGGCAGGAGCTCTTTTGCAGATTGTATCTCTTGCTACAAGGATGTCAGGGTATTGTGCAAGGATGATTCCACAAAGGAGGGAGGGAAAGGCAATTGGTCCTTTGACAGCATAACTACCAGCATGCTTCAAAGTTTGTTCAAAGATGTACCTTCCATAGTCAAAGGCAGTCTTGGTTCCTACAGCATAGATAAATCTCCCCAATCCTGTGGAGATGGTTGATTTGTGATTTGTAGGCACCCAGTTTGCTGCACCTATTTTATGCAAGATGGCAAATTTCATGCTGAGTTTACTAGCATTCAACTTCCCTTTCAATGGCCAGCACTTTACTTGCCTGGAAGTGATGGTTAAACACACTTCATTGTCAGTTGCCTCTAGATCAGGACAGTCCTTATTTGTTCTTCCAAGAAACTTGTTGATTTCTTATGGAGAGAACTTGACCCTTCTTCCTCTAACAAACACACTCTCAAAGTCAGCTGACCTCCCATCAGCACAATCATTGGACAAGTTCACTACAAACTCCTTAACCAGATTTTCATAACATTTGTTAAACTTCATCACTGTCTTCATTAGCCCAACATTCTTGATCAGATCCATGATGTCTTTGCACTCCAAGGCATCATTGTTGAGTTCTCTCTCCAAGGCTATTCTCTTCAAGCAAACATACTTCCATCTGTTTGCATTGTCAGGATGATGAAAGGAGATGTTGTCTGTTGGCATTTCAGGCACTCTAACAATCTTGCTGGAGGGGAGCTTCCTTCTGATGGGAGTATCTTCAATATCAATCTCAAATTCTGATTCATCATCAGAATCAGAAGTTTCAGGTTCTTTACTTTTCTTAGAGATTGGTTGTCTAGCAGTCTGCACCTGTGCCTTCTTCCCTTTTGTCTGAATTTTCTCAGCCATCCCTTCAGCCTTGGATTTCTTAGCATCAGGTTTAACATTCTGACTACTCTTTCTTTTCATCAATCTCCTAGCAATGCTAGGGTTCACATTAGCAATCAGTTCATTATCTGAGTAATCTTCATCCACATCAATGATAGGTGGATCAGCAGCCTTTTCAGAGGTGTTCTGAATGTTATCTTTTGGTGTCACAACATCCTCAGTGACATCTACATTTTCAGAACCTTCCACATTTGGACTTTCTGATTGATTCAAAGGGATAGAAATCCCCGGTACAGATTGGTTGCCACTCAGAATGCTAGTAACCAGCCTATCAATAGCTTGGTGTACTTGAACTGATCCTTCTCTATTAGGTATAGAAGACGAAGGATGAGAAGAATTACCAGAGACTGTAGCTTGAGCTCTTCCTGCATGTCTGGTTATGAGCGTTTTAACTCTGGCTGGGTCAGTTGCCATCTCCCTGAGAGGAGTGACCTCAAGAACTTCAGATTCTATGCATGTAGTGATTGCCCTAGAATCTTGATCAGATGATGACGATGATGAGGAAGACGAAGCCGCCATGGTGGAAGACGATGTCTGAGACATTTTGTTTAACTTTGAGTAACAGTAGCAGTTTGAGAAAAATCTTTGATTGGGAGGAGGAAACAGGTTGCAAGGATGAGAGAGGTAGGGAGTAAAAGGGAGTCTCTTCAACTTCTTAAGGCTTTTGAAGGAATTATGAATGAATATGATTAACCCACTAAATATAGACTTAATAAAATTAATCCCTTCAACCCTTGTTTTCAGCAAAACTAATTGCTATAATTTCTCATGTTGGTGAATACCCAACCTGCCCCTCAAATTTTCAAGTTTATTTCTAACAAGCGCCTTGGTAGAAGAATCAGTCAGCTGAAGCTTAGAGAAACTATGTTCCAGTTCAAATGACTTCTTCTCTTCAAAGTCAATAGGGTTCAAGGAAATGTTGAATGTTTTCAGATTATCACAACACAATGTCACAACATCTTGTGTAACATTGTACGCAGGGAGCATCTGTTTTGACCAGATGTTTTGAGAACAGAATTTATGAGACTTGTTATTTCCAACATCCTTGTCAAGATGACTTAAGGTTCTGACAACACATTCTTCTTCAAGTTTATTTGCCACATCACATATAATATCAGCCTGTAGTTTTGGAGTTCTTCTGACAGCTTCCATAGGAATAGCTCTTTTCATTCTTCCAAGCTTATGCTGCCACTGTTTCATCTCTTTTTCTTCTTTGATGATTTGACTCATAGTGGAGATATCAGTGTTCTCAGGCTGCCACACATAACAGTTATCTTTGGATTTGATTCCTCTCATTACAACATCTAGTTTTTCATTAAATACTAGACATTCAGATCTTGAGAAGTTGACCATGAATCCTAGATCACATAATTGACTGATGCTAATGAGATTAGTAGTCAACCCTTTTACCAGCAGTACCTTATTCAGACTTGGAACTCCAGGGCAGTCCAAATTACCAACTCCTTTGACTTCTCCTTTAGCACCATCTCCAAAGGTCACAAAACTGGTGGTGTGAGGCATAACATTATTGAGGAGATTTTTGAATCCAGTCATGTGTCTGGAACATCCACTGTCAAAGTACCAATCTTCCTTTTCAGAGACCCTCAGGGAAGTGTGAGCTATCAGTGCAGTAGCCTTTTTCTTCCATTGAGGAGCATGTGGTACCTTTTTAGACTTAGGTTTGACATCTGAGTTCTGATTAGGATATCCATGTAATCTGAAGCAGAAGGGCTTTATGTGACCATATTTCCCACAATGATGACATCTCCATCTTTGGTACCTCTTCTTCATATGTCTCTGTCCCTGATGTTGAGAGTAATGTTGAGACATCCGTTTTGACATTTCCTTCCCAGTACCAAATTTCTTTGTTTCCACAAATCCTAGGCCAGATTTATTTCCCATATTTTGTCCAGCCTGAAGGATCTCTTCCAATTTGTCTGTTCCATTGGTCAACATCTTGACAGATTTGGTCATTTGATTCAGTTGTGAGTTCAGCAGTTGAACTTCTCCTTCTAAATGTCTTATAGTTTCAAGATTTGCCCTCTTTTCAGCCTCCAGCTTTATAATGAGTTTTGATTGTTTCTCATTTTGCACACAGACTTCACCACTTCTGATACACAATTTCTTGTAGGTATCAGCCAGTTCTTCAAATGTCACTTCTTCATCACTAGTGTCACTTTCAGAAGTACAAACACTAGTTAGGGCAGTAACTAGTTTGGAAGATTCTTCTTCAGAATTGCTTTCTGAATCATAGTCAGACCAAGTAACAGTCATTCCTTTCTTTTGCTTCTTAAGAAAGGTAGGACATTCAGCTCTAATATGTCCATATCCTTCACATCCATGGCATTGAATACCTCTGCCTTGGTTTCCCTTATCTTCTGACCTTGGTCTTTTGCTGGAACTGCCATTGTCAGAAGGAATGTTATGAACATTAGACCTTGACTTTGGGTCCATTCTTTTGATGAGCCTGTTGAACTGTCTTCCAAGCATGGCAATGGCTTCTGATATGTTTTCTTCTTCATCCTCCTTGTATTCAACATCAGTGTTGGATACAAGTGCTATGCTTTTGTTCTTCTTGTCACCATTATCAGTGATCCCCATCTCAAAAGTCTGAAGAGACCCAATAAGTTCATCCACTTTTAACTTGCTAATGTCATGGGCTTCCTCTATGACAGTTACCTTCATTGCAAATCTTTTAGGCAAGGATCTGAGAATCTTCCTCACCAGTTTTTCTTCTGACATTTTTTCTCCCAGTGCTCCTGAGGTGTTGGCAATCTCCAAGATGTTCATGTGAAACTCATGAATGGTTTCATCTTCCATCATTTTTAGATTCTCAAACTTAGTGGTCAACATCTGAAGCCTTGACATTTTTACTTTGGAAGTGCCCTCATGAGTAGTTTTGAGAGTGTCCCAAACTTCCTTGGCCAGTTCATATTGATGTACTAGTCTGAAGATGTTTCTATCAATTCCACTGAACAAGGCATTTAAAGCTTTTGAATTTCCCAGAGCTAACTCATCTTCTTCTTTACTCCAATCTTCCTCAGGCTTCAGACTGATTGTCCCATCTCTCTCAGTTATGGTGGGATGAATCCATCCTTTGTCAGCAGCTCTCCAAGCCTTTTTGTCCAGAGATTTTAGGAAGGCAATCATACGAGGTTTCCAGTAGTCATAATTGGTTCCATCCAGAATGGGTGGTCTATTTCCAAAAACTCCTTCTTTGTCCATAGTGCCAGAAAGTAATATCCCTAGATCTCACCCAGTAATACAGGCAGGGTGCCTGCTCTGATGCCAATTGAAAATTCTGGCTGCAGATACTCAATGTCACGTCCAATGTTATGACACCGTATCTGACTTACTATATGACAGTAAATACAAAAGCAGTAAAGAACACAGTCAATTGTTTACCCAGTTCAGTGTGCAACAACACCTACTCTGGGGGCTACCAAGCCAGGGAGAGAATCCACTATAAGAGATGTTAATTCAGGAATAAACCAACCAGTTTATCTCCTTCACTTAAGATCTACCCAATGCAATTCTAATCTAAGTACTACTTAAACCTGAGTTCCTACTCACTCCCCCTCAATCACAGCAGTGATACATAAACCAATTTGACTTAAGAATTGATGAAGACACTCTTCAAAAAAAAACACACACTTGATTAAACTTCACAGCTTTTTAATCAAGCAACACAATCACTCGTGCTTCACAGCTTTGAGTGATGTACACAACTAACTTGACTCTGCTTCACAGCTTTAGTCAAGGGACATTCAAACACTCTTGCTTCAAAGCTTTGAGTGCTACACAACCCTTACAATCGAAACCTATTCCAAGGCACTTATCACAATGATAATTGCTTGGAGTACAATAAACAAATCTATACAGATTACAAAATTGATCTTCTAATCAATCAGCAGGGATGTCTTGAAAAACAGCAGCTCTGTTGAATATATAGCAGCTGCAACTTCAGTTAGGGTTTCCAAAAACCTAGGGTTGATTCCGTTTGACCTAAAGACCAGGTCACAGGACTTTATTGACCAGGTTAGGATTGAGCTAGGTTACTCCTCAGAAAACGCAGGATTCTGTTCAGAAAGGACTGAGTTATTTCCTGAAAAAACTCAGACTTATCCAATCCTGCAATCCTGTTAGTTCAGAACAGGATGTCATAACATCTGTTATGACATCTGAGAAAACCTGTCTACTGATTTAGCAAAATGTGATCATTTTGCAAACATGCTCAGATACACACTTATAAACATCAGTATTTGAATTACAATATTTTTCTGCACATGTACCTAATGAGTTAGTACAACCTGAACTAGAATGTTATGACATCAGTCATGACATTCACACATACACTTGGGATTTACCAAAAATGCAAGCCAATACCTAAACACCTACATAAATAAAAAATGATTTTTTTTTGTTGTTTTATAAAAAAGGATAATTAGTGAATAATAAAAAATAAGAATTAAAATAAAAGAATTAGAGATGGGCCTGTATAAGCAACCCAGGGGGGTGTATTGCTAAATTATCTGGGCCCATTCTTTGTTCATCCCACTCCATGTGTGAGATCTAGTGTTGGTCATGCCTGTAGGTGCACCATGGTCTTTCCTTGATTGAGCTTTGGATTTGGATTAGTGATGATCCAATGGCTAGATGGTTGGATGCATGTTAGGCACCTGGAACGTATGTGCATAGAATCTACATGTAAATGTTAAGAAAATAGAGAAAATGCTGGGACATGGGATCAACCCAGGTCCTTTTACTTTCAAACATACAACCTTGCCATCTGCTCTGCATGGATTAGTTGTCAACATAATGACCACAATAAATAATATATAAAACAAAAGTGGGTAACTGAAACGAAAAAACGTGCGCGTCATTATTCAAATGGACCAATAATAGTTTGCCACGCTATCATCCTCTTCCCTATCCGTCGTTTTAGACCAATTACTTTTACCTAAAGACAAAACTCCATAGCTATAACCCTGTAAGTTTCAAAAATTCACAAGACGCATGATAATTTAATTCTAGCTGTATAGATCAATTCGTTTTGATCTCAAGAGCATCATGGTGTTCTTTTCTTGGCCCAATTTAACCTGTATAGAGAAACCCTAAAACGGCAAAGCAAACCCTAACAATGGTGATCATCAATATACGCATCAAAATGAAAAATTAATTAAACCAAAACATCCCAAATGATGATACAAAGACAATTCTATGCTTAAAAGTGATTAATCATGCGTAAATTGTAAAATCAAGTTCAAGATGGTATGTGCAGACCGTGGGTCTGTAAGTCGTGCTTCTTGATGTTTTTGGCCTTGAGGATGATTGGAATAGCTTCAGAACACGTCCAGGAACAGATTGCTGGATTTGGAATTACTTGAAACGACCTATGGAAGAGAATACGGTCTCCATTTTTTCTTCCAAAATTTGCAACTTCTTCCATTGTTTTCACGACCCCAAACCCTTCCTTATGCTTTGGAAATGTTGTGTATATATCATAGAATGATTTAGGTCAACAAAAACTGATCATATCTTTGCAAATTATGGAGATTTGATTTCATTCTTTGCCTTGTATGATTTGTTTCCAAAATAGACCAAATTAAGATCTTTTCCAATCAATTAGCTCTTGCACGAATTTTTTGATTTTCTAGCTGTTCATGGATTCATAATATGCTCATAAAATCAAATCTTTGATTTTATTTGATTATTCTACTATTTAAATTGATTTATTTTGATTTAAATGGATAAAAAATCAAAATAAATAATAAAAATAATAAAATAATAGGTGGATAAGCTCAGGGGTCGTGGGCCATCTTAGGAACAAGTTTCAAACAAGAAAACATGGGCCCATTTTGAAAAAAAGTCATTTCGATCAATGTTGACTTCATGCACATTTCCAAAAATTGGTCAATTTTGACAATACATGTCTCCCTCAATTTTAATCCTAAGAGGGCGTTCTTGGACTTTTTAGAAATCTTAGGATGTCCCCTAAACAACACTTTTAGTTTCATCTCAATT
Source organism: Vicia faba (assembly GCA_948472305.1). NCBI lineage: Eukaryota > Viridiplantae > Streptophyta > Magnoliopsida > Fabales > Fabaceae > Vicia > Vicia faba. The sequence goes on from OX451739.1 coordinate 1,603,994,132, forward strand.
GGGTCTTCCATGTTCACGTAAGAAGCTTTGACCCAAAAGGTGTTTTTGTTGACCTTTCAAAAGGACCTATAATGTAGAAATTCATATCTTTTGATGAGTGCATATTTTGAACTTGTGGGATGAAGACGAATTGTAGGGAATTGTATCCTCTTAAAAATAAGCCTTGGATGGAAAATTTATGATGAAGTATGTTGAAGTTATGCTTGGTCAAAGTTTGGTTGACTTTTCCTAAGAAACCCTAATTTAGCAATTTTTAGGTTTTGATGAATTTAGGGCATTCCTTGAGGAATAATGATCAACCCTTGATCAAATGATGGATATCAATTCAAAATGTTGATGTTGACCCAAAATCTTGAAGATTGACTGTATGTGGGCCACAGTTGAATTTTGACCTAATATAGTCGATTCTCAAGCATCTGAGTAGTTGACTGAGCAAACTTCTTGTGCAGTGCTTGAAATTTGACATGGAGGGTCTTGAGAACATATTAGGAACATGGAGATCATATGAGATCTTTGGAGTCCATCTATATTGATGAAAATGGAAACCCTAATTTTAGACACACTGCCTTAGGGGAGAGTTTGTCTGGTCACCTCTTGGGCAAACTTGAGCAAATTGAGGATCTCTAGAAGTATGTATTGAGTAAAATGAGAGGGAAAATTTTGGGGTACAACACTAGCAATATATGAAAGTAATAAAAAGTGCGGAAAATAAATATCCTATGATATTACAATCATTAGGGGGATGAGGTGTACAAATTTACAAATGGGGGTTGCAAATAAAATTAAATCCTAAGTTACTATTACAACCATATTGAATGGGTAAGAATGTACAAGAAAATGTGAAATGGACTTGTTTTGTTTAAGAAAATATTTTTGATCTTTTTGTTTTAAGAAATAAAATAAAGCATGTAAAATGTAAAATGTTTTTGGTGTTTTTGATTAGTGAAAATAGAAGTGATAGCAAAAATAGTAAGGAAAAAGAAAATAGAATCAGCGCATTGCTGAATTAAAAGAGATCAGAAGTTCTGAATCTGGCGTGCTGCAAAAACAGAAATCATATTAGTAGAAATAGGTAAAGTCAGAAGTTCCAGGTCCGCTGAGAACAAAGAAGATTTCAGAAGTTCTGATGCCACTGGTAAAGCTTAGTCTCCCTCTCCATGCTAGTCAGAACATCTGCAACTTAATCATTTCTCAATAGAACAGAAGATGCGCATATCACAATTATGGCAGGTTTCATAATGTTTCAGAAATAAGAGATATCATAACTATAAATCAGAAGCAAGCATGAATTTGCTAATCCTAATTTCCTTAAAAAGTTATGAACTAATTTACTTCCTACTTAGGCATACAAATACGTGAAGCCTCGGAATACGTACAACATCAGAATCATGATGTCTACATTGTATTTTTGAACATGCAAATCTGATAATGCCTAATATGATGAGAGTCAGTAGAAGCTTACCTTGTAGCTGGAAAATACTTTGTGAGCTGGAGTCTGGTTCTGAACTCTGGTGATGTTCTGAATAGCTTCTTCATGTACTCAGCAGCCTGGAAGCTTTCAACTTGGGCAATAAATGATTAGAAAAATTCTGGAACAACCAAGGGGGCAAAGTTATGACTTCCTTGAGGTGGATATGGATGGAGAATGTGTTACAGTATGAACACAGAAGTTAGGATGGTTTCTAAATGTATATCAGAAATTGTATGAATGGTTTTGATCAAGAAATACTTGAGGAAAAAATGGAGTTTGAATACAAGAACCAAAAGTTAACATGTTTTTGTATTTTGTATTTGCAGTTTTGGACTCTTGGAATTTTAGCAGGGGTTCAATGCTTTTTCTTTCTCAAAAATTCGACCTCTTTACAGTAGCCAATGGCTTTCAATTTATGGGCAAAGATATTGTAGCTTGTAGAGATCAAGGGTACAGCCATCATATGCTAGGCGTTGACTTGTTCTTGAAGCAAGTTCAAATAGGTATGGTGGTTAGCAGTTTCTTAGTCGTGCCTAAGCTGGATTCGTAAGCGGGAATTAAGGAAAAGTAAACTCAAAAGAAAAAGCAACGCATGGGCCCAACCTATTCTTGTGCAAAAGTTGCTTTTTCCAAGACGGTGATGGTACTTCTATGCCACACGTGGGGAAGTCCTTTGGATAAAGACCCAAAAGTGGTTGTGAGCATTAAATGATGATGAGATTTATCCAACCAAAAATCCTGCAATGTGAGATTCTACATCATTGCTTAATTCTGGATCAGAAGTTCAGCTTCAACGTAACTTAGAATAGACATCTAACTTCCGATCTTTGTATCTCCTTGCTCCAGCATGTTCTGAAGGAGTTCTCAGACTTTCCAGGAAGCTTGCAGCATGCTTTGTAACCTTCTTTGAATTACCCTTGCAAAATCTGACTGAACCTTTGTGAAAACTGGCCCAGAAGTTCTGACTAAAATTTGTTTTGAAAGTGTCCAGAATTTGCTGAATGCTTCAGTTTCAGGAACGTGTCTTTGAGGATTTAACTTGAAATCCCAGCATTTCTAGGAGAAGTTCTGTTCTGCAATGTTTTAGATCTTATTGAAATCTATAACTTTTGTGCCAGAAGTTCTTCCAGAATCAGCTTGCATCATGGTGATAATATGATCAGAAGTTCTGAATTTGTCATATTTCTTAAACACTTAGAAAAATTCTAAGTATTTAGAATTTTGACTTTTCCAAAGTAATTTTGATTTTGAATTTCTTGATGAAACAAACTTCATGCCTTGATGAAATATGATTCTCGGAACTTGATTTTTTGATCCAAAAGTCAAAGTTTGACTTTTTAGTGTGCAAATGACCATTTTGCCCTTGTGAATGACTTTCTTGGAAAATTTGTAATTCAAGGCTTAAAATTGGATGGGAACAAACCTGAGGGTCCAGGGTGATCCTTTGAGAAATGAGAGGGAAAATTTTAGGGTACAACACACACAATACTTTGCAACACATTCTTCATTCACATAACATAACACCAAATCAAGATAGTGCAATATAATGCAATCGAAACAAATAAATTCATGTGGTGCCAACAGGGCATGGGCTCTCAATATAATGCCAAATAGGGCAGCAACATGGCATAAACCCTCAACATAACACCATTACAGGCCAACAACAAGATATAAGCCCTCAGCAATGTATGCATACAACACCAATATGCAACAATGTAAATATACAACTACAGGGCATAAGCCCATAACATATTGCCAATAAAGGCCACCAATAGAGCATAAGCCCTCACCATACATGCAACGATAGCAATAGAAAATAGTAACAACATACTTATATACATCCAACAATGCAACATCATCGTATCACACTTCATCAAACATTACAACAACATTTTAACAATATAGTGTCATAGTATCAATTCACTATGCATATTATCAATCCATCATGAAAATTCAACAACAAGAATATTTCGTAACATAACATCATAGTATCACAACATAGTATCATAGTATCACAACAACTAAGCATATTAGCTGTTACTCATGTATATTCGACAACAACAACATTACAACAACATAACATCATAGCATCACCATAACTAAACATGTTATTAATTTATAATATATATTTGATAGCAACAACATTTTCAACAACATAACATCATAAGAAATTCCTTCATATATCATTTGTACAATAACCACATGTTAGGTCACATCACTCAACATCAACACCATACAAAACTTCTACTAAGTTCTACGTTTCAACATAATTCCCATTATTACAAACCTTCTTATATCCTTCTAAGTCATACTAGTCATTACTGACCAAGAGAAATTACACTACACGCGAAAACAAGAAAGAAATTGCAAAAATAGTCAGGTTCCATACGCATATCGTACGCGTACCACCAGAGGGGAATTTCCCTCAGAACTCACCATGTAACCCTCATACGCGTATGGAACTTCCCCATGCGCGTACTATACGTGTATTGGCAGACGGCCATGATGGCTTGGGGACAGGGCACATACCATATGCGTATGGCCCCTGAGAGTGTCCCCTCATACACATACCATACACATACCATACAAATATGGCCAGTCTCTTACTTCTAAAAATCTGCTTTTGCACCAGTACAATTTCCACTCGTTTTGAGCACTTACAACCTCTTAATTTGAGTCAAAAACAATTTTTTTACACATAGTAACCTGTAGACTTCATCTAATTCCGTTAAAGACTTGTTCTATAATAATTTTCTACATCAAAACATCATTTTTCATCATTTTTATAAACCCATATTTTCAGAATTTGGATTTGCATGGAACAACACCACAATGACAATAATTATTCACAATAAATCATACCATGGGCATCAGTTACATCATCATTCCACATAGATTCACATAGACATATTACCAATCAACAAAAGGAATCATAATACATCAAATCTACACAAAGTCATAAGAGGGAAATGAACTCTCACTACCCTCTCATGTTATAATCACCATTTAAAGAATCCATTATCCCCCTTTATCTTAATTTGGAGCTTTGATCCTTCAACAATGGTGGAATCTCTCTTGCCCTAGCTTTTCCCTTTTCTTCTCTTCTTTGTTTCTTTTCACGTGAAAATAATTCTTCCAATTCTTTCTACCACTCTCCCAATTATTCCTTATTATATCCTAATAGTAATAATAATAATAATAATAATAATAATTTTTATTATTATAATATTAATAATAATAATAATAATAATATCATCAGTGGAAAATACACTATTTAACCAATAATAATATTATTATTAATAATAATGGGATATTTCATCCTTCACCAGAATTATCATTATTATAACATTATTCAAAGCTTACTCTAATTATCGAATCATACTAAGTTCTCACACCCTCTTATACAAGCCAACATAGTTCTATAAATCCAATCATCAAATAACTAAATATTTTAAATGGGGCATTACAACTCTCCCCACTTAGAATATTTTCGTCCTCGAAAATTACCCGATGCGACACACTCCGGATACAACTCTCGCATCCAACTTTCCAATTCCCACGTCATATCTTGCAGTATCTTGAATACCACTCATCAACATTCAACATTGTTAACCTTTTTAATCCAACAACAACCCCAACACTAGGACATCGTCCCAACTATATTGCTGATACCATTGACACATAACATTAGTACTTGGATGCTATGATTCATCAGTCGAACAGTTAAATTAATACATCTATTGACACGACAATAATGTGAATAACACATAAACAGAACATGATGCATGCTCTGATACCAATTGAACTTAAAGGAAGAAGGTGATTACTGGAAAGTTGTTTGAACTTGGATAAGTTCAAATTGTAGTTTGAACGGTCCCTAGAAGTGGAGGATGGACTGTTCATGATATGGTGTGTATTAGACTTGTTTGTTGTTATCAGGATTATAGATTTGGTGGAGAGTTGTTGTTTTTAGGTTAGATTTACTTTAAAACCTATGCTATGTTGTTGGCACCTGGATTATGGTGATTGTGTGCAAGGATTATTGAGTCATGCCTGAAGTCTGTTGAGGAGTTTTTGTTTATTCCACTGCATGGTATCTGATGAAACCCTGGTTCTCCATGTGTCTCTGATGGTGAGACTTTAGTAAGGTATTTTCTAGGAATGGCATTAGGGTTTGGTCTCCCCAGCATAATGTCTTATGATGTTGCAGGTTGTGCAAGATAACTTCAATCAACTGATTAGAGTTGCCAAAGATACTTGAAGATTATCTCAGGTCTACTCATAAAGGCACTCTTAAATAAGGTTGATGAGAATTTATGGTCATCTGCATGGGTAGTCCTAATTTATAGTCAAATTTAGAAAGTGGTCCTTCCCTTGGTATTTCTGTCTTGACTAAAAGATGGATTTTGAAGACCTTGATTATAATCAATGAGGGTTCTGATTTTTTGGGAAAAGTGATGACTTCATAACCAAGCTTTGTTTTGTGTTATGTTTGAGTGAAACTGATATCCTATCAGATGCTGGGATATCATGTCAGCATGTGTGTAGATCCCTGTTGCATATCAGATGCTTTGAGTTCTAAACTAATGTGTGTTGATCACATATGTTTAGAATTTTCTCCTGACCTAGAAGAGGAGGTGTTGTAATCTCAAGCCTCAACTCAACTTTAGTTTTGATGAAAGACAAACAAGCTAGTTTGATGAAAGACAAATAAGCACTATGGAAAGAAGGAAAAGAGGTGGAATTAGCTTAAAGCATCATTCACTCAAATCTTTAAGGATCATGGCAAGAAATCAAGTATATCAATTCTCATTTGAACTACATTGATTAGAAATGCTCAAAAATGATATACACACTTGCCACAACACTTCACTTAAAGTATAAAACAAATTTTAAGTTTTTCACTGATGTAAATCGATTAACATATGATGTAAATCGATTTACACATGCTTTTTCAAAAACTGATTGTTTCTGGTAGCAATCGATTTACATGAAGTGTAAATTGATTGATCACAGAACTGAGTTGAATTTTTAACACTTGTAAATCGATTTACACATCATGCTAATCGATTTACACTTTAAATTTTTTGAAAACATGAACGTTACAAACCCGTGCAATCGATTTACATCTTATGTTAATCGATTTACACATTGTAACTTTTGAAAAATCTGAACTGGTTTCAAGATATCCTTCACACCTTTTCTCCAATAGATGCATGGTCATACATTGCATCCTCTCAAGTTTTTCAAACAGAAAAGTGTCCATTTGGAAAGGTATCTTGATTACTTTAAATACTAAATCTTTCAAAATTAAAAAACAACTCTTCTCTTATGCAATAATTCTGAACTTTGTAAAATATTCAAACTTCATATTTCTTAACTTTTAAGAACAAAGATTTTTTGCACTTTCACACATATAAGAACATAAATCTTTGAGCATTATCTAACCATTGTGTTACAGTTTGAATTGCTTACAAGAGAAGAAAGAAGAAACTTCAAAGAAGTCACTCTATGTGATCAACATCTTTCAAGAAATCATACTTCATAAAATTATACAAAGTGTAACTTTTTTCCAGGATTGTTGGAATTAAGTATTAGACTACTTTTGTACCTTGTTGTCCATTGTTGGAAACAAGAGGTATCTTTTAAGAGGATTGTTCTCAAGAGACTTATTGGAAATCCAAGAGGGTGTTCTTGGTATTTGTTAGGTTCTTTAGTTGATAAGACTAGGAAGAGTCTTGTAAAAGTTCTAACAAAATAGTGAAATCTCTTGCGTGTTTGAAAGGGGACTGGACGTACTTCCGGGGTGTGGAAGGAACCAGGATAAATCTCCGTGTCTCTTTACTTTCTGCACTTTACAGTTTTCAAAGCACTAAATCAAAACCAGAAAGTATAAAATAAGTCAAAAATCGACCACCACCTAATTCACCCCCCCTCTTAGGCGCATTCTTAAACTTACAGGTGTAACACCCCAATTCTACCCCGACAATTATATAAATAAATCAGAGTTATAAAATTATTCACGCAAACGAATCGGAATGTCACAAATTCATCAATAAAACTCATTGCATTCATCGTGGATATATAACACTTTAAAACTTCGGATGAACCATCAATATAATACTTTAATTAAATAATTCAACAATTTAAACATCTATGCAGCAGAATTCTTAGTAACATCTTTATCATCATTACAGCAACTTCAAAACAGCACATACTTAATAATAATCAACTTAAGTTCAACAACTAAATAATCAAAAATCAAAATCAACAAGCGTTCATCCCCCCGAGTGTTACATATCAGAGCAATAACACCGACATGAACTACTGAAGGTATACGGCATTCACTCTTGATTACCTGCACGTTACCAACATAAGGGCAACATTCAAAAAGAAGGGTGAGATATCCAACAATATAATAAAGCATATGATAATTAATACATTAAGTTATATCACATAACATCACCACTTCTCATCTCATAATCAACAATAATCACAACAATAACACACATTTACAACATCAATACACACTTCTTTATGCAATCATATAATGCGACTCAATACTATGCAAATGTATGTGGTACCATTGGAGCAGAACTCCCATCTCAAAAATTGCCAATTAATAGAGACATCATCAAGGCATAAGCCTTCATCTCAATATTCTCCAATACATGCCATCTCAACGAGCATAAGCTCCATCTCAAAATGAAATGTATGTGACACAATCATGAATTTAATAAAAACACCATAATTGACAACATCTCAATACAACACCATCGTTGGCCAAAGGCCCACAACTTAAAAGCATCTCAACATCTCTTCATCAACATCATTTATCATCATAAATCATCAAACATCATTTATACATCATAATTCATCAAAAAAAACTCTCATTAACATCATCTCATCAACAACTCAATCGTACAGTAATACGATAATAACTCAACAATTTCACATCGTTGGCCATAGGCCTATACAAGATATTTCCTATAACTAGTTAATCAACTAAGGCTTACTTATAAACTATCCAATCTCTACATACTACTATTCTGTAATATTACATCATCATTATTATTAATCCTACTATAACAAATCAAACAGTAGCCTATAAGCATCTCATCTTCATCATTCTTCACAAGAATCAACATAGCGAACAACACGGGAACTAATTCAAATCCTAATTTGGATACTAGAATTACACTTCTTATTCTTCATTTTAATCCTTAAGAATAAAGCTCATCGCATTATCTATTCAATGCTTCGAACGACACCTTAAACAGAGTCCGAAAACTCAAGTTACAACCTTCTCAAACTGATTCTGCCAAAAACCATACAACATGGATCGACGCATATCATCTTGGATCGACGCGTACTGCACTGAACTCGCAACATGAGTCGACACATCTTCTCCTATATCGACTCATCCTGAGTCTACCAAACAACATGTATCTACACATGCTCCTACGTATCGACTCATCCTGAGTCTAAAAGTCCTCATGTATCGACGCAAGACTCCTTCGTGTCGACTCATCCTGAGTCTAAGGACCTGCTTGTATTGACACATAAAGTTTGGGGTCGACGCATACTGCTCTGTCCTGCATAATTTCTGCGATATTCTTTGTGTTTTCACTACGGGTTCCTTACTTTAAGCCCTAAAAACTTAATCTAATCATAGATAATCATCACTTACAATTATCCTATAATTCTACATCAATTAAACAACATCAGGACGTCATCATTCGTCTTTCAATCATCAATTCTCATCATACAACAACTTATACATTCAATTCATGAACAAGACAACAATCACCTCTAACCCCACATACCAATTATCATGAACCCAATTATAGAGTCAGAACCCCACCCTTACCTTGGATTGAAGGTCGCTCTATAATCTCCAATTGAATTCCCGTTCTGCCGTTTTTCCTCTTTTCCAACAGCTTCATGTTCTTCTTTCCAACCCTTATTCTTCTTATTGCTTCTTCTTTATATTCTTTCTAAAAATAATAAAATAACCTATTATTCCCTTATTCCTTAATGGGCTTAAAACTATTACACCCCCCTTATTACTTCCATTCCTTTAAAACAAGCCCACATCAAATAATATCATACTTCTAATATTATTTCTCCACTTAATGAAATAATTAAATCCAATTGAACACAACAAAACTTTAAAAATATTCCATAAATAATTTAATTAAATAATTGATTAAATTACGGGCGTTACAACTCTCCCCCACTTAGAATATTTTCGTCCTCGAAAATTTACCTTAATCAAACAACTCAGGATAGGAGTCTCGCGTCTTGCTCTCCAACTCCCAAGTCATGCTTTCTCCGAAAGCTCCTAGCCAAACCACTTTAACCAAAGAAATCTCTTTGCCCCTCAGAGTCTTTATTTCACGATCCGCAATCCATACAGGCATCGTCTCCACCGTAAGATTATCCCATACTTGCACATCGTCCATATGAATCACATGAGATGGATCTGAAATATACTTCCGGAGTTACGTCACATGAAACACATCATGCAAATTCGAAATATTAGGCGGTAAAGCCACTCTATAAGCAACATTCACGACTCTCTCCAAAATCTGATACGGTCCAATAAAACGAGAAGTGAGCTTCTTAGACTTCAATGCTCGCCCAACACCAGTCACAGGTGTAACTCTTAAAAACACATGCTCTCCAGCTTGAAATTCTAAATCTTTCCTTCGCTTGTCATGATAAATCTTCTGTCTACTTTGGGAAGCTTTCATCTTTTCTCGAATCAACTTCACCTTTTCAGTAGTCTCACGAACAAGTTCAAGTCCAAGTACTACACTTTCACCAGATTCATGCCAACATAAAGGAGTTCTACATCTTCGACCATACAACGCTTTAAAAGGTGCCATCCCAATTCTAGAATGGTAGCTTTTATTATAGGTGAACTCTATCAACGGAAGATGAGTATCCCACGAACCTCCCTGCTCAAGAACACATGCCTCAGTAAATCTTCCAACGATTGAATCGTGCATTCAGTTTGACCATCTGTTTGAGGATGATACGCTGAACTCAACCTCAACTTAGAACCCAACTCTTCTTACAAAATTTTCCAAAAATCAGAAGTAAATCTTGGATCTCTATCTGACACAATGCACAAAGGAACACCATGCAGCTTCACAATCACACTCGTGTAAATCTCAGCCAACTTCGTCACTGGAAAACTGATGTTAATAAGAATAAAATGAGCTGACTTCGTAAGCCTATCAATAATCACCCAAATTGAATCATGTCCTCTTAAAGTATTAGGTAACCCCGTCACAAAATCCATTGAAATGTTATCCCATTCCCATTCTGGAACTTCTAACGATTGCATCAACCCTGCTGGCTTCTGATGTTCAACTTTCGACTTCTGACAAGTCAAACACGCATACACAAACCGAGCCACATCACTCTTCATCCCAGGCCACCAAAACAAACCTTTGAAATCTTGATACATCTTTGTAGCTCCTGGATGAATACTCAACTTACTTCTATGACCCTCTTCAAGTATCACCTTCTTCATCTCAGTATCATCAGGAATACAAATACGGTTAAGAAACCTCAGCACACCTTGCACATCTAACTTAAAATCATTATTCTCAGACTGATCGATTGCAACCATCAAATCTACTAGTTTCACATCCAACTTCTGAGCTTCTCTGATATTGTTTAGAAATTCATTATTAATCTTCAACATACTCAACATAAAACTTCACAGAGTAACCTCGCAAACTAAGCTCATATCTCTGAACCACTCAATTAATTCCAACTCTTTAACCATCATTGTTGACATATGTAAAGTCTTTCGACTCAATGCATCAGCTACCACATTCGCTTTTCCTGGATGATAATTCAAACCGAAATCACAATCCTTTAACAATTCCAACCATCTTCGTTGCCTCATATTCAACTCCTTCTGATCGAATAAATACTTTAAGCTCTTATGGTCACTAAACACTTCAAATCTAGAACCATAAAGATAATGCCTCCAAATCTTCAACATAAAAACAACTGCGGCAATCTCTAAATCATGCGTAGGATAATTCTTCTCATGAGTCCTTAACTGCCTTCACACATAAGCAACTACCTTACTATTCTGCATAAGCATACCTCCTAAACTCATCTTAGAAGCATCACAATAAACCACAAAAGGCTCTCCTGGATTAGGCAACGTCAAAATCAGAGCCGACGTCAACCTCTTCTTCAATTCCGTAAAACTTTATTTGCACTGAACATCCCACACAAAAGTTCTACCTTTACAAGTCAACTTAGTCAATGGAAGTGCCAAATTAGAAAAACCTTCGATAAACCTTCTATAGTAACCAGCTAATCCCAAAAAGCTTCTAATCTCAGTAGCTGACTTCGGAGTTTCCCATTGCAACACAACATCAACCTTCGATGGATCTACAGCAATGCCACTACCCGAAATCACATGATCAAGAAAACTCACCTCCTTCAACCAAAATTCACACTTGGACAACTTTGCATACAACTTCTTCTTTACAATTGAAACAAATCACATCATTATGTTCACACTCAGATACAACATGTCCGTTCTTACCACAACGGAAACACCTCTTCACTTCAGTAGTACATACATTACTCTTATGCCCAAGTTTTCCACACTTAAAACAAACCACACCAGCAGGAGCATCTCCCCCACTAGTCCTCTGACCCTGAGCAACTTTCTGTTTACCTTTACCAGCTGGGGCATCATAAGACTTACCACGATTCTGTTGGTGCTTACCCCTCTTCTCACTGATAATCTTGTAATGAGCATTATTATCCTCCTCATAAATCCTGCAACTTTCAACCAAATCAGCAAATACATGGATCTTCTGGTATCCAACTGCCTTCTTGATCTTCGGGCATAACCCGTTCTCAAACTTGACACACTTCGAAAACTCAGCATCTGCCTCAGTGTAGTGCGGATAAAACTTAGCCAACTCAACAAACTTGGCAGCATACTCAACAATTGACATACTTTCTTGCTTCAGCTCAAGAAACTCAATCTCCTTCTTACCACGGACATCTTCAGGAAAGTACTTCTTCAAAAACTCCCTAAAGAACACAGCCCAAGTGACATTCTCACCTGCAGCTTCCAATCTTTGACAAGTCTCTAGCCACCAGTCATCAGCCTCGACTGCTAGCATATGAGTACCATATCGGACCTTCTGTGCTGGAGTGCAGTCCATCACACGGAAGATTCTCTCAATCTCTTTCAACCACTCCAATTCTCCATCAAGATCATACTTGCCCTTGAACGTAGGCGGATTCTCTCTCTGGAAAGTCGCCAAGCTACGAGATCCAGCATTCCCGTCAGCATTCGGCCGATTCTCCATCGCATGAGCCATTGCTTCTAAAGCAGCAGCAAGTGCAACATCATTCCTTCCAGCCATCTCAACTTCTCACTACAACATAAACCACGGTTAGAACTCAAATTAACAATAATCGATTGTTAGACAACTACGACTCAATGACAAGGTCGGACCAACCTTTTTCTCTGATATCAACTTTGTAACACCCCAATTCTACCCCGGCGATTATATAAATAAATCAGAGTTATAAAATCATTCACGCAAACGAATCGGAATGTCACAAATTCATCAATAAAACTCATTGCATTCATCGTGGATATATAACACTTTAAAACTTCGGATGAACCATCAACATAATACTTTAATTAAATAATTCAATAATTTAAACATCTACGCAGCAGAATTCTTAGTAACATCTTTATCATCATTACAACAACTTCAAAACAACACATACTTAATAATAATCAACTTAAGTTCAGCAACTGAATAATCAAAAATCAAAAGCAACAAGCGTTCACCCCCCCCCCCCCCCCCCCCCGAGTGTTACATATCAAAGCAATGACACCGACTCGAACTACTGAAGGTATACAACCTTCACTCTCAATTACCTGCACGTTACCAACATAAGGGAAACATTCAAATAGAAGGGGTGAGATATCCAACAATATAATAAAGCGTATGATAATTAATACATTAAGTTAGATCATATAACATCACCACTTCTCATCTCATAATCAACAATAATCACAATAATAACACACGTTCACAACATCAATACACACTTCTTTAAGCAATCATATAATGTGACTCAATACTATGCAAATGTATGTGGTACCATTGGAGCAGAACTCCCATCTCAAAAATTGCTAATTAATAGAGGCATCATCAAGGCATAAGCCTTCATCTCAATATTCTCCAATACAGGCCATCTCAACGAGCATAAGATCCATCTCAAAATGCAATGTATGTGACACAATCATGAATGTAATAACAACACCATAATTGACAACATCTCAATATAACACCATCGTTGGCCAAAGGCCTACATCTTAAAAGCATCTTAAAATCTCTTCATCAACATCATTTATCATCATAAATCATCAAACATCATTTATACATCATAATTCATCAAAAACAACTCTCATTAACATCATCTCATCAATAACTTAGTCGCACAGTAATACGATAATAACTCAACAATTTCACATCGTTGGCCATAGGCCTATACAAGATATTGCTTATAACTAGTTAATCAACTAAGGCTTACTTCTAAATTATCCAATCTCTACATACTACTATTCTATAATATTACATCATTATTATTATTAATCCTACTGTTACAAATCAAACAATAGCCTATAAGCATCTCATCTTCATCATTCTTCACAAAAATCAACATTGCGATCAACACGGGAACTAATTCAAATCCTAATTTGGATACTAGAATTACACTTCCTATTCTTCATTTTAATCCATAAGAATAAAGCTCATCGCGTTAGCTATTTAACGCTTCGAATGACACCTCAAACGGAGTCCGAAAACTCAAGTTACAGCCTTCTCAAACTGATTAGGCCAAAAACCAGACAACGTGGATCGATGCATATCGTCTTGGATCGACGCGTACTTCATTGAACTTACAACATAATTCGACACATCTTCTCATGTATCGACTCATCCTGAGTCTACCACACAACATGTATCGACACATGCTCCTATGTATCGACTCATCTTGAGTCTAAAAGTCCTCATGTATCGACGCAAGACTCCTTCGTGTCGACTCATCCTGAGTCTAAGGACCTGCTTGTATCGACACATCAAGTTTAGGGTCGACGCATACTGCTCTGTCCTGCATAATTTCTGCGATTTTCTCTGTGTTTTCACTACGGGTTCCATACTTTAAGCCCTAAAAACTTAATTTAATCATAGATAATCATCACTTACAATTATCCTATAATTCTACATCAATTAAACAGCATCGGGACATCATCATTCATCTTTCAATCATCAATTCTCATCATACAACAACATATACATTTAATTCATGAACAAGACAACAATCACCTCTAACCCCACATACCAATTATCATGAACCCAATTATAGAGTCATAACCCCACCCTTACCTTGGATTGAAGGTCGCTCTATAATCTCCGATTGAATTCCTGTTCTGCCGTTTTCCTCTTTTCCAACAGCTTCACGTTGTTCTTTCCAACCCTTATTCTTCTTACTGCTTCTTCTTTCTATTCTCTATAACAATAATAAAATAACCTATTATTCCCTTTATTCCTTAATGGGCTTAAAACTATTACACCCCCCTTATTACTTCTATTCCTTTAAAACAAGCCCACATCAAATAATATCATACTTCTAATATTATTTCTCCACTTAATGAAATAATTAAATCCAATTGAACACAACACAACTTTACAAATATTCCAAAATAATTTAATTAAATAATTAATTAAATTACGGGCGTTACAGGAGGCATCTGGGTTGTATGTATAATAATTTTCAGGCCTGGAAACTTGTCTTAGATGGTTGTGTTGATCAAGGTGTGATCAAATTTTGTTTACTTCTGAGATTAGTTTATTTCTAGTCTAAGAAAGCAGGGGTACAAAGACTGTGCGACTATTTATGGGGAGAATGTATAATTCTCTAAGTGGTTCCTAGTAGCTGTTGAAGGGGAATTCCAAATCTGGAGTTGGAATACCTTGAAGAAATATCAGACACAATGTCTTGACATTTTAGTGTTGAGAATTTATTTTTCTCAACATGTCTGGATGATGTTTCTCTCAAACATGATGGATGTTGTTTACTCTAACTTGATATTATCAAGTCTATGAGAGCATGTAACTCTTGTTCTGTTGAAGTGAAATGTGTTTCAAGGTATTGTGTGTATTAGAGATGTATCAACCTGAGTCAAGGGGTTGATTGTTGTCAGCACTTGTGGAGTGTTATCCAAACCACCTAGGATGAGCATTTTAGATTTGTGTCTGGAGTACACATGAGGTGTTATTTCTATGACCAAAGTATTATGGATCCCTGTTATCTGCATGAGAAGTTTCTCCTCAAGCATGGGTTCAGTCTTGTGGTGTTCTCACATGATGGAACATTTGTTTTTGAAAGGATTGAAGGACATCCTTGTGTTCGAATTGGGAGAAGCATACCTAGTTTGAACAGCCTGCTTATAGCGTATAATGATCTTTTAATTCCATATTGTTGAAGTCTGCTCCAGATACCTGTTAGATGGAATCTCCTCTTTAGGTGCAGAATGATGGTGTTTAACTCCTTATTGTCAGACAAGAGGTCTGTACATTGTGTGTATGAGAATGAGCAAGTTGGAGTTATGTAACAAGTAGGTTACTGCATGTATTTGTGATCTGGTCCTGAGTGATGATATTCTACTGATGGTTGATTCTCGTATGGTTCCTTCAAGATTAATGTATGGATTATTATGGTGTTGTCTCCATAACCATAGTTAAAGGTGAAATCCATATGACTAAGATTAACGTATGAAAAGATGTTGGAACATCATCTCATGTGTTTTTATCTTCATTGAAGGAAGCTATTCTTTAAAGATCATGGCGTGAGAATTTCTAATCACCAACGGATTCCAAAATAAGAAGTATGACCATGACGGAGTGTGAATTCTAGTCACTGACCAAGTCTGGAAGGTTGTGAAGATTTCTTGTGCTAGGAAGGGAAGCATCATTTGTTGTTTGTATGTGAGGAAATTTTCTTATGATGATAAATACCTTGTCGGGAGCTAGGTGTTAGTATGATGAAGATGAGCATGTGAATGATGGTAAAGACCTTATCGGGAGCTGGGTACTTATCTGATGTGTATGTGCAAGTCTATTTTCTGAACGGTTGGTTCAATAATTGTTTGAGAGTTTATTTCTCTCAATGACATTCATGTGTTGGTGATGACCTGAATGGACTGCAGAAGGTGTGATCTTTTGAGATCTTCTTGTGTTTATTAGGAGCTTCTTGAATGTTTTCTCTTCATAATAAGTCCTTTGAATGGTGGTTTAAGAACCATGGTGGTTGAGTTCTGTGTTGTGAAGCTAATGTCCTAAATGATGGTGTAACATCATGTTGTGCCGTGTTTGGAAGATGATTGGGATTGTGCATGTGGAATTGGATTCTCAATCATAATTGTCAGAGGTGGAAATTATAACTGTGAAGATTAGAATGTGCAGACTTTGATCCTGTTTATAGCATGCCAGGTGATTGCATGACTACTTTGTTGAATACTTCACAAGTATCAGCAAGTGCTTGTGAATGTAATGGCAGAAGAATGTGGTCACATAGGAAGATGTTAATGAAGTGGTTTCTTCTGAGGCAAGGGTTTTGGTTTGTCTGGATCTCAGTAAAGCGTTTAAAAAAGTTGAGAATGTGTGAAGGTTTTGAGTTTGTTTTAGACCAAGTGTGCATAACATCTCAGCCATCAAAGAGTCATGACAGCATGTATGAGGAAACTGTTCAGATATATCCTTATTATAATGAAGAAGTCTGAAGACCTGGGTATGCTCTCAAGAAGCTAGAGGATCTGGTGTGTTTTCACAAGGGTGTGAATATGTTAAACAGATATGTGAAGTTATGGTCCGTCTTTATGTGCATGTGAGAATCTTCATGTGTTTTCATCTAGTGCTGAAGTGGTTATGTTTAAAGGGAGAATTGTTTATCCATAATAGGGGGAGTGAAGTACTTGTATATGGTGTATTGCTGCATTGGTGCAAATAGTTTTGAAGCTTACATGTTGATCAAGCTGTGCAGAAGTTAAACCTCTAGTGAGGTTGTGATGTCAAACAACATGTTATGAAATTTTGCTACTATAAGTAGTTATTTGGTGCTCTTGACAAGGCATGGCTGGTTCTAACCATGTGAAGTTGGGTGGTTGAATCAAGAGTAAACTTGTCTATATGGAAGACAATGTTTGTATCTGGGGAAATTTATTTTTCTCTGCAGATTTTGGAAGGATTCTTTAAAGGCTGTTGATGAATTGGGATGTCAATCATATGATGTTTTGGGTCTTGATATTTTTTATTTGTGTTGCCCTAAAATGAGTAGGCTCAGAATCCAGTGAAGCATCCTTGACTGGGTAGTTGAAGAAGTGTTGGTCACATCTATTTTGAGAAAGTAGACAATGTCTGATTGGATGTCAGAACATTTTTCAGGACATGTTTTCTCCTTGAGCCAAACAAGGAAGTATTATGGACGGTGCTGTCAGGAGGATGTGTAAAACGTGATTTGTGTTTCTGCGTATGCATTTATTGGAATTATGAGGACAATCAAAATCTATCTTGGAAGGTGCATTTTTATTTGGCGATCTCCCTCAAATAATATTCTCATTGACCAAGACTGTTATTTCCTAAGAGAACTTCTTGTCTATTTAAAGATGCCATTTATTAATCTCTTTTATCTTGTGGGGGTTACTCCATCTCTATTCTTATGGAATGTGTCCATATGTGAGAGCTTTCTTTGTAGATTTTTGGCCAAAAAGGGGGGAGAAGTGTTGTTCAGCTATTGAGTATGAACTCTGTATTTGAACCAGTTTCACAAGGATGTCAAAGAGAATGTTTTGTTCTGAGTTTGTTAGTCTTGTCTTGATTTTTGTGACTTGTGATATGAGTTATGGACACAATTGTTACTTGTGTTCTGAGTTACCCAAATTGAAGGTATTCTGGGTATTGGTGAGGAATGTTTCTGGGTTGAGGGGGAGTTTCATAATTCTTCTTCCTCATGTATGCCATGACTTCAGGACTTTCTCCTTTAACCTGAGGTTTCTGTTCTGCGGTGTTAAGTCTTTTCGGGCTTATGTGAAGAGATGTTGGATGTGATGTCTTGGCATCAAACTATCAGAGGATGCCGACTTTGTCATATTCTGGCTAAAAAGGGGGAGAATATATGTGCTAGAATATGTGTTATGTTTGTGTGTGGGCATATTTTAAGGGGGAGAAAATATGTGTTAATCGTTGATTCCCTAAAAAGAGAGAGAATATTTGTGTTGGTCTGTCATGAACAAGTCATATTGTTAATGTTATGACATCATGACTGAAGACAGTGAAGATTGTCAAATGTGTGAAGACTAAAAACTGTCTGCTTCTGATGTTTTTTGTTTATGATTGCTGCTAACTGATTGTATTGTTTAGTCTTTGAGTTATGTTCTAGTTGTATTTATGAAAAGGTTATGTAAATTAGTTTTAGCCAAAATAAGTCAAAGGGGAATATTATTAATTCTCTAATTTTTAGATTGTCATTATGGTTGGTAAGACTAATATAGTAGCAATATGTAAATTAGGATTCTCTAACTTGTAGGAGAAAGCAGGTTAAAGTTCTATTTTATGAAGAACATGTTGAGTTGAAATGTTTCAATAACTGGAGCAACATGTCGTAGAAGATGTCCTATGCAGAGTCATTTGACATCGCGCCTGTGCTGGGCTGGACAATTGGATTATGTTATGATTTAAAGATGCAAAATATTTTTGAAATATTATGCTATCCTATGTGGCGCTATTTTATAGGTTTGGAAGATTCAAGGCAGAATCAAGAAGAATATTGAATTTCTAATTATGGAGACAAATTAGGAAATATTTACTTGAAGACCTATTCTATAGCAGAATATTCTACTGATTTGTAACAGCTGATATGCTATGATTTGAAGCCCAAGTCCAATTGGGAAAAAGGTTATAAATAGAATAATTTTAACCTAAAATAAGGTTCCAACCATGAATGAAAAGATGTAGTTATTAGGGCTGAGTCTATACCACTCTCTAGGAGAGTTGGTTGTGTGATCCACTCGGGTTGTAAGTTGAATTGTGTTACAGAGTTGTAATCTCTGTTATTGTTCTCCTCGAAGTTGCGAAGCAAGAGTGAGTATTGTTCTTGGAGGAAGCTTTTATGTAACTCCAAGTTGGGTTCTTAGTCAAGAGTCTTGGCTAGGTATTGTTATGGAAGTGTGTCTTCTGGTTGTTATGTAATGGAAGTGTGTCTTCCTGTTTTGTCCAATCGTTGTCTGTGATTGAAGAGGGATTGAGGAGGGCCTCATATCTAGGTGAGTCTTAGATAGAAGTGTAACACGAGTAGTGATTAAGTGAGTAGATCGTAAACAGGTATGTTTGTTGTAGGTTCTATGAATTGATACTATCATAGTGGACTTGTCCCTGACTTGGTATGCCCTTAGAGTAGGTGAGTTGCTCCGAACTGAGTTAACGATTCTTGTGTGTTGTTTATCATTTTTAGAACTGTTTTTGATTGTTTATACCTTTCCTGTGTGTTTTGTTCAGATCACATGTCCCAATATGTCATAGGACATCTGAAGTCTGATATACCAGAATTTCATCCTCAACCTCCCACTCTGCGATGTTAGGTCATATACAACTCATGTCTCAGAACTGTTCAATAAATCTCAACTCTTTAATATCCACTTTTCTATTAGGCTCTCATGAAGTGTTGAATAACTACCCTCTCGGTAAACGTCATTCACTATACACACCATCAAGCTGGCAAGACAAGTCCATCTCATCCAACACGATCTGTCTACTATCAACAATAGATTGAGGGTGATTAGTTCTTCACTTTGTCAATAAGTAGTCGACAACCATGATGAGGCATAAACCAACATTACTAACTATAATAGTGTTTCTTTATAACTTCCACTCAAAGTCACCTAAAGCACCACGATCCAATTAATCTCCTTTGAGATTTACACGTGCCTACGCAATTTCCTTCTCATTCGATCTTGTCGATGGAACACCGTCGCCCAACATATTACATAGTGCACTTCTCACTCACCTATATTACCACGATGATTAAGAATTTTCTAACTCAAGACCTGTTAGCATACCAAATACATTACAAATCATTCTGCTCTATTCTAAGTCTTTATCCACATAGATAATTCTAACAACATTCCTAAATCCTTGGTTTTCCTTCGAATCTCACTACATAAAGAATCCATATATTTCAACCTTTTAACCTCATTCTAATCACAATCTCAATAATACCATCTCGTCACTTAGTTGGTGATAGAAACTTCTTAACTTTTCCTGACATATATTCGCTACTATGTCTTCAATGACTCACTTTCCATCTTACCATTTAACTTTCTCTTTTCCTCAAGGGTCCCTCCACTCTAACCATACTCAATTGGCATAAACTACACCTCCACGTGCTCATACAACACATTTTTAACACATTTTTCTTATCATCAAACATTTCATTCCTTCCATTTATTCATTACTAACCTATCACACTTGACCTCATCTCTAATTGTCACCTTACTTTGTTTCACAAAATGCAATAGTAACCAACTAAGCCCAAAGAGCTTCTGATCTTTGTATCTAACTTCAGAAACTCTTAACATATAACCGCACCTACTTTGGACGGATCTATAATTATCCTTACCCGAAGCAATACGCCTAAAGAACTCACCTCCTTAAATTAACATTCACAACTTGACCACTTAGTATACAGTTTCTTCCCCTTCAAGGATCGCAATACAATTCGCAATCGTTCCACCTGCTATTATTCTGACTTAGAATAAATCAGAATATCTACAATAAACACCACAACACCTGATCCATAAATTTACAATGCCTACACATAGTTCTAAAAGTTGTTCTCCAAATATTCTCATCTCCTAGAAGTTAACCTACTTTCTTAGCATATATCTCTGAAACATTCAGAAGGTACCCACCACTAATATGTCACTAGCCAACCCATTGCCTTCTATTCTCTAAGAAGCAACCACCAATAATACTTGACCATCTTCTCTTAGAGAAGCCTCAATCGTCCAACAGACCGAAACCTTGAATTTTCCACATCCCTCCGATAGAAGAGTCTGAATCAACTCAACAACATAATTCCAAAGCACTCGGTTCCATTCCAAATCATTCATCCTCAAAGATCACTTCAAATCAGTCCAACATCTCGCTCTAACGACAAGTCGTAATCATCCCCGGGAAAGCATCAAAATTCACATACAACTGGAACATCATTAGCCATAACTTTGCCCTCTACTACTAGAGATAAGAAAAACACAAGTAACTGATCACTCCCTCCCCAAGGACACTACAGCCTGGCCCTTATACACAAATCTCGAATCCACATTCTCTTCGGAATCAGAAACCCACACAGTCCTACCAACACTTGCACTTTTGCAATTTGTGGCACATTGAACCAACTGTTCACATTTCTTGCAACCAAAACATCTTCGAGAAATGACAGCTTCTCTCCCACTTGTTTCAATCTATCTTCGGCAAACACGTGATCATAAAAACAATAAGGCACTCACAATGTTTCAAACACACGTTGCACATTAAGGAACAACACATCGACAATATTCAACAGTCACACTGTACAGACTGAACAACCTGATCGGGCGGACCGACCTGCTCCGGTACCAATTGTAATAACTCACTTACCCCACTTAGAATAATTATAATATAATATACGAAAATACATCAGAGTACACAAGTAGGATGTCACATCTTTTAGAAACTCATAAAATTTCAAATCATTTTATTACTTCATTCCTCATAAAAGAAGTATTTACACAACAGAAATATCCAATTATTTATTCTCATAGCACTATGGAGTTAATAACAACATTTTTCACAAAACTCGTGGTTCAACATAAATTTGAAGTTAAGATACGCAAAAAATACGAGAAATACAAAACATAATTAAATTCCCATAATATCTTGTGTTACGTATTAGAGCGACTTCTAAGACTCGATCAGGTAACTCATACTCCAAGTACTGCTCAGGTACCTGATTATCTGTACTCCCGAAGGAGCACAAACATAACAACAGAAAAGAAGTCACATGCTAAGGAGCAATAATTCACATAATTCACATAGTTAAAAAAAATACACATTTCACACAATACTTTGCAACACATTTTTCATTTACATAACACAACATCAAGTCAAGATAGTGTAATGCAATGCAACCGACAACAACTAAATGCATGTGGTACCAATAGGACACGAGCCTTCAACATAATGCCAAATAGGTCATCAACAGGGCATAAGACCTCAACGTAACACTATTACAGGCCAACAACTGAGCATAAGCCCTCACCAATGTATGCATCCAACGCCAATATGCAACAAAGTAAATATACAACTACATGGCATAAGCCCACAACATCTTGCCAATAAAGGCCACCAACAGAGCATAAGCACTCACCATACATGCAACGATAGCAATCCACTGCATATATTATCAATCCATTATGAACATTCAACAACAACAACATTACACAGCATAACATCATAGTATCACAATATAGTATCATATCATCACAACAACTAAGCATATTAGCTATTACTCATGTATATTCGACAAGAACAACACTACAACAACATAACATCACCACAACTAAACATGTTATCAATTTATCATGTATATTCGATAGCAACAACATTTACAACAACATAATATCATAAGAAATTCCTTCATACATCATTCGTACAACAACCACATGATAGGTCACATCACTCAACATCAACACCATACACAATTTCCACTAAGTTCTACGTTTCAACACAATTCCCATTATTATAAACCTTCCTATATCCGTCTAAGTCATACTAGTCATTATAGACCAAGACAAATTTCACTGCACGTGAAAACGAGAAAGACATCACAAAAACAGACAAATATGCATCTCATTCTACTCATACGAGTATGACCACTCCTAATACGTGTATGGCTCACTTCCCGCCCATCTCATACGCGTATCATATGCGTATGGCCAAAACAGCGAAGTTCTATATGCGTATCATACGCATACCACCAGAGGGGAATTTCCCTCAGAACATACCACACAACCCTCATATGTGTATGTCTCCATGTGATACACGTATGGAACTTCCACGTACGCGTACTTTATGCGTATTAGCATACTGCCATGTTGGATTGGGGATAGGGCACATACCATACACATATGGCCCCTGGAAGTGTATCCTCATACGCGTACCATATGCGAATGACCAGTCTGCTACTTCTAAAAATCTACTATCGCACCAGTACGATTCACACTCATTTTGAGCACTTTCAACATCCTAATTTGGGTCCAAAACAATGTTTTTACACATAATAACCTGTAGACTTCATCTAATTCTGTTAAAAACTTGTTCTATCACAATTTCCTACATAAAAACATCATTATTCATCATCTCTATAAACCCATATTTTCAGAATTGAGATTTTCATGGAACTAAACCACAATGTCAACAATCATTCACAACAAATGACACCATGGGCATCAATAAATTCATCATTCCACATAGATTCACATAGACATATTATCAATCAACAAAAGGAATCATAATACACCAAATCTACATAAAACCCAAAGAGGGAAAGGAACCCTCACTCTCCTCTCATGTTATAATCACCATTTAAAGAACCCATTCTCTCCACTTTCCTCAATTTGGAGATTTGATCCTTCAACAACGGTGGAATCTCTCTTGTCCTAATTTTTCCATTCTCTTCTCTGTTTCTTTACACGTGAAAACAATTTCCCCAATTCCTTCTACCACTCTCCCAATTATTCTTTATTATATCCTAATAATAATAATAATAATAATAATAATAATAATAATAATAATAATAATAATAATTATTATTATTATTATATTATTATATTAATAATAATAATATCATTAATGGGAAATACATCATTTAACCAACAATAATATTTTTATTAATAATAATGTGATATTTCATCCTTGACCAGAATTATCATTATTATAATATTATTCAAAGCTTACTTTAATTATCGAATCATACTAAGTTCTCACACCATTTTAACCAAGCTAACATAGTTCAATAAATTCAATCATCAAATGATTAAATATTTAAATGGAGCGTTACACCTACGAGGTCACACCCTAAGAGTTTATGTGCCAGATATATTGGGAGAATTATTAATAATAAGGAGTTAATATTAATTAAAAGGGTAAATTTATTAGAATTATTGGATTATAATTAGGATTCGATTTTCTTTAGGAAAATTGTATTCTATTCCATTTAATAAGAAAATATACATTACTATTTTATTTAATTATAGAATTAAATATAAATTTAATTAATAAATTATAAATAGGATTGAATTTTCTTTAGAAAACATGTAATCTTATTCCATCTTTTCTAGCGTTCTAATTTCTCTCCTAAGGCCTTTCATCCTCAACCTAGCAGTTGAGACAAGGGATCCTGATATTTGTTCGGGTGGATCTATTACATGATGAAAATAATACTGTTTAGTTTATTACTAAACAGTTAGTTTTAGTTTGTTATAGTTTGTTACAATTCTGTTTAGTTTGTTACTAAACAGTTTGTTGCTTTAACAGTATAAATAATGTTGTTTTGTACATCCCAAAATAATAATGAAAACTATGAGTTTATTCCAAAATTAACATGCTATCAGTTTGAATTCTCTTTTCCGCGCCTTTCCTCTTCGCGCCTTCTTCTTCTTCCCTTCCCTCTTCTTCCCTTGCTGTTTCAGCGTTTGTTATGGCGCTTCCTTACTCTGATTTTGCTACCAATCCTTCCAATCCTTACTACATGCACCCTAATGAAAATCCCTCTCTTGTTCTTGTTCAACCTGTTCTTGATACCAAGAACTACCAGATCTGGTCTAGATCAATGAAAGTAGCTCTTATCTCCAAGAACAAGATCAAATTCATTGATGGCACTCTTTCTCCTCCCCCTACCTCTGATTCTTTATACGAACCTTGGCTGCGATGCAACAATCTCGTCCTCTCATGGCTTCAACGCTCGATTTCTGAGGAAATTGCCAAATCTCTCCTCTGGTATGATCGTGCTTCTCTTGTATGGAAAAGTTTGGAAAATCGTTTCTCTCAGGGAGATATTTTTCGAATTGCTGACATTCAAGAAAGTGTTGCTCGTCTTCAACAAGGAACTCTTGATGTCTCTTCGTTCTTCACAAAATTGATGACGCTTTGGGAAGAAATTGAGAACTTCCGGCCAATTCGTGATTTTACTTGCGCTATACCGTGCTCCTGTGGTGCTGCTTCAGACTTACGCAAATTCAAAGAACAAGATAAAGTTATCAAGTTCTTGAAGGGCCTTGGTGACCAATACGCTAATGTTCGATCCCAAATTATGCTGATGAAACCACTACCAACTCTTGATAATGTGTTCAATCTGGTTCTTCAACAAGAATGTCAATTCGACCTTCTTTCACCTTCTGCTTCTTCGATTGAGTCTCAATCATCTGTGAATCACCTTTCTCAAGCACCTTCTCGTTCTTCTCACAACACTGGTCGTGGTCTTGGCCGTGGTGGCCGTGGAAACAGACTTTGTACCCATTGCAACCGCACCAATCACACCATTGAGACTTGCTTCTTGAAACATGGCTATCCCCCTGGATTTCAACAACGCAAGCCTACTACATCTGTGGGGAATTCTGCTGATTCTACAGTGAATTTGATTCAAGATGCTTCATCCACATCAAACACCAGTCCAAGTGCTTTGTCTATGATTCAAGAACAATACACTCAGATTCTGCAGCTCCTCCAACAATCTAATTTGCAATCTCCTTCACTTCCCTCGATTAATTCAGTGTATACTGCTAATTCTGTATCGAATACCTCTGGTAAGAATTCCTCTGGTAAGAATTCCTCAAATCTTCCTTGTCATAACTGGTGGATCATTGACACAGGTGCCACTGATCACATCACCCATACCTTTGACAGTTTCGTTTCCACATACCACATTGCACCTAAATCTATGACAATGCCTAATGGTGACTCTGTCACTACAAATACTGTTGGTTCAGTTTTACTATGTGGTTCACTTGTCCTTCACAATGTTTATTACTTTCCTTCATTTCATGTCAATATTATTTCTGTCACCACTCTTTTTGACTCCACTTTATATGATGTGAAATTTTCTCCTAATTGCTGTCAAATTATGCAGTTGCCCCAATCCAAGATGACTGGATTTACAGCTAGGAGGATTGAAAAATTGTATGTTCTTGATGCCACCCCACCTAAAACCATCTCTCCCACATCTGGATCTGTCAACACCTCCTCTTCTCCCCAATTCGATCCTGCTACTATTTGGCATCTTAGGCTTGGACACTTAAGTCCCTACATACACAAATGTATTTCCTCTCAATTTCCTTTTGTCACCTACAATGACAATCATAAGCCCTGTAACACTTGCCATTTGGCTAAGCAAAAACATTTACCCTTTACTCACAGTAATACTAAATCTGTTGTCATCTTCGATTTACTTCATGTTGATATTTGGGGCCCTCTTTCCATACCTTCGATATGTGGCCACAAATATTTTTTAACCCTCGTAGACGATTACAGCAGGTTTACTTGGACAATTTTTATGGCCAACAAAAGTGAAACCAGAAACCATTTAATTCACTTCATATCCTTTATCGAAACCCAATTTAACAAGAAACTCAAGTGCATTCGAAGTGACAATGGCCCTGAGTTTCTTATGACCACTTTCTACCTTTCTAAAGGAATCATTCATCAAAGGTCTTCTGAGGAAACGCCTCAACAGAATGGTATCGTGGAAAGAAAACATCAACACATTTTGAATGTTGCCCGTGCCCTCTCTTTCCACTCTCACCTCCCTCACAACCTTTGGCACCTTTCCATACAACATGCCATTCATATTATAACCGTCTTCCCACTCCTCTTTTAAACAACCACTCTCCATACCAAAAACTCCATTCTATTCCTCCCAGCCTTAGCCATATGAGAGTCTTTGGTTGTCTTGCCTATTCTTCGACCTTGCTTAACCATCGCACTAAATTCGAACCAAGAGCAAGGAAATCTATTTTCCTTGGCTACAGGGAAGGCACAAAAGGCTACCTTCTCTATGATCCTATCACACATGAATTTTACATTTCAAGGAATGTATTCTTTTATGAAACTGTGTTCCCTTTTGTATCCATCCCACCTGCACCTAATCCTATAATTCCTACTCCTGACCCTCCTTAGATTGATTCACCTGATATTTTCACCAATATTCCACCCAACTTACCTCCACCACCACATGAACCTTCCTCTCCTACCTCTCTCCCCCAGCCAGAATCTCCCACTAACCTCTCTTCTTCCTCGAATGACACTAACAACTCCCCTTGCCCCTCCCCTCCTGTGCCAACCAGAAAATCCAATCGAAATAGTAAACGTCCAGCTTATCTTTCAGATTATCACTGCAATTTGCTATCCCCCATGCTGCCAGCATCTGATTCAGGTTCCTCTAACTACCCTCTCTCTTCTGTATTATCTTATAGCCAATGTAGTCCTGATCACAAATTATTTTGTCTATCCATAAGTTCTTTCATAGAACCAAAAACCTATAAACAAGCCTGCAAATTTGATTGTTGGAACAATGCTTGAAATCTGAGTTAGATGCTCTTGAATCTACAAATACTTGGTCTGTTGTTGATTTGCCTGCAGGCAAACAATCGATTGGTTGCAAATGGGTCTACAAAATCAAGCATCATGCTGATGGATCCATCGAACGATACAAGGCACGTTTAGTAGCGAAAGGAAATACTTAGCTGGAGGGGTGGATTATTTCGACACTTTCTCACCTGTTGCGAAGCTTACTTCTATTCGAACCCTCCTCTCAGTGACTGCCATTAAGAATTTGCACTTGGAACAACTTGACGTCAACGATGCCTTCCTTCATGGTGATCTACATGAGGAAGTGCATATGGATCTTCCTCCTGGATTCATGCTTCCTGCTTCTTCGACCAACGAAGTCTACAATTCTTCGACCAACAAAGTTTGCACTTCGAGCAACGAATTCTGCACTTCTTCGACCAACAAAGTTTGCATTCCTTCGACCAACAAAGTTTGCACTCCTTCGACCAACGAAGTTTGCACCTCTTCGACCAACAAAGTTTGCATTCCTTCGACCAACAAAGTTTGCACTCCTTCGACCAACGAAGTTAGCACTTCTTCGACCAACGAAGTTGGCACTTCTTCGACCAACAAAGTTTGCAAACTACATAAGTCACTATATGGCCTGAAGCAGGCTAGCAGACAATGGTTTTCGAAATTATCCACTGCCCTTATCTCTCTTGGCTACTCATATTCTTCTGCTGATCATTCCTTTTTTACAAAATCACATGACTCTTCTTTTACTGTTTTATTAGTCTATGTTGATGATATTGTCTTAGCCAGTAATGATTTGCAGGAAATCAAATATGTCAAATGCTTCCTTGATTCCACTTTAAAAATCAGGGACCTTGGTAGGCTAAAATATTTTCTTGGTCTAGAAGTTTCCAGATCCACTCACAGCATTTTTCTCAATCAGAGAAAGTACGCTTTGGAATTGCTTGAAGACAGTGGCTTATTGGCTACTAAACCTTGCTCTACTCCCTTCGATTCCTCCTTAAAGCTTCATGATGATAACTCACCACCTTTCGAAGACGTCACAGCTTATCGAAGGCTTGTTGGAAAACTTCTATATCTGACTACCACCAGACCTGACCTTGCATTCATCGTTCAACAGCTCAGCCAATTCATCTCACATCCTATGCAAGTTCATCATTTTGCAGCAATTCGAGTACTCAAGTATCTCAAAGGTGCTCCTGCCAAGGGTTTGTTCTATTCATCTTCCTCTCCACTCAAACTCTCTGGCTTCATAGACTCAGATTGGGCAAGTTGCCATGCTACCCGCAGATCCGTAACTGGATATTCTGTGTTCCTTGGCAATTCCCTCATATCCTGGAAATCCAAAAGGCAGTCTACAGTATCCAAATCCAGTTCAGAAGCAGAATACAGGGCCTTGGCAAGCTTGACTTGTGAATTGCAATGGCTGCAATATTTGTTCAAGGATCTCCACATCTCCTTCGATCAACCTACCTCAGTCTATTGTGACAACAAAAGTGCTATCTACCTTGCTCACAACCCCACCTTTCATGAACGAACAAAACATATCGAAATTGACTACCACGTCATTCGTGATAAAATCCAAACTGGTCTCATCCATCTTTTACCAGTTTCTTCTGCTGCTCAACTGGCAGATATTCTCACCAAGCCTTTGGCAGCTCCCTCTTTCGATTCTCTTGTTTCCAAGCTTGGTCTATTAGACATCCATAGTCCAGTTTGTGGGGGGCTATTACATGATAAAAATAATACTGTTTAGTTTATTACTAAACAATTAGTTTTAGTTTGTTATAGTTTATTACAATTCTGTTTAGTTTGTTACTAAATAGTTTGTTGCTTTAACAGTATAAATAATGCTGTTTTGTACATTCCAAAATAATAATGAAAACTATGAGTTTATTCCAAAATTAACAGGATCAACTAGAGTAATTTCAAATAAGACTCTTAATCTCTTCAGAAAAGAACTTTAAACACACATCAAGAGGTAATTATTTTAATCTTATTCCTAATCCAATTAATTTGTGCAATAGATCTTCATTTAAATGTTAGAAAAATGTTTCTTGCAATTCTGTTTAGAGCATCTAAAACCCAACAGAGCCTCTCTTGAGTAAATTAATTGGATCAAATTTTGATTTTATAATTTGATGTATGTTCACGATTATTTAGATTCAATAAGACTATATAAGATATTTGGATTAATTAACCAAATTTAATTAAAATTGTTTGATTAAAAAATAATAATAATTTGCTAAATATATTATATTTGATATACGATTATGGTACATAGACTATGATCAAACAATTGAGAATATGATCAATTTAAATATGGATGATTATATATATATATATATATATATATATATATATATATATATATATATATATATATATATATATATATATATATATATATATATATATATATATATATATATATATATATATATATATATATATATATATATCATTAATGTTTATCTAAGAAATTGATGCCAGAAAGATCAAATATATAGTATCGGTTATGACATCAAGAGTTGATGATATTTGATTCAATATTTCATAATTGACCTATAGTTAATGTTAATTATTTTATATTGATTTAATGACAATATGACAATAATGCAAACGATTATTCACATTAATACAGTATAAATATAATTTACTTTATGAAATATTTGATATTTTATTTAATAAATAAAGATTTAATTATTCTATAAAATCTACAACTATTTTATTTGATTAATTTTGAATTAACATAATTAAATATTATTTGAGAATATTTGAATATAATTCTTGGCAAATTATTGATTAATATTAGATATTAATTTCATCCAGTCTTATTAAATTAAAATAATGAGAAACTATTTCTAATTTTTTAAGTAATTAATATGATTAATTATTTATTCTTTTTATTTAGATGAATTAATTTTATTTTAAATAATTGATTATTATTATTATTTTCTTAAATAATATTATGTTATTGCATGTACATTTAATATTGTGATATTATTGCATGTGATGATTAGTATGATCCAATTTATAATAGATAAATACGATCTGCGCATCGTTATATTTTTTTACACGATTTGCGTATCCTTATTATTATTTTGTAATTTAAATTTGTGAAAGGAAGTATTCAAATTTATGTAACATAAGAAGAAGAAGATCCAATGATGACTGGAGGATGGTGATCCAGAAAGTAACACTATCGAAGATTAGATCTTTTAGGGGTCATACTAGGATTCAAGTTTTATTATTGCATTATGTGAAAGTTTTATTATCTCTTGTCTTGCGTGAATGCTTGTTTATTTATATTATTTAGTTCGCTTATATATAAACAACTATTACATGCTAAAAGTCCCTTAAAAAAATATTGAAATTGTGCCTTTCCACCTCATGATCACGAGACCCTTGGAATTCGTAGGATAGTTTTTTCTCGGGCGAGGTGTCCTACCTTCACCTTGGGATAATGCGGATATGTCTAATAGGGGCATGTTGTCTTGATATGGTTATATTCAACAAGAGACCAAATGACTTAGTTTTAAATCTTAAGGCATAAGGATGAGTTAACATATGATGTGACCATCAACCAAGAATTATAAAGTATTATAATTAGTAAAAAAGTTACTTACCTTGATTGCATGGAATTTGAGAAAGTGCCTTAGTACGCTCAAGTTTCATCTAAGATAGGATCTTGGAATTATTTTACTCCCAAGGGACAATAATATATTGAGTAGAATATACAATAACTATCTTATTTAGAACATGTCTAAAATAATTTATTTATTTTATTTCAAACATAATTTATCTGCATGTTTTAATTTTTAATTGTAGTTACTATGTCTGCTGAACACCTCAAATTCACACTCCACTTAATTGTTGAGAAAAATAAGTTAAATGACACCAATTTTCTTGATTGGGAAAAGAATCTCAGAATTATTCTCAGGTCTGAAGACCAAGAGGATGTCCTAGAAACACCCATCCCAGAGCTGATTTTCACCTCATCTGATGAGGATAATGCACATCACAAGACAATATGTGACATGTCAAGGAATATTACTTGCCTTATGCTGGCTGCCATGGAACCTGGTCTTTAACAGAGATTTGAGGATCATGATGCTTATACAATTATGAAGAATCTTAGATCTCTTTAAGGAGTAAGCCAGAATTGAGAGGTATAAGACTCTCAAATCATATTGCAAAGCAATCTCAAAAAAGGGAAACCGGTGGGGCCACATGTTTTCCACATGATAGGCCTATTTAATAGGATGGCTAGACTTGGGAACTCATACAATGAAGAGATGGCTACAAATATGATCATGTATTCCTTACATGATAGATTTGCTAATTTTAGGCAGATGTACCACATGGGAGCCATGGGTAAGACACTTAATAAGCTGCATGCTATGCTCAAAACTACTGAGCAAAATGTCTTGGTTGAACCTAGGAAGGAAGTTCTTATGGTCAACAAAGAGAAATGGTTTAAGAAAAAGACATTAAAGAAACAACACTACAAAGGGAAGGGAAAAACAGTTGTTCCACCTAAGGAAATCACACCTAAAGTAAAGGTGGCTGAGGAGCGTGATTGTTTCTAATGTAAGGCCAAAGGGCACTTGAAAAGAAAATTTCCCAAATATCTAGAAGATAAGAAGAGGGGTGACTCTACTTCAAATATTTATGTTATTGAAATCTTATCAACTGACTCAAATTCTTGGGTATTAGATACTAGTTGTGGTTCTCACATCATTTCGAATGTGAAGGAACTAAGAAATAGGAGATGGTTGAAGAAGGGAGAAATATATCTTCGCATGGGAAATGGAGCAGTTGTTGCTACAATTGACATTGGAGATTATAGTCTACCCCTACCTTCTGGCTTAGTTTTAGAACTCAATAATTGTTATTTTGTTCCTTCAATAACTAAGAATTTGATTTCATTTTCAGTTTTACATCGTGAGGGTTATCAATTTATATTTAATGATGGTTTTTCCATTTATAAGAATAATATTTTCTATGCCCATGCCCATATGATATGACTAGTAATGGACTATACATATTGGAACTCAAATCTTATATATATATATATATATATATATATATATATATATATATATATATATATATATATATATATATATATATATATATATATATATATATATATATATATATATATATATATATATATATATATATATATATATATATATATATAAAGTTGATACCAAGAGAAAAAAGTCGAATGATATAAGTGAAGTCAATCTATGGCACTATCACTTAGGCCATATTAGCATCAAACGCATGAAGGAACTCCAAAATTGTTGGTCACCTAAAGTCATTTGATTACGAATCATTTAAAAAATGTGAATCATGTCTAATGGGCAACCTTTCACTAGTACAAGTAATAGGACTACTGAGCTATTAACTCTCATACATACCAATGTGTATGGACCTATGAGCATAAAATCTAGGAGAGGCTATCGATACTTCATTACATTTATTGATGATTTTAGTAGATATATGTATACCTACTTAATGAAACATAAATCTGAGTCTTTTGAAAAATTAAAAGAATTTAACATGAGGTTGAGACACAAACAAGCAAGAAGATAAACGCACTTTGATCAGAACGAGGGGGTGGGTATCTGGGCCAAGAATTCAACCATCATTTAAGGAGTTGTGGTATTCTAACACAACTGAATCCCCCAGGGACACCACAACTAAATGGTGTATCTGAGAGAAGAAACATGACATTGTTAGACATGGTCCACTCAATGATGAGTTTTTCTGATCTTCCTATATCATTTTGGGCTTATTCCCTCACTATTGCTGCCTTCACACTAAATAGGACTCCATCCCAATTAGTTGACAAGACACCACATGAGATAAGGTTTGGGAAGTCTCCCAGCTTGTCATTTCTGAAGGTCTAGGGATGCATGGCTTATGTAAAGCATTTACTATCTGATAAGATCGCACCTAAATTAGACAAATGCTTATTTATAGGTTACCCCAAGGAAACGAGGGGTTAATATTTATAAAATCCCATTGAGAACAAAGTGTTTGTTGCTCGGGATATTTTCTTTTTGGAAAAAGATTTCTTTTCCAAGAAGTCAAGTGGGATAAATATTCATCTTGATGAGATTCAACACAAGAAACAAACCCTACAACATGAGAACATAGAAGATGTTATAGAGGAACTTGATTATGGAGGAATACCTTCTCAAAGGGAAATCACCCCAATTCAAGATGCAATTCATCATGTAGATGAAGCACCAGAGATCCCATATACTGATGTAGTCGATCCTCTTGCTGAAGTCTCTCCAGTTATTGGACCACTTTGGAGATCAAACTGGCAAATGCATCAACCTAGATGATATGAGGATTTTGTCTTTAATGCTAGCATTGACGTTATACTTTTAGATAATGATGAGCCTCCTACCTATAAACAAGCAATGGCGGACCCCAACTCCGAAAAATGGCTTGAAGCCATGAAATCCGAAATGGACTCCATGTTTGAGAATCAAGTATGAGACTTGATAGATCTACCTGATGGGGTAAAACCCATTAGAAGCAAATGGGTCTTTAAGATCGAAACAGAAAAGGAAGGAAATTTTTCTGTATATAAGGAAAGATTAGTTGCCAAAGGATTTACACAAGTTTATGGTATTGACTATGATGAAACATTCTCACTGGTCGTTATGATTAGGTCCATTAGGATAATCCTAACATTTTTTACTTATTATGATTATGAGATATGTCAAATGGATGTCAAGACCTCTTTTCTATATGGATATTTAGAAGAAAATGTATACAAGATGCAACCAGAAGGTTTTCAAGATCTAGAGAATCTTGGGAAAGTATGCAAGTTTAAGAAGTCTATATATGGACTTAAGCAAGCATCTAGGAGTTGGAATCTTTGTTTTGATGAAGTGATAAAAAAGTTTTATTTCATCAGATGCGACAAAGAGCCATGTATTTACAAGAAGTTTAGTGGGAGTAAAGTGGCCTTCTTGGTTCTATATGTTGGATGACATATTACTCATTAAAAATGATATTCCTATGATGGAGACAATCAAGGAATGACTTAAAAGGAATTTCTCAATGAAGGATCTAGGAGAGGCGGAGTAGATATTAGGCATTAAGATCTATATAGATAGGTCTATGAGGCTTATTGGTCTAAGTCAAGGAACTTATATAAATAAGGTCCTTGCTAGATTTAATATGGTGAATTCTAAGAAAGGGTTCCTTCCTATGAAACATGGCTTACGACTTAGTAAAAGCCAGTGTCTTAAGACACTTGGTGAAACTGAGAAAATGAGTAGGATTTCTTATGCCTCAGCCATAGGATCCATCATGTATGCTATGACTTGTACTCGCTCAGATGTTGCGTATGCTTTGAGTATGTGCAGTAGATACCAATCAAACCCTGGAGAAGCACATTGGTGTGCAACCAAGAACATTCTAAAGTACTTGAGAAAAACTAAGGATGATGTCTTGGTGTATAGAGGTGATAACGAGCTACCCTTCAAGGGCTACACTGATGCGAGTTTCTAGAAACATAGAGATGATTTTGAATCCTAACGTGGATACATCTTCATTATGAATGGATCGGGTGTTAGTTAGAAGAACACGAAGCAAGGGAGAATAGGAAATTCTACAACAGAAGCATAATACATTGCTGCTAGTGAAATAACTAAGGAGGAAGTCTGGATTAGACAATTCATAGCTGAGCTCGGTGTTGTTCCTAGCGCTTCTACAGTAATTAACGTCTATTGTGACAACAATGGCGCCATTGCTCAAGCTAAGGAACCTAATTCTAGCTCTAGATCCAGACACGTCCAACGAAAGTATCGCATGATCAGACACTATGTTGATAGAGGAGACGTGAGGATGTGCAAGGTACACACTAATAAAAACATTGCAGATCCTTTAACCAAGCCTATGCCTAGGCCCAAGCATGATAGTTACACTCGGACCAAAGGGCTCAAACACATTGGAGAATCATTTTGAATTTTTTTTTGTTTTATGATAAAAATTGTTTATTATTACAAACATTTATGCTTAATTTATATATATATATATATGTATATATATATATATATATATATATATATATATATATATATATATATATATATATATATATATATATATATATATATATATATATATATATATATATATATAAGTATCATATTATTATTAATCACTGTTTGGGATTAGATAAAGTATCCAAATAATTTAATAATTATCGAATGGGCTTATCAAAACTGTTTTGGTAAATGAAACCCCATTAAGTGAATTGATATTATAAAATTATTAGTTGTTCATGGTCTAAGTAATTAACTTCGATACAAATGACTTAATTTAATACTATATTTTGAGATCGATTGATAACACTGAGTTTCATGTGTTATAGGGACATGGAGATGTCTAATCGATTACATAGGTATGTATTGTGATACATATCAGATATACCTATCATAGAATTCTTCAGATTCTTTTCTGTAGAGTTTTAGGATTATTCATGATTAGTGAATTCCTTTGACATGAGTATGATATAAATATCATTTGATTGTTGGTATGTCTTTAATGCTTCCAAACACTGACCGTAACAGGCAGTTATAAAAGTAGTGATTGAGACTGCCAAAAGATGAGTGGGAGATATAGTCTTACAATATTGAATATGTCCTCCTATTCAATGTGCACCATGATACATTTGGAAAGGAAATAGTGTCTCGACCACTTGAAGAGTGAACTGTGAAAACCACATGGCCATGCTTAGATGGATTGTTAGCAATCATCTGTACTGACAATTCGATCTCGAGAGTTCAAGAAACATATTTGGCGGAAAAGATGAGTTTCATCATATAGTTAAATAAGATACTAATGTGACAAATAAATTTTAACATTGCACACTTGTTTCAAGAACAAGTGGGAGATTGAAGGAATTGTGTCCTATAAATCTAATGTGCAATTACTAATTATGAAATGAGACATTTGATGAAGATTTACAATCTAATTATTTTAGGTAGTCATAGAGCCTTGCTAGAGGCCAACCATGATTTATAAATTTTATTTTATAAAGTTCATTACTAGTATAATTGGGTCCTACGAGGTCACACCCTAAGAGTTTATAGACTGAATATATTGGGAGAATTATTAATAATAAGGAGTTATTATTAATTAAAGGATAAATTTATTTGAAAATTTATCAGAATTATTGGATTATAATTAGGAGTCGGTTTTCTTTTGGAAAATTGAATTCTATTCCATTTAATGAGAAAACATACGTTACTATTATATTTTATTATAGAATTAAATATAATTTTAATTAATGGATTATAAATATGATTACTTTTTCTTTAGAAAACATAGAATCATATTCCATCTTTTCTAGCGTTCCAATTTCTCTCCCAAAACCTTTCATCCTCAACCTAGCAGTTGAGACAAAGGATCCAGATCTTTGCTCGGGTAGATCAACTAGAGGAGTTTCAAGTGAGGCTCTCAATCTCTTCAGAAAAAGGACTTTGAACACGCATCAAGAGGTAATAATTTTAATCTTATTCCTAATCCAATTGATTTATGCAATAGCTCTTCATTTAGATGTTAGGAAAATATTTCCTTTAATTCCGTGTAGAGATCTAAAACCTAACAACAAAATGGGCGTGTTATTTATAATATTAATATAAAATACCTTTCACCATGGTCTAAAGATGAAATCATTGTAAAATGCACCTACATTTCATCACGGTCCTTTTTACCAAACATGGTGAAAAGTATAATCCATAGTTAAGCAAAAGTTTTCTCTTTCAGAACATAACAACCTTCTCTCCTAAAATAAAATCCTAATATCTCTCTCACGCCTTATCCTTACTATGTTTCCATACCACTTTTTCACATAACTTTAACATATCTTCTTCAATTCTTATAGATTAAGGAAAGTTGTTGCACAAAAATTATTTCTTTCACTTCATCTTCATGATTCAGGCACGTGAGATGTTTCCACATGTATGTTATTGATGATTTTGTTTTTTTGTTAAAAGTTATATGTTATTCTTAAGGTATGTTGTTGTTGATAAAAGTTGCATGTTATTTATAATTTTGTTTTTGTTGATATATATTGTATGTTGTTGTTAAGGTATATTATTATTGATAAAAGTTGTATGTTGTTGTTGATAAAAGTTGTATGTTGTTGATGATTTTGTTTTTGTTGATATATGTTATATTTTGTAATTAAGGTATGGTGTTGTTGATAAAAGTTGTAAGTTGTTGATAATTTTGTTTTTTGATATATGTTATTGTTACCTTAAAATTTATTTGAGGCATTTATTGCTTTATTAGTAAGGCAACCCTATGAGCTGAAGGGAAAGTGCCTTCCAGGAGTAGGAACTTTAAGAGGGTCATAATCAAGAAAATGATAGCTAGAAAGTTCATATAAAAATCAAATAGAAATCGATGAATAATAAAAGCAAGTAGTCGATAGAAGAGATTACGAGATAATCGACTTTAGTTCGTTGATACAAGTGGAATCTAAGACTTAGAGTATTTGGGTTATTTATTCATAGTAAGGGTTGATGTCAAAAGCATAATTTATGGGCAGGATAGATTTTAAAATTTGAATATTGCAGTAGTTGCAAGAAGTTTTATGAACCAAGGCGCCAACTACGTGGCTAGGTCTTAGGAGGAAGTTTCAATTAAGCCACAAATGTGTCAACTTAGTATTTTATTGAACTCCGTGTTTAGTTATTATGTAACTACTATAAATAATAGGGTCCAATGTAGGATTTAGGGTGTTCCCTTTGTACTGAAATCACTTGTAAAACTTCATATTTCTAAGCATAAGGAAGCAAAAAGTTCAAAAGTGTGAATGTACGTGATTCACCATATTTATTTCAATGCAAACTCCTTTCTTTTGAGTTGTGTCCTTTAAATCATTTACTTGTATTTTATTTACTTTTGAACGATCCTTTTACATTGTCATTTACTTTATTGAATCTCATTCTATCACAATACTTGAATTCACCGAGAATTCGCTCGACATTTACTTCGTCTAAGAGAAATACTAGCCTTCTGTCAGTCACGAGTCACCTTCAGTCGGTCAATTTATAGCATATTTATGGAAAAACTTTTACTTGTTCTCTTTTTTTAGAGAAAACTGTTTCTCACAAAGGATTTGTGTCGATAGAACAAGTCCCATTTCGTTTCCATTAGCACATGTCTTAGGATTAACTAGTCGATCCTGCGAGTAACCCTTAATTTTAGACTTAGGGAGGACTAGTGGTTGTTTACCATTTTCCACAATAAAAAAATTGTCACATCTAGTGAGACCACTGCTAGTGGAATCTATCTAGTCAATTTTTGAATGTTTGTGGGGATATGAGACTTAGAAGTGGAAATTTAACCAAAGAGTATATTAAGCCACAAGTTAAGCAACATATACCAAGGATGACTAATCCTGGAAACACTAATGCGGATGTAGTACCTCCACACACGATAACTACCACAGATATAATAGTTTCTTAAGTTGCACCTTTTTCTGCATTAGCAAATACAACTACGTCAATGTTGACTGCAGGCACAATCATTATCCCCCAGGCTCCACCGGTGAGTCCAGGGCCTGTAATAACTACGAACGTAATACCTAATGTGCCTCGTTTTGGTACTGTTGATCCTATTTATGGAATGTCGTATTCTTTAATGCCAGGATATCAATCGACATCAAACCCAGTGTTATTTTCAGATAACCCTTAAAATGTGAATTCCACGTTACAAGGATCTGCACCAAGGGGAAATTCTCTAAATAGAAATAACCAAAGTAGAGTGGTGCCTATTCAGACAATATCAACACAAACTAACACTTCAGTAGTAGTCCTAAGGAAGCAAATGAATGATAGTAACCATGAGTTATTTAACATGTTAACCAACCAGATGGGTCCTGTGTTTAACCCTATAGTGAGGGAATTGGCTGAGACGAATAGACAGTCTTCTGAGACAAATAGGCAGGTAATTGCTCAATTAACACGCTTGTATAATTTTTTAGGTGCTCCTCCAACGCCTATTCAACAAGAACCATCTGGCGTTCAACCAGTTATCCCTGTTCAAACAGAATTGGGGGAAGTAGATGATGAAACTGTTCTCCAGGGGAAATTAATAAGGCCCCAGTTACAGCAGAATCTTATGGTTGACCCGCCAAGGGTGATTGAACGCCCTCCAGTGGTATTGGTTAGTCGACAACAAGATGTTGATCATATTATTGATCAATATTGACAAGAAGATTTAGCAGTAAAAAATAACCTAACCACTATTGTCGAAAGAATTATGGCCAGAAATGGAATGAATACCATACTGCAAAGGCCAACGTATTCTTCCCCCTTATCTGAATACATCTTACAGACTGAATTACCCAGGGGATGGAAGATCCCTAAATACACAATGTTCGGTGGGGAATCCGGTGAGTCGACAGTATAACACATTGCTAGATATTTAACTGAGTCACGGAATATGGAGAATAATGAAAACCCGCGGGTAAAAAAAATTCCTTCGTCTCTTACTAAGGCAACCTTTACATGGTTTACCACTCTGCCCCTAAATACAATTGATTCATAGACCAAATTAGAAAAACTTTTTCATGAAAAATTTAATGAGGGACACTCGAAAATTAGTTTTGTAGAATTATCAAATATAAAAGGAAGGTTTGAAGAGGGTATTGATGATTACTTAAATAGGTTCTGTGCGTTGAAAGCAAGATGCTTCACTCAGGTGCCTGAACACAAACTTGTTCAAATGGCTGCAGGAGGTTTAGATTACTCCATTAGGAATAAAATAGACCCAACCTATGTGAAAAGTATGTCGCAGCTAGCTGATAGAGTTTGACAGCTTGAGCGTCTGAGACTAGAGAAAGTCAAACATACGAAGGCTAAAAAAGAAAAAGTACCCTTTGTGAATTTTGATGATACAAATCCTATTTATGAGGCTGATTATGCTTCACCTGCGGAAGTAGAAGTTGTCATGGCTGAAATGAAGCCAGGACCTTCATATGAATGTAAATTATTATTTCCTTCCAAAGGAAAAAACCCTGTCGAAAACAATCCAAAATTTCCAGCAAAAACTTATACTTTTGATGTCACTAAGTGTGAAGAAATTTTTGATTTGCTAGTTAAAGATGGTCATATTTTAGTACCTCCAGGTTCTAAATTACCACCATTCAAACAACGACAGAAAATAAGTTTTTGTAAATATCATAGTTATCTTGGTCACACAACCTCACAATTTTTTCTTTTCAGGGATCTTGTGCAAAAATCACTTTAGGAAGGAAGGTTGAAATTTGCCAGAAGGAAGATGAAAATTGACTCGACCCTCTCCAGCAAGAAGAAGCGTTATTTGTCGATCTAATTGAGATGAATATGGTTGAAATTGATGAGTTTGCTGATGCAGACATGGTAGAGGGCACTGATGAAAGCCCTGATATGGATTTGGCTAACGTCTACCCAAACCCTGAAGAAGATTTATTAGACTTATTATATTGCTGCAAGAATAAGGGTTTGCAAGCTTGTTTGTGCCCTAGATGTGGCGCTCTAACTGACAAAATTGTTGTTGAAATTTTTTAGAAACTACAGTTGGAGAAAGCCAAAGGCAAGTTCTTTAACTAGATGATTCACCCACAGAGAGAAGGAGCTCCAAGAAAGGCTATGGGAAACTATCAGTCCATTTGGAAGTTCAAATGGGACAAATTGCACAACAATTAGCTCTGCAAGCACAAGAAAATCAGAAAAATCATAAGAATGTTAATGTTGTCGCAACAAGGAGTAAAAAAGGGTCAGAAAGCAAAGATGAGGTAAAATTTGATGATGGTCTCATAGAAGTTGATTTGGAAGTGAGAGAGAGCAAGAAAAAGCATAAATACGTGGTATCACCTGCAAAGCCAACTAAAGAGAAAAGTGCAAAGGATGCTAAACTAGTGGTCAAGTTGCCATATGCCTCTCGAGTGGCAAAGAAAGACACGAAATAAAAATATTTTGAGAAATTTGTCAAAATTTTCAAAAAGCTAGAGATCCACATACCGTTCTTTGAAGCACTCGAGAAATGCCATTGTACCAAAAATTCATGAAGGAGGTACTATCAAAGAAGATACCATCAGAATATGAACATGTACCCATTGCAGAGAAATTGTGTGCAATCACGCCCGAGAGAAAAATTCCTATCAAGCAGGAAAAATTCCTACAACAACTTCCCTTGTTCAATCTTCTTAGACCTGAAGATTTAGATTGGCTTGTCTGCCTTTCGTGATCTGAAGGTGGAAGATGATTGAACACTAGAGTGCCCAGAAACTTACACTCGTATGAAGTGATATTGTTGGTGGATAATATCGGGAATAGGCTTACAGATGCCATTTGGAAAAGATGACAGAAGACTATCGGAGATGGGCTTAAAGATGCCATCCAGAGAAAGTGACAGAGATCGTCAGAGATGGGCTTAAAGATTCCTTCTAGAGTAGATATTGATTTCCTAAGAGATTCCTTGTGG
The DNA here is from genome assembly GCA_948472305.1 of Vicia faba. NCBI lineage: Eukaryota > Viridiplantae > Streptophyta > Magnoliopsida > Fabales > Fabaceae > Vicia > Vicia faba. Next base: position 1,604,036,867 of record OX451739.1, read on the forward strand.
GGGTTCCAGTTCCTGTTGTCTGAGGAGGAGTCCGCTGGGGAATGTTTTAGGGGAATAGAGTCTAGGAGCTTCGGTTGTCCATTACTCTACTAGGGAGTTATCTCTTGACTGGAGAGACGAAAGCAACCTGTTATCTGGTCGGGATCCAGGCTTCACAATGACTTGCTGAGGATAATAAGGCTGACTGTTATCCTATTGTATTCCAGGCTTCATAATGACCTACTGAGGAATATAAATTAACTGCAATCTGGTAGGTTCCAGGCTTCGCAGTAATTGTAGACATTGAACTGTTATCTGGTCGTATCTAGGCTTCAGTGATTTGAAGAAATTAAGTTGTTATCTGGTCGAGTCCAGGCTTCGGTGTCATAGGTTATACTATCATTGGTCGATTTAAACTGAACTAGTAGAGGTCTTGAGTTATCTTTAACTGGAATAGAATTAGAGAAATCTTAGGGTCGATTTAACTGAACCAGAGAAAGTATCTACCGGAAAAGAATTAGAGTAAATTATTGGTCGATTTAAACTAAACCAATAGAGGTCTTGAGTTATCTTTAACTGGAATAGAATCATAGAAATCTTAGGGTCGTTTTGATTGAACTAGAGAAAGTATCTACCAGAAAAGAATCAGGATAAATCATTGCTTGATTTAAACTGAACCAGCAGAGGCCTTGAGTTATCTTTAACTGGAATAGCATCATAGAAATCTTAGGGTCGATTTGACTGAACCAGAGAAAGTATCTACTGGAAAAGAATCATAGTAAATCATTGGTCGATTTAAACTGAACCAGTAGAGGTCTTGAGTTATCTTTAACTGGAATAGAATCAGAGAAATCTTAGGGTCGATTTGACTGAACCAGAGAAAGTATCTACCGGAAAAGAATCAGGATAAATCATTGGTTGATTTAAATTGAACCAACAAAGGCCTTGAGTTATCTTTAACTATATTAACATCATAGAAATCTTAGGGTCAATTTGACTGAACCAGAGAAAGTATTTAATCATCTTTGACTGGACAAGAATCAGAAAAATCTTAGGGTCAATTTAACTGAACCAGAGAAAGTGCCTACTGGAAATGAATCAGAATAAATGATTGGTCAATTTAAACTGAACCAGCAGGGGTCTTGAATATAATCTTCTGAAGAAAATACTGGAATAGCCCTTCGTCAGAGGTAACCTTTGAAAAGACTGTCAGATCATATAATTAATTTGTGATGTTTGTTGATTGATCTTTCCTGAAAAGGTAAATAATTAGTTGTATGCAATGTCATGATGTATGAAATGCATCGTGTAATGATATTCTCAAAATAAATGAGATTATGTTGTATTCAATATATATGCGCATGCCATGATGTATGAACATGGAAGTTGTTGCGACATTTCCTAGTCTGGGAAAATAAATCCCTGACTGCTTGCTAGGGAGTACTGGGAAGCTGAATCCCATACTGCTGTTTGGTAGATGAGGAAAGTGATTATTTCATTTCCGCTGGGGATGATGAATGGAGATGATTTGTCGGGGATTCCCTCTTTCTGTTTGAGGGTACTCTATCGGGGATCTTTGAATTCTGCTTGAGAATGCTCCGCTGGGGAGAAGATGCTCTGTTGGAAGATTTTACCAATGTAGAGAAATAAACTCTGTTGGGGGATGAACTTCTGCAGCTAGAGAAATAAAATCTACCGGGGGTGAGGCTTTATAAACTGTTTGAGATTATAAACTTAGCTGGGGAACATGGATTTCAGCTCTCTGAGGGAACTTTGCTGGAGGAGGTAATTCCTGCTTGGGGAAGAAGAAGTCAAAACTTTGGTTGTTTCCACTCTGCAGGGACATAGACATCACTAGGACGTATGCTGAGGATGTAGCGGTGACTTTGCGGTAGGACGTCTCAGCCTTTGTACATGCTAGAGAACATAATTGCAGGGACTACAAAAGGATTTTTAGACTTTGTCCCGTTTCTTAAAGTCATTAGCAACTGTCTTTATGTTTTTATACAAGTATTTGTAAACAATAATCATATTCAAATGCATATGTCAAAAATAATCACTGGACGTTTTTTTGCAAAACAAAACAGAAAAAATGAAAACGAAAAGTTTTGTACTTTCAAAGAAATTATTTGTATTGATTTTGAAGTTTGCCTATAATAGGCGTTTTTTGTACAAAGAGACTGACATTCTAGTAGGAGAATGCCATCGTGAAAATGAAAACTATACAAAATAGTGTACAAAGAGAAAACAACTATGTGTAATAATCCCATTGAGTTTTGATTCTGCTATTGCCCTTATGTCCTCGAGTATCTCATCACTTTGCTACTTGTCTGAAGTTGACTGGATTGACTGGTACCGTTTGAGCTCGATAGTTGATACTGAAGTCTGGTTATAAGGCGGTCCAATGGAACATAGATGTACGTTTAAAATCCCTAACTTTTTCCTGGACCGCCCTTTCGGGTTTTCAATACACCGGGATACCCTTTTTTGCCCAAAATGCCCTTTCAAGTTTACGACTTGCGGGTGTACAATTTTTTTGTATTTTATCCCTAATTTTTGCCCGAACCCTTTTGGTTCACTGGGATGCCCTTATTTTTTCCTAGGCCGGTCAACCCAGCGGGTCTTTATTTATGCGTAATATCTTTTAACTATGTCCGCATTCATAGGATGAGGAAGATCGTCACCGTCCATAGTGGTCAAGATCATGGCTCCACCAGAAAACATGTTTTTGATCACAAATGGCCCTTTATATGTGGGAGTCCATTTTCCTCTGGGATCACCTTGCGGTAGAATGATGCGCTTGATTACCAGATCACCAACTTGATATACCTGATGTCTGACCTTCTTATTAAAAGCCTTGATCATACGCTTTTGGTACATCTGACCATGACAAACATCCGCGAGCCTTTTTTCATCAATCAGGTCCAGTTGGTCAAGTCGGGTTTGGATTCACTCATCTTTGTTCAAGCCTGCATCCTTCATGATTCTCAAAGAAGGGATTTGGACCTCAATAGGTAGGACAACTTCCATACTATATACCAAAGAGAAAGGAGTTACCCCTGTTGATATGCATACTGTGGTGCGGTAACCATGAAGAGAAAATGGTAACATCTCATGCCAGTCTTTATATGTCACAGTCATCTTCTGTATGATCTTTTTAATGTTCTTATTAGCAGCCTCTACATCGCCATTCATCTTTGGCCGGTAAGGAGAAGAGTTATGATGCTGGATCTTGAATTCGTTACAGAGTTTGGTGATCATAATGTTGTTGAGATTTGTACCATTACCTGCAATGGTTCTTTCGGGGATACCATACTGACAGATAAGGTTATGCTTGATGAACCGCGCCATAACATTCTTGGTAACAGTAGCAAAAGAGGCAGCCTCAACCCACTTCGTGAAGTAATCAATGGCAACAAGGATGAAGCGATGCCCATTAGAAGCGGTAGGTCTGATTTCTCCGATCATGTCAGTGCCCCACATTGCAAAGGTCCAAGGATCACTCAAGACATTTAGAGGAACTGGAGGTATGTGCACCTTATCAGTATAAATCCGGCACTTGTGACAAGTCCGCGAATGTTGATAACAGACTGCTTCCATAGTGGACCAATAGTATCCAGCCCGTAGGATCTTTTAGCCATGGTGTGTCCACTAGAATGGGTGCCAAAGGTACCTTCATGTAAATCCGCCATAATCCTCTCTACTTCGCTCTTGTCTACACACTGAAGTAAAGTAGAGTCGTGGTTGCGCTTGTAGAGGGTTCCATTACTGAGGAAGAAATTCATAGAGAAACTTATCAGAAACTTCTTATCATTGACAGATGCCCCCTCAGGGTATTCTTGAGCTTCGAGATACCTTTTCACTTCATGGAACCAAGGTTTGTCCGTTACCCCTTCAGTATCGATCTCATAGCAGTAAGTTGGTTCATCCAATCTCTCAATAGTGATTTGAGGAGCCTCATTATCCCACCTGACCTTGAACATGGATGACATAGTGTCTAGCGCATCCGCTAATTGATTTTCCTCTCATGTAAAATGCTAAAAAGTAATTTCTTCAAAGTATGGGATTAATGTCAACACATGCTCTTTGTACAGGATGATATTAGGGTGCTTCGTATCCCACTCTCCTTTGATTTGACTTATTACCAAGGCCGAATCTCTGAAAACACTCAAGAATTTGATTCTTATGTATATAGCAGCTTTGAGACCCATGATACATGCTTCATACTCAACCATATTGTTGGTACATTTGAAGCATAAACTAGTAGTGAAAGGGGTATGAAAGTCCTCAGGAGATATAATTACAGCACCGATACCATTTCCAAGTGCATTGGAAGCTCCGTCAAAAACCATGGTCCATCGGGATCCTTTTCCAGGTCCTTCATCCGGTCTAGGTTCTTCATAATCAGTCACTAACATGATATTCTCATCCGGGAATTCAAAGTTCATGGATTGGTAGTCGTCCATGGCCTGATGAGCCAAATGATCAGCTAGTACACTTCCCCTGATTGCTTTCTGGGTTATGTATTGAATGTCATATTCAGTCTGGATCATTTTCCATCTCGCTATTCTTTCGGAGAGAGCGGGCTTCTCAAAGATTTACTTGATAGGATCCATCTTAAATATCAACAAGGTAGTGTGAGTCAACATATACTGTCTTAGTCGGCGAGCAGACCATGCCAAAGCGCAACAAGTTTTCTTGAGCAGTGAGTATCTTGTTTCACAGTCAGTAAACTTTTTGATAAGGTAGTATATTGCATGCTCTTTTCGACCAGACTTGTCATGCTTCCCCAACACACACCCTATTGAGTTCTCTAATACTGTTAAGTACATGATCAGAGGTCTTCCTACAATTAGCGACATTAAAATTAGAGGCTCTTAAAGATATTCTTCGATTCTTTCAAAGGCAGTCTGGCATTCATCATTCCACTTTACCACTTGATCTTTCTTCAGGAGTTTGAAGATTGGCTCACAAGTAGCAGTTAGATGGGAAATGAACCTGACAATGTAATTTAAATGTCCCAAGAAACCCCTAACTTCCTTCTCAGTGCGAGGAGCCGGCATCTCTTGTATAGCTTTAACCTTTGTAGGGTCTACCTGAATACCCTTGTCACTGACAATGAAACCTAGGAGTTTACCGGACCTTACCCCAAAGTTGCACTTATTCGGATTCAGCCTCAACTTATACGTCTTCATTCCATCAAACAGCTTCTACAAGTGATCAAGGTGCTCTTCTTCCATTTGAGATCTGGCTATCATGTCGTCAACATAGACCTCTATCTCATGGTGAATTATATCATGGAACAAAGCTACCATAGCTCGCTGATAGGTTGCCCAAGCGTTCTTCAACCCAAATGGCATCACTTTGTAACAGAAAGTTCCCCACTGTGTGACGGAGGTTTTTTTTTCCATGTCTTCGGGTGCCATCTTGATCTGATTGTAACCAGAGAAACTATCCATGAAGGAGAAAATCTTATGTTGTGCTGTGTTGTCAACCAGAACGTCAATATGGGGAAGCAGAAAGTCATCCTTGGGGCTTGCCCTGTTAAAGTATATATAGTCCATGCACATATGTACCTTACCGTCCTTCTTAGGCACTGGAACCACGTTAGCAACCCATTGTGGATAAGAGGTGACAACTAAGAATCCAACGTTGAATTGTTTCATAACTTCTGCCTTGATCTTCTTTGACATTTCAGGGCACATACGACGAACCTTCTGTTTTACTAGAGGTAAGTCCTCTTTTGTTGGCAGGCGATGAACTACAATATCAGTGTCTAGCCCTAGCATGTCTTCATATGACTAGGAAAATATCTTGACATAATCATGTAACATATAAATCAATCGCTGTTTGACACTAAGCTCCAAATTTGCACCTATCTTGACTTCTTTTCTGTCCTCTTCTGTACCCAGGTTCACTGTCTCAACTGGCTCTTCATGAGGTTGTATAGCCCTTTCTTCTTGTTGTAACATTCTGGCAAGTTCTCCTGGTACCTCACAATCTTACTCACCTTCGTCCTCGACTTGGTTGATCAGATTTTCAAATTCATAACTGGAAATAGCAGAACCGTTATCAATGGGATCCAGAGTGAATGTGGATCTGCAGTTTGATATGTGAGTGTGTGTAAGAGCATATATGTATTGATAAAGTAAAAAGCATAAAAGAAAGACAGAGAGCGCACAATTTGTAAGCAAAAACGTCCATGTTTTATCAATGACATATGAGATTGAAATAATGATAACCCTAAAAAATAAACCACTGTGCCTCAGGTAAGACACAAGGCCATAGAGTTTATATTATTCATTTATTACATATCCGAAAACAAGAAATACAATTACTCCTGAATAAAAGTAATCGACACAAAGTCTTTAGTTGTCCAGTTACTGGGTCCACCATTGGTAGTAGAGAAGATCCAGTTGTCCATGTCATAACTACTGTCAGAATCTTCTGTGGCAGAGACAACATCAATAGCATTGACTCCTGGGCCATGCTTGGGCATGGGGGCAGTTATAACATTAGGAGTTTCCGGGGGATCAAATTCAATCTCCTTTTCCTCGATCAAATCCTGCACCTTGTTCTTTAAATCCCAATAGTCGTTTGTATCATGGCCTGGACTTTCAGAATGGTAGGTGCACCGAGATTTTGGATTATAGTGAGGAGATGCAGTGTTGGGATTTTTGGGAGCTTCCCTCAAAGTTACCAGATTGGATTTCAGTAAGTATGGTAAACCTTGAGACAAGGTCATATTGATCCGGGTAAACTGTCTCATAGGCCTTTCTGCTCTAGGTTGATTATTCCGCTGTTGAGTAGCTGCTGGCTTGGATATCATTACAGCCCCTACCGTTGGATGTTGTTTGGTTCTGCCCTGATTTCTTTGACTGTAAGCAGCACTGACCTCTTTCTTTCCCATGAAAGGTCTATTTCCTGCACTTGAAGAGGTATCTTTTTAAATCTTGCCACTTCTAATACCAGCTTCCACTCTTTCTCCAGTTAAGGCCAGCTCAGTAAAACCAGCTGAGGAGCTTCCAATCAGATGGTTGAAAAATGGACCAGATGGAGTACCCAAAACATGTCTACCAACTCCCTATCAGACAGAGGGGGTTGGACTCTTCCTACTATGTCTCTCCACTTTTGGGCATAGTCTTTAAAACCCTCGCTAGAACCCATAGACATACTTTGGAGTTGTGTACGAGTCGGAGCAAGGTCTGCATTACATTGATACTGCTTATAGAAAGCAGCAACCAGGTCTTCCCAGTTATGAATGTTGGTTCCCTCTAGCTGATATAACCACTCTAGCTGAGTCCCGGATAGACTGTCTTGGAAGAAGTGGACCCATAAATCTCTGTCAGCAGTGTGAGGCTGAATCTTCTTTACATAAGATCGAAGATGCATCTTGGGGCACGAGACCTTATCATACTTAGCAAACACCGGAACCTTAAACTTCTGCGGGATCCCAGAAACCAAACCCAGCTCTTCAAAATCCAACCCAGGTACCCTCTGGATTTCCATTGCATTCAGACGATCCTCCAACTGTTTGTATTTATCATCATCAGGATGATATTGCTCCTCATTATAGCCAGATTCATTATTATATCCCCTCGGGCTTAGGTCTTCCTCTCTTGTCTCCCCTTCCTGATTGTCTCCTTCTTTTGACGAAGTTACTAGTTCTGAAGCTCGCCGCATCGGTCCTCGGATCCTTCTTCCTAAATTCACCACACTAGCTGGTTTCTTTGGCTTCTTGGTCTTTTCTTTGACGATCACGACTTTCAGCTCCTCTTGCCCCTTGGCCAGATCCATGATCATTTGTTGAAACTGAGCATTTTGAGTTTGGAGATCCTTCACTATTTGTTCAAGAGACATTTCTTTACTGCTGAAATAAACAACAAAGAGGATTAGAAACCTGCTTATGCAATGAGATGTATGATATGCTTATGCGATGCTTTCATGGACTTTATTGGATTTAAGATCTTTTAAACAAAGCAGGAAATAAAACTCTTTATTAGTAAGTTTTTAAAGAAACAAAAGATTACACGGGAATAAACATTGAAAGGAAATCCTAAACTCCTAAGTCCCCCATGGGCGCTTCTTCTTGGTGTTGAGGTAGGTATTGAGATTCTTCTCTTCGTGAAGCTACTTTGTTAATTCCAACAATTTCTTCTCACTTTCATAGAATTGAGTCTCAAAAGTATCTCGTTCTTCCTTGAGCTAGATCCAAGACTTTTACAACTCTACGGAGTTGGTTGGCATATCAGGATGGAGAATAATGTGGGACTCACCCCCTTGAACTACAAGTTCCAAGGTCACCGGTAAGATGGTATCGTATGGCATCATAAGAATTTGGGCTCAAGCTCGTATCCATTTGAGGTAAGGTTCCAAAGGGATGGAGTTCTTGCGCCCCAAAGTCTTACTATCAGTCTTCTTAATAATGCCCCAAGCGCGGATGAACCTCTGACAATAATTTTGCAGATCATTTGATTAGTTGAATACAATACCCTAGATAAGCATATCCGGTGGACCATCTCTCTGTGCGTAACCAAACTGACATAGTGCTCAATAAGGATTGTAGGTGATGCCTCCCCTAATGCCCAGGAGTGGCACATTAGGAAAATCTCCGCAGCGATCAATAAAAGATATGTTTTCTTGAGAGCAAGGACACCAATGGATGTCGGAGTGAGAGAGAGAGAGACATTAATCTTTGACTCCACCTTAAGCCTAAATCATTATGCATTGTTGACCGAGGAAGGTGAGAAATAAACCACCTATATAGCAGAGGGGTGCAACACATGAGAGTTCCTTACTTCTTCAGAGTACGGTATGGAGAGAATGTAGTATAACCCCGAGCAATGTAGGAACTAGATTGTGAGCAAGGAAGATGTTAATGGAATTCACATCTATAAATTGATCTGAATTAGGAAATAGGACCAACCCATGGATCAAGAGCGATAAAACATCTTCGAAGGCATGGTAACTCATAGCATCTAGGAAAATCTGAGCTTTCTCCATTAGAAATTTTGTAAGAAGGCCCTTAACTCCGCTTCTTCTTTCCCAATGGGATTCAATATCAGATGGCTTCAAGTGCAAAGCTATGACAACATCTTTAGCAGTTGGATCTTGTTCTAACCCAGTGAAAGGTATCTCTCTAATATAGGTAAACCAAGTAACTTAGAGAATTCTTCTAGTGTAGCTACCATTTGATAATCGGGAAATGTGAAGCAATGGTGCTTGGGATCAAAGAATTGGAATAAAACGCTCATCAAACCTTCGTCAAATCTGGTGGTAACCAAGCTGAGAAAATGACTATGTATTTTGTTGAATGATGAGTCCTCGGGAACTTTCAAGACCAATTCCTTGAGCTTGGGAGGGATTTCTGTGAAGTTAATCCAGATGGTTTTTCTACGACCTGAATTCATACCCTACAAAACAACAAAGAGATAAATCCAATAGGCCCTTGAAATGGTTACTATATATGAATGTCATGATGTTTATGATATCATGATTATGCTTAAATCCTAGATAAACACAAGAAAATCACACAATAGACCTTAGGTTCAAAGGCTTGCATGAGGTTTAAGGTAAGTACCCTCTTAAATGTTCAGATGGCTCAACCTGTCATATTAATAGTAACTGGATTCTAAGGAGCCTCAATATCATTGACCTTCCCATTAGGAATTGTTTCAGCTCACGCACCGAAGTATTACGGCCAAAAAATCCCGAAAGTCCAGTCTCAATGAGTGTAGCATCGAGTATCAACCAATCTTTGGTCGGAACCAAAGCCGGTTATCTCACTACTTCCTAATGGCTAGGATGAGTCGATTAAAGGTTCTAAAGGTTAGTTAGCGCTTAGTGACACTATGAGGAATCCTAATGTTATCCTTGACTTACTCAAGGAATATTAGTACAATCCAGAGTATCGCGCTAATGTAGCCACCACTTTGTCCGTGTCGGTCTACACCGTACAACCTCGATAATTTATTGCTACTTACCTAAAAGGTGCCCCATATCTGGGTGTAGGATCTTTACAAGAATACCCCAACAAACCCTCAAATATAAACAAGCAAACACACAATAAAGCATTTTAAAAATGATGAACTAAAACTCTAAGGTAACCCCACTTTATAATTTCCCCAGCAGAGTCGCCAGTTCTGTGATACGGTGGCAGAACCGACTGTTATACTGGTTTTGAAATTTTTATTCACAAATGTAGCGGTAAGCAAGAGTCGCCACCGACTTTTCTTTTATCCAATAAAGGAAAGGGCTAAAAGAACAGAAAAAGACCTTTTTCGAGATTATCTGAGTAGGGGGGTAGATTATGGAAAGGGAAGGTGTTAGCACCCTTTCCATCTGTGGTTTTCCACGGGCTCTTAGGTACTTGCTCATTTTTGAAAATTTCTTTTTTGCTTGTGTGTTTTGAAAAGTTTATTTTCTTTATGCTAACTCTTGTATCAGTCCTCAAGAGTGTTGATAAAGCGTTTTTGAAAAATGTTTTAAAAGTGTGGTGTGAAAAAAATTATTTTTGAGCAAGTACCTAACAGTTATCTACCTACTCTAAAAAGGTGTTCTTTTCCTCCTTTCCTTTAGATAGTGCTATCCTACTATTAGTGAGTAGGTAGCCATATCATTGGATGTTGAGGGACTATCGAAGGGACGTTTACGATCACTAAGGCAACTGGGCAAGAACTTTTAGTAATTGTCCTAAAGTTTTAAGATCACTTTTTAACTGAGGCGGCATCGAAAGGGTCATCGAGGGGCTTGTGATCTCTTGAACTAAAGGACAACCACTAAAGATTCTCACCTTTCGAGAATTGTGACCATTTTCGAAGGCAACCGAAGTGAGAGATACCATAGGGGTGAGCATGTGCAAGTGTATTGATTCATTTCATTTATCTTGTGCAGTTAGGGTTATCTAACATTTTAATTTCCAACCTTTTCATTAAATCCTATTAATCTAAGCAGTTAATAATAGTGCAGAAAATAAATTGCGGAAAATAAAATTCCTAAGTTATTCCAAGGCCTTGGGGCAATTACATGAAGAGTATAAGAAAATAAAATGCGGAATTTTAAACCTAATTAAAGCTATTACAAACCGGGAAACAGTTATATAATTGGGAAATGATAAAGCGCGGAGATCAAGACGGGAACAAGTTGAAAAGTCTTAACAATCTAATTAATTTAGAAAAATATTTTTGGTATTTTATTGAGAAAAAATTTGAAATTTTTAACCTAATCTCTAATTAATTTTATATACTGAAATAATAAAGTTAAAGTAATTAAGTTAATTAATTTACAAAAATTTAAATTTAATTGAAAAAACCTAAATATATTTTTTGTGATTTTTTATTGATTTTATGATTAAACTAATAAAAGAAATGAATTTAAGAAAAATAAAATAATTAAAACAAAATGAAATAAAAAAATTAAGTGGAAAATGGGCCTGGTGTTGTAAGGCAATTGGGAGGTGGGGCGCTGAATTTGGTGAGGCCCAGATCAAATAATCCCAACGCCTTGTCTGAGATCCAGTGAGATCTCATCTAGAATTTCCACCATGAGGATTGATTGCTGGGCGCTGGATCTGATCTTGTAGTGATCTGATGGATGAGATCTGGAGATGCACGGTGGATGTATTGGGATGCAATTCACTGGATCCTGCAAGAAACATTAAGAAAAATAGAAAATTGCTGGACCTGGGATCGAACCCAGGTCTCTTCCCTCACACGCTTGCACCCTTACCATTTGTGCTACCTGTTTATTCATTAACCTAAACAAAAAAATAATATAACATGAAAACCAATCAAATGGATGAGTCAGCAAGACACGTGCATGTTGTGGGGTCCTTGATATTTGAACGAACCAACCAAAAGACCCCATTTTGCCACGCAGGGTCTCTGGCCGGTCAAACCACCTCAGACGGTGGCTCCGGTCACCATCTCAGGCTAGCCAAAAAATGAAACCTGTGAAATATCAAGAAAACAAAGACAATAATGACAATACCCCCCTAATTTGGGGTCTACGAATTTAATGGTGGTGTTCTTTTTGACTGAAACGGCCTGCAAGTTCAGATATGAAGAAAGGGAACCGTCGTGCCCTAGCAATGGTATGTTTCTGTTCCTACATCAAAACTCGATAACGATGGTCCAAAACCCATGCAAACATGATGTTAAACACAATTATATGCAGAGATATCATTTATATGCCATGAATAAAAAGTTTGAAGCATGAGAATTTGGCAAATCTTGAGTTGTTGGAGAGAGAGTTCTGGGATCATTTGGCCTTCAAGGATGGATGGGTTGGCTTATTGAGAGTCTCAAGAATGTGAATGGATGGCTGGAAGTGATTGAAATTGGCTGGAGAGAGAGATATGAAGTTGCACCACTTTGAACAATTTTAAAACTTTTCTAGGGCTTGTTTGAGGCAGCTGTGCATGTATCCTTTACTTCTGAATGGTTGTGCATATATATGAGACAACGTTAGGTCAACCAAAGTGGAAAGGATCTCATGCATTCATCATATAATAATTGTTTTTGGAATAATATGAAATATTTCCAAAATTGGCCAAATCTTGCACAAATGAACTCCACACGTTTTTCCAACATATCCTGAGTTATTTTAGGCCTTAAGATATTTGGAGATCAAGCCCATGCAATCTTCATATATATTTTTATCATTTATTTCATTTAAAATGAATTTTCAATGACTAAAAATCATAATAAATAAAATAAATGACCAAATAAGGCATGAATGGGCTTAGAGGTCGTAGACCACGTTAGAAACAAGTTTCAAACATAAAAAGATAGGCCCATTTGGAAAAATTCCAAGTTAGTTCAATATTTGCTTCATGCATTTTTCCAAAAATTGATCAATTTTAGCAATGCACATCTCTCTCAATTTTAACCCTATGAGGGTGTTCTTGGACTTTTTAGAGAACTTAGGTTGTCCTCTAAACAACTCTTTTGGTTTCATCTCAATTTAATCTTCCATGTTCATGTACCAAGGTTTGACCCAAAAGGTGTTTTTGTTGACTTTTTGAAAGGACCCATAATGTCTGAGCTTGTATCTTTTAATTGGTTCATTTCTTGAACTTGAGGGCTTAAAATAAGTTTTAGGGAATTGGATTCTCTTCAAAATGAGGTTTGGTTGAAAAATTTCTGATAAAGTATGAGAAAGTTATGCCTGGTCAAAGTTTGGTTGACTTTTCCTATAGAAACCCTAATTAGCAATTTTTGACTTTTGATGAATTATGAGCATTTCTTGAGGAATCATGATCAACCCTTGATAAAATGATGGATATTACTTCAAAACGTTTGTTTTGATCAAAAATCTTGAAGTTTGACTATATATAGGCAACAATTGACTTTTGACCTAATACAATTGATTTTCAGGCATTTGAGCAGTTGATTGAGCAAACTTGTTGTGCAAGGCATGGAATTTGGCATGGACAATCTTGAGGACATATTAAGACCATGGAAAACATTTTAGACCATTGGAGCTCACACATCTTGGTGAAAATTAAAACCTTAGTCAGAGGTTCATTGCCTTAGGAGGAGAATTTGTCTGGTCAATTCTTGGTCATCCTTAAGCAAGTTGGGGACCTCAGTGGGCATGTGTTGATTAAAAAGGGAGAGCAAATTTTAGGGTTCAACACCCAAAATGATAATGTAGTTTCTGTATATTCATATCCTCATAACTTTATGCTTTATTTTTTTTTGTGAACATCTGAACAATAGTTCTTCATAAGTGAGAAGGAAATTTGTATCAGGATCTATCCAGAAGATTCGAACATTCTCTAAAAACATTTCATTTCTAAGATAGAAGCAAGAAGTTCACAATATCAACATTTGTCAACTCTAAACGCAAGGTGACCCTCTAAGGATAAACACGTGTTCAAAATCTGAATGGACTAAAACAGTTGAGTTGATGCATTGAAGCTCAAGTCAAATCGGTAATTGTTCCATATCTTCACGCTATCCCTCTTTTCAGGAATCATTAAATGCACATGATCATTTTTTTAAATCCTTTTCATTATAATTAAAACTATTATTTTTTTCGTTGTCTATTTATACTCCACTCTTTCACAAACACTATCACATATTCACTCTCACTCACTTTTCTCTCTTCATCTGTTCTTTTTTCAAAAACCCTAAAAGAGTCTGTGTGAACAAATGGCTTCCTCTAAACAAACTTCTCAACTTTCTCAAACCACTCCCGGTTTTTCCTCCTCAAATTAAGAAAGGTACATCGAACTATCAAGAACCATTCTAACACCCATTGATTCGCTGGAAGTTCTATGTGAGCTTATTGTTGATTTCGTAAGCATAAAAGAAAATGGGTATGATTTAACCCCTGATATTTAGTTCCAAGGATGGATGAAGTATTTTGATCGCCTCATAGGTCCAGTTTTTCCAAAACTTGTGAAAGAATTCTGGATCCATGCCACGACTTAAAATCATCAGGTAACATCTTACATTATGGGAAAGAAGATCATCATCACTGAAGATCTTATTGGGAAACTCATAGGTCACGATGACAGCGGTATTAGATGTGGTGATATGGCAGACAAAGGTTATGACTTAACCATTGTCTCAAAATAAATTTTTATTCTGGCCAACCATCCAACAAAATCACAAATCTGAAGAATTATCTCATAATTTGGTCCAAAATAATTCAGGGATGCATCAACCATAGGAAGCCTACCAGCTCTCCAGACTATATCAACATTGATCAGTAGTACCTTCTATACTTCATCGCCACCTGTTGTACCCTAAAATTTACCCTCTTTATTTTCATACACGCATATCATTGGTTTTGTGGTTATGGAATAAAGGTATATTTAGCAAGCTTCGTCAAGTTACAAGTGACGTTTATTTCGTCAATTGATGTTCTCAGAGTATTTTCCGTGCTGAAGATCAGTTCGCCGTTTTGCAAAGATTCGGGGTTCCAAGATTCACAAGTCCAACCCTGCGTGTCATATTCAGGTGCTCTTCACCAAGATATCCCTGATAATATATTCTCAAATTCAGGTTTGGCTCGAGAGCCAATTCTTTAAAGAAGGTCTCCGAATGTGTGAGTTTTCTCGAAGAAATATGCTGAAAAAGTATGCTGAAAGTGCAGTTTTTACGCACTAAAAAATTCATAACTTGAAGATTGTAGATCGTTTTGAACCCTTTTCGGTGGCCAAAATTCCGTCTTGACATCATCTATGTTTTCATCTCTCACGGATGGAAGCCAATTTCGATCAGAAGGTCTTCAAAAATGAGGATTTATCAAGTATTTTTATACAGAAAATTTGTGACAGAAGTTTATTTGTGTCATGTTTAGAAAATCATAACTTGGTCGATTTTCATCGTATTGAGCTGGTTCCGGCGCCAAAATTTCAAAAATTGAGTTGACTATATTTTCACAAGAGGTATCGAGTTTGAACGATATCCAAAAGGACTTTTTTTTTGCCCAGAGTGCGCGTGACGTGCCAAAAATCCTAAATGCTGAATATTATTTCATTTGGGTCGAAACTTCGAAAATTCATAACTCGGTCAATTTTTTTCGGATCGGGTCCATCTTTTTACACAAGGTCACTGACTCAGAGATTTATAACTTTTCTTCCGATCAATACCAGTTTTTTATTGAAGAACGTGTCAGAGTTGACACTGGAGCCCAAAATAAGTTTATCTGAGCTAAAACTTCAAAAATTCATAACTAATTCACTGTTTATCCGATTGAGCCCATTTCTGGACAAGAGTTAGTTCTCAATGTCGTCTACATTTTGTTTTCAAAATTTAACTTCAAAAATTGCACTTAAGCCCCTTCGATTTAGCCTGGAACGTGACGGACTCAAGTGAATAAAAATCGGCACTATTGCTTGTGGTTATTGGAGGCCCAATTGCACATTCAAAGCCCATTTTTTCTCTAATATCTATTATATAATATCATTCTTTTCATACAAACAGGAGGAGAGAAATTTTTTTTTTGCCACAACCCTGTAAAAATATAAAATTTCTTTAAGAACCCTACAAACAAGCCATCCTTATTACAAACCCCCATCTCACTACTTCTCCAGTAAGGGTAAGGTTGGTTTGATCTCCATGATCAAAAGGATGTAGAAGCATTCATACATTCCATATCGGTTTTAATATTACAAAATTTTATATATTTACTTTATTTGTATTTCATGATATAGTAATTTATTTAATGTGTTCATGAGATTCAGCACTGCAGATTTAGACAGGGTCCCATGCAAGGTTATTACAAAATGCTGAGGCCAAAAGAGAAAAACCACCAACGCATGGCTCATGGCAAGGCAGACATCCTGACGAGGTTAAGAGCGTGGATTCAACATCCACCCCTATTGGTTTTGGTTTTCTTCCATTCTATTTATCCTTTTATCTATTTACTTATTTTCTTTATTTCTATTTAAAACTTTTTTCATAAAACCTAACATTTTTCACAAACTCTTGATTTTTCCTAATAAACTCAAATAATTAATTTTAGGTTTTTAATTTAATTTTAGGTTTTAGTTTAATTTCAGGTTTTTAATTTCATTGTTTGTTTTTAGTTTCTAACCAATTTATCTGTTTCAATCTTAAATTCACTTAATCAAAAAACTTTTTTCACAAACCTTTTTTTTTAGAAAAAAAACCTAATTTAATTTTTAGGTTAATCAATTTTAGATTAATTAACCTTTTTTTCAAAACTAACTTTTTTTTAATTCAAACTAATTAGGATTTAGGTATTTTAATTAACTTCTTTCAAAATTAACATTTTATTATTAATTAAAATTAATTAGGTTTTTTAGGTTTATTTAATTAAATATTATAAATCATTTTTTCATAAAATATTACCAAAATATTTTCTTTTCTATTTTCATCTTATTTTTATTTTCCTAGATAAAGTGTATAGGGCGCATTCAACTGTAATAGCGTAGCTTTTATTTTTCCCGCTTTTTTTCATCATTATCATGTAATTGCTTCCGGGATGTAATAGTTTTAGGATTTCTTTTCCGCTCTCTTCGCTATTATATAACTGCCCAAAAGCTTTGTAATAGCCTAAGTTTATATTTCTGCCTTTACCTTCAGCTACTATATTTTATGCAATGCTTGTATTAATAGGATTGTATGGAAAGATAAAAATGAACGATAGAAAACCCTAATTACAAGATAAATAACTGAATTAAATCATTTGCACACTTGCACCCCTAGGGTACTCCCCACTTGGTTGCCTCAGAAAACAATGGCCATGTCCCTCAAACGTAGGGATATCTTAGCAAAGACCCTCAATTCTAAAGTCATAAAAAAGATCATAGTCCCTTAATGTCCCTCGAGTTGCCTACGAGAAATGATATTATCCCTCGATGTTGCCTATATGACGACAGTCCCTTTGAACTACTAAGGTATCCCTATATGTTGTCTTCTATGACCATAACGATGACCCACGCTTGTCCCTCATACATCCAACGATAGGGCTACCTACTCACTAATAGTAGGATAGCACTGCCTAAAAGATAGGGAGAAACGAACTACATTTTCGAGTATAAGTAGATAAGTTCTTAGATGCTTGCTCAAAACAACTTTTTGCACCTACATATTTCAAAACACTTTAAAAAACATTCGCCTTGTCAACACTCTTGAGGACTGATACAAGAGTTATCACAAAGTGGATCGCCGCACTAAGGCATTTTCAAAACAATTTTCAAAACACACAAAGCACAAGCAATTTTTAAAAATGAGAAAGTACCTAAGAGCCCATGGAAAACCATGGATAGAAATGGTGGTAACACCTTCCCTTTCTATAATCTACCCCCCCCCCCCCCCCCCCCCGTACTCAGAAACATCTCGAAAAAGGTTTTTTCTGTTCTTTTCACTCTTTCCTTTTTTGGGTAAAAGAAAAGTCGGTGGCGACTCTTGCTTACCGCACATTTGCAAACAAAAAACACAAACCAGTATTAACAGTCGGTTCTGCCACCGTATCACAGAACTGGAGACTCTGCTGGGGAATATTATAAGTGGGGTATACCTTAGGATCTAGTTCATTTTAAAAATTGCTTTCTTGTTTGCTTTGCCTGCTTTATCTTCGAGGGTTTTGTTTGGGTGTTATTGAAGATCCTACACCCGGGTCTGGGAACACCTTTTAGGTAAGTAGCAATAAACTGTGCGGGAATTATGCGGGGTATACCGACACGGTTGAAGTAGTAGCTACGTTGATGCGACACTTTGGTTGGTACCAGTAACCCTTGAGTCAATCAAGGAGATTACGGGGCCGCTGCGTGGTGTCATAAAGCATCAACTGACCTTAGAACCTTTAATTGCACAACTTGGCTAGTAGGACGTAGCGAGATGGCCGACTTTGGTGTATTCCCAAGGTCGACAGATACTCGATGCTACACTCATTGAGGTTTGACTCCTGAGTTTTGTTTGGTTGCGAGTCAATCTCCTATTGAACGAAGCTTGGGGGAAAGATCAGTGATATTGAGATCCCTTAGAACCTGGTTACTATTATAGGATAGGTTGAACTAATCCAATTTTAAGAGGGTACTACCTTAAAACCCATGCAAGCCTAAACCTAAGGCTGTTTGTGTGGCTTGTGTGCTTTCAACTTGAACTACTTGCAGGATTTTATTATCTGACAACATGAGTTCCTTGTAGGTTTTGTTTACAGTCATTATCCAATAACTTGGATTTCTTGCAGGGTTTACTTGCTTACATCACCTCACACTTTTTCTTAAACGCATAACATACACATCATAACATCATGCCTTAACATTTCCTTAACCATTTCAAGGATTTCAAGGGTTTGTGATGCAGATTATGGTAACTCGGACGTCTAGCAAGAGGCAAAAGGGATTTATTTTCCCCTAGCCAATGCCGTCAGAAGATCAAAACTCAACAACTTGAGACAGGGGCTATGACCCACTTGATATGGTGAACGTGACTCTTGTAGAAGGACTCTTAACGATACAAAGTTCTTCAATCAAAGCTGCAAAATTTCAACTTCTGACATTTCTTGTTTACCCCGTGAGATCCTTGAAAACATTGCATACATATATCATACACATCATTGCATAACAGGTACCATAACAGGTTTCTCATCTTCTTCGCTGTTTATTTCAGCAATAATGTCTTCTGAGCAAAGGTTTTTTCTGTTCTTTTCACCCTTTCTATTTTGGATAAAAGAAAATTTGGTGGCGACTCTTACTTACCGCACATTTGTAAACAAAAAACGCAAACCAGTATTAACAGTCGGTTCTGCCACCGTATCACACCACCAAAGAAAAAGTCCATCTTCTACATCTTTTGTTCAACCATCTGAAGACAAGTGTAAAAGAAACAAGAGAATAAGAAATAACAAAAAGAGATTGGATATCTCTAGGAAGACACATTTCAGATATTCTGACAAAAAACAGACTGATATAACATCTGGCTGAGGCTCAACAACTAATGTTCTGGAAGCTTGTGCTGATAAACCTCTAAACGCCAAGAATCTAAAGAAAATGAAGATTATTGAAACTATTAAGAAGGACCCAACAATCACCACCAATACAGTTATCACCACCCTGAAACTACGCGGCCAGAACCTATCATCTAGATGTTAATGAAACATCAATGAAGTCGCCACCGAACGTATTTTATCCCGCCGAGAGGGAAAGGTAAACATCGAGAAAACCTGAAAAGGGAGAAATCACGGTATTTCGACCGAGAGATCGGGTAAGAGAGTCTGTTACACGAGGGGAAGATGTTAGCACCCCACACGCCCGTAGTACTCTATGGTATCCACTCTTGTTGTATAATCTAATGGGTGTGGTCAAATCCTATGTCTATGGCTTAAAACTGAAAAGGGAATGCATGCAAAAGAAAAAAGAAAATAATGTAGGGAAAATAAAATATGTGCTTGGTTGGGCCCTACCCTAATGCCTACGTATCCCTTTTAAGGAATCAGAGCAACCGTAGTTCGGCTTATGTTTTTTGGTTGGTTTGTGTTTTTTAGTTAAGACAACAAACAGTTAAGATGGCAAAACATTAAGTAGAACAACAACAGATGAGATGGTAAAACATCGGCTAAATAATAACAATGTAACATGTCAAAGATGGCGAAACATCAAATGATAAAACGGATGATAAAACAACACACCTAACAATGATATTGAGAATCAAAGTAGGATAACAAACATGTGCGATGGCGAAACATCGACTTCAAACAAATGTGCGATGGTGAAACATCGGCTAAAAGATAACAAAGTCATAACAAAGATGGCGAGACATCAATAAAACAGATGACAAAACATCAAACCTAACAGTAATATTGAGAATCAAAGTAGGATAACAAACATGTGGGATGGAAAAACATAGGCTTCAAGATAACACAAACAAGGAAAGATTGGTTTGTATCTTTTACTTTGAAGAAGGGTTTGAGTTCATTAGAAATGTCTTACGATTTTCCAAGAAAACAAATTTTGTTTTAAGATGCAAAATGCAAAGAAAGGAAAAAACAACTAAGGGAAACTAGCCTAGCACTATCCCTAGTGTTATCATACAATGGTTGATCCTAAGGATGAGGATAAAGGGAAAATCCTACCCTAATTTACATGGATTCCTATCTTAGTCAACATGTCAAAGGAAGCTTTAACAAAACTATCCTATAGGGAACATGAAATGAGAGCGAAGTCGTGATCTCAATTTCTAAATTGAGTGACTCATCGATCAACAATTAAAGAAGAAAAGCAATAAACATCCTATAGGGAACATGCACTGAGAGCGAAGTCGTGATCTCAATTTCTAAATTGAGTGACTCATCGATCAACAATTAAAGAAGAAAAGCAATAAACATCCTATAGGGAACATGCACTGAGAGCGAAGTCGTGATCTCAATTTCTAAATTGAGTGACTCATCGATCAATAATTAAAGAAGAAAATCAATAAACATCCTATAGGGAACATGCACTGAGAGCGAAGTCGTGATCTCAATTTCTAAATTGAGTGACTCATCGATCAACAAGCTAAACACAATACATGTATCAGACAAAAAACCAGAGGGCCTCCTGACATATATCAGCAACAGAGGTCCCATCATGCAGTCAGAGAATTATGCAAAAAGAAAATGGGAGAAAGGGAAGTAGTACAATACCAAACATTTAACTATCTGTAGCAATCAAGCAAGAATAAAAGAAACCCAGAGAAACTTCAAACAAGCTGGCAGCAGTAGACAAATTGAGTCAGAAATTCCACCATCGGGATGTAAGTAATTTATCAAATATGAACAAATCCCATGGGTAATGTGTAACATTCACAATCAAATGTATGTATATCCTGCATAAACCATCAAACATGCCCAGCACAAAAATAATGCCAGTATAATAAATTGTGTTCCACAAATAAAGTGAAACATAAAAGCCTCAAGCCAAAAGTGGCAACTTTCTCAGACTACCTCGCATATTCAACAACCAAGTTAGTATTTAATAAGGTGAAAAAGTGAGGACAACATAGTGACAATTATCAAACATTAGACATGATTGGCAAGAGGAAACAACCATATGCACAGATTAGGTCAAGAGAATCAGAGGAATGTTGCTCCTTTCTATCACCATGTTGAATTAACAATTGAATATCAATCAAGGATCATAAGAGCTTGAGAATAATATGAACAGAGACCATGAAGGTCAGTAGCAAGCATATTTTAATCATGCACAAATAATTCAAACACAACTTTATGAACACAATAGGAGATGAAACCTACCTAATGCATTAGAAGGTTCAAAACATTCAAGCATGGGACATTAAGTCAAAATGGTTTGATGCTAACATGGACAAATCAGAACCAACATGATCATTAGGTTCCCAATTATAGGCCTCACTCAAGTTCATTGGCCATCAAACAAATTGCAACAAGACATGCAAACATAATTGCGTACCTTCACTTTAAAGTTACATCAAAAATGGGAATAAGGGTCCATAATTCAAACCAAAAAAAAAAGCATCTTTGAATGGTATAGAAGTCAGAATGCAAGCCCTAAGTTCATGAATGATTGAGGAGGAGACCAAATGAAGTCCAAAGTTCAAGACAAGTTGGCAAAACTACCAAACTAGACATGTTTTAAAAATTATTTATGGAAAAATATAAAACCAAGTCAAATGATTCAAGAAAAATGGTTTTCAAATCCCCAACACATTCATGAACCATAATCAAGACCTGAATTCCAAGAAAAGTCCAAGGCACAAGGGTTTTGAACATGAAACTTGCACCATAAGCAGCAAAACCCTAGATTTTGACTTTTAATCCTAAATATTGATTAAATAGGATCAAACTCAAACATCTCAATCAAAGGTCATATCAATCACCAAGAAACCTTATATGTCAGAGGATATATTTTTTCATATTTTTTTGAATTAGGAAAAGACAAGAAATGGAATTAAATTCAAACAATTATGCAATTAACAAATATTCACATATCAAAATAATATTTAAATAAAAAATTAGAAAAATGGCCAACCAAAATTATATTCAAATATTAGAGCTAAAAACACACATCCCTGAATTTTTGTGAATTTTTTTTTAATTAAAGGAAAATATTAAAAAAAAAATTAACAATTAAACTATTATTTAAATGGCAAAATGAAAACCCTAGCCAAAAAATCACAAAATGGTCAAAATAAAACTATTGTTCAGATTCTATGATTAAAAACAAGCTTACATAATTTTTTGGGAATTTTTTGATTAAGGGAAATATTAAATTTAAAAAATCAAACAAACAAATATTACAAATAAACTTTGAAATTAAATTTTAAATCAAAAATAAGAAAATTGATGAACCAAAATCAGAATCAAACTTTACATTATTTTATGAGTCTAGAATATTTTTTGTGGATTTTTTGGATCAAAGGAACTATTAAAATAAAAATAAACTTTGATTAATTAATTAATTAATTAAACCTATGAATTTTTTTAACCAATCAAATTATTTTTTTAAAAAATCCAATAAAATATGACAAATACTAGAAAATAATATTGACCTAGGGTAATTTTTTTTGTGATTTTTGAAAGTGTTTTGATCAGAAAAAAAGTTAAACAAAATGTCAAATAAAACAAAAATTCAAATAAGCCAATAAAATTCAAATGGACCAATCATGATGTGCCACCACATCATCTTCAACCTCTGGACAGTTCAAAAATGCGCGCAACATCTAGGCTTAGGGCTCATGTTCAGGCCAGCATAACATACTCAATTTCGCATCATTTTTCATGAAATCAAAGGCAAATCAAAGCTAGCATTTCATACTTCACATTGCAATTAAAATCAAATCAAAACATCTACCACATTGTTCATAATCAAGTCAGGAATATGAACAAAACCATTCTGAATCACGAGCTTCAGAGCAATCAAGCATGCATAATTCATCAAATCAAATGCTATAAAGCTTCAGAAACATTCCATTAACATCATTGAACATAAATCCAAGCTCAAACATCTCAATAAACAAGCGCATCTCAGAAATTGAAGTTTGGAATCATTACCTCAAGGCGAAAAGTGTTATATTATATCCTTCACTCCAGATGCAAACAAATGGTGCTAGCTTGATCTACTTGCTTTGCTGAAGCAGAATCCACAAGAATTTTGAAGAAAACACCCAGGAATTGAGAGAATCGAATCAAGTTGCAGAAGAAGAAAGTGAATCTCAGATCTGAATTTTTTGCAAATGGAGCGTTCTCTCCCTCTCTCTTTGCTTGCTTCCTCTTATATAGAGTTTGTAGAGAAGGTTAGAAGTGGAAATCTGACTTTAAAACCGTTGGAGGGCAGGATTGGTAATTTTGGCCAAAAATGGAGTGTGTACTCAATCAGGCCATTTGCCCGTGCGTTCTCTTGCCTCTTATGCGTTTTGTGAGCCAAACAACTTCATAAGACCGTGCTTAGGATCTTGGCCTTTAATTCCATCTGATCAAAGAGTGTTGGAGTTTTTGCAAGTTTGGGCAATTTTTTGCATTTTTCATTCAAGCAAGCACCAAGGTCCATAGAACATGAGATGGCTGATATTATGGGCATTAGCAAATCAAAAATAGGTCATGGGCTGGATTAGGAACAAAGAGAAAGGCTGAAACTTGAGTTTTCATGAATTGGCCATTTTGCATATTTGCCAAATTTCAATAAAATGCTCCAAAATTCCAAAATTCATAAGTTGCTCATACTTTTGAATTTGGGCACAAATGAGCACAATTTGGGAAGGTGTTGAAAAGATATACAAATCGTTAGTTTAGAATTTTTGCAAATTAATCCATTAAGGCTCTCAAAATTTAGCTTGAAATTCACTAATTTTGAAAAATGACCTATAATTTTGTGACTTCAAAAGACCATAACTTTTGATCCCTTGCCAATTTGGGCATGAGACCAAAAGGAGGTGAAAGGTAATTCTCTTAGATTTCCAAGAATATTTCATTGAATTTTCTTGATCAAGGGTGAATAAAATATGATTTTTTGAAATTAGGTCCTTATTTTCCAAAATTAGTAACTTTTAGGGTTTCTTCAAGAACAAGTTTCAACCCAAACTTCAATCTCTTTGATCCAATGACCAAAAAGGACTTAAAATATGAAAAGTGAATCCTTGAATTGATGGTTGGCCAAAAATTCACTTGGTCAACCTTGACTTTGACTGATTTTGACCAAAATGACCATTTTTCCCCTCTGAATCAATTGATCTACTTCTCTTCAAAATTGATGATCAAAACTTCAAACATATGATCTTCCAAACATATAGAGACCATGTTCAAAGTTTTACTTCAAAATTCTCAAGAAATCTTGATGAAATCCCAAACCCTAGCTTTGTTCAACACATTAGGAGACTGATGAATCATCTTCGAAACTTCAAATCCTCTGGACATCTTGACCAATTTCTTGTACAAAGACCTTTCAAATATCAAAGAAATGTTGTAGCTCCCAAAATCAAGACTTGTTCCTTGGCCAATAGTCTTGCTCAAACAAACCCTAATTTGAATGGTGAATCCAAAGAGTGACTCTCCTTGTGATCAAACACAAACTTTAATCCTCTGATGATCCAAAGAGATGGATAAGGCATCTTAAGATATGCCATAACCTTTGAGCTTGAAAGATCCAGAGGTTTAGATGATAATATTCTACTTGAGCAACTTGCCAATGCAATCAAACTTCAAAGCTTGAGGAAGACTTGATAACCAAAGTACTTTGATCCCATCACAATGCATGAATGCAATGAACTATGATGTTCATGATGAAACATATGCCTAAATCAAGAGGGTAAATTTTGGGGTGCAACAACTGCCCCTATTCAAATATCTTCAACATGATAGGTGAGAAAAATGATAACTTTCGAGCGTTCAGAGTTGAAGATGATTGAATACGAAAGAACCCGAAAATTTACACTCTTGAAGAAGAAAGAAAAAGAAGCAGAAAACCCCAAGACATGCGTCAGAATGAAGCTGCAACACAGGTTGAGACAGAACGAAAGCAAGAGAAGAGTATGTGCAACTAACCTTCCAGATAAACGTGCCAGGGATAAACTGGGCTTCAAAAGGAAGGGGTGAGACAAAACTTAACCAACAGAGTACAGGCGAAACTAAGCTCTGTAACAGAAAAAGTACGCGGGTGAGGAGACGAAACTCTGAGCTCAACCCAAAGAAAAGTGGCTAGAGTGCGCGATTCTAGGAACACTTGCTAATCTCAACTAGGATAGACAGTATGAAGGAACTGAAAGAATCCCAGAAAATAGGAACGAAAGCGAGACAAAACTCGACTCAACAACTAGTCAGATGAAACTAAGCTAGATGAGTACCAGAATGAAACTGGATTTCACGCATGGGTAACGAGGCGAAACTCGACCTAAAGCGAAGTAATGAGAGTGCATGTTTCTCAGAGCACCTGCTGGTCTCAGATCAAAGGATAAACAATGACGAAAACTGATGGAATAATCCAAGGAACAAAAGATACTGATTTCAAACCAAGGACGCAACACGAACATTTCACTCGGTAAACGAACACCGTCAAAGAGTCCAAGGTAGGAAAGCAAAAACGAGATGAAACTCGACTCAATAACTAGTTAGGCGAAACTAAAATAGATGAGTACCAGGAAGAAACCATATTTCATGCACAAAGTGAGGAGACGAAACTCTGAGCTCAACCCAAAGCAAGGAGATTAGGGTGTACACCTAAAAACCCGCTGAAAGCGAATATCAGGACGAAACTGGAATTCGAAAGTTGCATCAATAGACATTGGAATGAAACGGAGAGGGTATCGAAGACTAAACCCGAGAAGAACGCGCCAGGGCGAAACTGAACTATAGTCAATAGTAGACACTCAAACAAATAAAAGATTCACGTCAGAAGGATATTGGTATGGGGTGTATAATGAGGACGAAGACCTCGCTGGGGATTAAGTCCGAAGTATTATCAAATCACTAGGGATGACGGAAATAATAATGGCTTATGTTCCGATGCATGTTTGAATTCTTTTTATAAAGCGCAATGCTCCATATAATGGAAATGCTACACGTTTTGGTAGATGCAATGTAATGATGTATGTTTAACAGTTCCACTAGGGAATGGCTAATTGAGAAGCCAAAGACCAAGAAGTCATAATATGACCAAACTTGCAAAAATAAATTGCAAAATCCAAAGGAGAAGAGAAAATACGGGGAACCGCTGGAGGGGGAACCTCGAAGAGATGAAGCTTTGCGGAGAATAACGATCGAGCAACCAGTAGAAACGGGCCGCAAACATTGAGAGGAGCTACAAAAATAAATTGCAAATTCCCAGGGAAGATCAAGTCGACATTGCAACTTCCGGAAAAGGATAAAACCTTTGCTGGGGGAACAAAACTCTGCTGAAGAGGTGGGACTTCACCGGGGAGATATGACTCTGTGATATGGTGGGAGAACTGACTTGAGGTTTTGCGTTTGTGTTTGCATTTGTTCGGTTTAGCAAGAGTCGCCACCGACTTTTATTTTATCCAAAGGAAAGGTTAAAAAGCACAGGAAAGACCTTTGAGATGTTTTCTCGGGTTCGGGGGGTAGATTATGAAAAGGGAAGGTGCTAGCACCCTTTTCATCCATGGTTATCCATGGGCTCTTAGTTACTTGTTTAGATCACTTGCTTTTGCTTTTCAATTGTTTGAAATGGTGCTTTGTGTGTGGTTTTTGAAAATGCTTTGAAAAAGAGGCCTTATCTAGGAAACCTTTGTAATGATTCTTGTTTGAATATATACAAAGGTGTTTGTCTTTTGAAAATATATTTCGATATTTGAAAGTTTGTTTTGGAAATGTGTTATGTAGTATGTTTGAAAAGAGCAAGGATGTTTTGCAAGTTTTTTGATCAAGTAACTAAGAGCTGTCTACCCTATTTTAATCAAAAGTCTTTCCTATACGTTTTTTAACCCTTTTGACAGTGTTGTTTTACCATTGTATTTGGTAAGCAACCTTGTGTTTGGATGTTAAATGGGATAGGCACGGGTCATCGTGTACAATCATTGAAAGCAACTTGTGAGACGCTCTAGCAATTTTGTAAGGGACGAGATCATTTTATCAAAGGCAACATCGAGGGTCATCGAGGGACTACGATCTTTGTTTATCAAATGGTCATTTGCTAGAGTGTCTCATATTCGAGGGACATGATTGCATTTCCGAGGCAACAAGCAAGGTTACCCTAGAGGTGCTCGTGTGAGAAGTGTATTGATTTCAAGTTGTTTATTCTTGGATTAGGTCAACTAGCGGTTGATTTTGAATCTTGCCATACATGCCTAATTACTATACAATATATAGAAAGTAATAAATTGTGGAAACTGAAAGTCTAAGCTATTACAAAAGTATCCGGGGATGGAGGTACAATTATTACAAATGGGGATGAGTCTCACAAGAATAATAGTGTCCAAATATCAAGTATTACAACCAAATCGAATTGTCGCAATTCAGTATAAAGCTATAACAAATGAGGAAATAAAGAAAATCAATCAATTATGAAATGCATGTATTTATTAAAAGAAAGATAAATAAAAATCTATTCTAAAAGATTAAAAAATTCTATTATTAACATTCTTTGTATTTTATTAATTATGTAAATAAAAGTTTAAAGGGAGAAAATTTTATTAAACAAAATTTCTATTATTTTTTTGGTATTTTCATATTAAATGTAAGAAAAATAATAAAAAGAAAAATGATTAAAACTAATTAAGAAAAATCAAAATTATTTTACAAAAATGAAACTTTAATATCTTACTAGTATATTTTTAACAAAGAAATAAAAAAGATAAATTAAAAAAGAAAATTAACTAAGATATTAATTTATATAAAAAAGAAAAGTATTGAGTTTTTTATGAATCTTATAAAAAAGGGTGAATTAACACAAAAAAGAAATGGGCTTAAGGGTTATGAGGATGCTAGGCCCAAGACAAAAATAAAAGAAGGAAGAAGGGGTCAGAATAGAGGTGGGGTGCACTAGTAATTCGTGTAGGCTTAAGCTTGGTGGCCAAATAGGCCCAATGCACAAATTATTTCGTTTAGGGTTTTCAGAAAAATTTAGGGTTTGTACGTTTTTCTTCACAGCGGCGCCACTCTCTCGTTTTTCTCTTCTTCATCTTTCTCAGTCAAACGCCCTGATTCTCCTCCCACCTAAGTCGCTGGAGCGTCCTCACCTCTCACCTCCTCTCAAAGATCAGTGGCTCTGTTTTAAGATGGTACGGTTCGTCTCTTTGATTTAGCATTTTTTCAGTTTGTTGTTTGATTCACATGCTTTGTTCAGTTTCGTTTTGCTTAGTTGTTTAACCTATGGTTTTTACATGCCTAAAACAACAGTAAAGGGGTTTGAGAAGCATACCTTGGGACTTTCTCTTATGAAGAGGAGAGGAAAGGTGATACGGGGAGATGGAGGTGCTTCCTTGGTGGGTTAGAGGCGGAGGGGAAGAGATGACGGCGAGCTTCTGACTTGTTGGTAATTCTTTCATTGATGATGATTATCTGAAACTTTTGATTATTCTTGATTGTTTTTGTTAATGATGATGCCTGTCCTGAAACCTTTTCCTCTCTCTTGAATGTTGAATGTTGATGATGATTAACTATTCTGAAACCTTTTCCTCTCTCTTAAATGTTGAATGTTGATGATGATTAACTGTTTCTGAAACTTGTTGTTGTTGCTTTGCTGAACTTGAACTTGAATGATGGTTTATTCTGAAACTTTGGGCTATTGGTATGAATTTGCTGATTTTTGGAACTTTGATTGTTCTAAAACCCTGTAATTGTTGGTAGCTTTTGTTTGGTTATTGATTGTTTCTGAAGGTTTCTGCAAATTTGTTGGTGCAATGATTGATGATGGAAGATGCAGGTTTGGACTGTTATAGGCTTGTGGTTTATTGTGAAACTGTTACAGTTTGACAAGCTTTTGCAGGTTTTTGGTCTTGCAAGCTTGATGCAGTTTTGGGGTATTTGGTTCACAGGGTTTTGTGACTTGGTAGTTGTTGTGCTAAAAGGCTTTGTGGCTTGTGGTTAGCAGGCTGTGTAGTTTGGTTGTGCAGTTTGAAACTGCAGGTTTTGTAGTTGGCTTGATAGCAGGTTTTTATGTTTGGTTCTTGACTTTTGTTGCAGTTTGGCAAGCTTGGCTATTGTTGTAGTTTGGCAAGTTTTTGCAGGTTGTGTGATTTGGTGTGAAACTGTTACATGTTTTTTGGAGTTGCCAGTTTCAGGCTTGTGTTTCTGGTTAGCAGGATGGTTATGTTTTTTGAAAGAGTTTTACAGTTTTAGTTAGCTTGATTCTGTTTGTTTGTTCACAGGGTTTTTGTCATTGTTGCAGTTTGGGCAAGCTTTGTTTTGGCTTGGCTGTTTGTGGCTTGTGAAATGTTTTGACCTGTTTGCTTGGTTTAGGAACTTGTTAACAGGTTTGTAGAGTTTATGGTGAACCTCTTAACAGTTTTCAGTTTTTGACACAAATGTTCTCTCTGTTTTTCTTTGTGCTATTTGATGGCCTTATATCTTTTTGGTTGTTGTTTTGTAATCTTGTGACAACCTTTTTTCCAAACTGTACCCTCTCACCAAGGTGATATCTTTTCTCTCTTTCTCTCTCTATGACAAAGCAATTTTGCTTTTTCTACTTTTTTCTGAAATTTTTTGCCTTTTTTCTAGAAAGTGATGAAAAAGCTATGACAAGCTTTTGGCTTGCCTTTTGGTTTATCTCCTGCATTTTGCCTGCTGCATCTGCACTTGTACTTGCTGCCTGCTACATTACTACTGCATTTGTACTTGTTGCATCCAGTTTGCATTGTTCAGTTTTCTTAGTATAATTTGCCTTGCTTTGTAATGTTGTTATGTTTAGTTTGCTGACTGTTTGGTTGCTTTGTACAGTTTGGTTTAGATGTTATGCTTAGTTTGCATTTGAAACTTGCCTTGTACAGTTTTGCATCCAATTTGGCCTGCTTTTTTGGTTGCTTTGTACAGTTTTGCATCCAATTTGGCCTTGTAATGCAGTTTTGGCGCCTTGCTATGTTTTTGAATAATTGCTTTGTTTGCATTCTTTTTTTGCATCTTTTATTTTTTTCTCTTTGTGAACCAAGAAGAGCAATCTTCTTGTGATTTGCAAAGAGTAAAATAAAAACATGACGAACAATAGCACTCTGATTCCAGACGGAAAATTTTAATGATGAAAATTTTCCTTTTCTTTTCTATTTGAAAATTCTTTTCAATATTCAACTAAACTGTACTAATCCCTTTTCCTTTGTCTTTTTCATGTGAGCATAAATTGGATGATGACAAAGCAGAGGAAGCAGAAGATTTCATGGCGAGCACGAGAGCAATTTAGGCTTAGACTTTTTCTTAGATAGATTTTCCATTTATTGTAATTTATTTTTCCAAATACTATAAGTTGTAAAACCTACAGTATTCAAATAATAAATTATTTTTGTATCAACATCTGAAAAATCTTTGTGAGGCAATCTGTCATCCAATAAAATCTTCTACTGTCCAATATCTTGCAATTCTTTCTTTGCATCTTCACTTAATCCTTTAAGATTCTCAGATCAAAATAATTGAATTGCATTCCAATAATTCTAATACAGATAACTTAAACTTTAAGTAATCAAATAACTTTACAGTCTCGTAACCTTGCAACAACATTCCAATCAAAATACACACTGGGTATTCCAATAAACTAGCAAATATTTCATTCCATTAACAAGCAAACATATTAACAGACGCACATCATCTGGTTAACCTGGATCAGGCAGAGCCTGAATATTCTAAATGACCATCTCAATTCCTATCTCTTATCCCAGATAAACAAAACCTTGAGAACAACCAGTAAACTTGAAAAAGTGAGAAAACATGTGACAGTTAATTGAATTTCTAAGAATTCAGTTTCTTACGAGAGAAACCCTAATTCTTGATCTACTGCCAAAGAAAATTCTGTTTGATCGATTCCTGAGCCAATCTTGAAAATCTGAGAAAACCCTAGGGTTGCGATTTCTTGTGAAAAAGGGAGGGCAAATTTTGGGGTACAACAGTTGCCCCTGTTCAATCTTCTTGAACCTGAAGAGTTAGATTGGCGAGTTTTCCATTCGCGACTCGAAGGTAAAAGATGATTGGACACTAGAGTGCCCATAAATTTGCACTCGTCAAAGCATAATTTGAGGGAATGGGCTTACAGATGCCATTTGGAGATGTGACAGAATCTTGTCAGAGATGGGCTTAAAGATGCCATCCAAGAATGTTTATGGAATTGTATGTTGGAGGTGAAAGAATTAGTATCAGAAAGGTATCCATGTCTGGAACGTCTCTGAGCTGGGGGTATGAATAAGCAATAGATTAGCATCCGTGTTTGGAGCATCCGTAAACTGTTTTCAGTGAGCTGAATCTGAACAAGCGATAGATTAACATCCATGTTTGGAAGCATCCGTAAACTGTTTTCATGATCCCTGAGTTTGAACAAGCAACAAATTAGCATCCATGTTTGGAGCGTCCGTAAACTGTTTTCAATGAGCTGAATCTGAACAAGCGATAGATTAACATCCATGTTTGGAAGCACTCGTAAATTGTTTTCATGATTCTGGAGTTGAACAAGCAATAGATTAACATCCATGTTTGGAGCATCCGTAAACTGTTTTCAATGAGCTGAATCTGAACAAGTGATAGATTAACATCCATGTTTGGAAGCACCCGTAAGCTGTTTTCATGATTCCGGAGTTGAACAAGCAATAGATTAACATCCATGTTTGGAGCATCCGTAAACTGTTTTCAATGAGCTGAATCTGAACAAGCGATAGATTAACATCCATGTTTAGAAGCACCCGTAAACTGTTTTCATGATTCTGGAGTTGAACAAGCAATAGATTAACATCCATGTTTGGAGCATCCGTAAACTGTTTTCAATGAGCTGAATCTGAACAAGCGATAGATTAGCATCCATGTTTGGAAGCACCCGTAAACAGTTTTCATGATTCTGGAGTTGAACAAGCAATAGATTAACATCCATGTTTGGAAGCATCCGTAAACTGTTTTCAGATTGTATACTGGTAGCTTATTAATCTTATCCTGAAAAGGGTA
The DNA here is from genome assembly GCA_948472305.1 of Vicia faba. Lineage (NCBI taxonomy): Eukaryota > Viridiplantae > Streptophyta > Magnoliopsida > Fabales > Fabaceae > Vicia > Vicia faba. The sequence continues at coordinate 1,604,069,363 of OX451739.1, forward strand.
AAATATTAGCTGAAACACAAAGTTATGTTGCATGAAATGTATGATGAAATATATGTGTTTTATCAATGTTTATGATATATTAATGCAATGTATGCATGTAAGCTGATGAGCTGTCTTGCTGGGGAAAATAAATCCTAGATAGTTGGAGATAATGAAATCTTTAACTGCTGTCGGGGAAAATAAATCCTGGACCACTGTTGAAGAGTATGTGTGTCTTCAAGCTTTGCTTAGAATATTTCCTCCGGGGATTCCTGTTTTGAGGAGAACTCTGCTGGGGAATATTTGAAAACTCTGTGGGGGAATTGAGAATGAGAATCTTCATTCTGCTAGGGGAATTTGTGCTAAGGAGTCAAGAACGAGAATCTTCGATCTGCAGGGGATTAAAAACTCTGACAAACTTATGTTGAGAGTAAAGAAGGCTCTGACAACTTCGCTGGAGAATCAAAGATGAGAATCTTGATTTTGTTGGGGAGTAAAAACTCTATGGGGAATAGCTATACTGTTGGGGAATAGCTATCCTGCTGGAGAGTAAGCTCAGGACTCCGGGAAAAGTTTATTCCTGTTTGGAAGAAGTTCAGGAGTTTAGGTTGTATACCACTTTGAGAATGAGAATCTTCATTCTGTCCGGAATATAAGGAATTCAGGTTATATGCCACTTTGAGAATGAGAATCTTCATTCTGTCGGGAATATCAGGAATCCATGTTATATGCCACTTTGAGAATGAGAATCTTCATTCTGTTGGGAATATTAGGAACTCGGGTTATATGCCACTTTGAGAATGAGAATCTTCATTCTGTCGGGAATATCAAGAATTCCAGTTATATGCCACTTTGAGAATGAGAATCTTCATTCTGTTGGGAATGTCCAGGAGCTTGGGTGTATGCCAATCTACTGGGGAAGCAAGAATGAGAATCTTCATTCAGGCGTTTAGGTCAGGAGGTTGGGAGTATTCCAATCTTCTGAGGTTTTAAGGATGATAATCTTCATTCTGTTAACGGTATCAGGAGCTTGGGAGTATGCCAATCTTCTGAGGTTTTAAGGATGAGAATCTTCATTCTGTTAAAGGTATCAGGAGCTTGGGAGTATGCCAATCTTCCGAGGTTTTAAGGATGAGAATCTTCATTCTGTTAACGGTATCAGGAGCTTGGGAGTATACCAATCTTCTGAGGTTTCAAGAATTGGGATCTTTATTCTGTTAACGGTTAAACTGTTATCTGGTCAACGTCCAGGTTTCACAGTGTTGTATTTCTATCTGGTCAACGTCCAATCTTCACAATACCTTACTTCCCATATGGTCAACATCCAATCTTCAGAAGAAAATAAAATGGTTATCCGGTCCACATCCGAGTTTTCCCTTTTGATTTTGGGGCCAACTAATATCCGGTTGAATCCCGGCTTCAAAGTAATTGGCCGAGTAAACTGCTATTTGGTCAACTTCCAAGTTTCACAGTATACCTTACTGTTATCTGGTAAACGCCCAGGTTTCACAGTCTTGTATCATTATCTGGTCAACGTCCAGGCTTCACGATACGAACTTCCTATCCGGTCAACGTCCAGTCTTCAGAAGAAAATCAAATGGTTATCCGGTCCACATCTGGGTTTTCCCTTTTGATTTTTGGGCCTACTATTATCCGGTTGAATCCGGGCTTCAAAGTAATTGGCCGAGTAAACTGCTATTTCGTCAATGTCCAAGTTTCACAGTATACCTTACTGTTATATGGTCAACGTCCAAGTTTCACAGTCTTGTATTGTTATCTGGTCAACGTCCAGGCTTAACGATACGAACTTCCTATCTGGTCAACGTCCAGTCTTCAGAAGAATATCAAATGGTTATTCGGTCAACATCCGAGTTTCCCTTTTTATTTAAAGGCCTACTAATATCCGGTTGAATCTGGGATTCAAAGTAATTGGCCGAGTAAACTGCTATTTGGTCAACGTCCAAGTTTCACAGTATACCTTACTGTTATCTGGTCAACGTCCAGGTTTCACAGTCTGGTATCGTTATCTGGTCAACGTCCAGGCTTCACGATACGAATTTTGGTGAGAAATTGATTGCATCCTTCCTGAAAGGTAAAGTTAGCGGCATGACATATATCAAACAATGACGTTCTCAAAGTAAATGAGATTGCGTTGCATGATATCCTGATGTACGGATGTGTAATGTTTTTCAAGACGACCTTTCGCTGGGGAAAATAAATCCCGAATTGGTGATGGAGAAAAAAGTTGGATTCTTTGTTTCTGATAGTGAAAAATCTGGAAGTGAATCAGAATAAATCATTGAGAGATTTATCTGAAACAGCAAAACCCAAAATATCTTCCACTGGAAAAAGAATCAGGGAGATCGTAGTGTTGATCTGACTGAACCAGAGAAGGTCTTGGATTAACTTTGACTCAACCGGATGAATGAAGGAATCTTTGACGACTGCTACTCCAAAAGGTGATGAAGGAAACTTGGACGATTACTATTCCAAAAGGTAATGATAACCTTTACCTGCCGATCAATCTGCATATGTTATGAATTTTGTTGAAATTTAATTTTGTTTTGGAGAATAAATCCTTGGCAAGTGTTGGGGAAATAAACCCATGACCGCTGGTCTGCTAGAGAGGTGATGAACTTCTCGAGGATTCTTGAATTTCCTTTCAGAAGGATTTTTGAGAGATTCGTCATTGCCCCTAGTATCAAATGTTTGTAGCACTGCCAGGAAATTTGGACCGTACGTAACCCTTTGATGAGATTGACGTTTAATGCCCCAAGTGATGAAGATGGAGACTTGCCCCAGGTTACTCTGCAATTGAGAGATTTCTTGAAATCTTGACTGGACTGCCCCAAGTTAACTCTGCAATTGAGAGATTTCTTGAAATCTTGACTGGACTGCCCCAAGTTAACTGGACTTTGAGAGATTTCTTGAAATCTTGACTGGACTGCCCCAGGTTTATTGGATTTTGAGAGATTTCTTGAAATCTTGACTGGACTGCCCCAGGTTTAATGGAAAATGCCATGCCAAGTCCCCTTTTGCTGATAGGAGATTTTTTGCAAAGGAAGTTTCATCCCACTTGAAGTGATTTTGTTCACTGAGAGAGTTTTTGTTCATCGGAACATTCACTGTGTGAATTTCTTCGTTGTCAAACAAATAGCCATATGCAAACAATGATATTCAAACAATGCAAAGTTTATGCTTGTCTTGAATTTTTAGAAAATGCGTTTTTTAGCAGAAAACTTTTATAAGAGAAATTCAACACAAGATTTAGAGCAAAGCCTTACAGGAGTCAGGATACCTTTTGTAACAGTATGCTTTCGAACTAACCCATGCTTCAATTAGGACTTTTGAAGGGTTGTAACGTGGCTTGGTTCACGGTTTTAAGAAACAAAGGATAAAGGACCAAAGTATATTTGTACCCACCCGCTCTTCGCGATGTTCTTCAATCCTAAACTCAGTTAATTGTGCGTTTGAACTCCAAATGAGTCTGGAACGACGTTTTTGGTGATGGTTCACACAAGTTGAATTTGTTGGAAGGCAGTCATTTTTTGCAACATTTTTCATGTTGTTGAGGATTTGTAGTGACCTATTTCTTCTTTTTTTCGTTATCCCTAATTTTTTCCTGACTGTTCCTATTTTCGAGATTACAGTCAGCGGGATGCCCCAGCTTTCTTAAGCTTCCTTTGTAGGTTTTGACTCAACGGGCTTTTATTTTTTTTTAGAGATAATGACTGCCTATGAGATGGGGAACCATCACCATCTTTTGATTCCAAAGGAAATTTTTGATGTCATTCGTTGTATTACGGAATGAGAGTTTGCGGCTAAACGCACATTTTGAATTAACTGAGAGACTACCCTGCCCCAGGTTTTGAATACAGGTTTCAAATTGTGTTTAAAACAGAAAACTTCTACTTCTTTGGCTCGAAGGGGTTGACTAGGGATTATCTTCCTTATAACTCCAGTGTTTAGGATTTGAAAGAAACGCCTGTACATCGTTAGCAAGGTCTGTCCAAAAGCTTACTGTATGAGATTATGGCATTGTTTTCGTCATCCTCCCTCTAAAGGCTTGTAACTTTTAGCAATAGTTAAATGTCATAAAGAAAGTAGAAAGCATAGTTCAAGTATAGTGAAAACGAATGGATGAATTCAAGACAAACATATGCAATGCATTAATGAAACAGAGTTTGACATCAACAGATAATTGTTTGAATAACAAAAGAAATTACAACTTGAAAATTCAAATGAAACCAAAGCCTCTTTGTCTGAACTTGACACTTTAGGTGGAGAACCCTCATCGGAAGATTTTCATCTGGCCATCTTGTGTGAATTCCAGCACTCCTCTATCAATCAAGTCTTGGGTCTTGTTTTTCAAAGCCCAACAGTCATTTGTATCATGCCCAGAACTATTGGAGTGGTATGCACATAATGCATTGGGATGATAAAAAGGAGAAGTTGTATTGAGATTCTGGAGAGGATCCCTTAATACAGTCAGCTTGACCTCCAACAAGCGTTGCAGTACTTATGATAGTGGCATGTTAATCTCAGTGAAGCGCCTTCCAGATGTATTTTGCTTACGCCGATTACCCTGTTGATGTTGGTGAGGTTGTTGTTGGGCCTGTGACCCTGAAGCACACTGGGGAGACTTTCCTTTGACTTCTCGTCTTAAAGGAGGCTGAATGATGACTTGATCTTCAAACTTAGTTGTTTTCCCCATTTGGTTGCATCCATCCTGATGCAGTTTGTTGATGAGGACCCTTAGCTCCTCTTGTCCTTGAGCCAGGTTTTGGATAAGAGCCATCTGGCCCACCAGTTGTCCCATCATTTGGATTTTCATTGTTGCCAACTCAATATGTAGCCCTTCCAACTGATCATTCCTGATGCCCCCTGGATTCCCTAGGACCATCCCCCTTGTGAGGAGAGCTTTCACTTCTTCCTGCCCCTTGGACAGATTCAAGAACATTTCTTAAAGTTGAGCGTTTTGAGCCTGGATATCTTTGACAGTCCTCTCTAGAGCCATCTCTACTGAAATAAACAGTAGGGAAATAAGGAGACCTGAAAAGGGAAAAACCTGTCATGATACAATGCATGATATGTGGATGCATGTTTTCAAGGATCTCGCGAGGTAAACACAAGAAAATGTTAGAGGTTGAAGTTTGTGATCGGTGGGAATGAGAACTGACTGTTTTTTAATGCTGGTTCGCGTTTGCGTTTGTTTTCGCACAGTGTCGCGGTAAGCAAGAGTCGCCACCGTCTTTTATTTTATCCAACAAGGAAAGGACAAAAGCACAGAAAAATTCCTTTTCGAGATTTTTCTCGGGTTCGGGAGGTAGATTATAGAAAGGGAAGGTGTTAGCACCCTTTCTATCCGTGGTTATCCACGAGCTCTTAGGTACTTGCTCACTATGTTTTCAAAAGTTTTGCTTTTCTTTGTGATTGTGGGTTTTGAAAAGAGTTTTGTTTTTGAAGAGAGTGTAAGTGCGAAAAGTTTTGTTTTGTTTTTAAAAGGAGCAAGTACTTAAGAACCTCTACCTACTCAAAAAGGAATTAAACTGTGCAAATGTCCTTTAGACAATTATCCCACTATTGAGGAGTAGGTAGCACCGTCGTTGGAGTTTTCGGGTCAATTCGATTTAAGGGACATGTGGTCACTAAAGCAATGTTAGGATGCTTTAGCGGTAACCCTAATGTCTTAGATCATTTTTATCGAGGCAACCATTTCGAGGCAACTTTGATCTTTAGACAGGAGGGCGACCTCTAAGACTTCCTATACTTAATGACCACTTTAGAGGCAACCAAGTGAGGTGTACCCTAGGGGTGGCATGTGCAAGTGTGTCAATTTTCAGTTATATTATCGTTGTACATGTTATGGTGAGCTACTGTTGATTTTAAGTTTAAGAGTTAATCTTATCATGCAACCCTAGTTAGCATACATCTAAGCAGTTAATATATGTACAAGAATTTAAAGTGCGGGAATTGTAAATCCTACGCTATTACAAGGCTTCGGGGAGGGGGATTATTTACATGTCCAAAAATTGGGGGAATAAAAAGCAGTAAAGTAAAAGTCTTAATTTAAGCTATTACATCCCAGTAAGCAGTTACAATAAAATAAGCGCGCGTGAAAAAAAATTAAATTGGAGTGTCCTTGGGTTTTGACCCTTTTTTTTATTAAATAAAATATATTTTTCTGTCATTTTTTATTTAAGAAATAAGCCTAACTAATGATTAATTAAGAAAATATTTTTTGAGTTTTATTTTATTTTGCGAAAACGATAAATGTTCAATTAAGTCAAATTTAATTAATTAAAACAAAACTGATTAAAATTAAATCCAAAACATACTTAATATTTTTTTGCATTTTTTTTGTTTATGAAAAGGATTGAATTTAAATAAATCCTAAGTCTACTGATTTTAAAATTGGAGAAAATAAGTTAAAATAATTAACTAAATTAAATCCTAATTCTAAGTTACTTATATTTTATGATTTTTTTATGTTGATTAAAAAAAAACTAAAAGAAATAAACAAAAACAAAGTAAACAAAGTACAAATGTGCCAGGCAGCAAATCAAGAAAAAATATAATTCTGGAGGCCTGGGTCGAAAAAGGTGCAGGCTGTCTTTCGACCCAGTGAATAGGCTGGATCGAAGGTGCATGAGGGGCTGCACTCTGAGGGTGTTTGATCTGGGTATGTCATCCTTTGATCTGGAAGTCCTGGGTCTAGTTCGAAGCTAAGCTACTGAGCTTCGAAACTCTGAACAGGATCCTGAGAATATATTTCCTGCAAAAATGAAATACCGATTAAAGGTCCAGGGGGGATTTTACCCCCCTGATTCGAATCTCCCTCTTATTCGCACCTGCTGAATCTGGGTTTGGGTTTGTTTTATCCTGGGATTCAAAGGAGAAACTCAGATTGTGCCCAAGCAATGGCACAATCTCATCTCTGCGCTGTAGCTTATATGTGGCACATTAAATCATTCACAAACAGCAGTAATAACATGAATATGCAATCAGAGATCGAAATGAGTTTGGGATTAGATTTCTTTACCAAACAGAGGTGATTTGATCTGTAGTTCTGAGGGTAGAGGTGTTCGCTGGGTGGCAGCTTTGGCTTATGCAAGGATTGGGGATGGCTTCTTGGAAGTGCTGATGACTTTTGGCAGTGTTTCTCCAAGTTCTACCTGCTTCTTTTCTCTATTTTTTCTGTAAATTTCGTGTGTCCTGCAGAGTTTTGTGTGTATAATTTTTCGTGTCTTGTAATGTATGCTGGCCTCTGTATTTATAGGAGTGGGAGGGGGCAGGAAGACAAAGGTTTAAATGACCTTGATTATGTGTTTGACAACAATGAATGAGAGTTCGTAACGTTGGCTGAACACATGGGATCTTGTCCCTTTTTGAATTTTGAATGACATGTAACTGGCTTTCGAATGCTCCCTTTCAAATGGGCTGATGGCCTTCTTCGAATGCTTTTCGAAAGCTTCTTCGAATGGACCCTTTGAATGCTTCTTCGAATATACCTTTTTAGAACTCCAATCGAAGGGTCTTTCAGAATGCCAATCGAAGTGCTCCTTCAGAATGCCAATCGAAATGCTTGTCCATAATGTCAATCGAAAGGCTCATTCAGAATGCCAATCGAATTGCTCCTTCAGAATGCCAATCGAAATGGTCCTTCAGAATGCCAATCGAAGGGTATTTCAGAATGCCAATCGAAGTACTCCTTCAGAATGCCAATCGAAATGCTCCTTCAGAGTGCCAATCGAAGGGTCTTTCAGAATGCCAATCGAAGTGCTCCTCCAGAATGCCAATGGAAAGGTCTTTCAGAATACCAATCGAAGTGCTCCTTCAGAATGCCAATCGAAGGGTCTTGAAGCACTACTAAAAAATTTCCTTTTTCCTTAGGCAAGAGTTTGTGATCAACCATGCAGGGGGAAGACTTTGGAAAACATGAGAGGGCAAATTTTGGGGTACAACAGTTGCCCCTGTTCAATCTTCTTAAACCTGAGGATGTAGATTGGCTTGCATGCCTTTCATGATCCGAAGGTGGAAGATGATTGAACACTAGAGTGCCCAGAAATTTGCACTCGCATGGTGTAGTACCAGCATTGTGATGTCAGGAGTGGGCTTACATATGCCATTTGGAGATTGTTGGTAGGAGGTTTTGTCTTTGTTGACGGGTTGCGCCTCAGAAAAAAACTTTAGGAATCGATTTAACTGATTTTGTCTCCCTTGAATGGATCGTCATCAGAAAAATCTTTAGGAATCGTTTTAACTAGACCAGACAAGGTCTTGGAATAACTTCAACTGGATCGGCATCAGAAAAATCTTTAGGAATTAATTTAACTGAACCAGAGGAGGTCTTGGAATAACTTCAACTGGATCGGCATCAGAAAAAATCTTTAGGAATCGATTTAACTGAACCAGAGGAGATCTTGGAATAACTTCAACTGGATCGGCATCAGAAAAATCTTTAGGAATCGATTTAACTGAACCAGAGGAGGTCTTGGAATAACTTCAACTGGATCGGCATCAGAAAAAATCTTTAGGAATCGATTTAACTGAACCAGAGGAGATCTTGGAATAACTTCAACTGGATCGGCATCAGAAAAATCTTTAGGAATCGATTTAACTGAACCAGAGGAGGTCTTGGAATAACTTCAACTGGATCAACATCAGAAAAATCTTTAGGAATCGATTTAACTGAACCAGAGGAGGTCTTGGAATAACTTCAACTGGATCGGCATCAGAAAAATCTTTAGGAATTGATTTAACTGAACCAGAGGAGGTCTTGGAATAACTTCAACTGGATCGGCATCGGAAAAATCTTTAGGAATCGATTTAACTGAACCAGAGGAGGTCTTGGAATAACTTCAACTGGATCGGCATAAGAAAAATCTTTAGGAATCGATTTAACTGAACCAGAGGAGGTCTTGGAATAACTTCAACTGGATCGACATCAGAAAAATCTTTAGGAATCAATTTAACTGAACCAGAGGAGGTCTTGGAATAACTTCAACTGGATCGGCATCAGAAAAATCTTTAGGAATCGATTTAACTGAACCAGAGGAGGTCTTGGAATAACTTCAACTGGATCGGCATCAGAAAAATCTTTAGGAATCGATTTAATTAAACCAAAGGAGGTCTGGGAATAACTTCAACTGGATCGGCATCAGAAAAATCTTTAGGAATCAATTTAACTGAACCAGAGGAGGTCTTGGAATAACTTCAACTGGATCAGCATCATAAAAATCTTTAGGAATCGATTTAACTGAACCAGAGGAGGTCTTGGACATAGCTGAGAACTTAACTGGATCTTTCCTAAAAGGTAAAGGTCAGCCATATGCAATGCATGATATGGATCAAGCAATGATGTTCTCAACATAAATGAGATTGTATGGTATGATGCGTATATGCATGTATCATGATGTATGGAAATATGATGTTTTAGCTGGGGAAAATAAATCCCGGAGCTGCTGGAGAATAGAGTCGAGTTCATAGTTTTCACTGGGGATGACAAACGAAGATGATTGCAAGGATAAACCTGTTAGGAAAAAAGAACTCCGTTGGGGGATAAACACGATGACGAGATTACTCCGAGGGAAAATACTCTGTGGGGAAGAGATACTTTGTTGAGATTTTAACGATAAACACCGCTGGGGATTCCGTTGATAAGCTCTGTTGGGGATTTTGATGATGAACTCCGCTGGGGATTGATTACCATTGCTGGTGATATTGAATCTGTTGAGGATAGAAGTCCTGCTTGGGGAAAGAAAGAACTTCGCTGGGGATGATCTTTCAGTTGCAACTTGCTGAGGATAACCCAGCTAGACTCTTGTGAGGATAACCTTCTGAATTTGGCTGGGGAGATACATTTGTATTCTGCAGGGGACAAGCTTCCAGAATCTACCGAGTAAGATGATTCAAACTCTGGAGGGGAAGCCTTTTTAGATTGCGTTGTGGAAATGGCTCCACTAGGGGTATATTGTATTCCTCCGAGAAACATTCTTATACTCTGTTGAGGAATATTAAGACTGTCGGGGATGCTCTTACGCTTGCTGGAGAATGTCTTTATACTCCGTTGGGGAATATTTAATACCTTCTGGGGATACCCGACCCTTTCAGAGCTGATGGTAAACCAACTCTGCTTGGGGAGAGTATTGTCGACTCGTCTGTAGTTGCAAGTTTTAGCTGAGAGAGCTATTATTACTTTCTTAATCTGCGGGGAGTGAAGGTATTTTAGCCATATTCTTCAGCTGAATATATACCTTGGTACCTGGTGGACAGAGCAACTAGACCGCTCAGACAATTCTCATTGCCCCTACTTCTGATATCACCCGTAATTTGTCTTTTGTTTCGCATGTAAATATTTATGAGCAGCAATTAATGTCAAATGCATATATCAAAAATGAACATTGGATGTTCTTTGCAAAACAAAACAGATAAAGGAAAAACAATTTGAAATTTATTTGAAAATGAATTTGTATTGACTTTGAAGTTTGGCCTGTAGATAGGCGTTTTGTACAAGAGGCTGACGTCCTAGTAAGAGAATGCCGCCGAACAAATAGAATTTATACAATTTGTGAAAACAAAACAGGTATGTGAATAGTCCCACTGGGTTCCAGCTCTGCTATTGCCTTTATATCTTCAAGCATCTCATCACTTTGCTACTTAGTTGAAGATGAATCTGATTGACTGGTGTCGTCCGAGCCTGATAGTTGATACCGAAGTCCGGATGCAAGGTGATCCAATGAAACATAGTGTTACGCTTTAATCCCTAACTTTTGCCTGGACCGCCCTTTCGGGTTTTCAGTCCACCGGGATACCCATTTTTTCCCAAACCGCCTTTTCAGGTTTTCGACTTGCCGGGTGTACAGATTTTTTATTTTCATCCCTTATTTTTGCCCTAACCCTTTTGGTTTGCCGGGAAGCCCTTATTTTTTCCTAGGCCAGTCAACCTAGCGGGTCTTTGATTATGCGTGGTATCTTTTTACTATGTCTGCATTTACGGGGTGAGGAAGGTCATCACCATCCATGGTGGTTAGAATCATAGCTCCTCCTGAGAAGATGTTCTTAACCACAAATGGCCCTTCGTAAGTAGGGGTCCATTTGCCCATGGGATCACCTTGAGGTAGAATAATGCGCTTGATTACCAAGTCTCGAACTTGATACTCTTGTCGTCTGACATTCTTGTTAAATGCCTTGATCATTCGTTTTTGGTACGTCTGACCATGACAAATAGCAGTAAGTCTCTTTTCGTTGATTAGATTCAATTGATCAAGTCGGGTATGGATCCAGTCGTCTTCGCTCAAACCTGCATCCTTCATGATCCGAAGAGAGGGTATCTGAACTTCAATGGGCAAGACTGCCTCCATGCCATAAACCAAGGAATAGGGTGTTGCCCCTGTTGACGTCCGTGCTGAGGTACGGTACCCATGAAGAGCAAACAGTAACATCTCGTGCCAGTCTTTGTATGTCACTGTCATCTTCTGCACAATCTTCTTAATGTTCTTATTTGCTGCTTCAACAACCCCATTCATCTTCGGCCAGTAGGGAGAAGAGTTATGATGTTGTACCTTGAATTGCTCGCAGAGCTCAGTGATCATCTTGTTGTTAAGATTGGTACCATTGTCCGTAATGATCCTCTCTGGTACACCGTATCGACAGATCAGGTTGTGCCGAATGAACCGTGCCATGACGTTCTTGGTTACGGTAGCAAAGGAAGTTGCTTCAACCCACTTGGTAAAGTAATCAATCGCTACCAGGATGAAACAATGCCCGTTGGATGCCGTAGGTCTGATCTCGCCGATCATATCAATGCCCCACATTGCAAAAGGCCAAGGCGCTGTCAAAACATTCAGAGGAACTGGAGGTATGTGGACCTTATAAGCATAGACCTGGCACTTGTGACATGTCCGAGAATGCTGATAACAGTCGGCTTCCATTGTGGACCAGTAATATCCTGCCCGAAGGATTTTCTTTGCCATGGTATGTCCACTAGAATGAGTTCCGAAAGTACCTTCATGCAGCTCTGCCATGATTCTTTCTGCTTCAATTTTATCCATGCAACGCAGTAAGGTTGAATCATGGTTACGTTTGTAAAGAATGCCATTGCTGATGAAGAACTTTGCCGCGGACCTTCTTAGAAACTTCTTGTCATTAACAGATGCACCCTCGGGGTATTCTTGAGCTTCAAGGTATCTTTTTATTTCGTGATACCAGGGCTTTTCCGTTACCTCTCCAATCTCAAGATCGCAACAATGTGCAGGTTCATCCAATTTCCAAATAATGATCCGGGGAGCCTCGTTGTCCAACTTGACTTTGAACATAGAAGACATTGTAGCTAGCGCGTCTGCCAACTGATTCTCCTCTCTTGGGAAGTGTTCAAAGGTTATTTGCTCGAAATGGGGAAGCAACGTCAATACATACTCCTTGTAAGGAATAAGATTTGGGTGTTTCATATCCCACTCTCCTTTGATCTGACTGATCACGAGAGCGGAATCTCCAAAGACACTCAGAAACTTAATCCTTAGGTCAATTGCTGCTCGAAGACCCATAATACAGGCTTCATACTCTGCCATATTGTTGGTGCAGTTGAAACATAACCGGGCGGTAAACGGAGTATGAGAGCCTTTAGGAGATATGATCACAGCGCCAATGCCATTACCCAAAGCGTTTGAAGCTCCATCAAAATGCATAGACCATCGGGATCCTTCCTCAGGTCCTTCATCCGGTCCAGGTGTTTCACAATCAGTTATCAACATGATATTCTCGTCCGGGAATTCAAAGTTCATAGACTGGTAATCATCCACTGCCTGATGTACCAAATGGTCTGCCAATACACTTCCCTTGATTGCTTTTTGAGTCGTGTACTGTATGTCATACTCAGTTAAGATCATCTGCCATCTTGCTGTTCTTCCGGACAAGGCGGGCTTCTCGAAGATATACTTGATTGGATCCATCTTTGAAATCAACAAAGTGGTGTGAGTCAACATATACTGTCTCAGCCGGCGAGCAGCCCATGCCAAAGCGCATAAAGTTTTCTCGAGCAGTGAGTATCGGGTCTCACAGTCGGTAAATTTTTTGCTAAGGTAATAAATGGCATGCTCTTTTCGGCCAGACTCGTCATGCTGCCCCAGCACACACCCCATTGAGTTATCGAGCACTGTCAAGTATAAAATCAAAGGTCTCACTTCAACTGGTGGCATAAGAATAGGTGGCTCCTGGAGGTACTCTTTGATTCTTTCGAAAGCAGCCTGACATTCATCGTTCCAACATACCACTTGATCTTTCTTCAGTAACTTGAAGATTGGCTCACAAGTAGCAGTTAGGTGTGAGATGAATCGGGCAATGTAGTTCAGACGCCCTAGAAAGCCTCTGACTTCCTTCTATGTCTTGGGAGCTGGAATTTCTTGTATGGCTTTCACTTTGGCAGGGTCCACTTGAATAACTTTGTCGCTCACGACGAAACCTAGTAGTTTGCCAGACCTTACCCCGAAGGTGTACTTGTTCGGGTTCAACCTCAGTTTGTATAACTTCAACCTGTCAAACAGCTTCTGTAGATGGTCAAGGTGTTCTTCCTCAGTTTGGGACCTCGCAATCATATCATCGACGTATACTTCAATCTCATGATGGATCATGTCATGAAATAAAGCAACCATGGCACGCTGATATGTTGCCCCAACATTCTTCAACCCAAAAGGCATGACCTTGTAACAAAAGGTACCCCACTGAGTAACAAAAGTGGTCTTTTCCATGTCTTCAGGAGCCATTTTGATTTGATTATAACCGGAGAAACCATCCATAAAGGAGAATACCTTGTGCTGAGCAGTATTGTCAACCAGAACGTTGATGTGAGGTAGAGGGAAGTCATCATTAGGGCTTGCCCTGTTCAAATCCCTGTAGTCAACACACATTCGGACCTTACCATCCTTCTTCGATACCGGAACCACATTGGCAACCCACTGAGGGTAAGAAGTTACTGCTAGAAAACCGGTGTTAAATTGTTTCATAACTTCGGCCTTGATTTTCTCAGACATCTCTGGACGCATACATCGGACCTTCTGTTTTACCGGAGGGAAGTCTTCCTTGGTAGTTAGGCGATGAACCACAATGTCGGTGTCCAACCCAGGCATATCTTCATAAGACCAGGCAAAGATTTCCACGTAGTCCTGCAGCATCTGAATCAACCGTTGTTTCACACTAAGCTCCAAATTTGCACCGATCTTGACTTCCTTCTTGTCTGTCTCGGTACCCAGATTCACTGTTTCCACTGGATCTTCATGTGGCTGAATGGCCCCCTCTTCCTGGAGTAGTAGTCTTGTAAGCTCACCAGGCACTTCACAATCATCTTCACCTTCGTCTTCGGCTAAGCTGATCGGATTTTCGAAGTTATAACTGGCAGTAGCAGAGTCGTTACCAGTGAGATCCAGAGTGGATTGAGACCTGTATATGTGAGTGTGTGTAAAATAGCTGTTTTGCAATATATAATAAAGAAAGACAAGGAGCGCAAAATTTGAAATGCAAAAATGTCCAATGCTTTTATTAATGATATATGAAAATGGCACACAAAAGCCCTCACAAATGAAGCCACGGTGTTCCGGGTAAGACACCGGACCATAAAGTTTTACAATATTGTCTGTTACAAATTTAAAACAAAAAGTTTCATTACTGAGTAACAAAAGTAATAGGGATGAAATCCTTTGCTGTCCAGTTGTTTGGTCCACCGTTAGTTGTAGGATAGATCCAGCTGTCGAATTCAGACTCCTCCACGTCATCTTCGATGGCATTTACTCCCGAGTTGCTGATGAACACAGGAGGTCTTCCAATCCTTGCACTTCGAACAACCCTCTGAGCTTCTGCAGTGAAACCCAAACCGAACTTGTTAGTCTTCTGAGTGAAATCAGGAAGTTGGCCCCAGTTTGCATACTCAGCCTTCTCAATAACAACCCGGGCATCCTTTAAGGAAGCCATCTTCATGGGAGAATCTTCCATCACAGTCTCAGCTGATGCCAGTGTCTGAGGAACCTCTTCAAAGTGTTGAAATGGGGTCTCAATGAACTCCCCTCCATCTCTACATACCGGAACGAGTTGAGGTGGCTGACCATGTACTCCTCCTCCCCTTGTACTGTCACAATCTTCCCTCTGACCGGGTACTTCAACTTCTGGTGGAGCGTCGAGGTTACAGCTCCAGCTTTGTGGATCCATGGACGACCCAACAAACAAGAATAGGATGGTCGAATGTCCATCACGTAAAATGTAGAGTTGAAGACCTGAGAACCAACCTTGATCAGAATATCAATCTCACCATTCACCATCCTCTTAGACCCATCAAAATCCCGGACAACAATGTTACTCGGCTTTAGCTCCAAACCTTCGCAATCCAGCCTGTCTAGAGCTTTCTTGGGCAAGACGTTCAACGAGGAACCAGTGTCAACCAACACATGTGCAAGAGTAGTGCCCCTACATTCAATGGAGACATGCAGGGCATCATTATGGTTCTTCCCTTTAGCAGTTAGATCAGCGTCGGAGAAACCCAAACCATTATCAGCAGTTAAATTGGCCACACAATCGGTAAATTGATCAGCTGAGGTCTCTTGTGGCACGTGGGCCGTTTTTAGGAAGGTAATCAGAGCCTTGGCATGGGCCTCTGAACACAACAACAGTGATAACATAGAAATCTTGGATGGGGTTTGCCCCAGTTGCTCAACTACATTAAAATCACTCTTCTTAATAATCTTCAGAATCTCTTCCATCTCCTGTTTGGAAGCTTCAACATTGATTGTCTTTGGCGCCTCCGTCTGGGCAGGCATATCAGTGGCGATCCCTTTTCCCCGAGCGTCAGAAGACTCGGCGACAGGGGGAAGGATAGGAATTTGATCAGGAACAACAGTAGGTACATTTGCAGGCTTAATGACAACAGGTCTTCAGACAGCTGGTGGAGCAATATCAGGTGAGAAAAGTCTACCGCTGCAGGCCCAGTAATGTTGCTGACGCCGGTATTAGCATCAAACTCTTGCTTAACTCCGAGAACATAAACATCTGCCCCATAGTGCCAAGGGACAACTTTGTCAGAGGTATAGGGGATGGGTCCCGGAACAGTGATGATTATAGGTGCGATCTTCGGAACAAATGTAATTCTAACAGGCGTCCTCGAGGGAGCCTTGGAAGAATTGTCGAAAATGGTAACGATGGAAACTTCTTTAGAATGAACGGATGGAACAGCAGTCTTCTCAAACAGAATCTCTTTACTATCCATCAGGTTTTGGATACCTGACTTCAGAGATAGGCAACCAGTAGGTAAAGCAGAACACATATGGCAGCCTTCACCACAGCCCAGAAATAAACCGGCTAGCAACAGGTTCCTCTTGACAGTCATCAGAGGGGTAACAATATCGTCCACAGAAACTACAAACAAGTCTTCCTCTACAGCATTTACTCCATGTTTGGGCATGGGAGCAGTCACAACATTAGGCCTCTCGGGCGCCTCAAACTCAATCTCCTTTGCATCAATTAAGTCTTGCACCTTATTTTTCAGACTCCAACAATCATTTGTATTATGCCCCGGGCTATCGGAGTGATAAGCACAGCGGGTGTTAGGGTTATACTTCGGTGATGCAGTATTTTGATTCTTTGGAGCTTCTCTTAGAGTCACCAGATTAGTCTTCAGCAACTGTGGCAACATCTGAGACAAAGTCATGCTGAGACGAGTAAATTGCCTTTGAGGTCTATCGTCCCTTTGTTGGTTGTGATGCTGAGGAGCACCAGCAAGTTTTGAGATAACAACCGCATTGACAGCTTGGCGGTGTTCAGGTCTGTTCTGTCTTCTTGAACTGTAGATAACACTGGACTCTTTCTTAAATGGTTTCTTCTCGGTACTCGACGAGGCACCCTTCTGTATTTTTCCAGCCTTAATACCAGCTTCAATCCTCTCACCAGTCAAGATAAGGTCTGTAAACCCAGCTGAAGAGCTTCCAATCAAATGGTTAAAGAATGGACCGGACAGGGTCCCTAAAAACATATCAACAAGTTCACGATCATCTAAAGGTGGTTGCACCCTTCCGGCAAGGTCTCTCCATTTTTAAGCATACTCTTTAAATCTTTCACCCGTCCCTATTGACATACCCTGTAGTTGGGTACGCGTAGGAGCGAGGTCGGAATTATACTGATAATGCCTAAAGAATGCAGCAGCCAAATCCTCCCAGCTGCGGATACTGGCTCCGTCCAACTGATAGAACCACTCAAGTTGAGTCCCCGAGAGACTGTCTTGAAAGAAATGGATCCATAAGTTCTTATCAGTAGTGTAAGGTTGGATCTTCCTCACATATGACCGGAGGTGCAACTTTGGACATGAAGCTCCATCATACTTGGCAAAGGCAGGTGCCTTAAATTTGTGGGGAATCACCACCCCAGATGATAAACCCAAATCCCCAAAGTCCAGACCGGGCACCTTCTGTACTTCCATAGCATTCAAATGGTCTTCCAGCTGTTTGTACTTATCCTCGGCAGGAGGATACTGTTCTTCATCATAGTCCGTCTCGTTGTCGGATACTTCAGGGCTAGGAGCCCTCCTTTCTTGTGGACTATCCTTCCCTCCAGATGAGGTGCTCAGGTCAACTTCATTCTGCAGCCCGTTTCCAAACCTGCGTCCAGTGTTGAATAGGATGGTCCTCTTTTTCTTCTTCTTCCTCTCTTTCAGAATCAGTGTCTTCAAGTCCTGCTGACCCTTAGCTAGGCTCATGACCAACTCTTGAAATTGGGCATTCTGGTCCTGGAGGGCCTTGATAGCTTGCTCAGTGGAAGGTTCAGTAGACATGATGATTGTTGAAATAAACAACGAAGAAGATAAGAGACCCGTAAAAGGGTACCTGTTTATGAAGTGCATGATATTAAATGCGCATGATTTATGATTTCAAAGGCAATCGGGATTCAAATTTGTAAACAAGAAAGGAAACACACTTTATTAGATTTAACTTCAGAATTTAAATTGTTCAACAAATTGCCCTTAGGCATTACAAGAATGGAAATACTGAAAAGTAAATAGAAACTGTAAAAGAAAACATCCAAGATCCATCAATGCTCTCATGGCCTCTTCTTCTCAGTGCGGATATAATTATTCAGGATCCGCTCGTTCTCTATTTTCTTAGTCAGCTTTTGGATCTTCTGTTCTTGTTCATTGAACCTCTCCCGATAAGAATCCCGTTCTTCCCGCAGTTGTGTCCAAGACCTCTTAAGTGTGCCAATATCAGTGGGCATATGAGGATGGAAAATAGTTGGAACAACCCCGTCTTTATCAGCAACTTCAAGAGTAATAGGCCTGACAGCTTCGTATGTCATACCTAACTTCTGGGCACGGATGCGGACTCATCTGAGGTATGGCTCCATTGGCAGAGAAGTCTTTGGTCCCAACTCGTATGGGTCAGATTGGTGAACTCTATCCCAAGCCTTGATGAATCTACGACGCAACTCGTCACTATCTCCCTGGAAATCAAAGATGATATGAGGCATCAACATCTCATGAGGCCCTTCTCTTCTGGCTCTTCCAAATTGGCAGAGAGCTAAACATGGATTATAAGAAATTCCTCCATGGGTTCCGATCAATGGAACATTAGGATACTCTCCACAACGATCAATGACAGTCACCTCATCCAAGCCTTTGAAAGTCCAGATAATGTCATTATTAGTAAGAGACATTACCCTATAAGCCCAGCCCATTCCTTCTTCGTTCTTCAGCAAGGATTTAGGGAGGTGCGAAATAAACCACCTCGACAATAAAGGAGCACATCACATCAAAGTTCCCCGCTTTCGGGCAGTACGAGTATAGAGCTGATGAAGGATATCACCCAAGAGAGTGGGTACAGGGTTCCGGGAGATGAAGATCTTTATGGCATTAACATTAACAAAAGTGTCAGGATTTGGAAACAATACCAGACCATAGATCAAGAGAGCCAGAATGTCCTCGTACGCTTTGAAGTCTAAGCCTTCCCAGAAGTAATTAGCTTTGTCAACCAGAAACTTAGCCAAAAAACCCTTAGCTCCACTTCTAGTCTCCCAGTTGGCCATTACCTCCTCTTTGGTCAAGTGAAGGGCTGCAACAATCTCTTCAGGCTTGAGAGTCTTTTCCCAACCAGTAAATGGAGTCTGCTCCAAAACAGAGATACCAAGCAACTCAGAGAACTCTTTCAGGGTAGGAACCAGCTGGAAGTCTTGAAAGGTGAAGCAATGATATAGTGGATCATAAAACTGGACCAAGACGCTCATCATTTGTTCGTCCAACTTTGAGGTAACTAAACTGAGAAGAGAACCATGCCTCTTGATGAAGGAAGTAGTGTTTGGAATCCTGACAACCAACTCTTTAAGCAGAGTAGGTACTTGAACAAAGTGGATCCGGATAGTATTCCTACGCATAGGCATCATGATGTCCTACAAAACAGAGCAAAGATGACACCCTCTTGTTTTTGAAATAGGTTAGTCCTTATGCAAGATGTATGCAATGTTATGATGTTATAATGTCATGGTAAAGGCATACCACAAATATTCACAAAAGGCAAACATAGTAAAGGCACACACAAGTCACACAAAAGAGCCCTTAGATTTCAGGCTGGCATGAAGCTCAGGTACTACCCTCTTTCAGCTTCAGTTGGTTAAGACCTGTCCTAAAAAATAGTAACCTGGTTCTAGAGGATCTCAATATCACTGACTACTCTCAATTGGTCATAATTCCAGCTTAGCAACCTTTTCTTACAGCCGGAACCATCACGAGAGTTTAGTCTTAATGAGTGTAGCATACTGCTACTGTTCTATGGCCAAGTTGGTCAATTTAAGGTTCTAAGGTCAGTTGGTGCTTAATGACTCCTTAGAAGACCCATATTCTCCTCGTTTCAATACAAGGGATATCGGTACAGACTAAGGTGCCACACCAACGTAGCTACTGCTTCATCCGTGTCGGTCTACGCCGGACAAATCCCTCACAGTTTATTGCTACTTACCTAAAAAGGGTACCATGGATCCGGGTTAGGATCTATAGAACTCCGATACAAGCCCGCAAAATTTAAATCATACAAAGCATACAAATGAAAACACAAGTGATCTAATCCTAAGGTACACCTCACTTATAGAATCCCCAGCAGAGTCGCCAGTTCTGTGATCGGTGGGAATGAGAACTGACTGTTTTTTAATGCTGGTTCGCGGTTGCGTTTGTTTTTGCATAGTGTCGCGGTAAGCAAGAGTCGCCACCGTCTTTTATTTTATCCAACAAGGAAAGGACAAAAGCATAGAAAAATTCCTTTTCGAGATGTTTCTCGGGTTCGGGAGGTAGATTATAGAAAGGGAAGCTGTTTGCACCCTTTCTATCCGTGGTTATCCACGGGCTCTTAGGTACTTGCTCACTATGTTTTCAAAAGGTTTGCTTTTATTTGTGATTATGGGTTTTGAAAAGAGTTTTGTTTTTGAAGAGAGTGTAAGTGCGAAAAGTTTTGTTTTGTTTTTAAAAGGAGCAAGTACTTAAGAACCTCTACCTACTCAAAAAGGAATTAAACTGTGCAAATGTCCTTTAGACAATGCTATCCCACTATTGAGGAGTAGGTAGCACCGTCGTTGGAGTTTTCGGGTCAATTCGGTTTAAGGGACGTGTGGTCACTAAAGCAATGTTAGGATGCTTTAGTGGTAACCCTAATGTCTTGGATCATTTTTATCGAGGCAACCATTTCGAGGCAACTTTGATCTTTGGACAGGAGGGCGACCTCTAAGACTTCCTATACTCAATGACCACTTTCGAGGCAACCAAGTGAGGTGTACCCTAGGGGTGGCATGTGCAAGTGTGTCAATTTTCAGTTATATTATCTTTGTACATGTTATGGTGAGCTACTATTGTTTTTAAGTTTAAGAGTTAATCTTATCATGCAACCCTAGTTAGCATACATCTAAGCAGTTAATATATGTACATGAATTTAAAGTGCGGGAATTGTAAATCCTACGCTATTACAAGGCTTCGGGGAGGGGGATTATTTATATGTCCAAAAATTGGGGGAATAAAAAGTAGTAAAGTAAAAGTCTTAATTTAAGCTATTACATCCCAGTAAGCAGTTACAATAAAATAAGCGCGCGTGAAAAAAAATTGAATTGGAGTGTCCTTGGGTTTTGACCCTTTTTTTTATTAAATAAAACATATTTTTCTGTCATTTTTGATTTAAGAAATAAGCCTAACTAATGATTAATTAAGAAAATATTTTTTGAGTTTTATTTTATTTTGCGAAATAGATAAATATTCAATTAAGTCAAATTTAATTAATTAAAACAAAACTGATTAAAATTAAATCCAAAACATACTTAATATATTTTTGCATTTTTTTTGTTTATGAAAAGGATTGAATTTAAATAAATCCTAAGTCTACTGATTTTAAAATTGGAGAAAATAAGTTAAAATAATTAACTAAATTAAATCCTAATTCTAAGTTACTTATATTTTATGATTTTTTTATGTTGATTAAAAAAATCAAACTAAAAGAAATAAACAAAAATAAAGTAAACAAAGTACAAATGTGCCAGGCAGCGAATCAAGAAAAAATATAATTCTGGAGGCCTGGGTCGAAAGAGGTGCAGGCTGTCTTTCGACCCAGTGAATAGGCTGGATCGAAGGTGCATGAGGGGCTGCACTCTGAGGGTGTTCGATCTGGGTATGTCATCCTTTGATCTGGAAGTCTTGGGTCCAGTTCGAAGCTAAGCTGCTGAGCTTCGAAACTCTGAACAGGATCCTGAGAATATATTTCCTGCAAAAACGAAACACAGATTAAAGGTCCAGGGGGGATTTTACCCCCCTGATTCGAATCTCCCCCTTATTCGCACCTGCTGAATCTGGGTCTGGGTTTGTTTTATCCTGGGATTCGAAGGAGAAACTCAGATTGTGCCCAAGCAATGGCACAATCTCATCTCTACGCTGTAGCTTATATGTGGCACATTAAATCATTCACAAACAGCAGTAATAACATGAATATGCAATCAGAGATCGAAATGAGTTTGGGATTAGATTTCTTTACCAAACAGAGGTGCTTTGATCTGTAGTTCTAAGGGTAGAGGTGTTCGCTGGGTGACAGCTTTGGCTTATGCAAGGATTGGGGATGGCTTCCTGGAAGTGCTGATGACTTTTGGCAGCGTTTCTCCAAGTTCTGCCTGCTTCTTTTCTCTATTTTTTCTGTAAATTTCGTGTGTCCTGCAG
Source organism: Vicia faba (assembly GCA_948472305.1). NCBI lineage: Eukaryota > Viridiplantae > Streptophyta > Magnoliopsida > Fabales > Fabaceae > Vicia > Vicia faba. Next base: position 1,604,091,543 of record OX451739.1, read on the forward strand.
AGTTTTGTGTGTATAATTTTTCGTGTTTTGTAATGTATGCTGGCCTCTGTATTTATAGGAGTGGGAGGGGGCAGGAAGACAAAGGTTTAAATGACCTTGATTATGTGTTTTACAGCCATGAATGAGAGTTTATAACGTTGGCTGAACACATGGGATCTTGTCCCTTTTTGAATTTTGAATGACATGTAACTGGCCTTCGAATGCTCCCTTTCGAATGGGCTGATGGCCTTCTTTGAATGCTTTTCGAAAGCTTCTTCGAATGGACCCTTTGAATGCTTCTTCGAATGGACCTTTTTGGAACTCCAATCGAAGGGTCTTTCAGAATGCCAATCGAAGTGCTCCTTCAGAATGCCAATCGAAATGCTTGTCCATAATGTCAATCGAAAGGCTCATTCAGAATGCCAATCGAAGTGCTCCTTCAGAATGCCAATCGAAATGGTCCTTTAGAATGCCAATCGAAGGGTCTTTCGGAATGCAAATCGAAGTACTCCTTCAAAATGCCAATCGAAATGCTCCTTCAGAGTGCCAATCGAAGGGTCTTTCAGAATACCAATCGAAGTACTCCTTCAGAATGCCAATGGAAAGGTCTTTCAGAATGCCAATCGAAGTGCTCCTTCAGAATGCCAATCGAAGGGTCTTGAAGCACTACTCAAAAATTTCCTTTTTCCTTAGGCAAGAGTTTGTGATCAACCATGCAGGGGGAAGACTTTGGGAAACATGAGAGGACAAATTTTGGGGTACAACAAACTTCGATCAACATCTTTGATTGGAGAACCTTGTATCGGTGGATGTCTTTCCACGAGAATTAAGTTCACCATGTCAAGTGGGTCATAGCCCTTGACTCAAGTTGTTGTACTTGATTTTTGACGGCGTTTGTTTAGAGGAAAATGAATCCTCTTGCCCTTTGGTAGACGTCTGGTTCAACGTGACCCTGCATCAAAGACCCTCTAGATCCTTGAAATGGTTATTGAAAATGCTATGGTATGATGTTATGATGTTATGATGTTATGTACAAGTATGCAAAAGTAAGCAAGTGTATATACAAATAATCACATTCACACAAAGCATACAAGTCCTTAGGTTTAGGCTTGCATGGGGTTCGTAGGTAAGTACCCTCTTGAAGTTAGTTGGCTCAACCTGTCCTAGAAATAGTAATCGGGTTCTAAGGAGCTCAATATCACTGGATTATTTTCTGTGTTCATTGTTTCAGTTTAGCCACTTTACCGGCGACTGAAATATTCCAAGAAAACAACCCTCAATGAGTGTAGTATCGAGTATCTACCAACTTCGGACTGCACCAAAGTCGGTCATCTCACTACCCCTATGTTGTACCCCAAAATTTTCCCTCCCATATTCTTCAAGAATTGCAAAGAGCAAGCTTCAAAATCTCCCCAAGGGTTGCACAGTCCAATTGCCTCCTAACAGTCAAAAACTAGGGTTTTGGTTCTGACAAAGAAATTGAAGTTTCCAAGGGTCCAATCAAGTCCCACATGCCTATAAACATTGTCAAGTATCCTCATGCCAAGTTTCAAGACTTACAGCACAAAATTGCACAGTCAAAAACCCTAATTTCCCTACAGTCAACTGCAGGGGCAAAATGGTCATTTGACAGTCAAAAGTCCAAATTTTTGGTCAACATCTTATTTTGAAGCCACAAACATCATTTGATCAATTCTTGATCATGATTTTCAAGGCATGGCTCAAAAAGTCTCAAGATGCAAAAGTTTCCATATTTGGACAGTTGAAAAAGTCAACTGTAACTTGACCAAGGCATAACTTCCACATGGTTTATCAGAAAAATTCCATCCAAAGCTCATTTTGAAGAGAAAGACATTTCCTACAACTCCTCTTCACACTTCAAGTCCAAGAAATGCTCTCACAAAAAGTTATCAATTTAAACATTATAGGCCATTTATAAAAGTCAACAAAAAGGGACTTTAAGTCAAAGGCCATAACTTGAGATTGGTAAATCAAAACGACATGGGACCAAAAGCATTGGTTAGAGGACTTCAAGACCTTTCCAAAATGTCCAAGAACATGATCAAAGCTTAAAAATTGAGCAAGATATGCCTTGTGGAAGTTGGGATATTTTTGGGAATTTTGAAAAGTCAACGTTACTTCAAATGCCTCAAAATTGCTAATGGGCCACATTTTCTTCCAAGATTCATCATCCAAAGGCTATGCACGACCATTTGGCCCAAAGGGGATTTATTCCATCATTTTTTATTATTTATTTGAATTTTTAATTACTATTAATTCATTTAATTAATTAAAATATGGAAAAAATACTAAACAAATGAAGTTGAATCTTTTTATGCAGCATTTGCTCTCCTTAAAGACTCAAGATTCGTGCACAACCTAAATGGGTAAGATTGGCCATGATTGGAATCAAAAGCACATGGAAAAGATTTGAAAAAATATGCATGGAAAATCAAATATCTCATACATCAATGCAAGGATCTTTTGGATCAAAATTCAACCCTAATCCATCCCATACATAAGCCAGAAGCTAGACCTAATGCAAAGGACCTGAAAGCTGCGCCTCACATCAAGAACAAAGTTTGTATTTTTGTCCAAAATTTCAAAAACTGAAAACTGCTTTAGAGCTGGTTTCAAGGAAAAATACCAATTGCAATAGCTTGCCAAGGCTTCACTGAGCCTAACTGCATTCTTTTACAGTCCTCACGCATCAAGAATTGGTACATAGAAGTCAAACTGTTCCATATTTTTTGCATAATCGTGTTTCTTCATTCATGCCATATTTTTGATTTCTAACGCTTGTTTTGTACTAGTCTTATCACTCTGAAGCTAACCATACTGTTTAATTGAGTTTTTATTGCCTATACGCGAAGTTACCATTGAAGCTTGCTAGGGTTACAAAACTGTAAAATTGGGGCTTTACGTTTAAGGAAAAATCAGGCAACAAGACTTGTACCGTTCGAACCAAAAGCTTCATACGAATCCAATGCACTAGTCGCGCTCAATTTATCATGGGCCAATTTCTAATCGCTATTATTCTGTTCATCATTTAGTGGGGGTTTAAAACCCCCGCTATCTCTTTTTATTTTACAGGCAATTGAAGAAGAAGACAGACGTGTCCATGGCTTACAGGCGCATTTGAATTTCGCGCGAAATATCCCACTAACCCTTGTTTTATCTTATATTGATTATTTGTCATATTATATACAAAGCGCGTTAACAGCTCAATTGGTCAGGCGTTGCATTGGTAAACTCTGGGACCTGGGTTCGATTCCCAGGTCCCCTCCCTTTCTCATATTATTTTCCTTTCCATATTCCTACGCAGCGCACACCCAAGGGTTCACCATGCACTCAATATCCAAGCATGCCACATGTCTCAGAACGTCCATCCAAGGGCCCTGATCTGATGAACACCATACTCACCAGTCAACGCATACACACGCGCCTTGGAAAGTCAACTGAAGGCCTTAATTCCATTGGGCCTAATTGCTGGCCAGATACCTCCAATTTGGGACAACAAACCCCCCATTGGTTTGCTTTTCTCACTCTCTTTATCTTTTTTTCTATTTCCATTAGTTTTATTTAATTTTAATTCCAATTCTTTAAATTAATTTTTAATTTCACAAAATACAAAAAAAAATCAGAAAGTCACAAAATAAAATATATTTTATTTAAATGTTATTTTTGTAAATAAATGTTATCAATTAATTTAGTTTTTTATTCTAGGATTAATTTTAACATTTTCTTAATAAACTTAAAAAATTTGTAGAATTAGGTTTTAATCACTTTCATCTTTTTTTCTTTTCTTTTACCATTATTAATAATTAATTATTTATTTTTGTAAATCAATTACCATGTAAATAATTAGGTTAATTTTAGGTTCAATTTTAACATGTTTTTTTTAATAAATTAAAAATAGTTAGAATTAGGTTTAAATTCCATTAATTCTTACTAAAAGTCCATAAATACAAAAAACTCCAAAAAATCTTTTCTTTTTATTTTAACTTAATTAATTTGTTAATCGTAATTTAATTTCCTAAAAAGGGTCCAACGCCCTCGCATTCTCGACTTTAATTCTCTTTGCATTTTTATTTCTTTTTGTGAATACTCATGTAATTCCCCCAAAGCCATGTAATAGCTTAATTAGGCATTTGTATTTCTCGCACTTTATTTTATTTTAAATCGGGTCCTGGATTTAATTTGGCGATGTGGACCCGCGCCTTTGTAATAGCGTAGGACTTTTAAATTCTCGCATCTTTTTAACTGTTAATTAATTTGCATGCAAGAATGAAAGTCAAAAATAAAAGCAATGCGTAGATCACCAATTACATGCACAAGACAAAAATATCTGAAAACGACACACAAATCACACACCACCCCTAAGGTACGCCTCATTGTTGCCTTGCCCCTCGAAAGGTGATCGTCGAGTAGAGGACGTTTTAGTAAGTCCTCATGTCCATGAACATGGCATTAGGGTAGCTTCTAAGGTGTCTTCCTATTGCTCTGGTGATCACCATGTCCCGAACCCTCGAATTGACCCGAACACCTCCAACGGTGGTGCTACCTACCTCTCAATGGTGGGATGGCACTACCTTAAGGACATTTACACAGACGAATTCCTTAGGGTAGGTAGACGACTCTAGATACTTTCTCTAATTTCAAAACAAATCAAAAAATACTTTTCACACCGACACCTTTTCAAAAAGCTTTCGAAAGCAACTTTTTAAACACTCTTGAGGACCGATACAAGAGTCGAACTGAAATTTTCAAAGAAACTTTTTTTAAAACCCACAGTTGAAAAGTAAACAAACCATTTTTGAAAACACAAATGAGCAAGTATCTAAGAGCCCATGGATAACCATGGATAGAAAGGGTGCTAACACCTTCCCTTTCTATAATCTACCTCCCGAACCGAGAGCAATCTCTATAAGGAATTTTTCTGTGCTTTTGTCCTTTCCATTTGGAGGAAATAAAAGAAGGTGGCGACTCTTGCTTCCGCGACATTTCGCGAAACCAGCTTTAAACAGTCAGTTCCAGATCCACCGATCACAGAACTGGCGACTCTGCTGGGGACTATCTTTTAAAGTGAGGTGTACCTTAGGACTAAGATCACTGTGTTTTCAATTGCTTTGACTTGTTTGCTTTAAATTGTGGGACTGTCTTGGGAGTTCTATAGATCCTAACCCGGATCTGGGGATACCTTCTTAGAAAGTAGCAACAAGGCTGTGAGGGAACTGTGCAGGGTATACCGACATGGTTGAAACAGTCTGCTACGTTGATGTGGCACTTTGGTGTGTACCGGTAACCCTTGAGTTCAGTCAAGGAGAGCACGGGGCCTCCGTGTGGTGTCGTGAAGCATCAACAGACCTTAGGAACCTTAATTGAACTATCTTGGCCTCTTTAGGGTAGTGAGATAACTAACTTTGGTGCAGTCCGAGGTTGGTTGATACTCGATACTACACTCAATTGAGGGTTGTTTTCTTGGAATATTTCGGTCTCCAGTTCAGTGGCTAAATCGAAACGATGAACAATGAAAGCAATCCAATGATATTGGGACCCTTAGAACCCGGTTACTTTGATAGGACAGGTTTGAGCCCACCAACTTCAAGAGGGTAATACCCAGACCCCATGCTGGCCTAAACTCTAAGGGCTTGTCTTGTGTAACTTGTGTGCCTTACATGTTTGCCTTTGTAAATATCTGTGTTGTGTTTAATCATAGCATCATGACATCACACAGCATCATATGCATTGGCTAACCATTTCAGGGGTTCGAATCTTCATCTTTGTTCTTGTTTTGTAGGACATGGAAACTGTTCGCAGAAAGATAATTCAAATCAGCCTTGTAAGGATCCCTCCTCAGCTTAAGGAGCTTATATCCAGGATTCCCGAGAGCTCTTCATTCAGTGACAGACATGGAAGACTCATCAGCTTGGTCAATACCAACATTGAGGAAGATATGATAAAGGTCCTGTTCCAGTTCTTTGACCCTCTGCATCACTGCTTCACTTTTCTGGATTATCAGCTGGTACCTACATTGGAGGAGTTCTCCCGGCTCCTGAAGATCCCTATCCTTGATCAACTACCCTACAACGGTACGGAAAAGGAACCCAAACTTGAAGAGATTACTAAAGCCTTACACCTACAATCATCTGACCTCAAGGGACATTGGGAAGTTAGAAGTGGTATCAAAGGGTTCTTAGCCAGGTTTCTGTTTGAAAAGGCCTATGAATGTTGGAACTCCCTTGATTTACAAGATTTTGAAGAAGTTGTGGCCCTCCTTGTCTACGGTTTGGTGTTGTTCCCTAACCCAGATCAGCTTATAGATATCAGTGCTGTCCAGATCTTCATGTCCAGGAATCCTATACCTACGTTGCTGGGGGACATCCTTCACTCATGTTACACTCGAACCATGAGAAAAAGAGGTGTCCTTATGTGCTGCACTCCTCTCCTGGGAAGGTGGTTTATTTCGAACCTTCCAGAATCAGCTTTGAAGAATGAGCGGGGCTTAAGATGATCACAACGGTTGATGACTCTTACACATGCAGATATACACTGGTGCCCTCGGTCCAGAGAGGATGTCACCATCATTGATCGTTGCGGGGAGTACCCTAATGTTCCTTTACTTGGAATCAGAGGAGGTATTACTTACAGCCCATGCCTGGCTTGGAGACAGTTTGGTTATGCTCGGAGGGACGGCCCTCATGACATGTTAATTCCTGACATAGTTTTTGACTTCGACAATGATGCACAAGGACTTCGCCAGAGATTTATCAGAGCTTGGAGGATGCCAAGTAGGATAGACAGCAAGACACTGGGGCACGGGAACTCCATCCCGTTGGAACCTTATCTCAAGTGGGTACGGGCCCGCTCCCAGAAGTTAGTAATGCCTTATCCTCATGTGCTCCCTGTAATCAAAGAGCCAGTCTTGGAAGGAGAAGTGTCCTACACCATTCAACATCCTGACATGCCCACGTCCTGGGAGGAGATGCAGAAAAGCTGGATCCAGCTTAAGGAAGAACGGAATTCTCTTGAGACCAGTCTACATACGAGTGAAAAGAAGGTCTTGGAGCTCACCCGCCTATTGCACGAGGAGAGGAATCTCAACACCTACATAGCTCCAAAGAGGATGCGTAGTGTCTTTTGGGATTGATTTGCTTTGTAATATGTGCCCATGAGGCTTTGATGTACTGAACAATTATTTCCTTAATAATAACATGTGTTCCCTTTTGTCTACAACAAATTTGAACTTTCGAACCCTTGAATGCATTGCATAAACACATATCATTCATCATGTGCATATCAGGTTTTCTTCTTTTCAGGTTGCTTACTGTTCTTCGCTGTTTATTTCAGCATCATGAATCCTGACTCATCATCAACCGAGATGTCTATCAAGGCTCTTCAGGCGCAGAACGCGCAATTTCAGGAACTGATCATGGGTTTGGCTCAGGGCCAAGAAGAGCTGAAGGCTCTGCTCCTGAAGAAGGAGGAGAAGAAGAAGAAGAGAACTGTTCTTTTCAACTCGGGCCGAAGGTTTGGCAACACTCTGCAGAATGAAGAGGCTGGTTCTTCTATAGGAAAGAGCAGTCCCCAAGGGGGAAAAGGTCCTAGTCCGGTAGTCTCTGACAACGAGACTGATTTCGATGAGGAACAGTATCCTCCGGCTGAAGACAGATATAAGCAGTTGGAAGATAGACTGAATGCTATGGAGATCTAACAAGTGCCTGGGCTGGATTTCGGAGACTTGGGCTTATCTACTAGTGTGATTATTCCTCACAAGTTTAAGGCACCATCTTTCACCAAGTATGACGGGGCGTCTTGTCCCAAGCTACACCTCAGATCTTACGTGCGGAAGATTCAACCGTACTCAGTGGACAAGAACTTATGGATCCACTTCTTCCAGGAGAGTCTTTCAGGGACTCATCTCGAATGGTTCTATCAGCTGGATGGGACCAAAGTTCGTAACTGGGAGGAGTTGGCTACTGCTTTTTACAAGCAGTATCAATATAATACCGACCTTGCCCCTACACGTACCCAACTCCAGGGTATGTCGCTAGGGTCAAGCGAAGGTTTTAAAGAGTATGCACAGAAGTGGAGGGATCTGGCTGGCAGGGTGCAGCCTCCGTTAACTGACCGGGAGTTGGTAGACATGTTCTTGGGGACCCTATCTGGGCCATTTTTCAACCATCTTATCGGTAACTCATCTGCAGGGTTTACTGATCTTATTCTGACTGGGGAGAAAATAGAGGCCGGAATGAAGTCTGGCAAAATTCAGAAGGGTGCATCCGCGAGCTCTGAAAAGAAACCTTTAAGAAGGAGGCCAGTGCTGTATATGGGTCTAGAAGACAAGAGAAACCTGAGCGCCGCCAATCTGTCAATGCGGTGATGATTGCTAAGCCTGCTGCCGCTCCTCGACAAACCAATCCTCAAAGGGATGAAAGACCCAGGAGAGAGTTTACCTGTTTGAGTACGACTCTATCGCAAATCCTGCCGCAGTTGCTATCCACCAACTTAGTGACTGTCAGGGAGGCCCCGAAAGTTGTGAATACTGCCTCTCCGAAATACAATCCAAATGCCCGCTGTGCTTATCACTCCGATAGCCCGGGGCATTCCACTGATGATTGTTGGGCCTTAAGGAATAAGCTGCAGGACCTCATTGATACGAAGGAGGTACAATTTGAGGCATCTGAGAAGCCTAATGTAGTGACAGCCCCCCTGACTGCTCATGGAGTGAATGCTATTGGGGACGAAGATGAAGTGGATGAAGCTGAGTTTGATAGCTGGATTTACCCGGCAACCGACAGTGGACCTAGCAATTGGAGTGCAAAGGACAATCTACCTGTTTCTCTTGTTACTGAGTAATGAACTCCTTTGTTTTGTTATTTGTAATAAACAATTAAAACTCTATGGCCCGGTGTCTTACCCGGGGTACCGTGGCTTCATTTGTGAGGGCATATAAATTGTCATTTCATATATCATGAATAAAGACCTTGGACGTTTTCTCGCATTTCAAATCTTATGCTCCTTTTCTTTCTTTCTTTTCTTTATATATTTCAAAAACAGCTGTATTTACACACACTCACTCATACAGGTTTCAATCCACTCTGGATCTCACTGGTAACGACTCTGCTACTGCCAGTTATGACTTCGAAAATCCGATCAACTTAGCCGAAGACGAAGGTGAAGATGATTGCGAAGTGCCTGGCGAGCTTGCAAGACTGTTACTCCAGGAAGAGAGGGCAATTCAACCACATTAAGAGCCAGTGGAAACAATAAATCTGGGTACTGAGGCAGACAAAAAGGAGGTAAAAATTGGTGCCAACCTAGAGCTCAGCGTGAAGCAACGGTTGACTCAAATGCTACATGATTATATGGAGATCTTTGCCCGGTCCTACGAAGACATGCCCGGTTTGGATACCGATATTGTGGTCCATCATTTTCCTACTAAGGAAGACTGCCCTCCGGTTAAGCAAAAGGTCCGCCGTATGCGTCTAGAGATGTCTGAGAAGATCAAAGCCGAGGTTATGAAGCAGTTTGATGCCGGGTTCCTTGCAGTGACTTCTTACCCTCAGTGGGTTGCTAATGTGGTACCAGTACCTAAGAAAGATGGGAAGGTCAGAATGTGTGTTGACTACAGGGATCTGAACAGGGCCAGCCCCAAGGATGACTTCCCCCTACCTCACATTGATGTCCTTGTTGACAATACTGCTCAGCACAAAGTGTTCTCTTTCATGGATGGTTTCTCAGGGTATAATCAGATCAAGATGGCACCTGAAGACATGGAAAAAAACTACCTTTGTTACTCAGTGGGGAACCTTCTGCTACAAGGTCATGCCATTTGGACTAAAAAATGCTGGGGCAACCTACCAACGTGCCATGGTTGCTTTATTTCATGACATGATCCATCATGAGATAGAAGTGTATGTTGACGACATGATCGCAAGGTCCCAAACTGAGGAAGAGCACCTTGATCATCTGCAGAAATTATTTGACCGTCTGAAATTGTACAAGCTGAGGTTGAACCCAAACAAGTGCACCTTCGGGGTCAGATCTGGGAAGTTGCTATGCTTCGTTGTAAGTGATAAGGGTATTCAAGTGGACCCTGCCAAGGTTAAAGCTATTCAAGAGATGCCAGTTCCTAAGACAGAGAAAGAGGTCAGAGGCTTTTTAGGACGCCTAAATTACATTGCTCGGTTCATCTCACATCTAACTGCTACTTGTGAACCAATCTTCAAGCTGCTGAAGAAAGATCAGGTAGTACGTTGGAATGATAAATGTCAGGCTGCTTTTGATAGAATCAAGGAGTATCTCCAAGAACCACCCATCCTTATGCCACTGGTTGAAGGGAGACCTCTGATACTATACCTGACAGTACTTGACAACTCAATGGGGTGTGTGCTGGGGCAGCATGACGAGTCTGGCCGAAAAGAGCATGTTATTTATTACCTTAGCAAAAAGTTTACCGATTGTGAGACCCGATACTCACTGCTCGAGAAAACTTGATGCGCTTTGGTATGGGCTGCTCGCCGGCTAAGACAGTATATGCTGACTCACACTACTTTGTTGATCTCAAAGATGGATCCTATAAAGTACATATTTGAAAAGCCCGCTCTGTCTGGGAGAATAGCAAGATGGCAAATGATCTTGATAGAATACGACATTCAGTACACGACCCAGAAAGCCATTAAGGGAAGTGTATTGGCAGACCACTTGGCACATCAGGCAGTAGATGACTATCAGTCAATGAACTTTAAGTTTCCAGATGAGAGTATCATGATAGTGACTGATTGTGAAGTACCTGGACCGGATGAAGGACCCGAGGAAGGATCCCGATGGTCTATGCACTTTGACGGAGCCTCCAACTCTTTGGGTAACGGTATCGGCGCTGTGATCATATCACCTCAAGGCACTCATACTCCACTCACTGCCCGGCTGTGTTTCAACTGCACCAACAACATGGCGGAGTATGAGGCATGCATCATGGGTCTCCAAGCTGCAATCGACCTAAGGATCAAGTTTCTGAGTGTCTTCGGAGATTCCGCTGTCGTGATCAATCAGATCAAAGGGGAGTGGGATACGAAAAATCCGAATCTTATTCCTTACAGAGAATGTGTGTTGACATTGATCCCCCACTTCACAGAAATAACCTTTGAACACTTTCCGAGAGAGGAGAATCAGTTGGCGGACGCGTTAGCTACGATGTCTTCTATGTTCAAGGTCAAATGGGACAATGAGGCTCCCCGGATCATTATCTGGAAACTGGACGAACCGGCATACTGTTGTGATCTTGAGACTGAATTGGTGACTGAGAAGCCTTGGTACCATGAGGTGAAGAGATATTTGGAAGCTCAAGAATACCCTGAAGGTGCATCTGTCAACGACAAGAAGTTTATGAGAAGGTTCACAGTGAAGTTCTTCCTTAGCAACGACATCCTGTACAAGCGAAACCATGATTCGACCTTACTGCGTTGTGTGGACAAGACTGAAGCAGAAAGGATCATGGAAGAGCTACATGAAGGGACCTTTGGTACACACTCCAGTGGACACACTATGGCAAAGAAAATCCTTCGGGCAGGGTATTTTTGGTCCACAATGGAAGCCGACTGTTACCAACACTCTCGGACATGTCACAAATGCCAGATTTACGCAGACAAGGTGCATGTTCCTCCAGTTCCTCTAAATGTTCTGACTGCGCCTTGGCCTTTTGCAATGTGGGGCATAGATATGATCGGTGAGATTAAACCTACAGCGTCCAATGGGCATCGCTTCATCCTGGTAGCGATTGATTACTTCACAAAGTGGGTTGAAGCAGCTTCCTACGCTACGGTAACCAAGACTGTTGTGGCACGGTTCATTCGGCATAATCTGATCTGTCGATACGGCGTCCCTGAAAGAATCATTACAGACAACGGTACCAATCTGAATAATAAGATGATCACTGAGCTCTGCGAGCAGTTTAAAATACAACACCACAACTCTTCTCCTTACAGACCGAAGATGAATGGGGCTGTAGAAGCAGCAAATAAGAACATTAAGAAAATCGTGCAGAAGATGACAGTGACTTATAAAGATTGGCACGACATGTTACCATTTGCTCTACATGGGTACCGTACCTCAGCTAGGACGTCAACCGGGGCAACTCCTTTCTCCTTGGTCTACGGTATGGAGGCAGTCTTACCAATCGAAGTGCAGATACCCTCTCTCCGGATAATGAAGGATGCAAATCTGAGCGAAGATGATTGGATCCAGACACGACTTGATCAGCTAAACCTTATTGATGAAAAGAGACTTGCTGCTATCTGCCATGGTCAGATGTACCAAAAACGGATGATCAGGGCATTTAACAAAAAGGTCAGACCACAAGAATATCAAGTTGGGGATCTGGTAATCAAGCGAATCATCCTTCCTCAGAGTGATCCAAGGGGCAAATGGACCCCCACATACGAAGGGCCATTTGTGGTTAAACATGTGTTCTCAGGAGGAGCCATGATTCTAACCAACATGGATGGTGACGACCTTCCTCACCCCGCCAATGCAGACATAGTAAAAAGATACTACGCATAATAAAGACCCGCTAGGTTAACATACCTAGGAAAAAATTAGGGCTCCCGGCGAACCAAAAGGGTTCGGGCAAAATGAAGGGATGAAATGAAAAATCTGTACACCCGGCAAGTCGAAAACCTGAAAAGGCGGCTTGGGCAAAAATGGGTATCCCGGTGGACTGAAAATCCGAAAGGGCGGTCCAGGCAAAAGTTAGGGATAAAGCGTAATACTATGTCTCATTGGATCACCTTGCATCCAGAATCCGGTATCTACATCAAGTTCAGACGACATCGATCAGTCAGCTCCATCTTCAACTAGGGTCATCAAGTGATGAGACGCTCGGAGATATAAAGGCAATAACAGAGTTGAAACCCAGTGGATCATTCATTTTACACAGCTGTTTTATTTTCTCTTGTACAAATTTGTATGAACTCTTTTGTTTGGCGGCGTTCTCTTACTAGGACGTCAGCCTCTTGTACATAAACGCCTATTTTCAGGCAAATTCAAAATCAGTACAAAAATCACTTTTCAGACAAATTGCCATTTGTTTTTTCTTTTCCTTTTTCTGTTTTGTTGTGCGAAGAACGTCCAAGGTTCAATTTGTGATATATGCATTGACAATAATTTGCTAACTCATGAATATTTGCATACGAAACAAAGGATTAATTACAGGTGACATTAGAAACAGGGGCAATAAAGAGTTGTCTAAGCAATCTAATTGTTCTGTCCTCCAAGGTATCAAGGTAGGTTCAGTTGAAGAACATAACCAGATATCTTAATTCCCCAGAGAGTGGGCCAGCAAGTCAATACACTCTCCCCAAGCTATATTATCAAACCTTAAGGAAGTTGGGTATCCTCCAGCAGATCTCAACATTCTCCAGCAATATACAGGCATTCTTAACAAGTATCCCCGGCAGTCTTGGTCTAAAGATTGTTCCCCGGCGGTATATCAAATATTCAATGGAGTCACTTCCCCGGTACAGTTCAATACTTCCCCAGGAGAGTCCAATCCAGTTTCCCCAGGAAAATTGGAATCCATCTCCCCAAGCAGGAAGCTTATCCCCAGTAGATTCTGGAAGCTTATCCCCGTAGAGCACGAACGCGTCTCCCGACTTTATTCAAAGGTTATTTCCCTACCAGGATATAACTGGGTTATCCTCAGCCAAAATCCACGGAAAGATCGTTCTCGGCAAAGCCTTCTTATCCCCAGCGAAGTCTATTAGCACTTCCAACAACAACGGTATCCCCAGCGATGTTACCATCAACATTTCAGCAAAGTATCTCTCTCCCCACAGAGTATTACTCCCCAGCAAGATCGTTAGAATACTTTTCTCCCCGCAGAGTAATCTATTCACCAAGTTTATTCCCCAACGGAGTTGTCTTCTCCTACCGGAACTCTTGCAACTATCATCCCCAGCGGAAACAAATATTTCCTCTCTTCAACATCAGCCCATGATATGACTTCCCGGCACCCGTCAAGGATTTATTTTCCTAAGACGAAAAGATACATTCATAAACATCACATTTTCATACATTATAGCATGCATATACGCATCATATCTTACAAATCTCATTTATGTTGAGAACATCATTGCTTGATCCATATCATGCGCTGCATATGACTGACCTTTACCTTTCAGGAAAGATCCAGTTAAGTTCTCAGCCGTATTTCAAGACCTTGACCGGTTCAGTCAAATCGACCCTAAGATTTTCCTGATGCTTATCCTGTCAAAGGCCTTCTCTGGTTCAGTCAGATCGACCCTAAGATCTCCATGATTCTTATCCAGTTGAAGATTTCAAGACCTAGACTGGTTCAGTTAAATCGACCCTAAGATTTTCCTAATGCTTATCCTGTCAAAGGCCTTCTCTGGTTCAGTCAGATTGACCCTAAGATCTCCCTGATTCTTATCCAGTTGAAGATTTCAAGACCTAGACTGGTTCAGTTAAATCGACCCTAAGATTTTCCTGATGCTTATCCTGTCAAAGGCCTTCTCTGGTTCAGTCAGATCGACCCTAAGATCTCCCTGTTTCTTATCCAGTTGAAGATTTCAAGACCTAGACCGGTTCAGTTAAATCGACCCTAAGATTTTACTGTTTCTTATCCAGTCAAAGGCCTTCTCTGGTTCAGTCAGATCGACCCTAAGATCTCCCTGTTTCTTATCCAGTTGAAGATTTCAAGACCTAGACCGGTTCAGTTAAATCGACCCTAAGATTTTACTGTTTCTTATCCAGTCAAAGGCCTTCCCTGGTTCAGTCAAATCGACCCTAAGATCTCCCTGTTTCTTATCCAGTTGAAGATTTCAAGACCTAGACCGGTTCAGTTAAATCGACCCTAAGATTTTACTGTTTCTTATCCAGTCAAAGGCCTTCTCTGGTTCAGTCAAATCGACCCTAAGATCTCCCTGTTTCTTATCCAGTTGAAGATTTCAAGACCTAGACCGGTTCAGTTAAATCGACCCTAAGATTTAAATGTTTCTTATCCAGTCAAAGGCCTTCTCTGGTTCAGTCAGATCGACCCTAAGATCTCCCTGTTTCTTATCCAGTTGAAGATTTCAAGACCTTGTCCGGTTCAGTTAAATCGACCCTAAGATTTTTCTGTTTCTTATCCAGTCAAAGGCCTTCTCTAGTCCAGTTAAATCGATCCCTAAAAGATTTTCCTAATAAAGACTCAGTAGAAGATATCCAAGATTCTCTCAGAGTTACTGTTGAGGTAGTAATCGTCCCCAGATTCTCTCAGCGTTCCTGTTGAGGTAGTAATCGTCCCCAGATTCTCTCAGCGTTCCTGTTGAGGTAGTAATCGCCCCAAGATTCTCTCAGCGTTCCTGTTGAGGTAGTAATCGTCCAAGGTTCTCTCACCGTCCCGTTGAGGTAGTAACCATCCCTGGTTCATTCATCACATTTTGAAGCTCCAGATCCAGCTCCTGTAACCAGTCAGGACACATCTATACAAAGAGTTTGATGACCAGCTCCTGTAACAGGTCAGGTAATCATTTTCTTTTTCAGGTACGCAACTTCTCGCTAAGGAATCTCTTACGCGATCGACATCCAGATGGCATCTATAAGCCCATCAGCCTACCCATCATCTCTTAGCATGGCATCTATAAGCCCATCATCCTATTCATCAATCTCCAAATGGCATCTGTAAGCCCATTCCCCACATCACACTACTATGTGAGCGCAAATTTCTGGGCACTCTAGTGTTCAATCATCTTCCACCTTCGGATTACGAAAGGCACGTCAGCCAATCTACATCCTCAGGTTTAAGAAGATTGAACAGGGGCAACTGTTGTACCCCAAAATTTGCCCTCCCATATTCTTCAAGAATTGCAAAGAGCAAGCTTCAAAATCTCCCCAAGGGTTGCACAGTCCAATTGCCTCCTAATAGTCAAAAACTAGGGTTTTGGTTCTGACAAAGAAATTGAAGTTTACAAGGGTCCAATCAAGTCCCACATGCCTATAAACATTTTCAAGTATCCTCATGCCAAGTTTCAAGACTTACAGCACAAAATTGCACAGTCAAAAACCCTAATTTCCCTACAGTCAACTACAGGGGCAAAATGGTCATTTGACAGTCAAAAGTCCAAATTTTTGGTCAACATCTTATTTTGAAGCCACAAACATCATTTGATCAATTCTTGATCATGATTTTCAAGGCATGGCTCAAAAAGTCTCAAGATGCAAAAGTTTTCATATTTGGACAGTTGAAAAAGTCAACTGTAACTTGACCAAGGCATAACTTCCACATGGTTTATCAGAAAAATTCCATCCAAAGCTCATTTTGAAGAGAAAGACATTTCCTACAACTCCTCTTCACACTTCAAGTCCAAGAAATGCTCTCACAAAAAGTTATCAATTTCAACATTATAGGTCATTTTTAAAAGTCAACAAAAAGGGACTTTAAGTCAAAGGCCATAACTTGAGATTGGTAAATCAAAATGACATGGGACCAAAGGCATTGGTTAGAGGACTTCAAGACCTTTCCAAAATGTCCAAGAACATGATCAAAGCTTAAAAATTGAGCACGATATGCCTTGTAGAAGTTGGGAAATTTTTGGGAATTTTGAAAAGTCAACGTTACTTCAAATGCCTCAAAATTGCTAATGGGCCACATTTTCTTCCAAGATTCATCATCCAAAGGCTATGCACGACCATTTGGCCCAAAGGGGATTTATTCCATCATTTTTTATTATTTATTTGAATTTTTAATTACTATTAATTCATTTAATTAATTAAAATATGGAAAAAATACTAAACAAATGAAGTTGAATCTTTTTATGCAGCATTTGCTCTCCTTAAAGACTCAAGATTCGTGCACAACCTAAATGGGAAAGATTGGCCATGATTGGAATCAAAAGCACATGGAAAAGATTTGAAAAAATATGCATGGAAAATCAAATATCTCATACATCAATGCAAGGATCTTTTAGATCAAAATTCTACCCTAATCCATCCCATACATAAGCCAGAAGCTAGACCTAATGCAAAGGACCTGAAAGCTGCACCTCACATCAAGAACACAGTTTGTATTTTTGTCCAAAATTTCAAAAACTGAAAACTGCTTTAGAGCTGGTTTCAAGGAAAAATACCAATTGCAATAGCTTGCCAAGGCTTCACTGAGCCTAACTGCATTCTTTTACAGTCCTCACGCATCAAGAATTGGTACATAGAAGTCAAACTGTTCCATATTTTTTGCATAATCGTGTTTCTTCATTCATGCCATATTTTTGATTTCTAACGCTTGTTTTGTACTAGTCTTATCACTCTGAAGCTAACCATACTGTTTAATTGAGTTTTTATTGCCTATACGCGAAGTTACCATTGAAGCTTGCTAGGGTTACAAAACTGTAAAATTGGGGCTTTACGTTTAAGGAAAAATCAGGCAACAAGACTTGTACCGTTCGAACCAAAAGCTTCACACGAATCCAATGCACTAGTCGCGCTCAATTTATCATGGGCCAATTTCTAATCGCTATTATTCTGTTCATCATTTAGTGGGGGTTTAAAACCCCCGCTATCTCTTTTTATTTTACAGGCAATTGAAGAAGAAGACAGACGTGTCCATGGCTTACAGGCGCATTTGAATTTCGCGCGAAATATCCCACTAACCCTTGTTTTATCTTATATTGATTATTTGTCATATTATATACAAAGCGCGTTAACAGCTCAATTGGTCAGGCGTTGCATTGGTAAACTCTGGGACCTGGGTTCGATTCCCAGGTCCCCTCCCTTTCTCATATTATTTTCCTTTCCATATTCCTACGCAGCGCACACCCAAGGGTTCACCATGCACTCAATATCCAAGCATGCCACATGTCTCAGAACGTCCATCCAAGGGCCCTGATCTGATGAACACCATACTCACCAGTCAACGCATACACACGCGCCTTGGAAAGTCAACTGAAGGCCTTAATTCCATTGGGCCTAATTGCTGGCCAGATACCTCCAATTTGGGACAACAAACCCCCCATTGGTTTGCTTTTCTCACTCTCTTTATCTTTTTTTCTATTTCCATTAGTTTTATTTAATTTTAATTCCAATTCTTTAAATTAATTTTTAATTTCACAAAATACAAAAAAAAATCAGAAAGTCACAAAATAAAATATATTTTATTTAAATGTTATTTTTGTAAATAAATGTTATCAATTAATTTAGTTTTTTATTCTAGGATTAATTTTAACATTTTCTTAATAAAAATTTTGTAGAATTAGGTTTTAATCACTTTCATCTTTTTTTCTTTTCTTTTACCATTATTAATAATTAATTATTTATTTTTGTAAATCAATTACCATGTAAATAATTAGGTTAATTTTAGGTTCAATTTTAACATGTTTTTTTTAATAAATTAAAAATAGTTAGAATTAGGTTTAAATTCCATTAATTCTTACTAAAAGTCCATAAATACAAAAAACTCCAAAAAATCTTTTCTTTTTATTTTAACTTAATTAATTTGTTAATCGTAATTTAATTTCCTAAAAAGGGTCCAACGCCCTCGCATTCTCGACTTTAATTCTCTTCGCATTTTTATTTCTTTTTGTGAATACTCATGTAATTCCCCCAAAGCCATGTAATAGCTTAATTAGGAATTTGTATTTCTCGCACTTTATTTTATTTCAAATCGGATCCTGGATTTAATTTGGCGATGTGGACCCGCGCCTTTGTAATAGCGTAGGACTTTTAAATTCTCGCATATTTTTAACTGTTAATTAATTTGCATGCAAGAATGAATGTCAAAAATAAAAGCAACGCGTAGATCACCAATTACATGCACAAGACAAAAATATCTGAAAACGACACACAAATCACACACCGCCCCTAAGGTACGCCTCATTGTTGCCTTGCCCCTCGGAAGGTGATCGTCGAGTAGAGGACGTTTTAGTAAGTCCTCATGTCCATGAACATGGCATAAGGGTAGCTTCTAAGGTGTCTTCCTATTGCTCTGGTGATCACCATGTCCCGAACCCTCGAATTGACCCGAACACCTCCAACGGTGGTGCTACCTACCTCTCAATGGTGGGATGGCACTACCTTAAGGACATTTACACAGACGAATTCCTTAGGGTAGGTAGACGACTCTAGATACTTGCTCTAATTTCAAAACAAATCAAAAAATACTTTTCACACCGACACCTTTCCAAAAAGCTTTCGAAAGCAACTTTTCAAACACTCTTGAGGACCGATACAAGAGTCGAACTGAAATTTTCAAAGAAACTTTTTTTAAAACCCACAGTTGAAAAGCAAATAAACCATTTTTGAAAACACAAATGAGCAAGTATCTAAGAGCCCATGGATAACCATGGATAGAAAGGGTGCTAACACCTTCCCTTTCTATAATCTACCTCCCGAACCGAGAGCAATCTCTATAAGGAATTTTTTTGTGCTTTTGTCCTTTCCATTTGGAGAAAATAAAAGACGGTGGCGACTCTTGCTTCCGCGACATTTCGCGAAACCAGCTTCAAACAGTCAGTTCCAGATCCACCGATCACACCCTAACAAGGCCAAGTTGGTCAAGTAAGGTTCTAAAGTCAATTGATGCTTTACGACACCACGCGGCAGCCCCGTACTTTCCTTGATTCAACTCAAGGGTTACCGGTACCAACCAAAGTGCCACATCAACGTAGCTACTGCTTCAACCATGTCGGTATACCCCGCACAGTTCCCTCACAGTTTATTGCTACTTACCTAAAAGGTGCCCCCAAATCCGGGTGTAGGATTTAAAACAAACCCCAACAAGGAACCAAAAAGTAAAGCATACAAGTCAAATAAGATAAGCATGTAAAGGTGATCTAAAAATCCTAAGGTAACCCCACTTTTAGAAATGTTCCCTAGCAGAGTCGCCAGTTCTGTGATACGGTGGGAGAACTGACTTGAGGTTTTGCGTTTGTGTTTGCATTTATTAGGTTTAGCAAGAGTCTCCATCGACTTTTATTTTATCCAAAGGAAAGGTGAAAAAGCACAGGAAAGACCTTTGAGATGTTTTCTCGGGTTCGGGGGGTAGATTATGAAAAGGGAAGGTGCTAGCACCCTTTTCATCCATGGTTATCCATGGGATCTTAGTTACTTGTTTAGATCACTTGCTTTTGCTTTTCAATTGTTTGAAATGGTGCTTTGTGTGTGGTTTTTGAAAATGATTTGAAAAAGAGGCCTTATCTAGGCAACCTTTGTAATGATTATTGTTTGAATATATACAAAGGTGTTTGTCTTTTGAAAAGATATTTCGATGTTTGAAAGTTTGTTTTGGAAATGTATTGTGTAGTATGTTTGAAAAGAGCAAGGATGTTTTGCAAGGTTTTTGATCAAGTAACTAAGAGATGTCTACCCTATTTTACTCAAAAGTCTTTCCTATACGTTTTTTAACCCTTTTGACAGTGTTGTTTTACCATTGTATTTGGTAAGCAACCTTGTGTTTGGATGTTAAACGGGACAGACGCGGGTCATCGTGTACAATCATTGAAAGCAACTTGTGAGACACTCTAGAAATTTTGTAAGGGAAGATATTGTTTTATCAAAGGCAACATTGAGGGTCATCGAGGGACTACGATCTTTGTTTATCGAAGGGTCATTTGCTAGAGTGTCTCATATTCGAGGGACATGATTGCATTTCTGAGGCAACAAGCGAGGTTACCCTAGAGGTGCTCGTGTGAGAAGTGTATTGATTTCAAGTTGTTTATTCTTGGATTAGGTAAACTAGCGATTGATTTTGAATCTTGCCATACACGCCTAATTACTATACAATATATAGAAATCAATAAATTGCGGAAATTGAAAGTCTAAGCTATTACAAAAGTATCCGGGGATGGGGGTACAATTATTACAAATGGGGATGAGTCTCACAAGAATAATAGTGTCCAAATATCAAGTATTACAACCAAATTGAATTGTCGCATTTCAGTATAAAGCTATAACAAATGAGGAAATAAAGAAAATCAATCAATTATGAAATGCATGTATTTATTAAAAGAGAGATAAATAAAAATCTATTCTAAAAGATTAAAAAATTATATTATTAACATTCTTTGTATTTTATTAATTATGTAAATAAAAGTTTAAAGGGAGAAAATTTTATTAAACAAAATTTCTATTATTTTTTTGGTATTTTCATATTAAATGTAAGAAAAATAATAAAAAGAAAAATGATTAAAACTAACTAAGAAAAATCAAAATTATTTTACAAAAATGAAACTTTAATATCTTACTAGTATATTTTTAACAAAGAAATAAAAAAGATAAATTAAAGAATAAAATTAACTAAGATATTAATTTATATAAAAAAGAAAAGTATTGAGTTTTTTATGAATCATATAAAAAAGGGTGAATTAACACAAAAAAGAAATGGGCTTAAGGGTTGTGAGGATGCTAGGCCCAAGACAAAAATAAAAGAAGGAAGAAGGGGTCAGAATAGAGGTGGGGTGCACAAGTAATTCGTGTAGGCTTAAGCTTGGTGGCCAAATAGGCCCAATGCACAAATTATTTCGTTTAGGGTTTTCAGAAAAATTTAGGGTTTGTACGTTTTGCTTCACAGCGGCGCCACTCTCTCGTTTTTCTCTTCTTCATCTTTCTCAGTCAAACGCCCTGATTCTCCTCCCACCTAAGTCGCCGGAGCGCCCTCACCTCTCGCCTCCTCTCAAAGATCAGTGGCTCTGTTTTAAGACGGTACGGTTCGTCTCTTTGATTTAGCATTTTTTCAGTTTGTTGTTTGATTCACATGCTTTGTTCAGTTTCGTTTTGCTTAGTTGTTTAACCTATGGTTTTTATATGCCTAAAACAACAGTAAAGGGGTTTGAGAAGCATACCTTGGGACTTTCTCTTATGAAGAGGAGAGGAAAGGTGAGACAGGGAGATGGAGGTGCTTCCTTGGTGGGTTAGAGGCGGAGGGGAAGAGATGACGGCGAGCTTCTGACTTGTTGGTAATTCTTTCATTGATGATGATTATCTGAAACTTTTGATTGTTCTTGATTGTTTTTGTTAATGATGATGCCTGTCCTGAAACCTTTTCCTCTCTCTTGAATGTTGAATGTTGATGATGATTAACTATTCTGAAACCTTTTCCTCTCTCTTAAATGTTGAATGTTGATGATGATTAACTGTTTCTGAAACCTTTTCCTCTCTCTTGAATGTTGAATGTTGATGATGATTAACTGTTTCTGAAACTTGTTGTTGTTGCTTTGCTGAACTTTAACTTGAATGATGGTTTATTCTGAAACTTTGGGCTATTGGTATGGATTTGCTGATTTTTGGAACTTTGATTGTTCTAAAACCTTGTTATTGTTGGTAGCTTTTGTTTGGCTATCGATTATTTCTGAAGGTTTCTGCAAATTTGTCGGTGCAATGATTGATGATGGAAGATGCAGGTTTGGACTGTCACAGGCTTGTGGTTTATTGTGAAACTGTTACAGTTTGACAAGCTTTTGCAGGTTTTTGGTCTTGCAAGCTTGATGCAGTTTTGGGGTATTTGGTTCACAGGGTTTTGTGATTTGGTAGTTGTTGTGCTAAAAGGCTTTGTGGCTTGTGGTTAGCAGGCTGTGCAGTTTGAAACTGCAGGTTTTGTAGTTGGCTTGATAGCAGGTTTTTATGTTTGGTTCTTGACTGTTGTTGCAGTTTGGCAAGCTTGGCTATTGTTGCAGTTTGGCAAGTTTTTGCAGGTTGTGTGATTCGGGGTGAAACTGTTACATGTTTTTTGGAGTTGCCAGTTTCAGGCTTGTGTTTCTGGTTAGCAGGCTGGTTATGTTTTTTGGGAGAGTTTTACAGTTTTAGTTAGCTTGCTTCTGTTTGTTTGTTCACAGGTTTTTGTGATTGTTGCAGTTTGGGCAAGCTTTGTTTTGGCTTGGCTGTTTGTGGCTTGTGAAATGTTTTGACCTGTTTGCTTGGTTTAGGAACTTGTTAACAGGTTTGTAGAGTTTGTGGTGAACCTCTTAACAGTTTGCAGTTTTTGACACAAATGTTCTCTCTGTTTTTCTTTGTGCTATTTGATGGCCTTATATCTTTTTGCTTGTTGTTTTGTAATCTTGTGATAGCCTTTTTGCCAAACTGTACACTCTCATCAAGGTGATATCTTTTCTCTCTTTCTCTCTATGACAAAGCAATTTTTCTTTTTCTACTTTTTTTCTGAAAAGTTTTGCCTATTTTCTGGAAAGTGATGAAAAAGCTATGACAAGATTTTGGCTTGCCATTTGGTTTATCTCCTGCATTTTGCCTGCTGCATCTGCACTTGTACTTGCTGCCTGCTACATTACTACTGCATTTGTACTTGTTGCATCCAGTTTGCATTGTTCAGTTTTCTTAGTACAGTTTGCCTTGCTTTGTAATGTTGTTATGTTTGGTTTGCTGACTGTTTGGTTGCTTTGTACAGTTTGGTTTAGTTGCTATGCTTAGTTTGCATTTGAAACTTGCCTTGTACAGTTTTGCATCCAATTTGGCATTGTAATGCAGTTTTGGCGCCTTGTTATGTTTTTGAATAATTGCTTTGTTTGCATTCTTCTTTTTGCATCTTTTATTTTTTTTCTCTTTGTGAACCAAGAAGAGCAATCTTCTTGTGATTTGCAAAGAGGAAAATAAAAACATGACGAACAATAGCACTCTGATTCCATACGGCAAATTTTAATGATAAAAATTTCCTTTTCTTTTCTATTTGAAAATTCTTTTCAATATTCAACTAAACTGTACTAATCCCTTTTCCTTTGTCTTTTTCATGTGAGCATAAATTGGGTGATGACAAAGCAGAGGAAGCAGAAGATTTCGTGGCGAGCACGAGAGCAATTTAGGCTTAGACATTTTTCTTAGATAGATTTTCCATTTATTGTAATTTATTTTTCCAAATACTATAAGTTGTAAAACCTACAGTATTCAAATAATAAATTATTTTTGTATCAACATCTGAAAAATCTTTGTGAGGCAATCTGACATCCAATAAAATCTTCTACTGTCCAATATCTTGCAATTCTTTCTTTGCATCTTCACTTAATCCTTTAAGATTCTCAGATCAAAATAATTGAAATTGCATTCCAATAATTCTAATACAGATAACTTAAACTTTAAGTAATCAAATAACTTTGCAGTCTCGTAACCTTGCAACAACATTCCAATCAAAATACGCACTGGGTATTCCAATAAACTAGCAAACATTTGATTCCATTAACAAGCAAACATATTAACAGACACACATCATCTGGTTAACCTGGATCAGACAGAGCCTGAATATTCCAAATGACTCAATTTCTATCTCTTATCCCAGATAAACAAAACCTTGAGAACAACCAGTAAACTTGAAAAAGTGTGAAAACATGTGACCGTTAATTGAATTTCTGAGAATTCAGTTTCTTGCGAGAGAAACCCTAATTCTTGATATACTGCCAAAGAAAAGTCTGTTTGATCGATTCCTGAGCCAATCTTGAAAATCTGAGAAAACCCTAGGGTTGCGATTTCTTGTGAAAAAGGGAGGGCAAATTTTGGGTTACAACAGACTCTGTTGAAGATTTATCTTGCTGGAGAGATATTTTCTAGGAACGCAAACAAAGGATGAATCATGCATATAGTCACACAGTAACCACCTTACTGGGGAATAAGAGAAGATCCTAAACACAAGGATGCCCTGGTCAACAGGATCAACTGGGAACTGAGGGGTCAAAGCAAGGGATCTCTGTTGGCAATTCTGTTGGGGAGTTGAAACTCCTTCAGAGTGTTAGTTCCTACTTAACAACTCCATTGGGGATGGACGACACATCCAAACTTGAAGTCCTAGAATGAAGCTTTTTGAAAGAAAAGCCCTGGAGCAACAAACCTTAGTTGCGGAAGCGAGGCTTCACTGGGGGTAAGAAACTTCACATGGGATAAGCATAGTCCTAAACATACATGGGCTCTGTCAAAATAGAAGAAAGCCAAACATTCCCTTCTTGACAATCATTAGGCTCTTTACAGGTGTTCGATGTGTAAACTCTTTTTGATGTCAAGCAATTGTTTTTCATACAGAAAGATGTTTATTTTGGGAATGACAGACCTGATGCGACGATTATTTAAGCCTTGAAGTTGAAAATATTTAACAAAATGTCACATCTCTGTTGTGAACGAATCACTGGCTAGAGTG
The DNA here is from genome assembly GCA_948472305.1 of Vicia faba. NCBI lineage: Eukaryota > Viridiplantae > Streptophyta > Magnoliopsida > Fabales > Fabaceae > Vicia > Vicia faba. The sequence continues at coordinate 1,604,116,639 of OX451739.1, forward strand.
CAAAAATTTCAAAACTTTTCTTCCTTTTTTGAAAAACGAGTCAAGATACGGGTGTTAAGATATCAACATGGATGTGTAACACATATTTGGGGAGTTTATAAACTGTTATCCTGTTGCAGTATGCTTTCGAGTTAAACCCTTGTTTCAGTTAGGACTTTTAGAGGTTGTAACGTGGCATGGTTCGAGGTTCTTTTTTTAAAAAATGTTTTCAAGGCTCAAGTTATTTGGTGCCCACCCCCTTCGTGATTTTCTCCTGTCCTAAGTTCAGTTGACTTATTACAAGCATTCATCTTTCAAAAGGATTTATAATGGTTGAGTGATCACGACAAATTCTCCAACATGATTGTTACTTAACTTTTGCTGCTTCTTTTGTTTTTTGATATTGTTGTTCTTCTTTTGATGGAACTTTTATGGGATAATCTTTTTTTTTGCTTTCTTTTCCCTAACTTTTTCCTGGACAAACTCTTTTGAATTTCAATTCCCCTTTTTTTTTCTTCTTGAGTCCAGCGGGACGCCTTAACTTTTGCCTAAGCGACTTGTTTTCAAGTTTCGTCTTAGCGAGGCTTTTTGTTTCTTTCTTATTCATACTTTCCATTTTGAACGAGTCAATATGACTTTAGATTTATTTTTTTTTGAACTTTTTTCTTTCTTTCTTTCTTTTGAAGAAAACAAATGCCTCATTCCTTGGTCGGCGAGGGATATCCATTGCTATATCGATTCGATCTCGACCTCAGGATTTTGTGAGGAAATGAAAATCATGGTTTTGACATTTTTCTTGTTCTCATGATACGAAAGATAAAATTCAGTGATCCTTAGAGAGGACATTTCTTCTGAAATTTAAATGCTTGGGCAAATCAACTAAACATCTACCATGCCCCTGGTTAAAAAAAGGTTTATTTTTATTTTTATTTTGACAGAAAAGGAAACTCCTACTTCGAAGGCCCAGAGGGGTTAAAGAGGGTCTAACTCCCTTATATTCCAGTGTTTGGGGATTGAAACAATGCATGTACATCGTCAACAGGGTTCTACCCAAAAGCATACCATTACAGTCACTGTTTTTAGCTAAACTCCTTCCTCCAAACTCTTGGTCGTGCAAAAGAATTGGCACAATTGGTATCAAAACGCCCGAAAAACGATTGAAGAGTGATACTGTATGGATTAAGTAAAATGAAACAATTTTTTTCAAGGCAAAAACATTCAACGCATCAAGATTGACATTCGGATATAAACAAAATCCTATATGCAGACAATGCTAAAACAATCAATCAATATGACACATGAGTGTGTGGCAAATAAATGTAATAAAAGCCATTATGGGGAAGCAGTATCTCCAACCAGGTTCACCGGTCCTGCTGACCTGCCGTAATCTTGATTTTACCCTGACCTATGATCTTTACCAACAGCCCAGAGCTGTGAAACAAAATGGCAAGGCTAACGCCAACAGAGTGAAAGAGAGATTCATCAAACAGAGAAACAAACATCCCCCTTTCACAGTAGTACCGGTGTTTGTTATCCGTATTTCAAGCGATCAATTAACCATGACTTAAATTACCATATCCGTGTAAGGTCCACGAAGTTTATATGCTTATGCTTATCAAAAATATTGGAGGTTTTTGCAAACAAAATAGTAAAAAAGGGAGAAAAGAAAAGTATGCGTATACTTGAAAGAAGATATTCTATTGATTTTGAGAAATCAGCCAGGCGTTTACATTTGACAGCAAGTAATTACAAAATCAAAACAAACAAGTGTTTACAAATGGCAATGTGAATATCCATCAATTCCCGACTCTGCTATGACTCTGATGACTCTCATCTTCCTGCTTTCAGACAAATCATTCTTGGATTAGCTCCGAGCTTATGCCAGGTGACGGAACGAAGGAAAGAAACAAAGGATTTCATGTTGAGCGTAGTCATTTTCTTCAAGTCCCTAACTTTTTCTTGAATCGCCCTTTCGGGTTTTCGATTCACCAGGACACCCTTTTTTTTGCCTAAACCACCCTTTCGGGTTTTCAGTTTAGCGGGTTTTTATTATTTTTTATGCAAAGTATTTTTTAACTACGTCATCATTCATAGGGAGAGGGAAGTGCTCTCCATCCATAGTCCTGAGCATCATCGCTCCTCCAGAGAAAACTTTTCTGACCACGAAAGGACCTTCATAAGTTGGAACCCACTTGCCCCTGGGATCTCCCTGGGGAAGAATTATCCTCTTGAGCACAAGGTCACCTGGTTTGTAACACTGGGGTCGTACCCTCTTATCAAAATCTTTTCTCATCCTTTGCTGATATACCTGAACATGACATACGTTCGTCAATCTCTTTTCATCAATAAGTTCCAGCTGATCCAGCCGATTCTGCACCCATTCACTTTCATCTAGCTCAACATCTCTCATGACCCTAAGAGAAGGAATCTCGACTTCTACCGGAAATACTGCTTCCATGCCATAAACCAATGAAAATGGGGTTGCCCCAGTCAAAGTACGCACAGTGGTGCGATAACCATGCAAAGTGAAAGGCAGCGTCTCATGCCAATCTTTATAGGTTAGCACCATCTTCTGCATAATTTTCTTGATATTTTTATTGGCCGCTTCGACAGCGCCATTCATCTTTGGTCTATACGGGGAAGAATTATGATGCTTGATTTTGAAAGACTCACAAAGCTCCTTCATCATTTTGTTGTTCAGATTAGACCCATTATCGGTAATGATCTTTTCAGGTACTCCGTAGCGACCGATAATATTGTGCTTAATGAACCGAGTTACCACCTGTTTGGTGACATTGGCATAGGATGCAACTTCGACCCATTTTGTAAAATAATCGATGGCAACCAGAATGAAATGGTGCCCATTGGACGCAGTCGGTTCAATCTTGCCGATCATATCAATTCCCCACATCGCAAACGTCCAAGGGGAGGTCAAGACATTCAAAGGTACTGGCGACACATGCACCTTGTCAGCATAGACTTGACATTTGTGGCAAACCCGTGCATGATTGTAACAGTCAGTCTCCATGATGGACCAATAATAACCTGCTCGCAAAATATTTTTAGCCATGACATGCCCGTTGGAATGGGTCCCGAAATCGCCTTCATGTATCTCCTCAATGATTCTAGCTGCTTCTTTCTTGTCAACACATATGAGCAGTAGACCATCATGATGCCTTCTGTACAACACACCACAATTGAGAAAGAACTTGGCTGAAAATCTTCTCAAGAACTTCTTATCTATGACGGATGTCTCCTCAGGGTACTCTTGTGTTTCCAGATATCGCTTAACGTCATAAAACCAAGGGTTACCATCTGGCTCCAAACTGGCCTCAAAACAGAAAGATGGCTCACTCAAACTTCTGATAGTAATGGAAGGTGCCTCATTATCCCACTTAACCTTGAACATGGAGGACAAAGTTGCCAGTGCATCAGCTAGATTGTTTTCTTCTCTGGGAATGTGCTCAAACGTGATCTCTTCAAAGTACGGAATAAGCTTCATAACATGCTCACGATAGGGAATTAGGTTCTGATGGAGAGTCTCCCAATCTCCATTAATCTGGCTGATAACAAGATTGGAATCCCCGTAAACTTTCAAAAATTTGATGCGCAGGTCGATCGCCGCTTCAATGCCATAAATGCAAGCCTCATATTCGGCCATGTTGTTAGTGCAATCGAAACAAATGTGAGCCGTGAAAGGAATGTGGTATCCCTCAGGGGAAGTGATAATAGCTCTGACGCTGTTACCCATGGCATTAGAGGCACCATAAAAAACAAGCGTCCAACGTGATCCCGGCTCGGGTCCTTCGTCTGGGTCTAGCATATTACAATCCAGAATATACACAATTTCCTCATCTGGAAAATCAAACTTCATCGGTTCATAATCGTTCATGGGCTGATGAGAAAGATGGTCGACCAGTACACTACCCTTAATTTCTTTTTGAGTAGTGTATTGGATATCATATTCAGTGAGTATCATCTGCCAACGGGCTACCCTGCCTGTAAGAGCCGGCTTCTAAAAAATGTACTTGATTGAATCCATTTTGGATATCAAGTAGGTGGTGTGAGTTAACATGTATTGCCTCAGACGTTTGGCGGCCCAGGTAAGCGCACAACAAGTCTTTTCCAGCAATGAGTACCTCGAATCGCATTCTGTAAACTTCTTACTCAAGTAGTAAATAGCCTTCTCCTTCTTCCCTGTCTCGTCGTGCTGACTGAGGACACACCCCATTGAGCTCTCTAACACAGTTAGATACATGATTAGTGGCCTTCCTTCCACTGGTGGCATGAGTATCAGAGGTTCCTGCAAATACTCCTTTATTTTGTCAAAGTCCTTCTGATAATCCTCATTCCATTTCACTGTCTGACTCTTCTTCAACAACTTGAACATAGGTTCACAAGTGGCTGTGAGATGAGAAATAAATCTAGAAATATAGTTTAACCTTCCCAAGAAGCCACATACTCCCTTCTTTGTCCTTGGCTCAGGCATTTCCTGTATCGCTTTGACTTTGGTCGGGTCTACCTCGATACCTTTTTCACTTACAATAAAACCCAACAGCTTACCGGATCTCACCCCGAAGGTGCACTTATTCAGATTTAACCTTAGTAAGAACTGCCTCAGTCTCTCAAACAATTTTTCAAGATGAACAATATGTTCCTCTTCCGTGTCAGACTTGGCAATCATATCGTCTACATATACCTCCATCTCTTTGTGAATAAAATCATGAAAGAGAGTGACCATGGCGCGCTGGTACGTTGCCCCGACATTTTTCAAACCAAACGGCATCACTTTATAACAGAAGGTTCCCCAAGGCGTGATGAATGTTGTTTTCTCCATATCCTCCGGAGCCATCTTAATCTGATTGTAACCTAAAAAGCCATCCATGAACGTGAACACCTTGGAATGAGCAGTGTTATCGACCAACACATCAATATGCGGAAGAGGGAAATCATCTTTAGGGCTGGCCCTGTTCAAATCCCTATAATCCATGCACATCATGACTTTACCATCTTTCTTGGGCACAAGCACAATATTTGCAATCCATGGCGAATAATTGACAACCTTTAAGAAATTCACGTCCAATTGCTTTTGGACCTCCTCTTTGATCTTCTTGGACATCTGAGGATGAGTTCTTCGGAGCTTTTGCTTGACAAGAGAACAACCTTCTTGGAGCGGTAGTCGATGCACCACTATGTCTGTATCCAACCTAGGCATATCCTCATAAGACCAAGCGAAGATATCAGAATACTCGCGGAGTAGCTTGATCAATCTGACCTTTACACTTCCTTTGAGATTTGCCCCTATCTTGACTTCTCTTCTTACTTCTTCTGTGCCGATATTCACCACCTCAATCGAATCCTGATTTGGTTGAATAACCTTCTCCTCTTGTTTCAACAGTCTTGCTAATTCCTCAGGGAGATCACAATCCTCGTATACTTCTTCTTCAGCTTGATAAATAGGAGTATCAAAGTCATAATGAGCCATAGTAGAGTCGTTATCAATAGAATCAGTGGTGGAAGTGCATCTGCATGAATGACATTTTTGCGTTTTTTAGTGACAGTGTGTGAAAAGAGAGACATTGCCATTTAAAAATAAAAATAAAAAGAAGCAAAATTTGAATGCAAAAACGTACTTTATTTCATGACAAACATGAAAAATAAACATGGTGGCCCTACACAAATGATTCACTACACCTTGGGCATAGCGTAGGAATTATGATATGACAATAAAAGAAACAAGAAAATTACTCCTCAGCGCTTGAAACTTGGATAACATCCACAGAAGTCCAATTATTGAGTGTCTGGCCTGGAATACTCGGACGAATCCAATCTTCAACATTGTAGCCATCAACTCTATCGTTGCCAACTGCATTGACGTGCCTTTCTTGAGTAGCACAAGGGCGGGAAAACTTCACAGGAGTAGATAAACTAGATGCTCTGGGAGCTGCACTCTTCTGACCTGGGCTAAAACCAAGACCAAATTTATCAAATTTTGGAGTAACGTCCAGCACCTGACCCCAACCTTCAGGGATACCACCTTCCACTATAGCTTTTTCATCTTTGAGAGAAGACATAACAGTTTCCGATTTCTTTTTCTGCTCTGGAGGAGGAAGATTGACAACATGAACTATCTCAAATGCATGAAATGGCGTTTCATGTATCTCGCCTTCAACTTCAACATAGCGGAATGACATCAAATGAATCACAATGTACTCTTCTTCGTCGCACACGGTTATCACCTTTCCTTCTGTAGGATACTTGAGTTTTTGATGAAGAGTAGAAGTAACTTCTCTTGCTCTATGAATCCATGGCCTCCCCAATAAGAAACAGTATGCTGGCTGTATATCCATCACAAAAAAAGTAGCCGTGAAGGTGAGAGGACCAACCTTAATTGGTAACTCCACCTCCCCAAATACTGACCTTCGAGATCCATCAAACGCCTTCACCATCAAGTTGATAGGGCGCAACTCCAGTCCAGAATAATCAATCTTCATCAACACTGACTTGGGTAATACATTCAAAGACGACCTGGTATCTACCAAAACCCGGGATAAAGTAGTGCCCCTGCACTCTATTGAAATATGCAACGCTTTGTTATGGTCTGGTCCCTCTGGAGGAAGATCAAAATCGGTGAAGCCCAAACCATTCCCTGCATATATATTAGCACAAACATTCTCAAACTGATTGACTGTTATCTCATGTGGCACGAACACATTCTTTAACAACTTCATTAAAGAATTTATGTGAGGTTATGAATAAATCAACAGAGACAAGATAAACATCTTAGAAGGAGTATGGCTCAAATGATCAATTATGCTATAATCACTCTTTCTGATAATTCGCATCAACTCTTCAACCTCATCGGGAACTGAAGAAGCTTCTGGTATCGGAATTGGTTGAGTCACATTGGCTGGCATAACCCTTGGATTACCAATCATTACCTGTTGTTTACCCTTTTTCTCTTACAGAAGCATCTGTCGCATCTTGTACATTGGAAGGACCAAATACTCTCCCGCTTCTAGTCATGTGACCCACACCAGAAAAGTTATGGACTTCCTCTTCATCACCTTCAACACGTTCTTTCTCAGACAAACGAGCATTAACCTCCTGCTTTACCCCATTGTAATAAACATAGGCACCGTAATGCCACGGGATGGCCTTCTCACTGGTATACAGCATAGGACCAGGTACCGTAATCATCAGAGGGGGTGCCCTTGATGGGGGCAGGAATGCGCACAGGGGGTGTAAGGAATAGATATCACAACAACATCTTCTTCGGTGACCATGCGATAGATCGGTTTTCTATCAAACTGCAGGAAACCCTCATTTATCATCAACTGGATACCGGCCTTTAAATCATCACAACCCTTTGGTTGCTCTCTACACTTGGCACACTCTGAAGTACAACCCGGGAAAATAGAATTGTCAAGAAAATATCTCTTAACATAGCTCAACGGAGTAGTTACTTGTTCCACATTCATGATCAAATTCAACACTTCACCATTATCATCAATCATATTAACAACACCCCCTCCATGCCACAACATTGGGTTTTGAGTAACATTCAGACCGGTTATTGGGGTAAACTCGATTTCCTTAGCGTCCAATAAGTCTTGTACTTTGCACTTCAACGCAAAACAATTGTCAGTGGAATGACCAACTCCGCCTGAATGGAATTCACATCTTGCGTTGGCATCATAGTTAGTAGGAAGTCTCGCGGGTGGCGGTGGCATATTTCTTAAACTGATCAACTTCAAGTCAAGCAGGTGGTGGAGCGCTTCAGTAAGGGTCACTGGAAAGGGATCAAATTTTCTTGGCTGTCTCGGTTGTTGGTTATTATACTGACAGGGAGCATCTTGCTGCCTTTGCTGTTGAGGCACTGTATTCGGTCTCTACTACGGAGGAGCATTAATAGGAATAGAAACAACATTTATTTGTTGGTGCTGACGATCCTCTCTTCGCCCTCTATGAGAGTAAACCGCGCTTGCGTCGCCTTCCCTTTTCTTAGGTTAAGTGCTGAATGGTTTCTTACTACCCCCAGATGAGCCACTAGAACCTCCAATCTGAATTTTCCCAATTTCAAACCTACCTCAATTCTTTCACTAGCCATAACCAAGTCTGTAAATCCTGCCGAAGTACTTCCTATCATGTGCTCATAGAATGGCCCTTGCAGGGTACTCATAAACATATCAATAAGTTCTCTCTCCATGAGTGGAGGTTGAACCCTCGCAACCAACTCACGCCACTTCTGAGTGTATTCCTTGAAATATTCTTTCGGTCCTTGTGAAATATTCTGTAACTGAGTGCGATTAGGCGCCATATCCACATTGTACTGATAATGTTTGACAAAAGCCCAAGCAAAATCATTCCAGCAACAAATATGGGTTTTCTCCAACTTCATGTACCACTCCAGGGATGCACCAGATAGGCTATCCTGGAAAAAGTGAATCAAAAGCCCTTGATCCTCAGTATGTACTGACATCTTCTGGAAATAAGCAGTTGCATGAGTAATAAGACATGATGTTCCGTTATACTTTTCAAATGTTGGAGGCTTGAACTTTGGAGGAACTTTCACCCCAGACAGCAACCCGAGATCATTAGCATCCATACCAAGGACTCCTTGCCCTTCCACAGCCTTCATACGCTCTTCCAACAAACGATACTTCATATCCTCAATTTGAACCTCAGGCCCTGAACGCCGAACAGAAAACTGATCTTCATCCTGGTCAAAGTCATAATCCTGATCTTGTTAATTCCTTACACCGCCCTGATTAGCTCTCCTGTTCCCCACAAGACGAGGTCCAGTAGACGGGGGAAACTGCCCTACATTGCATACAAAAGGGTTTCCCAGCATCCCATGAAAATTTCTAGCAGGCTGATCTTACACATCCCCCAATCCTACAGAAATGTCCTGATAGAGCCCTTGATTTCCACCATCCCCTGGATAGTGGCACCGGTTGTTGACAATGGCGGCTAATTCCTCCTGTCGGCGATTCACATTGGTGATGACCTCCATGAACTGAGTCATCTGAGTAGCCATCTGGGCCCTCATTTCAGCGAGTTCAACTTGAACCTGTTCCATCTGTCTTGGCAAGTTGTTCCTGGTGGAATACCGATGAGTAGTCATCTTGAATTATGGGTAAGAAAAGCAGCAGAATAAGAAAATCGTCTTGAGATAACTTGTAATGTTATGAAATGCATGATGTGCATGACATGTTTGTCATTTCCAGGTATCCAAGAGTCCTTTTATTCATCAGTCACGACGTGCGACCATACAATCAAAATAGAAAGGATAATAAGATGAACACTTCGATTATTTACAAACAAAAGAAACGATGTCCAAGCGACTTCGGAAAAATTAAGAATAAAATGATAAACAACTAAATACATGTCTTAACAATAAAGCAAAAAGAACTGAATAATAACAACAATCAATTGGTCCCTTCCAACAATTCTGGGGGTGACCAAATACACCAAAAGTAAATAACAGAACTAAATCTCCAGAACTAAACAGGCTTCAAGATGTTGACAGTACTCTTCAAGTCTGGCTTTCTCCTTCAAAAGATGAGATGCGACTATTTTACTCTCTTAGAACCGATCTTCTGCGACACGCTTCTGGGCCACTTCCTTCTTAAGCTGAGCATCTTTGTCTTTGAGTTGTTTCTCTAAGTTCTGAATCTTCTTTCTGTAGCTATTCTCAAATACCTGAAGCTTCCGACACTCTTGCTAAGTCTTACTCAGTTCTTCTTCCATTTCAGCATGAGACCTCTTCCTAAAACCGGTTGCGTCTGAAGTTTCCCCTCGAGCTTCCTTGAGTTTACGAGCTAAGTCGACCCTTTCTTGATCTGCCCAATAAAGTTTCATCCCCGCCTCACGGTCTTTTGCACGAAGCTGAATGTTCTCAATATGAACCTGGGTAAACATCTCGGTAGGCACCGTGTTACTTAGAACAGCAAGAGGTTGCTCGTATAGAGGAGCCGACCTTGCAAATGGTAATCGTAAGATCTTAACCCTGGCTTTAACCCACTCCAGGTAAGGAACCCTAGCAATAGGAACCTTCTTACCCAAAATAGTTCTATCCTTCCTGTGAATTCCCTTCCAAGCACTTGTCACTCTTTTCAACATCTCAGGATCACTTACTCTAGTGAAATACACTGATTCAAACACCCCCTCAACCTTTGGCGGTCCATCCATTGCATATCCCAATTGACGATAAGCAAGCACAGGATTGTAGTTGATACACCCCTTAGTTCCTATGAGGGGAACATTAGGGAAACCTCCGCAGCTAGAAACAATACTTCACACTTCCCCCATGTCATAATTCCACCGGGTATCAAATGAAGTAAAGTTGACAAGCCTTGATGACCATCGGAGAGAATGCTTGGTATCCACGAAAGGGCCACTTACTGGTAGATGCAACTTAAGCCATTGATACAACATCGAATGGCATAAACTTACATTACCACCTTTTCCATGCCTGGAATGAAAGGTGTAAAGAGTATCTTCCAAGAGTGTCGGTATCGGGTTCTTGTTTCTAAAAACATAGATAGCCGTCAAATCCACAAAGTTTCTCTGGTGAGGGAAGAGGATGATCCCGTATATCATGAGAGCAAACAGAGAACTGAAGTCACTCCAATTGCCTTTCTTTGCCCAGTCTTCCGCTTTCTTCACTAAGAAATCCAAATAAAACCCTGTAGTACCCTCACTGGACTTCTAATTGTCTTTCACCTCTTTCCAACTCAAACGAAGAATTTTAGCAACAACTTCGAACTTCTGCTTTTCCGGCACTTGGACAAAAGGAACTTCATCGGACAACTTGATATTAAGCAGGTACGCGTACTCTTCTAGGGTGGGAACCAGTTGATAATCTTGAAAAGTAAAGCACCATAATTCTTTGTCACAGAACTGGAAGAGAGTGATCAAAGCCATTGGGTCAACTGGAGTTTTAAGGACTAGTAACAAGTTGCCATAATTTTTGTTGAAATTATTCAGAACATCACCCTTCAGATAAGAACTCAACCTCTTCAACTCGGACACATCAATGGTAGGAATCTGATAAGAGAAAGTATGCCTGGTGAGCTCTTTAACATGAATTGAATCAAACTCAACTGGAGGGAGGACAGCCATTTCTGATGGAAAGAAGACTCTTGAATGTCCCTGGAAAATGACATGCGCATGCTAGTTATTTATTTACATCATTTTTTAGAAATAAATATACTATGATGCAATATGACAGGATCAAAGTTTCACACAGGATCGTGGCTGGACCATTACAGAACAACACCACTCAAGATCAAAAGAGAATCTCGAAGCTTCAAAACTATCATGGGAACCTGAGTCACCTTCGCAACACAAAGTCACCAACAGTACCTGTACCTGTAAGAAAAGTTTTCCCGCCCCTCTTACGGGTGTAGTCTAGGCCAAGGTAAGGTTAAAAGCCAAATCAGAGTACGAGAGCTCGAATGTCGATATCATCATACGATAACACCTATCCGAACTACCTCCAAAGTCATGGGTCTCATGGTCAGGTCTACAAAGCATCCGCCCCGTAGCTTCCATGGCCACTCTATTCCTAGTTCCTATGGAATTCACTCATAGCCTGGGTATGAGGCCTTTTACCTCATGGAACAACCCACCCACCAAGAAAATCCAGAAACCAAACAGTCCAGCGAAATCCAGTATGCAGAAAGTAAAGCACACATAGGATGAAACACAAACAGGTAAGTATGCAAAGAGGTAAAATAAACACCCAAAAAGAAAACAAACAAGAGCAAGGATCGACTCTGGGATGGACCAGCAAAAGGTCAATTTGTCCCCAGTGAAGTCGCCAGCTGAAACTACGAGGCCGGATCCTATCATCTGGATGTTAATGAAACATCAATGAAGTCGCCACCGAACGTCTTTTATCCCGCCGAGAGTGAAAGGTAAACATCGAGAAAACCTGAAAAGGGAGAAATCACGGTCTTTCGACCGAGAGATCGAGTAAGGGAGTCTGTTATGCAAGGGGAAGGTGTTAGCACCCCACATGCCCGTAGTACTCTACGGTATCCACTCTTGTTGTCTAATCTAATGGGTGTGGTCAAATCCTTTGTCTATGGCTTAAAACTGAAAAGGGAATGCATGCAAAAGAAAAAAGAAAATAATGTAGGGAAAATAGAAGATGTGCTCGGTTGGGCCCTACCCCAATGCCTACGTATCCCTTTTAAGGAATCAGAGCAGCCGTAGTTCGGCTTATGTGTTTTGGTTGGTTTGTGTTTTTTAGTTAAGACAACAAACAATTAAGATGGCAAAACATAAAGTAGAACAACAACATATGAGATGGTAAAACATCGGCTAAATAATAACAATGTAACATGTCAAATATGGCGAAACATCAAATGATAAAACGGATGACAAAACAACACACCTAACAATGATATTGAGAATCAAAGTAGGATAACAAACATGTGCGGTGGCGAAACATCGGCTTCAAACAAATGTGTGATGGCGAAACATCGGCTAAAAGATAACAAAGTCATGGCAAATATGGTGAGACATCAATAAAACAGATGACAAAACATCACACCTAACAATGATATTGAGAATCAAAGTAGGATAACAAACATGTGAGATGGCGAAACATAGGCTTCAAGTAACATAGACAAGGCAAGATTGGTTTGTATCTTTTACTTTGAAGAAGGGTTTGAGTTCATTAGAAATGTCTTACGATTTTCCAAGAAAACAAATTTCGTTTTAAGATGCAAAATGCAAAGAAAGGAAAAAACAACTAAGGGAAACTAGCCTAGCACTATCCATAGTGTTATCATACAATGGTTGATCCTAAGGTTGAGGATAAAGGTATCATACCCTAATTTACATGGATTCCTATCTTAGTCAACATGTCAAAGGAAGCTTTAACAAAACTATCCTATAGGGAACATGCAATGGGAGCGAAGTCGTGATCTCAATTTCTAAATTGAGTGACTCATCGATCAACAGTTAAAGAAGAAAAGCAATAAACATCCTATAGGGAACATGCACTGAGAGCGAAGTCGTGATCTCAATTTCTAAATTGAGTGACTCATCGATCAACAATTAAAGAAGAAAAGCAATAAACATCCTATAGGGAACATGCACTGAGAGCGAAGTTGTGATCTCAATTTCTAAATTGAGTGACTCATCGATCAACAATTAAAGAAGAAAATCAATAAACATCCTATAGGGAACATGCACTGAGAGCGAAGTCGTGATCTCAATTTCTAAATTGAGTGACTCATCGATCAACAAGCTAAACACAATACATGTATCAGACAAAAAAAACCAGAGGGCCTCCTGACATATATCAGCAACAGAGGTCCAATCATGCAGTCAGAGAATTATGCAAAAATAAAATGGGAGAAAGGGAAGTAGTACAATACTAAACAGATAACTATCTGTAGCAATCAAGCAAGAATAAAAGAAACCCAGAGAAACTTCAAACAAGCTGGCAGCAGTAGACAAATTGAGTCAGAAATTCCACCATTGGGATGCAAGTAATTTATCAAATATGAACAAATCCTATGGGTAATGTGCAACATTCACAATCAAATGTATGTATATCCTGCATAAACCATCAAACATGCCCAGCACAAAAAATAATGCCAGTATAATAAATTGTGTTCCACAAATAAAGTGAAACACAAAAGCCTCAAGCCAAAAGTGGCAACTTTCTCAGACTACCTCACATATTCAACAACCAAGTTAGTATTTAATAAGGTGAAAAAGTGAGGACAACATAGTGACAATTATCAAACATTAGACATGATAGGAAAGAGGAAACAACCATATGCACAGATTAGGTCAAGAGAATCAGAGGAATGTTGCTCCTTTCTATCACCATGTTGAATTGACAATTGAATATCAATCAAGGATCATAAGAGCTTGAGAATAATATGAACAGAGACCATGAAGGTCAGTAGCAAGCATATTTTATTCATGCACAAATAATTCAAACACAACTTTATGAACACAATAGGAGATGAAACCTACCTAATGCATTAGAAGGTTCAAAACATTCAAGCATGGGACATTGAGTCAAAATGGTTTGATGCTAACATGGAAAAATCAGAACCAACATGATCATTAGGTTCCCAATTATAGGCCTCACTCAAGTTCATTGGCCATCAAACAAATTGCAACAAGACATGCAAACATAATTGGGTACCTTCACTTTAAAGTTACATCAAAAATGGGAATAAGGGTCCATAATTCAAACCCAAAAAAAAAATTGCATCTTTGAATGGTATAGAAGTAAGAATGCAAGCCTTAAGTTCATGAATGATTAAGGAGGAGACCAAATGAAGTCCAAAGTTCAAGACAAGTTGGCAAAACTACCAAACTAGACAAGTTTTAAAAATTATTTATGGAAAAATATAAAACCAAGTCAAATGATTCAAGAAAAATGGTTTTCAAATCCCCAACACATTCATGAACCATAATCAAGACCTGAATTCCAAGAAAAGTCCAAGGCACAAGTGTTTTGAACATGAAACTTGCAACATAAGCAACAAAACCCTAGATTTTGACTTTTAATCCTAAATATTGATTAAATAGGACCAAAACTCAAACATCTCAATCAAAGGTCATATCAATCACCAAGAAACCTTATATGTCAGAGGATATATTTTTTCATATTTTTTTGAATTAGGAAATGACAAGAAATGGAATTAAACTCAAACAATTATGCAATTAACAAATATTCACATATCAAAATAATATTTAAATCAAAAAGTTAGAAAAATGTCCAACCAAAATTATATTCAAATATTAGAGCTAAAAACACACATCCCTGAATTTTTGTGAATTTTTTTTGAATTAAAGGAAAATATTAAAAAAAAAACAATTAACAATTAAACTATTATTTAAATGGCAAAATGCAAACCCTAGCCAAAAAATCACAAAATGGTCAAAATAAAAATATTGTTCGAATTCTATGATTAAAAACAAGCTTACATAATTTTTTGGGAATTTTTTGATTAAGGGAAATATTAAATTTAAAAAATCAAACGAACAAATATTACAAATAAACTTTGAAATTAAATTTTAAATCAAAAATAAGAAAATTGATGAACCAAAATCATAATCAAACTTTACATTATTTTATGAGTCTAGAATATTTTTTGTGGATTTTTTGGATCAAAGGAACTATTTAAATAAAAATAAACTTTGATTAATTAATTAATTAAACCTATGAATTTTTTTAACAAATCAAATTATTTATTTAAAAAATCCAATAAAATATGACAAATACTAGAAAATAATATTGACCTAGGGTAATTTTTTTGTGATTTTTGAAAGTGTTTTGATTAGAAAAAAATTAAACAAAATGTCAAATAAAACAAAAATTCAAATAAGTCAATAAAATTCAAATGGACCAATCATGATGTGCCACCACATCATCTTCAACCTCTGGACAGTTCAAAAATGCGCGCAACATCTAGGCTTAGGGCTCATGTTCAGGCCAGCATAACATACTCAATTTTGCATCATTTTTCATGAAATCAAAGGCAAATCAAAGCTAGCATTTCATACTTCACATTGCAATTGAAATCAAATCAAAACATCAACCACATTGTTCATAATCAAGTCAGGAATATGAACAAAACCATTCTGAATCGCGAGTTTCAAAGCAATCAAGCATGCATAATTCATCAAATCAAATACTATAAAGCTTCAGAAATATTCCATTAACATCATTGAACATAAATCCAAGCTCAAACATCTCAATAAACAAGCACATCTCAGAAATTGAAGTTTGGAATCATTACCTCAAAGCAAAAAGTGTTCTACTGTCTCCTTCACTCCAGATGCAAACAAATGGTGCTAGCTTGATATACTTGCTTTGCTGAAGCAGAATCCACAAGAATTTTGAAGAAAACACCCAGGAATTGAGATAATCGAATCAAGTTACAGAAGAAGAAAGTGAATCTCAGATATGAATTTCTTGCAAATGGCGCGTTCTCTCCCTCTCTCTTTGCTTGCTTCCTCTTATATAGAGTTTGTAGAGAAGGTTAGAAGTGGAAATCTGACTTTAAAACCGTTGGAGGGCAGGATTGGGAATTTTGGCCAAAAATTGAGTGTGTACTCAATCAGGCAATTTTCACGTGCGTTCTCTTGCCTCTTATGAGTTTTGTGAGCCAAACAACTTCAGAAGATCGTGCTTAGGATCTTGGCCTTTAATTCCATCTGACCAAAGAGTGTTGGAGTTTTTGTAAGTTTTGGCAATTTTTTGCATTTTTCATTCAAGCAAGCACCAAGGTCCATAGAACACGAGATGGCTGATATTATGGGCCTTAGCAAATCACAAATAGGTCATGGGCTGGATTAGGAACAAAGAGAAAGGCTGAAACTTGAGTTTTCATGAATTGGCCATTTTACATATTTGCCAAATTTCAATAAAATGCTCCAAAATTCCAAAACTCATAACTTGCTCATACTTTTGAATTTTGGCACAAATGAGCACAATTTAGAAAGGTATTGAAAAGATCTACAAACCCTTAGTTTAGAATATTTTCAAATTAATCCATTAAGGCTCTCAAAATTTAGCTTGAAATTCACTAATTTTGAAAAATGACCTATAATTTTGTGACTTCAAAAGACCATAACTTTTGATTCCTTGCCAATTTGGGCATGAGACCAAAAGGAGGTGAAAGATCATTCTCTTAGCTTTCCAAGCATATTTCATTTTCATTTTCTTGATCAAGGGTGGATAAAATATGATTTTTTGAATTTAGGTCCTTATTTTCCAAAATTAGTAACTTTTAGGGTTTCTTCAAGAACAAGTTTCAACCCAAACTTCAATCTCTTTGATCCAATAACCAAAAAGGACTTAAAATATGAAAAGTGCATCCTTGAATTGATGGTTGGCCAAAAATTCACTTGGTCAACCTTGACTTTGACTGATTTTGACCAAAATGACCATTTTGCCCCTCTGAATCAATTGATCCACTTCTCTTCAAAATTGATGATCAAAACTTCAAACATATGATCTTCCAAACATATAGAGACCATGTGCAAAGTTTTACTTCAAAATTCTCAAGAAATCTTGATGAAATCCCAAACCCTAGTTTTGTTCAACACATTAGGAGACTGATGAATCATCTTCAAAACTTCAAATCCTCTGGGCATCTTGACCAATTTCTTGTACAAAGACCTTTCAAGTATCAAAGAAATGTTGTAGCTCCAAAAATTAAGACTTGTGCCTTGGCCAATAGTCTTGCTCAAACAAACCCTAATTTGACTGGTGAATCCAAAGAGTGACTCTCCTTATGATCAAACACAAACTTCAATCCTCTGATGATCCAAAGAGATGGATAAGGCATCTTGAGATATGCCATAACCTTTGAGCTTGAAATATCCAGAGGTTTAGATGATAAGATTCTACTTGAGCAACTTGCCAATGCAATTAACCTTCAAAGCTTGAGGAAGACTTGATAACCAAAGTACTTTGATCCCAGCACAATGTATGAATGCAATGCACTATGATGTTCATAATGAAACATATGCCTAAATCAAGAGGGTAAATTTTGGGGTGCAACACACCCGAAGAAAGCCTTTAAAGAATTTTCCCCCTCTTCACTCAAACAGACTCATCTCCAGAAATTTTTCTCAGGTATCTGGAAGCCTGCAAGAGTGATGGTACAATTCCAGATGTGAACAATCTTGATCTAAGGCAACAACATCTGGAAGTTTCTCCCAGAAAATCAAGAAAAAAGAGAGCAGGTGGAGAAGACACTTCTCAGAAGACCCCCAAAGCTGCCAAAAATAAAGGTAACTCATCTTTTGTTTCTGCTGTTGAATCAATATTTTTATCAACATCTGAAAACCCCTCATCTCCAAATCCCACAAAAGATCCATCAGCTCAAACCCTTGATGATTTTGACCTAGATATTGACACTTAAATACCTCTAAATAATCCTCTGATTAATCCACCTTATACCTATTTTGATCAGCCTCATCCAGAACTTGCACAAGTTCTCTCTAATATTGATCAATTTGATCCACTATTTGAAGCTCCCCAAACCAAAAATCCAAATTTTGACTTTGATACCACGACTTCCATCCTTGGCATCACTTTCCCTCCCATGGTTTCTCAACCACCAATAATCCCCACAACTTCATCACAAACCTTCTCCATTCTAGATCTTCCATCCCCCTATCATTCAACACCATACAATTCACCTATAATTCTTTCTGACTCTCCCTCTCTAAATAACTACCCAGAAGATCCACTCAGAATAATCATTGATTTAGAAGCTTAGGACAATCTTGTCACAAGCTCTCAGAAAATTTCCGTTCCTAAACCAACACCAAAAATATCCAAAGCAGATGTTGGTAAATCCTTGCTGATTTTTGAAACAGAAATACAAGAATGGGTTAATTCCCTAAAGCTAGCTTGCATGGAGAATCTCAAGCTAGCTACTTCTGATTCTCACTAGAATTAGTTCAGAAAATGGTTTAACTCTGAATCTCTGAAGCTAAAGGAGCTCATCAATGAAATTTCTCAACATAACTTTTGTGATTGCTTGAAAATTTTCAAGGATCAAGTTCTACGACACCAGTGTATCGGTAGAAATGTTGAGACTAAGCCATTTGATTGACTAGAGTCACACAGATCGAAATAAAAATGCCATTGTGCTTTACTGTTTCCAAAGGAATGGGAAAAGAGTTAATAACCCAAAAAGAGGGGGAGAGAATCTAAGTTCGGGGGTTGGTTATGCAAAGGGAAGGTATTAGCACCCTAAACATATACGGTACTCCGCAAGAACCTCTTTGAAAATTTGTGTATTTTTTATATAAAATTGTATAAAAAAATATATTATGGGGATGAGAAAAGAAATAATTTTTACAATTTTTACACCCGCCGTGGTTGTGAACCTTTAGTGCCTACGTATCACCTTCCGTGCAATAGGGGATCAGGGTACGTAGTTCACCTTTAAAATTTTTAAAACACAAGCGTGTTGGTTTAATTTTAAGAGACAAGACATCATCATCTTATCCGAGTGGAAAGCATACTTACTACCCACAATCATGAGAAAGGATAATTTGTGTCATCTCAAAGTGAAGGATATGGCTTGGATTTTAAAAATCAACAAAGCTTTTCTCAAAACCCAAGTGAAAAATATCTCACTTCACTATATATCGTAGAAGTATAGTAGTTCCCATCACTACAAGGATTGACAAGAGTCTGATCTTTTGAGAAACTTTTAAGGTAAAAAGCCAAAGTGGCAAAAAATGTTTGAATGAGATTGATTGACTTTTAGTCTTATCACAAAACTCTCAAGGTATTATTAATTTGATTAAAGTTTAATTAATAAAATATTTTGAAAATACATGGACATAAGTCCAAGTTTATTATGAAAGCGGTTCAAGTTTAAAAACAACAAGAGTTTTCAAAAGGAGGGAGAATATTTTTGAAATTAAAGAAGATGGGTGGAGATGAAGGGACTATCCTAAAGTATAAAGTAAAAGCTAGGGGAAAAGAACTTTCTAACTAATAAGAAGCTAACACTTTACATAATGAGTCAATGTAGAATTCCCATACTTTGGATTGAAACCAAGAAAGCAAAGATACTAAACCTCTTAAGAAACAAAGCTTCAATTGCATTAAGTCTTCACAAAAATTGGACAGAGTAATGGCTGTATACAGATGAATTCCAGATCACAGACATAGCATGTAACCACAATAACCTGCACACAAAACAAGCAAACAATCCAATGTCTTGGGGTAAACCCCAAGAACTCCAGACAAAATAAAAGTTGAGGTCACAAGGTCTCAAGGTAGGTTAAGGAATATACTCCTAAGTCTAAGAAGTCCACAATCTCCATAATGTCAAAGATAGTAACCAAGTAGTCCAAGTAACATTAATGTTTTTTTAGGGTTCAAGTTGATTATTAAGTATCTTCAAAAAAAGAAATGAAAATCTCAAATGAGCAAAATAAAAATGACATAAAAGAAAAATGCTCAAATGAGCAAAGATGAAAATAGCATGAAATGTAAATTCTAAAATAAATATGCTTAAAGTAAAAGCATAAAATAAAAGCACAAAATAAAGTCAATTGTTAGAAATTAGAGGTTAGTTGAATGACCATCTTGAAACTTGCATTTGAAACTCATTAGAAGATTGATAAAATTAAAGTCTCTCAACAATAAGTTTCATTTGCTTTTTGTCAAGTATACCATCCATTCAAAATTCTCAAGGAAACAATAAATGATCAATGATGTTTAAGTGATTCACTTTGACCAAAGTTTATGAATATTAATTAGAGGATTGATAAAAACAAAGCCTCCTAACAATGAATCTCAAAGTTATTGGATCAAATGAGTCAAATCAACATACTTGGGCTTACAAACATGGGTTTGGGCCATAAATGATCATTTCTCGAATCGGGACAAAATTTAGTGTTATGTTAAGTAATCGTAAGTGGACTTATATAGAAATCGCACCTATTTTGAGGTCGGTCAATAGTAATTCATGTGTCCTATGCTTGGAGAGATGATATGTACATCATTCTCTAACAACATATGACACAATAAAAAGGGGATAAGATGAAGAGGGATGAGAGAAGAATTAAACCACATTTGAACCAAAAAATTAATCAAACTATTATTAAAATCATTCATCCATTTTTATGGAGTTAGACTCAACACCATAGATCCAATGATGTTAATAAAGCTCATGATCAAAATTTCATTGTCCAAGATCAGCCAGAATATATACAAAAAATAAAACTGTATTTAAAATAAAAAAAAGGTTTTTTAAAAATGATTTTAAAATGAAAATAAGAGGGGAAAGTGGAAATTATACTCAAATCAACCAAGAAAAATCAAATGATCCCATAGAAAAGTTAGAAATATACTCAAATGTTTATATAAAATTTTTGGTAATTTTTTAAAGTCAGAAACTGTTTTTAAACTAATTAAAATTGCCAAAATAAATGGAAAAAAGATCAAAAATAGTAGAAGTCAAAATAAAATTCTAAAAAAATTCAGAAGGTCAGAAATAATGGAAATGTTGTTGATTAGTTTTTTCAGAATTTAAAAATGTTCAAAAGTATTTTTTAAGTAATTGAAAATAAACCAAAACAAAGAAAAATTATATAAAATATCAAATCTAAAAATAAAATTATGAAAAAATAAAATTCAGAAAGAGAATATTTGACAATATTTTTGTGAATTTTTTCGTAATTTTTGAATCATAAATGAATTTTCTATGATTTTTTGAAGTTTAAAACAATCTAAATATAAAAATAAGAAATAAAAAATAAAGTCAAAAAAATGTGGACCAATGGATAAGAGTCAAAACGCGTTAGTAAGCTAATCCAATGGATCAGACATGCTGTGCATATCATGGTATTTAGTGGAATAAACACATGATCATTAATTAAATCATATTTTCGAAAAATAAGGGTGGCACGCTTTCAATGGTTGATAGATGACACGTTGGTCATCTTCAATCTCCAGTCAAGGAAATTGATAGGTTTCAGGAAACTGTAAAATTAGAATATGAGACAGGTATCATTCGCTCCGTCTCTTCAAGACGATTCTAATGGTACCTTCGCGGAAAAATTATATAAGGTGTAGCTCAGTAATTTTGGAAGAGAAGTTTTAAAAAGGGATTTGAAATTTCATGGTCAAAACGTACTTCCAGTTTAAAATAATTATTGCGACTAGAATCAGGATGATGAGAGCTTCATAATAGTAACAAAGTTTGAGAGAATTGGTGAAGGAATCTACTATTAAAGTTAAGTTGCAGAGCTCTGAAACTTGACTTGGCTAGCATGATTCAGGTAGTTTTAGAGCTTAATTCTTCTTCTGTTAGCTTCAGTGAGGTTCAAGGAAGATGAATTGACAAAGAAAAATGATTGAGAAAGGTTGTAAGAGCAAATTCGAAGTTGCAGAAAATTTGGTTCAATAGGGAGTTTGGTAGGGTGATTCTGGCCCTCTAAGTTTGAGAAAATGAATGAGGTATGACCCTCTATTTATAGGGAAGCTGATTGAATGTTCAAGCGTGTGAAATGATGAAGTTTGGAGGGAAATCGTGTGAACCTGATACACGAGTAAGGTGTGATATGTTTTTCATCAAAACTCATCCAATACTTGCATTTTAAGGCTATAATCCACTTTGACAAGTTGGTTAAACATGTTTAGACCAAAAACGTGTGGTAATTTGATGTTTAGAAGCCAAAATATGAATTTCAAATTCTGACTTATGAAGAAACTTCAGTTTCAAGTTATCAAATTCAAATCAATGGCATTCTCAACTCAAGGAGTCTTAGGACCTGATTCTTGAAGCTTTAGAAAGGTGAGATCACAATATTTACAATGTGCAAATAATGGCATCAAATGGATGCTTGAGCTGAAAATTGTAATGAGTCAAAGTTGAGAAAAAGAGGTTGACTTTCTATACTTAGAAAATTTCTAAGTTTTTTCATCAAAAATGACTTATAATGTCTTGTATCCAAACATGGCTTTCCACCTGAAATTTGCTCTTGACCAAAAATGATGGCATGAAGTAGATCTATTGAATGGAATTTTGAGACTTGAACCATTTAAAAACTCTAAAAATTGAGAGAGTTATGACTTGTTGAAGTTGGCAAAAATTCATGAAATGACCTATAATCTTTTGCATCCTTAGGGCATCTTCCATCCATTTTCACACTTTGCACTTAAAAGAAGGGTTGAAGTCCATATATTTAAGATCATTATGGAAAAGTAATAGGCTCAAGGAGATACAAATTGACCAAGTTATGATCTTTTGAAGTCACATAAGGGAATTTGATGATTCATCTAGAAGACTTGTAATCTTTCTTCATCATTAGGTACCTTCTACACAAAATTACCTTGAAACTTTTGAAGTGATTTGTTGATAATCCTTTTAAGAGAAGGATATATTTGGAATCACTCAAAAATACAAAATATGAGCAAGATATACCCCTTTGAAGTTCAAAACCCTAGCTCCTAGAGCAACAAGATACCTTAGAAATCCTTTTACAATTTTAATCAACATTCTTGCACAAATACTTTTGTCATATAAATAGAAGTTATTGAGGATGATAATGAGGAACCGTAGCAACCATAACCACTTCCAAATATTGAGATTTTAGGGAAATATGCACTTGTGATCAATGAATCAATAAATTGTCCAATTAGGTCAAACTTCTTCAATCAATCCATGTACCTTTGAACTATTTTTGACAACTTGAGGCATGATGAATCATAATAGACTTTGTCATGATATTAATTCAAAATATCTTCAATAATGAAGCTTTAATCTCAATTAATCTTTGTTGAAGAAGATATGGAAATAAACTCATGAACCTATGGATCAACTTGCTAAAATGTGTTGTGCTTTCACCTATGATATCAACAATTAGGGAAAACATACATTGTATTTATTAGTTAAAAGTTAATAAAAACATAGATGACAACAAGATACAAATTAAAGTTATTGGTGATTCCCCATGGGCAAAGCTAAAGATAAGGATAAGAGCCAAACCCTAGTGTATGATCTTGTTGTGATTGAGTTGATATGATATGATAGAGGAATCTTAGGGGCGAAAAATTGGGGTACAACAACTACCCTTCGTGTGACGCGATTGAAGATGCTTAAATATAAAACAAGCTCTATTTTGGGCCCTAAGATGCCATGCGATGCTTATGATTATGAATGCAAATGAACAAAAATAAAAAGGACGCAAGACCCCACTAGGGATATAGCAAATAAAACAGTGTCAAAAGAAAGACCTGACCAGGAAAATAAATCATTGGTGAACCAGAGACCCAACTCTATTAGGGTAAAGCCTAAAGAGGAGATAAAGCATCATTAACTCAAAGATTGAGGAGAGAAAGTAAAGGATAAAAGTGATCTGCAAATAACTGCAAACTATCCTCTCACTGAAGAGATAGCAAAAAGGTAACGTCGACCCACCAGGAAAAGAAGTGGTAAGATAATACTAGCAAATACCAATATCAGGGTGGTAATGATAATCATCACCATTACTCACGACCGGGAACAAATGAACTTCTTCAGAGAAATAGAATCTCAACGACAAACTACCTTCCATAATGACAAGGTTACCATTCATCGGAAAAAGATCTCAACAACGAACTACCTTCCATAATGAAAAGGCTACCATTCATCGGAAAAAGATCTCAGCAAAAAACTACCTTCCATAATGACAAGGCTACCATTAATTGAAGTAACAAATCTCGACAACGAACTACCTTCCATAATGACAAGGCTACCATTCATTAGAGTAAAGGATCTCAACAACAAACTACCTTCCATAATGACAAGGCTACCATTCATTGGAGTAACGAATCTCAACAACAAACTACCCTCCATAATGACAAGGCTACCTTTCATTGGAGTAACCAATATCGACAACAAACTAAATTCCATATTGACAAGTCTACCATTCATTGGAGTAACAAATCGTAACAACGAACTACATTCCATAATGACAAGGCTACCAGTCATTGAAGTAACAAATCTCGAAAACAAACTACCTTCCATAATGACAAGGCTACCATTCATTTGAGTAAGAAATCACAACAACGAACTACCTTCCATAATGACAAGGCTACCATTCATTGAAGTAACAAATCTCGACAACGAACTACCTTCCATAATGACAAGGCTATCATTGATTGGAGTAACAAATCTGAATATTCTCGGGAACTGTCATACTTGTTGGGGAAGTACAAGTTGCTCAAATAAAGAGACGTGCCACTTGCTGTTATGAGGAGGAATTGAAAATAATGATTTCCTAGGGAGATAAATAAGACCTCTTGGGTAAATTCCAATGTATTCCTATTGAGGAGATAGAATCTTCACATGCAAAATAAAATGCACATTCTCGAACCAGGGCTCGAAACTTGCAGAAATAAAAATAATAACACTGCTGGGGACCACCCATCCGAAACAGAAATAAACCAGAGTGAAACAGTCAACCAGAATAATATATCATGAGAAATAAACTCAAGAGGGAACCACGTTCTTTCCAGACAATGAGTTAAAAGGAAGGCTAAAGAAAAATTCTTCCACGAGGGATAGCCAAGTGGGGAAATTTAAAGGATATACACTTTCTGCTTAAGGCTCACACTCTATTGGAGAGAGGATAACACAACTCTATAAAACAGGGTAATATGCCAACAAAATATTAATGGATGCACATGAGAAATGATTTGATAAAAATTAACTATGCATGATGCATGTAGGAATGTATGAATGTCATCATGTATATGCTGACAAAACAAACGTATAACACTGGAGGTAACTAGACAAAACCAACTTGGGTACAACCAATACTTGGCTAAATCACAACCAAGATGAAAATTTCATGAGAAAGTAAGCACCAACTGCGGAAACAAAATCCTATTTCGCGGCTTAACTCTACTGGGAAAGAACAAAATCATAACAGTAAACCAATACAAATATAGGGATATAACAACTTCCTCCAGGATTCACCGGGGAGTATCACACAGACTTCAAAGGAGAGAAAGAAAATGTTTCACGATATGTACTTCTATTGGGGACTGCCATAGTTATTTTACTAGGGAACACAAAACCATATTGCCGAGACATCAGCTGGGGATATTGTAATGTCTTCATCAGGGAGGATAACAACATATCATCGAGGGGGCACCAAGATACATTCTTCAATACTGAGGGTTATGATTGCACCAACTTCTCTAAGGGAGAAATTATGAAACTTCACGAGGATAGCCTTACCCAGGGATTTAAGAAATCAAACATTACGGCAAGAAATCAAACTTATGGGGATTTTAAATCAAATCCAGCACTTGGCGGGAGAAAACCCAAAGAGTTGACAACTATTTCATCATTTCTTAGAAAAGACATTGCCCTTGTCTTGTTGCCGGGAAAACAAACAACAACCAAAAAATGCTAGCACTGTGTTTACCGTGGGAATTGGTAAACAACCACTGATCTTCCAAAAGGTTACTTATTTGGTGACTCGCAGGATCGATCAGATTGATCCTAAGACATGGTTGATTTTGGGGTTTTGACTAAGTTTGATAATGATTAAATGACAAGAAAATAAAGAAGCTTTATGTAAATTGCATGAAGAAGAAAACTTGATAGAATAAAGAAAGGCTTGAAATGAAAGGCTTCGATTGGAAAAGTAAAGGAGAAAGCAAGTAAAGTTTCTGGAAAATAAATGACTTTGATTAATTAAAGTGGTGTTTCACACATACATTCTCAACAATTCTTTCTCTCACGCTGGGTACTCGAATTTATATGAGTAACTTGTATATATTTGTGAACACACGCGAAAAACTGCGTGAACTACTAATATTTATACAAAACATATCCCAAGTAACCGTCGGGCAGTTACACTGCTTCGAGATGACTCCACTTGGCACGTTCACAACATTCGACGCTCCAGATCTTGGCACGTTGCACTTGGTAACCGCTGGGAACCGTTTTCCCTCCAAACGTTTGAATCTCAAACAGTTCCACTCTGAACAATCGAACACCTTCATCGAGAAGCACCTTCGACGTCGAAGGCAACAAGGTTCCTACTTAGAAGAAATTCTCTAAGTACATTGCCATCTTCTGATGGGCATTTCGACAGACCCAGCTGGTCGAAACCATCCTTCAGCTTTAATGGCTGATATTAATAAAAACAAGGGTGTCGAATTTAGGAGCCAACAAATTGCCCCCCAAGAATGCCTTATTTCGACTCTGAAAAGAAAAAGGCATTCTTTGAGATTCCATTTGACACCTGTCTTTTCATTCTTAGCCACAAATTAAACTGTGCACTTTTTTTCTTTTACCAACCACTGACAATCCCAAGAAAAAGCCATCATTTCATCCGTACCTAAGACGTCACCTCAGTACGGCGTGCAGCGTGCCCAATGTCTTTTCACAAATTGTCATCATGACAATTTCCCAAAAACGAGGGCGCACGCTGCACCCTTTCATTTCTGCAGAACGACTATGTCAACAGGGGGACACCACGTGTCCCACTATCTTCTGCAACATTAAATGGCCTCGAATTTGGGGATTTCCCAACCACTATAAATAGCGCCAAGTACCCATTGTGGGACTTTTTCACGCTATCCTGCCTTCAAACTTCCTTGTTGAACACAAAATCTATGCAAACTTGTAAACACCTTGTTCTTCACTTCATCTTCAACCTTAACTCAACAATGGCCTCAGGTTCCTCTACCGCTCCTAGTTCTAACATCCCTTCCAGAAATGCTAAACCCAAGATCTTCTCAACTGTCCCCATAGTTACCCCTACAGGCCAACGAAGGGTCCCTGAACCCCTAGAAACTGCTGAGCGTGAAGCTTATTCATACCAACTAATGATTCCGGTTGGATACTCCAACCAAATCTTCGCCATGTCTGGCCCGCTAACCCCATGCATCGATGAAGCCATGAAGATCAAAAGCTTCTTTCCAGTGCTTGAAAAGTTCAAACCTGTTGGGTGCTCTAAAAAAGATGCAGAGGACAACGAAGATCCCGCTAAGGAGAAGATAGATCTTCGCTTCTTCAATAGGGGTGTTAGGGCTTTCAGGTCTAGCCCTAGCCTCACTCCTGACTACAGTGCTTGGCTAGAAAAAATGGAAAAAAGCCAGGCTTCGATCTGGAAGGACCTGGGGATATATGACCTAGTTATGCTGTCGAAGACGGGTCTCAACTACTCCCCTGAGATGCTGATAGCTTCCTTGCTTTTCTGGGATTACACTCATTTCACTTTCCACCTTCCTTGTGGAATGTTAACACCCACGCTTTTCGACGTGGCTGCCATCACTGGCCTTCGACCCACTGGGGATTATTTCGACCCAGAGGAAATGTCGGAGGATCAGATTGGATTCTCAGCTACGAAACCCACCTACACCACCTATATCAACCATTACCATGATAGGTCGACAGCTACTGTGTCGGCTGTAGAGCATATCGCGTTTCTAGCCCTATGGCTGTCACGCTTTGTTTTCTGCATAAAGTCTTTACAGGTGACAAAGAAAATGGTCACCCTCGCCACCCAACTCCACCATGGCCAAAATATTTGTTTGGCAGAATTAATCTTGGTGAATCTGTACGAGTCGATCAGCAGCGAAGCGACTCTGTTGAAGATCATCGAGAATAGAGCCAGTTTGCTGCTTGCAGGACCTTTTTGGCTACTTCAGCTGTGGCTCAATGCCACTTTCGAGTCTTTCTTACCTCAGAAGACTCAAATAAATGAGCAAGCTCCGGAGATAGCAAATAGGCGTATCGAAGGCACCAGATTAGCTCTACTGACCCCGACTGAAGATGGGCTGGAGCTTCAACATACTTTTGCAAACTTCGTCTTGATGTTTGCAAGGAGAAAAGAATTTGCTTCGACCATGGCTCCATTCGCTCGACGAAAGGTTGGTCCAGAATGGTTCACGAGGCCCCATCCTAAGTCGTCAGGTGACCCTCAGGTCGAAGAACACACAATAATGTGGGAAGCATTTCTCACACCTAGAATAATGCCCCTGCGCTTTAAAAGCTCCAAGACTCACTTGAGCTTGATCGCGTATCAACCAAACTTGGTCTCTCGACAATTTGGTATCATTTAAACACTTCCTTCTCCTATTTTTCCCAGGGAGAAATCCATGTTATATTTTTGCAACGACTATACTGAAGATGCTGCCACCAAGCATATCGGCAGGTATGCTGGTCGAACAGTCCTTTCACTGTTCGACTATCAGCTTAACTTTCTCTGTTCACCATCCTTCGAAGACTGGTGGAAGAGTTACTATGCTGAAGAGTTCTTCGACGAGAAGGACTTTGTGGACGAACTTCAGAAGTCTTTTGTTCTAGTCCTGGACAAAATAAAGAAATGTAAGTTCACTCTTCCAAATTATTTTGTCTTTCCATTTCGACTGGTAGCCTGTTAATTAAAACTTGTATTCTTTCAGTTGTTTGAAAGCCTGCAGCCAAGAAAGCTGCAGAAGGCCATCAGGGAGGAGTTCCCTTGACAAAACCTCCACCACCGGCGAAAACTATAGCACCGGCAAAAACTACAACAAGCCATCAGGGGGAAGGTCCTTCGAAAAAACCTTCAGCACTGGTAACCAGACTTGTATTATTTTCTTCTGGTTTTAACACTCTGACTTTCGATGTAGCATCTAAATCGAACTCCAATTGGTTTTTAGGCACCTTCACCCAAGAAACGACCTGCACTGACGGTCGAATCTGGGAGTGACGAAGAAGACGACTCTCCCCCTGCTCCTCTTAAAAGGCGAAAACTGAAGAAAGATGTTCCTTCTCCTGAGACTCGACCCGCAATCAAAATAAAGGTTGCTGGGAGAAAAACCAGGCCACCTCCAGTAATTATCGAAGAGCCAACCGAGGAGGAACTAAATGTTTTGCTCAATAAACCCGTCGAAAGCGATAATTCCAGCCCTGGGGCTGAAGTTCCTCTGCAGGTAATTTCTTTGACCTTTTTTAACTCAGGTGTCGATGCTCACGTTCGATTGTGTCTCTTTCTAACCTAGAAGACTCTCCTTCTTCTATTTTCAGGAAACCACTGAAAGCTCAGCACCAAAGACTTCTGAAACAGTAGACTCTGCTGAACTCAGTAGACCACAAGAGAAGGAATTGGCGAACGATGAAGCCAATGCTGAAACAGATGAAGCCAATGCTGAAACAGAAGAACAACAGCCAAAGGAGATTCAAGTGGTCGATCTGTCGGAGGAACAACATGACGAAGGGGACCATGCTGATGTTGGCACTGCTGAACTTTAAGTCGAAGAGAGTCATGTCGATGCAGACGCTGCTCAACAGCTTCAACCCCAAGACAACGCTGCTGCAAAGAAGACTTAGCACTCTTGAAGCAAACTGATCCCGTTGGCTATCTGAATGCCATTATCGAGAGCAAGGGAAGTTCATCTGATATTAGTCAGGAGGCTTCTACTCAGTCGGGGAAGTCCACTGAGACTTCTCCTCTCGATGAGGCTTTGACGAAGGTCAAGGCCCAGTTCTTCAAGAAAGATTTGATGAAAGCTTTGGAGGGGGACCCTGCTGCTCCGTCGTGTTTGGGAGCTGTTTTGAATGAAGTTGACTTGCTCGCTGTGACTCCAGAGGTTTCGAGCTTTATCATGGAGTTATACTCCATTATTGATCAAGTCTCAGCAGACTATCGACGACAGAGGGGCTTCAACAGCCAGCTCGAAGCGTTATATGACAAAAGTTCTTCTGCCTGGACTGCTGTAGCAGAGACGACTTCTCGAATTGTAGAGTTGTCGAAGCAAAAGGCATCTAAGCAGGAAGAAATTGATGCCATAGATCGAGACAATGCTTACATAAAGGCGCAAATCGAAGAACTGGAGGCCAAGATGAATGCCAATACTAAGCGCAAGGAGGAGCTTCTCTCGACTGTTTCAGACACCGAGAGTCAAGCTGAAATCACACAAGGCCTAGAGTTTGCTGAGAAAGCCCAAGCCTTCGACGACCAAATTGCCAAGCTTGCCCAGGCGAATGCCTTGTGCAACAAAAGATTGGAGTTGCAGCAGGCGAAGTACCTTCGACTCAAAGATTCTATCCCCTTCTGATTGACTCAGCCCTTTAGCCATATATTGTAACCATATATTGTAATATGTATTTGACAATGTCGCCATTTTGGCTAATTTATAAAATTTTCCATTTTGGCTTATTTATGGTTAATTTAGTCATTACTTGCTATTTGTTTTGATCTCTTGGAGCATAGGTTTATACTTTTTCAAATATTTTCCATTTACTCTCAAGAGTCTTTTATCTTCACCTAACTCTTCGACTTCATAAGCTCCACCAGAAAAGGTTTGGATAATTCTGAATGGTCCTTCCCATTTGGGTGACCATTTTCCCATGCTTCGATCCCTTCGATCCATGGGAAGAATCACCTTCCAAACTAATTCTCCAGGCGAGAATGCCTTAGGTTTCACTTTTTTATTGTAAGAGTCTTCTACTCTTTTCTTCTGAATCCTTAGTAAATCGAGAGCGCGCAGTCTTTCTTCGTCTAAATCTACTAGTTCGTCTAACATCATATCCCAATAAACTTCAGAGGGGATATCATGGTGTCTCTGAACCCTTGCAGATTGAAGAAAAATTTCCGCTGGCAACACTGCGTCATGACCAAAAGTTAGCCTATATGGTGTTGTACCTATGGCTTCTTTTGGGGACGTTCGACAAGCCCACAAGATCTGGTCTAACGTCTTATGCCAATTTTTTGGCTTCTTCCCAACATGCTTTTTTATCAAGCCAATCACTATTTTGTTCGCTGCTTCGACTTGACCGTTTGCCTGTGCATAATAAGGCGTTGATGTTAGGAGTTTAAAGCCTATTTCCTGAGCGAATTCCTGCATCTTTCGACCGGTGAAAACTGATCCTTGATCAGTAGTTATAGTTTCAGGGATTCCAAATCTAAAGATAATGTTCTTTTGAATAAATTTAATGACATTTTCTTGGTCTACATTGACTAAAGGAATAGCTTCGATCCACTTAGTAAAATAATCAATGCCTACCAATATATACTTCTGGCTCTTTGATGATGCTGGTCGAATCTCTCC
This sequence comes from Vicia faba, assembly GCA_948472305.1. Classification (NCBI taxonomy): domain Eukaryota; kingdom Viridiplantae; phylum Streptophyta; class Magnoliopsida; order Fabales; family Fabaceae; genus Vicia; species Vicia faba. Next base: position 1,604,148,182 of record OX451739.1, read on the forward strand.
AATAAGGTCCAACGCCCATCCTCTAAAGGGCCAAGGTTTCACTATCGAGTGAAGTTCGCTTGCTGGTACATGCTGGATGCCTGTATGGACTTGACATTCTTGACAACCCTTGGCGAACTCGACACAATCTTTCAACATGGTGGGCCAGTATAGTCCTTGTCGAAACAACAACCATTTCATCTTATGGCCTACTTGGTGAGCCCCACATGCTCCAGCGTGCGTAGTCGAAAGGGCTATGTATGCTTCAGTTTCACTTAAGCACTTTAGCAATACCCCTTCAGGCGTCTTTTTAAATAACTCATTACCCATGAGTACGTAACTCAACGCCCTATATTTTGTTTTTCGTTCTGTCGAAGCTACTGGACTTTGAAGATAATCCACAATGGGTTTCCTCCAATCTTGCTCTGACAAATTGTCTATGAACGAAATTTCGAAGTTACTTTGATCAGCATACCCTAGTCTTGTCGATTCCAAGTCTGTTGGTGACAGACAAGTTGCTTTTATCTTTTCTCGAACTTCGATTGCTCTTTGTAATCTCGTTTTTGAAATTTTGTACCCAGATGCAATTTGTGCCAAATCGTTGGCTATTTGATTTTCCAATCTGGGTATGTGTCGAATGTTGACCATTTCAAATTTTTTCAATAAACGATTTGCTATCACAAAGTACATAATGAGATTTTCTCTTATGCATTTATATTCTTTTGTGACTTGCTTAACGACTAACTCTGAGTCTCCCATTATTTCGACTCGAGTTGCCCCCAATTCCAACAATATCTCAAGGCCAGTAATTAGAGCTTCATACTCAGCCTCATTGTTCGAACAAGAACCTGATATCTTGTACTTGAATGTTGTTGGAATTTTTTCTGGAGAAATAATCAAGACTCCTACTCTTGTTCCATCTTTATGGCTGGAACCATCGAAGTAGAATTTCCAAGGCTCTATCTCCACATAATTAATACTCTCAACTTGAATTGAGTGGTCGACTATAAAGTCTGCCACCACTTGTCCTTTCACTGCCTTAAGAGGCATAAAGGTCAAGGAGTATTCAGTTAATGCTAGTGCCCACTTGCCAATTCGACTGTGCAAGATGGGTTTCGACAACATGTACTTGAAAACATCAAAATGAGACGAAACATACACATCAACTGGTTTTATATATTGTTTGAGCTTTGTACAAGAGAAATACAGACATAGACACAATTTTTCAACTTCGCTATATCTAGTTTCTGCATCGTTCAAAACTCTACTAAGATAGTAAATGGGTCTTTCGACTCCATTTTCATCTTCTTGGGCTAACATGCTTCCCAAAGTTTTGTCGGATGCAGCTATGTACAATCTCATACTCCTGTTGCTACAAGGAGGCACCAAAATAGGTGGCTTTGTGAGGTACCCTTTGATTTTGTCGAAGGCTTCTTGTTGCTCTTGCCCCCATTCGAATCCCTCTTTGTTCAATCGAAGTAAGGGTGAAAAGGCTTGAGCTTTCCCACTTAGGTTAGATATGAATCTCCTTAAGAAATTTATCTTGCCTAACAGAGATTGCAGTTCCTTTTCGTTGGTTGGCGCTTTCGCTTCCAGAATTGCCTTCGTCTTGTTCTGGTTGATTTCGATTCCTTTCTTGTGGACGACGAAGCCCAAGAAATCTCTAGCTTTTAAACAGAATGCACACTTCAAAGGGTTCATCTTCAGACCATGTTCTCTCATTCTTTCGAATGATTGTCTAAGGTGGTCTATATGGTTCTTCCTGGAAACAGATTTTATAACAATGTCATCAATATATACTTGCATAAAAGTGTTAATAAAATCATGGAAGATAGAATTCATTGCTCGCTGATATGTTGCCCCAACATTCTTTAGACCAAAAGGCATCACTACCCATTCGTAAGTGCCTAAAGCCCCAGGGCATCGAAAAGCCGTTTTCGACACATCTTCTTCGGCAATGAATATTTGATTATATCCTGAATAACCATCGAGCATACTCAGGTACTCGTAGCCAGCGGCAGAATCGACTAGCATTTCCGCCACAGGAATAGGATATTCATCTTTGGGTGTAGCAGCATTCAAATCTCTGAAATCTATGCACACCCTCAATGTACCATTTTTCTTAATCACTGGCACAATGTTTGCAATCCATTCGACATACCTCGTAACGCGTATGAATTTGCACTTCAGCAGTCTTTCGACTTCCGTTTTGATCTTCGACAGTATTTCTGGAGCGAAGCGTCTTGGACTTTGCTTGATTGGCTTCTTCCCAGGTTTGATTGGCAACTGAAGTTCCACCAATCCTCTGTCGAGACCAGGCATCTCGTCGTAATCCCATGCAAAACAGTCCTTGAACTCTTTTAACAAATGGATTACTTCCAACCTGAGTTCTGGGTCAATTTTTGCGCTAATGTAAGTTGGCTTTTTCTCCAACCCTTCGCCCAAGTTGATTTCTTCTAAAGGATCCTGCGCTAGCATCTTGATGTTATTCGCTAAGGGGTCCTTTTCGAATCCCAAAGGCTCATCGTCGTAGATGGCGTCGAGCCTTTGTTCCTGCATCCCTTTTGGCGTGGTATCAGGAGGTTCTGGATCGAAGTCCTTTCCAGGACCTGTAGAAGATAACTGTTGATCATTGGCCTGTGTGGCCATATATTTTACTTCGGCTTCGAGAGCCGTTATCATCTTTGTTTCGGCTACGTAAGCCGAAATTCGCTGCAATGATTGTGACTCAGTCATTGTCACTGAATTCACTTCCCCAACCAGTTGGTTGGATATCAGTTAACCCACTAAAGTCAATGTGGGACAAGTCTTCTCTGTCCCATTGAAAACCATGCTCAGGGTGCAGGTATAGGGAACAAAAAGTATTTGGCGCTGGCGCCAAGTCGAAGTCAGGTGTTGGGCATGGCCCAATGTGAGCCAGGTTCTTGTCGAAGCCCGCCAGCCCTAGGTGATTTATTTCGCCCAGGTAATAGCTTTAGTCCGCTTCTATGTTTTCGACCATTCCATCAGGCCGCCATAGTAGCAACCTCTGGTGCATTGATGATGGTACAGCTCCAACACCATGAATCCATTCACGGCCCAACAAAAGATTATAGTTAGGTTTGGCCGATATGACCATAAACATAGTTGGTCGAAGGATAGATCCCACCTTGATGTCCAGTTGGATCACACCCATAGTGCTCCCTATGCCGCCTTCATAATTCGACAGGACCATGTTGTGAGGCTTGATGTTCTCATCACTTTTGCCTATTTGTCTCAGCATAAAGTGAGGGATGATGTTGATGGTTGCCCCACAATCTACCAATATCTTATTTACTGTGGTTTCTTCGAGTTTAGCCCTTATAAATAAAGGCTTAAGGTGATTTTTCATCGCCTCTGTAGGAGGTTCGAAGAACCCATTCTGCTCTTCAGTAGCGCCATTATCCATGACGAAATAGCACACTGGCCTATGCTTGGCCATTTCTTGCTCCACTTCCCAATCGCTTGTTTCGACCTCCACCTGGCGGTTGAACTCTCTTGGCAAAACTGAGACTATGTTCACCATGATATCTAAGGTGTCATCAGACTCAGAACCATCTTCGTTATCAACTTCACCTTGGTTAGGCCAAACTAGCCTATTGGTTACTGGATGTCTTTCCAGAGGCTTCCTCTGCTTTCTCTGAGGAACATTTGAACTGGTTTCTGCCTTTGGTTCATTAGCAGCTTCCCTCTCAGCTTTTCGTCGCCTCTGGTATCTCCTCCATTGAGATCGATACATGGGATTTTTTCCTTTGTAGTTGCTTGATACCTGTGTCACTGTAGGGGTAGCAACCTGGGGCTCTTTCTTATGTGTTAAAGACGAACCTCTTGGCACTTCGAAGGAGTGCCATCTTTCCTCGCTTGGCCTTTTTCAACCAGATGTTTTGTACCATGTATCTATTGGCACATTAGTCGGAGGCCTGAAAGTCAGTGGCCTCTTTTCTTGATTTGAACCTTTTTGGTAGGTTCTTCTGGGGTCATGTCGAGTATCAACACTTTCCCTTTTCCTGTTTGCTGCTCTTACACCTTGAATATGTTCAGCAACTTTTTTGTCGAAGATTGAACTGCATCGAGGACACAGCATCACTTCTGACTTCTTTTTCTGGCATCTTTGCAGGAAATCTGCCATATTTTCATTTTCCCGAGGGAAAGCAGCTTTGTTGGCTTGTTCTTGCCTCATGGCCTCCTCTGATGCTTTTGGTTCGGAGACTTCGACCATGTTGACATTCATGGTATCTTTGGTGGCAAGAGTCAACTGCTTCATTTGAATCTCCAAGTCCTCTGTCTTGCCTTGAACTGCAGCCAAGTGAGAACTGGGTTTTGTTCCAGATTTTTGGGCTCCAACTGTCTCCAGCTTTGGGCTTTCGACCGCCTTTTGGACCGCTTCAATTGTCTTTCTGGATAGATTCCCAGAAAAACTGCCAAAGATTGGCATGTTGACATGGTCCTTTGAGACTTCGACCATTGTGATTCCTGGCCTCTTCGACTGGCTTCTGGATGCCTCGATCACATTCACCTCTGAAGGTTCAGCATAATGGGCTTCAGCCTGCAAAGGGTTGGAGTCCACCGTCATGGGGGTCTTGTCAGCAAACTTCAACCTCCCTTCTTCGATAGCGTCTTGCACAAGATTCCTGAAAAGAAAACATTGAGACGTTTTATGACCCAGAAAATTATGATATTTACAAAAGCCTCTCTTCTTTCTTTGGTCAAGAGGAGGCACTTTTACCCCTGGGGGTACTATCATTTGGCCATCTTTTACAAGCAAGTCAAAGATTTCATCACATTTTGTAATATCAAAACTATAAGTCTTTTTGGGGAACCTATCGTTGGTCCTTTCTGGACCCGTGGGATTTTTCCCACTTGAGGGGACTAACAGTTTGCAAGAGTATGGTGGCCCTTGTTTTAGTTCCGCTAAATCGACCTCGCCTTCTTCGACGGTTATAGTTTCGTCGAAGGTTTCTGGATCTTCGTCATCCATCTCGACATACGCTATCCTCTCTCTTTTATGAGTTTTCGTTGCCTTGGCTTTCTCAGCTTTAAGGCGTTCTACCTGTCGAACTCTATTGGCCAATTGGGCCATGTCTCTCAGGTATTGAGTGTCTAACTTCTTCCTAATGGAATAATCTAAACCGCCTACGGCTATTTCGACTAACTCATGTTCTGGCACTTGTGTAAAACATCTTGCTTTGAGCAACCTAAACCTATTTAAATATTCGTCTATAGGTTCAGTGAAACGTCTCTTTACACTGGCCAATTCTTTCAGGCTTATCTTGGTTTGTCCCATGTAGAATTGCTCATGGAACAATCTCTCCAACTGGGTCCAATGATGGATCGAATTGGGGGGAAGAGTTGTAAACCAAGTAAAAGCGTTCTTTGTTAAAGAACTTGGGAAGTACTTAATCCTCAGGTTTTCGTTGTTTGAAATATCTCCTGCTTCGATCAAGTATCTCGCCACATGTTCGACAGTAGATTCTGTCGTGTCCCCAGAGAATTTAGTGAACTTAGGGACTTTACATCTAGGAGGTAAGTCTGTTTGTAACACATATTCTGACAGTGGGGATGTGAAGTTGGGCCTACGAAAGCCCATGTTCATCCCATTCTGAGTCATGATTCTTTCGATCATGGCTTCCAGATTATTTTCCAAACCCATATTTTGGTATTGGATATGCTGAACCACTTCGTCAGCATTTTGGTTTCTATTAACTAACCTTACCTCTGGGGCTATAACCCTAGGTTCTTCGACAGGCTGCTCCAATCGTGCCCTAAGGTTTTCTTCGACAGGCTGCTGGACTTGGTTGATAGTGGTTTCTTCCTCTAAGAGTATACCTTGGTTTCCCCTTATTTGCGCCCTTTGGGGCTGTCGAATAGGTTGGGGTACTCCAAAGAAATCAGCCAAACGCGTCATTTGCGCTGTCATCTGCTGATTCTATTGGGTGGTGTTTTGTATTAGAGGATTCAACACTGTACTTAAAGTTTGTGCCAACATTTGAACCATATCATGGTTGCTTTCGTCCATTTGTTGCCTCAAGACTGCTGTCGAGGCATTTGTAAGGCCATGTGCTACTTGGGACGTTCCTCCTAAGAGTTGGGTCCTATTTCTGTTCGCCATACCTACTCCAGAACCTTGGAGTGGCGAAGAGGCACTCACTAAAGGGTCTGAAAAAATGGACGCAACGTTCGTCAGGCTAGCCAATTCAGAAGTTGGCATGCCATAGAGTGGTTCTCGATTTTGACCGCCTGTCATAAATCCTGGGGGAACATAAGGCCTGGTGCCTAGATTTCCCCTTGGTGGGGGAGTTCCCAAAGGCACTCTGGGGCCAGTGAACGGAGGTAATGGCCCTGTTGTTGTGACCGTTACTACTGGTGTTGAACCAGCGGTTATCGCTTCACTTACGGTTGGGATAACCGTTGTTCCCACATTCGTTTGTGGGATTTCGTTATTGTTTGGCGGATTCGCCATTGCTTCTCTTCTTCTGGCAATATTGGTATTGTTAGTGTATATTCTACCACTTCTCAATAACATGCAATACTTCTCGAAAAAGATGATATTCTGTATAAAAAGGTTAAACTTCAAAATCAACACACGGTCCCACTGGGCGTGCCAATTTGTTTACCGTGGGAATTGGTAAACAACCGCTGATCTTCCAAAAGGTTACTTATTTGGTGACTCGCAGGATCGATCAGATTGATCCTAAGACATGGTTGATTTTGGGGTTTTGACTAAGTTTGATAATGATTAAATGACAAGAAAATAAAGAAGCTTTATGTAAATTGCATGAAGAAGAAAACTTGATAGAATAAAGAAAGGCTTGAAATGAAAGGCTTCGATTGGAAAAGTAAAGGAGAAAGCAAGTAAAGTTTCTGGAAAATAAATGACTTTGATTAATTAAAGTGGTGTTTCACACATACATTCTCAACAATTCTTTCTCTCACGCTGGGTACTCGAATCTATATGAGTAACTTGTATATATTTGTGAACACACGCGAAAAACTGCGTGAACTACTAATATTTATACTAAACATATCCCAAGTAACCGTCGGGCAGTTACACTGCTTCGAGATGACTCCACTTGGCACGTTCACAGCGTTCGACGCTCCAGATCTTGGCACGTTGCACTTGGTAACCGCTGGGAACCGTTTTCCCTTCAAACGTTTGAATCTCAAACCGTTCCACTCTGAACAATCGAACACCTTCATCGAGAAGCACCTTCTACGTCGAAGGCAACAAGGTTCCTACTTAGAAGAAATTCTCTAAGTACATTGCCATCTTCTGATGGGAATTTCGACAGACCCAGCTGGTCGAAACCATCCTTCAGCTTTAATGGCTGATATTAATAAAAACAAGGGTGTCGAATTTAGGAGCCAACACACTGCAAAGGGTGATGTTTTGCAAATGTTTCCATCTCAGCACACCAAGAGGGAAGTGACTTTCGTCATGCGAGTGAAGAACTTACTGGGGAATCTGGGGTAGAGACTTCATACCATGCAAACTCGAAATCAGAATGTACCCAAGACTTGACTGGGGAAGATGGGATCACAAACCCAATACCGCACCATACTTCAATTATCGGAGAAACACAAGAAGATCATACTCGCACCAGTAAAAGTGACATGGGAGGGTCTTCCTAGGGAATTCAGACCTCCAATTTTTTTTTTTGAGTTCGTCTATTCCTGGAGCCACTATTTGTGTTCTCCTTGAGTCACAAAATCTAAAGCAAGAAGTGATTTGTAAATTCTTTTCAAAAAAACAATTTTTGTTATTTAATATGTTTTGCTTTGAAAATTACCATCAATGATAAATGAAGTCTTTGTAAGCTGAATAAAATAAGAATTGCAAAGAATTGGATAAAATCTCAAACTTTATTAATAGAATGGTAGTTTGTGAATGGCGAGACTCCATAGATGATTACAAAGTTTGGAAAATGGTAATATACATTGGAAAAGATACATTGAAATACAATGACCACTATTCTCCCTAACAACTTCGAATTCCTGAGCAGAGACTTCGGTTGAAGATCAGTGAGGATCTAAGAAGATTGTTGCTTCAACGATCAAGTCTTGTCTGATGCGGTTACTTGCCAAGAAATCTTTTGCCTAGATTTCCCTTGCAAGTTTTCAACCTATCGGGAACATTATTCTGTTTATGTCTCTAATTTTTGCCTAGACCGCCCTTTCAAGTTTTCGGCCTACCGAGACGCTCCTTTTTTACTAAGCCGCCCTTTCGGGTTTTCGTCTTAGCGAGTTGTTCTTTTATTTTTCTAGGCAAAGTATTTCTTCACTGTATAAGCATTTAGAGGATGTGGGAACTCCTCGCCATCCATTGTTTCAAGAATCAATGTACCTCCAGAGAGGGCTTTCTTGATAACATATGAGCCTCCAAAATTGGGAGTCCACTTGCCCCTAGAATCAGCGTTAAAAGACATGATCTTCCTAAGCACAAGGTCACCTTCTCTGAATTCACAAGGCTTGACCTTCTTGTAAAAAGCTTTCTTCATTCTTTTTTGGTATAACTGACCATGACACAAGGTCTTCATTCTTTTCTCTTCAATCAAATTCAACTGGTCAAACCTGTTCTGGACCCATTCAACCTCTGACAACTTGGTTTCCATTATCACGCGTAAGGAGGAAATCTCAACCTCAACAGGGAGAACTGCTTCCATGCTATATACAAGAGAGAACGGGGTTGCCCCTGTTGAAGTGCAGACAAATGTTCAATACCCGTGCAGAGCAAAAGGGAGTATCTCATGCCAATCTTTTTAAGTAACAACCATTTTCTGGATGATCTTCTTGATGTTCTTATTAGAAGCTTCAACAGCCCCATTCATCTTTGACCTGTAAAGAGATGAATTATGGTGGAAAGTCTTGAACTGTTCACAAAGTTTAGTCATCATCTTGTTATTCAAATTTGAGACGTTGTCGGTTATAATCCTTCTTGGCACACCATACCGATATATCAGATTATTCTTGATAAAACGCACTACCACCTGTTTAGTGACATTAGCATATGAAGCTGCTTTCACCCATTCGGTAAAGTAGTTAATTTCCACTAAAATGAAATGATGTCCATTCAAAGCCTTTGGTTCAATCATTCCAATCATGTCAATACCCTACATAGATAAAGGCCATGGGGAAGAGATAACATTAAGAAGCGTCTGAGGCACATGAATTTTGTCAGCATAAATCTGACACTTATGGCAATTCTTTGCAAATTTATAACAGTTAGATTCCATTGTCAGCTAACAATAACCCTCCCTAAGCATCTTCTTCGCCATTGAATGTCCATTGGCATGAGTACCAAAGGAGCCTTCATGGACCTGATGCATCAACATGTCTGCTTCGTGTCTATCCACGCATCTGAGCAAGACCATGTCATAATTTCTTTTGTATAACACATATTCATTGAGGAAAAAGCTGGTTGCCAACCTTCTCAATGTCTTTCTATCTTTATTTGACGTACTAGCCGGATATTCCTGATTCAGGAGAGAATGCTTGATATCATAATACCAAGGTTTTTCATCTGACACTCCCTCTATTGTAAACACATGAGCTGGTATATCCAAACGTTGCACTGTGATACGAGGCACATTATTCCAAGTATTCACTTGATACATAGAAGTCAGAGTTGCCAAGGCATATGCCATTTAATTTTCGTCTCTAGAAATATGATGAAATTCTACTTTTTTAAAGAAGGGTAGTAATCTTCTAGCATAATCTTTGTAAGGGATCAAGCCAGGGTGACGAGTATCTCATTCTCCTTTAATATGATTAACTACCAAAGCTGAATCACCATACATATCTAGAACTTTGATTATGATATCAATGGCTTCCTTGAGACACATGATACAAGGCTCTTACTCCGCCATATTATTGGTATAATCAAATGCCAGCCTTGCGGTAAAAGGAATGTGTGATCCATGAGAAGTGATAATTACAACACCAATTCCTTTCCCATAAGCATTCACAGCTCCATCAAATACCATACCCCGCCAAGATTCAGGATCAAGACCTTCCCCAAGCAAAGGTACATCACAATCTTTTGCTTTCAAGAACATCACATCCTCATCAGGGAAATCAAACTTGATAGATTGATGATCATCAACCGATTGGTGAGCAAGATAATCTGCCAGCACTTTGCTTTTTTAGCCTTCTGGGTGCGGTATTCAATGTCGTATTCAGACAACAACATCTACCAACGAGCAATTCTCTCGGTAAGGGCAGGCTTTTCAAAGATATACTTAATTAGATCTATTTTGGAAATCAACCAAGTAGTATGATTCAACATATATTATCGCAACCGCTTTGCCTCCCAGGCCAGAGCACAACATGTCTTTTCCAGCGTAGAATACCGCGACTCACCATCTATTTATAATGTTTAATTTTTATTCTGAAATTATTTTAAACAATATGAATAGCTAAATCCCCGAATTCTAGGGGGTGTCCCTGATTTGAAAATATATTGATTTTGAATTCTTGATTTTGATACAATAGTTTCTTTTCGATTTAATTGTTCAATGTTCTCATGCCTTTCCTATCAGACAAATAGGGATTGATCCACATTTAATAATTAGGGATGGATCGCCATTGTTAAGCTTTTTGAACAATTAGACTATAGTAGATATCACCTAGAACTAGGGATACCCTATAGGTCACCGGTGAAATCTTGATAATATTGAAGGCTAGCATTGTAATTTTCTAAGGACTTTTATATTAGGATTGTTGAACAAAGGTTTTCCTACTAAGGACTTGGGGTAAAACAACCTAAAGATCCGGTAGTTGAAGGTTATGAACTTGTTGAAAAGATCAAGAGTAAAAGTTATTACAGGGTCAAATCATACACCTACCCCTAGCATGCTCCTTATATCAGTGAAAAGTCATTTTATATTTTTGCTATTTGTTAATTGAAAATTTCACAACCAAAACCCCAAATTAAGTTTTGTTTAATTGAACTACGAATTTAACTCGATAATTACACGCAATCCTTGATATCGACATTCAGGGAATCTCCCTATTATTACAAGATGCAAAAATAATACACTTTCTATTTTTCTCATCACCTATGATAAAACAAAGGTTTAAGATTCATGAGCTCAGCCTGCGATAAAAGATTTCAAATTTGTTTAGAATCTTGAAGGCTAACCACTCTAAGAATTTTGTGGAAAGAAGTCTAACCGCTTCAATCTACTGCGTGAAAGAGAGACAAACCGCTTGGATCTTGCGTTTGGAAGAAAAGACTCAAACCACTTTATTCCTCTATGTCTTATTGTTTGGTTGGAAGTCAACCATTTTCCTTGTATAAGGGGGTTCGTACGTATTACCTACTAAAAGCTCTCTATATTTATTGGATACTCTCATGATCAGGTCTTTTATTTTGACCAAACCTCTATAATTCTTGGTGTTCTCTCTTTTTCCAAAACTCTTTATTTTTCGCATTTTATTTTTCACTACTTAATATTGAAATTATTTTCAAAATTATTTTAAACTCTCATTCTAACCCGAATTTTTTTCTTCAAAATCATATTTTTATGAACCACGCAATTCAACCCCCTCCTCCATTCTCTTGTATGAAGTCACATGTCTAACATTGGTGACCATTAGAGAGAATCCCTTAAGTTTATTCTTTAACGAATAAATGCTTTCCTTCGTATCTTTAATATTTTAAATTTGAGAGACAACTAAACAATAATATATAAGATACAACGACACGTGAGATAAGATCTGCTATGACTATTAAGGAAGTGAAAGTAACCTACTACAATAGCAAAAAGATTACAAAGGCCCTTTCAACGAAGACGAGATCAAGAAACAATCAACTAAAAAGAAACTATAGAGAAACTAAATTCTCATTGTTTTATGGGTTAAATAAGTTTTTAGTCCGTCTAAATATTTCAAATTTCGTTTTTAGTCCCTTTAAAATTTTTCTTCAAAGAATGATTCTCCTAAAAATTTAAATTTTAACTTTTGGTCCCTCCTGCAATTTAGCGGCGATTTTTACAACTTAGCGACGATTTTAGTGATGGTTTTAGCGACGGTTTTCATTTAACGGCGGAATTAAAAACTATTTTAATTACGATTTTGTCAGGAGAAACCAAAAATTAAAATCTAATTTAAGAGGACTATTCTTTAAAAAAATTTTAAAAAATTAAAATAAAATTTAAGATATTTAAAAGTAAAACAAACTTATTTCAGCATTGTATTATTCACTGCACTACACAACTTGAAACAACGGCCATGTAAATAAACTTTTGAGATTTAAATAGAGAAAATAAAAGGTCTTTTAAAGAAAGAACATCTAAAAAAATCTAGTGAAAGAAAGAAAAAAAAGCAAAATAAGTGAGCTTATTATATTTTTTTATTGAATATTCAAATGTTTATATTTATGGTTAGAATTATTTACCTATTCTTTTGAGTAATATTTGTACATACTTTATATGTTTATTTACTTTTCTCAAAGAACTAAATGCTAACCAGACAGATTACATGAGAAGAAAGATATATACTTTATCAATTATATGTTTATTTATTTTTCTCAAAGGACTAACTGCTAACCAGATATATATTAGTTGAATCGAAAGTATTTTAGTCATATTTGTGTTATGTTGTTCAACAGGCTAGGTCTTGGGCGAAACCAAAACACAATATTTTATTAAAAAATACTTAAAATGTTGAATTATTTTTATACATACAATAAAAACTTTCTAACGTCGAAAACTAAAATGAAAATACATCTAAATTTACGAACATTTTTTCAATCTAAAATATAAGTACAACATTATGCTGCATATATTCCGGTTAATAATTGTGTCCATGTGGACGGTCTCGTTCTACAATTGTAAGTGCTGCAAAGAACCAAAACAAACAAATGTTTCAATAAAAACAACTATACAATTCTAAGAAAGTGAAGATATTGAAGGATTTAAAACTTACGATCCATGGATGCAGGCTTAGGCTCAGTATTAGGCTTAGTGGTCCTTGAAGCAAAGAGCTTTACTATGGTGCCCAAGGTCAGTGAGAGGAAAAACTCAAGGCATGAAACCATTTTGAATGTTTTTTTCTTCAGTTTCGAGCACTTTCAACCAACCAAGATACTTGTATGTTTATGTATATTGTGTTCATGTTTGTATATTGTTTAGGTATTTATAAAGTTTATAATTCTCACTTTTTTCATGCAGTCAAAATCTTTGGTCCTTGTCGTATTCAAGTTAACTTCAAGTTTTTTCAATTTGGTTTTGTTTATATTAACCAATCATGCTACTTGCATGCTTGGGACTTCGTCTTTTCTATTCTTCATTTAATAAAGAAATTTGGTTATTTGTCCACTTATTTAACTTTTCTTTTATGTGCCAAAGTAAATTTAATTTTTATAATAAACATTAGTAACCTTGGCCAAAAAACTAGCCTGATAAAATTCAACTTTTTTTTTTTTGAGTTCTGAGCAATACTTTATTTGTTGAAGGATGTGTCAATTTTTATTTGCTTGATCTACAATTTTAAGAATTAATTAAACTTTTTCATCAATGTTATTTCAAAAACAAATTTTAGGAGCTTGTTTGAGATTATAGAGTGTTTGTTTAAGTTTAAAAACAAAATCAGGATTTTCATAGTTCTCATAATTCGAATGTTGGGGGACATAGACTTCTTTGTTTACAAATCTATTAAGGAAAGCGGATTTAACATCCATTTGATATAATTTAAAATAAAAAAATGAATCGAATCGCCTCAAGACAAGTTATGGGAGCACAAGTCTTCTCCCACTACGCCAAAAATAAATTTTAGCAGCACACATACGAAAGTGCTTTTAGGAGAAAGCGCTGCTGTAGGTTTAAAAAAAAATCGCTTAAAAAAAGCGCTTTCAAAGGGTGCCTTAAGAAAGCGCTTTTCAAAAGCGCTGCTAAAGGTCACCCTTAGAAAGCGCTTTTTGAGAAGCGCTGCTAAAGGGTGCCTTTCAGAGGGTACCTTAAGAAAGCGCTTTTCAAAAGCGCTGCTAAAGGTTAGCCTTAGAAAGCGCTTTTACAAAGCGCTGCTAAAGCTGGCCTTTAGAAAGCGCTTTTAAAAGCGCTGCTATAGGATATGCTACGAAAGCGCTTTTACATTAAAAAGCGCTGTTATAGGTGACCTTTAGAAAGCGCTTTCGTAGGTAGTTTTATAATAAAAATCAAAAATTCGTATCATCACTTTTCTATTGTTCTTCACGAAATCATCAAAGCCCTAAACCAGAGCTCTGCCGCCGTTAGCATCTACGAGGAGATTTTCGTCACGATCACCACTTGCCACTTTTCTATTCGTCATCAGGACCTCTTCCGCCGTCTTCTTGTTCAGGACCACCGGGGCAGTTTCCGTTCTTCTTCATCAGGACCTCCGCCTCCGTTCATCAGTACTCTTTCATCAGAACCTCCACAGGAGAAACGCAAGGTGAATACCATTCATTTCCTGCTCCATAGCTTACTCTATAGTTTAGTTTTGATAGTAAATACCATTCATTTCCTGCTCCATAGCTTACTCTATAGTTTAGTTTTGTAGAGTGTGTGTACAGTTTTTTCTCTCATACAACACAATGTAAATGTTATCTCTAAGTTTTCACATATAACAGACATATGAGTTAAATATGTACTATATGCACTATTGTAAACCAAAATATTTAGCCTCGCTATATATGTTTAGAAGTCAAAAGACTTTACGAGAATGAAGGAAGCATCCATGTAAATGTACATTTCCCCTATTTTCATCATTACTTGTAGCATACATTCCATTGATAGTACAACTGAACTGCAAAATTTTATCTTTTTTGAGTTTGAGTACACACATAATTTATGATTGATTTTGAGCAATGATAGTTTCTTGTTTATGGTTTCTTGTGTTATACTTGTGTACTAAAGTAGTTGATAGAATAAAATGAATTTAGTGAAAAGTATTGAGTATTGGTTTTGTTATATGGTTGTGCAAGAGCAAGTGCAAGTTTTGAGTATTGGTTTTGTTTTCTAATTTATCATTTAGCTCAGATTGACTCAGAAACCGTAAACCATGGATAAGACATGGATGTATTCCAATTGATTGTCGAAAGAGTACGAGAACGGGGTATCAGAATTCGTTAAGTTTGCTGTTGCTCATGCCGAAGACCCAGGTAGAATGACATGTCCTTGTTTGTGTTGCTGTTATGGGAATCGGGTTGACGCGGTTCAGTTGGCATCACATTTAATACGGTATGGAATTGATAGAAGTTATACATGTTGGAATATGCATGGTGAGAAAAGTGACGGGAATGATGAATCGGGGGATAATAGGACCTATGCTTCAAACGACAATGGCACAGATACATACAATTATGATCGAGTTGAAGAGATTACAGAAGCGCTTGAAGAAGATCTTAATGATTGTCCCAAAATGTTCGATAGGTTGGTAAGCGATGCAGAGAAGCCGTTGTATAATGGTTGTACAAAATTCACAAGATTGTCTGCGGTATTAAAGTTGTACAACTTAAAGGCAGGCAATGGATGGTCGGATAAAAGTTTCACAGAGTTATTAGCCCTTATGAAAGATATGCTACCAGAGGATAATGTTCTCCCCAATCGAACGTATGAGGCCAAAAAGATGTTGTACTCTATTGGCATGAGCTATGACAAGATACATGCCTGTCCAAAAGATTGCGTTTTGTTTCGAAACGAGTATGCATCGTTAAATGAGTGTCCTAAATGCGGTGCCCCTCGATATAAGAAAAAGTTGTCTCCGACAAAAGTCTTATGGTATTTTCCTATAATTCCGAGATTTAGACGGATGTATCATAGTGAAACCGATTCAAGACACTTAACTTGGCATGCAGATGAAAGAATTGTTGATGGAAAGTTTCGACATCCGGCAGATTCACCACAGTGGATGAAAATTGATAATGATTATCTTGAATTTGGAAAAGACGCAAGAAACCTTCGCTTAGCATTGTCTACTGATGGAATGAACCCACACGGTATTCAAAGTATCTCGCATAGCACATGGCCTGTAATTCTTATGATTTATAACCTACCTCCGTGGCTATGTATGAAGCGTAAGTACATGATGTTATCTATGTTAATTTCTGGGCCTAAACAACCAGGAAATGACATAGACGTATATTTGGAACCTTTAATCGAAGATTTGAAGATTTTGTGGGAGAACGGTGTGGAGGTTTATGATGGGTATAGGAAAGAAAGTTTCAACTTGAGGGCGATGTTGTTTGGAACAATTAACGATTTTCCAGCCTACGGAAATTTATCCGGGTATAGCATTAAAGGTGAAAAAGCGTTTCCTATCTGTGAAGATGGAACTGATACGATGTGATTGAAACTTTGTCAGAAGAATGTCTTTCTCGGTCATCGTAGATTCTTAAATTCTAAACATCAATATCGTGGATGGAGAAAAGCGTTCAACGGAGATACCGAACAACGTAGAGCTCCGCCTGGATTGACAGGTGATCAATTATTTGAAAAGGTGAAAGATGTGAGTATTCAGTTTGTCAAGCCTTTTGCACATAAAGTTGTTACAGGTGGGTGGAAGAAGAGGTCGATTTTTTTTTGAATTGCCATATTGGAAATCTTTGTACGTAAGACATTTTCTTGATGTTATGCATATTGAAAAAAATGTATTTGACAGTGTTATTGGTACGTTACTCAATATAAAAGGGAAGTCTAAGGATGGTCTTAAAGCAAGGGAGGACATGGTAGAGATGGGAATAAGAACTGAATTGGGACCCGTGAAAAAAGGAACACGAACATATCTACCACCTGCTGTTTACACTCTATCCAGAAAGGAGAAAAAATATTGTGTAAGTTCCTAAGTGAGGTTAAAGTTCCAGAAGGCTACTCATCAAATATTAGAAGACTTGTGTCTATGCAAGACCTCAAGTTAAAGAGTTTAAAGACGCATGATTGCCATGTTATAATGGAACATTTTCTACCGATAGGTATACGTTCTATTCTTCCAGAAAAAGTAAGAAGCGCAATAACTAAACTGTGTTTTTTCTTCAAGTCAATTTGCAGCAAGGTGATCGATCCTGAGATCTTACCAACATTGCAAAAAGAAATAGTTGTTACTTTGTGTGATCTTGAAATGTATTTCCCTCCCTCGTTTTTTGACATAATGGTTCATCTTGTCGTTCATCTTGTCAAAGAGACACAACTGTGCGGACCAACTTATATGAGATGGATGTACCCTACTGAATGTTATATGAAAATATTAAAAGGGTATGTGAAAAACCGAAGTCGACCAGAGGGTTGTATTGCTGAACGATATATTGTTGAAGAAGCAGTTGAGTTTTGTACTGAATATCTGTTGAATGTTTAATCAATTGGACTCCCCAAATCTCATGTTGTTGAAAAAAAAGAAGGTAAGAAGCTAATTGGAAATAAAGTTGTGACAGTATCAATGGTCGAACGGGATCAAGTGCATTTGTATGTTCTGCATAATGAGCTTGAAGTTGAGTCGTATGTTGAAATTCACAAGGGTGTTCTTCGAGGTTTAAATCCGAATAGAAATGAGAATTGGATTGTACGAGAGCATAATCGAAGTTTCATACCATGGTTTAAGGAACATATTTATTCAAAGTATCTTTCAGATCATGCTTCAGTAACAGAAAGATTGAGATGTTTAGCATACGGTCCAAGTTTAGTTGTGTTTTCTTATAGCGCATATGCAATTAATGGATACACATTTTATACCAAAGAACAGGATGACAAAAGTACTATGCAAAATAGTGGTGTCACCTTGATTGCTGAAGCAATGCATATATCAAGTGTGAAGGACTTAAACCCAAAATTTGCAAACCTGTCATATTTTGGGGTTATCGAGCGCATTTGGATGTATGATTACGAGAAGTTTCAGATTCCTATATTTGGTTGCAAGTGGGTTGAAAATAATAATGGGATACGAATGGATAAGTCAGGTTTTTTGCAAGTGGATCTTAATAGAGTGGGGTACAAAGATGAGCCTTTCATTCTAGCCTCTCAAGCTAAACAAGTGTTCTATGTCAATGATCCGACAAGTACGAAATGGTCTATAGTGCTATTATCTAACAAAGTAATTGATGAAAGCATTGGAGATCAAAGTGATATTGGTGTTGACATTGAATCTTTAACCATAACTGATCAAAATGATAATGAATCATGTATTAGAAACGATCATAATGAGGGTATTTGGATCAATCCAACTGTCTGCGTTGTTAAGAGACGAGTAGAACACATTCCTACCAAGAAAAGAAAGATACCTTAGTGAAAAGGGTAATAGTATATATAATTATAGCCTATATCATCCAATAAAATTTAATTTGTCATTTCATTTTTATTTGTCACTTCATTTTTATTTGTCATTTCATTTTTATATTTGGCATTTCATTTTAATTTGCCATTTCATTTTTATTTGTCATTTCATTTTTATATTTGTCATTTCATTTTTATTTGCCATTTCATTTTTAGTTGTCATTTCATTTTTAATTTTTTTTCACTATTACAGGTCAAATGGCTAGTAATCAAGAAAACTCAAAAGATGCAAATGCTCCTGAAAATGCTCCTGAAAATACTCCTGAAAATACTTCAGAAAAGACTTCAGAAAAAGATATTACACGAGGTATAACTATTATGAGGGGAATCATCCGTGATAGAGATAGAGGAGTAATATATAATGTAGATTGGAATGATAATGACCAATTAATTGGGTCTAATGCTTCAAAGTTGACAAGCTACATTGGTACGCTTGTTCGTATACACATTCCGATCACCACTCCTAGATGGAAAAGAGGAGAGTTGGATGAGGCTAAGGAGAAAGTTTGGACTGAGATAAAGGTACATATATGGTTTTTGTTATTTGCTTTATCTTGACGATAATATGTGTTTAAATTTCTTTTACTAACACACTTTATGCGTATGTTTTTTTGTAGAGGTCTTTTAACATTGAAGATACCCGTAAAAAGTATATAATGGGTTTGGCTGGAAAAAGACACAGAGGGTGGAGAACATTTTTAACAAACAAGTATCTTAAAGATGATGAAGGAAATTTTCTTGAAGAGGATCCAGAACGTCCAAAGAAATATGAGAACTTCATTACACCTGAAGAATGGGTTGGTTTTGTAGGCCAAAGAAGAGACGAGAATTTCAAGAAAGTGAGTGCTATCAATCGCGAGAGAGCGTCAAAACCTGCATATCCATACAAAAAAGGGCGTTTGGGATATGCTCGCTTAGAGGAAAAAATTGTAAGTAAATATAAACTCTACGATCTTATTAATTCTCTTAATGTGTTATAGTTGATGATCTTAAGACTTCTGTCATTGCGTAGTTAGAAGAGACGAAAAGTGACGCAACATCACTACCGACACATTTGTTGTGGAAGGAAGCCCGTGTGGGCAAGGATCAAGCTGTTAATCCCGATATTCAACATGTGTATGATGAATGTGTAAGTATAATATTGTGTCTTTAGTTAAATCAATTAATGTTTATTAATATTTAAATAATTTTTTATCTCCACTAATAATTTTTTATATGTAAATGAATTACAGGAGACCTTGTCGCAATCGGTATCCCCAGGTGAGGATCATCAGGATACCAGGAGCGTACTTAGTCGAGCACTAAATATTGCTGAGTATCCGGGTCGGGTGATGGGTAAAGGTCATGGTGTGACTCCAACCTCTTTGTATAAGCATCCAAGGAGAAGAAATCCTAGCAATGCAGAAGTGATGCAAACATTGCAGGATTTACAAGCTCAAGTCCGTGAATTGCAGAAGGATAAAGAGAGATATATGGCGGAAAAGAGCAGTTCACAATTGAAAGAAACTAGTGACAAAGCTAATATCAACTGTCAGCATAAATTTCCCGAGGTAATTTTCAATATATATCCGTTATTATTATAGAATATTTTTAGTCACTTCTAACGGTTATTATTGGTTTAGGGCATTTCATCTTGCCAGCTATACCTATCGTCGCCGACTTATCGACTAGTTGGTAAGGGAAAAGTCCATAACACTTCGGGATATTTACTTCATAATAGACCGCTTCCGGATGGACACATGAAAGTATCGGTTGACATTGCTTTAGATATGGATGCGTTGCTGCCGGTACCTGACATTGTTGCTGAGACCACATTGCTGCGAGATTCAATAGGATCTTTTGTTGCATGGCCATCGGACCTCATTTTCATAGATGATCAGGTATGTCGAAAACAATTATGAATCTTTAAGTCTTCAACTGTCAGTTCTGACCTCAGTTATTTCCACGGTAATTATAGACTCCTACAACACCCGCATCTAAGGGTAAAGGGATTTTGCGGCACGACGAGTCTGGCGTATCACCAAAAGAGGTACGTTTAAAGTGTTAATTATATGATCCGAATCAAAAACTGCATAATTTTATAATTTAAATGAGTTTATATGATTTTTAGGTACCTTTTCATGGGTCACAACAAGTGAGCCAGAAAATCGTTGGCGTACCACCCAAGAAAAGGGTGCCTACTAGATTTTTCCCTCGATACCGGCAGTGTCTTGAAACAATAGTGGGAACAACAGATTTGATGGATGGTGGTATTCGTCAAATGGATATGGATCAAGGTATCTTTGGTTTTCCTTGCACCGAAATAATTGGACATGAGGACGTGGAACAGATTTTCTGTCATAAAGAATTGGGCGTCAGTATTATGCACGCATACATCCGGTAACCCCATCTTTATATTATGTAATTAGCTGAAATCTTTTTTAAACATTTCAATGAATATACTCTAATATTAATTATGTTTTTATTTAAGGTTGTTATATGACAAATTGATGCGCGGGAATCAATTGTCAAACAGATTCCATTTCGTGTCTTCCTCCCGTGTCAGCGGAGCGACAATTGGTAGGGAACCAGAATCAGTAAGAGAGCACTTAGTAGAAAGATTCATGGCAACTGGCAGTACAGAAAGCTTATATCTTTGGGCGTATAATACTATTCCTACAGGGTTAGATTTTCATTCTAAGTTCATTTTAATATTTGTAATTTTTGCGTAGAAAAATTTCTTCTAAACTGTTGTTTTAATTTATAGACGTCACTGGTTGTTGGTTGCTATCGATCCTATAAAAGAAGTGGTCTATTATCTGAATTCGGTTGACGGTGATTGGACAAATTATCCGGATATGAAGTTAATGATTGATACGTAAGTGAGATTATTCTAAATATTTGTGTGTATTTATGTATTTAATTATTTCTGTGACATTGTTCTAAATATATATTTTTATTTTGTTAGAGCGATACAAGTATTTCAGTGTCAAAGAGAAGCTCGGGTACGACGGTCTAAATCAAACAACATTAATTGGATCAAAGTGCAGGTATATTAATTTCCACTATTTTGCTTATAATATTTACGCTATTTGATAAGATAATATAACTATATATTCTTATTTGTTTTTCTATGTAGTGTCCTCAACAACAAAACGGTATAGATTGCGGATACTTCGTTATGCGATTTATCAAAGAAATCATTCAACTGAATCAAATAGAGATTCCAGTCACGGTATAGATTTATAACTTAGGATTTGTTTTATTATTTCTCGGATATTTCATATAATTTTTTACTTTTAACTAAATCATGCATATTATGTTTTGTTATGTAGTACTTCGATGAGTACAAATATGCATATTACACGAAACTTCAGTTGGAAGAAACCAAAGAGGAGTTGTGTCAATATTTTATTGAGCAGAGAATCATATAAGGACTGGTTTAGTTGTTGTTAGGATTGATTTTGTAAGACTGATTTTGAGTTACAATGCTGATAACAATGGTTTATATATAATTTGAGGTACAAAAATGGTGTATATATATTTTGGATTACAATGCATTACCGCTGTTTATGAATTACAGGTTATGGCAACTGGTTTATATAAATAATATGCTGCAAACAATGCAGGTATATGAATTATATAAATTATACCTCTACAAAAAAACACCCTATGGAAGCGCTTTTTGGAGATAAACGCTTTCATAGGTAGACCTATGACAGCGCTTTTTCACATAAAGCGCTGTCTAAGGTAAACATATGACATCGCTTTTCCAAGAAAAAGCGCTGCTAAAAGACAACCTATGAAAGCTCTTTTCCAGAAAAAAGAGCCACCAATGAAAGCGCTTCTTCATAAAAAAGCGCTGCCAAAAGCCTACTTAAGAGAGCACTTCTTCATAAAAAAGCGCTGCCAAAAGCCTACTTAAGAGAGCGCTTTTTAGAAAAAGCGCTGCCAAAAGCCTACTTAAGAGAGCGCTTTTTAGAAAAAACGCTGCCATAAGGGTACTTAAGAGAGCGCTTTTTAGAAAAAGCGTTGTCATAAGTAGACCTACGAAAGCGCTTTTCATTAAACAAAAAGCGCTGCTAAAACCTATAGCAGTGCCACCTTAGAAAGCGCTTTTAAAGGCCAAAAAAAGCGCTTTCGTAGGTCTTTTTTGGCGTAGTTTCCACTACAAGAAAAAGCTCGTTTAGTCGGGAGTATACGTTAGGAGTTAAGCCCTTCACTAAATTAATATGTTGCTTGGGATTTAACTCTCACAACGCCAAAAAAAAATTAAAAATAATTACATTGTCAGGGACTGTCTCTCGCAAATATTATGGAGGAAATTTTTATTTTTGAAATTGATTATTACGAGGGGTCACCCATTGATGACTTCTCAACAAATGTACTGATAACATTGAAGTAATAAAAAGATTGAATCCACCGAGACTTCTATTTAACTAGACAATAATTGTGCAATGCTTAAAAAATACTAAATTGGGAAGGGGGTTCGAGTTTTAATGCGAAAAGAAATAACGTGTTCTGTCAATAATACGAAAGTGGTTAGATTTTGTATAAAATCCCCCTATTTCTCTAATGTTGATGCTAGATATATTGCATAAATGATATCGTTGATATAATTCCATGACAAATTAACAAAACTGCTATACCCAATTTCTTGGTGTATAGCTCACTAATCTATACTCGGGGTTTCCTATCTTCAGTTCACCGGCATAAGTAAGATTAGGTGATACAATAGAAAGTTAATTCCTAAGCCACTACTCGAGGTCTCCTATCTCTATTTAATTGGCGTAAGCACAACAATTTCCCTAGGTCATACACATAGACCAATGGTCAGTATTCCTTATGCGTCCAAAATCAGATTAAAAGAGTATCTCACAAAAAAGCATTAAGAACAAGGTGCAATTTAATAGAATTATAACTCAAATTATTCATGCAATAACAAATCAAATATATGTCCCAACAATATTAAAATAGGTTCATCTAACAAAACCTAATTTAGAGAGAATTAACTATTTATAATGAAAATTACAAAACCAAATAAAATAAAGAGGTTGGCATAAGATATACCTTGAAGAACTGGTCTCAGATGGATTCAAATGCGCTCTAAATATGCCTTATGGTGTTGTAAATTGTCACTTACAGTGTAAAATCACTGAACCCTCGAAAAAGTGCCAAAAGTCCCCTTTAAAGCCTTCAGAATCATTCAGATTGCATCATAAATTGCCTAGAAAAAGGGCCCATCGGGCACGTGATAAACTGCATCGCGCACGCTATTTTGGCAGATCCAACACACACGTAATGTTGGTGTGATAATTCCAGTAGCTTGCACGCCTTTGCTCCACTTTTCGGACAATTTTCTCTAATTCCAAACAGAAACATAAACTATAATAGTAACAATTGAACATCACCATATACTATTTTTACCTGATCATTATTTTAACTTCTTACTACAATCCGGCAAAATCAGAAAACATACTCAACTTTAGCGAGTACTCAACCTGTCTCTCATCTTACTATAATTCACTCAATTGACAGGGTGATCTCTCAACATGAAAAACTTCTTATAGTGAGTTTGATCATGTTCTAATAAAATTCATCAAAGTAATCAAAACACACACACTTGAGGACTTTTTTGGATGTAGTGTGGCGTTAGGTTTAGGTAAGATATTTTTGAAAAAACAGGTTTAAACCTTTGGAGTTAGGTTCCTAGTTCTCCTTTTAGTATCATACCAACTATTTCCCTTCTTATTGATACTAGAGATTTATTCTTATTATGGTTTTTATTATGATTTTTCATTTTTTTTTCTATTTTTTTATGAACTTGCTTTAACTTCCTAATTTTTTTCCTCAAAATTTTTGAATTTTTTACCACTATCTCTAGTACCCCAACCCCAAACTTAAACTCCGCTCACTTCCAAGAGCAACCCCAAATTTATTCTTTTGCCTAAGACAAGAAAACTAAACATTTCACTCAACTTCAAAAAAAGGGTGGAAAGACTTAATCTTTCATGTCAATTGGCTAACATATGTGGTTATGCCACTGAAACAAAAGACCAAGATCAAAGTGGTTAGAAAAGGATATTCATAATATTATGGGTTGACTTAAAAGGGTCAGAGTTTAAACAAGAAATTACCTTGGTGTGTGTAAATCAAACTAGACAAATTAAGTCGTGAATAGTTCAAAATTGATAAAACAGTAAAGCATGGATATACTCAAAGAAAGAAATGGTAAACAATGGAAGTATTTGGCTCAAACCTTACTAGTTGAGGTATCTGGAGATTGATTACAAGCTTGTTGATTATGTTTCCATCTTCCGCTTTCTATTCGTAAGTCACCTTCCTGATGATCATGTTTTATCTGATGGTGCTTTTGGTTCATCTGTTCAATGCTACAGTTGTAATTATTTATAAATCTGAAAGAAACAACAGAAGAAGACTTTATTATTAATTTCAAGCAAAGATTAAAAAATACCACAGGGAAGAGAATTTATAAGCAGGTATTTCTCTTTGTCAAGATAAACAAAAATATATTAAAAGTTGCTAAAATTTAAAGTTACTTCATCTTCTTTGTCATATATTATCAAAGCTGAAAAATGCATGCATGTCGCTCATTGAGTTGTGAAAGTTTTTATTTTGTCTTTCCCATTCAGCTTGAATTTGTTCTCTTCTTCTTTCTTGTGCTCTATCTTGATCTCTTAAGTAATTTTCTATGTCTTTCGCGGTTGCAAACTGAAACACCCCGATTTTCTTTATTAGTTATTGTTAGACGACGACACGTATCTAGAGAGGGATGAATAGAGGCGCAAAATATTATTCTAGACTCAAATCTAGACTTTAATTTGTTTTCAAAACTTTTTGATGCGGAAGCAATTAACTCGATAAGTCGTCTAAAAACAAATTATTAGAAACTCAAATATATAAATTATTAAAGATAAAACTATGAGACAAAATTGATTAATTGATTAATACAAACTTAAAACAACAATCCACTTATTTATTGTTTAAACACAATCATTTTGCAATGCTATTTCCAAGGCTAAATAATCAAAGAACAAACTTGATTATTTTAT
Organism: Vicia faba; assembly: GCA_948472305.1. Lineage (NCBI taxonomy): Eukaryota > Viridiplantae > Streptophyta > Magnoliopsida > Fabales > Fabaceae > Vicia > Vicia faba. Next base: position 1,604,173,509 of record OX451739.1, read on the forward strand.
CAAGCACTTGGCGTGCAAGTGAATTTTCATAATTTTTCCTTGAGTGGTGATGATATACAAAATCACGTATAATAAATAATGATTATAAGCTATATCCACACCAAACTCAAAAACAAATTTTGAGAGGAAAATTCTTACAATTCTATTACTATCACATTGCTATTTGTTAAAACGGTTGATAAAAATTAAAGCAAGTAAAAGAGGAAAAGTAAAAACATACAAGGAATTTGTCTACACAGTTCCCTACTCTCGTCCTCACGTATGGGTACGTCTGCGCCTAATTCCAATGGAACTAGGATAATTCTTATATGCAAAATGTTTAATACAATGGAAGAGTTAGAAACAATAATACAAAATTCTTCAATTTGGTGTTGATGCTCCTTCTTCCAACCTTTGATCTTAAGCAAGATAAAATCAACTGATAGATACAACCTATTTTCCGCTTAAGCTACTTCCTTAAAAGGATTTTAAACATCCAAAGGTTCCTTGCAAAGATTCCAAACACTCCAAGGGATTTTTCACTCAAGTAAATCCGATTGTACACTATCAACAGAAGATCACCGATTCTATCATCCAATTCTTGATACTTCCTTAAAAATATTTCAACCACTCTAAGGTTCCTTTAAAAGATTTCAAACACTCAAAGTGATTTTTCACATGGACGATTCCTTCTCGCACGATCTTGCATGAAAACCCCAAATTAAACAAATAATGTTGGAGGACAAACCCAATGGTTTTTCTAGATGAAGACCCATACATGATCTCAACCCAAACCAATTGGAAATCTACAATTCTTCGTCTAGATGGAACCCGGACGGAACATCATCACAATCTAATGTTGGCGTGTATGCATAAATTAGAAGGTTAAAGAAGAAGAAGAAGTGTAGGCTAATTTTATGGTATCATCAGGTTAGAAATTATGCATGAATGGGTATTTATAGTTTGGAAAAGGTTAGGGAAAAAAGGACAAACTCGAAATAAAAGAAAATGAAAATTTGACCAAAATAGAATTTATGTGTCCAACTCAAAATCGTATGTGCCGACACATACTTTATAAAAAGGCTGTATGTGTTGACCTGAAGGACTTTATGCGTCGACTTGAGCAAGTCAATAGCTATAAGCTTTAAAACGTGATTAAATATGTCGACCTGAAATATGGATGTGTCGACATATAAAATAAGAATTTATGAAATTTCAGAAAAATTCCAGTATGTGTCGACATGTATGATGTATGTGTTGACCTATGACTTACAGAAGCTCACGGGCTTTAAAATAAAGTTACATGTGTCGATCTGAAACTCGGATGTATCCACACATGCAAGGCAAAAACAGGAAGAAATTGTTTTTCAATGAGTTTGGTGAATTTCAAAGTGTTTTTTGATGGTTCCTAAGACATATGATGCAAAGGAGTGCCACAAGACAAAAATATATAATTAATTTTACCGTCGTGTCATCTTTCTTGGTTTTGACATCATGTAAAACACCGTATATTGAAGTTGTACTCACAAACTTCCCATTTTTTATGATGAAAAAACTTTCGACAATGTATTACAAAGGCTTCTCCTGCCTTTATGTTTCCTATCTCCATCTCGTATATGCTTCTCCCCCTTTGCAACACCAAAAAGAAAATAGCAACTAATTAGAAGTACCAAAGTTTCCAAATAATTAATAAATACCAAACAAAGGCAAATTTTGCATATAAGAACAACAATTACTTATCCCCATATATATGTAATGATGCAAACTATTAAATAGCGAGCAACATACATTACAATAAATGTAATGTAATGCAAAAATAATGAAAAACAATTTTAGCGTCATGATCATGTAATATTTCATAATGGAACTCCCGATGTCGTACGCACATGTGCCAACCATAGAAACAACATATTATCACTACTAACACCAAAATGAAAATGTTTATTAAACAAAGTAACTATGACAATATGAACCATACATTGCAAAATAAAATAAGGTAAATAACCATATCACATGCTTGCATATTGAGAACAACTCTATACAAATATGAAATAATTAATACATGAAGTCATTGTAAGCATATAAGACAAGAACACACAATGTTTGTTGATCGAAATTTTTTGGAAATGAACATTCATGTATTTCATCATTTGAAAGTATATGAAGCATTTTTGAAAGAAGCCTAGAAATATGCATTAAGGCAAAACTTACGTTTAAGGAGAAATTGAAACAATATTACCTCATTCTTGAAGGATTGGAAGTTGCACTCACAAAACATAACACACTCAAACATAAAGTTAGAGTGAATACTTAAAGTGAAATTAACATGAGAGAATTAGGAAAATTTTGAGATATCCATTATCCCCAATACTCCGTGTATGTTGACAAAAGATTCGGTTGTGAGTGGTTTAGTGAAAATATCAGCAAGTTGATTTTTACTATCAACATGCTCAAATACAACATCTCCTTTTTCAGCTAGATCACGAAGAAAGTGGTGTCGTATCTCAATATGTTTACTTCTTGAATGTAGAACCATATTTTTGGTTAGATTTATGGCACTAGTGTTGTCGCACATGATAGAAATACGTGATAGTTTAATATCAAAGTCCAATAGTTGTTGTTTGAGCCATAATATTTGAGCATAACAACTATCGACTGTCACGTATTCCGCCTCGGCAGTCGACAAATCCATATAAACTTGCTTTTCACTATGCCACATTACCAAGGATTTTGCAAACAAGTGACAAATTCCACTCATACTTTTCCTATCCAATTTGCAACCGGCAAAATAGGAATCAGAATAACCAACCAAATTATAATTGTTTCCCTTGGAATACCAAAGCCTAAATTTTGAGGTACCAATAAGGTATCTAAAGATTCATTTTACGGTTTTTAAATGAGACTCCTTAGGAACCGCTTGATATTGTGCACACATATAAACACTAAACATAATATCGGGACGAGATGATGTAAGATAGAGAAGAGAACCAATCATACCGCTATACCTTTTTACCTCAACGTCCTTACCTTTCTCATCCTTGTCCAGATTACCATTTGTTGACATGGGAGTGTCAATTTCCTTAGCACTATCCATTATGAATATCTTAAGTAATTCAAGATAATACTTGGTTTGACATACAAACGTTCCTTCATCGAGTTGTTTGATTTGTAGCCCGAGAAAGTAATTCAACTCCCACATCAGGCTTATCTCAAACTTTCCCTGCATAAGCTTAGAGAAATCCTTGACAAGATGCATATTAGTAGATCCAAAATGATTTCATCTACATAAATTTGAACTAATAAAATATGCTCTTCTTGATGTTTAATAAAAAGAGTAGTGTCAACTTTCCCTCTAGAGTATCCTTGTTCAAGAAAAAAATTGCTAAGTCTATCATACCATGTCCTATGGCTTGTTTAAGACCGTACAATGCACGTTTAAGCTTGAAAATATGATTTGGAAATTCATCATTTTCAAATCTGGGAGGTTAAGAAACATACACCATCTCACTTATGTATCCGTTAAGGAATTCACTTTTTACGTCCATTTGAAATATTTTGAAATTCTTAGAACAAGCATAAGCTAATAAAAGGCATATAGCCTAAAGTCAGGCCACCGGAGCATAAGTATCCTCATATTTGATGCCCTCCTCTTGGTTATACCCTTAAGCCACAAGATGGGCCTCATTTCGTGTTATCACACCATGTTCGTCAAACTTATTCTTAAATACCTATCAGGTGCCTATGATTTGATGATTTGTAGGACGAGTGACAAGATCCCAAACTTTATTTATTTCAAATTGGTTTAATTCTTATTGCATGGAAATAATACAACGCTCATCAAGTAAGGCATCGTTAGTGTCTTTTTAGGTTCAACTTGTGATACATAAGCATGATGACAATAAAGACTACTTATTTTAGAGTGAGTCGTTACCCCCTTTTTTATATCACCTATAATTTTGTCAAGTGGATGATCTTTGGAGGTTCTCCACTCCAAAGGAAGACCATCATTTTCTTCTTGGTCTTTATCATCTTTCTTTTCTTGGGAGTTATCTCCATCCTCCTCAATTTCCATAGCTTTTGGTTGATCAACTCCTTCGCCGGTGTCTTTGAGTATGTCTTTTGTGGATACACCTACACCATAAAAAGAACTACCTTTCCCAACACTATTTGGGGAAGTCTCATCAAAATTAACATGAACGGACTCTTCCACAATAAGTAATCTCTTGTTATAAGCTCTATATGCTTTACTAGATTAAGAGTATCCATGAAAAATCCTTCATCGATTTTCACGTCATATTTTCCAAAATTGGTTTTTCCATCATTTAAAACAAAACATTTACATTCAAAGACATGAAGATGAGATAAATTTGGTTTTCTACCTTTCAAAAGTTCATCAGGAGTTTTGTCAAGAATTGGATGAATAATTATCCTATTCAAGACATAACATGTCGTGCTAATAGCATCGACCCAAAAATATTTTGGTAGACCACACAATCATTGAGCATTGTTCTTGGAAACTCCGCTAAAATTCAATTTTTCCTCTCAACAACACCATTTTGTTGTGGAGTTATAAGAGCTGAAAACGTATGCTCAATACCAAATTTATCACAATATTCTTCAAAGAGGTGGTTTTCAAATTCACCTCATTATCACTTTGAATAACAACTATCTTTGAGTTCATTTTATATTGAGCAATCTTGGAAAAATGTGTGAAAGCTATGAATGTTTCATCCTTGCTACGTTAGAAAAAAAGTCCAACAAAATCTAAAGTAATCATCTAAAATTACTAAACCATAGTAATTTCCACCTATGCTATTAGTCCGCGAGGGACCAAACAAATCCATGTGAAGGAGCTCAAGTGGACTTGTTATAGAAATAACTTTCTTAGATTTAAAAGAGGCCCTTGTTAGCTTACCCTTTTGACATGCATCACATAGGTGGTTTTGTACCCTAAAATTTTCCCTCCCTTTTATTCAAGACATTCTCATAGGGTTCTCAAATGCTCAAGGTTGCTCAAGAATTGATCAGACAAATTCTCCTCCTAAGCAATGGACTTACAACTAGGGTTTCATTTTTGTCAAGTAAGTTTGAGTTTCTAAGGCCTCAAGTGGTTTCCATGGTTCCTTATATGTCTCTAAGAATTCTCATACTAAGTTTCATGCCTTGCATCACAAGTTTGCTCAATCAATGGCTCAAATGACTGAAAATCAACGACATTGGATAAAAAGTCAATTGTATTCAACATATAGTCAAACTTCAAGATTTTTGGTCAACATCAAGATTTTGAAGTCATATTCATCATTTGATCAAGGGTTGATCATGATTCATCAAGGAAAACTCTCAAATCATCAAAAGTAAAAAGTTATCAAATTAGGGTTTTCCTAAGGAGAAGTCAATTGTATTTTGACCAAGCATAACTTTCACATGCTTCATCATATTTTCCTCAACAAAATCTCATTGTAAAGGAAATTCAATTCTCTACAACTTTGTCTCTCTAAGCTCAAGTCCAAAAAATGCTTCATTTAAGAGATATGAGCCAATACATTATAGGTTATTTCAAAAGTCAATATAAAGACACTTTTTATCAAGGAAAATTACATCAAGATAAAGTATTCAAATGCAAAAATGATCAGAAGAGAGATTGTAGAGAACATCTTGAGATTTCCAAAAATTCCAAGATCACCTTTAAATGACAAAAATTGAAAGATTTATGACTAGTACAAGTTGGCAAATTTTGAGCAAATGCGTGAAGTTCAAATTGAGCAAACTTGAAATTTTGGGCTAAAGGGTTATTACTTCAAAGTCCAAATGTGTTCCACACCTCATATACATCTCAAGACTTGCTCATACACCTCCCTTTGGTTTATTTTATTTATTTTTTATTTTTATTATTTTAAAAGGTCAAAATAAAATAAAATACGACAAGGCTTTTTCATACAAGTCCAAGTCCATGTTATTCTGACCTAATTTAGCTCTATATATTGCATGCATTCATACATCAAAAGCCACAAAACCTTGTGCGAGAAACCACCTCCAAAAATCACAAAAAAATCATTCACATTAGGGCAGCTTGTAAACCCTATTTGCAACTGATCCCAAAGAATTCTATCTCTTCCATTCACTTCCAGAGACACAATAGGGTAAGGTTGGATCGATTTCCATGGCTAAAAGGAGATGAAATCATGTATACGTGACTGGTTGGTTTCACCATTGCATGATTTTCATATCTGTTATTGCATTATTTTTTCACGCATACTAAAGTTATTAACATGTTCATGAGGTTCAATGATGCGGGAATGATCCATCGTGGGAGTTCCATGATGGCTGAATAATGCATAGCCATGTTCATGCCGATTTAAGATGTTTTTGTTATACCTCCTTAACCAATTTGTTTCAGCCCAAGATAATGATCCCATTTAATTCGCATGCCTCAATTTAGGGAGTAGGGTATTCTTGGATTTCTAACAGCGTTTGTTTTGCCGGTTTGAAGAAAAAGAGTCGCCGGAGAAGATGGCCGGAGCTAGGGCTTCAGCGCCTCTCCGGTCCAGGAATTGATTTTGTAATATATTTAATTTTTTTGTTTATATCATTGGATGTATCACCACCTCAGTGGTTAAACACGTGCATTAAAGACACTACTATGCCAAGGCGTGGGTTCAATCCCAGCCTTTTGGCATTTTGAGTTTTTTCTCTCCATATTTTCCTGTTTTGTAGATTACAAAATGTGTTGGTTCCCTTTCCTTGACACGAGAACACGTTTGGTCTAGTGATGAGCATGCTGGATGGGAATGCTAAGGGTGTGGGTTCAACACTCACCCCTGGAAATTTTGGTTTTTCTATATTTTCTATTCTTCTTACTCTTTTCCCTTAAAATAAACCCTAGTTTTTTTAGGTTTTTTACAAAACCTTTTCTACAAACCTTAATCAAATTAGGTTTTTTAAGGTTTTTTAATTTAATTAATCAAATTAGGGTTTTTAGGGTTTTATTTTAATTAATCAACTATGTTTTTTTAATTATAATTAATTAGACTTTTTTAGGGTTATTTAACCGTCAAAACCTTTTACGTCAAAAACCTTTTCATCAAAACCACTGAAAAAAACATTGTTTTTATTCTTACATTCTCTTCGCGTAGTTTATTCTTTATCGCATTTTTCTTTCATTATTATTGTAACTACTCACAGTTTGTAATAGTAATTGGGGTTTTACTTTCCGCAATTTATTACTTATGTAACGTCCCCAAAGCATTGTAATAGTCAAGGTTTTCTTTCTGCATTTATTTTCTGCACATTTACTACTTTAATATGTTACTATTACTGTTAGTAATTAGGTCATGTATGGCAAGATAAAAGAAAACGATAGTTAACCCTAATTTCTAAGATAAACATAACTGAAAACAACACACTTGCACACTCACACCTCTAGGGTAACCTCCCTTGTTGCCTTCGGAAAAACAGTCATGTCCCTCGAGCATGGGGACGCTTTAGCACAGTCCCTCGAAAATAAAGATCATAGTCCCTCGTTGACCCTTTCGACGTTGCCTTCGGTAAGTAATCTAGTCCCTTAACGATAACTTCTAAAGCATCCTTACCAGTTGCCTTCGATGACTGTACGATGACTCACGCCTGTCCATTCACATCCAACGATAGATCTTCCTACTAACTAATGGTAGGATAACACTATCTAAAGGAGGAGGAAAAGTACAATAAAAACCTTGAGTATGTATACCGTTGTTAATCGCTTGCTTAAAAACATTTTAAAACAAAACATTTTTCACAAACACTTTTCAAAAATATTTTCAAACAAACACTTTGTACACATTCTTGAGGATTGATACAAGAATCATTACAAAGTCTGCCTCACTATGGCATTTTTTAAAAATATGTTCATACACTTACATAAAAAAGCAAATTTTCAAAGTGAGCTAAGCGATTAAGAGCCCGTAGATAACTACAGATGAAAAGGGTGCTAACACCTTCCCTTTTCATAACCTATCCCCCAAACTCAAAATCTTCAAGGTCTTTCCTGTTCTTTTCGCCCTTTTCCTTATTGGATAAAAGAAAAGTCTGTGGCGACTCTAGCTATCCACAACATTTGCAATAAAATGCAAAACCAAGTCGGTTCTCCCACCATATTATAGATGGTATTTAGAAATTTTTATTTTTGGTAGACCGATTACTAAATATTTTGAGACAATTTTATTAAGTAAGTCAAAGTTGACATGAGCTAAACGTTTATGCCATAGCCAAGAGTCTCCACTCAACGTAACAAGACATTGAGCATTATTCAAGGAAATATCTCTTAAGTCAAGCATATAAATGTTACTAACCATCAAACCCTTAAACATACAATCCTTCTTTTCACTATGTTCAATTATGCAACACTCTTTTGCAAATGACACTTTATATCCATTATCACATTATTGACTAATACTAAGAAGATTAAGTTTAAGACCTTCAACTAACATAACATTTGAGATAGTAATAGTTGAGGGATTACCTATACTACCTTTTCCAAGTATTTCACCTTTATTTTGATCACCATAAGATACAAATCCTTTCTTCTTCACCACAAAGTCGGAGAAGAGTGATATGTCTCCCGTAATATGTCTTGAGCATCCACTATCGAGAATCCACTTTCCCGTCATAACATCAAGACATTCATCCTACAAAAATAAAACAAAGGTGGTAGGTACCCAATTATTATTGGGTACTTGAGAGTGAGTTAAATAAATATTGCATTTAGGCAACCATTAAAAATCACCCTTAGGAATCAAAGAAGTCCTAAACTTGCATTTTTCAATAGTGTGACCTTTTTTGCAACAATAGTGATAAAATATCATATAATGAGAATTAATAATGATATTAGGTACATTCTTAATCAAAGAGAAATTTTTATGAAGCTTTTCAACCTTCAAGGACCTAATAGTCATGCTCTCCATGGAATGTTGTAGACTCTCTAATTTGGTAGCAATAATACTTACTTCTTGTTGTCAAATTTGACACATGTCACAACCATACTTGTAAGAAGACTCATCCATTTTTTAATGATTTAAACTATCTAAAACAAGTTCTTTTAAGGCTTCTAACTCATCATTGGCTTCATCACCCTTGGCCTCTAAAAATGTAAAGACTTTTTCTTGGGAGGCCAATCTTTTGTTAGCATTCAAAAATCTATTTATAGTTTGCAAATTCCCTTTCTAATTCATTATAAGACAATTGAAGAATGGAAAAACACAAGGGGGTTTGAATTGGGGTTTTCAAAATAAAAACAGTAGACACGTTGGTTATCATGGTTTGTTTGAACTCAAACTACTCTAGTCTATCCGCCAAGGTGATTTCTCGTCTTTCAAACGAGATCTTAATCCACTAATCAAAACTTGATTACACAGATACAATGACTACTGTCAATGTCTTCATGATTTTAAACCACAACTCAATTTTCTCAAGGTATTACAAGATAGATCAATTAAGAGTGTGTAAAAATATGTTTTCTAAACAAAACTATATCACAACATTGATGTATACACAATTGAAAAGCATAAGATAGAACTGGGTAATAATGTTTCTCTTTTGGTGCACAATAGTATTGTATTTGATTTCTTCTTCAAGTCTTCTTTATATAGGAGATGCATGAGAGACATGATAAGATGCTTTTGAAAAGTTGATAAAGTGTAGTTAATGCACTTTCCAAAAATATAGATCTTGTCTTGGTTCAACTATTACTATTTGATTTGTAATGAATGATTTGTAACACATCACAATATTTCTTTCTTGGGATCGTATCTGAAGAAGAATATTAATGTTGAGACATGTTTTGTTCTTCCAGAATCTTTACTTATCAGAATATCAGAGTTTTTCTTGCATCGTTGGTGCATTATGAAGTTGTAACATTAGAACTTCTTCATTTTAGCGTGTTTACACGAATTTGCTTCTAAGTATGTTGTGTCTAACTAGAGTTTCAAAAGTGCAACTCTTTCATCTTCTATGCTTCTTACATCATAATTTCCCTGCATATTCAAATACATTATTAGAGAGCATATTTTTTCTTTATTTATCTTGTGTTTTTATCATCAAAACTCTTACTAGGATGTAAAACCAAACTATGTTATAACAAAAGTGGAAATGTTAGAGTATTTAGAACTTACATCCTTTTTCTGGCCTTGTCGATGATTTTCCATGAAACAATAATTTGCCTCTTCATCACTCTCACTTGAGCTTTCATCACTTGAGGATTCACTTTCACTTTCCCAAGCAAAATAGGCTTGTCTTGGCTTGTTTCTTTGGCTTTTCCCTTTCTTTTTGGAAAGATATAGACAATTCAGTTTATAGTGACCGGGGTTACCACATTTATAGCAAATAACATTTCCTTTGTCCTTTTTGTTGTTCCCTTCTTTGAGGGAGGAGGATTTCCTTCTAAACTTCTGAAGGGTTTACCACATTCGTAACATCCCCTTAATTTATTTGCTAGTTTCATCCTGCTTGTCTAACCTTTCCTTAAACACAACATTTTTTTCTTCAACTCCTCCAGAGTTTTCAAAACAAGAGAAGAGGAGGTTGTTTCAACATAAGAGACCATATTATCAGAATTAACTGCAACTGATTCTTGCTCAGAAGATTCTTCGACTACCTTGCCTTTGGCTTGAAACATGACTAGAGGAAGAGGTTCAGGAGACAGTTTATTACACTCTGATGTCTGAGAGGATTTCCAAGGGGTGTTGTCTAGAAGAAGGAGAGGTTTCTTTACCCAGTGTCGCAGAGCTTGATCCTTGAAGATTTTCAGGCGATCGCAGAAGTTCTATTGAGAGATTTCATAGCTAAGTTCCTCCAGCTTCAGAGATTCAGAGTTAAACCATTTTCTGAACTGATTCCAGTGAGAAGCAGAAGCAACTGAGTTAAGATTCTTGACTTAAGCTAGATTTAAGGAATTAACCCATTCCTGTATTTCTGTTTCAAAAATCAGTAAAGATTTACCAACATATGATTTGGATATTTTTGGTGTTGGTTTAGGAACGACTATGTTCTGGATACTTGTGACAAGATTGTCCCAAGCTTCTAAATCAATGATTGTTCTTAGGGTATCTTCTGGTTGTTATTGGGAGAAGGAGTCAGAAAGAATTATAGGTGAGTTGGGTGGTGTTGAATGATAGGGAGATGGAAGATCTGGAATGGATAAAGTTTGTGATGTAGTTGTGGGGATTATTGGTGGTTGAGAGATCATGAGAGGGAAAGTGATTCTTGGGATGAATGTCATGGTATCAGAGTCAAAATTTGGATTTTTGGTGTGCATAGCTTCAAACAATGGATTAAATTGATCAATATCAAAGAGAACGTGTGCCAGTTTTGGATGAGTTTGATTAAAATGGGTAGAAGGTGGATTAATCAGAGGATTATTTATAGGTATTGAAGTGTCAATTTATAGGTCAAAATCATCAAGGAATTGAGGAGATGGGTCTTCAATGGGTTTTGAGATGAGGGGGTTTCAGATGTTAATAAAAATACTGATTCAATAATAGAAGCAAAAGACAAGTTACCTTTCTTTTTGGAAGCTTTAGGGGTTTTCTGAGAAGTTCCTTCTCCAGCAACTTTCCTTTTTCTTGATTTTATGGGAGTAACTTCCAGAGGTTGTTTTCTTATATCAAGAATGTTCATGTCTAGAATCTTACCATCACTCTTGCAGGCTTCTAGATACCTGAGAACAACTTCTGGAGAGGAGTCTGCTTGAGTGAAGAGAGGAAAATCCTTCAGAGGCACTCTTCGGGTGGTGATGACTTCCTTGGTGGTGATTTTCGGATCCTTCTTTATAGTTTCAATAATATTCATCTTCTTCAGATTCTTGGTGTTTAGGGGCTTTCCAGCACAACCTTCCAAAACATTTGCTTGTTGAGCCTCAGTCATATGTTCTATCAGACTATTTTCTGTCAGAATATCTGAAATGAGTCAGAGGAATCCAATCTCTCGGTTATTTCTTCTTCTCTTATTTCTTTGACACTAGTCTTCAGATGGTTGAACAAAATATGTGGGAGATGAACTTTTTCTTTGGAGGTGATGAGTTACAGAAGTTACTATTGATCAATGTTGATGTAGTCTGGAGATCTGGTTGGTTTTTTGGGATTGATGCACCCCCAGAATTATTTTGGACCAAATTATGAGATAATCCTCCAGATCTTTGATTTTGTTGGATGATTGTCCAGAGGAAAAAATTTCTTTTGAGACAATGGTTAGGTCAGAACCTTTTTCCACCATATCACTGCATCCTATGTCGCTTTCGTTGTGACCTATAAGTTTCCCAATGAAATCTTCAGTGATGGTGATCTTCTTTCCTATAATGTAAGACGTTACCTGATGATTTGAAGTTGTGGCATGGATCTAAAATTCTTTCACTAATTTTGGGAAAACTAGACCTGTGAGATGATCAATGTATTTCCCCCATCCTTGGAACTCAACATCAGGGGTGAAGTCATACCCATTTTCTTTCATGCTTACGAAATCAACAATAAGCTCACATAGAACTTCTTGAGAATCAATGGGTGTGAGAAGAGTTCTTAATGGTTCGACGTACCTTTCTTCATTTGAGGAGAAATAACCAGGAATGATTAGAGAAACTTGAGGAATTTGTTGAGAGGAAGCCATTTGTTCACAAACTCTTTTAGGGTTTTGCAAGAAGAACAAATGAAGAGAGAAAAGTGAGTGTGTGATAGTGTTTGTGAAAGAGTGAAGTATAAATAGCCAATGGAATAAAAAATAGGAGTTTTAATTTTAATTTAAAAGAGTTAAAAGAATAATGATTACGTGCATTTAATGATTCCTGAAAAGAGGGATAACGTGAAGATATGGAACAATTACCGATTTGACTCGTGCCTCAATGCATCAACTCAACCATTTCAGTCCTTTCAGATTTTGAACACGTGTTCAGCCTTAGAGGGTGACCTTGTGTTTAGAGTTGACAAATATTGATATTGAGAACTGATTGCTTCTATCTTAGAAATGAAACGTATTTGGAGAATGTACAGATCTTCTGGATAGAAACAAGTACATCCAAATGGATGGAAATAAGAGATGTTGGGATTTCTATTCTACCACGGTTCATATAGAGTCTTATCCAAAATAGGTCTTATTGAGATTCTATTCTGAATATAACATGTTGTGTTAATTGCTTCTGCCCAGAAGTTTTTAGCAATGTTAGTCTCGTTGATCATGGTTTTGTCCATTTCTTGTAAAATTCTATTCTATCGTTCTACAACTCCATTTTGTTGAGGAGTTCTAGGATAAGAGAAATCATGAGAGATGCCATTCTCGTTAAAAAAGTTTTAAAATCTTTTATTTTCGAATTCCCTACCATGAATACTTCTGACTTTAACAATTCTAAAATCTTTTTCATTTTAAACTTGGTTATAAAAGGTAGAGAACACAGAGTGTGACTCGTCCTTGTGTCTTAAGAACTTTACATATGTCCATCTGCTATAGTCATATATGACCACTAATCCATACTTCTTGCCACTGATGGATGCGGTTTTCACTGGTCCAAACAGATCTATATGCAGAGGTTCTAATGGTCTAGAGGTAGAAACAACATTTTTTTATTTGAAAGAAGGTTTTGCAAACTTTCCTTTTTGACATGCTTCACAGAGAGCATCTGAGATGAACTTCAGGTTAGGAATTCCTATGACCAGATTGAGTTTGTTAGTCTGAGATATTCTTCTCAGACTAACATGCCACAATATTTTGTGCCAGACCTATTGCTCATCACTAGCAGACATAAGGCATTTTACATTCTGACCTTTTAGTTCAGAAATTTTTATTTTATAATTGTTGTTCTTTCTAATACCATTAAAAAGGATAAAGCCATCTTTCTGACTAACTTCTTTACATGACTTTTGATTAAAGATTATATCATAACTGTGATACGGTGACAGAACTGACTATTTAATACTGGTTTGTGTTTTGCGTTTTGTGTTCACAAAATGTCGCGGTAAGCAAGAGTCGCCACCGACTTTTATTTTATCCCACCGGAAAGTAAAAAAGTACAGAAAAAAAAAACTTTTTCGAGATTTTGAGTACGGGGGGTAGATTATAGAAAGGGAAGGTGTTAACACCCTTTCTATCCATGGTTTTCCATGGGCTCTTAGGTACTTGCTCATCTTTTTTAAAATTGCTTGTGTATGTGCTTTGTTTTTGAAAAGTTTTGACTTCGTGATAACCCTTGTATCAGTCGTCAAAGGTGTGACGAAGTTGTTTTGAAAGTTGGTTTGAAAAGTGTAAGTGTGAAAAGTTTATTTGTTTTGAGCAAGTACCTACTAGCATCTACTTACTCGAAAAAAGATTGTTTCTATCCTTGTTTCCTTTAGACAACGCTATCCCACTATTGAGAAATAGGTAGCACCGTCGTCGGAGTTTGTAAGGGTCAATTCGAAAGGGACGTACGATCACTAAAACAATGTTAGGACACCTTAGTAATAACCCTAGAGCCTTAAGATCTTTTTAAGGCAACATTTCCGAGGCAACATTCGAATGGGACATCAAATCTTTTTAGACAGAAGGGTAACTACTAAAGTATCCTATACTTAATGATCGTTTATCGAAGGCAACCGAAGTGACAGTATACCCTAAGAGTGATATGTGTGAGTGATCTGTTTCACTTATTTATCTTTGCACATTAGGGTTTTCTAACCGTATTAATTTGTCATGCATTCTTGTCATACAATCCAATTAGCATACATCTAAACAGTTAAATATTTGCGGGAATTAAAGATGCGAGAAAATAAATCTACGCTATTACAAGGCTTCGGGGTGGGCGATTAATTACATAGCCAAAAACCCGGGAATTTAAACAATAAATAAAACCCTAAATTAAACTATTACAAACCATGAACAGTTACAAAAATATTGTCAAAATAAATAATAAGCGCACGATGAATCAAATACGAAACAACTAGGGTTTTGACCCTTGACTAAACCTATTTGCGATTTATTAAAAAAAAGATGCTTTGGTCATGTTTTAAGAAAATAATGAAATAGTTAAATTAAAAAAGAAAATCCTAAGTTCTAATTAATTTTAAATTAAGAAAGAATAAATTAATTCAATCTAAAAACCTATTTTTGTATTTTATTTATTTGAGAAATAAAATAAAATAATTAAATCAAGAGTTTAACCAAATTTGCTAATTAGTTTTAATTATATAAAAAAAGGTTAGAATTGCCCTAAGTTAAACTAAATTAAATTAAATTTGATAATAAAAAAAAAAACTAATTCTATTTTTTTTAATGAATTCTTGATTTTATGATTTTATAAAAAAAAATAATTAATTTGTTAATTAAAATGACTAAAAGAAATATTAAAAGAATTAAATAAAATAAAAAGAAATAAGAAAAAGAGTAAATGAGCCTAGTTGCAATGCTGAAAGAGGGGGTGCCAATATTATTTATGGGCCCAAACAAATCCAAGTCTGTTGACTTCGCCTGATTCGGTGTGGCTGTTGACTTGAGGAGCATGGTAAGCCTCTTGCTTCCTGAGCGTTAGATCCAGCTGGCTGATGAATCTGATGGTGGAACACAAGGGTGTATGGTAGGCGCGTGGAATTGTGAAGCATTGGATCTGCAAGTGGAAAGTGAGAAAATAAAGAAATTGGTTGGGACCTGGGATCGAACACAGATCCTCTCACTTACCAAGGGATGCCTTTGCCAGCTGGGCTACGCTCATTTGTTGCTAATGAAAATGGGACAATATATAATATGTAAACAATTTGCATAAGGCGGAACAAAAATATTATGCGCGCTGTATTCAAATAAGCCAATGGGGTGATGACAAATCACCTTCTTCTTCCTCCAGCTTGTCGTCTTAGGTATATAACCTATACCTCCAAACAACGTCCATCGCTACAACCTGCGTGCTTCAAACATAAAATATATGCATGATAAATGGATTTAAAGACCAGGGATCGATTGGTCTTGATGCCACGATCATCCCAGTATCTAATTCTTGGCCTAATTTTGCCTGTATCAAGAAGCTCAAAAACGAGCCAAGAAACCCTAACAATGGCATATCATGATTCCTGTACTGAAAACGCAATTAAATGATACCAATAGCTTGCAAACTCAATGATGAACAAGAATATATGAATCAAATATGCTAATGATGCATAAATGGAAAAAATAGAATTTGAAAAATGTACCAAACCGTGTGGGTTGTAGCACGAGTTTCTGAGTGCTTCAGGCCTTGGGGATGATTGAAACAGCTTCCTGGGATGTTTAGGAAGATATTGGTGATCTTGGAATGCTCTGAAACGCCTTGTAGATTGAAAAACTATTCCCACTTTTTCTTGAATTTTTCAGTTTTTCTTCTTGGCTATGCGCGACTTTTAACCCTTGTTCTTGCCTTGGATATGTTCAATATATAATATAGAGTGAATTAGGGTTGTAAAACCAGATCACATCTTTGAAAGTTTTGAAGATTTGATTTGATTTTCATGGAATATGTAAACTTGCTATATTGAGCCAAATTATGCCTTTCTTATACCAATCAGCCTTGATTCGAATTGATCATGATATCCTTGCATTATTTGATTGAGATCCTGTCCAAAAATCAGATCACAACATATCTTTTTCATTATTCATCAATTATTTGATTTAATCGAAATTTTAATTAACAAAAAATCAAAATAACTTGAAAAGTGAAGAAAATAACATGAGGTTGGATATTTGGGTCGTGGATCATATTATAAGTGAGGTGCAAGCATAAAAAGTTAGGCCCATTTGGCAAAAAATGCAATTTTGAGCTCATTTGACTTTTGGCAATTTTGCAAAAAAGGTCAACTTTGACAAGGCATATCTCCTCCAATTTTAACCCTAGAGAGGTGTTCTTGGACTTCTTAGAAAGCTTAGGATGTCCCCTAAGAAATCCTTTTGTTCTCATCTCAATTGAGTCTTCCATGTTCATGTATGAAGCTTTGAACCAAAAGGTGTTTTTGTTGACTTTTCAAAATAACCTATAATGTCAAAATTCATATCTTTTTGTGAGTGCAGATTCTGAACTTGGGAGATGAATATGAATTGTAAGGAATTGCATCCTATTCAAAATGAGCTTTGTATGGGTCATTTCTGATGAAGTATGAGAAAATTATGCTTGGTCAAAGTTGAGTTAACTTTTCCTACAAAACCCTAATTTAGCAACTTTTGGGTTTTGATGAATTGTGAGCAATCCTTGATGAATCATGATCAACCCTTGATAAAATTATGAATGATACTTCAAAATGAGGATGTTGACCAAAAATATTGAAGGTTGACTGTATGTGGGCCACAATTGACTTTTGACCTAGCATAGTCGATTTTCAGGCATTTCAGCAATTGCCTGAGCAAACTTCTTCTGCAAGGCTTGAAACTTGACATGGATGATCTTAGGAACATATTAGGACAATGGTGACATTTGAGTCCTTTGTAGTTCACACATCTTGATGAAAATAAAAACCCTAATTTGGGATATACTGCCTTAGGAGAGAGTTTGTCTGGTCAACTCTTGATCTTCCTTGAGCCATTTAGAGACCTCACTTGACATTTGTTGAGAAATATGGGAGGGAAAATTTTGGGGTACAACAGCTTCCCCTGTTTAATCTTCATAAACCTGAAGATGTAGATTGGCTTGTCTGCCTTTCATGATCTGAAGGTAGAAGATGATTGAACACTAGAGTGCCCATAAATTTGCACTCGCATGAAGTGACACTTGATTTGCGATATCAGGAATGAGATTATAGATGCCATTTGGTAGTTTCTAGGGAACTGTTGGAGATGGGCTTAAAGATGCCATCCGAAGAAGTTTCAATCACATAAGAGATTCCTTTGCGAGAACCCGTATACATGTTGTTGAGGAGGACTTCGCTGGGGAATGCTGGTCTCTGTCTTGAGAAAAAATAGAGTTTTAGGAGCTTCAGTTGTTCGTTACTCTACTTGGGAGTAACTCCGGTTTGGGGAGCAAAAGTGAACTGCATACTTGGTCGGGGTATATGCTGCACCGCAACTTTTTGGGGAAATGTGAAACCAATTGTGTTTGATTTGGTCCCGATCTTATAGTGTTGTGGACTGCTGTCTGGGATACTAGAGGCAGAACCCGGATAGTAAGGTTATGAGAAGGAACCTGGATAGTAGGGTTACTTCGATATGAAAGCCTGGATAGTAGGGCTACTGAGAAGGAACATGTATAAGGTTGCATTTATCGCTGATGATTACTCTGTTTAGCTTCGAGTGTTGATCATGTACCTGCTGGAAATTGTTGGTAATAATTGTCTTTCCTGAAAGAAATACAGGGTTAGTTATGTGCAATGCATGAGATGCATTGTGATGAGGTTCTAAAAATAATTGAGATTATGTTATATGCAATGTATGCGCATGTCATGATGCATGAACATGAAATGCTGACGTAATAATATGAGTTCGGGAAAATAAATCCCTGGCTGCTCTTTGGAGACTATGAGAAGTGGTATTCTTGACTGTTGTAAAAAACCATAGTTCCTCTACTTCAGTTGGGGATGGTGAACAAAGACGACTAGCTGGGGATTTGCCCCTTGTTTACGGATATTCTGCCGAGGGAGAGACTCTGTTTGAGAATAACTCTGCGGGAGAATAACTCTGTCGGATAGGAGATACTCTATTGATAGATCTGCTGATTTGGAGAAATAAACTCAGCTGGGGATGAATTACCATTGCTGGTGATAATGAATTCTGTTGGAGATTGAATTTCTGCTTGTGAGAGAAATAAACTCTGCTTGGGGAAAAATTTACCGACTCACACGCGATTGTGAATCTCAGCTGAGGAGAGTTATGTTCTATTCGGGAAAGCTAACATCATTGTCTTCGGATACTTTTTACTCTGTGGGGAGTGTATGTACCACTACTCATGTTTTCAAACTGGCTTTATCCCGGTACCTGATGGGCAGAGTAACTGTGAGGTTTGGGCACTTCTTGTTTTCCCTGTTCCTGGAATTACGAGTAATGGTCTTTTGTTTTTCATGCAAATATTTATGAGCAGCAATTATTTTCAAATGCATATATCAAAAAAGAATCATTGGACGCTTTTTCAAAACAAAACAGAAAAAGAAAACAAATTGAAATTTCTTGTGAAAATGACTTGTATTGATTTTTGAAGTTGGCCTGTAATAGGCGTTTTGTACAAGGATGCTGACGTCCTAGTAAGAGAACGCCGCCGAAAGATAGAAATTACAATTTGTGTCAAAGAAAGAAAAATAACTATGTGAAACAATCCCATTGGGTTTCAACTCTGCTATTGCCTTTATGTTTTCAAGCGTCTCATCACTTTGCTGCTTGGTCGAGGGTGAATCAGATTGTTTGGCGCCGTCCGAGCTTGATAGCTGATACCGAAGTCTGGTTACAAGATGATCCAATGAGACACAGCGTTACACTTTGATCCCTAATTTTTTCCTGGACTTCCCTTTTGGGTTTTCAGTCCATCAGGATACCCTTTTTTGCCCAAGTCGCCTTTTCAGGTTTTCGACTTGCCGGGTGTACAGTTTTTTTTTAATTTTCATCCCTCACTTTTGCCTGAACCCTTTTGGTTCACTAGGAAGCCCTTATTTTTTCCTAGGCCAGTCAACCTAGCGGGTCTTTGATTATGCGTAGTATCTTTTCACTATGTCTGCATTGGCGGGGTGAGGAAGGTCGTCACCATCCATGGTGGTAAGAATCATAGCTCCTCTCGAGAAAATGTTCTTAACCATAAATGGTCCTTCGTATGTGGGGGTCCATTTGCCCCTAGGATCACCTTGCGGTAGTATGATGCATTTGATCACTAGATCCCCGACTTGATATTCTTGACGTCTGACTTTCTTGTTAAAAGCCCTGATCATTCGCTTTTGATACGTATGACCATGACAGATAACAGTAAGTCTCTTTTCATCGATTAGATTCAGCTGATCAAGTCGGATTTGGATCCAGTCGTCCTCGTTCAAACCCGCATCCTTCATAATCCTGAGAGAGGGTATCTAGACTTCGATGGGTAAGACTGCCTACATACCATATACCAGAGAGTAGGGTGTTGCCCCTATCGACGTCTGTGCCGAGGTACGGTACCCATAAAGAGTGAATGGTAATATCTCGTGCCAGTTTTTGTATGTCACCGTCATCTTCTGCACAATTTTCTTGATGTTCTTGTTAGCCGCTTCGACAACTCCATTCATCTTCGGCCGGTAGGGAGAAGAGTTATGGTGCTGTATCTTGAACTGTTTGCAGAGCTCAGTGATCATTGTGTTATTGAGATTTGTACCATTGTCTGTAATAATCCTCTCTGGTACACCATATCGACAGATCAAATTGTGTCAGATAAACTGCGCCACGACGTTCTTGGTTACTGTAGCAAAGGAAGCTGCCTCAACCCACTTTGTAAAGTAATCAATGGCTACCAGAATGAAGCGATGCCTATTAGATACAGCAGATTTGATTTCGCCGATCATGTCGATGCCCCACATTGCAAAGGGCCACGGAGCTGTCAAGACATTCAGGGGAACCGAAGGTACATGCACCTTATCAACATAGACTTGGCATTTATGACAGGTTCGAGAGTGCTGGTAACAATCGGCTTCCATACTGGACCAGTAATATCCTGCTCGTAGGATTTTCTTCTCCATGGTATGTCCACTGGAATGAGTTCAAAAGGTACCTTCATGTAACTCTGTCATGATCCTTTCTGCCTCGCTCTTGTCTACACAGCGCAGTAAGGTTGAATCATGGTTACACTTATAGAGAATACCATTACTGATGAAGAACTTCGCAGTGAACCTTCTCAGAAACTTCTTGTCATTAACAGATGTCCCCTCGGGGTATTCTTGAGCCTCAAGATACCTCTTTACCTCGTGAAACCAGGGTTTGCCTGCTACCTCTTCAGTCTCAATATCACAACAATGTGCGGGTTCGTCCAAGCTCTCAATGGTAATCTAGGGAGCCTCATTGTCCCACCTAACTTTGAACATAGAAGACATGGTAGCTAGCGTGTCCGCCAAATGGTTCTCTTCTCTCGGGAAATGTTCAAAGGTTATCTCCTCAAAGTGTAGGAGCAATGTCAATACATATTCTTTGTAAGGAATAAGATTCAGGTGCTTCGTATCCCACTCCCCTTTGATCTGACTTATCACCAGGGCGGAATCTCCGAATACACTCAAGAACTTAATCCTCAAGTCAATAGCAGCTCGAAGACCCATGATACACGCTTCATACTCCACCATATTGTTGGTACAGTTAAAACATAATCGGGCGATGAATGGAATATGACAGCCCTCAGGAGATATAATTACAGCGCCAATGCCATTACCCAATGCGTTAGAGGCTCCTTCAAAATACATAGACCATCGGGATCCCTCCTCGGGTCCTTCATCTGGTCCAGGTTCTTCGCAGTCGGTTACCAACATGATATTCTCATCCGGGAACTCGAAATTCATGGACTGGTAGTCATCCACGGCCTGATGCGCCAAATGATCTGCCAATACACTCCCCTTAATTGCTTTTTGGGTTGTGTATTGGATGTCGTACTCGGTTAAGATCATCTTCCATCTTACTATTCTTCCAGATAAGGCGGGATTCTCGAAAATATACTTGATCGAATCCATCTTGGATATCAACAAGGTAGTGTGAGTCAGCATATACTGTCTCAGTCGGCGAGCAGCCCATGCCAAAGTGCATCAAGTTTTCTCGAGCAATGAGTATCGGGTCTCACAGTCGGTAAACTTTTTGATAAGGTAATAAATTGCATGCTCTTTTCGACCAGACTCGTCATGCTGCCCCAGCACAGACCCCATTGAACTGTCTAGCACCATCAGGTATAATGTCAAAGGTCTTCCTTCAACTGGAGGCATCAGAATTGGTGGTTCTTAAAGGTATTCCTTGATTATTTCAAAAGCGGTCTGGCATTCATCATTCCACTTTACCACTTGATCTTTCTTCAGCAGCTTGAAGATTGGCTCACAAGTAACGGTCAGATGTGAAATGAACCTGGCGATGTAATTCAGGCGTCCCAAGAAACCTCTAACTTCTTTTTCTGTGCGGGGAGCCGGCATATCCCATATGGCTTTTACCTTTACAGGGTCTACCTGAATACCCTTATCACTGATGACGAAACCCAGAAGCTTACCAGACCTTACCCTGAAGGTACACTTGTTCGTATTCAACCTCAACTTGTACGTCTTCAACCTGTCAAACAGTTTCTGGAGATGACCAAGATGCTCTTCCTCAGTCTGGGACCTGGCTATCATGTCATCAACATAAACCTTAATCTCGTGGTGAATCATATCATGGAACAAAGCGACCATAGTGCGCTGATAAGTTGCCCCAACATTCTTCAACCCAAAAGGCATTACCTTGTAACAGAAGGTGCCTCACTGTGTAACGAAGGTTGTCTTCTCCATGTCCTCAAGAGCCATCTTGATCTGGTTGTAGCCAGAAAAACCATCCATGAAGGAGAAAATCTTATGCTGCACAGTGTTGTCGACTAGAAAATCAATGTGAGGAAGTGGGAAGTCATCCTTGGGGCTTGCCCTGTTCAGATCTCTGTAGTCAACACACACCCGTACCTTACCGTCCTTCTTAGGTACCGAAACAATGTTGGCAACCCACTGCGGATAAGAAGTGACATCTAAGAATCCTGCGTCGAATTGTTTCATGACCTCTGCTTTGATTTTCTCTGACATTTCAGGGCGCATACGGCGGACCTTCTGCTTGACCGGAGCGTAGTCTTCTTTAGTCGGCAGGCGATGTACCACAATATCAGTGTCTAAACTAGGAATGTCTTCATAGGACCAGGCGAAGATCTCAACATAATCGTGCAACATCTGTATCAACCTCTGTTTGACACTAGGCTCCAGATTCGCACCTATTTTGACCTCTTTCCTGTCTTCCTCCGTACCCAAATTCACTGACTCGACTGGCTCTTCATGAGGATGTATGGCCCTTTCTTCCTGCTGTAACAGTCTAGCAAGTTCTCCAGGAACCTCACAATCATCCTCACCTTCGTCCTCGGCTTGGTTGATCGGATTTTTGAAGTCATAACTGGAAGTAGCAGAGCTGTTATCAATGGGATCCAGAGTGGATATGGATCTGCAGTATGATACGTGAGTGTGTGTAAGAGAATAGCTGTTTTGATAAAATGAGCGACAGAAAATAAAAACAAGGAGCACAAAATTTGTAATGCAAGAACGTCCAATGCTTTATTAATGATATACGAAATGACAAATAATAAGCCCTCATAAGCAAAGCCAAGGTGCCTCGGGCAAGGCACCAGGCCGTAAAGTTTCAAATTGTTTATTACAACTCTTTAAAACAAAAGTCAATTACTGCAGAATAAAAGAAACAAGTATGAATTCCCTAGCCGTCCAGTTTTTCAGTCCACCATTGGTTGTTGGGTAGATCCAGCTGTCGATGTCTGAATCTTCTTCACTGTCCTTAATTGTATTAACTCCTCGATTGCTGATGTGTAGAGGAGGTCTTCCAATCCGCGCATGCCTAACAGCCCTTTGAGCCCCTGTAGTAAAGCCCAAACCAATTTTGTCAGTTTTGTGAGTGAAATCAGGGAGCCGGCCCCAATTGGTACACCCACCTTCTTCAACTACAACCCTGGCATCTTTGAGAGAATCCATCTTCAGTGGAGGTTTGTTGGTAGTAACTTCAGTTGATGCCAAAGTCTGAGGGACCTCTACGAAGTTCTGACAAGGAGTTTCTATGAACTCCCCGTCCATCTCTACATAACGGAAGGAATGGAGGTGACTCACCATATACTCTTCTTCACCTCGCACCGTGACAATTTTCCCCTTCACTGGATACTTCAGTATTTGATGGAGTGTGGAAGTAACTGCCCCAGCCTTATGGATCCAAGGACGACCCAGTAAGCAAGAATATGATGGCCTGATATCCATTACGTAAAAGGTGGACCCAAAGGTCTGAGAACCCACTTTAACAGGGATGTCCACCTCCCCGTGCACCATTCTTTTTGATCCGTCAAAAGCCCTTACCACAATGTTACTAGGCTTTAAAGTCAAACCCTCACAATCCAAACAGTTCAACGCTTTCTTCGGAAGAACATTCAGCGAAGACCCAATGTCCACCAGTACATGAGCCATAGTGTTGCCCCTGCACTCAATCGAGACATGCAGAGCATCATTATGATTCCTCCCCTTAGCGGTCAGATCCGCATATGAAAATCCTAGCCCATTGTCAGCAGTCAGGCTAGCCACACAATCTTTGAACTGATCTGCAGAAGTTTCCTGCGGCACATGCGCAATCTTGAGAAATATAATCAAAGCCTTCGCATGGGATTCAGAACACAACAACAGAGACAACATGGAGATCTTTGACGGGGTCTGCCCCAGCTGTTCGACCACATTGTAGTCGCTTTTCTTGATAATTTTCAGTATTTCCTCTATTTCTTGTTTAAAGGCTTCCACAACAACTTTTCTAGGTGCCTCCATCCGGGCAGACTCACCTATTATTTCTTTGCCCCGAGTCCCAGATGGCTCGGCGACAAGGGTGATAACTGGAGTAAGAACTAGAACAGTAGTTGATGTACTAGCGGCAACAACATATGGAATGACAGTAGGTTCATTGACAGTCGGAGGGGAAATCTCGAGAGAGAAGATCCTTCCGCTTCTAGTAACCTTACTAGCCCCGAAAATATTACTGATATCAGCATCAGCTTCTTCATTCTTCAAATCTTGCTTAATGCCATGATAATACACATCAACACCATAGTGCCATGGGACAGCCTTGTCTGAAGTGTACGAGATGGGACCAGGAATAGTGATTATTAGCGAAGCAATTCTTTGAACAGGTGTAATCCTAACAGGCCTTCTCGAGGAAACCTTGGAAGGATTGGCGGGAATGGTTATAATGGCAACATCTTCATTTGGAACAACAGGAATCATAGTCTTCTCAAACAAAATTTCTTTATTATCCATCAGGCGCTGGACACCTGACTTTAAGAAACGGCAACCAGAAGGTAGAATTGAACACATGTGGCAACCTTCACCATAACCCGGAAATAAACCGGCCAACTACAAATTATCCTTAACAGTCATAAGGGGAGTGAAAATTTCTTCAACAGAGGTCACAAACAAATCAGTGTCAACAACATTGACTCCACGACCATGTTTGGGCATGGGGGCAGTTATAACATTCGGCTTTTCTGGAGCATCAAACTCTATCTCCTTAGCTTCAAGCAAGTCTTGTACTTTATTTCTCAGCGCCCAGAAATCGTTTGTATTGTGGCCAGGACTCTCAGAATGGTAGGCGCACCGCGCGCTGGGATTGTATCTGGGAGAGGTAGTGTTTGGATTCTTGGGAGTCTCTCTCAAGGTTTCCAAGTTGGATCTCAGTAGGTGAGGTAACACTTCAGCCAATGTCATTCTAATTCGGGTAAACTTCCGCTATGGTTTTTCCACCCTTTGTTGATTGTTGCGTTGTGGAGAAACCGCGGGTCTTGGTATCACTACAGCATTTACCGTTGGACGGTGTTCAGATCTGTTTTGGCCCCTCGGGCTATAAACTGCACTGGCTTCCTTCTTACCAGTAAAAGGTTTCTTTACCAAACTCGAAGAGACATCCTTCTGTATTTTTCCACTTCGAATTCCAGCCTCCACTCTTTCTCCAGTTAAAATCAACTCGGTGAAACCAGATGACGAGCTGCCGATTAAGTGATTGAAAAAGGGACCAGACAGCGTCCCCAGAAACATATCAACCAACTCCCCATCAGACAAAGGAGGTTGAACTCTCCCATCCAAATCTCTCCATTTTTTAGCATAATCTTTGAAACCTTCACCTGCACCCATAGACATACTCTGGAGTTGAGTACGAGTGGGAGCAAGGTCGGCATTATACTGATACTGCTTGTAGAAAGCAGTAGCAAGATCTTCCCAGTTTTGGACATTGGCTCCCTCTAACTGGTAGAACCATTCAATCTGAGTCCCTGAAAGACTATCTTGAAAGAAGTGCACCCACAAATTTCTATCAGCAGTGTGGGGTTGGATTTTCCTAACATAAGAGCGGAGATGGAGTTTTGGGCAGGACACTCCATCATACTTAGCAAAAACTGGAGCCTTGAACTTCTGAGGGATGACCACTCCCGATACCAATCCCAGTTCTCCGAAATCCAAACCAGGTATCTTCTGAACTTCCATAGCATTCAGATGGTCTTCTAGTTGCTTGTATCTATCCTCAGCAGGAGGATATTGCTCATCATCATAATCAGTATCATTGTTAGAGACTGCAGGACTATGGTTCTTTTCCTCTTCTTGGTTCTCCCCGTCTTTGGATGAAGAGATCAGATCAGTTTGATGCTTCAACCTTTCTCCAAACCTTCTACCCATATTCAGAATACCGACCTTCTTATTTTTCTTCTTCTCTTTAAGAATGAGGGTCTTCAGATCCTATTGCCCCTTTGCCATACTGATGAACATCTGTTGGAACTGGGCGTTATATGCATGAAGATCTTTGATGACTTGATCGGAAGACATTTATGCTGAAATAAACAGCGAAGAAGATGAGAAACATGTACTGGTACCTGTAATGATGTGTATGATAATGGGATGCGCATGTAATGATTTCAAAGACTTTGGGAGATTTAAATTTGCAAACCAAAATAAACAAAACTTTATTAGCTTAAATTTGAAAGGTTCAACATGCCTTTAAGGCGTAACATGTAAGTAAATAAAAAAAAATCTAAAACTAGAAAAGCAAAATCAAAAGTCCCATGGACGCTTTCTCTTTGTGCTGATGTAATAATTGAGCACTCTTTCTTGCTCGAGCTGCCTGGTGAGCTTCAAAACCTTCCTCTCTTGCTCATGGAAATTCTCCCTGTAAGTATCTCGCTCATTCTTCAGCTGAATCCAAGACCTCTATAACTCCCCAAGATCAGTGGGCATGTCAGGATAGAGAACCGTGTAAGGAATACCATCCTCAGTAGTGGGTCCCACAATCGCTGGTAACACTGACGTATAAGGCATCATAAGCTTCTGGGCATGAGCTCGGACCCATTGGAAGTAAGGCTGCATAGGAAGGGAAGTCTTTGGTCCCAACTCATGGGGGTCAGATCTGTTTACCATGCCCCAAGCTCATATGAACCTCCGGCGATGCCCCTTAACATCATCTTCATAGTCGAATACAATGTCCTCGAGAAGTAACTCATAGGGACCATCCCTTCGAGCACGACCAAATTATCGCAAAGCTAGACAAGGATTGTAAGTTATACCCCCTCTGATACCAAGTAATGGTACATTAGGATACCCCCCACAGTCGTCAATAACAGCAACGTCTTCCATAGCTCGGGAACACCAAAGAATATTCGTATGAGCGAGTGACATTGTTCTGTGTAACCAACCCAAACCTTCTTCGTTCTTCAGTATAGACTTAGGGAGGTGAGAAATAAACCACCTTGACAACAACGACATGCAGCACATAAGAGTCCATCTTATCCTCGTGGTACGAGTATAGAGAGCGTGCAAAATATCTCTGAGCAAGGTAGGCACAAGGTTGTGAGAAAGGAAAATCTTGATAGCATTCACATCTACGAAAGATTCCGGATTAGAGAAGAGAACTAAACCATAGATAATAAGATCCAAGACATCCTCAAAAGCCTGAAAATCCATATCATCCTAAAATAGTTGAGCCTGGTCTATCATAAATTTGGCTAGAGAACCCTCGACTCCGCTTCGAGTTTCCTAATTGGATACCACATCGGCCCGTTTCAAATGCAAAGTTGAGGCAATGACTTCTGGCTTAGGAACTTCTTCCATACCTGTGAAGGGTACCTGTTCAAGAATGGATATGCCCAATAGATGAGATAATTCTTCCAAGGTAGGTACCAACTGATAATCTGGAAAGGTGAAGCAGTGATGCTTGGGATCAAAGAACTGAAAAAGTACGCTCATCATCTGTTCATTAGGGTTTGAAGTAACCAGGCTGAGAAGTTGACCGTGTCTCTTAATGAACATGGAAGTTTCATAAATTCTTGATACTAGCTCTTTGAGTTGGGATGGTATCTCCAAAAAGCTGATTCGGATAATCTTTCTACGCAAGGAAGCCATGATCTGTAAAACAGAACAAAGATAAATTCCCTTGGTCTTTGAAACGGTTAGTGTAATGAAGCATGAATGTTATGTTATGATGCATGATGTCATGATAAACCACGGGTATAGAAAACACAAGTATTGCAAACACAGTCAAATCACACAAATCCCTTAGGTTTAAGGCTTGCATGAGGTCAAAGGTAATACCCTCTTGAAGTTAAGTTGGTTTCAAACCTGTCCTAGAAAAGTAATCGGGTTCTAGAGGATCTCAATATCACTGACCATCCTCCATCGGTCATGGTTTCAGCTCACGCAATATTTTCTTGCGGCCACAATTATTCTGAGAGTATGGTCTCAATGAGTGTAGCATCGAGTATCAACCAGTTCTCAGCTTTATACCAAGGCCAGCTATATCACTACTTTCTAATGGCCAAGTTGGGCGATTAAAGGTTCTAAGGTCAGTTGATGCTTAACGACACCACGCGGCGGCCCCGTATTCTCCTCGTTTCTCCACAAGGGATAACGGTACCAACCAAAGTGCCACACCAACGTAGCTACTGCTTCAACCGTATCGGTCTACGCCATATAGTTCCCTCACAGTCTATTGCTACTTACCTAAAAGGTATTCCCCAGATACGGGTGTAGGATCTATAGTAACCCCAAACAAAACCCTTAAAAGTAAAGCAAACAAAGCAATCAAGAGAAGCAATTATGATGAACTGGATCCTAAAGTATACCCCACTTATTAAATCCCCAGCAGAGACGCCAGTTCTATGATACGGTGGCAAAAACGACTGTATAATACTGGTTTACATTTTGTGTTTTGTGTTTGAAAATGTCGCGGTAAGCAAGAGTCGCCACCGACTTTTATTTTATCCAACCGGAAAGGAAAAAAGTACAGAAAAAATCCTTTTTTGAGATTTTGAGTACGGGGGTAGATTATAGAAAGGGAAGGTTTTAGCAACCTTTATATCCATGGTTTTCCCTGGGCTCTTAGGTACTTGCTCATCTTTTTTAAAATTGCTTGTGTATGTGCTTTGTTTTTGAAAAGTTTTGACTTCGTGATAACCCTTGTATCAGTCCTCAAAGGTGTGACAAAGTTGTTTTGAAAGTTGGTTTGAAAAGTGTAAGTGTGAAAAGTTTGTTTGTTTTGAGCAAGTACCTACTAGCATCTACTTACTCGAAAAAAGATTGTTTCTATCCTTGTTTCCTTTAGACAGCTCTATCCCACTATTGAGAAATAGGTAGCACCATCGTCGGAGTTTGTAAGGGTCAATTCGAAAGGGACGTACGGCCACTAAAGCAATGTTAGGACACCTTAGTAATAACCCTAGAGTCTTAAGATCTTTTAAGGCAACATTTCTGAGGCAACATTTCCGAGGCAACATTCGAATGGGACATCAGATCTTTTTAGACAGAAGGGTAACCACTAAAGTATCCTATACTTAATGATCGTTTACCAAAGGCAACCGAAGTGACAGTATACCCTAAGAGTGATATGTGTGAGTGATCTGTTTCAGTTATTTATCTTTGCACATTAGGGTTTTCTAACCGTATTAATTTGTCATGCATTCTTGTCATACAATCCTATTAGCATACATCTAAATAGTTAAATATTTGCGGGAATTAAAGATGCGAGAAAATAAATCTACGCTATTACAAGGCTTCGGGGTGGGGGATTAATTACATAGCCAAAAACCCTGGAATTTAAACAATAAATAAATCCCTAAATTAAACTATTACAAACCGTGAACAGTTACAAAAATATTGTCAAAATAAATAATAAGTTCGCGATGAATCAAATACGAAACAACTAGGGTTTTGACCCTTGACTAAACCTATTTGCGATTGATTAAGAAAAGATGTTTTTGTCATGTTTTAAGAAAATAATGAAATAGTTAAATTAAAAAAGAAAATCCTAAGTTCTAATTAATTTTAAATTAAGAAAGAATAAATTAATTCAATCTAAAAACCTATTTTTGTATTTTATTTATTTGAGGAAAAAAATAAAAAATAAAATCAAGAGTTTAACCTAATTTTCTAATTAGTTTTAATTATATAAAAAAAGTTAGAATTGCCCTAAGTTAAACTAAATTAAATTAAATTTGATAATAATAAAAAAAAAACTAATTCTAATTTTTTTTATGAATTCTTGATTTTATGATTTTATAAAAAAAACAATTAATTTGTTAATTAAAATGATAAAAAGAAATATTAAAAGAATGAAATAAAATAAAAAGAAATAAGAAAAAGAGTAAATGGGTCTGGTTGCAATGATGAAAGAGGGGGTGTCAATATGATTTCTGGGCCCAAACAAATCCAAGCCTGTTGACTTCGCATGATTTGGTGTGGCTGTTGACTTCACCTGATTTGGTGTGGTTGTTGACTTGAGGAGCAAGGTAAGCCTCTTGCTTCCTGAGCGTTAGATCCAACTGGCTGATGAATCTGATGGTGGAACACAAGGGTGTATGGTAGGCGCGTGGAATTGTGAAGCGTTGGATCTGCAAGTGGAAAGTGAGAAAATAAAGAAATTGGTTGGGACCTGGGATCGAACCCAGGTCCTCTCACTTACCAAGGGATGCCTTTTCCAGCTGGGCTACGCTCATTTGTTGCTAATGAAAATAGGACAATATATAATATGTAAACAATTTCCATAAGGATGAACAAAAAAATTGTGCGCGTTGTATTCAAATAAGCCAATGGGATGATGACAAATCACCTTCTTCTTCCTCCAGCCCGTCGTCTTAGGTATATAACCTATACCTACAGACAACGTCTGTCGCTACAACCTGCGTGCTTCAAACATAAAAAATATGCATGATAAATGGATTTAAAGACCAGGGATCGATTGATGCCACGATCGTCCCAGTATCCAATTCTTGGCCTAATTTTACCTGTATCAAGAAGCCCCAAAACGAGCCAAGAAGCCCTAACAATGGCATATCATGATTCCTGTACTGAAAACGCAATTAAATGATACCAATAGCTTGCAAACTCAATGATGAACAAGAATATATGAATCAAATGTGCTAATGATGCGTAAATGGAAAAAATTGAATTTGAAAAATGTACCAAACCGTGTGGGTTGTAGCACGAGTTTTTGAGTGCTTCAGGCCTTGGGGATGATTGAAACAGCTTCCTGGGATGTCTAGGAAGAGATTGGTGATCTTGGAATGCTCTGAAACGCCTCGTAGATTGAAAACTGATTCCCACTTTTTCTTGAATCTTTCAGTTTTTATTCTTGGCTATGCATGACTTTTAACCCTTGTTATTGCCTTGGATATGTTCAATATATATCATAGAGTGAATTAGGGTTGTAAAAACAAATCACATCTTTGAAAGTTTTGAAGATTTGATTTGATTTTCATGGCATATGTAAACTTTCTATATTGAGCCAAATTATGCCTTTCTTGTACCAATCAGCCTTGATTCGAATTGATCGTGATATCCTTGCATTATTTGATTGAGATCCTATCCAAAAATCAGAACACAACATATCTTTTTCATTATTCATCAATTATTTGATTTAATTGAAATTTTAATTAACAAAAAATCAAAATAAATTGAAAAGAGAAGCAAATAACATGAGGTTGGATATTTGGGTCGTGGATCATATTATAAGTGAGGTGCAAGCATAAAAAGTTAGGCCCATTTGACAAAAAAATGCAATTTTGAGCTCATTTGACTTTTGGCAATTTTACAAAAAAGGTCAACTTTGACAACGCATATCTCCTCCAATTTTAACCCTAGAGAGGTGTTTTCCTTGAATTTTTAGAAAGCTTAGGATGTCCCCTAAGAAACTCTTTTAGTCTCATCTTAATTGAGTCTTCCATGTTCATGTATGAAGCTTTGACCCAAAAGGTGTTTTTGTTGACTTTTCAAAATGACCTATAATGTCAAAATTCATATCTTTTTGTGAGTGCATATTCTGAACTTGGGAGCTGAAGATGAATTTTATGGAATTTCATCCTCTTCAAAATGAGATTTAGATGGGTCATTTCTGATGAAGTATGAGAGAGTTATGCTTGGTCAAAGTTGAGTTGACTTTTCCTACAAAACCCTAATTTAACAACTTTTGGGTTTTGATGAATTGTGAGCAATCCTTGATGAATCATGATCAACCCTTAATCAAATGATGAATGATACTTTAAAATGATGACGTTGACCAAAAATCTTGAAGTCTGACTATATGTGGGCCACAATTGACTTTTGACCTAACACAATCGATTTTCAAGCATTTGAGCAATTGACTGAGCAAACTTCTTCTGCAAGGCTTGAAACTTGACATGGATGATCTTAGGAACATATTAAGACAATGGTGAGCATTTGAGTCCTTTGTAGTTCACACATCTTGATGAAAATAGAAACTCTGATTTGGGATATACTGCCTTAGCAGAGAGTTTGTCTGGTCAACTCTTGAACTTCCTTGAGCCATTTGGAGACCTCACTTGACATTTGTTGAGAAATATGGGAGGGCAAATTTTGGGGTACAACAATAACCGTTATCACTTAATTGACTTATGGATAACAAGTTATGCATTAATATATCTACTAACAGAACATTATTTATATAGGGAAGTGTACTGTTACCAATAGTTCCAAAGCCAATAATATTTCCTTTTTGATTGCATCTGAAACCTACATAGCCTCCAAATATAAGCTCCAGACTTTGGAACATATACTTTCTTCTTGTCATGTGTCGAGAGCATCTAGAGTTCAGGTGCCAAGATTGGTGTTTCAACTTTACTATTAAAGACATATGCAACATAGATGATTTTATCCTTAGGTACCCATATCGTTTTGGGTCCTTGTTTGTCAGAGTTTCCAAAATTCTATTTGAATTTTGGTTTTGCAGAGAAAGAATTACTAGTATATTTTATATCATGTGTATGTCCGTATGTAAAGTGTGAATAAAGAGGTGTGTGTTTTATTACTATATCATCAACTTTCTTTGGTTGAGATGTTTCTTCTCCCCTTTGTTTCACATATCCTATACCTTTTCTGCCGTTTCTGCTAACTCCATATATCATTGAAGCCATCTTGCTCCTATCTATGTTTTTAGCTAGAAATTTTTGAAAGCTATGATCATATTCTTTTATGATTTTATCAGAACTATTAGAGACTTCTGAAACAGTTTCTTTCTGAGCTTTTTGTAATTCATTTTTAATAACACAATTTTCATTTTCAAGTTTAGAAATGGTTTCTTTTAGCTCAGAGTTTTCTGCTTTTAGTCTCTTGGTTTCTTTAGAGTCAGATACTAGATCCTTTTTCAGGTTCTTGTTTTTGACTCGAAGTTGCTGATATCTTTCAAGAATTTCTGACAGACTTTCTTCTAATTGAGATCTAGAAATGTTAGAGAATACCTCTTCTGCCTCTGAGTCTGACTCTGATTCATATGATCCAGTGCCATCTGATATGTTGGCCATTAAGGCTATATTGACTCGTTCATCTTCTGATTTTGTTTCAGCTTTATAATATTCTGAGTCATCCCACGTTGCCATAAGACTTTTCTTCTTTTCTTTGGAGAACTTCTTTTTAGGCTTTTCTTTGTGTAGATTTAGCCAGTCACTTTTGTAGTGATCTGGTTCGTTGCATTTGTAGCATACAATGTCTTTGTTGCTAGATTTGCTGTATTCAAAAGATAATTCAGAGTGATTTCTTGTTCTTCTAGGGTTTCTAAACTTCCTCTGTCTGTGCTTCCATAGCTGATTTACTCTTCTAGAGAGAAGAGATTCGTCTTCTTTTGATAAGGATCCACCATAGTTTTCTTCTTTTGCCTGAAAAAGTTTAGGTTCATATTTTTTATTAGATTTAAGAGCAAGAGACTTACCTTGCTTCTAGGGATCATCTTCTTCTAGTTCTATCTCATGACTTCTCAAGGAGCTGATAAGTTCTTCAAGAGATATTTTATTCAAATCTTTGGCTAGTTTTAAGGTTGTGACCATGGGTCTCCATTTCTTGAGTAAGCTTCTGTGATTTTCTTTACAGGATCTCCTATTGAGTATCCTTTGTCAAGAAATTTTAGCCTAGAAACCATAATTTGAAACCTTAAGAACATTGTTTCAAGTGTTTCATCTTCTTCCATTTTGAAAGCCCCATACTTCTGAACGAGTGCAAGATCTTTGGTTTCTTTGACTTGTGTGTTCCCTTCATGTGTCATTCTCAGGGAGTCAAACAAGTTCTTATCAGACTCTCTGTTTGTGATCTTCTCATACTCGGTGTACGAGATAACACTCAAAAGGATTATTCTGGCTTTGTGATGATTTCTGAATTATTTCTTTTGTTGATCTGTCATTCTTTTTCTGTCGATCTTCTAACCTCTTTCGTCAACTGGATGAATGTATCCATCAGTCACCATATCCTAGAGATCAGCGTCATGAGATAGAAAGAAACTTTCGATTCTATCTTTCCAGTAATCGAAGTTCTCACCATCAAAGATTGGAGGTTTTTCACTGATTATGTCTTTCTCGTCATGATTATCATTGATGATGATCTAACTTGGTCCGACCATAGTGTTTTTCTTGCTAGGATCCTTTTCTGACACGGTTAAGTGTTTGCACCCAGAACCTGGCGCTCTGATACCAATTGATGAATGGAAAAAAACAAGAAGGGGGTTTGAATTGAGGTTTTCAAAATAAAAATAGTAGACATTTTGGTTATCTTGGTTTGTTTGAACTCAAACTACTCCAGTCCACCCACCAACGTGATTTTGCCTCTCTCAAACGAGGTCTTAATCTACTGATCAAAACTTAATTACACAAATATAATGACTACTGTCAATATTTTCTTGAGTTTAAACCATAATTCTGTTTTCTCAAGGTATTACAAGATAAATCAATTAAGAGTGTGTACAAAGATGTTTTCTAAACAAAACTATATCACAACAGTGATGTATACACAATTGAAAAGCACAAGGTAGAACTTGGTAATAATATTTCTCTTTTGGTGCGCAGTAGTATTGTATTTGATTTCGTCTTCAAGTCTTCTCTATATAGGTGATGCATGAGAGACATGAGAAAATGATTTTGGAAATTTTATAAAGTGTAGTTAATGCACTTTCCAAAAATATAGATCTTGTCTTAGTTCAGTTGTTACTATTTGATTTGTAATGAATGATTTGTAACATATCAGAACATTGCTTTCTTGGGATCATATCAAAAGAATAATATTACCGTTGAGACTTTTTTTTTCTTCCATAATCTTTACTTATCAGAATATCAGAGTTTTGCTCGCAACGTTGGTGTATTCTGAAGTTGTAACATTAGAATTTCTTCATTTTAGCGTGTTTACATGGATTTGCTTCTAAGTATGTTGTGTCTAAATAGAGCTTCAAAAATGTAATTCTTTCATCTTCTATGCTTCTTACATCATAATTTCCATGCATATTAAAATACATTATTAGAGAGCATATTTGTTCTTTATATATCATGTGTTTTTTATCATAAAAAATCTTACTAGGATGTAGAACCAAACTATGTTATAACAAAAATGGAAATGTTAGAGTATTTTTCTGGCCTTGTCGATGATTTGCCATGAAACAATAATTTGCCTCTTCATGACTCTCACTTGAGCTTTCATCACTTGAGGATTCACTTTCACTTTCCCAAGAAAAATAGGCTTGTCTTGACTTGTTTCTTTGGCCTTTTCCTTTCTTTTTGGCAAGAGATGGACAATCCGGTTTGTAGTGACCGGGTTTACCACATTCGTAGCAAATAACCTTTCCTTTGTCCTTTTTGTTGTTCCCTTCTTTGAGGGAGGAGGATTTCCTTCTAAACTTCATAAGATTATTTTCGAAATGTTTAATTCCATTTTTGTGAGCATACTGATTGTATTTCTTCACAAATAGTCCCATTTCTTCATCATCCAAAATCTCATCATCACTAGAGTCACTATCCTTACTTTTCTCTTCTTTTGAGGATTTAGAGCTAGAAGCCTTAAGAGCTTTGGACTTCATAACTTCCTCCTTGTTACTTTCCTTATTCTTCTTTTTCTTCTAAAGCTTCTTTTCATATTTATCCAAGAAATTAAGTTCTTTCTCGTATTCTTCAAGCTTACCAAAAAGTGTAGTGACATCAAGAGTTTCAAGATTGTTAGCTTCCTTGATCGCGGTGACCTTAGGTTACCAACACCTAGTAAGACATATCAAAACTTTATTAGTAGAAATAGAATTTAAAATAGGATTACCTAGTAAGTTCACACGATTAATAAGATGAGAGAATCTCTTTTGCATTTCCGCAATGGTTTTACCATATTTCATGCGAAAGAGTTCAAACTCTTGAGTAAGTGTATTAACTCTAGCTTGTTTGACCTCATTAGTTCCCTCATGGGAAACTTTTAGAGTCTCCACATAGCCTTAGTGGTTTTACAATGGGAAATGCGATAGAACTCATCAACACCAAGTGCAGATACGATGATGTTCTTAGATTTCCAATTGTAAGACCACTTTTTATCATCATTATCATCCCATAGACTTTCCAGCTTAGGCATAGTAATACCATCAACATCATATGTCACTATTGTTGGGCCATTTTGAATGGCTTTCCAAACACCTTTCTCATATGATTTGATATAAATTTACATACAAGTTTTCCAATAAGTATAATTTTCTCCCATGAAAATTGGAGCTCTCTTATGACCCCCTTTAGGTTCGTAAGCCATTTTCTAAAGAGTGTTCTTAAGCTGGAATGAGTCGAGCTCTTTATGCCAATTGTTAGATGACTACGTGTATCTAGAGCGGGTGAATAAAGGCGCAAAAAATTATTCTAGACACAAATCTAGAATTTAAATTGTTTTCAAAACTTTTTGATGCAGAAGCAATTAAATGGATAAGTCGTCTAAAAACAACTTATTGGAAACTCGGATAAACAAATTATTAAAGATAAATCTATGATACAAAATTGAGTAATTGATTAATACAAACTAAAAACAATAATCCACTTATTTATTGTTTGAACACACTCACTTTTACATGCTATTTCCAAGGTTAAATAATCAAAGAACAAACTTGATTGTTTTATCAAACACTTGCGTGCAAGTGAATTTTAAGAATTTTTCCTTGAGTGGTGTTGATATAGAAAACCACTTATAATCAAAAATGATTATAAGATACATCCACACCTAATTCAAAAACAAATTTTGAGAGGAAACTTCTTACAGTTCAATTACTATCACAGTGCTATTTTTTAAAATGATTGATGAAAATTAAAGCAAGTAAGATCGGAAAAGTAAAAACACATAAGGAATTTGTCTATACAGTTACCCATTATCATCCTCGCTTGTTGATACGTCTGGGCCTAATTCTAGTGGAACTAGGATAATTATTATATGCAAAATATTTAATACAATGGAAGAGTTAGAAACAACAATATAAAATTCTTCAATTTGGTGTTTGTTGTACCCCAAAATTTGCCCTCCCATATTTCTCAAAACATGGCAAGAAAATCTCCAAGTGACTCAAAATTGCTCAAAAGTTGAACAGTCAAGCTACCTCTTAAGGCAGTCAACCTCAAATTAGGGTTTTGTGGTGCATCAAGGTCCTTACCTCCAAATGACCTCAAGTGCTCCCCAATGTCCTAATATTCTCTCAAGATCATCCATGTCAAATTTCAAGCCTTGCAGAGGAAGTTTGGTCAGTCAATTGCTCAAGAGGTCCAAAAATCGATTGTGCTAGGGCAAAAGTCAACTGTGACCTACAAATAGTCAAACTTCAAGACTTTTTATCAACATTCTCATTTTGAAGGATATTTCATCATTTGATCAAGGGTTGATCATTATTCATCAAGACTCAAAAGTTGCTAAATTAGGGTTTTGCAGGAAAAGTCAACTCAACTTTGACCAAGCATAACTTTCTCATACTTTATGAGAAATGACCCATCAAAATATCATTTTTAATAGGATGCAATTTCCTACAATCCATATTCATACCCCAAGATCAGAAAATTCAATCACAAGAAGTTATGAATTTGGACATTATAGGTCAATTTTGAAAGTCAACAAAAACACTTTTTTTTCCAAAGCTTATAACTTGAGCATGGAATATCAAAATGAGATGAGACAAAAAGGTTTGGTTAGAAGACATCTCAAGATTTCTAAAAAGTCCAAGAACACTTCCAAAATCTCAAAAATGAAGAAGTTATGCATTGTTGAAGTTGGGCATTTTTCCAAAATTGCCAAAAGTCAACTATCCCCAAAACTTCAAATTTTGCCAAATGGGCCCATTCCTTTCCACTTGATTTGATCTTGTCACACTCCACACGTGTCCTAGCTTTAGCCTTGTGACCTTTTGTCAATTTTATTATTTAATTTGTTTTTTTAATGAATTATTTCATTTTTAATCAATTTAAATCAAATAAAATCCAAGTATTAATTATTTGATCTCTTTTTGGCTATTTCTGGACCTAATAATCATCATCAATGGCATAAAATTCGAATCAGCCATTCCATGTGAAAAGAGATTGTTTTTTGGACAAAATAAGCAAGTTATCAATGATGAATCAAATCATATCTCCAAGCATTGATTTGCAAAGATTCAAGTCCAAATTCTTGACCTAATCCAATGCTGCATACTTATACAATGCAAAGGCACGAGTTTTAAAGGTTAGAGGCTGCTAAATCACAAGAACCAAACTTGAGAAAACTTGAAAAAAGCTTGAATCCGAAATCGTGCTTAGAGGCAGTTTCAACGCAAAATCTCGACACCATTCACTTGCTGGACATCCTCTGAGTCGAAAGCAATCAAAATCACACTCTCATACCGTCTCAATTGCGCTGTAAGTTCCTCAAAAAACCGCCCTGTACTCGAAATCGTATCCTCATATTCTTGCATTTTTTTGACAAATTATTGGCATATTCATGATCCTTGTTCAATTTGCAAGCTTTCTACATTAGCCAATTGCATTTATATGGTCTATAACCCCCTAGCCGAATCTAGGGTTCTTGGTTCTTGTTTTTGGGTGTTTCGTTTGCAGGTAAAATTGGAACCATTAATGGATATAAGCGTGATCAGGAAGCCTAGACGAGCATAACCATGTGCTTGGAATCGATTTCTATGGCCTAGGGTAGATTTTGGAGATGACACGGCTTATAGCGGCGGACAGCATCCGTTGGTATAAGTTAAGGATGTTTTAGCCACGGATGGAGGTCAGGGACGATGACGCGTCTCCCTCCCATTCGTTGATTCAAACATTCGCGCGTTTTTGTTTTTTAATTCTGGCATATTAATTGTTTTACCCTTATATTAATTATTGCCTAATATTATAACGAATGAAGCGTGTTGGTGAAGTGGTAGTGGCGTGCGTTAGTGACTCACAAGACTTGGGTTCGAGTCCCAGGTCCCCATATTGCATTATTATTGTTTTTCTTCTGGTTATTCCATGCAAAGCCAGGCGTGTGGTTCACCATGCGCCCTCATGCAATCAGTGGACTGATGGCGTCCAGGCCAAATCTGATGGCCCAAATGGGATGCATACCATATTCCCTAGTCAACATGCACACGTGGGATCAGAAAAGTTAGCAAGAG
Source organism: Vicia faba (assembly GCA_948472305.1). Lineage (NCBI taxonomy): Eukaryota > Viridiplantae > Streptophyta > Magnoliopsida > Fabales > Fabaceae > Vicia > Vicia faba. Next base: position 1,604,213,049 of record OX451739.1, read on the forward strand.
GCTTGCGCCTATTGGGCCACAAAATTGCCAATCTTACCCCCTGATCAGGCCCAAAACCCCCTTGGTTATTTCTTTTTCTATTTCTTTCTTTATTTATTTATTGTTATTATTTTTATTATTTAATCACTAACCAATTAAAACTTTTTCCTCATAAAATCAAAAAACCAAAAAATATATTTTATTTATTAAAATTAAATTCAGCACTTTATTTTTGTAAATAAATATTAATTTAATGAATTTAGCTTAATTAGGAAATAACTTTAATAATTTTGCAATAATTAAAATTAATTTAGACGATTAGGTTTTTACTAACATTGATTAATTTATTTTTACTTCTTTAAATATCCAAAAATCCAAAAATATTTTTATTAATTAATTAATTATTTAATTTAATGCTTAACCTAATTTAATTTCTTTTAAATTCAAAATAAACCAAAAAAAATCTTTTCTTGAATAGCAAAAGGGTCAAAACCCTAGAATGCGCCCGATTTAATTTCTCGCAATGCGATCCATTTATCATATTGATGTAATTGTTTCCCGGAATGTAATAGCTTTAATTAGGACATTTTTTATCGCTTTATTTATTTTCCGCATTTTCATTTCAAGGGTTTGTTTTTGGCGATGTAAATACCCGACGCCTTGTAATAGTTAGATTTAATTTCTGCAACTTATAAACTGTTAGATGTTTGGTAATAGGGAATGCATGACAAGATCAAATGTTTGAACCTAAAATCAACATAGATAACCATTGACATGTACAAAGATAAAATTAACCGAAATAACACACTCGCACATGCGCACTCTTAGGGTACACCTCGCTTGGTTGCCTTCAAACGTGGTCATTGAGTATAAGAAGTTTTAGAGGTCGCCCTCTTGTCCAAAGATCATAGTTGCCTCGAAACGTTTGCCTCGGAAAAATGATCTAAGACATTAGGGTTACCGCTAAGGCATCCTAACATTGCTTTAGTGACCACACGTCCCTTAATCGAATTAACCCTTAAAACTCTAACGACGATGCTACCTACTCCTCAATAGTGGGATAGCATTGTCTAAAGGACATTAACACAGATTGATTCCTTTTTCGAGTAGGTAAATGGTTCTTAAGTACTTGCTCCTTTCTAAAACAAAACAAAATTTTTAGCACTTACACTCCTTTTCAAACCCACAAACACAAAGAAAAGCAAATTTTGAAAACACTTTGAGCAAGTATCTAAGAGCCCGTGGATAACCACGGATGGAAAGGGTGCTAACACCTTCCCTTTGTATAATCTACCCCCCGGACCCGAGAAACATCTAAAAAAAAAGGAATTTTTCTGTGCTTTTTTCCTTTCCTTGTTGGATAAAATAAAAGATGGTGGCGACTCTTGCTTACTGCGACATTTTGAAAAAACAAACGCAAAACGCAAACCAACATTCAAAAACAGTCAGTTCTTTTCCCCCGTATCACAATGTTGATGCTCCTTCTTCCATTCTTTGATCTTAAGCAATACCAAATCAACCGATAGATGCAACATGTTCGCCGCTTAAGCTACTTCCTTAAAAGGATTTAAAACACCCCAAGGTTCCTTGAAAATATTTCAAACACTCCAAGAGATTTTTCACTCGAGTAAATCTGATTGCACAATATCAACACAAGATCATTGATTCTATCATCCAATTCTTGCTACTTCCTTAAAAAGATTTCATAGACTCTAAAGTTCCTTGAAAATACTTTAAACACTCCAAGGGATTTTTCATATGGAAGATTCCTTCTCACATGATCTTTCACGAAAACCCCAATTCAACAAATAATGTTGGAGGATAAACCTGATGGTTTTTCCGGATGAAGACCCCTACAAGAATTCAACCAAAACCAATTAGAAATCTATAATCCTTCGTCTAGATAGCACCCCGACGGAACACCATCACAATGTAATGTTGGTATGTCTGCATAGATTGGAAGGTTAAAAAAGAAGAGGAAATATAGGCTAATTTTATGGTATCATCAAGTTAGAAATGATGCTTGAATGGGTATTTATAGTTTGGAAAAGTTTAGGGCAAAAAGAATAAATTCGGAATAAAATAAAATGAAAATTTAACCAAAATAGAATTGATGTGTCTACCTCAAAATCGTATGTGTCGACACATACTTTATAAAAAGGCTACACGTGTCGACCTAAAGGACTCTATGTGTCGACCTGAGAAAGTTAATAGCTACAGGCTTTAAAACGTGAGCAAATGTGTCGACTTGAAATATGGATGTGTCGACACATATGAAACAATCGGCCGAATAGTCATTTGATAAAGAAATTAATGAAGTCTCCATCGAATGTGTTTTATCCCGCCGAAAGGAAAGGTAAACATCTAGAAAACCTAAAGAGGGAAAAATCACGGTCTTTCAACCGAGAGATCGGGTAAGGGAGTCTGTTACGTGAGGGGAAGGTATTAGCACCCCTCACGTCCGTAGTACTCTATGGTATCCACTCTTGTTGTTCTAATCTAAAGGGTGTGGTCAAAAACTATGTCTAAGGCTGAAAATCTAACAAGAAAGATGCAAAGAGGGAATGCATGCAAAAGATAAAACACGGGGAAAAGAAGGAAATAATTACAAAGTTTGCTCGGCTGAGCCCCGTGACCAGATGCCTACGTATCCCTTTTAAGGAATCAGAGCATCGTAGTTCAGCTCACTTGTTTTGGTGGGCTTGTGTTTTTTAGTTAAAAAGACAAAGGACAACAAGCAATATGGCAAAACATTAGATAAGACGACAAAACATCATATAATGATGATGAAACATCAGACAAGATGACAAAACATCAGATAACAATGACGAAACATCAGACAAGATGAAAAAACATCAGATAACGATGACGAAACACTAGTAACGATGATAAAACATTTTAAAAAAAGGATGACAAGACATCACATGGCAATGAAAACTCAAATAAGACGATAAAACATCAGAATGATAAAAAAATATCAGATAAGATGATAAAACATCACACCTAATAATGATATTGATAATCAAAGTAGGATAGCAAACATATGTGATGGCGAAACATCACCAAAAAGATAGTAAAATATCATGGCAAATATGAAAATACATCAAAACTTAGATGATAAAAAATCACACCTTACAATGATATTGAAAATCAAAGTAGGATAACAAACATATGCGATGGGGAAACATCGGCAAAAAGTTAGTAAAATATCATGGAAAAGGAAGTAATATGTCAACTTAACAAGACCTAAAACAAACCAAAAGGTGTACAAACAATTAAGGTTGGTTTGTATTTTTTATCTTGAAGAAGGATTTAAGTTCGTTAGAGATGTTTTATGATTTTCCAAGAAAAAGAAAGTTTTTGTTTTAAGATACAATATGCAAAGAAAAGAAAACAACTAAGGGAGACTATCCTAATCTATAGCCCTAATGTAATCATACAATGATGGACCCTAAGGTTGAGTTTTGATAGGGAAATATATACCCTATGTTAGCATGCATGGATACCTTATCCTAATGTCTAACTCAAAAGCTACTCTAATCGAGAAGTCCTAAAGGAAGTATGGAAAGGATTGAATAAAGCAAAGATAGGAGAGAGGATGACAAATTATGACAAGATATCAAGAAGCATGTATCAAGTATAGATGACGAAACATCTAGTGTGGATGGCAAAACATCATGAAACATGTATCAAGATACGAGAATGAGAAATAAAGATAGGTATGATAATACCTAATGGAGAAGGTTCGTTGCCTCTTCAATGCGCTCGAGATGATAAAACTCTATTGAATGCCACCTTGAATTTCTTCTATAAAATAATGAATAGGCATATCCGGGTCGCGTCAATAGTCGGTTGCAAAATCAAAGCACGGACGTCCACAAGATAAATGGAGTGCTGGGTGTAGGGGAGTTAAATTGAGTTATGATTAGCCAAGGGGTATACTTGGTTAATCTCGTGAGAGTAGTTGCTCCTACCCTCAACCATGAGACCCTTTTGTACATGGAACACTTGGTATATGGACCCAAGTGATTGATTTGTGTTATGATTAACCAAGGGCAAAATTTGATTAATCTTGTGAGAATGGCCATGCCCAAACACAACTATGAGACCCTTTATGAAAATCCTGGTATGTGGACCAAGAGGAGATAAGATATTTTCTCTGATGCATAATGCAATACGGTGGGAGAACTGACTTGGGATGTTTTACTTTTGATCGCAATTGTTGCGGTTAGCAAGAGTCGCCACTGACTTTTCTTTTATCCAAAACAAAAGGTGGAAAAGAACAAGAAAGACCTTTGAGATTATTTCTTGAGTTCAAGGGGTAGATTATCAAAAGGGAAGGTGTCAGCACCCTTTTCATACATAGTTATCTATGGGCTCTTAGTTGCTTTCTAGATCACTTGCTTTGTGTGAAAATGTGCTTTATGGTGGTTTTTGAAAGTATTTTTGAAAAGGAGCCTTCGTTTAGGAAAACTTTGTAATGTTTCTCATTTTGTGAGAACGTATACAAAGTGTTGGACTTTTGAAAATATTTCATGTTTTGAAAGTGTTTGATTTTTGAAAGTGAGCAAGTAACTAAGAACATTTCTACCTACTCAAAAGTCTTTTGTTCATTTCCTCCTTTCCTTTGATATTGCTATCTTACCATTTATTGGTAAGAAGCCTTATCTTTGGATGTAAAAGGAACGGGCGTGAGTCATCGTATAGTCGTAATAGAAATGTTGTGAGATATCTTAGCATTTCACTTGAGGGACTAAGATCATTTGAAAGACAACTTCTGAAGCGTCATTGAGGGACTATGATCTTGTATTTTTGATGGTTTTTGCTAAGACGTCTCACATGCATAACATGACCATTTTTTAGGCAACAAGTGGAGTTAACCCTAGAGGTGTAAGTGTGCAAGTGTGTTTGATTTGCATGTATTGTTTATCTTGAATTAGGGTTTGCTACTTGTTGATTTTAGTCTTGCCATACAAACCCTAATTACTAACATTTATATTGAAAGTGATAAATTACGGAAATGTAAAATTCTACGATATTACATCATTTGGGGATGGGGACACAATTTACAAATGGGGGATGAAATCAATAAAGTTCTAATTATACTATTACAACCATAATGAATTTTGCAAGATAAAATGTGCAAGAATATAAAAGCAATGTGAAAGGAAAAGAAAATTGTTTTTTTTTTGTTTATAAAAAGTCTTGATTTAATTAAAATAATAAAAGGAAAGAATTTAATTAATTAAAATCATAAATTCTAAGATGATTTAATTAGAAAAGAAAGTCAAAGCAAAAACTAAGTTAAAAATTAATTTAATCAAGAAAAGAAATCTGTTAAGAAAAATGTTTTTTTTTAGTTTTTAAGAAAGAAAAAAAAGACCCAAAATATGATACTTTGAATAAATCATGAATAATGAAAATAAAATTATTTTTGGTGAGATTTTTATATATTCATAAAATAGACCTAATAAATCAGTAGTGTGCAAAAAATTAGTTCAAAAGGAGTTAATTTGATAGGTTAAATAAATTGTTGAAGTGACATGAAACGCGCGCTGCTTGCCACTGAGGTGACTATTACATTCATTAGTGAAATAACAATCATTAAATATAAAATGAACTTAGATTCAAAAATTTGAAAATGGCCAAGCCCTCCTTCTTCTTCCTCCTGCACGCTAATAGTTACGATAATAACAATATTTTCAATTTTTTTTAAAAAAAAACTCTAATTTCCTTATTTCTCAACCAAATTCAGAAATGTAAAAATGAAACTTTCTTAGAATTTCACAAGGATTTCAAATATGTAATTAATTTTTATTTATTCCCATTATAACTCACGAATTTATACCTGTACCAAACTGAAAACCTAAATGTCCAAAAAATTTAGTTTCAAAATTCTCATCCCACAGTCAATTAAAATGAAATTTAAGGATATGGTTAGCTTCATAGACATGATATCTACATTTTATCTTTTGAAAGTAAGTGCAAATGATGTTTGTATCAAGATTTCAAAGTTGGAAAAATTACCTATTGATGCAAAAATTCATTGGCCTCTACACGACTTCCAGAAGCAACATGATGATTGCTTTAGCTTCCTAGGACCTTGATGAGTATGTTGCAACTTTTACTTTGCCTTGAAAGTGTCTGGATTGGTCTATTCAAGTCAAGTTGCAATGGTGGATTTTGAAAATGGTGGATGATGAAAATGATGTTACAGTGAGGAAACAAGGGTATGGATAGTTTCTATATGATATATATGAAGTGTTTAGATGATTTGTTTGGACAATAGTTACAAGAGTGATGAGTTTCGAAGGTAAGGTTTTAAAAGCTTAAAAATGGTGATTTTTGGCCAATTCGGGTTTGAGAGTGTATGAGAGGGTTTAAGGGCTTGTAAAATCGTGTCCTCAGTTGTATAAGAGTGTCTTGATATATAGAAAAAGGTTTGGAGATTTGAGATGGTCAGATTACCAAGATCACATGTTATGGCATTTTTGCTTGTTTTCAAAGCAAAGTGGAAAACCAAAATCCCAATGTGTGGTACAAGCTATGTAGAGTGGTTGAATCACTTTAAACATGTTTATTATGAGTTTCTAGATTGAGTGTGTGTAGATGGAGCCATTGAGAGGCTCAAGAAGGGTTGACATTGTGAAAAAGCTTGCTTTACAAGAATGGATATGTTACTTTTTGCAATTTCAACCATAAATGGTATCAAGACTTGGACAAAACATCAAATCCTTGTGTAATACACTTAGGGTCTGTGTAATTACTTAATTATGGAGAGATTTAGAAGCAACATGGCCTGAAAAGTGAGATTGAATGATAAGGTTATGAGATTTGATTATGAGTTCATCACAAAAATGACTTATAATTCAAGTTTATCATGCCAACTTAAAGTCTTCGAATATTCTAGCTAAAAAACGATCTCTTCTAGTTCTTGGACATTTTGAAACGCTTGGAACATTCTCTACAACTTTTATGTTGGACATTTTTGAAGAATCAATTTGGAACTAGGTAAAAAGTTGTCATGAAGTTAGGTCAAAATCCTGACTAAAATACTCAAAATTTCACCAAGTATTTTTAGTATCATGGACATGTCTTCATAAAATCATAACTTGAAATCCAAGAATTTCTAGAAAAAGTTATGCCTTACAATGTTTAAGATCTCATTGATATCTACAACTTTCATTTTGGAAGTTTTCCTTGAATCATCTTGCATCATGGTGGAAATTTGGCACAAAGTTATGAAAAAAATGTTAACTTTCCAACACTTAGAAAAAATTTCTAAGTCCTAGAATTTTGACTTTTCAAATATAACTTTGAATTTTCAATTTTTTGATGAAAAAACTTCATATTTTGACATGTCTTGGTGAAATATGATTTTTGAAACTTGATTTTGATCAAAAGTCAAAGTTTGATTTTTCAGTATACAGTTGACTTTTCATCAGTTGACTGAAATTCATTTGTCAATCCAATGATCTTGAGAGGTGATTTGAACCATGCCATTAGGTCAAAATGATGTATTTGAATCCTTGAGATCATTTCTTAACCCAATAAGTAATTTGTTAGGTCAAAAGTCAAAAATTGAACCTTCTCAATCAAAACCCTAATTTTGACCATTTTGCCCTTTTGATGATATGATCAAATTTCTTGAGGAATTGTGATCCAAACTTGATAAGTTGTCATATATGAGTTCACCATGTTGATATGGTAAAAAATTATGAAGTTTGACTATAGGTTGACCACAATTGACTTTTTATCCAATACAACTGATTTTAGGTCATCTGATCAACTGATTGAGCAAAAATGTGATACAAAGCTTGAAACTTGACATGAGCAATCTTGAGGGATTCTAATGATCCATGAAAGTCAATTGAGGCCTTGAAAATTCAATTATCCTTGTGAAAACTCAAACCCAAATTTGAGTCATCAGTGCTTGAGGAGGTGTCTTGAGCTGATCAAACCTTGTGTAGTCTTGAATCAATGGAGATCTTATGAGAGGTTTATTGAGAAATGAGAGGGAACATTTTGGGGTACAACAGCTTCCCCTGTTCAATCTTCTTAAACCTGAATAGTTAGATTGGTGAGTCCGACATTCGTGACTTAAAGGTGGAAGATGATTGAACACTAGAGTGCCCAGAAATTTGCACTCGATGATGTCTTAGTTGACTATGTAGGGAATGGGCTTAGAGATGCCATTTGGAGAGATGATGAAAAGTTGTTGAAGATGGGCTTATAGATGCCATCCAGAGTGACTGTGGAATGTATCAGGATAAATCTTTTGGTTGATTTATACTGAAATAATAGATGTCCTTTGCCCGTTTTGAAAAGGAAGAGATAAATCTAACCAGAAGAGGCCTTGGATTCACCTGTTATTAACTGGAAGAGATGAATCCATCTAGAAGAGGACTTTTGGTCACCGGTGTAGGGCTGCTTTATGAGAAATATGTGAGGGATGCCTGGGTAGGGCTGCTTCAGGATGAGCCCGTGTAAAATTGCGTTTGGAAATGTAGAGAAGGAACCTGGATAGGGTTGCTTCATGATGAGTTTGTGTGAAACTATATCTGGAAATGTATGAGAAGGAACCTGGGTAGGGTTGCTTCATGATGAGTCAGTGTAAAATTTTATCTGGAAAAGAGAAGGAACCTTGGTAGGGTTGCTTCATGATGAGTCCGTGTAAAAATTCATCTGGGAATGAGAAGGAACCTGGGTAGGGTTGCTTCATGATGAGTCAGTGTAAAACTTCATCTGGGAATGAGAAGGAACCTGGGTAAGGTTTCTTCATGATGAGTCTGTGTAAAACTTCATCTGGGAATGAGAATGAACTTGGGTAGGGTTGCTTCATGATGAGTTCGTGTAAAACTTCATCTAGGAATGAGAAGGAACCTGGGTAGGGTTTCTTCATTGATGAGTCTGTGTAAAACTGCATCTAGGAATGAGAAGGAACCTGGGTAGGGTTGCTTCAATGATGAGTCTGTGTAAAACTGCATCTAGGAATGAGAAGGAACCTGGGTAGGGTTGCTTCATGATGAGTCTGTGTAAAACTTCATCTGAGAATGAGAAGGAACCTGGGTTGGGTTTCTTCATGATGAGTCAGTGTAAAACTTCATCTGGGTGTATGAGAAGGAACCTGGGTAGGGTAACTTCATTATGAGAAGGAATCCATGTAAGATTGCTTCATGATGAGCCCGTGTAAAGCTGCATTTGGAAGTCAGAAGGAACCCGTGTAAGATTGCTTCATGATGAGAAGAAATCCATGTAAGATTGCTTCATGATAAGCCCGTGTAAAGCTACATCTGGTCACGTAGGTAGTTGCTCTATCTTGCTTCAGAAACTAATCTCGACCTGTTGAAAATTGTTGATGATAGCCATCTGTTGATTGACCTTTTCCTGAAAAGGCAAAATGTTAGATGCATGCAATGTCATGATGTATGAGATGCATGGTGTAATGATGTTCTCAAAGTAAATGAGATTGTGTCGTATGCATTTGTCATGTATGTGATATGATACATGAAATGCGAAATGTTGTTAGAATGAATTTCTGTCTTGGAAAATAAATCCTTGACAAATGTTGGGGAGCCTTGGGGAATGAAATCTAGGACCGCTGTCGTGGATGAAGAGTAAGCTCCTCTTCGGACCTTGTTTTAGGATGTTTCCACTGGGGATTCCTATTTTGTTGATTGAGGAGAAACTCTGTTGGGGAATACTGGATTTGCTTGAGAAGGCTCTGTGGAGAGTGTTGATTTCTGCTTGGGGGAAAAGAGTTCAGGAGCCTCACTTGTTTGTTGCTCTACTGGCGAGTTATCTTGGGGAAGATTAAATTGACTGTTATTTGGTCATATTCCAGGCTTCGCAGAAAATTTCTTAGGGAGAGTGAAGTTAGGATGTTATCTGGTTGGATTCCCAACTTCACAACAACTTGCTAGGGATAAGGAAGTTAAATGTTATCTGGTCGGATTCTAGACTTTGAAGTAACTTGCTAGAAAGGATGAAGTTGAACTGATATCTAGTCGGGTCCAGGCTTTGCAGTAACTTACTAGGGATTGTAGAAAAGTATGTTGGGGAAGAGGAGTTGTGGTCCCTTGATTTGTAGCAATCAGAGAGGTAAACTCAAGTTGGGGAATCTGTAGTTTGTTGGGGAAATAAACCCTGTCGCCAGTCTGTTGGGGAAAAGTCTTCTTTTGGCAGAAATCCTCGAGGATTCTTGAGGTCGACTCAGTTGGCGAGAAGTTTTCAGGAATTGAAAACCTGGCTCGGGTCACCCTATGAAAAGGACTTTGTGGGAGTTTTGTCGTTGTTCCTAGTAACAGGTTTTTGTGATACTGCCGGGAAATGTTTGATTGTATGTAACCCTTTGTTGGGATTCGCGTTCAATGCCCCAAGTGATTCAGATGGAGACCTGCCCCTTGTATATTCAACATTTCTTGAGAGATTTCTTGGAATCTCACTGGACTGCCCCAAGTGTGTTGGATAGTGACACGTCACGTCCCCTTTCTTATAGGAGATCTGTTATTGGAAGTGTCTTCCCACTTGAAATGAATTTTCTCATTGAGAGGTTTTTTTGTTCACTGGATATTCGTTGTGTGAATTTCTCTATTATCAAACAAATAACCATATGCAAACAACGATGTTCAAATAATGCAAAGTTTATGCTTGTCTTGAAGTTTTAAAAATGTGTTTTTAGCAGATAAAAGAATTTTTGCAGGAGAGTTCAACTCTGGATTTAGAGTAAAGCCTTACAGGAGTCAGGATACCTTTTGTAACAGTATACTTTCGAATTAACCCATGCTTCAATTAGGACTTTTGCAGGGTTGTAACATGGCTTGGTTCACGGTTTAAGAAACAAAGGATAAAGGCTCAAATTTTATTTGTACCCACCCGTTCTTCGTGATGTTCTTCAGTCCTAAACTCAGTTAAGTGTACGTTCGAATTCCGGTGACACTTTGGTGATGGTTCAGATAAGTTTAGTTTATCGGAAGACAATCATTTTTTGCAACATTTTTCATGTTGGTCGAGGATCTGTAGTGACCTCTTTTTTTGTTTATTATCCCTGATTTTTCCTGACCGTTCTTGTTTTTGGAGATTACAGTGAGCGGGATGCCCCAGTTTTTTTTAAGTCTCTTTCATAGGTTTTGACTTAGTGGGCTTTTTCTTATTGAGAGATAATGACCGCCTATATGATAGGGAACAATCACTATCTTTTGATTCTAGAGGAATTTTTTTGATGTCATTCGTTGTATTACAAAGTGAAAGTTTGCGAATGAACGCACATTTAAATTAACTGAGAGACTACCATGCCCAGGGTTTTGATTAAAGGTTTCAATTTGTGTGAAAAAGAAAACTTTGACTTCTTTTGCTCAAAGGGGTTAACTAGGGATTATCTTCCTTATAACTCTGGTGTTTAGGATTTGAAAGAACTCCTGTACATCGTCAGCAAGGTCTATCCAAAAGCATACTGTATGGATTAAGGCATTGTTTTCGTCATCCTCCCTCTAAAGGCTTGTAACTTTTAGCAAGAGTTGAGAGTAAAAAGCATAGTTTAAATATAGTGAAAACTAATGGATGAATTCAAGACAAACATATGCAATGCATTAATGAAACATAGTTTAACATTAATAGATAATTGTTTGAATAATAAAAGAAATTACAATTGAAAATTCAAAAATGAACTAGAACACTCAATGATTTGGCATGGGAGCGGTGATCACGTTGGGACTCTCTAGAGGATCAAACTCGATCTCCTTGGCGTCAATCATGTTTTGAATCTTGTACTTCAGCGCCTAACAATCGTTAGTATCATGCCCGAGACTACCGGAATGATAAGCACATGTTGCATTAGGATTGTAGTTAGGAGAAGAAGTTTTGAGGTTTGGATGAGGTCCTATCAACGTAATCAGATTCATCCTTAACAAGTGTTGTAGTGCTTGAGACAACGGCATCTTGATGTTGGTAAACTGTCTTTTGGGCTCTTCTGGCCTTTGTTGATTTCCCCTTTGTTGTTGTCGCTGCGACGCAGGACCGGAGATCAGGACCGCCCCTACATGTTGGTCATGATTGCTCTTATTAAGACTCTTTTGACCATACACATCATTGGACTCTTTCTTCCCATTGTATGGCTTTTTTTGAGCATCAGAGGGTGTATCCCCTTGGATCTTTCTGCTTTTGATGCCAGCTTCGACCCTTTCGCCATTCAGTATTATCTCGGTGAACCCGACTGAGGAGCTTCTGATTAGGTGATTGAAGAAAGGTTTTGTCAAAGTTCCCATGAAGATGTCAATCATCTCCCTGTCAGTTAATGGGGGATGCACCCTACCAGCCAGATCTCTCCACTTTTGGGCGTATTCTTTGAAGCCCTCATTGGAATGCATGGTCATGTTCTGCAACTACACACGAGTTGGTGCAAGATCAATGTTGTATTGGTATTGCTTGTAAAAAGAAGCGGCTAGATCTTCCCAAGTGTGAATGTGGGAATTCTCCAATTGATAGAACCACTCAAGTTGCGTCCCAGCTAAACTCTCTTGGAAGAAGTGGATCTAAAGCTTCTAATCAGTTGTCTATGGTTGAATCTTGCGGACATAAGACTTTAGATGCATCTTAGGACAAGAGACTCCATCATACGGGGAAAAGGTAGGGATTTTTAACTTTAATGGAATGACCACTCCAGAAACCAAGCCCATGTCTCCTAAATCCAAACCAAGCACAACTTGGATCTCCACAGCTTTTAGTCTGTCTTCAAGCTGTTTGTATTTTTCATCTGCTGGTGGATACTGCTCCTCAAAAGAGTCTTCGTCATCAGTAGCTATATTAGCTCTAATGCTTCCAACTTCCTCTTCTTGACTGTCTTTAGAAGAAGCATCTTCTCTTTGAGTGAGCTGGGTATGCCACTTGGACCTTCTTCTCACATTGAGGATTACATACTTTTTCTTCTTCCTGCTCTCTTTGGTGAAGAGTGTTTTCAGATTTTCCTGCCCCTTGGCCAAGTTCATGAGCGCCTGTTGGAACTGAGCGTTTTGAGCTTGGAGCTTTTTAACGGTTTGCTCTAGAGCCATCTCTACTGAAATAAACAGTAAGAAGATAAGGAAACCTGTACGAGAAAACCTATTATGCATGATATGTGGATGCAATGTTTTCAAGGATCTCGCGGGGTAAACACAAGAAGATGTTAGAATTTGAACGTTGATCAACAACTTTGATTGGGGTAACTTCGTATCGGTGGATGTCCATCCATGAGAATCAAGCTCACCATGTCAAGTGGGTCATAGCCCTTGACTCAAGTTACTGTGCTTTGGTCTTTAATGACGCTTGATTAGAGAATGAATCCCTTTGCCCCTTGATAGGCGTATGGTTCAACATGACCCTGCATCATAGACCCTTGAGATCCTTGAAATAGTTATTGAAAATGCTATGGTATGATGTTTATGATGTTATGTACAAGTAAGCAAGTTTTTATGTACACATAAAGCAGACAAGTCCTTAGGTTTAGGCTTGCATGGAGTCTTATAGGTAAGTACCCTCTTGAAGTTTAGGTTGCTCAACTTGTCCTAGTAATAGTAACCGGGTTCTAAGGGATCTCAATATCACTGATCTTTCTTGTCGGGCATTGTTTCAGCGCAAGCCTCTTTAATGGCGACCGAAATATCCCAAGAAGTCCGATCTCAATGAGCGTAGTATCGAGTATTAACCAACTTCAGACTGCACCAAAGCCGGTTATCTCTCTACTTCCTAATGGCCAAGTTGGTCAAGTAAAGGTTCTAAAGTCAGTTAGTGTTTCACGACACCACACAACGGCCCTGTATTCTCCTTGACTACTAAAGGGCTACTGGTACCCACAAATGTGTCACACTAACGTAGCTATTTCTTAGACCATGTCGGTATACCCCGCACAGTTTCCACAAGGTATTGCTACTTACCTATAAGGTATCCCAGATCCGGGTAGAGGATCAAAACAAGCCCAAACAAGGAACCAAAATGTAAATCAAGCAAGTCAAACAATGAAAGCAAATAAAGGTGATCTAGCCCTAAGGTAACCCCACTTTTAAGTTTTCCCCAACAGAGTCTCCAGTTCTGTAATACGGTGGGAGAACTGACTTGAGATGTTTTGCGTTTGATCGCAATTGTTGCGATTAGTAAGAGTCGCCACTGAATTTTCTTTTATCCAAAAGGAAAGGTGGAAAAGAATAGGAAATACCTTTAAGATTATTTCTTGAGTTCGGGGAGTAGATTATGAAAAGGGAAGGTGTTAGCACCCTTTTCATCCATAGTTATCTATGGGCTCTTAGTTGCTTGCTAGATCACTTGTTTTGTGTGAAAATGTGCTTTGTGGTGGTTTTTGAAAGTATTTTTGAAAAGGAGCCTTCGTTTAGGCAAACTTTGTTATGGTTCTCGTTTTGTAAGAACGTATACAAAGTGTTGAACTTTTGAAAATATTTCATGTTTTGAAAGTGTTTGGTTTTTGAAAGTGAGCAAGCAACTAAGAACGTTTCTACATACTCAAAATTCTTTTGTTCATTTCCTCCTTTCCGTTGATATTGCTATCTTACCATTGATTGGTAAGAAGCCTTATCTTTGGATGTAAAAGGGACGGACGTGAGTCATCGTATATTCATGATAACAATGTTGTGAGATATCTTAGCATTTCTCTTAAGGAACTAAGATCATTTAAAAGGCAATTTTTGAAGCGTCATCGAGGGACTATGATCTTGTATTTTTGATGGTTTTTGCTAAGACGTCTCACATGCATAACATGTCAATTTTTTTGGCAACAAGTGGAGTTAACCCTAGAGGTGTAAGTTTGCAAGTGTGTTTGATTTGCATGCATTGTGTATCTTGAATTAGGGTTTGCTACTTGTTGATTTTAGCCTTGCCATACAAACCCTAATTACTAACATTTATATTGAAAGCGATAAATTGCATAAATGTAAAATTCTACGCTATTACATCATTTGGGGATGGGGACACAATTTACAAATGGGGGATGAAAGCAATAAAGTCATAATTATACTATTACAACCATATTGAATATTGCAAGATAAAATGTGCAAGAATATAAAAGCAATGTGAAAGGAAAATAAAATTGTTTTTTTTGTTTATAAAAAGTATTTATTTAATTAAATTAATAAAAGGAAAGAACTTAATTAATTAAAATCCCTAAATTCTAAGTTGATTTAATTAGAAAATAAACTCAAAGCAAAAAATAAGTTAAAAATTAATTTAATCAAGAAAAGAAATTTGTTAAGAAAAATGTTTTTTTTTTGTTTTTAATAAAGAAAAAAAGACCTAAAAGATGCTACTTTGAATAAATCATGAATAATGAAAATAAAAATATTTTTGGTGAGATTTTTATATATTCATAAAATAGACCTAATAAACTAGTAGTGTGCAAAAAATTAGTTCAAAAGAAGTTAATTTGATAGGTTAAATAAATTATTGAAGTTTGTTAAAAATGTAAAATGAGTCAAGTGATAAAAATAAGGTTTTGGTCCTGCCAAGGCTTGAACTCAAGATATTCAGGTTGCTGGCTCAAAAGAATACCACTAGGCTAAGTGTGTTTTCTTTTCAACCATGTGCTTTCATGGTATTATATGAGAAGATTGCTTCCTGAAATCACAAAAATCACAAAAATAACACAAAATATGCAAAAGGGGGGTTCACTATGGTTCAAACCCACTCCCTGAGGATAAGAAGTGACATGAAAAGCACGTTGCTTGCCACTGGGGTGGCTGTTATATCCGTTAGTGAAACAACAATCATTAAATATAAAATGAACTTAGATGTAAAAATTTGAAAGTGGAAAAGCCTTCTTTCCTCTTCCTCCTGCATGCTAACCGTTACGGTAATAACAATATTTTCAAGTTTTTTCAAAAAAACTCTAACTTCCTCATTTCTCAACCAAATTCAGAAATGTAAAATTGAAACTTGCTTAGAATTTCGCAAGGATTTTAAGTATGTAATTATTTTTTATTTATTCCCACTATAACCCACGAATTTCTACCTGTACCAAACTGAAAACCTAAATGTCCAAAAAATTCAGTTTCAAAATTCTCATCCCACAGTCAATTAAAATGAAATTTAAGGATATCGTTAGCTTCATAGACATGATATCTACATTTTATCTTTTGAAAGTAAGTCCAAATGATGCTTGTATCAAGATTTCAAAGTTGGAAAACTTACCTCTTGATGCAAAAATTCAATGGCCTCTACACGACTTCTAGAAGCAATATGATGATTGCTTTAGCTTTCTGGGACCTTGGTGAGTATGTTACAACTTTTACTTTGCCTTGAAAGTGTATGGATTAGTCTACTCAAGTCAAGTTGCAATGGTGGATTTTAAAAATGTTGGATGATGAAAATGATGTTACAGTGAGGAAACAGGGGTATGGATAGTTTCTATATGATATATATGAAGTGTTTAGATGATTTGTTTGGATAATAGTTACAAGAGTGATGAGTTTCGAAGTTAAGGTTTCAAAAGCTTAAAAATGGTGATTTTTGGCCAATTCGGGTTTGAGAGTGTATGAGAGGGTTTAAGGGCTTGTAAAATTGTATCCTCAGTTGCATAAGAGTGTCTTGATATATAGGAAAAGGTTTGGAGACTTGAGATGGTCAGATTACCAAGATCACATGTTATGGCATTTTTGCTTGTTTTTGAAGCAAAGTGGAAAACCAAAATCCCAATGTGTGATACAAGCTATGTAGAGTGGTTGAATCACTTTAAACATGCTTCTTCTGAGTTGCTAGGTTGAGTGTGTGTGAAGATGGAGCCATTGAGAGGCTCAAGAAGGGTTGAGATTGTAAAAAAGCTTGCTTTACAAGAATGGATATGTTACATTTTGCAATTTCAACAATAAATGGTATCAAGACTTGGACAAAACATCAAATCCTTGTGTAATAAACTTAGGGTTTGTGTAATTACTTAATTATGGAGAGATTTAAAAGCAACATGGACTGAAAAGTAAGATTGAATGATAAGGTTATGAGATTTGATTATGAGTTCATCACAAAAATGACTTATAATTCAAGTTTATCATGCCAACTTCAAGTCTTCGAATCTCCTAGCTCAAAAATGATCTCTTCAAGTTATTGGATATTTTGAAAAGATTAGAACATCCTCTACAACCTTTATATTGGACATTTTTGAAGAATCAATTTGGAACTAGGTGAAAAGTTGTCATCAAGTTAGGTCAAAATCCTGACTAAAATACTCAAGATTTCACTGTATTTTTAGTTTCATGGACATGTCTTCATAAATTCATAACTTGAAATCCAAGAATTTCTAGAAAAAGTTATGCCCTACAATGTTTTAGATCTCATTGATATCTACAACTTTCATTTTGGAAGTTTTCCTTGAATCATCTTGCATCATGGTGGAAATTTGGCACAGAGTTATGAAAATAATGTTAACTTTCGAACACAGAAAAAATTTCTAAGTCCTAGAATTTGACTTTTCAAAGATAACTTTGACTTTTCAATTTCTTGATGAACAAACTTCATATTTTGACATGTCTTGATGAAATATAATTTTTGAAACTTGATTTTGATCAAAAAGTCAAAGTTTGACTTTTTAGTATACAGTTGACTTTTCATCAGTTGACTGAAATTCATCTGTCAATCCAATGATCTTGAGAGGTGATTTGAACCATGCCATTAGGTCAAAATTATGTATTTGAATCCTTGAGATCATGTCTTAACCCAATAAGTCATTTGTTAGGTCAAAAGTCAAAAATTGAACCTCCTCAGTCAAAACCCTAATTTTAACCATTTTGCCCTTTTGATGATCTGGTCAAATTTCTTGAGGAATTGTGATCCAAACTTGATCAATTGACATATATGAGTTCACCATGTTGATATGGATCAAAAACTATGAAGTTTTACTGTAGGTTGACATTGTTGACTTTTCATCCAATACAGCTAATTTTAGGTCATTTGATCAACTGACTGAGCAAAAATGTGATCCAAAGCTTGAAACATGACATGAGCAATCTTGAGGGCTCCTAATGATCCATTAAAGTCAATTGAGGCCTTGAAATTTCAATTATCCTCGTGCAAACTCAAACCCTAATTTGAGTCATCAGTGCTTGAGGAGGTGTCTTGAGCTGTTCAAACCTTGTGTAGTCTTGAATCAATGGAGATCTTATGAGAGATTTATTGAGAAATGAGAGGGAAAATTTTAGGGTATAACACATAAGATAGAAATAAAAAGGACATACAAGGTGGCTACATGCATGCTCCTAGAAAGTGGGACTAGCGTGGCATTAGTATTCTAGACGACCAATTTGGACAATCGATTGAATAGTTATCACCGTAGAAAGCCCGAGACCAAGCATTAAAATGTGTGCAAGTGTGCATATGTAGGTGGATACCTTTTCATTGATGATGATCCAAATATGAGGCTATGTGTTTAATTTGAACAAAATGTGCGTAATATCGGTAATTAAAAATATTCAAAGAAATAAAAATCTAAGCTACAAAGAAATAAAATTCTAAGCTATTACAAACCATATGGGAATGGGGGTACAAGTTTATGGATGGGGGTGTTTTAAATCGATAATATGATTAAAAGCCTAAATAAAAGAACAATACAACCCAATCAAAATATTAAATAACTAATTAAATTGAATTATCTTATTTAATAGAATTAATTAATAAAATAATTAATTCTATCAAATATTATTTTTCAATCTAATTAATTATTTAAAACAAATGTTTTTTTTAATTTTCTAGTATTATTTTTTTTATTATTTAATCGCTGGGAAAAAATATATTCAAACAAACTGTTGGAATAATATATCAAGTGTGAGTAAGTGGGGAAATAGTCCCACATTAGATAAGAATGTGGAGACTTAAGAATATATAAGTGGGAGAACCCACTCACATATCACCTTAAGGTTTTAGGTGGATAAGTGGCGTGTCTCTCACAAAGGTGTCTAGTCTTACACTATGTATCAATGCTCATAGTAATCTCCCCCCAACATGGTATCAGAGCCTTTGGCTCAAGAAAAGGACCAGAAGAGACTTGTATCAAAATGCACCCAGGAAGTGGTCTTCCATTGCAAGATGTCAATGGAGGTACAAGTGAGGGAGCATTGTGGACTCCCACTTGAGGGAGAGTGTTGGAATAATATAGCAAGTGTGAGTAAGTGGGTAAATAGTCCCACATTGGATAGGAATGTGGAGACTTAAAAATATATAAGTGGGAGAACCCGATCACCTATCACCTTAAGGTTTTAGGTGGATAAGTGGTGTGTCTCTCACAAAGGTGTCTAGTCCTACACTATGTATCAATGCTCATAGTAGTTTCCCCAACACAAACAATACAAAAAGAAATATAAAGAAAAAAGGTATAATTGGGCCTGAATTGAGGAATTTTGGGGGTGTGGACAGCAGGAAAGAACTTGGGCCCAACGAAAAGGGTCCGCGGATCCAGTGGTGCTACTCCAGGAGGGTGCACGGTGAAGGTGTGTACACTGGAGTGTCACATTCAGATCTAACGGTGGAGATGGAAGGGTGCATCATAAGACCGATAGAGGGGTGCACATATGATCCGTTGGATCTGATGGTTACACCTTTCGAGGGTCTACCGTGGGGATACAGATCTGAGACATTGGATCTGCGTTTGTACAGATCAGAGAGCGCTGAAGTGAGGGTCCATGGAATTTGCGGTGAGATACCTGCACAGAATCGACTAATGACCACAAGGGCGGTGACAAGTGTCACCGCCGGATTAATTGCTTAATTATATGTGAATTAATCAAAAGTGAAGGTTTAGCAAGAAAAAATTAAACAAACAGAAACTAATCCTTCTCTCTTCTCTTTGCAGTTCTTTTGCATCTCTCTATATTATTTAAAAATAAACAACTTAAATCAACAGAAACCAAAAGAAAACAAGATCTGGCATGACGGTCCATGAAGAACAAGGCGGTGGTGATGATGAACACTCACGGCGGCAGACGGCGGCGACACCGTGACTTACTCCGATATTCAATTTGTTTACATATTCTTGCTCGTATGGTCCTTCTCGTTACTAATCTATGACTCGATTTTGCAGATGATCAATGATTTGTCATAGATCTGAAATGGGAAGATTGAAACCCTAGCGGCTCCGATGATGAAAATCAGTAATGATGATGCGCGATTGATGATGATAAGAGGTTGTCAATGGCGAACAAAGTGGATGCCGCTCCTGAACCTACCTTAATGAGATCTTTTTGAGCTTTTTGCTTTCATATTTGTCCGAACCTTGCGATTTGTTCTTCTTATTTTTCTGTATTCTGAAGGGTTTGTGTATGGAAAATGATGAATTAGATAGGGTTTATACGCTTGAACTCTTCTTGCGGTTTTGTGTTAGCTTGACAATTTTCTTTCTGTGATAAATTCTAAAATCTGAAGGGTTTTGTGAATGATGAATGGGATGTTGAGAGAGCAGAGAGATTTTTTGTGGATTTTTTGTGATTCTTCCAGAAATTGGAGAATGAATGAAATAAGTATGCAATTGTTGTTTTATAGTTTTGTTATGAGTTGAGAAGTTGGTTAGAACTTGATACCATCTTGGCCCTCTATTTTGGAAGGTTATTATAAGAATTGGAGGGTGATGATTAAGTTTGAGTTTTATCTTGCTCTGAAAGCTTTGGTGAGCTGTAAAATCTAATATTCTTTTTCAACTTCTATTTTTCTGTTTCACGATTTCCTCTCTTCATGTTTTCTGACTTTAGTATTTTCTGATTATTCTTGAGGAAATTTATTTTTTCTGATATGCTTCTATTTTACAATTATTTTTCTTTTGTTGTTGGTCTGGATTTGTGATTTATGTACTGCTTCTACTTGCTGAGCCGTGACGCTATTTTTGTGAAACTTGTGTAGTAAAGTTGCTCGTTTTGAACTCTATTATGAACCAAAACTTGATTTTGTGATTGTAGTATAGTTTGTTCTTGGCCCATGATTAAACTTTGCAATTCTAATTTGTGTGAAACAAAATTGTATGAGGCCTTGGTTGTTGCTTGGCTTAAACATGACTGAAAACCACCCTTAAAGTGATTCCTTACCAAGCCCTAATGATTAAGTTAAAAACAAGAAAACCTTTAGTGTGAAAGCTTGTTTTTGTTCATGTTTTGGTCTTTTGATCTTTCGCTAAGAATTTTCCTTCTCTTGTTTCATGAGGTTGAGTTGATGGATGAAGATGGCAAGGCGGAAAACATGGTGTTGCTTGGAGTTTTGAAGGACTTGCAAAGATTTAAGCTCAAGAGGCTTTGATTCAACTTGGATTTAGGGACTTTGTAGAATGATGTATTCCTCAGAACAAATTTTTGTGTAACCTTTATTAAAAACTTTTGTAAATATAAAACTTTGGACATCTCGGATGAAAACTGTAACTTGACTTGTAAGTGTTGAAAATATGAATTCTTCTTTGTAACTTTAAAACCTCTCGAATGGTGAATTGGTAACCATGATGTTGAAAGAAAATCCGAGAGTTCTACCTTATTTGGAAAAATAATGATGTGATGATTTAAACAAAAGAAACTTGGGCATTCTTGCATTTTCCATGACAAAACTTAGAATCTAAGCCATAGAGACTTGAATCATGTTTGTATCTTGAAAAGCAACTTTAGAACAACAACTTTCCAATTTACAAGATTAAATTTCAATGGAAACTTCTTGAGTGAAACTTGAATGAAACAAAATTTGAATCGTCTTTATTTCTCTTTAAAATTCCAATAATGAAAGCAATTTTTAGAATCAATTGAAGTAACATCAATTTGTTCCTCAATAGAACTCTTGAATAGGAATGAATACAAAACTTGAAAACTTGAATTCTCACATGCCCAACAATGATACACTCTAAAATCCCAACAACTTCAACAACTCTTGCATAATATACTTCAATATCCATCCTCAAAATGAATAGTCCAACAAGTAGCCTAAAAGAAATCACTTAATCATAAAAACAAATAAAATTTCTTCTAATGAAAATCCATCGGGAAACTTCTCACACTGAGTTAAAGAACTATATCTTGCCTTTGAAGAAATCTTGAAAAAGATAAAAATGGAATCAGAGAAGAGAAACTCTAATGAACCTTAGTTGGTGATTGAGCGTGCAATGAGATAAAACTCGGGATGATAATGCCTCTGAGATTTTGTCAAGAAAGACGTCACATATTCAATAAATGACAACCCTAGCACAAGAGCCACTAGATGGGAGAAACATGATTCAAGATGAAAATACTTGCAGTTCTCAATTTTATGATGAAACAAAGAATCAGTGAGATATATTGAGGCCTAGAAAGCCAGGGTAGCCTAGATACATCACAGATGGAGGGCATGAAACCCTTCTTGCACAGATTGACAAAACAACCAATCCTTTAGCTTGAAGAAGACCATAAATATAAGAGTACATTGATCTCATCTCAAATGCATGAATGTATATGATGAAACATAAACCATAAAAAAATTTGATATCAAGAGGGTAAATTTTGGGGTGCAACAATATAAAATAATATTTTATGCAATTTTAGAAATCTTTTAGTATGTGTCAACATGTATGATGCATGTGTCGACCTGTGACTTACAGAAGCTCACGGGCTTTAAAACGAAGTTACATGTGTCGGCCTAAAACTCGGATGTGTCGGCACATGCAAGGAAAAAACATGCAGAAAGTGTTTTTCAATGAGTTTGGTCAATTTAAAAGTTATTTTTGATGGTTCCTAAAACCTATGATGCAAAGGAGTACCACAAGACAAAGAGGTAAAATTAATTTTACCGTCGTTCCATCTTTCCCGGTTTGGACATCATGCAAAACACCGTATATTGAAGTTGTACTCACAGTTATTTTATTAATTATTTGGTATGATTAATTGTTATTTGGTTTGATAATTATTTAATTATTTTATTTTATGTGTGTAATACGGTGGGAGAACTGACTTGGGTGTTTTGCGTTTGATCACAATTGTTGCAGATAGCAAGAGTTGCCACCGACTTTTCTTTTATCCAATAAGGAAAGGGTGAAAAGAACAGGAAATACCTTTGAGATTATTTTCTTGAGTTTGGGGGTAGGTTATGAAAAGGGAAGGTGTTAGCACCCTTTTCATCCGTAGTTATATACGGGATCTTAGTTGCTTGTTAGATCACTTGCTTTTGTTTGAAAATGTGCTTGTGATGTGGGTTTTGAAAGTATTTGGAAAAGTGTCTTTGTAATGGTTATCATTTCTATAAGAACGCATACAAAAAGCTTTGTCTTTTGAAAAATGTTTCAAATGAAATTCTTGGTGTAAAAAATGTTTTTGTTGTGAGAAAGTGAGCAACTATGGGCATCCTACCTACTCAAAACGTCTATGTTCTTTTCCTCCTCTTTTAGATGTTGCTATCTTACCTTTGATTTGGTAAGAAGCCCCATCATTGGATGTGAAGGGACGGGTGTGGTAAGTTTGTATAATCATAGAAGACAACCTACGGGACGTTTTAGCAATTTTCGTTTAGGGACTAGATCGTTTACCGAAGGCAACATTGAGGGTCATCGAGGGACTACGATCTTTTATCGAGGGTCTTTACTAAAACGCCCATATTCAAGGGATATGACTATTTTTCTGAGGCAACAAGTGAGATTACCCTAGGGGTGCATATGTGTGAATAATGTGTTTTATTTGCATGCATTTTTTCTTTGAATTTTATGTTGTCTACTTGTTGGTTTTATCTTGCCATACATCCTAATTACTAACATTTGTACAAAAGCAATAAAAATGCAGAAAAATAAATCCTACACTATTACAACCATATTGAATAGCAAGAAAATATAAAGACTAAATAAAATAAAGAAAGTAAAATGGGCGTTTTCAATTCAAGCAGCCACACTCTTCTATTTTGCACTTCTTGGCTTCCTTCGATTTGTGCTTGGAGTCAGCAAGGTCATGTCTTTCGATATCACCCTTTTCCTATTTCTTTCGATTGGGACCTGGAAGTCAGCGTGACCATCTTTCTGGATGCTTCTTTCGTTTGAGACCTGGAAATAATTATGGAAATCCTACTGGCTACTTCTTTCGTTTGAGGCCTGGGGTCAACGTGAGGTGCACTCTTTGCCTTAGGCTCCTTGCTGCCTCCTTCGTCTGCATGAATGCTAGGCCCTCAGGTTGAGATTCAAAAGGCTTGAGTATTTCGCCAATCGAAGGATACAGATAACCTTTTTTAAACTTTTAAAATGCAACATTCAAGTGTAAATTTTTGAAAGCTACAAGCCATGGGTTAGCACAAAATTATTGGGTTTCAAAGTTCAAAGCCTAACTAGTCAGGGTTGAGATTTTCAACATATGGCCAGTCAGAATGGAAGGTTAAAACATGGTCAAGCTCCCTAGATGAAATATCTACATTTTCTTTTTATTGGTATGTACACATGATATTTAAATGAAATAGTTCCTAGTTTAATGAGAACTTACCTCTTGAAGTGCTTAAATCGAAGGAAAATGCAAAAGTCTTCCTTGATGGTGAATGGAAGTTCGTTGGGGCCTTCTTGAGACTAGTCCAGTTACTAACTTTGTTCAAGCAGTCACTGAATCGAAGGAGGATATGTGAGTGAATCGAAGGTTACTCTATGACAGGTAGGGGAGTGAATCAAAAGGCTATTATATTGTAGTTGGGGAATGTGTCGAAGGTGAGTTATCTGGAAACTTGAGTAGTGAATCAAAGGGCTCACTTAGTGTGTAAAGGGAGGTCTGAGTTTTTAGAAGTGTTTGGAATATAAAAAAAAATGTTGGATATTGTTTGAGAGATTGATCACTTTTTCACAACAAGAGTTTTCTTGTAACTATCCAGGGGCCCATAAGATGTGTGGTGGAGGCTCATATTTATAGATGACATTGGCTGATGTTTTAGGAGGGAAAATAAAAAGTATAAACAAAAAGGGCATGTTGTTATTGTAGCTTTCGAGGGGAAGTATTCGTATGCCAAATTGGTGCAAGAACAAAGGCAGTGTTGCAGGACTGCTGCGCAGCAGGTTTGGAGTGTTATGGCCAGTGTATCATGCCTGAACTTGGCAGCATATGAGACTCTGGCCAGCAAGTGTCTTTGGATATCTCAAACTTTTGTTTTGACCCCCTATCCCTATCCTTCGACCAGACTCCTCAACAAGATTTCTTTTCAAATTAAAGTGTCCTTCGAATGGCTCATATGGGTATCCTTTGAATGGGCCCAAATAGGTGTCTTTTGAATATGCCTTTTGTATGTTCCTTCGAATGGAATAAATGCATGCCCCTGGAATGGATCACCAAAGTATGTCATTCGATTGGGACATCCAAGCATGTCTGGCAAGTCCTTCGAATGTGCCACCATGGTACTTCTTTCGAACGAGACAATGGCTATGTGTCATAGTATAGAAATTGTGTGTTGAAGAAAATTATTTCCAAGGGAGATACTGCCTAGTCGAAACTAGCATGAAAGTGGCCAATGCTTTGTGGGCACCATTACCTTCTGAATGCTAGCCATGGGGAAGTTTTTTCCTTGTGCATTCTGGCCTAAAGGGAGTCTTTGTTTTTGTGAGTCGAAGGGATCATGCAAAGGGAAAATGGCCTCTGAATCGAAGAACAACTTTAGGAGTTTATTGCTTTATGACTCCAAGCAAACATGCAAGGAGCCTTTGCTCAAACGAAAGGTATGACCAAGACTTGCATTGAAGGGGGCCACACGCCCCAAACGAAAGATGCATGCATGAGGTCTAAATTACTAAACGAACCTTGCGACAGAGTGGGCCCTATGCCAAAACAAAGCTTGCAACAAAGGAAGGCCACATGCCCCAAACGGAAGAAGCATGCAGGAGGCAAAATGTGCAATCGAATGGGTCCAGAAAAGAGACTTTTGCCTCCTGAATCGAAGGATATCAACATGAGGCTTTTTGCCTTGTGAATTGAAGCTAGTTAAAGATAAGTGTTGCCATGTCGAAGCTTGCAACAAGTTGTTTCAAAGGGAGACTTTGGCCTTATGCATGCTAGCATGGTGGGAAATTTTGCCTTGTGAATTTGGACAACATGCAGGAAAGAGGCTATATGGCCAAACAAAATATGTATACCAACCTTGCACAAAGAGACTAAGATGTTCAAACGAATAGGAATCGAACTTGTCCAAAAGAAGTCTAGTGCCCAAACGAAGCAAGAAATAAACTTGCCCAAAATAAGTCCAGTGCCCAAATGAAGGGTGTAACCAAAGCTTGCATCGAAGGAGCCAAAGTGCCCAATCGAATGATGTAAAAATTGAAGAAAACTTGTTTTTCTTCAATTTAATCAAAAATAATATTTTCATCTACTTTTCCCTTTTTAACAATTTCATCTTTAACTTGATGTTGAAAAATCCAATTGTACTTGTGTAAGCTTGAATTTTTGAGAATCCTTGTGGGAAATGCCTTTAGAAATGAGAGGGAAAATTTTGGGGTACAACAACTTCCCCTGTTCAATTTTCTTAAACCTGGAGAGTTAGATTGGCGAGTCTGCCATTCGTGACCTGAAGGTGGAAGATGAGTGAACACTAGAGTGCCTAGAAATTTGAACTTGATGATGTGGTGGTTGATTGTGTAGGGAATAGGCTTACAGATTCCATTTGGAGAAATGATTAATAGTTATCATAGATGGGCTTACAGATGCCATCCAAAGGTGATTGTTGACATAAATTAGACTAAGTCTAAGCTTGACTTTAACTGGAAAAGAATCAGAATCAATCTTTGGAGTGATTTGTCTGAACTAGAGAAAGCATCTACCGAAAAGGAATAAGGAAAAACCATTGATCGATTTAAACTGAATCAGCAGAGGTCTTGAATATCCTTTAACTGGGAAGAATCAGGATAAATCTTTGGAGCGATTTATCTGAACCAGAGAAAGTTTCTACCAGAAAGGAATCAGTACAAACCATTGATCAATTTAAAATGAACCAGTAGAGGTCTTGAATATTCTTTAACTGGAAATAATCGGGACTAATATTTGGAGAAATTAATCTGAACCAGAGAAAGTGTCTACCGGAAAGGAATCAGGATAAACCATTGATCAGTTTAAGCTGAACCAGCAGAGGTCTTGAATATTCTTTAACTGGAAATAATCAACATAAATCTTTGGAACAATTTATCTGAACCAGAGAAAGTGCCTACCGGAAAAGAATCAGGATAAACCATTGAACGATTTAAACTGAACCAGCAGAGGTTTGGAAAAGAATCAGAATAAATATTTGGAGCAATTTATCTGAACCAGAGAAAGTGTCTACTGGAAAGGAATCAGAATAAACCATTGATCAATTTAAACTGAACCAACAGAAGTCTTGAATAATCTTTAACTGGAAAGAATCAGGATAAATCATTGATCGATTTAAACTGAACCAACTGAGGTCTTGAATATTCTTTAACTGGAAAGAATCATGATAAATCTTTGGAGCGATTTATCTGAACCAGAGAAAGTGCCTACCGGAAAGGAATCAGGATAAACCATTGATCGATTTAAACTGAACCAGCAGAGGTCTGGAAAAGAATCAGAATAAATCTTTGGAGCGATTTATCTGAACCATTGAAAGTTTCTACTGGAAAGGAATCAGGATAAAGCATTGATTGATTTAAATTGAACCAGCAGAGGTCTGAAGGAGGTATTCGTCATGTAGATAGTCACCCAGTACTGTTTCGGGAATTGATCTATAATCGATTTGTTCACAGATAGTTGTCCTGTCTTGTCGAAAATTTGTTGTTGATAATTTTCTGTTGATTGATCTTTCCTGAAAAGGTAAAGAGTTAGTTGTATGCAATGTCATGATGGTGTAATGATGTTTCTCAAAATAAATAAGATTGTGATATATGCATTTGTGTTATCGATGTTGTGATGTATGAATGCAATGTATGAACATGTTAGTTTTTCTGCTATAGTGTTGTTGGACTGGGGAAAATAAATGCATGACTACTGCTGGGAATGAGGAGTATAAGTCTTCTTATTTTATTGAAGTTGAAGTGTTGATAGATGGGTTTCCGTTATTATAGAAATAAACTCTATTGGGGAAGGGAAATGTCGCGCATTGTTTGTGGACTTTGTGAAATCCTAAGAAGCTGGGCGACTTTCACTGGGGAATCTTTGGAGCGGTAATTAGAAATTTTGCTCCGTCGTGAATATGAGAGCACCTGATACCATTAGGCTGCATACTGAAGATACGACAGTGATCTTGTAACAGGATGTATCTGCCTCTACTCCTGTTGGAGGAAGTATATGTGGGGATTTTATGGAATGGCCTATAGATATTATCCTATTTCTTAAAGCCATTAGTAATTGTCTTTCAGTTTTCTGTTCCCTTTTTTATGCGTATGTTTGTAAACAGTAATTACGTTCAAATTCATATGTTCAAAAATAATCACTGGACGTTTTTGCAAAAAAAACAGGAAAGTAAAAGAAAAATAAATAGTTTTACACTTTTTAAAGGAATATCTTTGTATTAACTTGAATAAGTATTTTTGTACGAAGAGACAAACATCCTAGTAAGAGAATGTCGTCGTAAGAATGAAAACTAACACAGAGACAATTATGTGAAATAATCCCCTGGGGTTCCCATTTTGCTATAGCCTTTATGTCTTTGAGCGTCTCATCCACTTGTTGCTTTGTCCGAAGCTGACTGTATTGATTAGTACCGTTTGAGTTTGACAATTGATACTGAATGTTAGTTGTAAGGTGATCCAACCAGACATATTCATACGCTTTAAATCCCTAACTTTTGCCTGGACCGCCCTTTCGGGTTTTCAGTCAACCGGGATACCCTTTTTTGCCCAAGCCGCCTTTTTAGGTTTTCATCTTGCCGAGTGTACATATTTTTTTTTGTATATCCCTAATTTTTTTCTAGGGCAGTCAACTTAGCGGGTATTTTTCATGCGTAGTATCTTTTGACTATGTCCGCATTTTACAGTGTGCGGAAGGTCGTCGCCGTCCATAGTGGTTAAGATCATGGCCCCACCAGAAAATATGTTTTTGATCACAAATGGCCCTTCGTATGTAGGAGTCCATTTTCCCCTGGTATCACCTTGTGGAAGTATGATACGTTTGAATTCCAGGTCACCAACTTGATATACCTGACGTCTGACCTTCTTCTTAAAAGCTTTAATCATACGTTTTTGGTACATCTGACCATGGAAGACAGCCGTAAGCCTCTTCTCATCAATTAGGTTCAGTTGGTCAAGTCGAGTTTGAATCCATTCATCCTCATTCAAACTTGTATCCTTTACGATTCTCAAAGAAGGTATCTGGACTTCAATTGGTAGGACCGCTTCCATACCATATACCAAAGAGAAAGGAGTTGCCCCTGTAGACGTGCGCGTTGTGGTATGGTAGCCGTGGAGAGCAAATGGTAACATCTCATGTCAGTCTTTATAGGTCACCGTCATCTTCTGTATGATCTTTTTGATGTTTTTATTAGCGGCTTCTACAACGCCATTCATCTTTGGCCAGTAAGGAGAAGAGTTATGATGGTGGATTTTGAATTGCGCGCATAGTCCGGTGATCATAGTATTGTTGAGATTGGTACCATTATCTGTAATGATTCTCTCCGGAATACCATACCGACAAATAAGATTATGTCTGATGAATCGGGCCACAACGTTCTTGGTAACAGTAGAAAATGAAGCTGCCTCGAACCACTTTATGAAGTAATCAATGGCAACCAGGATGAAGCGATGTCCATTAGAAGCTGTAGGTCTGATCTCTCCAATCATGTCAATGCCCCGCATTGCAAATTGCCAAGGAGCCGTCAGGACATTTAGAGGAACTGGAGGCACATGTACTTTGTCAGCATAGATCTGGCACTTGTGACAAGTTCGTGAATGCTAATAATAATCTGCTTCCATGGTAGACCAGTAGTATCCTGCCCGTAGGATCTTTTTAGCCACTGTGTGCCCACTAAAATGGATGCCAAAGGTACCTTCGTGTAAATCAGCCATGATATTTTCCACCTCACTCTTGTCTATGCACCGAAGCAAAGTAGATTTGTGGTTGCGCTTATAGAGGATTTCGTTACTGAGGAAGAATTTAGCAGAGAACCTTCTTAGGAACTTCTTATCATTGACTGAAGCTCCTTCAGGATATTCTTAGGCCTCGAGATATCTTTTAATTTCATGGAACCAAGGTTTTCCCACTACTTCTCCAGTATCAATCTCATGACAGTATGCTGGTTCATCCATCCTCTCAATAGTGATCTGAGGAGCCTCACTATCCCACCTGATTTTGTACATGGATGACATAGTGGCTAGCGTGTCCGCTAGTTGATTTTTCTCTCGTTGAAAATGCTCAAAGGTAATTTCCTCAAAATGTGGGATCAGTGTTAACACATGTTCTTTGTAAGGGATGAGATTAGGATGCTCCGTGTCCCATTCTCCTTTGATCTAACTGATTAATAAGGCTAAGTCTCCAAATACACTTAAGGATTTGATCCCCAAATCTATGGCAGCTTTGAGACCCATAATGCACACTTCATATTCAGTCATATTATTGGTATAGTTGAAACATAACCTGGAAGTGAAGGGAGTATGGCATCCTTCAGGAGATATGATCATGGCGCTGATGCCATTGCCGAGTGCGTTGAAAGCTCCATCAAAAACCATGGTCCATTGGGATCCTTGTTCAGGTCCATCATACGGTCCGAGTTCTTCACAATCATTTACCAACATGATGTCTTTTTCCGGGAATTCGAAATTTATGGATTGATAGTCATCCACAGCCTGATGAGCCAAATGATCAGCTAGTACACTTCCCTTTATGGATTTTTGGGTAGTGTACTAAATGTCGTATTCGGTCAGGACCATCTTCCATCTTTCTATTCTTTCGGAGAGGGAGGGCTTCTCGAATATGTATTTAATAGGATCCATCTTGGATATCAATAAGGTAGTGTGAGTCACCATATACTGTCTTAGCCAGCGAGCAGCCCATGCCAGAGTGTAACAAGTTTTCTCGAGCAGTGAATATCTGGTTTCACAGTCGGTAAACTTTTTCTCAGGTAGTATATTGCATGCTCTTTTCGGCCAGACTCATCATGCTGCCCAAACACACACCCCATTGAATTTTCCAAAACTGTTAGGTACATGATCAGAGGTCTTCCTTCAACTGGCTGTATCAAAATGGGAGGCTCTTGAAGGTACTCCTTGAACCTGTCAAAGGTAGCCTGACATTCGTCATTCCATTCCACCACTTGATCTTTCTTCAGTAATTTTAAAGATTGATTCATAATTAGCAGTCAGATGGGAAATAAATCTGGCGATGTAGTTTAGACGTCCTAGGAATCCCCTCCTTTTCAGTGTGAGGAGCGGACATTTCTTGTATTTATTTTACCTTTGTAGGGTCGACTTCAACACCTTTGCCACTGACAACAAAGCCAAAGAGTTTACAGGATCTTACTCCAAAGGTGCATTTATTTGGGTTCAACCTTAGTTTGTATTTCCTCAATCTTTCAAACAGCTTCTGCAGATGGTCAAGGTGTTCCTCTTCAGTGTGAGATTTGGATATCATATCATCCACATATACCTCTATCTCGTGATGGATCATATCGTGAAACAAAGCTATCATGGCACGCTGATAGATTGCCCCGACATTCTTCAGTCCAAATGGCATAACTTTGTAACAGAAAGTGCCCCATTGTGTGACGATGGTTGTTTTCTCTATGTCCTCAGGTGCCATTTTGATCTGATTGTATCCGAAGAAATCATCTGTTGTACCCCAAAATTTTCCCTCTCATTTTATTCAAAACATACTCCTAGAGGTCCTCAACTTGCCCAAGGATGCCTAAGGGTTAACCAGACAAATCCTCCTCCTAAGACAATGATCCTCAAACTAGGGTTTCCATTTTCATCAAGATGTTTGAGTTCCAAGGGTCCTAAATTATTTCCTTTGCCTTAATATGTTCTCAAGTTCATCCATGCCAAGTTTCATGCCTTGCACTACAAGTTTGCTCAGTGAATTGCTCAGATACCTGAAAATCAATTGTGTTAGGTCAAAAGTCAATTGTGGCCCACATACAATCAAACTTCAAGATTTTTGGTCAACCACAATATTTTGAGGTAACATCCATCATTTTATCAAGGTTTGATCATGATTCCTCAAGGAATGCTCCAAATTCATCAAAACTCAAAAGTTGCTAAATTAGGGTTTCTATAGGAAAAGCCAGCCAAACTTTGACCAGGCATAACTTTCTCATACTTTATCATAACTTTCCCATCCAAGGCTCATTTTGAAGAAGATTCAATTCCCTAGAAATCATCTTCATCACTATAGTTCAATAAATGCACTCATGAAAAGATATAAATTCAGACATTATAGGTCCTTTTCAAAAGTCAACAAAAACACCTTTTGAGTCAAAGCTTCTTCCATGAACATGGAAGATCCAACTGAGATGAAACCAAAAGGGTTGTTTAGGGGACATCCTAAAATTAGCAAAAAGTCTAAGAACACCCTCTTAGGGTCAAAATTGAAGGAGATACGCATTGTCAAAGTTGGCCATTTTTGGAAATTTGCACAAAGTCAACAATGCCCAAAATTGCATTTTTTTCCAAATGTACCCAACTTTTCAAGATTGAATCTCATTCCTAACATGGTCTACGACCCATAAACCATTATGTGCCTTATTTATTTATTTATTTATTTAATATATTTATATTTTATTTATTTAAAATTCAAATAAAATCAAAATAAATAAAATCAATGGGATGAGATTTGTTTGCATTGAATTAGAGATCATGCTTGCTGTCACAAAGCCAAACAAAATCGTGCAAAATCAAAAACAAGAGGAAATCTCCTAGTTTGGAATGTTTGGAAGCAATTTTCAAAAGTTATCAAATCTTGGATTTTTTCTAAACCTAGCACCCTAATTTGATTCACATACTTATACACAAGTATTCTCAACCCTAAGGACAAGAATTCAGACGCACAACCTGTCTCAAGGAGTCAAACAAAGTTCCAAATTTTCAAAGAAAAGTGCAGATTGGATCTTTCTCTACATGACAATTCAAGGATTTTGGAGCATCAATGATCATCCACGAAGGTCCTTGAAGCTTTTCCAGTTTCTATCCAAGCTCGCTGCCTTAGGAATATCCAGATATAAATCACGGTTTTCACCCTTGTAACTTAAATTTGTTTTCTTTGTTTTGAAGATGTGAAAAACACAAGAAGGGGGTTGAATTGAAAACTTGAAATTAAAAGCGCAATGGCACAGTATTTTTATCCTGGTTCGTTTGATCTTAAACTACTCCAGTCCACCCTTCAAGGTGATTTCGCCTCTCTCCAACGAGGTCTTAATTCAATAATCACAAAAGGATTACAATCACTACTTTAACAAATGTTAAAGTATTCTTGAGTACAACCACAATCCGATTAATCTCAAGGAACACTGTTTCAAAACAATTATACAAGAATGTGTGTTGTTGTTTTTCGTTACAAAAACTGTTATCACAACTGTGATAATTTACACAAAATTATAGCTTGAAAAGATGATGAATAATGCTTGCAACTTTGAGAATTCTTGAGAGTAGTATATAAAAATCGTAAATGTTTTGAACACTGACTTTGTTAATATAGGCAATGGATTTATGTTGATCATCAAGCGTGTTTAATGTCATTAACTCACTTTCCATTTGGAGAAGATCCTGTCTGAAAGAAGCCGTTGGAATTGATGATGTCTTGAATGATCAGTAACGCTTCAGAATCTTACATCCTTACCTGCTACTGATGCTTCAGAATATTGATGACTTGGATAAATATGTTCTTGTTCAGAATCAGAGTTTACTTCACTTAAGCGCAGGTTCTGGTCATCAATCTTCAGCGCATGTTCTGATTGCTTCAGCATGTAGCTCTTAAGGCTTATCTTCTGATGCTACTTTGATCAGAACTTCTTCATACAAATTAACATAATTTTTAGGGTGCATATTTGTTCTTTATATTTGTTATCATCAAAACTCTAACTAAGGGTTGTAGAATCAAAATATGTTCTAACAATCTCCCCCTTTTTTTATGATGACAAAAACTAGAATTTTCAATTAAAAATAAAGAACAAAGGTTTAAGAGAAACTCCCCCTGAGTTGATTACTTCCCTTAAGTTCCTTCTCATTAGAGTTTTAGCTGCGTCTCCTATCAGAAGTTGCACCTGTTCAAACTTTTCAGAAAGTAGAGGTTAAGTAATACATAATGTTTGAGACTTTTGCCTCGGTATACCATTATTGAAAATATCTTACTTTCTCCCCCTTTTTGTCAGTTATCAAAAAGGAAATATAATCAGAACCAAAAGAGATGAATTATATTAAAAACATGATGCAATGACAAGTTCCAGAACATAAGAGTTAAAAATTAAGAGTTACAGATAAATAATTTTCAAAAAGAAATCTAAGAAGGAGGGGGAAGATGTGTGAACAACGCTTCTAAAAAGCTCTTGATCTGAGTATTAGACTCTTCTTGCTTGCCCAAAATGCCTCTGATTTCCTTTGTAGTGTCTTCATGTTTACCCGGAATACTTTTAATCTCTTTGTTCGTGTCTGTGATCGGTGGAAATAGAACTGACTGTTTTTAGCTGGTTTCGCGAAATGTCGCAGAAGCAAGAGTCGCCACCGTCTTTTATGTTCTCCAACATGGAAAGGACAAAAGCACAGCAAAATTCCTTATGAGAATGTTTCTCGGTTCGGGAGGTAGATTTATAGAAAGGGAAGGTGTTAGCACCCTTTCTATCCATGGTTATCCATGGGCTCTTAGGTACTTGCTCTTATGTTTTCAAAATTGATTTGTTTGCTTTTCAAGTGTGTGTGGGTTTTGAAAAAGTTTGTTTGAAAACTTCTAGGTAACTCTTGTATCAGTCCTCAAGAGTGTATGAAGTATTGTTTGAAAACTTTTTGAAAGTGTAAGGTGTGAAAAGTATTTTGTTTGTTTTTGAAAAGAGAAAGTACACATGAGTCATCTACCTACCCTAAGGAATTAAGCTGTGTAAGAGTCCTTTAGATAGTGCTATCCCACCATTGAGAGGTAGGTAGCACCATCGTTGGAGGTGTTCGGGTCAATTCGATTATCGGGACTGTGTGGTCACCGAAGCAATGGTAGGACAACTTAGAAGTAACCCTAACGTCCTAGATCCTTTTATCCGAGTCAACCGTTTTGAGGCAACTGGATCTTTAGACAAAGGGTGACCTCTAAGACGTCCTATACTTGATGACCACGTTTTGAGGCAACGAGTGAATCGTACCCTAAGAGTGGCATGTGCTTTGTGTGTTGTATTCAGTTAATGTTTGTCTTTGTAATTAGTGAGCTACGAGTTGTTTTTATTTACCATACATTCTTTCATGCATTCAACAGTTAGGGGGTGCGGAAAGTAAACTGCGGAAACATAAATCCTACGCTATTACAAGGCGCGGGTCTATACATCGCCAAAAATACAAAGACCCGTTTTTGGTAAATAAGTACGGAAAGTAAATAAAAACAATAAACCTAATTACTATTACAATCTTGAAAGCAATTACATAATAATAAACTATGCGCGAATAAAAATTAAATCGGAAATGTTCTAAGGGTGTTGACCCTTTTAAGAAAAGAAATTGAATTTTTGGTCTTTTTGGTGATTAAAAACTAATTGTTAAACTAATTAATTAATTTATTAAAAGAAAATATATTTTTTGTATTTTTTATGTTTTTATGAAATAAAATTAAAAAAGAAATAAAATTAAAAGTTAATTTTACCTAATTCTAAATCTATTTTAATTATTAAGGAAAGAAGTTAAAATTGCCTAATTAAAGCTAATTTATTTAATATTTATTTACAAAATAAAATAATAATAATAATAATGATGTTAGTTCTTGTTTTTTTTTTATTTTTTATAAAAAATATTAGTTAAGTTAATAGTTAATAATAAAAATAATTAAAAGGATTAATAATTAAATTGGAAACTATAAAAAAGAAAAGAAAAGAATAAACCAAAGGCAGGGGGTATGGGCCAAATAGGAGGTGCGTTGTTGAATCCTGGCCCATTTGAATCTTCAGCTCGTTTGACTTCTTGGATTGAGTGGAGCGCTGTTGACTCCTGAGCATGGTGCTCTTGCTTTCTGGGCCTTTAGATCTGCATCCATGGACAAATGGCTGACTCCTGGATGAGGTGTATGATGGAAGCTTGATGAGACGCTGCACAAGAACACTTTGAACAAAATAATATTGGAATTATGGGGGGCCTGGGAATCGAACCCAGGTCCCAACGCTTGCAAGGCACCTGGCCAACCACTACACCAAGCGCGTTAGTTTGTATACATAATGGGAACCAAATATTATATATAAAAAATGCGTTATATGCTGAAAAACAAAGAAAAGCGTGCGTGGTTTGAATCAACCACACACGCCTAGACACCTCATCATCGTCTTCCTCTTATCTGCAAAAAAGAAATAAAATAGCGGGGGTTTTTAACCCCCACTAAATGTAATGACAGAAAATAGCGAATAGGATTAGGGATAACATAAAAAGGGCGCGAGGTATTCATCCTGTTCGTCTCCTCCTGCTGATTTCAACCATGCCTGTTTGGAGTTTTAATTTTACAGCATGAGAAAAAACCCAATTTCAAAGCTCTGAAAACCTAGAAATCACTAATGGTAATTTTCAATCCAGGGCATTATAATCAAATTGAATTATATGGAAAGCTTCATTTGGACCCTGTGAGTACAATGCAATCAATGAAAAGAGTTAAAAATGCATAAATGTATGACTGTAATTTTGAGAAAGAGTGTAAACCGTGTGACTTGTATGGCACGAGTTCTTGAGGTTTTGCGCTTAATTCTGATGGCAAAAGGTTCCTGGAAGGGTCAGGAGTATGTTTGGATCAAAGAGAAAGCTTGAATTGTGTTGGAAGATGGTTTTCAGTTTCACACCTTTCTCTTGAAAATTTGAAATTGCTTATGCTGTCTGTGGGAGTTCTAGGTCGTGTATTTTGTTGCCAAGGCTTGCATATATGTTTTGTCATGAGAATCCATCAATATAATGAACATTAAACCAATGCAATTATGTTCTTGATTTTGCCATAAACTCCATTGAAGAAAACTTGCCTTTTGTGTCCAATTTTGAATTCCATGCTCATAATAGGATGTACACGAATTTGGAAGGTGCTTCATGGTGTATCAAAGCTATTCAAGCCACAAAATATCCTTTATTTAATTTTCTTGATTTTTATTTGAATTTTAAAGATTTAAAATGAATTAAATCAAATAAAATTAAATAAAAAATGGTAAAATTAATTTTTAATCTTGAAATAAATTGTGGGACACGTGGGAGGCATGGCCAAGCTGAACCAAGTGGAAAAAGTGGGCCCTTTTTGTCAAAAATGAAGTTTCAAGGATAGTTGACTTTGGTCATTTCACAAAAATTTCCCAACTTCTCCAATGCATATCTTGCTCAATTTTAAAGCTATGAACATTTTCTTGGACATTTTGGAAATGTCTTGAAGTCCTCTAACCAATTTCTTTGGCCCCATGTCATTTTGATTTACCAATCTCAAGTTATGGTCTTTGACTTAAAGTGCCTTTTTGTTGACTTTTGAAAATGACCTATAATGTTGAAATGGATAACTTTTTGTGAGAGCATTTCTTGGACTTGGAATGTGAAGATGAATTGTAGGAAATGTCATCCCCTTAAAAATGAGCATTGGATGGGATTTTTCTGATGAACCATGAAAAAGTTATGCCTTGGTCAAGTTACAGTTGACTTTTCAACTGTCCAAAAATAGAAACTTTTGCATCTTGATGATTTTTGAGCCATTCTTGTGAAATCATGGTCAAGACTTGACCAAATGATGATTGTGGCTTCAAAATAAGATGTTGACCAAAAATTTTGACTTTTGACTGCCAAATGACCATTTTGCCCCTGTAGTTGACTGTGAAGCAATTAGGGTTTTTGACTGTGCAACTTGACCTTGTGAGCCTTGAAACTTGACATGTAGATGCTTGACAATGTTTATGAGCATATGGGACTTGATTGAGCCTTTGAAAACCTTAACTTCCTTGCAAGAACCAAAACCCTAATTGGACTGGCTTAGGAGGATGGTTGATTGTGTAGCCCTTGAGTAGACTTTGAACCATTTGAGGTGATGCTTGTCAAAACTTTGAAGAGTATGGGAGGGCAAATTTTAGGGTACAACAGTTGCCCCTGTTCAATCTTCTTAGACCTGAGGATGTAGATTGGCTGGCGTGCCTTTTGTAATCCGAAGGTGGAAGATGATTGAACACTAAAGTGCCCAGAAATTTGCTCTCGCATAGTAGAGTATCAGCAGCGTGATGTAGGGAATGGGCTTATAGATGCCATTTGGAGAGATAATGGATAGGAAGATGGGCTTATAGATGCCATCTGGAGATGTGACAGAACCTTGTCGGGAATGGGCTTATAGATGCCATTTGGAACTGTAATGGTAGTTGTGGAGATGGGCTTATAGATGCCATCGGGAGGTTGTCGATCGCGTAAGAGATTCCTTAGCGAGAACTTGCGTACCTGAGAAAGAAAGATAATTACCTGGTCTGTTACAGGGGTTGATCTTCAAACTCTTCAGACGCGCCCTGGCTGGATACATGAGTCGAATCTGGAAATAGTTGTCAACAGATTTGCCCTGGCTAGGTACAGGTGTTGAATCTTCAAACTCTTCATACGTGCCCTGGCTGGATACAGGAATCGAATCTGGAATTATTCGTCAACAGATTTACCCTGGCTGGATACAGGAATCGAATCTTCAAACTCTTTAGACGTGCCCTGGCGATACAGGAATCGAATCTGGAATTAGTCGTCAACAGATTTGCCCTGGCTAGATACAGGTATCGAATCTTCAAACTCTTCAGACGTGCCCTGGCTGGATACAGGAATCGAATCTGGAAATAGTCGTCAACAAATTTTCCCTGGCTGGATACAGGTATCGAATCTTCAAACTCTTCAGACGTGCCCTGGCTGGATACAGGAATCGAATCTGGAAATAGTCGTCAACAGATTTGCCCTGGCTGGATACAGGTATCGAATCTTCAAACTCTTCAGACGTGCCCTGGCTGGATACAGGAATCGAATCTGGACTTAGTCGTCAACAGATTTGCCCTGGCTGGATACAGGTATCGAATCTTCAAACTCTTCAGACGTGCCCTGGCTGGATACAGGAATCGAATCTGGAAATAGTCATCAACAGATTTGCCCTGGCTGGATACAGGTATCGAAT
Source organism: Vicia faba (assembly GCA_948472305.1). Taxonomy (NCBI): domain Eukaryota; kingdom Viridiplantae; phylum Streptophyta; class Magnoliopsida; order Fabales; family Fabaceae; genus Vicia; species Vicia faba. The sequence continues at coordinate 1,604,252,189 of OX451739.1, forward strand.
CTTCAAACTCTTCAGACGTGCCCTGGCTGGATACAGGAATCGAATCTGGAAATAGTCGTCAACAGATTTGCCCTGGCTGGATACAGGTATCGAATCTTCAAACTCTTCAGACGTGCCCTGGCTGGATACAGGAATCGAATCTGGAAATAGTCGTCAACAGATTTTCCCTGGCTGGATACAGGTATCAAATCTTCAAACTCTTCAGACGTGCCCTGGCTGGATACAGGAATCGAATCTGGAAATAGTCGTCAACAAATTTGCCCTGGCTGGATACAGGTATCGAATCTTCAAACTCTTCAGACGTGCCCTGGCTCGATACAGGAATCGAATCTGGAAATAGTCGTCAACAGATTTGCCCTGGCTAGATACAGGTATCGAATCTTCAAACTCTTCAGACGTGCCCTGGCTGGATACAGGAATCGAATCTGGAAATAGTCGTCAACAGATTTTCCCTGGCTGGATACAGGTATCGAATCTTCAAACTCTTCAGACGTGCCCTGGCTGGATACAGGAATCGAATCTGGAAATCAATTACTCACAGATATTCCCTAGCTAGATACAGGAATCGAATCTGGAATTGTGACAGTTGATAGTAATCATCTTTGGATTGACCTTTTTCCTGAAAAAGGCAAAACATCAGTGGTATGCAATGTCATGATGTATGAGATGCATGATGTCATGATGTTCATAAATGAGATAGTGTCGTATGCACTTTGTCATGTATGTAAGCAAGATGTATGAAATGTGAAATGTCTAGGAATGTATTTTCGTCTAGGAAAATAAATCCTTGACGAATGCCGGGAGCTTGTTGAATCCTGGGCTGATGTTGAAGAGTAGAGTTCTTCGTTTCCGCTGGGGATGATTGCAAGAATACCGGTAGGAGAAGATGACTCCGTTGGGGAATAAACTTGACGAAGATATTACTCTGCGGGGAATTACTCTGTGGGAAGAGATACTTCGCTGAGATTTTGATGATAACTCCGCTGGGGATTCCGTTGATGAGCTTTGTTGGGGAATTGATGAACTCCGTTGGGGGATAGGAAGAACTCCGTCGAGGATGATCTTTCTGTGGTAATTGGCTGAGGATAACCCAGTTATAGGCTCTGGTGGGGAATAACCTTTGAATGTGGCTGGGGAGAGATACATGTACTCTGCAGGTGATAAGCTTCCAGAATCTACTGGGGATAAGCTTCCAGAATCTACTGGGGATAAGCTTCCAGAATCTACTGGGGAGAAGCTTCCTACTGGGGAGATTGTTCAACTCTCCTGGGGAGACTTTTGAGACTGTATTGGGGAGTGGCTCTATAAGGGTGTCTGGTATTCCGCCGGGGAATAATCTTATATTAAGACGGTCGAGGATGCTTGCTTAGGAACATCTGTATACTCCACTGGGGAATATTGAGATTTTCTGGGGATACCCATCTTCGTTAAGGCTGATAGTAGGCTAACTCTGCTTGGGGAGAGTGTCGCTGACTTGCTGGAGATATTGTGCCTTATAGGGCTTATGGGGGACCAACTCTGCTTGGGAGAGTATTGCTGAGTCTTATCTTACTCGGCGGGGAGTGGAGGTATCTTGGTTACGTCCTTCAGCCGAACCTATCTTGGTACCTTGGTGGACAAGGCAACTAGATCGCTTAGACAATTCAATATTGCCCCTGTTTCTAATGTCACCTGTAATTATTCCTTTGTTTCACATGCAAGTATTTATGAATAGCAATTACTGTCAAATGCATATATCAAAAATTGAACATTGGACGTTCTTCGCAAGACAAAACAGAAAAAGGGAAAATAATTTGGCAATTAGTCTGAAAAGTGAATTTGTATTGATTTTTGAATTTTCCTGTAAATAGGCGTTTATGTACAAGAGGCTGACGTCCTTGTAAGAGAACGCCGCCGAGCAACATAGAGTTTATACAACTTTTGTGAAAAGGAAAACAAAACAGCTATGTGAAAAATCCCATTGGGTTCCAACTCTGCTATCGCCTTTATGTCTTCAAGCGTCTCATCACTTTGCTGCTTAGTTGAAGATGAAGCTGACTGACCGATGCCGTCTGAACTTGATAGTTGATACCGAATTCTGGATGCAAGGTGATCCAATGAGACATAGTATTACGCTTTAATCCCTAACTTTTGCCTGGACCGCCCTTTCGGGTTTTCAATCCACCGGGATACCCATTTTTGCCCAAGCCGCCTTTTCAGGTTTTCGACTTGCCGGGTGTACAGACTTTTTTCATCTCATCCCTTATTTTTGCCCGAACCCTTTTGGTTCGCTGGGAAGCCCTTATTTTTGCCTAGGTATGTCAACCTAGCGGGTCTTTTATCATGCGTAGTATCTTTTTACTATGTCTGCATTGGCGGGGTGAGGAAGGTCGTCACCATCCATGGTGGTTAGAATCATGGCTCCTCCTGAGAAGACATGCTTAACCACAAATGGCCCTTCGTACGTAGGGGTCCATTTTCCCATGGGATCACTTTAAGGAAGAATGATGCGCTTGATTACCAGGTCTCCGACTTGATACTCTTGGCGTCTGACTTTCTTGTTAAATGCCCTGATCATCCGTTTTTGGTACGTCTGACCACGACAAATAGCAGCGAGTCTCTTTTCGTCGATTAGATTTAATTGATCAAGTCGAGTCTGGATCTAGTCATCTTCGCTCAAACCTGCATCCTTCATTATCCGGAGAGAGGGTATCTGGACTTCAATAGGCAAGACTGCCTCCATGCCATAGACCAAGGAAAAGGGTGTTGCCCCTGTTGACGTCCGTGCTGAGGTACGATACCCATGAAGAGCAAACGGTAACATCTCGTGCCAATCTTTATAGGTCACTATCATCTTCTGCACAATCTTCTTGATATTCTTATTAGCTGCTTCTACAGCCCCGTTCATCTTCGGCCGGTAGGGAGAAGAGTTGTGGTGCTGTATCTTGAATTGCTCGCAGAGCTCAGTAATCATCTTGTTATTAAGATTGGTACCATTGTCCGTAATGATCCTTTTCGGGATGCCGTATCGACAGATCAGGTTATGTCAAATGAACCGTGCCACGACGTTCTTGGTTACGGTAGCGTATGAAGCTGCTTCAACCCACTTTGTAAAGTAATCGATCACCACCAGGATGAAGCGATGCCCGTTGGATGCTGTAGGTTTAATCTCGCCGATCATATCAATGCCCCACATTGCAAAAGGCCAAGGTGCAGTCAAGACATTCAGAGGGACTGGAGGAACGTGCACCTTATCAGCATAGATCTAGCACTTATGACATGTCCGAGAATGTTGGTAACAGTCGGCCTCCATTGTGGACCAGAAATATCCTGCCCGAAGGATTTTCTTTGCCATGGTATGTCCACTGGAATGTGTTCTGAAGGTTCCTTCATGTAGTTCTGCCATGATCTTTTCTGCTTCAGTCTTATCCACACAACGCAGTAAGGTTGAATCATGGTTTCGCTTGTATAGAATGTCGTTGCTGAGGAAGAACTTTGCAGCGAATCTTCTCAGGAACTTCTTGTCATTGATGGATGCACCCTCGGGGTATTCTTGAGCTTCCAAGTACTTCTTTACTTCATGATACCAAGGTTTCTCAGTTACCTCTTCAGCCTCAAGATCACAACAATGTGCAGGTTCATCTAACTTCCAGATAATGATTCGGGGAGCCTCGTTGTCCCATTTGACTTTGAACATGGAAGACATCGTAGTTAACGCGTCCGCCAACTATTTCTCCTCTCTTGGGAAGTGTTCAAAAGTTATCTCCGTGAAATGGGGGATCAATGTCAACACTAACTCCTTGTAAGGAATAAGGTTTGGGTGTTTCGTATCCCACTCGCCTTTGATCTGATTGATCACGAGAGCGGAATCTCCGAAGACACTTAGAAACTTGATCCTTAAGTCAATTGCAGCTTGAAGACCCATGATGCATGCCTCATACTCTGCCATGTTGTTGGTGCAGTTGAAGCATAGTCAGGCAGTAAGTGGAGTATGAGTGCCTTTGGGGGATATGATCACAACGCCAATGCCGTTACCCAAAGCGTTTGAGGCTCCGTCAAAGTGCATAGACCATCGGGATCCTTCCTCAGGTCCTTCATCCGGTCCAGGTACTTCACAATCAGTCACTACCATGATATCCTCGTCTGGAAATTCAAAGTTCATAGATTGGTAGTCGTCCACTGCCTGGTGTGCCAAATGGTCTGCCACTACACTTCCCTTGATTGCTTTCTGAGTCGTGTATTGGATGTCGTATTCTGTCAAGATCATTTGCCATCTTGCTATTCTTCCAGACAGAGCAGGCTTTTCGAATATGTACTTGATCGGATCCATTTTTGAAATCAACAAAGTAGTGTGAGTCAGCATATACTGTCTCAGCCGGCGAGCAGCCCATACCAAAGCGCAGCAAGTTTTCTCGAGCAGTGAGTATCGGGTCTCACAGTCGGTAAACTTTTTGCTAAGGTAATAAATGGCGTGCTCTTTTCGGCCAGACTCGTCATGCTGCCCCAGCACACACCCCATTGAGCTGTCAAGTACTGTCAAGTATAATATTAGAGGTCTCCCTTCAACTGGTGGCATAAGAATGAGTGGTTCTTGGAGATACTCTTTGATTCTGTCGAAAGTGGCCTGACATTCATCGTTCCAACGTACTACTTGATCTTTCTTCAGTAGCTTGAAGATTGGTTCACAGGTAGCAGTTAGGTGCGAGATGAATCGGGCAATGTAGTTCAACCGTCCTAGAAAGCCTCTGACTTCTTTCTCTGTCTTGGGAGCTGGCATCTCTTGTATGGATTTCACCTTGGCAGGGTCCACTTGAATACCTTTGTCGCTTACGACAAAGCCTAGCAATTTTCCAGATCTCACCCCAAAGGTGCACTTGTTTGGGTTCAACCTCAGCTTGTACAACTTCAGACGGTCAAACATCTTTTGTAGATGGTCAAGGTGTTCCTCCTCAGTTTGGGACCTTGCAATCATATCATCGACGTACACTTCGATCTCATGATGGATCATGTCATGAAACAAAGCAACCATGGCACGTTGGTAGGTTGCCCCAGCATTTTTCAACCCAAAAGGCATGACCTTGTAGCAAAAGGTGCACCACTGAGTGACAAAAGTGGTCTTCTCCATGTCTTCAGGAGCCATCTTGATCTGATTATAACCTGAAAAACCATCCATGAAGGAGAACACCTTGTGCTGAGCAGTATTGTCAACCAGAACGTCGATGTGAGGCAAAGGGAAGTCGTCTTTAGGGCTCGCCCTGTTCAGATCCCTGTAGTCAACACACATTCTGACTTTACCATCTTTCTTCGGCACCGGAACCACGTTGGCAACCCACTGAGGGTAAGAAGTTACTGCTAGAAACTCGACATCAAATTGTTTCATAACCTCAGCCTTGATTTTCTCGGACATCTCTGGACGTATACGGCGGACCTTCTGTTTTACTGGCGGGCAGTCTTCCTTGGTAGGCAAATGATGAACCACAATGTCGGTATCCAACCCAGGCATGTCTTCGTAAGACCAGGCAAAGATTTCCACGTAATCATGCAGCATCTGAATCAAACGCTGTTTCACACTGAGCTCTAGATTGGCACCAATCTTGACTTCCTTTCTGTCTGTCTCAGTACCCAGATTTACCGTTTCCACTGGCTCTTCATGTGGCTGAATGACCCTCTCTTCCTGGAGTAGCAGTCTTGCAAGCTCGCCAGGCACTTCGCAATCATCTTCACCTTCGTCTTCGGCTAAGTTGATCGGATTTTCGAAGTCATAACTTGCAGTAGAGTCGTTACCAGTGAGATCCAGAGTGGATTGGAACCTGTATAAGTGAGTGTGTGTAAATATAGCTGTTTTGCAATATATATAAAGAAAGAAAGGGAGCACAAGATTTGAAATGTGAAAAACGTCCAATGCTTTTATTCATGATATATGGAAGTGACACACAAAAGCCCTCACAAATGAAACCACGGTGCCCCGGGTAAGACACCGGGCCATAAAGTTTCAAATTATTGTTTGTTACAAATTCAAAACAAATGAGTTCATTACTGGGTGACAAAAGTAACAGGCATAGAGTCTTTAGCAGTCCAGTTGCTTGGTCTATCTTCGGTTGTTGGGTATATCCAGCTGTCGAATTCAGATTCTTCCACTTCATCCTCAACCCTGATAGCATTTACTCCATGGTTAGGCATGGGAGCAGTCACCACATTAGGATTCTCGGGCGCCTCGAACTGTACCTCTTTAGCATCAATAAGGTCTTGAACCTTATTCCTCAGAGCCCAACAATCATCTGTGTTATGCCCCGGGCTATCAGAGTGATAAGCGCAACGGGCGTTGGGGTTGTACTTCGGAGATGCTGTGTTTACCACCTTCGGAGCTTCCTTGACAGTTACCAGGCTGGTTGACAGCAGTTGCATTAATATCTGAGAGAGAGTCATGCTGAGCCGAGTATACTGTCTTTTAGGCCTCTCAGCTCTTGGCTGGTTATATTGCTGAGGAGCAGCAGCAGGTTTAGAAATTACCACCGCGTTGACAGCTGGGCGGTGTTCTGGTTTGTTCTGTCTTCTGGGACCATACACAGCACTAGCCTCCTTCTTGAAGGGCTTCTTTTCAATACTTGAGGAGGCACCCTTCTGTATCTTCCCCGATTTGATACCAGCTTCGATCCTCTCACCAGTCAGGATCAGGTCTGTAAACCCAGCAGAGGAATTACCAATGAGATGGTTGAAGAATGGACCAGATAGGGTCCCCAAGAACATGTCCACTAGTTCACGACCCGTCAATGGTGGCTGCACTCTGCCAGCCAGGTCTCTCCATTTCTGTGCGTACTCCTTAAAACCTTCTCCCGATCCTAGCGACATACCCTGGAGTTGGGTATGCGTGGGAGCGAGGTCGGAATTATATTGATACTGCTTGTAAAAAGCAGTGGCCAAATCCTCCCAATTACGAATGTTGGTTCCATCCAGCTGATAGAACCATTCGAGATGAGTCCCTGAAAGACTCTCCTGGAAGAAGTGGATCCATAAGTTCTTGTCTGCTGTGTAAGGCTGGATCTTCCTTACATAAGAGCGGAGGTGCATCTTAGGACAGGAAGCCCCGTCATACTTCATAAAGGCAGGCGCCTTGAACTTGTGTGGTATCACCACCCCAGAAGATAACCCTAAGTCTCCGAAATCCAACCCAGGCACACGTTGAATCTCCATAACATTTAACCTGTCCTCCAGTTGTTTGTACCGGTCCTCAGCAGGAGGGTACTGTTCATCATTGAAGTCTGTCTCAGTGTCAGAGACCACAGGACTAGGGACCTCTCTCCCTTGGTGGCTGCCTTCCCCCACAGATGGAGTAGTCCTCTCAGCTTCATTCTGCAATGTATTCCCGAGTCTGCGCCCAGTGTTGAACAGCACAGTCCTCTTCTTCTTCTTCTTCTTCAGGAGCAAAGCCTTTAGCTCTTGTTGTCCTTGGGCCAAGTTCATGACCATCTCCTGAAATTGGGCGTTCTGGGCCTGGAGGGCCTTGATAGCTTGCTCGGTAGTGAGTTCAGGATTCATGATGACTGAGTGCTGAAATAAACAGCAAAGAAGATTAAGCAACCTGTAGAAAAAGGGTACCTGCTATGCACATGATGCATGATATGCTATTTATGCAATGCATTCAAGGGTTCGAAAGTTCAAATTCGTTGTAGCCAAAAAAGAACACACTTTTTATTAGGAAATAATTTGTTCAGTACATCAGGGCCTCATGGGCAAAACATTACAAAATAGTTAATCCCAAAAGACACTGCGCATCCTCTTTGGAGCAATGTAAGTGTTGAGGGTATTTTCCTCGTGCAGTAGACGTGTGAGCTCCAAGACCTTCTTCTCACTGGCATGTAGACTGGTTTCAAGAGAATTTCGTTCTTCCTTGAGTTGGATCCAGCTTTTCTGCATTTCTTCCCAGGATGTAGGCATGTCAGGATGTTGAATGGTGTAGGGCACCTCTCCTTCCAAAACTGGCTCTTTGATTACGGGGAGAACATGAGGATATGGCATCACCAGCTTCTGAGAGCGGGCTCGTACCCACTTGAGATAAGGCTCTAGGGGGATGGAGTTCTTGTGCCCCAGTGTCTTGCTATCTACCCTGTTGGGCATCCTCCAAGCTCTGATAAATCTTTGGCGAAGTCCTTGTGCATCATTGTCGAAGTCAAAAACTATGTCAGGAATCAACATATCATGAGGGCCATCCCTCCGAGCATATCCAAACTGCCTCAAAGCCAGACATGGATTGTAGGTAATACCCCCTCTTATCCCAAGCAAAGGAACATTAGGATACTCTCCGCAACGATCAATGATAGTGACATTCTCTTTGGACCGAGAACACCAATGTATATCAGCATGCGTAAGGGTCATCAATCGTTGTGACCATCTCAAACCCCGCTCGTTCTTCAAAACTGATTGCGGAAGGTGCGGAATAAACCACCTTGCCAAGAGAGGAGTGCAGCACATGAGAACACCTCTCTTTCTCATGGTTCGAGTGTAACATGAGTGAAGGATGTCCCCAAGCAACATAGGTATAGGATTCCTGGACATAAAGATCTTGACAGCATGGATATCTATAAGTTGATCTGGATTAGGGAATAACACCAACCCATAGACAAGGAGGGCTACAACTTCTTCAAAGGCTTGTAGGTCAACGGAGTTCCAACATTCTTGGGCCTTCTCAAACAGAAACTTTGCCAAGAATCCTTTGATACTGCTTCTAACTTCCCAATGTCCCTTAATGTCAGATGGTTGTAGGCATAATGCTTTAGCAACCTCTTCAAGTTTTGGCTCCTTTTCTGTACCGTTGTAGGGTAGTTGGCTAAGGATAGGAATCTTCAGAAGCTGAGAAAACTCTTCCAAAGTAGGCACCAACTGATAATCTGGGAAAGTAAAGCAGTGGTGCAGAGGGTCAAAGAACTGGAACAACACTTTCACCATATCCTCCTCAATGTTGGTATTGACAAAGCTGATGAGTCTACCATGCCTTTCACTGAATGAAGAGTTCTCGGGAATCCTGGATGTAAGTTCGTTAAGCTGAGGAGGGACCCCGACAAGGTTGACCTGAATTGTCTTTCTGCGGATAGTTTCCATGTCCTACAAAACAAGAACAAAGATGAAGATTCGAACCCCTGAAGTGGTTAGTGGATGCATATGATGCTGTATGATGTTATGATGCTATGATAAGAGCACACCACAAGTATTCACAAAAGCAAACATGATAAGGCACACAAGTCACACCACAACCCTTAGAGTTTAGGCCAGCATGAAGTTTGGGGTACTACCCTCTTGAAGTTGGTGGGCTCAAAACCTGTCCTATCAAAAAGTAACCGGGTTCTAAGGAGCTCAATATCATTGGGTTGTTTTCTGTGTTCATTGTTTTGATTTAGCCACTGAATTGGCGATCAAAATATTCCAAGAAAACAACCCTCAATGAGTGTAGTATCGAGTATCAACCAACTTCGGACTGCACCAAAGTCAGTCATCTCACTACCCCTAAAGAGGCCAGGATGGTCAAGTAAGGTTCCTAAGGTCAGTTGATGCTTCACGACACCACGCGGCGGCCCCGTACTCTCCTTGACTTGACTCAAGGGTTACCAGTACTCACCAAAGGGCCACATCAACGTAGCAAACTGCTTCAACCGTGTCGGTATACCCCGCACAGTTCCCTCACATTTTGTTGCTACTTTCTAAGAGGTATCCCCCAGATCCGGGTTAGGATCTATGAAACTCCCAAAACAGGCCCGCAATTTTAAAGCAAACAGATCAAGCAATTGAAAACATGATGATGAACTATTCCTAAGGTACACCTCACTTTATTAAGTCCCCAGCAGAGTCGCCAGTTCCGTGATCGGTGGAAATAGAACTGACTGTTTTTAGCTGGTTTCGCGAAATGTCGCAGAAGCAAGAGTCGCCACCGTCTTTTATGTTCTCCAACATGGAAAGGACAAAAGCACAGCAAAATTCCTTATGAGAATGTTTCTCGGTTCGGGAGGTAGATTTATAGAAAGGGAAGGTGTTAGCACCCTTTCTATCCATGGTTATCCATGGGCTCTTAGGTACTTGCTCTTATGTTTTCAAAATTGATTTGTTTGCTTTTCAAGTGTGTGTGGGTTTTGAAAAAGTTTGTTTGAAAACTTCTAGGTAACTCTTGTATAAGTCCTCAAGAGTGTATGAAGTATTGTTTGAAAACTTTTTAAAAGTGTAAGGTGTGAAAAGTATTTTGTTTGTTTTTGAAAAGAGCAAGTACCCATGAGTCATCTACCTACCCTAAGGAATTAATCTGTGTAAGAGTCCTTTAGATAGTGTTATCCCACCATTGAGAGGTAGGTAGCACCATCGTTGGAGGTGTTCGGGTCAATTCGATTATCGGGACTGTGTGGTCACCGAAGCAATGGTAGGACAACTTAGAAGTAACCCTAACGTCCTAGATCCTTTTATCCGAGGCAACCGTTTCGAGGCAACTGGATCTTTAGACAAAGGGTGACCTCTAAGACGTCCTATACTTGATGACCATGTTTCGAGGCAACGAGTGAATCGTACCCTAAGAGTGGCATGTGCTTTGTGTGTTGTATTCAGTTAATGTTTGTCTTTGTAATTAGTGAGCTACGAGTTGTTTTTATTTACCATACATTCTTTCATGCATTCAACAGTTAGGGGGTGCGGAAAGTAAACTGCGGAAACATAAATCCTACGCTATTACAAGGCGCGGGTCTATACATCGCCAAAAATACAAAGACCCGTTTTTGGTAAATAAGTACGGAAAGTAAATAAAAACAATAAACCTAATTACTATTACAATCTTGAAAGCAATTACATAATAATAAACTATGCGCGAATAAAAATTAAATCGGAAATGTTCTAAGGGTGTTGACCCTTTTAAGAAAAGAAATTGAATTTTTGGTCTTTTTGGTGATTAAAAACTAATTGTTAAACTAATTAATTAATTTATTAAAAGAAAATATATTTTTTGTATTTTTTTATGTTTTTATGAAATAAAATAAAAAAAGAAATAAAATTAAAAGTTAATTTTACCTAATTCTAAATCTATTTTAATTATTAAGGAAAGAAGTTAAAATTGCCTAATTAAAGCTAATTTATTTAATATTTAATTACAAAATAAAATAATAATAATAATAATAATAATAATGATGTTAGTTCTTGTTTTTTTTTATTTTTTATAAAAAATATTAGTTAAGTTAATAGTTAATAATAAAAATAATTAAAAGGATTAATAATTAAATTGGAAACTATAAAAAAGAAAAGAAAAGAATAAACCAAAGGCAAGGGGTATGGGCCAAATATGAGGTGCGTTGTTGAATCATGGCCCATTTGAATCTTCAACTCGTTTGACTTCTTGGATTGAGTGGAGCGCTGTTGACTCCTGAGCATGGTGCTCTTGCTTTCTGGGCCTTTAGATCTGCATCCATGGACACATGGCTGACTCCTGGATGAGGTGTATGATGGAAGATTGATGAGACGCTGCACAAGAACACTTTGAACAAAATAATATTGGAATTATGGGGGGCCTGGGAATCGAACCCAGGTCCCAACGTTTGCAAGGCACCTGGCCAACCACTACACCAAGCGCGTTAGTTTGTATACATAATGGGAACCAAATATTATATATAAAAAATGCGTTATATGCTGAAAAAACAAAGAAAAGCGTGCGTGGTTTGAATCAACCACACACGCCTAGACACCTCATCATCGTCTTCTTCTTATCTGCAAAAAAGAAATAAGATAGCGGGGGTTTTTAACCCCCACTAAATGTAATGACAGAAAATAGCGAATAGGATTAGGGATAACATAAAAAGGGCGCGAGGTATTCATCCTGTTCATCTCATCCTGCTGATTTCAACCATGCCTGTTTGGAGTTTTAATTTTACAGCATGAGAAAAAACCCAATTTCAAAGCTCTGAAAACCTAGAAATCGCTAATGGTAATTTTCAATCCAGGGCATTATAATCAAATTGAATTATATGGAAAGCTTCATTTGGACCCTGTGAGTACAATGCAATCAATGAAAAGAGTTAAAAATGCATAAATGTATGACTGCAATTTTGAGAAAGAGTGTAAACCGTGTGACTTGTATGGCACGAGTTCTTGAGGTTTTGCGCTTAATTCTGATGGCAAAAGGTTCCTGGAAGGGTCAGGAGTATGTTTGGATCAAAGAGAAAGCTTGAATTGTGTTGGAAGATGGTTTTCAGTTTCACACCTTTCTCTTGAAAATTTGAAATTGCTTATGCTGTCTGTGGGAGTTCTAGGTCGTGTATTTTGTTGCCAAGGCTTGCATATATGTTTTGTCATGAGAATCCATCAATATAATGAACATTAAACCAATGCAATTATGTTCTTGATTTTGCCATAAACTCCATTGAAGAAAACTTGCCTTTTGTGTCCAATTTTGAATTCCATGCTCATAATAGGATGTACACGAATTTGGAAGGTGCTTCATGGTGTATCAAAGCTGTTCAAGCCACAAAATATCCTTTATTTAATTTTCTTGATTTTTATTTGAATTTTAAAGATTTAAAATGAATTAAATCAAATAAAATTAAATAAAAAATGGAAAAATTAATTTTTAATCTTGAATTAAATTGTGGGACACGTGGGAGGCATGGCCAAGCTGAACCAAGTGGAAAAAGTGGGCCCTTTTTGTCAAAAATGAAGTTTCAAGGATAGTTGACTTTGGTCATTTCACAAAAATTTCCCAACTTCTCCAATGCATATCTTGCTCAATTTTAAAGCTATGAACATTTTCTTGGACATTTTGGAAATGTCTTGAAGTCCTCTAACCAATTTCTTTGGTCCCATGTCATTTTGATTTACCAATCTCAAGTTATGGTCTTTGACTTAAAGTGCCTTTTTGTTGACTTTTGAAAATGACCTATAATGTTGAAATGGATAACTTTTTGTGAGAGCATTTCTTGGACTTGGAATGTGAAGATGAATTGTAGGAAATGTCATCCCCTTAAAAATGAGCATTGGATGGGATTTTTCTGATGAACCATGAAAAAGTTATGCCTTGGTCAAGTTACAATTGACTTTTCAGCTGTCCAAAAATAGAAACTTTTGCATCTTGATGATTTTTGAGCCATTCTTGTGAAATCATGGTCAAGACTTGACCAAATGATGATTGTGGCTTCAAAATAAGATGTTGACCAAATATTTTGACTTTTGACTGCCAAATGACCATTTTGCCCCTGCAGTTGACTATGAAGCAATTAGGGTTTTTGACTGTGCAACTTGACATTGTGAGCCTTGAAACTTGACATGTAGATGCTTGACAATGTTTATGAGCATATGGGACTTGATTGAGCCTTTGAAAACCTCAACTTCCTTGCAAGAACCAAAACCCTAATTGGATTGGCTTAGGAGGATGGTTGACTGTGTAGCCCTTGAGTAGACTTTGAACCATTTGAGGTGATGCTTGTCAAAACTTTGAAGAATATGGGAGGGAAAATTTTGGGGTACAACAGTGTCCTCCTGCTTATCCAGCCTTGCATGGATTAGAGCATTTTCTTTCTTCAACTCTTCCAGAGTTTGCATAACTAAGGAAGGTGCTGGAGTTTCTTCAGGAGTTGGACGTTGCTCAGAGCATTTTACAGCTTGTTCAAAGTGAACCATTTCTTCTGCTGTAATCATGTCTTCTGGAGAAGCAGTCAGGGAGAGACTTTCTGATTACGGTTCAGCTTCATCTGAAGGATGATGCTCTTTCCAGGGAGAATTATCCAGCGAGAGGGTGTCTTTCTTGAATAGTTGGCTCATAACTTGGTCTTGAAAAGCCTTCAGCTTATCACTAAAGTTCTGCTGAACCTATTCATAACTCTGTTCCTTCAGCTTTAGTGTTTCAGAACTAAGCCAGTTTCTGAATCTTGTCCACATATAATCAGAAGCAGCAGGATTAGTCATCTCTTGAGTAACATGCTTCAAAGAATTTATCCATTCATGCATTCTTGTTTCAAGAATCAACAAATTTGTACCAACATCTGATGTGGTTTCAGTTGGTTTGGGTTTGGGAATGGTAGTTTTGAGAGATGTGGAGGCTAGTCTTTCCAGTAAGATTGGATCAATGACAAGTCTCAAGTTGTCAGTTGGACGGCTAGTAGGTGAAGGAGTGGGAGAGTCAGGAATGATGATTGGTCTAGTGGGGGTGTGTGATCGGTGGATCTGGAACTGACTGTTTTAAAGCTGGTTCGCGAAATGTCGCGGAAGCAAGAGTCGCCACCGTCTTTTATTTTCTCCAATAGGAAAGGACAAAAGCACAGAAAAATTCCTTTAAAGAGATTGTTCTCGGTTCGGGAGGTAGGTTATAGAAAGGGAAGGTATTAGCACCCTTTCTATCCATGGTTATCCATGGGCTCTTAGGTACTTGCTCAATGTGTTTTCAAAATGTGTGCTTGCTTTTCAATGTGGGTTTCAAAGATATTCTTTGGAAAAGTTTCAGTTTAACTCATGCGTCAGAGTGTTTTGAAAAGTTTGTTTTGAAAGTTTTTGAAAGTGTGTCGGTGTGAAAAGAGTTTGAATTTTGTTTTGAAGAGAGCAAGTACCTACGAGAACCTACCTACCCTAAGGAATTCGTCTGTGTAAGAGTCCTTTAAAGTAATGCCATCCCACCATTGAGAGGTAGGTAGCACCACCGTTGGAGGTATTCGGGTCAATTCGAGTTTTAGGGACGTGGTGGTCACCGGAGCAATGGGAAAACACCTTAGAAGCTACCCTCATGCCAGGTTCCCGGACCATGAGGACTTACTAAGACGTTTTCTACTCGACGACCACCTTTCGAAAGGCAACAGTGAGGCGTACCCTAGGGGTGGTGTGTGCGAATTGTGTGTCATTTTCAGTTTATTATTTGTCTTGTCATACATGGGTGATCTATCGATTCGATTTTATTTTTTGGGCATTCATTCTTTCATGCATATTTATTAACAGTTATATTTGCGAGAAAATAAATCTAACTATTACAACGGGCGCGGGTCCACATCGCCAAAAAAACCGAACCCGATTTGACTGAAAATAAAATAAAGCGAATAAATAAAAAGTCCGAGAGTTTTTAATTACATGGCTTTGGGGCATATACAAAGGTATTTAATAAATGCGCGAAATAAAGACTAAACAAAATTAGGGCGTTGGACCCTTTAACAGATAATTAAAATAATCAAGGAATTTTAAAATTAAAAATTAAATGAAAAATAATGTTTTTGTGTTTTTTAGGTTTAAAAGAAAAAGAGAAAAGTTAATTAAAATTAAAATCCTAGTTCTATCGTTTTTTAAGTTTATTATGAAAAAGATTTAATTTCTAACCTAATTAAATTCTAAATTAATTTATATACAATTTTTGATTTATAGGAAATAAATAATAGATAATAATATTGTGAGAAAAAAAGGAAAAAATTAAAAAGGATATAAAAAATTAATAGTTAACCTAATTCTACATTTTTTGGATTTTTATTATGAAAAAGAATTAAAATTAACATTAAAACCTAATTAAACTAAATGAATTACATTTTAATTTATTTGTAAAAAAAAAGAATTAAAATTAAATATATTTTTTTTGTCCTTTCTGTATTTTTTAATGTTTTTTGTATTTTTGTAAAAAATTAATTAAATCAGAAAGTAAAAAAAAGTAAATAATAGAATATGAAGAAAATTAAAAAAAGAAAAAAAAGATAGAACCAGGAGGGTGTGGATTTGAGTTTGGAGGTGCAAGCCTGGCCCAATTATTTGTGAGATTTTGTTGACTTTTGGATCACATGCACGCCTGTTGACTTGATGTATGGTGCATCTTTGAACATTAACCATGGATCTGAGGCCCTGGGACACGTGGAGATTGAATTCTGATGGAGTATGGTGGACATCAGTGTGGGCGCTGCATATGAATTAGAAATGAAAAATAATATTGGAAATGTGTGAGACCTGGGGTTTGAACCCAGGTCATTGTAGTCAATAGCGTGTGTCCTGGCCAGCTGAGCTAGTTGTTTTCATTTAACCTATAATAATCAATAAAATATATAAAAGAAAATGGTTAGTGCTTGGTTAAACGCGCGCGAACTTTGAATGGACAAGTCACTGGTTGACACGTCTTCTTCTTCCTCGTGTTCCCTGTAACACAAACACATAAAGCAACGGTTTTGAAACGTGGGGTTAAGGAAGCTACAAGAAAATAGCGAATGGCTCATTTCCTAATATAAATTAAGCGCGAGCATCTTATTTTCTTCGTCCAGATGCCAGGAATGCAATGGTCATGGTCTTGAGGGCCAATTTTGCAGTATGGTGAAAACCCCAAAATCAACACTTGAAAACCCTAGAATGTGGGCATGGCAGATTCGCGTAGGATGGACAAAAATGCAATTAAATGTAATCAACAGCTTGGAAACTTCATCATGAGTATGAATATGTACTTAAAAATGCAAAAAGATGCTTAGAATGTAAATCACGATTGCCACATTTTTGTTGTACAGTTTGAGTTGTGTGTACCAATTCAGGGGGTTTTGGAAGATGCTATGAATTGAAATATGTTCAAAATCGTCTCAGGAAGCTATTGGTACAAAGATTTTTGCTTTAAAAGATCCCTAGCTTTGAAATCAGTTTTGCTTTTTATGTCCAAAATTTCAAAATTGCCAATGGCCTTTGAACGAGTTTTGTGCTATGTTCTTGGTAGGGTTTGACTCAATGATCCTTATGGAATTGAATAGGCTTGTTAACTCTCCTTAATCCATGCTTGAGAAAGAATTGGCATTAGGGTTTGTCCATTAACCATTTTTTCCTAACTTCTAGCCAAAACCTAGACTTAGTATGAAAATGAACCTTGGCCTGATTTTTGAGTTGGTTCATGATGCATAGAACTTGTCCAAGTTCATATAACACCATTTCATTGATTTTTTAAATTTTATTTGAATTTTCAATGAATTAAAATGAATTAAATCATCAAAAATTAAATAAAATGAAAAAGTCAACATTTGGTCTTGAAATCAACCATGGGCCACGTGTGTGGCATGACAAGGATGGACAAAGTGAGAAAAATGGGGCCCTTTTGTCAAAATTGGATTTTCAAGGATAGTTGACTTTTGCCATTTCACAAAAATTTCCCAACTTCTACAAGGCATAACTTGCTCAATTTTTAAGCTTTTCACATGTTCTTGGACATTTTGGAAAGGTCTTTGAGTCCTTTAACCAATGCCTTTGGTCCCATGTCATTTTGATTTACCAATCTCAAGTTATGGCCTTTGACTTAAAGTCCCTTTTTGTTGACTTTTGAAAATGACCTGTAATGTTGAAATTGATAACTTTTTGTGAGAGCATTTCTTGGACTTGGAACATGAAGATGAATTGTAAGAAATGTCTTTCTCTTCAAAATGAGCTTTGGATGGAATTTTTCTGATAATCCATGTGAAAGTTATGCCCTGGTCAATTTCAGTTGACTTTTTCAGCTGTCCAAATATAGCAACTTTTGCATCTTTGATGATTTCTGAGCCAAACTTTGAGAATCATGATCAAGCATTGATCAAATGATGTTTGTGGCTTCAAAATGATATATTGACCAAAAATTTGAACTTTTGACTGTCAAATGACCATTTTGCCCCTACAGTTGACTGTAGTGCAATTTAGGGTTTTGACTGTGCAATCTTGAGCTGAATGCCTTGAAACTTGATATGAGGATGCTTGACCATGTTTGTAAGCCTATGAGACTTGATTGAGCCTTTGAAAACTTCCTTTTCTTGATCAAACTCAAAACCCTAATTTGGACTGTTTAGGAGACTGTTGAACTGCACAACCCTTGGGGAATTTTGTGACTTGGCTTGGCAATTTCTTGAAGAATATGGGAGGGCAAATTTTGGGGTATAACAGTTGCCCCTGTTCAATCTTCTTAGACCTGAGGATGTAGATTGGCTGACGTGCCTTTCGTAATCCGAGGGTAAAAGATGATTGGACACTAGAGTGCCCGGAAATTTGCGCTCACATGTTGGCAATGAGGGTAATGGGCTTATAGATGCCATCTGGATGTTTGATTGCGTAAGGGATTCCTTAGCGAAATCTTGCATACCTGCAAAACAGAAAAATGAGTACCTGACACGTTGCAGGAATGATTACTTCCTTAGCATGAATGGTAAGGGAGCCTTGAGCGACTTTAACTTCAACAACGCTCGTTGAGAAAAATCTGGGGCGTCTTCTGCTGGGATAAGAATCAGGGAGATCTTAAGGTCGATCTGACTGAACCAGAGAGGCCTTTGACAGAATCAGGAAAATCTTGGGACGATTTAACTGAACCGGTCTAGGTCTTGAAATGTCTTCCACTGGATAAGCAATCAGGAAAATCTTGGGACGATTTAACTGAACTAGAGGAGGCCTTTGACTGAATCAGTCTAGGTCTTGAAATGTCTTCAAAGGGATAAGCAATCAGGAAAATCTTGGGACGATTTAACTGAACCAGAGAAGGCCTTTGACTGAACCAGTCTAGGTCTTGAAATGTCTTCCACTGGATAAGCAATCAGGAAAATCTTGGGACGATTTAACTGAACCAGAGGAGGCCTTTGACTGAACCAGTCTAGGTCTTGAAATGTCTTCCACTGGATAAGCAATCAGGAAAATCTTGGGACGATTTAACTGAACCAGAGGAGGCCTTTGACTGAACCAGTCTAGGTCTTGAAATGTCTTCCACTGGATAAGCAATCAGGAAAATCTTGGGACGATTTAACTGAACCAGAGGAGGCCTTTGACTGAACCAGTCTAGGTCTTGAAATGTCTTCCACTGGATAAGCAATCAGGAAAATCTTGGGACGATTTAACTGAACCAGAGGAGGCCTTTGACTGAACCAGTCTAGGTCTTGAAATGTCTTCAAAGGGATAAGCATCAGGAAAATCTTAGGACGATTTAACTGAACCAGAGAAGGCCTTTGACTGAACCAGTCTAGGTCTTGAAATGTCTTCAAAGGGATAAGCATCAGGAAAATCTTGGGACGATTTAACTGGATCTTCCCTGAAAGGTAAAAGTCAGTCATATGCAATGCATGATATGGATCAAGCAATGATGTTCTCAACATAAATGAGATTTGTATGATGCAGTGCGTTATGCATGCTATAGTGCTGTATGTGATGTTTTATGTATGTTTTCGTCTAGGAAAGTAAATCCTTGACGGGTGCCGGGAAATCGTATCCTGGGCTGATGTCGAAGGATAGATTTTGCTTCCGCTGGGGATGATAACTGCAAGGATACCGGTAGGAGAAGATGACTCCGTTGCGGAATAAACTTGGCGAATGGACGATTCTGCGGGGAGAAAAGATACTCTAGCGATCATGCTGGAAAGCAATACTCTGTGGGAAGAGTGATGCCTTGCTGAATGTTGATAGTAACTCTGTTGGGATACCGTTGTTGTATTGGAAGTGTGAATTGACTTCGCTGGGGATAGGAAAGAACTACGTTGACGACGACCTTCCCTTGGCTTTTGGCTGAGGATAACCCAGTTATATCCTGTTGAGGAAATAACTCTTTAAATCAAGCCAGACGATGCGTTCGTGTTCTGCGGGGAGTGAAAATATCTGGGTCGCATTCTTTAGCCGAACCTATGATGGACAGAGCAACCGGATCTTTTAGACAACTCCTTATTGCCCCAGTTTCAGTGGGAGGAGGCACTTGTGGGAGTACTTGACGAGTCTTCTGGTAGGCAGGTGCCGAGATGCTGGGACATACTCGTACGCTTTGATCCCTTAACTTTTGCCTGGACCGCCTTTTCGGGTTTTCAGTCCACCGGGATACCCATTTTTGCCCAAGCCGCCTTTTCAGGTTTTCGACTTGCCGGGTGTACAGATTTTTTCATTTCATCCCTTATTTTTGCCCGAACCCTTTTGGTTCGCCGGGAATCCCTTATTTTTGCCTAGGTGTCTCAACCTAGCGGGTCTTTGATTTTGCGTAGTATTCTTTCGACTATGTCCGTGCTTTCAGCATGTAGGGAATTGCCCCTGTTAGAAATTGTTTTGTCATGCCACCAGAAGGTGTTTGATCAGGCCAGATTCATGTTTGAAATGCCCCAAGTGACTCAAGCGGAGGCTTGCCCCAGGCTATTTGGCCTTTGAGAGATTCTCCGAATCTTGACTGAACTGCCCCAGATGATAGACCATGATCATGTCGTGCCCCTTGATTGGAGATACTTCTGTTCATTAGGCATTCGTCGTGCGAATTTTCATGCTGTTCAAACAAAAGTCATATGCAAACAAAGTTATGTTAAAAATGCAAAGCTTACGTCTGTCTTGAAAATTTTGAAAATGCATTCTTTTTCATAAAACAAGTGAATGTTTGTAAAACGTGATGTCAACTCCGTATTTACCGTAGGCCTTAAGGAGTCAGGATACCTTTCGTAACAGTATGCTTTCGAACTGACCCATACTTCAGCTAGGACTTTTAAGGGTTGTAACGTGGCTTGGTTCACGGTTTAAGAAACAAAGTATAAAGGTTCAAATTTTATTTGTACCCACCCTCTCTTCGTGATGTTCTCCAAATCTAAACTCAGTTGATCATACATTAGACCTTGTTTGAGTCTTTGCTCTAATTTTCTGGTGATGGATAACTTATTTTGAATAGGCAGTCATTCCTTTTTTTTGTCGAGGGTTTGTGTGACCTCCTTTTTGATTTTGTGATCCCTATATTTTTTTTTTTTTGCCTGAACTGTTTCTTTTGTGATTACAGTCGGCGGGATGCCCCAGTTTTGTAAGTCTCCTTCATAGGTTTTGACTTAATGGGTTTTTATTTTTTTGAGATATAATGACTGCCTATCTGTACGATTGTTTGGAATTATCACTATCTTTGTTTGTTTTGTAAAGATCTCTTCGGTGCTATTCGTCATGCACTTGGATCAACTGAGAGAACTACCCTGCCCCAGGTTATGATAAAGGGTTTTGATTTTCGAAAAGAAAAACTCCTACTTCTTTGGCTCAAAGGGGTTGACGAGGGATTATCTTCCTTATTACTCCAGTGTTTAGGAATTGAAACAACGCCTGTACCTCATTAGCGGGATCTGTTCAAAAGCATACTGTAAATCGTGGTATCATTTTCGTCATCCTCCCTCAAGAGGCTTAGAATTATTGATTGAAAGAGTTGACATCAGAACAAATATGAAAATAATTTGCGTATAGTGAATACGAATATATTGCTTCAAAACAGACATAAGCGATGCATTAATGTGATAACAATGTTTAACATGAATAAATGTTTGAACAAAAGGAAATTGCAACTTGAACATTCGAATGAACAAAGGTTTTCCAGTCTCAGGATTTGTCACTCCAAATGGTGAGTCTAGCAGGGGTAGTAGAAGAACTCAGCCCGGCCATCCTGGGTGAATTCCACAGCTCCTTCCTCAATCAGGTCCTGGATTTTATTTTTCAGAGTCCAACAGTCCTCTGTGGCATGCCCCGGACTGTCAGAATGATAAGCGCAGTGAGCGTTGGGGTTATATCTTGAGAGTGTCCTGTTGGGATTCTTAGGAGGGTCCCTTAGAGTTACCAAATTCAACCTCAACAGTTGTTGTAAAGCTTGAGGCAGTGATACGTTAAGCTTGGTGAATTGCCTTTTGGGCTTGCCTGGCTGAAGAGGTTGTTTGGGCTTGCCTGGCTGAAAAGGTTGATGCTGAATTTGTGCCCCTGAAGCCAAATGAGGAGCTTTTCCTTTGTCTCCTTGTCTCAAAGGTGGTTGAACAACGACTGGCTCTTTTCCTTTAGATGTTTGCCCCAGTTGGTTACTCTGAAGCAGTTGGTTGACAAGAAACCGGAGCTCATCTTGTCTTTGTGCTAGACCTTGAATGGCATTCCTCTGCCCCAGCATTTGAGCTTTCATAGCATCCATCTCAGATTGTAGGTGTTTCAGCCTTTCATCCTCAGCACTGTTCCTGGCAAAAGTCTCCATGAGAAGTGTCCTTAGCTCCTCCTGCCCCTTGGATAGATTTAGGAGAATATCCCCGAACCGAGTCCCTTGAGCAAGAAGGTCCTGGTTGTCTTGTTGGGATGCCATTGCTGAAATAAACAGCAGAGATGGTAAGTGACCTGTCCCAAGGATACCTGTTATGCAATGATATGTATGACATGCATGTAATGTTTTCAAGGATCTCGCGGGGTAAACAAGAAAATTTGTTAGCATTGGAATTTAGAGCTTGATTGAAGGACACCCATGTTATTGAGAACTCTTCTTCAAGAGTCAAAGGCTCACCATATCCAGTGGGTCACAGCCCCTGACTTTAGTCATCATGTCTGGTTTTGATTTCCAAACAACCTTGGTTAGGGAACCTTCTTCAGGAGTCAAAGCTCACCATATCAAGTGGGTCATAGCCCCTGACAACTTTGGCTAGAGGAAAATAAATCCTCTTTGCCCCTTGCTAGATATATGACCTGTATCACAAGCCCTTGAGATCCTTGAAATGGGTTAGGATGTATGCAATGGTATGATGTCATGATATGCATGGGGTAATGTGAGTAACCCTGTAATGAGTCCCAATTAAGGACTGCAAAAACCTGCAAGAAACTTAGAATACCCTGTTATGAGTCCTAATTAAGGACTACAAACACAACCTGCAAGAGACAAAGGTCAGGTAATAAGCATGCAAGTAGTTCAAGTAGGAAGGCACACAAGTCACACAATAGAGCCCTTAGAGTTTAGGCCAGCATGAAGTTTGGGGTACTACCCTCTTGAAGTGGGTGGGTTCAACCTGTCCTATCAAAGTAACCGGGTTCTAAGGTTCCCAATATCACGGGATTGCTCTCATTGTTCATCGTTTCGAATTAGCCACTGAACTGGCGACCGAAATATTCCGGGAAAGCAACCCTCAATTGAGTGTAGTATCGAGTATCAACCAACCTCGGACTGCACCAAAGTCAGTTATCTCACTACCCTAAAGAGGCCAAGATTGTTCAATTAAGGTTCCTAAGGTTTGTTGATGCTTCATGACACCACATGGAGGCCCCGTACTCTCCTTGACTGACTCAAGGGTTACCGGTACACACCAAAATGCCACATCAACGTAGCAGACTGCTTCAACCATGTCGGTATACCCCGCACAGTTCCCTCACAGCCTTGTTGCTACTTTCTAAGAAGGTATCCCCCAGATCCGGGTTAGGATCTATAGAACTCCCAAGCAACCCACAATTTAAATCAAACAATTCAAACAATTGAAAACACAAGTGATCTTAGTCCTAAGGTACACCTCACTTTAAGTTTGTCCCCAGCAGAGTCGCCAGTTCTGTGATCGGTGGATCTGGAACTGACTGTTTTAAAGCTGGTTCGCGAAATGTCGCGGAAGCAAGAGTCGCCACCGTCTTTTATTTTCTCCAATAGGAAAGGACAAAAGCACAGAAAAATTCCTTTAAAGAGATTGTTCTCGGTTCGGGAGGTAGGTTATAGAAAGGGAAGGTATTAGCACCCTTTCTATCCATGGTTATCCATGGGCTCTTAGGTACTTGCTCAATGTGTTTTCAAAATGTGTGCTTGCTTTTCAATGTGGGTTTCAAAGATATTCTTTGGAAAAGTTTCAGTTTAACTCATGCGTCAGAGTGTTTTGAAAAGTTTGTTTTGAAAGTTTTTGAAAGTGTGTCGGTGTGAAAAGAGTTTGAATTTTGTTTTGAAGAGAGCAAGTACCTACGAGAACCTACCTACCCTAAGGAATTCGTCTGTGTAAGAGTCCTTTAAAGTAATGCCATCCCACCATTGAGAGGTAGGTAGCACCACCGTTGGAGGTATTCGGGTCAATTCGAGTTTTAGGGACGTGGTGGTCACCGGAGCAATGGGAAAACACCTTAGAAGCTACCCTCATGCCAGGTTCCCGGACCATGAGGACTTACTAAGACGTTTTCTACTCGACGACCACCTTTCGAAAGGCAACAGTGAGGCGTACCCTAGGGGTGGTGTGTGCGAATTGTGTGTCATTTTCAGTTTATTATTTGTCTTGTCATACATGGGTGATCTATCGATTCGATTTTATTTTTTGGGCATTCATTCTTTCATGCATATTTATTAACAGTTATATTTGCGAGAAAATAAATCTAACTATTACAACGGGCGCGGGTCCACATCGCCAAAAAAACCGAACCCGATTTGACTGAAAATAAAATAAAGCGAATAAATAAAAAGTCCGAGAGTTTTTAATTACATGGCTTTGGGGCATATACAAAGGTATTTAATAAATGCGCGAAATAAAGACTAAACAAAATTAGGGCGTTGGACCCTTTAACAGATAATTAAAATAATCAAGGAATTTTAAAATTAAAAATTAAATGAAAAATAATGTTTTTGTGTTTTTTAGGTTTAAAAGAAAAAGAGAAAAGTTAATTAAAATTAAAATCCTAGTTCTATCGTTTTTTAAGTTTATTATGAAAAAGATTTAATTTCTAACCTAATTAAATTCTAAATTAATTTATATACAATTTTTGATTTATAGGAAATAAATAATAGATAATAATATTGTGAGAAAAAAAGGAAAAAATTAAAAAGGATATAAAAAATTAATAGTTAACCTAATTCTACATTTTTTGGATTTTTATTATGAAAAAGAATTAAAATTAACATTAAAACCTAATTAAACTAAATGAATTACATTTTAATTTATTTGTAAAAAAAAAGAATTAAAATTAAATATATTTTTTTTGTCCTTTCTGTATTTTTTAATGTTTTTTGTATTTTTGTAAAAAATTAATTAAATCAGAAAGTAAAAAAAAGTAAATAATAGAATATGAAGAAAATTAAAAAAAGAAAAAAAAGATAGAACCAGGAGGGTGTGGATTTGAGTTTGGAGGTGCAAGCCTGGCCCAATTATTTGTGAGATTTTGTTGACTTTTGGATCACATGCGCGCCTGTTGACTTGATGTATGGTGCATCTTTGAACATTAACCATGGATCTGAGGCCCTGGGACACGTGGAGATTGAATTCTGATGGAGTATGGTGGACATCAGTGTGGGCGCTGCATATGAATTAGAAATGAAAAATAATATTGGAAATGTGTGAGACCTGGGGTTTGAACCCAGGTCATTGTAGTCAATAGCGTGTGTCCTGGCCAGCTGAGCTAGTTGTTTTCATTTAACCTATAATAATCAATAAAATATATAAAAGAAAATGGTTAGTGCTTGGTTAAACGCGCGCGAACTTTGAATGGACAAGTCACTGGTTGACACGTCTTCTTCTTCCTCGTGTTCCCTGTAACACAAACACATAAAGCAACGGTTTTGAAACGTGGGGTTAAGGAAGCTACAAGAAAATAGCGAATGGCTCATTTCCTAATATAAATTAAGCGCGAGCATCTTATTTTCTTCGTCCAGATGCCAGGAATGCAATGGTCATGGTCTTGAGGGCCAATTTTGCAGTATGGTGAAAACCCCAAAATCAACACTTGAAAACCCTAGAATGTGGGCATGGCAGATTCGCGTAGGATGGACAAAAATGCAATTAAATGTAATCAACAGCTTGGAAACTTCATCATGAGTATGAATATGTACTTAAAAATGCAAAAAGATGCTTAGAATGTAAATCACGATTGCCACATTTTTGTTGTACAGTTTGAGTTGTGTGTACCAATTCAGGGGGTTTTGGAAGATGCTATGAATTGAAATATGTTCAAAATCGTCTCAGGAAGCTATTGGTACAAAGATTTTTGCTTTAAAAGATCCCTAGCTTTGAAATCAGTTTTGCTTTTTATGTCCAAAATTTCAAAATTGCCAATGGCCTTTGAACGAGTTTTGTGCTATGTTCTTGGTAGGGTTTGACTCAATGATCCTTATGGAATTGAATAGGCTTGTTAACTCTCCTTAATCCATGCTTGAGAAAGAATTGGCATTAGGGTTTGTCCATTAACCATTTTTTCCTAACTTCTAGCCAAAACCTAGACTTAGTATGAAAATGAACCTTGGCCTGATTTTTGAGTTGGTTCATGATGCATAGAACTTGTCCAAGTTCATATAACACCATTTCATTGATTTTTTAAATTTTATTTGAATTTTCAATGAATTAAAATGAATTAAATCATCAAAAATTAAATAAAATGAAAAAGTCAACATTTGGTCTTGAAATCAACCATGGGCCACGTGTGTGGCATGACAAGGATGGACAAAGTGAGAAAAATGGGGCCCTTTTGTCAAAATTGGATTTTCAAGGATAGTTGACTTTTGCCATTTCACAAAAATTTCCCAACTTCTACAAGGCATAACTTGCTCAATTTTTAAGCTTTTCACATGTTCTTGGACATTTTGGAAAGGTCTTTGAGTCCTTTAACCAATGCCTTTGGTCCCATGTCATTTTGATTTACCAATCTCAAGTTATGGCCTTTGACTTAAAGTCCCTTTTTGTTGACTTTTGAAAATGACCTGTAATGTTGAAATTGATAACTTTTTGTGAGAGCATTTCTTGGACTTGGAACATGAAGATGAATTGTAAGAAATGTCTTTCTCTTCAAAATGAGCTTTGGATGGAATTTTTCTGATAATCCATGTGAAAGTTATGCCCTGGTCAATTTCAGTTGACTTTTTCAGCTGTCCAAATATAGCAACTTTTGCATCTTTGATGATTTCTGAGCCAAACTTTGAGAATCATGATCAAGCATTGATCAAATGATGTTTGTGGCTTCAAAATGATATATTGACCAAAAATTTGAACTTTTGACTGTCAAATGACCATTTTGCCCCTACAGTTGACTGTAGTGCAATTTAGGGTTTTGACTGTGCAATCTTGAGCTGAATGCCTTGAAACTTGATATGAGGATGCTTGACCATGTTTGTAAGCCTATGAGACTTGATTGAGCCTTTGAAAACTTCCTTTTCTTGATCAAACTCAAAACCCTAATTTGGACTGTTTAGGAGACTGTTGAACTGCACAACCCTTGGGGAATTTTGTGACTTGGCTTGGCAATTTCTTGAAGAATATGGGAGGGCAAATTTTGGGGTATAACAGGGTGTTTGGAGGTGTGGATTCCAGAGATGAAGGGATTTCTGGAATGTCATGGATGGTGAGAGGCATGCGAACCGCAAGAGGTTCTGTGATTCTAGGTATTGGGATTGTATCAGAATCTGAAGGAGATTCTTCAGATTCATTTGTTGTAGCATGTTGGGGTTCTGGTTCATGGATAGCAGAAGATTGATTTTCAAAAGGTTGAGCTTCTGGTTGTGGTGATTTGGAGTTCAGATCTTCTGGTTGTGGTATTTTTGGTTGAGGAATTTCTTGTTGAGGCGATTGTGGTTGTGAAATTTCTGGTTGAGGAATTTCTGGTTGAGGTGATTATGGATGAGAAATTTCTTGTTGAGGAATTTTTGTTTGTGAAGAATGTGGTTGAAAAATTTCTGGTGTGGTATCAGAGTTTGGATTTTCTGGGAGTTGAGAATTTGGATTTTGTGGTAAGGGAGAGGAAAAGTCTTGGTCAAATAAATCAATATCAGACAGAACTTTGGCAAGTTCTGGTTGGTTATGTTCAGGATTCGGATTTTGAGAAAGGGAGTGAGTTTCATTCAGACCTAGAGTTTCTGATGGATCCAACCCTATGTCAAAGTCTTAAAATGTTTGAGGTGATGGGTTTTCTGGTTGAGAAGGCATGGCTTCAGATGTTGATACATTTATTGATTCTATAACAGAAACAGAGTAGGGATTACCTTTCTTTTTGGCAGCTTTTGGTGTCCTCTGAGATGGTCCTTCTCCTGCTGCTTTCCTCTTCTTGGTCTTCTTTAAAGCAACTTCTGGAGCAGCCTTATGCAAATCCTGGATGTTGATTTTTGGGGCAGTGCCATCTTCCTTGCAAGCGTCCAGATATCTGACTATTATTTCTGGTTTGGAGTCAATCTCAGAAAATAGAGGAAAATCATCCAGAGGTATCCTTCTTGAAGTAATGGTTGCATGAGAAGTAAAGATTGGTTCCTTCTTGATATTCTCAATGCTTTTCATCTTCTTCATATTTTTAGCGTTCAGGGGCTTCCCAACGATTGCTTCCAATGTGCTGATTTCCTGGGCTTCCGTCAGATGTTCTATCAGTCTATTCTCTGTCAAAATATCTGATATGAGCCTTCCTAAGGGTATCCAGTCCCTCTTGGTCCTTTCGTCTTCTCTTGTTTCCTTCACACTAGTTCTGAGATGATTAAACAGCGAGTGTGGAAGATTTACCTTTATCCTCTTAGCAATGAAATAGATCAGAAATTGCTGATCAATGTTGGTATAATCAGGAGATCTAGTTGGCTTCCTATGGTTGATACACTCCAGAATGATTCTGGCCCAAATTCTATGGTGATCCTTCAAATCTCTGATTTTACTGGAGGGTAGTCCATGAGTAAAAATTTCCCTTGCAATAGAGCTTACGTCAGAGCATCTCTCAGCCATGTCAATGCATCTGACACCTCTACCACTGTATCCAAGAAGCTTTGCAATTAGGTCTTCTGTAATAACAATTTTCTTCCCCGTGACATAAGAAGTAACCTGATTATTTGAAGAAGAAGCATGTATCCAGAATTCTTTGACAAGAAAGGGAAAGGTTGGCCCCAATAGACGGTCAAAGTACATGTTCCACCCTTGAGCAGTAACGTCTTCATATAGATTGAAGCCATTTTCTTGCAAGCTTTCAAAATCAATAATCAGTTCTGAGAGAACTTCTAGATTATCAATGGGTGTGAGGAGCGTTCTGTAGGGTTCTTCATACTATACCATTGAAGAAGATTCATGAGCACTAACATTTTTGACACTTGAAGAAGCCATTGTTCACACGATATTTTGAGGAATATGACGGGGGGTTTTGAAAGCAGGAACTGGAGACGAAGGAAAATATTGATGAGAGTAAAAAGAAGTGAATGTAAAAAGTAAAATTTGAGTTTAAATAGGTTTCTTTGAAAACGTAAACAATAAGAAAAAGAAATGATTTGTCATGATTATAAGCATTAATGACACCTGAAATTAGGGGATTTAGAAAGATACTTGAATGGTTACCCTTGACAAGTGTCTCAATGCACCCAATCAGCATCTTTGACCTTTCAGAAAATTGAACGCATGTTCAGCCTCAGAAAGTAGCTGATGAATGGATGACAACTGTTTGATTATGTGAACTGCACGCTTCTATCCTTGAAATGAAACGTTCAGATCTTAATGGATAGATTCTGATGCAATCTGTACTTCTAAACTTTGAAGACATGTTGGTAAGTAGTTTACAGAAAATAATAAAGTTCTGAAGGTTAATATATAAATAAAACATTTTATTCTGGGCATAGCTTCATGCTGAGATGTTTCAGAATGAAGTTAAACCTATCTTCACAAAGAGGTTTTGTAAAGACATCAGCCCATTGATGGTCTGTGTCAATAAATTTTAAGCTAAGAATCCCTTTCTGAATATAGTCCCTAATAAAATGATCTTTTATTTCTATATGCTTAGCCCTAGAATGCAAAATTGGATTCTTACTGAGACAGATAGCAGAAGTATTGTCACAGAGGATAGGAATGTTACTCTCAAATATGTTGAAGTCTTCAAGTTGACTTTTCATCCAGAGCATTTGCGTGCTACATCCAGCAGCTGCTATGTATTCAGCTTCTGCTGTTGATAGTGCAATTGTGGACTGTATCTTGCTGGTCCATGAGATCAGATTTTCTCCCAAAAACTGGAAGCTTCTAGAAGTGCTTTTACGCTCTACTCTATCTCCAGCGAAGTCAGCGTCATAATATCCTACTAAGCTGTAATCATTTTATTTTCTATAAAACAAACCCAGATTAGTAGTACCTTTCAGATACTTGAAAATTCACTTAACTGTTGTTAAGTGAGATTCTCTAGGATCTGATTGGAATCTAGCAGATAAGCAAACACTAAATAAAATGTCAGGCCTTGAAGTCGTCAGATAGAGAAGAGAACCATTCATACCTCTGTAGACCTTTTGTTCTACCTTTTTACTTACCTTTTCCAGAATGCACGTGGGGTGCATTGGAATCCTTGAGGGCTTACATTCTGAGAGATCAAATTTCTTCAGAAGTTCTCTGACATATTTGCTCTGATGAATGTAAGTTCCTTCTGGAGTTTGGTTTATCTGAATGCCTAGAAAGAATTTGAGTTCCCCCATTAGGCTCATCTCAAACTCTGCCTGCATACACTTAGCAAACTCTCTTCCCAGAGAGGGTTTAGTAGATCCAAAGATGATGTCATCAACATAAATCTGACATACTAAAATGTCATTCTTAACTGTCTTACAGAACAAGGTTGTGTCCACTTTCCCTCTGGTGAATTCCTTTTCTAACAGGAAGTTACTTAGTCTTTCATACCAAGCTCTGGGAGCTTGTTCAGACCATAGAGTGACTTCTTTAGTTTGAAAACATATTCTGGATTTTTGGAATTCTCAAACCCATGGGGTTGGTGCACATATACCTCTTCATATATATAGCCATTTAAGAATGCACTTTTGACATCCATCTGATACAGAGTGATGCCATTGTTTACAGCAAATGATATTAAAAGTATGATAAATTCTAACCTGGCGACTGGAGCAAAGGTTTCTGTATAGTCTATCCCCTCTTGCTGACTATAACCTTGTGCTACCAGTCGTGCTTTGTTTCTGATGACTTCTCCTTGCTCGTTCAGTTTGTTTCTGAACACCCACTTTGTTCCAATGACGTTGAATCCTTTTGGTTTGGGAACCAGATCCCATATGCAATTTCTGGTGAATTGATTCAGTTCCTCCTGCATTTCCAGAATCCAGTCATTGTCCAGAAGCGCTTCATCAATTGTTGTTGGTTCAATCAGAGAGACCAGTCCCATGAGGGATTCTTCAGAGTTTCTGAAGGTTGATCTTGTTCTTATTGGATCATCCTTCTTTCCCAGTATTGTATCTTCTGGGTGAGAAATGTTGCTTCTGGATAGCCTTTTCTGAAGTTGATCAACTGAAGGTGCTGGATTACTTGCAGTAACTCTTTCTGATGTTGAGGGAGCGTCTTTGTTGAGAACTTCTGACTAGTTGACTTCAGTACCTATGAGTTCAACTTCCATACCTACAAGGAATTCATTCTGCTTTGACTTTTGAGAGTCAAGATTATCATCAAACCTAACGCTGATTGACTCTTTAACAATCTGTGTTTCTGTATTGTATACCCTGTACCCTCTTGAGCGTTCAGAGTATCCTAACATAATACACTTTTGTGCTTTAGAGTCAAACTTGTTCAGATAATTTTTTGTATTAATAATAAAGCATGTGCATCCAAATGGATGAAAATAAGAAATGTTGGGCTTTCTGTTCTTCCACAATTCATATGGAGTCTTTTCTAGAATAGGTCTTATGGAGATTTTATTCTGAATGTAACACGCTGTGTTAATTTCCTCTGCCCAGAAGATCTTAGCAATGTTAGTCTCATCGATCATGGTTCTGGCCATTTTTTGCAATATTCTGTTCTTTCGTTCTACAACTCCATTTTGTTGGGGAGTTCTAGGACAAGAGAAGTCATGCAAGATGCCTTTTTCATTAAAAAATAGTTCAAAATTTTTATTTTCAAATTCCCCACCATGATCAATTCTGACTTTGACAATTCTAAGATCCTTTTCATTCTAAACTTGGTTGCAGAAGGTAACGAACACAGAGGGTGACTCGTCCTTGTATCTTAAGAACTTTACCCATGTCCATCTGCTATAGTAATCTACGATTACTAACCCATACTTCTTGCCACTGACTCACGCAATTTTTACTGGTCCAGATAAGTCAATGTGCAGAAGTTCTAATGGCTTAGAGGTGGAAACAACATTTTTGGATTTGAAAGCAGATTTTGCAAATTTGCCTTTCTGAAATGCTTCACACAGAGCATCTGAGCTGAACTTCAAATTAGGAAGTCCTCTGACCAGATTGAGTTTGTTAATCTGAGATATTCTTCTCATACTAACATGCCCTAATCTTTTGTGCCAGACCCATTGCTCGTTGTTAACAGAAAGTAGGCATTTTACATTCTGACTCTTTAGTAGAAAGTTTTATTTTATAAATGTTGTTTTTCCTCTTTCCATTAAATAGGATAGTCCCATCTCTCTGACTAACAGCTTTGCATGAATTTTGATTAAAGATTATATCATAACCGTTATCACTTAATTGACTTACGGATAACAGGTTATGCATTAATCCATCAACTAATAATACATTATTTATAGAGGGAAGATTTCAATTACCTACTGTTCCAGAGCCAATGATCTTTCCTCTCTGATTGCCTCCAAAGTCCACGTAGCCTTCAGGCTTAAGTTCCAGGCTTTGGAACATATGCCTTCTTCCCATCATGTGTCGCGAGCAGCCAGAGTCCAGGTACCATGACTGGTGTCTTAGCCTTGCTGCTAAAGATATCTGCTACATGTATAATTTTATCCTTAGGTACCCACATTTTCTTGGGTCCTGGTTTGTTACTTTTACCAAAATTCTGATTGAATTTTGGTTTCACAGAATAATCACTACTTGTGTATTTTATGTCATGTGTGTGCCCATATATAAAGTGTGATTTGAGTGGTGTGCATTTTATAACTAACTCCATGGCCTTTTTAGGTGTAGGTACCTTACCTTGATATCCTATCCCTTTTCTACCATTTCTGCTAACTCCATAGATCATTGAAGCCATCTTTCTTCTATCTATGTTTTTAGCTAGAAACTTCTGAAAGCCGTGATCATACTCTTTGATGATCTCATCAGCATTACTGGGAGTCTTTAAGATTGTTTCCTTCTGAGATTTTTGTAAATCATTTTCTAATTTTGAAATTTTCTCTTTTAACTCATAATTCTCTAATATGAGACTCTCAAACTTTTCAGAGTCAAAGGCAAGATCCCTTTTCAGGTTCTTGAATTTTACTCTGATTTGCTGATACCTTTCCAGAATTTCATTTAGACTTTCTGCAAGTTCAGCCTTAGTAAAATTTATGGTAAAATCAGGAAATACCTCTTCAGTGTCTGATTCTGAGTCTGAACCAGAAGCTTCACTGTCTTCTGATACGTTTTCCATGAGAGCTATGTTTGCTCTTTCATCATCTGATTCTGAGTCAGCTTCAGAGGTGTCAGAATCATCCCATGTAGCCATGAGGCTTTTCTTCTTTTCCTTGGAGAACTTCTTTTTAGGCTTCTCCTTCTGAAGCATTGGGAAGTCACTTTTGTAGTGCCATTGCTCGTTACACTTATAGCAGATGATGTCCTTGTTATTTGGCTTTCTCTATCCTGAGGAACCTTCAGATCTTCTGTGTCCAGAGGAAGACTCAGACTTTTTGTATCTGGAGGAGGATTCATTTTGATTCTCTGATCTTCTAGGATTTCTGAATTTCCTTTGTCAATGCTTCCACAGTTGGTTCACCCTTCTGGAGAGGAGAGACAATTCATCTTCTTCTGATGAGGATCCATCAGAAGTTTCTTCCACAACCTGCAAAACCTTAGAGTTATATTTTCTGTTAGATTTTAAAGCTAGTGGCTTACCTTGCTTTTGAGGCTCATCTTCTTCTAGCTCTATGTCGTGACTTCTGAGGGAGCTGACAACTTCCTCCAGAGATATTTTGTTGAGATCTTTGGCTAGCTTAAGTATTGTGACCATTGGCCTCCATTGCTTGGGCAAGCTTCTGATGATCTTATTAACGTGATCATCAGTAGAATACCCTTTGTCAAGAACCTTCAGTCCAACAACAAGGATTTGGAATCTTGAAAACATAGTTTCTATTGATTCACTATCTTCCATCTTGAATGCCTCATACTTCTGAATGAGCGCAAGGGCCTTGGTTTCTTTGACTTGAATGTTGCCTTCATGCGTCATTCTCAGAGAGTCAAACATGTTCTTGGCAGTCTCTCTGTTTGATATTTTCTCATATTCTGAGTATGAGATGGCGCTGAGGAGTATTGTTCTGGCCTTGTGCTAGTTTCTGAATTCACGCTTTTGCTGGTCAGACATCATTTTTTTGTCTATCCTCTGACCACGTCTATCCACTGGGTGCGTGTATCCATCAGTCACCATGTCCCACAGATCAGCATCATGGGCCAGAAAGAAACTCTCAATTTTGTCTTTCCAGTAGTCAAATTTTTCTCCATCAAAGACTGGAGGTTTGCCACTGAATTTGTCCTTGTCTTCATGGTAGTCATTGCTGATGTTTTGGATTGGTCCCACCATAGTGTTTTTCTGAAGCTTGGATCTTGTACTGACACTGTTAAGTGTTTAAGCTCAGTACCAGGCACTCTGATGCCAATTGAAGATGTGAAAAACACAAGAAGGGGGGGGGGGGGGGGGGGGTTGAATTGAAAACTTGAAATTAAAAGCGCAATGACCCAGTATTTTTATCCTGGTTCATTTGATCTCAATCTACTCCAGTCCACCCGTCAAGGTGATTTCGCCTCTCTCCAACGAGGTCTTAATTCACTAATCACAAAAGGATTACAATCACTACTTTAACAACCGTTAAAGTCTTCTTGAGTACAACCACAATCCGATTAATCTCAAGGAACACTGTTTTAAAACAATTATACAAGAATGTGTGTTGTTGTTTTTCGTTACAAAAACTGTTATCACAACTGTGATAATTTACACAAAATTATAGCTTGAAAAGATGATGAATAATGCTTGCAGCTTTGAGAATTCTTGAGAGTAGTATATACAAATTGTAAACGATTTGAACACTGACTTTTTTTATATAGGCAATGGATTTATGTTGATCATCAAGCATGTTTAATGTCATTAACTCACTTTCCATTTGGAGAAGATCCTGTCTGAAAGAATCCATTGGAATTGATGTTGTCTTGAATGATCAGTAACGCTTCAGAATCTTATATCCTTGCCTGCTGCTGACGCTTCAGAATATTGATGACTTGGATAAATATGTTCTTGTTCAGAATCAAAGTTTACTTCACTTAAGTGCAGATTCTGGTCATCAATCTTCAACGCATGTTCTGATTGCTTCAGCGTGTAGCTCTTAAGGCTTATCTTCTGATGCTACTTTGGTCAGAACTTCTGCATACAAATTAACATAATTTTTAGGGTGCATATTTGTTCTTTGTATTTGTTATCATCAAAACTCTAACTAAGGGTTGTAGAATCAAACTATGTTCTAACAGGTTTTACATGTTTTAAATCAAATTTGATTGCCTAAACGTGTTTATAATCATGCTTGGAATCTGTTTGAAGTCCTGGATTTGAGTTTTAGCGCAGGAACGAGCTTACACCATTGTTAGGGTTTGTAAGCTCAAAATTGGGGTTTCTTTTTCCAAGACAAATTGAAGGGAATTATGGGTACTACTGGACTCGCGACAAAATTCCTGATTGATACCTAGCATTAGTTTTGATTTATATTGCTTGTATCATATTTTTGAATAATGCAGGGTTTTAGCTACAAACAAAAATCCATCACTATAGCCTATAGTGACGGAAAACTGCTGTAGGTAAAAGTTCCCCACCTAAAACGACGGATCCATGAAGAAGGTGACAGCGTGGTGCTCACTGATTCGTCCATTCAAACTGTTGGGGACCCACAACGTGCGCGTTTTTGACATGTGTCCATAGATCTTTGTTTGCCTTATGTTATTTTTGTTTTATTTATGTACATGAATGACAAGTAGAACAGATGGTAAAAGGAAGCGTTGGTGAGAGAAGGGACATGGGTTCGATCCCAGGTCCAGGCATCTTGTTATTTTATTTTCCTAACATACTTTGCAGGATCCCATGCGCCTTACCTTCCCAAGACCATCATGCGTCCTCATATCCAACCATGGGATCATCTCAGATCCAGGTCCAGCTCTCAACAATTCACCCCCATGGTGGACCCTCAGAGGCAGGCTACACTGAATCCATACGCAGGAAGATGGGCCTATTATTATGGACTTTTCAAATTCAGCCATGCACCCCCAGTTTGCTTCTCATAACTAGCCCATATTCATAATTTTTGCTTTTATTGTTTTGTTATTTCATTTTAATTATTTATTTTATTTATTTCAAAAATCATTTTTTTATTAAATCATAAAATAAAAAAAAACACAAAATATTAGAATTAGGTTTTTTCCACTAAATTTAATTTTATTAGTTAAGTAGATTAATTTAATTTAGGGTAAGTTGGTTTATTTTTCATAATTAAAATTAATTAGACAAATTAGGTTTAATGCATAAATACTTTATTTTCTTAAATAAAAATACAAAAAAAATATTTCCTTTAATTAATTAGATTTATTAGGATATTTAATTCCCGTGTTCTTCCTCGCGTACATTTTATTTATTTATTTTTCCAATTATTGTAGCTGCCAATGGTTGTAATAGTTTTTTTAATTAGGTTTTATTACTGTTTTTACTTATTATTTTCCCCCATTCTTTGTTATGTAACCCCTCCCCGAAGCCTTGTAATTGCTAGGTTTTTATTCTCGCACTTTATTTTCGCTATTATTAACTGCTTAGACTAATAGGCTTGTATGGAAAGAATAACGTTTAAAATGGTAGAAAACCCTAATTGTGCAAAGATAATCAACTGAAATCAAACACATGCACATGCTCACTCCTAGGGTTTTCCCCACTTAGGTTGCCTTCGATAAACGGTCATGAAGTATAGGGAATTTTAGTGGTCGCCCTCTAGTCCCAAAAGATAAAAAATGACCCATTCGAATGTTGCCTCGGAAAGATATTTAAGACTCTAGGGTAACTACTAAGGTTTCCTAACCATTGCTTTCGTGACCGTAATTGTTCCTTCGAATGTCCCTTAAACTCCAACGATGGGGCTACCTACTCCTTAATAGTAGGATAGCGTTGTCTAAAGGAAACGAGACAATGAACAATCTTTTTCGAGTAGGTAGAAACTCTTAAGTACTTGCTCAAAAAAACAAAAACTATTTCGCACAAACACTTTCAAAACAGTTTTCAAAAACAACTTTGTCACACTCTTGAGGACAGATACAAGGGTTACCACAAAGTTAAACAAAAAAATTTCAAAACACATACAAGCAATTTCAAAATGAGAAAGTACCTAAGAGCCCATGGAAAACCATGGATAGAAAGGGTGCTAACACCTTCCCTTTCTATAATCTACCCCCCGTACTCAGAAAACTCTCGAAAAGGGTTTTTTCTGTTCTTTTTCCTTTTCCTTTGTTGGATGAAATAAAAGTCGGTGGCGACTCTTGCTTACCGCACATTTGCAAACAAAAAACACAAAACCAGTAGTAACAAAAAATAGTCAGTTCTTCCACCGTATCAAAGAACTGGTGACTATGCTGGGGAAAATAAAAAGTGGGGTTTACCTTAGGATCTAGGCCATTTTAATTGCTTCTTTGGCTTGTCTTATTTGATTTACTTTTAAGGGTAACTGTTTGGGTTGTTTGGATCCTAAACCCGGACCGGGGAATTCCTTTTAGGTAAGTAGCAATAAACTGTGAGGGAGCTCTGCAGGATATACCGACACGGTTAAAACAGTAGCTACGTTGATGCGAGACTTTGGTGTGTACCGGTATCCCTTGAGTAATCAAGGAGAATACGGGGCCGCTGCGTGGTATCATAAAGTGTCAACTGACCTTAGCACCTTAATTTACCAACTTGGCTTTTTAGGACGTAGTGAGATAACTGTCTTTTGTGTAAACCCGAAGTCGGTTGATACTCGATGCTACACTCATTGAGGTTTGACTCTTGAGTTTTGTTTGGTGGCAAGTAAATTGTCTATTGGAATGAAATTTGGGGGAAAGAACAGTGATATTGAGATCCCTTGAACCCGATTACTATATTTAGGACAGGTTGAACCAACCAAACTTCAAGAGGGTATACCTTAAAATCCATACGAGCCTTAAACCTAAGGTCTCTGTGTGATCTGTTTGTGTTTGATATATCTTCTATATATGAGCATAATCATGACATCATAACATAGCATATCACACTAACCATTTCAAGGATTCTTAGGGTTTATGTTTGTCTTGTTTTGTAGGACATGACCCTTGCCCGCAGATTCACTATCCAAGTCAGTCTAGTAAAGGTACCTCCTCAGCTTAAGGAATCAAGGGTTCCTAAAAGCTCTCCCTTCACTGAAAGCCATGGTCGACTTCTCAGCTTGGTCACCTCAAACCCTAATGAAGAAATGTTAAAAGTGCTCTTTCAGTTCTTTGACCCTCTACATAACTGCTTCACTTTTCCGGATTACTAGTTAGTGCCTACTCTGGAAGAGTTTTCGCTGTTACTGGGGGTGCGTATCCTTAACAAGGTACCTTTCAATGGTATAGAAAGAGACCCTAAACCTAAAGATATTACTAAAGCTCTGTCCTTACAGCGGTCTGACGTAGTAGCAAATTGGGAAACTAGGAGAGGTGTCAAGGGTTATTTGGCTAAGTTCTTGTTTGAGAAAGCTCATCATTTTTGGGATACCCTGGACATACAAGCTTTTGAAGAGGTATTAGCCCTTCTCATCTATGGGTTGGTATTGTTCCCTAATCCGGACCATCTCATAGACGTGAATGAGGTTAAGTTTTTCTTGTAACGCAATTTGGTACCTACCCTGCTTGGAGATATCCTACATTCTCTGCATACTCGCACTATAAAGAGAAGAGGGACCCTTTTGTGTTGCACTCCCATTTTGGCTAGGTGGTTTATTTTGCACCTACCCCGATCCTTCTTGAAGAATGAACATGGTTTGAGATGGTCTCATAGGCTAATGACTCTTACACATTCGGGTATTCATTGGTGTCCTCGATCCTCGGAGAATGTTACCATCATTGATCGATGCAGAGAATTACCTAATGTCCATCTCTTAGGCATTAGACGATTCCTCGATCCTTGTTTGGCACTGCGACAGTTTTGATACGCGAGAAGGGATGGTCCCCATGATACACTTATCCAAGGAATCATCTTCAACTATGAGAATGATGCTCAGGGTTACCGTAAAAGGTTCATGTGAGCTTGGGGCATGGTACATAGAGTTGATGACAAGACACTGGGGCACAAGAACTCAATCCATCTTGAGCCTTATCTCAAATGGGTACGAGCCTGTGCTCAAAGTCTTATGATGCCTTACCCTGTTGTCCTACCAACGATTGTGGAACCATTTGCTGAAGGAGACACTTGTTATCTTGTTCTCCATCCTGACATGCCAACTGATCATGAGGAGTTACAAAAATCCCGGGTTCAACTTAAAGAGGAGCGGGATACGTTTGAAACTCAATTCTAAGCCAGCAAGAAGAAGGTCCTGGAACTCACTTGGCTACTTCATGAAGAGAGGAGTATAAACGCCTATATTACACCAAAGAGGATGTGCTCTTGGGAAACCTAATTTTCTTTTTGCTTTAAGTTTTGTTTTGTTGTAAGCCTAAAAGGCACCCTTTGTAACAATTCAAACTTATTAATACAATTAACATGTGTTTCTTTTGGTTAAACAAATTTGAGCCTTTAAGAGTCCTTGAAATCATTGCATACGCAT
Organism: Vicia faba; assembly: GCA_948472305.1. Classification (NCBI taxonomy): domain Eukaryota; kingdom Viridiplantae; phylum Streptophyta; class Magnoliopsida; order Fabales; family Fabaceae; genus Vicia; species Vicia faba. The sequence continues at coordinate 1,604,291,501 of OX451739.1, forward strand.
ATCATCCATGACATTGCATAAACAGGTTTCATAACAGGTTTCTCATCTTTTGTGTTGTTTATTTCAGCAAAAATGTCTTCTGAGAAAAGCATCAAGGACCTCCAGGCACAAAATGCTCAATTTCAGCAAATGTCCGTAGCCTTGGCTAAGGGGCGGGAAGATCTGAAGGCCCTTATTCTGAAAGAGAAGAAGAAGAAGAAGATGAAGACCGCTGGTATCCTGTATCTGGGCAGAAGATTCAAGGGACAGTTGAAGCAACCGGTTGATCTAACCTCCTCGTCTAAAGAATGGGAGAATCAAGGAGGAGAGACAAGGGAGGAGGACCCTAGCCCTGATATTTCTAATAATGACACAAATTACAATGATGAACAGTATCCTCCTGCTGAGGATAGATACAAACAGTTAGAGGATCGCCTGAGTGCAATGGAGATCCAAAGAATACCAGGGTTGGATTTTGAAGAGCTGGGTTTGGTATCTGGGGTAGTCATCCCGCAGAAGTTCAAGGCTCCAGTATTTGCGAAGTATGATGGGGTGTCTTGTCCCAAGCTTCATCTCTATTCCTATGTGAGGAAGATCCAGCCTCACACTGCTGATAGAAACTTATGGGTCCATTTCTTTCAGGACAGTCTGTCCGGGACTCAGCTTGAGTGGTTCTATCAGCTGGAGGGAACCAATGCCCGCAACTGGGAAGATTTGGCTACTGCTTTTTACAAGCAGTATCAATATAACGCTGACCTTGCTCCTACCCGTACTCAACTCCAGAGTATGTCCATGGGTGCAAGCGAAGGGTTCAAGGACTATGCGCAGAAATGGAGAGATTTGGCAGGGAGAGTCCAACCCCCTTTGTCTGATACAAAGTTAGTTGGCATGTTTCTTGGTACACTGTCTGGTCCATTCTTCAATCACTTGATTGGTAGCTCCTCAGTTGGTTTCACCGAGCTGATATTGACTAGAGAAAGGGTAGAAGCTGGGATCCGGAGTGGCAAGATCCATAAAAACACCTCATCAAGTATAGTGAGAAAGCCATTCACGGGTAAGAAGGAGGTTAGTGCCATTTATAACTCAAGCGGTCAAAGCAGAGCTGAGTTCCGTCCAACGGTAAGGGCCGTGATGATACCTAAGCCTGCGGCTACTCAACAACGAAGCAATCAACAAAGGGTAGAAAGTGAAGGGTGAGAAAACACTTAGAAGGGGGGGGGGGGTTGAATAAGTTTCTCTTTTTCTTTTTCTTAAAGGCTTAATAATAATGGAAAGACACAATTATTTTTATCCTGGTTCGTTTGAACTCAAACTACTCCAGTCCACCCGCCAAGGTGATTTCGCCTTTCTCAACAAGGACTTAATTCACTATAATCAAATAGATTACAATCACACAACCAAACTGTTGTGACTAATAATTCAAAGCACAAGTAAACTTACAAGTGACTAACACCACTAAGACTCAAACTAGTCCTAGCCTTCTTGAGAAATCTGACCAAGCTTGGTCTCTCAAGGAACAAATACAAGAATTAAATCTTTACAGATAGTGAAACAAATTGCTTCTGAGAAAGCTATATCACAAACTCTGATTTTTCACTAAGATTAGTTTTGCACAAAGTGTTTATAAAATAATTTATGAGCAGCAGAATATTTTCACATAGTTGGGTAGTTGGCTTGCAATAAATGATATTCTATTTATAGCATGAAGAAAATGACTGTTGCTGCCATCAAAAGTGTGGAGCAATTAATGTTTGCGTGTTTGCTTGCAGTATTGCATTTTCCAATGAACTAGTGTAGACACTTGAGTGCATGTAGCCGTCTTTGCATTAAATGAACAAATGGCACTTGTCAGAGCATGTTTCCTGAAACTTGACAAGACTTGTTAGCTTCTTTATTCTATTAGAACTAGCTTCACATCTTGCTTCAGAATATGCTTGCAAATAACTTCTTATCAGCGCTTGCTTGCAAAGTACTTCTGAATATAGCTTGCATGGAAACTTGCTAAGCTTTAGAAGATGCATTAAAACAATTTCTTATCAGAGTCAGCATCAGAACTTGCGCTAAAACAAACAGTTCTTTTATCAAAGAACTTCTTCATTTATTTTCTGCTCAGCACGTCAAAATGATTTTCATCTAAGAAAATACTTCAGTCAGAACGTTATCTGAAACAAATAAATATGCTCATCAGAGTATCAATTATATAAAATATATTTTATTGTTATCATCAAAACTCTGAGATATGATCAGAACCAATCTTGTTCTAACAATCTCCCCCTTTTTGATGATGACAAAAATATTCATATTTTGAATTAAAATTGAACAAGAGATAAGAATCTCCCCCTGAAATAAATATTTCTATAAGAAAAACTTCCTGAGAATTTTTACCAGAGCTTTGAGAATTTTTTTCTAGGATTTCTTCAACAAGTCTTTTGAAGATAATGTTCATATGATTAAATTTCCAGAGTTTAGTGATACCTGCACAATTCTTTAAATAGAGAAAGAAATCTTTGTATTTTGTTAGTAATGTTTGAGACTTAGTCCCATAACTGTTAATCAAAGATTAGATCAAAATACTCATTTTCTCCTCGATTTTGGCATAATCAAAAAGTATATAAAAATAATTAACGAGCATAAAAGTTTTAATAAAAAAGATTCAGAGATACAAAACAAAAACAAGAAATAGAATAACACTAAGATTTCTTAGAAACAAGAGCCATAAGAAGATTCTTGATCTCAGATGAAGATTCCTCTTGCTTCATCATCCAGTTTCTGATTTATTTGTTTGTCTCATCTTGCTTGTCCAAGCGCTCATGAATAGCTTCATTTTCCCTCTTAAGCTCATTCAGAGTTTCCATAACTAGTGAAGTAGGAGCAGAGGATGAAGAAGCTTCAGTAGATATAGCCTTTGGAGTAGAAACTGTTGAGTCAGAATGAAAAAATGTTGAAAGAAGAGTGCCCAGATCAACCATAAGAGTTGGCACAGGTTCAGGTGCAGCTTTAGCAGAAGGTTGATTAAACAGAACTATTGCCAGAGGATTTGAATCTTCTGAAATGTCCATTTGATTAGCTGGAGCATTAGCAATCATCAGAGTAGACTTCTTATCCCAAATACTCAGCAGCTTCTGACTGGAAGGCATGCAGATGTTTGGAGAATTTCTTAAGCACCTGAGCATGACATAAGTCTTGCAACTTCAGTGAATCAGCATCTAAGGTTCTTCTGAATGTTTCCCACAGAAGATATGTTGCTGCTAGGTTCACATTTCTGGTGCAGTCTTCCTTCAGCAGGTCCAACCAAGCTTGTACTTCTGTCAAAAAATTCTGAAAACATACATTTACATCTGAATGAACAGGTTTGGGAACATCCTTTTTATAGGTTTTGTTTTTCAGAAATTGCAGAGATTCAAAACCAACTACAGTTTTCAGAAAGTCAGAAGGTTCAGTATTTGCTGATTATTCAGGATGATCAAAAGGTTCAGTTGTTTCTGATGGATTAAGAGTTTCAGAGGGTTCATGTGTTGGATGAAGGGTTTGTTCTGGGGATTGAGGAGGTGAAAGCATTGGTAAGTTAGGTGTTGGAATTTGTGGAGATGTGGGTGGTGTGATGTCAGGTGAAATGATGATGGTGTTATCAGTAGTGGGGGTAGGATTTTGAGGTTGAGTTTTGTTCATAGCAAAGATGTTTTCAGAGGGTAGGGTAAAAGGTGGCTTTTGTGTGGCCAGTGAAACGTTTATTCTTGGTATTCTCCAAGATCCAGCATCACACCATCCAGTAGGTTTGGGTGATAAAGGTTTGGGAGGTGGTCTAGAAAAGTTTTCAGCAGGAATAGTTTGAGAGATAGGTGTTTGAGATGGTTCTGTTGAGATGGTTCTGTTTGAGTTTCAGAAGAATCATCAGAATCAAAATCACTTAAGTTTGATAAAACTTGATCTTTTTGAGGGTTTTTAGCAAGAGGTTTAGAGGGAATTGTTAAGTCTATGTCAACATCTATGTCACCTAAGGTTTGAGGTTCAACAGATGTAGATATATGTACAAAATCATAAACAGAAATAGTCTCAGCAGGTGTACTTGATTTCTTCTTCTTCTTCTGAGGTCTAGCAGATGTTCCTTCAACTACTTTCCTCTTCATTGGTTGCTGAAAGACAAAATCTGGAGCAACTTCATGTCTACTTTAAAGCCAAGCAGGATCAATTGGAGTTCCACTTTCTTTGCAAATCTAAATGTAATGCAGGATGATGCGAGGGTGATCTCCTGAGTTGAATAGTTGAAAGTCAGCAATTGGAATCCTTCTTCTGGTAACAGTTGTTGAAACATAAGGAGTTGGCTCTATCAGCAGTTTGTCAATGATCTTTTTCTTCACCAGATTCTTTCCTGTCAGAGCTTTCCCACATGTAGGCTCTAACTCCCCCAGCAGGTTTGCTTCGTCCGAGTGAGCAATCAGATCATTCTCAGTCAGAATGTCTGAAATCAATCTTTCCATTGGGATCCAGTTCCTCTTGGATTTAGGGTTCTTTACTCTTTCTGCTTCCCTTGTTTCCTTGACATGAGTCTAGAGGTGATCAAATATAAGATAGGGTAAATCAATCTTAACATTTGTTCCTAGACAGAACAACAGGTATTGCTGGTCAGCATTTATATAGTCAAGAGAACTTGTTTCCTTTCTATGATGAATGCAGCCATGGATGATTCTAGCCCAGATCTTGTACTTATTCTTCAAATCTCTGACTTTTGAAGAAGCTTGCCAAGTTGTAAAAGTTTCAGCATGAACTTTTGACATGTCCATTCTGCCACTTGAAATTCCAGTCACTCCATTTCCTTCAAAACCCAGTAGTTTTCTAATGAGATTTTCAGTTATAGAGATTTCCTTACCCCATTACAAACGAGAGGATGACTTTTGGTGATGCAATGGTGTGTATCCAAAATTCCTTAATAAGGTGTGGAAAAACAGAGCCAACTATACGGTCAAAGAAGGTTCCCCATCCTTGAAACTCCACAGTAGGAAGAAGGTCAAACCCATTTGCTTTTAGGTTATCAAAATCCACCATCAATTCACTTATAACATCTAGACTATCCACTGGAATGAGAGTAGTTCTCTCAGGGATGATGTACTGTTCAAATTGGGTGTTTCCAGAATGAGTAGAGGAGGAAGCCATTTGAGCACTTAGGTTGAGAGAAGAAAAATGGGTTGCAGAGAAAAAATACACAGAGACGGTTGAATTTTGAAAGAGAAGGTAAAAAGTGAGAAAGGGGTTTTAGAAAGGTATTTATATGAAAACTTTTGAGAAATAGGTTTTAAAAATAAAACTGTAAAAAGAGTTTAAAAAAATTAATTAAAAAGAATCTAATCATTATTAGCATTTAATGATATTGAAAATTGATGGGAAAGCGTGAGATTTGAGCAAATCATAACAGTTACCTAGGAACGGTGTCAATAGCTTAGCACGCGTGACCTTTCAGAAACACACCACGTGTTCATCTCTTGAAGGTTGCCGAGGACAACTGTTTGATATAATGAACTGCTGAACTATACTTGTAATGAAACGTTAGAACATTTCAGAACTTTATATATAGCTTCTGATGTAACTTCACTTCTAACTTCTAAATAGTTGTTAATCAGAACATTCATTTCAGAACATTCTAAAGGCAAACACAGAAGATAAATACAATTTTATTCAGGATATAATTCCATACAAATATTTTTCAAAATGAATTTAAATCTATCTTCTGAAAGGGGTTTGGTAAAAATATCAGCCCATTGATGGTCTGTTTTTACAAAGTTTAAATTTAAAATTCCTTTCTGAATGTAGTCCCTTATAAAATGATATTTAATTTCTATGTGTTTTTCTTTAGAATGCAAAATAGGATTTTTAGAAAGACAAATTGCAGAGGTATTGTCACAGAAGATAAGAATCTTACGTTCATAAAGATTAAAATATTCTAACTGACTTTTCATCTAGATCATCTGAGAACTACATCCAGCAGCAGATATATACTCAGCTTCTGTTGTTGAAAGTGCAATTGTTGCTTGCTTCTTGTTGTACCACGAGATAAGATTGTCACCCGGAAATTGGCAGCTTCCAGAGGTGGTCTTTCTTTCAATTCTATCTCCAGCAAATTCAGCATCACAATAACCTACTAGTCTAAAATCTTTTGATCTTCTGTAACACAGACCCAGATTAGTAGTACCTTTCAGATACCCCAAAATTATCTTAACAAGAGTTAAGTGAGATTCTCTAGGATCTGATTGGAATATAGCACATAAACATATGCTGAATAATACATCAGGTCTAGATGCATTCAGATAGAGAAGGGATCCAATCATACCTCTGTAAAGCTTCTGATCTACCTTCAAACTTACCTCATCTTTTCCCAGAATGCATGTTGGATGCATTGGTGTCTTAGCATCTTTGCTTTCTGACATCTGAAATTTCTTCAGAAGTTCTTTAACATACTTCGTCTGATGTATGTAAGTACCTTCTGGAGTCTGGTTAATTTGTATTCCCAGAAAGAACTTCAATTCTCTTATCATGCTCATCTCAAATTCTTCTTGCATGGTCTCAGCAAATTCTTTTCCAAGGGAGATATTAGAGGTTCCAAAAATAATATCATCAACATAAATTTGACAAATTAAAATGTCATTTTTAAATGTCTTTCTGAATAAAGTTGTGTCCACTTTCCCTCTGGTAAAATCTTTTTCTAAAAGAAAATTACTCAAACGTTCATACCAAGCTCCAGGAGCTTGTTTTAAACCATATAAAGACTTTTTTAGTTTAAAAACATGTTCTGGATACTTTGAGTCATTAAAGCCAGGAGGTTGATGGACATAAACTTCTTCTTCTATATAGCAATTTAAAAATGCACTTTTAACATCCATTTGATATAATGAAATGTTATTTTGAACAGCAAAAGAAATTAATAATCTAATAGACTCTAACCTGGCGACTGGGGCAAAGGTTTTATTATAATCAATTCCTTCTTGTTGACTATAACCATGTGCAACCAGTCGTGCTTTGTTTCTGACCACCTCTCCTTGCTCATTTAGTTTGTTTCTGAAAAGCCATTTAGTTCCTATAATGTTGAATCCTTTGGGTCTTGGAACTAGATCCCATACATCATTTCTGGAAAATTGATTGAGTTCATCTTGCATAGCTAGGATCCAATCATTGTCTTCCAGAGCTTCATTAATAGAAGTTGGCTCAATCAGAGATACCAATCCAAAAAATGATTCTTCATTGATTCTGAGAGAGGATCTTGTTCTGATGGGATCTTCTTTTCTTCCAATAATCACGTCTTCTTTATGAGCTGAAGAGATTCTGGGAAACCTTTTCTGAGTGGGTTGTTAAGATATTTTGAGATTATCCAGAGCATTGTCAAGAGGAGGATCTTTTGTGTCTTCCTTTGCTTATGACTTTTCAGAGTTTAAGAGATGATCTTCTGTACCTACAGAAATATCAATTTTCTTTGGCTGTTGTTGGACAAGCTTATCATCAAACCTGACTTTGATTGATTCTTCAACAGTCAGAGTTTCTGTGCTGTATACTCTATAGCCTTTTGAGCGTTCAGAATATCCAAGTAGAAAACACTTTTGTGCTTTAGAATCAAACTTGTTCATATTATCTTTAGTGTTCAGAATAAAACAAGTACATCCAAAAGGATGGAAATATGAAATGTTGGGTTTTTTGTTTTTCCATAATTCATAGGGAGTCTTTTCAAGAATAGGTCTTATAGAGATTCTATTCTGAATATAACATGCTGTGTTCACAGCTTCTGCCCAAAAGTGCTTAGCCATATTTGTTTCATCGATCATGGTTCTGGCCATTTCTTGTAACGTTCTATTCTTTCGTTCTACAACTCCATTTTGTTGGGGAGTTCTAGGACAAGAGAAATTATGAACAATACCATTTTATTTAAAATATTTTTCAAAATTATGGTTTTCAAATTCTCCTCCATGATCACTTCTGACTTTTATAATTCTAAAATCGTTTTCGTTTTGTACTTGGTTACAGAAGTCAACGAACACAGAATGTGACTCATCCTTGTGTTTTAAAAACTTAACCCATGTCCATCTACTGTAGTCATCAACAATGACCAATCAATACTTCTTGACTCTGATGGATGCAATTTTAACTGGCCCAAACAGATCAATATGAAGTAGTTCTAATGGCCTAGAGGAAGAAACAACATTTTTTATTTAAAAGAAGGTTTTGAAAATTTTCCTTTTTGACATGCTTCGCACAGAGATTTTGAGTTGTACTTCAGATTGGGAAGTCCTCTGACTAAATTTAGTTTATTTAAATGAGAGATTTTTCTCAAGCTGACATGTCCCAATCTTTTGTGCCAAACCCATTGTTCATCGCTAACAGACAAAAGGCATTTTACATTCTGAGTTTTAAGATCTGACAAATCAATTTTGTAGATGTTGTTCTTTCTCTTGCCAGAAAAGAGGATTGTTCCATCTTTTTGACTAACAGCTCTACAGGAATTTTGATTAAAGATAATGTCATAACTGTTGTCACTTAATTGACTTATCGACAGCAAGTTATGCACTAATCCTTCTACTAATAAAACATTAGAGATAGAAGGAAGGTTACCGTTTCCAATGGTTCCAGAACCAATAATCTTCCCTTTATGATTACCTCGAAACTTGACATCTCCTCCAGATTTAAATTACAGGTTTTTGAACATTGACTTTCTTCCCGTCATGTGTCGTGAGCACCCAGAGTCCAGGTACCATGACTGGTGTCTCAATTGAGTTGTTAAGGACATCTGCAACAAATATTATTTTCTCCTTAGGTACCCATATCTTTTTGGGTCCTCTTGGGTTAGAGTATTTAAAGTTCTGTTTGAAATTTGGATTAGCATAAGAGTTTCCAGAGTGTGATGTATATTTAATATCATGTGTGTGTCCAAATTTGAATTGTTTGTTCAGAGGTTTATATGTGAAAGTCATCTTAGCAACAGGTTTTGGTATATATGTCTCCTTCCCTTTGGGAGTTTCATATCCAATTCCTCTTCTGTTGTTCCCGCTAACTCCATAGATCATTGAAGCCATTTTGCTTCTATCTATGCTTTTAGCAAGAAAATTTTGAAAACTAGAGTCATATGCTTTCAGAATATCTTTTGAACTTGACGCAGACTCTGAAATAGAAATTTTTTGAACCTTTTGAATTTCTTCTTTAAGTTTAAAATTATTTTCTTTGAGTTCAGAGTTTTCTGTTTCATGTTTCTCAAGATCAGATGCAAGACTCTTCTTGAGTTTCTTGTATTTGAATTTGAGTTGACTATAGTTTTCCAGAAGTTCTAATAAACTTTCAGCAAGTTCAGCTCTAGTAAATTCAGAGAATACCTCTTTTCGTTCTGACTCACAGTCTGAGTCATCTGCGGTGGTAGCCATCAGAGCTAGGTTGGCGTTCTCATCTTCAGAACCAGATTCATCTTCAGAAGAATCTGAGTCATCCCAGGTTGCCATCATCCCTTTCTTCTTACCAAACCTTTTCTTTGGTTTTTCTTTTTGAAGCTTTGGACAATCACTTTTGTAGTGACCAGGTTCTTTGCATTCATAACAGATGATCTCTCTTCTGTCTGACTTTTTATGTCCAGAAGATTCTGGTTTATCTTCTGACTTCTTGAAGTTCCTGAACTTCTTTTGTCTGTGCTTCCACAGATGATTAATCCTTCTGGAGAGCAAAGATAGTTCATCTTCTTCTTACGCAGATTCTTCAGAGTTTCCTTCTTCAACCTGAAAAGCGTTAGTTTCATATTTTTTAATTGATTTAAGGGCAACAGACTTACCTTTCTTCTAAGGCTCGTGCTCATCAAGTTCTATCTCATGACTTCTTAGAGCGCTGATGAGTTCTTCAAGAGACACATTGTTCAGATATTTTGATACTTTGAAAGTAGTGACCATAGGTGTCCATCTTCTGGGTAAACTTATGATGGTCTTCTTAATATGGTCTTCCTTAGTGTATCCCTTGTTCAGAACTCTCAGGCCAGCGATCAGAGTTTGGAACCTTGAGAACATAACTTCTATAGATTCACTTTCTTATACTTTGAAGGCTTCATACTTCTGGATGAGAGTCTGAGACTTAGACTCCTTCACTTGAGAGTTTCCTTCATGAGTCATTTTGAGAGACTCAAACATATCATGTGATGTATCTATATTTGTGATCTTCTCATACTCCATTTTAGAGATAGCATTTAGAAAAATGTTTCTAGCTCTGTGGTGATTTCTGAAATCAGCTTTTTGTTGTCTATCCATATTTTTTCTATCAATCTTGTTTCCTTCCGAGTCTATAGGATGTGTGTAACCATCCAAGACTATATCCCATAAATCACTATCATGACCTAGAAAGAAACTTTCTAGTCTATCTTTCCAATATTCAAAATCTTCTCCATCAAACACTGGAGGTTTGGTGTAGTTATTGTTGTTTTGTTCAGTTGCCATTGTGTTTTCTTTCTGGATCTTTTCCTGATACGGTAAAGTGTTTGCACTCAGAGTCAAGCTCTAATACCAATTGAAGGGTGAGAAAACACTAATAAGGAGGGGGGTTGAATAAGTTTCTCTTTTTCTTTTTCTTAAAGGCTCAACAATAATGGAAAGACACAGTTATTTTTATCCTGGTTCGTTTGAACTCAAACTACTCCAGTCCACACGCCAAGGTGATTTCCCCTTTCAACAAGGACTTAATTCACTATAATTAAACAGATTACAATCACACAACCAAACTGTTGTGACTAACAATTCAAAGCACAAGTAAACTTATAAGTGACTAACACCACTAAGACTCAAACTAGTCCTAGCCTTCTTGAGAAATCTGACCAAGCTTGGTCTCTCAAGGAACAAATACAAGAATTAAATCTTTACAGATAGTGAAACAAATTTCTTCTTAGAAAGCTATATCACAAACTATGATTTTTCACTAAGATTAGTTTTGCACAAAGTGTTTGTAAAATAATTCGTGAGCAGCAAAATATTTTCACGTAGTCGGATAGTTGGATTGCAATAAATGATCTTCTATTTATAGCATGAAGAAAACAACCATTGTTGCCTTCAAAAGTGTGGAGAAATTAATGTTTGTGTGTTTGCTTGCAGTATTGCATTTTCCAATGAACTAGCGTAGACACTTGAGTGCATGTAACCGTCTTTGCATTAAATGAACAAACGACACTTGTCAGAGCATGTTTCCTGAAACTTGACAAGACTTGTTAGCTTCTTTATTCTATCAGAACTAGCTTCACATCTTGATTCAGAATATGCTTGCAAATAACTTCTTATCAGTGCTTGCTTGCAAAGTACTTATGAACATAGCTTGCATGGAAACTTTCTAAGCTTTAGAAGATGCATTAAAATAGTTTCTTATCAGAGTCAGCATCAGAACTTGCGCTAAAACAAATAGTTCTTTTATCAAAGAACTTCTTCATTTATTTTCAGCTCAGCACGTCAAAATGATTTTCATCTAAGAAAATAATTCAGTCAGAACATTATCTGAAACAAATAAATATGCTCATCAGAGTATCAATTATATAAAATATATTTTATTGTTATCATCAAAACTCTGAGATATGATCAGAACCTATCTTGTTCTAACAGAAAGACCGCTGTTGTACCCCAAAATTTTCCCTCTTATTTTACTCAATACATGTCCATTGAGATCTTCAATTTGCTCAAGGTTGCCCAAGAGTGGACCCGACAAACTCTCTCCTAAGGCAGTGTAACTCAAATTAGGGTTTCTATTTTCATCAAGATAGGTGGACTCCAAAGGTCTCATATGCTTTCCATGGTCTTAATATGTTCTCAAGACCCTACATGTCAAGTTTCATGCCTTGCACAAGAAGTTTGCTCAGTCAACTGCTCAAATGCTTGAGAATCGACTTTATTAGGTCAAAAGCCAATTGTGACCCACATACAGTCAAACTTCAAGATTTTTGGTTAACATCAACATTTTGAAGTGACTTTCATCATTTTATCAAGGGTTGATCATGATTCCCCAAGGAATTCTCCAAAATCATCAAAACCCAAAAGTTGTTAAATTAGGGTTTCTTAGTAAAAGTCAACCAAACTTTGACCAAGCATAACTTCCACATGCTTTATCAGAAATTTTCCATCCAAAGCTCATTTTGAAGAGGATGAAATTCCCTAAAACTCATATTCAGATCATAAGTTCAAAATATGCACTCATAAAAAGATATGGATTTCTACATTATGGATCCTTTTGAAAAGTCAACAAAAACACCTTTTGGGTCAAAGCTTCTTACATGAACATGGAAGACTCAATTGAGATGAGACAAAAAGGGTTGCTTAGGGGTCATCCTAAGATTTCCAAAAAGTCCAAGAACACCTCTCTAGGATTAAAATTGGAAGATATATGTCTTGTCAAAGTTGACCCTTTTTGCAAAATTGCCAAAAGTCAAATATGCTCAAAAATGCATTTTTTGCTAAATGGGCCTAACTTTTTATTCTTACACCTCACTTATAATGTGGTCCACGACTCAAATATTCACCCACACATTATTTGTTTCATTTTTCAATTTATTTTGATTTTTTATTAATTAAAAATTAAATTAAATCAAATAATTGATGAATAATAGCAAAGATATGATTTAATTTGGTTTTTGGACAGGTTGGCAATCAAAATATGCTGAATTATCAAGGCCAAAACGAATCAAGCATAATTGGTACAAGAAAGGGATGATTTGGATCAAAATAGCAAGTTTACATGTAGCTTGAAAATCAAATCAAATCAAATCTCTCATAATTGCAAAGATTCAATCCAAGTTTGTAACCCTAATTCATTCCTAGATATATATTGGACGTATACAAAGCCAAAAACAAGGATTGGCAGTCGTGAAAACGCCAAACAAAATTCAAAAAAAGTGACAAAAAGTGCTGGATCGTTTTTGAACTTAGAGATCAATTCAAGCCATTCCAACACCTCCAATCGTTTCTTGGATCTTCCCAGAAGCCAATTGGATCGTTTGCAAGGCCTAAAACACCCTGAATCGCTCGTTACAAGTTCACTCGGTTTGCTTTTTTTTTCAAAATCTATTACTGTATTTCTTGCATCATTAGCATGATTAATTGGTATATTTGTGATGTTTGAGATGTTTGCAAGCTAACTGCATGATTCAATTGAATTTTTGACGCCTGTATGTGCCTTTGTCATTGTTTGGGTTTGCGTGTGCAGTTTAGGGGTTTATTCTACAATTTAAATTGGACAAAAAGAAGGGTACCATGGTGTTCACAAGATCAAAACGGGTTAATCTATATAGTTAGATTTCATTTATCTTGCGTTTTATGGATTTTTGAATGTTACAAGGCTATGGTTACGAAGCTTGTCCGTAGGTAAAAGGCAAGGATCTAAAACGACGGATGAGGAAGAAGAAGATAATGTGTCCCATCATCATTGGACTATTTGAAAGTTGGCACGCATTTTTTCTTTTATTCATTAATCCACTTATTTTTATATAACATTAATTGTTGTTATTATACTAACAAACAAGTCACATGGCTCAGATGGCAAGGCGCGTTTGGTGTTGAGTGTGAGGATCTGGGTTCGATCCCAGGTCCCAGCATTCCCTTTATGTTATTTTCTTTCAACAGATCCAGCGCATCTCACCTCCTGATGTCCACCATACTCCACGAATCTCCAGCCAATGGATTCATCATCCATTCAATCCAACGCACAGGCAGTGAGGGACCATGATGCACCCTCAAGTCAACTCTACAAGGAATCAAATGCTGACCGGGCATGAAGGGTTATTAGGTCTGAAAAATTCAGATTGGCACCCCCAGATTACTCATTATACAGACCCAGTTTGTAGTTTCTTTCTTTTTTTCTTTTTTTAATTTCTTTAATTATTTTAATTAATTAACACAAAAATTATTATTTTTCATAAAATCAACAAATCATAAAAAAGAGCTTTTTTTTATAATATTTATTTAATATAATTAGTAAGTTAGGTAAATTTAATTTTTTTCTTTCATTTAAAATTAAATAGAAACTAGGTTTTAATTATACAATTAAATTTCTTTTCTCAAATAAAAACCACCAAAAAATACACAAAATCTTTTTTTTACAAAGTATTTTATTTTCTAGAAATTATTTAATTTAGCTAGATTAGGTTAATTTCAACTTCATTTTGTAATTAAAAATAATTAGAATTAGGGTTTTATTGTACATAATTTAATTAATTCTTCTCTAAAAAAATAACTTAAACATTTTCTAGTCAGATTTTTAGGGTTTTCAATTTCTCCTCGCATTTTATTTACCGCGTGCATTTTTTTTGTTTTATTATTATTGTAACTGTTCCGAGTTTGTAATAGTTTTAATCAGGGTTTAAAATCCGCACTTTTATTTCCCGTCAAGATAATTATGTAACTGTCAAAGCCTTGTAATAGCTAGGTTTATTTTTTGCACTTTAAATTCCTACAAATATTTAACTGTCTAGATGTATGCTAATAGGATTGTATGACAAGAATATCTAGAAATTTAAACGGTAGATCACCTAATGTGCAAAGATTAAATAACGGAAACAACTCATATGCACATATTCACTCCTAGGGTTTACCTCACTTCGGTTGCCTTCGGTAAAAAATCATTAAGCATAGGAGATTTTAGTGGTTTCCCTCTAGTCTAAAAGATCAAAGTGGCCCATTCGAATGTTGCCTCGTAAATGTTTCCTCGAAAAGATCTTAAGACTCTAGGGTTACTACTAAAGTTTTCTAATTGTTGCTTTGGTGATTGTACTTGTCCCTTTCGAATGTCCCTTAAAACTCCAATGACGGTGCTACCTACTCCTTAATAGTAGGATATCAATGTCTAAAGGAAACGAGAATGAACTATCTTTTTTCGAGTAGGTAGAATCTTAAGTACTTGCTCAACAAAAAAATGTTCACATAAATACCTTTCAAAATAAACTTTGTGACATCCTTGAGGACTGATACAAGGGTTATCACGAAGTAAAACATTTTCAAGACAAGCACACACAAGCAATTTGAAAAATGAGCAAGTACCTAAGAGCCCATGGAAAACCATGGATAGAAAGGGTGCTAACATCTTCCCTTTCTATAATCTACCCCCCGTACTCAGAATATCTCCAAAAAAGGTTTTTCTGTTCTTTTTCCTTTTCCATGATTGGATGAAATAAAAGTCGATGGTGACTCTAGCTTACCGCGATATTTTGCGAAACAAAAAACGCAAACCAGTAAAAATAGTCAATTCTGCCACCGTATCACAGAACTGGCGACTCTGCTAGGGAATGAATAAGTGGGGTATACCTTAGGATCTAGGTCATTAAATTACTTCTCTTGATTGTCTTGATTGCTTTACTTTTGAGGGTTTGTTTGGGGTTACTATAGATCCTACACTCGGATCTGGGGGCACTCATTAGGTAAACAGTAATATATCATGGAGACTGTACGGCATAGACTGATATAGTTTAAGCGATGGCTGTGTTGGTGTGGCACTTTGGTTGGTTCATGTATCCTTCGTGGGGAAACGAGGAGAATACGGGGCCACTGCATGGTGTCGTGAAGCACTAACGGACCTTAGAACCTTAGTTGAAGAAACTTGGCCATTAGAAAGTAGCGAGATAGCCGGCCTCGGTGTTGAGCTAAGGATTGGTTGATACTCGATGCTACACTCATTGAGATCAGACTTTTGGGATATTTCAGCCGCAAGAAAAGATTGCTTGAGCTGAGACAATGCCCGATAAAGGATGGTCAGTGATATTGAGATCCCTTAGAACCCGGTTACTTTTTAAGACAGGTTTAAAACCAACTAAACTTCAAGAGGGTACTACCTTTGGCCTCATGCAAGCCTTAAACCTAAGGAATTTATGTGATTTGATTGTGCTTGCTATACCTGTGTTTGCTATACCTGTGTTTTCTCATGACATCATGCATCATAACATAGCATCCATTCTTATTGCACTAACCATTTCACAGACCAAGGGAATTTATCTTTGTTCTATTTTGCAGATCATGGCTTCCGTTCGTAGAAACACTATCTGAATCAGCTTTGTGAAGATACCTTCCCAGATCAAAGAGCTAGCATCAAGGGTTTCTGAAACTTCTTTGTTCACTAAGAGACATGGTCGACTTCTCAACCTGGTTACTTCAAACTTTGATGAAAAGATGATGAGTGTACTCTTCCAGTTCTTTGATCCCAAGCACCACTGCTTCACCTTTCCAGACTATCAGTTGGTGCCTACCTTGGAAGAATTCTCTTAGCTGTTGGACATACCCATTCTTGAACAGTTACCCTTCATAGGTCTAGAAGATGTTCCTAAGCCAGAAGTCATTGCCTTAGCTTTTCATCTGAAACGGGCCGACGTGGTATCCAATTGGGAGACAAGAAGCGGAGTCAAGGGTTTTTTAGCTAAGTTTCTGATAGACAAGGCCCAGTTGTTTTGGGATGATATGGATTTTCAGGATTTTGAGGAGGTTTTGGCTCTTCTAATCTATGGGTTAGTCCTATTCCCTAATCCGGACTCATTCGTAGATGCGAATGCTATCAAGATCTTCCTCTCTCGCAATCTTGTGTCTACCTTACTCGGAGATATTCTGCACACTCTCTATACTCGCACCATGAAGAGAAGAGAGATTCTTATGTGTTGCACGACATTGCTGCCAAGGTGGTTTATTTCTCACCTCCCTAAGTCCATACTAAAGAATGAAGAAGGTTTGGACTGGTCGCAAAGGATAATGTCACTTGCTCACATGGATATTCTTTGGTGTTCTCGAGCTACGGAAAACACTACTATTATTGACCGCTACGGGGAGTACCCTAATGTCCCGCTACTTGGCATCAAAGGGGGTATAACCTACAACCCTTGTTTAGCTCTGCGACAATTTGGTTACGCTTGAAGGGATGGTCCCTATGAGTTACTTATTGAGGGTATTGTATTCAACTATGAGGATGAGGTTAAAGAGTATCGCCGGAGGTTCATACGAGCCTGGGGCATGGTAAACAGATCTGGCGCCAAGGCTTTGGGGCCAAAGACTTCCATTCCTATGGAACCTTACCTCCAATGGGTACGAGCTCGTGCCTAGAAACTTATGATTCCCTATGTGGCCGTCTTACCAGTGATTGTGGAACCCACTACAGAAGAGGGTATTCCTTATACGGTCCTCTATCCTTATATGCCCACTGATCTTGGAGAATTATAGAGGTCTTGGATTCAGTTGATGAAGGAGCGGGATACTTACAGGGATCAGTTCCATGCTCAGGAGAGGAAGGTTTTAGAGCTCACAAAGCAATTGCATGAAGAAAGAGGACTCAATGACTATCTCGGCACAAAGAGGAAGCATCCATGGGAATTTTGATGTCTTTTATGGTTTTAGATTTGTTTTTGTAACGCCTAAAAGGCATTTGAACTTCAAATTCAGCTAATAAAGTTTTTGTTTATTTTGGTTTGCAAATTTAAATTTCCCGAAGTCTTTGAAATCATTGCATGAGCATTCCATCATCATACACATCATTACAGGTACCATTACAGGTTTCTCATCTTCTTCGTTGTTTATTTCAGCATAAAATGTCTTCCGAGCAAACCATCAAGGACCTTCAGGCATAAAACGCCCAGTTCCAACAAATGTTCATAAGTCTGGAAAAAGGGCGGGAGGATCTGAAAGCTCTCATTCTAAAAGAGAAGAAGAAAAAGAAGAAGGTTGTTGGTATTCTGAATAAGGAAAGAAGGTTTGGAGAGCGTTTGAAGCGACAAGCCGATCTGACCTCTTCATCCAAGGAAGGGGAGAATCAAGAAGAAGAGAAGGACCCCTGTGATCGGTGGAAATAGAACTGACTGTTTTGAGCTGGATTGCGAAATTTCGCAGAAGCAAGAGTCGCCACCGTCTTTTATGTTCTCCAACATGGAAAGGACAAAAGCACAGCAAAATTCCTTCTTTGAGAATGTTTCTCAGTTCGGGAGGTAGATTTATAGAAAGGGAAGGTGTTAGCACCCTTTCTATCCGTGGTTATCCACGGGCTCTTAGGTACTTGCTCTTATGTTTTCAAAAATTGTTTGCTTTTCAAAATGTGAGTGGGTTTGAAAAAGTTTCATTGAAATATTTCTGAATGACTCTTGTATCTGTCCTCAAGAGTGGTTGAAGAATTTGTTTTGAAAGCTTTCGAAAGTGTCAGTGTGAAAAGATTTTTGATTGTTTTTTAGAGAGAAAGTACCCATGAGTTATCTACCTACCCTAAGGAATTAAGCTGTGTAAGAGTCCTTAAGGTAGTGCCATCCCACCATTGAGAGGTAGGTAGCACCACCGTTGGAGGTGTTCGGGTCAATTCGATTGTAGGGACAGTGTGGTCACCGAAGCAATAGTAGGACACCTTAGAAGTAACCCTAATGTCCTAGATCCTTTTTAATCCGAGGCAACCGTTTCGAGGCAACTGGATCTTGGACATAAGAGCGACTGCTAAAACGTCCTATACTTGACGACCACTTTCGAAGGCAACGAGTGAGGCGTACCCTAGAAGTGGCAGGTGCATTGTGTGTTGTTTTCAGTTTACATTTATCTTGGATTAGGCAATAGTGAGCTACGAGTTGTTTTTAATTAACATACATTCTTTCATGCAATTTAGCAGTTAGGAGTACGGAAAATAAAATACGGAAAGGTAAAAGCTACGCTATTACAAGGCGTGGGTCTATACATCGCCAAAATACAAAGACCCGTTTTTGATAAAGATGCGGAAAGTAAAAAAGCAATAAACCTAATTACTATTACATCCTTGGAAGCAGTTACATAATAATCAAAAGAAATAAGAATAACATGCGAAAGAATTAAAATCAGGACGTCCTTGGGTTTTGACCCTTTGCTTGAAATTAAATTAAATTAAAACCTAATTAATTATTTAATTAAAGAAAAGAAAGTGTTTTTTATGTTTTTTTGTATTTATGAAAATAAAGAAGTTAAAATTAAAAGGAAACCCTAGATCTAAGTTTATTTTACTTATTAATGAAAAAGGTCAAAATTAGGCTAATTAACTAAATTATTTAATTTACATGTTTATTTACAAAAATAATAATTAACAAATAGTAATAATGATGATTAATAAAATATGATTAAAAAATATCAAAACCTAATTCTATGCAATTTCTTTATTTGTTAAGAAAAAGATTAAAATATAAACCTAAATTAAGCTAAGTTAATTGTTAATATTTATTTACAAAAATAGGTTAATGGTGAAATTAAGAAATTAAAATATTTTACAATTTTTGAGTTTCTGATTTTTATTAGGACAAATTATTTTATGGTGAATTAACAATAATTAAACAATTAAAAGAAATTAAGAGAAAAGAAAATAAAAAATAAAAAAAACAAAGCAAACCAAAGGGGTGTCTGGCCCAAAGTGGAGGTGTATTGCTGGAATTCAGGCCCAAGAAGCTTCTAAGCCTGGTTGACTTTTCTGATCGCCTGCACGTTGATTGACTAAGACACGCCCTGGTCTTCACCTCCTGGTCATTGGATGTATCTCATGGCCACTTGGCAAGCCTAGGCGTGAGGCTTATGGTAGGACATTGGATGAGGCGCTGCATTGGAATAGGTTAAGAAAAACATCAAGAATTATATGGGGGACCTGGGAATCGAACCCAGGTCCCAGTACCTGCCAGCCACGTCTTCCACCATCCAGCCATTTGCGTTTGTTTGTACACATAATAACAAAGAAATATAATATATGAAAAGTACTAATTATGCTGGGACATTAAAAAAGTGTGCTATGATTTGAATGCTCTAGTAGCGTTTGGACAGCTCACCCCTCTTCTTCGTTTTTCCTGCAAACATGAACAAGATAGCGGGGGTTTTAAACCCCCACAAAGCAAAAGTCCCAATAATAGCGATTAGAGCTATGGGTCACATAAAAATGGCGCAAGGGTCTGGTTGAATTCGTCTGGCCTTGACGAATTCAACCATGCTTGTCTCAAGGTCCAATTTTTCCTTATACCTAAAGCCCTAATTGAGAGCTTCAAGAAAACCTAGGTTTCGTCCATGGTGATTTTGGATTCAGTGCGCGTTAGTTCAATTAACCTGTCTTATTAGCTTCAGAAGGTCCCTAACAACACAAACCAATAAAAAAAATGATTAAAAGCACATGAAACATGATATGCAGATTTGAAAAATAATGCAAACCGTGTGGCTTATTGTCTTTGATTCTGATGGTGTTGGCTCGTTCTTGATGGCAATGGATTCCTGGAGACTCAAGCAATACGTTTGAATCAAAGAGAAGCTTTGAATTGTGCTGCAAATAGGAAATCGGTTTCACACTTTTCTTGAGTTTTTTGCAATTTGGTTCTATGGATTCAGCAGCAATTGTGTGTGTCTTGGAATAGGGTTGGCTCTTCCCTTTGTATTGGAACAGAATTAGGTTAAAACCTTGGCCCAAAAGTCCATGAATTTAAGTTTTCAATCTTTGATTTTCAATCATATAATTTCCAATCTTTTTTCAATGAAAACCTTGCCAATTTGGGAGATCTTGTCCCCTTGAGTGATGCACGAGATCTTTAGCATGTGTGGAGTGTATTTGCTTCATAAAAAGATTTGACAACCATGCTTTGATATTTTTCTACAATTAAAACCAATTAAATGAATTAATAATAATAAAAATTCAATTAATTAATTAAAAATAAGAAAATAAATCATTTTAATTTCAATGGGTCGTGCATAGGCTTTGGGTAAATATTCAAGAAAGAATTTGAGGCCCATTAGCAAAATTGAAGTGTTTTAGGCAAAGTTGACTTTTGAAAGTTCCCAAAAATTTCCCAAGTTCTCCAATGCATATCTTGCTCAATTTTGAAGCTATGAACATGTTCTTGGACATTTTGGAAAGGTCTTGAAGTCCTCTAACCAATTCCTTTGGTCCCATGTCATTTTGATTTACCAATCGCAAGTTATGGTCTTTGACTTAAAGTGCCTTTTTGTTGACTTTTGAAAATGACCTATAATGTTGAAATTGATAACTTTTTGTGAGAGCATTTCTTGGACTTGGAGTGTGAAGATGAGTTGTAGGAAATGTCATCCCCTTCAAAATGAGCATTGGATGGGATTTTTATGATAAACCATGAAGAAGTTATGCCTTGGTCAATTTGCAGTTGACTTTTCAACTGTCCAAAAATAGAAACTTTTGCATCTTGAGACTTTTTGAGCCATGCTTGTGGAATCATGATCAAGAATTGATCAAATGATGATTGTGGCTTCAAAATAAGATGTTGACCAAAAATTTTGACTTTTGACTGTCAAATGACCATTTTACCCCTGCAATTGACTGTGGAGCAATTAGGGCTTTTGACTGTGCAACTTGATGCTGTGAGTCTTGAAACTTGACATATGGATGCTTGAAAATGTATATAGGCATATGGGACTTGACTGGACCCTTGGAAACCTCAATTTCTTTGCAAGAACCAAAACCCTAATTTTGACTGTGTTAGGAGGGTGCTTGCACTGTGCAATCCTTGAGAGATTTTGAATCACTTGGAGATTGACCTTGACAAATCTTGAAGAATATGGGAGGGAAAATTTTGGGGTACAACAGTTGCCCCTGTTCAATCTTCTTAGACCTGAGGATGTAGATTGGCTGGCATGCCTTTCGTAATCCAAAGGTGGAAGATGATTGAACACTAGAGTACCCAGAAATTTGCACTCACATAGTAGAGTGTTAGCAGTGTGATGGTGGGAATGGGCTTACAGATGCCATTTGGAGGGATGATGGATAGGAGGATGGGCTTATAGATGCCATCTGGAGACTATTGGTATGTGGATGGGCTTATAGATGCCATCTAGGTGTCGATCGCGTAAGAGATTCCTTAGCGAGAACTTGCGTACCTGAGAAAGAAAAATAATTACCTGGCCTGTTACAGGGGTTGATCTTCAAACTCTTCAGACATGCCCTGGCAGGATACAGGAATCGAGTCTGGAATTAGTCGTCAACAGATATGCCCTGGCCGGATACAGGAATCGAATCTTCAAACTCTTCAGACGTGCCCTGGCAGGATACATGAATCGAGTCTGGAATCAGTCGTCAACAGATATGCCCTAGCCGGATACAGGAACCGAATCTTCAAACTCTTCAGACGTGCCCTGGCAGGATACAAGAATCGAGTTTGGAATTAGTCGTCAATAGATATGCCCTGGCCGGATACAGGAATCGAATCTTCAAACTCTTCAGACGTGCCCTGGCAAGATACAGGAATCAAGTCTGGAATCAGTCGTCAACAGATATGCCCTGGCCGGATACAGGAATCGAATCTTCAAACTCTTCAGACGTGCCTTGGCAAGATACAGGAATCGAGTTTGGAATTATTCGTCAACAGATATGCCCTAGCCGGATACAGGAATCGAATCTTCAAACTCTTCAGACGTGCCTTGGCAGGATACAGGAATCGAGTCTGGAATTAGTCGTCAACAGATATACCCTGGCCTGATACAGGAATCAAATCTTCAAACTCTTCAGACGTTCCCTGGCAAGATACAGGAATCGAGTCCGGAATTAGTCGTCAACAGATATGCCCTGGCCGGATGCAGGAATCGAATCTTCAAACCCTTCAGACGTGCCCTGGAAAGATATAGGAATCGAGTCTGGAATTAGTCGTCAACAGATATGCCCTGGCCGGATACAGGAATCGAATCTTCAAACTCTTCAGACATGCCATGGCAAGATACAGGAATCGAGTCTGGAATTAGTCGTCAACAAATATGCCCTGGCCGGATACAGGAATCGAATCTTCAAACTCTTCAGACGTGCCCTGGAAAGATACAGGAATCGAGTCTGGAATTTCTTCATGCAGATATGCCCTGGCTAGATACAGGCGTCGAATCCACAAGTAATCGCTCACAGATATGCCTTGGCTAGATACAGGTATCGAATCTGGAATTGCGACAGTTGGTAGTAATTATCTTTGTATTGACCTTTGTCTTGAAAAGACAAAACGTTAGTTGTATGCAATGTCATGATGTATGAAATGCATGACGTTCTCAAAATAAATGAGATTGTATGTTCATGATGCGTACGTGCATGATATAATGTATGAAGATGTGATGTTTATGAATGTATTTTTGTCTAAGAAAATAAATCCTTGACGAATGCCGGGAGTTTGTTGAATCCTGGGCTGCTGTTGAAGAGTAGAGTTCTTCATTTCCGCTGGGGAGGATGAACAAAGATATTTGCCAGACTAAACCGGTAGGAGAAGATGACTCCGTTGGGGAATAAATTTTGTTGGAGAGATTACTCTGCGGGGAATTACTCTGTGGGAAGAGAGGTGCTTCGCTGAGATGTTGATGATAACTCCGTTGGGGATACCATTGATGAGCTTTGTTGAGGAATTTGATGAACTCCGCTGGGGGATAGAAAGAACTTCGTCGGGGACGATCTTTCCGTGGCAATTGGCTGAGGATAACCCAGTTATATCCTGGTGGGGAAATAACCTTTGAATAAAGTCGGGGAGACGCGCTCGTGCTCTGCAGAGAATAAGCTTCCAGAATCTACTGGGGATAAGCTTTCTACTGGGGAGATTGATTCAACTCTCCTGGGGGATCTTTTGAACTGTATTAGGGAATGACTCCACTGGATGTCCGATATTCCGCCGGGGAACAATCTTAGATCAAGATTGTCGGGGATGCTTGCTTAGGAACATTTGTATACTCCGCTGGGGAATATTGAGATCTTCTGGGGATAATCCAACTTCCTTAAGGCCTGATAGCAGGCTAACTCTGCTTGGGGAGAGTGATGCTGATTTGCTGGAGATACTGTCCCCTGTAGGGCTGACTGGGAGACCAATCGCTTGGGAGAGTATTGTTGAGTCTCATCTTACTTTGCAGGGAGTGAAGGTATCCTGGTTACATTCTTCAGCTGAACTTACCTTGGTACCTTGGTGGACAGAGCAATTAGATCGCTTAGACAACTCATTATTGCCCCTGTTTCTAATGTCACCTGTAATTAGTCCTTTGTTTCGTATGCAAATATTTATGAGTTAGCAATTAGTGTCAAATGCATATATCAAAAATGAACATTGGACGTTCTTTGCAAAACAAAACAGAAAAAGGAAAATAATTGGCAATTTATCTGAATAGTGAATTTGTATTGATTTTTGGAATTTGCCTGTAAATAGGCGTTTATGTACAAGAGGCTGACGTCCTAGTAAGAGAACGCCGCCGAACAAACAGAGTTTATACAATTTTGTGAAAAAGGAAAACAAAACAGCTATGTGAAAAGAATAATCCCACTAGGTTCCAATTCTGCTATCGCCTTTATATCTTCGAACGTCTCATCACTTTGTTGCTCAGTTGAAGATGAAGTTGATTGATCGATGCCGTCTGAACCTGATGGTTGATACAGGATTCTGGATGCAAGGTGATTCAATGAGACATAGTATTACGCTTTAATCCCTAACTTTTGCCTGGACCGCCCTTTCGGGTTTTCAGTCCACCGGGATACCCATTTTTGCCCAAGCCGCCTTTTCAGGTTTTCGACTTGCCGGGTGTACAGATTTTTTCATTTCATCCCTTATTTTTGCCCGAGCCCTTTTGTTTCGCCGGGAAGCCCTTATTTTTGCCTAGGTGTGTCAACCTAGCGGGTCTTTTATCATGCGTAGTATCTTTTTACCATGTCTGCATTGGCGGGGTGAGGAAGGTCGTCACCATCCATGGTGGTTACAATCATAGCTCCTCCTGAGAAGATATGTTTAACCACAAATGGCCCTTCGTATGTGGGGGTCTATTTGCCCCTGGGATCACTTTGAGGAAGAATGATGCGCTTGATTACCAGGTCCCCAACTTGATACTCTTGTGGTCTGACTTTCTTGTTAAATGCCCTGATCATCCGTTTTTGGTACGTTTAACCATGACAAATAGCGGTGAGCCTTTTTTCGTCAATTAGGTTTAATTGATCAAGTCGAGTCTGAATCCAGTCATCTTCTCTCAAGCCTGCATCCTTCATTATCCGGAGAGAGGGTGTCTGGACTTCAATTGGCAATACTGCCTCCATGCCATAGACCAAGGAAAAGGGAGTTGCCCCTGTTGACGTCCTTGCTGAGGTACGGTACCCGTGAAGAGCAAACGGTAACATCTCGTGCCAATCTTTATAGGTCACTGTCATCTTCTGCACAATCTTCTTGATATTCTTATTTGCTGCTTCTACAGCCCCATTCATCTTCGGCCGGTAGGGAGAAGAATTGTGGTGCTGTATTTTGAATTGTTCGCAGAGCTCAGTGATCATCTTGTTGTTAAGATTGGTACCATTGTCCGTAATGATCCTTTCTGGGACGCCGTATCGACAGATCAGGTTGTGTCGAATGAACCGTTCCACGAAGTTCTTGGTCACAGTAGTGTAGGAAGCTGCTTCAACCCACTTTGTAAAGTAATCGATCGCCACCAGGATGAAGCGATGCCCGTTGGATGCCGTAGGTTTGATCTCACCGATCATATCAATGCCCCACATTGCAAAGGGCCAAGGCGCAGTCAAGACATTCAGAGGGACTGGAGGAACGTGCACCTTATCTGCATAAATCTGGCATTTATGACATGTCCGAGAATGTTGGTAGCAGTCGACTTCCATTGTGGACCAGAAATATCCTGCCCGAAGGATTTTATTTGCCATAGTATGTCCACTGGAGTGCGTTCCGAAGGTACCTTCATGCAGTTCTGCCATGATCTTTTCTGCTTCAGTCTTATCCACACAACGTAGTAAAGTTGAATCATGGTTTCGCTTGTACAGAATGTCGTTGCTAAGGAAGAACTTTGCCGCGAACCTTCTCAGAAACTTCTTGTCGTTGACGGATGCACCCTCGGGGTATTCTTGAGCTTCCAGGTACCTCTTCACCTCATGATACCATGGTTTTTCAGTTACCTTTTCAGCCTCAAGATCACAGCAATATGCAGGTTCATCGAGTTTCCAGATAATGATCTGGGGAGCCTCGTTGTTCCATTTGAACTTGAACATAGAAGACATCGTAGCCAGCGCGTCCGCCAACTGATTCTCCTCTCTTGGGAAGTGTTCGAAAGTTATCTCCGTGAAATGGGGGATCAACGTCAACACACATTCTTTGTAAGGAATAAGATTTGGGTGTTTCGTATCCTACTCGCCTTTGATCTGATTGATCACGAGAGCGAAATCTCCGAAGACACTCAGAAACTTGATCCTTAGGTCAATTACAGCTTGAAGACCCATGATACACGCCTCATACTCCGCCATGTTGTTGGTGCAGTTGAAACATAGCCGGGCAGTAAGTGGAGTATGAGTGCCTTGAGGGGATATGATCACAGCGCCGATACCGTTACCCAAAGCGTTGGAGGCTCCGTCAAAGTGCATAGACCATCGGGATCCTTCCTCAGGTCCTTCATCCGGTCCAGGTACTTCACAATTAGTTACTACCATAATGTTCTCGTCAGGAAATTCAAAGTTCATCGATTGGTAATCATCCACTGCCTGGTGTGCCAAATGGTCTGCCAATACACTTCCCTTGATTGCTTTCTGAGTCGTGTACTGGATGTCGTATTCCGTCAAGATCATTTGCCATCTTGCTATTCTTCCAGACAGAGCAGGCTTTTCGAATATGTACTTTATTGGATCCATTTTTGAAATCAACAAGGTAGTGTGAGTCAGCATATACTGTCTCAGCCGGCGAGCAACCCATACCAAAGTGCAACAAGTTTTCTCGAGCAGTGAGTATCGGGTCTCACAGTCGGTAAACTTTTTGCTAAGGTAATAAATGGCATGCTCTTTTCGGCCAGACTCGTCATGCTGCCCCAGCACACACCCCATTGAGTTGTCAAGTACTGTCAAGTATAGTATTAGAGGTCTCCCTTCAACCGGTGGCATAAGGATGGGTGGTTCTTGGAGATACTCTTTGATTCTGTCGAAAGCGGCCTGACATTCATCATTCCAACGTACTACTTGATCTTTCTTCAGTAGCTTGAAGATTGGTTCACAAGTAGCAGTTAGATGCAAGATGAATCGGGCAATGTAATTCAGACATCCTAGAAAGCCTCTGACTTCTTTCTCTGTCTTGGGAACTGGCATCTCTTGTATGGCTTTCACTTTCGCAGGGTCCATTTGAATACCTTTGTCGCTCACGACGAAGCCTAGCAACTTTCCAGATCTCACCCCAAAGGTGCACTTGTTTGGATTCAACCTCAGCTTGTACAACTTCAGACGGTCAAACGGTTTCTGTAGATGGTCAAGGTGTTCCTCCTCAGTTTGAGACCTTGCAATCATATCGTCGACATACACTTCAATCTCATGATGGATCATGTCATGAAATAAAGCAACCATGGCACGTTGGTAGGTTGCCCCAACATTTTTCAGTCCAAAAGGCATGACCTTGTAACAGAAGGTGCCCCACTGAGTAACAAAGGTAGTCTTTTCCATGTCTTCAGGAGCCATCTTGATCTGATTATAACCTGAAAAGCCGTCCATGAAGGAGAACACCTTGTGCTGAGCAGTATTGTCAACCAGAACGTCGATGTGAGGCAGAGGGAAGTCGTCCTTGGGGCTCGCCCTGTTCAAATCCCTGTAATCAACACACATTCGGACCTTACCATCCTTCTTAGGTACCGGAACCACATTGGCAACCCACTGAGGGTAAGAAGTCACTGCTAGAAACCCGACATCAAATTGCTTCATAACCTCAGCTTTGATCTTCTCGGACATCTCTGGACGCATACGGCGGACCTTCTGTTTAACCGAACGACAGTCTTCCTTGGTAGGCAGGTGATGAACCACAATGTCGGTATCCAACCCAGGCATGTCTTCGTAGGACCAGGCAAAGATTTCCATATAATCATGCAACATCTGAATCAACCGTTGTTTCACGCTGAGCTCTAGATTGGCACCAATCTTGACTTCCTTTCTATCCGTCTCAGTACCCAAATTTACCGTTTCCACTGGCTCTTCATGTGGCTGAATGGCCCTCTCTTCCTGGAGTAACAGTCTTGCAAGCTCGTCAGGCACTTCACAATTTTCTTCACCTTCGTCTTCGGCTAAGTTGATCGGATTTTCGAAGTCATAATTGGCAGTAGCAGAGTCGTTACCAGTGAGATCCATAGTGGATTGGAACCTGTATAGGTTAGTGTGTGTAAATATAGCTGTTTTGCAATATATAAAGAAAGAAAGAAAGGGAGCACAAGATTTGAAATGCGAAAAACGTCTAATGTTTTTATTCATGATATATGGAAATGACAAGTAATAAGCCCTCACAAATGAAGCCAACGGTGCCCAGGGTAAGACACCGGGCCATAAAGTTTCACATTATTGTTCATTACAAATTTAAAAACAAAGGAATTCATTACTGAGTAACAAAAGTAACAGGTATGTGGTCTTTAGCAGTCCAATTGTTCAGTCCACCGTCGGTCGTCGGGTAGATCCAGCTGTCAAACTCAGATTCCTCCGCATCACCTTCAATAGCATTTACTCCCGGGTTGGTGATGAATACGGGAGGTCTTCCAATCCTTGCTTTACGTACAACCCCCTGAGCCTCTGCGGTGAAACCCAGCCCAAACTTGTCAGTCTTAGGTGTAAAATCAGGAAGTCTGCCCCAGTTGGCACATTCACCTTTTTCAATCACAGCCCGGGCGTCCTTCAAGGAAGCCATCTTCAAGGGAAAGTCTTCTTCAATTACTGTCTCTGCTGACGCCAATGTTGGAGGCACCTCTTCAAAATGTTGAAAGGGGGTCTCAATGAACTCCCCGTCCATCTCTATATACCGGAACTAGTTAAGATGACTAACCATGTATTCTTCCTCCCCCTGCACTGTAACAATCTTCCCTCTGACAGGGTATTTGAGCTTTTGGTGTAGAGTGGAGGTCACAGCCCCAGCCTTGTGGATCCAAGGACGACCCAGCAAACAAGAATAGGATGGTCGGATATCCATCACATAGAACGTTAAGTCAAAGACTTGAGAAACGACCCGGATTGGAATGTCCACTTCACCATGTACCATCCTCTTCGACCCGTCAAAGGCCCGGACAATAATGTTACTAGGCTTCAACTCCAAACCCTCACAATCTAACCTGTCTAAGGCCTTATTGGGCAATACGTTCAGTGAAGAACCTGTGTCTACCAACACGTGTGCAAGAGTAGTGCCCCTGCATTCGATGGAGACATGCAGGGCATCATTATGGTTCTTCTCCTTAGCGGTCATATCAGCATCAGAGAAACCCAACCCATTGTCAGCGGTTAAGTTGGCCACACAATCAGTAAATTGATCGGCAGACGTCTCTTGTGGCACATGGGCCGTCTTTAGGAATGAAATCAGGGCCTTGGCATGGGCCTCTGAGCACAACAACAGTGATAGCATAGAGATCTTAGAGGGGGTATGCCCCAGCTGTTCAACGACATTGAAATCACTCTTCTTGATAATCTTAAGGATTTCTTCCATCTCTTGTTGTGACGCTTCAACATTAACAGTCTTTCGTGCCTCCATCTGGGCACGCATATCAGCAATCCCTTTGCCCCGAGTGTCAGATGACTCGGCAGCAGGGGTAGAAACTTGATCAGGAGAGGAAACAGGCGTACTTGTAGGCGTGATGATAAGAGGTCTTCGGATGACTGGTGGCGCAATGTCAGGCGAGAAGAGCCTGCCACTGCGAGTAACTTTAGTGGGACCGGTGATGTTACTGATGCCGGTACTAGTGTTGAACTCCTGCTTTACTCCAAGCACATACACATCTGCCCCATAGTGCCATGGGACAGCCTTGTCAGATTTATAGGGGAGGGGCCCCGGAACAGTAATGATGATGGGTGCAACAGACGTGATTTTGACTGGCTTCCTCGGGGGAGCCTTGGTAGGATTGTTGAAAATGGTGACAACGGATACTTCTTCAGTAGAAACAACAGGGACAATAATCTTCTTGAACAAGATCTCTTTGCTATCCATTAGGTTTTGGACGCCTGACTTTAGCAACGGACAACCAGTAGGTGAAACAGCACAAAGAAGGCAACCCTTGCTACAACCCGAAAATAAACCGGTTAACAACAGGTTCCTCTTGACAGTCAATAAAGGAGTAGCAATCTCATCCACAGAGCCTACATATAGATCTTCCTCAATAGCATTTACTCCATGCTGGGGCATAGGAGCAGTCATAATGTTGGGCCTTTCGGGCGCCTCAAACTGTATTTCCTTGGCATCGATAAGGTCTTGAACCTTATTTCTCAGGGCCCAGCAATCGTCAGTAGAATGCCCCGGGCTATCAGAGTGATAAGCACAGCGGGCGTTGGGATTGTACTTCGGAGAGGCTGTGTTTACCACCTTCGGAGCTTCCCTGACAGTTACCAAATTGGTCGATAGCAGTTGCGGCAAGATCTGAGACAAGGTCATACTAAGCCGAGTGTATTCTCTTCTGGGTCTCTCACCCCTTGGTTGGTTAGGTTGCCGAGGAGCGGCAACAGGCTTTGCAATTACCACCGCGTTGACAGCTTGGCGGCGTTCCGGTTTATTGTGCCTTCTGGGCCCATACACAGCACTAGCTTCCTTCTTGAAAGGCTTCTTCTCAGAACTTGAGGATGCACCTTTCTGTATTTTCCCTGATTTCATGCCAGCTTCTATCCTTTCCCCGGTCAGAATGAGGTCTATAAACCCTGCAGAAGAATTGTCAATGAGATGGTTGAAGAACGGACCAGATAGGCTCCCTAAGAACATGTCCACTAGTTCACGATCCGTCAACGGTGGCTGCACCCTGCCAGCCAGGTCCCTCCACTTCTGCGCGTACTCTTTAAAACCTTCTCCCGATCCTAGCGACATACCCTGGAGTTGGGTACGTGTAGGAGCGAGGTCGGCATTATACTGATATTGCTTGTAAAAAGCAGTAGCCAAGTCCTCCCAGTTACGAATCTTGGTTCCATCCAGCTGATAGAACCATTCGAGATGAGTCCTTGAAAGACTCTCCTGGAAGAAATGGATCCATAAGTTCTTGTCCACAGTATATGATTGGATCTTCCGCACATAAGATCTGAGATGTAGCTTAGGGCAGGAAGCCCCGTCATACTTCGTGAAAGAGGGTGCCTTGAACTTATGTGGGATCACCACCCCAGAAGATAAATCCAGATCTCCAAAATCCAACCCAGGCACTTGTTGAATTTCCATGGCATTCAGACGATCCTCTAACTGCTTGTACCTGTCTTCAGCGGGAGGGTACTGCTCTTCATTGAAATCCGTCTCGTTGTCAGAGACCACAGGACTAGGAACCCTTCCCCCTTGGGGACTGCCTTTCCCTACAGAAGAACCAGCTTGATCAGCCTCATTTTGCAGTGTATTGCCAAACCTTCGGCCAGTGTTGAATAGTACAGTTCTCTTCTTCTTCTTCTTTACCAGCAGAGCCTTCAATTCCTCTTGACCTTGGGCTAAACTCATGATCAACTCTTGGAACTGGGCATTCTGAGCCTGGAGGGCCTTGATGGATTGCTCAGTAGATGATTCAGGATTCATGATGAGACGAGCTGAAATAAACAGCGAAGAAGATTAAGCGACCTGTAAAAAAGAGTACCTGTTATGCACATGATGCATGATATGTTGTTTATGCAATGCATTCAAGGGTTCGAAAGTTCAAATTTGTTGTAGACAAAAGGAACACACGTTATCATTAAGATATAATTGTTCAGTACATCAAGGCCTCATGGGCAGAACATTACAAAGCAAATTAATCCCAAAAGACATTGCGCATCCTCTTTGGAGCTATGTAAGTGTTGAAAGTCTTTTCCTCGTGCAGTAGGCGAGTGAGCTCCAAGACCTTCTTCTCACTGGCATATAGACTGGCTTCAAGAGAATTCCGTTCTTCCTTAAGCTGGATCCAGCTCTTCTGCATTTCTTCCCAGGATGTAGGCATGTCAGGATGTTGAATGGTGTATGAGACCTCTCCTTCCAACACTGGCTCTTTGATCACAGGGAGAACATGAGGATATGGCATCACCAGCTTCTGGGAGCGGGCTCGTACCCACTTGAGATAAGGCTCCAACGGGATGGAGTTCTTGTGCCCCAGTGTCTTGTTGTCTACCTTGTTGGGCATCCTCCAAGCTCAGATAAATCTCTGGCGAAGTCCTTGTGCATCGTTGTCGAAGTCAAAAACTATGTCAGGAATCAACATATCGTGAGGGCCATCCCTCCGAGCATATCTGAACTGTCTCAAAGCCAGACACGGGTTGTAAGTAATACCTCCTCTGATTCCAAGTAAAGGAACATTAGGAAACTCCCCGCAATGATCAATGATAGTGACGTCTTCTCTGGACCGAGAACACCAATGTATATCAGCATGTGTAAGAGTCATTAATCATTGTGACCATCTCAAACCCCGCTCGTTCTTCAAAACTGATTGTGGAAGGTGCGAAATAAACCACCTTGCCAGGAGAGGAGTGCAGCACATGAGAACACCTCTTTTTCTCATGGTTCGAGTGTAACATGAGTGAAGGATGTCCCCAAGCAATGTAGGTATAGGATTCTCGGATATGAAGATCTTGACAGCATTGATATCTATAAGCTGATCAGGATTCGGGAACAACACCAACCCATAGACAAGGAGAGCCACAACTTCTTCAAAGGCTTGTAGGTCAAGGGAATTCCAACATTCTTGGGCCTTCTCAAACAGGAACTTTGCCAAGAATCCTTTGATACCACTTCTAACTTCCCAATGTCCCTTGATGTCAGATGGTTGTAGGCGTAATGCTTTAGCAACCTCTTCAAGTTTAGGTTCCCTTTCCGTACCGTTGTAGGGTAGTTGACTAAAGATAGGGATCTTCAGAAGCTGGGAGAACTCTTCCAAGGTAGGCACCAGTTGATAATCCGGGAAAGTAAAGCAGTGGTGCAACGGGTCACAGAACTGGAAGAGGACCTTTATCATATCTTCCTCAATGTTGGTATTGACCAAGGTGATGAGTCTACCATGCCTTTCACTGAATGAAGAGTTCTCAGGAATCCTGGATGTAAGCTCCTTAAGCTGAGGAGGGACCTTTACAAGGTTGATCTGAATTGTCTCTGATAAATCTCTGGCGAAGTCCTTGTGCATCGTTGTCGAAGTCAAAAACTATGTCAGGAATCAACATATCGTGAGGGCCATCCCTCCGAGCATATCCGAACTGTCTCAAAGCCAGACATGGGTTGTAAGTAATACCTCCTCTGATTCCAAGTAAAGGAACATTAGGAAACTCCCCGCAACGATCAATGATAGTGACGTCTTCTTTGGACCGAGAACACCAATGTATATCAGCATGTGTAAGAGTCATTAATCATTGTGACCATCTCAAACCCCGCTCGTTCTTCAAAACTGATTGTGGAAGGTGCGAAATAAACCACCTTGCCAGGAGAGGAGTGCAGCACATGAGAACACCTCTTTTTCTCATGGTTCGAGTGTAACATGAGTGAAGGATGTCCCCAAGCAACGTAGGTATAGGATTCCTGGATATGAAGATCTTGACAGCATTGATATCTATAAGCTGATCGGGATTCGGGAACAACACCAACCCATAGACAAGGAGAGCCATAACTTCTTCAAAGGCTTGTAGGTCAAGGGAATTCCAACATTCTTGGGCCTTCTCAAACAGGAACTTTGCCAAGAATCCTTTGATACCACTTCTAACTTCCCAATGTCCCTTGATGTCAGATGGTTGTAGGCGTAATGCTTTAGCAACCTCTTCAAGTTTGGGTTCCCTTTCTGTACCGTTGTAGGGTAGTTGATTAAAGATAGGGATCTTCAGAAGCTGGGAGAACTCTTCCAAGGTAGGAACCAGTTGATAATCCGGGAAAGTAAAGCAGTGGTGCAGCGGGTCAAAGAACTGGAAGAGGACCTTTATCATATCTTCCTCAATGTTGGTATTGACCAAGGTGATGAGTCTACCATGCCTTTCACTGAATGAAGAGTTCTCAGGAATCCTGGATGTAAGCTCCTTAAGCTGAGGAGGGACCTTTACAAGGTTGATCTGAATTGTCTTTCTGCGGATAGTTTCCATGTCCTACAACACAAGAACAAAGGTGAAGATTCGAACCCCTGAAGTGGTTAGTCAATGCATATGATGCTGTATGATGTTATGATATTATGATAAAAACACACCACAAGTATCCACAAAAAGCAAACATGGTAAGGCACACAAGTCACCCAAGACAACCCTTAGAGTTTAGGCCAGCATGGGGTCTAGGTATTACCCTCTTGAAGTTGGTGGGCTCAAAACCTGTCCTATCAAAAGTAACCGGGTTCTAAGGGTCTCAATATCATTGAGTTGTTTTCTATGTTCATTGTTTCGATTTAGCCACTGAACTGACGATCAAAATATTCCAAGAAAACAACCCACAATGAGTGTAGTATCGAGTATCAACCAACTTCGGACTGCACCAAAGTCAGTCATCTCACTACCCTAAAGAGGCCAGGATGGTCAAGTAAGGTTCCTAAGGTCAGTTGATGCTTCACGACACCATGCGGCGGCCCCGTACTCTCCTTGACTTGACTCAAGGGTTACCGGTACTCACCAAAGTGCCACATCAACGTAGCAAACTGCTTCAACCGTGTCGGTATACCCCGCACAGTTCCCTCACAGTTTTGTTGCTACTTTCTAGAAGGGTATCCCCAGATCCGGGTTAGGATCTATAGAACTCCAAGACAATGCCCACAATAATAAAGCAAATAAAACAAAGCAATTGAAAACACAAGTATGATCTATCCTAAGGTACACCTCACTTTAAGTTTCCCCAGCAGAGTCGCCAGTTCTGTGATCGGTGGAAATAGAACTGACTGTTTTGAGCTGGATCGCGAAATGTCGTGGAAGCAAGAGTCGCCACCGTCTTTTATGTTCTCCAACATGGAAAGGACAAAAGCACAGCAAAATTCCTTCTTTGAGAATGTTTCTCGGTTCGGGAGGTAGATTTATAGAAAGGGAAGGTGTTAGCACCCTTTCTATCCGTGGTTATCCACGGGCTCTTAGGTACTTGCTCTTATGTTTTCAAAAATTGTTTGCTTTTCAAAATGTGAGTGGGTTTGAAAAAGTTTCATTGAAAGATTTCTGAATGACTCTTGTATCTGTCCTCAAGAGTGTTTGAAAAATTTGTTTTGAAAGCTTTCGAAAGTGTCAGTGTGAAAAGATTTTTGATTGTTTTTTAGAGAGCAAGTACCCATGAGTTATCTACCTACCCTAAGGAATTAAGCTATGTAAGAGTCCTTAAGGTAGTGCCATCCCACCATTGAGAGGTAGGTAGCACCACCGTTGGACGTGTTCGGGTCAATTCGATTGTAGGGACAGTGTGGTCACCGAAGCAATAGTAGGACACCTTAGAAGTAACCCTAATGTCCTAGATCCTTTTTAATCCGAGGCAACCGTTTCGAGGCAACTGGATCTTGGACATAAGAGCGACGGCTAAAACGTCCTATACTTGACGACCACTTTCGAAGGCAACGAGTGAGGCGTACCCTAGAAGTGGCAGGTGCATTGTATGTTGTTTTCAGTTTACATTTATCTTGGATTAGGCAATAGTGAGCTACGAGTTGTTTTTAATTAACATACATTCTTTCATGCAATTTAGCAGTTAGGAGTACGGAAAATAAAATACGGAAAGGTAAAAGCTACGCTATTACAAGGCGCGGGTCTATACATCGCCAAAATACAAAGACCCGTTTTTGATAAAGATGCGGAAAGTAAAAAAGCAATAAACCTAATTACTATTACATCCTTGGAAGCAGTTACATAATAATCAAAAGAAATAAGAATAACGTGCGAAAGAATTAAAATCAGGACGTCCTCGGGTTTTGACCCTTTGCTTGAAATTAAATTAAATTAAAACCTAATTAATTATTTAATTAAAGAAAAGAAAGTGTTTTTTATGTTTTTTTGTATTTATGAAAATAAAGAAGTTAAAATTAAAAGGAAACCCTAGATCTAAGTTTATTTTACTTATTAATGAAAAAGGTCAAAATTAGGCTAATTAACTAAATTATTTAATTTACATGTTTATTTACAAAAATAATAATTAACAAATAGTAATAATGATGATTAATAAAATATGATTAAAAAATATCAAAACCTAATTCTATGTAATTTCTTTATTTGTTAAGAAAAAGATTAAAATATAAACCTAAATTAAGCTAAGTTAATTGTTAATATTTATTTACAAAAATAGGTTAATGGTGAAATTAAGAAATTAAAATATTTTACAATTTTTGAGTTTCTGATTTTTATTAGGACAAATTATTTTATGGTGAATTAACAATAATTAAACAATTAAAAGAAATTAAGAGAAAATAAAATAAAAAATAAAAAAAACAAAGCAAACCAAAGGGGTGTCTGGCCCAAAGTGGAGGTGTATTGCTGGAATTCAGGCCCAAGAAGCTTCTAAGCCTGGTTGACTTTTCTGATCGCCTGCACATTGATTGACTAAGACACGCCCTGGTCTTCACTTCCTGGTCATTGGATGGATCTCATGGCCACTTGGCAAGCCTAGGCGTGAGGCTTATGGTAGGACATTGGATGAGGCGCTGCATTGGAATAGGTTAAGAAAAACATCAAGAATTATATGGGGGACCTGGGAATCGAACCCAGGTCTCAGTACCTGCCAGCCACGTCTCCCACCATCCAGCCATTTGCGTTTGTTTGTACACATAATAACAAAGAAATACAATATATGAAAAGTACTAATTATGCTGGGACATTAAAAAAGCGCGCTATGATTTGAATGCTCCAGTAGCGTTTGGACAGCTCACCCTTCTTCTTCGTTTTTCCTACAAACATGAACAAGATAGCGGGGGTTTTAAACCCCCACAAAGCAAAAGTCCCAATAATAGCGATTAGAGCTATGGGTCATATAAAAAGGGCGCGAGGGTCTGGTTGAATTCGTCTGGCCTTGACGAATTCAACCATGCTTGTCTCAAGGTCCAATTTTTCCTTATGCCTAAAGCCCTAATTGAGAGCATCAAGAAAACCTAGGTTTCGTCCATGGTGATTTTGGATTCAGTGCGCGTTAGTTCAATTAACCTGTCTTATTAGCTTCAGAAGGTCCCTAACAACACAAACCAATCAAAAAAAGGATTAAAAGCACATGAAACATGATATGCAGATTTGAAAAATAAGGCAAACCGTGTGGCTTATTGTCTTTGATTCTGATGGTGTTAGGGCTCGTTCTTGATGGCAATGGCTTCCTGGAGACTCAAGCAATACGTTTGAATCAAAGAGAAGCTTTGAATTATGCTGCAAATAGGAAATCAGTTTCACACTTTTCTTGAGTTTTTTGCAATTTGGTTCTATGGTTTCAGCAGCAATTGTGCGTGTCTTGGAATAGGGTTGGCTCTTCCCTTTGTATTGGAACAGAATTAGGTTAAAACCTTGGCCCAAAAGTCCATGAATTTAAGTTTTCAATCTTTGATTTTCAATCATATAATTTCCAATCTTTTTTCAATGAAAACCTTGCCAATTTTGGAGATCTTGTCCCCTTGAGTGATGCACGAGATCTTTAGCATGTTTAGAGTGTATTTGCTTCATAAAAAGATTTGACAACCATGCTTTGATATTTTTCTACAATTAAAACCAATTAAATGAATTAATAATAATAAAAATTCAATTAATTAATTAAAAATAAGAAAATAAATCATTTTAAGTTCAATGGGTCGTGCATAGGCTTTGGGTAAAGATTCAAGAAAGAATTTGAGGCCCATTAGCAAAATTGAAGTGTTTTAGGCAAAGTTGACTTTTGAAAGTTCCCAAAAATTTCCCAACTTCTCCAATGCATATCTTGCTCAATTTTGAAGCTATGAACATCTTCTTGGACATTTTGGAAAGGTCTTGAATTCCTCTAACCAATGCCTTTGGTCCCATGTCATTTTGATTTACCAACCTCAAGTTATGGTCTTTGACTTAAAGTGCCTTTTTGTTGACTTTTGAAAATGACCTATAATGTTGAAATTGATAACTTTTTGTGAGAGCATTTATTGGACTTGGAGTGTGAAGATGAGTTGTAGGAAATGTCATCCCCTTCAAAATAAGCATTGGATGGGATTTTTCTGATAAACCATGAAGAAGTTATGCCTTGGTCAATTTGCAGTTGACTTTTCAGCTGTTCAAAAATAGAAACTTTTGCATCTTGAGACTTTTTGAGCCATGCTTGTGGAATCATGATCAAGAATTGATCAAATGATGATTGTGGCTTCAAAATAAGATGTTGACCAAAATTTTTGACTTTTGACTGTCAAATGACCATTTTACCCCTGCAGTTGACTGTGGAGCAATTAGGGCTTTTGACTGTGCAACTTGATGTTGTGAGTCTTGAAACTTGACATATGGATGCTTGACAATGTATATAGGCATATGGGACTTGACTGGACCCTTGGAAACCTCAATTTCTTTGCAAGAACCAAAACCCTAATTTTGACTGTGTTATGAGGGTGCTTGCACTGTGCAATCCTTGAGAGATTTTGAATCACTTGGAGATTGACCTTGACAAATCTTGAAGAATATGGGAGGGCAAATTTTGGGGTACAACAACCCCAGTCCTGTAGTTTCTGACAATGATACTGATTACAATGATGAGCAATATCCTCCTGTTGAGGATAAATACAAACAGTTGGAAGATCGTTTGAGTGCCATGGATGTTCAGAGGATACTTGGACTAGATTTCGAAGAATTGGGATTGGTGTCGGGAGTAGTCATCCCGCAGAATTTCAAAGCTCCAGTTTTTGCTAAGTATGGTGGGGAGTCTCTCCCAAAACTCCATCTTCGTTCTTATGTCAGAAAGATCCAGCCCCACACCGCTGATAGAAATTTGTGGGTTCATTTATTTCAAGATAGTCTGTCAGGGACTCAGCTTGAATGGTTCTACCAGCTGGAGGGAGCAAATATCCGAAACATGGAAGATCTGGTTGTTGCTTTCTACAAGCAGTATCAGTACAATGCCGACCTTGATCCTACTTGTACTCAACTCCAGAGTATGTCCATGGGTGAAAGTGAAGGCTTTAAAGATTATGCATAAAAATGGAGAGACTTGGCTGGGAGAGTTCAACCCTCATTGTCTGATAGAGAGTTGGTTGATATGTTTCTAGGGACGCTATCTGGTCCATTTTTCAATCATTTGATCGACAGCTCATCCGTTGGTTTCACCGAGCTGATTCTAACTGGAGAAAGAGTAGAAGTTGGGATTCAGAGCGGCAAGATACAGAAGGATGCCTCTTCAAGCTCAGTAAAGAAGCCTTTTGCTGGCAAGAAGGAGGCCAGTGCCATCTATAGCCCGAGGGGCCAAAATAGGGATGAACATCGTCAGACAGTAAGTGCCGTGATGATACCTAGACCTACAGTTGCTCCACAATGCAACAATCAACAAAGGATGGAAAGACCACAACGACAGTTTACCCGCATCAATATGACATTGGATGAAGTTCTACCTAATCTACTAAGATCCAACTTTGAAACCTTGAAGGAGGCTCCCAAGAATCCAAATACTACATCTCCCGGATATAATCCAAATGCCCGTTGTGCCTATCATTTTGAGAGTCCTGGCCACGATACAAATGACTGCTGGGCTCTGAGAAACAAAGTACAAGACTTTATTGAAGCCAAGGAAATATATTTTTATGCTCTGGAGAAGCCAAATGTCATAACTTATCCCATTCCTAAGCACGACCGTGGAGTTAATGTTGTTGATACTGATTTGTTTGTTACCTCTGTTGATGAAGTTT
Source organism: Vicia faba (assembly GCA_948472305.1). Classification (NCBI taxonomy): domain Eukaryota; kingdom Viridiplantae; phylum Streptophyta; class Magnoliopsida; order Fabales; family Fabaceae; genus Vicia; species Vicia faba. Next base: position 1,604,331,100 of record OX451739.1, read on the forward strand.
CTACTCCTCTCATGACTGTTAAGAAGAATTTGTTGTTGGCTGGTTTATTTCCGGGTTGTGGTGAAGGTTGCCACATGTGTTTGTTTCTACCTTCTGGTTGTTGTTTGCTTAAGTTATGTGTTCAATGCCTGATAGATAGCAAAGAAATTCTGTTTGAGAAAGCTTTGATTCCTGTTGTACCATCTGAAGACGTTTCCATTATAACCATTTCCGCCAATCCTTCCAAGGTTTCCTCGAGAAGACCTGTTAGGATTACATCTGCTCCAAGAATTTCTCCGTTGATAATCACTGTTCCTGGTCCTGTCCCGTATGTCTCGGACAAAGTTGTCCCATGGTATTATGGTGCAGATGTGTACTATCATGGCATCAAACAAGATTTGAAAGATGAAGAGGTTGATCCTGATATTGGTAACATTGTCGGAACCAGCAAGGTTACCCGAAGTGGAAGGGTCTTCTCTCCCGAGATTTCCCCTAAGATTGTCAACAAACCTATTGTCATTCCATCTGCTGTTCCTGCTAGTACATCAACTACTATTCCTGTTCTTACTCTAGTTATTACCTCTGTCAGTAAATCATCGGATACCCGCGGAAAAGAAATTATAGGTGAGCCTGCCCGGACAGAGGCGCCTAATAAAATTGTTGTGGAAGCCTCTAAGCAAGAAATGGAGGAAATACTGAAAATCATTAAGAAGAGCGACTGCAATGTGGTCGAGCAGCTGGGGCAGACCCCATTAAAGATATCCATGTTATCCCTGATGTTGTGCTCCGAGGCCCATGCGAAGGCTTTGATTGCATACCTCAAAACTGCGCATGTGCCGCAAGAGACTTCAGCTGATCAGTTCAAAGATTGTGTGGCCATCCTGATTGCTGATAATGGGATGGGTTTTTCACATGCAGATTTGACACCAAAGGGAAGAAAGCATAATGATGCTCTGCATGTCTCGATTGAATGCATGGGCACCACTATGGCTCATGTGTTGGTAGATACTGGGTCTTCGCTAAGGTTCTGCCGAAGAAGGTGTTGGACCGGTTGGATTGCAAGGGTTTGACGTTAAAGCCTAGTAACATTGTGGTAAGGGCTTTTGATGGGTCAAAGAGAATGGTGCACGGGGAAGTGGATATCCTTGTCAAAGTAGGTTCTCATACTTTTGGGTCCACTTTCTATATGATGGATATTAGGCCGTCATATTCTTGTTTGCTGGGTCGTCCGTGGATCCACGAGGTTGGGGCAGTTACTTCCACACTCCACCAAATGCTGAAGTATCCGGTGAAAGGAAAGATTGTCACAGTGCGGGGTGAAGAAGAATATATGGTGAGCCACCTCAATTCCTTCCGCTACATAGAGATGGATGGGGAATTCATAGAAACTCCTTCTCAGAATTTTGAAGAGGTCCCTCAGATCTTGGCATCGACTGAAGCTACTACCAACAGTAAACCTCCTCTAAAGATGGCTTCTCTCAAAGACGCCAGGGCCATGGTTGAAGATGGTGGGTGTACCAATTGGGGTCAGCTCCTTGATTTCACTCACAAAACTGACAAATTTGGTTTGGGCTTTACTACAAGGGCTCAAAGGGCTGTTCGACGTGCTCGGGCTGGAGGACCTCCCCTACGCATCAACAGTCGCGGGGTTAATGCCATTGAAGACAGCGAGGAAGACTCAGACATTGATAGCTGGATCTACCCAACTACCAATGGTGGACCGAGTAACTGGACAGCTAGGGACTTTATACCTGTTTCTTTTATTCCGCAGTAATTGAATTACTTGTTTTGAGATTTGTAATAAACAATTTGAAACTTTACGGCCTGGTGCCTTGCCTGAGGCACCTTGGCTTTGCTTGTAAGGGTTGTTATTTGTCATTTCATATATCATTAATAAAGCATTGGACGTTTCTTGCATACAAATTTTACGCTCTCCATTTTTCTTTCCGGCTTTCACTTTATCAAAACAGTTATTCTCTTACACACACTCACGTATCCTAATGCAGATCCATATCCACTCTGGATCCCATTGATAACAGCTCTGCTATTGCCAGTTATGACTTCAAACATCCGATCAACCAAGCCATTGACGAAGGTGAGGATGATTGTGAGGTGCTTGGAGAACTTGCTAGACTATTACAGCAAGAAGAAAGGGCCATACAGCCTCATGAAGAGTCGGTTGAGATAGTGAACTTGGTTACTGAGGAAGACAGAAAAGAGGTTAAAATAGGTGCAAATCTAGAGCTTAGCGTCAAACAGAGGTTGATACAGATGTTGCACGACTATGTTGAGATCTTCGCCTGGTCCTATGAAGACATGCCTGGTTTGGACACTGATATTGTGGTACATCGCCTGCCGACTAAAGAAGACTGTCATCCGGTTAAACAGAAGGTCCGTCGTATGCGCCCTGAAATGTCAGAGAAGATCAAGGCAAAGATCATGAAACAGTTCGACGCAGGATTCTTAGCTGTCACTTCCTATCCACAATGGGTTTCCAACGTTGTTCCGGTACCTAAGAAGGACGGTAAGGTACAGATGTGTGTTGATTACAGAGATCTGAACTAGGCAAGCCCCAAGGACGATTTCCTACTTCCTCACATCGATGTTCTGGTCGACAACACCGCATAGCACAAAACTTCTCTTTCATGGATGGCTTCTCTGACTACAACCAGATCAAGATGGCTCATGAAGACATGGAGAAGACAATCTTCGTTTCAGTGGGGCACCTTCTGCTACAAGGTGATGCCTTTTGGGTTGAAGAATGCCTATATGATTCACCATGAGATCGAAGTCTATGTTGATGATTTGATAGCTAGGTCTCAGACTAAGGAAGAGCACCTTGATCATCTACAGAAACTGTTCGACAGGTTGAAGACATACAAGTTGAGGTTGAATCCGAACAAGTGCACCTTCGGGGTAAGGTCTGGTAAGCTTCTGGGATTCATTGTCAGCGACAAGGTATTCAGGTATACCCTACGAAAGTAAAGGCCATACAAGAGATGTCGTCTCCCTGCACAGAGAAAGAGGTTAGAGGTTTCTTGGGACGTCTGAATTACATCTCCAGGTTCATTTCACATCTGACTGCTACTTGTGAGCCAATCTTTAAGCTTCTGAAGAAAGATCAAGTGGTAAAGTGGAATGATGAATGCCAGACCGCTTTCGACAGAATCAAGGAATACCTTCAAGAACCGCCAATTCTGATTCCTCCAGTTGAAGGAAGACCTTTGATATTATACTTGACAGTGCTAGACAATTCAATGGGGGTGTGTGCTGGGGCAGCATGACGAGTCTGGTCGAAAAGAACATGCAATATACTACCTTAGCAAAAAGTTTAACGACTGTGAGACACGATACTCATTGCTCGAGAAAACTTGCTGCACTTTGGCATGGGCTGCTAGCCGACTGAGACAGTATATGCTGACTCACACTACCTTGTTGATATCAAATATGGATTTGATCAAGTATATTTTCGAGAAGCCTGCTCTCTCCGGAAGGATAGCAAGGTGGCAAATGATCTTAACTGAGTACGACATACAATATACAACCCTAAAAAGAAATAAAGGGGAGTGTATTGGCTGATCATTTGGCTCATCAGGCCGTGAATGACTACCAGTCCATGAATTTCGAGTTCCCGGATGAGAATATCATGTTAGTGACTGACTACGAAGAACCAGGACCGGATGAAGGGCCTGAGGAAGGATCCTGATGGTCTATGTATTTTGATGGAGCCTCGAACGCACTGGGTAATAGCATTGGCGTTGTAATCATATCCCCTGAGGGCTGTCATACTCAATTCACCACCCGATTATGTTTCAATTGCACCAACAACATGGTGGAGTATAAAGCATGTATCATGGGTCTTCGAGCTGCTATTGACCCGAGGATTAAGTTCTTAAGTTTATTCAGGGATTCCACTCTGGTGATAAGTCAGATCAAAGGCAAGTGGGATACGAAGCACCCGAATCTCATTCCTTACAAAGAGTATCTACTGACATTTCTCTCACACTTTGAGGAGGTAACCTTTGAACATTTCCCACGAGAGGAGAACCAGTTAGCGGACGCGCTAGCTACCATGTCTTCTATGTTCAAAGTTAGGTGGGACAATGAAGCTCCCCAAATCACCATTAAAAGGTTGGATGATCCAGCACACTGCTGTGAAATCGATACCGAAGAAGTGGAAAACAAACCCTGGTTTCACGAAGTCAAAAGGTATCTCGAGGCTCAAGAGTACCCCGAAGGGGCATCTGTCACCGATAATAAGTTTCTGAGAAAGTTCGCTGCAAAGTTCTTCCTCAGTAATGTAATCCTCTATAAACGCAACCATGACTCCACACTACTACGGTGTGTAGACAAGAGCGAAGAAGAGAGGATCATGACGAATCTACATGAAGGCACCTTCAAAACCCATTCTAGTGGACATACCATGGCTAAGAAGATCCTACGGGCAGGATACTACTGGTCCACTATGGAAGCCGATTGTTATCAACACTCCTGAACTTGTTATAAGCGCTAAATCTACGCTGATAAGGTGCATGTGCCTCCAGTCCCCTTAAACGTCTTGACAGCTCCGTGGCCCTTTGCAATATGGGGCATCGACATGATCGGAGAAATCAGGCCCACCGCTTCCAATGGACATCGCTTCATCTTAGTAGCCATTGATTACTTCACGAAGTGGGTTGAGGCAGCTTCCTTTGCTACAGTAACCAAGAACGTTGTAGCACGGTTTATCCGACACAATCTGATATGTCGATATGGTGTACCAGAGATAATTATTCCTGAAAATGGCACGAATCTCAACAACACAATGATCACCGAGGTCTGTAAATAGTTCAAGATACAACATCATAATTCTTCCCCCTACCGGCCGAAGATGAATGACGTTGTTGAAGCGGCAAATAAGAACATCAAGAAGATTATACAGAAGATGACAGTGACATATAAAGACTGGCATAAGATGTTACCATTTTCTCTTCATGGGTACCGTACCTCAGCATGGACATCGACAAGGGCAACACCCTACTCTCTGGTATATGGCATGGAGGCAGTGCTACCCATCGAAGTCCAGATACCTTCTTTTAGGATTATGAAGGATGCAGGTTTGAACGAAGACGACTGGATCCGAACCCAACTTGATCAGTTAAATCTAATCGATGAAAAGAGACTTACTGCTATCTGCCATGGTCAGACGTATCAAAAGCGAATGATCAAGGCTTTTAACAAGAAAGTCAGACGCCAAGAATATCAAGTTGGGGATTTAGTAATCAAACGCATGATACTGCTGCAAGGTGATCCCAAGGGCAAATGGACCCCCACGTACGAAGGGCCATTTGTGGTTAAGAACATTTTCTCGGGAGGAGCTATGATTCTTACCACCATGGACGGTGACGACCTTCCTCACCCTGTCAATGCAGATATAGTGAAAAGATACTACGCCTAATCAAAGACCCTCTATGTCGACTGGCCTAGGCAAAAATAAGGGCTTCCCGGCGAACCAAAAGGGTTCGGGCAAAAATAAGGGATGAAAATGAAAAAATCTATACACCCGGCAAGTCGAAAACCCGAAAGGGCGGCTTGGGAAAAAAGGGGTATCTCGGTGGACTGAAAACCCGAAAGGGAGGTCCAGGCAAAAGTTAGGGATTGAAGCGTATCACTATGTCTCATTGGATCATCTTGCGACCAGACTCCGGTATCGACTATCAAGCTCGGGCGGCACCAACCAATCTGATCAACCTTCGACCAAGTAGCAAAGTGATGAGACGCTTGAAGATATAAAGGCAATAGCAGAGTTGAAACCCAATGGGATTGTTTCACATAGCTGTTTTTTCTTTCTTTTACACAAATTGTATAATTTCTATCTTTCGGTGGTGTTCTCTTACTAGAACGTCAGCCTCTTTGTACAAAACGCCTAGTACAGGCCGACTTCAAAAATCAATACAAAATTATTTTCATAAAACTTCAATTTGTTTTTTCTTTTTCCGTTTTGTTTTGCAAGCACGTCCAATGATTTATTTTGGATATATGCATTTGAAAATGATCACTGCTCATAAATATTTACATAAGAAACAAAAGGCAATTACTCGTAATTCCAGAAACATGGAAAAAACAAGAAGTGCCAAACTCGACGGTTCCTTTGCCCACCAGGTATCGGGATAGAGTCAGCTTTAGAACATGATTATTGGTACATGCACTCCCCACAGAGTTAGAATACAAAGGCATTGATGTCAGCTTTCCCGAAACAGGACGTAACCACCCCATCCGAGGTTCATAATCGCGGCCGAGTCGGTAAATTTCATCCCCCAAGCGGTTTATTTCTCCAGATACAGAATTTAAATCTCCAACAGAGTTCATCATCTCCGACAATGAAATTTCATTCCCAGCTGAGTTTATTCCTCAAGATCAGCAGGTCTACCAACAGAGTATCTCTTCCCCCTATGTTTGGTCCCTACAGAGTTATTCTCCAGCATCTCTTCCCGACAGAATATTTAGAAATATCCAGCAACCGTCAGGGATTTATTTTCCCAGACGCGAGCATGCCCCGACAACATTTCATTAACATACATCATGACATACGCATACATATCATACTTAGCATAATCTCATTTATTTTGAGAACATCATCTCACCCTGCATTTCATGCATCGCATGTAACTAACCCTGATATCTTTTGCAGGAAAAGACGATTAGCTTCAACAAATCTAGTAGTTATACAGACCACATCTACAGACGACTAATGGAAACTCAGTTCCCGAAATTAAACAGTTCAACTAATCTACACTATTGCTTCGAAGTAACCCTACGATCCAGGTTCCTTCTTACAGCCCTACTATCCAAGCTTTCATATCAAAGTAACCCTATAACCCAGGTTCCTTCTCACAGCCCTACTATCCAGGCTTTCATATCGAAGTAACCCTACGACCCAGGTTCCTTCTCACAGCCTTACTATCCAGGCTTTCATATCGAAGTAACCCTACTATCCAGGTTCCTTCTCACAACCCTACTATCCAGGCTTTCATATCAAAGTAACCCTACGACCCAGGAACCTTCTCACAACCCTACTATCCAGGCTTTCATATCGAAGTAACCCTACGACCCAGGTTCCTTCTCACAGTCCTACTATCCAGGCTTTCACATCGAAGTAACCCTACGACCCAAGTTCCTTCTTACAACCCTACTATCCAAGCTTTCACATCGAAGTAACCCTACGACCCAGGTTCCTTCTCACAGCCCTACTATCCAGGCTTTCATATCGGAGTAACCCTACGACCCAGGTTCCTTCTTACAGCCCTACTATCCAGGCTTTCACATCGAAGTAACCCTACGACCCAGGTTCCTTCTCACAGTGCTACTATCCAGGATTTCATATCGAAGTAACCCTACTATCCAGGCTCCTTCTTGCATCCCTACTATCCAACCTTTCATATTGAAGTAACCCTACTATCCAGGTTCCTTCTCACAACCTTACAATCCAGGATTTCATATCGAAGTAACCCTACTATCCAGGTTCCTTCTCATAGCCCTACTATCCAGGCTTTCATATCGAAGTAACCCTACTATCTGATAACGAGAAATCGTATAATATATTTACCATAAAATTAATCCGCTTTATATCATATTGACCCGATTAACTCTCGAATATTCCGAGTTTTGTATGATTTTATGCAGGTACAACATATCTCAGCTCAAACTAGAAATAAACGTGAAATGTGCGAGAGAGCGGCCAAGACCAGAAGAGAAAAGATAAATCTGTCAAGAAATCCATAATTGCTGCCATTACGGTCGTCACGCCCTTGCCACGACCGTAAGACGCTTCACACGCGCGTTACGCTCGTCACTCCCCTGCCACGACTGTAACACGCTATTTCATTCAAACTGCGCGTAACGCAGCAGCCACGCCCGTAACAAGCTTATAAGTGGTAAATTTAGAACGTGGTCAAGCAACAGAACGTGGTCAAGTAACAGCATGCACGTACACCTTGTTTTCCTCCAACTTCCAAGACCACCTCCTCCTTATTCTTCTGAGTAAGCCAAGAATCTAGGAACAAAAATGTAATTCCAACCGTATTTTATTCTATATAAATAGCTTAGACTTGGAAAGAAAAGGGGGGAGAGTGAAGTTCACAAAAACCTTGCGGAAGCTCTGCCGATTTTAATCTCGATTCTATTTTCGCACTTCGTTCAATTTTAATTTCCATTCCGACGTTCCAATCTTGCCGGCTTGTGGAAGAAGGATCTAGGATATTATTACTTTTCAGGTTTTTATTGTATTTGATATAATTGCAAATTTATTTATGTTAAATTTCTATTCTTTAATTATAATGCATGTGTTGTTATTATTTTCCGATTTTATTTCCTGCTTTTTAATTCCGAGTATCATGAGTAGCTAAATACCTGTAGTCGGGGTGTGATGAAATAACCGGATGGATTAATGTATTTCTAAGCTAAAACCTCAATTAACTTAATTTCTGGCCGTGACTTTTTATAATTAAAAATTAAGCTTTTTGTTACGAAAGTAAGGAAAGTGAAATAGGGAGAAATCAAGACCACGAGAGTGTGAGGTTTCAACCGGATAGCTAAAGTTAGGCATTCGATTTAAATACAGCGAGAGCGCTTTAAAACGGATTAGATTTATTTAGTTTTCAAAAAGATGCTTTCTAAACACTTATGGGCTAGCGAGAGCAGACATTTGGCTTTAGGAGTATGATCCGAGGTAAGACCACGAGAGTGTGAGTCAAGGGTTTTTAAACTGATAAATACTACAGAATAATTTAAGTTAAATACTTTTATATGCTTAGGTACAATTTAATTCGCTTAGGTTCAAAACATTACACTCCGCCCACTCTAATATTATAATTCTTTTAGTTGAATTTAGTTTCCCCTTTAGTTTTAAACTCCTAAAAAACCAAACGTGACAATTTCCGCCTCAGCTAAACTAACCTGTTTAAAACACTAGAGTGATCACGAAGTCCCTGTGGGTTCGACATCCTTTTATTACTACCGCGATAGACTGTGCACTTGCAGTTAAGATACCGTTAGACACATCAGGTAAATCGCACACCAAGTTTTTGGCGCCGTTGCCGGGGACTTTAGTTTAGTCACTAGTGTAATCTGAAAACAACGCTGTCTAGACTAAGGCAACTTTTTATATTTCCCTCTGTTGTATGCCAAACACTCGTTCTCAAAACGAGCCTTTGCATCTACAAATTAACGATATCGAGCGTTACTTAAGATTAAGACGCCGAATTCAAGAATACCGATCTCTCAACAACCTTCCTCCGACTAAAATTCCTGATATCCCGTTATCAGAATCTATCGAAGAATTGACAATGGCTGACGTACCAAATCCGCCTCGCGCTCTTAAGGACTACGTAGTTCCTTCGCAAGCGGAGCCTCACAACAGCATTGCCGCTCCTGCTATCGCTCGAAATGATTTCGAGCTGAAACCTTCGCTTCTATCCGCCGTTCAGCAGAACCAATTTTCTGGATCTCCGACTGACGACCCTAATCTACATCTGTCAGTGTTTGTGCAGTACGCAGACACTGTAAAAGCGAATGGTGTAAACCCCGAGGTGATACGATTGCGCCTATTTCCTTTTTCTTTAAGAGACAGAGCCCGAGCCTGGCTCCAATCTCTTCCTTCAAATTCAATCACCACATGGGATGAATTGAAGAAAGTCTTCTTGGCTAGATATTTCCCACCAAGCAAGACTGTTATGCTTAGATCTAACATCAACGGTTTTAGACAAAAAGATAACGAATCACTTTTCGAAGCATGGGAACGTTACAAGGATATGATTAGACTCTGTCCTCATCATGGTTTAGAAGAATGGCTAATCATTCATACATTTTATAACGGTCTCTTGTATAACACAAGATTGACTATAGACGCCGCTGCTGGTGGCGCACTGATGGATAAACCATATGCCGAAGCAAATCAACTTATCGAAAGTATGGCCCAGAACCACTATCAATGGGGAAGCAAAAGAGCTAATGTGGAGAAATCCAAAACCAAAGGGGAAATGTCTGAGGTGAATATTCTGGACCAAGTCAATGCTAAAGTGGAAGCTATTACCCAAAAGTTAGAAAACCTTACCACTACTCCTGCAGCCACCGTGGCTGCAGTTGTCCAAACTTGCGATCTATGTGGTCTTCAATCACATCCTGCTCCAGAATGCCAACTTCTAACGGGAGTTCCAGCTGAACAAGCAAACTATGTACAAGGGAACCCTTATAGCAATACCTATAACCCTGGTTGGAAAAATCATCCGAATTTTTCATACAAAAGTAACAACGCGTTATACGCGCCTGGACAAGCTCCTGCCACACCACCCGGTTATCCAAAAGTTATCCCAAATCATCCTGGTAATGGACCTAATGCTCCTAGGAAATCTAACCTAGAAATCATGATAGAACACTTCATTGCTTCCCAAGCTCAGACTAATAAAGACGTTATGAATCAGAATTTACATACTAACGAGCAGATAAAACAATTAGCTAGCAAGGTTGATGCTTTAGCCACCCATAACAAGATGCTTGAGACGCAAATTTCACAGGTAGCTCAACAACAAGCACCTACTGCAGCACCGGCTGGAATTTTTCCTGGTCAACCACAGCCCAACCCAAAAGGACATGCCAATGCTGTGATACTGAGAAGTGGAAAAGAACTCGACGGACCTGTTGACCCGAGACTAGGAAATCCAGCCATGTACCAAAAACAGAGCGAGCCGACTGAAAAAGCCAATGAACCTAGAGAAAAAGAAAAGGAAAACGAAACTCAAGAGGCAGTGGAGCAAGAGAAGCCTTATGTACCTCCACCACCTTATAAACCACCAATCCCGTATCCTCAGAGACTTACAAATTCCAAAACGATGGGCCAATTCAAGAAATTCGTTGAACTTCTGAAACAACTCAATATAACAATACCTTTTACAGAAGCCATCACTCAGATGCCCTCGTACGCTAAATTTCTCAAGGAAATCCTATCTAACAAGAAAAAGATAGAAGATAACGAAACAGTTACACTCACTGCCGAGTGTAGCGCGATCATTCAAAACAATATGCCTCCTAAGCTAAAAGACCCAGGTAGTTTCTCTATACCTTGTAATATTGGAAAATTTGTCATAGACAAAGCTCTATGTGACTTAGGAGCAAGCATTAGCGTCATGCCCTTATCTATCTGCAAAAAGCTAGAGATGGGAGAACTCAGACCCACGAAAATGTCCGTCCAATTAGCTGACCGATCGGTTAAATACCCTGTAGGTATACTGGAAAATGTTCCAGTTAGAATAGGTCAATTCTATATCCCGACCGATTTCATCATCATGGACATAACCGAGGACTCAGTTACTCCTATCATACTAGGAAGACCCTTTCTAGCCACTGTTAGAGCTATAATTGATGTAAAGAAGGGCAGACTAACGTTCGAAGTTGGGGAAGAAAAAGTGGAATTCATCCTTACTCAATTCTTACAAGCACCAGCCATGAACGACACATGCCATCTTATAGATGTCATAGACGACTGCGTAAGGGAAATGGAAGCAGAACAGACAAAATATTCTGAGATAATGGAAATCCAAACCTCTCAAATATTCGAAAACGATGACAGTCTAAACGAAAGCTTAGCACTCACGCCTGATCATATGCCATGCCCGAAGAACCCCAGTGTAGAATTGAAAATTTTACCTAAGAATCTAAGATACGAATTCCTTGATACCGAACACACGCGACCAGTAATAGTAAACTCCAACTTAGGAAAGCTCGAAACTGAAAAACTTTTAGGCGTCCTAAGAAGGTATCCAACCGCACTAGGTTATAACATATCTGATTTGAAAGGAATATGTCCTTCAATTTGTATGCACCGTATTTTGCTAGAAGAGGATTGTAAAACCTCTAGAGAACCTCAAAGAAGGATTAACCCGATTCTTAGCACTGTAGTCAGAGATGAAATTACAAAGCTTATGGAAGCTGGAATCATATACCCGATCTCTGATAGTAAGTGGGTGAGCCCAGTACACGTGGTGCCCAAGAAAGGAGGTATCACCGTTGTTAAGAACGCGAAAGGCGAACCAATAACTCAAAGAGTAGTCAATGGACATAAAGTGTGTATAGATTATAGAAAACTAAACAAAGCCACTCGTAAAGACCATTTTCCTCTACCCTTCATAGATCAAATGCTAGAACGGTTAGCCAAACATTCCTATTTCTGCTATCTAGACGGTTACTCCGGATTCTTTCAAATTCCCATTCACCCTGACGATCAAGAAAAGACTACTTTCACGTGTCCGTATGGAACGTTCGCGTATAGACGAATTCCCTTCGGATTGTGTAATGCCCCAGCTACCTTCCAACGATGTATGATGTCAATCTTTGCAGATTTTATAGACAACATCATGGAAGTGTTCATGGATGATTTCTCAGTGTGTGGGGGAAGTTTCGAAGGATGTCTGTCAAACCTAGAGAAAGTCTTAGAAAGATGTGTAAAAGTAAACCTCGTGCTCAATTGGGAAAAATGCCATTTCATGATCAGAGAAGGAATCGTGCTAGGACATGTCAGATCCAATAAAGGGATTGAAGTTGACAAAGCCAAAATAGAAGTCATAAAAGAACTCCGACCACCTAAGACCGTTAGAGAAATACGAAGCTTTTTAGGACACGCCGGTTTTTACCGACGATTCATTAAAGACTTCTCAAAAATTACTAAACCACTTACCGGTCTGTTAATGAAAGACGCTGAGTTCATATTCGACGATGATTGTCATAAAGCATTTGAAACTCTAAAATCAGCCCTTATCACCGCACCAATCATGCAACCGCCCGATTGGAATTTACCCTTCGAAATCATGTGTGACGCAAGTGATTACGCCGTAGGCCCAGTTCTTGGACAGAGGAAAGACAAGAAACTACACGCTATTTACTACGCTAGTAGAACGCTAGACCCAACCCAAATGAACTACGCCACGACTGAGAAAGAGCTATTAGTAGTCGTCTTCGTGCTTGACAAATTCCGTTCCTATCTAGTAGGAGTGAAAATCATCATCTACACGGACCACGCTGCTATAAGATATCTATTAAATAAGAAAGATGCAAAACCAAGGCTCCTCAGGTGGATCCTACTTTTGCAAGAATTTGACTTAGAAATTAAGGATAAAAAAGGGACCGAAAACGTCGTAGCGGATCACGTGTCGAGATTGGAAGATATAAAACCCGAACAAGTGCCAATTAACGATGATTTTCCATATGAACATCTGATAAACCAAATAAGGAACGACCTGGCTCAGTTAAACCTAAACGGACCAAAACCCAAGGAAGCCGTAGAAGCAATTCATGCAACCATGGGACTGCCATGGTATGCCGACATAGTTAACTATCTAGCTGCAAATGCACTCCCACCAGACCTTACCTACCAAAAGAAAAAGAGATTCTTCCACGATCTAAAACACTACTATTGGGACGAACCCTTACTGTTTAAAAGAGGACCGGACGGTATCTTCCGTCGATGCATACCTGAGGAAGAGATAGAAGATGTCATTTCCCACTATCATTCATCTCCTTACGGGGGACACGCAAGCACTTCCAAAACTTGTGCAAAGATCTTACAAGCTGGCCTATTCTTGCCTAATCTGTGGAAAGACGTCCACATCGCTGTTAGAAATTGCGATCGGTGTCAACGCACCGGTAATATTTCAAGACGCGATGAGATGCCTCAAAAAGGAATCCTAGAGGTAGAAATCTTCGACGTATGGGGAATCGATTTCATGGGACCTTTCCCATCCTCTTTTGGAAACAAATATATCCTCGTCGCGGTCGATTATGTTTCAAAATGGATCGAGGCCATAGCCTCTCCTACAAATGACACACGAGTGGTAATCAAACTCTTTAGAAACATAATCTTTCCAAGATTCGGTGTACTGAGACTCGTAATTAGTGACGGTGGCTCCCATTTCATCTCAAAGATATTCGACAAATTACTTTTTAAGTATGGAGTGAAACATCATATAGCGACACCATACCACCCACAAACCAGTGGACAAGTCGAAGTCTCAAACAGAGAAATTAAGCAGATCTTAGAAAAAACTGTAGCCACAACCAGGAAAGATTGGTCATCAAAGCTCAACGAAGCTTTATGGGCCTATAGGACAGCCTACAAGACCCCTATAGAAACTACACCCTTCAAGCTCGTATACGGAAAATCCTGTCACCTCCTAGTAGAATTAGAACACAAAGCGTATTGGGCAATTAAAACGCTCAACATGAACTACACTGATGCGGGAGAAAAACGAGTCCTGGATTTAAATGAATTAGAAGAATTAAGATTGGATGCTTACGAGAATGCTAAAATATACAAAGAAAGAACTAAAAAATGGCATGACAAGCGTTTATCTAGGAAAGAATTTAGTGTGGGAGATGTCGTACTATTATTTAACTCAAGACTTAGGCTTTTCCCTGGCAAATTAAAATCTAGATGGTCAGGTCCGTATGAAATTACAAAAGTGTTCCCTAGCGGAGCAATAGAAATTAAGGGGAGAAATACTGACCCGTTTACAGTAAACGGGCAGCGGTTAAAAATATACAATAACATTGAAAATAGAGACTATACGAATAGTCTAAGACTTTTAAAATTGCCAAATATTTCACCCGAATAATTTGCTGCTAGGCACCATGTCAGGCTTTTGACGTTAAAAACAGCGCTAAGTGGGAGGCAATCCACCTATTTGTTAATTGTTATTTGTTTTTATTTATTTATTTATTTATTATACATTCCGTTTTTGCATTTATTCCCATTTAAATTTTATTTTTCTTTCCTTTGTTCTAATGTCTATAAAACTGCTGCTGATTTCAAAATAATTTTAATTGCCACAGGATTTCTGAAAAGTTCTTGTTTCTCTTCTACCTTCTCTTCTGACTAGTTTCCCTAACAATAACCATGGAACCAAAGCCACATAATTTCTTACAAACCACCTTTAGGGGTATAAACCAAAAGAGAAAATTCGAGGAATTATCAAAAAGAAACATCGGTTTGACACTTTATTATGATGAACCCACTATGAATGCTTTAGGTATACTGGATAGTGTTTTGTACTTGTTTAACCAGCTGGGGTGGAAAAAGCCCACATTAAGACTAGGTTCGCCACCTACCGTGAGCTCACCCTTGAATTTCTCAGCTCACTAGTCCTTATACCCAAACATGGAAAAGGGACCCGAAAAGGATTTATAAGTTTCCATCTCTTTGGCATTGAGTTTATTTACAATCATAAGGAACTAGCTGACTTGTTAGGATTCCCTAGCGGCCCTTTTGCTTACTCTACTACCCAGGTTGAACTGATGGACATTGAGCTAGATTACTTTTGGGGGACTTTAACTGGTAATTATCACCCTGACGCGGATAATATAGATAATGATGAGATACATAACCCTGCCATCCGCTACTTCCATAAGATCCTAGCCCACACTGTATTCGGGAAAGAGGAGAACCGTACTGCAGGTTCTAAGGACGAGATATTTTTACTATATTGTATGCACCAAGGCCACCCCGTTAATGCCGTGCCGTTTCTAATGCAAACCTTTTTCAGCATTATCGATAACCCTGATGAACCAATCATCATAGGTGGCCTGGTCACAATGATTGCACACGCCCTCGACCTCAGACACCAGCTGAATAGATGCCCACATTTTGGTACGATTCGTCCCATGAATATTGCTTTTTGCTTTGACCGCCGTATAATAGCAAATCATGATTACCCACCTTATGAGTACTTGATAAGAGAGGAAGTTGTAAACCTATTCACCCTTCCAAACCATAACAAAGTAAGTGTCCACAACCGTGATAACTGGCTTTATGAGCTAAACCCACCGGATCACCCTCCTACACCTGAGACACCACAAGACTATCAAATTTATGATAATGTTATGTCTGACATTGGTGACCCTGAGACTCCTCCTGGTTACTACGAAAACTTCAACATGGCCGAGGCCCATGAAGCCTCTGAAACAACCAAGAAGGATTACCATGATAGTCTTAATAAAATTGTTACCACACTTGATACCTACCAGACTAACATTAATGGAATTAAAGATGAAATAAAAAGCATGCGTCTGGAGATAGTGGGATTAACTGATATAACCGTGGAGCAATTTTATCACATTCATAATTCACTCGAAGACATAAAAGCAAAGCTTGGATGAATTCACAAATGGCAGCTCCAGTTTTATATTTCATTTCGTTTTGTTTCTAGGAAGTTTCCCATTTTTGCAATATTTTCAGTTTCGTTTTAAATTTAGAACAAATTTACCATATGTAGTTTTTGAGTTTCTGGTGTTGAACAAGCAAATTTGCGAAATCACAGTTTCAGTCATTTAATACTCATTTGCTAGTTTCCTCTGCGCAAATTATAATGCTTTATATAAATTGCGGGCTTTGCTCTTATCGATGGATGGTGTTATGTTTTGGAATATATATGCTTGCATTTGCTTGGTATACCATTGAATATATATATTGCTATTGAAATGCCTCTGTGTAGAGATAGAACGTTACAGACTTGGTGCAGAACTGTCTGCTTAAAATTGCACATTTTGCAGCTGTTACGACCGTCACAACCCCCTTACGATCGACACACGCCTTTTAGCGTGTTACGATCGTCATGCCTGTGTTACGACCGTAACACGGGTTATATCAGTAACCCCTATAGCAGACAAAAGCTCTTCTTCTGCAACCTTTCCCTCTTCCTCCACTACTTCAAAACCACCCCACTACCTCAATCAATCCCCACTCACACCAATTAACTCACCATTATTCTCCATTAAATTTCAATCTTCCCATTACCTTCCTCCATCATATATACATCCCATAAACCAATCCCTCACACATTCCATCCCACAACCCAAACCCACTCTCTCTAACACTTTAGCATTCAAATATGGCAAACATAAACCAACAAATCCTTGGCATTTACTTACGCGATGGTGAACAAGGCAAAACCCAGCGCACGAAGTTCTTGAAGTTCCAACGCCGCGACCTCCATCCCACTAGGTACGTCGACATTGACTGCCTCAGGGACCTCGGATTACTTCAAAGTGTCCAACAACTCCTACAGAATGTCAACCTTTGGACCCTCTGTAGCCAGCCCAAACCCACGTACGAGAATCTCACTCTCGAGTTCCTCAGTTCCTTCTGCTACATCACCCCCAATGGTCCAACAAATCAACTTACCGGTGCGGTACGGTTTCGCATTTTCGGAACCGAATACGATTTCTCTCAAAATGCATTCGGTAGATTACTCGACTTCTGTACTGATGAAGGCGCTCACCTCCGTGTACCTGACACCTTCCATGAGGAATCCTTTAACCTATGGCATAGCCTAACCAACAATCGTGCTAACTCCTACGATCACCTCAACGCCACACAAATCCATAACCCCGCCATTCGCTACTTCCATCGCATTCTGTGCAACACCATTTTCGCAAGGGATAGTAACCATAAGCTTAACTCCAAAGAGTTGTTCTTCATGCACTGCGCGTTTACCAATCAGAAAATCAATGCCGCACCCTTCCTCTTGGCCCATATTCATTCTATTTGCACTCGCGGCGGCAAACCCTTCTATTTCGGAGGGCTTATCACTTCTATTGCATTGGCTTTGAATCATGGCGACACCCTTTCCCATCTGCCCTCCAGAGCACCGGTCTTGCTTGCCTTAGACCATTGCAAATCTGCTCATCTCATTCACCAACGGGACGACGGCCGGTTCAATCCAGTGATCCGTAACGTTGTTTATTCTAACATTGTTCTGCCTTACAGGGACCGTATCGATCCGCATAACCGAGCCAATTGGCTATTTGATGCCCTTGACGGCCATGCTCCCGTGCATGATGCCCAACCAGATGCTCCAACTGACGAGATCCAGGAGGAATTGGACCGCGAAACACCTACTCCCGACATTCCTGAGTCCTCTTCTGCACCACCTCCTTTTACTATGGAGGACATCCTCAGAGCCCTCCATCAGCAAAATCAGATGGTTGTAGCTCTTGAAAGGAAGCATCAGGAGAAGTATGACACTCTACATGCGCAAAACGTCCAAATCCTGAGCAGCCAGCGCAACGTCAACGAGAAGCTGGATGAAGTTTTCTCCGAGCTAAACGCCTTACGCATGGACGTCACCGCTCTTGGCTCGCATGATACCGACCTCGAGGCCACACCTACCCGACGCTCCTGCACCCGAAGCAGAGGCAGAGGCCACCAGTAGTTTTCTTTTGTTTTTGTTTCTGTATTCCATTCATTTACCTTTCCGTCAGTTTTTCTTTTTGTAATCCTTCCTGCCATATATCATGACATTGAGACAATGCCTGATATAGTGTGGGAGAGACGTTATATTTTCTTCATGTGGTAGTAAATTTATGGTAACTCTATGATATTTTCAAGTTTTTCAAGTTTTTCCCGTATTTTAAGCCATACCAAAAAAATTCTCTGCTCGCATAGCTCGACATACCTACCTTAAAGCGGAAACCTAGTTAGGAAGACGAGAACGAGTAAACAAAATCAATACGACTATGACACCGCTAACATCCTACTTATGCAACCCGTCTAAACAAAACTTTATATGTACACCTCGATTTTTAAGTTCCGAAGTAACCCCTAGTAGTTTATACTAGCAGTCAGCACCGTCTGGACACAAACCACGTGGGGAGCCGATGAATATAAGTGTTTGATGCCTAATCAATGAAACACCCTTCTCATATCGATGCTAAGCAAAGAAAATCTTGTGCCAAAAGACAAAGATCGCATACGAGACATAAGTATAAGAGAAGAAGTCCATTGTTGGTTGGTTCAGAGGTATCTGGTTCTGAACTTGGTAGGGCGTGCTACGGCTCGATCCCCCGCAACCTCCAATTTGGAAAAATCCAGGGTAACCACATCCGTGTACCAGACCCCGTGACAAAAATAGGATCAAAGTCACTAACCGGCTACTCCACTACGTGCGTGCAAAGACAAAGGGCTTAATGTGATTGCGCCAGAACGAAACCGGGCGAAAAAGCACGAGAAGATCGAGGTCAAAATGTGACGTAGCGATTAAGCGGTTTGTTAAAGTGGAAATATGCGACTAAATTGTGTCATTGGCACATCAATGACGTTTTAGTCAAGTACCGGCCGACTGGCGATTGGTTTCATGTATTTTATCTCGAAAATAAAAGGTATGTAGTGCATGTGCGCCTGACGAACACTTGTCCTATTTTTACGACTATTTGCTTGAGGACAAGCAAAGGTTTAAGTATGGGAGGATTTGATAACGAGAAATCGTATCATATATTTACCATAAAATTAATCCGCTTTATATCATATTGACCCGATTAACTCTCGAATATTCCGAGTTTTGTATGATTTTAGGCAGGTACAACATATCTCAGCTCAAACTAGAAAGAAACGTGAAATGTGCGAGAGAGCGGCCAAGACCAGAAGAGAAAAGATAAATCTGTCAAGAAATCCATAATTGCTTCCATTACGGTCGTCACGCCTTGCCACGACCGTAAGACGCTTCAGACGCGCGTTACGCTCGTCACGCCCCTGCCACGACCGTAACGCGCTATTTCATTCAAACTGCGCGTAACGCAGCAGCCACGCCCGTAACAAGCTTATAAGTGGTAAATTTAGAACATGGTCAAGAAACAGAACGTGGTCAAGTAACAGCAAGCACGTACACCTTGTTTTCCTCCAACTTCCAAGACCACCTCCTCCTTATTCTTCTGAGTAAGCCAAGAATCTAGGAACAAAAATGTAATTCCAACCGTATTTTATTCTATATAAATAGCTTAGACTTGGAAAGAAAATGGGGGAGAGTGAAGTTCACAAAAACCTTGCGGAAGCTCTGCCGATTTTAATCTCGATTCTATTTTTGCACTTTGTTCAATTTTAATTTCCATTCCGACGTTCCAATCTTGCCGGCTTGTGGAAGAAGGATCTAGGATATTATTACTTTTCAGGTTTTTATTGTATTTGATATAATTGCAAATTTATTTATGTTAAATTTCTATTCTTTAATTATAATGCATGTGTTGTTATTATTTTCCGATTTTATTTCCTGCTTTTTAATTCCGAGTATCATGAGTAGCTAAATACCTGTAGTCGGGGTGTGATGAAATAACCGGATGGATTAATGTATTTCTAAGCTAAAACCTCAATTAACTTAATTTCTGGCCGTGACTTTTTATAATTAAAAATTAAGCTTTTTGTTACGAAAGTAAGGAAAGTGAAATAGGGAGAAATCAAGACCACGAGAGTGTGAGGTTTCAACCGGATAGCTAAAGTTAGGCATTCGATTTAAATACAACGAGAGCGCTTTAAAACGGATTAGATTTATTTAGTTTTCAAAAAGATGCTTTCTAAACACTTATGGGCTAGCGAGAGCAGACATTTGGCTTTAGGAGTATGATCCGAGGTAAGACCACGAGAGTGTGAGTCAAGGGTTTTTAAACTGATAAATACTACATAATAATTTAAGTTAAATACTTTTATATGCTTAGGTACAATTTAATTCGCTTAGGTTCAAAACATTACACTCCGACCACTTTAATATTATAATTCTTTTAGTTGAATTTAGTTTCCACTTTAGTTTTAAACTCCTAAAAAACCAAACGTGACAATTTCCGCCTCAGCTAAACTAACCTGTTTAAAACACTAGAGTGATTACGAAGTCCCTGTGGGTTCGACATCCTTTTATTACTACCGCCATATACTGTGCACTTGCAGTTAAGATACCGTTAGACACATCAGGTAAATCGCACACCACTATCCAGGTTCCTTCTCACAGCCCTACTATCCAGGCTTTCATATGGAAGTAACCCTACTATCCAGCTTCCTTCTCACATCCCTACTATCAAGGCTTTCATATCTAAGTAACTCTACTATCCAGGTTCCTTCTTACAGCCCTACTATCCAGGCTTTCATATCGAAGTAACCCTACTATCCAGGTTCCTTCTCAGCGCCCTACTATCCAGGCTTTCATATTGAAGCAACCCTATTATCCAGGTTCCTTCTCATAACCTTACTATCTAGGTTCCTTCTCTCTTATCTCCAGACAACAGTTCACAACACTGTAAGACCGGGACCTGCTCAAACACGATCAGTTTCGCACTTCCCCAGTAAGTCGCGGTGCAGCTTGTACCCTGATCAAATATGCAGTTCACTTCTGCTCCCTCAAGCAAGAGTTATTTCCCCAGTAGAGTAACGGATAACTAAAGCTCCTAAAATTCTATTTCTCCCAAGACATATACCAACGTTCCTCAATAGATTCCTCCCTAACAACAAGAACAGGAACTCTTGTCGAAGGAATGTCTCAGGAAATCAACATTATCTAGATGGCATCTTTAAGCCCATATCTGACGATTCTCTATCATCAACCTCCAAATGGCATCTATAAGCCCATTCTCAATATCATAAATCAAGTGCCACTTCATTCGAGTGCAAATTTTTGGGCACTCTAGTTTATAATCATCTTCCACCTTCAGATCACGAAAGCATGCTAGCCAATCTACATCCTCAGGTTTAAGAAGATTGAACAGGGGCAGCTATTGTACCCCAAAATTTTCCCTCTCATTTTACTCAATACATGTCCATTGAGATCTTTAATTTGCTCAAGGTTGCCCAAGAGTGGACCAGACAAACTCTCTCCTAAGGCAGTGTACCTCAAATTAGGGTTTCTATTTTCATTAAGATAGGTGGACTCCAAAGGTCTCATATGCTTTCCATGGTCTTAATATATTCTCAATACCCTACATGTCAAGTTTCATGCCTTGCACAAGAAGTTTGCTCAGTCAACTGCTCAGATGCTTGAGAACCGACTATATTAGGTCAAAAGTCAACTGTGACCCACATACAGTCAAACTTCAAGATTTTTGGTCAACATCAACATTTGGAAGTGACTTTCATCATTTGATCAAGGGTTCATCATGATTCCCCAAGGAAAATCATCAAAACCCAAAAGTTGCTAAATTAGGGTTTCTTAGTAAAAGTCAACCAAACTTTGACCAAGCATAACTTCCACATGCTTTACCAGAAATTTTCCATCCAAAGCTCATTTTGAAGAGGATGCAATTCCCTACAACTCATCTTCAGCTCATAAGTTCAAAATATGCACTTATAAAAAGATATGGATTTCTACATTATGGGTCCTTTTGAAAATTCAACAAAAACACCTTTTGGGTCAAAGCTTCTTACATGAACATGGAAGACTCAATTGAGATGAGACCAAAAGGGTTGCTTAGGGGACATCCTAAGATTTCCAAAAAGTCCAAGAACACCTCTCTAGGATTAAAATTGGAAGAGATATGCCTTGTCAAAGTTGACCCTTTTTGCAAAATTCCCATAAGTCAAATATGCTCAAAAATGCATCTTTTGCTAAATGAGCCTAACTTTTTATGCTTGCACCTCACTGATAATGTGGTCCACGACTCAAATATTGACCCACACATTATTTTTTTTCATTTTTCAATTTATTTTGATTTTTTATTAATTAAAAATTGAATTAAATTAAATAATTGATGAATAATAGAAAAGATATGATTTGATTTGGTTTTTGGACAAGTTGGCAATCAAAATATGTTGAATTATCAAGGCCAAAACGAATCAAGCATAATTGGTACAAGAAAGGGATGATTTGGCTCAAAATAGCAAGTTTACATGTAGCTTGAAAATCAAATCAAATCTCTCATAATTGCAAAGATTCAATCCAAGTTTGTAACCCTAATTCATTCCTAGATATATATTGGATGTATACAAAGCAAAAAACAATGATTGGCAGTCGTGAAAACACCAAACAAAATTCAAAAAAAGTGACAAAAAGTGTTGGATCGTTTTTGAACTTATAGATCAATTCAAGCCATTCCAACACCTTCAATCGTTTCTTGGATCTTCCCAGAAGCCAATTGGATCGTTTGCAAGGCCTGAAACAACCTGAATCGCACGTTACAAGTTCACTCGGTTTGCTTTTTTTTTAAAATCTATTACTGTATTTCTTGCATCATTAGCATGATTAATTGGTATATTTGTGATGTTTAAGTTGTTTGCAAGCTAACTGCATGATTCAATTGAATTTTTGACGCCTGTATGTGCCTTTTCCATTGTTAGGGTTTGCGTGTGCAGTTTAGGGGTTTATTCTACAAGTTAAATTGGGCAAAAAGAAGGGTACCATGATGTTCACAAGATCAAAACAGGTTGATCTATATAGTTAGATTTCATTTATCTTGCGTTTTGTGGATTTTTGAACGTTACAGGGCTATGGCTACGAAGCTTGTCCGTAGGTAAAAGGCAAGGATCTAAAACGACGGATGAGGAAGAAGATAACGTGTCCAATCATCATTGGACTATTTGAAAGCTGGCACGCGTTTTTTCTTTTATTCATTAATCCACTTATTTTTATATAACATTAATTGTTGTTATTATACTAACAAACAAGTCACATGGCTCAGATGGCAAGGCGCGTTTGGTGTTGAGTGTGAGGATCTGGGTTCGATCCCAGGTCCCAGTATTCCCTTTATGTTATTTTCTTTCAACAGATCCATCGCATCTCACCTCCTGATGTCCATCATACTCCACCAATCTCCAACCAATGGATTCATCATCCATTCAATCCAACGCACAGGCAGTGAGGGACCATGATGCACCCTCAAGTGAACTCTACAAGGAATCAAATGTTGACCGGGCTTGAAGGGTTATTGGGCTTGAAAAATTCAGATTGGCACCCCCAGATTACTCATTATTCAGGCCTAGTTTGTAGTTTCTTTCTTTTTTTCTTTTTTTAATTTCTTTAATTATTTTCTTTAATAATTTTAATTGATTAACACAAAAATTATTATTTTTCATAAAATCAACAAATCATAAAAAAGAGCTTTTTTTATAATATTTATTTAATATAATTAATAAGTTAGGTAAATTTAATTTTTTGTTTCATTTAAAATTAAATAGAAACTAGGTTTTAATTTTACAATTAAATTTCTTTTCTCAAATAAAAACCACCAAAAAATACACAAAATCTTTTTTTTACAAAGTATTTTATTTTCTTGAAATTATTTAATTTAGCTAGATTAGGTTAATTTCAACTTCTTTTTGTAATTAAAAATAATTAGAATTAGGGTTTTATTGTACATAATTTTATTAATTCTTCTCTCAAAAAATAACTTAAACAGTTTCTAGTCAGATTTTTAGGGTTTTCAATTTCTCCTCGCATTTAATTTACCGCGCGCATTTTTATTTATTTTATTATTGTTGGAACTGTTTCGAGTTTGTAATAGTTTTAATCAGAGTTTAAAATCTGCACTTTTATTTCCCGTCAAGATAATTATGTAGCAGTCAAAGCCTTGTAATAGCTAGGTTTATTTTTCGCACTTTAAATTCCTGCAAATATTTAACTGTCTAGATGTATGCTAATAGGATTGTATGGCAAGAATATCTGGAAATTTAAACGGCGGATCACCTAATGTGCAAATATTAAATAACAGAAACAACTCATATGCACATATTCACTCCTAGGGTTTACCTCACTTCGGTTGCCTTCGGTAAACAATCATTAAGCATAGGAGATTTTAGTGGTTGCCATCCAGTCTAAAAGATCAAAGTGTCCCATTCGAATGTTGCCTCGGAAATGTTACCTCAGAAATGTTGCCTCGAAAAGATCTTAAGACTCTAGGGTTACTACTAAATTTTTCTAATTGTTGCTTTGGTGATTGTACTTGTCCCTTTCGAATGTCCCTTAAAACTCCAATGACGGTGCTACCTACTCCTTAATAGTAGGATAGCGCTGTCTAAAGGAAACGAGAACGAACAATCTTTTTTCGAGTAGGTAGAATCTTAAGTACTTTCTCAACAAAAAACTTTTCACATAAACACCTTTCAAAACAATTTTCAAAACAAACTTCGTCACATCCTTGAGGACTGATACAAGGGTTATCACGAAGTAAAACATTTTCAAGACAAGCACACACAAGCAATTTGAAAAATGAGCAAGTACCTAAGAGCCCATGGAAAACCATGGATAGAAAGGGTGCTAACACCTTCCCTTTCTATAATCTACCCCCCGTACTCAGAATATTTTGAAAAAAGGTTTTTTCTGTTCTTTTTCCTTTTCCATGATTGGATGAAATAAAAGTCGGTGGCGACTCTAGCTTACCGAGACATTTTCCGAAACAAAAAAACATAAAACGCAAACCAGTAAAAATAGTCGATTCTGCCACAGTATCACAACCACAAAGGCAATTTACCCGGATTAATATGACGTTGACTGAGGTTTTACCCCATATGTTAAGATCTAACTTGGCAACCTTAAAGGAGGCTCCCAAGAATCCTAACACCACATCTCCTCGGTACAATCCAAATGCTCGGTGTTCTTACCATTCTGAGAGTCCATGCCACGATACAAATGATTGTTGGGCTCTGAGAAATAAGATACAAGATCTAATTGAAGCCAAGGAGATTGAGTTTGATGCTCCGGAGAAGCCTAAGGTCATAACTGCTCCCATGCCCAAGAACAACCGTGGTGTTAATTTCGTCGATCCTGATCTGTGTGCTACCTATATTGATGAGATTTCCACTCCTCTCATGACTGTCAAGAAGAATTTGTTGCTAGCCGGTTTATTTCCGGGTTGTGGTGAAGGTTTCCACATGTGTTCATCTCTGCCTTCTGGTTGTTATTTGCTGAAAGCAGATGTTCAACGCCTGATGGACAACAGAGAGATTTTGTTTGAAAAGACTTCGATTCCGACTGTTCCGCATGAAGATGTTGCTATCATAACCATTTACGTCAATCCTTCCAAGGTCTCCTCTAAAAGACCTATTAGGATTACACCCGCTCCAAGAATTGCTCCGTTGATAATCACTTTTCCTGGTCCTGTACCGTACTCCTCAGACAAAGTTGTCCCTTGGAATTATGGTGCCGACGTTTAATATCATGGCGTCAAATAGGATTTGAAGATTGAAGAGGTTGATCCCGGTAAAGTTACCGAAGTGGAAGGGTTTTCTCTCCCGAGATCTCCCTGAAGATTGTTGCTAAGCCTATTGTTATTCCATCTGTTATTCCTGCCAGTACTTCTGTTGCTACTCCCATCCTTACTCCACTTGTTACCCCTGCCGATGAGTCATCTGAGACTCGGGGCAAAGAAGTTATAAGTGAGCCTTCCCGAACGGAGGCACCTAGAAAAGTTGTTGTGGAATCCTCTAAGCATGAAATGGAGGAAATTTTAAAAATAATCAAGAAGAGAGACTACAATATGGTCAAGCAGTTGGGGCAGACCCATTCGAAGATATCAATGTTGTCTCTGATGTTATGTTCTGAGGCCCATGCAAAGGCTATGATTGCATTTCTCAAGACTGCGCATGTGCCGCAAGAAACCTCCAGCGACCAATTCAAGGACTGTGTGTCCAGTTTGACTGCTGATAATGGGTTGGGTTTTTCAGATGCCGATTTGACCCCAAAGGGGAGAAAGCATAATGATGCTATGTATGTCTCGATTGAATGCAGGGGCACTACCATGGCTCATGTGCTGGTGGACACTAGATCTTCACTGAACTTTGTGGTGAGGGCTTTTGACGGGTCAAAAAGAATGGTGCATGGGGAGGTGGACATCCCTGTCAAAGTGGGTTCCCAGACCTTTGAATCCACCTTCTATGTGATGGATATCAGGCCATCATACTCTTGTTTATTGGGTCGCCCTTGGATCCATGAAGTTGGGGCCGTTACTTCTACGCTGCACTAAATGCTGAAGTACCCAGTGAAGGGGAAGATTGTCACTGTGCATGGTGAAGAGGAGTATATGGTAATCCACCTGAACTCTTTCAGGTATGTGGAGATGGACGGGGAATTCATAAAGACCCCTTGTCAAAACTTTTAAGAGGTTCCACAGATTATGGCATCAACCGAGACCATCACTAGTGCGCCGAAGATCACCAAATCTCCTTTGAAGATGGCTTCTCTCAAGGACGCCAGAGTGGTAGTTGAGGAAGGTGGGTGTACCATTTGAGGACAGCTCCCTAATTTTCCTCACAAAACTGGCAAATTTGGTTTGGGCTTTACTTTAGGAGCTCAAAGGGCAGTTCGACATGCTCGGGTTGGAGGACCTTCCCTACGCATCAACAATCGTGGGGTTAATGCTATAGAAGACAATGACAAGGATTTTGATATTGACAGTTGGATCTACCCTACTACCAATGGTGGACCTAGTAACTGGACGGCCAGAGATTTTGTGCCAATTTCTTTTGTTCAGCAGTAATTATCTTACTTGTTTTTTGAATTTGTAATAAACAATATGAACTCTATGGCCTTGTGTCTTACCCAAGGCACGATGGTTTATTTGTGAGGGTTGTTATATGTCATTTTCATATGTCATCAATAAAACATTGGACGTTTCTTGCATACAAATTTTACGCTCTCTATTTTCTTTTTTGCTTTTTCACTTTATCAATACAGCTATGCTCTTACACACACTCACATATCAAACTGCAGATCCATATCCACTTTAGATCCCATTGATAACAGTTCTACTATTGTTAGTTATAACTTCGAAAATCCGATCAACCAAGTCGAGGACGAAGGCGGGGAAGATTGTGAGGTGTCGGGAGAACTTGCTAGACTGTTACAGCAGGAAGAGAGGGCTATACAGCCTCATGAAGAGCCAGTTGAGACGGTAAACTTAGGCACGGAGGTAGAAATAAAAGAAGTTAAGATCGGTGCAAATCTGGAGAATAATGGCAAACAACGGTTGATACAGATGTTGCACAACTATGTTGAGATCTTCGCTTAGTCATATGAAGACATGCCTGGTTTAGACACTGATATTGTGGTACATCGTCTGCCAGCTAAAGAAGATTGTCCTCTGGTTAAACAGAAGGTCTGTCGTACGCGCCCTGAAATGTCAGAGAAGATCAAAGCAGCAGTTATGAAACAGTTCAACGTTGGGTTCCTAGCTGTCACCTCCTATCTGCATTGGGTTTCTAACGTCGTTCTGGTACCTAAGAAGGATAGTAAGGTACGAATGTGTGTGGACTATAGAGACCTGAACAGGGAAAGCCCAAAGGACGACTTCCCGCTTCCCCACATCGATGTTCTGGTTGACAACACCGCACAACACAAGATCTTTTATTTCATGGACGGTTTCTCTGGGTACAATCAGATCAAGATGGCTCCTGAGGATATGGAGAAGAAGACCTTCGTCATACAGTGGGGGGCTTTCTATTACAAGGTGATGCCTTTTGGGTTGAAGAATGTCGTGTCAACTTATCAGCGAGCCATGGTAGCTTTGTTCCACGATATGATTCACCATGAGATAGAGGTTTATGTTGATGACATGATAGCCAGGTCTTAAACTGAGGAAGAACACCTTGACCATCTACAAAATTTGTTTGACAGGTTGAAGACATACAAGCTAATGATGAATCCGAACAAGTTCACCTTCGGGGTAACGTCTAGTAAACTTCTGGGGTTCATCGTCGGTGACAAAGGTATTCAGGTAGACCCTGCAAAGGTGAAGGCCATACAAGAGATGTCGGCGCCCCGTACTGAGAAGGAGGTTAGAGGTTTCTTGGGATGCCTAAATTATATCTCCAGGTTCATTTCACATATGACTGCTACTTGTGAGCCAATCTTCAAGCTCCTGAAGAAAGATCAAGTAGTAAAGTGGAATGAAGAATGCCAGACTGCTTTCGAAAGAATCAAGGAATACCTTCAAGAACCACCAATTCTAATGCCTCTGGTTGAAGGAAGACCTTTGATATTGTACTTAACAGTGCTAGACAATTCAAAGGGGTGTGTGTTGGGGTAGCGTGACGAGTCTGGTCGAAAAGAGCATGCAATATACTACCTTAGCAAAAAGTTTACCCACTGTGAGACAAGATACTCACTGTTCTAGAAACCTTGTTGCGCTTTACCATGGGCTGCTCGCCGACTAAGACAGTATATGTTGACCCACACTACTTTGTTGATATCTAAGATGGATCTAATCAAGTACATCTTCGAGAAGCCCGCTCTCTACGGAAGAATAGCAAGATGGCAAATGATCTTAACCGAATACGATATCCAATATACAACCCAGAAAGCAATTAAAGGAAGCATATTGGCTGATCATTTGGCTCATCAGGCCGTGGATGACTACCAGTCCATGAATTTTGAGTTCCCGGACGAGAATATTATGCTAGTGACTGGCTATGAAGAACCTGGACCGGATGAAGGACCTGAAGAAGGATCCCGATGGACTATGGTTTTTGACAGAGCTTCAAACACACTCGGTAATGGCATTGCTGCTGTAATCATATCTCCTGAGGGCTTTCATACTCCTTTCATCGCCCGACTATGCTTCAACTGTACTAACAATATGGTGGAGTATAAAGCCTGTATCATGGATCTCAAATCTGCTATCGACTTAAGGATCAAGTTCTTAAACGTTTTCGGGGATTCAACTTTGGTGATAAGTCTGATCAAAGGAGAGTGGGATATGAAGCATATGAACCTCATCATGTACAAAGAGCACGTACTGACGTCACTCCCACACTTTGAAGAGGTAACCTTTGAACATTTCCCACGAGAGGAGAATCAGTTAGTGGATACGCTAGCTACCATGTCGTCTATGTTCAAGGTCAGGTGGGACAACGAAGCTCCCCGAATCACTATTGAGAGGTTGGATGAACCAGTGTACTGTTGTGAGATTGATATTGAAGAGGTAGCAGACAAACCATGGTTTCACGAAGTAAAAAGGTATCTCGAGGCTCAAGAGTATCCCTAGGGGGCATCCGTCAATGATAAGAATTTTCTGAGAAGGTTCTCCGTGAAATTCTTCCTTAGTAACGAAATCCTCTACAAGCGCAACCATGACTCTACCTTACTGCGGTGTGTAGACAAGAGCGAAGTAAAGAAGATTATGACGGATCTACACGAAGGTACCTTTAGAACCCATTCAAGTGGACATACCATGGCTAAGAAGATCCTACGGGAAGGATACTATTGGTCCACTATGGAAGCAGATTGTTATCAGCACTCCCGAACTTGTCATAAATGCCATATCTACCATGATAAGGTATATGTTCCTCTGGTTCCCTTAAATGTCTTGAAGGATTGTTGGCCCTTTGAAATGTGGGGCATCGACATGATCGTAGAGATTAGACCTACCATTTCCAATGGGCATCGCTTCATCCTGGTGGCCATTAATTACTTCACGAAGTGGGTTGAAGCTGCCTCCTTTGCTACTGTGACCAAGAACGTTGTGGCGCGGTTTATCAAGCATAACCTGATTTGTCGTTATGGCGTCCCTGAAAGAATCATCACGGACAATGGAACGAATCTCAACAACACAATGATCACCGAACTCTTTAAGTAATTCAAGATACAACACCATAACTTTTCTCCCTACCGGCTGAAGATGAATGGAATTGTCGAAGCTGCTAACATGAACATCAAAAAGATCATACAGAAGATGATGGTGACATATAAAGACTGGAATGACATGTTACCATTTACTCTTCATGGGTACCGTACTTTAGCATGAACGTCAACAGGGGCAACACCCTACTCTCTGGTGTATGGCATGGAGGAAGTCCTACCTATTGAGGTCTAGATCCCTTCTCTAAGGATTATAAAGGATGCGAGTTTGAACGAAGACGACTGGATCCAGACTCGACTTGATCAACTAAATCTGATCGATGAGAAGAGACTCACTATTGTCTGTCTTGGTCAAATGTATCAAAAACGAATGATCAAGGATTTCAACAAAAAAGTCAGACGCCAAGAATATCAGGTAGGGGATCTAGTGATCAAGCGCATCATACTGCCGCAAGGTGATCCCAGGGGAAAATGGACTTCAACATACGAAGGGCCATTTGTGATCAAAAACATTTTCTCGAGTGGAGTCATGATTCTAACCACCATGGACGGTGACGACCTTCCTCACCCTGTCAATGCGGCCATAGTGAAAAGATACTACGCATGATTAAAGACCATCTAGGTTTAATGTCCTAGGGAAAAATAAGGGCTTCCAGGCGAACCAAAAGGGTTCGGGAAAAAATAAGGGATGAAAATGAAAAAATCTGTACACCCAGCAAGTCGAAAACCTGAAAGGGCGGCTTGGGTAAAAAAGGGTATCCCAGTGGACTGAAAATCCGAAAGGGAAGTCCAGGAAAAAGTTAGGGATGTAAAGCGTATCACTATGTCCCATTGGATCACTTGCGACCAGACCTCAGTATCAATTTTCAAGCTTGAACGACACCGATCAATCTAATCTGCTTCAGACAAGCAACAAAGTGATGAGACGCTAGAAGGCATAGCGGAAATAGCAGGATTGAAACTTAAATGGGATTATTGCACATAGATGTTTTCTTTTTGTTGTACACAATATTGTATAGCTTCCAATTTTACGGTGACATTCTCTTACTAGAGTGTCAGCTTCCTTGTACAAAAACTCATGTTATTGGCCAACTTCACGAAATTAATACAAGTCATTTTTACAAAACCATTTGTTTTCCTTTTTCTGTTTTGTTTTGCAAAAACGTCCAATGATTTATTCTTGAAATATGCATTTGAATATGATTGATGTTCATAAATATTTGTATAGGAAACGGAAAGACAATTGCTCGTAACTTAAGAAACAGGGGCAAAAACTAAAAAATGTCAAACCCGATAGTTACTTTGTCCAGCAGGTACCGGGGCAGAGACAACTTTGAAACAAAGTCATTAGTACATATGACCCCGTGACGTCTATACTCCCCACAAAGTAGAGGCAATTAAAGCTTTGACATCGGCTTCCCCAAAACAGGAGATACTCTCCCCAGCTGGGTTCCTTCAGAAAACTGACATCTATATTCCCCAGCCAAATATCATAATCGCAAGCGGGTCATAAAGTTTTCTCCCGAACAGTTTATTTCTCTGAATACAGAAGCTCAATCCCAGGCAGAGTTTATCCCTTCAGCTATGGAAGCTCCTCTCTCCAACAAAGTTATTTCCCCGCAGAGTTATTCTCAAGCAGAGTCTCTCCCCCGGCAGAATATCTGTAAACAAGGAGAAAATCTCCAGCATAGTCATCTTCGTTCACCATCCCCAGCAGAAGTAGAAGAACCACTTTTTCTACAATGGTCAGGAATTCAATTTCCAGTACTCTCCAGCAGCAGTCAAGGATTTATTTTCCTAGACTCGGATATGTCACAATAGCATTTCATGTTCATACATCATGACGTGCGCATACATATTGCATACAGTATAATCTCATTTATTTTGAGAACATAATCACACAATGCATTTCATGCATCGCATATAATTAATCTTGTACCTTTTCAGGAAAGATGGTTATCATCAACAATTCCAACAGTCCAAAATTAAATCCATGAAGCTATACATGTCATATCTGTAGACAACTAATGGAAAATCAGTTCCCGAAACCAAACGGGTCAACTAATCTATGTGATCAAATGAAGCAGCCCTACCACCCAGGCTTTATTTCGATGTAACCCTACTACCCAGGTTCCTTATCATAGCCCTACTACCCAAACTTTTATTTTGAAGTAACCCTACTACCCAGGTTCCTTCTCATAGCCCTACTACCCAGGCTTTTATTTTGAAGTAACCCTACTACCCAAGTTCCTTCTCATAGCCCTAC
This sequence comes from Vicia faba, assembly GCA_948472305.1. Lineage (NCBI taxonomy): Eukaryota > Viridiplantae > Streptophyta > Magnoliopsida > Fabales > Fabaceae > Vicia > Vicia faba. The sequence goes on from OX451739.1 coordinate 1,604,363,683, forward strand.
TACCCAGGCTTTATTTCGAAGTAATCCTACTACCCAGGTTCCTTCTCATAGCCCTACTATCCATGTCCCTTCCCATAAGCCCTACTATCCAAGCTCTCATCTCGAAGTAACCCTACTATCCAGGTTTCTTCCCATAAGCCCTACTATCCAGGATTTCACCTCGAAGTAACCCTACTATCCAGGTTCCTTCCCATAAGCCCTACTATCCAGGCTTTCATCTCGAAGTAACCCTACTACCCAGGTTCCTTCTCATAGCCCTACTATCCAGGCTTTCATTTCGAAGTAACCCTACTATCCAGGTTCCTTCTCACAGCCCTACTACACAGGCTTTCATTTCGAAGCAACCTTACTATCCAGGTTCCTTCTCTCTTATCTCCAGACAATAGTTTACAACACTGTAAGACCTGGACCCGACCAGATACGGTCGATTTCACATTTGCCCAGTAAGTCGCTATGCAGCCTGGACCATGATCAGACGTGCATTTTACTTCCACCTCCTCAATCAAGAGTTAATTCCCTAGTAGAGTAGCGGATAACCGAAGCTCCTAGCTTCTATTTCCCAAGACAGAAATCAGCATTCCCTGGTGAAGTTCTCCTCAACGGCAGTTACAGGAATTCTCGCAAAGGAATCTCGTGTGCGACCAATATCTTTTCTGGATGGCATCTTTAAGCCCATCTTTGACGATTTTCCATCTCCTTCCAAATGGCATCTGTAAGCCCATTCCAGATATTATCTACTGACACTCACTTCATGCGAGTGCAAATTTCTGGGCACTCTAGTGTTCAATCATCTTCCACCTTTAAATCACAAAAGACAGACCAGCCAATCCACATCCTCAGATTTAAGAAGATTGAACAGGGGCAGTTGTTGTACCCCAAAATTTTCCCTCTCATTTTATTCAAAACATACTCCTATAGGTCCTCAACTTGTCCAAGGATGCCTAAGGGTTGACCAGACAAATCCTCCTCCTAAGACAATGATCCTCAAACTAGGGTTTCCATTTTCATCAGATGTTTGAGTTCCAATGGTCCTAAATGATTTCCTTTGCCCTAATATGTTCTCAAGATCATCCATGCCAATTTTCATGCCTTGCACTACAAGTTTGCTCAGTCAACTGCTCGGATACCTGAAAATCAACTGTGCTAGGTCAAAAGTCAATTGTGGCCCACATAGAGTCAAACTCCAATATTTTTGGTCAACATCAATATTTTGAAGTAAACTCCATCATTTGATCAAGGGTTGATCATGATTCCTCAAGGAATACCCCAAATTCATCAAAACTCAAAAGTTGCTAAATTAGGGTTTCTATAGGAAAAGCCAGCCAAACTTTGACCAGGCATAACTTTCTCATATTTTATCATAACTTTCCCATCCAAGGCTCATTTTGAAGAGGATTCAATTCCCTACAACGCATCTTCATCCCTCAAGTTCAATAAATCCACTCATGAAAAGATATAAATTCAGACATTATAGGTCCTTTTCAAAAGTCAACAAAAACACCTTTTGGGTCAAAGCTTCTTACATGAACATGGAAGACCAACTGAGATGAAACCAAAAGGGTTGTTTAGGGGACATCCTAAACTTTCCAAAAAGTCCAAGAACACCCTCTTAGGGTTAAAATTGAAGGAGATACACATTGTCAAAGTTGGCCATTTTGGGAAATTTGCACAAAGATAACAATGCCCAAAATTGCATTTTTTTCCAAATGGACCCAACTTTTCAAGATTGAATCTCATTCCTAACATGGTCCACGACCCATAAACCATTCCATGCCTTATTTATTTATTTATTTATTTATTTTGATTTTATTTATTTAAAATTCAAATTAAATCAAATTAAATCAAATTAAATCAAATTAAATTAAATCAAAATAAATAAAATCAATGGGATGAGATTTGTTTGAATTGAATTAGAGATCATGCTTGTTGTCATAAAGCCAAACAAAATCGTGCAAAATCAAACACAAGAGGAAATCTCCTAGTTTGGAAAGTTTGGAAGCAATTTTCAAAAGTTATCAAATCTTGGACTTTTTCTAACCTTAGCACCCTAATTTGATTCACATACTTATACACAAGTATTCTCAACCCTAAGAACAAGAATTCAGACGCACAGCCTGCCTCAAGGAGTCAAACAAAGTTCCAAATTTTCAAAGAAAAGTGCAGATCAGATCTTTCTCTACAGGCCAATTGGAGGAGTTTCGGAGCATCATTGATCATCCAAGAAGGTCCTTGAAGCTTTTCCAGTCGCTATCCAAGCTTGCAGCCTTAGGAATCTCCAAATATAAATCACGGTTTGCACCCTTGTAACTTAAATTCATTTTCTTGGTTTTACATGTTTTAAATCAAATTTGATTGCATAAACGTGTTTATAATCATGTTTGGAATCTGTTTGAAGGCCTGGATTTGAGTTATAGCGCAGGAACGGGCTTACACCATTGTTAGGGTTTGTAAGCTCAAAATTGGGGTTTCTTTTTCCAGGACAAATTGAAGGGGATTATGGGTACTACTGGACTCGGGACAAAATTCCTGATTGATCCCTAGCACTAGTTTTGATTTATATTGCTTGTATCATATTTTTGAATAATGCAGGGTTTTAGCTACGAACAAAAATCCATCACTATAACCTATAGTGACAAAAAACTGATGTAGGTAAAAGTTCCCCACCTAAAACGATGGATCCATAAAGAAGGTGATGGTGTGGTGCTCACTGATTCGTCCATTCAAACCGTTGGGGATCCACAGCGCGCGCGTTTTTAACATGTGACCATAGATCTTTGTTTGCCTTATGTTATTTTTGTTTTATTTACGTACATGAATGACAAGTAGCACAAATGGTAAAAGGCAACGCTGGTGAGAGAAGGGACCTGGGTTCGATCCCAGGTCCAGGCATCTTGTTATTTTAATTTCCTAACATACTTTGTAGGATCCCATGCGCCTCACATTCATAAGACCATCATGCGTCCTCAGATCCAACCATGGGAGCATCTTAGATTCAGATCTAGTGCCCAACAATTCACCCCCATGGTGGACCCTCAGAGGCAGGCTACACTGAATCCACATGCAGGCAGATGGGCCTATTATTCAGGGCTTTGTAAACTCAGCCATGCACCCCCGGTTTGTTTCTCATAACTGACCCATATTCTTAATTTTTTGCTTTTATTGTTTTGTTATTTCATTTTAATTATTTATTTTATTTGTTTCAAAAATCATTTTTTATTAAATCATAAAATCAAAAAAACCACAAAATATTAGAATTAGGTTTTTTCCACTAAATTTAATTTTATTAATTAAGTAGATTAATTTAATTTAGCGTAAGTTGGCTTATTTTTCATAATTAAAATTAATTAGACAAATTAGGTTTAATGCATAAATGCTTTATTTTCTTAAATAAAAAATACAAAAAAAATATTTCCTTTAATTAATTAGATTCATTAGGATATTTAATTCCCGTGTTCTTCCTTGCGCGCGTTTTATTTATTTATTTTTTCAATTATTGTAGCTGCCAAGGGTTGTAATAGTTTTATTTAATTAGGTTTTATTACTGTTTTTACTTATTATTATCCCCCATTCTTGATTATGTAACCCCTCCCCGAAGCCTTGTAATAGCTAGGTTTTTATTCTCGCACTTTACTTTCCGCTATTATTAACTACTTAGATTAATAGGCTTGTATTGAAAGAATAACGTTTAAAACGGTAGAAAACCCTAATTATGCAAAGATAATCAACTGAAATCAAACACATGCACATGCTCACTCCTAGGGTTTTCCCCACTTCGGTTGCCTTCGGTAAACGGTCATGAAGTATAGGTAATTTTAGTGGTTGCCATCTAGTCCCAAAAGATCAAAAATGACCCATTCAAATGTTTCCTCGGAAAGATCTTTAAGACTCTAGGGTAACTACTAAGGTTTCCTAACCATTGCTTTTATGACCGTAATTTTCCCTTCGAATGTCCCTTAAACTCCAACGATGGGGCTACCTACTCCTTAATAGTAGGATAGTGTTGTCTAAAGGAAACGAGAAAATGAACAGTCTTTTTCGAGTAGGTAGAAACTCTTAAGTACTTGCTCAAAACAACAAAAACTCTTTCGCACAAACACTTTCAAAACAGTTTTCAAAAACAACTTCGTCACACTCTTGAGGACAGATACAAGGGTTACCACGAAGTTAAACATAAACTTTTCAAAACACGCACAAGCAATTTCAAAATGAGCAAGTACCTAAGAGCCCATGGAAAACCATGGATAGAAAGGGTGCTAACACCTTCCCTTTCTATAATCTACCCATTGTACTCAGAAAACTCTCAAAAAAGAATTTTTCTGTTCTTTTTCCTTTTCCTTTGTTGGATGAAATAAAAGTCGGCGACGACTCTTGCTTACCGCACATTTGTGAACAAAAAACGCAAAACCACTAGTAACAAAAAACAGTCAGTTCTGCCACCATATCATACCATCCATGAAGGAGAATAATTTATGATGTGCGGTATTGTCAACCAGAATATCGATGTGGGGAAGCAGAAAGTCATCCTTGGGTCTTGCCCTATTCAGGTCTCCGTAATCCACACACATACGTACCTTACCTTCCTTCTTAGGTACCGGAACAACATTGGTGACCCATTATGAATAGGAAGTAACAACTAAGAATTCGTCGTTGAACTGCTTCATGACTTCAGTCTTGATTTTTTCTGACATTTCTGGCCGTATACGACAAACCTTTTGTTTCACTGGAGGGAAGTCTTCTTTTGTCGGCAGACGATGGACCATAATATCAGTGTCGAGTCCTGGCATGTCTTCGTATGACCAAGAAAAGTCCTCAACATAGTCATGTAGTATCTGAGTTAAATTCTTCTTGACACTATGCTCCAGGTTGGCACCTATCTTGACTTCTTTCTTGTCCTCTTCAGTACTTATGTTAACTGTTTCAACCGGTTCTTCGTGGGGTTGTATGGTCTTTTCTTCTTGTTGTAATAACCTATCAAGTTCCCCTGGTACCTCACAATCTTCCTCACCTTCGCCGTCGGCTTGGTAGATCGAATTTTCAAAGTCATAATAGGCGATAGCAGAACCGTTACCAATGGGATTCCAAGTGGATGTGGATCTGCATTTCGATATGTGACTGTGTGTAAGAGCATAGCTATCTCTGATAAAATAAAAGGTAGAAAAAGAAAACAAAGAGCGTAAAATTTGCATGTAAAAACGTCCCATGATTTATTAATGACATATGAAGATGAAGTAACAAACATCACAGATGGACCATTGTGCCTCGGGTAAGACACAAGATTTTAAAGTTTAAATTGTTTAAATATTATAAGTCTGAAAGTTTAAAAGACAATTACTCTTGAATAGAAGTAATAGGAACAAAATCTTTGGCCTCCCAATTGTTGAGTCCACCGCCGATGGTTGGAAAAACCCACTCGTCCATGTCACAACTGCTATCATTGTCTTCCAATGCATTTACTCCCTGGTTGCCGATGCGTAATAGTGGTCCCCTAGCGCGAGTACGTCGAACAACTCTTTAGGCCTCTGAAGTAAAATCCAAACAAAACTTGTTAGATTTATAGGTAATATCTGGAAGTTGGCCCCAGATGGTACATCCACCTTCTTCAACTACTGCTCTAGCATCCTTCAGAGAAGCCATTTTCAATGGAGGCCTGGTAATCTTCGGAGTCTTGGTAGCAGTCTTAGTCACAGCAACCGTCTGTGGAACCTCAAAATTCTGACAGGGGGTCTCAATGAACTCGCCGTCCATTTCAACATACCTGAAAGAGTTCAGGTGGCTAACCATGTATTCCTCCTCCCCATGGACTATGATAATATTGCCCTTGACTGGGTACTTCAACATCTGATGTAGGGTCGAAGTGATAGCACCAGCCCCATGGATCCATGGTCGACCCAATAGACAAGAATAGGATGGCCGGATATCTATCACACAAAAGGTTGAATCAAAAGTCTGAGTTCCAACTTTGATAGGGATGTCTACCTCCTCGTGCAACGTTCTTTTAGAACCATTGAAGGCCCTTACCATAATGTTGTTGGGCTTTAGTGTGAGTCCTTCATAATCTAACCGGTCAAGAGCATTCTTAGGTAAGACATTTAGCGATGAACATGTATCCACCAGAACATGGGCTAATGTAGTGCCCCTGTACTCAATGGAGACATGAAGGCCATCATTGTGTTTCCTTCCCTTGGGAGTTAAATCAGCGTCAGAAAAACCCAGTCCATTATCAGCAGTTAGACTGGCCACACAATTCTCGAATTGATCAAGGGAGGTCTCTTGGGGAACGTGGGTGGTCTTCACAAATTTTACTAAGGCCTTAGTGTGGGCTTCAGAACACAAAAGTAAGGCCAACATTGATATTTTTGAGGGGGTCTGCCCCAACTGCTCCACGACGTTGTTATCACTTTTCTTGATTATTTTTAATATATCTTCCATTTCTATTTTAGAAGCCTCATGGGTGACTTATGGATGCGCCTTCGTCTGGACATGCTCAACCAATACCTCTTTGCCCCGTGTCTCGGTAGTAGGGATAAAAGTAGGATTAACAATGGGACTAACACTGGGAATATTGACAAGAGCGGTAGCGGGAATAATTACAGGAGTAGCAATGGTTTTTGGAGAGATCTCGGGGGAGAAAACCCTTCCACTTCTAGTTATCTTACTGGTCCTAATGATATTATCGACGTCAGGATTAGTACCTTCAACAACTTTGTCTTTGATAGCCAATAGATCTTGCTTGACACAATGGTAATAGACGTCAGCCCCATAGTTCCAGGGAACAGCTTTATCCGAGGAATATGGTATTGGCCCCGACATGGTGTTGATTAGGGGAGCAAACTTTGGAACAAATATAATCCTGACGGGTCTTTTGGTGGAGACCTTGGGAGGATTGTCATAAATGGTGATTATTGAAACGTCTTGACATGAATTTCTGGCAAGAGAAACTTTCTCGAATAGGATTTATTTGTTAACCATCAGGCGCTGGACGCCCATCTTCAGTAACAAACAACCATCTGGTGGAGACATACATAAGTGACAACTTCTATTACAGCCCGGAAATAGATCAGCTTGCAATAGATTTTGTTTAATAGTCAAAAGGGGAGTAGTTAATTCATCCACGGAGGAAACAAAACAGTCATCATCAACAATATTGACCCCTTGGCCATGTTTGGGCATTGGTGCCGTTATTACATTAGGTGTTTCTGGAGGGTCAAACTCAATCTCTTTCGCCTCGGTAAGGTCTTCTACCTTATTATTCAAGGCCCAATAATCATTTGTATCATGCCCCAGACTTTCAGAATGATAGGCACATCGAGCATTTGGGTTGTAGCGGGAGAAGCAGTATTGGGGTTCTTGGGAGATTCCTTTAGAGTCACCAGATTGGTCTGCAACAGATGTGGCAAAACCTGGGACAAGATCATTTTGATCCGGGTGAATCGTCTTATGGGCGCCTCCGTCCTGCGTTGATGGCTTCACTGTTGATTTGATATAGGATTGGAGATTATAATAGCCTCTACCGTCGGACGACGTTCAGTTTTGTTTTGATTCCTGTGGCCATAAGCAACACTGATCTCCTTCTTTCTAATGAAGGGGTTTTTCATCGTGCTTGAGGATGCATCCCTTTGAATCTTGCCACTCTTAATACCGACTTCTACCCTCTCATCAGTCATGATTAGATCAGTAAATCCAGCAGAAGAGCTTCTGATTAGATGGATGAAGAATGGATCAGACAACGTGCCCAAGAACATATCCACTAACTCTCTATCAGATAAAGGGGGTTGGAATCTTCCTGCGAGATCCCTCCATTTTTAGGCATAATTTTTGAAACCCTCACCAGCACCCATAGACATACCTTGCAATTGTGTTCGAGTTGGAGCTAGGTCAGCATTATACTGGTATTGCTTGTAAAAAGCAGCAGCCAAATCTTCCCAATTGCGAATATTGGTTCCTTCCAACTGATAGAACCAATCCAACTGCATCCCTGATAAACTTTCTTGCAAGAAATGTACCCATGGGTTCCTATCAGCAGTATGGGATTGAATCTTCCTGACATATAAACTTAAATGTAGTTCAGGACAAGAGACACTGTCATATTTAGCAAATGTGGGGACCTTGAATTTTTGCAGGATGACCACCCCTGAGACCAATCTTAGCTCTTCAAAATCCAGCCTGGGTACCCTCTGGATCTCCATAACATTGAGGTGATCCTCCAACTGTTTGTATTTATCATCAGCAGGAGGATACTGTTCTTCAGAGTAGTCAGCTTCATCTTCCTCAGACTCTGGGTTGTCATTTCCTTCCTTGTTCTTTCCTTCTTGATTATCTCCTTCACCCGACGAGGTTACGAAAAAGGTGGGTCTCCCATTTGGGGTTAACTCCCTGATATTCCATACAAGTCTGATAAATTTGGTTTGAGTTTCTCTTCAGAGGCTCAAAGGGTTGTTCGACGTGCTCGTGCTAGAATACCTCCCATACGCATCAGTAATCATGAGGTCAACGCTTTAGAAGACGGAGACGGTGACAATGACATGGACAGCTGGATCTTCCCTACTACCAACGGTGGACCCAGTAAATGGACGAAAAAGGATTTTGTAATGATTACTTTTGTTCAGAAGTAATTTTCTTTCTTGTTTTTTTGGATATGTAATAAACAATATAACTTTATGGCCATGTGTCTTACCCGGGGCACATCGGTTTATTTATGAGGGTTATCATGTTCTATTATCATATGGAATTAATAAAGCATTGGACGTTTATGCATACAAATTTTGCACTCTCTGTTTTTCTTTTCTACTTTTACTTTGTCTATACAGCTATGCTCTTACACACACTCACGTATCAAACTGTAGATCCATGTCTACTCTAGATCCCATTGGTAACAGTTCTGCTATTGCCAATTATGACTTTGAAAATCCGATCAACCAAGCTGAGGACGAAAGTGAGGAAGATTGTGAGGTACCTGGAGAACTTGCTAGGCCGTTACAGCAGAAAGAGAGGGATATACAACCTCATGAAGAGCCAGTTGAGACAATAAACTTGGGCACAGAGGTAGACAGAAAAGAAGTCAAGATCGGTGCAAATCTGGGGCTTAATGTCAAACAGCGGTTGATACAAATGTTGCATGACTATGTCGAGATCTTTGCCTGGTTATATGAAGACATGCCAGGACTGGATACGGATATTGTGGTTCATCATCTACCAACTAAGGAAGATTTCCCTCCGGTAAAACAGAAGGTCTGTCGCATGCGCCCTGAAATGTGAGAGAAGATCAAAGCAGATGTTATGAAACATTTCAATGCTGGTTTCTTAGTTGTCACCTCTTATCCCCAATGGGTGGCCAATGTAGTTCCGGTGCCTAAAAAAGACGACAAGGTACGGATGTGTGTGGACTACAGAGATTTGAACAGGGAGAGCCCCAAAGATGACTTTCTGCTCCCCCACATTGACGTTCTGGTTGACAAAACCGTGCAACACAAGATCTTTTCCTTCATGGATGGTTTCTCTAGTTACAATCAGATCAAGATGGCACTCGAAGATATGGAGAAGACAACCTTCGTCATGCAATGGGGAACTTTCTGCTACAAAGTGATGCCGTTTGGATTAAAGAATGTCGGGGTAACCTATCAGCAAGCCATAGTAGCTTTGTTTCATGACATGATTCACCATGAGATAGAGGTCTATGTTGATGACATGATAGCCAAGTCTCAAACTGAGGAAGAGCACCTTGATCATTTACAAAAGTTGTTTGATAGGTTGAAGACATACAAGCAGAGGTTGAATCCAAGCAAGTGCACCTTCGGGGTAAGGTCTGGTAAACTGCTAGGTTTCATTTTCAGCGACAAGGGCATTTAGGTAGATCCTGCAAAAGTAAAGGCTATACAAGAGATGTCGGCTCCTCGCACTGAGAAGGAGGTCAGAGGCTTTTTGGGATGACTAACTTACATTACTAGGTTCATTTCCCATTTAACTGCTACTTGTGAGCCAATCTTCAAGCTCCTAAATAAAGATCAAGTGGTAAAGTGGAATGACGAATTCCAGACTGTCTTCAAAAGAATCAAGGAATACCTTCAAGAACCACCAATTATGATGCCTCCGATTGAAGGAAGACCTTTGATAATGTACTTAACAGTGTTAGATAATTCAATGGGGTGTGTGTTGGGGCAGCATGACGAGTCTGGTCGAAAAGAGCATGCAATATACTACCTTAGAAAAAAGTTTACTGACTGTGAAACAATATCCTCACTGCTCGAGAAAACTTGCTGCACTTTGGCATGGGCTGCTCGCCGACTGAGACAATATATGTTGACCCACACTACTTTGCTGATATCTAAGTTGGATCCGATCAAGTATATCTTTGAGAAGCCCGCCCTCTCCGGAAGAATAGCAAGATGGAAAATGATCTTGACCGAATATGATGTCCAATACACGACCCAGAAAGCAATCAAGGGGAGCGTACTAGCTGATCATTTGGCTCATCAAGTTGTGGATGACTACCAGTCCATGAATTTTGAGTTCCCGGACGAAAATATTATGCTAGTGACTGACTATAAAGAGCTTGGACCGGATGAAGGACCTGAAGAAGGATCCCAGTGGATTATGGTTTTTGACAGAGCCTCGAACGCACTCGGAAATGGCATTGGGCCTGTAATTATATCTCCTGAAGGCTTTCATACTCCTTTCACCGCCAGATTATGTTTCAATTGTACCAACAATATGGCAGAGTATGAAGCATGCATCATGGGTCTCAAAGCTGCTATTGACCCGAGGATCAAGTTCTTGAGAATTTTCGGAGATTCAGCCTTGGTAATAATTCAAATCAAAGGCGAGTGGGATATGAAGCACCCGAATCTTATCCCTTACAAAGAGCATGTGCTGACATTGCTTCCACACTTTGAAGAGGTCACCTTTGAACATTTTCCACGAGAAGAGAATCAGTTAGTGGACGCGCTAGCTACCATGTCATCTATGTTCAAGGTCAAGTGGGACAACGAGGTTCCCCGAATTACCATTGAGAGGTTGGATGAACCGGCATACTGCTACGAGCTCGACACCAAAGAAGTAGCATACAAACTTTGGTTTCATGAAGTGAAAAGGTATCTCGAGGTTTAAGAATATCCCGAGGGGGCATCTGTCAATGATAAGAAGTTTCTGAGAAGGTTCGCCGCAAAGTTCTTCCTCAGTAATGGAATCCTCTACAAACGAAACCATGACTCTACTCTACTTTAGTGCGTAGACAAGGGAGAAGCAGAGAGGATTATGGCAGATCTACAAAAAGGTGCCTTTGGAACCCATTCTAGTGGACATACCATGGCTAAAAAGATCCTACGAACAGGATACTATTGGTCCACCATGGAAGCAGACTGCTATCAGCATTCCCTAACTTGTCACAAATGCCAGATCTTTGTTGATAAGGTGCATGTACCTCAGTTTCCTTTGAACGTCTTAACGGCTCCTTGGCCCTTTGCAGTGTGGGCCATTGACATGATCGTAGAAATTATACCTACCGCTTCCAATGGGCATCGCTTCATTCTGGTGGCCATTGATTATTTCATGAAGTGGGTTGAAGCTGCCTCTTTTTCTACTGTTACCAAGAATGTTGTGGCGCGGTTTATCAAGCATAACCTGATTTGTCGATACGGTGTGCCAGAGAGAATCATCACTGACAATGGTACAAATCTCAACAACACAATGATCACTGAACTCTATAAACAATTCAATATCCAGCATCACAATTCTTCCCCTTACCGGCCGAAGATGAATGGCACTGTGGAGGCTGCTAACAAGAACATTAAGAAAATCATACAGAAGATGACAGTGACATACAAAGACTGACATGAGATGTTACCATTTTCTCTTCATGGATACCGCACCTCCACACGAACATCGACAAGGGAAACACCCTACTCTCTGGTATATGGTATGGAGGTTGTCCTGCCTATTGAGGTCCAGATCCCTTCTCTAAGAATCATGAAGGATCCGGGTTTGAATGAAGACGATTGGATCCAAACTCGACTTGATCAACTGAATCTGATTGATGACAAAAGGCTTACTGCTGTCTGTCATGGTCAAATATATAAAAAATGGATGACCAAGGCTTTCAACAAAAAGGTAAGACGCCAAGTATATCAAGCTGGGGATCTAGTGATCAATCGCATCATACTACCGCAAGATGATCCCAGGGGCAAATGGACTCCCACATACGAAGGGCCATTTATGATCAAAAGCATATTTTCAGGAGAGGCCATGATTTTGACCACCATGGATGGTGACGACCTTCCTCACCCTGTTAATGCGGACATATTGAAAAGATACTACACATGAATAAAGACCCGCTAGGTTGACTGGCCTAGGCCAAAATAAGGGCATCCCGATGGACCAAAAGTGTTCGGGCAAAAATTAGGGATGAAAACAAAAAAATATATGTACACCCGGCAAGCCGAAAACCTGAAAAGGCGGCTTCGGAAAAAAGGGTATCCTCATGGACTGAAAACCCGAAAGGGCGGTCCAGGCAAAAGTTAGGGATTTGAAGCGTATCACTATGTCCCATTGGATCACCTTGTGACCAGACTTCAGGATCAACTATCAAGCTCAAACGACACCGATCAATCCAGTCAGCTTCGGACAAGTAGCAAAGTGATAAGACGCTTGAAGACATAACGACAATAGTGAAATTGAAACTCAATGGGATTATTACACATAGCTGTTTTCTTCTCTTTGTACACCACTTTGTATAGTCTTCACACTCACGGCGGAATTCTCCTAGTAGAACGTCGGCCTCTTTGTACACAACGCCTGTTATAGGCAAACTTCAAAAATCAATACAAATTGTTTCTTTGGAAGTACAAAACTATTTTCTTTTCTTTTTTTCTCTTTCATGTTTTGTTATGCAAAAACGTCCAATGACTTATTCTTGACATATGCATTTGAATATGATTTCTATTCACAAATATTTGCATAAGAAACAAAAGGACAGTTGCTCATGACTTAAGGAAGGGTAAAAGTCTTTAAAACCATTTCAATCCCGACAAGTTACTCCTTCCAACAGGTATAGGGGCAGAAACGGTTTGAGACGAAGTCATCATTACATATGACCCCATGACGTCTATGTTCCCCACAGGGTAGAGGCAACCAAAAGTTTTGATCTCTTCTTCCCCAAACATGAGTTATTTTCCCCAGCAAAGTTCCTTCAGAGAGCCGATATCTATATTCCCCGATCGAGTTTTATAATTGCAAACGGTTTATAAAGCTTTATCCCGAGCAGAGTTTATTTCTCAGATTGCGGAACCTCCTCCCGAGCAGAGTTTATTTCTCTGAATGCGGAATCTCAATCCCGAACAGAGTTTATTCCTCCAGCTATGGAAGTTCATCCCCCAGCGGAGTTCATTTCTATGAATCGGTAAAATCTTCCAGCAAAGCATGTCCTCTCTCAAATAGAGTTATTCCCCTGTAGAGTTATTCTCAAGAAAAGTCTCCCCCCAGAAGAATATTCACAAACAGAAAGGAGTAAATCCCCAGCATAGTCATCTTCATTCACCATCCCCAGTGGAAATGAAAAACCCAGCTTCCCATTACTCTTCAGCAGCAGTCCAAGATTTATTTTCCCCGACTAAGAAATACCGCAATAGCATCCCATATCCATACATCATGGCATGCGCATACATATTACATACAACACAATCTCATTTATTTTGAGAACATCATTACAATGCATTTCATACATCATGACATTGCATACGAATAACTCCTTACCTTTCAGGGAAAAGATCAAATCAACAAGCTACGTCTAACAAAGGGCTATTCCAGGATTTTCCTCAGAAGGATGTCCTCACACGATCTTCTCTGGATCAGTCAGATCGACACTAAGATCTCTCTGATTACTAGGCCAGTTGAAGATGTTTCAAGACTTTCGTCTGGGTCAGTTGAATCGATACTAAGATTCTCCTGATTACTATGCCAGTCAAAGTTAACCCAAGATTTTCCCTGGGTCAGATAGGTCGACACTAAGATCTCTCTGATTATTATGCTAGTTGGAGATGTTCCAAGAATTTCGTCTGGGTCAGTTAAATCGATACTAAGATTCTCCTGATTACTATACCAGTCAAAGTTAACCCAAGATTTTCCCTGGGTCAGGTAGGTCGACACTAAGATCTCTCTGATTACCATTCCATTGGAATAGGTTCCAAGACTTTTATCTAGGTTAGTTGAGTCGATACTAAGATTCTCCTGATTGTTATGCCAGTCAAAGTTAACCCAAGATTTTCCCTAGGTCAGGCAGGTCGACACTAATATCTCTCTGATTACCACTCCAGTTGAAGATATTCCAAGACTTTTGTCTGGATTAGTCGAATCGATACTAAGATTCTCCTGATTACTATGCCAGTCAAAGTTAATTCAAGGCCTTCCCCTGGTTCAGTCAAATCGATACTAAGATTTCTATCCCAGTTGAAGACAACTCGAGACCTTTCTCTGGTCCAGTCAAATCGATACTAAGATTTCTATTCCAGTTAAATAAGCTATGAAGCCCGAAAAATGACCGGATAATAGTCAATCAACAATTCAAGATACTGTGAAGCCTGGATCCTGACCAGATAACAGTTTAATCCCATCTCCCCGGTAAGTCGCTTTGAAGCCTGGAGCACGACCAGATATCAGTTAGCCTTATTATCCTCAGCAAGCCACTATAAAGCCTGGATCCTGACCAGATAGCAGTTCACTTCCGTCTCTTCAATCAAGTGATGAATCCCCAATAGAGTAACGGACAACTGAAGCTCCTAAAACTCTATGTTCCAAGACAGAGGCCAACATTTCTCAGCAGAGTCCTCTCTAACAAGAAAGAGTAGGAATTCCCACAAAGGGATACCTCATAAAATCATCATTGTTCTGGATGGCATCTTTAAGTTCATCTCCGACGACTCTCTGTCACATTCTGATGGAATCCTTAGGCCCATCTCCAACGATCTTCTGCCATCTTCTCCAAATGGCATCTATTTTCCCTCTCATGTTTTCCAAGGTATCCCCCCTACATGGTTGACCACAAACCCTTACTTAAGGAAAAGAGAAAATTTTTGAATGGTGTTTTAAGTACCTTTCGATTGGAATTCAATAAATACCCTTCGATTGGTATTTTGAAGGAGCCTTTCGATTGGCATGGACAATGCCCTTCGATTGGCATGATGGCCAAGCCTTTCGATTGACATTCCAAAAAATGCTTCGATTGGCATGGATACAAGGCCTTTGGATTGGCCTCATGACAAGCCTTTCGATTGGCATTGTGTCAAGGCCTTCAATTGGCATTCTGAAAGACCTTTCATTTGGCACCCTGGGCCAAGCCTTTCGATTGGCATGGCAAGGGATCTTTAAATTTAACATTATGTCAAGGCAGCTTTGATTGGCATGGACAAGATCTTTCGATTGGTGTAGCAAAGGATTCTTCGATTGACATTTCAATGAATACCCTTCGATTGGTATTTGGATAAGGGCCATTCGAAAAACTCCTTCCAGGCCATTCGAAAGAGGCCATCAAGAGGGCACTCAAAAAAACATGTCAAGGTACACTGAACATGAAAAAATGACATGTTTTACTTGCAAATATGGAAAGAATTCAATGTTGATTGTGGATTCAATTCTTGAGTTAAAGGCAAAATTCTTGCCTTGTGTGTTCCTAACTCCACAAGAGCTGATTCGACCAGGATGATTCTCTTTAAATTAAGCAATCGAAGAAGAGGATGGCTCAATCGAAGGAGCTATGACATCGAAGCTGGGGCAATTCGAATTAGAGTTCAGAGCTTTCAAAGGAAACAATGCTCTGATGAGGAAAGCTCTGAGTAATTCGAATTGGAGCTTAGAGCCAACGAAGAGAGCAAACTCGAAGGGAAGTGGATCTGTAGGGATAGGTCAGCTTTCGATTTTCATCATATTGGAGGCCCAAACAACTCAGAACAGGCTGGAAGTAATGGATGAAAATATATTGGCACTTGATTGAATCAAATATAGCAAGTTTTTATGAAGAAATTAAATCAAATCTCTTCATCATAATGGACCAAGATTTGATACACAAATGTTGACCTAAATTCCCTTGTCTATATAAACCTCATGATCCAAGAGAAAAACACAAGAAAAACACACGGAGACTGCCACGCAGAGACATACATATATTGCCTCACAAAAACACCAGTCTGCCCTACGAAAGTCCAGAAAATAGCATCAAATTCCAAAGTTGCCAAAACTCCATTGCAGGAACCTTCCACCCAGGTTGACGCTTTGATCGTGTTCTTGGAGTTCACACAGGCGTACACTTGTTCGTGCCCTATCCATCTCATACCAGGACTGCAGATCCAGGCGCCTCCAGTGGTAAGAATGTTTGATCCCAATTAATCTTAAATTAGACTCATGATTGCATGTTCATAGTTTTTGTTATTATTTGTGAGTGATTTAACAAAGTGTGTGCAAGTTGCAGTGTTCATACATTCGAACACCATGGATAGAGTTTTTCGAAGCTGGCTACTTTTGAAATCCATGATACTGGCTGTGACAAATCGAAACCAACCCAAAGCCGGGTTTAGGGATTGATTTCGAATGGGATGTTTTTCTGTGTTATTTAGTTTCGAATTAACTAATTTGAAAGACCAAAAGCAGGTGTCATGTATTTCGAATGAGCAAGCAGCTCAGGTGGTGAAAGGGAATTCGTGCAATCAGAGGACTAGGGTTTGAATCCCAGGCCTTGCATTTTCAATTTCGAACGAATTTGCTTGCAGATCTAGCACCCCCACGACCCTCGAACGAGGTCTTCGATCAGCTCATTGGATCAAAGAGCAACCCAAGTCTCTTCGATCCAGGCCTTGCTTCCCATAACACATTCTTTTCGTTTCCTGTTTTTTTAGTCTTTCGATTTTGTTTCCTTTCTTTTGGCTGTTTGTCTTTACTTCTTCTAAACTTTAATTAACATAAAAGAAAAACCCCAAAAAACATTAAGCTTAACTTTTTACATTAAATTACTTTTGTCAATTAATTAATTAATTATTTTAATATTTTCTTAAAAAAACTAAAATTTAATAGACTTAGGATTTTTAAGTCAATTTCTTTTCATAACAAAAACAAACAAAAAATTCCTTTCACTTAGGATTTTAGACGTATTTTCAATTCATGCGCGTGTTTATTTACTTTAGCATTTTTTGTTAATTATGTAACTGTGCCCGGTTTATAACAGCTTAATTAGGATTTTATTTTCGCACTTTATATTTTCAGTAATTATTTATGTATCTACACCAAAGCCTTGTAATAGCGTTGGACCTCTATTTCTCGCTTTTATATTTTATATTTTATATTCTTGTATATAATTTCTAGCAACCTAGGCGTGTATGATTAATCAATCAATCAGTAGATCACTAAACTGTAAGATAAAATATCTGAAATAGCACACTATTACACACTTGCACCCCTAGGGTATTTCCCACTTTGGTTTCCTTCGAAAATGGTCATGTCCCTCGAATGTAGGGATACTCTAAGCAAAGACCCTCAGTTTAAAGTCATCATAAAAATCATAGTCCCTAAACGTCCCTCGAGTTGCCTACGAGAAATGATATTATGATGATAGTCCCTTCGAAATGTTAAGGTATCCTTACATGTTGCCTTCAATGACCATCACGTCCCTTTCGATATTTCCTCAACATCCAACGACTAGGGTTACCTACTCATTAATAGTAGGATAACACGGTCTAAAGGATAGGAGGAAAAGAACAGTCTTTTTTCGAGTAGGTAGATAATTATTAGGTACTTGCTCAAAGAAATTTTCACACCACACTTTCAAACATTTTTCAAAAAAAGTTTCCAAAACGCTTTATCACACTCTTAAGGACTGATACAAGGATTATCATAAATCGAATCGCTGCACTAAGGCATTTTCAAACAAAAACTTTTTCACACAAACACGAAAGCAATTTTCAAAAAATAAGCAAGTACCTAAGAGCCCGTGGAAAACCACAGATGGAAAGGGTGCTAACACCTTCCCTTTCCATAATCTATCCCCCTTACTCAGAAATATCGAAAAAAGGTTTTTTTTGTTCTTTTCACCCTTTCCTTAAGTTGGATAAAAGAAAAGTCGGTGGCGAATCTTGCTTACCGCGACATTTACGAACAAAAAACGCAAAACCAGTATTAACAGTCGGTTCTACCACCGTATCATAGAGGGTATGCAGATGAAGTGAGAATGGAATGTGTAAGCCAGATAATTCGATAAAAGGGTAGGACAAATTTGGGGTATTACAGTTGTCCCTCTTTAATCGTCTTAAACCTGAAAGCATGATTAGCGTGTGCCTTTCGGAAGTTCAAGTTAGAAGATGATTAAATACCAATGCCAAAAATTTATTCTGAGAGAAAGTGTAAGTGTTTATTTCATTTTGTGATACTTGCTGGGGAAAGAATTTTTGTTTTGTTTTCTAGTGAAGAGACGGAAATTGGACTCATAACATAGCAACAGAGGCTAATACATGATAGAAGTTAGGCTTATAACATGGCGTGATGCCAATACAAGACACAGGTTGGTACGAAAAGACAATGGACAAGGTCTACGGGCGACCTACGATCCTAAGGTGAAACATGAGAGTAATTTGTCGGAGAACCTAGCCTATAGGCGATCTCAGGTTCTAAGACAAGATCTATACGAAGAACCTAGCCATCATGCGATCTCAGGTTCGACGATGATCTATAGGAAGAACCTAGCCAAGAGGCGATCTCAGGTTCTAAGATGATATGAGGAAGAACCTAGCCAATGGGCGATCTTAAGTTCGACGATGACCTATGGGAAGAACCTAGCCGAGAGGCAATCTCAGGTTCTAAGATGGTCTGAGGAAGAACCTTGCCAATGGGCAATCTCAAGTTCGACGATGATCTATGGGAAGAACCTAGCCTACGTGCGATCTCAGGTTCGACGATAATCTATGGGAAGAACCTAGCCAAGAGGCGATCTCAGGTTCGACGATGATCTATGGGAAGAACCTAGCCAAGAGGCGATCTCAGGTTCTAAGATGATCTGAGGAAGAACCTAGCCAATGGGAGATCTCAGGTTCTACGATGATCTATGGGAAGAACCTAGCCAAGAGGAGATCTCAGGTCCTAAGATGATCTGAGGAAGAACCTAGCCAATGGGTGATCTCAGGTCCGATGATGATCTATAGGAAGAATCTAGCCTACGGGCGATCTTAGGTTTTGAGATGATCTGAGGAAGAACCTAGCCTACGGGTGATCTCAGGTTAGATGATGATCTATGGGAAGAACCTAGCCAAGAGGTGATAGCAGGTTCTAATATGATCTAATGGAAGAACCTAGCGAACAGGCGATCTCAGGTTCTAAGAAGATCTATAGGAAGAACCTTGCCAATGGGCGAGCTCAGGTTCTAAGATGATCTGAGGGAAGAACCTATCCAATGGGAGATCTCAGATTCTAAGAATATATATAGGAAGAACCTAGCCAATGGGAGATCTCGGGTTCTAAGATGATCTAAGGAAGAACCTATCCTACGGGCAATCTCAGGTTCGACGATGATCTATTGGAAAAACCTAGCCAACAGGCGATCTCAGATTCTAAGAAGATCTATAGGAAGAACCTAGCCAACGGGAGATCTCAGGTTCTATGATGAAAACATGGGTTACGACATGATAAGTGTTTATAGACCGAATTATTTGTCAGATGGGAACCGGCTACTAGAAGAGAACTGGGTTTAGAATTACAAGGTGTATTGATTTTGCTGGGCATTGTGAAGGTGAAAGCCACCAGCTGGGGATTTTGGAAGCGATACCCTCTTGTAGGGATGTATTGTTGTCTTGAATGATTCAGGGCTTTTGTGTAAGGTACCTGATCTAGCTTATGCTTTGTATGCATGTTTGAATTACTTTTTCCGCAAAGATCCATTCTGATGGACCGGCTACGCGTTTTTGAGGATGCAATGTTATGAATTGATAGTTATATGCAATGCAAAGAAATAGACTTCATGGGGATAAACAAAAGCTTGCTTGTTGGAAACTGTTGCTCATCATCGGAGATGCCAATACATATCGGTGCTGGAAGCCTGCAGTACCAATGATTGCTGGGGATACTGATAAAAATTTGCACTGGTGAGTGCGTGATACCGAAGATTATTGATGACTCCGTTGAAGATTGAATTGCTGACTGTGATACGGTGGCAGAACCGACTGTTATAATGGTTTGCATTTTGTATTCCCAAATGTGCGGTAAGCAAGAGTCGCCACTGACTATTATTTCATCCAACTAAGGAAAAGGAAAAAGAACAGAAAAAACCTTTTTCGAGATGTTTCTGAGTACGGGGGGTAGATTATAGAAAGGGAAGGTTTTAGTACCCTTTCTATCCATGGTTTTCCATGGGCTCTTAGGTACTTTCTCATTTTTCAAATTGCTTGTGTGTGCTTGTTTTGAAAAAGTTTTACTTCGTGATAACCCTTGTATCGATCCTCAAGAGTGTGACGAAGTTGTTTTGAAAACTGTTTTGAAAAGTGTTTGTGTGAAAAGTTTGTTTGAGCAAGTACCTAGGAACTAATCTACCTACTCGAAAAAAAGTCTGTTCGTTTTTCTTTAGACAACACTATCCTATTATTAAGGAATAAGTAGCATCGTCGTTGGAGTTTTAAGGGACGTTCGAAGGGACAAGTACGATCACAAAAGAAATATTAGGAAATTTTAGTAATCATCCTAAATCCTTAAAGATCTTTTTCCGAGGCAACATCTGAATGGGTCATTTTAGATCTTTTGGGACTGGAGGACAATCACTAACATTCCCTATATTTTATGACCGTTTACCGAAGGCAACTGAAGTGGAGTAAGCCCTAGGAGTGAGCATGTGCAAGTGTGTGTTTTTTTAGTTAATTATCTTTGCACAATTAGGGTTTTCTACAGTTTTAATTTCAATTTGTCTTTCCCTACAATCCTATACATACATCTAAGCAGTTTATAGTTTGCGGAAATTAAAATGCGAGAAATTAGAGTCCTAGGTATTACAAGGCTTTCGCAGATACATAATTATTTTGACTGTAAATAAAGATGCGGAAAATTTAAAACCCTATTTAAATCTATTACAAACTCGGAGCAGTTATAATAATAAAAAATTAAAAAAGAACTAAAAGCGCGCGCGGCGAATTAAATGCGAGAAGTAATTGGAAAACCTAAAAAATCTAATTGAGAAAATATTTAAGTTATTTTTTGAGAAAAAATTAGGTTATGTGCAAATTTAACCCTAATTCTATTTATTTTAAATTATGAAAAAAGAAGAATTAAATTAACCTAAATTAAATTAACCTAATTAATTAAGGAAATAAAATATTTTTTTATCAAAAAAATGATTTTTTGATGTTTTTATGATTTTTTATTAAATAAAAATAGCTTGACTTTTGGTGTTATTTGAAAAAAGAAATAATTAAGATCGGTGTTGGTAATGATCCAGTGGCTGGATTTTGAGACCATACGGTAGGCGCTTGGAACGTGTATTCATGGAATCTGCAAAGGAACGTTAAGAAAATAAAGAAAACGCAGGGACCTGGGATCGAACCCAGGCCCTCTCCACTATCCAACGCACGCTTCACCACTGAGCCATATTGTTTAGTTGTCATTATAATAAGATCAAATTATAATATATAAAACAAAGTGGATAAACTGAAAATGCGCGTAATTCAAACAAGCCAATGGTGTTGTGCCAAATCATCATCTTCTTCTCCTGTCCGTCGTCTTAGGCCAATACCTTTTACCTACGAACAAAACTCCATAGCCATAGCCCTGCAAGCTTCAAAAATCCACAAATCGCATGATAAATTAAAAGTGAGTACATGGATCAATTCGTCTTGATCCCAAGAGCATCATGGTATCCTTTTCTTGACCTAATTTTTCTTGTACAGAGAAGCCCTTAAAATGGCTTCTTAAACCCTAGCCATGGCAGTCATCAATATATGCATCAAAACACAAAATCAATTGAACCAAAACATTCCAAATGATGATACAAATACAATGATATGCTTAAAAGTAGTTAATCACGCGTATATTGTAATATCAAAATCAAACTTCTATGTGCAAACCGTGGGTTTACCAGGAGCGATTTTAGGCTTGGGAAGGATTGCAAACGATCGTATTAGCTTCAGGAGATGTCCAGGAACCGATTAGAAGCTTTGGAATGTCTTGAATCACCCTCTATGTGAGAAAATGATCTACCACTTTTTTGCCAAAATTTGAGTTTGGTTCTTTTGCTCCCACGACTGCAACCCCTGTTCTTTTGGCTTGTGTATGTTCTATATATGCAGTGTGATGAATTAGGGCAACAAAAATAACTTGAATATTTTCCAATCATCAACATTGAATGTGATTTGTTTGCTATATGATATATTTACAAAACCATCCTAATCATGCTATTTTTGTCTCAATTTTCCTTGATTCGATTTGATCTCATTAGGCCAACTTAATTAGATTTGATTCTAACAAAAATCAGATCAAAAAATCAATCTTTGATATTTTTTGTCATTTATTTGATTTAATGTGACTTTTAAATAATAAAAATCAACATAAAATAAATAAATAGAGCAAATAATATATGGATGTTGATTTGGGTCGTGGACCATGTCTTCAACAAGATACAATCATAAAAAGCTAGGCCCATTTAACAAAAAATGCACTTTTGAGCACATTTGACTTTTGGCAATTTTCCAAAAATGGCCAACTTTGACAATGCACATCTCTTCCAATTTTAACCCTAGAGAGGTTTTGTTGGACTTTTTAGAAAGCTCAGGATGTCCCCTAAACAAGCCTTTCGGTTTCATCTCAATTGGGTCTTCCATGTTCATGTAAGAAGCTTTGATCCAAAAGGTGTTTTTGTTCACTTTTCAAAAGGACCTATAATGTAGAAAATCATATCTTTTTGTGAGTGCATTTTTTGAACTTGAGGGTTGAATATGAGTTGTAGGAAATTGGATTCTCTTCAAAATGAGCTTTGGATGATAAATTTCTGATAAAGTATGAGAAAGTTATGCTTGGTCAAAGTTTGGTTGACTTTTCCTAAGAAACCCTAATTTAGCAACTTTTGAGTTTTGATGAATTAGGAGCATTCCTTGAGGAATCATGATCAACCCTTGATCAAATGATGGATATCACTTCAAAATGTTGATGCTGACCAAAAATCTTGAAGTTTGACTGTATGTGGGTCACAGTTGACTTTTGACCTAATATAGTCGATTCTCAAGCATCTGAGCAGTTGACTGAGCAAACTTCTTGTGCAAGGCATGAAACTTGTCATAAATGATCTTGAGAGCATACTAGGACCATGGAAAATATTTGAGGCCTTTGGAGCTCATACATCTTGATGAAAATGGAAGCCCTAGTTTGAGGCTCCTTGTCTTAGGAGGAGGATTTGTCTGGTCAACTCTTGGGTATCCTTGAGCAAGTTAAGGATCTTAATGAGCATATGTTGAGTAAAATGGGAGGGTAAATTTTGGGGTACAACACTGACAAAGCTAGTTTTTAGGTACTCCATTGAATTCTGAATCGTGTTGTTGGATAAGAGATAATCTGGTCCGACTTCCCTACATCCTGAATCATTGATTGGATGGTAGAACTAAATATGCCGAAGAATGGATACTCAACACCATGTGGATCTCTTTGAATACATGCCCCAAGTTTACGCACACTGGGGAATCACCTCTTGAATCACTTGGGGATAAAAAGATGGAAACAGACGTCTGCGAATGCCCCGATTTACCTCTGTGAATGCCCCAGTTTACTCCACTGGGGATGCTCCAGTTTAGCTCTGTGGATGTCCCGTTTTAGCTTCACTAAGAATTCACTTGATTAACTCCATTAGGGGTGTACTTGATTAACTCCACTCAGGACGCACTTGCGCCAACCGAGTCAAACGTCGCTCTTAACTTTCTGAATTCACTTGGGGAATTAGGTTTGAAATTGTCTGTAGTAGATGAAGGTGGCTTCGTGCCTTGGCTAGGTCATGGTGACCGTTATGATGCTTTTAGTTTGATTCGGCTTGTACAACATAATTGGCTTGAACAACTTTGCGAGTACGGATACGGAATGCCCTTGTCTGGAGGATTTCTGAGAAGATCTATGATGAATAGAAGACTAGAATATTTGTGCCATAATACGATATGAGGTGGCATGCCCCAATGTCTTGAGTCACGAAATAAAATGCTCTTGATTACAGCTTTCTTAGAGAGATTTGTCAAATCTCGACGTAATTTCCCCAGGTTGAATGAACTTGAAGAGATTTCTCGCCGTGATTACCCCTGACTGACGATAACCTTGAGAGATTTATCAACGTGATAGCCACTGATTGGCGGAAACTTGAAGAGATTTATTCATGTGATAACCTCTGATTGATAGCTTTGAGGGAATGCCCCAGATTTGGCTGAACTCGGAGAGATCGACTCTCGACTTGATTGCCCCAAATTGGTCGAACTTGAAGAGATTTATCGACGTGATAGCCTATGATTGATAGATTTGAGGGATTTAACAACGTGATAGCCCCTGATTGATAGCTTGAGGGAATGCCCCAGATTTGGATGACCTCAGAGAGATCGACTCTCGACTTGATTGCCCCATATTGGCGGAATCTTCTAACTTCATCCCTAAAGTGTACTCATACTGTGAAGCACCAAGATGCTTTCTCTTGAAAGAATCAGTGGCTAACATGCCCCTGGATAAGTCATATCTCTTGTGATAGCTGACTCTTGCTCCAACAGAGTATTCAAGCCTCTCTTTTTTGATAAGATTGAGCTCTTTACTGATTGCTCATTGTGTAAACTTACTTGATGTTAATCGGTTGTTTTGTATGCGGAATAATGTTTATTATGAGAATGATAATTCTAATGCAACACGTATGTGAGTCTTGAAGTTTGAAAAACTTTCAATGAAATGAAGTCACAACTTTGTTGTGAACGAGTCACTAGCTAGAGAGAAACTTTGCAAATCCTTTTTTTATGAAAGATAATGCAAGCACATGATGCCAACACATATATTTAAACATATCTCTTAGGAGTCAGTTAAACATTGTCTCGTTGTAGCATGCTTTCGATTTGACCCATGCTTCAGTTAGGTCTTTTATGGGTTGTAACGTGGCCTGGTTCACGGTTTAAGAAAAAAGGATTTAAGGCTCAAAATTATTTGGTGCCCGCCCATTCTCCATGATGTTCTCCATTCTTATGCTCAGTTGACCTGATATAAGCATTCATCTTTCGAGAAGAGTTTGCGATTGTTAGGGAACCATTGAGGCCTCTTGGACACGACAGTCACTAACATCTGAATTTGGTGTCTTATCACACGACCTTGTTCTCTCGATAAGGATTTCATTGGTAATCCTTTTCTCTCCTTTTAGGCTTTTCAATTTCTTTCTTGCTTTTTCCCGAACAAATTCTTTTGAATTTCGATTTGGAAGTCCAGTGGGATGCCCCAACTTTTGCCTAAGCGACTTGTTTTCAAGTTTCGACTTAGCAAGGATGTTTGTTTCTTTCTTATTCATATTTTTCGTTTTTGAACAAGTCGTTGATCTTTGCTCCATTTTTGATTTTTTGGAAGTGATTGTGACTGTCTGAGTCTTTGGTAGGTGAGAGATAGCCATTGTTGTATCGCCATTTGTTGACCTCCTGATGTGCGAGAGACACCCATTGGGATATCGTTAGTTGATGCATGTTGCTGATAGGTGAGGGTTAACCATTGTGGTTTTGACTTTCCTCAACCTTTTGATGGATAACCATTGTTGTATCCTTGGAAGCACACTCCTGATGAGTTCTGAACGCCTGATAAGATTAACTGAACACTACCCGCCCCAGGGTTAAAATGAGGTTTTTTTTCTAAACAGTAAAGAAACTCATATTTCTAAGGCTCAGAGGGGTTAACGAGGGTCTATCTCCCTTATAACTCTGGTGTTTAGGACTAGAAACAAGGCATGTACATCGTCAGTAGGGTCTTACTCAAAAGCGTACCAACCAGAGATTTTTTTGCGTATTTAGATTATCATCATCCTCCCTCCAATCTTTACCTAAGCATAATGCTTAGAAACTTGGCATCAATATGCAAGTAAAACATTTAAAGAGTGATAACGGATGTATGAATAAAAACGAAACGAACACTTCAAGATAAGCATACCTATTGCATTAAGATTTTCATTCAAAAATAGACAAGTTTCTATATGCAAGCAATGTTTAAACAAACAAGCAAGAATGCAAATGAAAATGCAATAAAGAAACCAATGACTGTCATCGTTGAAGAGACTTGACTCTGTATGGATTTCTTGATTCTAACGACTTTCTGCAGTCTTGATGCTTCAATGGGCGAGAGAATTCCCCTTCTGATCTGATATGAACACAACAGTCTTTGAATCGAGCCTGTCTTGGACATTGTCTCTGGATGACATATTATCTTCAATCGAATGGCCAGGTGCCCCAGAATAATATGCATAGAAGATTCTTTCAGGAGAGCGAATGAATGCTTTACGAAGAGAATCGATACAAACTGCATCACCAAGCATATTACGCCACAAAGAAATAATACAATTCATGTTCTATCAGAACAAAAGAGACATCCAGCTGGTGAGAAAGAGTCTGATAGTTGGACAAATAGGAATTATACTTTTGGAATAGACGCCAGACATGTGTTGGGCTTTATACTTCAACCTCTTTACAATTTTCAATATCGAAATCGGGTGCCCTAGAATAGGGGATACATCTAGCATGTGTATCGCAATCAAAAGGGATGTTTGTGGGAGGAGGACCCCAAAGATCAAAGCTGGAAATAAAAGGATGTAATGCATTGGGCTCGCATCAACATGCTCATCCGGCTTCCTTTGTCTTTGCTTAAAAGCTTTTTTTCATGAATTCACTAGGGGAATAAATATTGGTTGTTGTCGAACAGATAAGGGACGCAAAGTTGTGGAGAGTGCCCCTGACTGAGTAGTCGGATACCCCGGTGTGGTAACCACATCTGATGTTGGTCAACAAGAACGAAGCACTGGTATAAGATCCCACAGCAAATGGGAACAATCTGCTGATAAGATGCTCCAAGAACTCAATATTGTGTAGCGCTCCATGGTTGAAAGAAATTCCCAAAAGATGAGGAGAAGAGGGAACCCATTGCAACGATAAGTGAAAGGTTGTTGACATCGTCATCAGAGTTTCCATGACCTGGCTTATCTGAGTCTTTGATCAATTATCTTCCTTCTTGAAGGATTCCCGACCGTATGCTAAGGCTTACATGTATATCACTCAGAGTTATTCAATAACTGATCCCTGGACATGTGCAGTAAGAAATCAAGTTGAACCTTTGAGGAGAATACCAGGCCTGAATAAGAATCCCCAATCTTCGGGTACATGTTATGAATGCATGAATATGCGTGGGGTTCATGAATGAGTTCCATGTCATGTTCTGTCATTTCCAAGGAATTTGCGTGTTTTAATTTTGATTCTACGCAAGTAAAGGATGGAAAAGTTCAGCACAAGACTTGCAAATATGATTCCCTGGAAATAACAAAACATGTATGTTAAGCATGTGGTTAACCATGTTATGCATGCAAATACATGGGATCAAAGTTCCATCATTCCTGAATAGGATTACTGCACTGTTCTGAATCATATGAATATTATCAGATCAAAGGTCTGGCATAGCTTATGCACATATATGAACCAAGTACCATGTAGATCATCAATTTTACGAGATCAAGGCTTCTGGAACATCGAATATTGTTGAACACTTTTCTGAACATGTTGGGAATACCAAGATTGAAGGCCTGAATGAACCTCCAAATAAACAAGTCAGGAACTCATAAAATAAATCTGAGCACCCCATAGTCACCAACAGCACACCATCTGAATATAGTCACTATCTGAATAAGTCATTGACAGAAATCTAGGACATAACCATTAGAACCAATAGTCATTGTCTGAGTATAGTTACCATTTGGACATAGTCACCATCTGTACCTATGATAATAATTCCCTCCCCACTCACGGGTGAAAACTAGGTCAAGGTAAGGCACTGGTAACTCATAATCGAGGGTACTCCTGAAAAACTATCGTCGTATCACCTACGGGAAAATGATAGCCCCTCATTTGTACCTCATCTGAGCATGGACGACATGGCAGAAGTTGTGAAACCTAAGTCAACTAGCCATTCATGTTCCACTCTATTCCTAGGGTTCCTATGGTATACAACTCTGGCCTGGGTATGGGGCCTTTTAGCTAATATTAACACCCACCCAATAAGAAACAAATCCAGTACAGCAGTAGTATATGGAAAGTAGTAAAATGCAATGCATACATATGCTCAGGTATATACAAAATGAATGAATAAACTGAAAGCATAAAAATAAACACCCAAAGAAAGGAAATAAGAGCTAGGAGCGACTCCGGGATGGACCAGCATTTGGTCGACCTATCCCCAGTGAAGTCACCAGCTGAATCAACCGGCTGAAAATCATCAAACAATGAAGTCGCCACCTGACGTCTTTTATCCCACATGAAGGGAAAGGTAAACATCGAGAAAACCTTAGAAGGGACAAGTCACGGTCTTGCGACTGAGAGATCGGGTAAGGGAGTTTGTTACGCGAGGGGAAGGTATTAGCACCCCACACGCTCGTAGTACTCTATGGTATCCACTCTTGTTATCTATCTTATGGGTGTGTTTAGTCTATGTTTACTGCTTATTACTGCTAAAGGGAGAATGCATGCAAGATAAAGGAGAAAAGAATGTAGGTAAAATAAAGTTGTACTCGCGTGGGCCTTACCCCAATGCCTACGTATCCTTTTTGAGGAATCAAAGATACCATAGTTCGACTCACTTGTTTTTGTTTGTTTTGTGTTTTTATAGACATCGTTAACTCCGCCTTCTGTCGCAGCTCGACCTTTGGAGACTTATGCTTTGGCACAAAAGTAAACTAATCATGTCCTTACCTGAAAAGGGTTTTAGAGAAGAGGTGCTCGAGCGTACAAAAAGGTTTGAGTTGGTTTGTATTTTGTTACCTTGAAAAAGGGTTTAAGTGTGATTAACATGTTTTTTATTTGCTAAGAAAAGAAGTTTTAAATGCAAGGATGCAAAAAGGGGAAGAAAAGAGTCTAAGGGAGAATAGCCTATTTCTAACCTAATATTATCATATAATGTTAGCCCTATGGTTTGGATTAACAAAAGGGAAATCTCTACCTAATGTTAGCATGCATGGTTTGCAACCTAAGGTCTAACTTGCATCCGAACAGATCAAGCGCATCCTAAGGGAACATGGTATGTATAAGGATAAAGTAAACAAGCTAATAAGCTCAAGAGAGCACACCTAGAGAGATTCTATCTAGGTTAGCATGCCAAAGAAAGTCTAACAAAATTATCCTATAGGGAACATGCAATGAGAGCGAAGTCGTGATCTCAATTTCTAAATTAAGTGACTCATCGATCAAAAAGAAATAAAGGAAAGAGATAAAATCCTATAGGGAACATGCACTGAGAGAGAAGTCGTGATCTCAATTCCTAAATTGAGTGACTCATCGATCAACAACCAAAGAAAAAAACACAAGCACAACACATATAGCAAATAAAGTGTGAAATGCTTGCTACGGGTCTTTAAACAACAACTTCAAGCGCACGCTCTTTATTTTCTACTTCTCATGGTATCTAGAAAAGCGGTATAGTGCGGAAATGAGAAATAAAAATAAGGTAATGATGATACCGAACGGAGAAGGTTCGTTTCCTTTTCAAAGCCACACATGTGATAAGAAAACTCTATAGAAGTTGTTCTGTATGAGTGATCAAAGAATTAACCTCCAAGCATTCTCCATTGCGAAAGTTACATCAATATACTATCACAAAATCTTAGCTAAAAATGATAATGAAAATGATTGTTAAACATAAAATAATAGAAAATTCTAATAAAATTCTAAAGAAAAATCCTAAAGAATTCTAAAAATATGCTACTATTTTATATCATTTTTACCATCAAAATTATGAAAAATAAATTGATAACCTTCTATACAGAGGGGGTGAGAAAAAAGGATACATGGTGTAGCAAAGCAAAAGCTAGCGCTATCACCCAAGCTAAAGGTCCGATGCACTTTTTTTTTTGTATGAGCCATAACAATCAGTTTCAAAAAATAGCCATGGGCATCAAGGGAATGTGACTGGGTCCACCAATCATACAAAGGTCCCTTCATTTTTTAGAAAATTTGATGATGATTTTTTTATACAAAAAATATTACAAGAATCATTAAAAAATGAAAGAATCAGAGGGGAGGATATGGTGCGTTCTTATTGAATTAGAGTTCAAAATTCCTACTGTTCAGTTCCCCAATATCTCAATCGTCTTCCTCTTTGCAACCAAACCACCGTGCGGCTCACCTCCTTCTCGTCGCTCTCTCAACCACGGCACTGAGCAACATGTTTTCATCTCATCTCCGCTTTCTTTGCTCAGTCGCGACTTCTCTCCGTCTGCAACCAGAACATAACTCCTCCGCGACTTCTATCCATCCGGCTTAGACCTCCATCTCGCTCTGTTTCAGTTTAACAATGTCGCGAATCTTTGTCTCATTCTCATCTCTTTCGTCTCTATATCAATTCACCATTGGATCAACTCGAAGCTTCCAATTATGATCCGACTCATAAAGTGACAGTATCATGAGAAGAAATGAATGTGAGGCCAGCAACACACGTTGAAAGAGAGAATTAATCAAGAGGTTTTGAAATCTTACCGACCGGAATCCATCTGATGCGTCTTCAATGGCAGTGATGATGCGGGAAAACCAGAGAATAACTTTGAAGCGCTCAAGTATGGATCTTTTCAGATTCTTGATGTTTTCGTTTTCTTCTCATTCGTTCTTCTCCTTCTTTTCCTTCTACGGGATTACTTCCATTTGATACTGATAAGTTGTTGTTGTTACATTTATGGTGCAACTGTGATGAAGGTATGCACCGTGTTACCGTTATGTGAGAAGGTTGAAGAATTAGTGGAGGTTGACACAATTCAGTGACGAATATTAAAGAAGATGGAGGTTGTGGTGTGTGGAATTTCTCAGAGAGAGTGAGGGGAAATTGAAGGATAGCCTTTTCTTATGATTTTCTGTTGGTGATTCTTTAGCTCGATTGAAGAATGATGAAGAGGGTGAAGAATTGGTTATAGGAGAAAGAATCAGAGCTCGTGGATGGTGGAAGGAAGAGCTAGTAAAAAGGTCAGTTTTTGATTTTTATCCATTTTCTGTTATCAATCAATCTCCCCCTGATCATTATGTTAGCATTCTGTTATAGGTTGGGAAATTTTGTTTCTATTAGGGCAGTTAGGATATGGTTAGAAAATTGTTGGTTAGAGGATATTCTGTTAGCCATATCTCTGTTTTTTGTTAGTAAGAAAAGAAGTATTTAGTTAGAGAGCTTAGGTTGTTAGTTGGAATGCAGGGTCTGCAATTTTGTTATGGTTATCTTTGCTGGAAATTTTCCACTTCATTCTGGTTTTTCTATTATGGCAATGTTTTTGTTTACATGAAGTTTGTAAAGTCAATTACAGTTGGAGGTTTTGTCAGTTGATTACAGGTTTTGGGATCCGTTAATTTTCTGTTAAGAAACAGTTGGAAAATTAATTAGGTGGATATAGGTTATGCGATTATGAAATGGTTTTATTTGGATTAGTTTCAGTTTGGAAAGTTTTTCACTCTTATGCACTTTGAATTAGTGCAAGTTATTATGGAACAGGAGTGTGGAGTCGGTTTTACTATGTGATGTTGCAAGCCATGAACTGATTTTTCTGTATATGGGTTGTCTTGGTTTATTGGTTATGGACTGATTTTATGGCTTTTTTCTGTGATTAATATGCAGGGCTTGTTTCCAATCTGTATTGGACTGGTTTTAGATCACATCTGCAGATTGTGCTTGATGATATTGATTCATGAGGTTCCTTCTTCCTGAACTGATACAATATGTGGGTGCATATCAAGTTTCATGGTTCCCTGTGCAAGATCTTTGAACACGACTATAGCATGTTTTAGGACAATTGGTTGCAAGTTCTTGTAAGTTTGAACAATGGTGATGGTTTGGTGTAATGACCTAGCCAGAATATTTTCAACTAGATGTACATGGAATGGTCTTGAAAGCATGATGTCAAAGCCTGTTGTTTAGACATGAAGGGGAAATCTTTGAAGTTTCGGCATAGGCTTAAAATTTAGGAATTGATTTCCATGTAATCGTGAAATTTTCGTAATGGTTTTTTGAGTGAATAAATTTATGGACTTGTAATTGTTCTTTGTGGTTTTCTTTGTAACAATGACAAAGTAATAATGGCTTATGGTGTAATGTGATTTTGATAATGGTAAATTTTGTTTTGAAAAGAATCACAACTGAATCTTAATGGAAAATGGTTTTGAATGGAATTTGATATCTTGGATAATGGGACTTGTAATGTAAGGAATTGGTAACATATAAACTGAATTAACGATATGAAATACCAATTTCACTCTTTTCCAAATTTGAACTTTAATTCCTTCTTTAATGCCTTAATAATTCCATAAAGTCCCATGCATGCTTCCAACAACTTTGATGAATTGAACCAAGTTTGAATCCATAGAATAATTTAACTCCACTTCAACATTAATCCAATATTAACTCGCATGACAAGAAACAAGCAATTTGAAAGAATGACACCTTGATTATAGTCTGCATCTTGTACCATGTCTCAATTGTATGAGAAATAACAATATCTTGGATCCTTAAAAAAAATATTTAAAATGACTTTGACCTTAAACCCTTGCTCACATACTCTTTACTTAAACCTTTGGTGAAACCTTAATAATCCTTCCCTTGATGAAGATAACAACTTTGTATCTTAATGAGAGAGAGAAGTTCTCAATGGTCAAGAATCCAAACCCTAGCTCCACAAACAACAACTAATGAGAAACTAATTGATTCAAGCCTAAATTAAGATAAGAGTCTAAAAGCACATACAAAACCCTAACTTCAGGATCCTTGTTTTCATGCCAAATTTACTGATTAATGATGAACGATGTGTTAAATGACCTAATGGAGGGTATGCAAACGAAGTGAGAATGGAATGCGTAAGCCAGATGATTCGATAAAAGGGTAGGACAAATTTGGGGTATTACAATATTCATTTGTACTGCAGATGCTATGACGTTTGTAGAATGATGTATGAATGCAATATGTGAATGTATCAGTTATTCTATTGCAGCACTGTTGAATTAGGGAAAATAAATCCCTGATTTTAGCTAGCGATGAACAATGTAGGTCTTCAGATTTTGTTGAAGCTGAGCTACTGGGAGATGATCTTCTGTTGTTAGAGAAATAAACTTTGTTGGGGAAGGAAAGCTTTGTGCACTGCCTGAGGATTTTGTGAAATCATATTGGGGAATCCTAAGAAGTTTGACGACTTTACTGGGGAAACCCTGATGTCGGAGCAGTAGTTGGAAATTCCTATTCTGTCGGGGATACAAGAACACCTGACATCACTAGGTTGTAAGCTGAGGATATGGTGGTGACTTTTTAGTAAGATGCCCCTGCCTCTGTACCTGCTGGAGAAAGTACCTGCAAAGACTTTATGGATGGTTTGACTGCCATCCCAACTCCTGGGGTGCTTGGTAAATGCTGATCAGGATGATAAGTCTTCTACTGATAAAAAAATGACAAGATGACGGGACATAATCGTACGTTTTTAATCCCTAACTTTTTCCTAGACCGTCCTTTTGGGTTTTCAGTCCACTGGGATACCCTTTTTTGCTCAAGCCACCTTTTCAGGTTTTCAACTTTCCGGGTGTACAATTTTTTGTATATATCCCTAATTTTTACCCAAACTCTTTTGGTTCGCCGGGATGCCCTTAATTTTGCCTAGGCCTGTCAACCTAGCGGGTCTTTTCATGTGTAGTATTTTCTGACTATGTCCACGTTCATAGGATGTGGAGAGTTGTCACCGCCTATGACAACAAGTGTTGTAGAAATGTCAGAAAATGTTTATGTGATCGTGTTGTACCCCTAAATTTGCCCTCCCATTTTTCATAGAAGACACAACCCTGGGGTTTCTTAGATATTCAAGTTGGCTCAGGAATCGATCAGACAGATTCTCTTCTGTGGCAGTAAACCAGCAATTAGGGTTTCTTGCAATCCTCAGAAGAAAATGAATTATCAAAGATCCAATTGGCTTTCACAGGTCTTCATGCTTTCTCAAGTTTACTGAAAAGACAATGTTTGTTCTCAGAGTATGGTTTGTTTGGGACAAGAGATTAAGACTGTCATTTGGGACGACCATGATTTTGATCCAAGTTAACCAGATGATTTGTGTCTTTTAAAACATTTGCTTGGTCAGGAAATGGAATATACAGTGCGTGCTTGTTTGAAATGCAGTTACGGAATTATTGGGATTACTTGGAATTTAAGTTACCAGTCTGGAACATTTTACTTCAAGTATCTTGATTGGAACTTCCAAAAATCAATTAGGATGCGAAGAGAAAATTACAAGTTATTGTTGATCAAGGATTTCAAGTAACACCAGAACATTTCATGAGATTTTCTCCAATTTCAAACATTTGGTACAAAACAATTTATTCTTTTAAATACTTTAGGTTTTACAACTTATCGTATTTGAAAATAAATTGGTACAAATTTTGGATACAGTATAAGAATGACTTTTCTAAATTACAAAGAAAATCTAAATGCTTGATTGGCCTAGAAGAATTAGTCTATGCCTAAGTTTGACTGAAGTTCCTTTGCTTATCTCCAAGGCTGCCATGCTTGCCGCAGAGTTTCTTGCCTTCCTTGCTTTGACATCTCCATTTCGCTCATATGAAAACAAAAGAAAGAAAAATAGTTAGTACAAATTATTTGGGCATGAGCAAGAATTTTCCAAAAAAAGAGAGGTAATCATCATTAAGGTTTGCAAGAATGGAATCAGAATGCCATTATTCATCACAATTTTATTTTTCTATTTTTGCAAATCACAAGAAGGTTATCCTTCTTGGTTCACAAAAATAAGGAAAAGAAATGCAAGCAAGCTGTCCAAACAAACAAAATGCAAGCAAGCTGTCCAAACAAATAAAATGCAAGCAAAGTTGTCCAAACAAACAAAGGCAAGCAAATTGTCCAAACAAACAGCAAAACTGAATCAAACAGAATGCCCAAACAGCAGCGCAAATTGGACAAATAACAACAAACAGCATCAACAAAAGCGAGGCAGAAGTAAGTCAACAAAAGCTAAAGCAGGCAGCAAAGCAGAAGTATGGAAATATAATAGCTAAGTCAAATAAGCAAAAGCTTGTTCAAGAAGCATAAGTCATCATTTTCCATTTTTCATTGCAAACCTTTCAGAACTAGAAAAAAGGGGCAAAAAGCAATTTGCTTTCCTAGTGTCATTGAGAGAGAAGAGAGGAAAGAAGTCACCTAGGATATTAGAATGCACAGCCCTGCCTGTCACAAGTTGCATAGAAGTTGCTAGAAAACAAAACTGCCACCAAAAGGCCATATGAACAATATACTGAAAATATTCAATTGGTGGGTTTCCCACCATTTTGAATATGAATTCAACAGAAGCAGGGCCAATATAACAGTAAACACAACTCTCAAGCAAAGCACAAGCTTAGAAAATATTATCAAACTCAGAAAACTTGAACACAAACATCCCACCATCAACCAAACCTGTAACAGTTGACAAGCCTAAAAAACTCATCAAAACACATAAGTCCCAACTGATAAACCAACAACCAAATCAGTAACCTTCAAAAATCTATCAAAGTCCCAAACCAAATCATAAACCATCATCAAAATACAAAAAAACCACCAAACTCAAAATATAAACAAGTCTGAAACTGATAAAACAGTAACAGCATCCAATTCCCAAACTGTCAACAAAACCAAACCTCCAAAACCTGAAACAGGCCAAGCTCATAAAACCTGTCAAAAACTCCAAGCAAAAAATATCAAATACTGTAACCAAAATCTCAAACACAAACCAACAACCATCATCAAAAACATGTCAAAAATCCATAACCAAAACATATCCAAAACCAAAACAGAAAACCAATAAGACTCTCAACACTGTAACCTGTCAAATATCCAAACCTCCAAAACCACAAAGTCTAAATGACTGTAAACCAGCATCCAAACTCACAAAAAAACCAAAGTCAAGCCTCAAACACAAACCAACAACCATCATCAAAAACCTGTCAAAAATCCAGATAACCAACATCCTTATCATTCAACAAAGAAGACAGAAGAAAGTTACCAGAAAAGAACTCGATTAATCCTCACCTCTTCCCCCGTACAACTCCAGCCATCACGGAACACAACCTTCAATCTCGTCTTTCCCTTTTCTATTTCACAGAAAGAACCCCCAACAGGTATGATTTTCTCCCCTTTATCATTTTTCATAAACGCATTTTTCTGCATCTAAGAGGGTAAAGCTTAATTAACAGTAAAACATGATAAGACCATAAAATCAACGAAATTTGTAAATTTTAGAAAGAAAAGAACCGTACCTTTTTCAAGAAAAATGTTAGAACTGGATTAGGGAGGTGAGATTAGCAGCGTTCCGGCAACAGAGAGTTGGAGGGAAGATCAGATGATTCGGATTTCATTCCTTTAGGGTTCAAATCTGAACTTAGGGTTTTCAAAAAAACGTGAATCATAGTGAGACAAAGAGATGAAGAGAATGATTTCGTTCGCAAAAAGAAATAGGGATGGATAGTGAGTTTGCCAAGGATGATACAGAGATGAACGAAAGAGATGAGAGCGCCGCTGTGAACCACAACATTCCAAGAACCCTAATTTTTCGTTTCCTCCCCTTAATCCATAACTAAGCGTGTTTAGAAAGTTTGGGCTCGTTTGTCTTTGAAACCCTAAGCCCGTTTTTCGTTTTTCTGGATACACTCCCCTCTTGGCTTGTTTTTTTTTCCTGTTACAGCACATAGGCTTTTTTTAATTCTTTGGGCCTAATTCTGTAAAATCACTTAAGCCCATTTTTTTTAATTGGTTTTCTGTTACATATTTTTTTATATACACAAATACTAATAAAACTTGAATTATTTTTATTAGTTTGATTTAGGTTTTTGTAAATAATTTTCATCATTTTCTTTTTTTTTCATAAATTTTTAGATTTAATAAAACACAAAAAATAATAATAGGACTTAGTTTTGTCATTTCTTTAATTTATTTTGTCATTTACATAATTAATAAAATGCAAAAAATAAAGATTTTAATTTAATCAATTATTTTTATTTTTTTAGATTAGGTTTTACCTTTCTTTTTTTTAAGTAAAAATTTAGCATTCATATTTTGTTAATTTTATTTTCATGGATTGTCATAGCTTTAATTAAATCGCACAAAATTCGATTGGGTTGTATTGTTTTCTATTTGGATTTTTCTAGCTCATTTGATTCATCCCCATTTGTAACAATTGTACCCCCCATTCCCGAATACTTTGTAATAACGTAGAATTTCAATTCCCGCAATTTATTGTTTTCTTTATACTGTATAGTAACTAGGCATGCATGGTAAGTGTGATCGGTGGATCTGGAACTGACTGTTTAACGCTGGTTCGCGAAATTTCGCGGTAAGCAAGAGTCGCCACCGTCTTTTATTTTCTCCAAATGGAAAGGACAAAAGCACAGAAAAATTCCTTATAGAGATTGCTCTCGGTTCGGGAGGTAGGTTATAGAAAGGGAAGGTGTTAGCACCCTTTCTATCCATGGTTATCCATGGGCTCTTAGATACTTGCTCATTTGTGTTTTCAAAAGTGTTTGCTTTTCAATTGTGGGTTAAAAAGTTTCTTTGAAAATTTTCAGTTCGACTCTTGTATCGGTCCTCAAGAGTGTTTGAAAAAATGCTTTCGAAAGCTTTTTGAAAATGTGTCGGTGTGAAAAGTATTTTTGAATTTTTGTTTTGAGATCTAGAGCAAGTATCTAGAGTCGTCTACCTACCCTAAGGAATTCGTCTGTGTAGATGTCCTTTAAAGTAGTGCCATCCCACCATTGAGAGGTAGGTAGCACCACCGTTGGAGGTGTTCGGGTCAATTCGAGGTTCGGGACATGGTGATCACCAGAGCAATGGGAAGACACCTTAGAAGCTATCCTCATGCCAGGTTCCCGGATCATGAGGACTTACTAAGACATCCTCTACTCGACGATCACCTTTTGAGAGGCAAGGCAACAGTGAGGCGCACCCTAGGGGTGGTGTGTGATTTGTGTGTCATGTTCATTTGTATTTATCTTGTTCATGTCATGGGTGATCTACGCGTTATTTTTATTTTAACATTCATTCTTGCATGCATTTATCTATAGTTAAAAGGATGCGGAAATTAAAAGTTCTAAACTATTACAAAGGCGCGGGTCCACATCGCCAAATTTAATCCAGAACCCGATTTGACAGAAAATAAATAAAGTGCGAGAAATAAAATGTCCGAGTTTACAAGGCTTTGGGAGAATTACATTAATATTTACAAGAAATAATAAGAATAAATGCGCGAAAGAAACTAAAGTTGAACGTTCGAGGGCGTTGAACCCTTTTGAAGTTAAATTGAAATTAAAAATTAATTAATTATTTATTGAAATAAAAGAAGTGTCTTTTTTAGGTTTTTTTGTATTTATGAAATAAGAAAATTAAAATTAAAATTAAAAGAAACCCTAATTCTAAGTTATTTTTAATTATTTGAGAAAAATGTTAAAGTTTAACTTAATTTACTAAAGAATTTATGTACATGTTTATTTACAAAATAAATTAGTAGTTAATAATAATGATAATGATGAGAAAATTATTTATTAAAAAAAATGATGAAAAAGTTAAAAACCCTAATTTCTACATATTTAATTTATTAAGAAAAATATTAAAGTTTTGAAACCTAAATTAATCTAATTAATTGTTTAAAGTTTATTTACAAAAATAATAATAATAAAATTAATATTAATAAAATAAACATTTTTTTGATTTTTCTGTATTTTATATTTATTATGAAAATTATTTTATGGAATTAAAAGAAAACAATTAAAAAACAATTAAAAGAATAAAAAGGAAAAACAAATTAAAATTAAAATTTGAGCAAACCATAGGGGGTGTCTGGCCCAAGGGGAGGTTTTTTGAAGTATTGACTCCTGAGTACCGTGGTCTGCATTCTTTAGCCATTGGATTGAGTTTCATGCATAAGTTGTTCTACTTTGGCCATTTGGCTTTTGGCTTTTGGCTTTTGGCCATTTGTGTTCTGGCTTCAACGTTCCTTAATCTTCTCAGGATGTCTGTCTCGCCACGTATTGGGGTCATGTGTAAAATGTTCTGTTTTGGCCATTTGGCTTTTGGCTTTTGGCCATTTGGCTTTTGGCCTCAACGTTCCTTAATGAACCTGCATGGGATCCTGTCTAAATCTGCAACCTCATGAACACATTAAATAAAATCATAAAAATTCAAATAAAACCAACATATGAAGAAATTTAATGTTTAGGCACAATATGGCATGTATGAATGATTATACCCTTTTGATCATGGAGATCAAATCAACCTTACCCTTACTGGAAAAGTAGTGACATGAATGCTTTTATGCCCTTTGGATCATGGAGATCAAGCCAGCCTTACCCTTACTGAAGAAGTAATAAGATGTTGGTTTGTAACTGAGATGGCTTGTTTGTAGTGAGAGATGAATTTGTAATAAGGATTTCAAGGTTTTAGGGTTCTTGAAAGAATTTGATATTCTAACAGTATTGTGACAAGGTTTTTTCTCTCTTTTCCTCCTCTCTTTCTCCTCCCCTGGTTTGTGTGAAAAGAAGGTGATTATATAATGAAAATTAGGGTAAAGCAAATGGGCTTTGAATGTGCAATTGGGCCTCCAATATTCACTTGAATTCGTCACTTTCCAGGCTAAATCGCAGGGACTTAAGTGCATTTTTTGAAGTTGAAATGTGAAAACAAAATGTAGCCGATATCGAGAACTAACTCCTGTCCGAAAATCGACTCAATCGGATAAACGGTGAATTAGTTATGAATTTTTGAAGTTTCAGCTCAGACAAACTTATTTTGGGCTTCAGTGTCGACTCTGACACGTTCTTCAATAAAAAACTGATATTGATCGGTGCATAATTTGGTCTCGACTTTTGAAGCAAAGTTGTAGATCTATGAGTCAGGGACCTTGTGTAAAAATATGAGCCCAATCCGATAAAAATTGACCGAGTTATGAATTTTCGAAGTTTCGGCCCAGCTGAAATAATATTCAGCATTCAGGATTTTCAGCGTGTCACGCACTCTGAGCAAAAAACGAAGGACTTTTGAATACCGTTTGAACTCAATACCTTCTGTGAAAATGTAGCCAACTCAATTTGTGAAATTTTGGCGCCGGAACCAGCTCGATACGATGAAAATCGACCAAGTTATGATTTTCTGAACATGACGCAAGTAAACTTCTGTCACAAATTTTCTGTGCAAAAATACTTGATAAATCCACATTTTTGAAGACCTTCTGATCGAAATTGGCTTCCAACCGTGAGAGATGAAAACGTAGATAATGTCAAGACGGAATTTTGGCCACCGGAACGGGTTCAAAATGAGTCACGATCT
The DNA here is from genome assembly GCA_948472305.1 of Vicia faba. Classification (NCBI taxonomy): domain Eukaryota; kingdom Viridiplantae; phylum Streptophyta; class Magnoliopsida; order Fabales; family Fabaceae; genus Vicia; species Vicia faba. Next base: position 1,604,404,225 of record OX451739.1, read on the forward strand.
TCAAGTTATGAATTTTTTAGCGCGTAGAAGCTGCACTTTCAACACATTTTTTCACCATATTTCTTCAAGAAAACTCACACATTCGGATACCTTCTTTAAAGAATTGACTCTTGAGCCGAACCTGAATTTGAGAATATGTTATCAGAGATATCTTGGCGAAAGAATACCTGAATATGACGCGCCAGGTTGGACTTGTGAATTTTTCTTGAAGAATATGGGAGGGCAAATTTTGGGGTACAACAGTTGCCCCTGTTCAATCTTCTTAGACCTGAGGATGCAGATTGGCTGGCGTGTCTTTCGTAATCTGAAGGTGGAAGATGATTGAACACTAGAGTGCCCAGAAATTTGCACTCACATAGTAGAATGTCAGCAGTGTGATGCAGGGAATGGGCTTACAGATGCCATTTAGAGGTTGGTGAATAGGATGATGGGCTTATAGATGCCATCTGGATGTTGATCGCGTAAGAGATTCCTTAGCGAGAACCTGCATACCTGCAAAAGAAAAATGAGTACCTGGCACGTTGCAGGAGCTGATTTTCAGATGCTTGGTATAGATGTGTCCTGACTGGTTACAGGAGCTGAGTCTGGAGCTTCACAAGATGATGAATGAACCAGGGATGGTTACTACCTTAGCATGAACGGTAAGAGAACCTTGGGTGACTTTAACTTCAACAACGCTCGTTGAGAAAATCTTGGTGGGAATTACCATCTTCGCAGTATCGGGAAGAGAACCAATAGGAAATTACAATCTCAAAGAAAAACCCAAAATGGAAATCTCATGCACCATCGGAGAGAGAACCAATAGGAAAATATAATCTCAAAGAAAAACCTAAAATGGAAATCTCATGCACCGTCGGAGAGAGAACCAATAGGAAAATATAATCTCAAAGGAAAACCTAAAATGGAAATCTCATGCACCGTCGGAGAGAGAACCAATAGGAAAATATAATCTCAAAGAAAAACCTAAAATGGAAATCTCATGCACCGTCGGAGAGAGAACCAATAGGAAAATATAATCTCAAAGAAAAACCTAAAATGGAAATCTCATGCACCGTCGGAGAGAGAACCAATAGGAAAATATAATCTCAAAGAAAAACCTAAAATGGAAATCTCATGCATCGTCGGAGAGAGAACCAATAGGAAAATATAATCTCAAAGAAAAACCTAAAATGGAAATCTCATGCACCGTCGGAGAGAGAACCAATAGGAAATTATAATCTCAAAGAAAAAACCTAAAATGGAAATCTCATGCACCGTCGGGGAGAAAACCATAGGAAATTATAATCTCAAAAGGAATTATCACCTCACGCACCGTCGGGGAGGAAACCATAGGAAATTATAATCTCAAAAGGAATTATCACCTCACGCACCGTCGGGGAGGAAACCATAGGAAATTATAATCTCAAAAGGAATTATTACCTCACGCACCGTCGGAGAGGGAACCATAGGAGACTATCACCTCACTCACCGTCGGAGAGGGAAACATCTGAAAAGGACTTACCACCTCACTCACCGTCGGAGAGGGAACCATAGGAGACTATCACCTCACTCACCGTCGGAGAGGGAAACATCTGAAAAGGAATTACCACCTCACTCACCGTCGGAGAGGGAACCATAGGAGACTATCACCTCACTCACCGTCGGAGAGGGAAACATCAGGAAAGGAATTACCACCTCACGCACCATCGGAGAGGGAACCATTAGGAAAGGAATTACCACCTCACGCACCATCGGAGAGGGAACCATTAGGAAAGGAATTACCACCTCACGCACCATCGGAGAGGGAACCATTAGGAAAGGAATTACCACCTCACGCACCATCGGAGAGGGAACCATAGGAGACTATCACCTCACTCATCGTCGGAGAGGGAAACATCTGAAAAGGAATTACCACCTCACTCACCGTCGGAGAGGGAACCATAGGAGACTATCACCTCACTCACCGTCGGAGAGGGAAACATCAGGAAAGGAATTACCACCTCACGCACCATCGGAGAGGGAACCATTAGGAAAGGAATTACCACCTCACGCACCATCGGAGAGGGAACCATTAGGAAAGGAATTACCACCTCACGCACCATCGGAGAGGGAACCATTAGGAAAGGAATTACCACCTCACGCACCATCGGAGAGGGAACCATTAGGAAAGGAATTACCACCTCACGCACCATCGGAGAGGGAACCATTAGGAAATGAATTACCACCTCACGCACCATCGGAGAGGGAACCATTAGGAAAGGAATTACCACCTCACGCACCATTGGAGAGGGAACCATAGAAAATTATAATCTCAATAACTCTTACTGAGTCTTCATCAGAAAAATCTGTTGGGAGTCGATTTAGCTGGACTAGAGAAGGCCTTGGACTGGATAAGAAATCTTTGAAGTCGATTAACTGAACCGGTCTAGGTCTTGAAGGATGATTGAGAATTTCACTGAATCCTTCCTGAAAGGTAAAAGGCAGTCGTATGCAATGCATGATATGGATCAAGCAATGATGTTCTCAACATAAATGAGATTTGTATGATATGATGCGTCTATGCATGCTATAATGATGTATGTGATGTTTTATGAATGTGTTTTTCGTCTAGGAAAGTAAATCCTTGACGGGTGCCGGGAAGTCACTCCTGGGCTGATGTTGAAGAATAAGCTTTTGCTTCCGCTGGGGCTGATAGTTGCAAGAATACCGGTAGGAGAAGATGACTCCGTTGCGGAATAAACTTGGCAAATGGAAGATTCTGCGGGGAGAAAAGATACTCTAGCGACCATGCTGGGAAGCAATACTCTGTGGGAAGAGGGATGCCTTGCTGAGTGTAGATAATAATTTGCTGGGGATACCCTTGTTGTATAGGAAGTGTTGATGGACTTCGCTGGGGTAAGAAGACTTCGTCGAGGACGCTCTTTCCGTGGCTTTTGGCTGAGGATAACCCAGTTATATCCTGTTAAGGAAATAACTCTTTGAATAAAGCCGGGAGACGCGTTCATGCTCTGCGAGGGGATAAGCTTCCAGAATTTACTGGGGATAAGCTTACTGCTTGGGGTATGAATTCTAAATTTCCTGGGGAACTAGATTGGATTCTCCTGGGGGAGTTTTGAACTGCGGGGGAAGTGATTCCTTTGAATATTTGATATGCTTCCGGGGAACAATCTTTAGACCAAGACTTCCGGGGATGCTTGTTAAGACTGTATGCTGCTGGGGAAGGTTGAGATCTGCGGGAGGATACCCATCTTCCTTAAGGTTGATAACTGTTTAGAGAAGAATGCATTGACTGTTGACTTATTCTCTGGGGAATTTAGATGTACTGGTTATGTTCTTTAGCTGAACTCACCTTGATACCTTGGAGGACAGAACAATTAGATTGCTTGGACAACTCTTTATTGCCCCTGTTTCTGAGGTATGAGAGGAAGACCTGTGAGGTGCTGATAGTTGTTGATAGACCAAGCTTCTTCTGGCAGGCAGGTGATGCCAAGACGTAGTCGTACGCTTTGATCCCTAACTTTTGCCTGGACCGCCCTTTCGGGTTCTCAGTCCACCGGGATACCCATTTTTGCCCAAGCCGCCTTTTCAGGTTTTCGACTTGCCGGGTGTACAGATTTTTCATTTCATCCCTTCATTTTGCCCGAACCCTTTTGGTTCGCCGGGAAGCCCTTATTTTTGCCTAGGTGTGTCAACCTAGCGAGTCTTTGATTATGCGTAGTATTTTTTTCGACTATGTCCGCTCTCTCAGAATGTAGGGAGTTTCCCCTGTTAGAATTTGTGTTGTCATGCCACCAGAAGATGTTTGATCAGGCAAGATTCGTTGTTGAGATGCCCCAAGCGATTCAGGCAGAGATTTGTCCCCAGGCTATTTGGCCTTTGAGAGATTCTCCGAATCTTGATTGGACTGCCCCAGATAATAGACCATGATTATATCATGCCCCTTGATTGGAAGTGTTTCTGTTCATTAGGCATTCATCGTGCGAATTTTCCTGCTGTTCAAACAAAGGTCATATGCCAACAAAGTTATGTTAAAAATGCAAAGCTTATGTCTGTCTTGAAGATTTTAAAAATGCATTTTGTCGTAAAACAATGTGATGTTAACTCAATATTTTACAGCAAGCCTTCAGGAGTCAGGATACCTTTCGTAACAGTATGCTTTCGAACTAACCCATGCTTCAGCTAGGACTTTTAAGGGTTATAACGTGGCCTGGTTCACGGTTTAAGAAACAAAGGATAAAGGCTCAAATTATTTGTACCCACCCGCTCTTCGTGATGTTCTCCAAACCTAAACTCAGTTGATCATACGTTAGACCTTGTTTGAGTCTTTGCTCTGATTTTCCGGTGATGATTCGGATATTGATAACTTATTTTGAATAGGCAGTAATTCCTTTTGTTGAGGGTTTGTAAGACCTCTTTCTGGTCTGATTTTTGTTATACCTTTCTTTTTTGCCTGAACAGTTTCCTTTTTTGGAATTACAGTCAGCGGGATGCCCCAGTTTTGTAAGTCTCCTTCATGGGTTTTGACTTAATGGGCTTTTCATTTATGAATTTTTTGATAATGACTGCCTGTCTTTACGATTATTCGGAACCATCACTGTCTTTCTTTTTTCGTAAGGATCTCTTTGGTGCCATTTGTTGCGCACTTGGATCAACTGAGAGAACTACCCTGCCCCAGGTTATGATAAAGGGTTTTAATTTTCGAAAAGAAAAACTCCTACTTCTTTGGCTCAGAGGGGTTGACGAGGGATTATCTTCCTTATTACTCCAGTGTTTAGGAATTGAAACAATGCCTGTACTTCATCAGCGGGGTCTGTTCAAAAGCATATTGTAGATTATGGTATCGTTTTCGTCATCCTCCCTTAAGAGGCTTTAGAATTTTAGATCAAGAGCTGACATCAGAAAAAATATGAAAACAGTTTGCATATAGTGAATGCGAATATATTGATTCAAAATAGACATAAGCGATGCATTAATGTGATAACAATGTTTAACATGAATAAATGTTTGAACAAAAGAAAATTACAATCTTGAACATTCGAATGAACAAAAATTTTCTAATCTCGGGGCTTGTCACTTCAATTGGTGCCTCCTGTAGGGATGGTAGAAGCACTCAGCCTGGCCATCTCGGGTGAATTCCACAGCTCCCTCCTCGATCAGATCCTGGATCTTATTTTTCAGAGTCCAACAATCCTCTGTAGCATGCCCCGGGCTGTCAGAATGATAAGCGCAGTGAGCGTTGGGGTTATACCTTGAAGGTGTCCTGTTGGGATTCTTAGGGGGATCCTTTAGAGTTACCAGGTTCAACCTCAGCAGTTGTTGTAAGGCTTGAGGCAGCGACACGTTAAGCTTGGTGAATTGCCTTTTGGGCTTGTCTGGCTGAAGCTGGTGAGGTTGATACTGAATTGGTGATACTGGAGCCATATGAGGAGCTTTCTCCTTGCCTCTTTGTCTCAAAGATGGTCGAACGATGACTGGCTTTTTACCCTTAGATGTTTGCCCCAGTTGGTTACCCTGAAGCAGTTGGTTGACGAGAAACCGGAGCTCATCTTGTCTTTGAGCTAACCCTTGAATGGCAGTCACCTGCCCCAGCATTTAGGATTTCATTGCCTCCATCTCAGCTTGCAGGTGTTTCAGCCGTTCATCCTCAGCACTGTTCCTGACCAAAGTCTCCATGAGAAGTGTCCTTAGCTCCTCCTGTCCCTTGGATAGATCCAGGAGGATTTCCCCAAACCGAGTCTCTCGAGCAAGAAGGTCCTGGTTATCTTGTTGGAAAGCCATTGCTGAAATAAACAGCGGGAGAGGTAAGTGACCTGCAACAAGGGTACCTGTTATGCAATGATGTGTATGACATGCATGTAATGTTTTCAAGGACCTCGCGGGATAAACAAGAGATTTTGTTAGAACTTGGGTCCGGTAGCTTGATTGAAGGAACTCCATGTTGCTGAGAATCCTTCTTCAAGGGTCAAGGCTCACCATATCCAGTGGGTCATAGCCCATGACATCCTTGGCTAGGGCGATCTTCTTCCAGTGTCAAAGCTCACCATATCAAGTGGGTCATAGCCCCTGACAACTTTGGCTAGAGGAAAATAAATCCTCTTTGACCCTTGCTGGGATAGTTGATTCACCGTGACCTGCATCACAAGCCCTTGAGATCCTTGAAATGGGTTAGGACGTATGCAATGGTATGATGTCATGATGCATGGGGTAATGTAGGTAACCCTGTTATGAGTCCCTATTAAGGACTGCAATCCAAAACCTGCAGGAAGCTCAAGTAAACCTGTCATGAGTCCTAGTTAAGGACTTAAAACATAACCTGCAAGAAACTTAGTACCCTGTTATGAGTCCTAATTAAGGACTGCAAACCAAAACCTGCAAGAAACTCAGTACACTCTGTTAGGGGTCCCAATTAAGGACTAAAACAAACCCTGCAAGAAACTTGGTAAACTTTGTTATGAGCCCTGGTTAAGGACTAAAACAAAAACCTGTAGGAAATTCAGTAAACCCTGTTATGAGTCCTAGTTAAGGACTATAAACAAAACCTGCAAGCAAACTTAGTAAACCTGCCATGAGTCCTAATTAAGGACTATGGACAAAACCTGCAAAAACTTAGCAAACCCTGCTATGAGTCCCCATTAAGGACTATAAGCAAACCCTGCAAGTAATTCCTGTGTTAGATAACAAGCATGCAAATAGTCAAGTACGAAGGCACACAAGTCACACAAGAGAAGCCCTTAGAGTTTAAGGCCAGCATGGGGTCTGGGAAGTACCCTCTTGAAGTTGGTGGGTTCAACCTGTCCTATCAAAGTAACCGGGTTCTAAGGGTCCCAATATCACGGGATTGCTTTCATTGTTCATTGTTTCGATTTAGCCACTGAACTGGCGACCGAAATATTCCAGGAAAGCAACCCTCAATTGAGTGTAGTATCGAGTATCAACCAACCTCGGACTGCACCAAAGTCAGTTATCTCACTACCCTAAAGAGGCCAAGATTGTTCAATTAAGGTTCCTAAGGTCATTTGATGCTTCATGACACCACGCGGAGGCCCCGTACTCTCCTTGACTGAACTCAAGGGTTACCGGTACACACCAAAGTGCCGCATCAACGTAGCAGACTGTTTCAACCATGTCGGTATACCCCGCACAGTTCCCTCACAGCCTTGTTGCTACTTTCTAAGAAGGTATCCCCCAGATCCGGGTTAGGATCTATAGAACTCCCAAGCAACCCACAATTTAAAGCACACAAGGAAAGCAATTGAAAACACAATGATCTTAGTCCTAAGGTACACCTCACTTTAAGTTTAAGTCCCCAGCAGAGTCGCCAGTTCTGTGATCGGTGGATCTGGAACTGACTGTTTAACGCTGGTTCGCGAAATTTCGCGGTAAGCAAGAGTCGCCACCGTCTTTTATTTTCTCCAAATGGAAAGGACAAAAGCACAGAAAAATTCCTTATAGAGATTGCTCTCGGTTCGGGAGGTAGGTTATAGAAAGGGAAGGTGTTAGCACCCTTTCTATCCATGGTTATCCATGGGCTCTTAGATACTTGCTCATTTGTGTTTTCAAAAGTGTTTGCTTTTCAATTGTGGGTTAAAAAGTTTCTTTGAAAATTTTCAGTTCGACTCTTGTATCGGTCCTCAAGAGTGTTTGAAAAAATGCTTTCGAAAGCTTTTTGAAAATGTGTCGGTGTGAAAAGTATTTTTGAATTTTTGTTTTGAGATCTAGAGCAAGTATCTAGAGTCGTTTACCTACCCTAAGGAATTCGTCTGTGTAGATGTCCTTTAAAGTAGTGCCATCCCACCATTGAGAGGTAGGTAGCACCACCGTTGGAGGTGTTCAGGTCAATTCGAGGTTCGGGACATGGTGATCACCAGAGCAATGGGAAGACACCTTAGAAGCTATCCTCATGCCAGGTTCCCGGATCATGAGGACTTACTAAGACATCCTCTACTCGACGATCACCTTTTGAGAGGCAAGGCAACAGTGAGGCGCACCCTAGGGGTGGTGTGTGATTTGTGTGTCATGTTCATTTGCATTTATCTTGTTCATGTCATGGGTGATCTACGCGTTATTTTTATTTTAACATTCATTCTTGCATGCATTTATCTACAGTTAAAAGGATGCGGAAATTAAAAGTTCTAAACTATTACAAAGGCGCGGGTCCACATCGCCAAATTTAATCCAGAACCCGATTTGACAGAAAATAAATAAAGTGCGAGAAATAAAATGTCCGAGTTTACAAGGCTTTGGGAGAATTACATTAATATTTACAAGAAATAATAAGAATAAATGCGCGAAAGAAACTAAAGTTGAACGTTCGAGGGCGTTGAACCCTTTTGAAGTTAAATTGAAATTAAAAATTAATTAATTATTTATTGAAATAAAAGAAGTGTCTTTTTTAGGTTTTTTTGTATTTATGAAATAAGAAAATTAAAATTAAAATTAAAAGAAACCCTAATTCTAAGTTATTTTTAATTATTTGAGAAAAATGTTAAAGTTTAACTTAATTTACTAAAGAATTTATGTACATGTTTATTTACAAAATAAATTAGTAGTTAATAATAATGATAATGATGAGAAAATTATTTATTAAAAAAAATGATGAAAAAGTTAAAAACCCTAATTTCTACATATTTAATTTATTAAGAAAAATATTAAAGTTTTGAAACCTAAATTAATCTAATTAATTGTTTAAAGTTTATTTACAAAAATAATAATAATAAAATTAATATTAATAAAATAAACATTTTTTTGATTTTTCTGTATTTTATATTTATTATGAAAATTATTTTATGGAATTAAAATAAAACAATTAAAAAACAATTAAAAGAATAAAAAGGAAAAACAAATTAAAATTAAAATTTGAGCAAACCATAGGGGGTGTCTGGCCCAAGGGGAGGTTTTTTGAAGTATTGACTCCTGAGTACCGTGGTCTGCATTCTTTAGCCATTGGATTGAGTTTCATGCATAAGTTGTTCTACTTTGGCCATTTGGCTTTTGGCTTTTGGCTTTTGGCCATTTGTGTTCTGGCTTCAACGTTCCTTAATCTTCTCAGGATGTCTGTCTCGCCACGTATTGGGGTCATGTGTAAAATGTTCTGTTTTGGCCATTTGGCTTTTGGCTTTTGGCCATTTGGCTTTTGGCCTCAACGTTCCTTAATGAACCTGCATGGGATCCTGTCTAAATCTGCAACCTCATGAACACATTAAATAAAATCATAAAAATTCAAATAAAACCAACATATGAAGAAATTTAATGTTTAGGCACAATATGGCATGTATGAATGATTATACCCTTTTGATCATGGAGATCAAATCAACCTTACCCTTACTGGAAAAGTAGTGACATGAATGCTTTTATGCCCTTTGGATCATGGAGATCAAGCCAGCCTTACCCTTACTGAAGAAGTAATAAGATGTTGGTTTGTAACTGAGATGGCTTGTTTGTAGTGAGAGATGAATTTGTAATAAGGATTTCAAGGTTTTAGGGTTCTTGAAAGAATTTGATATTCTAACAGTATTGTGACAAGGTTTTTTCTCTCTTTTCCTCCTCTCTTTCTCCTCCCCTGGTTTGTGTGAAAAGAAGGTGATTATATAATGAAAATTAGGGTAAAGCAAATGGGCTTTGAATGTGCAATTGGGCCTCCAATATTCACTTGAATTCGTCACTTTCCAGGCTAAATCGCAGGGACTTAAGTGCATTTTTTGAAGTTGAAATGTGAAAACAAAATGTAGCCGACATCGAGAACTAACTCCTGTCCGAAAATCGACTCAATCGGATAAACGGTGAATTAGTTATGAATTTTTGAAGTTTCAGCTCAGACAAACTTATTTTGGGCTTCAGTGTCGACTCTGACACGTTCTTCAATAAAAAACTGGTATTGATCGGTGCATAATTTGGTCTCGACTTTTGAAGCAAAGTTGTAGATCTATGAGTCAGGGACCTTGTGTAAAAATATGAGCTCAATCCGATAAAAATTGACCGAGTTATGAATTTTCGAAGTTTCGGCCCAGCTGAAATAATATTCAGCATTCAGGATTTTCAGCGTGTCACGCACTCTGAGCAAAAAACGAAGGACTTTTGAATACCGTTTGAACTCAATACCTTCTGTGAAAATGTAGCCAACTCAATTTGTGAAATTTTGGCGCCGGAACCAGCTCGATACGATGGAAATCGACCAAGTTATGATTTTCTGAACATGACGCAAGTAAACTTCTGTCACAAATTTTCTGTGCAAAAATACTTGATAAATCCACATTTTTGAAGACCTTCTGATCGAAATTGGCTTCCAACCGTGAGAGATGAAAACGTAGATAATGTCAAGACGGAATTTTGGCCACCGGAACGGGTTCAAAACGAGTCACGATCTTCAAGTTATGAATTTTTTAGCGCGTAGAAGCTGCACTTTCAGCATATTTTTTCACCATATTTCTTCAAGAAAACTCACACATTCGGATACCTTCTTTAAAGAATTGACTCTTGAGCCGAACCTGAATTTGAGAATATGTTATCAGAGATATCTTGGCGAAAGAATACCTGAATATGACGCGCCAGGTTGGACTTGTGAATTTTTCTTGAAGAATATGGGAGGGCAAATTTTGGGGTACAACAGTAAGATTCAAAAATCAATCGCTAGATGACCTAATCAAAGAATAAATTAACTTGAAACCAACACATTTTTTCACACGCGCACCTCTAGGGTAACCCCACTCGTTGCCTAGGAAATACAATCATGTCCCTCGAATATGAGACACTTTAGCAATGACCCTTCGATAAAAAAGATCGTAGTCCCTCGATTTTACCTTCGATTAAAACGATCTCGTCCCTTACGAAAATTGCTAAAGCGTCTCACAAGTTACCTTCAATGATTGTAAAATTGACCCGCGCCTGTCCCTTCACATCCAACGATGGGGCTTCTTACCAAATAAATGGTAAGATAGCACCATTAAAAGGAAGAAGAAAAGAACAGCTTAAGACCTTTCGAGTAGATAGATTCGTTCTTAGTTACTCATTTGCTCATGACAAAAACCTTTACACCTACACTCTTATTCCAAAACATTTTCAAAAAAAATACTAAACATTTTGTATACGTTCTTATAGAGACAAGAACCATTGCAAAACCTCTTTTCAAAACACTTTTTGAAACACGATTGACAAACACTTCTTTGAACCACTTTTCGAAACAAAACTTTGTATACGTTCTTATAGAGACGAGAATCATTACAAAGATATTTTTCAAAATACTTTCAAAGCCCACACCACAAGCACATAATCAAAAGCAAGTGATCTAAACGAGTAACTAAGAGCCCATGGAAAACCATGGATGAAAAGGGTGCTAATACCTTCCCTTTTCATAATCTACCCCCCAAACCCGAGAATAATCTCGAAAGGTATTTCCTGTGCTTTTTTACCTTTCCTTTTGGATAAAAGAAAAGTCGGTGCAACTCTTGCTAACCGTACAAATCCGATCGAAACGCAAAACATCAAGTAAGTTCTCCCACCATATCATAGAACTTGAGACTCTGCTGGGGATCAAATATAAGTGGGGTTACCTTAGGGTTTAGATCACCTTTATTTGCTTATCTTGTTTTCCTTGTTTGCTTTACATTTTGTTCTATTGTTTGGGGTTGAATCCTCCACCCGGATTTGGGAAACATTATAGGTAAATAGAAATACATTGTGGAAACTGTACGGGGTATACCAATACGGTCTAAGAAATAGCTATATTAGTGCGACATATTTGTGGGTACCGGTAGCCTTTGAGTTAATCAAAGAGAATACGGGGCCGCTGAGTGATGTCATGAAGCACTAATGGACTTTTAGAACCTTTACTTGACCAACTTGGCCTTTTAGGATGTAGTGAGATGACCGGCTTTGGTGTAGTCCGAAGTTGGTAGATACTCGATACTACACTCATTGAGGGTTGTTTTCTTGGGATATTTTGGTCGCCAGTAAAGAGGCTTAAACTGAAACTATGAACACAGAAAACAGCCCAGTGATATTGAGCTCCTTAGAACCCAGTTACTATTTCTAGGACAGGTTGAACCAACTAAACTTCAAGAGGGTACTTACCCATGAAACCCCATGAAAGCCTAAACTAGGAACTTGTGTGATTTGCTTGTACATATATACTTGTGCATAACATCATGAACATCATGAAGCATCATTTGCATCCACTAACCATTTCAAGGATTTTGGAAATTCATCTTTGTTCTTGTTTTGTAGGCTATGGATTCACTTCGCAGGAAAACTTTCCAGGTCAACCTTGTAAGAATTCCTCCACAACTCAAGGAGCTAGCTTCAAGGATTCCTGAGAACTCTCCATTCACCGAGAGGCATGGTCGTCTTCTCAACTTAGTCACTTCAAACACAGAGGAAGACATGATGAAAGTTCTCTTCCATTTCTTTGACCCTTTGCATCACAACTTCACATTTCCTGACTACCACCTCGTGCCTACTTTGGAGGAATTTTCTCAACTCTTGAGGATTCCTATTCTCAATCAACTACCTTTCAACGGTACGGAAAGAGATCCAAAGCCAGAAGATGTTGCTCAAGCCCAGCACTTGCAACCATCTGATGTCACAGCCCATTGGGAAACTAGAAGTGGTGTCAAAGGTTTCTTGGAAAAATTCTTGTTTGAGAAGGCCCAAAGTTGCTGGAATTCCTTGGACTTACAAGCTTTTGAGGAGATTGTAGCTCTTCTCATCTATGGGATGGTCTTGTTCCCTAATCCTGATCAACTCATAGATGTGAGTGCTGTCAAAATCTTCATGTCACGCAATCTGGTGCCTACATTGCTTGGAGATATCTTACACTCTTTTCACACTCGTACAATGAGGAAAAGAGGTGTTCTCATGTGTTGCACTCCTCTTATGTCAAGATGGTTTATTTCTCATCTTCCCCAATCAGTCTTGAAGAATGAGCAAGGTTTGAGGTGGTCACAACGATTGATGACTCTTACACATTCAGATATTCATTGGTGTTCTCGAACCAAAGAGAATGTTATCATCGTCGACCGTTGTGGGGAATTCCCTAATGTCCCTCTACTTGGAATTAGGGGAGGCATCACCTACAACCCCTGCTTGGCTCTTAGACAGTTTGGTTATGCTCGAAGGGATGGCCCACATGACATGCTGATTCAAGGCTTAGTTTTCGACTTCGACAACGACAATCAAGGACTTCGTCAAAGGTTCATCCGAGCTTGGAGGATGCCAAACAAGGTATATAGTAAGACCTTGGGACACAAGAATTACATCACCTTTGAGCCTTACCTCAAGTGGGTACGAACCCGCGCCCAAAGTCTTATGATGCCTTACCCCTTTGTTCTCCCAGTGATTATAGAGCCTGTTAAGGAAGGAGAGGTTCCATACACCCTCCTACATCCTGACATTCCAACATCACTCAAAGATCTACAAAGGAGTTGGATACAACTCAAGGGAGAACGCGATACTTTTGAAGCCCAATTCTACGCAAGCGAGAAGAAGGTTTTAGAACTTACTCGGTTACTTCATGAAGAGCAGACTCTCAACACCTACATTGCACCAAAGAGGATGTGCAACGTCTTTTTATCTTAGAATTTTGTACTATTTTGCCCTAGGGGCATTGATGTAAACGAATTCTATTTTATTAATATAACGTTTGTTCCTTTTTGTTTGACACAAATTTGAATTTTTTTAATCCTTGAAAGCATTACATGAATACATATCATTCATCATATGCATAAACAGGTCTTTGCAAGAAGTTTTCCTCATCCCTCTGTTGTTTATTACAACAACATGGATCTTGAACAAATGGTTAAAGACTTGCAAGCTCAGAATTCACAATTTCAACAGCTACTCTTGATCTTGGCCAAGGGGCAGGAGGAGCTCAAGACTCTGCTAGAGAAAGAGAAAGAGAAAAAAGAAGAAGCGAGCCGGTGTGGCTACCATGGGCATAAGGTTTGAAGGACAAGCTAGAAGGGCCTTGGAATTTCCATCAACCTCTGAGAAAGGGGAAAGAAAAGGTAAAGAGACTGCAGTGCCTTCAGATTCTGAGGCTGAAGAAGAGGAAGAAGAGGACTACTCTGAACAACAACTTGGAAGAGCGTCTAGCTGCTATGGAAGTACAGAGAGTACCGGGGCTGGACTTTGAGGAGTTAGGTTTGGTGTCTGGAATAGTAATCCCTCCGAAGTTTAAAGTGCCACTATTTTCCAAGTACGATGGGGTGTCTTGTCCCAAGATGCACCTACGATCTTATGTCAGGAAAATTCAACTGCATTCTGCTGACAAAGATTTGTGGGTCCACTTTTCCAGGACAGTTTATCAGGAACGCTGCTTGATTAGTTCTACCAGTTGGAGAGGTCTGATGTGCATAATTGGGAAGACTTGGCAGCCACCTTCTATAAATAGTATCAATACAACGCCGACTTGGCACCAACCCGTACTCAACTCTAGAGTATGGCCATGGTATCCAATGAGGGATTCAAAGACTACGCCCAAAAGTGGAGGGATTTAGCCGGAAGGGTGCAACCACCTTTATCTGAAAGGGAGCTAGTGGACATGTTTCTGGGAACTCTGTCAGGACCATTCTTTAATCATTTGATCGGAAGCTCCTCTGCGGGGTTCACTGAGTTGATTTTAACTGGTGAGAGGATAGAAGTCGGCATAAGAAGCAGGAAAATTCAGAAAGATGTGTCTATCTCTGCTGTTGTAAAAAAGCCCTTCACGGGAAAGAAGGAAGTGTCGGTTGTCTATGCTCAGAGGAATCAGGGAAGAACCGAGCATCATTCAACAGTGGGGGCCGTTATGATTCAAAAGTCTGCATCAGACCAACCAAGAAACAATCAGCCGAGGAATGATCATCCTAGAAACAATCAGCAAAGGGTGGAAAGGCCAGTAAGTCAATTCACCAAGATAAACATGACTCCTTCTCAAGTCCTACCACATCTCCTGAAGTTGAATTTGGCCATGCTGAAAGAGGCCCCTAAAAATGCCAATACTGCTTCTCCGCACTACCATCCGAACGCCAGGTGCGCTTATCATTCAGAGAGTCCAGGGCATGACACCAACAACTGTTGGGCTCTAAAGAACAAGATTTAGGATCTAATAGACACAAAGGAAGTTGAATTTGAAGCTTCTGAAAAACCAAATGTTATCTCCGCTCCAATGCCTAGGCATGGACACAATGCCAGCGCTGTTGAGGAAGACTTGTTTGTTGACACCGTGGATAATTTACTGACTCCTCTCCTAACCATCAAGTTGAATTTGTTGAAAGCTAGGGTGTTCCCAGGTTGTGACCAAGATTGCCATACTTGCCTGCTGATGTACCCCAAAATTTGCCCTCGCATCTTACCACCAGAAATCGCAGCTTCAGGCATTTCCTGACTTTTCAAACTGGTTCAAGAATCGGATAAACGGACTTTTCTCATCAGTCAAACAAAAATTAGGGTTCCATTGATTTTTCAGGGCTCTGGATTTCTCACACAGTTGGCCTTAGGTTTTTGGTTGATTTTGGCTCAATTTTGATCAGGCGAATGTTCATTGGCATTTAATCAGGAATTAAGGGTTTTATGGGTATATTCCCAGAAAGGTTAAAATTCCACAGCACTTTGCAAGTTATTCCGAGATTCGGTTTGAATTCGCATTGTTTTGATTTAATCAGTGGAAGAGGCAGTTGGTTTGAATTCATGTTGTTTTGTTTGAACCAGTCAGAAGAAGTACGCAGTTTGGATTTACAGTGTTTGTTGAAAATCAGTGAAGGGGGAATGCGCCTGTTCGGTTTGTTTCGATTAACTGTTACTTTACTGTGAATATTGGAAAAGCCAGGTTTAATTGATCAATGTGCTAAAGTATTGTTTATCTAAATTATTTATTATTCTGAATTAAGTGATTGAAATTTATTTTTTCAGTTATTTTAATTCAAAGAGTTTTAAATAAATAAATAAACAATAAAGAGAGGAAATAGAATTGGCTGGATAATAAAGACTTTTATTGATATTTGAATTATTTGTACAATTATTGTTATAATTTAATTACAAACAATGGTTTACATTAATTCAAATATTAAATAAAAAGAAACTATGCTATTTCTAAATCTTCATGCTTCACTTTATTCCTCTCCATCCATTTTTTTTTCACCTGCAAAAGAAAGGAGAAAAGTCAAAAAAGCAGAGAAGTAAATTAAAAAGACAGATAAATTTAGACTCATCATTAAAAGCAACGGCCAGGATCAGTTGGCCCTCTCTGCAAATCACGGGATTTCTCCCGGTTCACAGAGAAGGATGAAAATGTTTGCAAATTAAATGAATGCACAAAATTAAAATTGCACATTTCAAACTGTCAAAACTGCATAGCTCAAAAGCAAGACAGCATAGGCAAATAACCAAAGTCCAAGTTACAAACTGAATTGCCAAACAAAGTCCAAATTCAACTTTCTGCCAAAATGCTGTCACAAGGCTACCCAAGCTGGCAAAAAGAAGATATCAAGAAGCACAAAATCTGGAAGCTATAAAATGCAGAGGTAACGTGTATTGCAACAAAAAACAATTTTCAGCTTCATCATTTCCATAGGCCATTACTTTTTCAGAAGTAGTACATGTCAAGCAATATAGTATGCTAAATACTGTACTAGAGAGAGAAAAAGAGAGAGGAAAGTCTTTAGGCTTACAGGTTTAGGCTTGAGACATAGAAGAACATGGAAAATACAACTGCAATAAGACAGTAAGGCAAAGGCTAAAAGAAGCATTAATTCAGTATTACTCAAATTGGGCAGAAGTACATAGCAGAGTCAATCACTAAAACAGAAAAGTGCCAAAAAACTTTGCAAAACTTCCTAGTAACTTGGTTCAAGAAGAGATGCCAAGGTTTGAACAAGTCTTAGGCGCCAAAGACCAAGAGGCTAAACAACAAAGAAAAAAGAAAATATACTGAGCTTTAAAAAACCTGATTGAGCCAAGATACCAATATCACCAAGATATAAACACACAACTCCAAACCTGGCCTAACCATCAACACCTTACCTACATTGTTCACAACTTCAAACCTGTTCCAGCCTTACCAAAACAAAAAGTTACAAAAAAACTGAAGCCTAACCAGTAAACATGTCAAGCCTAACAACCAAAACCCTGTTAAGCCCAAGCATTCAAACTTGAAACCAGTACAAATCAGAAACCAGATAACCTGCCTAACAACAAAACCATTCCAACCAGTCTATACCAGAACCTGCAATAGCCAAACATATACCAAAAACCTGCATTGGCCAAGCCTGCACTTGCCTAAACCATAACCAACCATCAAACCAAACATACAACCTGCAGTCCAATAAACCTCAAGCATATAGCCAGTCAACCAGAACCATAAACCTGCATACAACTAAAATACCTTAGCCTAAACTCAGGCCTGCTGAAACCTACTCAGAACCTGCATTAATCCAAAAGCCAGGATACCAGTTCAAAGGACCAAAAGCATTCAAAACCAACTCCTAGGCCCTCAGAAGCATTCATCATAGGGCAGAAAAAGCAAGCAACATAAACATTCCAAGAGGCAACACAAGCGTACAGGAAGGCAACATAAGCAGGTGAGACATCCAAGGCCCTCAGAACTCAGGGAGCTCATCATCGGGCTAGCAAATATACAGAAGCAACGTTCAAAGGCAAGTCAATACGGGCATTATTCAATCTCAGAAGGCAACATAAGAAGGAGAAGAGAGAAAAGATAAGGTTTTCAGTCAAATCAATATCATCATAAAAACCCTCACACGGCAAGAAGTGAGAACGAAATACCAGGGACATCAAGAAAGCTCTCATCGCGCAATCCCTTCACCGGGCCTCCACCTCAACGCCTCCAGTTTCGGTTCCTCTTTCTCCGTCCCCAAGGGTTAAGGTAGCTTTTCGTTCCTTTTCCTTAATCTCAAATAACAAACAATAATAAGCATGTGAAATGAGAAGTCAAAATAAGCATGCAAAAAAAAAAAAAGAAACTTAGTGAAAACCCTAATGCATAAAGAAGGCGAGATCGTTACCCTTTCCGTTTGGGTTTGGTCCAACCATGGAGATGAACGGAACCGGAGGTGGCGCTGGGTGGCTCGGCATTTGGAATAGAAATTGCATTCAGCGACTAATAGAAGACGAAGATGAACGGAACTCAGTGAACGGCGCCGCGGCCATATTCCCTAACCCTAAATCCCTTTACTGAACAAAAAAACCTCAAACCCTAAAAAATGCCTGAGTTCAAACGTGGGCCTCGCCCCATTCTACTTGCCTAAGCCCATTAAAAACGATTGCTTTCTTTTTTAAAGAAAATATATCACTCATATTTACTAACCCATTTAACCTTTTAAAACTAACTTAACCTTTTTTTTTTTACAAATATTTTCATTAACACTAACTTCTTTTTATATATAAATACCCTATATTTTTCTAACTTAACATATTTGTCATAATATTACGTTATTATTAAAAATACTAAAAATACTTAGAATTACCTTTTTTTTTATTTAATCTTTGATTTTTTATTTAAAACATTTTTTTGAATGCATATTAAAACACAAATACATAAAAATGTATCCCTTTCCTTTTAATATAATAAAAAGCATTTTTCCCCTTTTTTTAATAAAAATAAGTTTTGTACATAACACATGACAACATACTTTTTATACATAATGAAAACCTAGAAATAGTTTCTTTTCTTAAAAACATCATTTCATAATTCAATTAGAACTTGAACATTTAATTAAAACAATTTTCTTTTTGTGCATATTAAAGAATACAAGATCAATAATTAAATAAACGCTTAATTATTCCTTAGGTTAAATAAATACCCTAATATACATTAATTTCACATTGTCGCACATGTAAATAATTACATACACATACGCACGTACACCTACACAATATACTGGCATTTTGATACATTATACGTCTGCTTATATTGACATTCGTTACACTTACACTTGATTGGTTCGATTCGGTTAATCTATTGGACCCCATGATCCTAAGTCTCATCCCCATTTGTACATTTATATCCCTACTCCCGGATACTATTTGTAATAGCGTAGATTTTATATTTCCGCAATTTACCGCTTTCAATTATACCATGGTTAGACCTAGGGTTTGTATGTACATAAAATCAAACGCTAGATAACCTAATACAAGACAAATACATGAAATCAATACACAATCACACTTGCACCCTCTAGGGTAATCCCACATGTTGCCTTCCAAAATGGGCCATGCTTGCACGTCGAGTACCTTTGGCAAAATAAAATCAAAATGATCATAAGTCCCTCAAAATGTTGCCTAAACAAATGATCAAGTCCCTCAAAGCAAATTGCCAAAGACACTTGGCACCATTGCATTCATGGTCCATGCGATGACCCGCGCCCGTCCCGAATAAACTTCCTAAACGCAAGATTGTCCACCAATTTCAATGGTGGAACAAAATTGTTAAAAGGGGTTAAAACATAACAAAAACCTTTGAGTACAATAGGGTAGACAAAACTCTTAGTTACTTGAGATCAACTTGCAAAAACACTTGCCTTCTTTTCAAAAACCACAATCCACAACACTTTCAAACAAACTCTTAAAAACATTTTGAAACATCTTTTCGAAAAGATACACGCCTTTGTAAAACATTCGAGTAAAGAATTGTTACAAGGTTAGCCTAAGACAAGGCATCTTCTTCTAAAACATTTTCAAAAAAGCACTCACACACCATTTTCAAGCAATCGAAAATCAAGGCAAGTGATCTAAAAAACCAAGTAACTAAGAGCCCATGGATAACCATGGATGAAAAGGGTGTTAATACCTTCCCTTTTCATAATCTACCCCCCGAACCCATGAAATGTCTCAAAAGGTTTTTGCTGTGCTTTTTTAACCTTTCCTTTAGGATAAAATAAAAATTCGGTGGCGACTCTTGCTCAACCGCACAAGTGTGAATACGAACGCAAAACACTAGTCAGTTCTCCCACCGTATCACAGAACTGGCGACTCTGCTGGGGAGAAATTTAAAAGTGGGGTTACCTTAGGGTTTTCTAGATCACCTTCTTGCATGGTTATTTTGTTTGCTTTGCTTGCTTTACCTCTTATGGTTCTCTTGTTTGGGCTTGAAATCCTATACCCGGATTTGGGAAACATTCATAGATAGCAATACGTTGTGGAAACTGTGCGGGGTATACCGACACGGTTGAAGCAATAGCTATATTAGTGCGACATATTTGTGAGTACCGGTAACCCTTGAGTTCAATCAAGAAGAGTACGGGGCCGCTGAGTGATGTCACTAAGCACTAATGAACTAGAACCTTACTTGACCATCTTGGCCTTTTACTAGGGGTAGTGAGATGACCGGCTTTGGTGCAGTCCGAAGTTGGTAGATACTCGATACTACACTCATTGAGGGTTGTTTTCTTGGAATATTTTGGTCGCTAGTTAAGTGGCTAAACCAAAACAATGAACAATGAAAACAATCCAATGATATTGAGCTCCTTAGAACCCGGTTACTATTTATAGGACAGGTTTTTAAGCCAACTACACTCAAGAGGGTACTTACCTATGAAACCCCATGCAAGCCTGAAACTAGGGTTGGTGTGAATTGCTTGTACATATGTTTTGCGCATACATCATAAACATCATAAAGCATCATACGCATTCACTAACCATTTCAAGGGTTTAGATCTTCATCTTTGTTCCTGTTTTGTAGATCATGGAAATTCCCCGAAGAAAAACCATCCAAGTCAACCTTGTGAGAATCTCTCCTCAACTCAAGGAGCTCACCTCAAGAATTCCGGAAAACTCATCCTTCAGTGAAAGACATGGTAGACTGCTCAGCCTAGTCAACACCAACGTTGAAGAAGACATGATAAAGGTGCTATTTCAGTTCTTTGACCCTCTTCACCACTGTTTCACTTTCCCTGATTACCAGTTGGTGCCCACTTTAGAGGAGTTTTCTCAACTCCTGAGAATTCCTATCCTTAATCAACTACCCTTCAACGGTACGAAAAAGGAACCAAAGCCGGAAGATGTTGCTCGAGCATTACATCTACAACCGTCCGACATCAAGGGGAATTGGGAAACCAGAAGCGGCGTCAAAGGATTCTTAGCAAAGTTCTTGTTTGAGAAGGCACAAGAATGTTGGAACTCATTGGATTTACAAGCCTTTGAAGAGATTGTGGCACTCCTTATCTATGGGTTGGTCTTGTTCCCAAATCCTGACCAACTGGTGGATGTCAACGCCGTCAAAATCTTCTTGTCTAGGAACCCAATACCAACATTGCTTGGGGACATCCTTCACTCATTTTACACACGAACAATGAGAAAGAGGGGTGTTCTCATGTGCTGTACTCCTGTCCTTGCAAGGTGGTTTATTTCGCACCTTCCGCAATCTGTCTTGAAGAATGACTAGGGTACAAGATGGTCCCAACGGTTGATGACTCTTACTCACTCTGATGTACATTGGTGTTCTCGGTCCAGAGAAAATGTCATCATCGTCGATCGTTGCAGAGAGTTTCCTAATGTTCCTTTACTTGGAATTAGGGGAGGTATCACCTACAACCCTTGCCTAGCTTTGAGGCAATTTGGATATGCACGGAGGGATGGCCCTCATGACATGTTGATTCCTAGCCTAGTTTTTGACTTCGACAACGATGCGCAAGGACTTCGCCAAAGATTCATCAGAGCTTGGGGAAAACTCAACAAGGTTGATAGCAAGACTCTGGGACACAAGAACTCCATCCCTCTTGAGCCCTATCTCAAGTGGGTACGAGCCCGAGCCCAAAGTCTAATGATGCCTTATCCTCATGTACTCCCAGTGATTAAAGAGCCCGTCAATGAAGGAGAGGTTCCCTACACCATCCTGCATCCAGACATGCCTACATCGTGGGAGGAAATGCAGAAAAGTTGGATTCAGCTCAAGGAGGAACGGAACACTTTTGAAGCTAGTTACTACGCCAGTGAAAAGAAGGTTCTAGAGCTTACCCGCCGACTCCACGAGCAAGAGGCCCTCAACACCTACATCGCACCAAAGAGGATGCGCAATGTCTTTCTGCCTTGAGAAGTTTATTTTGTAACATTTGGCCCGTGGGGCATTTATGTACTAACAAATTTCTTCTTATTAATATGACGTGCGTTCTTCTTTGTCTGAAACAATTTTGAATGTCCTAAATCCTTGAATGCATTGCATACATCAGCATACCATTCATCATGTGCATAAGCAGGTCTCACTCCAGGTTTCCTTATCTGTCTGCTGTTTATTACAGTAGGATGGATCTCGAGCAAACAGTCAAAGACTTACAAGCCCAGAATGCACAGTTCCAGCAACTCTTGATGACTTTGGTTAAAAGTCAAGAGGATATCAAGGCTCATTTGGAGAACAAGGACCCAGTGAAGAAGAAGAAGAGGGTCGGAGTGGCTACTTTGGGGAGAAGATTTGACAGAGAAGCTCGGAGGGTGCTTGAATTCCATCCTACTTCTGATGAAGGGACTAGTAAAAGAGATCGAGTTGCAGTGCCTTCCGAGTCTGATGCGGAGGAGGAAGAAGTTGAAGAGGATGAAGATTATGCTGACCAACAATACCCTCCAATTGATGATAAGTACAAGGGTTTAGAAGACAGATTGGCTGCCATGGAATTGCAAAGGGTACCGGGTTTGGATTTTGAAGACATGGGCTTGGTTGCCGGAATTGTGATTCCTCCAAAATTCAAAGTGCCAGTGTTTGTAAGGTATGATGGGCTGTCCTGTCCCAAAATGCATCTCAGGTCCTACGTGAGAAAAATTCAACCCTATACGGCAGATAAAAACCTCTGGATTCATTTCTTTCAAGACAGCCTATCGGGAGCTCAGTTGGAGTGGTTTTATCAGCTAGAAGGAACCAGTGTCAGAAATTGGGAAGATTTGGCCACCGCTTTCTACAAACAATACCAGTATAATTCTGATCTTGCTCCTACTCGTACCCAACTTCAGGGTATGTCACTAGGAACAAGTGAGGGATTCAAAGAATATGCACAAAAATGGAGGGATTTGGCTGGCAGGGTGCAGCCTCCTTTAACCGATCGTGAGCTCGTCGATATGTTTCTTGGGACCCTGTCTGGGCCATTTTTCAATCATCTAATTGGTAACTCTTCCGCAGGGTTTACCGATTTGATCTTAACCGACGAAAGAATAGAAGCTGGCATCAAGTCAGGAAAGATTCAGAAGGGTGCTGCTACAAGTGTTGAGAAGAAGCCTTTTAAGAAGGAGACAGCTATGGTATATTCTCAGAGAAGAGCAGGGAAGATGGAGCGTCGGCCAACTGTGGGGGCCGTAATGATTCAAAACACTCCGAGTGAGCAGCCTCGCTATAACCAGTCCAGACCAAATCAACAAAGGGTGGAAAGGCCACAATGGCAGTTCACCCGTATTAATATGACTCCAGCGCAAGTGCTTCCCCATCTATTAAAGTTGAATCTTGCCACCATCAAGGAGGCGCCAAAGAATGTGAATACGTCCTCCCCGCATTATCATGCCAACGCTAAATGCGCCTATCATTCGGACAGTGTTGGACACGACACCAATGATTGTTGGGCACTCAAGCATAAGATCCAAGACCTGATAGAGGCTAAGGAGGTAGAGTTTGACGCTCCAGAGAAGCCCAATGTGATATCTGCACCTATGCCGAAGCACGACCGAAATATCAATGCCATTGAAGAGGATTTGTATGTTGCTGACATCAATGATCTGACTACTCCACTGCTAACCATTAAGTTGAATTTGTTAAGGGCCGGGATCTTCCCGGGATGTAAAGAAGACTGCTACTGTTGCCACTCTCTGCCGTTTGATTGTCCGCTATTAAAGAAAGGCATCCAGGGCCTTATGGATAGCCGACAAATTTTGTTCGAAAAAGTTTCTGCTGTTCCAGTTCATGTTGAAAATGTCTCAATCATAACCATTCACGCCAGTCTTTCCAAGGCCGTCAAAAAGCCTGTTAAGATTACACCAGCTGCAAAATCTATACCTTTGAAGATAACAATGCCGGGGCCTGTTCCCTATGTTTCTGAGAAGTCGATACCTTGGAACTATGGTGGTGACATCTACCACCATGGTATCAAGCAAGTCGAAGTAATTGAAGAAAGTTCGGATGATGAAGGAGCCAGCGTTAGTAACATTGCGGGCACCAGCAAAATCACCAGGAGCGGGAGAATATTTTCTCCAGAGATTGCCCCTCCAAGAGAAGTCTTTGGACCCTCATCAGCTAAAGAAGTCATCCCTGCACCAGTAAAGCTCTCTGCCAGAACTCCTTTGATTGAAGAAGTTGTTGTTCCTAGTGCTGTCTCTCCTACCATTGCTGATAAAGGAAAAGGAATACAAGATGAGCCCGTCAGGACGAGGGCTCAACCCTTGGTGATCCCGGAAGCCTCCAAGAAGGAAATGGACGAGATTTTAAGGATAATCAAGAGAAGTGATTACGATGTGGTGGAACAGTTGGGGCAAACCCCCTCCAAGATCTCTATGCTGGCACTATTGCTTTGCTCAGAAGCGCACGCTCAAGCTTTGATTAAGTTTCTGAAGGCAGCTCATGTGCCCCATGAAACCTCTGCGGATCAATTCCAACATTGCGTGGCTAGCCTGACTGCGGACAATGGATTAGGTTTTTCTGATGCTGACCTAACTCCCAGGGGCCGAAACCACAATGATGCTTTGCATATTTCGATCGAGTGTCGCGGAACCACCCTTGCACATGTTTTGGTTGATACCGGTTCATCGCTGAATGTTTTGCCTAAGAAGGCCCTGGACCGGCTAGATTGCGAAGGGTTGGAATTGAAGCCGAGTGATATTGTCGTCAGAGCTTTCGATGGGTCGAAGAGAATGGTCCACGGAGAGGTTGAAATTCCCATCAAGATAGGTACTGAGGTATTTAAGTCCACTTTCTATGTAATGGACATCCGTCCATCATACTCCTGCCTGCTGGGTAGACCTTGGATACACCATGCTGGGGCAGTCACCTCCTCCTTGCATCAGATGCTGAAGTATCCTGTCAAGGGAAAGATCATCACTGTCCACGGCGAAGAAGAGTACATGATTAGCCACTTAAATTCTTTCCGGTATGTGGAGGTTGAAGGAGAGTTCATTGAGACATCGTTTCAACATTTCGAAGAAGTTCTTCCTGAAATAGCAGTGGCAAAGTTGGCAGCTGAGACACCAAGACAGATGGCCAGGATGGCATCTTTGGAGGATGCAAGGGCTGCAGTCAAAGAAGGGAAGAATTCAGCATGGGGGCAGTTACCCGACTTTCCGCACAAGACTGACAAGTTTGGATTAGGGTTCACAGCCGCTGGCCAGAAAGCTATGCGCCGGTCGAAGATTGAAAGGGCGCCAGTCAAAATTTCTCCCTACGGAATCAACGTCTTGGAAGATGAAGGCAAGGAAAGCAACATTGAAGAGTGGATTTATCCAACAGTCAGAGGAGGATTGAGCAATTGGGAGGCTAAGGATTTTGTCCCCATCACTTTTATTCATAAGTAATTTATCTATTAAACATTTCCTATTTGGTCTGTAATATTTTACTTTCAAACAATCCGTACACTATCTTTTCACCTCCTGCCTTGCCCGGGGCATGTAGGTCCACTTGTAAGGGTTTTGACTATTTTTCATATTCATATGCCATGTTTAATGATTCATTGGACGTTTTTCATTTGATAAAATGCTTATGTTCATTTTCTTTCCTTTTGCATTTTTTGTTTAAGGATGGCTATCCCTTACACACACCCACACTCACCAATGCAGGTACCCATCCACTCCGGATTCCATGGGTGACTATTCTGCTGTATCTTTCAATACCTCTGATGATCTGGTCAATCTAGCCGAGTATGAAGATGACGAAGGTTGTGAAGTACCCGGGGAACTAGCCAGACTTCTGCAACAAGAGGAAAGGGCCATCTTACCACATGAAGAGCCATTGGAAGCTGTTAACTTGGGAACCGAGGAGGACCGGAAGGAAGTGCAAGTGGATGCCAATCTGGAACCAAAAGTCAAGGAGCGCTTGGTACAGTTGTTGAATGAGTATGTTGAAATCTTCGCTTGGTCCTATGAAGACATGCCGGGTTTAGACACAGACATCGTGGTTCACCGTCTCCCCACAAGAGAAGACTGTCCACCGATCAAGCAAAAAGTTCGCCGAATGAGGCCTGACATGTCTGAAAAGATCAAAGCAGAAGTAATGAAACAATTCGATGCTGGCTTTCTGGCTGTTACGTCCTATCCTCAATGGGTCGCTAACATTGTGCCAGTACCTAAGAAAGATGGCAAAGTTAGAATGTGTGTGGACTACCGGGATTCGAATAGGGCCAGCCCTAAAGATGATTTCCCGCTACCTCATATTGACATCTTGATCGACAATACAGCTCAGCATAAAGTGTTTTCCTTCATGGACGGATTCTCGGGCTACAATCAAATCAAAATGGCTCCCGAGGATATGGAGAAAACAACTTTTGTCACACAATGGGGCACTTTCTGTTACAAGGTGATGTCGTTCGGGCTGAAGAACGCAGGGGCAACTTATCAACGCGCCATGGTAGCCTTATTTCATGATATGATACATCATGAGATTGAAGTTTACGTAGACGATATGATAGCTCGGTCACAAACAGAGGAAGAGCACCTTGAACATCTAGAGAAGCTGTTTGCCAGGTTAAAAGAATACAAGCTCAGGCTGAATCCAAGTAAATGCACTTTTGGAGTTAGCTCTGGTAAACTCCTGGGATTCATTGTAAGCAACAAAGGCATTGAAGTCGATCCGGCAAAAGTAAAAGCAATACGAGAGATGCCTACCCCACGTACTGAAAAAGAGGTTAGAGGATTCTTGGGACGCATAAACTACATTGCCAGATTCATCTCACATCTGACTTCTACCTGTGAGCCAATTTCCAAACTCTTGAAAAAAGATCAGATAGTGGAATGGAACGACGATTGCCAGGCTGCTTTTGATAGAATTAAGGAGTATTTGCTAGAACCTCCTATTCTGATTCCACCCGTCGAAGGAAGACCATTAATCATGTACTTAACCGTCTTGGATAACTCAATGGGGTGTGTTTTGGGCCAGCATGACGAGTCTGGTCGAAAAGAGCATGCTATTTATTACCTTAGCAAAAAGTTTACCGACTGTGAGACTCGCTACTCACTGCTCTAGAAAACTTGCTGCGCTTTGGTATGGGCTGCTCGCCGACTAAGACAGTACATGCTGACTCATACTACCTTGTTGATATCCAAAATGGACCCTATCAAGTATATCTTCGAGAAGCCCGCTTTATCTGGAAGGATAGCTAGATGGCAAATGATCTTAACTGAGTACGACATCCAGTACACCACCCAAAAGGCTATCAAAGGGAGTGTATTAGCTGACCATCTGGCTCATCAAGCTATCGAAGATTACCAACCCATGAGGTTTGACTTCCCAGACGAGGACATCATGAATTTGGACAGCATTGAAAATAACGGACCGTATGACGGACCCGAAAAGGGATCCCGATGGACCCTGTACTTTGATGGTGCTTCAAATGCGCTTGGAAACGGTATTGGCGCAATACTCATTTCTCCGGAAGGTTGTCACACACCTTTCACGGCCCGACTTTGCTTCAGCTGCACAAACAACATGGCTGAGTATGAAGCTTGCATCTTTGGTCTCAAGGCTGCTATAGACTTGGGGATCAAATCTTTGATCGTATTTGGGGACTCGGCTTTGGTTATCAGTCAAATCAAAGGAGAGTGGGATACCAAGCATCCTAATCTTATCCCATACAAAGAACATGTCCTGACATTATTGCCTCATTTCGAGCGAATTACCTTCGAGCATTTCCCGCGAGAAGAGAATCAGCTAGCAGATGCTCTAGCCACAATGTCCTCCATGTTTAAACTCAACTGGGATAACGAGGCTCCCCAAATCACCATCAAGCGAATGGATGAACCGGCGCATTGCCACGAGATTAATACCGAAGAAGTAGTGGAACAACCTTGGTTCCATGAAATCAAAAGGTATCTCGAGACCAGAGATTATCCTGAAGGAGCTTCCGTAAATGACAAGAAGTTCTTAAGAAAATTCGCTGCTAAGTTCTTCCTGAGCAACGACATCCTTTACAAACGAAGCCATGATTATGTATTACTCCGATGTGTGGATAAAGCTGAAGCAGAATTGATCATGACTGATATGCACAGCGGCACGTTTGGCACTCACTCGAGCGGGCATACAATGGCTAAGAAGATCCTAAGGTCAGGCTATTACTGGTCTACTATGGAGGCTGACTGCCATCAACATTCCCGTACTTGCCACAAGTGTCAAGTCTATGCTGACAAAGTTCATATTCCTCTGGTTCCCCTCAACGTCCTGACTGCTCCGTGGCCCTTTGCCATGTGGGGCATTGATATGATTGGAGAGATCAAGCCCACGGCTTCCAACGGACATCGCTTCATCCTGGTCGCCATTGATTACTTCACTAAATGGGTCGAAGCAGCTTCCTTCGCCTCTGTCACTAAAAATGTGGTTGCCCGCTTTATCAAGCAAAATCTCATATGTCGGTATGGTGTCCCGGACAGGATCATCACAGACAACGGTACAAATCTGAATAACACAATGATCACTGCATTGTGTGAAT
The DNA here is from genome assembly GCA_948472305.1 of Vicia faba. Classification (NCBI taxonomy): domain Eukaryota; kingdom Viridiplantae; phylum Streptophyta; class Magnoliopsida; order Fabales; family Fabaceae; genus Vicia; species Vicia faba. Next base: position 1,604,432,790 of record OX451739.1, read on the forward strand.
AGTTCAAGATTTATCATCACAATTCATCTCCCTATCGGCCGAAGATGAACGGTGCTGTTGAAGCTGCGAACAAAAACATTAAGAAGATCATTCAGAAAATGACAGTCACTTACAAAGACTGGCATGAGATGTTACCGTTTGCTCTACATGGATACCGTACGACGACACGTACTTCGACTGGGGCAACCCCATTTTCTTTGGTCTATGGCATGGAAGCTGTCTTGCCTATGGAAGTCCAGATCCCTTCTCTAAGGATTATGAAGGATGCAGGTTTGAATGAAGATGATTGGATGCAGACCCGACTTGATCAACTCAATCTGATCGACGAAAAGCGACTTGCTTCTATATGCCATGGTCAGACGTATCAAAAACGGATGATCAAGGCCTTCAACAAGAAAGTCAGACGTCAAGTGTATCAAGTCGGAGATCTTGTAATCAAGCGGATTATCTTGCCGCAAAGTGATCCCAGGGGCAAATGGACTCCTACATATGAAGGACCATTTGTGATCAAAAGCATATTTTCTGGTGGGGCAATGATTCTGACCACCATGGACGGTGACGATTTGCCGCACCCTGCGAACGCAGACATAGTCAAAAGATACTACGCATAAAATAACCCGACAAGTCGAAAACCCGAAAGGGAGGCTTGGGCAAAAAATGGGCATCCCGGTGGATCGAAAACCCGAAAGGGCGGTTCAGGCAAAAATTAGGGATAAAAACAAAAAAAAATCTGTACACCCGGCAAGTCGAAAACCCGAAAGGGCGGCTTGGGCAAAAAGGGGTTTCCCGATGGATCGAAAACCCGAAAGGGCGATTCAGGCAAAAGTTAGGGAATTAAAGCGTATGACTATGTCTCGTCGGATCACTTCAAAGACAATCTCTTCATCAACCAGCTCCAGGCTTCTGACCAATCCAGTCACCGGCAAACGAAGCATTGAATGGACAGATGTTCAAAGTTGGGAGAGCTATAGCAGAATGGAATCCCATGGAATTATTTCACATAGCCATCCTTTATTTTGTATAAATCTTTCAATGTTTACGACAGAATCCTCTTACTAGGATGATTGTCTCCTTTGTACAAATATACTCAAAGAAAATCAATACAAATACTCTTCCCAAAAATTTGTATCATTTCCCTTTTCTTTTTCTCTTACACTATTTATTTTATTTTGAGAAACGTCCAATGTTTTGTTAAATAGGCATATGCATTTGAAACATAATCACTTCCTAAATGAACCTAAGAAAAAGAATTACTGATAGGATGAAGGTACAGATGGATATCTTGACACCCTTTCGAAGGAGACCCCCGAGAGATTTGGAATCCACATCCCTAGCAAACCCTGAGGCTTATCTCCAGCAGACCCTCGAAGCTCATCCCCAGTAAGGTTATGGAAGGCATTTCCCCGCAGAGCACGAGCGTCACCCCCGAGTTTTATTCAAAGTTATTCCTCACAAAGGCTTATAACTGGGTTATCCTCAGCTAACAAACACAGAAGATCGCACTCGCCAGAATTCTTCCTATCCCCAGCGAAGTTCATCAAGAGTTTCCTAGCATAACTTACCAATGTGATCCCCGGAGGAGTTTATCTTTGTTATCACCAGCCAGAGAGTCCTCCAGAGCTCAAAATCCCCTCAGAGTGCAAATTTTCAATATCCCCAGCGGAGCCAGACTGATGAGCCTTCTCCCCACAAAGTTCTAGGAAGAGAAATCTTGAGTTCCCCAGCGAGATCTTCAGAGATACTGCCCTCCAAGCCGAAGAGTCTCAATCCCACCTCCCCCAGCATGAGTCTACTAGATTGTTATCCCCAGTAGAAGTCGCCAAGATTTCCCCAGAAGAGTGGTATACAACCCAAGCTCCTTATTCTCCAGCAACAACCAGGAAGTGTCCTTCCCAGCAGCAGTCAAAATATTTTTATCTTCAGCCATCCCGGGTTCATATATTCGTTGCAAGACAGCTCTCTGGCTTACATGCGCACCCATTCACATTCATACCATATAACACATATTGTATCATGCATCATGGCATTGCATGTAACTAACTCTCTACCTTTTCAGGTAAGATCCAGTCGACAGACTAAAATCGTTGTTTCTCAAGACCTTTGAAAACAGTTTACGGACGCTTCCCAACAATGAATGCTGCTCTATTGCTTATTCAATCTCAAGACTTCTGAAAACAGTTTACAGGTTCTCCAAGTAACGGACGTTAACCTATCGCTTGTTCAGATTCTTCTTCAAGACTTCTGAAAACAGTTTACAGGTTCTCCAAGTAACGGATGTTAATCTACCAACTTGTTCAGATGCAACCTTTGAAAACAGTTTACGGACGCTTCCCAACAACGGATGCCGCTCTATTGCTTATTCAACTTCAAGACTTCTGAAAACAGTTTACAGGTTCTCCAAGTAACGGACGTTAACCTATCGATTGTTCAGATTCTTCTTCAAGACTTCTGAAAACAGTTTACAGGTTCTCCAAGTAACGGACGTTAACCTATCACTTGTTCAGATGCAACCTTTGAAAACAGTTTACGGACGCTTCCCAACAACGGATGCTGCTCTATTGCTTATTCAATCTCAAGACTTCTGAAAACAGTTCACGGGTTCTCCAAGTAACGGGTGTTAACCTATCGCTTGTTCAGATTCTTCTTCAAGACTTCTGAAAACAGTTTATGGATTCTTCCCAACAACGGATGTTAATCTATCAGCTTGTTCAGATGCAACCTCTGAAAACAGTTTACGGACGCTTCCCAACAACGGATGCCGCTCTATTGCTTATTCAACTTCAAGACTTCTGAAAACAGTTTACAGGTTCTCCAAGTAACGGACGTTAACCTATCGCTTGTTCAGATTCTTCTTCAAGACTTATGAAAACAGTTTACAGGTTCTCCAAGTAACGGACGTTAACCTATCACTTGTTCAGATGCAACCTTTAAAAACAGTTTACGGACGCTTCCCAACAACGGATGCTGCTCTATTGCTTATTCAATCTCAAGACTTCTGAAAACAGTTCACGGGTTCTCCAAGTAACGGGTGTTAACCTATCGCTTGTTCAGATTCTTCTTCAAGACTTCTGAAAACAGTTTATGGATTCTTCCCAACAACGGATGTTAATCTATCAGCTTGTTCAGATGCAACCTCTGAAAACAGTTTACGGACGCTTCCCAACAACGGATGCTGCTCTATTGCTTATTCAATCTCAAGACTTCTGAAAACAGTTCACGGGTTCTCCTAGTAACGGGTGTTAACCTATCGCTTGTTCAAGGTTCTTCTCAAGACTTTTGAAAACAACTCACGGATTCCTCCCAACAACGGACGTCAATCTATTGCTTATTCAGACCCCCAGTTCGAAGATGGTCCAAATCATGGACACCTTCCTGATACTCATTACCGGATGGCATCTTTAAGCCCATCACCAGATGGCATCTTTAAGCCCATCACCAAATGGCATCTTTAAGCCCATTCACCCCTACCATCATATCGCCGAGTGCAAATTTTCTGGGCACTTTAGTGTCCAATCTCCTTTTACCTTCAAGTCGCGAAGGGCAAACTTGCCAATCTAACTCTTCAGGTCCAAGAAGATTGAACAGGGGCAACTGTTGTACCCCAAAATTTGCCCTCGCATCTTACCACCAGAAATCGCAGCTTCAGGCATTTCCTGACTTTTCAAACTGGTTCAAGAATCGGATAAACGGACTTTTCTCATCAGTCAAACAAAAATTAGGGTTCCATTGATTTTTCAGGGCTCTGGATTTCTCACACAGTTGGCCTTAGGTTTTTGGTTGATTTTGGCTCAATTTTGATCAGGCGAATGTTCATTGGCATTTAATCAGGAATTAAGGGTTTTATGGGTATATTCCCAGAAAGGTTAAAATTCCACAGCACTTTGCAAGTTATTCCGAGATTCGGTTTGAATTCGCATTGTTTTGATTTAATCAGTGGAAGAGGCAGTTGGTTTGAATTCATGTTGTTTTGTTTGAACCAGTCAGAAGAAGTACGTAGTTTGGATTTACAGTGTTTGTTGAAAATCAGTGAAGGGGGAATGCGCCTGTTCGGTTTGTTTCGATTAACTGTTACTTTACTGTGAATATTGGAAAAGCCAAGTTTAATTGATCAATGTGCTAAAGTATTGTTTATCTAAATTATTTATTATTCTGAATTAAGTGATTGAAATTTATTTTTTCAGTTATTTTAATTCAAAGAGTTTTAAATAAATAAATAAACAATAAAGAGAGGAAATAGAATTGGCTGGATAATAAAGACTTTTATTGATATTTGAATTATTTGTACAATTATTGTTATAATTTAATTACAAACAATGGTTTACATTAATTCAAATATTAAATAAAAAGAAACTATCCTATTTCTAAATCTTCATGCTTCACTTTATTCCTCTCCATCCATTTTTTTTCACCTGCAAAAGAAAGGAGAAAAGTCAAAAAAGCAGAGAAGTAAATTAAAAAGACAGATAAATTTAGACTCATCATTAAAAGCAACGGCCAGGATCAGTTGGCCCTCTCTGCAAATCACGGGATTTCTCCCGGTTCACAGAGAAGGATGAAAATGTTTGCAAATTAAATGAATGCACAAAATTAAAATTGCACATTTCAAACTGTCAAAACTGCGTAGCTCAAAAGCAAGACAGCATAGGCAAATAACCAAAGTCCAAGTTACAAACTGAATTGCCAAACAAAGTCCAAATTCAACTTTCTGCCAAAATGCTGTCACAAGGCTACCCAAGCTGGCAAAAAGAAGATATCAAGAAGCACAAAATCTGGAAGCTATAAAATGCAGAGGTAACGTGTATTGCAACAAAAAACAATTTTCAGCTTCATCATTTCCATAGGCCATTACTTTTTCAGAAGTAGTACATGTCAAGCAATATAGTATGCTAAATACTGTACTAGAGAGAGAAAAAGAGAGAGGAAAGTCTTTAGGCTTACAGGTTTAGGCTTGAGACATAGAAGAACATGGAAAATACAACTGCAATAAGACAGTAAGGCAAAGGCTAAAAGAAGCATTAATTCAGTATTACTCAAATTGGGCAGAAGTACATAGCAGAGTCAATCACTAAAACAGAAAAGTGCCAAAAAACTTTGCAAAACTGCCCAGTAACTTGGTTCAAGAAGAGATGCCAAGGTTTGAACAAGTCTTAGGCGCCAAAGACCAAGAGGCTAAACAACAAAGAAAAAAGAAAATATACCGAGCTTTAAAAAACCTGATTGAGCCAAGATACCAATATCACCAAGATATAAACACACAACTCCAAACCTGGCCTAACCATCAACACCTTACCTACATTGTTCACAACCTCAAACCTGTTCCAGCCTTACCAAAACAAAAAGTTACAAAAAAACTGAAGCCTAACCAGTAAACATGTCAAGCCTAACAACCAAAACCCTGTTAAGCCCAAGCATTCAAACTTGAAACCAGTACAAATCAGAAACCAGATAACCTGCCTAACAACAAAACCATTCCAACCAGTCTATACCAGAACCTGCAATAGCCAAACATATACCAAAAACCTGCATTGGCCAAGCCTGCACTTGCCTAAACCAGAACCAACCATCAAACCAAACATACAACCTGCAGTCCAATAAACCTCAAGCATATAGCCAGTCAACCAGAACCATAAACCTGCATACAACTAAAATACCTTGGCCTAAACTCAGGCCTGCTGAAACCTACTCAGAACCTGCATTAATCCAAAAGCCAGGATACCAGTTCAAAGGACCAAAAGCATTCAAAACCAACTCCTAGGCCCTCAGAAGCATTCATCATAGGGCAGAAAAAGTAAGCAACATAAACATTCCAAGAGGCAACACAAGCGTACAGGAAGGCAACATAAGCAGGTGAGACATCCAAGGCCCTCAGAACTCAGGGAGCTCATCATCGGGCTAGCAAATATACAGAAGCAACGTTCAAAGGCAAGTCAATACGGGCATTATTCAATCTCAGAAGGCAACATAAGAAGGAGAAGAGAGAAAAGATAAGGTTTTCAGTCAAATCAATATCATCATAAAAACCCTCACACGGCAAGAAGTGAGAACGAAATACCAGGGACATCAAGAAAGCTCTCATCGCGCAATCCCTTCACCGGGCCTCCACCTCAACGCCTCCAGTTCCGGTTCCTCTTTCTCCGTCCCCAAGGGTTAAGGTAGCTTTTCGTTCCTTTTCCTTAATCTCAAATAACAAACAATAATAAGCATGTGAAATGAGAAGTCAAACTAAGCATGCAAAAAAAAAAGAAACTTAGTGAAAACCCTAATGCATAAAGAAGGCGAGATCGTTACCCTTTCCGTTTGGGTTTGGTCCAACCATGGAGATGAACGGAACCGGAGGTGGCGCTGGGTGGCTCGGCATTTGGAATAGAAATTGCATTCAGCGACTAATAGAAGACGAAGATGAACGGAACTCAGTGAACGGCGCCGCGGCCATATTCCCTAACCCTAAATCCCTTTACTGAACGAAAAAACCTCAAACCCTAAAAAATGCCTGAGTTCAAACGTGGGCCTCGCCCCATTCTACTTTCCTAAGCCCATTAAAAACGTTTGCTTTCTTTTTTAAAGAAAATATATCACTCATATTTACTAACCCATTTAACCTTTTAAAACTAACTTAACCTTTTTTTTTTTACAAATATTTTCATTAACACTAACTTCTTTTTATATATAAATACCCTATATTTTTCTAACTTAACATATTTGTCATAATATTACATTATTATTAAAAATACTAAAAATACTTAGAATTACCTTTTTTTTTTATTTAATCTTTGATTTTTTATTTAAAACATTTTTTTGAATGCATATTAAAACACAAATACATAAAAATGTATCCCTTTCCTTTTAATATAATAAAAAGCATTTTTTTCCCATTTTTTTAATAAAAATAAGTTTTGTACATAACACATGACAACATACTTTTTATACATAATGAAAACCTAGAAATAGTTTCTTTTCTTAAAAACATCATTTCATAATTCAATTAGAACTTGAACATTTAATTAAAACAATTTTATTTTTGTGCATATTAAAGAATACAAGATCAATAATTAAATAAACGCTTAATTATTCCTTAGGTTAAATAAATACTCTAATATACATTAATTTCACATTGTCGCACATGTAAATAATTACATACACATACGCACGTACACCTACACAATATACTGGCATTTTGATACATTATACGTCTGCTTATATTGACATTCGTTACACTTACACTTGATTGGTTCGATTCGGTTAATCTATTGGACCCCATGATCCTAAGTCTCATCCCCATTTGTACATTTATATCCCTACTCCCGGATACTATTTGTAATAGCGTAGATTTTATATTTCCGCAATTTACCGCTTTCAATTATACCATGGTTAGACCTAGGGTTTGTATGTACATAAAATCAAATGCTAGATAACCTAATACAAGACAAATACATGAAATCAATACACAATCACACTTGCACCCTCTAGGGTAATCCCACATGTTGCCTTCCAAAATGGGCCATGCTTGCACGTCGAGTACCTTTGGCAAAATAAAATCAAAATGATCATAAGTCCCTCAAAATGTTGCCTAAACAAATGATCAAGTCCCTCAAAGCAAATTGCCAAAGACACTTGGCACCATTGCATTCATGGTCCATGCGATGACCCGTGCCCGTCCCGAATAAACTTCCTAAACGCAAGATTGTCCACCAATTTCAATGGTGGAACAAAATTGTTAAAAGGGGTTAAAACATAACAAAAACCTTTGAGTACAATAGGGTAGACAAAACTCTTAGTTACTTGAGATCAACTTGCAAAAACACTTGCCTTCTTTTCAAAAACCACAATCCACAACACTTTCAAACAAACTCTTAAAAACATTTTGAAACATCTTTTCGAAAAGATACACGCCTTTGTAAAACATTCGAGTAAAGAATTGTTACAAGGTTAGCCTAAGACAAGGCATCTTCTTCTAAAACATTTTCAAAAAAGCACTCACACACCATTTTCAAGCAATCGAAAATCAAGGCAAGTGATCTAAAAAACCAAGTAACTAAGAGTCCATGGATAACCATGGATGAAAAGGGTGCTAATACCTTCCCTTTTCATAATCTACCCCCCGAACCCATGAAATGTCTCAAAAGGTTTTTGCTGTGCTTTTTTAACCTTTCCTTTAGGATAAAATAAAAAGTCGGTGGCGACTCTTGCTCAACCGCACAAGTGTGAATACGAACGCAAAACACTAGTCAGTTCTCCCACCGTATCACACCTGCCCTCTTCATTTGACTGTCCTCTGTTGAAGAAAGGTATCCAACAACTAATTGATAACCAGGAAATCTTGTTTTAGAAAGCTCCTATTTCACCCATTCCAGTTCCAGAAGTTTCAATAATAACCATATACGCCAATCCTTCCAGGGTTCCTAAAAAACCCGTTAGGATTACATCCGCTCCTATGACTGCTCTGTTAAAGATAAAAATGCCTGGGCCAACCCCGTACAAATAAGATAAAACGGTACCATGGAACTATGGTGGAGAAATCTACTACCATGGTGTCAAACAGATTGAACAGACTGCCGAAGGGGAGAGCTCCGAAGAGGACAATTCCGACATCAGTAACATTGCCGGAACAAGCAAGGTTACCCGTAGTGGAAGAATCTTTTCTCCAGAGATTGCTCCTCCAAAAGCAGTCTTTGGACCCGTGGCCATTCCGAAGATTACATATGTACTAGTGATTACACCTGCAAGTATACCTACCAACAATGACAATGCAGTTCCTATCCCTACTTCCGCTGCTGAGAATAAAGGAAAGAATGTTCAAGAGGAGCTTATCTTGACGAAGGCTCAACCACTAGCTATTCCTGAGACATCCAAGAAGGAGATGGAAGAAATCCTGAGGATCATTAAGAAAAGTGATTATGATGTGGTCGAACAACTGGGGCTGACCCCCTCCAAAATCTCTATGTTAGCATTACTACTTTGCTCTGAGGCACATGCTAAAGCTTTGATAAAATTTCTGAAGACGGCTCATGTGCCGCAAGAGACTTCGGCTGATCAATTCCAAGAGTGTGTGGCCAGTTTAACATCTGACAATGGCCTGGGTTTCTCCGATGCTGACCTGACGTCCAAAGGGAGAAAACACAACGATGCACTACATGTCTCGGTGGAGTGTAGGGGAACCACCCTAGCCCATGTATTGGTTGATACTGGATCATCTCTAAACGTCTTGCCAAAGAAAGCCTTGGATAGGTTGGATTGTGAAGGCCTAACTCTGAAACCCAGCAATATCATTGTGAGAGCTTTCGACGACTCTAAAAGGATGGTCCATGGGGAGGTGGACATCCCAATCAAGGTGGGTACCCAGATGTTCAATTCAACATTCTATGTGATGGACATCCATCCTTCTTACTCTTGTCTGTTGGGACGCCCCTGGACTCACAATGTCGGAGCTGTCACTTCCAGCCTGCATCAGATGATGAAGTACCCCGTCCAAGGGAAAATCATAACTGTCCATGGGGAGGAGGAATACATGATTATTCATCTAAATTCTTTTTGATATGTAGAATTGGATGGAGAATTCATTGAAACCCCTTTCCAACATTTTGAAGAAGTTTCTCGGGAAATAGCAGCGACCAAGGCAGTATCCTCAACTCATGTGATCAAAATACCTCCACCTCGGATGTCTTCTCTAAAAGATGCCAGAGCAGTGATTGAAGAGGGAGGATGCACCATCCGGGGGCAGCTTCCGGACATTCCTTACAAATCAGATAAATTTGGCTTGGGGTTCACTTCATCTGCTCAAAAGGTTGTGCACCGCGCCCGTGCTGGAGGGCCACCTGTGAAGATCAGCCACCAAGGAGTCAATGCTCTGGAGGATAGTGAAGACGAAGGCAGCTTGGAAGATTGGATATTTCCAACTGTTGACGGAGGACTGTGCAACTGGGAAGCAAAAGACTTTGTTACGATTACTTTCATACTGCAGTAATCTATCTTTCCAACATTTTTGTTGGCTTGTAATAATTCTCAAACAATTCGTACACTTTTAGCCTTGTGTCTTACCCGAGGCACAAAGGTCCATTTGTAAGGGTTTTTATTTTTCATCTTCATATGCCATTTAATGAATCATGGACGTTTTCACATATAACCTTTTGTGTTCATTGTCTTTATTTTTATATTTTATTTGTTTAAAGGTGGCTATACCCTTACACACACCCACACTCACAAATGCAGGTACCCTTCCATTCCGGATTCCATGGGTAACAATTCTGCTATGTCCTTCAGTGACTCTGAAGATCTGGTCTACCAAGCCGAATACGAAGGTGAGGAAGATTGTGAGGTGCCAGGGGAATTGGCTAGACTTCTACAACAAGAGGAAAGGGCTATTCTACCTCACGAGGAGCTGTTGGATACAATCAACTCGGGTACTGAGGAAGAAAGAAAGGAAATCAGAGTGGGTGCCAATCTAGAGCCGAGTGTCAAGGAGAACCTAATTCAGCTGTTGCATGATTATGTTGAGATCTTTGCCTGGTCATACGAAGACATGCCGGGACTCGATACAGACATTGTGGTACACCGTCTACCCACTAGAGAAGACTGTCCACCGGTGAAACAGAAAGTCCGCTGCATGAGACCTGACATGTCAGAAAAGATCAAAGGAGAAGTTATGAAGCAGTTCAATGCTGGATTTCTGGTTGTTACTTCCTATCCTCAATGGGTTGCTAACATTGTTTCTGTTCCAAAAAAGGACGGTAAAGTACGGATGTGTGTGGATTACAAAGACTTAAACAGGGCCAACCTTAAAGATGATTTTCCACTTCCACACACCGATAACCTGGTTGATAATACAGCTCAGCACAAAGTATTTTCTTTCATGGACGAATTCTCAGGTTACAACCAGATCAAAATGGCACCTGAAGACATGGAGAAAACTACTTTTGTCACACAGTGGTGTACGTTCTGCTACAAAGTGATGCCATTCGGACTGAAGAATGTCAGGGTAACCTATCAACGCGCCATGGTAGCTTTGTTTCATGATATAACACATCATGAGATATAGGTCTACGTAGATGACATGATAGCCCGATCACAAGCTGAAGAAAAACACCTCGACCACTTGCAGAAGTTGTTTTTCAGATTGAAGGAATACAAGCTCAGGTTGAGTCCAAACAAGTGCACATTCGGAGTCCGGTCCGGTAAGCTCTTAGGTTTCATTTTCAGCAACAAAGGCATCGAGGTTGATCCTGCCAAAGTCAAAGCTATACAAGAAATGCCTGCTCCTCGTACTGAGAAGGAGGTCAGAGGTTTCTTGGGACGCCTAAACTACATTGCTAGGTTTATTTCTCACCTAACATCTACTTGTGAATTAATCTTCAAGCTGTTGAAGAAAGATCAGGTAGTTAGATGGAATGATGATTGTCAAATTTCTTTCGATAAAATAAAGGAATATTTACAAGAGCCTCCCGTCTTAATGCCACTAGTCGAAGGAAGACCGCTAATCATGTATCAGACCATCCTAGAGAATTCAATGGGGTGCGTACTGGGGAAGCATGACGAGTCTGGCCGAAAAGAGCATGCCATTTATTACCTTAGCAAAAAGTTTACCGACTGTGAAATAAGATATTCACTGCTCGAGAAAACTTGCTGCATTTTGGTATGGGCTGCTCGCCGGCTAAGGCAATACATGTTGACTCATACCACTTTGCTGATATCTAAGATGGATCCGATCAAATACATCTTCGAAAAGTCTGCTTTATCTGGAAGGATATCTAGATGGCAGATGATCCTAACAGAATATGACATACAATACACTATCCAAAAGGCTATAAAGGGCAGTGTTCTAGATGATCATCTGGCCCATCAAGCTATAGAAGATTATCAATCCATGAAGTTTGACTTCCCCGACGAAGACATCATGACATTGGACAATGTTGGAGATTTCAGACCATATGACGGACCTGGACAAGGATCCCGATGGACCCTGTACTTTGATGGGGCATCCAATGCACTTGGTAACAGTATCGGTGTTGTGCTTATATCTCCGGAAGGATGCCATACTCCTTTCACCGCCAGACTTTGCTTCAACTGTACGAACAACATGGCAGAATATGAAGCATGCATCTTTGGACTCAAGGCTGCCATAGACTTGGGAATCAAATCTTTAGTAGTGTTTGGGGATTCAGCTTTGGTCATCAGTCAGATCAAAGGAGAATGGGATACTAAGCATCCAAACCGCATCCCTTACAAAGAACATGTCTTGACATTGTTACCACATTTCGAGCAGATTACCTTTGAGCACTTCCTGCAAGAAGAAAATCAGCTAGCGGATGCTCTAGCTACAATGTCATCCATGTTTAAACTTAATTGGGATAAAGAGGCTCCCCAGATCACCATTGAACGAATGGACAAACCTGCACACTGTCACGAGATTAATGCCGAAGAAGTAGTGGACCGACCTTGGTTCCATGAAGTCAAAAGGTATCTCGAGGCTCAAGAATATCTTGAAGGAACTTCAGTCAATGACAAAAAGTTCTTAAGGAGATTCTCAGCTAAGTTCTTCCTAAGTAATGGCATCCTGTACAAGCGCAATCATGATTCTATTCTACTCCGTTGTATGGACAAGGTTGAGGCTAAAAGGATTATGGCTGAACTGCATGAAGGTACCTTTGGCACTCACTCTAGCGGGCATACGATGGCGAAGAAGATTCTACGGGTAGGCTACTATTGGTCTACCATGGAAGAAGACTGATATCAACACTCCCGGACTTGTCCAAAATGTCAAATCTATGCAGACAAGGTACACGTGCCCCCTGTTCCTTTAAATGTCTTAACAACTCCTTAGCCCTTCGCTATCTGGGGAATTGACATGATTGGGGAGATCAAGCCTACAACCTCCAATGGACACCGCTTCATTTTAGTGGCCATTGACTATTTCACCAAGTGGGTCGAAGCAGCTTCCTTCGCATCCGTTACTAAGAATGTTGTTGCCCGCTTCTTTAAGAAGAACCTTATCTGTCGATACGGTATCCCCGAAAGGATCATCACTGATAACGGTACAAACCTTAACAATACTATGATCACCGCCCTGTGCGAACAGTTCAAAATTCAACATCATAATTCATCCCCCTATCGGCCAAAGATGAATGGTGCAGTTGAAGCTGCGAACAAAAACATCAAAAAGATCATACAAAAAATGGCAGTCACCTACTAGGACTGGCATGAGATGCTACCGTTTTCTCTCCACGTGTACTGTACCACGGCTCGCACATCAACTGGGGCAACACCCTATTCTTTGGTATATGGCATGGAGGTTGTCCTGCCTATTGAGGTTCAGATTCCCTCTCTGAGAATCATGAAGGATGCAGGTCTAAGTGAAGACGATTGGATCCAAACCCGACTTGATCAGTTGAACTTAATTGACGAGAAGAGACTTACTTCTGTTTGCCATGGTCAGACGTATCAAAAGTGGATGATCAAGGCTTTCAATAAGAAAGTCAGACGCCAAGTGTATCAAGTTGGAGATCTTGTGATCAAGCACATCATCTTGCCACAAAGTGATCCCAGGGGCAAATGGACTCCTACCTATGAAGGACCATTTGTAATCAAGAACATCTTTTCTGGTGGGGCAATGATCTTAACCACCATGGACGGCAACGACCTGCCACACCCTGCGAATGCAGACATAGTCAAAAGATACTACGCATAAGAGACCCGCTAGGTTGACACACCTAGGAAAAACAAGGACATCCCAGCGAACCAAAAGGTTCGGGCAAAAATTAGGGATAAAACAAAAAAAATTTGTACACCCGACAAGTTGAAAACCCGAAAGGGCGACTTGGGAAAAAAGGGGTTTCCCAGTGGACTGAAAACCCGAAAGGGCGGTCCAGGAAAAAATTAGGGAATTAAAGCGTATAACTATGTCTCGGCGGATCACTTTAAGGACAATATCTTCACAGACGAACTCGGAGCTTCTGATCAATTCAATCATCTTCGGATGAAGCCACAAATAGACAAGATATTCGGAGATACGGAGGCTATAGCAGAATGGGAACCCCATGGGATTATTACACATAGCTATCTTTCTTTGTAAATTTTTTCTTATTTATGACACCATCCTCTTACTAGGATGTCTGTCTCCTTTGTACAAAATACTTATTCAAAGTAAATACAAATATATCTCTTTCAAAGTACAGAAAACTATTAGTCTTTTTCTTTACACTTGTGTTTTATTTGCAAAAACGTCCAATGATTCATTAATGAACATATGCATTTGAACATAATTACTGTTTACAAATAAACAGGATGAAAAAGAACAATTACTGACAGGTTGAAAGATTAGGAAAACGTCTTTAGGCTATTCAATGAGCAATCCTTATAGCACTTCATACAAATCCCCAGCAGAGCCAAAAATTTGAACTACGGATCCCCAGCGGAGCTGAGACTACCAACTACCAATCCCCAGTGGAGCTGAAACATCAAACTATCAACCCACAACAGAAATCATCCAGTTTCTCCAGGTTTCCCCAGCAAGTTGTCTTGAAGCTTGAAAATTAACCAGATAATAGTTAACTTCTGTTTCTCCCCAACCTAGGGTAACTCCCTAGTAGAGTGGCATACGACCGAAACTCCTAAACTTTTTCCAACCAGGAATAAGGTTTTTCCCATAGAGTTTTTATTGCTTCTCGACAGAACAAAGACTCCCGTCAATAATCCCCAGTAGAAGTCATTAAAATTCTCTGGATTCCCCAAGCAGATTCCTCAAGAAGTATATGGCATTACTCTCACAACGGAATCCTCAGCAGTCAAGGATTTATTTTCCCCGGCAGCAGTCAAGGATTTATTTTCCTCAGCAATACAGCAAATCAGCTTACATGCGCATACATTACATTCATATATCATAAACATAGAAAAAACCCATTTATTGCATCATACATTTTCATGCAACATAACTTTGTGTTTCAGCTAACATTTTACCCTTTTCAGGATAAGATTAACAGTTATCTTTAATAAGTATTCAAATATTTCAGATACAATACACATATGCTCCAGACACGGTTGCCATTCTGTCACTCATTTAGATTTCAATTTCAAGATACAGTACAGATATGCTCCAGACAAGGTTGCCATTCTGTCACTCATTCAAATTTCAATTTCAAGATACAGTTCAGATACGCTCCAAACACGGTTTCCATTATGTCACTCATTCAGATTTCAATTTCAAGATACAGTTCAGATACGCTCCAGACACGGTTTCCATTCTGTCACTCATTCATATTTCAATTTCAAGATACAGTACAGATACACTCCAGACACGGAAGTTATTTTGTTACTCATTCAGATTTCAGTTTCAAGATACAGTTCAGATACGCTCCAGACACGGTTGCCATTCTGTCATTCATTCAGATTTCAATTTCAAGATACAGTCCAGATACGCTCCGGACACGGAAGCCATTATGTCGCTTATTCAGGTTCATCCTTCAGATACAGTTCAGATGCGCTCTAGACACGGAAGCCATTCTGCTACTTATTCAGATTCAAGTATAGATACAGCTCAGATACGTTCCATATACGGACACCATTCTGATGCTTATTCTTTTGATTTACAACAAACATTCTTGGATGGCATCTACAAGCCCATCTCCAACAAGTTTCTAACATACTCTCCAAATGGCATCTTTAAGCCCATTCCCTCAGTTACACCTTTGCCGAGTGCAAATTTATGGGCACTCTAGTGTCCAATCATCTTTTACCTTCGAGTCACGAACGGAAAAACTCGCCAATCTAACTCTTCAGGTTCAAGAAGATTGAACAGGGGCAGCTGTTGTACCCCAAAATTTGCCCTCCCATTTTTCATAGAAGACACAACCCTAGGGTTTCTCAGATATTCAAGTTGGCTCAGGAATCGATCAGACAGATTCTCTTCTGGGGCAGTAAACCAGCAATTAGGGTTTCTTGCAATCCTCAAAAGAAAATGAATTCTCAAAGATCCAATTAGCTTTCACAGGTCTTCATGCTTTCTCAAGTTTACTGAAAAGACAGTGTTTATTCTCAGGGTATGGTTTGTTTGGGACAAGAGATTAAGATTGTCATTAGGGACGACCATGATTTCGATCTAGGTTAACCAGATGATTTGCGTCTTTTAAAACATTTGCTTGGTCAGGAAATGGAATATACAGTGCGTGCTTGTTTGAAATGCAGTTACAGAATTATTGGGATTACTTGGAATTTAAGTTACCAGTCTGGAACATTTTACTTCAAGTATCTTGATTGGAACTTCCAAAAATCAATTAGGATGCGAAGAGAAAATTACAAGTTATTGTTGATCAAGGATTTCAAGTAACACCAGAACATTTCATGAGATTTTCTCCAATTTCAAACATTTGGTATAAAACAATTTATTCTTTTAAATACTTTAGGTTTTACAACTTTTCGTATTTGAAAATAAATTGGTACAAATTTTGGATACAGTACAAGAATGACTTTTCTAAATTATAAAGAAAATCTAAATGCTTGATTGGCCTAGAAGAATTAGTCTATGTCTAAGTTTGACTGAAGTTCTTTTGCTTATCTCCAAGGCTGCCATGCTTGCCACAGAGTTTCTTGCCTTCCTTGCTTTGACATCTCCATTTCGCTCATATGAAAACAAAAGAAAGAAAAATAGTTAGTACAAATTATTTGGGCACGAGCAAGAATTTTCCAAAAAAGAGAGGTAATCATCATTATGGTTTGCAAGAATGGAATAAGAATGCCATTATTCATCACAATTTTATTTTTCTATTTTTTCAAATCACAAGAAGGTTATCCTTCTTGGTTTACAAAAAGAAGGAAAAGAAATGCAAGCAAGCTATCCAAACAAACAAAATGCAAGCAAACTGTCCAAACAAACAAAGGCAAGCAAACTGTCCAAACAAACAGCAAAACTGAATCAAACAGAATGCCCAAACAGCAGCGCAAATTGGACAAATAACAACAAACAACATCAACAAAAACGAGGCAGAAGTAAGTCAACAAAAGCTAAAGCAGGAAGCAAAGTAGAAGTATCGCAATATAATAGCTAAGTCAAATAAGCAAAATCTTGTTCAAGAAGCATAAGTCATCATTTTCCATTTTTCATTGCAAACCTTTCAGAATTGGAAAAAAGGGGCAAAAAGCAATTTGCTTTCCTAGTGTCATTGAGAGAGAAGAGAGGAAAGAAGTCACCTAGGATATTGGAATGCACAGCCCTGTTGCCCTTCCTGTCACAAGTTGCATAGAAGTTGCTAGAAAACAAAACTGCCACCAAAAGGCCATATGAACAATATACTGAAAATATTCAATTGGTGGGTTTCCCACCATTTTGAATATGAATTCAACAGAAGCAGGGCCAATATAACAGTAAACACAACTCTCAAGCAAAGGACAAGCTTAAAAAATATTATCAAACTCAGAAAACTTGAACACAAACATCCCACCATCAACCAATCCTGTAACAGTTGACAAGCCTAAAAAACTTAGCAAAACACATAAGTCCCAACTGATAAACCAGCAACCAAATCAGTAACCTTCAAAAACCTGTCAAAGTCCCAAACCAAATCATAAACCATCATCAAAATACAAAAAAACCACCAAACTCAAAATATACACAAGTCTGAAACTGATAAAACAGTAACAACATCCAATTCCTAAACTGTCAACAAAACCAAACCTCCAAAACCTGAAACAAGCCAAGCTCATAAAACCTGTCAAAAAATCCAATCAAAAAATCTCAAATATTGTAACCAAAACCTCAAACACAAACCAACAACCATCATCAAAAACCTGTCAAAAATCCATAACCAAAACATATCCAAAACCAAAACAGAAAACCAGTAAGACTCTCAACACTGTAACCTGTCAAATATCCAAACCTCCAAAACCACAAAGTCTAAAAAACTGTAAACCAGCATCCAAACTTATAAAAAAAACCAGAGTCAAGCCTCAAACACAAACCAACAACCATCATCAAAAACCTGTCAAAAATCCAGATAACCAACATCCTTATCATTCAACAAAGAAGACAGAAGAAAGTTACCAGAAAATCAACTCAATCAATCCTCACCTCTTCCCCCGTGCAACTCCAGCCATCACGGAACACAACCTTCAATCTCGTCCTTCCCTTTTATATTTCACAAAAAGAACCCCCAACAGGTATGATTTTCTCCCCTTTATCATTTTTCATAAACGCATTTTTCTGCATCTAAGAGGGTAAAGCTTAATTAACAGTAAAACATGATAAGACCATAAAATCAACGAAATTTGTAAATTTTAGAAAGAACAGAACCGTACCTTTTTCAAGAAATATGTTAGAACTGGATTAGGGAGGCGAGATTAGCAGCATTCCGGCAACAGAGAGGTTGCGGGAAGATCATATGATTCATATTTCTTTCCTTTAGGGTTCAAATCCGAACTTAGGGTTTTCAAAAAAACGCGAATCATAGTGAGACAAAGAGATGAAGAGAATGATTTCGTTCGCGAAAAGAAATAGGGATGGATAGTGAGTTTGCCAAGGATGATACAGAGATGAACAAAAGAGATGAGAGCGCCGCTGTGAACCACAACATTCCAAGAACCCTAATTTTCGTTTCCTCCCCTTAATCCATAACTAAGCGTGTTTAGAAAGTTTGGGCTCGTTTGTCTTTGAAATCCTAAGCCCGTTTTTCGTTTTTCTGGATATACTCCCCTCTTGGCTTGTTTTTTTTTTTCCTGTTACAGCACATAGGCTTTTTTTAATTCTTTGGGCCTAATTCTGGAAAATCACTTAAGCCCATTTTTTTTAATTGGTTTTCTTTTACATCTTTTTTTTATATACACAAATACTAATAAAACTTGAATTATTTTTATTAGTTTGATTTAGGTTTTTGTAAATAATTTTCATCATTTTCTTTTTTTTTTCATAAATTTTTAGATTTAATAAAACACAAAAAATAATAATAGGACTTTGTTTTGTCATTTCTTTAATTTATTTTGTCATTTACATAATTAATAAAATGCAAAAAATAAAGATTTTAATTTAATCAATTATTTTTATTTTTTTAGATTAGGTTTTACCTTTCTTTTTTTTAAGTAAATATTTAGCATTTCATATTTTGTTAGTTTTATTTTCATGGATTGTCATAGCTTTAATTAAATCGCACAAAATTCGATTGGGATGTATTGTTTGCTATTTGGATTTTTCTACCTCATTTGATTCATCCCCATTCGTAACAATTGTACACCCCATTCCCGAATACTTTGTAATAGCGTAGAATTTCAATTACCGCAATTTACTGTTTTCTTTATACTGTATAGTAACTAGGAGTGCATGGCAAGATTCAAAAATCAATCGCTAGATGACCTAATCAAAGAATAAATTAACTTGAAACCAACATATTTTTTCACACGCGCACTTCTAGGGTAACCCCGCTCGTTGCCTCGGAAATACAATCATGTCCCTCGAATATGAGACAATTTAGCAATGACCCTTCGATAAAAAAGATCGCATTCCCTCGATGACCCTCGATGTTGCCTTCGATTAAAACGATCTTGTCCCTTATGAAAAATGCTAAAGCGTCTCACAAGTTGCCTTCTATGATTGTAAAATTGACCCGCGCCTGTCCCTTCACATCCAACGATGGGGCTTCTTACCAAATCAATGGTAAGATAGCACCATTAAAAGGAAGAATAAAAGAACAGCTTAAGACCTTTCGAGTACATAGATTCGTTCTTAGTTACTCGTTTGCTCATGACAAAAACTTTTACACCTACACTCTTATTCCAAAACATTTTCAAAAAAACACAAAACATTTCGTATACGTTCTTATAGAGACGAGAACCATTGCAAAACCTCTTTTCAAAACACTTTTTGAAACACGATTCACAAACACATCTTTGAACCACTTTTCGAAACAAAAATTTGTATACATTCTTATAGAGACGAGAACCATTACAAAGAGATTTTTCAAAATACTTTCAAAGCCCACACCACAAGCACACAATCAAAAGCAAGTGATCTAAACGAGTAACTAAGAGCCCATAGAAAACCATGGATGAAAAGGGTGCTAATACCTTCCCTTTTCATAATCTACCCCCCGAACCCGAGAATAATCTCGAAAGGTCTTTCCCGTGCTTTTTTACCTTTCCTTTTGGATAAAATAAAAGTCGGTGGTGACTCTTGCTAACCGCACAAATGCGATCGAAATGCAAAACATCAAGTCAGTTCTCCCACCATATCACAGATCGCATGTGCCCTTTCATACGTGGGAGCCTGTGTGGGGCTTTTAGGATGAATCTGGTGCACCTGATGTTTGATCAAGTTTCTGATGGTCTTGAATTTCCTATGTATCTTTTCTAATAACTGTCATGGAAGGATTCGAAGACATGATACTGACACCATATGATACTACTGGCACAGACAAGCAATTTGGTGGTACCAAATATTCAAATTTCACAGTGATTTTCTACTGGAATCCCCGATCAATGTAACAGCCCCCGAGTGATTCAGATGGAGATCTTCCCCTGGCTATTCAGCATTTTTGGATAGATTCTTTGCATATTGGCTTGACTGCCCCATATCAATTAGACACCATGTCATGCCCCTTGATTATGAAAGGCTTGTTATTGGGAATGTTTTTTTCCGTCTGAGGTGATTCTGTCTATTGAGGAGGTCTTCGTTCACTGAATATTCGTTGTGTGAATTTCTATTCCATTTGAATAATTAACCATATGCAAACAATGTCATTTAAAGAATGCAAAGCTTATGTCTGTCTTGAAATTTTTTTAAAATGCGTTTTTTGTAGTAAAACAAAATTTGCAAGAATGTGATCTCAACTCATGATTTATAGCAAACCTTACAGGAGTCAGGATACCTTTGTAACAGTATGCTCTCAAACTAACCCATGCTTCAGCTAGGACTTTTAAGGGTTATAACGTGACCTGGTTCACGGTTTAAGAAACAAAGGACAAAGGCTCAAAATTTATTTGTACCCACCTGTTCTTCATGATGTTCTTCAGTCCTATGCTAAGTTAATTATGCAATTCGAATCCCAGTTGAGTTCTGGAATGTTGGCCCCGATATTCCGGTGATGGTTCAGAAATTGAACATTTGTTTGAGAAGGCAGTCATTTTTGTGACCTTTTCTTTTTGTTGAGGATTTGTAGGACCTCTTTCTTTTTTGATTTTTCTATCCCTGTCTTTTTCCTGAACTGTTTCTTTTATGATTACAGCCAGCGGGATGCCCCCGTTTTTTTCTTAAGTCTCCTTCATAGGTTTTGACTTAAGGGGATTTTATTTTGAGAGATAATGACTGCCTGTTCTTAATGATTATGTGGAACCATCACCATCTTTTGGAGAGCATCTTCTACACTATTTATCGTGTATGAAGGGAAATCTTGCGACTGAATGCACATCCAAATTAACTGAGAAAACTATCCTGCCCCAGGTTATGATTAAGGGTTTTAATTTGTGTGAAAAGAAAACTCCTACTTCTTAGGCTCAAAGGGGTTGACTAGGGATTATATTCCTTATAACTCCAATGTTTAGGATTTGAAACAACGCATGTACATCGTCAGCGGGGTCTGTTTAAAAGCATACTGTAGAGATTGTGGTATCGTTCTCGTCATCCTCCCTCTAAATGCTTAGAGCTTTTAATAAAGAGTTGAATATCACAAAAAGGAAGTAATAATGTAGTTTAAGCATAATGAAAACAAATTAATTCAAGACAAACATGTGCAATGCATTAATAAAATAACAAAGTTTGACATGACAATAATTTTTTGAACAAACAAAGAAAATACAACTTGAGAATTCAAATGAACAAAAATGCTCTCAATCCTGGCCATGATTTGGCATGGGAAAAGTGATCACGTTGGGAGTCTTAGGAGGGTCGAACTCAATCTCCTTGGCATCAATAATATATTGAATCTTGTATTTCAGTGCCCAACAATCGTTAGTGTCGTGCCCAGGACTTCCAGAATGATAGGCGCACCTTGCATCAGGATTGTAGTTAGGAGAAGAAGTCTTAGGGTTTGGATGAGGTCCTATCAACGTAATCAAATTCATCCTCAGCATATGTTATAATGCTTGAGACAGCGGCATGTTGATCTTGGTAAATTGTATCTTAGGCTCGTCTTACCTTCGCTGATTACCCCGTTGTTATGGTCGTTGCACGCGTGCCGAATTAGAGACCAGCACTGCCCCTACAGATTGGTGGTAGTCTGCCTTATTATTACGCTTCTGGCCATACACAACATTGGATTCCCTCTTACCAACAAATGGCTTCTTCTTAACATTAGAAGATGCAGCCATCAGGATCTTCCCACTATTGATACCACTTTCGATCCTTTCTCCAGTCAGAACCATCTTTGTGAACCCGGATGAGGAACTCTCAATCAGCAGATTAAAGAACGAGCCTATCAGAGTGCCCATGAACATGTCTACCATTTCCTAATCATTCAGAGGAGGTTATACCCTGCCAGCTAGATCCCTCCATTTCTGGGCATATTCCTTGAAGCCTTCGCTAGAACCCATTGACATGCTTTGAAGTTGTGTACGAGTTGGAGCAAGGTCAGTATTGTATTGGTAATGCTTGTAGAAAGCAGCTGCCAAGTCTTCCCAGGTATGAATGTATGTTCTTTCTAGCTGATAGAACCACTCGAGTTGCGTGCCAGCTAAACTTTCTTAGAATAAATGGACCCATAACTTTCGGTCAACAGTGTGAGACTGGATCTTCCTGACATAGGACCTTAAGTGCAACTTAGGGCAAGATACACCGTCATACTTAGCAAATGTGGGAACCTTGAACTTTAGTGGGATGACCACTCCAAGAACCATCCCTAACTCTTCAAAGTCCAAGTTAGGTACTTGCTGCATCTCCATAACATTGAGACGATCCTCCAGCTATTTGTATTTATCGTCAGGATGCGGATATTGTTCCTCAGAGTAATCAGCTTCTTCTTCATTAGCCTCGGGGTTGTTGACTTCTTCATGATTATCCCCTTCGTTTGATGGAGTTGTGAGATCTAGAGCTCGTCTCCCATATTCAAGATGTCAGCCGGTTTCTTTGCCTTCTCCTTCTTCTCTTTGATGACGAGAGCTTTCAGTTCTTCCTGCCCCTGGGCCAAAGCCATGAACATTTGTTTGAACTGAGCATTTTGAGCTTGAAGGTCTTTTACTATTTTTCAGGGGGCATTTCTTTTGCTGAAATAAACAGCGAAAAGATGAGAAACCTGTACTGGAAGACCTGTTATGAAATGGCATGCATGAAATGCTTTCAAGGATCTCGCGGGGTAAATAAGAAAATGTCAAAAGTTGAAATTTGCAGCTTTGATTGAAGAACTTTGTATCATTGAGTGTCCTTCTACGAGAGTCAAGCTCACCATATCAAGTGGGTCATAGCCCCTGACTCAAGTTGTTGAGTTTTGATCCTTTGACCGCATTGGCTAGAGGAAAATAAATCCCATTGCCCCTTGCTAAACGTCTGATTTATCATAACCTGTATCACAAACCCTTGAGATCCTTGAAATGGTTGAGGAAATTTTGTGGCATGATGTTATGATGTGTATGCTATGATGTTATGAAGATAAGTGAGTCTAAGAAGTCCAGGTTACTGGATAATAACTGTAAACAAATCCTGCAAGGAAATCATGTTGTTAGATAATAAAACCCTACAAGTAGTTCAAGTTGAAAGCAAACAAGTCACACAAGCAGCCTTAGGTTTAGGCTTGCATGGGGTTTGTAGGTAAGTACCCTCTTGAAGTTTAGTTGGCTCAACCTGTCTTAGTAATAGTACCGGGTTCTAAGGAGTCTCATATTACTGACCTTTCTTTTGGGCATTGTTCTAGCTCAAGCACTAAAGTATTGCAGCCAGAATATCCTAAAAGTCTAGTCTCAATGAGTGTAGTATCGAGTATCAACCAATCTTTGGTTGGAACTAAAGCCGGCAATCTCACTAATTTCTAATGGCTTAGAATGAGTCAATTAAAGGTTCTAAAGGTCAGTTAGCGCTTAATGACACTAAGGAAGCCTAATGTTATCCTTGGCTGACTCAAGGAATATTAGTACAAACCAAAGTATCATGCTAATGTAGCTATCACTTTGTCCATATCGGTCTACATTGTAAAGCTTCCATGATTTATTGCTACTTACCTAATAAGGTGCCCCAGATCCGGGTGTAGGATCTATAGTAACAACCCAAACAAGACCTCAAAAGTAAAGCATAAAAGCACACAATGAAAGCAATTTTTAAAATGAACTAAGCACTAAGGTAACCCCACTTTTTATAAGATCCCCAGCAGAGTCGCCAGTTCTGGCTATATGGTGGCAGAACCGACTGTTTAATACTGGTTTTGCATTTTGTGTTTGTAAATGTTGCGGTAAGCAAGAGTCGCCACCGACGTTTCTTTTATCCAAGTTAAGGAAAGGGTGAAAAGAATAGAAAAAGACCTTTTAGAGATTTTATGAGTAAGGGGGTAGATTATGGAAAGGGAAGGTGTTAGCATCCTTTCCATCTGTAGTTATCTACGGGCTCTTAGAGGTTTACTCATTTTGAAATACCTTTGTGCTTTGTGTGTTTAAAAATTTGTTTTGAAAATGCCTTGGTATGGCAGACTTTGTAATGTTTCTCGGGAATGTGGAGAAAAGTATACAAAGTGTCTTGAAAATGTTTTTTTGAAAAGTATTTTTTTGTGTAAATGCAAAGATGTTTTGAGCAAACTTATAACAGTTATCTACTTTGTACTCAAAAATGTGTTTTTTTCCTCCTATCCTTTAGACAATGTTATCCTACTATTAGTGAGTAGGTATCCCTGTCGTTGGATGTATGAGGGATATTCGAAAGGGACATTACAGTCACAAAGGCAACCTGTGGAGACGCTTTGACAATTTTGTTTAGGGACTAGGTCATTTACCGAAAGGCAATTGTATGGTCATCGAGGGACTATGATCTTTTTGATTTACGGGTTTTTGCTAAAGCGTTCCTGCCTCATGACTGTTTTATTTCTAAAGGCAACCAAAGTGGAGTACCCTAGAGGTGTACATGTGCAAGTGTGTTATGTTCAGTTATTTTTTGTCTTTTTGTTAAGTTTGCTAACGTTCGATTATTAGTCTTATCATACACGCCTAATTACTAGCAGTTAATATATATTGCAGAATATTAAAGTGCGAGAATTTAAAATATGCTATTACAATGCTTTGGGGAGGGGATTTACATTATACAAGAATGAGGGGGATAAAGCAGTAAATGTCCTAGCTTTGATCTATTACATCCAGTGAGCAGGTGCATTAGTAATAAAAATGGGAAACTAAATAAACGCGCGTGAAATTGAAAATAACGTCTAAAAATATCCTAAGAAATAAAAGTCTTTTTGCTTATTTTTTTATTTAAGAAAATAAATAACCTAAAACTCTATTTAGAAAATAAAATTAATCAATAAAAATAGTCTAAATTTTTTTTATTATTTAAAGAAAATAATTAAACATAAATTAAGTTCTAAGTTCTAATTTATTTTTAATTAAAGAAAAATAGTTAAAATAGTTATTAATTAATTCAAAAAATTAATTTAATTAAAAAAACTAAAACTATATTTTTTGTGATTTTATTATTATATTATACTAATTAAATAAATGAAGAAAACTAATTAAAATTAAAAAAAATATAAAACAAAGTGACAAAAACAATGCGAAATGGGCCAGGATAATTAGAAATTGGGGGGTGCTGAAATTGAATTTTGCTAGGCCCAAGTGAATGTTAAGCCCAGGCCACGCTGGATCAGGTGAGATGAGGCCTTGAGGGCGCATGGTGGATCTCAAATTGAATCCTTTAGATCTAGACCCCTTATGATTTGAAGGCTAGATCTGATGGTATTTGGTACACTTCTGGCCATATAATGCATCGAATCTGCATGAAACAAGTTAGAAAATATAAAAGGGAGCTTACTGAGGCGTTTTGTGATGTTTCAGGGCTTGGTAATGATTGCGAAAGCTTCAGGGAGCTTCCAGGAATGTATTTGGATCTTTTGTTTGGACTGAGGAAGGTTGGAACCTAAAATGTGAATTTTACAACTTTGATAATTTTTTGCAAAATTTGTAGAGCTTTTCCAGGTTGTATCTCATGTGTCTTGAAGCTTGCTAATGTGTCCTTTATATAGAGAGGAGGGAGGAGAAAAGAGAACAAAGGTAATAACAACCATAAACATGTGTTTTTAAAGCAATGAATGATGTTTTGTAACTTTGCCAAAGACATAGAATCTTGTCCTTTTTGAATTTGAATGAATCTGTGCATTTCTTGCACGAAAGTTTATGGGCCTAGGCTGTCCAAAACATCAACCCAAAGCTCAAAGCCCATTTCCAATGATTTTATACATTTTATTTTATATTAATTTGAAATAAAATAAAATAAATATGAATAAAATAGTTAGAAAATGCAAGGCATGACAAGAATAATTTTAGAGGTCCCCTATAGGCTTAGGAAGATGTTTGAAGTCCAAGAAATTAAGCCATTGACCTAAAACTTCAAGTTTGCTCAATGCATAATTCTTGAAAATTCCCAAATTTTCTCAAGTTGGGAAAGCCATAACTTGCTCAATTTTTATCTCATGATAATGATCTTAGACTATTTGGAAAGCCCTAGATGTCTACTTCAATCCCTCTTTTGATCAATTTTGCATTTGAAGATTTTATCTTGACGTGAATGGTCTTGACAAAAAGTGCCTTTTGTTGAATTTCTGAAAATGACCTGTAATGTATATGCTTGTATCTTTCAAATGGTGAATTTCTTGGACTTAAGGGATGAATAGAAGTTGTAGGTAATTGGATTCTCTTCAAATGATCTTTTGTTAGGAAAAAATGGATGAAGTATGGGAAAGTTATGCCTGGTCAAAGTTTGGTTGACTTTTCCTATAGAAACCCTAATTAGAAATTCTTGACTTTTGATGAATTAGGAGAATTTCTTGAGGGATCATGATCAACCCTTGATCAAATGATGGATATCACTTCAAAATGTTGATGTTAACCAGAAATCTTGAAGTTTGACTATATATAGACCATAGTTGACTTTTGACATAGTACAGTTGATTTTCAAGCATTTGAGCAATTGACTAAGTAAACTTGTAGTGCAAGGTATGAAATTTGTCATGGATAATATTGAATATATATTAGGACCATGGAATACATTTGACACCTTTGAGCTCAAACATCTTGGTGAAAAATGAAACCCTAGTTGGAAGGCCAATGCTTAGGAGGAGAATTTGTCTGATCAATTCTTGGTCAACCTTGAGCAATTGAGGACCTCTAGGTGTATGTCTTGTGTGAAAATGGGAGGGAAAATTTTGGGGTACAACACTAACTCTTGGAGTTGAGGATGCACTTTTACAAAGCTGATTCAGATGGTGATTTTGCGAGTAGAAGCCATACCCTACAAAATAGGACAAAGTTAAATCCCTAAGTCCTTGAAGTAGTTAGTAAAAATGTTGTGTCATAATGTTATGATGTTTATGATGTTATGAAAAAATAATCATATACACACAAAAAACACAAGGCCTTAAGTTTAGGCTTGCATGAGGTTTATAGGTAAGTACCCTCTTAAAGCTTTAGTTGGTTCAACATGTCCTAAAAGAAAGTAACTGGGTTCTAAGGAATCTCAATATCATTGATCTTTCTTCATCGGGCATTGTTTCAGCACAAACAATCTATTCTTGTGGCCAAAATATCCCGAAAGTATGATAGCAATGAATGTAGTATCGAGTATCAACCAACTTTAGTCTTGCACCAAAGCCAACTATCTCACTACTTTCTAATGGCCAAGTTGTTCAACTAAGGTTCTATGGCCAATTAGTGCTTCATGACACCACATAACGGCCTTGTATTCTCCTTGATTTAACTCAAAGGGACACATGTACCAACAAATATGTCACACTAATGTAGCCATCGCTTAAACCATATCGGTCTACGCCATACAGTTTCCACGATCTATTGCTACTTACCTAATGTGCCCCAGATCCGGGTATAGGATCTTTACAAGTAATAAACCCAAGCATTACCCATAAATGTAAAGAAAACAAGGAAAACAAATAAAGCAAATAAATGTGATCTAACTCTTAAGGCAACCTCACTTTTAGTTTATCCTGCCCAGAAGAGTCGCCAATTCTAGGATACGGTGGGAGAACTGACTTGGTGTTTTGCGTTTGATCGCAAATGTTGCGGATAGCAAGAGTCACCATCGACTTTTCTTTTATCCAATAAAGAAAAGGGTGAAAAGAACAGGAAATACCTTTTGAGAATTTTCTTGAGTTCGGGGGGTACGTTATGAAAAGGGAAGGTGTTAGTACCCTTTTCATCTGTAGTTATCTATGGGCTCTTAATTGCTAGCTCACTTTGAAATACTTTGTGTTTGTGTAAGTTTGAAAATATTTTGAAAACATCAAAGTTTTGGCAAACTTTGCAATGATTCTCGTATCGTTGAGAATGTATACAAAGTGTTGGTTTTGAAAATATTTTGTTTTAAAATGAGTGTTTTAAAGATGTTTTAAAGATGTTTTAAAGATGTAAGGAAATTTTGTAATGATTCTCGCATCGTTGAGAATGTATACAAAATGCTTGTTTTGAAAAGTGTTTTGAAAAGTGTTTTGAAAGTGTGAAGTGTGGAAATGGTTTTGTTTGTGAGCAAGAAATTACGAGCAATCTACCTACTCAAAAAGTCTTTGTTCTTTTCCTCCTCCTTTAGATAGTTCTTGTCTACCATTAGTTAGTAGAGAGTCATATCATTGGATGTGAGGGACGGGCGTGGGTCATCGTACAGTCGTAGAAGGTAACTTGTAAGATCTTTTAACAATTGTTAAGGGACTAAGATCATTTACCGAAGACAGCATTGAAAGGTGGTCGAGGGACTACGACCTTTTAATCGAGGGTCTTTGCTAAAACATCCCAAGTTCGAGGGACATGATTGTTTATATCTGAGGCACCAAGTGTGGGTTACCCTAGAGGTGCATGTCTGCAAAGTGTGTTTATTTCAACTATATTATCTTGAATTATGGTTTTCTAATATTTTATTTTAATCTTTCCATACAAACCCTAGTTACTTACAATAATAAGGAAAACGATAAATTGCGGAATTTAGATGTCCTACGCTATTACAATGCTTTGGGAATGGGTGGTACAAGTTTGTGAGATGGGGGAAAGCAATAAAGCCCTAATTACTATTACAAACCATTGAATATGAATTACAATAATAATTAGGCACAAAATGTAGAGATGAATAAGAAATAAAAAATGTCTTTTTAAGGTTTTTGATGAAAAAGTTTAGAGATTAACCTAGTTGAATTAATTAATTTAATTACAAGAAAGGTTAATTGATTATTAACAAAACCTAAATCTAAGTTCATTAAAATAAAAATCTAAGTATAATTTATCTTTGTTTAGAAAATGATTTTTGTTAAGGTTAATAAAGAAAATGTTCTATAATGTAAAAGAAATGATAAAAATTTAATTTAACAAAACAAAATAAAATGCCTAAATTAAAGTATTTTTAATTTAATGAAGAAAATATATTTTTTGGTGGTTTTTGGTTTAGGTAAAATGAATATATAAATTAAAATAAATAAAATATAAAAGAAATGAAAATAGTTGGGCTGGGGGTTGAGAAAATGAAAATGGGGGTCAAATGTAGCAAAAAGAGTTAGGCCCAAGATGTTTTTGTTTGTAATCAGAAAAATGATAAAATAAAAAAATGTATATGGGCCTGCGTGGTTTTTAGTAAAAGAGGGGGTATATGGAAGCAGAAACAAAAAGGAAAGAGGCCCATGATCTGGGAGGCCCAACGCTTCATTTGATTCAGTGTTGTTGATTTCTTGAGGTGCATCATGGACTGCACATGTGGTGAGTGGGATGAGATCATATGATGATCATGTGGTGTGGATTAAAAGTACATTATAAGCGCTCCCAGCCTACTTGCATTGTATCAGAAATGAGAAATTATGAAATAAATAAAAGGTTGTCGTTGGGGCTCAAACCCAGGCCCCTATAGACAAGTGACTTAGCGCGCACTTCTTTACCACTAGGGTGGCTGTTACATCCAGTAGTAAAACCATTTGCACTAAATTTAAAATAAACTAAGTCCTGATTTCACTTCATCCCTAACCTCGCGCCAACTTCTTCATCACCATTTTTGAATTTTGTAACTTCCTTATTTCTCAACCAAATCAGAAAATGTAAATATGAAACTTGCTCTATTTTTCAACACGAATTCAACCATATAAATTTCATGAGCTATAAATCAAAGATGAATGAGAGTTTCACTGGTACCAAATAAAGTCCTAATTTTTTCAGAAAGTTCAAACTCAAAATTCGCATCACTTAGGCAACATAAATGAAAACTAAGGGCATGGTTAGCTTCTGAGTTATGATGTCTACATTTTTTATTCACAAAGTAACCATTAATGATGCTTGTATGAGAAGTTCAAAGTTGAGAAAACTTACCTCAAAACTGGAAATTGTGTTTTGAGTTTGAGCACTCCTGGATGTGTTGTGATGATCTGAATAGCTTCAGTGGACTCCTAGGAAGCTAATGTAACTCTTACTTTGGATTGAGAGTGGCTGGAACTTCCTGTATAAGTCAATATGCAGAGCTCTGTTTTTGAGTTTGGAAAATGGGGAAGATGATGTTACAGTTGTGAAACGGGGACGGGGGTGAGTTGTATTTGATGTATGGAAGCTTTGAGAATTATTTAGAGGGAGAAGGCACGAGTGGATTGTGAGATTGAAGTTTTTGGCCAGAAATGACAAGTTATGGAGGTTTGGATGCAGTTTTGAGTTTAAGGGAGTTTCAGGGTGCTTCAAGGCTTGTGAATTCGTGTGTTAGGTTTCAAATAATCTTTATATTTATAGGCAAGAGGTTTTGAAGATTGAAAGGATCATAAACAAAAGATTACATGTTATGGTATTAAAACTTGATTTTGAAGCAAGCTTGACAAACATGGTTTCAATGCATAGTACAAGGGCTTTTAGGGTGGCTAGAGACTTTAAACATGTTACTTCTGAGCATACACATTGAGTGTGACCATAAAAAACAAGTTATAGGCTTAAGACAAGTTGACTTTGTGATTAAAGTCACTTTTCCAAAATGGATGTGTGAACTTTCTTCCCTAAATGGCATGATCACTTGGACAAAGCCTCAAGCTCTTGGATCATAGCTCACTTAGTTGTATAAACATCTGATTATGGATAGATTTTCAAGTTAAGAGGCCATCAAAGCAAGATTATGAAGCATAGTTGTGAGATTGGATCATGTGTTCATCAAGAACATGACTTGTAATTCAAGAATGGATGCCCAACATCTTCTCTTTGATTCTCCTGGCTCAATTGGGATCTCTTCAAGTTCTTTGATATTTTGGAAAGCTTTAAACATTTTCTACAACTTTCATGTTGACCACTTTGGCTAAATCATCTTGGAACTAGGTGAAAATTGGTCAAGAAGTTAGGTCAAAAATCTGCCTAAACTAGTTGAAAATTTCACTAAGTGTTTTATGAAAAATGTCATGACTTCATGAGCCTATATCTTCAAATTTAAACATTTTTTGGACATCAACCCACTAATACAAAGTTGTATAGTTCATCAAGATCTACAACTTTCATGTTTAATGTTTTCCTTGAATCATCTTGCATCTTGGTGAAAAATTGTCATGAAGTATTGAAATTATCAAGGTTAAAAATACTTAGAAATTTTCTATATTAAAAACTTTGACTTTTTATGGACTTTCTTGACTTTCTTGATTCTTTATGATCAAGTTTGATATTTTTGAGTATCTTGATGAATCTTGATCTTTGAAATTCAATGTTGATCAAAAAGTCAAAGTTTGACTTTTATGTATCAGTTGACTTTTCATCAGTTGATCAAATTTCAACTATCAATTCATTGATCTTGAGAAATGATTTGAGCCATGAAGTTATGTCAATGTGTTGTGTTTGAGTCCTTAGTATTATGCTCCAATTCACTGAGTCATGTACTAGGTCAAAAGTCAATGATCAGTCATTCTCAGTCAAAACCCTAATTTTGACCATTTTGCCTCTTTTATGATTTGAGTGCTTTTCTTGAAGAATTGTGATCAACACTTGATCAATTGATGAATATGACTTAAAAATGTTGACGTTGGTCAAAAATCATGAAGTTTTACTGTATATTGACCACGGTTGACTTTTTACCCAATATAGTTGATTTTCAGCCATCTAAGCAATTGACTGAGCAATTTTGAGATGCAAGACTTGAAACTTGGCATGAGCATTCTTGGAAGTCTATAATGAACCATGAAAGTCATTTGAGGTATTATAAGACAAAATTTCCTTATGAAAACCAAAACCCTAATTTGTGGTCTCAATGCTTATGAGGTGAGCTTGTCTGATCAAGTCTTGAGAATCCTTGAGCATTTGAGATCTTTTGTGAGAAATGTCTTGAGAAAAGAGAGGGAAAATTTTGGGGTACAACAGATGCTATGTTTGAACTCCATGTAGGCTATTTTACGCAGGATGAGATAGATAAATCATGGAGTGATATCACCAATAGAGGAAGCCCTAATCCTTCCACCCAATTGTCCAACAAAATCCACAACCCTGCCCTCTGATACATCCAGATGATCCTCGCCAATACTTTCCTTAGAAAGAGTGACATTGATAACCATGTAGTGAGGAGGAGATCTTCATTCTATTTTGTGCCACCCAGTCATGCACTGTAGCCTCTAGAAATTTTCTAATTGAGAACCTTCACCGTATTGCCTTATCCTCTGAAGGACTTATTCATTTGGGAGGAATAGTGACGCATATAGCATCTGCCCTGGGTCTCGACAGCAAATTATCCCACCTGACTTCTTATTATGGTTACATCCTGATGGATATCAACTTCTGTTTAGACTATGGCCTGATGAGGAGAGTTTCCTTTAACCCAAACCATTATAGGCTCCTGATAGATAATGAGACCATCCATTCCATTATCATGCCTAACCCATCATTGAATATGGTTCATGACAGATCCAATTGGACCTTTGCTTTAGAGGGCCAGGGAGAGACACTTGACGAGCACTGACCTCCTCCAGTCCTAGAGTACCACCCTCTACCGCCTTCAACTAGGACCATGGTACTTTCTAACAATTTTAGTCTGTAGCGACCAGATGTCTGCACAAAGATTGATGAGTTACACATAGAGATGGCCAAACTTCACCAGGAGGTGGCCGATCTTGCCTTGCAGCTTGAGGTGTCTGACGCTACTCATGTGACAGAGGTTGATTGCCTATACCAGGAAATCACTGATCTTCATCGTCATCTAGAAGAAGTACAGTGTTCCAGACACGCTGAGGAGCCTTCAGCTCATTAATGACTATGTTTCCACTACTTGACAGTGAGATATCGTTTTTACCACTTTGTTTATTTCCCTTTCAGACTTCTTATCTATTGCGTTCTCTTTTTTTGTTTCCTGCATTCTAGATTTTCGCATAGATTTGTTTTTCCTGCATCTTCTTATAATTAGCTTATTGTTGATATCATATATATATATATATATATATATATATATATATATATATATATATATATATATATATATATATATATATATATATATATATATATATATATATATATATATATATATATATATAATGTCTTTGTTGTATTTATTTATTTATTTATTTATTTACTTAACTATATTTTAAACATATCATGCATGTACCAACATTGGAAGAATAACGTGTAGAAGATTTTATATACACCCCGAGAATGAAATCCAAGGCCCAAAGAAAATAAAACAATTTTTCATCCAAGCGGACCTAACAAAGATAGCGGGCGCCATCCCTTGTCCGACGGACGCCATGGCGTATGGTGTATTTCAGGACACCGGCTCTAAAACTCCCATTTTTGCCTCTTTAACCTCCTAAAAATCCCCCATTTTCTCTATTCTTGACCACCATTAAACCCCACTAAAGCTCACAACTTTCTCATTCAAACAAAAACCATTATCCTTTCCAACTTCCATTTTCAATTTCCTCCATTAAAAATCCATTTCAATACCATCCCTATAAAACCCATTTTTCTTCTTTCAACATCAATGGCATCAATGGAGTATAATGGCATTCTTCTTCGCGGGGGACAACCCGGAGATAGGAAAAGGCAGCTACTCGACAAGTTGCAGTCACGAGAAATTTTCTCCATCGGGGTAGTATCACAAATACAAAAGTTAACCATGTCCCATTTATGCTTGCACATATGAGTGTAATTCTGAACAAAAAGGAGGGACTATTTCTTTTGGAGGGTTAAGTACCTCTATTTCTAGAGCTTTTGAGCTTGACACCGAGCTAGCTACACTAGATCCGCTACCTTACCACATCATAAATTTGAAAATTTTAAAAGACAAGCACTTGTGCAAAGTGAGGAAAGAGGGTGGTTATAACCTAATGGTCAATGGTGTAGCTATCACAAGTGTAGTTTTTCCTTGCTCTTGACGTACAAATGTGAGATTTGATAGAAACTGAACATATGATCTAGAAGCTCCACCTTTTACTGAGCTATCCGCTAGATTTGAGAGATTTGAGCTTTCTCAGAGTGATCGTTGTTACAGCAGGAGTCGTTACTCTAGGCATCCAGATCAGGGAGGTGAGGGTACTAGTGGTCACCAGTAGCATCATTCAGGTTACTCCTTCCTCATATTTTATCGAAACATTGGTGACATTGTTCGGTTTAAGTGTGGGAAGAGATTTATACCGTTTTTCTTTTCTTTGATTTCAGTTTTATTGCCTTTTTTTGTTTATTTTAATTGTTTTGTTTGTTTTAAATAAATTACATGTGTTTGACGAGTCAGTTTTGTAGTGTACCCTTATTTCCCCACGTCTTAAACCTTACCAAAAAAAAATTCCAAAGTAAACAGTATACTTTAAAAATTTAGGCTATAAGACAGGTTTGAGATAGGATGTAAATGACTTGGGAAATCTTTTTTAAAAATGGTATCGTTTTAACACCGTAAGCTTCGTGATTATAGGAACTGATCCTGTCACCCCCTATGTTGCGGCCTTAATCATCATTTCAAAATAAGCCCTTAAGTAGTTTATCTTAGCAGTTAGCTCTGACTTAAGCATACTCTATGTAGGGGGGAGATGAAAATAAGTGACTGATCCTAAATTATTCTCTCTGTTATGCTATTAAAAATATAAAATGTGACTCCGGGCTAGGTGACTCTCACACAGTCATTTAACCTAACCTGTTGTAAAATTTGCAACAAAAAAAATAGAATAGTTTTGCTTATTGTTGGTTGGTTCAGAGGTATCTGGTGCTGGAATTGGTAGGGATGATTACGATCTGATCCCCCACAACTACAATTGACTTAATAAAGGGGTTACAACAATTTATGTACCAGATCCCCGCTATTGAAATCAGAATCACTAACTGGTCACTTTAATATGAGTATGTACGAATAACGGGCTTAATGTGATTGCGCCGGAATGAAAAGGATTTATCAGAGATGAAGAGGTAGGTATGGGCATAGTGCGTTGATGTGGATTAGTTTGTATAAGAATGAAGTTTATGACCGCAATCGCGGAAAATGTCACCACAATATCCTTGGTTTAAATAGTTAGTACCTATCAATACATCCTAGATTGAACTTAGAAGCCCTTTTTGCCCAAATCATTTTGATATTGTTTTTCTTTCATAAACTATAAAGAGATTTACTTGAGGATAAGAAAAGGTTTAAGTGTGGAAGGATTTGATAACACAGAAACACACTGTGTATTTGATTCTGATTGCACATGTTTATTAGAGTACTAGTGTATTTTCTTGTGTTATGTTTAGTTTTTATCTTATTTTCAAGTACTTTGCTTACCTAGAGCCCTTCTTGAAGAAACAAAGCCAAAAGCCCAAGAAATAAAGTTTTTTAGTGAAAATGTGCACATGTAGTTCATCATGGAGGCCTCCATAGAAGGTGCCATGACGTGTCTAGTTGCAACCAGAAGGAAACTGCCACGACCCCACGATCTTCCACATGAGTTCAGACGGCGAGCGCCATGGCAGGGATGGCGGGCACCATCTTTGTTATTTTTGTCCCGCCCAAAAGGAGTTGGGGGTAGTTTTGTATTTCCAAGGATTTTGTTTTCTCTATAAATAGGCATTCCTAGCTTCATTTCAAAGCATCCAACTTAGTTTACAACACTAAGCATAAACTCGCCATTTGTATAAGCGATAATTCGTCACACTGGGGGATTATCACACCATAGTTGTGATTAGGTTGGACCACTTGTACATTAATCTCGCCGCTATTTTCTTTACAAGTCAAAGTTTACTTTGTTGTATCAGATTTCAAGTCTCCGATTTGGAGCAGGTTTTATTCAGTTTTCACATTACCTTTACTTTCGCATTTGCTTTATTTCGTTTATTTTCTTGTACTTGCCTTACTTTATTTACTTTCCCGTTATATCCTTGTCTACTTTTTTATTACATTGCGTACTTTATTCGCCTTTTAAGTTTTATAATCTATTTTAACATGATCAATTTCAACATGTATGTTTCTTTTCCATGTCTGGATAAGTCTTTTAAGGTTAGAATGTAAAGATCACCGGTATGATAATAATCTATATATTGTATCTGTAGAAATACTTTAGGGAGTGTTTTGATTTTTAACACAAGTTTTCAGTACTAAATTTCATTGGTAAAGATCGAAAGCCGTCCAATTCTCAAAGTTAAACTTAGTTAGTTTTAACTGTCCAAAGAGGGAAAAAGCAATTTGTCCAGTTAATTAGGAGTTTTTAACACTATTAGAAAACGATTTTGAAACTATCTTCGAACGCGTTTATAGGTTTAAAATCCGGTTCCTTGAGCGAAAGCCATGGATCCCTTTTAAGTTAAACATTCCAAATCAAAATCACTTTTTTTAACTAAGTAAAGAGTCCAATTTCTTAAAAATAGGTTTACTACTTTAACACAAATACACACCTTTTATAAGTGAAAATAGAAGGCATTAATTAGATAGTAAACTCGATTCTGAATACAAGAAAGTGACAGTTCCCGTTAAATTGATTCTTTTCAAAAGTAAAAAAATATTGCCCCATAAGTAGTTCTATTTAGAAACGATCGGAGTATTATCTAGCTGATGTGAATTACATTCAAGCCTGTCTTTTTTACCTGAATTTACATACCTTTTTGCTATTTCTTTTTACTGTGCACTCTCGAGCATTGATTTGATTCGCCTTAGATAAACATCGTAACAATAGAAATTGATAGATTGACATTTGGTCTCTATGAGAACGATAATCTTTTATATTACTCTGACACGATTCGTACACTTGCGAAAATACCATATCAGGGAGTCCAACACTGATCTTCATGCCTTTGCTTGGGTCTTTGCCAAGGGGGATGAACTCGAAGTCTCCATTTGGGATGGGTCGGAAAGGATCCTATTCACCATTGGGGGCCTCGACTTCATCTTTAGCAAAGCAGGTGTCGAGGTCAATGGAGTCGACCTTTGGTGGAGCTTGTTGTTCTTCAACTTGAGCAGGTTTGTCCATCGAGGTAACTGCTTTTATTAAGGAGGATGTTTTATTGGTTGATGGTACCCTAGTGTCGACCATGTTTTGTCCTTTGGAGGCTGCATTGAAACATCTCTTGGAAGTTGAAATGTCTCCACGGATGGTGGCAGCGCAAGCCCTCTTGGTGTAGAACTTCATCTTCAAATGTATCGTGGAGGGTACGGTGGTCAATGTTGGTCTCCCCAGGATGTGGTTGTAGAGAGGGGGGAATTTGATCACCAGAAAACACACTTTGACCTTTCGGGATGTGGTGTCTTCTCGAAATATGAAGAATAGCCCGACATAACCCCATGGCTTGGATGTTGAACCGTTGAATCCTTGTAGGCCAGACCCCACGTATGGTTACAGGTGCGTATTGTCGAGCTACATGGTGCGAAACAGGTGGGTGCGCATGACATCGGTGGAACTCCCTTTGTCAACCAGGATGCGATGTACATCAAAGTTAGCTATCTTCTCCCTCACCAGCAGAGGGATACTGGAGTTGGGGGGCCCGCCGGGCAGCTCCTCAAGATAAAAGGTGATTGGCTCAAATTTTCCCTTGAACCTTTCAAGGGTTACAGCCTAGACCGGGGCTGCATCTATCAGCTCGCTGAATTTTCTCTTTGTTGAATTCACTGAGACGTCACTGAACCCCCCGCTGGATATGACCATGGAAGATAGGAACTTCTCCCATATTTTGTGGGTTAACAAAGGCTCGTCGTCTTCGAGACCATCGGGGATGTGGAAGTCTTCGGGCCTTGGAATGCAAAAGGCTACCTGGAGGAGACCAGATTCATCGGATGGTCGGGCGTCCTCCTCAATTTCTTTAACCTCACGGGTATCCTAGTGAGAGGCGTCGTGCCACTTGTACTTCCCGAGTCTCCCTACCTTGATGAGAGTCTTGATGACATCCTTCATGTGGACACAGTCTTCAGTCAGGTGATCGTGGCTCGGTGGTACTGAAAGTATTTTGTCCTGTCGGCCCCGAGTTTAGCAGGGGCTGGTCGAGGAAGCCTGACCCCTCCATCCTTGAACTCAGTATTGGAGCATTCCGTAAGGATATGCTCGCAGGAAGCAGTCAACGGGTTGTATTCGGTGAATCACCTGGCTGGTCCTATGTGCTTACGGGAGTCTCGAGGCTTCTCATCCCTTCTCTTATCCCCTGTTCATCGAGAAGAGCGCGCGTCATTGTGTCGGGAGATGTGTTGGCCTGTAGTTCCTTAAATTGCGGGCGTTTTTTATGACCTCTTTTTTCTCGTAGTCCATGTAGGCCCTAGCTTTTTCAAGGAGTGTGTTAAAAGACCTAGGAGGCTCCATGCCGACGGCCTTTCTGAACTCAGTGCTCGGGAGTAATCCCCTCTCGAGCAAGTACCTTTTCATGGGATCGGTGCAGGGGACCTGAATGACCTCGCGCTTGAATCGGTCAATGTACTCCCTGAGGGTTTCATTGCTCCTCTGGGCGATTTCCTCGAGGGCGGCCTCAATTTTCCGGTGCCGGAGAGATGTTGTGAAGCTGGTGATGAATTGGTTCTTCAGACACCTCCACAACGTGATCAACCCAGGGGGAGGCTCTTATACCACTCCATGGTTATTTTCCTCTTTGTCATGGGGAATAACCGACATTTAATAGGGCCCACTATATTGTGATAGTGGAGCATCGCCTCAAAGTGGTAGATGTGGTCGACGGGGTTAACAATGTTATTGTACCCCTTTAAATGGGGAGGCTTCTCCATCCCTTTAGGAATAAGGGCCTCCATGATAGCTAGGGACAGTGGACCGTGGGGGTCGTCTTCGCCGCTTCTTTCTAGGGAGCAAGAGGATGACTGGTTGTAGTGGCGTTCTTTGTGTCGGTCTTGGACATGGGGGGGGGGGGGGCGGGGGGGGGCGGGGAATTCCTCGATCGAGATTTCCTTTTCTTCATCGCCCATGTTACTTTTACGTTCAACAAATACCCTCTCTTTGTGTCGGGGTGTGAACTCACTTCTTGATAGCTTTGGGTTAAGTCCTCTCCAATGCAAGACCTCGCTTAGTTCAGCAGGGAGAAGAGCTTTGAGAATCGTCCCCGTCTGTGTCTCAACGGGGGAGATCGGGAGTGGTCCTCATGTCGTCGGGAAGGAGGAGTTCAGAAATCAGGTCTTCGATATTTTTTGGGGTAACAATGGGTTTATTCCAGCATCATCAAGTGTTTTTCCTACGAGAAGATAATGTAGTTCGTTTGGTTCATCACCCACAAATAAGCCTCTGGTTGTGGGATCAACATTCTCAGGAATGGGGATCTCCTGATACACAGCAGGCTTGTAATTCTGATGGAGTTGGATGGCATCATCGCGTGGTTCTGAACGGGTGGAAGAGGACGCGGGTCATCCCGTCCCTGAAGTTGTACTCGATAGTGTTATTGTTCCCAGTGTTAGCGTTGTTGTTGTTGTTGTTGCCAGCATTATTATTGTTGCCAGCATCGGCAAAGTGAATGTTTTGGTCACCGTTGTCAGCTTGGTCGACCATGATGATCGGAGGGTTGAGAAAGAATTGCTTTTGTATTAAGTAAAATGAAAGACGGAGAAGCTGTTTTCCATAGACGGCGCCACTCGATTGTACCTGATCAGAAGGGATTGTCAAGGCCCACGAGTTTCAAGTTGAGTAGCGGTTGAATGTGAAGTGGGGGGGTACCTGTAATACACTCTGACGTCAAAGTAAGGTTCAGAGTAAGAGCAAGCAAAGTTAGTATGAATGATAGAATGAATACATGACCCTCTCAAGTGAGAGGGTTTTTATAGCCCCTAACATTAGGCCAAGGTCTTCAGTATTGGGCCACGATGAGGCTCAATAGCAAAGACTGTCAGGGTTTACGGGTGTATGGAGTCCAACATGTGGCCTCCTCCCTGGTCAACTTCCCCAAGAAAGTAGGGAAGTTGGACCCATTATTCTCGGATGGAAGGATGATGACGTTATGGACACGTGAGTCATGTTCTTCTAATGGACACATGGGGAAATGCCCAACGGTCCTCTATTTGGGTTGTATGCTTTTGGGCATTTGTAAAGACACTGGATTGGGCCTCCCCAATGGTGTGGCAAGTGTCTTCCCAGTCCAAAATAGTTACCTTAAACGAACTTGGTGTTGTAATTGTTCGTTATCTCGTCCCTAGTATGGAAACGTGCAAAAGTGGTTAGCAAAATCAAAGGATACATGGCACATCCTAAAGATAATCCCGCCATAAAACAATTACTTATTTGTATTATAAATAAAGGTTTCATCAGTAGATTTAGGGGTGTTAAAACTTATTACAAAACTCACATACAACTCAGAGTATCCAACGAAGCGTGAAATGAATCCTATGAGTGCAATGTACGTTTGATCATCAAATTACAATTAATACAAAGTATTTCATTCAGTTTCAATTTACATTCCTTTACATTTTCTAATCAAATTCTTTACATTTTCAGTAAGATTTTTACCTTTACTCATTCCAAAAATTATAATGTGATTTCGACCACTATCAAAATCGCCCAAATACTCACCATTCTTACTGCATTTGAAAAAGTCTAAGCATTATGTTCTAAAATTTACTAGTCGATTTTGCAAAGCAGCCTTTAATAAAAGATTAGCGGTGTTTATCAATTTCTAGGATAAACATGATTTAATGTTAGTGTTAGCGTTTTATGGAATAATAGGTTTAGATGGAGACTCTGAAATGACTATGTGATTGCTTGATTGATTTTATGGTTTTCGATCATGGTTATGTTTAATGGTGAGCTAGGGTTTTGTTTGGGAAATTATATTGTCAGAATGGAAGATTCATGAACGTTTAAGTTGTAGTCTTGTGGGAATGCACCTTGGAAAGGTCAAGGTTGATACTTGAACGTCAATTTAAGGTATGGTGATGGTGTAGGTTCATTTAAATGTTAATGATAGAAATTTATTGAATGTTGTAAGGGTTCAAAGTTTTCAAAGGGTAACTTTTAGTGATAGGAA